>CM056743.1:110439616-112923812 GCA_029851415.1 Eretmocerus hayati
ATCTCTGCACTTCATAGGCAAGAAAAAACGTACGCGGCCATGATTAAAGTGTCAAACGAATATTTGAAAGATCTTGCCACTTTGGTTAATCTTCCGCTTGGAAAAGCAATGGAAATTGTCAGTGTTTTTATTTCTTTATTGTACGATACGGGTGGGAAATCTAAGTGCAATAACAGAGAAACAAACTCTCTTAGATACAATTTATCGTTGCGTAAAAATCTAAGCGTTGATTAACTTCCACCGTCTAAACCTGCACTCGAAAAACATGCACTGAGCTGTGTTTGGCAAATTAATGGATGGGATCAGGCAACAATTCCCACGATCGTATCAAAAGATTTGAAAGAATGCGGATGGTTGATCACTGATGGGCTGGTATTCCCTGATTAATACGATGGACCCTCTGCAATGGAACACTTACAAAAATTTATATGTAGTTGTAAAGGAAAAAATGTTCGTTCGGCTGAATCGTGTCCTTGTGTGCAATATAATTTGAAATGCTGTCAGGTATGCGAGTGTAATGATTCATGTGGAAATATAATGGAAGAAGAAATCTCGGAAGAAATAAATGAGAATTTGACGTGATATTGGTTTTTTCGTCATTATTCATATAAACCTATTTTTGATCGTCTGTGCGCAAATGAGTCATTTGCACACTGTTTTTCACTCCTCATTTGCTCACAGAAGATCGAAAACCATAGTATGATACTCGGGCGCAATGGTTTTCGCTTTCTCGCCTGCGGCTCGGGCCTCAAAAAGTCACTCGAAGTGCGAAAACCATCGTTTGCGCCCTTGTATCACAATATACTATTACATTACTACACAATCAGCTGCGGTTCACAAGATCAACAAGAGGCCCAACTGCTCCCGATTTGCCGAAGGAAAAGTCGAATATTAGAATTCCGTGCCCTCAAGGCTGCACTGCTGCCACTTTCATCCAAGCTCAACGGTGCGTCGTGCACGTGCGCGGCAGATACTCAATTTTGAAACTTCCGGCATTTCTATGCTATTATATATCAAAGGCTGTGACTTAACCAAAAACATCTTTGATATGTCAACTTTGATATCGCATAGGAATAAGTACGGATTTCGAGAATTTCTCACTCAACTTTTGCGGTTGAAGATAAAATTGCCGGATCCGTGGAAAATTTTTTAAAGAATTTCCCAAGCAGCCGGAAAATCTTTTGGAAATCCCGGGTTTTCTCTAATACTCTTCAAATATGTTCAAAAAGATATCCTCAAATTTTTAAGAAGAAATCTTCATCCACGTTGGAACTGCAGCGAGTTGAAGACAAAAATCTGAAGAATCTGAGATTCTCGATTTTTACCTTTGAAGTCGATTTTGACATGGTCCCCCCAATTTCTGAGCAGAATGAAGTTGACATTCGTGTTCAGCACCCTCGAAAACATAAAGTAAGACCATTTCCAGCGAGGAGGTCGTCGGTGGTCACTCAACTGTGATTTTGGGCCACTTCCCGCTCGCCTATAATGATTCTAACTCCCTTTAAGTACTACTGCTACCCCAAGAATACATACAGTGAAATCTAGAATCACAGACGGGAATTCCTAGCCAAATCCTGCATCTGAGAATTGCTGCAGAGGAATTTCAGATGCTCATTGAGCTCAGTATTGTCGTAAATTACAGTCGATATTATGAGAAATAGTTGAATTTTTTTCTTCAATTGTACTACTGCCAAGGTGAATACCATTCCATCTCGTTGCAAGTCCAAAGGTGAATATTTTGAGCCCGGTGTCATGCCCCCGAATCACTGCAGTGTGATCTGCAGTCAAGATTGGGCCGAAATCATCGGAAAACCGTGCGGATCTCACGGAGAATGACGAGTTTTAAGAGGAAATCATAATACTGCCAACTCGAGAATGATCTTATCGAGTTCAAAGTTTGCCAGTGAATTTTATGGGCACATTTCCGTGTCTCAAAACTACTGCAGTGCGATCTGAGACCAATATTTGGGCCAGAGTACTCGCAAATCAGCGCGGGTTATATAAAAGAAGATGAATCCCAGGGCGTAAATCCTCCTCTTGCCAACTTGAGAATAGATCCAGGACATTTTGAGTTCCGCTAGAAGTATTTTGGGCCCGGTCTCGTGTCTGACGATTACTGCCGTGCACCCTGCGATCGGTATTGGGCCCAGAATGGTGGGAAACTTCTGCGGATCCCAAAGAAAATTATGATTCCTAGGAGGTAAATCGTACTACTGGCAATTCTATGAGGAATCCAATACATTTTTGAATCGACTAGAAACATTTTAAGCCCCGCTCCGTCGCTCAAAATCACTGCAGTGCGATTTGAAACCAGTATCCGGCCCCGAAACGTCGGGAATACGTGCGGATCCCACGAGAAATGATGGGTACCAGAACAGGAATCGTAATACTGCCAAACCGCGAGCGATTCCATCGGATTCCATGTTTGTCAGTGAATATTTTGGGCCCGGTCCCATGTCGCAGAGTCACTGCAGTGCGATCTGAGATCGGTATTGGGCCCAGAATCATCAGAAATAATTGCAAATCGCATTCAGAATCATGAATTCTAGGGGGTAAATTCTATTCCTGCCAACTCGATGAGGAATCCAGTTGACTTTGGGATCGACTAGAAATATTTTGAACCCAGTCCCGTCACTCAGATCCACTGCAGTGCGATGTAAAACCAGTATTGGGCCCCGGATCGTTGGGAATCCGTGCGGATCCCACGGAAAATGATCTGTCTTAGGATGGAAATCGTACTACTGCGACCCTTGAAACCGACTCAGCACATTTTGAATTGGGAGAGAAATATTTTGTGCTCAGTCCCGTATCTCAAAATCACTGTAGTGCGATCTGCGATTGGTATTGGGCCCAGAGTCATCGGAAACTTCTGCGGATCCTATAGGAAATGACAATTTTTAGGGGGTGGATCGTACTACTGCCAACGGGATGATGAATCCAGTACTTTCTGGAAATGACTCAAAATATTTCGCGTCCAGTCCGCGGCTCAGAGTCACTGCGGTGTGATCCGTGATCGGTATTGGGCCCAGGATCATTGGAAATAACTGCAAATCGTATTCAGAATCATGAATTCTAGGGGGTTAATCCTACTCCTGCCTACTATATGAGGATTTCAGTTGATGCATGAATTCGCTCGATTTATCTCACGCTTTTGGCTCAGAATCGATCTCAGAGCTCTCAGCAACAATTCCCAGATTCGGGATTGAGCTTGAAATTTTGTGAGGGAGAACTAGAATGTACGTCAAGCCTCAACTTGTCGGCAGTAGAGTTTTTCTCCATCTAAAATTCATAGTTCTTTCCCAAACGTCAATTTTTTTGTAGCTTTTCTAGACTGATATCGGTCATAAATCATCCTTCAGTAGTTCTGAGACTCGGGATTGACGTCAAAATCATGTTCAGACATTTTAGAGCGCACTCAAGTGTTTTTGAGCTGGCAGTAGTAGAAAATCCGAGCTACAATCCATGACTTTTATCAGGCGGAAGCTCATTTTCAACCGATTTTAGCTCAAAACGCATCGCAAGAATCTCAACAGCAATTTCTGAATTCGAGAGTTAGCTGAAAATTTTGTGAAATAATCCCAGAATTCATCGCTATTGTTTCTCAGGAGGCAGCAGAACGGTCACCGACTTAGAATCAACGATTTCGGTCAAATATACAGTGTCTATTACATGTCTCTGGCTGAAAATCGCTCTTGAAATTCATAGCAGTGATTTCCAGGTTCGAGGATAGGCCCAAAATTCAACTTTAGGGTTCTTGAATGTACTCCAAGTGTATCCAAGTTGGCAGTAGAACGAGGGACTCGTCACGTGTATGTTCTGTTTCGGGGAAATATCGTTGTTTTTTCCGGGGGGGGGGGGGGGCGTTTATCGTCCCCACCCCTCCCTCTCGAGTTTAGGCCAAAAAAGGCATCGCGCATCGTATAGCTGAGGAAATTCCGAAGAGAATGCCGTTTGAATCATCCCGATAGCTGATGAAGCCAATTGAAGCGGATTTACTAGCAAAGCTGAGTTTTTGAAAAGATAGTGCGTCGGCTGGTCACCTATAGACCCACTGACTACTTGTCATATCACCCGCCAATACGCCGACCTGCTGGTCGGCCTGCCGACTCATGTATCTGGTGCATGACCCATTAACTCGCCAACCTGGTGACCTGGGATAACCAACAGCCCCACCGACCTACTGACCTGTCTTATAACACGCCGACCTGACGAATGACCTACTCATCTTCCGACTTATTCATTCAATACATGACACCACCCTGTACATTTAAAGACATTTCGGCAGACTCACAGACCCACCAGCTCATTGACCCGATATATGACCTCGTAGCTCCCCGACCTACTGACCTGCCGTACAACCCACCGATTTGCTGACCTGTCATATAATCTAACGGCCATGTGACCTGATGTATGACTCACCCACTCATCGACTCATAAATCTGCCGCAAGACCGGAATGCTGCCGACATACTGTGCGAGACTATAGTAGAGAGCAGGGGGTACGCTTCCACCAGGATCTAAGAACGATGCGAAGGAGATACCAAGGGCGATGGGACGTCAATATGGTGGCTGACTTGGTTGAAAAATGAAGCGAGATATCGAAAGGAAGGGGATAAAACGGGGAAGGAATCCCCTGCATCGAGTTTTCGAAAGCAAGAGAGTGAGATATCATAAGAGGAGTGAATAAAATACATGAAATTTCATTCGATCTGTATGTTCCATTTTGAATTCTTCGATCAATAAAGAAAACCTGAGTAGGAAACAATTTTTTGGATGACAGCCTTCATTTCTTCTTATCCCTTAGGAATTGTATATATATCGTAGCCGGCTACTCAAATCCGCTGTTCAATTGACTGGCTAGCCGGTGAAGTGACCGCGGCCGGTTAATGAAATTTGCACGAGCGTATGTATTTTTCCGTTGACTGTCTAGTCAGTTGAGTAACTGGCTGATGTTGCCTCCCAGTTACTTAACAGGCTAGCATGTCTCCATCCCGTTAATGAAATCTCTGGGATGAGTATAGGAGAATGAGCGCGCCTCGGAATTGTCGACTGATACTTGAAATTTCTTTTCTATTTTCATTGAATATAGTGTATTTCGAACCGAAGACGAGCGTGAAAGCGCGTATGGGGAAACTATAATATGTCTCATGTCATCAGTCAATCGTACATTCAAATTTTCTCTCATCATTTCGTTACATATAATCAACGCATGAGAGTATTCATACAAAGCATATGATGATGATAAATGTTGAAGAGTATTTCTGAAATTCTAAAAATGTTCAACTCTCCAAATAAAATATAAGCATGGTTCTGATAGGGAAGATACAATAAAATCATCACTCATTCTTGCAAGCTCTAGAATGATGCCATCGAGAGTTTGACTGTAACTGCGCCTTGGAGACAGGAGCAGTGCTCAGTGCAACACTGACTTCCTGCTAACAAGCAGTCGAGATTCCTGGGGCTTTGCCTCCTCCCCAATGTAACTTATGAAATGCAGCTTCTCTCAAAGATATCTCATCGTTTTGAGGTATTTCCTAAAGTAAGACGGCGCTGACTCTCGACTTCTGAATTTCTATCCATGGGAATTGACCCTTGACCAGACCCTTCTTTGTCCCAATTTGATGCACGCTGTTTTCGATATCAATTAAAACCCCCTCACATTCTGTTAGAATCAAGCGCTTGTCAGCAGGGAGTCAGTGTTGCACTGAGCACTGCTCCTGCCTCTAAGGCGCAATTACAGTCAAATTCTCGATGGCATCATTCTAGAGCTTGCAAGAATAAGTGATGATTTTATTGTATCTCCCTCATCAGAACCATACTTATGTTTTATTTCAACAATTGATAATTTTTAGAGTTTCAGAAATACTCTTCAACATTTATCATCATCATATGCTTTGTATGAATATTCTCAGGCATTGATTATGTGTAAAGAATGATGAGAAAAATTTGAGTGTACGATTGATTGATGACATGAGACATATAATAGTTTCCCCATATGTGCTCTTACGCTTGTCTTCGGTTCGAAATACACTGTATTAAGTGAAAATAGAAGGAAAATTTCAAGTATCAGTCGATAATTGAGAGGCGTGCTCATTTCCCGTTACTCATCCCATAGATTTCATTAACGGGCGAAAGACATGCCAGCCTGTTGAGTAACTGGCGGGCATCTTAGCCAGTTACTCAACTGACTAGACAGTCAAAGAAGAAATGCATGCGCTCGTGCAAATTTTATTAACCGGCCGCGGTTACTTTACCGACTAGCCAGTTAATTAAGCGGCGGATTTGAGTGACCGGCTACGACATATATATCCTTGCACAGTATGTCGGGAGCATTGTGGGTCTTGTGGCAGATTCACGAGTCGATGTATGGGTGAGTCATACATCAGGTCACACATGGTCGCTGGATCATATGGCAGGTCAGCAAATCGGTGGGTTGCACAGCAGGTCAGTAGGTCGGGGAGCCACAAGGTCATATATCGGGTCGGTGAGCTGGTGGGTCCGTGAGTCTGCCGAAATGTCACCAAATGTACAAGTTGGTGTGTCATGTATCGAATGAATAAGTAGGAAGATGAGTAGGTCATTCGTCAGGTCGAACAAGCATCAAGTCTTATCGGCAAGCGTGGCCCGAGCGGTTTATTCAGTATTGACTATCACATGGGAGTGATTTCTCTCGGGTTTATAGACTCCTTAATTCTCATCTTGAGAGAATTTAATCTCGACCTAAGTCATTCCAAAGTTACAATTCGGAGAAGATGTGACATAATTTTCCTGGATCCTGGATATGATTCGATAACTGATACTTCACCGATTTGTGAAAGTGACTAATGCACCTTTCACATGCAGATTTGGTCATTTCCCATTTTGAATTAAGATGATTGCCCGTTCACATCTGATGTCGCTGATATTCCCATGATTACAAACTAGCTTATGTGTCTCGCCCCCTCATCATATGGATCATAAACCTTATGCTAGTATCCTTCTTACAATATTCGTTATGCTGAAAATTTTATCATATACTGGCTCAAATCTTGCTTCGCCATTGCACCACGGTCCAACAGCACTTCTTCAGTGACATCGGATGACATTTACTTCTCAAAAATGGAAAAATCATGGTTATTATTATTCCTTTCCGATCGTTGATCAAGTTTCCTGAAACAATCTGCACAACAATTAGTAGATTTGGGGGCCCGCCCTGGGCAAGGACTCCCCGGAAGAATGTAAATCTCAGGAAAAATCGAATCAAGTTGATGTGAATTTCTGCTTCATCGGATGAATGAGGCATGTAAGGTTCTTTTTCCGGACCACCGTGCGTGCTCCGGTAACTACATATTTTATTGCTATTAGATGGATTCCATCTAAAAAAAGAATTGTTTGCCATGTACTTCGACATTAAAGCTCTTATTTGGGAAAAATTATGATCCTTTCCTCAAAAAATGAAAATTTCGAATTTCAAAACTCAAAATTGGAATTTTTTTTGGAATTCTTTGAACATGGCCAATCTTGTTTTTATAGTTTCTTATGTCTGAATGGTCTCTTGACATTTTTCGATAGGATGCATTGTTCAGGAGATAGCTTTTTGCAGTCCTCCAAGTGTTTAATTTCAGTCAAAGAGGAAGAAAAATCTCATTCCA
The DNA here is from genome assembly GCA_029851415.1 of Eretmocerus hayati. Lineage (NCBI taxonomy): Eukaryota > Metazoa > Arthropoda > Insecta > Hymenoptera > Aphelinidae > Eretmocerus > Eretmocerus hayati. The sequence goes on from CM056743.1 coordinate 110,447,247, forward strand.
CTCTGATTCACTTCGAATCACTGAAAATTATTTGCCATGTACTTCGACCTGAAAGTTCTGTATTAGGAAGAATTCTGAATTTTTTCCCCAAAAAATGAAAATTTTGAATTCGAAGACTCCAAAATGAAGATTTTTGAAATTTTTCGATGACGGCCAATCTTATTTTTCCAATTTTCCACGACTGGAAAGTATCCTGACATTTCTTGATAAGATGCATAGTTTGGGAGATTTTTGCCAGTTCGATCCTCCGCTCGCTTTTGACTAAACTTATCATCCCCATTTGTCCTTGCGAACGAGGTGTCCGGCGTATTCAATGGGCTAGGTTTTATAACATCATCCGCTGGACATGATAATTGCTAAGGTGCTACTTCCACATTGATATTCTGGACTGCTCCAAATGGCTGAGTCTCGGTGCGATTACTCTCTGTGCATGTTTCCGGTTCTCTCTGGTACTCCTGTAATGACAAGTCCACCTCGCGAGCTTCTACAGAAGTGTCGATTCTCGTGCTTATTGTAGTTCAATCTCGACTTCTTTTGCTTTCTCTTAAGAGAAAGCTTTGTTTTCACCCCAGCAGAATTTTGATCAAATTTTCCACTAAATCGAATATTTTCTTCAACAAAATTCCGTTTATCTAAAGAAACCTTAGACCATTCTCTTCCTCTCGCCGAAATCTAACAATTTTAGGTAACACTTAACCTCCTAATGGCCTTCCAAATCTGCCAGAGACTCATCTTTGCATATCTTTGTCCGTGTGTGTATGTGTGTGTGTGTGTGTTGTTTCATACCGGACACGCTTTCTCTTTTACTGTTCACCTTATCAACTTTTGGCTTTCTACAAATTGTACAGAATCCAATTTTTGGGAGCCCAGTGATCTGGCAGCTCACGGTTCCCAGTCAAATTTAATCCATGGGCTTTTTTCACCCTCGGTTGGCACACGTGGGTCAACTCGACCCAAGGCCTCTTTCATGAGCTCGCCACTTCCGGAATTCGAAGTTTCCCGGGCTCAGGGTGACATTTGTTAGTAGTCAAGATCTGTCACTTATCGACTGTGCATATAGCAACAGGGCTGGCGCGCGCGTCTTCCCACCACAGCCAAGCAAAGTTGCCGCTGGGTCTAAAGTACCCAGATGTGCCAGCTATGCGCGCGTTGTGTGATTTTTACTCGAGTTTGTTTCATGGATTAGAATTAACCACATATAATTTTTGGTGACATACGTTGTCTTGTCATCCGACTTCGCGTCCATACAGCTCAATATCGTATACTCGATAGCCATGCAAGAGAAGAACGACGAAGTGCGAAAAATAAGTTTTTTTATAACAAATTATTGGAAAAATTTGCAAAAAAGGCCTTCCACTGAAAATATTCTAGGGGACGCAATTTTCAATGAAATGAGCTGAAAATTTAACTGAGTTATCTCAGAATCAAGTAAATATGAGAAAAAAATAGTCCAGTGGTCGATCTTTCGTTGGAGGCCTTCACCCCGGCATATTAGGTGAGAATGAAAATTCTCAATTCATGCGTCGAAATATGTCAGAATAAATATCTTTTTTCCAAGATCCACTCTTGCGCTTTCTTTTTCCTTGAATTGACCTCATCTCGAGATGACTGTTCGCTCATGAGGAGCTAATGGATGCGATGGGGTAGAGAAATAAACATTCACAAATACAGAGGGTTATGCTCGACAGTACTTTAATTATTTTTCTCAAAAACTGGGCTGATTGCGCGAGCCCTACAAAATCGCGTATGTCGCAGCAAACGGTCAAACGAAGAAGAAGGAAGTGCGCGCAAGGCTCCGAACTCTTGCAGCGGAATACTCCAAACGCGACGCGCCACTCAGGGCCGTATCAACTGAATTTACACAAATCATGAATGATTCCATTCAAACAAAAATTCGCCGAGCGCACACTTAAAAGTATCATATCCTTCAATAATCAGAACCATATATATAATGATAGAATTATGAATTGGAACACTCCGCCCACCTTTTTTTGCGAAGCAGAAGAACGACAATTGATTGAGATTCATAATGAACAAAAAATCAGATAGAAGCTCTTTTTGTTCATCAAACTCAGATTAACGATCATAGGCTGAAACAAATCAAAAAATCTCTCCTCATTGGAATCAGATGAATCACAAAGAGTTGGGCGATTAAAAGATAATAATCTAGAATACAAACTGATTGGGATGGAACTACTTGAGTCATTCAAAGCACAGAAGGTGCTGCCTTAGAGTCTCGCATCTTGAATCACTGCACTGGATCACTTTCACTACACAGCTTCACAAGCTTGTGAATCGGTCTCTGGAGCTGGTTGGTGGCGGTGCGAAGAGTGACGACGCGAATGCGTCCATCCTTGCCAGGGTGCACTTGGAGTATGCGGGCTAGTGGCCAGCGAGCTAGGGGCGTACGCTCGTCCTTGATGAGTACAATATCGCCCAATTGCAGATCTGGAGCGCCAGCCGCCCACTTGTTCGTTTCAGGAGCGTTTGCAAGTACTTCCTGGACCATCGCAATCAGAAATCCTGCTGCATCTGCTGGACTAGTCGCCAACGTTGGGATAGAGGGATTTTCTGTCAAGTCAGGTTCGAGGATCAAGAATGAACCACTCTGGATGAGGAAATGCGCAGGTGTAAGGGGCCTGGCATCCTCAGGATCATCGGTGAGAGGCGTGAGGGGGCGCGAGTTTAGAATAGCCTCAATTTGACATAGAAGGGTACTGAGCTCTTCAAATGTCAACTCGTTCTCCCAGATCACTCGATATAAGTTATACTTCATAGATTTTACGGCAGCTTCCCAAGTCCCACCAAAATGCGGAGCAGCGGGAGGATTGAAGTGCCACTTGGTCGATAGTTCAGACAATGAGCCAGCAATCTCATTGACCTTTTCTGAGGTTTTCGAAAACAACTCTTTCAATTCATTTGCTGCACCTTTCGAATTGGACCCTTGGTCACAATAAACGTCAGAGCAATGTCCACGGCGAGAAATCATTCGGCAGATTGCAGCCATAAATGATTCCGACGTGTAGTCTGACACGCCTTCGAGATGCATAGCCCGGCTGACCATACATATAAATATCACAATATAGCCCTTATAAGATTTGTGCCCTCGACCAGGGGAGGTGCGGAGCAACAGAGGACCAGCATAATCCACATCGACCTTGGAAAATGGACGAGAAATTTGCACTCTACTGACTGGGAGTTGACCCATGAGCTGATAAGAAGCAGTTCCGCGATATCGTATGCAAACATTGCACTGGTGTATCACATTTTTGACAGCCTGGCGACCCTTGATAATTCAGAATTCTTACCGAAGGGTGGCAAGAGTGACTTGGGTACCGCCGTGCAATGTCAAGGCATGATAACGTCTTATGATCAGTTCAGTGAGAGGTTGTTTGTGAGGGAGTATTATGGGGTGCTTTTGACTGTGAGAGAGGACTGAAATTCGCAGCCTTCCCCCAACCTTTAGTATTCCCTCAATAATGAGAGGGGTGAGCTTGTGCAACTCGTGATTTTTGGGAAGAAAGCCGCCACCAGCAATGAGTCACTGTTCAGGTGTATAAAGGGCACTCTGAACCTGACCAACCCGAGCTAGTTTAGCGCGCTCTTTCTCCTCATAGAGTAGGTGCTTATCACCTACAGGTACTTGAGCCCAAGGTTGATTTTGTATCAACTGGGAATTACCAGAAAGTTTGAATAAATTGGGATGCAGCACGGAAAGGAATCTGAATACAAAAGCCGTTGTATTTATGAGTTTTGAGGATGAAGACATCCCTTCCACTGGATGTGACACTGGGTACAGCCCACTAGAGTCAAGAAATGGAATATTCCCAGAATTTACAGCAGGAATTGTAAACATTTTGACGTCAGCAGGCTTGCAGCTTTCAATGTGATGGTTCTGAATTCAGACCACTGAGCCTGAGGCATGATAAGTCATTGAGGTCCATCCCACCATAACTTCAGATCAGACATTTGTTCTGGTAATCGACCTCTACTGCCAATGTCGGCAGGGTTATCATGAGTTCGAACATGTTCCCAGCGAATGCCTGGTAAGGGTTCCTTGATTTTTGCGCATCGGTTGGCTACAAATGTAGGCCAACGAGATGGTTGATCGTTCAGCCAATGTCATACATCCATGGCATCTGTCTAAGCATGGATTTGTAGATTTGGGTGTTTCACAGAAGATTGAATCTTGTTGAGAAGCTCAGCAAACAAAATAGCTGCTTAAAGCTCTAACTTGGGAATTGTAACAGTTTTAATAGGTGCTTCGCGCGTTTTCGCTTGAAGCAAGTGTACGTTAATAATGGAGTCTGAGACTACTCTTAGATAAACAACAGCACAGATAGCGGATTTCGAAGCGTCAGTAAAACCTTGCAACTCATACGTGAAATGGTCGCCTGTATAGTTAATTCTATCGAGGAATTTTTAGATTTGATATTTCAGGTAGATGAGTATACCAACCTGACCACTCGGCAGCATCATCTTCCGATAATTCTTGATCCCAATCGTACCCAGTGATCCAGAGTTTTTGCATGAAAATCTTCGAGGTTATGATCATAGGTGAAAGCCAACCTAGAGGATCAAAAACGCTAGCTATTCTTGACAAAACAGACCTCTTTGTCCAGGTTTCAGAGTCGTCCACAGAGATTGGCTTGAATTTGAAGACATCCTCATGTGGTAGCCAATACAATCCCAAAATTGAGAAGACGGATTCGTCACTTGACGAGAAAAGATTGCTACTCGATGCAGAGGGAGGTTCAGCAAGAAGGTCATCAGGCAAGCAAGATAACAAGCGGTCATCGCTTGCCACCCACTTGCGAAGGTTGAAGCCACCCACTCTGCAAATGCTGATCAATTCTTGTTGCATGATCAACGCAGCTTCCAAGGTGCGATCGCCAGAAACGACGTCGTCCATGTATGTTTCAGATTTTAAGGCTTCAGCGCCCAGAAGAAATTGCTTGTGCTCGTCTTTGGCAAGCTGGATTCGGACTCGATTGGCATGGTAAAGGCTGCTCACGATACCATAAGTGATGTTGTTCAATAGGTTGACAGATATAGGTATCGTAGGATCTTTGCGCCAGAGGATGGACTGCAATTTCCTATCCTCTTCGTGAACCCAGATCTGGCGAAACATTTTCTTAATATCCGCAGTAAATGCGTATTTGTGAGTTCGCCAGTTGAGAATCAAGCTGGGCAAGTCGGGTAAGAGATTTGGTCCCACAAATAGAAGATCATTAATTGACTTGCTAGATTTAGGTTTGAAAGAACCATTGAATACCGTTCTCAATTTAGTGGTGGTGCTGCTCTCTTTCAGTATACCATGGTGAGGTAAAAAGAAATGACCAGACAAATCAATAGAACGGGAATCATCAGAGTAGCATGACATATGCCCCAGCGATTCATACTCGTTGAGAAATTAATTCATAGTATGCATCAGAAAGCTTATGATCGGCAGCAAGTCTTTTTTCTAGTTCGAAAAATAGTTTCTTAGCTGGGGAGAAAGACTCATCAAGATTCAGAGATTCAACATTGTAACGTAAAGGCAGTCTCACGGTATAACGACATCTACGCCCCTAGTGTTAGTAGCAACAAAATGTTCCTTACATAACTGTTCTTCAGAACGCTGTTCATCAGGAGGGAGTTTGGCCGAAGGACATCCAACCTCTTCTCATCTCCAAAACCGTTGCAATGGTTCACCAATTTCGACATCAGCAGCGCAGTGGAGAACCGTTGGCTGCATGATCAGCTGATCGCAATTGGTAGTGGGCCCAGATAATATCGAACCAAGTTTAGTCTTGGTAGCGATCGGTTGATCAGGATCGCCCTTGCGAGTTCATCTTCGACTATGAGGGCGTGCACTGTGGCACTGAGAAGAAGTTCGACTGGCCTTGAGTCTGTGAAACTTGGATCGGCCAATTGTAGTCCACTGATATGGTTCCACGTGTCAATACAACCAATCACTCTTGGACGATAACCCGAGACATCTTTGATGACGAGTGCTTGAAGTTTGGCTACGAGCGAGGACTCGAATGCAGCTTGGATAGTCACTTGAGTAATGCCCTTTGCGTAAGACTGTCGACTACCAAGTCCTTGAACTGGGACTGATACATGCTTTTTAAGTGAGTTGAGTCGTTGACACAACGATTCAGATACAAATGAGGTTTGTGCGCGCTGGTCAATTGGAGCTCGAGCCAACACGACTTCTCCTTTCACGTTAGACACTCTCACCCTCGCAGTTGCCAACAGAATTGCATTTGGCTTGCAAACTTGGGTACTCAGAACTACAACACAGTTGTGGGAGGGAGGAGTAGGCTGAAAAGGAGGGGAACTAGCCGAAAGCTTCGCGTTGGACGCTTGAGTGCCTTCAGTGGCCATTGCCTGAGACTTCTCTACATGGAGCAGCGGGTGGTGCTTGCCACCACAAGTGCTGCATTTGAAAGGAGACTTACAATTTTTATACAAGTGAGAACCAAGGCAGTTGAAACATAATCGCTTGTTGCGAGCAAATTCTCTTCTGCCATCTATTGTCATGGACTTGAAGAAACTGCAATTGGATATGTAGTGGTCTTGGTCACATAACGAACACTTTTTGGGTTTTTCGTTTTAAGTTGTGTGAAGAACTTCAGCTCCAGCCTTCGGAGCATTCGAACTGTTCTTCTGAGCATTCAATTGAGGTTTACTCGGTTTGGCATCCGAGCAAGCGGATGGAATGCTAAGCAATTTACTATGTTCTAGAGATTCGAGTGTACTCAGCCTTTTTTTCAGAAATGACTCTAATCTCTCAAAAGTAGGGGGTTCGGTTGTGTCTCCAATGGTGGTCTCCCAAAGCGTGCGAGACTTTTCATCGAGACGACTAGCGGTTATGAAGACGATTAGATCGTCCCAAGACTCAGTTTTGCGCTTCTCAGTTTTGAGCGCAAGGAGAGGGTTGACTGTTCCATTGATCAGAGCTCTCAGCTCAGCTGCTGACCCGGAAACGAGAGGTTTGACAGAAAAGAATTGTTTGAGGTAATGGTTCACCATACGCCTCATATTTTCATAATGTTCTTGAAGCTCGTTCCAAGCCCGTTCGAAATTATCCTCATCGAGAGGTATCCCTTGGAGAAGTTGTTCTGCATCACCTGAGAGATGCGTTTTAAGAGGGTAGTATTCAACCACGTCTGAAAATGAGAGTTTACAACAGTGGCATTGAAGAGATCTCGGAATTTGAGATCTCGGAATTTATGCCAATTAGACCAAGTCCCATCAAAAACATCGAGAGTGATTGAGCTGAGCTGAGCAGATTGAATTTCAGGCATGACAATATTTGTCGTATTGCCACGAGCACCCACAGTTCTAACATCGACATGCTGCGCGTCGAGAAGAAATTCTTTAAAATCACCTAGAGCTATTATATGAGCTTCCTCCGCTTTTTCAATAATATCTTCAGCAAAATACCGATGTCCTCGATCAAGATCAGGAATTTGGAGAATTTTCTCGTGGTTTCCCTTCATTTCCGAACAATACTCCTCTATTTTGGTCATACGAATCTCAGCGCCACCTACTTTCATTTTCTTCTTACCCTCCTTTTCAAAATTAGTCCAGGAGTTTGTAATTTTCCCAAGGATAGCTTCCTGATTTTCAACAAGTTCATCCATATTTTGGATATTTGAACAAAATAATATGAATCTAAGAGATGAGAATGGATACACCCGTTGGACAGTGCGTGGGTATTGCAATTAAAGAGAGATTGCACCCTTCAGTATGCACAGTAACTCTCGAGAAGAATTCTCAACTCACCACGTGATTGTATTGAAGAGCAACAATAAAGTTACTGGGTCAACCAGTGATAGAGGGTAATGCTCTCCAATGTATTAGAGTGTGACGTGAATGTCACCACAATGAATGCTTGCATTGGCGCAAAGCGTCTATATATACAGAGTATTTACAATATCTGCAGTAGTGTGGAATCGGAATGATCTTACTTGTTTATGTTGAGCGTGCATCGTCGCGTGCAACTTGCGACGTACAGCAAACATAAGTGATTTTGGTAGATTTTTTCGTCCTTGATGGTAAATATTCAACTCTTATATGTACAGCAAACAAACGCATCGACTGTATGTTGACAGACAGCCGCACACCAAGACACCAGCTGTTGCATGCACCGACTGCAGCGCAATCGGAACGGAGCGGCTACCCGAGGAACTGCGTAACAGCAATCGCCGCGGCCGTTGGTATGGCAAGCATCAGTGTTGCCTTCCCACCTCTGTCCTCGTGACCGTTCCCCAGGTCTCGCGCTGCCCAGCTCCACACGTCCCACAAGACCGGGACGTTTGCGGGGAAGCTACTGCAAGATGCAGATTAGATGCACTGTCTCTTTTACAACACACACACACTTCGAAATGTCACTCACTGTTGCGAAAATGAGCACACCCGGTGTTCGCGGCTCCTCAGCGAAAATAGCTGAATCAACACACAGCGAAACACCATCGGGGGCTTTCACAATTGTCACTCGCGTTTTACAATTTCTCCGATTTGGTTAAGCACTATTAAGCACACGCGATAGAAGCGTCAAGCCTCGTGCGACCATCAAAATGTCGACGTTGGCGTCGCATTTCGGAGCACCGCGAATTCCTCGAGTTTTTGAGCACTGTGCACTGTCTCACACTCATCGCAATCCGGCTCGAAGGACCAAATGTTCGCTCATGAGGAGCTAATGGATGCGATGGGGTAGAGAAATAAACACTCACAAATACAGAGGGTTGTGCTCGACAGTACTTTAATTATTTTTCTCAAAAACTGGGCTCATTGCGCGAGCCCTACAAAATCGCGTGTGTGTGCTGCGACGGTCAAACGAAGAAGGAGGGAGTGCGCGCGAGGCTCCGAATTCTTGCAGCGGAACACTCGAAACGCGACGTGCCACTCAGGGCCGTATCAACTGAATGTACAGAGATCATGAATGATTCTAGTTGAACAAAAATTCACCGAGCGCACACTTAGAAGTATCATAATTTTCAATAACCAGAACTCTATATATATAAACTCATCTATACAGTACTTATGACGACCGACAGTATAGATACCGTTGTTACACTTATCAATATGTTATGACAACCGGGGGTTAAAACAGTGATTTTACGTTCAAAAACTAAACCATCCCTCGTGGGAGATAACCGCCGAGGAGATAACAGTTGTTTTGCTTAGACAGTGGTTTCGCGTTCAAACACTAAACCATCCCTCGTGGGAGATGACCGCCGAGGAGATGACAGACGTGTGCCCAGACTCCGTTTTGCGTTCAAACACTAAACCATCCCTCGTGGGAGATGACCGCCGAGGAGATGACAGACGTGTGCTCAGACTCCGTTTTGCGTTCAAACACTAAACCATCCCTCGTGGGAGATGACCGCCGAGGAGATAACAGAAGTTTTCTGAGACAGCCGTTTCCGGTCGTCATAAGTCATGTATACGCAAAGAAAATTTCGGTCGTCATAAGTAGGTATATTTGTAAATGTTATGACAACCGGTCGTCATAACCGAAAATGTCGTCATAAGTGGGTATATTTGTAAAATCGGTCGTCATAAATGTCTATTTCTAAAAATATATATATATATATATATATATATATATATATATATATAATGATAGAATTATGAATCGGAACAATGACTCAGTTAGATTTTCAGCTCATTTGGATGAAAATGGCACCGTTTACAAATTTTTCTGTGAAGAAGGTGATTTTTTGCATTTCTAGGAACATTTGTATTTTTTGAAATGGCCTTGGAGATTATCTGGATACATTGACCCATCAAAAACATATCAAAGGAGCTACAAAGAATATTTCAAGTCAAAAGAGTCCATATAATAACTACAGCATCAGTTTTTCGTCGAGGATCGAATCGACCCAGATTGGCCAGTTATGCTATTTGGCGGAGGTGTGCCAGCTAAGGGTTAAGCGAAAGTGCTCAAATTTCGACTTTTAATACATGAATATCTTTTCCTAACACGGTCTCACCGCAAATTTAGTCACCTAAACTAGGATTTTCCCTGCATGATCTATTGATTGCTTAATACCGAATTTTTATTCAATCATTGCAAATCTCAAATTTTCGAAAAAATCAGAATTTTCACCAAAAATTTCATTTTCACCCTTTTTAAACCCACTGCATCCAAATTCTGTCTCAACCAAACAATAGATATCATCCAAGAAACCTCAGACTAGATGGCCCAAATCCCTCTGAAAAGCTTCTTCTAAAGAATAATTCAAAAATAATTAATGGAAAATTTTTCTTAATATTTATTCTTTCCTCGTTCCTTCCTTGATCTTTCATTCATCTCAATTTTAATGACCTAAACTTTCACTTTTTCTGCAAGATCTATCGATTGATTAAGGCGAGGGGATAGGCCTGCACCAAATTGGATTTTCTGGGGTTAATCACCCGTAATCCGTTCGGAGAATAACTCAAATTATAATAAACCGAATTACCTGACTGTCCGAAGAGCGCATCGTGGCCAGAAGTCATATTCTATGCTGGGAAAGTATTTTTCCAAATTGTGATTTTGATGTCGTCTGCTACAATGAGGGCACTCAGCCCCGAGATTGATTGTATGCGACGCGATCACACAATTTATTGGGGATTTGGCGACGATGCGCTCTTCTTTTGGATCTGAAGATTATGATGAATGCCTCTTTTGGACGCAACTCCTTGAGATAAATCCCGAACGGCAGCTAATGCGACGGTATTCGGGTGGTTCGCGACGAGTTCTATGGGTGGCCAGCCTGTGCTACGCGAGAGACACCTGTTCGTTCATATTCGCGCGAGCATCAAATTTTACTGCTACTACTCCGATATAAACATCATACCTAATTCTGCATGTCAGAAACAGGAGAGCAGATTCAAGGCTAGCTATTTTCAAACGATATTGAATGAAAATACAAGCTTTAGGTGATTCTAGAGGGATGATTTCATGTCCAATTATCTGAATGCGTTGAAATTTGGTTGAGCTCTGAAGCTTTTGTGACCAAAAAGTAGAAAGTTGTATTCTCTTTTCTATTCTATTCAAGATGTATTTGAAAAATACAGGATATAATTGTCGTCTTGTTCTAGCCTCTAAACCATTTCTAATCATTCGATCCAAGGTTCCAGTTCCAATGTCCTAGAACACTTGGTCAAAATGGCGCATCCGGGTCATTTTGAGAGATGAAGTCAATCTTGGAATATTGAATTGAAGTTCCTACCATGTCTAACAAGATCCCTGTATTTCAGAGGGATGATTTAATGTTCAGTTATCTAAATCCACTGAAACTGGGTTGAGTTCTAAAGATTTTGTGATCAAAAGTTAGAAAGTTATATTGTAAATTTTACTGTCCTCAAGATGCATTGATAAAATACAGAGTGTAATTGTTCTGTATGGGCCTCCAAACCATTTCTGATCATTCAGGTTTATCTATTCAAAATTCCAGTTTCAATATGTTAGAATACTTGGTCAAAATGGCGTATCCGGGTCATTTTCAGAGAAGAAATCAATCTTGAAATATTGAATTGAAGTTTCAACCATGTCTAACAGGATCCCTGTATTTCAGAGGGATGATTTCATGGTCAGTTATCTGAATCCGTTGAAACTTGGTTGAGTTCTAAATATTTTGTGATCAAAAGTTGGTAAGTTATATTGTAAATTTTATTGTCCTCAAGATGTACTGATGGAATACAGAGTGTGAATGTTTTATTTAGGCCTCTAAAACATTCCTGATCATTCTGACCATTTTATTCAAAGTTTCAGTTTCAATATCCTAGAATACTTGGTCAAAATGGCGTATCCGGGTCATTTTCAGAGATAAAGTCAATCTTGGAATAGTGAACTGAATTTGAAATCATGTCTGCTAAGATCCCTGTGTTTCAGAGGGATGATTCCATGTTTAAAACTGGGTATTGGTTTATAATTGATGACTCTGCATAACTATTGTCATGATCTGAAACTGACATATCGAACACAAAGTTTCATAACTACACGAAAGATTTGATATCCCTTGAATAGCTTTTTTGTGATGCCTGGTTTTTGGAGGTCAGTCAAAAAACCCATCAGGGTATTTGAATGATTTGAAAATGAATCCATTGTTCCCATACAATCTGCCTGTAACCTAGAAATACAGGCCAATGGGACCGAGTCTATTCATGAGTGTTCAGAATGCTTTTGGATGTTAAGCCATTGCTAAGCAAGACTGGCTTGAGAGTCTTGAATTATTAGCTGCTTCATTCAGTCGCATACATGCACACGGATGCTGTATTGCATGTATGACTTATCATAATACGTGAATATATCAGAGTAGACTCCCATGCATATAGAGGTTCTCTCACATACGTACATATTCATACATCAAAATATGTGACGACCCCCTTTGCCACACGCGAGTTTGAAATCTCAGGCTCAGAGACTTGGTGACATCAGGGGTACCACAATGTCACAAGGGCCGATTCAATATGGCGCGGCCCTATCCCCTCGCCTTAATACCGAAATTCCATTTGATTCCCTTAGACCTCGATATTTTGGTAAAAATTGAAATTTTCACCAAAATTGTCATTTCAATCACCCTTAAAACAATTTTATCGAAAATCTGTTTCAACTAAACGATAGATATTGGTGAGAGAAATACAGTTGAGATTCCCCAATTCTCACTAACAAGCTTCTTCGAAAAGATAACTCAAGAAATAATAAAACATTTTTTTCGAATATTCATTTTTCTCCTTTATTTTCCTGTACAAGTAATTTACCAAACTTTCATCGACCTAAATGCACATTTTTCGAACATTATTCATGAGTTGGTTATTACGGAATTTCAGTTTAACTTGTTAATCACGATTAAAATGAAGTTTCTTTCCACAAAAACTGAAATTTTCACCAAAATCGTGATTTCATTCATCCTCAAACCAATTTTATCAATATTCTGTCTGAACTAAACGATACATATTGTTGGAAGAATATACTTTCGATTCCCTGATTCTCTCTAACAATCTTCCTCGGGAAAATATCTCAAAAAGTAATAAAACATTTGTTTCGTTTATCCATTTTTCTTCTGTATCTCCCTTTACAAGTAATTCACCAAACTTTCATCTACCAAAAAGGATACTTTCCAAACATTCCTCATGAATTGTCCCATACCGAAATTCACTTGAACTGGTAAATCATTATCAAATTGAAGTTTCTCCCAACAAAAACTGAAAATTTCACTGAAATTGTCATTTTACTCATCTTCAAACCAATTTTATCGGAATTCCGTGTCAACCGAACCATAGATATTGGTAAGAAAACCTTAGTTCAGATCACCCACATTCTCCTATTGAGCTTTCTCGAAGAAATAACTCGAAATATGTTGAAACGTTTCTTTCAATTTTTCGTTTCCTCTCTGTACCAACCTGTACAAGTAATTTACCTAACTTCCGGAGACTTTGATTCATATTTATCAAGCATTTTTCATCGATTGGTTAATAGCAAATTCCAGTTGAACTAGTAAATCATGATTTGAATGATGTTTCTCCGAACAAAAACCCAAATTCCTACCGAAACCGTCATTTTAATCATCCTCAACTCAATTTCATCGAAATTTCCTATCAACAAAACGATAGATTAAGAATCTTCCTCGAAAAAATAACTCAAAATATAATGAGCCCACCCAAATCAACTTTCCAACTCTTAATGACCTACAAAGATACGTTTGTTACATTCTAAATTGATTTGTTTATACGCAATTCCATCGAACTACTCAGGCAAATTTCGTCAAGAGGAAGTATTCTGCTGATCTCTTTCAGCAGCGTATTTCATCTATGTTGATACATTTTCCATATGCCTTCTCCCCATCATTCGTCGCTACGAAATTCCCAAACAAGTTACGTGGTCCCAAATCCTGTAGCCCGACAAAACCGACTTCTACCTCATTTTTTACCATTGCGTAGATTATTTTCCTCGTTCGCCCAGGTGTTCTAAATTCCACTTTCTCCACAAAGAGTATCTCCAATTCTGCAAATTTCAAACATCTGGCCTTCGCGTTTATAATCCCCCATGTTTCTCAAATTCTCTCCAACCCAGGAGACCATCCGTATTCATTGCAAAATCATCCGCCACTGTGTGGATATCGCACTTCACCTCATTCAAATTCATCTTTATCCTTCCTAGCGTTGGGCATCCCCCCGCCGTGACTCCATCAATTGCTATGATATAACTCTCATCAATTGCCAGATTTCCCTGCATACATCTCGCCTTCAACAATGTGACATCGGATCCTGCTTCCGCATAGAATTGATATTTTCCGTTTTTGAATCGCTCACTTTCGAGTTCAGTCACTGGGTGCCCACACTGACCCGCGCCCAGTAGACGTATTGAGACATGCCCCTGCGGTGTTTTTGTTTCGCTCAATTGTTTGTGCTCGATTCCGCGGCTTGTAACCGAGCAACCTTGAAGTTTAAAGAATCATCTTGCTCAGTTGTAGGTGAGTTTGAATATCCTTGATTTTGTTGCGCTGAGCCATCAATAGAATTTTCCTTATCCATTCTTTGATTCCTCTCGCCATTATACTCCAAGTTCCGATAACTTCTATTCTGATATCCTGCATCATGACGGTTTGGTTGACGATATGAGTTTTTCTATTCATTGTTTCCGGCGGTGTACCTCTGCTCGAAGCGCTGAAATTACTATCTTGCTGTATGGGACCACATAGTTGCTTCTGATACTCTCTCTCCCATGATTTTGACCGCGGGCCCTCTGTTATTGTTGTCATACCCATTGCGACCCCTATTATCGTAACCAGCACGACTTTGATTTGCACTACTGTACGTGTTGCGATTCCAATTTTCATATCTACCATAACTATTACGATTTATATTGTTGACATTATTGTAACGGTTGGGGTAACTCTTATCGTAGTCATATTGTCCCCGACTCCTATCATACTCATAGCGATCTCGAGCTAAACCATTTTTATACCTTGAACTATCCCGATTACAATCCTCCCTCTGTCTTCCATCGTTCCAGCGCTCACCCCAACGGCCAACACCATAACCCCCATCATTCTGGCTTCTCGTATTGTATACCTCGGTTGCTGGTGTCCCGCGTTCCCTAGACATGCCTGTCCGACCGTCATATTGGCTCAAACTACGGTCTCGTTGTTGCAAACGTTCTCGATGCCCCCCGAATTAATTCCTTCGCATGCAAGGAGACCTCTGATTTGCGACATTCTCCTCATTCTTGTCCCGTTCCCTGGCAACGCAAATGAATTCTAATGAAAAAAAACAATGAATTCTAGCATCGCGTTTCTTCGGGCATTCCCTTCGAAAATGTTTTTGCTGGAAACAGTATCTACTCTCATTGGCCGCAACTGCTCGTCTGATAACCGCGGTCTCCGATGCAAGGGGGTCCGCCAATTGCATCACCCTAATTCTTCCAGCAACTGCGGTAACCAAATTGTTCATTCCATCCCTCGTCACGTCCCGGATTCTGTTTTAAAATACCGTCCGTGCGCTCGTCTTATTCTCGAAATTGCCCGCCTCGGAGATGGCTTCGCGAGGAGTATTTGGATTTTCCGACCACACTTGGTGCTCTAATGCCCTTGCGAGTCCGATAATTAACTGCTCTAATGCCTCACTATCAGCATTATTCTTATACGTTGCTCATTCCCAATTGTTTGAACCCCGGTCCGAGTCGTAGACATTAAGTAACCGGTTATGCAATTTCCGCACCCGCAACCCACAATCGCCTGCTCCTCCCCCAGCCCTTTGTTGAACTGATTTCAACTCGGGTAGTACCTCATCCGCACCTTCTACTCCGCTATATTGCGTGGTCATGTCGTCTAACAGTCGCTCCAATGACCGATACTGGGTCAACCTTGCGGTGTACGTTTTATGTACACCGGGTCCGCTGTACTGCGGTTACAGAGCCCCAACTCGGCCTCTGAGCTTATTCGCTATCCCTGCAATGATCCACGATTCTGCGTCTCGTACATACTCGTCCACCACATACCTGACCGATTGGCAAAAAGGGTGAGAATTCCCATCATACGACGGGATCTGATTCAAAGCTCGATTCAAAATCAATCTGAATCTCGAGGTACGTCGGCGACCGGTGCTTTGCCGTTCAGCTGCTCCGTTTGAATTTACGTGACGATTCCTACCACTCGTAACTGATTTCCGATCGCTTCCTCTCATTCGTTCGCGATTGTCTCGTCGAGGTGATCGACCTCCATACTTCCTGTTTTGATTCCCTCTTCCGCTTTGCTGCCTTCTGTTTTCCTCCTCTTCCACCTCCCGGTAACTTTTCCTTCTGGAATCGCCATCGGATTCCTCTTCCGTACAATCTGATTCCATTGATTCGTAAGCCCATAGATCCCTCGTGTACCGACCTTTCTTGCCCTTTTGTGGTTCTCGATTCTTCCCACTCTCTCGGCGTGAGTGATTCCACTGACGCCCTCGATCACCATTGTGCTCTTCCTCATCTGGACACCTCCATCCGTCTTCCTGCTCTTGTTCGAAGATAGTTAGCGCACTACACTTTCTCATGACCAGTGATTTCTTATCCTCATAAAACTGTCCACTCCGATCTCGCTCAGTGCTGTAACTACCCTTACTCCTACCAGACCGGGAATATGTGCTGAAGAGTGGAGTGCTTGACTGGCTTGCTTCATCATAGCGGTCTTTAATGTTTCGCGTGTTTTTAGCCTCCTGATTCTTCATCCTGCTGCCTGTGCTACGATCAAAACGAACACGGATCCCGAAGTTCAAGCCCGATAGCTGGAGTCCTTGTTCGTCTTCTCGGATATCTAACAGAGGCGACGGATCATTCTCCGCTAATGTAAAGCCAGTTCCCCCTGCCAAATGATGGGCCGCACCCTCAAGGAAATCTACAGTATTGCCTTGGTTCTTATCAGAATTTGTCGGAACGTCCGATCGCGACGACTCCGCATTTATTTCCAAAATTTTGAATTCATCGTAATGCTCGGGGAAATCTTCCGCCTTCTCCGCATTTTTCGGTCGCACCCCAGTCGTGCTTTGCATATTCTCTATTTTGCTGAATCGCAAGATCCATATGAATTCCCCCAGGCTGCTGAATTCCCCTCTCAGCCAATCAAAGAGCTCCCAAAACCTCTAGTGCCTCAGGATCCTCGCTTTGTTCTTTCTCTCGGTATCGCGATCTTAATTGCCCAATATCCCAACTCCCCTCATCCATTGCAAGAAGCACGCTGGTTTCTGTGACTGAGTTTTCTTCCGGATCTAATCTCGGCTTATCTTCATTAATATTCTCCGGTGTTTCGGGAACACGATTGGAATTTTTTCGACCCCTCGCCATTTTCACTTTTTTATTATTTTTTTTTCTTTTATTATTCTTTTTCGATACGATATCAGTTTATTTCCAATAGATTCAATGATCTACCGACTGGGAGATACTTATACTCGTGATCTTACTGACTCTAAGAGATGAGACCTCAGTGATGGAAGTTGCTCGTCTCCGATTGTGATATGAGCTTAGACGTGGACTCTACGGATATCCGAATCGGGCTGTACTCTAGAAGCCAGAAGCGCACTCCACTACTAGTCGAGGCAGACTGTTCTTCACAAGCTAGACACCGGCTATACGACTGTTCGAGACAGACTGTTCCCTACAAGCCCTTGTTGGAACTTTCACCGCGTATTTATGCTTTTCCGAGAGTGGGGCGTTCCATGCCAAATGATAGCTTTGGAATCTTGTTATTGACTAGGCCTGTGTCGGTGCATTTGACATTCCTCGTGGCTCTTGATCTTTTGCGCCTTTGCACTTGCTCTGCCTGTTGCAATACATAGCTTCCTTGATCTTAAGCTTGTGTCGCCTGCAAATCTGCGCTGCATCCTATCTGCCATTGCATCAAGTAGAGACGTGCGGCGCCTCTCGCCAGTGACTAATTACTGTACTTCAAGCTATCGTGAGCATATGATTTACTCCCTTCTGATTGGAATCTGAAGCATCTGATGCGCTACTCTCTGAATCACCTATTTGCACCCTGAGGACTTGTCTAGACTTGCATTGGCTGAGTAGCTTTGTTCCTGAGCTAGTGCCGCCTTGATGTCAGCGCACTTTCTTAAAAAAAGGCCAAGGGACAATATTAATTGCCCGTGAAAACGGACGATTTTGGGACTCTGCAATAGGTCATTTTGTAGCTTTTTACATCTAGTTTCTGAATCCTTCTCCCTCGAGATGCCTCCGAGCGGTTCGTGAGGGTAGCACCCTTCAGAAAGAAAAAATCTGCAAAGAGCCGACCGAAAAAGTGGATTTACTCGAAGGGAATGCATTTTGAGCTGGATGTGAAGATAAACAGAATTGTAGATTTTTGTCCGACAAATCGAAAACCATTGCCAGTACTTCAGAAAATTTACACTTTGGGGAGGGTTTTGGTGGTTTTTGGGTTTTCTTTGGGGGGGGGGGGGTGATTCGGGGGATTGGGGGGGGGGGTGGACACTCACAATCTGACCACGTCAATCGAAAGAACGGGAAATTCTACGTCGGAATATGTGTTTTTGAAAATTTCCAGAACTTTCTGGAATTATCCCCAGCGGGACATACAGGTTCAGACCACATTTTACCTATTTAGTCAAAACAGAGCCAAAAATCGTGATTTGAATCAGGGTTTTGCGAGTTCTGCAATAATGAGGACTGTTTGAGTGTATTGTGGTGTCAATTACCTACCATTTGCGCCCAAGCAGAGCTCTGTACATTGCCGACAAGGACTAGGAGACTCAATTTTACCCGGGCCTCTACGATTTTTCACCTTTATTCATCACAAGATCGAGATTTGAATCTGGGTTTCGCGAGTTCTGCAATAACAAAAGTCTTCCGGATGTGTTGTGGTGTCAATTCCCTACCATTTGCGCCTAAGTAGAGCTCTGTTCATCGCCTCCAAGGCCCCAGGAGGACCGATATTGTGAACAACGAATTCCATCACAAGATTCATCACGATTCTTTGACTATATTGATCACGAGTAGGTTGACAATCTCGATTTGAATCTGGACTCTGCGAGTTCTGCAATGATGAGAATTGTTTGAGTGTATTGTGGTGTCAATTACCTAACATTTGCGCCCCAATAGAGCTGTATCCATTGACGCCAAGCACTAGGAGACTCGATTTTAACAGAGCTTCTACAATTTTTCACTTATATTCATCACAAGATCGAGATTTTAATCTAGGTTCCGCGAGTTCTGCAATAACAAGAGTCATTCGAGTGCGTTGTCGTGTCAATCACCTACTATCTGTGCTGAAATAGAGCTCTGTCTATTGACGCTAAGGACTAGGAGTCTCGATTTAACCCGGGCCTCAAAGATTCCCGACATACATTCATGAGAAGATCGAGATTTGAATCTGGCTTCCGCGAGTTCTGCAATAACAAGAGTCATTCGAGTGCGTTGTCGTGTCAATCACCTACTATCTGTGCTTAAATAGAGCTCTGTCTATTGCCGCTAAGGACTAGGAGTCTCGATTTAACTCGGGCCTCAAAGATTCCCGACATACATTCATGAGAAGATCGAGATTTGAATCTGGCTTCCGCGAGTTCTGCAATAACACAAGTCATCTGAGTGTATCGTGGTGCCAATTACCTACCATTTGCAGCCAAATAGAGCTCTGTACATTGCCGCCAAGGCCCAGGAGAACTGATACCACAAGATTTAGCACGATTCTACCCCTATATTGATCACGAGTAAATGAACAATCTTGATCTGAATCTGGGTTCCGTGAGTTCTGCAAGGATTAAAGTTGTTTGAATATATTGTTGTGTTAAATACCCATCATTCGCACCTAAATAGAGCTCTGGTTATTGCCGCCAATAACCAGGAGATTAGGTCTCACCCAAGTTACACGATTCTTCATATATATATATATATATATATATATATATGAAGAATCGTGTATATATATATCACGAGGGATGCAAGAATGAAGATTTTGATCTCGATTCCGCGAGTTCCGCAATGATGAAAGTCATTCGAGTGTAATGTCGAGTCATTTACTCATCGTCCGTGCGCAAATAAAGCTTTGTACATTGCAATTCCGGCATTGGAATGCATTGGAATTATGCATTGTTCACTTTTGCATAGTTCATAGAGTATGGGTCAGGCAAGGACGTAAATAATAGTTGCATCGCCCGAGTTCGTAGTACATGTTTCAAATTAGTGAGGGTACCCTACAAGCTCAGAGAGTTTGCGCGGAGTGCCAGTGACACATTCGCACGCGGGTTCATACAAGCTCTAGATTGATTGTGTGCATGGGGCCTTAATTGTGCTCACACCTGGCGCCATTCGGTTGGAGCTTGTAGGCAGCATCTCTTGATGAATGGAAGCTGCAGTGCCACGGCGCAACAATTTGTAACCCCAATTGACACATGAACTCTCGTTCGTGAACACACCAACATAAGAATGTAATGAGGGAGACTTCTTGCGGTAGAGAATGTCATTCAGTAGACTAGAGTTTCAGGACCTGGCACAGTCACTGTAAAGTTCCCTGGACATTGGCAGCAACGTACAGAGCCCTTCCTGGGCGCGAATGATGAGTGATTGACAACACAATATACCAAGATAATATACAGCTCGCATTATTGCAGTTTTCGCAGAACCCAGATTCAGATCGAGATTGTTCACCTATTTCTGATCAATGTAGGTGAAGAATTGTGATGAATCTCGTGGGATCGGTTCTCCTGGGACTCGGCGGCAAAGTACAGAGCTCTATTTGGGCGCGAATGGTAGGTCATTGGCACTAGAGTACACTCAGATGACTTGTGTTATGGCAGAACTCGCGGAACCCAGATTCACATCTCGATCTTCTGATGAATATAGGTCGAAAATCGTAGAGGCCCGGGTGAAATCGAGTCTCTCAGTCCTCAGCGGCAATGTACAGAGCTCTATTTTGGCGCAAATCGTAGGTAATTGACACGACACGCACTCGAATGACTCTTGGTATTGCCGACTTCGCGAAACCTAGATTCAGATCTCGATCTTGTGATGAATATAAGTGAAATATCGTAGAAGCTCGGTTAAAACCGAGTCTCCTAGTGCTTGGCGTCAATGTACAGAGCTCTATTAGGGCGCAAATGGTGGGTGATTGACACCACAATACACTGGAACAATTCTCATCATTGCAGAACTCGCAGAATCCAGATCCAAATCGAGATTGTTAACCTACTCGGGATCAATGTAGGTGAGGGACCGTTATAAAACTTGTGGAATCGGTTCTCCTAAGCCTTCGTGGCAATGTATGGAGCTCTATCTGAGCGCAAATGATGAGTAATTGACACGAAAATACACTTGAACAACTATCATTATTGCAGAACTCGCGAAACTCACATTCAGATAGAGATTCTCGGCCTACTCGTGATCAATATTCGCTCCGAGCCACGCGCTTTTGAGATTCAAAGCGGGCGATTGTGCGCTATAGGTGGCCACCGCATGCACTACGCTTTCAGCAGTGTTGGGGGACGCGTTATACAGTGCACCATGCAGCGTGGGTCTTCTCATAGGTTTAACTCAGAAACCATAGCTCAGAAGTGGCAGTATGCGAAGAAGTTGTAGGATTACTGAAAATGCAGAGTTTGAGGGGTCGCGATCCTAATTCCGAGCAAAATTGAGTAAGTTGGAGCGATTTCGAATTTCGGCCTATTTTTTTCGCATGGGCGTCGTGGCCGCCGCTCAAGCCGCCGGCTCACTCCGATACTTTCGACTTCTGTAAGTCTTTCAATATTCCTCTGATTGCTTTGATCTGGAAACGTTTAATGTAGCCTCGGAAAAGGAGCTTGTGAGAAAACCCTAACTGTTTTAGCTACTTTCACCTCAGATCCAATTTTTTCATCGGACCTTGCGCAAGACATGATCGAAGATCCATTTCGAAGAAGCCGGGCCGAAATAGGGCCGAATCGCCCTGAGTTATGGTTCTGGAGAGAGGCCTCGAGCAGTGAATCTATTGCGTCATTGAATTAATTGCATAAAGAGGCGGCGACTTGTGGAATTGTGGGTTTGGAATACCTACCGCATCATGATTTGTTAATGTATAACTTTCACTTGGAAATCGAATATATTCTTAGTTTCATCCGTCTAACCAGAGCTTTTCTCTACATAGCGGAAAACTAATCCATCGAGAACTATCATTTTTCACGTTTCATTTTCAAGTATGGAATAAGATGACTTTGAAAGCGTTCCCCTTTCATCATGCAAACATTACCTGTGATCATATATCCGAGTGTATCTCGAGAGAACGGATCCTTGCCTACTTCATTATGACCGAAGTGCTTCAGAACAAAATGTAAGCCAAACATTGAAGTTCTAGTCACGTAAAATCTGTTGGAGACTAATCTTTGAAAATATCGTTACATAAAATAGCATCATCCCGTTCCAGATCACGACAACGCATTGTCCCTGTTCTTATATCCCTCTCCAAATTCGGAAAAACTGTTTTTGACATCTTGAGAGAGTTTCAAAGGATTGAGATACCTAATCAGTGGAATGGCGTTTGCATCATCTCTAAAATAAGCTGGCTCCAGTCGATTCAGCATCGACCAGAAGAGTTTCTGGAACCCGAAGCCCTCACCTGAATGAAGTATGCTTATATCAAAGTATAGATGGTATTTGATGTCGTGCGTCGTTGTAAGTTCAATTAGAGTATCTTTAGATCATTCTGTGAACTCTCCAAGATTCAACGGGAAGTCATCTCAATTTTGTGAGATTTGCGTCTGCGCTGGGGCAAGTTTATTCTATGAGAGTGACGAATAACGATTGAATGATTGAGAAATTGTTCAGATCGCGTGGAATTCAAATAAGGAATATAAAACAGGTTCCCATTTCTCCCATCTGGTGATGGAAATACCTTCTAGGAACTGATCGAATTTGCAGTGAGAAGAACCGTAAACGAGCTGTTCCATTGCATCAAATGCACTGATTAAGATTCCTGTAGAAAACCGAATATCAGAGGGTACTCTATCGATCCGATCGTTATCACATTTCTGTAAAATAAAACTTCAAAGAATTCCGGCTGTATTGATATCCATCCTCATGCAACATTAGGGATCGAACCTGTGCCCTTCGGACTCGCAGTCCCACTCGCTGCCGATGAGCCAAAGCTGAAAGTTACCTGATGACCACTAAGATGCGTAATTTGAACTGTTAGCCCACAAGTGGGCTCTGATCGAAAACAATGATGGATCTCAATCACTTGAAAAATACAATCTTGTTATGACTTTGTCCGATATTAGCAATGTATTTTGGAAAATTGACAACAAATTGTTTAAAAATTTGTTTCAACAAATTGATACGTCCATTGCGGACATTTTTTCATTACTGGACTACTATTAATGCCCTCAAAAAGTTTTCAGCACTTGAATATTGGCGAGTGAGAACAATAGTTCTCACTCGCCGGATAGTATCGAGGGCCGCAATTAGTTGCTCCCGGCTGATTTTATCTATCGCATAACGTTGAAGTTGTAACGGTACTATACGCTATCGATTGAAGATAATCTCAGCTTCAAAATCCATTCTAAATCGCCGAGAAAGATCAAGTCGTCTTCGAGTAGAATGCTAAATACCACGATTTTACCTCCGTTCCTCGTAGGGGGCCATCCATAAACTACGTAGACCGCTTTTAATTATTTTTGACCCCTCCCCCCCAAGTAGTCAATCGTAGTCTTTTGTCCACAGACGTATAAAACTGCATACGCGTCTCGTGCGGGAACATTTTCCCTTCGGGGAAACCAAGCTGGACGGTGCCATCGCCCACGTCCAGCTTGGTTTCCCGAAGGAAAAAATGTTCCCAGCACTCGACGCTTAATGTACTATTTCTCATCCCATTGATCTATCTTACGCTGTGTATTATCTGGGAACGGTTTGCCTGATTTCAAGGAGTGCCACAGTTATGCACAGCATTGCATCCATCCTGTAATCTTTGTTTTGAAGGTTTATTTGAATAAGAGCTCCGTATGTGTCGTAGAATTTCGTATATAAAGCATAGAGATATTACTCATAGAGGAGGGAAGAGGTGGGCCTCTCTGTAAGTGGGCTTTTCTCTACGAAAGAGAGAGAGGAAAGACAAGGAGTCCTCTTTTTTTCTCTCTCGCACTTGCGCGGCGCATTGCGCAGTCGACACTAAGACACATAGGCGCGTCGGAGAGGGGATAGTGTTGACAGTTCACTTCTTGAGATGAAACTTGGCACTTTTATCCCCTCTCCAACACGCCTATGTGCCTTGGTCTCGGCTGCGCGATGCGCCGCGCAGGTGCGAGAGAGAAAGGACTCCTCGTCTTTTCTCTCTCTCTTTCACGGAGAAACGTATAGGCTGCGCTTCCCTCCTCTATCTGTAATATCTCTATGATATAAAGGCCTTAACTTCCATGTCGATTCACTATATCACACACAACAAGAGAAATCACTATTTATGCTGCAATTTATGTTACAATTACGATTGCACTTCGCGACGAATATTGCTTCAATCATTTGTAAATCTTGGAGATTCGTATCACGAATATAGCAGGTCACCTGGATCATGATCCACAATGAAAATTGTAAAACACACACACACACACACACACACTTGAATCTGGCAGGTGATACGGTTCAACATATAATATATAGGTAGAAAGAGAAGGAGGTGAAGAGCGGGACAGGAGCGCGGGCACTCTGTTGAGCACACAATTCAAAAATATGAGTCTACGTAGCAAAGCCGATGACCCCCCCCTCCCTCCCCCCCGTAGTCCAACGTAGTTTTTTTTTCTTAAATTTTGGACCCTCCCCCTTCCCCTTGTCCGCCTACGTAGTTTATGGACGGCCCCTAGTGCACCGTGACCCTTAAAGTCATCCCGACCTTGCTCAACTTATCGAAAATCAAAACTCCATCAATTCTTTACCACCTTTGCCGCGGCAACCTCAATCCCCTGCCGCTGGATGTAATGTCACCGGCAACAAAGGCAGGCCATCACAATATTCAGCGGCTCATTCTGCGGGGAATTCATTGTTCATTCGTGGAGAAAATGGTTCCTCGCGTAACGCAATTTTTGCGACTGGTGGTATTGCTAGTCTTGATCGCAAACAGCTTCCCATCATTTCAGGTCTATTGGATCCCAATCCGGTCGCAGAATTGACTCTATTTGAACTCGCCATCGATGTTATGCATGATCCTTGCATAGATGAGGCTCTTGGAGCCCGCGTGGAGGTTGATGTGCATGCGCCAGAGTCCGACCCAGAGCCGAATAGGCTCAAAAAGGTTCCTGAAGTTGAAGATGTCCGTGTGGATCAACCTGTAATTCCTCGTGTATTACCCAATTTCGCACCGGCTATACAGCCCATATGACATCGATTACCTTTGAGTTGTCATTTTTGGGACATTCGAGATGAAGATCAATCTGTTTCTGTATCCCAAGAATTAGTAGTCAGCTGTGTTGATGCTATAAGAAATATATGTATATCCTCGCCCAGTATGCGATGATCTCATGTATCCGCGATTCTGTCAGTGTAACGAGGGGCGCGGAATTAGTGAGCCGTGCGCCCGACGTGTCCTTGAATGTCCTGAACGCCGCGGTTTCCCGCCTTATTGGCGTAATATAGTCTTCGAAAGAGAAGTTGAGAGTTCATATTTTCTTTGCCGAAATTATTCCTTCCGTTGTCGCGGATTTCCACGCGCTCCTGCGTGGCATCAACACTTTGAACATGGCATTCATCGGGGACCCGAAATGTCTGAACTTGACCGTGCATCGCTCGACACGCTGGCTAAATCCGACGTATGATATTCCAATTCCCCTGGAACATCCTGTTCAAAATATTCATAGAAAATCTAATAAATTGCCATGTTGATTTTTCAGCTAATATCTGGATATTCTGATTCTAAATCACCTTACTTCTTTCTCTGACACACTGTTAGAATGATATTCATCAATTGAAAGTAGTGGAATATTATTCATATTCTGTAATTTTTCCGTAGCATGAATATACTGGGCGTCAATTTCATCGGTGGTTTTGTTATGGAAAACTAATAATTTTAGCAGTTTCAGCTCTGTTGCGACATCCATATCGATCTAGCGGATGTGCTCCGGCTCCGCATCCATATTTACACTTCCACCTCGGCGAGTCCTTAGTGATATCGAATTCCTGTCAACGAAGTTCTCCGTCCGCGGCTCCGATATCGGTCTGTAGAAACTGCTAATGTCAAGTCCACAAATATCGAATGTCCGAAGCACTGCCTTGCTGCAATGATATTATCTTATATGGGTCTCTTTATCCAGGATTCATGATCATATTTTGCACCATCCGTGCCTACTCCATTCGCTGGCTTACATCTTCCTATTAAGGTCCTTCTTTGTGATCTGTTCTACATCTGCCAGCTCTGTATGTTTCCTCCTTGCTCTATTTCAAAATCATCATGTTTCGTGGGTATTATATATTAGAGCTCCGTCATGCGCGGCTCATTGACAGTTCTGCTGTCGCCTCATTATTACCTTGCTGTGCTCTTCTTGAGATTTCCTGCTGTAAGTATGATTGCTGTCATTTCCAGTCTAGACCTCATGAGCTTTCATCAATTAATACAATCTATTCTTCAGCTGCCATGACTTCTTCTCAATGTTCTCGAAACACCCCTAGTTTTTGGGCTGCGACTGGTCCGCGAGATGAAGTCGGCACTCGAGCGGCTTCTCAACCAGGTCCTGAAGTTCGGCTTTATACCATTTCCACCATGGACATCTCATTGCGTCTGCCATGCCAGTGGTGAGATTTCGACATCAAACACCACCCATACCTATTCGACGTCCTACTTTAGCCGACCTCGCTGTTCTGCAGGAACACATGCGTAGATTCAGCTCTCCAGGTGGAGATTCGTGTGGCTGCGGCGATTGTTCCTGGTCAGCAGCACGTGCTCGGGCCATCAACGAGCATCAACGAACCTTACCAAGTGAAGGAGGCATATTCTTAATAAGAGACCTGTAAAGAATGTACTTGCAGGACTATTCAAGTAAAATCATAGTGTAGGGTACCGAATTCTGTAGGATAATTACCAGATGGACAGATGAGTAGTCCCAGGAAATCCTCAGGTATAGAATCACCGTGATTATAATTCAAATATAAAGCTATACGCAAAGCATCACTCAATTATTACCAACTTATTCAGATGAATTTTTCTTCAGTTGAAGTGATACAAATTTTATCATGACTATTTCACATATACTTCCTGCCCGATCTTACGCTCTCTCGGCCATCAAATTGATACTCATTGTCCTGCCTCACGTAAAAATTTTTCAAAAAGCCGCTCCGGTTACCGGTTGAAGCAGCCATGGATATGTTACGTATATGGAGTCGGGATGAATTGGATCACGAACAATTAGGAAAGATATACGTGAGAGCGGCGTCAGCTCGGGACAGGAAAATCATAATGCAGGTTATTACCCTCGGCCAATTGCATTGGCACGAGATCGGGGTCGGTGCAACAATATTCAAGAAGCGCGCGGGCAACGCGCGCATGCTCTCCGGTTGCAAGTATTCGCGAAGACAGATACACGCAGCCACGGTTGGCTCTGTCTTGGTAAAATTACTAGTAGCAAAATCATTGATAGGTCTCTTTTAGCTGAGAGCTATTCGGGAAATAAAATCGCAGTAAGTTTATTCTCGAGTCTTATCATTTCTATATTCCCAATCTCCTCACAAATACCCAGCACGAGAGGATCGTGTCAGGGAAGACGAAAACCCCAACCCTTGAATACGAAACACCATGAATTTACCTCTCTCTTGGCACCCTTTGAGGCAGTTTGGGTACGGAAGGCACCAGGCCCTCACCCAAGACAATTTTGTATATTTTATACACATGAGCACCATCTCCTCGCATGTACAATAGGGTGGGCCGAAAATGAACTTTTTTCTCAGATCGATACGCTTGGGATCGGAAAAGTTAGGTTTTGACCAGTAGACGTGAAAATTTTTTCGCTGGACGCTGGGAAATGAGATCTTCCGTCCGAGCAAGAGCCGTGAAGGTTTTTTTTAAATAACATGCGTTTAAATGGTAAACTGCATAATTTTTACATTTTTTTTCCTTGTTTAGCAGATAACTCTGACGCATCTCAATCTTTTCAGACGTACTTCAGCTCATTTTGAAGCTCTCTTCAAGACCTTCAAAATGAGCTGAAGTAGATTCAATTTTAATCAACTGGAGACGAGTTATCTTGATTTTTCCCAAGAGAGATTTTTATCGAAAATAACGAAAAAATTGCATTTTTGGTCTCATAAGGCTAACTGAGGGCATGAAGCTCCACGAAAACGAAGGGGCAGCACTTACACCATGATATTTGGATGTTTTCTCTGTATTTACACTCACAAACGCCATTTCAAAGCCCATTCACTAGCCCGCGCAGAAAATCCAGCAATAATCCCGAAATTATCGAAAATCTTCCATCATATCCGGCTCTCCTCTTTTCTCATACGGGCTTGGGACCGTCGATGTCAGAGTTACTTTTTTTCTGTGTTTTTTCAGTTTTTTTTACATTTCCTTCATTCTTCTCTTTTTCAGTACTCAAGTTGAGACAAGCGAGTTCGTACGGATCAAGTGGCGGAATAATGGGACGCCACTGTCCATCATTTATATATTTTTTTGTCGTGATTGAAAATTGGTCTCAATACTTCCTTCTCGATCTGATAATATCGGAACTTGATATAGATGATTGAGCACGTAGTTTTTTTTTCATTTGTTCAATGGTCGCCTTCAGCCAATAGACTGTTACAATCTGGGCGGATCTCATGGGTTCCACATTTCGTGGCGAGTTTTGAGATCCAGCCACTCACCCTGAACCTAATTCTCTCCGCATTTGCCCGGGAATCATGCCCGTGGAGCGACGGGAAACTCCTGAAGGGAGAAAATCTGCTCCGGAGAGTTCGGTACATTTATCATGCTACCCTTACGGTGCTCATGCCACATTTTGTAGGCATGAACACCGCAATCGTAACATTTCGTACCCCCCCCCCCCACTCACGTTGCTCAGGTGTGAGTGTCAACTAATCGATCAGAAAAGTCAGCTCGTGCAGGTTGATTGAACCGAGATGGGCGGTCACCCATCCAAGTACTAACCGCGCCTAACGATGCTTAACTTCGATGATCGGCCGTTTTATTTCCGCCTCTCAGAGAGTTGATGATACTTACATTCGATGAATAATAACATCATCTGACGCGGTGAATAACGTTGAACGAACTGGTGAATAACGATGAATAACGCTCTCCGATTTTCGTCCTCTTGTGACATCAGTTGAAGTTCTTGTGCCTGTGCTATCAAATGGCGTGTGTGGGTAGAAATACAGAGAAAACATCCAAATATTATAGTGTACGTGCTGCCCCTCCGTTTTTGTGGAGCTTCATGCCCTCAGTTAGCCTTATGAGGCCAAGGAAGCAATTTTTTCGTTATTTTCTATAAAAATCTCTCTTGGGAAAAATCAAGATAACTCGTCTCCAGTTGGTTAAAATTGAATCTACTTCAGCTCATTTTGAAGATCTCGAAGAGAGCTTTGAAATGAGCTAGAGTACGTCTGGAAAGATTGAGATGCGTCAGAGTTATCTGCTAAACAAGGAAGAAAAATGTACAAATTATGCAGTTTCCCATTCAAACGCATGTTATTTCAAAAAAAAAAAACATTCACGGCTCTTGCTCGGACGGAAGATTTCATTTCCCAGCCTCCAGCGAAAAAATTTTCACATCTACTAGTCGAAACCTAATTTTTCCGACCCCAAGCGTATCGATCTAAAAAAAAAGTTCATCTTCGGCCCACCCTAATGTACAACTTTCCACATCTCTACATTTAACGCACACAACTTATAACCAACGCACTGGTGGTCCTGTTCGGGATCTGGCTTATATACGAACCGGGGAGATGGTTATTCGATTACAAGAGAGAAAATATACGTGTTCCTCATCTTAACTGATAGGTTCCCAAAAAATGCCACCAAGCAGCCGATGACGTATTAATAGTGTTGTTGTCGACTCTTGCACCAAGACTTTGATCCGTTCTTATCTCACAAAACCGTATTGGTACCCGAGCACTTTGTCGGATGACAACGTTCTCAATGCAGACTAACAATAAAGGACTGGGACTACTCACTCCGGTTCAATGCTGATTCTGTCTGCTCTTCCTATCTTGCTCAATCCGACTCAATTCACTGCGAATGATGTATTGGTATGCAAGAGCTGACATCCGATCCAATCTCATCCAATCCAATACGGAACGACTGTATTGGGCATGAGCAGCTGAATCCTTTTCAATGCTGATCCAATCCTCTCCTCCATCCGACTACATCCGCTTCTATTGTTACAATAATAAAAAAGAGCCGACACTCAAGATAGTGCTATTCAATGCAATCTGATATCGATCAACTGTATTAGATATGGGCTGCTCAATCCAATCCAATGCTGTTCTCTCTCGCTCTCCTTATCTGATTCAATCAACTCCAAATGGTTTATCGGTATGCAAGAGACAGAATCTCATGTGATCTAATCCAACCAAATACAGTCTGATACCGATCGACTGGATTGGATATAAGTTACCCAATCCAATTCAATGGGAATTCAATCCACTTATTCTATCCGGCTCAAACGAGAACAATCCATTCTGAGCGCTACAACGATTAACAAGAGTGTCCATTCAATCGAATGCAATTCAATCAGGTTCGATATCAATGGACCGTGTTAGAGATAGGCTACTCAATCTGATGAAATTCTGATCTAATCCGTTCTTCCTACCCGGTTCAATCCGACTCAATTCAGTGCGGATGATGTATTGGTATGCAAGGTTGACATATTATCCAATCCTATGCAATCCAATACGAAGTGACTGTACTGAGTATGAGCAATTGAATCCTATTCAATGCTGATCTAGTTCGCTCTTTCTAGCTGGCTAAATCCGAATCAATCCGCTTCTGATGCTGCAATGGTGAGCAAGAGCGGATATTGAATCCAATGCAGTCCAACCCGATCCAATATCGATCAACTGTATTTAAGATGGGTAGTCCAATCTGATCGAATGCTGATCTAATCCGCTTTTATCATCCGACTCAATCCGAATCGATCCGCTTTGAATGCTACAACAGTGATCAAGAGTCGACACTCCATCCGATGCAGTCAAATGCAATCCAATATCGATCGGCTGTTAGCTTGCTTCAATTCAATAACGTCTCCCCATATTGCCGCGGATAGAGTTCTCGATGTTACACTGGACCATCAGATTCAAGACAGATTGAACCAGATAGAATCGCGGAAGCTGATGAATTAGAGTAATATCGATGCGGATTGACATGCGATTCAATATCGCTCCCCCATATTGCAATGGATAATTCATCTCGATAATATATCTGACCGTCGGAGTCAGATTGGATAGGACCGCATATAATACCAGGAGCTACCGGATTGCAGTGATATTGATTTGGGTTGACGAGAGGGATCGCAATTATGATTCTCCCGACTGGCCCGGATAGAGATACTGAAGGTTCACCCGAAAGCGAATTGGTTTCGAGCGAAAAGATTTGAGTAGAATGTTTCAGGACCCCGGGTCGAAATGGTATTGTTCCGGATAGCCTAGCTTTGTTTGATATTGTTTTTCCAGATTGACGCGGATAGAAGAGTTCACACCATTTCGTTCAACATTCCCCGCAAAACCGCTTTGATTTGGATTGGATAGGTCTTCATCAGTGCGGAGATACAGAATTCGTTCCGATCGAAATTTGGAAGGATGGAGATCGATAGAATATATCAATACCACTTCTTTCCATCGCCACCTGACCAGGCTGGTTTGCATTGGATCGGACTCATCCAGATTGAGTTTGAATCCATTCCTATTCCTCTCTTACAGCAGGGATCCACCAGACTATCATTTCCTTGTGTGTTCTTGGACGTAGATACCCAGATTATAGCTCATTCATCTGGCCTGTGATTCAGAATGATATCTAGATTCCGGAATCACGGTTTCCTTGGACAGCGCTTCGAAAGTTTCATGTTGTAGGAAGCTGGCTTTGATGGCACCACGTTCTAATATGCCGCATAAGAAGAACGAATTCTTCCGAAGCTCGTGATGAGGGGATCCTAATATCCAGGCCTGGAACATGCTGTGATTCCGGTTTCACCGTTGCGATTGACTTGAGAAGATCATGGTTTCGTTGAGGAGATATGGCGACCCGAAAATTTGGTTTTCCAGCGATACATGGAGATTACCCATCTCCCCAGGTTTTTGGTCAAATTTCCCCCAATGGAATCTTTGGTCTGAGCATTCGATCGCCCAAGGGTTTGATTGCCTTCCTGGGTTTTGGAATTGATTTTCTCTCTCGACAGAGTTCCTGGTCCGAGCATCTGGTTGTTTGCGGGTTTGATTGCCTACCTGGGTCTTGGAGTTGATTTCCTCCCGCAACCGAATTTCTGGTCTGAGGATCCGGTTGTTTGCGGGTATAATTGCCTTCCTGGATTTTGAGGCTCATTACCTACCCTGACAGAATCCCTGTCTGAGCAAATAAGGTAATTTCTATCGTTCTGGACGAAAGGTCATTTGGGTTTGACGATCCGACGAAGGGGGCGCGAACCAGAGAAAGAAAATGATCGAAATTTTTTTTTTCCAAGTGAGAGCCAACCATCGTTTACAGCTCTAAAAAATACGTATGAATCCAGATCTCCACCCCCCCTGTTTGTTTTGGGCCAAACTCCAACATTAGGGTGTACCCCCGTCTTGAATGCTGATATGCTAGTATTTTCCTCCATATACCATCCCGAAATCCGCACTGTCGGGATGGCGGGCTTGCCTCTGCACCGCCGCACGGTGGAGGGAAAAAATCGGAAGTTGGCACAATTATGCGTTACTATTAGAAAAGCAATATCGGGGTGTTCCATGGAAGCAAATTGTAGCTTTCTTAATGAAGAATCTGAATCCTTTTCCCGCGAGTATCGTCTAGAGATCGTATGATGAGGGGATCCATGAAAACGTGAAAATCGACCAAAAACGCAGTGACGTGTTAGGGATGCAACTTGGAGCTGAAGCAATTCGCGTCGATTTTGATGGAAAACAAAGTTGTTGCAATTTTCCGAGACAAATTCTTCCTACCCCGAGTTTTTTGAAGAAACAGTATTTTTTGGGTTTTTTGGCTTTTTGAGGGTTTTGTTGGCAGATTTTTGGAATTTCAACCACGCCAATCGGAAGAGCAGGGAATGTCACATCAAATGTGTTTCGAAAAATTTTCAACAATTGGGCTTAATTGTTAATTAAGATTTCTACAGCAGTGAAACCCAGACATAGACCGTGAAATGCACGGGAGCGCTCAAAAAGCTCATAAAACTCCAAGGGAAAGTGATTTACAGAATTTTCGATGAGAAACAAACTTGTTGCATTTTTCAAAAGCCATGTTTCCCTACCCCTAGTTTTTCGTACCAGATTTTTGAGATAATGACCACACCAATGGGAAGAATCGAGAATTTCACTCCCAACTACGTCTTTTTCATTTTTTTCAATACACTTAGAAAGTTTCACACCAGTTAATGATATAGCTAAGGTGAGAAAAAGTTTGTTTTTAAAAATACAACAACTTCGTTCCTCGTCAAAAATGCTGTGAATCGCTCATCCTTGGAGTTACCCGCAAGGGGGTTGGGGCACGTGGTGCCTCATCCCTGGAGTCCGATGAGCTCCCGGCCCCAGTCAGCACCCGCCGGAGTGTGGAGATCGCACATCTCCATCCGGCACCACGGCAGTGGGTGTGTCTAGGGACTCGCAATGGAATCGTCCCCGGGCGATAACAATGCGAGCCTGAAAGACGTATCCATCATCCCGAGGGGCTCCCTGGGCTCTCAGGGTGACTGGACGAGCCCCAAACCCCCTCCCCCCCCCCCCCCACCGAGAAATGGCCTTGTGCTGGGGACCGAGCCCGGGATTCGGTAGGCGGGGAGGAGGATCGAGTCATTGCTGAACCACTTGTGCGTCGGTGATGGCCGTCCTCCAAACAGACGCGCTAGCAGGGCGTATCCTTGCCCCACGCCCATGAGGGCAATCGGGGTGGAGGTGGAAACCGGGCACCCGGGATATGAAAGATGAATTTCCTTTGGAGTTTTATGAGTTTTTTGAGCGCTCCTGTGCATTCCACGGGCTCTGTCTCGGTCTCACTGCTGTAGAAATCTTAGGACTAATTCTTGAAAAATCGAACCACGTATTTCAATGTAGAATTCCCTGCTCTTTTTATTGGCGTGGTCAAAATTCCAGAAAATCTGCCGACAGAACGCTTGAAAAACCAATAAGCCCAAAAAACTGCCATTTTTCAAAAAAACTTGGGGTAGCAACAATTTGTTTTGGAAAATGCAACAACTTCGTTACTCATCAAAGACGATGTAAATTGCTTCACCTTCAAGTTGAATCCCTAATACTGCGTTTTTCGGTCGATTTTCGCGTTCTCATGGGTCCCCTCATCATACAATGTCTCGACGATACTCGCGGGAAAAGGATTCAGATTTCTCATGAAAAAGCTTCAATAGGCATCTTGCATTTTTTTGAAGAAAAGTTTGGCAAATTCGAGCAAATCGAGATAGATAGGGTGCAATTGGAAAAAAATCCCCAAAAATTTTTTTCATCTCGCGCAAATTGTTCGAAAGTCTGATGACTTGCGCTCTGTGACGTCACTCCGACAAAGTAGTCGACTGCCGCTATTGTATGGCGTCTTGCAATTTCTTTGATCCCTCCAGAAAAAGGTTTGGCAAATTCGAGCAAATCGAGACAAGTATTGTGCAATTCAAGAAAAAAACCCAAAAATTTTCTTTGTCTTGCGCAAATTGTTTGACAAAAGGATGACTTGCGCCGTGTGACACAATCGTCTGACTTTCAAACAATTTGCGCAAGTTGTAAACAGTTTTTGGGAATTTCTTTCCAATTGCACCTTACTCATCTCGATTTGCTCGAATTTGCCAAACTTTTTATTTGGGGGGTCAAAAAAATGCAAGATGCCTATTCCCTTCTTTGGAACACCCCGATATCGCCATTCTAATTGTAACGCATTATTGTGCCAAGTTCCGATTTTCTTTCCTTACCGTGCGCCGCAACCACGTGGCACGCAGTTGCGTTCCATGTTGAAAGGTGGATTTAGTCTCCCTCTTCTCTCTCGCGCCGGTCCCGCGCTGATCCCGTTTGCCTTTCGTTATTTCCGATTGTCTTTTCTGATCTGATAACCAGTTTTCATTTTACCCAGTCAAACACCTGTAGTTTCGACGAGCATGATCTGATCGTCAAAATTCCAACGAAATCTTGTAGTTTTTGTTTTCAAGACCTTCATGTTCTTTTCTCAAGTTTCTTCTTCGATCTTTCTTGTCCGAGTAACGAGCTTAGGAAGGAAACTTTATATATTATAAGATGCTCATGGAGATGCCGAATTACGCAACTGTTTCATTTGCTTTTGCTCTGTCCTAGTGCAAAAACGCACAAAAAATGTTACATCACATGATTTTGACGTAAAATGATCTCATCTTCCAGAAAATTCCATCAGATTTCTGATTGCATGTGACCTGGAGAAGCTATCTCCCAATGAGTTCCATTTTCCGAGTAAAAGCTGAAGAGGTACTACTAGGTCAGATTTATACTTTGGAGTATGAATCTGATATTATTTTCCGAAATGTTAGATCTTTTTAAAATTATATGTTGTGAGATTCTTTAATGCGTTCTTGCACTAGAACACAGCAAAAGCAAATGAAATAGTTGCGTGATTCGGCATCTCCGTAAGCACCCTATGTTATATGAAGTTTTCTCTCCAAGCTCGTTTCTCGGACAGCAAAGGTCGTAGAGAAAACTTTGAAAAAAGAAACATGGAGGTCTTGAGAAAAGCTGCAAGATTTTGTGGGAACTCCCACGATCGGAGCATGCCCGTCAAAACTACAGGTGTTTGACTGAAGAAAGTAAAAATTGTTTTCTCGTCGTCACTTATGACCCCTCAGAAAGCACGGAAAAAATATTCCAAACACATGAATTGATAGATTCTTTCTGATCTTCAATTTGCTCCTTCCAAATTCCCTCTACGACGAAGTGGGCCCGAGTAATTACTCATATACTGAGGTTATCCATGCTCCATGAATTTTGGCGGGTACTGTGAAGTTGAACAACAATTAGGGATATTGAGAGTTACTTGCCCCTCGTTGTCTCTGGATACTCAGGCTCAAATGAAATCAGTGGGCTCTACAGGTAAAAAGCTTCTCAATTCTCACGAATCCGATGAGAATTCGATCTAGTTCCCCCCGACGTGTCCCACTAGATACTTAATCATGGGTGTTGGTCTGATTCGGTGGAATGCAATTACCACTGGTACTCTAATAATTTTCCTCCTCTTGTTTGTGTTATAGGGATAAAGTTTTCAAACTGAATCTGAGCAACATCAGTCATTCTAGCTGTGATGTAAGTATGCAGATATCAATTGAGGGGGTGGGTGGAAGAAGGGCCTAAGTGCACTTAGGCCCTTTTTCCGGCCTACCGCTTTTTTGAACCCTTGAACCATGATCTATCACCCCATGAAAGTTGTTTTTCCATAAACTTCGAAAACCCCATAGATCAGAAAAAGGGCCTAAGTGCACTTAGGCCCTTTTACATATTCGATGAAACGGCCTAAGTGCACTTAGGCCCCTTTGTCGATTATATGATGGGAGTTACGCCCTTTTATCGATTGTATGATGAGAGTTAGATCCTCTGTCTATTATCTGAAGGCAGTTAGACCCGGCTAGACTCCTTGGACAGCTAGTTGTACAGTTTTGATGGGTAAGAACGAATCGCCTAACTACGATGCTGCACCATTGGGACACGATTGGTTCGCCAATCATTTTGAAGAGAAAAGCATGACCTCACTATTTCATAAGCTTTGAGTGGGGAAAGAGCTTTCTAACGTCCCAAGGTCATCTCTGTGTCGTACGGCATTTTGAGTAATTCTCCAAAAAAGTTGAAAATCGGCGTTCCATTAGTAAAATCGTGTTCCGATGGATTTCAATGAAAGAACCTGATTTTTTTCAACATATCTTCGGAACTCCGACAAATAGGAGAGCAGTATTCTTATATCGACAACCTGTGATTGAGGCCTCTAAGAAAATTGATAAAACATAAGAATTGATTTCTAACCATGTTACCTGTAATCAAGACGTTAGTTAACCACTTCATCGTGTTTGCCGGGTCATGTTACAGCGAAAACGGTTTCGAAAACTATCAGTCTTGGCGGTGGAAAGTGGTCAAAAATGCAAAAATTATCTTTGAAACGAATTTCAATCCAGTATTTGCATCTCTTGTGCATGCGCGTCCTCTGATATCTCTAAAAGTAATTTCAATTGATAGCCGCCTGGTGTAACTCACTTCAGAATGGTCACTCGAGGAAGTCGGTTTGACGCGTTAGATCACGAGATCTAGCTGGTCCGAAAAATGAAAAACTCCAAGGTATCGAGTCCGTGAAACCGCGGCTCCTCCAATAGACGCCAAGAATGCGAATTTTGAGTCAGATCGTTCCCAAGACGTGAACATGTATTTTTCGTGTATTTTTTGATGTAGACACCGAATCCGTGGTCAGTTTCGTCCCCAACCTTCAGGATTATCTGGTAGGCTCAAATGGAGTAAGATAGGCTAAAGTAGGTTCAAGAAACGAGATCAAGTAAGAAATTGATTGGGCCCCATTCACTGTGGCGCCCGAAAATCGGACTCGCAACGGGAGTTCGGAGGGTCCGGGTCATCATAACCTCACTCAACTTTTTTCACAGTCTCGTACCACCTAGAAAATAGAGAATCCAGAGTGACTCCCTCAAGTGGGCCTTCTGTCCAGAGCTACAAGCAAAAACGTAAGAACTGCCCATATAGGCCCATGTCAAAAAGTGATATATATATATATATATATATATATATATATATATATATATGGATATACTGGCAATGCTAGCGTTTTTGCTTGTAGATCTGAAATGAAAGCCCATTTGATGGAGTTACTCTGGACTCTCCATGTTCTAGGTGGTACGAGCCTGTGGAAAAAGTTTGGTGAGATTTGGTGACCCGGACCCTCTCGACTCCCCTTGTCAGCGTAAGTGTATTTCACGGGCACGATTTCTTCATACATAGCTATTTTTCGGAAAATCATAACTCCGACAGATTGGATTTCTCATCTTATCGTTGTTTGACTGTGGGAACTAGACACCTCCGAATTCCCCTCAAAAGATTATAACAATGAGAGTCCGGAAGAGAGTTTTGTTCAGGAATCGAATCTCAGCACGAATGTGACTACGTAAAAGGGTCTTATCACTGCAGAAAGAGGTACCCACAAAGTCACCAAGACCTCGAAGATTTTCCAAAAGAGCCCAAACAACAGGAAAATTTTGTTCGAAAAAAGGGCCCAAGTGCAAGGGTATTGTTTAAAAGAGCCTCAACGTAGAAGTACTGGTAGAAAGGGCCTAAGTGCAACAGTATTGGTAGAAAGGGCCTAAGTGCAACAGTATTGGTGAAAAGGGCCTAAGTGCAACATTATTGGTAAAAAGGGCCTAAGTGCAACAATATTGGTAAAAAGGGCTCAAGTCACCGGAAAAACTCGTTCAAAAGGGCCTAACTCCACTATCGATATCGGGATAAAGGGCCTAAGTGGTGGGGTATTGGTAAAAAGGGCCTAATTTTTTACGAAAAAATTTTTAAAAAATTCTTATGACCTCCATATCTCTTTTCTACCAATTCTTGCTATCAAATCATGTTCTTTGGCCTTCAAAAAATGTATCTTCATGCTTGCTAAGTGAATCTTGAGTGACCTCGGTTTTACACTCTCAATGGAACCATCTTCCACGTGCAGAATCGATGAAGATGCATTAAGATGTTGAATCGCAATTGGATATCTTGTGTTACATACCCATAGATATGCTGATGAAATTTGGAGGCCATTGAACTCGATTCCGCAACGTTATCCAACTTTTAGTGGACCAACTATCCCAAAAATTGACCCAGTATTGGGAAAAAGGGCCTAATTACATTTTTTTGAAAGGCTGTATACCTCTCAAAATCGACAGCTACCTTCCAATTCCTGTGCGGTTGTTTTGGGGATGCCAAAACCTTTGAAATAAGCCAGGTATGCGCATCGAATCATGCCACGGGCATGATATAGTTAGTTTTTATCGTTTTTCTCGAAATGGCCGTTTTGTAATTAGGCCCTTTTTCCACCCACCCCCTCAATTGTGAGTTTTACAAAATCTACACGAATAGCGTACCCTGTGACAGAGTCAGACTCCCCTCTATTGTTACGTGGTGAGTCTCGAGCCTGCGGCTCGCGCCCTCTTCGCCCCCTCTTCGCCACCTCACGATGCACCAGGTACACCGTCAGCGTTCCTGACGGACGATCGTCCGTTTCCTCACCCAAGCGCGATGCCGCGTCGCGACCCATCGTCGTGGACGACGGGCCTCGCCGCGGACAGACCCTTCAGACCAACCTAACTATCCACACACTCTCTCTCTCAACCATCAATTATCTCTCATTCATAAAAGTCACTTTTCAACCCAATCACTCGTGTTCATTCTGGAGACTGAACTCCTCACCACGTTACATCCCCTTGTTGGTGCTAGGTGGTTAGTTTCCCGCGAGTAAAATTTCCTTCTACAAAAGTTAGGAAATCAAATCAACGATTAGAGTCTCATCTTGTCTCGTCGCAATCGGTCGAAATCTTCTGATCCCAACAACACAGAATACGAGCGATAAAACTCCACCTAAGAAAAATTTTCTTTCGAAAATTTCTCGGATTCCGCAATTTTGCGAGAGTGTTGTGGAAAATCAGAAGTGACCAAGAGAGAAGATAAGGAGTGACCCAAGCAGAATCCGAAAAAAACGAGAAAAATTGAACAACAGCGAGTGCCCAGCCCAACTCACTCGTCGTCCACCATCGCGCAAGCTGCCTCATCGCATCCAGCCAATCCGCAATGAGTCATCTGGATCACCATCAGTGCCCGAAGATG
The DNA here is from genome assembly GCA_029851415.1 of Eretmocerus hayati. Taxonomy (NCBI): domain Eukaryota; kingdom Metazoa; phylum Arthropoda; class Insecta; order Hymenoptera; family Aphelinidae; genus Eretmocerus; species Eretmocerus hayati. The sequence goes on from CM056743.1 coordinate 110,487,175, forward strand.
CCTAAACGGGCCGCCTTCGTGGACACCAATCAAAACGTGATGGGCTTTGAAAATTACAGGATTACCAGCCACGGCATGGAAACTCTTCGCATTAAGCAGAACCAGCATCGGGACAATGCGAGACTCCGGCCAGGCACGCACGTGACGTACGCGAACTTTCCAAGCCTAACTTGTGAACGCGAAAACGAATGCCTTTGAGACTTCTGTAGAGATAGTAGACTAGGCTCAGGGGAAATTCGACCACATCATTACCGATTTATCCCTTCTTCAGTTTCCCGATTGTGTATCGCACTGGAGATTGCTGATCATTCTGAGGATAATGATTTATCCTCCCAACTCAAGCTTTCAAATCGTGGAGGAAGTATGTTACCTCAAGTAGAGACACTCTCGATATATTATTTGTGGGGTTTGCGATTATGTAGATAGAAATCGGAGAAACAGAAGTCAGCATCGGAGAGATGAGACAGAATTGCGTCGATCATGGCTGGATTAATTTTCCCTGCTTCAAATTGGATGCTCAAAAATGTCCACGCGCGGGGAATCGCATGTTAACGACCTTAGACATTTTCATGACCATTCTAATTACTCATTAGCAGAATTGCCTCACTCGCGAGTGCTCGCTCGGTCTCATCCTTTCTTGGCGGAATCTTTCTTTAGGTCAAAAGCGAGCTACAGTCATATCATTGAATGTAATTGTTGTCTAATATTATCGCCAGAACACGCTCCTAAGTCAACTATATGGTCATAAATTCAGAACCACCACTTAAAAAGGGCCTTAGCACACACGACTCTCTCTTGAAATAGAGAGTTGCACCTCATTCCTTCTCCAAATCACCTCAACTCTTTCAACGTGGTTGTCCATAATTATTGACACTCAAAATCACAATGACTTGGTGATGAACTTGACATGCATTGTAGGAAGAGTCGGGGAAAATTCAGGAAAGTACTCGAGCTCTTAAAGATCCAAATCCTTCGAGAATTATTCCGATGCCCACTTTTGCATACTCGAGAAGAGAAGAATTCTCCCATATTCCAAAGTAGGTCCCGTACTAGAAGGGATACCATCGTTTGACATTCCTTCGACTCATCTATCACACATACCTTCTCGAGTCAAACCCGATCATTTCATTCAACAATTCGCTGATGATTGCCCACTTGAACATGGAATCCAGCATGCTGGTAAGTCGCGTTTGAATGGAAGAGTTGCGTCCGAATTCATCTGTCAGCAGAAGGGTGACATATTTTTCGATCTGTAATGCAATTATCCAATCCGCTGCCTCGGTCATATATGAGTAATTCCGCGCGAAAGCGAACCACGAATTGCAGACATATCTCAGATTGTATTTCAACTATTCTTAATCGATTCTATGGTCCGAAAAATTGAACTTTTCACTCTCTATGGGGTCCAAGAAAAAATTCTTGTTCCCGTGGGGAATATCTTTGTGATATTGTTTTTAGAAAAAATACCAATCTTTTTTCAGTAAAACGGGTGTAATTTTGACTTGAGGTAAGATACGACCACTCAAGTAGTGGCATTCGGAAGTTCTTTCAATTATCTATCGAAATATGTTTCGAAAAACAATTTTTGAGGCTACCTTGTTCTTCTGAAAAAAGTGGTCCTGATGTGTGTTTTTGGGCTCTGCGCCATTTTTTACATTTTATCATTATTCTCAGCTTCTTGGGTTGAAAAATGACTCATTCTGCGCATGCGCAGGAATTAAGCCTATTGAAACCAATTCCATTGGAAAGCTAAGGAAATTTTCCCCAAAATGACTACTTGGCAAAGTCAATTTCATGCTATTGGCCCAAAGTTACATCTAATTAATGATGAAGCATCCTCAATAGGGGTAAATGCAGATCTTGCACAAAGGGACTAGGCGGGTAAGCATGGGGAATCGGCCATTGTCAGATAAGTGCCCGGGGTAATTTTTCCCAGTTTCTGATACCAAAATGAGTGAGAAAAAATGTTCCCTAGATCCCAAGGTCACCCGTATTTTTCCCTACGCCCTAAAACCACTCTAAAAAACCTTAAAAATCGATGTTCCTCCGATCAATTCGTGTTCTGACGCATCTCAATGGATCGTTTTGAGAATTTCTTGACATATTTTTGAAACGTTGGCAAATCGAGAAAAACTATCTGCGTGTCGAGAACTTTTCAAAAAGGCCCCTAAAAAAATTCTCGAAATTTAAAAATCTTTTTTCTCATAGAAATTGACCGGGGAAATGGGAATTCCTTATCACAACGTGTTTGCCCGAGAATTTCGAATAGGAAATAAGTATTTTCAGCCATTCCCAAGCGGTGGAAAGTGGTCAAAATCACCTGAAATCATTTCCAAAGCGAATTCTGACTCAGTAATCAGCATCTCCTGCGCATGCGCGTTGATCTACGTCCTGAAAAATATCTACAATCGATAGCTAGTGTAATTTCCTTCAAAAAGACTTTTTGCAGAAGTCAATTAGGTGCACAAGATCCCGAGATGTAGCTATTTTTAGAAGGGAAAAGATCTAAGAAGCCAAATCTGTGAGTCGCCGGTAAGCGTGACGAGCCCAATGACGACGGACACTCATATTTTTGGTTCCAATGCATGGAAACTACTTAAGCAGGGGGTCCTCTTGGAGAAAATTGCGCGGACGATCGTTCAAGAATAGTTTCAGAACCCAAAAATCAAGCGTATGCGCAGAAAATTGCGTTGCGTTGCCTATACAGGAAGCTTCCCCGGTCTTCACAAATCTCTTATCATACTCCGTTGTTATATTCATCAAGGTAATAGTGCAAGGAGACTGAAATTCATATTCAACTTATATTTTGCACGAAAAGCGACCACATTAGTATCGTGGAAAGTATCAAAACAAACAATGGATGGGAACCATATCAAAAAGAAGCAAATATCGTAGAGTTGAACTGCTGATGGTTTCTGCATTGAGGGAATCTTGAAGTTCAGTCAGTCTTCATATCCACTATCGTCTGCTATCACTGGTTCTAAAACTTCATGTTCAAAGATTAGTCCAAGTATTTGAGCTGGTCTAATGATCTGCGATAAATACCTGGCATGTGATAGGTAGTGAACTATAGATGCCACGTGAGAGCAGCATCCTATGGTGCGCAGTCCATTCGCACATTCACAGCAATACCCTAGAATGGCGCGAATATGAACGTATTGGTCGCCATATTTAATGAAACATTCGTACATTTTCTTGTTTATGTGGCGCGACCTCACTTCGAATCAGATTGTGACTGGCGCACTATACTTGTGGGGACTCAAGAGTGCCGGATAATCCGCTTCACTCGAATTCATGAGCTATCGAGATGAAACAAAATAGATTTTCTTCGTAATTTTCTAAGCTACAAGATGTGCCCACCTGTTTTTTACTAAAATTCGGAAGGGTGGAGGGGGGAGGAGTTGAATGCAAAAAAAGAAATTAACACGGATTTTACCGAAAAATGAACTTGGGGTGTCCGGGGCATGAGTCCTACTGCCACCTGGGAAACGCTTGATAGACATTCTTTGCGCGCATACCTGGAGTTTCAGCCCAACCCCGGTTCCGGGAACAAGTGCTGGGATCTCTGAGGCTAAATTTTGGTCATAATGGAGTGCCAAAACGTAGGAATTTCACCAAAATCATGGTTTTGAGGTAGTTTGCGGTTCTGCTGCCATGTTGAGAATACTTGTGGTGTATTACGCCCTTGACTGACAAGATCTTAAGCTCAATCCCACGTCTAGGAATTGGTGCTGACAGCTTTGAGACTTATTATTAGCTCGAACTGTCCCTTGGGCACTGCCAACATCGCTATATGACAGTTTCTAGGTAGGATATTGATATGCTGCCAAGTCAGAAACAGTTTAGTCATATTCTGGATATGCTCAACAGAAGTTCAAGCCCAACACCGATGCAAGGAATTGGTGCCAGAAATTTCTAGATCGATTCTATTAAAAAATTGACCCTATTTCGGTACGAATATGATTGAAGATGATTCATTTTTGACGAGATTTTGACTTGCTGCCAAATTTGTGAAGATTCTATCACATCTTGATTTGGATGAACAAATTTTCTAACTCAATCCCGAGTGTTGGAATACGTGCTGGGACCCTGGACACCAACTTTTGTTCATAATCGAATGCCAAACTGTGAGAATTTCACCAAAATCACGGTTTGGAGGTAGTTTGCGGTTCTGCTGCCATGTTGAGAATACTTGTGGTGTATTACCTCCTTGACTAACAAGATTTTAAGCTCAACCCCACTTCTAAGAATTAGTGCTGACAGCTTTGAGATCTACGATTAGCTTGAACTGTACCTTGAGCATTGCCAACATCGCTATATGACAGTTTCTAGGTACGATTTTGATATGCTACCAAGTCGGAAACAGTTCAGTCATATTCTGGAGATGGTTAGGAGAAGTTCGAGGCCAACCCCGATGCAAGGAATTGGTGCCAGAAATTTCTAGATCAATTTTATGCAAAAATTGACCCTAATTCAGTCCAAATCTGATTCAAGATGATTCATTTTTGACGAGATTTTGACTTGCTGCCAAATTTGCCAAAATTCTATCACATTTTGATTTGGATGAACAAATTTCCTAACCCGATCCCGAGTCTTTGAATAAGTGTTGGGATCCTGGACACGAACTTTTATTCATAATCGATTGCCAAACTGTGAGAATTTCACCAAAATCACGGTTTCGAGGTAGTTTGCGGTTCTGCTGCCATGTTGAGAATACTCGTGGTGTATCACGTCCTTGACTAACAAGATTTTGAGCTGAATCCTACGTCTAGGAATTGGTGCTGACAGCTTTGAGATCTACTATTAGCTCGAACTGTCCTTTAAGCACTGCCAACATCGCTATATGACTGTTCCTAGGTAGGATTTTGATATGCTGCCAAGTCAGGAACAGTTTAGTCATATTCTGGGAATGGTGAGCAGGAGTTCGAGCCCAACCCCGATGCAAGGAACTGACACGAGTTTGGTCGAAATTCGATTGAAAATGCCTGATTCTAGATAAGAATTCCATATGCTGCCGACTTGCAAACTATTCCATGACCTTCTCGAATGGATGAGCTCCATTTTAACCTGAATCTCGATTCTGGGGATCGGTGCCAAGAAATCTAAGATTCATTCTAAGCAAAAATTGACACGAGTTCGGTCGAAATTCGATTGAAAACGCCTGATTCCAGATGAGGATTCGATATGCTGCCAACTTAAAAACTATTACATGACATCCTGCGATGAGTAAACTACATTTTGAGTTAAATTTCGATCCTGGATATCGGTGCCAGGGGATCGCGCATGCACTCCATGCTAAATTTCACGCGACTTTGATTGAAAAATGATGAAAATGCTGGATTCTTAATGAGATTCCGTTATGCTGCCAACTTAGGAACTATTTCATAACATTCTGGGTTGAGTGAGCTGCACTTTGAAGTGAATCCTGATTCCGGAATCGGGTGCCAAGAAACCTGAGACGCGATTCATGAAAATTTGACGTGACTTCGATTAAAAAATTATTGAAAATGCTGGATTTTAGATGAGATTCCGATATGCTGCAGAGTTAGAGACTACTTCATAACATTCTGGGATGAGTGAGCTATATTTTGAACTGTATCTCCATCCCGGAATCTGGTGCCAAGAAATTTCAGACGCGAATCACGCAAAATTTGACACGATTCCGATTCGAATACGATCAAGAATGGTGGGTTCTAGACGAGATTCCGATATGCTGCCAACTTAGGAACTATTCCATAACATTCCGGGATGAGTGAGCTATATTTTGAAATGTATCTCCATTTTGGAATCTGGTGCCAAGGAATTTAAGACGCGATTCATGCCAAAATTTGACACGATTTCGATTCAAATATGATTGAAAATGGTGGATTCTAGATGAGATTCCGATATGCTGCCAACTTAGGAACTACTTCATAACATTCTGGGATGAGTGAGCAACATTTTGAAGTGAATCCTGATTCCGGAATCGGGTGCCAAGAAATCTGAGACGCGATCCATGCAAAATTTGACGCGACTTTGATAAAAAAATTATTGAAAATGCTGGATTCTAGATGAGATTCCGATATGCTGCAGACTTAGAGACTACTTCATAACATTCTGGGATGAGTGAGCTATATCTTGAACTGTATCTCCATCCCGGAATCTGGTGCCAAGGAATTTAAGACGCGAATCATGCAAAACTTGACACGATTTCGATTCGAATATGATCAAGAATGGTGGATTCTAGATGAGATTCCGATATGCTGCCAACTTAGAAACTATTCCATAACATTCTGGGATGAGTGAGCTACATCTTGAACTGAATCTCTATCACGGAATCTGGTGCCAAGAAATTTAAGACGTGATTCATGCCAAAATTTGACACGATTTCGATTCAAATATGATTAAAATTGGTGAATTCTAGATGAGATTCCGATATGCTGCCAACTTAGGCACTATTTCATAACATTTTGGGATGAGTGAGCAACATTTTGGAGTGAATTCTGATTCCGGAATCGTGTGCCAAGAAATCTGAGACGCGATTCATGCAAAATTTGACGCGACTTCGAATAAAAAATTATTGAAAATGCTGGATTCTAGATGAGATTCCGATATGCTGCAGACTTAGAGACTACTTCATGTCACGGGAATTCGTAACGTGGGTTCTTTTATACTGCACCTGGGGAGTCCTGACTCGACAGGTAGGTAGGTGGAAATCCGTAAGTGAAATGAATACCAAGGGAATCCCTAGAGCTGCGTTTATTAGTCCGAAAGTACAATTACGAGAGAGAGACTTTACAAAGTACTGGGGTTGATTCTACTTGAGTGGAGTCCGTCAAGGGCTGAGGTACTCGACTCGGAATGGCATTAATCAACGACGTGGTCAGATCGGTAGATGAGTTCGTACTGAGAACTAGAAGCGCTTGCAGGAGCTTTTTAGCTCTATTTATACCCCCTCAGATCCTGCGCTTCTCCTCCGTTCGCGGCTAGGAGAAGCGCTGGTGAGACGCCGCAGCGCCCCACACCTGCACCTCCCGTCTAGACTCGCGGGCGCTGGAGAGTTCTCGCGGTTTCTTTGAAGCTTCTTCAAGCTTTCATGGCTTGTCCGTACTGTATGTCTATATATTCAAGGGATAGAGTATGTCCATCCGCAAGAGTGCAAGGTATGTCTACATATTATACATTGAAAGTATATCTGTATATGAGGCTACTCCTATGCATAGATAGTCCGTATACAAATAGATGTAGGGCTAGTTGGGAACCGACTAGGTTCCTGACACGTCCGTTCGCTGCATTCATTGCTCCCCTGAGCAATGTTGAAAATTTTCGTTAAAAAAATTTGATTTTTTTCTCATCTTTTTCTTTTTTTTCTTAACTTTTTAATTAAATTCTAAGACCGTGATTTGAGACATTGATTGGATATTCAAATGATCATACGATGAAGAATATCCGATTCACTGGATAATACGACATTTGATTACTGAAGCACTCCTGTAATATCCGATTAAAACAGATTCCAGAAGAAGGACTGAATTCGTTGTATTAGTTCTCCAATTTAAATAGCAAAAATGAATAGTTTATTTTATGATGGGGTGAATCCCCGAGATTATATGGCTTGTAGGTATTCTTATTTAAAGTAACTGATGCTGAGTTAGATGTCAGGATGGCGATTTACCGAGCGGTATGAATGAATTTACACAGTCTGCACTGACAAGAAGGTTAAATATGACGGTGAATGATGTTAATCGTTATCGCATACCCAATGATTCTACGTAATTATGAATGACTTTATACAACTTTTGATTCGTGATTCTACTCGTTCTGAAATAAAAATTACACACACAACGACTCTATGAATTTATGAATGACTCTATACAATTTTTGATTCATGATTTCACTCATTCTGAAATGGAAATTTCGTCCGGTTTTCTCTTTTCTTCTAGACAAAAGAATGATTCTACTTATTGTGGTCTACTGGCCTATTTTTCTCAATTTATCCGTAAGATCGCCATGACATTCGATGAAGGCCCGCTAAAATGATATCTTGCCTCTTATTTAATATGAAACGTTATATTATATAACGAAGTCTCTCTCTCTTCTTCTAATTTAATAATTTTGTTTTGATTCAAGGTACAATTTGTCATTCCCCTTTGTGTATCCTTAATTTTCCTCTGAGACTGTCGAATTACTAACATCCACCCCTTCACTTGGTGGGAAAATCCGATCATGTCCTGAAAAATGTGTATACTCGATAACTATATTTTGTTGTCGTTCTCCCAAATCCTCCTGGCTTAAAAGCTCTCATATTCCCACGAGCTTCAACTGAATCCTCAGATCAATATTTCCACCGGCTCAGTTACTCCACTATCATGATAAAATATCACTGGGCGATCCTCAATTTCTCCTGAATTCGAGGGTTGATCAGAATGACTCTTGTAGTGTATTACGAATATATTGTAAGAGTGAGCTCAGCACTGTATTAGTCATCTTACGATGATTCAGAATTCTCGCAAATATATTGAAGCTGTGTCACAAAGAAGTGCATAGTCTCTCTGCACTCATTTACATCTGAATGTGTCTGGCCCCGAATTTACGTACCAGGTACGAGCTGGTACGATCCAGGGTATGAGAGAGGCACCCACTGCACAGCCAGGCAGACGGCTCAAGACCGGCAAGCCTCATATACGGCTCGGTGTCATTTGTATCAATATTGAATAAAGTTTCAGTTATTAATCAGAACGCCGATCTCATTATATATTGCACGCCCTCTCCACGGACACCACAACTCTGAGTAACGTTTCCTGTATCCAGCTGAAATGGCTGAGCAACAGTATGTATAGTTATGACATTATTCGTCCTGGAATCCTCGTTACTCTTTTGTCTCCCAAATGGCAGATTGAATCCTGAAACGAGTCTTCTCGAAATTAGACAAGGACACCCCTCCCCATGCAACAGACTTTTGCTATTATACCGCCCATGATAAGTACGGATATGAAGCCGAATCCCATGATATCAAGAGAGGTTTGCATCCCTTCAAATTTTTTCGATATGAATTTAAGCTGGCTCAGGCGTTTAGCTTTATTCATTATATCTTTTAAGTCCTCTCCTTTCTCTAATGATTTAAGTGGCGCATCACCACGCAGCGCGATGTTAGATGCGACATCCGTGCTTTTCAATTGCTCATCAGGAATCTCCTCAAGTTCTTTGATAATACTTCATATATCTAAATTAGTGTCGTCGAAAACGATTACTTCTGAAGTGACAGTGATTTTTGTAGCCGCAATGAGTTTTACGTTTTTAGTTCGAGCCGAGCAGCCCGAAAGTAAGTGCAAAATTCCAGTCCCGCTAATGTATGACTCCTTTTCTACATGTTTATTCCAAGTTTCATAAATCTTATCACCTTTATTTGTCGAAAACACCCATGAGTTTTCAGCCTCCAATTTCGCCCAAAATGTCTCCTTCATTCGTGCTAATTTTAATTCGCATTCTGTTAGATTTTTAATAAGCTTTTCCGCTGCAAGCTTGACCTCACAAGGCGCAGAATTGCCAATGGTGTGAGTTGGGGATGTATTTTCGCATATATAAATTTCTTTCAGTCACTTGCATTTTCCCAATGTCTCTGCAGTGAATGAAATATATTGGCCTGATTTTGCATTTATCGCGTTGTACAGTGCATCTGGCCAAATATATGCAAAAATTGGTGAATCTTTTTGATGAATTGGCACGGGTATTGCCCTATACAAGTCGAATCCGATGGTATCCAGGAGAAGAAGTCGTATGTAGTATAAAAGTCTTGGGTAATGAAATAAAATTGACACGTTTGCGATTTTGAAGAGATCCAAGATAGGGTCCGTATCCTCTATTCCTGGAAATCTAGCGTCTGCCACTGTCTGGTAGATGGTGTTTTTCGCATCTGCCAGGAGAGATGGGGGTACGGAACGCGGATGCATTATTCCCTGCGTGGCAAACAGTATAGCATCCGTCAGAGTTTCCGTGTCCAGTTCGTACTGGAGCACATTCTCGATAAAAATTTCCATTATTATAGTGAAATCAATTTGTTTGCTCAATTTGTCGTCCGCGTCTTTCAATTGAGGTATGATTGCATCCAATCTGTTTATCTTATCTTGTTGGAAATTAAATTGTTTGTAAACAATCTCCGTTTGATTTCCGACTATGCCGGCAAGTTGGCTAGTGTCATTAGCCGTACCTTGTATTAAGTCTTTCAACTCGACTTCCGAATATTCATCTAGTTGCCCGTATAAATATTTGTAGAACATTCCCATAATCTTCAGTAACGCCCTCTCTATTCTCGTATGAGGTTCACTTGGCTTTTTTCCTTGTGATAATTCTATCAGCCTGTTTGCATTTTTCTGCGTATCTCGAATTCGCTCTCCTAACTTTTCTATCTGTCCCATGGTTTTACATTCGTTCAATCTTCCCTCGCATTTTGTTTTAATCAAGCTCCATGTATTATTCAAATTTAATCCTTGCGAGAAGTATGATTGCAGATTGACTTCATTCATGATTTTCCATGTGACTCTTGAAGTGTAGAGGCGTTCCAATTTCTCCATAATTATCCCTGGATTGTGTTTGAGCGGCTGCATATGCATCTGAACTCTTTGAGTATCCGATGTCCTGCAATGGCATATTTTGTCATGAATTGTTTTGCATGTATCCCCCTGGGCAAGGAGAGTCTTGTTGCGGGCAGACAATTATTTCCGGATGCCCGCGTCTCCGATCTTCAGCAATTTTCAAATGAATTTATTTGTTCCAACGAGTTATATGCCTATCATCGATTTCTAGGTAAAGCGTCGTTGCACGTAGGCTCTTGACAATTCTCTTGGGCAATTTAGTCGTTCAGCGTGTCTACGGTGTATACTTGTCTGTTGGACACAATTTTTCCCAAATTCATCTCTTCTGTTCAAATTTTGAAAGAGGGTATTTCACGCTGCTTATTTGCTGAACCGGCAAGGCAACGCATGAGCGAAGATGCGATTGTAGATTTATCGCTGAGTATGCCAGTTCCACTCATTCGTCCCGCCTCCTGCTAATGCCATGCGGTTCCGCCTGTGGTTCTCAACGCTCCGCTATTGTGTTAAGTCGATGCTTTCAATCAGGCGCTACATTGTGATACATCATTTCCAGCGGACCGCATTTCGTTTATGATGGCGTTAATAAGTCTAATTTTGACCTCTTGCTTTTTAATGTCCCCTTTTACGTGTCCCGCCCTGCCTATATCGAACTCGGCTGCTGATGGCGATTTTTCTTGAGATGAACTAGGCGAAAAAGTGGTGGTAGATACCACCACTCAATCAGTGATCGCATTAATCTTCATACACTTCTTTGGTCTCGTTGCTGCCCTCGACGCGTGACATTCTTTTTCGAAATCATGAATTCCCAAGTTTCTTTTGTTCGCGACTATGATAGTGATAGTGATTGTGTTATTGTGGCCGAATTTGACGCTCCTTCGGCAAGTGATGCAGGTGTCGCTACTATTTGTGGACGTATTGTGCCAGATGAGAATTTTGTATCAAAAGAAGAAAATTCAGCAGAGGATGAAGCAGCACATATCGATCCATTTGCCTTTCTCGAAATGGCTATATACGACGATGCCTCGACGCCTGTAGCCTCATATTCTGAAGATAATGGATCGATTAATTCGACTGATGCGGTTGCAGCATACGTCATACCACCACCGCAAGGTTTTGACAGACAAGACAACCCACTGGACCGTATGCCCTTATCGTCTGATACTCCGCGTGACTTGACCTGTGATTCCAAGGGCGACGTCCCTCTCTACGAGCTCCGTAATAGATCGCGATCGATGTCTCCTTCTTTCCACGGTTTTTCCGAGGAAAGGTTCGCCGCACACCCATTTCTTCATTATTTCGAAGCCCTTCAGCGTCTAGCATCACCACCATTTATAGGTCTTGAGCCAAGTGAGTGTTTTATACATAAAATCAAAGAAGAAAAGTTCTCTGCGGCAGGCCTTTCAAGATTTGGGGATCAAAACATTATTGTTGAAGCTGAGTCCAATGATGTGTATGTTCAAGAAAGCTGGCAACCTGTGGTTCGGCCAGAGTTCGTCGAACGAGAGCGTATGACCGTGGCCAAGTATCATAGGACGAAGAAAAACGTACCTAAAAACTTTCCTAGCAGAAGTTCCCACAAAATCGATACTCGCGAGCCCCGCAAGAAGTCTGCCAGAGCTAACAAATCCAGTAAAACTTCTGAGACAGCCACTGATTGCATTTCTGGTCCATAACTGAGTGTAGTTGATAGGATAGAACAAACTATGGTGTCAGTGCCTGCCCGAGAGCAGTCTGAGAAGATTTTAAACCGTGTTGAAGACAATTGCACCCTTGGGGCCGCTGATATCGGTGTAATTCAGTCTGACACGCGTAACAAAGAACTGCATGTCGTCCTGCATCGCTGTGACATCCAAATTGCGAGGGTATTTTCTTTGGCCCCTTCTGTAGATGAAAACGCCCCGTTGAGTGAGCGTCGAGTGTCGCTTGACGATTCACCGTGTAGCTCGAGAAAGATAATAGATGGGGCCAATTTTTCATCTATAGCAGCATGTTCGAGCACCGTGCAAGGAGAAACGCAAGATTGTCGCATCGATTCCACGACTTCAGAGGGTACTCCCTCATTTTCTCAAAATCAGTCCCCCCTTTCTCCAATGGGCCAGGCGGACGCTTTGCCCACTCGATCTTGTTCAACCCGTAAAAAGCGACTTCCACTGCATTTGATCGAGTATGATTTAGGAGACTTTGAAGAAGACACAGCCGTGAAACGGTTAGAAAAATCGCTACAAAATGTGAAGTGCAATCAAACCAGGACTCGCTCACTTGAGCCACAGAAAAGAATTGCTCGCTTGCATCAATTGATAGCCGATCAAGAATTCGAACTTTTGTACCACACTAGAAAGCAGCTTTATGATCCAGCTCCTCGTTGCCCCGGATGTTGGGCTCATTCGAAAAAAGATGCAGATTCGCCCCCCTATGAATTTTGTGTCAAGTGCCTGTAAGTATTGCCTTTTCTCATTTATCTGCTTATACAAGATGTGCAGATGCTCAGTGAAAATTCTTTTTAGAGCTGAAATTGACGATTGAGAACTTAGTTGTTCTGCGGCAGCGACTGTTTGAGACGCGCTCTACTTCTTCCGAGCCATTTAGTGGACGATGCAATTTTCTATGTGAATTTCCTTAATTTTGCCTACTGCTCTGTACATTAATCTGATTCAGTAAATTTGATTTGCCTCAATTCTATTTGTTCTTATTTTGGTGAAATTGAATCGACATGCTGTTGACCTTCTTCGTCTTCCGATTCCGCAGATTGCTTTGATTCCAACTAAAGCGTTATCTGAGCAGATGAGTCCTTGCATACCATTGCTTCAGTGATTGATATTCTGCGCAGGCCTTGTTAGTCTAATCGGGTTCTTTTGTCTGTGATATCGTATTTCTAATCCTCCTGAGCGATATCGGTACATTGAATATCCAGAACTGAATTTGGTTGGGGACGGAAGTTGAGATCGTTCCGTGTGTAAATACTTATGATGGAATTTCGGCCTTGTTTGTGTTTTTTTTCTTTCTTCTCCGTTCAGTATTAGAATTCGTTGACCCCCTGGTAGTCAAGGGTCGCTCAGTATTTCTGTTGAGACAGTCAGTTCGTTGAAGTCGTTTGCTTGCTAATCTTCAACCACAGCTCCCGTAAAGTTATCCGACAAATTTTTAAAGAGAACATTCCTATCCAAAAAGAATGGCTCCGCGTGTGTATCCTACTTTAAGAGAGTTATTGCGAGTGCATCCCGACCGAGTTTTATCAATGAGTCGTTCTGTTCGCGCCAACTTCCGATGTGGTCGGTGCATCGGACTCGCGGGGCCTCTACTCGTGGTTTGCCTCAACAGAGTCGATGCGGACATAACGCCCCGGGAAAATCGTCACAGTTCTACTAACGCACCACCTGTGTCGAATGGTTCTGCGGACTCTGTCTATGAACGGAGTGCAAATTCGTTGTCCGATCCGCTTCTTGTTTATTTGATGGAGTTGAATCGCATCGACCGAGAATTATTTGACTATTTGGTATGTCACGTGGATCGATGTCGAGTGGTTGAGTTGATTCAACACCGGCGTGGCTTGATCCTTGACCGCCTCCGAGCTATTTTACAAGATAAGAATGCGCGCTCCCGTTACCTACATGGGGTTGAGGTCACCAACTGCCTCCATTGCGGTTGTACGCCATTATCACCTGTCATTCCGCATTTGTGCGGTGCCTGCTCGTAAGTATTTCGTCTGTGATCAAGGACGCCTTTTTTCCCTCGAATTTAGCAGATGAATTTCGGTTTTCCAGAGCGGTCGTGTTAGAAGAATACTATTGGGCCAATTGATTGGGAGCAGAGAAGTTATTTCAACATTGCGGCATCTGTATTTTCGCTCAACTCTTTCATTCCTCGTTTACGAGATCTTTGCTTTATCCATGCTTTGTTCTTGAGAAAAATTACCATTAGCGTATCATAAGATTTCAATCAGTTTAAGCTAGTTGAACTATTGTTTTATGTGGTTATCAATTGCTGTTAATAAATTTACTTTTCGATTGTTTGAATTCTTCATCAGCGTACGCTGAGCAGCGAGAAAAAAATTCATCATTATTTTTCTTCAGTTGGTTTGAAATTCCACGAATAGTCTTTTCCCACGTCTTCCACCCCCTAGTCTTCCACCACGAGTTTGTATAACTTTCAAAATTTGGCGCAGATCTTTTCTTCAACTATAAATAGACATTTCGTGGAGTTCCATGCGTCACTCTGGGACCGAGACTTGAAATTTATTGTTTTGGCATTGGGCGTTTGCACCGCTTGACTACTTCAGATCGCGGGACCGTTTTTCTCGCATTGGCACGGTGTGCCTGAACGAATTTTTTTTCAAAGTAAAAACTCCCTCTGAGATTATTTTGGTTTCTGTTTCTGCATATTTGGGGCATCATTTTCCCACAAAAATTAAAATCGCGGGCTGAGCCCTTTTGAAGGAATGTCGTTTGGAACATTTTTTGGGCCCAGTCTAGGGACGCCCAATTGATATGGCTCATCCCTCGTTGGATATGAGCCCAAAATTAAGTTTCTTCACTTTCTCTTACTAGTTTCCAGAAAATATGACCGCTTTGGATCCTCCTGAGGCTTGTTGAGGTTGGGCATGTACCCTGGAAGCCCTTCAAAAATGCAAAACACCAATCTCTTGATGTCTCATTTAAGGTATGTCTCCTGGGACAATCAGGATCGTAAGTTTGAGCGAGCCGTGTTGTTTTGATAGCAACGCGACCTCGCCGTCTTCTTATATACAATCGCGTATACACAACAAAGCAGCTCGTACACGCACACGCTCACACACGAACGCTCTCCGCGAGGCAGAAAATTAACATCGCGCGCAGACGAAAATCACAAACATTCGAGCCCTCGTGTGGACAAAATGAATAAGCACGGGTCCCTATTTTTGGCAAGGATGAAGAAAAGACTTGAATCAATGACATATCAATTTTTCAGCGAGTTCTCTGAAGAATTGTCAAAGCATTCGTGAGAACGGCCCAAAAAAGTTGCTTTCTGCTGCGCCGTTCCTATCCTCCGCGTGTTACGAGCTCGAACTTTTGACATCGAAAACTCGAAAACAAAATGGAGAGGCTCCTTGGAATTTCATTAGAAGGTGTGTTATGGATAGTTGAACCACCACACGAATTCCCAGGAGATTCTTTGAATTTCAAAAAACTCGGAGACAAACCTCAAGAGCCCTTGGGTAGATGGTGCCAAAAATGCACTTTTGTAGTAGTATAGGCGTAGAATCGGCTAGAAATCGAATTTTCTATATTTTGTGAGAAGTATCTCGAAGTTCGGACGAAGACAAAGAGAATGAGGAGAACTACGTTAAAAATTGATTGAATCAATGGCATAGCTTTCAGTGATTAAGATGGAATAAGTTGAAAGTACCGAATATCGCTAGTAATGTTGTGGGAAAGGCGCGGGTCATTTTGGGTCGGCCCAAACCGTTGATTCTCTCTCATTCCAAAATAACAAACATGGAAAAAATGCGTGTCGAGATCTGCAAGCTGGTAAATTTGAGAACTTGAGTCGGGGCATATTAGGGAATGGGGGCATTTTAGGCACACTTACCTTATAGCACATTTAGGGATGTGAAACGAGTCATTTCTTTTTCTCCAATCATTTTCCACGTTGTACTGATGAGATTTCCAAAATAGTCGAAATCGTGGATTTTCATTGAAACCGGACCATTTCAAAGCATCCACCTGATCCACTCTGAGTTGTTTGTATGACGAATTGAGTGAACGAATGATCATTCGAATGATCAGATTTTGAGTGAATGAACAGATTGTTTCGGTCAGTCAAACGTCAAGTAAGCTTATTAGACGCCTACCTTCAATATGACTCCCTGGCCCCAAGGCATGTGCTTGGTCTCGTAACCAAAAGATTTTGGGTTCGCATCCCACTGTCGGCAAAATTCACGAGTTACGTAGAAGAGTTTTTTCCAGTTTCTTCACTGTGAAATAGTGATGAATGGACATGGCAAATTCCTCGCCATGACCTGATCATCACATAAAAACATGATGATTCTATTGGAATTCGTTATAATGTACATTACAATTCCTATCACAAAAGACATCGTGATGAATATTGTAATGTCCATCACAAGATTATTTCCAATAGGGCGTCTTGGAGAGCCTAAACGGTAGATGG
Organism: Eretmocerus hayati; assembly: GCA_029851415.1. NCBI lineage: Eukaryota > Metazoa > Arthropoda > Insecta > Hymenoptera > Aphelinidae > Eretmocerus > Eretmocerus hayati. Next base: position 110,503,893 of record CM056743.1, read on the forward strand.
TCATTTCTTAAATGAGACATCGAGAGATTGGTTTTTGCATTTTTGAAGGGTTTTTAGGGTCCATGCCCAACCTCAACAAGCCTCAGAAGTATCCAAAGCGGTCACATTTTTTGAAAACTTGTGTTAGAAAGTGAAGAAACTTGATTTTGGGCTCATATCCAACGAGGGATGAGCCATATCACTCGGGCGTTCCTAGACTGGGTCCGAAAAATGTTCCAAACGACATTTCTTCAAAAGGGCTCAGCCCGCGATTTTAATTTTCGTGGGAAAATGGTGCCCCAAATATGTAGAATCAGGAACCAAAATGATCTCAGAGGGAGTTTTCACTTTAAAAAAAGATTCGTTCAGGCACACCGTGTTGGGTACGTATATGTAACATAGAACTCTTTGTATCGCGCGATTTTTTCTGATTTTTTTTCGCTTATTTCAGTGGATGTTGGTGGTATATGACGAGATTTGAATTTCTTTTCTGTAATTTTTTTGTATTGCTCAGTTCGATGTAGAGGGGTATAAGTCATGTGACCTCATAATCAGTAGTAGGACTTCTGAATCGAAGATCCCACGACTAGCTTGCCCTTACGCACGTGCGCCAAGATGATATTCTGACGCGTGCACGAGAGCGGAGGACACGTGTAGCTGCACCTTGATAATTCTTGTCAACTTTCAGCATGTTGTATGTATTGTGGGTGACTTGTTTCAATGTACTTTGTGTGAATCTTTCCTCCGATAGAGGTCCATTTTTCTATGTTTTGCCTCACAGGTATTTATACTTGCGCGATTGGTGGATCAATTGAGCCGAGGATGGTGAATATAATTACGAGTCGAGGATGGTGAATATAATTACGCCCAGCTGATGGCTGAAATCGATTTGATACGCCGGGGAGGGCAGACTTTAGAGCCTCGACGTGTGAGTAGACTTGCTTGTTCTTTTTTCTTTGAATCGATTGTCCCATCATGTAAATTTTTGGTAGTGCTTAGGAATTATATTGAAAATTTATCTACGCTGACTTGACTTTACCAGAGAGATGCTGGAATATTTTAAAAGATGTAATCAAGACTCGATAAAAATTTCTTTCGATCATCGATCTCTGTACGTGTCTGTACATGTAGTTCGGACTTTAGTTTTGTCGAGTTTCCCTTACTGATAACAAGATTTTGCCATTTTGGATGCGATGAACGCTGTGAAAGTAGTTATTGGTGCGTTGGGGTAGCAGGCCGCCCAGAGTCTCAACGCGGTTATCATTATCATTATATCAACCTAATTTTAACCCGGATACAAGTTACACCTCTCCATTTTCTCAACTAACCCGGGGAGGTGCGGGCCAGTGATTAAAGTTGATCTCATTCTCCAGATAATACAGGCCGGGGAGGAGATTGAGTTGCGTGAGGCGTATCTACAGGGTGGGACAATAGTCGGGATATACTGATATTTCTATCCAGCCCTCACAGAACATGAGCGCTGGACGTTATGGTTGGAGGGCTATAGCGCAGCGCGAGCAATGCTCGATCGGCTAATGGTTGATCATTTTGGTGGTGTACGACTCCCCAATTCTAATTGATTTTTGAGCCTTCTCTTCTTATAAGATCAGATAGTAATCGACTTGAACTTATTTAATTGAGTGTTGGGTTTCAATATGAGTGAATAAAATTGTTTATGTCAAATTTGATACTTTTTTTTGTCGCAGGCAACCACTGACCTCTATAATGGCCATTTGATGGGGTAAATTTCATCCAAATTTTTAGCTCAAGATATTGCTTTCTTTTCTCATAGTGTATTCTTCATAGTGTGAGTGGATAATGATTTTCATCCCTCATTTGAATTTAATTGGGCCGGGCGACGAAACTTATTTTTCATAATATCCGCAACTATATTAAAAAAATACCCCGATGCTCATGTAAGAAGTTTTGGCTCGAGTCGAAGCTTATGGAGTCGGCAGCTCCCCTGTTCCATTTTTGTCTCACAAGAAAATTTTTATTTGTTTCACATTAATTTTCTGAATCCTTGTCGGCGAGCCCAAGTAACTCGATTACCTTGAAGACCGACGCACCATATATATTAGCCACTTGTGTCACGCGAACCCACCTCGTGCCGGTGCGGACGCGTGGGATTTCACGTTGGCTCAGGGTATGTATATGGCTTTCAGCCGATTTATGTTGGTGGTACTCGCGCTGCTTTGTATTTTCTTCTGATTTTTAGCCCATTGGTGTGCACGCTTTAGAAGTCACGGCTTCTCCCTCTCCCTCGATGTCCTGCTGCTTTGCGAGATCGACCCATGTGACTTTTGAAGATTGAAGTGGGGCTCATCTCCGGCTTCTGGGTCACCGGCTTGAGTGCACGTGGAGAACTCCCGCACAGTCGCTTCATCGCCACTACTCCGAGTACTACTTCAAGATGCTGATTACTTTGTAGGTGTCGAGTTCGGTTCGCGAATTTCCCGTTTTCTATGCATTTTCCCCTTTTTTCGCTCATAGGCCAGCAGTTTAGTGTTGTGTACCATTTGTTTCTAGGTTTTTCTTCCGGCGCGAGTGGTGGTGCCGTCCTTCACAGACCCCCCAAGAGCCTGCGGACAACGTGGATGAGTACGAGCAGCTCTTGAACGAGATTGCGGCGATACGGGGGGAACCCAATCCGGTGAGTCGGAATTGTTATTTTAACCCGTTATTGCTCTTTAATGTAGGTACAGTTGTTTCCGCAATCTCATATCTGTTCAGCTGGGAATACAGTCTGAGCGAGATTTCGCAAAATTATTTTTGTAGATGGTCATTGTGCGAGTCGTCCTCAGGACTGTCGTTAATCATGTTTTAGCACCACAAGTAATCACTACTAATAGCTCAGTGGTGATTAGTCTTCTTTTAGTGATAAATTCGCGTAATGGGTACGTAGTTTGTGTCCTTCTGCACAGCGCATTCACGTCCTGAGATCTGCATTGAAGAAAAGAGTCCGCTCTCATACCTTCAAAAATCATTCCGTGGCTAATAACTTTGATTTCTCCTAACAATCTTGAATGTCCGATCTTGTGCGCGTGAAGATTTTCTAGCGCTTTGTTAGGTTTCTACTCTAATCTTCCTTGGAAGATCAGGGCAAAATCTAACCCAGCAGATCTGCTACCACTCTATTTTCGGTGGGCACCTGGGAATAGAGACCCGCGCAGTGGATAAATGCAAGAATATTCGGGATCGTTTCTGATGTATACCCGTACGGATACGTTCACGTCGGCACCGGATTGGGAAAGGGTGCCGCGTGCATGAACAGTCTGGATTTCCTGAGGGCAAATAACTACACCAGCGTATTTAGGTTAAGTACCGAAGCTTTATTTGAGTTCTACTTGTATAAGGAGTAATTACGGTTGATATATTTTACGAGAACAAACAGTTACTTTGGCTGTTGAGCTGTGGCGAACGAGAGGTAAAGAAAAGGAAGAGAGAGGAGAATACAGTTCAAAAGGACTGGGCGGGTTATCGCTCGAGTCCGACTCACGATACTCCTTCGTAGTGGGCTGGCTGATGATTCGCTATACGTAATCCTTGCTCTCTATTCTGATTCACTTGACACTATTTATTCGTCACTGAGTTTAGTATTTGATTATCTTGGACTCAAAATGTTATCACTGATTTTTGAATCAAACTATTCTCACTGTCGTCTGTTCTCTGAATTACTGGAATTTTGGGATCGGGGCTGGCCTATTGGCTCTAGCTCTGCCGTCCCGCTCGCGAGTCTTATTCTTGACTGACTTCTTAATCTTATACAACACGACTCGTCACCTTGCCTTCGGCATGAAGTTATTATTCTCTTTCCTTACGTTCGCATTTTACCGCAACAAAAGGAATTCTGTCTCTCTCTCTCTTCTTCTCATTAGTCGGCTACTATAGTGGACCCAAGTGGAGGAGTGTATTAGCATCTCCGTTGGGCCTCGGTGCGTGAAATCACTCTTACTTCTCAATATTGCTAATATACGCGTGAGCTCGAGACGGTAAAATTCGTCTCGGCCGCAGTTTAAAAGGACTTTTTTCGGCCAACGGGCTATCGCTATGATTGAATGGTCTGTACCGTTATTCTGTTTCGAGTTTGAGATTTTGGGCTGAACGATCCGAATGCAGCTCAGCAATGTAAAAATGTGTCATGCAACATCCTCCCCCCAATTGGTTTCAGTAATGTCCTCATTACGATGTAGGGTGGTAGAAGTACGATATTGTTCCATAATTAATCTCTAAGGAACGTGAAATTAGTTGTAATGATAGTGGCCAGGTCATCTAAGGCTCAAATTATATCAAATTATTTGAGTACAGCAGTGAGCAAATAATAGAAATGTTTTCTCTAGTGTCATTGCCTTAAAAATTCTATCATCATGAAATGTGATAAAGTGACGATTTTGACTAGATCTATCTCGTGTTTAGGCGTTCCTATCACCATAAGAAAAGCCGGCGTGTGGCGTTCTCGACCTTGTAGGAATTGGGCAGTGGAAAGGGAAATAGATTGATTATGATGGTTAGGGTATCATTTGTTTCGAAGTGGCTAGTTGCCTAAAACGTTATAACAGCAGCTCGCTCTCTTACTGCAATAGGCAGTCAGAGGCTAAAATTGGCCTCTGGTTTTATACATATGTATTTTTTTTTCTTTTTTGAGGCATGCCTGTAGCATGATGTCGAAGTTCGTTGCATATGTGCGAGCGTACGTTTAGGCGTGGGATAAGGTCAGTGAACAAAGGTTAAACGGTTCTCATCCAAGGGAGTTAGGATTTGGCTTGTAAAGACTAGTTAGTGGGTTATTCTACACGATCAGGAGGCCTTCTCTTGAGCAAGAGATTTCTTTGAAATAATGGGAAAGGGACGTAATCTAGCTTGGTCTTACGTTGTATCTGCCAAAGTACATTTGTTATGTCTGAGAGAACTTCAACTTCGACTCAATTAATCGAGAAGGACGTAATCCACTCTGGTCTTACATAATAACTGCCAAAGTACATTTGTTATGCCTCCAAAGAAATGAAGTCATTCATTAGGCTGGTGGGTCTGATTTTGAAAATATTCCTCAAATCATTGTTCGCGGAATTTTGGTCTCGGACGTGTATGTCTACAAAACTCGTGCAAAACATGACTTATGAGGTTAATACTCTTAGGGCGTAATCCATCCTGGGCTTAAAATCGCCAGAATACATTTGTTCTGCCTGAGTTGACGAATGAGGCCTTGAAATTTCATGGTCTCGGGCAACGTGCGTGAACATTTTTTTGGGGGTTGAGTGAGTGTGGGTTAGTACGTGGAAGGATGGAACATAGGGGCGAACGGAATAGCTCTAAGCGTGGCTTTTTCTTAGTGTAATGGGATACCTCGGAACTGTGGTAAAAGTTGGTGAATGATTTTAAAGATTACTAATTATTACATAAAGATTAATAATTATTACACCTCATGCTGTGATAAACTATTGAGAAAATGGATACTGGTAATTGTATGGACATATGATGAGTAAATTTCATTTTTTTTCGTGTTCATGTGTTGAGAACGAGAAAAGAAAATAAAATACAGCTAAAGTCTATTGTCGGAGTATATAAGAGCCTATCATAGGCTTATTGGATGCTAGGATTGTGTTGTTCTTAATTTGTGAAATAAACATTGACCTGGCGAATTCAATGCCTAACTTTGGATTGCTGTTTATATTCATCCCATAGTGATTAGTGCTGATACAATACCCTAATTCTATTTGCGTGCTGGATACTGAAATAAAACGTTGAAAAATTGGTATCAGAATAAGATGATCCCTCCCCCAATTGAACGCAAAAACGTCCTCAATGCGGATGAAGTGGTGCCGTAAATAAACTCGTTCCTGGATTGTATTTGGGACCTTCTCTTACTCCTATTACATCGTTCGTGGGACCTGAAGTCTGCTTCATGGACCTGGATATATTTTCTTGGTTGAAGTGTAAGCTTTGGGATTCCAATTTACCTACTTGTATATGGGACCTTATCTCTGCTATAGTTTCGTTCTGGGGACCCGTTCTGGCTTAGAGGACCTGGTGATTCCTTTCCTCGGAATTCTCGTACTCCGGATCCTCGATAATAATAGGTTCTATTGTCGGGGGTACAAGGTCTTCGGCTGATCCTACATCGATTTCATCGTCGCTGCTTTGCTCGTGTTCTTGGAGGGTGAGGTTCTCATTGATGGTCAGCTGGTGTCCGTCTTCCTTCGGAATTGGGATGTTTCTGAATTCCCAAGTGTACAAAGATTCCCCGTTGGTCTCCAGGAATCGCTCAAATGCCTTTCTCGCTTTGAGACATCCGTACGTTGCATGTATTTTTACGATGCTGGAATAAGGTTCTGAGATGATGGAAAATTCGGTGAGGTTCCCGAATCTCCTCAAAACCTCCACCGTTGTTGTTATAGATGGCTCGTCCATAATCATGATGACTCGATTGGTGATGGTTTTCGAGATCCACCACAGCTTCATTTTCTTGCGAAAGATGGAAGTTCTTCGGGTTATCCTTTCCATTTTGTTCGGATGAGGCTGTAACAGGCAAAGCTTGTGGTTTCATTGGGGCCTTGGATAATAATCAGGGTAGAGTTGTTTTGGGTATGGTTTGCAGGATTGGGTAACGTGGGTTTTCGTCGGACTTCTGCGATTGCTTCGACGAGCGTCAGTTTTGTGACGGCTGTTCTGAATCAGCGGTGATCGGTTTGCTTTGGTTTGCTCGTATTTCTTCGGTTGCTTGTAGTATGAAATCCGCCCAATTCATTCCCGCTAAATCGGATAATTCCAAAACGTCTCGGCTGTCTTCTGATTTTGCTGGAGATGTTGCGGTTCTTTGATTTCTGGTGTCCTGGGTTGCCGGCTTTGGATATTGTTTCCCACATGTTTTATCGTGTAAATGATACACGTGATTTTCTATGTATTTCTCGCAATTCTTGTCAAATTTCTTTTGAGCACGATAATGTAGAGGAAATCTCTTGGGTGGTGCTTCTTTTGCGCGGTAACGAAGGTCACAAGCTTTTAAGGCTACTTGGGCATGATCCTTGTTAAAATACCTCACGAATCCAAAAGCGAGCCATCCTTGCGTGTTTGTCACTACCTCGTGGTATTCGAGTGAGCCGAATTGTGAAAAATGATGGACGAATAAGTTCTCCCTGAGAAGTTCAGGATCCCTGTATGGCAGTTGACAGAATAGCCTGTGTGGGTCTGTTTTTCGAGGAATTGTTGACTTGATGTACCTCCGATCTCATGCGGGGTCGTAATTTCGTGGCGGTGCTGCGAGGTGTAGGGGGATTTCGGCATTCCTCGGGATTACTTTCTCCTTCAATTTCGAGTATCCGATATCCGTTTTCTTGGGTGATCTTAATCACTTTATTTCCGGCTCCGGTGTGTTCGGTCAATGTCTCTTGTAGGAGGATTGGATTCGTGATGGGGACCTTGATAACTCCGGCCATTGCGGGGACCTGTAAGACCAAAACAAATATCGGAGACCTCAACATTCGGCAAAGGTGATCGAGGATGGAGTAGTGTCAGCGTTGATGGGTTGTCTATTGATTGGCCCTTGTTTCCCTTGTAGTGAGTGTCTTCTCCGTGAGGTTATTTCTGGTAGCTCTAGAGTGTTTGCTTCGCAGGACCTCTTACACAACACCACGGTGGTGGGACCCGAAGCTGCTAAGGCGTAGGACCTTTTGTTCTGCAATTGACGACAGTGGAAGAAAGCTATCACAAGGAACATTACCAATATTAATTCGATCGTGTAGCTCCCTCCGATGAGCCAGGTGGAACTTGATTTTAACCGCTCATGTTTGTTCATAAGATTCATTTCCGTGATGAGCTCTGAAAGGGATCTCTCCTTAGGCTCCCTTTTGTTCAGCACTGGTAGTTTCTGTTCTGAATGCTGAGTTTCAGATAACAACGTGGGATAGAATTTGTTCAGATCAAGACTCATTTCAGGTTCGTATATATATCGAATATCACTAATTCCTTTGGCTTCGGTCTGAATAGTGGTCCCTCGAGTTTTTAATTTACATCCACTGCTCATTTTCAGCAATCCTGTTCCGTTTAGTAATACTTGTTGATCGGGACTTTTCTCGCGAACGATGCTTGCCAGTATCGGCTGTGCTACGGAGAACAGCCAACTTCCGTCAGATTTGAGCAATTTCCAATAATTTTTGGCCGATCTTATGCCGATGTCGCAGTAGCTAACATTTTGCGTATTGGTCAGGAGTATTCCCAACTCACAATTATCACTGGTCGAAACTTCTATTAACGGGTGATTGATGGGGCACATGTAACCATAATGCAGGTTTTTGCATTCTGAAAGATCTTCTTTGTCGATCATGAAAAAGTACTGTTGAGTATCACTCATGATTGAGTAATGGTTGGAGGGTTTGATGAAAGCCGCTCGTTGCTCGTGGGTCTCCTGCTGAGGCACGGGCACTGGATGCATCTGGTACATTTGGTAATGGGCTCTGCTAATTAGTGGCATGTGGATTGATACGAACACTTTACCGTCGTGGTATACGGCATCTACTTCGGATATTCTAATCAATTCTTCCGCTCTGAGGTGTTCCGTGGGTAGAGGGAATTCGTGATTTTTTATATGGTTGTTGATATCTTGACTTACGCTATGCAGCATGCTGGTTGTGAAAATGGTCGGGTGAATTCTGTTTTCCTTCAATTGTTGTAGTATAGCGAGGAAATTGTCGCATGAGTTGATCATTTCGTTCACGCTTCGCTCTCCTTCTCTAGCTAAGGCTACCATTCTCATCATATCTGTCCAATCAATAGCTTCGATATTTTTGAGCTCTTTTTGAATATCCATTAGCATTTCGCGCTGTATCTTTGTGACGTTGTACAACTCTTTGAGGGCTCCGGAAAATATGTGTTGACTCTTGTTGTGTATCCTTGTCATTTCCTTTTCATCCTTGAATAAGGTGTCCAAATTTTGGTTTATAGTTTCTGCGTCGTCCAAGGTGAGTAACCCGAATAAGCTCTTGCTCGCCTTGCCTACGATACCTAGAGGTACCATCTTTGAGATGCTGCATGGCACACGAATGTTCTCGATGGGTTTTTGTGGAATGGAACTAGCGGCGTCTCGAATGTGATCGTATTTCCTGTTGAGCACGTGAGCTAACTTCTTGAAGTGTTTGGGGTCAATGGCGGCGTAACATCCTCTTGTCCAGTTGTTACAATCTTGTTTGCAACTGGGCGCAAATCGAGTTGATTCTACTATAGTGGTGCATGCCTCCAATAAATTGTTGAAAGTTGTGTCGAAAGAGTGGTGTTTAATGAAGTCTTCCACATCCAAATTGACTATTATCTGCCATGTAGTTTCCTTTAGGTACATCCGATTGACATGTTCGAAATACAGTCTAGGGCTGGGCTTCAAGTGAGTAACCTCAATAATTTTGGCCGGGGGAACTTTCACTTTTTTGATCGGAGGACCGTAGGAGCAGGATGGTAACTATCCAACGTGTCCACATATTGTTTGTAATCGAGAATATGGTTCATTTAGTTCTCAACTTCTCGCGGGACAATTTTCAATTTGTCGACATGTTTCCGTATTAATTTCCCGTTGGGTAATCGGAGAATGGCGTTCTTCCTACCCAATATTTCTACTATTTCAAGGAGTTGATTGTAAAAATTGTCGATTTGTGAGTCCTCGGTTCCTTGACTATCCAAGCAAACTGTCCTGCTTTGCCCTTGAAAGGTTTTGCTTTCTTGTCGTACCTTTCTTTCGCCTTTACTTTAGATTTTATTTGGTTTTCGCCAGCTAAGGTTTTCATTTCGGATAAGCGTGATATCAAATCTTGCAAATACAAATTATACGTGCGTAATTTTTCCTCTGGATATGCGTATTGGAAGCCTGGCTATCCTGCCGTAGACCAATTCGAAAGGCGTGAAGTTTGTCGAGGTGGAAGTACTGGAGTTGAAAGTGAAAGCTGCGAAAGGGGCGAGTTGATCCCAGTCGTCGTATTCATCGGAGTAAGCACGGATAAAGTCCACAAGGGGTGCGTGACTTCTTTCTAAAGACCCGTTCGTTTGGGGCCTGTACCCTGAGGTAACTAAGTGATTGATTTTGAAGGTGTACAACAAAACCTCCACTAGGTCAGACATGAAACTAGTTCCTCTATCAGATAAGATGGCTCGTGGAGCTCCAAAATTGCAAATGAGGTGTTTTGCCAAAGCTTCGGCTATGGTGGTGGCTCGCAGATTGGGAATGGGTACGGCAATGACGAATTTGGTCAAATTGCATTGCATAGTGAGCAAATGGCGATTGCCTCTCGGAGTGGTTCGAAATTTCCCAACTGTGTCAATGGATACCTTGTCAAAAGCCTCTATGGGGGTATCGGTGATGATCATTGGTTCTCGGGTCCTTGCACGATCTAATTTCTTTTCCTGACAGCTGGTGCATCTTCTGACGTAATCTAATATATCATTCCTCATTCCAGGCCAATAGTATCTTTCTCTGATTTTCTGATAAGTTTGATTGATACCTTTGTGCCCACCGATGAGCGTGTCGTGTAATGCATTTATAATCTCTTGCCTCTCCTCTTTGTTAGGGAATTCTGCTTTGCCGTTACAAATGGTGACTCTTATCCCTGTGTCTTTGAAGGTTACCCCAATAATTCAGCTAGCACTCCGGGCTCGAGAGAATCGGTTATTTCGCCACGTCTAGGGATTCGAAAGCTTGTACACTTCTATTCATTCAAGAGGATTTTCAAGTTTTCCAAGGTTATTTTGATTTGTTGCAGGTTAAGTGTATCTTGATACCGGTCTCCTATGACTAAAGAGAAAATCGTATGTTTTTTGTATGGATTGGTCATGATTTGACCAATTTTGGGTTTGCTAAGTTCCAATCCGATTAATTCTATGGCTCCGATTTCACTCAACAGTCGGATAATCGATGATACTGGTGAGCAATCCCGAGTGATGAAGTGTACCATATTGTCTCGTTTATAAGTGAGGCATTGTCTGGACGATGTGATTTTATTCTCGATGTTGGCTTGATTCACGGGTGACATTTTTTCGCTACTGCTAGAAGTATTTTGAGTAGGTACCGCTGACGTTTTTCGATTAACCGGTGGAATGAATGGTATAAGGGGCACCGGCATAGTGATGTCTGGCTCTGGTGGTTGTGAAAAGTGTAAGTTGATTGAAGAGTTTTCGGATTTTTCAGTGATATCTGGTAGGCCTACCCAGTTTGGAGGTCGTTGGGGTGCTTCGGTTGGCAATGGGGTGCTTTTCGCTATTGGAGCGTATTGAGTGATATTGGGTGTTACTGAGATGGCACGAGAGGGGCCTACATTCATGGTAGTGGGAATTTCATTACTGTCGTCGTTCTCTCGTGTTTCGATGTCCGACTGGGTTTTTATCAGTAATTTCTCAATTCTATCGCGCATAGTATCGTCATTGAAATTTTGTCCGTTTTACGGGTCAGCGTCGGTTAAAAATTCTTGAGTGCTGTCACCGGGTCCACGGCCTTCTGAATAACAAGTGTCGTGTAAAGTACTTTTTTCCTTGACTATCTCGCTGTCTGATGCTATGTGTTCGGGTGTTGCGGATTGGTTGTCGTTGAAGGATTGGTCGGACGTTTCTCCGTCAGAGCTGTTGTCCTGATCTATGAAACTTTTCGACCGTCTATCTTGAATTTCGCGAAGTTGAGCTCTCATCGCTTCCACTTCTTTTCGAGTTACGCTGGCCTTTTTGCACATGTCATCAAAGTCAGATTTAAGGTCCGTAAAACTACCGCTGAATTCGGAATCCACTTGCGTGTCACTTGGTGGGAGGGCCTCAATGGGTATCTCTATAACCTCTGGTGGGATTGCGTCTTCCCTATGAGAAGGTTCGCTTGAAAGTTCTTCGGTTTCTTGGGTTTGTAAGCCTTTATAGCGATTGTCTGAGAGGGGTGCCTCTGAATTTGGCGGATCGATTGCGGTTGAGGATAATAAAGAATCATTAGATCCAATCACTGCTTCCATTGACTGGTTGCTCTCGAGCTCCTCTCTTCTGTGCTCTATTTGGGCTTTCGGCGCGGCTCGTAAATTCATTTGTTCGGTAGGGAGGCCAACTTCAACAGTCGCTGTTCTCTCAGACCGGGTCCTGCAAGCGATGGCGCTTTGATCCAACAATACCGCCTTCTTCTTGTGTTTGGCCTCTTTGGCTGCCGTTTTAGGTTGTGTTCCTCCACTGGTAGTATGTGATCTGGGTCTTGATGGATGAGGTATGAGGGATTTTTGTTCCAATTTGTCTCTCGTTGCTTGTTCTCTCATGCTTGATGATCTAGTGAGGCGGGGTTGAGTGGGAGGTGGCGTATTCGTGGCAGTTTTAGCAGCCTTTCGAGCCATCATGAATACTCGTGTGAGGAATAATTTTTTGTTGGTTTCGTCTTCGTGTATGGGATTGCGTGACAAGGCATCCGCATTGCTATTCAACTTTCCGGGTTTATATTTGAACGTATATTCAAAGTCTGTAAATCTAAACATCCATCTCATTAGTCTCTGTCCTGGATCTTTCCGGCTGTGCATCCATGTTAAAGGCTCATGATCTCCTTGCAGTATAAATTTCCTTCCTAACAAATATGGGCGGAAATGGTGCATGGCGTAGAGGGCGGCTAGGCACTCTTTTTCCGTGGTTCCATAATTTTTCTCATGCTTATTCAGTATTCGGGACAAATAGGCTACAGGATGGTCGAAACCATCCTTTTCTTGGCTGAGTACGGCTCCTATAGCGTAGTCTGTACTGTCAGGGGTCAGGGTAAAGGGTTTTTCGAAATTGGGAAATAGCAAAATAGGCACTTGACACAGCTGTTCCTTGAGGAATTGGAAAGCCTTCTCTTCTTCTTCCTTCCAAAAAAGTGTTGTGCCTTTTTTGTGAGTCCAAACAAGGGTCGTGCTATTTTTGAAAAATCTTTTATAAAGCGGCGGTAGTATCCTACGAGACCAAGGAACTGGCGGACGTTCTTTTGTGATTTAGGGTTGGAGAAATTTTTAACGGCTGTGATCTTTTTCGGGTCGGGACCGACTCCTTTCTCGCTGACTATGTGTCCCAAAAACGCGACTTCTTTTCGCAAGAATTCGACCTTGTCGGGTTGTGATACCAAATTCGCTGCTCTTAATCGCTCAAAGAGTAGTCTTACCTTCCTAGTGTGCTCCGCAAGTGAACTAGCATAGATGATGACGTCATCAAGATAGACTAGCATCTCAGAGTCCAAAAGTCCCTTCAATATATTTTCAATCATTCTTTCAAAGGTTGCGGTAGCGTTACAGAGCCCTTCTGGCATCCTGGTGAATTCGAAGTGCCCGCGGGGGATGCTAAAACTAGTTTTATGTCTATCAGAGGGTTTTAAGGGTACCTGCGAATATCCTTGGGCTAAGTCGAAGGTCGAAAAGTAGATGGCGCCACCTAATCGGTCCAGGATGTCTGCGATGTTCGGTAAGGGATAAGCATCTCCTATTTTTTTCTTGTTCAATTCGCGGAAGTCGATGACAACTCGCCACCGCGGTCTGCCCTGGCTGTCTGGGTGTTTAGGTACGATCCAACATAGCGAGTTATAAGGTGAATTGGAGAGTTGTATGATGCTGCTTTTCATTTTCTTTGCTATATCTTCTTCGAGGACTTGACGGTGAATTGGTGGATGTCTGTATTGCTTTACGTGAATAGGTATATCATCGACAGTGGGTATTTCATGTTCCACTACATGAGTGCGAGGTAGTAGGTCACCAGGTAATAAAAATACATCAGCGAACTCCTCGATCAATTCTTCCACGATCTGTCGCTCTTCGGGGTTGAGATAATCTTTGCGTATCAATTCTTTCACTTTCTCGGCCCTGAGTCGTAAATCTTGTACGAGAGACAGGCTACTATCGGTTGAGGATTCCGACATGAATGATGGTACGTAGTACTCGTAATCAAGTATTTGTTTTGGATCGATGTCGATGCAAACATCGTCTTCCCTAGTGTTTATGGCCATGATGTTGCATTGCCCGTTGTCATTTATGACCAAACCTTCACCCAAGGAAACTCCTTCCATAGTCGGGATTCGAGGTAAATAGCCTTCCTTCAACGTGGTTTCTGTAAGGTTGATTCTGATAATTTGCCGAGTCCTTCCTCGTATGACGTGTCTTGTTACTCTGGAACTGTGAGTGTCAGTTTCACTTTCGCTAGGCGATTTATCGGATCCTTGATCACTGTTTTGCTCGGTTTGGAGAAGATAGGGGTCGTCTTTAAGGTCATTTTCTTCGTCTGTTGAGAATTCTTGTTTCATCTCTGAAGTATTCATAAAACGGGTTCTGGTGTAAGATGCTGAACTTGGCCCGATTCGGTCACGGTGAATTCTTGGTGATTCCTTGTCGCGTTGCAAAATTCTTATTTGTGTGTTTTGGTAATCTTGTGGGGGGTGCCTGTCCGAAAAATACCGCGGGCGAGTGTCTGGAATAATTTTTGCAGCCATTCGAGACTCTAATCTAGCTGCTTCGTTGTAAGCATCTTCGAGTTTGGTGGGGCGGCAAAGATCTAATCCTCTACTGAGGTCTGGTGGTGATTCACGAATGAAAGCGTCTACAGCCGATTTTTTGAGGGGTTTGATCATTGTAGCTACGTAGTCATTGCCTAACTCTTCTCCTAAGGCCCTTTCGGCGCTGGATAAGAGTGAATTTAAGTAGTCATAGTATTTTCCAATAGTCTGATTTTGTTTCATCCGTAAAGATGAAATTCGGCTGCAGTAAAAACTGTAATCGCGGCCCACGGCAAACCGATCTCGTAAATGCTTGAGTAAAGCATCTAAAGACTCGAGTTGTTTGCCGGCTACACTGTCTCGAGCAGCTCCTCTAAGTTCGCCTTACACCGCTTGCAAATAATCAGTTTTTTGGTCTTCCTTCACCCACGCTTCTCCGCTTTTGATGGTTTGCACGTACTCTTTCAAAGACATATTCCGACCGTCGAACTGAGGGATTCTTTGCACCGCATACTGCAGCGAGAAATTGTGAGTGATGGCATTTGCCAAGGTTCTTAAAGTTTCAGCGTCCATACTGGGCCTTCCCCTAATTTGCTGTATAATTTGCTGCCTTCAAGCCTCTCTATCTTCTACTGATTCGGTGTTGTCTTCGTTAGAATTTGATGTTGGAATATTTTCTAAACCGTGGGGCAGCGAAGGTTTGTTTGTAGGGGTTGCGTTCATAGGTATAATTTACGCTGACTAATTCGGTGGTGCATTCGCGGAGAGAATTTTTTCGATTACTCAACTATGGGTGGTAAACGCGGACTTTCGTTGCTCACGCGACCGGCGGTATGTTTAGCTCGACGTTTATGGAGAGGTCTGGCTTCGGGTGTATGACTCGTGAATTTTCGGTCGAGATGAGCGATCTTTTCTCTAATGCTAGAACTTTCTTTTTTGACTATTTTGCACAGTTCGTCCGTTATTTGAAGGATTCTATCGGTTTTCTGTTCGGTTCGTTCTATACGACGGAGGTGACGAAGTTCCACCGAGCTGTTTTCGTGAATCGAAAGGGAGTGTCTCCTCAAAATATCACCTTGTTGACTAAGTTTGGTTTGAAGTCGATTCAGCTCGCAGTTTTGCGATAGTACAAGTCTTTCTAGGATTTCGATTCTTCTGATCAAGGGTAGATGTTCCATCGGAGTCCCGAGCTAGTTGAGCGTTGGTTTCTTGAATGTGTTTTGAAGATTGGTCGAGTTCTTCCAGTATGTTATAAAAATCGTCTACTGTCCATCCGTATTTTTGGAGGATCTTGAATTCGCGCTGCCTTTTGGATTTCAAAACAGAGCCTCGCCTTATTCTGGGCATGGACGTTTCGATATTATGGGACACTGGGGCATAGGACAGACGAACCTGTGCAAATTAATGCACTAGGGAGTGAAATACTTATAGGTCTAGAGGTATAGGTAAACCTGTGCAAGTTAATGCACTAGGGGGTGAGATACTTATAGGTCTAGGGGTATAGGTGAACCTGTGCAAGTTAATGCACTAGGGGGATAGCTTCTTTAATCTATGCCGTTTCGTAAGGCTTGCTTTCAAAATTGTTTTCACTCGAAATTTGACTGGGTAATGAAATATCGACGATACATTTTACGAGAATAAAATTGAGAAAACTGAAATATAAATTATTTAGTGTCAGTAATGCAAAGATTACTCCCAAAAGTAAAAATTCGAAATTGAAATCCATCCAGTATTCACTTTCAACTATATCGAGAATCCAATTTATAAATGCTCGGAGCCCGAGTAAAAATATTGTCACAAAATTGAATATTGTGGTTATAATTACTATGATGTCCACAGCATTTACTTCAGAATTCTTCATTTAATGCGGAGTGTGTTGTTAAATTGATCTTGGAATACACTTGATTGAACCTTACTTGGTTATGGCAGAGTTGGCTGTGGATAAATCAATCAACTCCGGCTGCTGTGTGATTTTGTAAATCGAAGTATGTTTGCAGTATATGGGCCCTACGCTTGGGATCACTACACTCGTGTCTTTTGAGACTAACTGATGTGCACTCGACCAAAACTAGAATTCAACTGTGTCTTTGGGTGTCGGTTGCTGCCTTCATCTTGGGGTTGACTGTGGGGTATGCACGGATGCATGAGTTTCCCCTCCTTCTCGTTTTAAACATTTCGTTATTGACTTCAAACTAGAGCAACTTGCACACAGGTGCGATAATGAACGGAACTCTTGTTTCCTCGAATAATTGTGCGCGTAATATAGGAGCCCGCTCAACACGCATTTGCTCCAGGCATCTGATACTAGATGGGTATCGGAGATTTGCCTGCATGGCTTTTACTTGGGCGTTATAGTCGGAGCGTGCCTAATCACCCAAGAGACTTCATTGTTCAGCGCGCGGGATGTAGGCATTGCGTTATCGAGAACCTGTCGTCTTGAAGCAAAGAAATTATTTTTATTGTAACTCGACTAAAGGAATGTCTTCGATAGAAGCTTCCGTGCGGGCTTCAGCTATTGAGAGGTTTTTGTTCTACTTGAAACTCATGACCGGTACAGGAGGCTTGGGTACATCATATATGGTAGACCGTGGCCTGCATTTCTTCGAAATAAGTTGAGGCAGTTCTCGGGCATTATTTCTAGAGTCGATGAATACGTTGTGTGTCAACTGATTCTCGCGTATAGATGTATATTCGATGGTGATCGGTTCAGGAACCCGCTTTTGGAGCTTAATCACAGCTAATAGGGTGTAGATGGTTAATGCCACTACTATGGCAATGGAAACGGAACTCACTGTTTGGAATGATAGGAAATGATTGGAGGCGGATTTTACTGCCTCCCCGGCACGAGCTTTGATATGAATTTTTGGTTCGATTAAGGATAAATTGCGATATCCCGTACCAGTTAAAGTGGTGTTGTCGACTCTTAGCAGACAGTCCTCTCTCAATTGAATTACTGCGCTGTGTGGCAACGTGTATATTTCGGATGTTTCTCGTTCGCATGTCACTATACCCACGGGATTCTTCGGGGCAGATACGAGCCAGGAATTGGACCTTTTGAGGAATGTGACCTGAGCCTCTCGTGATTCACATGTTTCTGTGGAGCACAAATCGGTGGTATTCATTCCTGTAAGAATACCGCCTTCGCAAGTCATCCGTGATTCTACTAGAGTTACTCCATGACACGCGGCTCCCGTATTGGTGCGAGTACATAACTCGTCTTGTAGTGGTATTAAAATGATTTCTCCCCATGCGTTTAATCCGATATATGCAGTTTTCGAAGAGACAGCGCTTATGGTGTGTGGGTTAAGCCTGAATTCTAGGGGGTACGTATTATACATTTGGTAGCGTTCTTTATCTAGTAATGGAATTTCCAAATTGGTTACGATCGTTTTGTTTCTTCTTTGGATTGTAAATTGTAAAAGCTCGTCGTTAAGGTCCCATTCTTTGTCTGGGTTCATGTTTTTCATGAATTTTCCGAAACTTTGGCGCCTAGTCTGGCCTAACAACAGCAATGATAACTTTCCGACACTCATTGTTCCAAGTATTCCCGTGATGTCACTATAAATGGAAGTTTGGAGAGCTTCCGTGGCTTCGAACGCATATCCCCAGGTTTCCGCCGCCCTAAAGTACTCGTCCGGGTTTTTCGACAAAACAACGTCAGTGTATTTTTCTTCCATGATTTTACTCAAATTTTTGAGTGGGCCTAGAAGGTTGTAAATTTCGGCTGTAGTTGAATGTTTACGTGTTTCTCGTTTTATGGGGGTAAATGAGGTTATGGCTGCTTGGTGGGCTCCTCTATAGATTTTGGGCCATTTAATCTCTTGTGAACTGAAATTTTGGTTGAGAACAACTGTGTTATCTTCGGGGAAAAATTCTTGAATGATTTGTAGGTGGGTCTCTAACCTATTTATTTCCATAAGAAATCCCTGTAGCTTATCTATATAGATTTGGCATACATTTGATGTATTTGGGCATGTGTCAGCGATCGTGGATATTCGGAGTTTGTATGCTTTGTTGATCACGTGGAAATCTGTGGGATCGAGGGTTATCTGATACGTGAAATGCGACCGTATAATTCTCAGCGTGCCTGCGTATTCAAAATAAATACCACTTCCTTCGGAAATTTGATGTAACTGGAAGGGCGGAGATTGAGTTATTGATTCTGCGGACAACATCGCTATGATTGTGACTATTGTGGCCGGGAAGCCATTCGCACGTTGGGACCTTCGAAATTAAAGTTATTCTCTCGAAGAGAGAAGATTTTGATGGTCCGGGTTACGATTTTTTTTAACCCTCTCTTCACAGTAACACAAATTTTGAGTCATCCGCCCACAGAACGTTAGTGAGAATTCCTCGCTGTTCATCGACACTCTAATTCTGATTTATTGTTGAAACTTGACACACGATTTTTGTGCGTTATACTGCCCTTATTGTATTATAACTGGAAGTAAAATTTTATGAATAATTTTCGGGAAGAATACCATAAATCCTCTCAGTTGGTTTTCCACAAGAATTTTTTTGAACGTTACGCATTGACTACAATTCACCGTGCACGGTGTGCCTGAACGAATCTTTTTTTAAAGTGAAAACTCCCTCTGAGATTATTTTGGTTCCTGATTCTACATATTTGGGGCACCATTTTCTCACGAAAATTAAAATCGCGGGCTAAGCCCTTTTGAAGGAATGTCGTTTGGAACATTTTTCGGACCCAGTCTAGGAACGCCCGAGTGATATGGCTCATCCCTCGTTGGATATGAGCCCAAAATCAAGTTTCTTCACTTTCTAACACTAGTTTTCAAAAAATGTGACCGCTTTGGATACTTCTGAGGCTTGTTGAGGTTGGGCATGAACCCTAAAAACCCTTCAAAAATGCAAAAACCAATCTCTCGATGTCTCATTTGAGAAATGACCATCTACCGTTTAGGCTCTCCAAGACGCCCTATTAGAAATAATCTTGTGATGGACATTACAATATTCATCACGATGTCTTTTGTGATAGGAATTGTAATGTACATTATAACGAATTCCAATAGAATCATCATGTTTTTATGTGATGTTCAGGTCATGGCGAGGAATTTGCCATGTCCATTCATCACTATTTCACAGTGAAGAAACTGGAAAAAACTCTTCTACCTAACTCGTGAATTTTGCCGAGAGTGGGATGCGAACCCACAATCTTTTGGTCACGAGACCAAGCACATGCCTTGGGGTCAGGGAGTCATATTGAAGGTAGGCGTCTAATAAGCTTACTTGACGTTTGACTGACCGAAACAATCTGTTCATTCGCTCAAAATCTGATCATTCGTTCACTCAATTCGTCATACAAACAACTCAGAGTGGATCAGGTGGATGCTTTGAAATGGTCCGGTTTCAATGAAAATCCATGATTTCGACTATTTTGGAAATCTCATCAGTACAACGTAGAAAATGATTGGAGAAAAAGAAATGACTCGTTTCACATCCCTAAATGTGTTATAAGGTAAGTGTGCCTAAAATGCCCCGATTCCCTAATATGCCCCGACTCAAGTTCTCAAATTTACCAGCTTGCAGATCTCGACACGCATTTTTTCCATGTTTGTTATTTTGAAATGAGAGAGAATCAACGGTTTCCCACAACATTACTAGCGATATTCGGTACTTTCAACTTATTCCATCTTAGTCACTGAAAGCTATGCCATTGATTCAATCAATTTTTAACGTAGTTCTCCTCATTCTCTTTGTCTTCGTCCGAACTTCGAGATACTTCTCACAAAATATAGAAAATTCGATTTCTAGCCGATTCTACGCCTATACTACTAAAAAAGTGCATTTTGGGCACCATCTACCCAAGGGCTCTTAAGGTTTGTCTCCGAGTTTTTTGAAATTCAAAGAATCTCCTGGGAATTCGTGTGGTGGTTCAACTATCCATAACACACCTTCTGATGAGATTGCAAGGAGCCTCTCCATTTTGTTTTCGAGTTTTCGATGTCGAAAGTTCGAGCTCGTAACACGCGGAGGATAGGAACGGCGCAGCAGAAAGCAACTTTTTTGGGCCGTTCTCACGAATGCTTTGACAATTCTTCAGAGAACTCGCTGAAAAATTGATATGTCATTGATTCAAGTCTTTTCTTCATCCTTGCCAAAAATAGGGACCCGTGCTTATTTATTTTGTCCACACGAGGGCTCGAATGTTTGTGATTTTCGTCTGCGCGCGATGTTAATTTTCTGCCTCGCGGAGAGCGTTCGTGTGTGAAAGTGTGCGTGTACGAGCTGCTTTGTTGTGTATACGCGATTGTATATAAGAAGACGGCGAGGTCGCGTTGCTATCAAAACAACACGGCTCGCTCAAACTTACGATCCTGATTGTCCCAGGAGACATACCTTAAATAAGACATCAAGAGATTGGTGTTTTGCATTTTTGAAGGGTTTCCAGGGTACATGCCTAACCTCAACAAGCCTCAGAAGGATACAAAGCGGTCACATTTTCTGGAAACTAGTGTGAGAAAGTGAAGAAACTTAATTTTGGGCTCATATCCAACGAGGGATGAGCCATATCAATTGGGCGTCCCTAGACTGGGCCCAAAAAATGTTCCAAACGACATTCCTTCAAAAGGGCTCAGCCCGCGATTCTAATTTTTGTGGGAAAATGATGCCCCAAATATGTAGAATCAGAAACCAAAATAATCTCAGAGGGAGTTTTTACTTTGAAAAAAAATCCGTTCAGGCACACCGTGCGTGCTGAACTATAGATGTCAAAAAAAAAACGGAGCGCAAGCGGCCGTGCGCATGCGTTGAACCGGCCTGCTGCGAGTTTTCCATTGTTTTTTGAATGAAGGTCAGCCGCGATTTTATGAGCTGAGTTCTTGTACCGAGAGGTGTCAATTTCCAAAAGAACTCCGACATTTTTTCGCCCAACTGTGTAAATTATGCTCTTTCAGAGATAGGTGTCCACTTTTAGGAGTGCTTGATTAATTACCCGTTCCACGGGTTCACCGAATTCCCCTTCCCACTTTTCGCGTGAATTTTCGTAAGGTTATTATACGGTTCCTTTTAAAATTCCATATTGACCCATAACTCGATAACGGTTGAGTTCCGAGCCAAGTACTTATCATGAAAGTTGTTTCTTTTTACAACATAGAGATTTTTGTCCTCTTGTAACATTATGATTTCACCAATGGTTTTCGAGATTTTTGGACTTTTATGTTTTGGGGTACGTGTCAAAGTGCCGATTTTCAGCCACCCTGTTCTGCGATATTTGCTTCGCATCGAGATTCCCGTGACCCTCACCTTTCATAAGGCTTTTGTAAGGCTATTCCACGGCTATCCATGAAAATAACATATCGACCCGTAACTCCTCAACCGTTGAGATTTGAGTAAAGTGCGTACCATGAAAGTTGTGTATTTTTGCAATATAAAGCTTTTCGTTCTCTTGTAAAATTTTGATTGGACCAATAGTTTCCGAGATATCTGGACTTCAAGGTTGGTGCTGATATTTCAGACCCCTGCTCCGCCATACCTGCTTAGTGTCGCGACTCCCCCGACCTTATTTTTCTTTCAATCCGCCTGCGCAGGCGTTATTGGTTTGGATGATGGACCACCTGATGCCTTCTTGCACAGACCTTACTTGTCAAAGTTGTGGTCCGATTCTTATCATTATTGTAGGAAAGACAAGTCTCTGTTAAACTTCTCATCAAAACTCCTGTACCGCCGCCACCAGTGTTCCTATCTCGTCCAGGTAAAACTTTTTGGCGGGGAGCGTGCGCAGTTGCGCGAGTCGCTCATTGGCTCTCTATAAGCGCGCTGTTCAAAGGCCGCGCTAGCGTGCGTCGCCTATACGGAGGCTCGCCGACTTTTAACTGTGATTTCTAGGACTTAAAAAACGTTATAAAAAAAATGCAAAACATCATTATCGATGTATTTTTTCACGCAGATCACGAATTCGTCGACTATTTTTGTGTACGGATCGATATACGCCCGCAGATTGCGAATTTTGGGGAAGCAACATTATAAATTAATTTTATAAAGAAATTGATGAATACTGCAGCTGAATATTACGGTACATTTGATCATGCGTCTAATTCTTCAAGGTAGAATTTGCAGAATTTTTTTTTTTTTCTACAAAAATTCATCATCAACAAGAATCATCCAAAATGTTATATTGCGAGCCTCCAAATAATAAATTCTCATTCATCATCCTCGAAAATTGAGGAATGTATAAAGCAATGAATTTGGATAGTGATAAACCCATAACAACAATGCTGAAACACAAGCCCCCGCAGGGGCCCGACGAACATGTGCAACTTTTGGTCGACAATTTGTAAGCAACTCAGTGGTCGAGTGGTACGCGCTCCGCCTGCGACGCAGGAGGTAAGGGTTCAAATCCCGTCGTGGATATTTTTTTTTCTCACCTTAATTTTTTTTTCCTCGCATGTTTCAAATCACTTTCAATTTTTCTACCTCTTTTTCAATAACGTTTCTCATTGTTAATAAAAAATTTTAACAAAACTTGAAAATTAATAATTTTTATGATAAAATTAATATTCATTACAGATAAATATTGTTGTAAGTTCTACAAGGCGTTTCATTCCCCATGCATGGAGTGATTGTTGGAATTTGTTTCATTTCCCAAAAGCGAATCTGAAAAAAATTTATCTTGAAAATTTCATTGTATGCTTCCCAACAGTGAATTTCGGCTTATCCTCCTCGAGAATTGACGATGGTATAAATGCGATAAAGTGGGATGCAGTACTTACTGGTGGTATGGTGATGAGCCCGTAATAAAGATATTTAAACCCAAGCCCCCGCAGGGGGCCCGAGAACATGTGTAACGTTCAGTCTATCACTCGTAATTAGCTAAGTGGTCGAGTGGTACGCGCTCCGACTGTGACGCGGGAGGCTGGGGTTCGATTCCCGTAAGGGACCTTTTTTTTCTCATCTGAATTTTTTTCCCTTTGCATGTTTCAAATCTCTTTCAGATTTTTTTACTCTTTTTTAATAACGTTTATCAATATTGATAAAAATGTTAACAAAAGAAGAGAGTTTCTAATTTCAATTACAAAGTTGATATTTATTACAGATAAATATTTTTGTGAAGTTTACTAGCCGTTTCATTCGCAATTGAGGACTTTTTCGCACTGACTAACCAACCACAAATTGATGTCATAAATGTGGCTTCTTGGGCGCACTTGGTTCAAGTTTTCCTAAAAAATTTTCCACAGTGTACATTAATTGAAAAAAAAAATCTGAAATGAATTTGATATATAGTCCAAGTAGCAGCTGAGCGGGAGCATCCATTATACTGAGAAAACTTAAAGAAGTTCTACTCAAGTTATAGGCACATTTCCACACAACCCTTGAGGTACTGCCTTGGCGTTTCTCAGTGTTCAGAAAGAAAATGGTACGAGATTGCATGAATGCTATATTGATAGTCTTGTCATGATATACTGTACGCCCATAAACTTTCAGAACGCAAAAGAAACTTGTGCGTTGGAACTTTTTTTTCTTCATATCTGTAGTCTAATGCCTGAAGTGAGGGTAGGGAACAGTGCGTTCATAATCATTACTTCATTACAATTTTTTTAAATCAACAAATACTAAATTATCGACCACAATTATCAGGACATTAGAACACAGGTATGATCGCGGGTTCCATCGCCAGTAGCCCTACGACCGCGTGTCCCAGATGAGAATCAGATAGATATATACAGTCCCTACCATAAATAATGGAACACGTAGGGTCTCACTCAAACAGTGACATTTCCAATTTGATTAGTCGTACGGGAATTCTGAAAAAGGGTGTTGAAGAACACAACATAATCTATCAATTCATGGGTTTTGATAATTTTTTACGTGCTCTTTAAGTGCCCGTACACGTGGTTGAAAATCAGAAAATAATTCTCCCTCAATCAATCACCTACAATTTCGACGGGAGTGATCCGATCACAAAAATACTAACAGGATCTTGTAGATCTTTCAAATTTCTGAAAATTTGGTCCTCTGTGAAATTTCCTTACGACCCTACCCGTCTGACTCACGAGCTCCGAAATAAAACTTCGTATTAACACAGGGTGCTCATTAGGGTGGGCCGAAAAAGGGCTTCTTTCGAAAATCGTTACGCCCTAGCGTGGAAATTTTGTGTTTGTACATATAGATGTGAAAAAAATTTTGCTGGACGCTGAGAAATTAGATTTCAGGTCCCAGCAAGAGCCATCAAGCTTTCATCAAAATCAACGCAGGTTTAAATGGGAATGTGCCTTATCCGGCACTTTTTTCTTCCTAACTTTGCTCGCATTCCTGGCGCATTCAAGTATTTTTCAACGTATCTTAGCTCATTTTCAAGCTTGTTCTAAAACCTACAAAACGAGCTAAAGTACGTCCAATTTCGACTAATCCGAGCCAATCTATCTCAACTTTCCCATTGCGAGTTTTGAAAGGAGTGAGGCGGGAGGGGGAAGTCACTTATTTTCGGATTTTTCAAAACTTATCACTTTTCAGGAAAATTGAGATAGATTGGCTCGGATTAGTCGAAATTGGACGTACTTCAGCTCGTTTTGTAGGTTTTAGAACGAGCTTGAAAATGAAGCTAAAGTACGTTGAAGAATGTTCAGATGCACCAGAAATACAAGCAAAGTTTGCAAGGAGAATCGCCCTATTTTTGGGATTTTTAATAATGATCACCTTTTGAAGAAATTGAGATGGATTGGCTCGGGTAAGTCGAAATTGGACGTACTTTAGCTCATTTTGTAGGTTTTGGAACAAGCTTTAGAACGAGCTAAGGTACGTTGGAAAATACTTGAATGCGCCAGGAATGCGAGCAAAGTTAGGCAGAAAAAAGTGCCGGATGAGGCACATTCCCATTTAAACCTGCGTTAATTTTGATAAAAGCTTGATGGCTCTAGCTGGGACCTAAAATCTCATTTCTCAGCGTCCAGCAAAATTTTTTTCACATCTATATGTACAAACACAACATTTCCACGCTAGGGCGTATCGATTTTCGAAAAAAGCCCTTTTTCGGCCCACCCTAGTGCTCATGGAGATACCGAGCCTGGCACCTGTTTAATTTTCTCTCGCTCTATACTCGGGCAAAATTGGATTCAAAAGATATCACAGCACATGATTCTGACGTGAAATGATCTCATCTTCTAGAATATTTTATCAGATTTTGTCTCAAACTGTGACCTATAGGAGCAAAACACGAAATTCATCATTTTTCACATCAAATTTCGATAAATCGTTGCTACCTCACATCTTAGACGAAATCAAATGAAATATTCTGAAAGATGAGATCGTTTTACGTCGAAATCCTGTGCCATGATTTTTTGTAAATCCAATTTTGCCCCAGAATAGAGCGAGAGACAATTAAACGGGTGCCAGGCTCGGTATCTCCATGAGCACCCTGTGTTCATACGAAGTTTTATTTCGGAGCTCGTGAGTCAGACGGGTAGGGTCGTAAGGAAATTTCACAGAGGACCAAATTTTTAGATTTTTGAAAGATCTACAAGATTCTGTTAGTATTTTTGTGATCGGATCACTCCCGTCGAAATTGTAGGTGATTGATTGAGGGAGAATTATTTTCTGATTTTCAACCACGTGTACGGGCACTCAAAAAGCACGTAAAAAATTATCTAAACCCATGAATTGATAGATTATGTTGTGTTCTTCAACACCCTTTTTCAGAATTCCCGTACGACTAATCAAATTGGAAATGTCACTGTTTGAGTGAGACCCTACGTGTTCCATTATTTATGGTAGGGACTGTATATATATATCTGATTCTCATCTGGGACACGCGGTCGTAGGGCTACTGGCGATGGAACCCGCGATCATACCTGTGTTCTAATGTCCTGATAATTGTGGTCGATAATTTAGTATTTGTTGATTTAAAAAAATTGTAATGGAGTAATGATTATGAACGCACTGTTCCCTACCCTCACTTCAGGCATTAGACTACAGATATGAAGAAAATGGGCGTACAGTATATCATGACAAGACTATCAATATAGCATTCATGCAATCTCGTACCATTTTCTTTCTGAACACTGAGAAACGCCAAGGCAGTACCTCAAGGGTTGTGTGGAAATGTGCCTATAACTTGAGTAGAACTTCTTTAAGTTTTCTCAGTATAATGGATGCTCCCGCTCAGCTGCTACTTGGACTATATATCAAATTCATTTCAGATTTTTTTTTTCAATTAATGTACACTGTGGAAAATTTTTTAGGAAAACTTGAACCAAGTGCGCCCAAGAAGCCACATTTATGACATCAATTTGTGGTTGGTTAGTCAGTGCGAAAAAGTCCTCAATTGCGAATAAAACGGCTAGTAAACTTCACAAAAATATTTATCTGTAATAAATATCAACTTTGTAATTGAAATTAGAAACTCTCTTCTTTTGTTAACCTTTTTATTAATATTGATAAACGTTATTGAAAAAAGAGTAAAAAAATCTGAAAGAGATTTGAAACATGCAAAGGGAAAAAAATTCAGATGAGAAAAAAAAGGTCCCTTACGGGAATCGAACCCCAGCCTCCCGCGTCACAGTCGGAGCGCGTACCACTCGACCACTTAGCTAATTACGAGTGATAGACTAAACGTTACACATGTTCTCGGGCCCCCTGCGGGGGCTTGGGTTTAAATATCTTTATTACGGGCTTATCACCATACCACCAGTAAGTACTGCATCCCACTTTATCGCATTTATACCATCGTCAATTCTCGAGGAGGATAAGCCGAAATTCACTGTTGGGAAGCATACAATGAAATTTTCAAGATAAATTTTTTTCAGATTCGCATTAGGGAAATCAAAAAAATTCCAACAATCACTCCATGCATGGGGAATGAAACGCCTAGTAGAACTTACAACAATATTTATCTGTAATAAATATTAATTTTATCATAAAAATTATTAATTTTCAACTTTTGTTAAAATTTTTTATTAACAATGAGAAACGTTATTGAAAAAGAGGTAGAAAAATTGAAAGTGATTTGAAACATGCGAGGAAAAAAGAATTAAGGTGAGAAAAAAGAATATCCACGACGGGATTTGAACCCTTACCTCCTGCGTCGCAGGCGGAGCGCGTACCACTCGACCACTGAGTTGCTTACAAATTGTCGACCAAAAGTTGCACATGTTCGTCGGGCCCCTGCGGGGGCTTGTGTTTCAGCATTGTTGTTATGGGTTTATCACTATCCAAATTCATTGCTTTATACATTCCTCAATTTTCGAGGATGATGAATGAGAATTTATTATTTGGAGGCTCGCAATATAACATTTTGGATGATTCTTGATGATCATGAATTTTTGTAAAACAAAAAAAATTCTGCAAATTCTACCTTGAAGAATTAGACGCATGATCAAATGTACCGTAATATTCAGCTGCAGTATTCATCAATTTCTTTATAAAATTAATTTATAATGTATTCTTCCCCAAAATTCGCAATCTGCGTGAAAAAATACATCGATAATGATGTTTTGCATTATTTTTATAACGTTTTTTAAGTCCTAGAAATCACAGTTAAAAGTCGGCGAGCCTCCGTATAGGCGACGCACGCTAGCGCGGCCTTTGAACAGCGCGCTTATAGAGAGCCAATGAGCGACTCGCGCAACTGCGCACGCTCTCCGCCAAAAAGTTTTACCAACGAATATAGACGCTTATAGAAGCCCAGTTCTTCAGTAAAACTGGAGCCCGGAGCTTGGCTAACAGGGGGGTTAGTTATGTTAGCCAACCGCTTGGTGGCGCTCCTACTGGATAACACGTGTGTGAGCTGACGTGTTGCGTGTGTGCGTGCACAAACAACACAAAGCAATACGGCGATAACCAAACCTGCAAATTTTACATTAGCGATGCATTGCTCAAATTATCGCGACTTATTTTTCCAAATCGGACCAACTTTCGAAGTTGGACGCGAAATGTAAACTGTTCATCAATAAATAAACATCCGTTGGCTGTACATGAAAACC
This sequence comes from Eretmocerus hayati, assembly GCA_029851415.1. Taxonomy (NCBI): domain Eukaryota; kingdom Metazoa; phylum Arthropoda; class Insecta; order Hymenoptera; family Aphelinidae; genus Eretmocerus; species Eretmocerus hayati. Next base: position 110,532,246 of record CM056743.1, read on the forward strand.
CATCTTGGGGGCAAATGGTTCATATTTAAAGTTTAGTCTAACAAGTTTAATGGCGTCTTAGCTCAGTCGATAGCGTCCATGGACATTGATTTTCGCATGTGATGGTGCCACGGAGCGGGGTTCGGATCCCCCCAAAAAATTTTTTTTTTTTCAATCATAACCAATATTTTTTTTTACGGATAACTTCATCAATATTTCGTTCACGAATTATCCAATTCGAGAATATTTATTTCAATCAGGAAAGCTTGATATACTTTTTTCGTTTACAACAAATTAACTGATTAATGAAAAAAACATCAAAATTCTATAAAAATTATAACGTAAGTGGAAAAATTGTAGATTGAAAAATCGAATCAATTTTCAATATTGTTTCGTGATTGATGTTCTTCGGATTGCAAAATAATTTAGAAACCCGTTAATGGATTTTTGAAAAAATGGCTTTGATTATCAAGTAAAGTTCAAGTATCTACTGTTTCCAAACAAAAATTACCCAAATAGCAGATTCAAAGAAATCTAACCCCCTCTCTGATCTTAAAATCATATTAGATTTCGTCATTGACCTTCTTCATATTGCAAAACAATTTTGAAGCCCCAGAAATGAGTTTTCGTGAGATGAGCGACTGTAACCATACATTTCTAATTGAACAATTTTTGCAACAGAGGTTGTTTATTGTTCGGACTAAAATAAACTACTAATTTAGATGAAAAAAAAAAAAAAAAAAAAAGTGCGATCTTGAGGGGATTTGAACCCGGGGCCAAAAGATTACTGGGCAGGAACACTACCGCCTAGGCCACTGCCGATGTACACCAGGGTTGCATGAAACTTGTATATAAAGTTGTTGCCCTCCAGTCAACTTGACATGCTTGTAAATTTACTACTTCTTTTTAGACTCAGATTAAAATCTTAATTTCATGTTTTGAAGAAATGATGATCGCTGAACGATATTGCATTGAAACAACGCTATATCACGAATAATCTAATTAAATGCCGATGTTTGTGACCATCTATACTGAGTAACTCCGTCTCTCATATGCATAAATTGACAGGGGAAACATAAATCACAGAAAATCATTCAAAATTGCGAGTCTCTTTAGCGGTCCAGTAATTTTTTACTGAAAGAAAAAGATTGATTTGGTCGAAGGATAAAATGCATCAGATTCTGTGTGGATTTGAGCTGCCGCCTCCGTGGCTTGCAAGCTCCTCGATAGTGCCGCCATCCTACAGTCGCTTCATCAACTAACGATTTCGGGCATCGGGTCGCCCATAAGCAATAATCTTCTATAAGCGTCTATATTCGTTGGTTTTACCTGGACGAGATAGGAACAAGGGATCGTCAGTGCGTTTCCGCAGCTGACACTATCGTTTCTCTGGACTTTGGGGTTTTTTTCGTTTGATTTAATTTGTGAGATCTTCCCAAACGACTTGCTCAAAAGTTCAGTTATGGTCCAATATGAATCTAATTCTGCTTGTGAATCAAGGGAAGATCACTTTTGCTATTCGCACAGTGATGCCGGTGTTTGAGATCATGTGTGCTTCTAGCTGTTAATGTAATAATTGTGCACAGCCCAGTGGTTCAGAATGCCAAACAAGTGAGGCTCAATTGAGTGTTGAGGCAGAAATTTGCCCCACAAAACATAGCTCTCGCCTCAAGCAACCAGGTGTAACCCCCTATATTGATGACAACTTGGCTGCTGTATGCATGAGTTATAGGTTGTTGATCTGACATGTACTGACTAAGAGTTCAGAAGATAATTCTATTAGGTGTTAGGAGATGCGACTCAAATAGCTACACTGTTGATTGCAATTGAGGTTTGAGTTTGTCGTCGACTACTTATTCTGCTTACATCTCTGGCAACAGCTTAATAATTCACCAATTTTGACCATGATTCCCCTCACTTGCTTTGCAGTGCCATTACTGATAAAATCATATCAACCATTATTTCTTGCAGTGCCCAGTAACTTCATTAAATTTTATCTGAGTTCACCTGGATGCTAAACTCAATGGGTACCATCAATGCATCATGGCCTAATACTCAAATCTATTCACCCAAAGAGTGATGTGCGCCTACCCTTGTAGCTCCATCCATCAAACCTAATGTAGTTTCTTCACAGCTTGGTGTGTCGTTCCAACTTGCTTGGCCAAAACCGTATAAGTAATAACTCAGTCTGGTGTTCACTGGGTAACCAAGTGGATAATGTGACAATTGTTAGCCTGCCTTAAATTTGCCATATAATTGTATTAAGCCTGAGTCATCAATGCCTAAGACGGATTTTGTTCCAATATCCTCACTGCTTTTGGTCCAGCTAGGCACTGTACTAGTGGAAACATCTTATAGTATATTAACGCTTTGGCTGCAGATTAATTAATTGACTCCTTTTTGCCTTTTCGGAATGTGGACACCAAAGCATTAGATTTATCTGATGCAATGGCCGGGTGAAGACTACTACCCCATCAATAATCCTGTGCAGCAGTTTATGAGGCTTGCTGTGATTATGGACCTACGGTTAAAGTAACCAGCTGGTGTGATGCACACATTCACAAGACTGTTCTATTTCCACTCCAAATTTGGATATGAAGAAGACATGGTGTAGAATTATGCCACCTGAGCCGTATAGTTTTTCTGTCAGCCTATACCAAGACCAGTCAATATCTCTAAAGTATGACCCAGATGGGCTCTGCAACGACAAATGCCAAGACCCACCAAACTAAGTGACTAATTTTATTTGTGTATACTTGATCCATCCAATTCCATCAATTCCATTCAAGGTTAAACGCATCCTGTGAAAGCCAAACTTACAAATAATGTTCCCCTAACCACACTAAAGTTTCAGTTTTTAGTGTCAGATACAAACCTAGTGCAATTGTATTGTGATTTGGCATGGAAAATTTGTGAATAGGCTACCTAGGTTCATTGTTATAAATAAAAGTATTGTTACACTCGCTCGTAACACAATAAATTAGAGCCACCGAATTATCAAAATAACACGTGTCTTTATTTCTTTGACACAACAAGAGCGTCTTATCCTCGTGACAGCCACGAGCAGACTAACTTCAAAACATAACAACACAAACAAACACACACTAGCAACCGACCGATCGATAAATACCAACGGTTGCGAACGTCAAGTATTTACATATGTACAGATACAACACTATCCCCCCCTCGAACGATTGACGTCCTCGTCAATTAGGCTCTGCAATGGAGAATCTTCCCACATCCACGTCGGCTCCAGGATGCATCACGGCTCCAACCGTCGTTCCAGGACGCGATGAAGGTCCATATTCGAGATTGTTGAACGAATTAATCTCCGTTGCTCCAACAGCAGCTCCAGGACTTCCAATCCAACTGCTGATTCCAGGGGTTTCGAAGTATTCGTGATTCAATGGTGTTATGTGTTCGAGGGTCCTTGGGTGTTTGTTCTTCGGGTTTGTGATAGAAGATGTTGAATGCTGGATATCACAACCCTTGCCCCGGCATTTGCCAGAACACCTGAAGGGAAAACCAGCCAAAAACCTCAGGTGGGGCAACTCTTGTCTCTGTCCAAGTAAGGTGCGAGCCGATCTCCATTGACGATCCGTCTCTTGTGTCTTGGTGTTTTCTGGATACAGAAGACGTTGTCGTTGATTCTCTTCAGGATTTGGTATGGTCCATCCCAAGATGATTGTAGTTTGGGTGTTTTGCCGACTGATCTTTTTGGGCAATAGAACCAAACTCTCTGTCCTGCTTCGAACTTCTTCGTCCTCGCGTCCAAGTCGTAGCGTGCTTTTGTTTTCGCCGATTTGGTTGTCATTCTTTCTCGAGCAAGATGGTGTACTCTCTGTAGTCTCCTTTGCAATTCTTGGCTATACCCAGGCGTAGATGTTCGAGTGCTCTCCGGTGGTACTCCGCGAATCATGTCCAAAGGAAGACGAAGGTCTCGGCCGAGGTGGAGTTCGGCAGGTGTGAATCCAGTGCTCTCATTCTGGGAAGATCGAAATGCCAGTAGGAAGAACGGTATCAGCTTGTCCCAGTCTTTTTGGTTTTCTGAAACGAACAATGAGAGATACTGAAGGATTGATCTATTTAGTCTTTCAACCATACCATTGGACTGTGGGTGTAATGGAGTGGTTCTGGTTTTCAAAATATCCAACCTATCAGTCAATTCTTTGAACAACCTTGACTCGAAATTTCTTCCCTGATCTGTATGGATTTCTAGAGGAACGCCGGACTCAGGAATGATGTTATTGACCAGCGCGTCAGCTACAGATTTTGCTCTAACATTCGATAATGCGACAACCCAAGGCCATCTCGTGAAGCAATCGACAGCTACTAGCAAGTACCTATTTCCCGATGATGATTGTGGAAACGGTCCCAGGATGTCTATTTGAATTCTCTCTGACGGCGCACCTACATTATAAATATCCAAATTCCCTTTACCACTGCCTTGTGGACCCTTTTTACTTATGCATACATCACACGTTCTGCAGTACTCTTCCACATCCTTACGACAACGGTCCCAATAAAATAAACGGCGTATTTTCATCAGAGTCTTCTTCTGACCGAAATGGCCACCACCAGGAGAATCATGGGCTTCTCTCAAAACGACAGAAACTTTTGATCTAGGCACTACCAGAAGATCAGTACTCGTTTTGAGGTCAGTGGACTCCCATCGTCTATATAAAATTTCGTTTTTGAGAACCAATGAATCCCACTGTTGGATATAGAATTTCAAACTGGAACTCTGGGAAGATAGGGTTTCCCATGTCGGTTTCTCATTAGATTTTTTGTATTCTATGACTTTCTGGAGAACTTGATCTGTATGTTGCGCATCTCTCCACTCGATTTCGTTCCCCTGAGACAACTGGATCCGACCTAAAGTGTGATGTGAGTCATATCTAGCTTCTAGATTATCACAATATTTGCACGATGATTCTTCGCACGGTCTGCGAGACAGCGAGTCTGCGTTGCCGTGAGATGCGCCTTTCCTATGAATTATTTCAAAATCAAATTTGCTCAGCTCTCCAACCCACCTCGCGAGTTGTCCATCTAAATCCTTAAAAGATAGCAACCATTTCAAAGCACTATGATCAGTTCTTACTGTAAATTTCTTTCCTATCAAGTAATGTGCGAAATTTTTAACAGATTCCACAACAGCCAGTAGCTCACGTCGAGTTACACAGTAATTTCTTTCCGATTTGCTGAAAATTTTACTAAAATAGCTAATAACTCGTTCTTTTCCTCCTTGTATTTGAGACAGCACTGCTCCCAGCCCATGCCCCGAAGCATCAGCATCCAGAATGAACTCGGCATCCATATCAGGATATCCTAAAATTGGAGGAGAACTTAACGCTGTTTTGAGTTTCATGAACGCATCTTCACATTCGGGTGTCCAAATAAAAACGGCTGCTTGCCCTGTCAAAGCATACAGAGGTTTAGCGATCGCCGAAAAATGTCGAACGAATTTCCTGCAGTACGACGCTAAACCAAGAAAACTCAAAACCTGTTTCTTATTTTTCGGTGTCGGCCAGTTCACGATGCTGGAAACTTTGTCAGGATCTGCTCGCACTCCTTCTGCTGAAATGATATGTCCTAAATACAAGACTTCACGTTTGAAAAAATGACATTTTTTCGCGTTCAACTTTAAATTTGCATCTCTGAATCGAGAGAAAACGATCCTAAGGTTCTCAATCATTCTTTCAAACGTGTTTGCTTTGACAATAACGTCATCTAGATAAACCATGCAAATTATGTTGATCAGATTGGACAGCACTTCTTCCATTAATCTTTCGAAAGTTGCAGGTGCATTACAGAGACCGAATGCCATAACTTCGAATTCCCATAATCCATTGCCTATTGAGAACGCGGTTTTCTCCTTATACTCTGGCCGAATCCGGATTTGCCAGTATCCTGATTTTAAATCGAGCGTAGAAAACAAAGAATCGCCTTTCAAAGTATCCAGAATCTCGTCGATTTTCGGCAATGGGTAAGAGTCCTTCTTGGTCACAGCATTGAGTCTACGGTAATCAACGCAAAATCTAATAGACCCATCTTTCTCAATCTTTATGACCACTGGCGAACACCAAGAACTTTTGGATTTGCTTATCACCCCGTGTCTCTTCATTTCCTCTATCACCTTTTCTACTTTGCTTCTCAAATGCATAGGAACTCGACGAATTTGCTGTTTGATGGGTTTTGAATCCACCACCTCGATTTTATGCTCTCTCAAATCACATCTACCTGTTTCCTCACCGTGAGAGAATTGCGTCTGGTGTTCTAACAAAAATTTATAGAATTGATTTTTCTCATCCGGAGTCAACCCAACGGAATCGCGTTCAAAAACTTCAAGAAGAAAAGGGGGAAGTTTTTCTGGAGTCTGAAACGTCCTATCAACCTCCGGAAATTCCGATAGAATCCTACCTATAAATGTTCCTCCAAGATCAACTTCACGCGACTGGCCTGAGGATGTAGATGTTCCTAGAATAACCTCATCAATTGCCGTCGTGACGCCTACTCTCTCAAGAAAATCTGTACCCAGAATGCAATCATCTTCCATATCAGTAACATAAACTGATATACTAAGCTTGTGAATACCAACTTCTACCTGAACCGACGTTCTACAAATAGTTTTCACTCTCTCTCCCGTTGGATATCTCAAAATCGGAAAATTACTGGTTGTTCGAATTTTTCCATTCACCATGAATCTCTTACTAATGATTGACGCATCTGATCCAGAATCAATTTTGAAATTACAAGGCATGCCGTCCAATGAACCTAGATAGCAGTTAGCCCCGCTAGAACTCCCAGTAATTCTCCTCATTCTCCCAAAACCAGAGCCACTCATCGAGTTTTTGCCGAGGACTGGAGTCAATGTTGTCAAGCTTGCCTCGTCTAGCTTGACGCGTCTCAGTTTCCCTTGTCAGCATTCGTTGGGCAGTTCGAGCGGATGTGTCCTTCAAGACCACACGACCAGCAAGTGGGGAGTTGTCTTTTTTGTGTCGTGTTATTTGAATTTGGTTTCATGTACTGTAAAGATGCCTGACTGAACTGATTTGAATTCAACGAGTTCCTATAAACATGCTCTCTACGATTCTCATCCCGAATAACCTTTATTTCCATAGCGCGAGCTAAAGCTTTTTTCATTGAAGATATACCTTCGAGTTGCAACATTTCCCGAATTGAAAGATCGTAAATTGCAGATATAAACTTCGAACACGCGATCCGATCCTGTTCTTCAACCGGAGAATTTTTAAAAATATCCCGAACTAATCGAGAGATATCGGAAGCTAGAGATGAGAAATCCTCGTTAAATTTCTGTTTTCGATTCTGGAAAAGTGAAAAATTGATAGCCTGGAGATGAGAATCGCCAAAACGTAAATCTAAACTTGAGTGTAAAGATTCAAAACTGATCGTCTCTGGATCCACATGGTCAAGAACAGATTTTGCTTTCCCTCGCAGGCACGATGCCAGCATGATGCCCTTAGCTCTGTCATCCCAACCATTCGCGAGAGCAACTAATTTGAACTGATTGATGTACTCCCGTAGAGGTGTCTCTCCGTTATATTCATCTGCCTTTGGTCGAAATGATTTGTGAATTTGTGCAGTGAGTGGAATTGTGTCTGAGCCCGTTTGTAATTCATTTGTGTGAGAAATGTTGGGGATCGCGTTATGTGTTATGGCGTGAGAATTGGTTGAACTCAGCTGTTGTGGTCGTTGCTCAAGAAGCTCAATCCGCTGCATGAGTAACCGTCGCTCCTCCATCCAAACCCGCTGCTCTGCTTCCCATGCTCGTCGTTCAGCGATGAAATCACGATCTCGTTGGCGAAGCTCAGCAGCCATGTTGTCAATCTCGGGATCGTGCCGTATTTCACCGTTTGTCACAGCAGCGCAGGACGATCCCGCTGCGCCGACGGTTCGTTCGACGGCAGCGACTTCTGCAAAAATGTCGCCCGCAGTCGCAGTGCCTCGGTCCGCAGCGTTGTTGAGAACAGCACCACCGAAGACACCAGGGCGAGCGAAACCACCGTTGCCGATTGCTGCAGGTATAGAGACAGCGGCGGCAGAAGGCTCCGTATCCGCAGGCATGACAGACGCAGCACCACCGGTAGGCGCAGTAGAACCAGGGTCACCCGAGATGTCAGGCTGCAAGCCATCACCGGCAGCATCACACGTGGCGTTGCCGCTGTCACCGCGGGTTGCCCTCGCGTCGATCATCTCAGCCACGGAAGGAGCCGCAGGGCGATGAGTGGTCGGCTCACGCATGACAACAGGGCCTTGGTCACTGCACTCACCTGGAAATCCACGGAAACCAGATGCAGCATCAGGTGATCTCGGGCTTTGTATCGGGACATAAAACGATACTGACCCAGCGTCCGTGCGATCTCCCGGCAGCAAATACTCGTTATTCCGGGTACTCAATTCGCTGCTTCACACTACCGTCCGTGGTTGTTGAATCCCGGTCGAGCCCCCAAATTGTTACAGTATCATGACGTCATAATTAATGAGGCTCTGTTTTCCAATTACTGAGATAGAGATATTGCTAAACTATTTTGATCTGCTCATGATAAACTTTTGGAATCTGAAAAAGACCAATGAGGGATAGTTTTGTCGATTATGAGCCTGCTGATTAGACCCTGAGTTATTCAGAAGGACATGACTTTATTATCGACTCAGCCAATGCATATTATTGATGCTTTTTTTCCACAATATTCTGATCTTTTATTATTTCTTGAGCAGATGCTTCAGAATACTGACACAGTATATAAGGAATCCCAGTGGTAGAACTATTTGTTGTCCCGCTCAAGGGTGAAGGGTTGATAGCCCCGAAAGATGGTCCCTGTTTGAATTTTGTCCATTTCTCCAGGAGATCATTCATGTAAGAGGTCTCGCATCCAGTGGCAGTGTTTGTGAAGGGCTGATTTAACATGTGAGATTTTTATGATGCTGATTGATGGAATTTTATTCGACCAGTTGTAGGTTGTTGACTATAGTTCCTGAGAGATGATTCTTTTTGTATGCCACTCATTCTTTTTAATTTATTATGACTTGATTTGAAATTACTGATGAGTTCTACTATAAGTCGATTCCACAACTTTCTTGCATGCACTTTACTTATATTTAGTGAAGCCTTTTCGAAGAACTTTCTTCCAAGAAATAATTGAAAGAAGAGTATCCTTGACTGCTCATGCGCTTTGAAATTTGATATGAAATTTTAGTTGTACCTTGTTGGAGAGGACTTGAAAAACCTGTGAGTGACCAATAGGCTCTGGATCTCGGGAGAGAGCCAGTGATCAAAATATATCACAAGGGATGGGGACCTCGATAGAGGTGTACGTAATATTCTTGGATCGATATCAGGATCAGAATGTGCGGATCGATTGGGGTTGATTTATCCGGCCATATTTTACGTATACGAGAGGACTTCAGCTCTCGCAACGCAGAAGTACGGATCGAATATAGGATCAAATTTTATCCCTGCATATCAAGTGGTCTTCAGCACTTTAGCATGTAGAAATAAAATTCGATAGGGAGTATAAAATTTTTTATATAGTTTTCCACACGTGGCTTAGGTATAGATGGGGACTTCAGCCCATCCACCCCAGGCACACGATTGGATTTTTAGGGGTTGAGTTTTACCCAGAGATGAGGTGTGGACTTCACCACAGTCCCATCTCCAGATAAGAGTCAACGATTTCGCCTTCACCCAAGTGCCTGTGCACGAGAAGGGACTTCAGCCCCCACGAGCACAGGTTACCCAGGTCGCATAGTCAAATCAGACTTTCATCATAAGTTCGAAGGGACTTCAGCCTTCGATTCTCAAGATGATCGTCTTTGAGCTTCATCGAGCTGTTCTCAGTAAAACACATATCTATAATCATCAAAAAGCATTCATTCCAGCATTCAATACATACACGTATATATATATTGAATAGTCAGAGTTCTTCGTCTCGATAGAGCTCTTGGAATTTCGACTGAGCGCAAGGTCCCTGCAATGGGCTAATGAGCCTCTATTTATACTCAGTCTTCTGGCTTTACAGTATATCTATATCGTATGAAGATATCCTAATAGGTGATGGAACGTTCGAAAAACTCATATCCCGTGAAAAATCAGGTTTTAATCAATTATGACTGGCCGAGCCTGAATTAGGTCCAGTCATATCCAGATTAAATCTGGTTTATCAATTTGGATTCGGTTATGCTGCATATTATCAAAAGAGAGAGAGGGATGTCGAGTGATAACAAATAAGTGTACGTTTAAGTACCGAAGCTTTAATGAAAATAAAGTGAAAACGATTCAAACATATTTACAAGGAATATTTACAAGTGGTCATTAGATCGATAAAGTAAGCGCGAAAGCTCGAGCACGAGGTCGGGAGGGCACGATGAGGAAGACATTCTACTGATAGGCACCAGAGAGAGATCGGGCTGGCACTTACAGATGTTGTCGATGTTGCTTGTCCAAGGGACGAGATGGCTACGATGTCCGGACGCAGGTAGATTTGCCTCGAAGATGGGCCGACGAGGGTGCCGAGCGCGGGCCACGAGACTCCAAGCACGGGCCGAAGGTATGCCGGAGCGCAGGGCCAAGCGATGCCAGGATGGTCCGAAAACTATAGACCACCAGGTTGGTCGAGGATCTGCTTCCAATGGGTTTGACGCACACGCGAAAACCCGGAAAAGTTGCTTCAAAAAGAGCGGCCACGAGGCAACGAGGTAATAATCGGCGCGAATAAAATATACGGCGGAGCGCAACGTGCTCGCTTTACTCCGGTCTCGCTAGGAATGCCGTGGAATGCCGCACGCCGGCGATGTACGCGACTTCGATGCGCGCGGAGGGGAAAGACGGGGGGGGGGGTGGTCGAGCTTTTGCAGCTGCTGCTGCTAGCGACGGACCGCGAGCGCTATACATATATGCCAACTCTCTCTCTCTCTCTCTCTCTCTCTCTCTCTCTCTTACCTTCGGCTGTCCACTCCTTCTCTCTTGCCGTCGCTGTAACATAAATGTGATATAATAATATAATATTCATTATTATATTTGGCCTAGGAGAGAGGGAGACGGTAGGTATATTATACCGTCACACAATGATATTCACATGATTCGTTTATACCATTGGATTCTGTATCCTAAAATCAATTAAATTCAGTGCACAAATATAACAGAATCGTTTTTATTTTATTGTGATGAACCAAAAGATAATTCTCTGGAATGTTCTAGAAAAACGTGGCTATTCATCTATGCTCGAAAATCAAAGAAAATTAGTCAAAATTTTTAGTACTTTTGCTTATTACTCCAATCATCTGAATTTTCACATAAAAAAGCCAAAAGTTGTAGAACTCAATTTCACAAGAATATTATTTACAATATTTACACGGTGCCTAATTCCGCAATTATTTTCAAATATCAAAAGTAATCTCACGTATATTTAAATTCTTAGAAATCTAACGAGTGCAATCGACCGAAAAAGTTGGGAGAAAACGTTATGGTACGTTTTTCATCGAAAAAATTAGATTGTAAAATAAAAAACGAATAGCAAATCAATTGTTTTCAGAAGAAACTTATGTGTACTGGAGAGCTCAGAAAATAATCTCTATGATGGTATGAAAAAGTTTTTCATTTCATACAGTTTCCTATGAAAAATTCCTCATAGAAACTCGTGGAATTTTCCAAGTTTCTATGTGTTAGTGCATATATATGAGCACGCCCATCTGCGAGTATTTACATTGCGCTTCAGTCAGAAGGCGAAAAGATCGCTACTATACCGACTCAGAGGCGCGCGGAGATTTGAATATTAGATGAAAATTAATGGACAGTTCTATCTTGGATTATCAGAAATAAAAACCAAAATTTTGGGGTTATGGCACTCACAAACCCTTTCCAAAGTTGCATCCATCACTCTTGAATTTTTCTATTTCCAAACGTTTTCAATATGTTTTTGATGAGGATTCATTGAGAGAATTGAAATCTGTGTAATTGAATCATATGGAGGAACTCAATTGGGCAGGACCAGCCTGATTTACACTGATGCGGATAAGATATGCTGCTTGTGGGTTATTACTTTTGATCCTGATCACTCAAAGAACGAATTTTACTCTTTTAACTTTGCCAATAATCCTGCTTTTTGAGGTAATTCTGACAAGGACTTCCCCTGTTTTTAGACTCTGTTTATATTTCTGGAAAGTGGGTTTGGTCACACAAGCTCAGATCCTAAATTATCTCAACTTCAACAAAGTGAGAATAGCCACAACTTGAACCGAAGGGGAGGAAAAATTCCTGTTTTTGGAGTACCTTATACTCAATCTCACACCTTCATGAAAATACTAACTTGTTTCTTTGTAGAGTTGGCATGAAATTTTTGTTCAGATTATTTCTGTGTCTGATATGACAAGAGAGGTTTAGGATTAGCTACTTCATAAGTGAAAATTCTCTCAGAAAGTGTGTCAGGGAATTCTCATGAGAAGGATATCAACTTTGAAACAGTAGCAAGTAAGCTCCTAAGATTAATCTGATTGGATCATGGAAAGAAAATACTAATTGCATCTCTCAATCATGTTGAGAATGCTAGTTGAACAGCCCAAGAGATTGTCCGTTCAGCACCAGGGCACCATGGCTTATTCCTTGTTCACAAATCATGAGCATGGCTTTTCTAACTTTACTATCAGGGCCATTTAACGATCCGCTTCAGCAGGATTGGTTTTGAACTTCAGATAGATTCCCTTACTTTGTAGTCAGTGTACCTGAGTGAATTTTAGAACTTGAATTAGCACTGGCTACCTCTATCATTAACCACTCGGTCCTGAGAATACACCCTGAAGATGTTCATCATGGTGTGCTCCATCTCTCGAATGACAATTGGGCAATCTTAGCTTTCGAAGAAGGTTTCTTTTTCTCTCTTGGTCTTTTTAGTGCTGGATGATTCAATCCGTTTGTGGCTCAATCATCTCACCCACTCTTCACTCTCAACTTCATACCCTCGATTCACCAACAATATATTTTGAAGTAACTCATTATTCAACGCAAAAGAAATGTAGAGAGTCTGAGGAGTTCATGTACTTTCCTTCAGTTAATATTACATCCGATATTTTTGTTCAAGATCAAAAGTTTTCTACATTTTTTCCAGTGTAGATGAAGATGATTAATGCTGAGAGAGTGAAACAAAAATGAATGGTTTTGCTTTTGATTTTATATCATTTTTTTCCTTTGAATGAGCTGGGTCTGTATTTTGGTTTTGTATGAGCATCATGGAGCACCTCATATATAGAGAGCGCGCCGCGCATGCGAAAGAAGCGGTGGGGACAGTGGGGGCGCGCATTTTTTACGCCATGTCGCTCTCAGTGGCGCTCAGGACTTTGCTCCAGAATCATCTTTCGCGTGTCTCAGATTATTTTTCAGTGTCGGTTGGTGCTTTGTTCCATTGTTCTTGACTCAGCTCTTGTGATGAGAATATTTCCAAACAAATCTGAGAATTTTCTTACTTCAAGAGGCTCAAAAAAAAATCTACCAGAAGTGATGTAGCTTGCTCGAGCAATAAGTGCTCAGTAGCAAAAGTTGAAGCCCTATTGTATGCAGCTATTTTGGCCAGTTTTGAACATTTTGACTGCGGTGAGTGTATTCTAGACATGTGGGTTTCCTCTTATGCGTAACCTATCAGAATCTGCACATGGCTTTGTTTGGTGTCTGCTTGATTAATTGACTCTTTTTCCATGAGCATTAATTAATCTCATTATGTAGAGGCAATCCTGGATGTGAATGCCCAAAATTGTTCAGAATCAATCTGAGACACCTTTCTTTCATACAAGTAATGTCTAATACAAAGCAGCGAGTGGCCACATCATAATTGTGACCCTTCTGACATTGCCTCAATAGTCATTTTCCATTGGTAGTCTAAGTAGGTAATTGTAATGGGTTTCAAGGAGTGTCTCTATTTTAAATATAGGATTCCACATGCCTCCATCGACTGAGAGAATCATAGGACCTGTGAATAGCCATGCGGCTTCTAAATATTTCTCAACAGCTTGACTGCACAACCTGGTGAGTTACCAATATTAACTCTTGTGGTTGTCAGAAGGTAATTTAGAGACTATTTGGATGTGCAGTGTTTTACGGTCATTACTTTCTTGCAGGAGTAGAGGCCTATAACTTTGTTTCTTTTGCTTGTGATTCCAATGAATGGCACCCAAAAGATTCTATTCATCATCTAAAAGATGGTGTATACTACACCCATTGATTATGGTTAGCTGAAGCATTTTCACATTTGATGAGTTTCAAAAATTTCCCCTCTCAGTCAAGCTGTGATGTGTTGAATCTGGGATTGAGGTTATGATGGAATACTAGATTCTATTGTCGTGGTTTATTTTAGGTAGGATTTAGCTAGGATTACCTGCTCATTTCAGAGTGGAATAGTGTTGAAGATTTTGTAAATGGTTTTACAGAAATTTACTCGTTCTATAGAACGAGCACGCTTTCCCAGTACAGACGCCGTGTCTCAACTGAAGCCAGTCATTCGTCGCATCGTCGGTAGCTTGAAATTTTCGCTCTTTCGCGTTGCCTATGTGTTACCCACACGATCATTTAGGGTCTGCGTGCCCATAAAGATATTTTAATGGCTTCCAGATGTGTGTGTGTGAAGGCCATACCGCATTTTCCGTTGTGAGTATGGGCAGAAGTGAGACAGATATATGTCGTCCGCATATAACAAAGCCTTTGTCCCGACAATTCTAGTGCCTCTAAGTGGGGAAAGTCAGAATTGTGCAGTGATTGTCAGATTCATCGAGTGTTGCGCGCGCATAGTCGAGCCATGAAGATCGTCGCGTTGCGCGAAGGCAGCAGAAACGGATTGCCGCGCGGTCTGGTGCCTCTAGGTGGGAAAGTCAGAATTGTGCAGTGATTGTCAGATTCATCGAGTGTTGCGCGCGCATAGTTGAGCCATGAAGATTGTCGCGTTGCGCGAAGGCAGCAGAAACGGATTGCCGCGCGGTCTAGTACCTCTAGGTGGGGAAAGTCAGAATTGTGCAGTGATTGTCAGATTGATCGAGTGTTGCGCGCGCAAAGTCGGACTATCGGACAAGATTGTAGTCGCGCGGGCGTTTCTCGCAATGTTTGCTGCAGGGAGAAAATATTTTTAAGAGTTCAGCTGTGCGTATTCGTTCACGATTATTAGAGGAGCCGCCGTGACTTAGTCGTGACTATTTTATCGAGATGATGATGCAGCGAGTGCGCCTTCTTCTGCATTATTGGATTGTGATGCTCTCGCGATGGTACATTTTGTACGTCGCTATGCCTTTGATTTTACAGTACCGAATCGACCACAGTGCTTGTTGATTTGGATTTCGTGAGATGTCCGGACCCGTTTTGAGTTTGTACCCGCAGCCTACTTTTTTCATCAATCTATAAATTACGTTGTCAATATTTCATTGCTAAATTGTTTGCTCTCTGGAAGAGACAGTATTGTATCAGTGTGGACATTTTCGCTTGAAATTTGTTCGCTTTTCTCGCTTTTGACCTCTCAGTTCAAGCTCTATCTAAATAAGGGCTCATCTATCTCATTTTGCTTGCTGAGACATATCGAATGGTATTTCTGTGGATTTTACCCGTGATATGCAATGCTCCCTGTGAAATATTCCAAATCACACCTCGTGTATGCCCGTATATACGTGTGTCCGTAAGTTGTCTTTCTTTGTTATGCGAGTTCTTCGGAATTTTTAGAGCAATCTTTTCGAAACTTCGAGGGTTTGTAGTGAATCACTTAATGATGAGCCCAATCTATTGACAGCATTATACCCTCAATAATTTTTCCGTTGAATTGATTGCCTAAACTATATCCCAACTTTCAGGTCACATTAGTCCAACATTCTGGACCCCGAACCTCTCAATCTACATTGTCAAATAATTTTCCCTAAGTATTTCTCGATCTTTCTAAACAGGCTGGTTAGCACGGGATTTGATTGTCACTTCCATTTATCTCAAGAAATTTTTCCTTTCATGTCACTCGAAAACTCGTAGATACTTCCATTCATCTCTTTGGAATTCTGAAGCATTTTTCAATGCAATGGTCCCAGTGTTTTTTTTGAGCCATATCCACCGATTCATTATGACTAGGGTTCAAATTTCAATTTCGATTTTTCCTCATCTCTGATTCACGATTCCTTCTCCAGATCTCGAGAACGTCCCCACTGAACTGTATGAGTTTGTTCAGGGATGGCGCTTCAACGTGTAGCGATACACTCAGCCAATTTTTAGCATCACATCTTGAACCTTCTCTACTGAACACAAGTTCAACTACCATTAATCAGCCAAAATTCTCAAATCAAAATCTCTAGCTTCCATGCATTGCAACATAGATTTAGTAGGGTCGTTTTCACGTAGTTTCATCATTCTGAAGACATAGGTTATCGCGGAATTTTGATCCACATTCTCGATTTGCGAGAGACTAATTTTATTCATGTTCTCATGGCCTCCAAAAAACAATTCGTACCCCTACGTAGCTCTCCTTGGAATTTTGATATATCTTTCGAGTGCTTTTTGCGACGACCTCGCTCATTCTTAGGCGGTATTCCTTGATCATTTCTGACCTCACAAAAATATTCAACCTTGCAAGATAAGTTATAACATCAAGTGTAGAATCCAGCGTTCGCAAGTGGTATATGAAGAGTAACTGGATAGAAATAATTTAAGGAAACATTCTTGATGGAGGCTGAACTTTTAACTTGTGATTGCGGATTCTTATTTTATCGATGAGCAGTGTATTTTGATGACGAATATTGATAGAGAAAAAGTTCAAGGGTTTGTTGGGTGAATGAAAATAACAGAGGAAAGTTCTTATCATCATCCAATTTTCGGATCGTCGGCTGGAGATGAGGGAACGTTCCACAAATGGTTTTCTCTTATTTTGCAGCGTAATTTTTCGGGTTTACTCTTTTCTCCCTCCCTAGCTCGGGTGGCAACATTCTGACAATTGGAACTTTTCTTTTGAATATAATTCCGCATGGTGAATAGATTTAGGAATGTGCCTGAAATATTCTTATATTCCCTAAAAGTTCCAAGGACATTACTGCAACTCAAGAAAATCAATAATCTTTGATCAGAACATGTCATTTGTATTCTATAGAGAGGACGGGACCGTATTCCAGTAATTCAATGTAGACCATCCCAGTGAGTTAACGTCGCTTCACCAATCGATGCGGCGATGTGTTCATTTCATTGGTATCCGACTACAAGAACAGGTATTTTATCATTGGCTTGGCTATAGTGTATCTTCGTTTTTGGTACAGTCTTCTCAGCCATGTCCCTTGTTCTCCTATTCCTTTTTTTTCGAGCTTGTCCCTGATTTTAACCTCAAAATTCGACTTTGACTCCAATTTTCTGATCATGAGCTTGCTCGAGAAGTGAAGAACTGAATGTCCAATTCAGCAGGCCGGCTGATTCGGCGTCGGCCTTTCCCGATCGAAGAGCACGCGGTTAAGGTTTAATTTTGAATCAGATTGCCTCTGTCGTTTCTAAAGTCATCGTAGACCCTCTTTGACGATGCGAAAAATTTATTGATCAGTGAAAAAACTGGGGTGCGACAAGAGAACCCGCATAGAGAACCCTTAATCAATCGTTAGAGAAGAATATTGATTTGGGCATCGCACAGTTTTTAATGAAAGCGAAGATGTCCTCATGGCCGCTCTCAACAAACCCTGGCAGCCCTACCAGAAGTTGCGCATGATCTTGACAATTCAGAGTTTCGATCGTACTCGAAGAATGCTACTGAGATCCTTAATTCAAAAGAAATGAAATAAACCGTGAAAACTTTGGGACCCCATAGTGTAAGCCATCGTGTGGTCGATGTGCATTTTGATTCCACGACCCTATTGATTCTGTTTCCGCAATCATCGACAATCATCGACAAATCAACCTGAATCTTCTTTCGAGAACTTTCTCCTGGAAATTCATTTCAGAAATCAGCTTTGTTCGCATCTCAACCAGTTTTTTATGATTTCCAGATGTAACCTTTATACGAGAAGTCTGGTGAGCACGTTAGTTGTGAGATCCAGTAGACCTTGAAATTACATGAAAATGCTAGTTTTTCTCGAAATACAATCATTTTTTTCTTCATTTTCTTTTATTGAAGTTATGCCGACTTTTTGAACTTGAACATATCTATTTCGTAGATCCGCTTTACCTATATTGACATATGGATTTTGCATCACTTCTTCATTGGTTCCTATATGGGCGAGTGGTTGATCAGAAAGTGAAATATTGGTTCTCATGTAATATTCGGAAACAAAAGTATCGCACCCGCACAGATTACATTGGGGATTTGAAACAATGAGTTGGAAATTTCGTAAATTCCAGACGAGAGACAGCAATCGTTTACAACCTGCCGGAATTTTCTTTTTCATGATAATTGCATGTGCACTATACTGAGCGGCAAAATTTTGTGTTGGGTCAGAAATAGCATTGGGTTTCGTATACTTTTCGTCTTAAAAACTGAACTCGACCCTCATTTTTGTATTCCCCGATTATTTTTATCAGGTTTGGCATTTTTTCGTTCTTATATCATATATTTTATGAAATATGGTACGCCTCTCGTCAACTACAAAGACGAGCAACGAGAACTTCGAAAGTCAAGATTATTCGGTATATAAAGTACCCAAAGAGACCATGTCCTCCGAAAAGGATTGTACCGGACTCGAAATGAAAATGTTCAGTGTCATCAATTCTAGAATGTGCTAGGTCAATCATTAAAACGATTTGTATCGATGAAAAGTTGATTCTGACCCTATATCTGAAAAAAACCCTCTCTGAACAATTCGTCAAAGAATAATCCAATTGAATCGAAACGATTGTCTCATCTTCTCAATTCACTTTTTTTCCGTTCTGTTTCACTTCAATAGACGGCGAGAGCCTTTACTGATTTTGATGATTATATGATACAGTAGAGAACATACAAGGAGGTATAGCCGTCTGATACGGTAATTTTATTGAAGACTAATAGATCCCTTGACAATCCATTTTTCTCGTACAGAAGATACTTTATCTGGCAAGTTCTTTCAGCTCAGGCAATGGCTCAGCAAGGTGATCATTTGATACAATTCAAACGGATATTAGCTTATTTAGCCGTGCGGTTACGTGACGATTTTTCAGATACCCTATGTAAATTTTGCTTGAAGAGCTTGCAATTGTTCCTTAACTGCAAGTCACTAGTACTAACGGACACTTTTTTTTCCAAAAAAAATAAAAAAGAATCTTTCATGGACCAAATCCCATCAGTATAAAAATGATCGGATTTTCTAGTAAAATTATCGGATAATAAATTGGAACTATGGTTCAACTACACTATTAGACACTCTGTATCATATATATTCAGTATCTACTTGCGGTGTGGAGAAAGAAACGGATTGTTACATGTTTCTGGTGTTTAACAAAACTTTGTGCCGGAATATCACGTCTCCCTCCAAAATAATCATTTGTCTCTTATTTTCCCCTCAAAAGCCCCCCCCCCCCATTCATCCCAACGTTCCCAAGATATAGGCTGAGAAGACTGTTAATATACTTCTTGTGGTGATCTCGTTTCTTTGGTTAACCTTACTTATGATTTAGGTCTCCCCCTTTTCCTTTGTCAGTTATTTGTTTCCTTGATTAGAGTCTCACTTGGGTGACGGTAATCGGCTGTATCTAAAACCCTTCCTCCATTTCTTCTCTCATAAGAGATTTGTATCACCGTGTGGATATTTTTATCACGGTGATGACTTCCTACAGAGTTTTAGAGAGTGGTTTTAATTTTGATTAACCATTCGGGGCCACAAACCGTATCTCCATCTTTGTGGCTGAATGATTTCGTTCCACTCCTCAATATTTTACCACAAGAGAAGCCATTTCTCACACATTATCCGTTTTTTCTGAATAATTATTTGACTGCTACTCACGAACAGTTTTTCACCACAATTTTCCATTCCAGGGCCTACACCCGAAGATTTTTTGGGTGTAGTTCGGTTATTTCTAGTGTATTCTTGACTTTGAACTCCAATTTCCCCTCTTGTATGAATCGTTAACGTTCACTCAATCTATTTGCCTATATATGAATATTGAACATCACTTTGACAACCCCTGAAGATGATTTAGTCAGCTCGGAAGATTAACATCTCTGAAGATTTTTCCCCTGCTTCGGTTCAATCTGGCGTCATGGCGACCCCAGAGCCGAATGAACCGGCTACAGTCGGATCGAGTTTCGATATTACACATGTGAGTCAACCTGCTACTGAAACTCTTCCCACAGCTCGGGCAAAAATACATGCGGGCGGAGGCATCTTTGAGAAGCATCCCATGGTCAAGGTGAGCCAGTTTTTTCATCCATATTCAGTTTGTGAGTACATTTCCAGCGGTTTCTAGTGAAGAAATGATTACTAACCTTCTTTTGTTATTTGTTTTGTTTCAGTTTCGTGAGTGCCATCCGCCATCTGATGTACCTGAAGCTCAGCGACTCCTGGACAAATATTTCCAGCCCGACGCAGAGGGGTTTGTCTGGATGACGCTCATCAAAGTGCAAGCTCCCCCTGCTAAAGGCCAATCAGCAGAGAGCGCCGCCCACGACGTAATCTACATCATCAAACTTGAGGCTACAGATCCTGAAGGAAGGGATCCCCATGAAGTCTTTTGGGACGGATACAATAATTATCCCGAAGTTTCCGAAAGTCATGCGGGGATAAAAGAATTCATGAGTCAACAGATTGCCTTCCTTGCTGCTGGAAACTACGTGCCCTACGTCAGAGATGCTGACCCAGGTAAATTTGTTTCTCCTGGTGGAACGATCACTTTTGCTCCTACTGTTCTCGATGGGTTTCCACTTCATACGGATCCCAAACGCAATCCAGAAATGGTTGATCGCCCCGGTGTTACACGCCCAACTTTTAATATCGGTGCCGCTGGATCTTTTTCATCGCTGCACCCGGAAGATGGATATTGTGATAGTGTCAATTTTTTATCCTTCGGTCGGTCAAAGAAATGGTTAGGGGTGGACCCCAGGGATGAACGTAAGCTATCCAACAAGGTCAGCGATATTATTGAAAGACTCTTGGCAGTACAGCATCCCCTTATAATGGAGCATTTCAAACCTAACTGCATAACACCACTGAACCACAAGATAATTGTTCTCAATCCTGTAGATATTGATTTTTGGAATATTCCCTATGAACTGGTATCACAAAATCCTGGAGACCTGATGTCGGTTCGCGACTGGTGTATACACTGGGCGCTTAATGCTGGATCAAACCGGTGCGCGGCCACCAACGTTGGGGGTCACAACTGGAATCGGGGAATGACAGAGTTTCTCATTTGCAAATGTGGCCATGATGGATGCAAGGACGTGGCCCGCAACAAGCTAGCCAGCGTAAAGCCCATACCAATGAAGATAAACTCTGCTGATTGTGAGGCACACAAGTGCCAAGGTGTCTTTGTTTTAGCTGAAACCAAAAAGGCTCATGCATTGGCTCATAAAGGTGTCTTGCACCATGTGTGCGGCCTTTGTCGCAAGGCGTATCTGACATTTTCGGTTTTGAGTCGGCATCTGGAGACTTGTGACCGCTATGGAAAAGATAGCCAATGCCCAAAGTGCAAGCGACGTTTTGCGCCTGAGTTACTGATTCTCCACAGAAAAGACTGCGTCCTTTCATGTCCCTGTGGGAAGACTGGCTTCCGGACTTTGCAGGCTCGTTCAAATCATACTCGGTTTTGTCCGGCAACGATTTCCACACAGACCTCTTCAGTACCTGGAGCTCCTTCTGCTTCAACTTCTTCCGGATTTCAGAAGGTGTCTCCTCTTAAAAGAAAATCCGTAGAGGCGTCTGTGAAACTCCCTCAAAAACGTTCAAAGCTATCGACGCTTCTTCCTGCTGGCGAGGCAGCACCGTCTTGTTCCATTGCTGAGAACTCGGGACGTAGACTCGCTCCAACAAGCCTGCGCCCAGCACTGATTCCAAAATTAATCCAACTGTTACCTCATCAGCGTATCAGCACAAATCCTGTTGGCCCAAAAGATATTGCTCCGTCTCGGCTCAAAAAATCCGTATCCCTTGTGCCAGACCACAAGCCACGCGTTTCAAGAGTAAAGAAAGATGTTCCGCGCAACATTGCGAGTACGAAATTTGCCAAGAATATTTCTTCGGAGGACGAGAAATCCAGCTCGGTACCAATGTTGATTGCTGAGCCTCGGATTATGTCTTCGGAGCGCCTCGGTGCCAAGCTCGTGGTAAGGCACGTCGATGCCACCAAATTTGTGCTCGTGCAGCCAAAAAGTGCCGTTTCGTCAAAGACTGCTAGTTTAGCCCATCAATCGCGCCATGCTGAACAGTCTAGTGTCGCTACGATTTGTGCATCAAGGCCAAACGGTCACGTTTTTCACACAATTGTCGACCAGGCAATCGATTGCCTTCTTCAATTCCCCGAAATCTGAGTTTGAAATGTTCAATTCCCATTAAATTTTATCATTCCTTGGGTCTTCTCCTCAAACGTTCTCAGGATTCAAGTACCTCCTCTAAGCTTTCTAAAACGGAGGTGGCTTCATTTCATTCTGCTTCCGAATCGTTTTCCGCCACGACGCTAACTGACCAGCTTGCTCTAAGCGTGACACCAGCAGAATCATTTGCTATGGACCCTCCGGAAGATGCCTAGTTTTCCAGCGCCAACTCTAGCAATCAATTGAATCATCCTGCCCTCACTGTTCATGGTGCTGGTTGATCCAGATGACATGTGAACTAGTTTCGTCTTTATTTCATGCAAAATTTGTTTGATGTAAGTGCGATTTGTTAACAGCACGCACGACCCCAATATCTCTAGTTGGGTCGTTTTTTTTTTATTTTCGTGCTTTTAATTGATTAGTTTTTATTGTTCACGTGAGGTGGCCAAAGGGGTAGTTAATTAAGTGAGTCCTTATGGAATTTTCCTCGTGGATACTTTAGTCCATTCTATGACAACAATTCAGATCAAATTAGCAAATTCTTGCCTTGGCCTAGCGTTAAACTGGATTCATCGTTCGATTAAATTGCAGATTTTTACGTATCCCATATCACATAAGAGGTGCCTTTCAAGACTGAGTAGCTTAAGTATTATCGACGATTGTACAGTCAATATAGCTGTTACTCATTGCCATGATTTTTCCTACGGTTTCTCTGTTACCAAGCTTGCCGATCATAGAGTTCTAGTTTTTATGCTGCGTATCCTACCTCATCAAGGCCCATTTTCGCGTTGTGCAAGTATGTGAGTGTCCAAAAATTAGATACTGTGATAACCTACGCGTTCCTGATAAGCAATTATGGTTCCTCCTATTGTACCTTATGAGTTATCCGTTTGATACTATGATGAGTGCCTTGAAAATTTGTGAAGTGGAATGTACTTTTATATGGTTCATGATTGACTCTGGTATATGAATTCCAGTAATTTTCCATCGCTTTTGCTACTATTTTGCAGTATTGCCGTTAGTACCGACGCAGAGTGAGTAGATAGCCATTTTGTTAGACTGATTCTCCATTCTTACGCTGCTATTATCTGCCACTGTAAATTTTATGTGCTTCTGCTTCTCAAGAAGCGCTTCATTTTTCGGTGTCGATGAAATTCGTGCTTGTGTGAGTGCGTTTGTTGGTTGGACAAGGATTAGGTATTTTTGTATATTGAAGATTAGAAAGGATCTGGATAAGGAAGATAACTCAATTTCCGCGTGAAGCTCTCGACTTGTCTCTACCTATAAAATTATCGCGTTTATAGTCGTTATTTTCATTCATTTTGTCACTTTGACGTGGCCTCAATCAGATACGCTACTTTGTGAGAACAGAAGGGCTCGCCCACAATTTTACATTACGAATCGCGCATGCCTCAAGTCTATTTTCTCAGCAACTATGAACAGCATTTTCGACCTAATGCTTTATATTATTTACCCGCAAAATCTTCTTCACCCTCAAAATACGTTCCCCACGGCGATGCTCATCGTAGCATCTATAGATTTAATGCATCACAAATTTTTTAGATTCGCCGTCGTCGGCCGCGTACCTTATCTACTACTGAGGCAACTGAGACGCAATCGCCCGCTAATCTGGCACCTGCTGCGGTGGTGTCTGGTGAAAATCGACCTGTTGGTGTAGTGGGACCTATGCCAAGTGAGACTGCCGCATCTCCAACATTGACTGTACCACAAGCGTCAGCTCCATCAATCAATCAGCTTCTCCTCGCATATAGTTGTGGATGCTGTGGTCCGGCTCTTCTATCATGCCCTTCAACTGCCTCAACACCTTATTCACCGACTCCGGCGCCAACTCCTGCAGATTCTCGTGCCCCAACTCCTGTCAATGTGTCTGCACCGGTGATATCTGTTGAAGTCCAAGCATTTTGCATGTCCGTTGCTAGTGGATCGTCAGGTACTCATCCATTTCCTCCTTTGGATCGGCCTTCTTCCGAATATGATTTGGTGCGGGTAGTTTCCGATGTTCGTGTTCCGAGAGTTGGTGAAATTCCTGTAGAGCCCGTACGTCGTGACCCTCAACATCATGCGGAGCTCGCTCGACTCATTGAAACTCAAAATTATTTCAATTCTATACCACCTTTGCCGTCCCGACGTCGATTTCCTTTCGCTAGGCGTGATGTGGCCGGCAACAAAGGCAGGCCGTTGCAGTTTCCAGCCGTCAATTCCGCGGGAAATCCATCATCTGTTCGTGGAGAAAATAATTCTGCGCGTGATACAGTCTCATCGACCGGAGATACTGCTAGTTTTGATCGCGAACCATTCCCCATCGTTTCAGGTCTATTAAATTCTAACCCGGTCGTAGAATTGCCTCCATCCGAACCAGCTAATGATGTGCTGAATGATCCCCGCGTAGCTGAAGCTCTTGAAGCTCGCGTAGAAGCCGGTGTGCATGTGCCCGACCGGGCCCCAGAGCCCGATAGGCCTAATGAGGTACCTGAAGTTGAGAGTGCTCGTGCCGAGCCTCTCAAACTTCCGCGTGAGTTACCCAACGCCGCACCAGCTATACAGCCCATATTACATCGATTACCCTTGAGTCGTCACCGATGGGACGTTCAAGATGAAGATCAATCTGTTTCCGTGCCTCAAGAATTTGTAGTAGGCTGTGTTGATGCTACAAGAAATATATATTCTTGTCCTGTATGCAATGATCTTATGTATCCGCGATTCCGTCAGTGCGATCAGGGACACGCGCTCCGCGAGCCGTGCGCGCGACGTGTGCTTGAATGTCCTGAATGCCGTGGTCTTCCACGTTTTCGGCGTAATATAGTTTTGGAAAGAGAAATTGAGAACTTATATTTTCCTTGCCGAAATTATTTCTTGGGTTGTCGCGAATTTCCGCGTGCTTCTCTGTGGCATGAACACTGCGAACATTGCCCACATCGGAAACCCGGAATGTCTGAGCTTGACCGTACATCCCTCGACGCGCTAGCTGAATCCGACGTATAATATTTTACGAACTTTGAAACATCGCGTCGAAAATATTCATAAGAAAAATTGAATAAACTATCATGTTGATTTTTCAGCTAATATCTGAATATTTCAATTCTAAATCACCTCACTGCCTTCTCTTAGATAGTCTCAAAATGATATTTACTGATTGAATTTATTTCAATATGCTGGGCATCGACTTCATCGAGGTTTTGTTGTTGCTAGACTGATTAATCAGCACTTTCATTCTTAGTACGATATCCATCTCGATCCAGCGGATGTGCTCCAACTCCGCATTTATGTTTACACTTCAAACTTGGCGAGTCCCTAGTGATATCAGATTACTGTCGACGAAATTCTTCGTATGCGGCTCTGCTATCGGTTTGTGGAACTCCTAATCAAAAGTCTACAGATATTGCATATCCGAAGCATTGCCTTGCTGCCATGGTATAATTTTACATAGAGCTTTTTATTTAGACTTCATGAGCATATTTTGCACCCTCTGTGCCCACTTCATTCGCTGGCTTACTTCTTTTGATAAGGCCCTTCTTTGTGATTTGTTCTTCATCTGCCAATCCTGGATGTCTCCTCCCTGCTCTATTTCGAAATCATTATGGCTGATGGGTATAATATATTGGAGCTCCGTCATGCGCAGCTCATTGACAGTTCTGCTGCTGTCTAGTTCGCATCTCACCGTGCTGCTCTCGAGATTTTCTGCTGCGAGTATTCTTGCTAACATTTCCAGACTAGACATTATGGACTTTTATTAATCAATACAATTTGTTTTCCAGCTGCCATGACTTCTCCTCAACGTACTCGGGACAACCCTCGGTCTCGGGCTGAGACACGTCCGCGAGATGAAGTCGGACCTCGTGCGGCGTCACGACCAAGTCGTGATGTTCGCCCATATACTATTCCTACCAGAGACGTCTCCTTGCGTCATTTCATGCCAGCTGAGAGACCCCGACGCCAAACATCACCTATACCGATTCGACGCTCTACTCAAGCCGACCTTGCTGTTCTGCAGGAGCGCGTGCCTAGATGCCGCTCTCCAGGGGACGATTCGTGTGGCTGCGACGATTGCTCCCGGTCAGCAGCTCGTGTTCGGGCCATCAACAACCAACTTCGATCCTTACAGGTGAGTTTCCAAGTTTCCCATCTGCTTTTCGCGGAGTATCCATTTATTAGTTCTCTCTCATTTTTGTTTCACCCAGCGTCGTCGCCGTCCTGGATCCCCAGAAAGTCTTTATTCTGCACCTCAAAGACCAACCATGCTACGGAGTGTTACTTTGTGAAACACTTTACGTCGTAACTCTCTGACAACGGGTCCTACTCGCAATGGAGAACGTGCTGCCGATGACACGTCACCGAATAATTCAGCGAACGCTTCTAGTTCCAATTTTGATATTCGCATTAAAAATAATTGCAGGTCCTCCCGGTGATATTCAGGCATTTTCCAATGAAGCTCCCACCTCTGGTTTAGTTCTTCCGGCTTCTGATATTACGCTTGATGCCGATTATCGCGTGCTACCGCCAACCCCGAATACAGTTCTCATCACAGAAGAGCCATTTCTCAATTATCTACCCATAATGATCCACTCATCGCCGACTGAAAGTATTCTTTTTCCGCGCGAATAGGGGTAGGTGTTATTTTCACTCTTCCATTTTATTTCTTTTCGGGTCATTAACAAAAATATTTATTTTTTTTGTTCCAGGACATTCATCCCCGGCAATTAGGACGACTTTATGCGCAATTTTCACCTGCCACAATTCGTCTGACCAATTGCCTTCCTTTCCAAGCCCCGGAGGAGCGTAGCGATGATGAAATGCGAAGCACCATCTTGGCGCTTTCCGATCCATATCGTTAACGGAATATCCTGGCGTCGATAATGAATTTGACCCAAAGTAACGTCATCCAGTGCTTCGAGGACCGCCATCAACTTGGGCACTCTGATTGGTTACCGGGTCGTGATGCCACCACATTGATCTGTCCCGTCATGTCGGGTCTCAGCGTTTTCTTGAGCTGCACCGATAGTCTATTGCTGGTGCCGGGTGTCACCCTGGATGATATTTTGATGTACATTGAGGGCGAGCTGCCTGGCCTGCGTGATCGGCAGCGGCGGTATGCTGCACAATTTTACGAGAGTAAATCGAATGATGGAGAGTAAATCCGGCAGCAAGCTTCGGATGCTGAGCGTCGTCGTGAGAATTTGGAGTCACTCACTGAAGTTACCGAGCTTCCGGCTGATGAACCTGCGCCTGAGTCTGTTGTCGTTGATCCTGGATTTGTGGAGCCTGCACCACCTGTTTTACAGCCCAGTGAGTTGATTAATCGTCTTTTAAGACCCGGTCAAGCTCAAATCTTTTACTTGGATGATTTTCCAACTCTTTCAAACGGTACTCATGTTAGTTCATCTCGCGAGAGAGCTGCAACGAATGATGGAGACGAGATCGCGGAAATCCTCGACAGTTCCAGCTCTTCTTCAACGATTCAAAACGAAAATATCTCCTCTCGTGATTTTCGCAGCCCTGTAGATTCTGCTGAAAGGCGTGATCGTGACCCCCGCGGATTACTTCCAGCAGTGCGGCGAATGCTTTCACTTGAAGAATATGCCGACGAAAATCGCGTTCCGCATCCTAGAGAGCTTTCTGCTCGCGAGGCCCTTAACAATCTATACATCTGCCCGATTTGCTATGATGTAATTTTTCCCGAGTGTTATGTATGCACTAATGGCCATCCAATTTGTGGAAAATGTTACGCGTTACGTCGCGGTCGATGCCCTTACTGTTTAACTGAAAATATCTCGTCAACTGTACTGTTGAAAAAAGTTGGAGCCAAGGTCTCATTTCCCTGCCGTCATGATTATCTTGGATGTACCAGGGGAAAATTTTGGGGTCCGAATGGCACGCCCATGCTTCTAATTGTCCTTATAATCCACCATCTCTTACTCGACGTGAACGTATTCAGATCGATGCCCGTGGTCATCCACTCGGACAATTTCTCGCTGCGCTCCTTTTGGGCTGAATTTCGCCGCGTCCAGTATCACTGCCTGATATTATACTCCGTAACGTCATTCTTAGTTATATATACTCTTTTTCGACTATGGTTGTAGCTTGTAGCGCCTGTATTTCGCGATTTGAGATACTTTAATCCATTCAGCTTGAGATCCGCAACTTGCTCCCTATGTGTTGAATTTGATTTCCGTCAATATTGACACCCGATTTTATTCGATTTGTTTGTAGCGTATGACGCTCCATTCCTCGCGACGTGTGAAATATATTATTCCACTAGCTTGAGAACCGCCACGTGCCTTGATTGTTCATGGTTAGATCAAAATGACGTCCGCTTTTTCAGCATGGTTGTAGCGCGTAACGTCTAATTTCTCGCGATATGTAATTCATGTGAAAATAATCTAAGCTTGAGAATTACGACGTGCTCCCAATATGTGATTTATATATCCAATAAAGCGTATTAGATGTCCATGTAAGTTATTCTTTCGAGCTGCCTATCCAGAAACCAAGTGACTTTCATCAGAATATTACACCTAGAAGTATTTAAAAGTGATTCTCCATGATATTTACCATTATGCATCACGCAATTCATCGTCAGAGTTGCAACCTGGTTTACAATCGAGTTTCTTACAGAAGATACTCATCTTAATTCTATATCTCGTTACCTTCATTATCATAACAATTTTTCAGTTTGTCAATATGCACAACACGCTCTTCATCACCTTTACGAATTTTCGCGTTATGCGACTCATAATCGATTTCTAAAATTTCACAAGGACCCACATAATGCTTATCGCTTTTGCCATGTCTGGGTTCCTTGAGCAAATACACCGATTCTCCTACTCGGAGAAATTTAGAGTTGATTTTACGATCATAATTGGACTTGGATTTTATTTTTGACCTAAATAAATTAAGGGCCCCCATTGTTCTGAGCTGCGAAAAAGCCTCAGTTACATCTGCCAGATACTCATTATACGTCATCAGTTGATCTCGAGGAGGAAAGCTTGATGGTGTCCGAGCTCTGCGACCAAAAACGATCTGGTGAGGTGAATAGCCCAAAGAATCGTGAACAGTAGTGTTATAACAATGCTGAGCTAAGGGTAAGAGCTCATCCCATTCAAATTTGTCTTTCAAGTACATGGCCAGGTATTCATTCAACGTGTGATGCATGCGCTCTATACTACCGTTCGAGGAAGCTCTAAATGCCGAGGTAGTGAACTTATTGATTCTGAATATTCTAGCGAATTCTTCGAGAATTTTCCCGGTAAAATGTGATCCTTGATCTGTGAGTATTGAAGTAGGTAAGCCGAAGTAGCTAATGAATTTATCCACCAATATTTTTGCAACCACAACCGTTGTTGCTTCAGTAGCTGGAGTGAGGACGCAAAATTTACTAAAATAGTCTTGTCTGGTCAAAATGTATATGTTTCCACGTTTTGTGGGAGTTTTTGGCCCAACAAAATCCATAGATAACTTTTCGAAAGGTATAACTGGTGTATCTGTGATCACCATTGGCAATTCAGTTTCAACACGGACTAGTTTATCGGTTTGACAAGTTGGGCACGATCGAACAAATATTTTCACATCCCCATGCATATTCGGCCAATAATATTCACCTGCGACCCTATCATAAGTTTTTGTAATACCTTTATGACCGCCCATTGATGATTCATGGTACTCTTTGATAATTCTCACACGATCCTCGATGGGGGGTACCGGTAAATTATTCTCGAACAAAGTAATGGAAATTCGTATTTTTTGAAAAATTCGATTGCACTGTTCTACAAAATAATTCCACTCATTTTTGTTTCGCGTCACGAGATCCCTAATAACTCCCACTGATTTTATATCTTTGGTCACTAGTAATGCTTTGAGCGTCTTGAGAGTTGAAGTGATATCAGGTCTCAAGGCTTTCGAAAACGACGTACTTTTGATGACCAATCCAAAGATTTCTTTATCCCTAAAATTTGAAACAATTATTTCGCCAATCGCCCTTGGCGCACTAAGAAGTTCATCTTGGCTCAAATATCTCCTAGCAATCAAAGCATTCAGGACTTCTGATTCTATTTGCGAATCTGCCGCGATCGTATAAACGAGATTATCGATATGAGCAAAAGGGTGGTCATTTATCACTCTCACTCCTGTAAATGCATCTATTTCTTCTTCATTCATAACCCATGCAGGTATTTCTTGAGGACCCCGCGCTTCTGCTACCAAATATCTCGTCATCGCATCGCCCCTGCGGCGAGGCCGTTCTTCCAAAATTTCCTCGTTAGCCTCTACTTCATGTGCCTCGTTCTGAATAATTCCTGAAATCTGATCATTTTGAATACTGTTTCTTGAGATGTCTGGGTGATCGAGAGATTTTTCTTTTTCAGGTGAATTATCATCTTCGTTCTCTGGAAATTCAACGTTTGGTTCTGCGTGATTATGGGGATAGTTTTTCCTATTACTATCAATTTCCTGACTCTCCATTGATGACTCATTGTCTTGAAAGTTATCGTCCGGTTTGATGCGATTTCCATTGATAACATCTCCACATCTTCATAATTTTCTGGTGTCACCTCATTCGAAATATTCTCTATCCCTTCAAGCCGCTGACCTCTACTAAAAAATGGCGTGAAATGCAATCCCCTCGAATGCAAATGTAAACACACTGGCGAGTTCGATACTTTTACATGGGCATATCTAATTCGTTTTTGGGGCGGTTCTTGATGGTAGAACAACGCCTGATCAAGTGGATTCGGAGCGTGGTCCAGTAACTATACGAGGGTTTATGTATGACAAAGTTTTATTCTCGGATCTCATAGCTAGAACCAGAGAGGTAGTAGTGAAGAACTTCCAGTGACAAACATGTAGGCTTCTGAACGATATCAGCATCCCAATGGAATTTTTGTGATCGAGTCACTCATCCCATCAAAGTTACAGGATCCGCTGGAAAATCTTTTTTTTCTTAATCCATATAGAATATCGATTACTCAGAGTAACAAGAAACTATCTGAAATCGTAAGACGTGACAGGAACTATCTGTAAATGTCTGGTTAAAAGGAACTTTCTGGATTTGTTTGATTTAAAAGGAAGTATCTGAGAATTTCTGTTTTAAAAAGGAACTATCTATAAATTTTTGGCCGAAAGGAACTACAGTAGAACTCGGTTATAATGAGCTCGGTTATAACGAGAACTCGGTTATAACGAGCAAATTTTGAAATTTTGGTTGGTTTGTGTACTAAGTCAATGGAATCAGCCTCGGTTATAACGAGCTCGGTTATAACGAGACCTCGGTTGTAACGAGCAGAAATTCTGCCCAAATTTGGATTTGGACCTCTGCTATAGCGAGCAGATACGATCTCAACGCTACGTGATGGTGAATTTGAGAGCTTGGCACTATCTCTGAACAAGTATCATCATGATGAAATCAGTAAAATTGATGCAAGCAATATAAAAACCGATGAAAGGAAAGCTTTAGCGCTGAAAGAAGGGAACAATGCTGAGTTTTGTGAGATCTACGATGTGAGCAGGTTAACGAAATCAACAATCTTGACGATTCGAACAACTTTTATCTAATTAATAAAAATAGTTATGATGAACTTTGACACCACAATTAAAAGTTGGAAAACGTTATTCATAAACACTATCTTCGAGCCAAGAAACAAACATTGATCATTGATTTTGAGAAAGATACAATCTTGTAGATCCTGATTATGATAGAGGTAGGATGAAGTGTTCAATATCGCATTTTTGATCGTCTGTGTGCAAATGAGTCATTTGCACACTGTTTATCGCTTTTCATTTGCTCACAGAAGATCAAGAAACATACTCTGGCGCAACGGTTTCCGCTTTCTCATGACTGTTTGGACCCCCGCCTGCGGCTCGAGCCTAAAAAAGTCACTCGACGTGCGAAAACCATCGTTTGCGCCCTTGTATCATAATACACTATTTTTTCATCGGCTTGCCATTTTTTAACGAGATAACTCATCTTTCTGATTACGAATCTATATCTATGTACACATCCAAGTATACTTTTCTCATATCTTCTCTGGGTGTAACATTGAAAGTTCATTTTAGGAGTGAAACATAAATTGATCCAGAGCTTCTTTATTCGCGTTATTTTTATATGTATCCCATTCCCAATGTTTGAGTTTAGCGTCGGAATCATCGACATTAAGAAGGCGATTATGAAGTGTCTGTACTCGTAACCCGTAGTCTCCCGCGCCTTCTCCTGGTCTCTGTTGCACCAATTTAAGCTCTGCCAAGACTTTATCTGCACCCCCTACACCGCTATATTGGGTAGTCATATCGGCCAATAATCTCTCCACAGACGAGTACTGCGTCAATCTTGCAGTGTAACCCTCGGCTGCGCGACCTTTGAGTTTACTTGCTAGGGTTGAGAGGACCCATGGTTCTGAGTGTGGACCGTACTCGTCGACCACATATCTGACAGACTGGCAAAAAAGTGCTAACATGTCGGGATTACCATCGTAAGGAGGAATTTGATTTAACCCCTGATTGAGCGTTAAGCGAAATTTAGATTCTAGCCGGCGATCTGGGTTAGATGGAGCCCTCGCTTTTCGCGATTCTGAACGGCGAACTCGAACGTTCGAATCAGATTTCCTGTCACTCGTCTCTTCTCGACTGTATCTGTCGTATTTTGATGTATTTCTCGGGCATTCGTGCGAATCATCGTCACTGTCGGAATTAGAAGTTTCAGTCTCTGTAGAGTACGATCGTTCAGAGTGCCGCTGTTTCTTACTCCGTTCAGATTCATTGATAAATTTATCCCGACGCGAACGGTTGGAACGGTGCGGTTTTTCATAGGCTTGGTCATCAAAGTCAGATTCCTCTGCGCTTTCATTGTCATCTCCAGATTGCTCGATTTGGCTTGATTTCCTTAAATAATGCATCTCAGCTTCGAGGCTCCCGGGGAGCGGTCGGCCGAAGGTCTTATTAGGTTTTGAATAATGCATCTCCGCATCTTGACTATTAGGAAGTCGGTGGCGGGCAATCTTTCGCGTTTCCGCATCGGCGCTCTCGGTGAGCTGATTACGGAACATAGGCCTACTTATCCTATGAAATTCAGTACCGACCCTATGCAGACGATTCCTGAAGCGCGACCCTATGTCCTCATGTATGGAGCAAGGGTCCTGGCCATCATACCTCTGCGACTCAGGATCTTGGCCCCCGAATGGCCGTTGGCTGGATCTATAACACCGGCCCACAATGTGAAAAAAGTTACCTTCCCAAAAACGGGGTACACATATTTCGAAGTAAAATCGTGCGCTGAGTCCGAAAATGGCATCAGTTTTGATCGTACACCCCCACAATTTCCAGATATCTGATGAAAAATTTTTCTTCCAGACTTACTGGATTTTTGACCTCGGAATCGGAAAGAGGGGACAATTTTACGTCCAAATATGCATTTTGGGAAAATTTTCTTGATTGATCCCCGTAGAGCGCATATCGACTACCAGCTATCGCCATGACGTGAGTCGTGGGGACATTGTCTTTGTCCAGTACTAGAAGTGACACTCGTAGTCCAGTACTAGAGGTGACACTCGCGGTCCAGTACTAGAGGTGACGCTCGTAGTCCAGTACTCGAGGTGACACTCGTGGTCCAGTACTCGAGGTGACACTCGTGGTCCAGTACTCCAGGTGACACTCGCGGTCCAGTACTAGAGGTGATACTCGTGGTCCAGTACTCCAGGTGACACTCGCGGTCCAGCACTAGAGGTGACACTCGCGGTCCAGTACTGGAGGTGACACTCGCGGTCCAGTACTAGAGGTGACACTCGCGGTCTAGTACTCGAGGTGACACTCGCGGTCCAGTACTAGGGGTGACACTCGTGGTCCAGTACTCGACACTTCTAGTACTGGACCACGAGTGTCACCTCTAGTACTGGACCACGAGTGTCACCTCTAGTACTGGACCACGAATGTCACCTCTAGTACTGGACTACGAGTGTCACCTGGAGTAGCGGATCACGAGTGTCAACTCTAGTACTGGACCACGAGTGTCACCTCTAGTACTGGACCACGAGTGTCACCTCGAGTACCGGACCGCGAGTGTCACCTGGAGTACTGGACCACGAGTGTCACCTCGAGTACTAGACCGCGAGTGTCACTTCTAGTACTGGGCCGCGAGTATCACCTCTAGTACTGGACCACGAATGTCACCTCTAGTACTGGACTACGAGTGTCACCTGGAGTAGCGGATCACGAGTGTCAACTCTAGTACTGGACCACGAGTGTCACCTCTAGTACTGGACCACGAGTGTCACCTCGAGTACCGGACCGCGAGTGTCACCTGGAGTACTGGACCACGAGTGTCACCTCGAGTACTAGACCGCGAGTGTCACTTCTAGTACTGGACAAAGACAATGTCCCCACGACTCACGTCATGGCGATAGCTGGTATTCGATATGCGCTCTACGGGGATCGATCAAGAAAATTTTCCCATAATGCATATTTGGACGTAAAATTGTCCCCTCTTTCCGATTCCGAGGTCAAAAATCCAGTAAGTCTGAAAAAAATATTTAAGAAATTAGATATTTAAAAAATATCTAAAAAAATTTTTTCATCAAATATCTGGAAATTTTGGGGGTGTACGATCAAAACTGATGCCATTTTCGGACTCAGCGCACAATTTTACGTCGAACTATGTGTCCCCCGTTCTTGGGAAGGTAATTTTTTTCAAATTGTGGGCCGGTGTAATCGAACCGCCTTTGCAATCCATCATCACTGACGAGAGGCCACGGATATTCTCCCGGCATTGTTTACTCAGTTAAGCCCGTAGATTTTTCGGTATTATTGTCATTAGAGTTCCGCGTATCTGCGTCACGTTTGTTAAGTATTTCTTCATTTTGTATTTGTCCGTCGTATCGCGAGGATTCCGCAAATACTCGTTCTGCTCGAAATTGATCATAATCATCATCTCCAGGTGTACCCCCTACTTTTACACGCGCCCCGTTCGAATTCTGTGTTTGTTCCAGAAATTCTCTCAAATCCATCAATACCGTTATTTCCCCGTCATCGAAGTATTCAGACTCTGTCATAAGCATTCGACTCAGGTCGCGAAGAGAAATTTCCATATGTAATCCACCCGGCTGTTGCAATCCGACATCAGCGTTCATAAGCGCTAGCATGATCCTCTTGGCCCTAGGGTCGCCCTCCATTGACCGTTTCCCAAAGTGTTTTTCCATGTGCGCGACGCCGTTTACATTGGCGATACTTGGGGTACTGGAGGCTTCGGCGCCTCGTCCAGCTTCATTGCCCGAGTTATTCTCAATCGAGCCATCGGAAATATTTCCGGTTGTATCATGGTATTCATTATCTCTTCGATTACTTGCCATCTTATTATTTGGGTTTGAAAATTTGTATAGATTTATAGCTGCTAATTTTTGACGCGTTAATCAAAGAGTACAAGTTTGGGCGAGAGTAAAAATGTTTGCGAAATTGAAAAGTATCACTATTGGGCACCTGCTGTCTGCGGGTGAGCTCGGCTCGAGCTATTGTATATAGTAAAATATTATCAACTTGAGTTGTCGGCTTGGAGGGAGTTCGATTATAATATGCGTACAACACTATTGTTGTATAAATGCTCTCCGATATGAAATAATATTTGACTGTATTCGGCTTCTAGAAAATTTTTGAAATTCAAGTCTGTGCCTCGTGACTCTCCCCACGAGGGACGAAAATTGGGAAAATTATAAAATCACTCACCCAGATGCTGCGTAGACCATGAAGCAGGTAAACCAGATGAACATCCTTCCTGTCTTTCCTTCTTGTCAGTGGCCGCTGTATGTGGTTGGATCAGATGAAGCGCGACGCGATTGACGCGGTAAAAAATTTTCCGAATTTGTCCACGCAGTATCCCACTTCTGACACCAGTCTGTTACGGGAATTCGTAACGTGGGTTCTTTCATACTGCACCTGGGGAGTCCTGACTCGACAGGTAGGTAGGTGGAAATTCGGGAGTGAAATGAATACCAAGGGAATCTCTCGAAAATGGTGGATGATAGATGAGATTTCGATATGCTGCCAGCTTAGGAACTATTTCATAACATTCTGGGATGAGTGAGCAATATTTTGAACTGAATCCCGATTCCAAAATCGGGTGCCAAGAGATCTGAGACGCGATTCATGCAAAATTTGACGCGACTTCGATAGAAAAATTATCGAAAATGCTAGATTCTAGATGAGATCCCGATATGCTGCCGACTTAGAGACTACTTCATAACATTCCGGGATGAGTGAGCTATATTTTGAACTGTATCTCCATCTCGGAATCTAGTGCCAAGAAATTTAAGACGCGAATCATGCAAAATTTGACGCGATTTCGATCCAAATATGATCAAGAATGGTGGATTCTAGATGAGATTCCGATATGCTGCCAACTTAGGAACTATTCCATAACATTCTGGGATGAATGAGCTACTTTTTGAACTGAATC
Organism: Eretmocerus hayati; assembly: GCA_029851415.1. Lineage (NCBI taxonomy): Eukaryota > Metazoa > Arthropoda > Insecta > Hymenoptera > Aphelinidae > Eretmocerus > Eretmocerus hayati. The sequence continues at coordinate 110,569,101 of CM056743.1, forward strand.
TTCATCACGGAATATGGTGCCAAGAAATTTGAGACGCGATTCATGCCAAAATTTGACACGAATCCGATCCAAATATGATTGAAAATGGTGGATTCTAGATGAGATTTTGATATGCTGCCAACTTAGGAACTATTTGATAATATTCTGGGATGAGTGAGCAACATTTTGAACTCTATCCCGATTCCGGATTCGGGTGCCGAGAGATCTGAGACGCGATTCATGCAAAATTTGACGCGACTTCGATTAAAAAATTATCGAAAATGCTGGATTCTAGATGAGATTCCGATATGCTGCCAACTTAGAGACTACCTCATAACATTCTGGGATGAGTGAGCTATATTTTGAACTGAATTCCGGTTCCGGAATCGGGTGCCAAGAAATCTGAGACACGATTCATGCAAAATTTGACGCGATTTCGATTCAAATATGATCAAGCATGGTGGATTCTAGATGAGATTTCGATATGCTGCCAACTTAGAAGTTATTCTATAACATTCTAGGATGAGTGAGCTACATTTTGATTTGAATCTCTATCACGGAGTCTGGTGCCAAGAAATTCAAGACGCGATTCATGCAAAATCTGACACGACTTCGATTAAAAAATTATGAAAAATGCTAGATTTTGGATGAGATTTCAATAAGCTGCCAACTTAGGAACTCCTCCATTCCATTCTGTGATGAGTGAGCGATATTCTGAACTGAATGTCGATTATGGCATTTGGTGCCGAAAATCATCACATGTATATTATGAGAAAATTTAGATAATCTCAGTCCAAATCCGGTTGAAAACGCTTCATCCTGGATCAGAATTCGATATGCTGCCCAAACTATCATATGACATTCTGTGTTGAGTGAGCTACATTTCTAGCTAAAATCCCATATGGAAATTGGTGCCAAATAATCCCGTATTCATCCTTCTTGATGAATGACATGATATCAGTTAAGCTATGATCGAGATTGTTCCGCTCTAGATGGGAATCAGATATGCTGACAACTTGGAAACCATCTCACGACAAGCTGGGACAAGTTAGCCGGATTCGGAGCCCAATCTCGATCCTTGGAATCCGTGCAAAAAAATTCAAAACCAATTTTAAGCGAAAAATCGTATGAGATCCGTTCAAATCTGATCAAAATATTACTGTTAGATTTGTGTTTTATATGCTGCAAACTTAAGAATAGTCCGTTCAGTCTCTCTGATGGATAAAAGAGATCAAAATTATGAGGGAACATGCATATTTCGCAACTCTGGTTTCTCCTTATCCCCAGTTTTACCTCAACAAATCCCAGTCCGTGAACAGTTATGTACAAAATGAGATGCGCCAAGAATGGAGTACTATTAGGAATCGAAGGATAGGGAATCGGACGATAGTCATCCATTTGTAACATAATGTAATAAATGACAAGGATAGTCATACGCCCGTTGATCCAGACTTCCACTCATCCATCCGTTCAGCCATCTAGTCAATCTTTTCTTGGCCATCGACGACCCTCCATCAATATAAAAGACTCATAAATTATTTACAATTCGTGCAATAGAGCTCACGCTTCTCTGATGTCCGGAATAACTTCCTTGACTTGCAAATGTCCATTATTCCTCCAGAAAATCGGGATCACAATATTCTCGATCATGGCGAGACGAATAAAGAATCATCATCGATTGGCTAACACTCCCTCTGGACATGAATCAAAGGAGGAAAACGCGACTTTTAATCACAAGGTCATAAGCATTCATGGACTAGACAATTCAGTGAGCATGGGTGACTCCGTATGAATTGCCAATACACGAGGGAAAACAATATGATCTGATATTAGTCAAAATCTAACCAGCCGTGGTCATTTTCTCCTTCTTCTTCTCCTTCTTTTTCTTCTTCGTCATCAGTGCTATTATCGTTATCGACATCATCACCGCAGATACATTCATCGTCACTATCATCGCACTCAGTTGCATCGTCATGTCTCTGTTCGTTGCAATCATGATCAGGTGGTCGAATTACATCTGTGACACTCTCATCGCTACCTTCCACGCTATCCACAGTCGGGTCAGTTTGTTCCAGAATTAGCAACATCATCTCATAAGTCAATGGAGATTTTTTATCCTTCTTCTTCGGGCTAATCGATCTATAATATTATCAAAATTCTCCTTGGCTGACATTTACTGAATGTCTATCGGGGATCGATCATGTTCAGTGAGATTCGAACTGATCGTGAGCCGCAATTCTTGAGAGAGGAATCTCGTAGATCTAAGTAGCAATTCTCAATTTTGGGGTTGGGCTTGATATTTTGTAAAACTATTTTAGAATGTGATTTTTAATTTGACGGTATATTGAGATCTTATCTAGAATGAAACATTTCAACAAGATATGAACTTAACTCACGTGATTTTTTTACATCAACGGGATCTGGGATTTCTTAGCATCGATTTCCGGAGTTGGGATAAGGCTTGATTTTCGAATTCCCTGGGTTAGAATACGACTGGGTCTTATCCCAGTTGGCAGCATATCGGAATCTCATCTAGAATCCACCATTTTCGATCATATTTGGACTGTACACGTGGCAAGTTTTGCATGAATCGCATCTCAGATTTCTTGGCACCAGATTCCGGAATCGAGATCTAGTTCAAAATATGGCTCACTCATCCCAGAATGTTATCAAATAGTTCCTAAGTTGGCAGCATATCGGAATCTCGTCTAGAATCCAGCATTTTCAATAATTTTTTAATCGAAGTCGCGTCAAATTTCGCATGAATCGCGTCTCAGATTCCTGGGCACCCGATTCCGGAATCGGGATTCAGTTCAAAATGTTGCTCACTCATCCCAAAATGCTATGGGATAGTCTCTAAGTTGGCAGCATATCGGAATCTCAGCTAGAATCCAGCATTTTCAATAATTTTTTAATAGAAGTCACGTCAAATTTTGCATGAATCGCATCTCAGATTTCTTGGCACCCGATTCCGGAATCGGGATTCAGTTTGAAATGTAGGTCACTCATTCCAGGATGTTATGGAGTAGTTTCTAAGTTGACAGCATATCGAAATCTCATCTAGAATCCACCATTCTTGATCATATTTGAATCGAAATCGTGTCGAATTTTGCATGAATCGCGTCTTAAATTCCTTGGCACTAGATTGCGGGATGGAGATTCAGTTCAAAATACAGGCAGTCCCCGCTATCCTTGATCAATGCGTATAAAGAAAATGCCGCGAATACCGAAACCGCGAATACCGGGACCTTGGGCTTATGGGAAAAGGGGGTCTACTTATACATACGTGGATCCGTGAGTAACTAAAAAAATCGACACATCATCTTTAAATAACAAATTCATGTACTAAGCCTAGCAAAATCAATTAATATACGAAAGATACGAAATAACAGTCTGATACAAGTGAAAAACTACTGTGATTCACTCCAAAATCTGTTGAAACAATCAGTCATGAGCGTGCGAGTGGAGAGCTCTATCACTTTTGACTAGCGAGATTGACGAACGTAGTCAGCAACAATGTCTGGTAACTGGCCATTGGAAGTTCTGAAAGCTCCGGCCATTTTTCCTTTAGTGGCAGGCAAGTTCAACATTCTCAATTCCTCCGAGAGGCTCACAGTTTATGATCACGTTTTCTGATTGCCGGATATGCATTCTTTTTTAGGAACTGTGTCATAACACAAATCTAGATAGTGTATCAACAACTTTGTCATATAACCAATTAATCAGTCTCAGGAAACAATAACAATACCAACATCCTGAAAATGATGGTCACAAAGCTGTTTTGGGATGAGACACTTGAATGAAATCCATCGAAAATTCACATTTCATGAGGTGAATTATCTCGAATATTCAGATCCAAACCGCGAATAATCGAGTCGGGGAACCGCGAATACCGAGGGATGCCGCAAATCAGAAACCGCGAATAAGCGAATTCGGCGAATACCGGGACCGCGAATAGCGGGGGCTGCCTGTATAGCTCACTCGTCCCAAAATGTTATGAAATAGTTCCTCAGTTGGCAGCATATCGGAATCTCATCAAGAATTAATCGAAGTCGCGTTAAATTTTGCATGAATCGCGTCTCAGATCTCTTGGCACCCAATTCCGGAATCGGGATTCAGTTCAAAATGTTGCTCACTCATCCCAGAATGTTATGAAATAGTTCCTAAGTTTGCAGCACATCGGAATCTCATCTAGAATCCACCACTTTCGATCATATTTGAATCGAAATCGTGTCAGATTTTAGCATTAATCGCGTCTTGAATTTCTTGGCACCAGATTTCGTGATAGAGATTCAGTTCAAAATGTAGCTCACTCATCTCAGGATGTTATGGAATAGTTTCTGAGTTGGCAGCATATCAAAGTCTCATCTAGAATCCACCATTCTTGATCATATTTGTATCAAAATCGTGGAAATTTTGCATGATTCGCGTCTTAAATTCCTTGGCACCAGATTCCGGGATGGAGACAAATTCCAAAATATAGCTCACTCATCCCAGAATGTTATGAAGTGGTCTCTAAGTTGGCAGCATATCGGAATCTCATCTAGAATCCAGCATTTTCAATTTTTTTTCAATCGAAGTCGCGTCAAATTTTGCATCAATCGCGTCTCAGATCTCTTGGCACCCGATTCCGGAATCGGGATTCAGTTCAAAATGTTGCTCACTCATTCCAGAATGTTATGAAATAGTTCCTAAGTTGGCAGCATATCGGAATCTCATCTAGAATCCACCATTTTCGATCATATTTGAATTGAAATCGTGTCAAATTTTGGCATGAATCGCGTCTTAAATTCATTGGCACCAGATTTCGTGATAGAGATTCAGTTCAAAATGTAGCTCACTCATCCCAGAATGTTATGGAATGGTTTCTGAGTTGGCAGCATATCGAAGTCTCATCTAGAATCCACCATTCTTGATCATATTTGTATCAAAATCGTGAAAATTTTGCATGATTCGCGTCTTAAATTTCTTGGCACCAGATTCCGGGATGGAGACAAAGACAAATTCCAGAATATAGCTCACTCATCCCAGAATGTTATGAAGTGGTCTCTAAGTTGGCAGCATATCAGAATCTCATCTAGAATCCAGCATTTTCAATATTTTTTTAATCGAAGTCGCGTCAAATTTTGCATGAATCGCGTCTCAGATCTCTTGGCACCCGATTCCGGAATCGGAATTCAGTTCAAAATGTTGCTCACTCATTCCAGAATGTTATGAAATAGTTCCCAAGTTGGCAGCATATCGGAATCTCATCTAGAATCCACCATTTTCGATCATATTTGAATCGAAATCGTGTCAAATTTTGGCATGAATCACGTCTTAAATTTCTTGGCACCAGATTTCGTGATAGAGATTCAGTTCAAAATGTAGCTCACTCATCCCAGAATGTTATGGAATTGTTTCTAAGTTGGCAACATATCGAAATCTCATCTAGAATCCACCATTCTTGATCATATTTGTATCGAAATCGTAAAAATTTTGCATGATTCGCGTCTTAAATTTCTTGGCACCAAATGCCGGGATGGAGATACAGTCCAAAATATAGCTCACTCATCCCAGAATGTTATGAAGTGGTCTCTAACTTGGTAGCATATCGAAATCTCATCTAGAATCCAGCATTTTCAATAATTTTTTAATCGAAGTCGCGTCAAATTTTGGCATGAATCGCGTCTTAAATTCCTTGGCACCAGATTCCAAAATGGAGATACATTTCAAAATATAGCTCACTCATCCCGGAATGTTATGGAATAGTTCCTAAGTTGGCAGCATATCGGAATCTCATCTAGAATCCACCATTCTTGATTATATTTGAATCGAAATCGTGTCAAATTTTGCATGATTCGCGTCTTTAATTTCTTGGCACCAGATTCCGGGATGGAGATACAGTTCGAAATATAGCTCAATCATCCCAGAATGTTATGAAGCAGTCTCTGAGTTGGCAGCATTTCGGAATCTCATCTAGAATCCAGCATTTTCAAAAATTTTTTAATCGAAGTCGCGTCAAATTTGGCATGAATCGCGTCTCAGATTCCTTGGCACCCGATTCCGGAATCAGGATTCACTCAAAAATGTTGCTCACTCATCCCAGAATGTTATGAAATAGCCCCTAAGTTGACAGCATATCGGAATCTCATGTAGAATCCAGCATTTACAATAATTTCTCAATCAAAGTCGCGTCAAAATCCCTATGGAGTGCATGCCCGATCCCCTGGCACCGATATCCAGGATCGAAATTTAGCTCAAAATGTAGTTTACTCATCCCAGGATGTCATGTAATAGTTTTTAAGTTGGCAGCATATCGATTTCTCATCTGGAATCAGGCATTCTCAATCGAATTTCGACCAAACTCGTGTCAAGTTTCGCTTAGAATGAATCTTAGATTCCTTGGCACCAATCCCCAGAATCGAGATTCAGGTTTAAATGGAGCTCACTCATCCTAGAAGGTCATGGAATAGTTTGCAAATCGGCAGCATATGGAATTCTTATCTAGAATCAGGCATTTTCAATCGAATTCCGACCAAACTCGTGTCAGTTTTCGAATAAACTTGATCTAGAAATCCCTGGCACCAGTTCCTTACATCGGGGTTGGGCGCGAACTTCTGCTTACCACTTCCAGAATATCACTAAACTGTTCCTGATTTGGCAGCATATCAAAATCCTACCTAAAAACTGTCATATAGCGATGTTGGCAGTGCTTAAAGGACAGTTCGAGCTAATAGTAGATCTCAGAGCTGTCAGCACCAGTTCCTAGACGTAGGATTGAGCTCAAAATCTTGTTAGTCAAGGACGTGATACACCACAAGTATTCTCAACATGGCAGCAGAATCGCAAACTACTTCGAAACCGTGATTTTGGTGAAATTCTCACAGTTTGGCATTCGATCATGAACAAATGTTGGTGTCCGGGATCCCAGCACGTATTCCAACACTCGGAATTGAGTTAGAAAATTTAGTCATCCAAATCAAAATGTGATAGAATCTTCGCAAATTTGGTGGCAAGTCAAAATCTCGTCGAAAATGAATCATCTTCAATCAGATTCGTACCGGAATAGGGTCAATTTCTTCATAAAATCGATCTAGAAATTCCCGGCACCAATTCATTGCATCTTGGTAGGGCTTGAACTTCTACTGAGCATATCTAGAATATGACTCAACTGTTTCTGACTTGGCAGCATATCAAAATCCTACCTAGAAACTGTCATATCGCGATGTTGGCAGTGCCCAACGGACAGTTCGAGCTAATAATAGATCTTAAAGCTTGTCAGCACCAATTCCTAGACGTCGGATTGAGCTCAACATCTTCCCAGTCAAGGGCATAATACACCACAAGTATTCTCAACATGGCAGCAGAACCACAAACTACCTCAAAACCGTTTATTTGGTGAAATTCCTACATTTTGGCACTCCATCATGACCAAAATTTAGCCTCAGAGATCCCAGCACTTGTTCCCGGACCCGGGGTCGGGCTGAAACTCCAGGTATGCGTGCAAAGAATGTCTATCAAGTGTTTCCCAGGTGGCAGTAGGACTCATGCCCCGGACACCCCAAGTTCATTTTTCGGTAAAATCCGTGTTAATTTCTTTTTTTGCATTCAACTCCTCCCCCCTCCACCCTTTCGTATTTAAGTAAAAAACAGGTAGGCACATCTTGTAGTTTAGGGAATTACGAAGAAAATCCATTTTGTTTCATTTCGATAGCTCATGAATCGAGTGAAGCGGATTATCCGGCACTCTTGAGTCCCCACAAGTATAGTGTGGCGAGTCTTTCACGTAACTGAGGGCTATGTTGCCGTCATCGCCATAGATCTCGGTTAGTGGTCAGGTGGGTGAGTTGGCGGATGAATGAATGTACTTAAACTTCCGTGATTTCAGTGGGAATCGCCAAAGTTTCAGTGAGATTTCAGTGAGATGTTCCGTTGAAATTTCAGTGAATATCACTAAAGTTTCAGTGAAACTTCCACTGGAATTTAATGTATGCATCTGCGTCATAGGGCACCGCTAATATTTAAAGGGGTCTGCCTCCCGGCTCTCTTCACTTTTGGTAGGTATTTCGTGTGTATTAGACAACCCCCGTCAATTACATTTGTTTCTCATGTGCTCACGGAATGCGTGGTTGAAAATAAAGTGAATGAAACTTCCACATCGAAGTTGCTACTGAGTCCCACCAACTCTGCACAATTTCAACAATTCTCATTATGCTTTCTCAAAGTGAAAGGGTTGTATTCGTGACAACAGATTTTTTTCGAAGTTTGTAACTCCTTTCCATTATTCATTCTAAAAATCTCCACTTTCACGGATTCGGCTTCCCCCATTTTGTGCCTCTCGCCGAGAGCTTCCTATCGTAGGTCACCTTTTTCCTTCCGCTATCATCTCTGCCACGCGAAAAATTCACCTCAGTCGGTCATTGTCCGTGTCTGTGTGGGTGTTTGTGCGTTTTTGTTTTCCTCGAAGAGGAAGTATTGTATCGGTGCGGAAATTTTTGCAAAAAAATTTTCCGAATTTCCCATTTTTGACCCTTTAATTCCGTCAATAAACAAATTAAAGTTAGTCTATCTCATTCTCCTCGCCGAAATCTCTAAAATGGCACCCCTTTACATTCCTCCTGAGATGCACAATGCTCTCTGTGAAATATTTTCGAACACGCATTGCTCATGTCCGTATGTATGTGTGTCTGTATGTTGTCTTCTCTTTGTCACGCAATATCTCCTGAATCCCTAGATCAATTTTCTTCAAACTCTGAGGGTTATTTCTGAATTGATCAGCGATGAGCCCAGTTTATTGACAGCTCTATACTCTCAATACTCCCTGTCCCACGTTCAACTGATTGCCTAAATTTCAACACCATCTTCAGACCCTGTTAGTCCAAATGCTCTAAAACGTCCGATTCTGAATATAAATGTTCACCCATAGTTGTCCAAGTATTCCTTGATCGTCCTGAAGAGATTGGTTAATACGGAATTTCGATGAAAATTTTCATTCTTCCAAATTAACCTCTTTTATTTCACGTTGTATGTCACTCGAAATTTGGCCAACGTCTCCGTGGATTTCTCTGAAATTCTGACACATTATCCGGCTTTCTCGGGCGGCGGGCCGAGTCATTCTTGACGATTATTCGCCAGTCCATATTGATACAAATAATCTTCTTCATATGAATTTTATTTTTCTTTCTCAAATTTTTTTATGAAAAATTCTTGAACTCCCCTTTTTTGACCCCCTTACTCAATCCTCACCTAAATAAACATTGATCCATCTCATTCTACTAGCCGAGATCTATCAAATGGTACCCCTATACATCCATTTTCCAATACATAGCACAGTCAGTGAGTTATTTTACTTCAAACCTTGTTTGTGGCCATATGTATGTGTGTATGCATGTTGTCTCCTCATTGTCATCCTATCTCCCCTGAACCCTTCTACCAATGTCCCTAAAAATTCCAGGATTTCTGCCCAATGTTTCAGTGATGTCACCATTTCAGTGTCATATTTTCACTCGGAGTTCGGACATCAGCTTACGCTGTCACTATTGCGTGTGGGAAGGACCCGTCACATTCAATACTCGGTAATGTACGGTTGATGCGTTGTCATTCATTGGAAATAATAGAATCTGGTTTGATAAGTGAATTTCCATGCAAGTAATTGATATGAATATAAGGTTTATGATGGTTATCACAAAGATGAGAGGATCATGTCCGATAATAAAAGTTGATGACAGAAAGTTGGATTGATACGAGTTTTCATGGTTCTAAATATTTAAACGGTTAACAAGAAACCAGAAAGCATTCCCCAAATGTCTTTTATTTCGTGCTTTCGTTCTCCCGAACCCTTCCATCGATCTTCCTGAAAATTTCATGAATCCTATATGACCACCCAAAGATATGCTGAAAATATTTACAGATCAATCCATCGAACAGTTTTTGATTTATGCGAGTGAAAAAACTATCAAATCCTTCAAAAAATCAATTATATTAAGCATGAATATTTTCTTCCACAATTTTCATACTGGACTTTCGTTCACCTAAACAAACATTTTTCCTCCTTTCTCCGTCACTTTGTTGATAGCCATTTTCCAATCACAAAATTCATGAACTCTTTCCCCTTTCTTCATTCTAATTTCGAATAGAGCCTGCCTTATCGATGCAGGGGTGGAGGTGATCTCTCTTCTTTTGCTTCCTCGCGGATTCTCGATTATTCCCATGGGCTTCTGCATGCCTAGGATTTTTAGATGGTAGTTCTTATCTATGTGCGAGATTATGATTCGTTCAGCGAAATTTTCCCTCATTATTGTATCTTTCCCTTCCAAATTGATAGGCCCTGAGATTCGAGGATCCACCAGTTCTACCAATCTCCAGGTTATTGATTCTGTTCTGAGGTTGTTCATCGAAACCTCGAAACTTGCTTTAGTTGTAAGTTTGTAAGTACTTGTTACTCACAGTATTTGGAATGGTCCTCCAATATTCTGGCCCTATATACTTGTAACGACAGTGGCAGATATCCCGCTACAGCAGGCCTGCGGCTCGGATGTTTGTTTGTTCGCTAAGTTGAGCTTCTCTGTTCCTAACACGTTCCTCTGTGCCAGAACTAACTTGTCAATTGCTTCTTTGATTAGCATTTGATTAGTCTGACCCCCAGACATCCTCGGTAGCAATCATATTGCTAAAGTACTGGCAGCTACAATAGCACTTTGCAATTCTGAAGTATTAGTTCCTCCATTCTGGCATATTGAGCTACTTAATTTATTCAACACTGCAAGGTTAATCTCACTCATGGTCTCTCGATTCGATCTTCTCTTGTTGTGGTTGTAGCTGTGAATTGGGGCCACTTATTATCACCTGGATTTACTCCCTCTAAATAATTCGTCAGATCTTACTTCACTCTCTCGCTCATCTCGGAATTCAGAAGCTTCAAGCAAGTTCCCTCAAGAATTCTAACTTCTGAAACCCAACTCTCAGAACTCACAGTACTCAACTTGTTAGTCACTCCAAGTATGGGTGGTTAGTCTTTTAGGTTATAATAGTGACTCTCACGTCGGACTATATGATAAAGGAGACTAGCCTTCGCCTCACTTATGATCCTCATGTACTCCAAGTTCTCCAAGTGCTCTCCGTTCATTGGGTACATTCAGTTGAGGGGATGACTAACCACCTGATCCAGAATTGTGAGACGTTCTCAATTAGTGTTCGTTCATTTTCAACATTATCAATAGGAAAACTTTCTTATTAATCTATCGATCTGTAAAATATTTACACCACCAGGTAATATTCTCATTCTACTAACAGCGTTGTGTCTCATTCTTCAGAATAGAAGCTACTGCACGTCAGATTGTTAGAATCCGAAGCGAGACATTAGAGTACTTTAATGCGTATACCTTGCATGTACACCACTCACCGCGCTTGATCCACAGTGTTACCTCGGAGTTCGATCGGTTTTGGGTTGATCAGGCCCAAGTGTAGGTCACAATTGGAGTCCTACTGATAACTCTAGTCGATGAGCAGACTACACTAAGCACAAGTTTCATCTGATCAATGACCCGAGATTTTACCGAATCACAGAGATTCTCAATCAAGAATATAAACTCAACATGAAGGAAAACCCGCCCGGGAGCCAACAATCCCAGTCTGACGGCAAGGCATTCAGGATCGGTATGTTCAACTCCCGGAATGAATTTTCAATCCAGTGAGCCCATTCAAAAATTCATTGTTTACATGTGACTGCTCAGTTAATGTTCATCTGATGGTTTCTCATCACAGAGGAATTATTAACCCTTTAATCTTGCATAGATCATTTAATCATCTGCTTGACTCATGACTCTGTAGACGGATTTTCGCTCTCAAACTTTTTTCTCCTTTCTGATCCTCGAAAAAAAATTTCTCGACACCTTATGAGATGAACAGCCTTACTGACCACAACTCATGATACTCAATAATACTCAGGTGCACGGCCGCAAACGAGAACCTCTTTTGCATCTATGTATTCACAATACAAAGCATGCACGAGATCGAGAGCGTTCAACATACTACGGTCCGGACCGGGAATTTCATCCAGAAATCGCCAGAACTCCTTCCGTTCCATGCAACCACAAGCCGTCATCATGCTCGCGAAACGAAAATCATGAGTGCTTCACCTGCCATCGGCCCAAGGAGCTCGATACGCATGCGAGTGAGACCGCGACGTGCACAAATACAAGGTATCTGCGCACACCTCGGAGCCCGCCGAAACACGCTCGGACACGTGCACGAAAGAAAGAACGAGACAGCGGCGAGCACTGGAATTTAATGCACTTCCAATGCTTGTGATGAGACGCCCCTAGTCGCGAAATGACATTAATATGGGCCCAAAATGACACAATGCATTCATCGATGTATGATTGCTATCGTGGTCCACGCGAGGAGAACACTCCTCACACTCATGCTGCAAGCACGTGGCCGCCCGATCCAACCCCCACACACGCGCCGCGAACGATACGACACACTCCGCTCGATCACTCTCTGCACAATGATAACGTCCGATTCTTGGAGGTCCCGTATACTCAAGAATGCAAACGAATTTACTCGAAGAATCTCGCTGCTGAGTGATCTCGAAAGAAAATTGCCCATTCTCTACTGGCTGCGTTCAGACAAAGCGCTCGTACGCGCACCGTGCCGTGCGCCTGTCTATTCCCTCAGTACAGGCCCGCAGCCCTGCACACTCATCGCGACTCACATGGACGCAGCCACTCGCACGGTCTACGCCGCTCTCCTCCAGTGCAAGGGAAAGCAACAGGCGTAGGGCCGTTCCGGCCGCCGTGCCGCATCTCTGCTCTCTATCCGCGTGCTCGCCGCGGGGTGCCTCGCCCCACTATATGGAAGTCTATACAATTATCCTCGCAGACTTACCTCACAGTTTATTCTGGTGGGGATTCTATCGTTGTGGTAGAGCTTTATCAACGGGAGTAGTACGCACAGCGCTAGTGTATGACTACTTCCCTGAGCACACTACTCGCAGGTTTCAGAGCACGGTGAGTTCTCGCCTCGTGCTGACGCACTCACGCACATCTCCGCGCGACCCTTTTCACTCCGTGGAGTGGAACCACGCTCACTGCTATCATATAGGAGCGAATAGAGGGTTGGGGTGCACTATTGCTACTGAATAAACACTGCCCAAATATTCACTAGAATTGACTCTTTATTGCACACCGCATGCACTCAATAGTAACTCTGATTATATAGGGATAGCCGAAGTACTCTCTTTGGCTGTGAGTATACAAGTGGCACGCGCTCGCTCCTGCTCGTGCGCGCGCCGAGATACATTCTAAATCTATATAAACTAGGGGGCGAGCCCCCTGCTCGCTCCGCTCGCGTACCCCCACTCGGGTCAGAGGAACTTATACTTCTCCTCCCTTTATGAAATTTACCACCGCAATGAATACACATTTAGGAGCCCTGTGCTTGTCCACTCAATGAAGCATCCCAGTGAGCTTTATGACTTGGTGCACGGTCTTGCACGAGATCTTCTTATATATGACTGGACCGGGCCTTGTGAGCACACGACTTGACAACCATGCATCAAATCTATGATCATTGTCGCGAGAAGTAATATGACGATGCTTCGTGGGAATTAATCAATATATACTGTCAATCAGGAATCCGGGATTCATATACTCAAGAGCCAGTTGTGGATTCAGGGATTTGAACATGTATTTTCAAACGATGTTAGAAGGAATTTTGGTGGGTTGATGGTCTGTGAGAAATACTCAATTTTTTCAGTCCAACTTATAGCGTATCCATCCGAATATGAGCCGCAATTTTCTATCTATTGCAGGATTCACAGAATCGGAGTGAGGATCATACGCGGGTGCGGCTTATACTCGGGGCCGCTGACCATTCATCATAAGCGTGAACACCGAAACGCACCGAACTATGTAACTAACTACACCAAAAATATTGAGCACTGATTTTCTTAATTTTTTTCAAAATTCAGTCGACTCTATAAGAGGGAATCACAGAAACTTTCGACTTCTGGCCCCTTAAGGTAAAAATGCTGAGAAACGCTGTGTACATGTCTGAAAATTTCCAGACAACTTCCTTGATGTCTACGAAAACGTAATCTCCCATGCGGATAATCTGAAAGAAATCGCTAAACGACTAACAGAACAAAGTCTTGCGCCACATTTTGAGGATTTACTAAAAATTCGGTCCGAATTCGCATTGATTGGATGAGGGTCGGTGGTTGACCGGCTAGGGATCTCTCATAGAATATCCGAATGATTATCAAAGATTCTCAACTCCTAGAGTTCATGATTAGGACCGCCCAATGGTAATGATGGAGGCTTATGACCCATCGAGAGGTGTCAAAAACACACCAAATATCGGAGAGTTTCGGTTCTACCCGATCCCATCACCCATTGGCATACAATATGCGAATATTGAATACGATCTTAGTCATTCTTATACAAATCCGGAGTGTCTTTGAATTTTTTGAAAGCTTTCGTGGAACGTTTCATGACGACCTCGTCTATGTGAGATTCTCAGTAGCCCCCACTTGTACCGATGGGAAAAGTACTTCAAAACTTGCTAGAGTCTGAGAAGAGCGAGGTGAATATGATATCTTGATACCATCATCCATTGTTTCTCGGTAATTGGGATTCCGTCTGTATATTACAGTGAGTGTATACCGCCGAGAGCGGCGTAAATATACCATGAGTGACACTAATTTTTTTCCGTTCGAATGCGATTCCTAGATTCTCACGTTGATGTACATGGACCTACGATAGATCGATTCCTTCATTTTTGCAAGATTAAGACAAGTACCTCTGGAATATGCTAAAAAGTGTATGAGCCTAAGGAGAGGAGTAATGATTTCTCATCGAAATGGACTGACAGACTGTCCAATGCGTCTCACGGCTGAGTACATCGATCTACATCTTCCTGGAAGAAATGAATCATAACTTTGCATCACGAGAACCATGCCTGCGAAGTTACAGAACCTGCTGAAATATGCTGAAACCGTGTGAGCTTAACGAATTTTGAGAGTTGGTCCGAGGCACACGTCATTTTGTCGATTTTCGGGTATTTTCTCGCCCTTGATCGGCTCTGCTATCTATTTACATCCACCAATCAAGTTCAAATTAGGTGTACACTTTAAGAACATTTAAACGGAAGAAATTTGACTGGTTAGGCTTCATTACACGTCCCACAGCCCAAATGATGGTTGTACGATAGCACAAGTTGAAAGTTTCTGAAATTTGGTCATATGTGCACTGATTTCGTTAATTCTGGTCGAAATTCATTCAACTAAATATGAGCACTGGTTCCCTTCGAACTGCTGAAAATTCATTCGATTATTTCAAAAATATCGTGCGGCTATAAAAATCACCGTGCTGCCATCTATCGAGTAGTAAGCAATACGAACTGGCCTCAACTCACTAATTGTCGCAATAAATCAACAGAATCAGGTATTATTGGTTCTCTCGAGAATAAACTTATGTCTATGACGACATTGTGATGCTGGAGATAAGAAAGATCTATCTTGACGGTGCATTTCGAGCAGATCCAATTTGAATACCTATCACGCTAGATGAAACAATCATAATGTTCGACAAATGTCTTTCTACTCATCATAGATCAGTCCTTGTACCAAAAAATTCTTCAAAGTTGAACATCATGGGTACAATGTTATTTCAAATTTCTAGAACTTGTCACCATGGTAAATACATGAAGCGCATTTCGATCCAATTTTTCTGAAATTCATGAAAGTCTTCGAGTACGCATCTGTTTTTGCATGCCACAGACTATTTTTGAATCATCCAACGAATTATGTTGATTAATTTCGAAATTTGAATGAAATTCTTGAATACCGTTTGACCGATATTCGAACTCGAGAACATCGGAACAGTCTCTATGACTTTTCGAATGGAATATCTCTCAATGGAATGGTTTTAGTCTGAATCACTCTTTCATTCCCCCCTTGTCGCGCCGCTCGCCAACCTCACAACTTAATCCGATGAACTTATACTTCACTTATATTTCTTCAGAAGAATTATGATTCGAATCAATATAGATTGAAGATCCATGACGATGCAACAAAATTCAAACTCGCATGAATCATCAGACCCACATCATCGTAGAATTTCGCCTTCTAGTGTGAAGGAAAACGAATGAATGGATTGACAATATTAAGGTCCGGTTTGATAGTCCAAAAGATTATCCGCGGAAAATCTATCTTGTTCATGATTCATGTTGTTCATATAATGATTGATGATATCATCCATTAGAATTCAATATGTTGACGAGTTTTGATTCTGGAGAAAGAATTGAAAATGTTTCACCTCGAGGATTTCGAAGATGAGATTATTTCCGAAAACCCGACATGGGCAATATGGATTTCAATTGGATATAGTTTTTCACACCATGAACTACCATCATGAAACTGGGCAGGAGTCTATTTTGAAAGTCAGTCACGATGTCATCGTCATCTACATAAATATCATCAATTATTGTGTGAGATGTGTTGGGAGTGTGTTGGTGAGTCGGGCCATGCTGCACTATGTGCAAGGCAAGTTCTTCCGTCAGTGCAGTCAGTGTCCTGGTGTCAGGGTGAGCAGTGTCCAACAAGTCTGGATTCATATCCCCCATTATAATTTTATGACTATAGTCACCACACAGTCGGCGCGATGAGCATCCCAAACGAGGCTCTGAATTTGGTCTTCACATACAAGCCAGATCTACTCCTCGACCTCTTCAACATCTGTCTGAGCGCGGGAACTTCCCCGGACAAGTGGAAACGCTGGAAGCTGGTCCTGATACCTAAAGGTCGAGGAGGTCTACGCCCTCTCAGCATGCTCGAAAATATCGGGAGAATGTATGAGAAGATGATACTTAACAAGATAGAGAAAGCCTACAGAGAGAGCGGCGGGCTATCACCAATGCAGTTCGGGTTTCGGAAGGGACAAGGCACTGTGCACGCGATCGAGGAGGTCCAAGAACGGATTTAAGCGTCGGTAGCGAACCCATACCAAGGGAGAGGAGGATTCTGTGCCATAATTGCGTCGGACATAAAGAACGCGTTCAACTGCGCGAGCTGGGAGCGAGTCTGGCAATCCCAAGCAGGTAAAGTGCCGCCCCATCTACTAGCCGTCACGAGTGACTATCTGCGGAACAGGACCCTCGTGTACGACACCGACGAGCGACAAGAGATCCGGGAACTGTCCGCCGGAATTGGACAGGGATCGGTCTCCGAGCCGTTCAACTGGAGCACCCAGTACGACAGTTTACTGTCAATCAAACTGCCAGAAGTAGTGATAATCGTGGCTTCTGCGGAGAACGAGGAACTCTTGGGTAGACGCGCAAACGAGGCGCTGGCCCGAGTCTACGAGTGGATGATTAGCAGGCTCCTGGAGCTTGCTGTCAAGAAGTGCGAAGCAATCGTGGTCACAAAACGCAGGAAGTTTGACTTGCCCCACTCTAACATCAACGGGAAAGAGATCCCAAGCAAGTCAGAGTTCGATTACCTCGGCGTATGGCTTAACGACAAGTGTTCGTTCAAGAAGCACATTCAGGAGGCCGCCCAGAAGGCGAGCAGGGTCGGTGCGGCGCTTCAGCGGCTGATGCCGAAGATCGGAGGACCGAAACAGAAGAGGCGCAAGCTGCTCAACACCGTCAGCGCTTCCATCACGGGGCCTGTCCATTCTCTCACGTTTATAGAATTTTCATGCTGAGGCAGATTAATAGCATCGGGAATTCTTTCTGCGATTTCAGATTTCAAGAGTTTTAAATCATGAGGTATACCTGATAAGATTATCTCAGCAGAGTCTTCTAGCGTTGAGTAATGGCGAAGATGAAAAATTTCGTTGCGAAGCTCGGAAACATCTTTTTCTATGGCAGTTATTCGATCATCTATCCTATCTTCAAGAGCGTTTAATTGTTGAAAGATTCTTTCTTGTGAAGCATTAAAGTGCGAGATGGAAAGTTCGGAATAAGGCGGCATGTCGCCTGAATTTTCAGATTTTTCTGAGATATTCTCAGAATTACGTGATTCAGGTGAAAACATTTGATCCCGTATAGGAGCACTCACTGTGGTGAAATTTGGAGCCATGGTCCTATTATGGTATGCACAGTCACAACACAAGAACGAATCAGCTGTCTGTTGTAGTGCAAAACGTTGTCAAGGCAGCTCACGTTAATATAAGCTCAGGGTGGATCTCGTATGGATCAGGCTCCAGGGTAGATAATGCAGGAATCAGGTTGATGTCACTGCCATCTATTAGTCGCTGATGGTAGATACATGGAGATTCGGTAGAGTTAGCTGTTAGGTACCCTAACCTCCAAATTGAGAACGTGCTGGTGGAAATGTTTATAGAATACTGGCATATTGCCCAGATCCACGGAGATTTATGAATTCAGTGAATATTCGCAAGATTTGGCGTGCGAAGATCTGTAAATGAAAAACCCGTAGGCACCTTGCGTCAGGAAAAAGTCGAAACACAGAGAAAAACTGAAGAAAGCGTGTGATAAGACTCACCGAGAGAGAGAGAGATAGATAGATAGATAGATAGATATCCTTTCCGGAGAAGAGCTCTCGCCGGAGGAGACGGTATCGAGCGTCATTCGGTCCATCACCCGAGCCTGCGATGCCTCCATGCCGAGGAGGAAGCAACCCCGGTTCCAGAAGAGGCAAGTATACTGGTGGAACGATGAGATCAGGGATCTTCGCCGCAGCGCAAACGCTCAGAGGAGGCGAGCGAAGCGAGCGCGCAAACGTGGACGTCCATCAGCGGCAGCAGACGAAGCGGCCTACAAAGAGGCGAAGAAGCTTCTTCGGGATGCCATCCGTCGCAGCAAATAAAAATGCTGGTCGGAGCTATGCAACATGGTCGATCAAGATCCGTGGGGCACACCGTACCGGGTGGTCATGAGCAGACTGCGATTGAGAGACGGACCAACAGCGCCAACTGACAAAGAGTCAGTTCTACGGATTGCCAGGGCACTCTACCCGAGAGGGGAGCCCAGACTCACATTCCCTGGGTTCATCTACGACCCAATCCCCCTCTTCACCGAAGAAGAGCTAAGACGAGCCGCTACAAGACTGGCGAATGGTAAGGCCCCGGGGTTGGATGGTATCCCTAATGAAGCCCTGAAAATAGTGGCTCGAGAGCAGCCTACCCTACTATTGAAGCTGTTCAATAAGTGTCTCCTTGCGGGAGTGTTCCCGAAAGTGTGGAAACGGCAGAAGCTAGTCCTCATCCCCAAGGGGAAGGGTGGAGAACCAGCGGAGCCATCATCGAATCGGCCACTCAATATGCTGGACAACATCGGGAAGATGTATGACCGCATGATCCTAAACCGGGCGGAGAAAGAGTATGAGCGTAGCGGAGGGATGTCCCCGATGCAGTTTGGCTTCCGCAAGGGGCGCAGTACAATGCACGCAATAGAAAGCGTACAAGACAGAGTTCACAGAGCGCATACAATGGCTCCCCAACCAGGAGGAGGGTTTTGTGCCATAATATGCTTGGATGTGAAGAACGCCTTCAACACAGCAAGCTGGGAACGGATCTATAGGTCCCTAGATGGAAGAGTCCCCCCTTACCTGCTCGCAGTCATCAGCGATGGACTGCGTGACAGAGTCCTCGTATGTGACACCGATGAGGGAAGGGTTGAGCTGGAATTATCTGCAGGGATAGCTCAAGGATCCGTGTCAGGACCGTTCGAATGGAACACGCAATACGACGAGTTCCTGAACATGAGTCTTCCAGATGGGGCAGAACTCATTGGCTTCGCGGACGATGCGGCATTAGTCGTGGTCGCCGAAACCGCGTGGCAAGTGGAGTGTGTGGCCAATGAAGCTCTCTACCGCATTGGTCAATGGTTCCCTGAGAACGGGCTGGAGCTTGCCGAGCACAAGTGCGAAGCGATGCTAGTCACCAAGAGGAGGAGTTTCGAAACTCCCGTGTTCTCCATCAACGGGTACGAAATTCCACTCAAGAGGGAACTTAAGTACCTTGGGGTTTGGTTTGATGACCGATGGAGCTACAAGGCACAAGCCAGAGAAGCAGCGCTGAAGGCAGACAGGGTCGGTGGCGCCCTCCAGCGGCTCATGCCAAACCTTGGTGGCCCCAAGCCAAACAGAAGAGCCTTACTCAGCACCGTGAGCTATTCCATCATGCTGTACGGTGCACCAATTTGGGGGCAGGTAGCTAGAGGGTCCGTAATCGATGCAAAGCTAGGTCCAGTCCAGCGGCGTTTCGCGCTACGGACGATCAGTGCTTATTGCACGGTGTCTGACCATGCAGCCTGTGTGCTTGCGGGTACACCACCCATTCGACTGCTTGTAGCCGAGAGAGTGCGGGTATGGAAACGCCAAGAAACCCTCAAGAGCGATGGAGTCGTGCTCAACCCCACTCGCAAGGCCCTCATACGACGAGAGGGGGGAGACCGTTGAAGAGTGGCAAAAAGAGTGGGAGAGCTCAACGAAAGGGAAGTGGACGCGAAGGCTGATCCCCAACATAGCCAGGTGGATCGATCGAGCTCACGGAGAGCTGGATTACTGGCTGACGCAAGCTTTTAGTGGGCATGGCTGCTTCGGAGAGTACCTGGAGCGGTTCCAGAAGAGGGAGACCCCGGTCTGTCAGATGTGTGCGGCAGACTGGGACGATGCGGAGCATGCACTCTTCCATTGCATGAACACAGCTACGGAGAGAGCGGAGCTCGTGAACTGGCTTGGAAATCAGATCACCCCTGAGAATCTATTGCCGTTCATGCTCCGTAACAAAGAGACATGGGATAAGATTGCCGCCTATATCAAGACGGCGATCATCCGAAAAGAAGAGCGAGAACGGGCATTGCAGCGTCAAGCAAGGGGCGCTGCATAGCGAACAACGACGACTTGAAGAGTGATCATTGACGACGAAGAGAGAAGACAGAAGAGCGGACACACCGAAGAGGGACGCCTCATGGCGCGCGATACGCCTCCCACCCTGAAGTAATGCTAACGCGGTTCCGGGGTGGGTTGGTTAGATAGTGGTTAGCTGCCCCCAGTTCTGCAATGATGGCTTGCCAACATCGTAGGGCTGAGAGCAGAAGGTTTTAGCCCCCAGGGCACACGGGCGTTGGATTCATGCTCATCCGGTTTACCGGGTGAGCAAAATGAAAGCGCTTATGGTCTGCCGGTGGGAGATCCATTAGGGATAGCCTGTCATCAGATTTTTCCTTATATTCCACTTAGAAAAAAAAAAAAAAAAAAAAAGATAGATATCCTTTATTCGTCATGCGACAAAATGCACCTACATATTTTCATATGTGTCACATATATATATATATATATATATATATATATATATAAAATTAATAAATATTCCGATAAAATCATATTAAGAAATAATTTGGTCAAGGATAGATATATCACAATTGCGACTAGTCATACACTTTACGATTTAACTTGAAAGAAAATAAGATAAAGGGCATGGGTTCACAGAAATATCACAGTTTTTCTTCAGTCTGGTGACAGAAGGTCACTTACAATTAAAAAGAGATAGAAGGAAAAGGAACAAAGCCCTAGCCCATCAAAGATTAAAGTAATGCTGCTTCTCCGGATCAATCCTCTGAGGAGACTTTGTTAATAGGAAATCTTTCAAGGACTCTTTGAACAAGGGTGTTTTCCCCAGCTGCCGAAAGCCCGGAGGGAGAAAGTTCCAAAAATGAGCACATTGAACCTGGAAAGATCTCCTTCCATATTCAAGTCTCATATTGGGAACTTTGAGTACCCGCTCTTCTGCATCACCACGTGCGGGGCGTCCAGATTGGTACCTGGTAAACATCGCAGCTAGGTAGCCAGGTTCTCCAAGATGCATGATCTTATGCATTAAAAGTGCTGCGAAGTACATTCTCCGCGAATCAGTACGTAACCAACCCAAACGCTCCCTAAACGGGGTGATGTGCTCGTCTCTCCTAAGATCAAAAATGTACCTCACACATGAATTGCTCAGTCGCTGTATCCGATGCCGCTGTTCGTCCGTGGCGTCATAATACTTATTATGTTATAATACTTATTAAGCAGCCAAAAATACGTCGACAATGATGGCATTGATTTTTTTCTACGTGGTGTCTACGGCCTTCCTTGTAACAGCTGACACTGTTACAGTGTTTGAAAGTATCTGTTTTGGGTTGCTAACAAATTGTGAGAATTCAGTCATGTCGAATATCAAATGTTTACTGTTTGTAATGAAAGAGTGATAGTTATTGTGTGAATATGTGTAAAATAAACCAAACCAAGATCGGAATGTCGACCAGATGCGTTAAAGTACATGGAAAGCTACCTGATACCTACAATAGACGGATGTTTGTTGACTTCAGTCCTTATGGAATGATTTTGTGAGAAGATTTAAAGTATAGGCAGACCTGAACAAGATGTCAAATTAGGCATCGAAACGTCGTCCCGCTAAATAAAACCAATTGACTCGTTGAACAGCCGTCATTATTTATCAGCAACCTAGGACAGTTGACGTATCTTGCCCCATATATGGATTTGAATCGAATAAATGAATTGAACTCGATAATTCCTATTTGCTGTGGGTTACTTTTCCGTAACCTTCGAATAATTCATTAACACAAGATAAATGAAGAAAAGATTCTTACAATCGATCTATAAAAATTCACGCGTCTAGTAACGCGAGTCAATATTCCATCTAACGCGCGTGAGAGACAGAGCTTACTAGAGGGAGAGAGAATCACCATTTCTGCACACACATGTCACGCATGGCGAAAGCCGGTGCCTCGCGCCCGGGCCGACATATCCCAGGGATGGGCAGCGTGTCCGCCTGGATCCTGGACTCGGACCGTTCGGCTACTCGGTCATGATCCCGGAGGAGTCACTCTGTTGCACACACGCGCGTGGCCGTCGACCGGGGCCAAGTTCGGCACACACTCACATCCCTGTCGCGCGCCGGCACCTCGATCCGTCGGGAAAGATCAGCCGATCCATATTGCGTCTCGCGTCATCGACGACGACAGCTGTCCCTTTGCTCTCTTTCTCCTCTCTCTCTCTACTCTTGTCGCTAATAGTGTGTTCGAATATGAATTTATGCTTCGACTCGCGTGTGACGAATTACCCCGTCACACCGTACTCTTCATCGAGTACCCAGTACTTCATGGAAAGTATGCTCCTCCCCGGGTGTTTCTGGGATCCAAGTATCGGCTCAGAGATATATGGGTATAATCGCGATAACTCACACACTTTGTGTCCAGCAATTCAGGAATTGAATATTGAGTCTTCGCCTGTCTGGATCGCCTTTTTCCATTCCTTCCTGCATATTGAGAGATAATATGTGATAAAACGTATACGTATACATTTTTTGGAACATTTCAGGATAAAAATGTGATTTTCACATGTATAAGGCATAGGTAAAGTAGTGCACGGAACTCACTCATGCGACTTCTGACGTTTTACTATTTAGTGGGAAATCCTGACGCAATGGGACCATATGCCATTGGAATTCGTGTTTCGATTGTTGATTCAAGTCGTGAATACATGCTTCGGAGCCCAGAATTCCATCCCTCCGTCTTTTTCGTGCTATTGAGTATCCCAGGTAACAGCTTTTGAACGCACAAAACTGATATTTTGCCTCAAAATCGCTCGCAAAATTAACAGAGATTACATAGAAACCTCTCCTTATAGATTCCATCTATTCCCACCATATCTCAGTAGGAAAAATTGTTCCCGCCCAGATGAATTAATTGTTAGTAGGGTAGCATGGTATGCACGGAACTGACAAAGTTAATTACATGGCCAATTTGTGGCTACGAGATTACAGTACTCAGAAGTTTGATTCTAGGCCTCCTTTCGCGTTGAGATTCGATTCTTGGACATGTTCCCTCGAAATTTCGTCCGCGACAAAGTGACATAGAGTGAATTTAGGATACTCTGTGAGCATTTCAAATGAATATCCCCATTTTATTGAAAATCTCATCACAAGATTGAGGCACATGGCTTGAGGATTAAACTACGAGTTCTGGACGTAAAACAAATGAAAAATGGTTGGTTTAACATTTTAATTCGAGAAAAGAAATTGGAGCATACCCTCAGCTACTTTTACTCCGACGCTGGCGCTGGAGGTAAACGTCGAACTCCAAATGTAACAATGCACGGAACTGACATTTCGATCCTGAATCTTCGAAAATGAAAAAGAGAAGTGAATGGATCGATCTGGAAATTTATTCCCAAGTGTGATCCGATAGAATCCGTGTAGGGAAATTTGAATGGAGTAATTCAGAGCTTGCTCGTCGAAATGAAAGGTCATGACCTGTTCCAGGTAAGTTATCGCGATAATACTCATATATGGGGCAGATCAGTATATTTCGGCAAATCCTTGCGCACGACCCACGCGAATCTTTCCGCCAATTTCTTTATATGAAAGTAGGCACCAAGAATAGTATTTTCCCAAAGTCCCAGGTCCTAATGAAATCTTTTACGCCCGTCAGAAATTTTTGAAGTTTAAAAAAAAGGCCTTTTCCAGCGTTTTTCAAAAGAATCGCCAAATCGACTAAAGACATTGTAGCGAAGCTTGCAAGATCGCATTTTCTTGGTTTTTATGTCATCTTTCAAAAATGGAATATGTGAGTCTCTTGAAACTAGAAGCGTTTGGTCTACACAACAATACATGAAGTCACTTTTTTCGATTTTTAGCCAATTTTCGAATGAATGCTCTTCCGAAGCATCTTCATCTTTTTCCTTGCTACTAGACTAATTTCTTCGTTCTGAAAAACCCTACCACTTGCGCTCTTGCACGCCCAAATCCGTTGATTTTGGTCCGAATTATGTCCGTTGAAAGATGGTGAGATATTATGACAAATCGACTTGAAACTTTACACAGGTGTTTTTTCAAGTGTCCCAAACATTGGAAAAAATTTTGCGCTGTGTTCTGGCCTTCCGTTGGACCTGTGAATTCTACAAACACCATCATTTCTGCGGATTTTCGCGTAATTTTTGAAGTGGTTGCCGCTCTCTTCCTGCACATGCCCTCATCTGTACTACTTCGGGAGTATCCTCAATCGATAGCCCTTGCGATCTCCTCCAAAATGACCCTCTGACGGAGTGACTTCGATGCAATTGAACCAGAGATCTAGCTATTGTAAGTCAGGAAGATATTACTCCTACCCGAAAGGCAAGTCTCGGCCACTTTTTGTCACCCTGGAAACCTGTGAGTCTAGGTACTTTCGGCACTTCGAGTTCTTTCTGCCTTAGAATAGCCAGATCTCTGGTTCAGTTGCATCAAAGTGACTTTGTCAGGCGGTCATTTCGTAGGAAAATTGCAGGGGCTATCAATTCAGGATACTCCCGAAGCAGTACAGATGTGCGCATGCGCAGGAAGAAAGCGGTAACCGCTTCAAAAATTACGCGAAGATCCGCGGAAATGAGGGTGTTTGTTGAATTCATAGGTCCAACGGAAGGCCGAAACACAGCGCGAAATTCTTCCCACATGTTTGAGATACTTGAAGCAATACCTGTGTCGAGTTTTAAGTCGATTTGTGAAGAGCGATAGATTCGACGAGCTGGATGAATTGAGCGTTTTTCAATAACTCACCATTTTCCAACGGACATAACTTGGACCAAAATCAACGGATTTGGACATGGCAGTGCGCATATTGTAGGGTTTTCCAAGACAAAAGAAACTTGTCAAATTGCATAGGGAAAGATTGAGATGCGTCCGGAGAGCATCCATTTGGAAGTGGGCTAAAAATCGAAGAAAAGTGACTTCATGTAGTGTCGTGTAGACCAAACGCATTTGGTTTTGAGAGACTCACATATTCTTTGTCTGGAAGTTGACATCAAAACGGGGAGAATGCAACCTCGCAGGCTCCGCTACAATGTTTCTAGTCGACTTGGCGATTTTTTTCAAAACGCCAGAAAAGGCCTTTTTGAAAACTTCAAAATTTTCTATCGGGCGTGAAAATCTTCATTGGGAGCTGAAACTCTGGGAGAGTACTGTTTTTAGTGCTTACTTCCATGTAAAATCTTGGCGGAAAGATCCGCGGGGATCGTGCTCACGGATTTACCGAAATATACTGATCTGACCCATACATATCTGGAATTATATCCTGAGTGTTCTGGATATGGAAACTTGGTCGGAATGACCTGATATGGTTTTACATGAATATTATACTTGGTTTTTGCACGATTCAGGAAGACAGAGCGGGGTAACTTCGGTATCGAATTGAGTAATTTTGAATATCAAGAGTTGAGCCTTTAATATGAATCAATTTGAACATCAACTCAAGAGGATGTGGCACTCTCTTGGGTTATCAGGCGGGCCCACACTAGTAGCTTATTCTAAGCGTAGATGGCGACACTTAGCATGAGCTCCTCATATGTAAATTTTTGTTGTTGGCACCACTGATTTTTTGGCGTACTTGTGGACGATAGCTATAGTAAGAATCTGCGCTCAAAATCTGGGACGAGATCAATCTCAAGTGTGAACGATTGGGGTTACTCTTTGAAAAGAGCGATTCTCAGCGTTCAATCTTCCCACGATGACAAACGTGAATGATTTGAAAATATTTCAGATTCCATCAAATCATAATGGATCCACCATTCATACCCCTGCATCCAATATATCCACGCTCACAAACGTGAAGGGTTTGGAAATAGGAAATTCATCCCCTTTAACCCAAAACGAGACGAATTCAAAGATTAATGTTGACGAAAAGGGTATACTTATTTTTCAACAGAAATGAGATTCCTAATCAGTGATTCAGGATTCCTGATTAAAAGCAGAAGATTCATCTCCTTGAAATTTGCCATCCATGAGTCCCAAAATTCATGTTCAGAAACAAGGATGGATCCAGCGCTTCCTTGGAAAGCAGGTTGATTCACCCAAACAGATCCTCCTTGAGATCCACCGTCCGTCAATTCCAAATTTCATGTTCAGAAACGAAAATGGATCCAGAGTTCCCTTGGAGAGCAGTTTGATTCCCCCGAACAGATTCTTTTCGAGATTCACTATCCGTCAATTTCAAAATTTATGTTCAGATACAAGAATGGATCCAGAGCTTCCTGGGAAAACAGGTTGATCCTCTCAAGTAGATAGTCATCTCCATCGTTATCAATCTGCATCAATTCAATTACACATTGGAAAATACATATGAAAGCATGCAAATTCACATTCATGAAATGATTTCCAAGTTCGGACACCAAGTACTCACATGAGCAATTATTGAGAGAGAATCGATTATTCCTCGCTAAGCAGATTGATCCTCCCATATTGATAGTCATCTGCATTCATATTCATCGACATGAATCGAATTATCTTATTCGATATGTACATACATTGAAAAACTTCCAAATTCACATGCATGGAAAGATATCCAAGTTCGCACGGCAAGTACTCACATAAACCATTATTGAGAGGAAATCAATTATTCTATAACACAGCTTCTAGAGGGCTATCAATTCTATTCATGAACTTGAATTATCTTGCCTGATTCAAGAATTTGGAATTGAAACTAACAAGGGGGGGCCACAGTGTTCGGGTCGTCAATTGCCTCCAAGATGTTTTTATAGTTTCGTACTACCCAGAATATAGAGAATCCAGAGTCACTCCGTCCAATAGGCCTCCTGTCCAGAGATACAGCCGCTGAGATTAGCATTGCTCATATAGGCCCATGTGAAAAAATGATATCTATAGAAATACTGACAAACGCTTTTCACCCTAGCTCTGAACAGGAGACCCATTGGACGAAGTTACTCTGGATTCTTCATGTTGTAGGTAGTACCAAGCTATGAAAAAATCTTGGATGTGATTGACGACCCAAACACCGTGGTCCCCCTTGTAAGTATAGTCTTGCGTCATCGAAAATCTGAGAAATTGAGTTGACAGATATTCAATTGACCCATGGTCTTTTACAACAATGTATGATGTGTCGCTGCAACTGTCTGATTATAGGTAAGCACCCATAAATAGCTTCCTATCCATGATATCATTCCAGTATGGATGGTAATCCAGCTTATTTTTGAAAGTCTGGGAACTGCTGTTCACATCTAAGAATCTAACTCTATGATTCCGCGCCATGAGTGCATACTCATAATGCATCTTAGGGAGCTGTCAGAATGGAAAATGAAGTTCTCTAATAGTTGTTGATGGCTACGGCTCCATGTGCATTGTTATAGTACCCTGCGAATATTCGCAAATTGCTCGCTATTGTACGCCACCATACACTCAGCACAGCACAAACCACACGTAACTAGCACACCTCCACACGACCCGGACTCTCTCATCTCCACCAGTAAGCCACGATCCCCTCGCAAGACGCTGCCCACGAGGATTTGTTGTATACCGAAAAGCAAGCATGCGGAGCAACAGCACGCGCTTAAGATGTTGGATAAGTACGTTTGCTAGCAGCCGACATCAGCCAAACGGGTAAACAGAAACCACGGCGATGCAGCCAAATCATAAAATGCAGTTTTCGACGTCGTGATACAGAATCTTACTCGTATGTATTACCCCAAACTCGTATTCATCAAACTACGGCTCCAAAACTTATCGAATCAATCCCAGATTTTTCACAGAGTTAGAAGACCCCCGTAGCATTGGTGGAAAGTCCCCCATGGAGCAATCCAGCTTACAAGAATCCTACGCTGTGAGTATAATAGTAGCCTAACCTCAAAGAGTTTCGACATTCGAGACAGTTTGCGACTGACACAGATCTTCTCCAAGGAAATTACTGACTTCCTACCATTCCCACGAGGATCTTCTAACTTTGTGGGAAATTTCGGATTGATTAGATAAGGTTTAGAGCCGTAGTTCTTCAAATACGATTTTGGTATAATTTAGCAGACGAATTATCGCCGGTATACGCCATCTTCTTGGATGTTCGAGAACATCTTATTAATTCTTCAAATGAGCATGCAATCACAATTTCGAAATGATTAAATTAATTCGTGAATAGCTTATATTAATTCATCAGAAACCATTCGATAATTCAAAATCGATGGGGAGAGTCGACATTGATGATGAAAACTGGAATAGATAAACGTAATTTCTAAATTGTTAGATTCTAACTTTCAACAACTAACTTTAAAATGAACTTATATCATAAATTTCGGACTTCCTTCTGAAATGGGTTCTCGACATACAGTTTCAACTTACAGTTATGTAGATTCTCAATATTACTCGAGAGGAGAGCGGAGTCGAGACGAGTCGGCAGTCCTCTGGAGGCCCAAGTGACAAGTCCGAGAAACCTTGGGGATGTAGTAGTAGCTGGCCCTACTGCAGCTTAACTCGACGACGACTCAGACGCTGGCCCTGCTGCAGCTATACTCAAAGACGGATTAGACGCTGGCCCTACTGCAGCTATTCGCTCTGTCCAAGTTGCTTGCGAGTGCCGTCTAACGGCTCTGCCATGCATCAGAAAAAGGGGATACAAGAACATGACCAAGAGATCTCACACACACACACTCACTTACACGCAAGTGTCGCGTCACCTTGTCGGCCGATTGTCGACTACTTTACATGCTTTTCTTTCCTGGAACCCTCAATTCTCCGCAAAATCAAAGTGATGTAAGCCCGTTGAAGACTCTGCAATTAGTTTGTAAGCTCCTAGTCAAGCTCACATATAACGAAAGTATTAGTAAGTATCATTGAATGCCCATAGGCTATGAATCTCTGCTCCTCAAGCAGCAGTTTGATCTAACTGAAAAAACTACGCCCAAGTTGTTTCAGGACACAAGTTGCTCATGTGACTGAATCAAGAGTGATACGTTCACACATGCATAAGCATAGCACACATTGCCAGCTTTGCGAAAATTCGAGCGCAAGAAAGAGAGACTCGAGAGAGTGAGTGAGACAGCGCACACAGTGTACAGTGCACTGCTCGATCATATGGCCTAAGCGGACGATGTCCAATCGGCCGAGGTAGGGGTACTCAGCAAGAGAGAGAGAGAGAGAGAGACTCGCGAGAGAGATACTGAGGAGAGGTGCGCGGCGCGGCAAGATGGGCTTGCACGCGTGAACGGCTGTTCGACACAATGAAAGCTCACACGGACTAGAGTGACGTCACGTGTGGCGCGATGAAATTTGACCAACTCGGCTCTTACAGCGGTGCGAGAGAGATAGAAGATCTCTCCCGTAGATGATCCCCACGTGTAGCTGCAAGCTTACACAGGGTAAATGGGTCGCGCGAAGATGCGGTTTTGACTTGCATGCGAGGTTGAATCAGTCACTTTTTCGTACAATGCTTGTACGTCGCTCACATCACATTTATTCACTAAAGCTTACGGTCTAAATACACAGTTTGTCACTCGCGTTCAGTGCACTAAATCAGTCGTGCGAGGATGCACCTTTTTCACACTCCGCGGGCACACACAAAAGGTACTTTGGTCGATATGATCGGCCAATAGTCGATATATATATATATATATATATGTATACATAATGAGCGATCGTCGCGTGTACGGGGTAAACAAAGATCCGCCGTGGGCCTTGGTCAAGGCTGAACTTTATGCCGCACGTGGCACCAGAGTGTAGGTCTGCCGTGGGCCAATATTGAGGCAAAACTGATTTCGGGCTGCGTGAGCTCTATTGAGAAGAGAGTAAAGACACACGGACGGATGTCATTGTCTTAGTGAGATCGATCGCACGACAATACATATTAAAGTAAATTTGAGCGAGCGTTACTCGCTTCGCATACATAATTTCAATCCTGAACACGTCCCACACCACCCTCACCGCTAGTCAGTAGTTACTGTCACGGAGTCTACAAAAATAACGTGAAGACTCCTCTTATGGAGTGAGGGGACACATTTCCTACCTTGATTGAAGTGTTCGTATCTCAATGTGATTATTCAAACTCAAGGGTCAAGTAGTATCTATCATGGGAGCGCGCATCTCGTTCAGTTTGAGCCGTAGATATAGATCAGTGCGCGACTCTCGAAATTCAAGCACTCAGTCAGCTAAAGCGGCACAACAGCATGATTCTGGGCTCAAATGATAGGTGGCACATTTAATGATCAATATTGATAACGATCATTGTCTAAAAATTGCAATGCGATATGCGGAAATAGGAAATACATGCATGTTTCGCCTTTTCACGTTTCTTTAGGTACTAGTCGAGAAATATTGATTCCCGAAAAAATGTGTGGAGTGATTTCTTGTAGTTTTTTCCAAGACCTACCAATGTTGTCCCCACAAGTTTTCCGAAAATCTCATATTTCAGGACTTATAATGAAAAAAAAACGAGAAAGACTTCAAAGGATGCACGTTCTATTGTTTATTTTTGCCACGCCCTAATTTCCAAACAATCGTTCCCATTAATATTGATCATTGAATGTGCCGCTTATCATTCCAGCCTAGGATTATGTTGTTGTAGCGAGTTTAGCTACTTTCCCAAACCAGAAACGTTCTATAAGCTATGGGTGTCTCGTATTGAAATATTGTGCCACCATGTTGCGAGTCACACTCATCATTGGATACAGCAGACAGCATGGACAAAGACTGTCTGATAATTTGCTGAAATCGTTTCGTCCTCCATACATCCTGTTCAATGTCCCTCGATCATACAAATCACATGCGAAGGATAATTCACTCAGGACCATACCTAAGCACGTGTATTTTTGGACACTTATATCAAATTCGAGTAGTATAATATTTCCCCAACAATACGCATACATGCGATGAGATCTTCGGATACAGACACAACAGCATACACACATGGGGCAAAATAGTCTACTGTCCTGGGTTGCTTTTTGGAGGGTAAAACATGTAGTTATGAGCCATCTGTGAAGGCCGTAGATTCCACGTATAAAAAAGTCAGTGACATCACTTTCGACGTATTTTTGCCTCAGCTTTCCGAAGGCGAGGTTTGTTTTTCGGTTTCCTGCCACCTTAACCTCAAAAATTAGAAATCAAGTATTGAAATAGCTCAAAGTTACCCCTTTTTCAAGTTTTTCGTCATTTCCAATCGGAAGATGAGGGAATTCCACGTCGAAACAGCTCTCGAGAAAATAGGAGTTTTTCGAGATTCACCAGGAGTGACGCAACGATGAAAGTACGAGTGGTCATTCACGTGCTGCTCACCTTTCGCGGGCGTTCGGGATGAAAACTGTGATATACATTTACATGTTCATCTACATGTGTGATTACACGTCCATTCTTACCATATTCAGCTCGTGAAAAGTGATATGAATATGACAGTGGGAAAGTGAATAGGTAAAGACGTGGAACTGTATTTGGAAAAAAGGGTCAGAGAATGGACCATTTTCGTCTCATCGAATTCCATGCACTCCCGGACGTGTAAATATACATCCATCTTTGACGTCCAAAACGATGTGGAATTATATATGCCGAACCCAAAATATTAAGAACCTATTTGGTAGAATGTAATTGACAGTGATTTCAGCGGTATGATTCGAAGACTTCAGGGGACATTTGTAGGTTCGGTGATTGATTATACTTGTACTCACCATATCAGTCTTGCCTTGTACTTGCTGCTCAACTTGGAAATCGTAGGCCCGATGAACGCTCCTGCGTCGCTGCTGGTCTGGGCCTTGTTGATCACCTGGAGAATTTCTAGTCCGCGCGTGTGCCACAGGATTGCATCGGCTCATGCTCCACGCTATTTATGCGAATGAAACCGCCCCACTCCAGTCGGGGTGCCGCGTCCAAATAAACCCGAGAAAAACTTACTTGATTCCTCGGGCACTCGCCCGAGCTGAGTAGGCCCGTTCGCCTCGAAAGAACAGGCGTGATGTGGCTGATCAACTTGACCGTTTGTCCGGGTCGCGCAGACATTTTTGTTTGTCCGTCATACGGAAATTCGAACCGAGCCCACCTATAGAAGTCACTGTCAAAACA
This sequence comes from Eretmocerus hayati, assembly GCA_029851415.1. Taxonomy (NCBI): domain Eukaryota; kingdom Metazoa; phylum Arthropoda; class Insecta; order Hymenoptera; family Aphelinidae; genus Eretmocerus; species Eretmocerus hayati. The sequence goes on from CM056743.1 coordinate 110,601,890, forward strand.
TGCCCACGTTCCTGTCACTTCCATCATTCTACTTCTAGATCATAATTAATTTGAGGGGGGCACTTTTGATCCAGTATTTTGTGAGATACAGCTGTACGCGACAGACGAACCGACAGACGAAGTAAAACCGTCACAGCCGTTTGAGAAATTGAGCGAACCTCTCTCGTCGTATCTCGAACCAGCAGCCTCCCAAAAAACACGTATTTACGTAACATACGTCTTCTTTTCGAGGTGCTGCTGTTCGAGACAACGACGATGCCGCATCCAGCACTCGATGTGGGTATGCCTGGGGGCAGGCAACCCGTCCTACACCGGTGTTGGCCGCAACCACCAGCCTATAGGAGGCTGGTGGTATTCTCCACAACAAACATCAGCTGGTGAAGCCCAGGGCGAGCTACCCGGGCAACCTGATGCGGTTCTGCCCTTTTAGGGCCCACCACGACACGCACTTACCCCGCGGCACCACAGGAGGGGCACGTGGCCCGTGCCACGGAGAATACTTGCCGAGGCCCTTGCTCCCGGGTGAGCAAGGGCGGGCGCGATTCGCGCATAAATTGGTTGCACTGGTGTCCTGAAGTACAGCGTTTGGGGTGGAAAATGGTAACAGCCGGTGCCCGCAAGCACTGTGCTGCATCCATGGCCCACCCCCAACAGCTATGCACCCGGCAATAAGTGCACCACGCCGAAATGCACATTACACCTGCATGCCCCGCACGGCCACAACACTGCTGCTGTCCCGGGTGTGCCAGGGTGATGCCGCGGAGACGATGCCGACGAGATGATACAGGAGCACTGCCGACGGTGTTGCACACCTGGGGGAGTCACCCCAGGGCTATTTGCCATCCGGGCAGCTGCCCCATACACAAATAGCCCCTCATGCCGTGCTACACAGCTGATGCCAGGTTATGGGTGCATGCAACACTTGTTGCATGCACCTGAGATGCACCAGCTCACTGCCGACACCCGCACGATCGCGCACACACCTAGGGGTGTTACCCACACCCGGACGAGCACGCACGATGACACCTGGCCACCCGGGTGACCCCGAGCACGACGACAACGATGATGACGATGTGCACGCGGGCTCGCGCAGACGACACACTGCCGTGCTACTGCTGCCGGCGCGAGGGCGCTGCCAACGGGGATACCTACCTCAGGGTAGGTTATACCGCATTTTGCCGACCCGGGAGCCCTGATGATACCCGGACATCCACCGCTGGGTGGAAAATGGTATGCAGACGACACTCACAGGCCATTGTGTATGTGTGTGGACTTGTAGGAGATTGCCTAGGCAGACTGCGAGTGAATTTTACTGCCGTGATGACTGCCCATATAGGTATAGCGTTGCCGCGGTGAATGTATATAGGTATAGCGTTGCCGTGATGAATAACTATATACGTATAGCGTTGCCGTGACGAGTATATATAGGTATATGTATACTCGTGTGCTTGATTGCATAGCGTGAAAGTACGAAGAGTGGAGGCAATAGCGAGTTGCGCAGAGCCTCCACGCTTACCGATGCTTGCCGTGGGTGCGAGTGAGATAGAATAGGCAACTGGTGGAGGCCAGAAAACAGTGCCGTACCCACAGCCAAGCAGATTTCTGCCGTGAATTCTGTATCTTGCTGACGATTTCCTGCCTTGCGCTCGAATGCATAGTTCATAATTTGCCGCGCTCCAGCCACCAGAGGGCGATGTTGGCTTTTTGCGGATTTAGAGAGCCAATCAAAAGTATTGCTGCCGACCAATCAGAGAGCCTCATTTATTGAGGAAGAAGAAGAGCTTTGCCGGCAGGAAGCCGGCCATTGTGCCACTTGCTGGATTGCCTCGAGAGTGACCACACGTTCTTGCGTTTTCGCCTCGTGCTCCAAAGTTTTTGCCGTGAGCCCCCCAGGAGTCCAGGGTTGCTCACTCGACGACAAGGGTCGCATATTTGCATTATTTGAAGGAAGTCAAGTAGTTATTGCCAGGATTGCCAGGATGTCGCATCATAGCGGTGAGTGGTCTTGATTTTCTATTAGCAATTGGTGAATTTTCTCGCGCGTGCCTCGAGAGCCTCGTGCGCGCGCGTTAGCCATCGTCGGGCTTTGCCAAACCGGACTCCTGGGGAGGCTGACGGTGCTGGAGTGCACCCTGACAATCTGCCGAGACTCCAGCACACCCCAGCAGTCGCGGGCGTGTCGTGAACACCCAAATTAGGTGGGTGAAATTCGTGCGTGGGCAGATAGACATTTTTGCCTTCGAGTCGTGAGCGTGGCGTGGGAATTGCCGCGGAGCAGCCATTTTAAGTGCGTTTTGGAGCAGCGTGCTCTCTCTCAATTTCGGAGCCCAAGTTTGTCAGAGTTTGTCGAGACAGTGTGCCGACTTAGTGAAGTGGATTTTCGTGTATTTTTCAGGAAATTGTGAGAGACATTTGAGAACAATTGGATTTCCTAGTTATGAATTTTTAGCGAATCTTAGAGTCATTTTGCGAGTATGTTGTCGCGAAGAAATTGATATGTAGATTGTTGTATCGACCGCGTAGAAGTAGCGTGTACAGAATATATATTGCCGAGATTATCTTATTATAAATTGCGATTATTATTTCGAGTGTGAGCGTCCCCTCCCCCTTCTTTCGACCTTTCAGGCGAGTAAGGTAAGAAGAGAACGAGTAATGCAGTAAAGCCGAGTTCCAGTTAGAATCTAGAGTCGCGTTTGCCGAACTTTGCGCGCGAGACCTGCAATTTAGGTTAAGAGTCCTGATTAAATAAATAAGTGTGACCCGTAAATTCATTTGCCACATCACAAGGTCTACGCGGACGGGACTACGTGGGAATCGCGTCTGTTCTCTCGAGACAAGCACGCCTACTTAGCTCGGGCGCGTACTCAAAGATCCAAAATAGTTTATCCCGGTTCTCATCGGACGCGGCACCCTGACTAGAGCAGGACGGCTCTTTTTGGGTGAATAACATGGAGCATGAGCGGATGCGATTTTGTGGCGCACGCGTAGACCAAATTTTCTTAGAAAATGAAGAAGACACAGAATAGCGGCGTAGCAGGAGCGTGTACACCGGGCCAACAATATCCAGGTCAAACAGCAGTCACAAGGAAAAGCTGATATGGTGAGTACAAATATAATGAATAACCGATCCTACGTAGGGCCCCTAGTGCGGTTGGGGCGAGTAAACCACGGTTGAGGATGATCTATAGCGGCTTATGACTGAGCAAGAATCTTAAGCTCTTCCCGCGTATCATCGGAATGAAAATGTATGAAATTGGCCTCTCAATTTTTTTCAAGAATTCGAGGATTCTCCCGCCTCGAAATGGAAATATGAAAGTGGATTCCTTACACTCCTCAGAAATTTCCGTAATCTAGCTGACCACCACAAGGATAAACATATGAGAGATGAATCCCTGAGATTTTTCAAGAAATGCCATAATCCTCCGGCACTTTGCCGAAATAACGATGTAAAATCAATATCCCTGCAGCTGCGGGATCTTTCGAAATTTTTTGGGACTTTGACAGAATAAATATGTAGATAATGAATTCTCAAATCTCTCCGAACTTTCTTGAAAATAGTTGTAGAATGTGGTAGATACAATGCCTAGAATATTGCAGGAATTCATCGAATTTTCTGGATCATAACCAGGATAATGATAGACAGTATGAATTCTCAAAATTTTCCATGAATTTCGAAGAGTGATTTTCCTTCCAAAAAGTGCATTCCAACGGAATCAAAATATCATCCACGTCTTGCCAATCACTTCATGATTAACGAGTTGTATTTGTTCCATTTCATTAATCCTCTACGGCGGCCATATTGCGTGCGTGTGGTGGCCGTCGGAGCGGCCATTGATGGGACCAATCTTTTTTGAAGAATTCCATGGCCGCTCTGACGGTCACCTATTACCAGTAGGGCATGATCCTCTCTCCTCTAGAACCACCCGCTGGTATCACTCTCAATTACGTTCTCCCGAATAGTTTCGTCAAATTTGAGTTTGGCTGATGTAACTTCACATCTAATCGAAAGTGAACATGGACGTATATTTTCACGTCCCAAAGTTTGTGGAATTTCATTAGATGGAAGTGGGACATTCTCTGACCCTCATTTCCATATCTAATTTCACGTCTTTGCATAACCACTTTTTCACTGTCATACCCATATCCTCCATTACAACCTTAATATGATGAAAAAAGACGTGTAATTACACATCTAAATGGACGTGTAATTGTATATGACAGTTTCCAGTAGGGGGGCGTTCAATTTGACGCAGGGAAATAATCAATCGAGACATTCCCGACGTATTTTTATCTCATCTTCCCGATAGAGAGCTCAGTTCATACATTTTGATGGAACATCACCTCAAAAAACGGGGATCATACCTCGAGAGAAGCTTAACCTAATACAACGCACTTTCTCGTCGTTTTGATGACATTATATGGGGAATTCATTGATGTTCATGATGGAATAGTGTCTTACGATCGGTTTCCTGACTCCCCATGGGAAATGAGATTATGAAGAAGAGAAGCACTCCTATATCACGCTCACGCCTAAGACGCAGTTATTTATTGCTTCGTTCCTCGTAAAAGCGGGAATCTAGTCATTTGGACTCTATTCCATCACTAGAGATTGTGAATCACGCCAAGGATCAACAAATCCATTGAAATTCGTTCAATCTCCCGAATCAGGCTATCGAGACCACGAAAAAAAGCTTAGTTTGAGTTCAAACATCTTCGACCAATTCATATCCGTTCTTTGAGATTATGTTGAACCAAATTGGAAAGGAACGGAGCTCTCCATCAGAAAGATGAGATAGAAATACGTCGAAGATGCCTCGATTGATTATTTCCCTGCGTCGAACTGAACGGCCCAGAATGCCCGCAAAAGGTAAACAGCACGTGGATGAGCACTCGTACTTACATCGTTGCTTTACTCCTAGTGTTGATCGAAAAATCCCCTATCCTTCTGAGAGCTATTCCGATGTCAAATTTCTTGATTTCTCGATTGAAAATATCAAGAAACCTACAAATGGGGTCATTTTGAGTTATTGCCATTTCAAAACTTGATTGCTGATTTTTGAGTTTATGGTGGCACAAAACCGAAAAACGAACCTCTCCATCGGAAATTTGAGGTAAAAATACGTCGATAGTGATGTGATTGACTTTCTTATACGTGGTTTCTACGGCATTCACAGATGGCCCAAAACTACATGTTTCACCCTCCAAAAAGCGACCCAAGACAGTTAACGTGTTTTGCCCCACATGCATACTGTACAGTACTCAATTGATTCGGCCAGTCTGACGATTCCCCCGCGACTAGCTTACATGCATCAAATCTCACAGTCAGTTGTGCATTAGCACGCACATACATGCCTACTTCGTCAACAGAATGCAGAAAAAGTGTCACTAGATGGCCAAATGTGTTAGAACTAGGGCCACGGTGGAATGCAAAAAGAGCATCAGGAGTAGTAGCAAGAATGGGACACGGAGTTTACATTTCTGTTTTCCGTGCTCTCTTGACGATTCTACTCACTCTAAAGCTAAACGCACTTATTTGGTATATGGTGATGTTTTGCTGGATATATCCCAACAGCTTCGGGGCGTTCAAACTCTAGGAGGGAGAAGATAATTGAACCATGGAGTTCACAAATGAAAAGGGTACGCTTCCTCGATTCGTCGATCAACACTCAATAACGAGCGATCCTGCAAATACCTTGGTTGCTGAACTATACTTACTGCTAACTGTGTGTGTTCTCATCAATTAACACAGTGCCAGGAGCGCAAAGATGTGAATATAGCGACTCAACTTCGCAATTTGCCCAAAACAACGAAATTCTGTGAGAATTCGATGACATCACCATTTCGAGTCCCACTCCATGCCGCCGCTTTGACTGAGTATAAACCACGGTCTGCAGACAACTTTGAAGCCTCAGAAATCACCTACCCTACGCAGGATAGCTCATTTACTCGTCAGAGCATTGAGAACTTGGGACCAAATCATCGATTCTTCAAATTACAGCTACGGAGTTTACACTTCGACGATAAAACCAGTCGTAGCATACCTTTCCCAGAGAAATCATGGTCAGCATATACATGTGATTTGCGTGAAATATGTTGTTTAAGTCATGAAGAACTTCCCAGTAGGCTAGTCTATTCGTCTGGAAAATCGTGAGCCATTACACGAAATTGACGCGCTTATGGAGAATGACCCATAATGTGGGTAACGCCACTTCCCAAGTGCGGGATCGATTCCAAGCGTTGGCTCGTCGCTCCTTGAACAGACGCTTCGTCACACTTTTCTGAGGTATTAGGGTGGAGACATTGTTGCGGACTCAAAAGCTCTGAAAGAAGACTTTCACAGAATGATCGGCGAGCCAACTTTCAAACCCACATTCAGAGTCTGGGCCAGCGCGCACAAATTTTGAAATCATGATCTGGGAACTGTGTCAGGCGTGAAAATAAGTCACGCTGCTGACGAAATCGGCTTCGCTCTACTTTACAGCAATTTGCATACGCTGAATGATGCTACCAAATCGCATATCGATTGTTGCAACTCATATGAAATATATCTAGCATGATACGAATGGTATTTATGGGTTAATAATTTGGTGAATCAGGTGGCTTGTGGATGCGGAACGCCACACTGTTAACGTGGCAAGCTATCCTTGGATCATGAACATACAGATAAATTCCAGAATTCTAGGTGAAAACAGGGGTGACAAGCGTAGTGCTTACCCTCCTCTCAAATCCTTCTAGCCATGCGCAGAGCGCGCCGCGGAAAAGGTGGAGTCTCTCCAACTATCGTTTGCAGGTCGGTTAACAAGAGGGGCTTGAGGGGAGGGTAAGCACTACGCTTGTCACCTCTTGGTGAAAAACCACCGCGCAGTGGGGAAAAAATTGCAAGAGGGCACAATTATGCTTCCCCACTGAACTGGCGATATTCAGATTCTGCAGGTGGTCAAATTGTAGATTTTCTCATGCAGGTGATCAATCTCTTCCCCCGAGCGTTGCCCAGTATGATGGTGGCATTCATCAAAACGCGAAAATTGGCTAAAAACGCAGTATCAACGGCTCAACTGGGAGGGAATGCAATTAGAGACATTTTTTATGGGAGATAAAGCTGTTCCATTCTTTGAGACAAGTTTTTTGATTGCCTGTGTTTTTCCAAAAACCACATTTCTTGACCTTTTTGTGATTCTTAGGTCCTCCTCTGGGAGAATTTCGAAATTCTGACCGCGACAATCGAGAGAGCACAAAATTTCATGTCGAAACATGTGGTTTGGAACTTAGCAAAAAATTGATGCTATCAGCTCTACAGCAGTCAAACAGAAGTAGCCCGTAAATTGCACAGGGGCGTTTAGAACCCCCCTGGAACTCGAAAGGTGAAGCAATTCGAGGCATTTCCATGGGGATCAAGGTTGTTGCATTCTCCGAGACGAATTTTTTTACTTGCCTGGGTTCTTACGAAAATCACATTTCCTGGAGTTTCTGGGGCCTTTTTGGGTAATCCTGGGACTCTGAGCTCGGAAATCGAAAGAGCGCAAAATTTTGCGTCAAAGTGATTTGATTATTTTGAATAGATTGATGCTATGAGCTCTACAACAATCGAATAGAGAGGTAGCCCGTAAATTGCACAAGAGCGTTGAAAACCCTCTTGAGAATCAAAGAGAAAGCAATTCGACGCATTTTTCATCAGAAACAAAATTGTTGCATTTCTCAAGACAATTTTTTGGTTCTCTGGGTTTCTCAAGGAACCACATTTTTCGGGGGTTTTGTGGTTTCTGGGCCTCTCCTGAGAGGATGATGGAATTCTGACCTCGAGAATTGAAAAATTTCATGTCAAAGTATGTATCAATATGAAGCTCCAAGTTCATTCAATGCAGTCAATTTATTCATACATACGATTACTCTCCTAGTCTGAGTTCCTCGTTAACTACTCTGTACAATCCATTACTCCCAATATATGATTTACAAGTGGAATATCTATCAGTCAATCGTATATCAGATCCTCGAGATCATGTATCAGAAGCATGATCCAAAACATGCATGTTAATAGTCTTCGAATGATCGAATCTTGGAGCTAGACAACAAATCCCAATAAAATCGTCTTGATGAATGCAACAGTTTCGTCCCGTATGAAAAATGCCTCGAATTGCTCCTTCTTTGAGTTTCAAGGTATTTTTCAACGCTCCTGTGTAATTTACGGGCTACCTCTTCGTTTGATTGTTCTAGAACTCATAGCATCAATTTTTTCCAAATTCTTAAACCCCATATTCCGACGTGATTTCTTGTGTTCCTTCGATTGCCACCATCATACGAGTTCTTTGTGACTCTCGGGGGAAAAGGATTCATCTTCTGCATGGATAGACCTACAACTTGACCACTTGAAATATCTCGAGATTACCTGTTTAGTGGGGAAGCATAATTCCAATTTTCTTCCCCACTGTGCGCCGCGGCATCGTGAATAAGGTCCTTGCCTTCAACGCAGAAGCTGGGGTTCGAATCTTGGCCGGCACCACCATGAATTTTCATAAGTGTTTTTTCGCGGCTTCGACCGAGATTAGACGAAGTTGGAATTCCCTTGATCTCGAACAGTTTGAGATCAAGATGACGTAATACCTCATCTCATTCCGATTTCGGAAGCCCTGTTCGTAAATAACAAAACCTACAGGCGACTGCGCGGAGAGTACACTTTTACTGGAGATGCACTCTACGCATGGTCGCTCATACATTTCGTACGTAAATAACCCGTTGCCCCGAAGGATATCCCTTTTTGAGGGTATAATTCCAAGATATCTTGTTTTGATACTCGAGTGATGCGGATTCCTGACTCGAACAGACTTTTTCCTCGTCATCCCGCATTAAGGATCTTTGCTCGTTTGAGCGCTCAATGCTGGCCCCAATATGCCTCTTCCTGACTTCCGAATCAGATGTATGAGCTCGTCAGTGCAGAGGTCACCATGTTGTATGACAGATCTGATCCGGGGTAGGCACCCGAAGTGATCTCTCAGTTTCCCTGTACGTCAAAGTTAGCGCAAAAGGACCTTGACCTCACAGTCTGATGACATGAACGTCCTCTAATTTTGGGAGTGGCCCTTATTCTCAAATGTTACCCCTCGCTCAATAAGAATCTAATTCTAGTATCAGTCTCATTTGTTCGAATTTTGAAGAATTCTTCCCTTTCAGAGAGACTCCATCTCATTGGAAGCCAGCAACGTCGCTAATTGCGTGTCAAAAGGGAAATCAGAGGTAAGAGTTCCTCTCTCCTTCTCTTTGATCTGTAAGGTTTTTGTCAAAAAACACTTCACCTTCCAAGAGCAGATCCCAACACCTCAGAAACTCGATATGGAGCTGATCACTGGCGTGAGAGTGCTTTCTCTAGGTAGGGGTATTTACAGCTCTAGTCAGGTCTCGTTTCTTCGAGTACAAGAGGGAGAAGTCGTTTCGTGCAGAACTTTGATACCGCTTCTCTAGAATATGAAGAGTTAGTACAGAGTGGTCCTCTGATGTAACCAATCCCGTTTGCGATGCTTTGTAGGGGAGCTGTTAAGGAGGCTCCAGCGTGCGAGTGAATCCCGTCATTGAGACACGAAGAAAATACTACCTTGTAGCTGGAATCACAGTTGATCGTATGCTATTTTTCAAAAGGTATGTTGCCGACCTCATTTTCGAGGGAAAAATTCTCGAAAAATCGAGGTTTAGCATGGCGTCTTATGGGCTCGAACCCTCAAGCGACCCTTGTATATGCTATATCTCGATAATTCCCCGTCATTGGTACATAAAAAACTAGAGCAGTGTAAGACAAGTATTGCTGATGAGATTCATTTACAGTAGTTGATAGGTTGCCGACCAAATATGTGCAAAAAGTCGAGTGAAAGTAAAATATGCTGCTAAAAGAAATTAGCAGAATGCTTTCTCTTGACGAAATTTGACTGGATAGTTCGATGAAATTGCATATAAACAAATCAATTTAGAATGTAACAAACGTATCTCTGTGGGTCATTAAGAATTGGATAAGTTGATTTGGGTGGGCTCACTATATTTTGAGTTATTCCTTCGAGGAAGATTCTCAATCTATCGCTGCGTTGATAGGAAATTTCGATAAAATTGAGTTGAGAATGATTAAAATGATGGTTTCGGTAGAAATTTGGGTTTTTGTTGGAAGAAACTTCATTTAAATCATGATTTACTAGTCCAACTGGAATTCGGTATCAACCAATAAATGAAAAATGCTTGATAAATATGAATCTAGGTCTCCGGAAGTTTGGTAAATTACTTATTCAGGGTGACACGAAGAGAAAACGAATAATTGAAAAAAATGTTCTAGAATATTTCGAGTAATAACTATCTATGAAGAAATATCTTCGAGAAAGCTCAATAAGAAAATTTGGGTGATCCAAACTAGGGTTTTCTTACCAATATCTATGGTTTAGTTGACACGGGATTTCGATAAAATTGGTTTGAGGATGGGTAAAATGAGGATTTTGGTGGAAATTTCAGTTTTTATGAGAAGAAACTTCAATTTAATAACGATTTACCAGTTCAAGTGAATTCCGGTATGGATCAATTCATGAGGAATGTTTGGAAAGTATTCTTTTTGGTAGATGAGAGTTTGGTGAATTACTTGTAAAGGAAGATCAAGTAGGAACATGGATGAACAAAACAAATGTTTTATCATTCTTTGAGTTATCTTTTTGAGGCAGCTTGTTAGTGGAAATTGGGGAATCTAAACTGTATTCTTTCCACCAATATCTATCGTTTGGTTAAGACAGAATTTCGATGAAAGTGGTTTGAGGGTGATTAAAATGATAATTTTGGTGAAAACTTCAATTCTCACCAATATATCGAGGTTTAAAGAGATCAAATGAAATTTCGGTATTAACGAATCGATAAATCATGCAGAAAGAATAATAGTTCAGGTCATTGAAACTGAGATAAATGAGTGATAGAGGAAGGTACGAGGAAAAAATGAATATTAAGAAAAATTTTCCATTATTTTTTGAGGTATTCTTTAGAGGAAGCTTTCCAGAGGGATTTGGGCCATCTAGTCTGAGGTTTTTTGGATGATATCTATTGTTTGGTTCAGGCAGAATTTGGATGCAGTGGGTTTAAAAAGGGTCAAAATGAAATTTTTGGTGAAAGTTTTGATTCTTTCGAGAATTTGAGATTTGTAAAGATTGAATAAAAATTCGGTATCAACCAATCGATAGATCATGCAGGAGAAATCCTAGTTTAGGTGACTGAATTCGCGGTGAGACCGTGTTAGGGAAAGATATTCATGTGTTAAAAGTCGATATTTGAGCACTTTTGCTCAAAAAAACCCATGGATCAGATTTGAATGGCAACCGTAAGCTGCCAAATCACTGGGCTCTCAGAAATTGGATTCTGTTTAACTTGTAGAAAGCCAAAAGTTGATAAGGTGAACAGTAAAAGAAAAAGCGTGTCCGGTATAAAACAACACACACACACACATACATACACACACGGACAAAGGGGTGCGAAGATGAGACTCTGGCAGGCTTAGAAGGCTAATAGGAAGGAAAGTGTTACCTACAATTGATGAATTTCGGTGAGAGGGAAAGAATGGTCTAAGGCTTTTTTAGATAAACGGAATTCTGTTAAAGGAAATATTGGATTTAGAAGAAAATTTGATCAAAATTTTGCTGAGGTGGAAACAAAGCTTTCTCTTTAGGGGGGGCAGCGATGCGACGCATAGTGGCTTGCATTAAGCGTATACCTATATCTAAGCGCCAGGAATGTAGTGGAAGCAGAAAGGGCCTACTACCTGCGCGCGGAGCCCCACGCTTGGTACGATACCCAATGCTCGAGCCTCCTTAACAACAATTCTCCAACTTTGCACGATTGACTCCTCGGGCTCCGGGGAGTCGAATTGTATCCTCGCTGTTCCAGCCCTCAAACGGTTCCTGGTGTGAAGAACTGCAAGGAATATCTAAGATATCGGACTACGACAAAAGAGGATAAGATGAGTTTATCTCAAAAGAATTCTTTTTTTGAAGTCATGTAGAATTTCTTGAGATTCAAAGTATTCTTCCTGTGGAATCAAGCTCATCATACAGTATCTTCTGAAAGTACCGGACCCTCCGGATCTCCCCAGGGTTACGTCGTGCAGAAAAGGTTGGATACAGAAGTTGTTAGATATTGGATGGATGTTAGAATGTGCTCCTCCAAGCTCCTCCAAAACCCCCCCGTTTTGGATATCGTGGCTTACTTTGAATTTTCAAAAAAAAACCCATTTTTGGCCTCAGATCTTAAAGAAACGGGTAACTCCACGTCTACTATCGGTTTAAAAAGGATTGACACCTTGAGAACTTCTGCTATGCTGGCTCCAAAAAAATTCGGTAATTTTTTTGACTAGGATAATATCAAAGCACATTTAGTTGCGGCCATGATGGAATTTTTTCGAAGTCGATCGGATGATAACTGCGGCCGTGGCTGTTATCATAATGTGAGAAAACGCAGGTGTAAGGCCCATTTCAGAGGTAACTCGACTTTGGGATGCTGTAGCTCTGCCAAATAAATTTTTAGCGCACTGCAAAAAATTAAGGTAATAGATATTGTTGGAGTTCTTAGACAAGTGCAATATTGATCGATATGAGAGTCATCTGTTGGTTACCAAGGGCTGTGTTGATGACAACGACGCGGCGCCGCCAGCTTCACTTCTTGTGTGGACACGGACGCAAAAGAATCTCTGCTGAGTCGTGTATTATTCGAGAATCTAACAAAGTTAATAAACGAGTTTAAATCTACTCGGATTGTGTCCTGTGTTTTCGAGTATTCTCACAGGTTATAGGCCCAAATCGCGCGACCATTGTGTGAGCGAATTTTTACCGGTGCGGCGGCGTGCAGTTTGTGGCAGCCGCGCTAAGAGCAGCGGCGTGCAGTTTGTTTGCAGCCGTGCACATAGCAGCGAATTTGCAGTTTTCAACGAAGTTTGACTGAAAAGGATTCGAGGTGAGTCTATTATTGATTCATGGTTGTGCGAGACTTGTAAATCCGACTCGATTCGAGGTGTGTTTTTTTGTTTCTACTCTCGATTCAGAAGCGTGTGATTCTTGATTCGTATAGATAATTTGATGATTGTTTGGTGGGTCCGCCGGAGCAGCAATACACACAACAGTGCGGTCAGTTGTGTGAGTGCGTGAGCTGCTAGGAATCTAAAAATCAGGCATGAATCTTTTGTCGCGGGTGATCGGCTTCCTAGTGGACGTTTGACGACGAGCCTGCTTATCGCATCAAAGTCGAGGTCATCATCGGGCGTGCACGTGTATATATTGCCGGCCGGCAACGCGGGCGCGTTATAACATGTTTTCGCGCTATCTCTCTCTCTCTCCTCTTTCGCTCTTTCGCATTCTTCACTTTCTTGCAACGATTCAGCATACGTGCGTGATGCTATAGTATTGACTCTCATTGAGTGCGCGATTCTTCTACAATAATGCGTTTATACGAGCGTTTGGTTCTGACTCTATGATTTCTGTCTATTTTTTCGACTTAGACTTGATCGATGGCAGATTGCTTGTATGTGTAACCTCTACGTTTGCAGGCGCAGGATGCTGGTTGGTTTGTCCTCAAACCGCGTGTTGTTCGCGGATAGTACAGCCCGGAACGCACAAACTTGCATTCTCGTTGCGAGGGAATTTCCGCTGTGATTTTTGAAAATTGCTTTGATTTATGGATATCTTGGCATGCTCGTGCGCTCGAGGCCTTTGCTGAAATCTTATTGATTTATATCAGATAGAGAAAAGATTCTAACCTTTTTCTTCTGATATCTCCTGGTGATAGAATGATGTGAATCAAGAATCTTGATTGTTATTCGAGTGATTCGATGATTCAACAATATATATATATATATATATATATATCCTACAATTCTATTTTGAGTAAAAATTTAGTTCTCTCAAACAATATAGGATGATTTTGATCTTAGTTTTTGTTCAATAAGTAAACAACAGAGAAGTTGTTGTTGTTCATTCTGAGGTTGGCTATCCTGTTATGTTTCTGAGAATTGAATGTGCGATTGTAAGGATAAATTTTTCCGGGGTTCAATGATGAAATGAAACTTGTGTTCGGTGAATTTTTAACATTGATCGGGAAAATCTTGATGAATTTGTTAGTTTCGCTCGTGCGTGCATGATCAACCCAAATCTGGACTATATTTTTGCAGTGCAAGGTATAGTTTTGGAGAGTGGTGTGCGCATGGGTTACTGAACCTGCAAATGAGTCAGATTTTTCGCTTCTTTGATTATGAAATGTTAGCTGTGCTATATTTTTCTAATCTAGAAGTACGAAACATTGATAATTATAATTATCACAATATCTGGTTTTAGATTTCTTGAATTTTAATTGAATCAAAAGGAATCTTGCAATGTTTTTCTTCACGTGAAAGTAAAAAATTGCTTCATGTTTCGTAACCTGGAACAGATGGCTGATCAAAATGAACAACAAAAAGGGTATGATGGCCAGTCGCAGGAAAAAGCCACAGATGGAGCCGATGACACTCTTAATCTGGAGGTTGATCCTAGTGATGTCTCGAATTTGGAATCAGAGATTCAAAGTACTCCAGATGAATGTGAGAAAATATTCTTATATCTTCTTACGATTTGGGATCTAGAATTTTTTGTTGTACTATACTTGACCGCAAGAGGAATATTCTTATTTCTTGATTAGTATAGTTGATCAAAGCCATTTGAAAGAAAAAAAAAAATGCTGTAAAGTTTTCTCGACTTTCTAAATTTGAAATGATCCAAGTCATCTTTAGAATTTTAGAATTTTGAATTCTATGAGAAACGAATCGTCAGGCCTGACATAAAATCGAATTAATTCCAGATATTAATGATTGAAATTTTTACAGCAAACAAGAGTGACCCAAAGACTCAAGCGATCAATATGGATATACAAGTGCCTTCAACTTCGAATCAGAATCAAATACAACCACCTAGAATCAATCTACCCTCGACTCTATCAAATGTGACTCTATCAAATTCGACTCAATCTACACAACAGCATCCTGGACTCAATACAACACCATTGAGTCATTCGACTCCAATCCAACCACGAGCACCATTGATTCAAATATCACAGAATCAAATAGAATCTCCATCCGTAATTGCCAAATTCCTTCAGGATTCTTTGAATTCTTTGACGAACACTATGATGTGTCACCAGAATGTCTTAGACATCACATTACAGAGTGCAAACGTAGTGAACCAAAACATGAAGATGACACTTGAATTGGAAAGAGTGAAACTCCAAAAGATTCAAGCTGAGAAAGAAGTAGAAGAATTAAAGAGAGTGAATCTCGAAAATCAACTCAGAATCGAAGAGTCTCGAAGAGGGCGTATAAATCAAAGTGTTCCTCTACAATCACCTCGTTTGCCAGAAGAACGGCAATTGAATCCTCGTGTGAATTCTGTGTCGACTCAATCGGACTCTACAGCCAATGGTGCAGCAGCAGCTAGTTCGACTCAACGCCAGGTAAACACTGAGAATCTAGACTCATCACCTTTTATTAACAATCAGAATGGATCACAAGCTCCTGATTCTTTTAATTTAGAACAAACATTAGCTACACTCCTAAAGAATAGAGTTGATAATGAATCAATTGGACCAAAATTTAGCTCTGATTTCAAATACAAATTAACTAAAAATTCGAATTTCAGTTCATGGTACGATTGTTTGAAATCTGAATTGATTGGTTACAATTGCCTAGATATTATTGATGATAGTATTCCTGGTCCTCAACATTTTAGTGAGAGTCAAATCTTGAGTCGAAAATATAGAGTCCGGAATCTGATTCTAAGTAGAATTGATGAGAAGTATCATAGTCGATTCACGAATATTCAGGATCCTAAAGAATACTTGGAAAAACTACGAGACATGAAAAGAAAAGAGATGAATCTTGATCCTACGTCTGTAAGAGGGCAACTTTATGTGATTCGAATGAAGAAAAATGAAAAAGTGTTTGATTTTTGTGAACGATTTGACCAACTTTTACGAGAGTATCATGCCTCGAATGATCTGGCTCCTCTAGAGCCGATAGAGATTCGTGCTGCGTTTTATAATGCTGTTATAGGAATTTATCCTGATTTATTGCAAGCTGATACTCTCATGAAGCAATCTAAACCTCTAGGCATGGATATTGAAGAGATGGAATCTTACATGTTTCAGTCTGAATGCCAGAGAAAGCTCAATTCTGTTGTATCTCAAGCCAATGTGGCAAGCTCATCTGAGATTAAGTGTCACAGATGTAATGAGCCTGGTCACTGGGCAAATGATGCCATTTGTCCACTAACCGATACCAATCTATGGATGCACTATAAATGTGGTCAGATTCATGACAAGAATGGACCATGTCTTCAGCGTCGAAATGGTAAGAGTCATTTTGAATCTAGAATGAATAATAAGGAATCAAAATCGAAATCTTACAAATCTAACAACAAATTAGAATCAAAATTTTCTGAAACTAACAAATCGAAAAAACAAAAGAATCATTCTGGAATTAAAAATCAAGGCAAGATAGTCAAAAGGACTAAATCTAAGACTCATAAGAAAAATTTCAAGCGAGCTGCTCGAACGGTAATTGACTCTGAAAATTCTTCTTCTGACGAAAATGAAGAAATGGATCAAGGTGAGAGAATTTCAATTCATAAAGCTTATCAATCTGAGAATTCTATAGATTTCATCGCAGATTCTGGAGCTACTGATCATATCGTGAACCAATCTCTGATTTTATCTGATTTCAAAGAATATAAAAATGGAATTATCAAAAGTGCTAACAAAAATGATTTTGCTGATATAGTAATTGATGGTAAAGGCACTTTAGTTCTAAGACATCAAATTTCAAACGATAAAATCATTAAATTTACTGATGTAATAGCAGCAAAAGATGTATCTGAAAATCTTCTTTCTCTGAGAAGACTTGCTGATTCAGGATTTTCTATTTACCTAGATGATAAAATTCTGAGAGTTTTTGATAAAAATTCAAATAAGACTATTTTCAAGGGAATCTACGAAAAACCGAATTGGATTATTCGATTCAAAGTTAAGAAAACTGGTGTTGTAAACCAAAATAGGTTTTCATTTAAGAATTATTCTTGTAATGCGCGTTTAGTTTCTCATTCTGAATCATCAGATCAATTGAAGACTACTTCGGATAATTTAGAGACATCAATTTCGGAGGGAGCAATAAATGATTCACCGAATTTGGGGTCTTTAATTGGGAGGGAGATGGTTCTAGATTCGAATGAGAATCGAGTTGCTGAGAATGATTCAATAGAAAAGCTTACGATTAGTCCTGAAGATTTAATATCTTCTGTAGAAGTAGAAGATTGTTTTCAAGATTCTACCGAATTCAAGAAATTAAGTAAAGGTCAATTATGGCATGCTAGGTTGTGTCATGCTTCATTAGGTTATCTGAAAATGCTTCAAAAGGAAATTGAGCTATTGAAGGATGTAGTTTTTGATGAGTCTATTTTAGAATGTGAAGTTTGCATAATGTCAAAAATGGAAAAGTTACCCTTCAAAGAAATTAGAGCTAAATCTCAAAAACCTCTTGAAGTTATTCACACAGACATTATGGGACCTATCAGTCCTATGTCATTTCCTGGCCATATGCGATTCATCATTGTTTTTGTGGATGATTACTCTAGGTATGCTCAAACTTATTGTTTGAAACGTAAAGATGAAGCTGCAGAAGCATTAGAATCTTTCCTCATCTCAGCTAGAAATATTTTGGGATCAAATGAAAAATGTTGTTTCATTAAATCAGATCAGGCTTTAGAATTTAAAGGTGGTAAATTTTCTGAGGTGATGAAACAAGAGAGTATAGAATCTATATTCTCTCCTCCTTATACGCCTGAACACAATGGTACAGCCGAAAGGTTCAACAAGTCAATTCAAAGAAGGATTCTAGCCATTTTACTTGATTCAGGTGTGCCAAAATCAATGTGGGGGTTATCTTCAGAAGCTGCAGTCATTACATACAATAGAACTCCACCCAAAACAATTAATTATGAAATTCCATTGAGAAAATTTGCACCATTAGCCAGATGTCATTTTGAACAGATCAGGAGATTCGGATGTGTTAGTTATATTAAAGTATCAAAACTCGAATCAAAGTTTGAATCTAAAGCAATCAAAGCTTTTTTAGTCGGCTACAAACATACTAGCTATATTTTTTGGCATCCACAATCACACAAGTTTATCGAGTCTAGGCATGTGCGATTCAATGAAAGACTAGTGTATGGAGATTATCACAAGAAATATTCCACAGCAAATTCAAATTCGAGTGAACCGATTCAAGGAGTTCCTGATTCTCATAACGATTCTATTAAATTTGACAAAGTTGACGAAGAAATTGATATTGTAAACAATGTTGAAGCAATACAACCTAAAAAACGAGGTAGGCCTCGAAAAGTTCAGAATTCTTCAAATCAAAATGAAATTCAGGTCCCCAAAGATTTTCAGGGACCCTCAACTAGAAGTAAGACAAAGAAGAAACTTGAAGAATCAGAACAAGCACATCATGTTTCAGTTGAGAAACCTGTCATAGACATTAGTTATGCTAACTACTCGAGTCTACCTAGGTCAAATCTTTCGAACGAATCTGAGAAACGAATCAATGATGACATAGTTGGTCATATTTTACTTGCCTCTATACAAAAAGATCCAATTACTTATGAGGAAGCTATGGCTTCTCCTGACCAAGAATTCTGGCAGAAAGCCGTACAAGAAGAATTAGATTCTATGAAATCAAATCAAGTTTGGACTCTAGTTGAAAAACCACGAACTCAGAGTAATGGTTCCAAAGCTAATATCATAGATTCTAAATGGGTTTTTAAGAAAAAGGTCGAGTCAAATGGAGAAATTAGATACAAAGCGAGGTTAGTCATTAGAGGATTCAAAGATGAAAATACTTATGATTTGAAAGAGACATATGCTCCAGTAGCAAGACTCTCCTTAGTCAGAGCCATTCTTATAATCACAAACAAATACAATCTTCATGCATGTCAACTTGATGTCAAAACGGCATTTTTGAATGGTGAGCTAAGTGAAGAGATATATATGGAAATACCGAAAGGTCTAAATGTCAGTGATGAAATCATGAGATCTAATGTACTCAAACTTGAAAAATCCATTTATGGACTCAGGATAAGTCCAAAGAAATGGAACAATCGATTCACGATAGAAATGAAGAAGCTTGGTTTAGAGAATGATTTACACGAACCATGTCTTTTCACTTGGAGAAAGAATGGTATAATGGCATTAGTTTTGTTGTATGTTGATGATATGCTAATCGTTAGCAATAATCTTGAGAAATTGAATCGAATCAAAAATCATTTGAATCAAACTTTTGAAATGAAAGACCTTGGTGAACCAAAGTTATTTTTAGGTATGATCATTGAAAGAAACAAAGAGAATCAAACGATTAGAGTTCATCAAACTCCATATATCAAAAATGTTCTGGAAAAATTCAATATGCAAGATTCAAAACCACAAAACACACCAATGATAACAAATCAATTACAACATAAAAACAAAAAGAGTCGAATTGAACCAGTTGAATCTATAAATAAAGGACAGAACCATGAAATACATAAGGTTCCTTATAGAGAAGCCATTGGAAGCCTAATGTATTTGGTAGTAGCCACAAGGCCAGACATAGCTTTCGCGGTCAATTTCTTAGCTAGAATACAGGATAATCCAAATGAGGATGATTGGAAAGCTATTAAAAGAATCTTGCGATACCTTAAAGGGACAATGAATCTTGGCTTAACCTTCACTGCATCATCTGAGAATCTAGAATCTTTTACAGGCGCGAGTTATAGAGATTGTGAAAACTCTATTTCGACTGGTAGTTATATTATTAGATTGTTTGGAGATACAGTTGCTTGGAAAAGTCGTAAACAAAATCAAGTGACTCTCTCAACATGTCAGGTAGAGTATTTAGCTATGAGTGAATCTTGCCAAGAACTTATTTCTATTGACAAATCAATCCGATATGTTTTGGGATTCACTTTATATCCAGTCACTGTCTGGTGTGACAATGAATCCTCAGGAAATTGCACAAAAATGGATGGGTGTCACAAGTTAAAATCATTTGACGATAGTATTGAAGCGATCTTAGAATATTTGAGTCATAGAGAAAAACATGGTACAAAACGTCCCATGGCTGATACTCATGGTGATTTTATCAAACAGTGTGTAAACGAAGGTAAAGTTATCGTAAAATGGGTTGATACTAAAGAAAATCTAGCTGATATTGGAACAAAACCACTTTCTTTCGAAGCTTATGAATATTTGACTGATAGAATAATGAAGAACGAGGAATCGAAATAAATTTAGGAATCTATGAATCTACGATTCAAATCTTCAATATATAATTGATGACTCATACATTTCCTTGTTTGTTCTTATATGTTCACAGGAACCAGTTCCTCAGACCAAGACTGAAGAATTTATTCATGAAAATCTTCAACTGCTTGTTATACTTTAGTTCTAAGTAGAAGAATCTATCGTTTGAAATGTTCAAGAATTTTAATGTTCTATTTTCTTTCGATTCATAACTTTTAATTTAATAACTGATTCAAAGATGAATGTGTTTATATTAGATTCCAATTTAAGTTCATCGATTCTATTGAAATTACAATCAATATGTAACTTATCTAAGGGAGGGAGTGTTGGAGTTCTTAGACAAGTGCAATATTGATCGATATGAGAGTCATCTGTTGGTTACTAAGGGCTGTGTTCATGACAACGACGCGGCGCCGCCAGCTTCACTTCTTGTGTGGACACGGACGCAAAAGCATCTCTGCTGAGTCGTGTATTATTCGAGAATCTAACAAAGTTAATAAACGAGTTTAAATCTACTCGGATTGTGTCCTGTGTTTTCGAGTATTCTCACAGATATTTAATTGATCAATAACCTCCAACAAGGATCAGCCGAAAAAGTTGATAACTTTTGGAGATAATCCAGTTTTTGGTAACTCGAGATCCACCGGAGATAGAGACTCGATCCAAAAACAGAAAAATCATGAGAAAATTCTGGATATCAAGAATGATAACGCGATATTAGATTTCAGAGGAGCAAACAAGAGGCGAGGTCGCAAAGTTTCAAAAAGATAAAGCCTGCACTTATTGTGAAGCCTTTATTGTCCTTTATGGCCGGGGCCGTTCAAATCGTCGATGGGCGGGACTACCTGACCGCGGACCATTAAATTCATAAACTTGCGGTCCCGGAGTCAATTGGCGTACCATCCGTCTGCTGCAATGAGTCTGAATTCTCGACAAAGGGAACAATAAAAGTATTTCGAGCGCAAATTCAACCTGGCGTCGATAGCAAATGTCTTTGACCTTTAGTGCGAAGATTACTATCAGCGATAGGCTAGATTGACGATAATCCACAGTTGTCCTTTGCATCATCAGAGTTCCACGATCACTGCCTATGAGTATTTTTTCCGAGAATCCCTCATAAATGGTTGATAAAATACGACCGATCCCTTATCTTCATCATCTCAATGTGCTACATTTGGATATCATTAAGACTGATGAGATGACAATCAATGGTTATATGATCTTTTATCTTCTTCGATCAATGATTGGTCTTCACTGATTGTTGAGAAAGCGCTATCACACTAAGATACGTTCATGTTCATGATGTTATCAACAATCTATTGAACAAAATGATAACACCATGAACATGAATATATCTCCGTGTGATAGCGCTTTGTCAACAATCAGTGAAGACCAATCATTGATCGAAGAAGATAATAGATCATATAACCATTGATTGTCATCTTATCAGTCTTAATGATATCCAATTGTAGCACATTGAGATGATGAAGATAAGGGATCGGTCATATTTTATCAACCATTTATGAGGGATTCTCGGAAAAAATACTCATAGGCAGTGATCGTGGAACTCTGATGATGCAAAGGACAACTGTGGATTATCGTCAATCTAGCCTATCGCTGATAGTAATCTTCGCACTAAAGGTCAAAGACATTTGCTATCGACGCCAGGTTGAATTTGCGCTCGAAATACTTTTATTGTTCCCTTTGTCGAGAATTCAGACTCATTGCAGCAGACAGATGGTACGCCAATTGACTCCGGGACCGCAAGTTTATGAATTTAATGGTCCGCGGTCAGGTAGTCCCGCCCATCGACGATTTGAACGGCCCCGGCCATAAAGGACAATAAAGGCTTCACAATAAGTGCAGGCTTTATCTTTTTGAAACTTTGCGACCTCGCCTCTTGTTTGCTCCTCTGAAATCTAATATCGCGTTATCATTCTTGATATCCAGAATTTTCTCATGATTTTTCTGTTTTTGGATCGAGTCTCTATCTCCGGTGGATCTCGAGTTACCAAAAACTGGATTATCTCCAAAAGTTATTAACTTTTCCGGCTGATCCTTGTTGGAGATTATGGATAAATCAAATATCTATTACCTTAATTTTTTGCAGTGCGCTGAAA
This sequence comes from Eretmocerus hayati, assembly GCA_029851415.1. Taxonomy (NCBI): domain Eukaryota; kingdom Metazoa; phylum Arthropoda; class Insecta; order Hymenoptera; family Aphelinidae; genus Eretmocerus; species Eretmocerus hayati. Next base: position 110,624,359 of record CM056743.1, read on the forward strand.
ATTTTTTTGGCAGAGCTACAACATCAAAAAGTCGAGCTACCTTCGAAATAGGCCTTTTACCTGCGTTTTCTTAGGGCCTCGACAAGAAGTTTCCGCGCTGTCCGCAGTCCGCGGTGGCCGCGAAAAAATACATGGGAAGTGATGAGAAGAGTGGGGGTAGGTCTGCCCGCGGCTTGCTCCAATGTCCGCGCATGCGCGCTCCACTTCCATTGCTTCCCATGTATTTTTTTCGCGGCCACCGCGGACTGCGGACAGTGCGGAAACTTCTTGTTGAGGCGCTCACATTCTGATAATAGCCACGGCCGCAGTTATCATCCGATCGACTTCGAAAGAATTTTATCATGACCGCAACTAAATGTGCTTTGATATTATCCCAGTCACAAAAATCACCGAATTTTTTTGGAGCCAGCCTAGCAAAAGTTCTCGAGGTGTCAATCTTTTTTAAACCGATAGTAGATAGGTATTCATGACATTGTTCAAGGTGCCATCCCAGACTGAGGGGGGACCATAACAGCCTACGAAGTGCGGGACCCCCTGAATATCTCCCAATCTGAACTACTGTTTGATATCCAACAACTGTTGTATCAAACATTCTTTTCCTAGTCGTCACCCCGGGGAGATACGGAGGGTCCCGTACTCCGTATGTTATTACGTCTAACGAACGATATTCAATCAACAGTTCTCTTTGTTTTCCATAATGGTGAATCTTCTGCCCATGGATCCAGCTCTATGCTCTCAATACCGTTTCCAATCGAAAGCTGGATCAATTTCTTTCCGAAAAAACCTATTGCCGAAGTCGATTCCGTCGAATGATGTGGTACACAACTGCCGAAAAGTCCTTGAAGTTATGAGAAGGCTACGTAAGGCTCACAGGTTTCATTCTTGACATTCTTGTCTTGATTCGAGAGGCTACAAATGTACTCGTAGTGCATCAAACAGACTTCTACAGTAGGTCATTCTGAAGGAAATTTCAAGGGCTATCATTTCAGAATAGTTTCAGATCACCAAAATCTAGTGAGTGTGCTGAGGAGGCTATTTTCTGTTCATGAAAGTGCTTTGGAAATACTTTTTCAAGGTTTTGATGACTTTCAATGACTGGAATGATTCTTAGAGAATATATTCCCGATGTGAAATGACTCAGCAAACACGATGAGGATCAATTTAGAGCTCTACAAGGAATTCAGGCTTCATGAAAAATATTTTTCTACTTTTTTTGACATTTTTACACACAAACAAAAATTTTAGAGGAGCCATATCTTAAAAAAAATACTCCAAATTCTTTTGCGTGTAGGTTACAACAATATCAATCAAAATAAGAAAAATAAAAAAGAATTCTTTTGGGGGGTCAGAGAAGATGTGGGCTGCACTGTGAATCAAGGTTATTTTGAGCATGTCAAGGACCAGAACGACGTTTGAGAGACTTTGCAGAGAGACTTTGCAGGTGATTAATCGATAGGTTTTTGATCCCTCTTCCGAATGCCGTGAGCCTAATCGCAATTGGTGAGGAGAGTCAAAAGTCATATGCGAATTCCCGAGGTAATGTTTCAAATCTCTGATTTATCGCAAAACCACTTATAAAGACCTGGGTGATGCAAAAAATTTTTTTTGGCTCTATAGACTGTTGGAACCATCTCCTTTCAACACTATAAAACAGGGAAGAAACCTATGGAGGAATGAAAAAAATGGTCGGAAAAAACCTTGCTGAATTGAAGTAGAATTATTCTATCCAACAACTTCCGTATTCAGCATTTTCTTGCACGACGTAACCCTGGGGAGATACGGGGGTTCTGGTACTTTTTGGACATACTGTACATCGGATCATATGTCATTCAACATTGATTAGGGATCCAGTGCCCGTTCCGGAACAATAATATTCAATAAGAACAATCTTCTTCAAGATTTTAAGAACAAAACTATCCCTCCAAACCACATGGGGGACTTCGAGGGCCTAGATCGGGCCTGTGCGTATCGTCTCAGTCCATCGTATAGAAAATGTACTCGAAGTTTCAGGAGGATCCGTGATCCATTGGCATAAAGTGTATCTGGTTAAGAGGAATGACTGATACGGATGAAGCGAGAGCTACGACATGGATACGTCAGCCTAGAACCGCCGAGAACGTTTGAGGATGAGTATCTCGGCTCGGAGATAAGTGTAGAGACGGGTCAGGAGCACGCAGCTGGGTTTCTAGAATCATGACGTCAACTCCGTGATTAGCAGGATTCTAGGATGAGTAGGCTCAGCGCCAAATACGCTCGTATCATTGTAAAATCATTAGAATGATCAAGAGACGTGACACTCTCTTTCTCGGAATCTCTAATCGACTTTGAATGAAGCTAAAACTGCATTCAATATTCCTGGTCTCATAATCCCGAGGATTTTTCGCATCCTCAGCTTATCTGGACCCCTGGCTCAGTGATAACATGAGGGAATGCATAGCTTATGAACCTCAAGGACTCAGGTTTACGGTGAATTGGTGGCAACGGTGGCCTTCTGTTACATTTCCTGTCATCCTTCACTAAGGAGCTACGAAAGTGGTAGCAGTGACGTAACGTTTGCCTCTAGCAAGTCTGACATTCTATAGTGAGCAGCCACAGAAATAAATGCAGCGAGGAATTTGTATACAAGAACTAATTTCTCAAGCAGTAGGACATTCCTTGGGGCTCGTGCATCTAGAAACACGCTGCAAAAGGCCATTTGCGGAATGCTCTCTTGTTTCCTGCCGATGATCCGAAAATTAAAAATCATGGAAACCTTCCTCTGTTATTCTCATTCACTCAACAATCCCTCAACTTTTCATCATCAAAATTCATCACCAAAATACCGCTCATATATAGAATAACAATTCTCTATCAAAAAATTGAAGGTTCAGCATGGATCAAAAATATTTTTGAAATCATTTCTAACCAGTTATTTTCCATATACCACTTGCAGATGCTGTAATTTACACTTGATGTTATAATTCATTTTTCGGGTGAGATAATTTCCTGGGGTCAGAATGAATCTCGGAATGCCGCTTAGAAATGAGTGAGCCCATCGCACGAAGGGGTTGGAGAGTATATCAAACTTTCAAAGAGATCAGCGAAAATGTGAGCAAGTTCTTCAATGCCATAGGAATATCTGACAGGTTAACCTTCACAGCCGAATTTGGGAAATCTCCGTTGCCTTCTCGAGCCAGCGAACTCGAAAGATGAGTATTGACCCCAATACATCTCTTTTTGTCGAGATGCTGGTTCGAGAAGACGACGACGGCGAGCGACGGGAGAACGGACAAGACGACGTGATGCTGCGGGTGTGGATATGCCTGCGTGCAGGCAACCGTCCTTACACCCAGGATAGCCGCTGCAGCCCTATTCTAGGAGGCTGCAAGGACCAGCAGCCGACGGATCGTGGTGCTGACAGCTGAGTGGCCCGGCTGGCTTCCCCAGGGCCCCGAAGCCCTTTTTGGCCTCCACACCAACCCCCCTTAGCTCACAGGCATGCTGCCCCACGACACCCTGCTCCGGGACATGTGTGTACGCACCGGAGCGTGGACGACGGCGATGATGTCAACGGACGAGGCCCTCGCTCGCGTGTGAGCGAAGGTACGAAATTGATGTGTTCTGAAACCGCGATGTGCTGCCCGCAATGAGACAGAATGCGCGGACGGGGCGACAACGGGTGGGCAGCTGCAGAACATAGTTGGACGTGATGATGTTGTGGATACCCTGCCCGGGGTGCTGGCTATACCGTCGTCTGCCCATCTGCTGCAGCCCGGGTAGGCATGCAGGCCGGCAGCGACGAGGTTGAGTGGCACATGCACCACTTGTTGCATGTGTACAACGTACACCTGGTGTACCGCACACCCGCTCACCACCGACGCGGCACTAGAGCGGTCTTCCACGACAACAGTGACCTGGACACGGACGTGGGTGGGCCCGGGTGATCTACCATGGGCGGGAAACGACCGCGAGCGTATACGAGACGTGTGTAAACACCGGCTGCAGACAGCTGACTGGTGGTGGCGGACGAGATGCGGTGGCACTGCGGAAATGCAAATCAGGGCCACACCCGGGCAGCTGTGACTACGGAATTCCTACGGATGAGTACCTGGACATGACTCAGAAGTTCCAATTGATTATCTTAATCGAAAGTCGGAAATTTTTTTTCTTGAATTCGAACCTCTGTCCCTGAATTTCTCGATCGGGATCGCTTTCTAGAGACGAAAGAAGGTGCCTGAATTTCTTGCAGCCCCCCTCCCCCCCCCGGTGAATGCGAACAACGCCTAATCGAGGGTTGAAATTTGGGGATTTTCGTAGAACACGCCAGGAGGCTCTGTTCCAAAATTTCTCGATTGGGATCGCTCTTTTAAGTGACGAAAGAAGGTGCCTGAATTCTTTGCAGCCCCCCCCCCGGTGAATGCGAACAACCCCTAATCGACGGTTGAATTTCGGGAATTTCGGTACAACAGGCCAGGAGGCTCTGTTCCAAAATTTCTCGATCGAGATCGCTTCCTACTTCACTCATTCACATATTTTCTCGGATGTTTCTCGATAAATTCGTTCATTCTAGTGCGGTCTCGAATTGCACTGGACGCATTGTTCAGTTCTGCAACATTGAGGTTAGCGTGCGCTGAAGGCAGTATTGGAAATCTTTGACGACAGTAAAAAGATTGCCGAGTCATAAGCCAAAGAATTGACGGGTTTGAATCAGCAAGTGAGCGGAAATTCCCGAGAATTCTGTTAATCTCCTTCAATTCTTTCCTTTCAGCGCAATCGCTTGGACAATAATCTCGGAAAAGATCTGGGCTACTCCGAATCAGAAGGGTGTAACTCCATTCTTGACATTCCTGGGTGATTAGCATGAAAATTTCTGCGAGTAAGATAATTTGATTCATGGTGCGAAGTGAACATTCTTCCTTCAATATGGAATCAATGTTTTTTTTCGTCGTTGCTCGTGTGGCGCATAATGATTTTCAGATGTTTATCATTTTCACATCTCATTTTGCAACCAAAAATAGACTCACAAGTCCACCAATTTCCGAAAAAATTTACTCTCATCAGTTTGAATCGGGGTATATTGCCAGTATAACAGATTTCTACCCCCTCTAATGAGGTAAATTCGAGCAACCGCGATTTCAACCTTCGAGGTTCAAAAACGTTGAAGAACTATGGAGTTACACCGAATTCAGCGGCAAACATATAGAGAAACTCTCCGGGTCAGAACGGTATGAACAGATGATTTGTTAGATCATTAATGGCCGCTTGGTGCAGACGGACTAGCTCAGTCAACAGCGTGTCATTTTCTTGATCAAGAGGTCGCTGGTTCGTTTCCAGGTGGCCGCACTTTTTATTCAGCACATGACGAAGAACAAAATCAATACATAATGACTAAACCAGAATCTTCCTCGCATTTAATAGATTCCCGCACTGATTTCGGAAAACCATTATCAAATCTCAACGACAGCCAATATACACTCCCTATCATAACTAATGGATCACGGATAGCCTCAGTAAATTAACTATTACTTTGGTTCACTCAGTTGTAGAGGAATCGTGGCGAAAGGGAATCAAATATCAGAAAAAAATTCTATCGCTTCATGTCCTTCAGATCTTTTTACCTGCCCTTCTATGGGATCATAGAAGACCATAAAAAATCAATATTTTTCTCTTTAGTCAAACACCTGTAGCTTTGACGGGCATCATCTGATCGTGAAATTTCTAAGAGGATCTTTTAGCTCTTTTCAAGACCATCATGTTCCTCTTGTTAAAAGTCGCCTGTACGACTCTTCCTGTCCGTGTAACGAGCTTGGGAAAGGAACTTCTTATCACGTGGGCTGCTTTTAGAGTAACCGAGTCATGGCACTGTTATATTTGCGCATGCTCTGTTCTATCGCAAAAATGCGTCAAAAGTACTATGGCACGTGATTCCGATGTAAAATGATCGCATCCCTCAGAAAATGCTATCTGATTCTGACTCGAAAGTGCTCTAGTGGCTTTTTCCCACTTTTTGCTCGGAACACAGGACTTTATGGGAGATAACCTCTCCAAGTCACATGTGGGCCGAAATCTGGTAGCATTTCTCAGAAGTTAGGACCATATTATGTCGAAAATATGTGCCGCAGTATCTTTCTATGCATTTTTGCAGTAGAACAGAGCAAGACTGAATTAAACAGTTGCGTGACTCGGTATCTCCATAAGCAATTGATGTGACGTTAGTCGGGCAGGAAAGGTTGTATAGGGGAGTTTAAGAAAAAGAACATGAAGGCTTTGAAAAAAAGTACAAGATCCTGTTAAGAGTTTTACATCAGGCGATGACCGTCAGAACTACAGGTGTTTGAATGAAGGGAAAAAATTGATTTTTTCTCATTTTTCATGGACCCATAAGAGGCACGTAAGGAAAATTTCAAGGACAAGACTCAATAGACATTTTTCCGATATTCAATTTCTTCCCTCTCATCAAAACTTTTCTTCAAAGAAGTGAACCAGGAAAATCCTTAATTTACTGAGGCTATTCATGATCCATTGATTTTGACAGGTGGTGTAATTATTAACAGACATATTTCTTTCAGAATATCATGACTGGAAAGTATTTTCAAAATTGCGACCAGCAAAAGCCGATTTCGAAATGGCAATCCGGCCGAAAAGACTTTATTCAACAAGTCAGGCCTATCAAGTAGGTTCTTTGGCGACCCCAGAGCACGCGGCTGGAGTTCGAAGTATCAGAAACGTTCTGAAACTGTATAAGAGGAGTCGTAAAGGCCTCGACAGAGAGTGCGCATTTGTTCTTTTTCCCCCGTGGATTGTCCGCCCGTGGCGCGCAATGGAACTACGGCGCCTACGCTTATATACGGGAGGGGAAAAAGCGAAAAAGAGAAAATGCGCACTTTCTGTCGAGGCCCTGAAGGAAAATTCATATGCAATCGGGAACTTAAAACGATAAATTCGTACTAAATTCCACCCAACAACCGAAGAGAATTGTTCATAAAGTTTCTGTTGAAGGGGGTTCATATTAGTTGCAGCAAGCTTATTTCAGGGAGACTACTATCATCACCTGAAGGATTCACCCGAATGGGATTCACTCGTACCCAGTGGCGGAAGTATTGAACCCACAGCCAGATGACCGTCAATGAGAATGGCTCAAATTGATGGATCACATTGATTCCTAGAGAAATATTTCACCGAATTACTATAATGAAGTGAGGTATTTCCCGCCATTGTGATTGTTCCACAGAAGAAATTGTAAGCCTTATTCGAGTTTGGCGTGTCTTTGTCCGAGTTAATTAGTTATTAATGAAAAAAGATGCCTGAGAACACAATGCAGAATAGAATTCCTTTGCAATCTCACAAGGGGGGACGACGAGGTTTGGGTCGCCAATCTCCCACAGGATTTTCTTTCCAGTTTTGTACTATCGAGAAGATGAAGAATCCAAAGTAACTCCGTCAAATGGATCTCCTGTGCAAAGATACAGCCACTGACATGAACATTGCTCATATACACTACCGGTCTAAAGTCTCAATACACCTGAAAATCAAACTGATGATCTTCAGAGTTGGATATCTAAGAACCTATTGATGGCAGAGAGCTCTGCGTGGTCGCATTTTGTAGCTCATATCAAGAACTTTTAAATCCATTTTCTTCATTTCCCACCCCGCGTGTTATACCAAAGACACACAAGTCAGAAGAACTACTTTTTTCGCAATTTTTCAGGAAAGGTATAAACGCCTGCCAATTTTGGTGAAATTGTTGGATCGCTATGGGACGAATGACATCTTCAATCACATGGAAAGATCTTTGAAATCCGTCTTTGAACCTCTCTCGAAGTGGTTCTGATTTGGAGATCTAACTGATTCAGTGAGGGTGTTTTTATCTCGAAAAATCACACGATAATCCAAAAATGATGAGAAACAGTCCATTTTAAGGCATCTGACCCTCATTACTGCAAGAGTTTGACTCAACACCGAGATCGCCATCGTAAATAAAGGCTACCAACCTTAAGCTCGGCTGTTTCTCTTCATTTTTGAATTATCAAGGGATTTTTTGAAAAAAAAAACACCCTCACTGAATCAGTTACCTCTCGAAACTAGAACCACTCTGAGAGACGTTCAAACACGGAAATTTCAAGGTATTTTTATGAACTCGAAGATGTCATTGAATTCATTGCGATCCAACAATCTCTCCAAAATTTGCTGGCGTTCGTACCTTGGCTGGAATATTGCGAAAAAAGTAAATTTTCTGACTCGTGTGTCTCTGGTATGATACGCAGGCCGGGGAATACAGAAAATAGATTTGAGAGTACTCGATTCGAGCTACAAAATGCGACCACGCAGAGCTCTCAACGACCAATAGGTTCTGAAATAACCAGCTATGAAGATCATCAGTTCGATTTCCAGGTGTATCGAGACTTTTGACCAGTCGTGTAGGTCCATGTTAAAAAGTGACATATATAAATATACTGGCAATGCTAACGTTTTTGCTTGTATTTCTGGACAGTAGGCACATTCGACAGTTATTCTAGATTCCTCATATTAACTGTGAACAAGTTCTTGGGGTGATTGGCGACCCGAACCCCGTGGTTCCCTCTTGTCAGTGTCGATCGCTCTCGTAACTGTGCCGATAGAAACTTGGATAGCCGACTTGATTCTATCAATGATAACAAGAAATGAGAAAAGCAGACTTCAAGGCTTATAGAGAAAGATCCGAGGCCCATGGATTATCATGCCGTGGTCGTTCATCCTGATAGGTTCCCCTAGTGTCCAAATGCGTGAAACGAGGTGTCCGGACTTCGGCTCGCCAACATCCAAATGACTCGATGCAATCATTTGGACAACATAACAATCCTGACTTGTAGTCTCTAAGAAATACTACAACCTCTAACTACGGACAAAATCACGACAAATGAACGTGAAAGGCCGGAATCGATATTTTCGAGCGCGAACAACGACTTATACTGTTCTGATCCGGAGAAAAGTCGACCGTTTTGTCCGTCGAAAACGGTCGTGGCACTGGAGATGCTTCATAATGCATTTTTTGACACTGTGTGCGCAAAGTTGTTAGAAAATGAGACTTCTCTTCATTATTTACAGTGCGAGAAGTAATGCGGGAATGACTTCTCGCATAGTTTTACATTCATGCACCGGTGGAGAGTGCGTGAATGTAACTTCTCGCTCTGATGAATTTTCATTCACGCACAGTTCCAAAGTATGATGTCACGTCATCCTTCTGAATTCGGCCTCTCTCCGAAACTCCGATTTCAAATTATTCTTGCTCGGACAGAGGTGCATTTGATTACAACTTTGCCCACAGTTGCAAAAAATAGTATACGCAACACGTGCGAGAAGTTTCCGCACACGTTGCCAACTTGCGCGAGAAGTAACATTCACGCACACTTCGAAACTTCTCGCACACTCAGAAGTACATATTTACGCACGCTCGCCGAGCGTGCGTAAATATGTACTTTCCGCACTCGTTTGGCAACTTGTGCAGAAATTGACCTCCTCGCACTTGTTGCGTAATATACTATTTCACTTCCGGAGTCGTGTATTTGTGCTTTTACATGTATTCTCTATCGTTCCTCATTGAGAACTCAATTTCCGACAAAATGGTCTTGTGGGACTGTTCTGATCCGAAGCAGCCCTTGTCATGAATAGATTGTAGGGCGCAAATGAGGATACAAGACTATTCTCTCCATATTGAATACATTCTCACATAGTACATCCAACTGTCAGAGATATACTAACTTGGGCTTTTGAGAATTGGATTGTCTTTTGTATCTCACTATTCTGCACGATGGAACCGTTCATTACCTCAAAATAAACCCCACAACACTTCCTTCTATAGGTTTTTCCGAGGCCTAGCGAATACTGCGACCCGTGTCTCCGTCTCTCAGATCGGATTCGATAAATATGCATTCTATTGAAAAAATTAACCCAACTCTTTTTGTTGCAGATGATTCAGAATATGGTTCAATACGTTCGAGATGCATGAGAAATGTCTTTGGGGGCACCACAGGTCATAGAAACTCCATATTTCGTACCATATGAGTGATTCCACGAGAAAACGATATATTGTCGACAGTTGGGTTTCGGATTTCTTTCCAAGTTAACTTTTTCGGTTCCATAGGTTTGAAGGTGAACATCTGTGATCATAAAAAAATTGTAAATTTTTTTTACAGACCTAGGTACATAAATCAAAATTATGTTCTCAATATTTCACGTCCAGAATTTTCGTAACTCTTTCACACTCAAATCGTTACAGCTCAAACATAACTTCAGATCTTCGGACGCAATTCGGCGCATCTCGGAGGTGCGCAAATTACCTCTGAAAAATCACTTTTTCAGCACACTGACATCGAAAGCCTATGGATTCCGCCCTGATCACGGGGCAGAAAATACCGCAATGCCACCCAGGCAGTGTTGTTTGAGAACTTCTTCACGCCAATTCAGGCCGATCAATTCGCTGCCATTACTCACTTCACACGGATCAAAACGGAGCTCGGTAGCGCGCGCGAAATTTTCGTCTGCTTTGTTATGAACACGTTGCGACGATCATAACATCATATCGAAAAATCTTCAACTGAAGCCTTCGATTTTGATTGCGATTTGGTGGAATTCATCAATCCCCGATAATGAGACCTGTCGCGAGTGATGCTCTGTGATCAAAATGAAATCCCGATAAATTCGATCTGCCAAATAACCACAGCGGATCTTCATCAAGCGATGCTGCTGTATTTATCTCACCAATTATTCAGAGATGTGACGTGATTCACGATTTTAGAATTTGGAAACCTGCCTCCATCCTTTCATTTTCTGATCTTTCTGTCAATCTGTTGAGCTTGTGGCAATCGACTTTTCTCCTTGGTTAGAGTGAGATTTCTTAGGATTCTTGAGTGACGAATAAAATTCCGAGAGCAACTCGCAATCATACCACACGTTATTTCATGTGACATCTAGCTCGAGTTCTATATCCATCAAATATTCGAGCAGGCCTTGCAGCTTCAATTTTGCGCTGCAGTAGATACGATTTATGATTGAATGAATACTACTAAATATTTGGTACAAGGGATTGCAGCAGCGTAGCGTAGTGAAGATTCGATGCGTTCATTCGTTAGCTCGAGCTTATCGACCTTTGATTTTGAGCACAGAGCATTATTCGTGATGGGCTTCACTTCCGGCGATTCATCAACTCCACCGGATTACAATGAAAATCGGAGGCTTCAGTTGAATATCATCCTATGTAATGCAATGATTGCTATAACGTGTTCATAACCAATCAGACGAAATTTTCGTTTACGCAACCGAACCGCGTTTTTATCTGAGTCAAGTAATTAACGGCAGCGAATTGATCGGACTGAATTCGCGTCCCGACAATTTCTCAAACAACAGTGCGCCCGCCACAACATTGCATGCTCCGACGATTTCTAACCGGTACGGCGGAGCGGCATTTTGCCCCGACATCGTGTCGGAAAGCATAGAATTTCGATATAAGAGTCACCGGAAAACAGTGCACGCACCTTAGTATGAGAATAACCTATCTCGCCCGCGGGTATGCCATGGACATAGAAGCATATGCTGTTGGTCCCGCATATCTCGTGTTGATCCCGAGACCCGTGAGTGTGAGTGCGAAAACATACTCCTAGGCTCGCGCTCTGATTGGTCAGGCTTTCCCCGCCACCGACACCGCTCGCGCGGCTGAACAAGGACATCGGTTTTTCTAACCCAATAATTTTCGAAGCAATGCCAAAATCTCGCACGATGACGGCAATACTGCATTACAAATTATATCCGTAGAGTAACAGTCCTCATAATATCCTCATTGAAACAATCAATCAACTCAAATATTAGTAGTTCCGTGGAAATTTTGATATTCGAGGATCGAAAATGTGCCAATCCGAAATCTCACTTCCAAGGTTTCTAAGATGGATTTTCCGATTTCTTGAAATATATGTAGCATAAAGTAACTCGCGCACGAATGAATGAATTTTCTCCCATGGGTACCATAAGTATAACAAGGATAACGCGGTAGTGGGCACGGAACCTGACATTTGTCACCACAATTCATCTCACTGCCTAACAGTTTCAGCTGCGGTCTTGAGGTTTTGGGGTTTTCATTTGGCCATCAGATACGTCAGAAAAAACTGACCAAGGCCTCCGTAATCTCGCGATGAGGGTCGCACTAGTACACTGTAAAAAAATTTACAAGCCCGGAAGGGAATTTTACAATCGCGCATGTAAATTTCCTTACCGGCGGAGCGGATAGAGCATTTTTTTGGGAGATCGCGATGCCGTCCCTTTTATTTATTATCATTTATCACTGTCGCCCTTTCAAATGCCGAGTTGTTGTCATTTCAATTCAAGTGATCCAATTTTATGTATGTTATACATAAAATGAAACGAGGGATGTTTGTTATTCGAAGACGCATCAATTTTATCGAGGGTTAGTTATAATCTATACACACTATTGACACGAATATTCTCAATCTGATAAGGGAGTCATGTCGAGGCCTTTCCTTGCTGCCGGCACTATACACAATCACCAAAACTCTGAAGCAGCATCCTTTGAGAGATGGAATATCACGAAAATTGGCCGGCACCGACCTCTCCGACTCACCCAATCTGCCGTCTGCTCCGAACCTGCAGCTGTTCTTGATCGAAACTTCCATCAGACTGATGTGATACCGCGATACTGGAATTCGCGCACGCGCATTCTAATGAAATTTACAAGTCGGGGACGGAAAATTTACAAGCCTATTCCACGTAAATTCACCATGCTCAGCATGGTGTCCCAAAATTTCCTGTGCTGAGCACTGTAAATTTACAAGCCACCATTGAATTGACGCACTTCATTGTAAGATAACCAAACTCAGCACTGTGAATGTACAATCACACTAGGCATTTCCACCACGAAGTTTTTTTTACAGTGTAGGGCACCGAACTGACCAAAAAATTGAGCAAGATCAAATGTTCGCGGGAAAGAGCTCCGCGAAGTATAAATGTCGATTTTTTCGAAATCTCAAGGCATGAAAAAGTTCCGCCCGACGATTGCCTTTGAGAATAAATTGGTACAGAAAGGCCTGGAATGAGGCAAGACACTTTCATCGAGGGAAATTTAGGGAGTAAAATTTCGAGTAAAACTGCGCCACAAAATGTGCGTGCTCGACACGCCCTCAAAAAGTGGTCTTTGAGCCCTTATAGCGGTGCTATTTGGTCCTTGATAGCATAATGTTTGATAAGTTTGCGCTCTCCAATCCCGAGTGAGCTCCACTGCGATGCTTCACACTCACAAAGGTCGGAATGATCGAAAACTACAGGGCACGGAATTGACATTTTGACCTCTTTCATGATGATAATTTTTCTGGGTAGCCCTCGATCAAAATACTCACGATTGCGCCAAAAAGAGGACCAAAAAATGAATCGAAAATGACCTTTCAGGTTTTTTGTCTACCTTTTTCAGGGCGCGTACAAGCAGGCACACATTATTCCAGAGTTTCCACGGTATTAATCATATGAGTTTCGTGGCCCAAAACTCATATATGTGCTGATGACCCCTCCGAGGTCACTCCAAGAAACATCATCGGTAGCCGTGAGGCTTGAGGTATGCGGTGGCCTTTTGTTGCTCTCTCTTAATACGAAGGGTTGTTTCTGGCACAGCAAATTTTCTGCCCAATTCCCCATTCAAACCAATATCTTCCTCTAAGAATCTTCTTCCATCTGGATAGGATCTATATCTTTCTACTCCTCTCACCATAATCTATCGATTGGTAACAATTTCTCCCCTTCTAGCTCCCTGAACCAATGAGGGACTCAGCTCCCTCACTCTCTGCATGTGTGTGTATGTATGTTTTTTTTCCTGAACGCTTCCTTTTTGACACTCCATTGGATCGATTTTTGCCTCTCCATGAGTTGTAGCGTATCACTCAAAGACGAGACCGGTGATTTCGGAGCTCTCACCTCCCACTCAAACTTGGTTCATGGGCTTTCGAGAGCAAAATTGATCAAATTTCGTCTCTCAATACATAAATATCTTCAAAAATAATAAATATCAAAACTAATAAATATCTCCTCTCTGGAGTATACTTGCCTCTGCATAATCTATCGATTGGTCGAAACCAAATATCTATTTGATCTCTACAGAACTCAAACTCCTGAAAAAATCAAATTCTCACCAAAAACTCCAGATTAATCATATTTGAACCGATTTTATCGAAATCCCGTCTCGATCAGATGATAGAAATCGTTGGAAAATTATCAGTTTGGATATTCCGAATCTCTCCAAGATGCTTTCTCAGAAGGATAACTCAAAATATGACGGGCTCGTGTTTAATTGTTCCAATGAGAACATTAAGAACTGTCACTCTACGAATCTAATCACTTATGCAGTATTGCCGTCATCTTGCGAGATTTTGGCATTGCTTCGGAAATTATTGGGTTAGTAGAACCGATGTTATTGACAGCTGCGCGCAAGTGGCGGTGGTGGCGGAGATGATCCGAAAAATCAGAGCGCGAGCCTCGGAGCGTGCTTACCTTCTCACACTCTCGGGTCTCGGCGTCACCACGAAGTATGACCGGGCCGCGATGGGTCACTTTCGGCCCTTGTCGCATAATGTATTAAGAAATTCCGGTTCTCGTATACCTCCATCATATATGGATGGTTCCGTGGGAATTATCCTCCATTTTTCCCCCAAAAAGCTATAACTCTGGGATTCAAAAGTACATATTTCAATGTGAAAAGCTGTGTGCTCCACGAATACAATATCTTCTGTCTGCATTCCTGAGTTTTAAGCTATTTTTTGGGCATTTCTTGAATTTCAACGATAGAAAACCTGAATTTTCTGATCATGCCCGGGATTTAAAGATCCCAAAACAAATTTTCCCGAAAAACTGAGGAAATTTCATTCGGAATGAGCACTTGTTTAGCTTGAATCCGTCGATATGAACCAAAGTTACTGTGATTTCAGTCAGTCACAACCAGAAGCAGCTAGGCGTGAAACCCCGTATTCACTCCACATCACAGAATTTTTCGATAAAGATTACGAGCCTGGTACAGGAAAAATTACCCTACATGCCCACAATCGTGGGACGCGCCACCTAGGAGCGCCAATTTTCACGGTCGTGTAGGGTAATTTTTTCTTGTACCGAGAAGATGCTTCCTTCCATACCACTTACAGCGATATTGCTGTAATAAATATTAATATCACCAGGAGTAAGAATAAATATAATTTAGCGAATTTGAAACAGTTTTATCAGTTCGTATGCTCGGCCTCGGTTCAGAATTCAGGCATCTTCATCAGAACGAGTCAAATAATGTACTTGTTGGAAATATACTTATACAACTAAATAGAACCATACGAATATATTCAAATGAGCGCGCGTCTTTTGTTGAACAACGGAACGGTTTGGTTGCTACGCCGCCCCACGACTGTCATCACTTCGTTGTGAGCCCTGTTCAAGTGCAGTCACGCCGCCAGTTAACCTCAACGAATTTTCCGCTGTGTATATCGTGCTTATTGTATATATTGATTATTGTGCCTATTGAATCTACGAGTCTACGAATCAACGAGTCCTAAATAAACGAGTCATCAGTTTATATAAATTGTGTGTGTCTCCTGCTTCAAAAGCCCTGCCGTGCTCTCAGGTTATGGGCCCAGAGCACGCTTCCAGTGCGTAAACAGTGCAAATCTTCAACAGATCCAGAGCCTCATCGCCGAGCAGAGCTTCGGAGCAGCATAATTTCACACACTATAAAGATTCGAGGTAAGTGAAAGTGTGTGATCGCGAATAGAGTCAAAATTGCGTTGTCTCAATGGTGAGCTTATTTAGCCCGAGTTCAAGTACGATTCTAAGATCCAATGAATGGTCCGCCGGCATAGCATAAATAAATACGACAGTGCGGTGAGTCGTATGAGTGTAGAATTTGATAGATTTCCAAGTTTCGTGTGTGATTGTCATTGTAGTAGGTTATCGACATCCTGGAGGAGCATCATCATCAAGGTTGCAGTTCATGTTGCATCGCGAATCATACAGCGTGTTCGTGGCGCGCACGTGTATATTCTCGCGCTATAAGCCAACCGGTGACGACGTGTTTTCGTGATATCTCGCTCTCGCGCGCGCGCGTCCTCTCTCTCTCTCGTTTACGTGTGTTAGGGTTAGGTTTATATCGCGACTCGATTCGATTCGGTAAACAGACTCAAAGGGGATTCTTTGTGATTCGTCGGTTGACATTGAATACGATTTATCGAGCATGCGGCTTGCTGCAATAACCTTGTTTCTTGATGCTCACGTACGCGCGTAGGGTGCATGTTTTGCTTGATCTCAAGACATGTAGATGTTCGCGGTTTTCTAACCAGGGCACTCGAATGTGTATTCTCGTTGCGTGGGGATGTTGCTGCTTACATTGGCGATCGCTGCGATTTCTTGTGAAATATCTAGGCAAATGTTCTGCATTCATGTTTATGTTAATATATATATGATGCATTGATGTTCGTGTTATCATATCACCGGTTCAATGAGTCAAGAGTCTACGATTCAAGAATCTATGAATTGACAGAATTTGACAAATATCCAAATATTTTATTGAATTTTGGTAGATTTTATTAAGGTCGAAATTTGAAATAAAATTTCCTAGGTTCAATTAAAATTTGGATTCCGGGGATCAATTACAAATTGAAACTTGATGTTCGGTGAATTTTTGTAGTTGATTTAGAAGTTTGTGACGAAGTTGCTTACAGTGCTCATATGTGTGTGCGCAACCCAAATCTGGATTTTATCACAGCAGTGCTTGTTAATATCCTAGAGAGGTGCACATATGAGTGCATATGCGGCAAATGAGTCCAAAACTTCTGCTTCTTAGTTTTTCTGAAAATCGCAGTGCATTTTCTATTAACTTGGAAGTATGAAACATTATTGAAAGTTATATCTGGTATAAGAATCAAACTGAAAGAATCTAGAAAACATACGAATCTCGGACGAATATTTACGAATCATTTCAATTCTGTTTCATATCCCGGTTAAGATGGCTGATAAAGAAATTCAACAAAATGATGAGATCTTGAGTGGATCGGAACAATCCTCTAACATTTTAGATGTTATTGTGGATCCAAATGAAGCTCGTCAGATTGAAACGATGGAAGTAGAAGAATCTCGAAATGATCAAGAGAAAAGTAAGATTCACATTTAGAACTTTCTCTTATTCATCTAAGTGTTGATGTGTTCATGAAAATGAGTTCTTAGATCAAGCCATCTGATAAATTCTGTAAGCTGTGAAAAGTTAAAGAATTTCTAAGTTTCTTGAAATGATTATGAATAAACTTATGAAGAAGAATCTAAGAATCAAAATAGTCAGGCCTGACACAAATCAAAAATCCAGATAATGATTCACGAATATTTTTTACAGCAAATAATAAGGACCCTAAGATTCAAAAAGAATATTCTACGACTCCAACTGAATTAAACTCGAGACCAATGAGTATGTCAACGCCAAATACAAGTATGAATACTGGTTCTACGTCAAGAGATAGACAGAACACGTATGTTCCCGGTACAATCAACATTTCGACGGATTTCGTACTTACATTCAGAGATGCAGCGAGGGATTTTAGTTCTGCTCTTACTACTCATAAGAAATTGGTCGAAAAATCCAGTGAAGTTGTCGACAAATTGAATGAGAGTCTGAAGTTGAGTGCTGATATTGAAAGGATGCGTTTGAGACGAGCCGAAATTGAAAAGGAGACTGAAGAATTGAAAAGACTCAACATGGGTCAACAAAGTTCTCAAATAAATCGCCCGTCTCAAGATTCCTTAACGAGTCAACCAAGTACGAGAGCAACTCAAGATTCTTCGATTCGCACTGATCAAAGACCGAGCACAAGTGCAACTCAAGATTCTACAACGATTCGCACTCAACCAAGTACGAGTGCAACCAACGATTCTTCAACGATTCAAATGAATCAAACGACTCCAACTGAACAGGTAAATAACCTACAAAATTTGACCACGACTCATGATTCTTTGAATCTAGAAGAGACTCTGAAATCAATTCTCGTAGGAAAATTAACAAACGATTCACTTACATCAAAAATTCATATTGACAGAAAATACAAACTGTCTGAAAAAATGAATTTCGATTTATGGTTGGACTATTTCAAGTCTGAATTACGAAGTTATGATTTGATAGATATCATTGACGATAATTCTCCTAATCCTAGAGAATTTACTGAGACTCAAAGAATTCGAAGAAAGAATCAAGTCAGAGACATAATCATGAATAGAATTGATGAAAAGTATCATAGTAGAATCACTAACATTCAAGATCCAAAAGAATATCTGAGCAAACTTCAAGAACTCAGAAGGAAAGAGTTGAATTTAGATCCTGTAACTATCAAAGGGAAGTTATATGAAATTCGAATGAAACGAAACGAGAAAGTATTCGACTTTTGCGAACGATTCGACTCTCTAGTGAGAGAGTACAATTTATCTAACGAGTCAAAACCCTTGGATGATGAAGAATTGAGTTCATTATTCTATCATGCAGTCTCTGGAGTGAATGAAGATTTAAGACAAACGAATCTTATAAAGAAAAACGATAACAAGATCGGAATGAATATAGATCAAATGAAATCATTCATGTTTCAGTCCGAATCTGATCGCAACCAACGCAATGATTCAAGAGTCAATAGAGTCAGCTACAATGAGAACGATTCTAATCCTTGTCATAGATGTGGTCAGAGAGGTCACAGAGCTGGTGTTGATTGTCCTCTCCACAACACTGACAAGTGGCTACATTATCGCTGCCAGACAGTTCACAAAAAGGGTGGACTTTGTCCAACTCCTAGACGAGGTAAGAGTCCTTCTATATCTAGGATAAATGATAAAGACTCAGATTCTAACAATCAAAGTAAGAATCTACGAAAAAGAAATTCTGGAAAGAAAAATCGAGGCAAAATTAGTAAGAAAGAAAATTCGAAAAAGAGTAAGAAGAATTTTAAACGAGCTGCTCGAATGGTTGTAGATTCAAGCGAAAATGAAGATGAAGAAAGCGAAAGTGAGAGTGAAGGTAAGAAATTATTCTCAAAATCATATCGAGCACGAAATTTTATAAATTTTATCGCAGATTCTGGTGCAACTGATCATATAGTGAATCAATCTATGCTTCTTTCTAATTTTAAAAGACTAGAAAATGGAATCATTAAGAGTGCGAATAAGAACGAATTTGCAAATTTAGTTATAGATGGGAAAGGTGAACTCAGTTTAGCAAATGAGACATCTGATCAAAAATTGATTCGATTGACTGATGTTATTGCTACTAAAGATTTATCTGAAAACTTGCTTTCTTTGAGAAAATTAGCTGACTCAGGGTTTTCAATTTATTTAGATGATAAAATCTTCAAAGTTTACAATAAATTTACAGATAAAATTCTTTTTCAAGGTACTTATAAGAAACCAAATTGGATTATTCGATTTGAAGTTAAAAATAACGAGTCTTATGATTCTAAAGAATCCACTTTGAAGAATTATTCATGTAATGCTCGAATAGTATCACATCTTGAATCACCAGAAGAGTCGAACACGATTCATAACGATGAAGAGTCGTTAGCTTCGGAGGGAGCTACTAACGAATCTATAAATACTGATTCTTCGATTGGGAGGGAGAAAGATGTAGTTCTAGTAGAGAAAACTCTCAACAATCAGCAGAATCCAGTAGAGTCTACCACGAATTTTTCCAGTAATAGCTCACTCAAGAATTTTATAATAAGCTCTGATGAATTGATATCGTTGATAGATTCGAATGATTCAATTGATAAGAATCTAGATAAACAAACGAGTGAAAATTCTAAAAGTTTGAATCTAGGACAACTATGGCATACTAGGTTGGGACACGCATCTTTGGGTTATCTTCGAACACTTCAGAAGAAAACGAATTTGCTAGAAAATGTAAAATTTGACGATTCTATTCTAGACTGTGAAGTATGCATAATGTCAAAAATGGAGAAATTACCATTCAAAGAAGTACGAGCAAGAGCTCAAAGACCTCTTGAAGTCATTCATACGGATATTATGGGAAAAATTAGTCCTGTGTCGTATCCCGGACAAAATGTATTCATTATAGTGTTTGTAGACGATTATTCTAGATTCTCAATGGTCTATTGTTTGAAGAGTAAAGACCAAGCTGGCCAAGCGTTAGAATCAGTCTTGATATCAGCTCGAAATTTGATAGGTGAAAATGTGAAAGTTTGCTATATTAAATCAGATCAAGCTCTTGAATATATGGGAGGACATTTTGCAGAAGTATTAGAAAAGGAGAATATAGAATCAAAATTATCTCCTCCATATACTCCTGAACATAATGGCACAGCTGAACGATTCAACAAAACGATTCAAAGAAAAATCTTAGCTCTATTAATTGATTCTGGTTTACCTATCTCAATGTGGGAATTAGCTGCAGAAGTTGCTGTTTGTTGTTATAACAAGACTCCTCACAAAGCTATTGGATATGATATTCCAATCAACAAATTCGCACCAAATGCAAGTTGTCATTTGGAACAAATTAGACGATTCGGATGTGTGAGTTATGTCAAAGTCAACAAATCAAAATCTAAGTTCGAAGCAAAAGCTATCAAAGTCTATTTGGTAGGATACAAAGAAACAAGTTACATATTTTGGCATCCCTCTTCACGGAAATTTTTAGAATCAAGAAATGTTAGATTCAATGAAAAATTAGTTTATGGTGATATTTACAAAAAGAAATCACTTACAAATGAAGATACGATTGAATCATCAAAACAAGTTGTTGATTCTATCAACGATTCGATTCACTTTGATGGTGTCAATGATGAAAGTAGTATTCCAGAAAAACAACTTGTAAATGTTTCATCTAAAAATAGAAAAAGAGGCAGACCTCGAAAAAATGAAAGAATTCCTACGACTCATCAAGGCGATAAGACGATTCAAACATCTCAAGGTCCTTTGACTCGCAGTAAAGCCAAAAGAAAGATTGATCATCCTGAGAATACTAAAAGTACT
Source organism: Eretmocerus hayati (assembly GCA_029851415.1). Classification (NCBI taxonomy): domain Eukaryota; kingdom Metazoa; phylum Arthropoda; class Insecta; order Hymenoptera; family Aphelinidae; genus Eretmocerus; species Eretmocerus hayati. Next base: position 110,645,353 of record CM056743.1, read on the forward strand.
TCAACTGAGAAACCAATACAAGATTCTAGTTTTGCTAACTATAGTGAGGTTTATAATGATTCTGATAAACGATGTGAGGATGATATTTTAGCCCATATTCTCATTGCTTCAGTGTACAAAGACCCAACGTCTTATGAGGAAGCAATGGCTTCTCCTGAAAGAAAATTTTGGATCAAAGCAATTAACGAAGAATTAGAGTCTATGCGTAAGAATCGAGTGTGGTCTTCAGTTGATCGACCTAAAACTCAGAATGATGGTACACGAGCAAATATTATAGATTCAAAATGGGTTTTCAAAAGAAAGATAGAATCAAATGATAACTTCAGATATAAAGCTAGATTAGTTATTAGAGGATTCAAAGATAAAAATATTTATGATCTAAAGGAAACTTACGCTCCAGTAGCAAGGTTATCTCTAGTTAGAGCAACTCTTGCTATCATAAATAAATATCAACTTCAAGCTTGTCAACTCGATGTTAAGACAGCTTTCTTGAATGGAGATTTGGATGAAGAAGTATACATGGAAATCCCAAAAGGTCTTGAGGTTGATAAAAATATTCTATCGACTCAAGTATGTAAACTCGAAAGATCATTGTATGGTTTGAGAGTTAGTCCTAAAAAATGGAACAAACGATTCAAAAAGGAAATGAAAGCACTAGGTTTAGAAAATGATTTACACGAACCTTGTCTTTTTACATGGAGGAAAAATGGAATAATGATACTTGTTCTCTTATATGTCGATGATATGATAGTTGCAAGTAACGATTCAAACAAATTATTGTATGTGAAATCACATCTGAGCAAAGTTTTTGAAATGAAAGATCTTGGTGAACCCAAACTATTCCTAGGTATGAATATTGAAAGAAATATTGAAAAAGGAACGATTCTATTACACCAAGCTCAGTACACTCAAACGATTCTAGAAAAATTTAATATGCAAGATTCCAATCCTCAAAATACGCCTATGATAACGAGACAAGTGAGTAACAAAAATAAGAAAAGTAAAATTGAATCAAACGAATCTCAAATTACGATTACGAATCAAGAATCAAAAAGAGTACCATACAGAGAAGCTATTGGATGTTTGATGTACTTATCAGTAGCTACTCGACCTGACATTGCTTTTGCTGTAAATTTTCTAGCTAGAAAACAGAGTAATCCAACTGAAACTGATTGGAAAAATGTTAAGAGAGTCTTTAGGTATCTCAAAGGAACAAAGAATCTAGGAATCGTTTTTACATCTTTAGGTGAAAATTTAGAAGCATTAACTGATGCTAGTTTTCGAGATTGTGATGATTCGACTTCAACTGGAGGTTATGTTATTAAATTGTTCGGGGATGTAATCGCTTGGAAAAGTTACAAACAAAAATATGTAACTCTTTCAACTTGTGAAGCAGAATATCTAGCTATGAGTGAAGCTTGTCGAGAACTCATCTCAATAGATAAATCGATTCGATATACATTAGGAAAGACTTTATATCCAGTCACAATTTGGTGTGATAATCAATCTGCCGGTAATTGCACTCAAATGGATGGTAGTCATAAGCTAAAAACTTTCGACGAATCAATTGATGAAATTACTAAGAAATTGAATCAAAGAGAAAAATCTGGGAATAGAGTCCATATGGCTGAAACACATGGTGATTTCATAAAACAATGTGTTGAACAAGGAAAGATTATAGTCAGATGGATTGCAACAAAAGAAAATGTTGCTGATATTATGACTAAACCATTGCCTTATGAATCACATGAATATCTTACTCGTAAGATTACAAAGAATCCAAAGAATCGATAGAAATGAGTCTGGAATCTTTATGAATCATGAATCAAAATAATTGAATCTTAATATGTGTTGTTTGTTTTCTTATATGTTCACAGGTGACGAACAACAATAAGAAGATATTTTCAAGTGTTTAGAAATTTAAGTTTGTTCTTCTGACAATTATCATAATGAGAACTGATATGCTTATTAGAATTCAAGGCTATGTAAACGATCCTTTATTTCACCTGACCACTTGTTGTTCAAATATTTTTCTTATCAGTTAAACAGCATTGTGTTTACAACGATTCAATTATAAGATTTTTTAATGATTTTTCTTTAGATTCAAAGGCCTTTACATTCATATGGATTCAAAGATTTGTATAAGGGAGGGAGTGTTGGAAATATACTTATACAACTAAATAGAACCATACGAATATATTCAAATGAGCGCGCGTCTTTTGTTGAACAACGGAACGGTTTGGTTGCTACGCCGCCCCACGACTGTCATCACTTCGTTGTGAGCTCTGTTCAAGTGCAGTCACGCCGCCAGTTAACCTCAACGAATTTTCCGCTGTGTATATCGTGCTTATTGTATATATTGATTATTGTGCCTATTGAATCTACGAGTCTACGAATCAACGAGTCCTAAATAAACGAGTCATCAGTTTATATAAATTGTGTGTGTCTCCTGCTTCAAAAGCCCTGCCGTGCTCTCAGTACTTCTATACCGAAGTTTTTGTGAGGTTAGATGAAATGCCGAGCTGGCGAGCTCACGGCGCGCTTAGGCGCACCCAGCTCTTCTTCATACTGGTACGGTAGGAATGACCCCACAAGTGCCCGCAAAATTTACCCAAATTCACCGCTTTTTTTCACCAAATCCAGTACAATTCATGACGTGAAATAAAATTTACCGGACAGAATAGGTAATTTTTCTCGACACTTATCCGCAATGAGTAGGCTGAAATGTCGGACGTTCCGCGATTACCCTTACTGTGCCCGTAATTTTTACCGAAAAATTCTGGGCGCGCATTCATTTCCTGGAAGCCTTCATATTTTCACTCAGACCGTTTTTCATGATTTGGGCGCTGCAACCATAGAGATTGCAACTCCGGTTCTAGTTGATAGAATCGAACTCAACGGGCGGTCACTTAGAAAAAACATTTTCACAGTTTTCCAGAATAATTGGTTTTGAAATCCCATAATCTTGCGCTTATGCGCAATAAATTGAGATTTCTTGTAATTGAAATTAAATAAGTGCTCAGAAAACAGCTCATATCGAGATATGCAGAGTGAAAAATTCCATTAGTGACGAACATGAATTTTCAGATGAAATAATGTACTTTTTAAATAAACCAAAAGATAGCTTTTTGAAAGAAATTACTTTCACGGAATCGTCCATACAATCTGTTACAGAAGGTGTGAACATACTATTACCGAGGTGTAGCAAAAAAATTGTGAATTTGATCCGTGCTTTTCAAATTTTTTGTAAACCCTCGTGGTTCTTGTAACTCTTACGCAAAGTATGTCATTTCAGTGTTACGCTAGACGTGTAATGATTAGCTATCTTCTGCCGTACAGTTTCGCGTACGCGAGGCTAGACCTCACGCGCCCGAGAATCTCTGTCCGGCAGCGCGCTGATTCGCGTACGCGAAAACAGGGATCCCTTGCGTGCGCGAGCAATCCAAAACCTGCGTACGTGAACGTATAATCATGACTCGCATGTGCGAAGATCCCTGTTTTCGCGTACGCGGATCAGCATGCTGCCGGACGCAGATTCTCGCCCGCGCGAGGTCCAGCTTCGCGTTTGCGAACTGTACGGCCGAAGATCAGTAATCATCACACGTCTAGCGTTACACTAAAATCCCATACTTTGCGTAAGAGTTACAAGAGCCACGAGGGTTGACAAAAAATTTGAAATGCACGAATAAAATTTACAATTTTCTTGCTATCTCCCGGTAACATTGTGTACACACCTTTTGTAACAGATTGTATATAATAGAGATGATAGGAGAACAAGAATTTCCGAGTGGTTTTCGATCGGTGGTTTGCTCACCTTCTCGATGAGCTAAACCGTGAAAAAGTTACGAAAATTTTGTGAAGGAAAGTTGAATACATGATTTGTGTACCAGGGTCTGAACGAAAATTTCCAAGTTTCTTTAATCAAAACAGATTGTCTTATTTTAACCCATGAAATCGAAAAAGTTCACTCCAAAAGGAATCTGAGATCCTAACTTTGACCATATATCGTTTTCCCATGGAATCACTCGTATACAATAGAATGAACAATTTTAGGAAAAATTTTGACAAACTACCCTTTTTTGGTACGTAGGACCGTTTAACGCTGAGCGACTCATATGTGAAACAGTCCATTGGATATATCTTGAATTAGTTCCAAGGCTGAAGGTAACGATGTAAACAGATAACAGATTTTCAAATATCTGGAATCCCCCGATCAAATGAGCTCTTGTGAGATTCCGTTTACGATGACAGGCTATGCTCGGTATAAGCAAAACTTAGCTATAGGGATGTGATATCGATGTCGGGTTGCCTGCGTAAAATGGCTGGGTAACAGAGCAGATTTAGCATTGGTAGCATAGGGGTTTTGCTTCATTGAAGTCTCATCTCCCACGGTCTGGCACAGACACTTATGTAAGGACCTGATCCTCCTACTCTTGGGCTTGATAGACATAAGTCAACCCGGGAGAGCTAGAAACTCAATATTACCATCACGGCCTTATGCATCCAATGTTAAAACTGATCTCTTCGTGGCTAACATTACGTCATACTTCTTCCACAAGTCCTCCGCCGCACTATTCTCTTTCGACTGGATATTAAATTTGAAAATTTGCAATTATCCGAACATTCTGACAAATATGTTCCTTATCCTCTTTCTCATTAACCTGAGTACATTTCAAATACTATCACATGCAACTGCGTCTTAATGGTATTCATTGCTCAACTCATCTCCACCGAGAATTTTTGGCTTTGTGCCATATCAAACTAATCCCCTGGACTACCATCGTTATTGATTTTCACTATCGCGAATGATCTTTGTATGATATTCTGAGCTTTCGAGGTCAGCCACATCTCAATCAGGCGCGGATCTTGATCTACTCGTATGCAATCTTGTATCCAATCTTGCGTGCGAAAATTTATGAAATAGTCCGAAAAGACTGTCGATGTAACACCGGTAAAGCTGCTAACAAGTCCTAAGAGGGCTCTTATTTAGAACTACTATACATTACGACGGAACAATTCGTCATGGAAGCATCACATATCGTGATTGATTTTCTGGGCCTTTTTTGTGAGTGATTTCAGGAGGTTACAATGTATACAGATGAAAGATTCATCTCTTTGTACAGCATTAACCTGTAAGGTTTGTCAACTCGTACGGTCAGAGGAACTATTAGAGGTTCACTGAAAACTCTTTCGTCCCATGCACTGAGAATACATCCTTCATCAACACTCAGTAATTTTGGCCAGATTTCTTGATGAGATGGACACTTTGTCACTCCTAAGCGATAAGCAAGTATCAGAGAGGAAGCTGCATCCGTTTTGGTGTAACCACGCATAACGTAGGTTTGATCATGTTCGTGAAACCAGGTAATGGCACATCGGCTTGAAGTCCATAGCCACTGATGCAGAACGAACGGAGTAGCAGGAAAATATTCGAGATTGTGTTCGAAAGGAATGCACGGAGATTGTTCTTTTTTCTGCCTTCGGGAAAAAGTGACAGCTTCTCCCCAGCTCAAAATTGCCTCAAGTACTCCGTCCTAATTTTTTGGGAAGCGCAAACACATCCGAGAGATCAATTTTTTCCAATCGAATAGGGGGGGGGGGGGGGGTCGATGCCACCGCATGGCTCAACATACTATAGAGCTTTGGAAATCGTTAATGCCCGGTCATGTAATCAAACGTCATTCCTTGATATGTTTCTATATTTATATCTCTGCGGAGTTGCAATCTACGATGGCACAGTGAAACATGACCATGGCGTATAAATCATTTACGTGTACAGCTTTTTTGAACGGGCTTCAAAATTTCGAGAGGGACGTCTAGGTATTGCGACCTTTTAGAGCTTTGAAGACATTGTGAAACATAATGAGGATTATTAAAGCCAACACGAAGCAGAACAATTTTTGTGGATCGCGTTTTTTTGAAATTGAATTCATTCATCAACAAAAGCCACGCCAATCACGAGAACTTCTCATTCAATTGTAATTCTAAATTTCAACGATCTGGTCATATCAAATCCATTATACGCGCGGTCTCAGGGCCTCGCCAGGAAGTGCTAATTTGAGCCATCGGTATCTATCTATTCGTCGAAACACTGGAATTCGAGTGCAATGCGTTACAGGATTTCTGATCATAGAGGTGGATTCAGAAATCGAGACAAAATATGGTAGGATCAATCCGTTCAGGGAGAGTCACTCTTTCATTATTTCATTTGAGTCATGAACCGGACTACCGTTTTGAGGAAAACATGTTTGTAGAGGATGAATTCTTCTTGCCCACACCATTCACATTCTTGGCAAAGTATATCGACATCACGGTTGTATAAACAGGTGTGGGAACTCCCATTGCAGACATGGTTCTGATTTTGGAGCTCGAAAATTTCCACTTCTACTCACTTTTGGCCGTAACGCTGCGATCGAGTAGTGAGCGCACATGTTGATGTTGATGTCTACAAAACCAATACTTGACGTCAACACCAGGACTCTAACCCTTGTGCGCCACCATGTTGGCTAGCAAGCACTGAAAAAAATATCGTCAAAATTGCAGTTTGGTGTCAAATTGCAACTCGTAGATAATTGATAGGGATACTTATGGTACAGCTATGAAAGAGGGAAAATTCGAGTGTGATTCATGGGATTGGGCATGTGTAAAATACGTAGTTGGTGGATTATTTCAAAACATCTAGTTTGAGCGATTCGAGCCGCGGATTGCTCAAATTAGATGTTTCAGCAATTTTCTCAATTTTCTAATGGTCAACAAATGTACCGATGAAAATCCATGTCCAGTCCTGGGTCAAGAAGGCAAAGTATGATGCACAGTACATTCCATGATCTCAATTTTGTTACTGTTGATTCTTATGAAAGCGAATGTTCGCGGCGACTAAATGGCAGAATTATATGAACTATCGAAGGAATATTCTCGAGAATTATCCAAAGGAGGAAGTGATCGTGAGAGAGTTCACGACATCGCAGATTGCATTAGTGCGCATTTGAGTAGACTATACATACTATCCAAAATCCTATGGATGAATTGGTTATGTCCTTAGTATGTTTTGATTCTGATTCCGAAAATATCTTACTACTCGATAGCAACACCCCACTCACCGTGGTGGAAATGAGTATTACCCCTGGCTCCAATAAGAGGGCCAACTTTTTATATTGAGTTTCCAGACCTGTTTGTACGACCGTGATCGACATTAAAGATGATCACTGGGGATACTTTTCGGGTAAAGCTGAATCCGTGAATATTGACATTTGAAAATTCGTAGGCTTTACCAGTGTGCACAATAACAATCGTGGTATGTACGCGTTAATATCGACGAGAAATCCTCATCTTTATTCTACCTCGCTTCTGAACGACTCAATCATAAGCATAATTTCAAAATCGACGAAAAGATATACCTAGCTAGCATCGCCCGCGATCATTTTAGACATGGGACGTCCTCACAATGGCAAATTTTAGGAAGGTCCGATTAAGATGACCAATTGTTGGCTAAAAGACGGCTTCCGGGCAAGCTTTGGAAATCTGTTCAACTTTGTTGAGTTTTGGGACGTCCCAAGAACATGCAGGAACATGCGCTCTTGGACCCAGGAAACATTACCTCGAATGCATATCCAAACCACCACCTCAAATATCTCCCTTTTTCGATGACCTTTTTCCTTGCCATGAGAGGACGAACAATCTTAAGAGGTCCGACTCGAAGTCCGGTTATGGAACGTTTCAAGGATGTCCAAAGACTTGCCCTTGAGGACAAGGTAGACATAACCTCAAACGCATGTCCAAATGACCACCTCGAAAATGTCCTTTCCTTGATGACCTTTTTCCATGCTATAGGTGGACATCGCGGTCTAATAGAAGCGCTGCCAGAATGTCCTAACGAGGCTCAATTCTTGACATCCTGTGGACATCCGTAATAAAATAACAAAAGCCCGGGATGTCAAAAAAAACATGTCCAGCTCATGTACTGAAGATGTCCTTGACACTTATACCGCAAACCCTTTGTTGTATCGTGTCATATTCTAACGCATCTGACTTATGAATGAGAGACTAAATAAAATACGGATGTGCGAGATTGAGAGATTTCCAATAGCTTAATAACTAACGATCATCACGAGTTCGAAAAGAGAAATCTGCACATATTAATTATAAATGGCTGGGAGTCACAACAGTATAATTCGATTAATATCGATTTTTTTGCATAATTCCAAGCATCTTAATCACATTGGCAATTCTTTCGGAATTATCTTCCAACAGTATCACGGCATCCCAAAAAGATGGTACAAGTCGATGATTCGCTAACTTTTCCCCGAGATTTGAATAATCTTATCCTTGTTTTTCCCTTGCAATCATCAAATTCTGACGCCCAAGATATTTCTATGAGTTTTGGTTCATTACATGAAATTTTTATTTTTTCAAAAGATATCATGGAATCTCAATGATCATCTTCTTGAATATTTGTGTTGTATTTAATACTTAATCGACCACAAGCTGTATACAGAGTTGTTTAAAAATCCTAGAACAAGGCCCTATCGAAGATTATGCTTATTTATTGAGGACATAAGACATCCCGTTGATTCTGCAATGCATTGCTCATTAAAAATGGTTAAGTTAGTTGGGATAATACTTTCCTCTACGCTCAAGACTCGAATAGGCATTTAAAGATGCCATATGGATAATACTTTCCTCTACGCTCGAGACTCGAATAGGCATTTAAAGATGCCATATGTAACAAAAGCTTCTGGCCGAGTGGACAAGAGCGAAGACTAAAAATCCGAAGGTGACAGGTTCAAATCCCAGCGGCGGCAGGTGATCACATTAATAATTCTTTCCGGCACATCATTTGAATCAAATCACTGTAATTAATTTCCAAGATAGATGAAGTTTCAAAAGTTAGAAAAAGTTCGCTCACCGCGCGGAGAACTTTTTTGCATTTCTTCGCTTTTTCCCATGGGTACAATAAACAGTATCCTAGATGTCGAAATCATGTCCACAGGATGACCTTCGGACGTATTTGGATGTCCTTCGAAACGTCCCTGGGACGTTCATTTGCATGTTCAAAAAATGTCAAAAGAGTGGAAGTAGTACGCCTTTCTGGCGAACAAAGTGACGCAATTTCTGTACACAAAATTTGTCATATTATCAAGGAGACGTTCCCAGGACGTCTTCTTTCCATCAGAATGCTAGCTGGGTATTTTGTAGTAGAGAAAATTACCACGATTTGGTTGAATAGCAATTTTGATGAGCAAACTTCTATGACTTCGTATCAATCGCGCGATCTCAGGACACATTTCATTGTTTTTCCTTCATAGTTCCTTTTCATACTTCCCACCAGGGCGCTGTCGCACCTTCTAATACTTTATCCGAATCATGATCCAATCTTTCGTTATCTGAGTACCAATTGATCCCAAGAAATCCGATGATTCAAGAAGATACGTAATAACTGAGGAATCATGCACCAAAGATCCACAGAAATATCACGAGTATATTTTCAAAAATGTGACGCAGTTTTGACCAAATGTTGCTTGCGTAGCGCGCATCGTATGTCTGGTATCCAATGAAATGAATTGTGATCGCGTTGGAGAATTGAGGCGTTCCACTGTTCCATTTCAGTAGCTCCTTGTTTGATGAAGTCAGTAGGTTCTTCATGAGCTCAATGTGATCAACGATCAGATCGTTGAGTCTCGATCGCACAGATCGGAGATCTAGATTATTCTCGGTCCGATATCTGGACACAATCAACGGCTGGATAAGACTATTTCATTCGCATTCCAGGGAGCGCAGTTCCAACCATGTGTCCCCGCAATTTTTGCCATTACATCTTCCCTACGCCTTACATGGAGTGATCACTCTTGGAATCCGCCGTAATGAAGATGAGTTCTCGAAGCCTCTCGTGATCCGTAACTGTACGGAAGGAAGAATGGATGCGACTGGGCCTTCGCGGTGTTATGGCTACTGGCGATGGAGCCCGCGATCATTCCTCCTCATGATCATTCTCTGATTCTGTGGTCAGGTATGATTTTATCAGTAATTTTGATTTGTGCTGCTGCTCACGTGGAATTGAGTGATTGGCAAAATTATTCAACACGATAGGCGCTGATAGTTGTCGATGTTCCAGGTAATGATCATTGAGGTGGGTGAGAAACGAAATCCCAACGCGCACAGGCATTCCAAATCGAGCCATGGGCAGGAGCAGGGCCGCAGGAGAGCAGTCTCTCGTCCTATGGATACGAATAATATTTCTCGGATATCGGATGTGGCCAAAAAATGGGTTAGACCGAGAAATGCTCACCCCTCAAAATTTCTCCTTCCAGCTTGGGATGCATGATTAATGTTAATTCTCAACGCATCGTCGAGAATCATGACCACTCCTGTTTTTATGACCAGCCCATCTCGAGGATCTTGGACGTAAATATGAGCATCTTGTAGATGCAACCATGGATTTGTCTACACAATTATGAGAGATTCTGATACATCGGAAAATTTTCACACAAGATGTGTTACGGTTCGGTCAATTTGGTCTTTGAATACAGAACTACGGGCAATGGACTGATGTATATGTTAATGTTCTATGAACACGTTGATGGGTCGCACGGCATTGCATGTAATGTAATGGAGACTTAGATTTACATGCAAGGTCCTATGCTAGTCTCTACCCCAATAATAGGGAGAAGAAGAAGGTGACATCGGATGTAGGTGACGAAATGAAAGACTCCTAATCACTTTGTGAGTTTTGTCAATTCTTAATTTCGATACCTGTTTCGAAAAATTCATGAATTCATATTTTTGGGAGACATTTGAGGAATAATACTCCAATGCTGCTTCTTGACGTGTAAGAGAAACTGGAGAAGAAGCATTTCGTTACTCATGTTATGAGAATTTTTGCAGGAAAAAGTCCATTGATGAAAATGATCAATATTACATATTTGTCTTTACCAGGTCTTCATCGAACCTATATATTGAGATTCTGGTTAGGATTTCTAACTCCATTTCAAGCTTTATTAGGGTAGTCCCACCCGTATGATTACTGTAACTAGACCTGAGCAGTTGATGTCTTCCATATCAAATTTCTTGTGGATTCTTGATAGCCGTCAGCTCTATCGATTTATGATGTGAATAAAGCAGAAGTTCGCAATTAAATAATGTCCGAATCTGACAATCTCCTGACTGATCGAAGGGTAGAGTGGGACGGAGAGGGCTTCATCTCAAAATATCTCGTCGAGAATTCAAAACCACGGCACTGTATACGAATACAAACTTCGGATAGCTCTCAAAGAACCCATGTGTTCGCAGTCCTCTCTCTATCATGATTTGATGTCTTTATACGAATATTTTAATAGTCAATGGACTCGCCTCCACATGCAGAATCGTTGAGAGTTATCCGTTTCCATTCTCGGGGCGGAAGCCCAATTTCGCATTTCACATGTTCCAACGTGCGAACAAACGTACTGAAATCTCGCTGGTATTTGAATACACAGCTTAGAGTGGTACGTCATGCATGTGAAGGCTTCTGGAGGGAGGAGGGAGAAGATGATACCCTACGATCACAGAAGATGCTCATAATTTCTTCCAGACGTTTTGCATTGGGCTTTCCTAGAATACAATAATGATATAACATTCGATGTTGCGGGAGCAGTTACAGTCATCGCTGACTCTAAATCAGGGAAGGATACCTGGAAGCTGACTACCCCTGTGGTGGGCTGATGCATCAACCCATGGCACGTATTATGATTGTCTGAGGGTAGTACCTCTTGGGTTGTTTGAAAATCTACCCTATTTCACGCTTATGACTCATGCTAACTCCATCAGCGGTGGGCTGCCGAGATACGTATTTTTGTAACTAGGGACGAGGTTTAGGAGTTTTCCGTACACGGAACGGAAATCCTCACTCGGCGACCGAAGTCACTCTCGCAATTTCTACATGGCTACAAGCACTGATATGGTCGAACTGCGTCGCTACTACCTGAACAACGGACATTACTACCAGAGAGACTTTGACTCCTTTGATTGCAGAGCAAATTCCCAAGTTGGCCATGTACCGTTTCTCTAGAACAACATAATCTTTGGTAGAAAAGGGTCCGGAACGATGCTTCGATGGGGGGAGGGGGAGTGGGAGGGGAGCAACTTTTCTGTCGGTGTACCAGCGTGAGAACCTGGGAGAGAGCACCTGGTGCTTCGTAACATAGAGCGGATGGCGTCAGGTGATCCCATGTAAAGTACAACTCAGGTGGAACTCGAAGATCGGAGGACTCGGATGCTACGGCGAGGTTTTCAAATTGCAACCCTCGATTAGAGGTTGTTTGCATTCACCAGGGGACTGCAAGAAATTCAGGCATCTTCTTTCGTCACTAGCGAGCGATTTCAATCGGAGAGTTTTGGAACAGAGCCTCTTGGCCTGTTCTGCGAAAATTCCCGAATTTCAACCCTCGATTAGAGGTTATTCGCATCAGGGGTGTCAAGCGTAGTAGAGTCCCTCCCCTCCAGCCCCTCCAGTCGAGTGCAGAGAGCGTCGCGGCTCACGGCGGAGGAGCCCCTTCCTTGCGACGCCACGGCGCGCTCTACACATGACTGGAGGGGCTTGAGGGGAAGGACTCTACCACGCTTGACTGCCCTGATTCGCATTCACCGGGAGGGGGGGGCTGAAAAGAATTGAGACAACTTCTTTCGTCACTGAAAAGCGATCCCGATCGAGGAATTTTGTAACAGAGCCTCCTGGCCTGTTCTACAAAAATCTCCGAATCTCAACACTCGATTAGGGGTTGTTCGCATTCACTGGGGGGGGGGGGGGCTGCGAAGGATTCAGGTGCCTCTCTCCGTCACTAGTGAGCGATCCCAATCGAGGAATTTTGGAACAGAGCCTCCTGGCTTGTTCTTGGATAATTCCCAAATTTCACCCCTCGAGTAGGGGTTGTTCGCATTCACCGGGGGGGGGGGGGGCTGCAAAAAATTCAGGCACCTTCTTCCGTCACTGGTAAGCGATCCCAATCGAGAAATTTTGCAGCAGAGCCTCCTGGCCTGTTCTATGGAAATTTCCGAATTTCAACCCTCGATTAGGGGTTCTTCGCATCCATCGGGTAGGCTGCAAAAAATTCAGGCTCCTCCTTTCTTCACTAGAAAACGATCCCAATCGAGAAATTTTAGAACGGAGCCTCATTGCGTGTTCTAGGAAAATCCCCGAATTCCAACCCTCGATTAGGGGTTGTTCGCATTCACCGGGAGGCTGCCCAAAAATTCAGGCACCTCCTCTTGTCACAAGGAAGCGATCCCAATCGAGAAACCCTGGAGCAGAGTCTCCTGGCCTGTCCTTCAAAAATCCCCGAATCTCAACCCTCGATTAGGGGTTATTCGCATTCACCGGGAAAGGGGGGGCTGAAAAGAATTGAGACAACTTCTTTCGTCACTGAAAAGCGATCCCGATCGAGGAATTTTGTAACAGAGCTTCCTGGCTTGTTCTTGTATAATTCCCGAATTTCACCCCTCGAGTAGGGGTTGTTCGCATTCACCGGGGGGGGGGGGGCTGCAAAAAATTTAGGCACCTTCTTCCGTCACTGGTAAGTGATCCCAATCGAGGAATTTTGGAACAGAGCCTCCTCGCCTGTTCTACATAAATCCCCAAATTTCAACCCTCGATCAGGGGTTGTTCGCATACACCGGGGGGGGGGGAGGCTGCAAAAAATGCAGGCACCTCCTTTTGTCACTAGTAAGCGATCACGATCGAGGAATTTTGGAACGGAGTCTCCTGGCCTCTTCTACGGAAATTCTCGAATTCCAACCCTCGACGAGGGGGTGATCGCATTCACCAAGGGGGCTGCGAAGAATTCAGGCACCTCCTCTTCTCACAAGGGAGCGATCCCAATCGAGTAATTCTGGAGCAGAGCCTCCTGGCCTGTCCTTCAAAAATCCCCGAATTTCAACCCTCGATTAGGGGTTGTTCGCATTCACCGGGGGGGGGGGGGCTGCGAAGAATTCAGGTACCTCCCTCCGTCACTAGCAAGCGATCCCAATCGAGAAATTTTGGAGCAGAGCCCCCTGTGTTGTTCTTAAATAATTCCCGAATTTCACCCCTCGATTAGGGGTTGATCGCATTCACCAAGGGGGCTGCGAAGAATTCAGGCACCTCCTCTTCTCACAAGAAAGCGATCCCAATCGGGTAATTCTGGAGCAGAGCCTCCTGGCCTGTCCTTCAAAAATCCCCGAATTTCAACCCTCGATTAGGGGTTGTTCGCATTCACCGGGGGGGGGGGGCTGCGAAGAATTCAGGTACCTCCCTCCGTCACTAGCAAGCGATCCCAATCGAGAAATTTTGGAGCAGAGCCTCCTGGCTTGTTCTTAAATAATTCCCGAATTTCACCCCTCGATTAGGGGTTGTTCGCTTCCACCGGGGGGGGGGGGGGGCTGCGAAAAATTCAGGCACCTTTCTCCTTTTTTAGGAAGCGATCCCATTCGAGAAATGTTAGAACAGAGGTTCGAATCCAAGAAAAAAAATTTTCCGACTTCCGATTAAGATAATCGATTGGAATTTCAGAGTCATTACCTGGACATCGGCCGTTGTAACCAATTGGGACTTGCGGACGATGCATACGATAATGTACAGTAGAACCTGTGGAGTTCGACACTCCCTATGTTAGACACCTCCTCAAGTTTTACCTACACCATCGGGACCGGAAAAAATTACTTCTGTTCAAATGGGGAATTTTTGTATGTTGGACACTCTATATGTACGACACCTCGCTAAGTTGGACCCCTCAGTGGGGACTCAGCAATAGTGTTCCGATGTATTAAAACCTTCGGATATGGACATTTCAAACTATATGGCTTATGCTGGAACGTGCATTTGCCCATGATGATAATGAGACCAAGGTCGAAGACATGATCTTCAAGGAAATTGCTTTGGCAAGACAGCCGAGAATCGACGAATTTTTGTTGGAAGGATCAATTGGATAGTCTAATTTTCTTTATACATTTTTTCATACATTTGTACATATTTGAATACGATATCTCGAATTTTCGAACATGTCTCATTGTCAGTCATTTATTGATTCTTCTATGATTAATTGTACGCATTACTGATATTTGGATTTCATCACTGAATGATTTGGAACGATGAACGTTTAACTGATGACATGATTGGTGTCTGCATTATTCGATTTTTGATCTAGATATATTTTTTTTATTATCATCTGGATATTTGAATCCGATACTTGAGATCCTTGGATATGGCTCAGTCATTTATTCATTTGTCAATAGATTAGGGCACATTCTTCAGATATTGAGATTTTTTAATTGAATGACTTGACGTCATGGTGAGTCAATTTCTGGCATATCCGTGTATGCTGGACACCTCGCTATGTTGGACACTTTCATTCGGAACCAAATTGTCCGATTTAGACAGGTTCTACTGTATGTGTGAGTATACCCAAGTATGATGGACTGAGACAATGCACAGCGTATATAATATACTCTAGTAGAAGTCAAATCAGTTGAAACCCACTCGAGATATGTCCCCGATCAGTTTCTCCTGACCGAGAACTGATCAGTGTGCTAACGCTCGTGATGCCGGGGGACTGACTGGGGACCTGAATTGCTCGCAAAATTCGAAATGCATGTGCTGTCTGCGAGCCGTGCTGCTCAGCTGCTACAACTGAGGGTTGATTGCGGTCGGATTTTCCCGAGATTTTCCACTGAGTTTTCTCATACCAATTTTAAGAGAACCTGTGAACATCATATCATCCGAGTGTGATATAAGTGTAGTGAGACGCAGATTGTATAATCGCAAAGAAGCCTGTGTTTTTGTTCTGAAAAAGGACCTTATGCATATAGGCCGAAATCTGCTCCAAAAGTTTTGGCCCCAAAAGTCCTGGAAAAGATAGGCTTTTTGGGCCTAAAAATTTCCATCGGAACTGACCTCAAAAGCCGTAGTAGCGCATAACCTCCCCATTTAAAATACATTGGGAACGCCATTTTTGGTTCACAGCTCGAAACTATGTACATCGCCCTGGCTAATTCTAATGGGATGTTGTTGTCCATCAAAAGATACAACTTTTCTGTACACTTTGGTGAAGGGCTACGATGGGCTATTGGGTTAAAAATCGTGTTATTTCTAGAATTTTCGTGACTCTTGAGCTGAGATAGCGATTTAATCGGAAACGAAGAGGTTTAGCGAAAAATTGCCGGGGATAAAAGTTTTTCATTTTCAATTATTCTTCACAGAATCATTGATTTTATAGGCCCAAATTTACTGGCAAAGCCTCAGTCAATCAGAAAGTGTGAAAAAATGTTATTTTCTGCATTTTTAGGCCTTGAAACGTAATATAGGGAAAAATTAGTGAAGAGTTTCAAAAGATCTTCAAAAAATACACATTTTTCATTCATGTCATTTTCTCGAAAAAACCCTTCCCCTTCGATTAATAACGCAAGAAAGGGCCAAAAATACGATTTGAGCACTTTAAACTCGCAAAAGCTCGAGAAATTCAAACGCAACCCCCCTAATATTTCAGCCTTGAAAGATGGTTTTTTTCCTATACTTTCAAATGAAAACAAAAATTTTTGCCGTAGAGCTAACCTATATCAAGTTATTGCGTTTTTAATGCAATAATGATACTTTTCCCGCTCAGTTACGATGTTTTGGCCCCGTTCATCACTCCGTTCTGTGTTTGGGAATGCGAAATGTCATGAATGACTAATATATTGAGTTACGAGATGCAATAGGCAGTGGCAATGGTTATGTGATACTCCTAGCAATGATCATCCCCATATTCAACGTGCTACCTGGAATCACGAGGACAGTAGACGCATGGAACTATCGGATAACATAACCCTCCGGAAGTCATTCAAATTAAGTTCGTGCATTCTGTTCCATTCGGGTCTTAGAGCATACATACCTAGGCACCATTCACGACTAAGTGAGCATTGAAAAACTCTATCGACAGTGCGATTACGCGAAGCCATACATACCTTGGTTATGAAGGAACTGTCTTTGCTCCATGGAGTTCTTTTAGAATCGAGATACATGTGCCTAGGCTCCATCTTTTTGAACTCTATGACATGTTCACTGAGATTAATAATAGTTTGAACTTTGATTGATACAGGATTCAAGTCTCATCAAAAGTCTCCATAATGTTCAGTTAACCGTCACAATGTACAATCCGCTCCAACAGAATGAAATGGCTTGAGCACCGACAAGCTACACGTGAGTCCGCGCTGTCGAGCAGCGGTTTTGCTTGCGGATCATGAAAAACGATCGGCATATGATATGAATGATTCCCAAGCGAGGGGGAAAGGAAGTTCTTGTAATCGTATCACTGGATCCCCGATTCGTCGAGGGATGAAATAAAATGCATGAAGACTTCCGGAGGGTTATGTTATCCGATAGTTCCATGCGTCTACTGTCCTCGTGATTCCAGGTAGCACGTTGAATATGGGGATGGTCATTGCTAGGGGTATCACATAACCATTGCCACTGCCTATTGCATCTCGTGACTCAATATATTAGTCATTTATGACATTTTGCATCTCCAAACACACAACGGAGTGATGAACGGGGCCAAAACTGAGCGGGAAAAGTATCATTATTGCATTAAAAACGCAATAACTTGATATAGGTTAGCTCTACGGCAAAAAATTTTGTTCTCATTCGAAAGTATAGGAAAAAAGCCATCTTTTAAGGCTGAAACATTAGGGGGGTTGCGTTTGAATTTTTCGAGCTTTTGCGAGTTTAAAGTGCTCAAATCGTATTTTTGGACCTTTCTTGCGTTATCAATCGAAGGGAAAGGATTTTTCCGGAAAAATGACAAGAATAAAAAATGTGTATTTTTCGAAGATCTTCCGGAACTCTTTACTAATTTTTCCCTAGATTGACGTTTCAAGGCCTAAAAATGCAGAAAATACCATTCTTTCACACTTTCTGATTGACTGAGGCTTTGTCAGTAATGTTGGGCTTATAAAATCAATGATTCTGTGAAGAATAATTGAAAATGACCAACTTTTATCCTCAGCAATTTTTCGCTAAACCTCTCTGTTTCCGATTAAATCACTATCTTAGCTCAAGAGTCACGGAAATTCTAGAAATAACACGATTTTTAACCCACTAGCCCATCGTTCCCCTTCACCAAAGTGTACAGAAAAGTTGTATCTTTTGATGGACAACAACATCCCATTAGAATTAGCCAGGGCGATGTACATAGTTTCGAGCTTTGAACCAAAAATGGCGTTCCCAATGTATTTTGAATGGGGAGGGTATGCGCTACTACGGCTTTTGAGGTCAGTTCCGATGGAAATGGAGTACGGACCCATTTTTAGGCCCAAAAAGCCTATCTTTTCCAGGACTTTTGGGGCCAAAACTTTTGGAGCAGATTTCGGCTTATATGCATAAGGTCCTTTTAGAGGTTATGGGTAGAAAATAGTTGGATCCTGGAAACTCCATGAATTTTTTGACAGATACGAAAATATCATGATACTTATAACGAAGTTGATTGAATCTGATCATCTTTTGTTTCATCTGGTGAGTGATTGTTTTGGCATTTTTACGTGAAATAATTATTTTTCACTCCCTCCCACGACTGTTTGGATCTCAGTATTGATTATCATTCAGGTCGATTGATTGAAAAAGAAGCCTCCCTATGAGTACCCAGTGGAAAAGTGGCCAGATGGAAAAAGAGCAGCAGGAGACAAAACGTTCCGAAGGTGCTCTCAGACAGCGTAGGCATAAATTGCTGAAGAAATCTAGAGTAACCTTGGATAGTGATGACAATGATGAAGATACATCCGCTTTACTGTCCAAATCTTGTCAACCGGAGGCCCAAACGCCCTGTACATTCGAAGAAAATGTAGAAAAAAGTGAAAACAGTGACAGGACCATGTCACCAGGCTCTGACAGTGGCACAAATGTTCCGAAAAATCGAACTCGAAATTCATGCTCACAATCTGCTGCCAATGTGAACGAGAGTCAAGTACAATCTATGTCTCTCTCAGTAGATGATGTGAAAGATATTCCATCAGCTCGATCAAGTTCTTGTGACTCTAAGTATCCAAGTGATGTATTATCCGATCCATCCGATGAGGAGAAGGAACATGATGATAAAACTGATAGCAACTCATTTGCTGACCAATTAAGGTATTGGACTCTGAAAAATAAGACTCGTCATACAGTTATAACAGAACTTTTCCAAATCTTGCAGCCACGTTTCCCCGAGCTTCTGAAAATAGCAAAGATACTTTTACAAAGTAATTCCTGTCCTCAATATACAGTGGAGAAATTCATACCCTGGGATGATAGTGAGAAATCTGAGTTTGTCCATTTTGGCACTGAAGAGCATTTGAAGAAGCCAGTGACCCCCAAGCTGCATTAACATGACATGATTATTTTCTTCAAATTTCTCATTGATGGAATCCCACTATTCAAATCAAGCCTCCTAGCATTTTGGCCCATTCTTGGGCAAGTTTTTCATAGAACTCATGATGCGTATAAGTCATTCAATATTGCAACTTGGTGTGGGGAGGGTAAGCCTAAGTCGATTGAAATATTTTTCTCCAAGTTCATAACTGAGCTAATCATTCGCTAAAAAATGGAATAGTAATCGAGGAAAAGATATTCAAAGTTAGGTGTAAGTGTTTCATTTGTGACCGTCCTGCTCATGCTTTTGTGAAGCAAATTCAAAGACACGCTGGCCTCTATGCATGTGAGCGTTGCCACCTTTCAGCAATCAAACAAGGACGTGAAACAATATTTCCTGTTAGAAGACGCGTAGAAAGGAGGAAATACGGAGATTCACTTCAACTGCTATAGCAGATAATACTCGCATGAAAATCTCTGATTATGAAGACTCTGTTTGTAGGGTGATCCTTCCAATCTTTAGGGCTGAGTTACTTTCTGAAAATGCCCTTTTTTCCTGATCTCAACACCAAATAGCCAGAGGAAGTGATATTTTGCAATCACACTTTCCTTTTCAGTAGTCAAAGGTGGATCACCGAAAGCTGTTGGTGCTGAAGAGAGTCACAGGAGAGAGATCAGTGGTATTGGAATTCACCATTCCGCACAGAATCAAGGAAAATCTCAGTTGTTTTGATGGAAAAAAAAGAAAACATGCAGGTCCATTTTTGTCACATAAATTATAGTCTATCGATTCTTTCTACCATAACCTTGAATTCGAATATCTGCTCATACGTATTTGCAGAGATCAATAAGAAAGATGATTCTAGTGATGACGAGGTCTTGTCCAAGAAAGGTGAGATTCTTCATTCGAGGCACGTGTCATTAATCAAACATTAACGTAATAACCTAAAATTTTGTTCTAGAATTTGAAAGATTTATTATCAAAAAATTGAAACGATTGAAGAAATCTACAGAATCTTCGGAAGCTGATCTTTCTAATGTGGCAGTGGAAGTGCAAGATACAAAAAATTATGTGGTGCAGGAGCAAAGACGTTCAACTGATCTAGCGAATATCGTTACATATGAAGAGCTTTGCACGGTGAGTCCTTTTGAATTGCCTATGAAGGATATGAAACTTTTCCTTGACTTTGATCAAGCTTTGGTCGATCCCAAGGGACCTGAATTGAAGGCAAATGTGGTAGGTCTCTGAAGTATGGAAACTCTCTCATTCCGAAGCCAGTAATTATGATTATATCACAGAGGTCTTCCAGCCCTCTTTTTATACGAAAGTCATTAGTGATTCTTTGTCTTTCCAGGTTGAATACTTGGACTCGTATATTTGCACTGTTGGAAAGAAAGACTCGAATGTTCGAGTTATCCTTAGAAAATTTATCTCGAAGAATGTCGCTTGGAGAGTTACTGCAAAGAAGCCAATGCCAGATAAAACAGTTCTCGATTCAACTGAATTTGGTGAAATTCTCAGAGGTGAGCACTTTTTCACGCTGGTATCTAGACTCTGCAAGATTTTAATGAAACTAGACACTTATCTCCCTCTTACGTCTCAGATCGCTCCGTCAAATGTTCCTTCAATGCCAGCATGAAAGATACAATTGATGAAGATGAATTTCTTACAACAATGGGACGTGTTTTGAGTAACGTGGAAGATTGGGAAAAAGGATGCAAAAGTTGTGAGGTAGCAATGGATAAGGAAGAATAATAGCAATAATTGAGTCAAGTGTAATTTTAATAAGTTTTGTATATAATGGGATTGTGAGAGCAATGTGATATTATCCATACTATCTGACGACAAAGCTATTCCTGGAGACGATTACCGTCGCTTCAGTGGGGCCAGGGCATCTTCCTAGGGCTTAGCGCCACGCAAATTCTCAACCTATTGCCGTGTCCGGGATCGGACGGTATTCTGATAACTGAGAGCAACATTCCTCGTTCCCGGACATGGCAATAAGTTGAGAATTTGTGTGGCGCTGAGCCCTAGAAAGATGCGCGGGCCCCACTGTGCGTCGGTTTTCACGAATAGACTTTCACGAATGGCATCTCTCACGAATGACTATTTCACGAAACCAAAGGAGCTGTTGCAAATAAGGCCAAATCTGCTCCAGAGAATTGGGACCCCAGGTTGCACTGAAATGCGTGTTTTGGGTGTCTGAATATGCATATGAATTTTTTCCGCGTCAAACCAAAGCGTCTCCCAGTAGTGGGCAAAAAGGTGTCCCATTTAAAATACACGTGGAACGCACTTTCTAGCGTCCCTCTCAAAATTGGCCCAATGGACTATAACGGCTCTAATGAGGATTTGTTCTTGAACAAAAAATACAACTTTTAGGGGTTTTTTCATGGACGGGAAATGATGTGCTGGTACCGAAAAACCACTTGAGAGATGGAAAATGCGGATCTTTCACGCTAAAACCGGGGAATACTCGAACGGAGTGAGATTAATCGAAAAGTTGCAGAGGACTAAAGTTGTAGATTATGTTCTAAGCTTCCATTTGGCATCGGTTTTTTATGCATGTATTGGTTGGGGGTTCCCAAAAAACGACCAAAAGTCGTAAAAAACCATATTTATTGGATTTCTTGGCGATCTCGGGGTGAAAATGGACTGACAAACTATCATATCTTGTAGATCTCATCAAAATACACATTTTTGGTTCCCATAATTTTTTCGAAAAAACGCATCAGATTCGAGTTTATAGCGAAAAAGTGCCGAAAATAGGCACTCTCCATCATTCTCACGCAAAATATTCGAAAAACGCAAATGGAAACCCTATATAATAATTGCGTGAAAAGTTGCCCTTTTTTGTGTACTTTAAAATGAAAAAAAAATTCATAGCGTTCCGATGTTCCTGCTTCGAGGGATATGCATTTTTATGCCAGATAACAAGTTTGAGTGGATAAATTCATGGTTCCAGCATGCTATATGCAATTCTACGTCAATGAGTCATACAACTACATCAATCGGACATGCAAAATCACCAATTTTCATCCACGATCACCGTTCAGAGCCCTAGAATATCCCGGAAACTAGGCACATCCATCAAAATTCTCCGGTGCTATTGGAATACCTCATTTGTCAAGGCCCAACACTGGCAAGCTTGCACGCACATGGGTTCCCCGGAAGTCGCAGCTGCCAAAATCTGTTGATATTGTGTGAATTCGTACGTTGGTAGATGTGAATCCCCGATTCAAACCTTCTCCCTCTAAAAAATTCGCAAATAGCCCAAAAATCATAATACCTCGAGTCACTCGCAACAGAGGCTCAAACGATTTCTCCAATATGCACATTCCTGGATACGCATCCGTGGTCCTCATAATTTTGGCGGGTTCCAAAAAATCAGATATCATAGCGAGATATGTCTTAAGAGGGCTCCTTTCTTTCTCAAAATCAAAGCTCTCCAAATAATCAAATGGGAACCATATGCCATCTCGTCAGGGAGAGAGAATTGACGTTTCTCGTTCTTCTCAGAATAAAGGAGTCCTTTCTAATGTTATTTGCATATTGCAAATATCCAAATCAATGAATCAAACTTATATCGCAGATACCCAGTATGACGATGATCTAATTCTGGGGTGCGAAGTATTTTGTTTCGTCGATAGTTTATTTGGTGAATGCGGCATAATGAGAAAGATCGGGATCCTCTGTACATCCTCTTCACAATTGACCACTCGTGGAAGCTCTGCCATATCCTCCTGTTATGGCATTCCTGGAGACTAGCTGTGTACGTGCCTCGATCTGTCCCCCCTCCTTCTTCCTCGTACTATGCAGGAGCTTGCGGAGAGCCACGCACGCGTGAGTTCTGCTTATCGTTAGTACGAGAAGGTCGTCAGAGTGTTTCACGTCTGGTCTCTTCAATATTTGAGCAATGCTAAATTCTTCTGCATTCTTAGTTAGCAGTATTCGACCATGAGCAAACGAATGAAGAGTTCCTGGCTGAGCATGGAGTTTTTGAATCAGTGGCTACAGATGAAGATGACTCTGAGTCAGATTGAACCTCAAAGTCAAATATGTGATATCAAAAAAAACTATAGCTATTATGAACAGGTGAACTGACTGACACACGAGTTTTGGTATAAAACGTGAAGAACGAATAACTTCCGTTGTCATCTTACTCAGAAAACTTGTTCTACCAGTAATCTCGTCGTCTAGCTTGACAGGCGGACTACTGTCACGGCTGATTAAGTAGATTTCACTAGTTTGAAAATTTTCGACATCAACTTGTGATATGAATCCAAGCCATAGAGTATGATTTCTCATGAATGGTTATTTTCGTAGTCTCGTACACTACAATATCCTCATAGTTGGAAAAAGTTTTGAGAAAGACAACAATCCTGGTGTTCAAAGATTCGATCCTTATCATAACTGCCATGCGCACGATCGATCATGCACATTTACAGTAGTAGATGCGCATGCAAAAACGAACTTTTCATCGCAAAAACTAGCGTAGCCATATAAGTCATAAATCTTGAAGCGAGAACGGTAGAATCGCGGGATCGCCGGTTCTACTTTCTCGAGACAACGAGAAATGGCCGGAGTGCCACTTCTACATGTTGCGTTAGCTGTTTATAGTAGTTGTAGTAGTAGTAGTTTGCGGAGTCTACCGTTCTACGAAGCAATTCAAATCTTATTGTTCTCTATTGTTCTTTTGCGATTTTTATGATCAAAGAGAAGTAGAACTGCCATTCTACCATGCTACATGTAATATCCCTATAAAAAGGCGGTTCACGCTCTTGGAAAAGGACAGTCCGCGCCGGATAGCCCATCACGCCGATCTTCGCGTATTTTTCTCGCGAATCCGCGAGCGCGCGTCGCGCCTCGTTGGATCGCAATCATTTCGAATCGAGTCCCATCATTTTATGTCCTTTCACATGTAAAAGTGTCGCAACCTTTATATCGTAGCTTTTTTCTTCCAAAAACCACAATTCTCGTCTCGCCAACATTATTTCACCCGCACCCCCCAACCATTCATCGAGTCATGAATAACGCAGTACCACACGACCAACGTAATACGGAGAGTTGCAGAGACCCCGAGCACCCATCACTCTCCAACGACGAGCGCGGGGTAACACTCTCGCCACCCCATTGCACGTGCGTTCGTCAAATGGCGGCCCGCAACGTGGGGCGAATCTCACAACCCACCAACTATACCCTCTCACCGACTGAGTTAGACACATCACAACAGCATTTCTGGGTTTGGCTGCAGAAAAAACCCAGTGGCGCCCGATCATCGATCACTCGAGCACTCGATAAGCAGGACGACGCAGCCCAGCCGAGGACGAGGACTTGGCTAAGCGAGGCGACATACGGCAAACCAACGGTC
Source organism: Eretmocerus hayati (assembly GCA_029851415.1). NCBI lineage: Eukaryota > Metazoa > Arthropoda > Insecta > Hymenoptera > Aphelinidae > Eretmocerus > Eretmocerus hayati. The sequence continues at coordinate 110,670,049 of CM056743.1, forward strand.
GAGTACGCGCTGGCCAGTGCACCCATAGTGTTCACCAGGCTCCTAGGGGTGTCTGCTAAACCTCTAAGCCTCGTCGCCGGGTCGTACTCCGACGACTGCATCGTGCCGAACCAGGAACCGACCCACCGGGTCGCGTAGGTTACGACCATGAGTCACCAGCTACCGTGCCGAGCCATCCCGGTGCCACTCCAGGCACACGTCGCTCAACCGAGGTCTGCACGTAGCGACGTGATTTTCACCGCATCTACCGCCTACACTGCAACGCGGTCCGTGCAGGATCACCGTTTCACCGAATCTACGAGCACGCGAGGTATTCTCGCACAGTCGCCGGCGTTACCGCGCAGTCTTGTTCAAGATTTTGCGCGAGTATCGCACGCTCAACATGCCGACTCTTAGTAAACGCATGTCCCGGGTAGCCAGATGGCTCACCCACGCGCGCCATTCCGCGAGGCATCCTCGCAGAAGGGCAGCGTCCGAGCCACGAGTCCGTCTCGAAGACATCGTCAGGTCCAGCCCATCGGTCTCGAGGAAGCCACCGATCTCCAGTCATTCGCGCAAACGAGCGCAATCTTGCGCGCAGCTTCCTCTGGAGAGCGCAAGAAAACGGCCGAGGACGACGCTCCGAAGCCACCACCCATCCCAGCTGAGGAATACGCCCTCCTCCCAAGGCTGGGATGCACGTCAACAAGGGAATACGCCCTCCCTTGCCCACCAGCCATGGGGGAGTACGCCCTCCCCCCATCGTGGCACGTCGCCTGCGCCCAAGACTCCTCTCGAGCGTCATGAACTCGGGGTGGCCAAAGGTCTACTGGAACGCAGCGCAGCATCTTCGAGAATCATGTGGACGCACGATTCATCAATTCCATCACTCGAGCTAACGACCAACGGCTCACTCGTGCCGGCCAGCAGGCCGTCTACCCCAGCAACGTACGGCATTGGAAGGCCCACGTTCAGCCTCAGCTCAACTGACGACGGCAGCACGGCGAGCAGCTCGCATGGCTGTCCCGGAGTTGAAATTGGCACTCGAGCTTGTGCGCTCGACCTGATAGTGGGATCGCTCAAATCAGCGTCGCTCGATCCTGCAGCAGCAGGAGCAAGTCGCCCACACCAACACGCCTGCGTAGCGAGCAACTCGCAGCACGGCAGTGACGGGCAGTCAGCCCGCAGCAACGGCAACCGCAGCAGCCAAGTGCGTGCGGTGACACCATTCCGCATAGTGACCGAAGTCGTGATCGCGAGTTCCGGCTCCGATTCAGTGCAATCCGAGGTCATGGATTTGCAAGCTGAAATAAAAAGTGCACGCGACGCGTTCGACCTGTTCGAACAAACTCTCGATATCGACGTGTGTGCCCAAGTGATATCGACGCTCCGGAGTGTACGAACAAGACTAGTGGAACAGCGGTATCGTGATAAGAAGGCGCGAGAAACCCGGGAGCAGCTCGAGGCCATGACTCCTGAAGCCCGCGAAGCAGCGGTCAACGAGCTCCGAGAGAAAAAGCGCCTGGCCCAGCAGGCTTGGCGAGCTAAGAGGGCTCGCACCCGGTCGGCAAGCTCTGCGTCAAGCCGCAGCACAACCGATGCCCCGCCGGAGAGCTCCTCTTCGGGTTCTCAGAGCGTGCAAACTGCTCGGGCGCACCCTGCTCGGATGGTAAATCGACAAAGTAAGATGGTGCCATGCGGCCGCGGGAAGACTCTCGTGGTTCCTGTCAGCAGCAACAGCGGTGCGGCCAGCACGAGCACAAATACCTCCGAGACCACAGTGAGTACTCCCAGCGTCAACGACGGCGAGAGCCAGACCCTCGTCGAAATCAGCGCACCCGCACCGTCATCACCGGCAGCTCCAAGCTACGGTCAGAACTCTGAGTTGGTTAGCGACAGCGACGTCGATTGGGCAGCACTGAGTGAAGCACGGTTACCACTGAGTCCCGTCGTGACCACAGCAGTACTCCAGCCCTTAGCACCGGTAGTCCACCGGCTGCCACCAAGCCTCACGTCAGATGACGCATCAGAACGCACGACGCTTGGCGTCGTCGGGATGGAGCAAACGCCTATGTGGAGCCAGCGCGTGTTGAACGAGAGCTCGTCGTCGGGCACGTCCGCTGAGCGCATCATCTCCGCGAGCAACCCGGCTCTCCGTGGATTGTCCGATGTTTCAATCGACATGAATGATCCTTGGAACCGGAGCCTCACCAACTTCCTGGCCGCAACCGTTCCGATCGTCGAGAACGAGTTGGGCATCGGCGCCGAGTTCGTTATACCGCCACAACAGCAGCAGCAGCAGCAGCGGCAGATTGAGCAAAACGTGATCGTGAGAGCCGAGTGTGACAGCTCTACTGAGAATGTTGACTTGAACGCGACGATCGGTCGTGCGGACTTGTGAGCTCACTTATGTGCATCTTGTGCGCGAGTGTGTGGGCCCGCACGGCTATCCGTACGATGCAGCAGTGAACTATGAAGCGAACTGAACATTGAAATCTCGTAATCATGACCATTTTGCATTTTCCTCACCTCACCTCATGTACCTAGGCTAGTAAATTTTGATTAAATCCACTCAGAGTTGCGACACTTATAAAATTCAAATCCACTAGCAGATATATATAATTTATGTTAGAATAAGACTCAGAATCGATTCATCAAATTTCAATTCACCACTTTGCAAAGGCGAAGCATCAATCGGGTGCGATCTAACGAATAGAAGGATTTATTTTAGCATGATCGCAGCAAATTGTAGAGTTTTTAATCACTTTTGGATAAATATGTAAAGATATTCGTGAGGTTATATATATACGCTTGAAAATCCATTTTTACATACGCATCCCGGGTCGATTGCCATGCGCACGATCGATCATGCACATTTACAGTAGTAGATGCGCATGCAAAAACGAACTTTTCATCGCAAAAACTAGCGTAGCCATATAAGTCATAAATCTTAAAGCGAGAACGGTAGAATCGCGGGATCGCCGGTTCTACTTTCTCGAGACAACGAGAAATGGCCGGAGTGCCACTTCTACATGTTGCGTTAGCTGTTTATAGTAGTTGTAGTAGTAGTAGTTTGCGGAGTCTACCGTTCTACGAAGCAATTCAAATCTTATTGTTCTCTATTGTTCTTTTGCGATTTTTATGATCAAAGAGAAGTAGAACTGCCATTCTACCATGCTACATGTAATATCCCTATAAAAAGGCGGTTCACGCTCTTGGAAAAGGACAGTCCGCGCCGGATAGCCCATCACGCCGATCTTCGCGTATTTTTCTCGCGAATCCGCGAGCGCGCGTCGCGCCTCGTTGGATCGCAATCATTTCGAATCGAGTCCCATCATTTTATGTCCTTTCACATGTAAAAGTGTCGCAACCTTTATATCGTAGCTTTTTTCTTCCAAAAACCACAATTCTCGTCTCGCCAACATTATTTCACCCGCACCCCCCAACCATTCATCGAGTCATGAATAACGCAGTACCACACGACCAACGTAATACGGAGAGTTGCAGAGACCCCGAGCACCCATCACTCTCCAACGACGAGCGCGGGGTAACACTCTCGCCACCCCATTGCACGTGCGTTCGTCATAACCTTATATAGCTTCGAATGATGATCGTGGATGAAAATTGGTGATTTTGCATGTCCGATTGATGTAGTTGTATGACTCATTGACGTAGAATTGCATATAGCATGCTGGAACCATGAATTTATCCACTCAAACTTGTTATCTGGCATAAAAATGCATATTCCTCGAAGCAGGAACATCGGAACGCTATGAATTTTTTTTTCATTTTGAAGTACACGAAAAAAAGCAACTTTTCACGCAATTATTATATAGGGTTTCCATTTGCGTTTTTCGAGTATTTTGCGTGAGAACGTTGGAGAGTGCCTATTTCCGGCACTTTTTCGCTATAAACTCGAATCTGGTGCGTTTTTTCGAAAGAATTATGGGAACCAAAAATGTGTATTTTGATGAGATCTACAAGATATGATAGTTTGTCAGTCCATTTTCACCCCGAGATCGCCAAGAAATCCAATAAATATGGTTTTTTACGACTTTTGGTCGTTTTTTGGGAACCCCCAACCAATACATGCATAAAAAACCGATGCCAAATGGAAGCTTAGAACATAATCTACCACTTTGGTCCTCTGCAACTTTTCGATTAATCCCACTCCGTTCGAGTATTCCCCGGTTTCAGCGTGAAAGATCCGCATTTTCCATCTCTCAAGTGGTTTTTCGGTATCAGCACATCATTTCCCGTCCATGAAAAAACCCCTAAAAGTTGTATTTTCTGTTCAAGAACAAATCCTCATTGGAGCCGTTATAGTCCATTGGGCCAATTTTGAGAGGGACGCTAGAAAGTGCGTTCCACGTGTATTTTAAATGGGACACCTTTTTGCCCACTACTGGGAGACGCTTTGGTTTGACGCGGAAAAAATTCATATGCATATTCAGACACCCAAAACACGCATTTCAGTGCAACCTGGAGTCCCAATTCTCTGGAGCAGATTTGGCCTTATTTGCAACAGCTCCTTTCACGAGAGACATTTTCACAAATGATTTTGTCACGAATAGCTATGTTCACGAACAGAAGAAAAACATTATTCTGAAAATGAAAAATTTTTATTCAGAGAACAATGTTGCTCCCAATAAGTTCAAGGAACTTCAACTCTTCCCCATCTCTTTTGTAAGCATCATAGTCATTGGTGATGTCTTGGATCCTCTGCTGATATTCGATCCATTTTCTCTTAGGAGCTGCTTTTGCCTTCTTCCCCAGAAATAACTCAGTGACAGCAATTTCAGTGTCTGCTTGTTCTTTCTGAATCTCAGTCAGTAGAGAGTAGAGATCTGGATGACTCTTACTAACAAGGATGCAAAAGCGGTTATGCCATCCTTCACTCACATTATTCGTTTTGTGTTCTCCTGCCAAAGCTGCTTCTCGTTGATTCCAAAGGTCGAGTGTATATCTTGCAATCACCGCTTGCCTCCTTCCACGAGCAAGCTTACCGACGTAGTTTCCTTCAAAATAATGAAAAATTGGCTCCATATCAACCACAGCCGACCTTTCGAGCTTTTTGAAGACACGTGGAACATCATTGACAGGAACGAAAACCAATGCAAGTATCATGTGCGTCTGAGACCTTACATCTCCATCATTAGGATCCTGATACCGCTGTTGTAATCCCTCTGCCTGTACGTTTCGGTAAACTGACTGTCCCAAGTGGAAAAAACAGGATTTGACGTGGCAGTTTTGGAACACCTGAGAACTTGCTGTTATGATCCCTTGCTCGAAGTCGGTCATAATTCTTATCGGTCTGCAACCAACAACTCGTTGTTCTACAGCTGCTGATTGTACAGCTTGCAAGACTCTTTTGTACTGCACAGTTTCTTTCGATGAGAGCAAAGCATACACAAGCGGAACGGTAGCGAAATGTCGATTTCTCTTTACGATCCCAAGAACAGTGAACAGCTGAGTAAAAATTGCAGGACGGACCTGAAATAGATAGATTCATTATGTATTTGATGTGCTCGTTAGAATTCATTCTTTAGCTTAGACATGTCAGTTTTTCTGGATTGAACGAGCATTGACTATTTTGAATCGAGCATCGCTGTATTTCAATACACTCAAATTTTGGGATATTACACTGCATTTCGCAGAATATATTTCAAAAGTATAACACAGATGGAAAGTTCATCCCCATGTGATGTTTCGAAGAATGTTCCCCTCGAAACAAGAACTACATACCTTTAAGGTCCCATCTAAGAACCACGTTCCACTGTCTCTTAATAGCTCCAAATTTCGTTTTGTGCTGAATACAAGTATCCTCCCGAGTATCACCCCTTCCACCTCCTCATCATCTCCTCCGGATCTGAAATCGAAGATGAGGAACTTCTCTCCAGTTAGAAAATTTCTAAATATCTCTGGCAAATCTTGTAATGCTGCCAAGGTTGTCGGATTTGGTGGTAAATGTCTACGGCGAGCTGTACGCATAGACCTCTTGATATTCTCGCGATCTGGTAGACGGGCAAGAACACGCTGGGATAAATTGCGTGTTTCGTCTCTAGCAATCTGAGAAGGAGGTCTCTCTGGATGCCTCTCGGCTTCTTGTTTCATGCGATACTTGGCAATCTCTGCTGCACACTCGTCTTGATCTGGAGCATGGCTATGTTTTGGTTCATGCTCTGGGCCTTTGAAAATCGCTGGAACATTTTCATCGCGCGCTAGAGACGAGATAGCCCGAGCACGACACTCTTTCTGCCGCAAGTGAGTGCAGTCCCAATATGATTTATCTTTCTCCGGTATATCTCTAGATTCATGGTAGAGAAATCCATCGATAATGAGCTTACTACCGAGCACTGTCACATTCATATCCATTTTCAAAATTTTTATCAAAATAATTATGTAAAATAAAGTATCAAAACAACATGCTATAAGAGTCTAGAAAAGCACAACAGTAACAACAAAAGTTGAAGGTTATGCGATCGTGAGCCAATTCACGTGGCCGGAAATTATTGATTAGACATCCCATTCGAATTATCCAATTCGTGAAAAATGTCATTCGTGAAAGAGGTCATCCGTGATATTATATTCGTGAAATAACCTTTCGTGAATATGCCATCCGTGAAATTCATTTTCGTGATACAGGCATTCGTGAAATTCACTATTCGTGAAATTTGATTCGTGAAAAATGACGGATACCCCGGGACCCCGGGAGACATTATCCAAAATGTTGACATTTTGTGATAATGAATCCAGAATAATGTCTTCGATTCTAGTGAATTGTACAAGCTTGAAATGCGTACCTTGACTGTAAGCTGTTATTCTTTCACAAAATTGACAACTCTCAACTCCTCAACAAGACTAATCTGCCCTCTTCTCCCTACTCCAGTGCACAATAACTGAATAAGCTTCTTATCATCATTGGAACTTCCTCTAAAAATGTATCCATCAGCTTTCCACTTATTCGAATATTTTTCATTTATTCGATTGTATTTTATTATACCTACTCACCTTAATTTTCGGAATCTCGACCTGACATTCTCTACTCCTCTGGAAAGACGCTGATCATCGGTTAAGTAACCCAGTTGGTGATTTTTCGGGATTATACATGCTATGTTTCATTCTTGTGTGGAACAACGTACTTCTTGAGATGGTCATGACATCCAGGCAGTCCCCGGTCATCCGGGGCACACTGATCAGTTCCCGGTCAGTATGCCCTGGCAGTGCCTGATCAGTTAGATCAGTTGACTGATCAGGGACTGATGTCACACCTACTTCAATTTCTACTAGGGTAGATTTGGGTCATTCTCCATAGGCGCGTCAGTTTCGTGTAATGGCTCGCCATTTTCCAGAGGGATATACTAGCCCACTGGGAAGTTTTCCATGACTTGAAACAATAGATTTTCCGTCAAGCACATGTATATGCGAACCACGATTTCTCTGGGAAAGGTATGATACGACTGGTTTCATCGTCGAAGTGTAAACTCCATGGCTGTAATTTGGAAAATCGATGATTTGGTCCCAAATTCTCACTGCTCTGATGGGTAAACGAGCTATCCTGCGTAGGGTAGGTGATTTGTTAGGCTTCAAAGTTGTCTACAAACCGTGAGTTATACTCAGTCAATGCGGCGGCGTTCAGTGAGACTCGAAATGGTGATGTAATCGAATTCTCACAAAACTTCGTTGTTTTCGATAAATTGCGAAGTTCAGTCGCTATTTTTACACCTCTGCGCCCCTGGAACCGTGTCAATTGATGATGATACACACAGTCAGCGGTAAGTAGAGTTCAGAAACCGAAATATTTGCAGGATCGCTCGTTATTCAGTGTTGATCGACGAATTTTAGAGCGGACCCTTTTGCTTTGTAAACTCCGTGGTACAATCATCTTCTCCCTCCTGTAGTTTGAACGCCCAAAATCTGTTGGGATATATCAAGCACAACCACACTATATACCAAATGAGTGGGTTTAGCTTTAGAGTAGGTAGAATCGTCAAGAGAGCACGGAAAGCAGAAATGTAAACTCCGTGTATACTATACTATACTACTCCAAATGCTCTTTTTGCACTGCACCTCGGCCCTAGTTTTAACACATTCGGCCATCTAGTGACACTTTTTCTGCATTCTGTTGATGGAGTAGGCATATATGTGTGTGCTAATGCACGAGTGACCGTGAGATTTGATGCATGTGTGCAAGTCACGGGGGAATCGTCAGACTGTCCGAATCAATTGAGTACTGTAAAGCAAGCATGTGGGTATGCTGTTGTGTCTGTATCCGAGGATCTCATTGTATGCGTATTGTTGGGGAAATATCATAGTACTCGGATTCAATACAAGTGTCCAGAAGTACACGTGCCTAGGTATGGTCCTGAGTGAATTATTCTTCGCATGTGATTTGTGTGATCTAGGGACATTGAATAGGATGTGTGGAGGATGAAACGATTCCAGCAAATGATCCGGCGGTCTTTGTCTATACTGTCTGTTGTATTCAATGATGAGTGTGGCCCGCAACGTGGTGGCATGATATTTCAATACGAGACATCCATAGCTTGTGAAACGTTTCTGGTTTGAGAAAGTAGCTAAACTCGCTACAACAGCATAATCCTGGGCTAAAATGATGAATGGCATATTCAATGATCAATATTGATGAGAACTATTGTTTGAAATTTGAGGCGTGGCGAAAATAAACAATTAAACGTGCATCCTTCAACGTCCTTTTCGGTTTTTTCCTTATAAGTCCTAAAATATGGGATTTTTGGAAAACTTGTGGGGAAAAATTCATAGATCTTGAGAAAATCTACAAAGAGTTACTCGACACATTTTTTCGAAAAATCAATATTTCCCGACTTGTACCCAATAAACCGCGAAAAGGCGAAAAATGCACGTATTTGCTTTTTCTCCATATCGCACTGCAATTTTTGAACAAAGATTGTCATGAATATTGATCATTGAATGTGCCACCTATCTATTGAGGCCAGGATCATGCTGTTGTGCCGAGTTTAGCCACTTAGTGCTCGAATTTCAATAGTCGCGCACTGATCTATATCTGCGGCTCAAACTGAACGAGATGCGCGCTCCCATGATAGATACTACTTGACCTTTGAGTTTGGGTAATCACATTTAGACACCAACACTTCAAATAAGGTGATATATTCGTCCCCTGATTCCATAAGAAGCGTTTTCACGTAATTTGTGTAAACTCTGTGTCAATACTGTAAATTCCGTGGCTCACCAATACACAGAAATTCATAATACGTTACTGTGCATTCAGATTTGGTTGGCAAAAACATCATACGTTCATCTATAGCGAAAATGAAAGATATCCCACCCACCAGGCCAGTTTTAAGTACCATTTTTTCAGAATATAGATGTCCAAAATGACGCGCTTATGGAGAATGACCCATATACTGCTGCCACAGGGACTCGATATCGTTATACTACGGACGGCAGCGAGTATATGTAGATATACTGTTGCGACGTGGACTAGATATAGGTATATTTGGACGGGTATAAGGACTATATGAGGTGAAAGCGTGGAAATGCGGCGAGCGCGAGGGCGCGATGCCTCCGCGCGTGTTTTAGCGTTGCATGTGCGTGAGTATGGCAGAATATACTTCGAGTGGAGGCAACAGGACCGTAGATACCGCATATGACGTGGTTGCAGTGATTTTTGTAATATCTGAGCGACTGTATGGAACGAGTATAGTGGACTGGACTTGAATATTTTGCGCGCGCAGCCGCCAGTTGGCGCTGCCAGTGTTCCGGTAAAATTGAAGGGCTAATGAGGGAGCTTCTCTTCAGTGAAGACGAAGGCAAGATTTTGGTGGAGACGGAGTGGCCATTGTGCCACTTGTGGATTTGACCCCGTGCAGTACACACTTACTAGTCACGCTTGTGCTTGCAATTCAAATCACGTGCCCAGCTGCGAGTCCCCCAGGAGTCCCGGCTGCCCAGGACGAGTAGTAGCTGCTGTGATTGGACTCGTGTAATTGTGGGACGTCATATTTGGACGGAGCAAGGAAAATAATCAAGCAACGGACGATGGCACCAAACGGTGAGTGGTCTTGTTGTCTTTCTAGTTCCTCTCGTCCGGTGTGCGGAGAGCCTCGCGCGTCTCGAAGGACAATCGTCGTGCCCGCGGACTGACTGGACTCCCGGGGACCTCGCAAGCTAGTGCAGTGCGCGGACGTGGACAAGGCGTCTATGATAGACGTACGCGAGTGGTATCAGAGCACCTGAGGACCCGGGCATGAACCGCGCCACGTGGACTATTGGGAGCAGCGGACTTGTGGATTTCTTGAGCGTGGTCGTGGACAAGACGCATCGGAGTAGGCGTGCGTGCATTGATATTTAGACAATCGCAGAGTGAACTACGAGCCAGGTGTGTGGTCGTGCGCCTGTTGCTCGAGCGCGTGGGACAAGAGGGCATCGGTGGCTCCAAGGTATCGGAGTGCGATCCATATTGGGGGCTTGTCGTCGCGCGCGCGTTGCGAGAGCCGTTGAGCGGCCATTTTGGACATCGAATTCTTGGAGCAGATTATTTGTGATAGATACTCGGAGTAGTGGACGGACAAGCTGTGCTCCACGGAGCACAGATGGAATTCGCGAGTGATTCGACAGAGTGATATGGCCTTTTTGTGACGTGTTCATTATTTTTCAGCAACAGAGACATTTGTTATGTGATTGATTGATCTTTTTTGGGACAGATACTCTGGTCACGTGGACTTTTGTCGGTTATGAGAGATATGTACATTTATGTATCGCCGTGCAGAAGCAACGTAAAGTATAGAGACCAGTCATTTTTATAATGAACTCCTGATTTATTATTTCGAGTGTGCGCCCCCCTCTCCGATTTCCAAGGTTAGTACGGTAAGTGATGCTGTCATAGACATAGAAAGATATAGACTGCGGGTCAGGATTGGGAGAGTGGGACTTCGAGATTGCATGCGTGCGAGTGAGAGAGCATGACGTAAGAGTCACGCCGCTCCATAAGAAAGCATTGCCTCTTGCGCATCCGTCTCACTACACGAAGTCCCACGGCAATAAGCCGCGACTCGCAGCCTATACCTTCTTATGTCTATGGATGCTGTACTGCGGACGTGACTGCTGAGAAGCTGAATTTTTTCGTAGTCGTTCCGCCGTTCTCGCGCGTATTCCCTGCATTTTAGGATAAGAGTCCCGTTGGATATAAATTAGTTATGCTGGTTGAAATACCACGTCACAAATATGAATGAAAATTAATTTTTCGCGAAATAGGAATGTTAATCGAAAAACCGTATCAACCAATCTCTTCAAAATGATGGAAAACTACGTGGAAATAATCTCGGTAGATTCAAGTTGCGGAGCTTGTACGCTAGAGCTTTTGGCCAAATATTCCAGACTTTTGGTAAATTGCTGATATTTGGGCTTATATTTAATAGGAAAGTTTTAATGTGTTGAGCTGAAAATTGACTGAGTGCATCGCTATATGATAAGGAGTCATCCCGGTGGAATCCATACAGATAAGTGGAAATGTTCTCCAGATCTGAGAAAAGAATCGCGAATAAGGAGCGAGAGAAAGATCTAAATTCAAGCTAAAAATGTCCCTAGAATCATAATGAATCAGTGGATAAAGGCTCAAAAGAGTCTCGGCTGATTGCACAAGGACGTTGAACAATGCCTCGAGAATTCAAATACATCGATGAGAGTGTATACGAGTTTTTGAGTGACATGGGAGGGAAAATGAAAAAAAACTTTTTGAGAAAAAAAATGGAAGTGACGATCGAAATCCCGTATCAAACAATCTGTTCAGAATGATCGAGAAATACTTAGGAAAGAATATTTTTTAATTCATATTGAGAGTCATGGATGCCAGAATGTTAGGACCTACATGGTCTGGAATTTGGATTGAGTTTGAGGTAATCGATTCGATGTGGAAGAGACAGCGTTGAGAGTATGAAGCTGTCAATAGACTGGGTTCATTATTGGTCAGTTTAGAAGGAACCCTCGAAGTTTCAAAGAGATTGATTTGGGGGTTCAGGAGAACTCGCGTGACAAAGGCAAGACAACATACAGACACACATACATACGGACATACACAAGGTGTGATTTGAAATAATTCCCAGGGAGCGTCGTGCATGAGATGTGGGATGTATAAGGGGAACTGTTCGGTAGGTCTCGGCAAGCAGAACAAGATAGATGAGCCCTCACTTGGGTAGACCTCGAATTAGAGGGCCAAAAATCAGAAAATCGCAAAAATTCTAAGCGAAAATTTCCGCACCGATAGAATACTTTCTCTTCGAGAAAGCAGGAATCGCGTCATATTCGTGGAGATACCAACATATTCCGACCCAGCAAAAGAAACAACGAGGATGTTTATCGAGGTTTTCGCCATCGCAGTCTATGTACTGAAGTAGCTTTGCCTCTCTTCCAACTTTTTCCGTCATTGTTTTCCGTATAGCTCGGAAAGATTACGATGAAACCTATTTCAACCAATGACTAATCGGAAGCTTGGAATCTGAACTTCCGATTAGCGTCAGATAGAATTTTATTTGAAGATTGCGGTTGAAGATGCGGTCATGAGGAGCAAAACTCTTTTTACAAAACTTGGGGTGGCGTAACCTTGCTACACTCCAATACCTCCACTAGAATTTCAGTATCACGACTGAAATTCGTGTGAAAATGAGAGTATATAGGTAAGTCTACGGAACATTGCATATTCAGGTGTCCCGATGAGTGGATTTTCAAACAAGTAGCTCGCACGTCTGAAACCTCGCGTTTTGTTATAATTGAAGTATGTAACCTAAAATCAGTCGCGTGCACGATTTTCATGATAGGACCTGTTGGGTATTCTACACCTCACCTTCGCCGGAGTTTATCACTGGCATGATACGGAGCTCGTCTATCTTGATGCTGTTCTGGGCCTCAGTACCACATTTTTGATACTTACGAGGGGGGGGGGGCACGGGGTCGGGGTCGTCAATCATCCCCAAAATTCTTCCACAGTTTGGTACCATCAAGAATATGAAGAATCTAGAGTAACTCCGTCAAATGGGTTTCCTGTCCAGATCTACAAGCCGAAACGTTGATATTACCAGTATATGGGCAGATCCCAGAATTTGGGCGCGATGTTTTGACTCGAAGAACGTTCTGACAATCGTCCCTTGAATTATTACGGGCTCTACCTTGAAAGTTATCAAAGATCTCCTCATGTTTGATGATATTTAACACTATCCGAGCTCGTAGTTTGCTCGAATCGAACGCAGAAGCATGTACCGTTCGCGTGGATTGCGAGTTTGGCATGTCCCGCTCAGAACTTCGCGCACGGCTTAGCTCACAGCTGTTGGTGCGATTGACCAATCACCCTATTAATCTGGAAAATGATTGATTAGGTATCCAAGATCAATAAGCTGTGAGCCTGAGACTGTGCCTATCACTGTGTAAGAGTGGTGACTCCTTGAGTGACTGTCCGACAATTTCCTGATTCTTTTAAAATCGCCACTGCAAATGATGTGATGGTTGGTGCGATCAAATTTTTCGTCTCATTCGTCGCGGCACCTTCTTTTTTGAGCCAAAACCCACAAATCTAGCTCAGTCACAGAGGTGTGCTCCACACCCAAGTGAAATGCGAGACTGGACAAAAAAATGTTGTCCTGCGTGATTTGGTCCAAAAAAAGCATTTTACGCGTGGCACATGGAGGTACTAGCTTTGAAGGGCCTGGAACCACGTGTGATCTTTCCTTTACACTTGGAAACATGTGCCTTGCGAGGCTTGTGAAAATCAATTACTACAAGAATGCGATTTTCAGTACGTGGAATATCTATGTCTAATGCTACTACTATCGGTTTAAAAATGAATGTCTTCTTGGAAATTTTTGGAATATCGGCTCCAAAAAAATGTATAATTTTTCTAACTTGGATAACATGAATGCACATCTAGTTACGGTCATGTTGAGATTTATTTAAGGTCGATCGGATGATAACTGCGCCCGTGGCCGTTATCGGAATGCAAGGAAACGCAGGTGAAAGGCCTATTGCCGAATTAGCTCGACTTTCGGATGCTGTAGCTTCGCGAAAAAATTTTTTAACGCACTGCAAAAAATTGAGGTGATAGATATTTCATTTATGAATAACCTCCAACAAAGATCGGCCGAAAAAATTTATAACTTCTGGAGATAATCGAGTTTTTGTTATATCGAGATCAACTGAAGTTAGAGACTTGATTCAAGAACAGAAGAATCATGAAAAAATTCTGGATATCAAAAATGATTCTTGATCAGTTTTCGATATCAGATTTTGAAAAAACAAAAGGGAAGCGAGGTCGCAAAGTTTGAAAAAAAATTGAAGTCTGGCCACATTGTGCGGCCTTTATTGTTCTTCACAGCCGGGGCCCTTCAAATCGTCCATGGGTGGGATTACCTGACCGCAGATCGTGAAAGTCATAAAGTTCCGGTTTCAAAGTCAGTTAGGGTACCATCAGTCTGCTGCAATAAGGAGTCCGAATTTTTGACAAAGGGAACAATAGAATTATTTCAAGCGCGACTCGAGCCTTGCGTTACCATACGAAATATCTTCGATTCATCGATAAAGCGTTACCAATGTTGAGTCGAATACATTATGTGACGGTTGAGTAGATAATCTCAGCCATCATCTCTCTCACCTGTCCTGCATCAATGTAATAATATCTCCTTCTCACAGAATGTAGCAGAGCATCCGAGGAGAGAGCAATGAGTTATATGTTTAAGAGAGAGAGAGAGAGAGAGAGAGAGAGAGAGAGAGAGAGAGAGAGAGAGAGAGAGAGAGAGTGAGAGAGAAAGAGAGAGAGAGAGAGAGAGTGAGAGAGAAAGAGAGAGAGAGAGGGAGAGAAAGATTGATTGATTAATGGTTTATTTATGCCGTGGTCTCGAAGACCGTATGGCAAATTGCTGTACAATGTATAACAAAATTAACATAAATGTTCAAATCATAAATAGTGAGTTGTACAGTTCATAAGCGAGTAGGGGTTATAAGAAAGAATAGATAAGCAAATCTATTCCGTTTTTGCTTATCTATTCTTTCTTATAACCCCTACTCGCTTATGAACTGTACAGGCACTCTCTGATATTAACATAAAATGTAACAATCCGATGCAATTTTTTATGTAAAATCATTCACTGACGGATGGAATGACGACAGAGAGAATGCGAAAAACGAATATGTTCTCCGGTATCAACTTGAAATTTTATGTTCTGGTGCGGAGAACGAGGTGAAACTAAACAAATTTTTCAAATAGCTAACCGTAATGATAATGAGTAGCATTAAAAATCCAAGCAGAATACGTGCCAGAAAATAACTAAACAATCCCAAAGCTCATGACAATTTATGAAGATCTGATTCCGAAAAAACGGATAACCATTCAGTACCATCATCTTTACATGCAAAAATTACCGCCACGTACCCATACGTACTTGAATTTGACCTGTTTTCCTCGCTCTTTGGCTATGAGATATAATTGATGAACTGATGGAGGTGAAATCTCATGCATACATATCTTAAGAATGAGACAATTATTTTGAAAACATCACATTTCAGGTCTCCGTGTTGGCGTTTGATTTTGAGCACATGGTCGCGCACGATTACGGATTTGAATTTTATCACATACGAAAAAGAATCATTGCGTGGAGCGGTACTCAATAGTGATGACCCCACTGAAAATGAGCGTCCGCCCGGGCGGGTGGCAGGGCGGGTGGCGGGGCGGGCGGCAAGACGGGCGCCCTGCCGCCGTGATATTTTTGTTGAAAAGTGCGGGCGGCAAAAAAATTAATTTTTCCAAACAAAGCCTTTTTTTCTGGGAGTTTTTTTTTCTTGCGCAATTTTTTTCTTCGAAAATCCATTCGAAGATGAATCACCTAGTTGCAAAATTCTGTTTGTGTAGAATTTGGCTCTGAATGATGCAGACAATGCCCACAAAGTCTCGCGATGCTGAAAAATTCACGCAGAAATATGTTTGACAGCAAAACAATTTCTACTCGGAATACTTCCTCTTCCGATCGAAATAGTCCAGATTCGCGTTATTCATCTAGAGGAGTTAATTTGAATCTCTATCGATCAGGATTGTGAAAAGTTGTCAATCATTAATAACACGGTGATGGGGGTATATTATCTAATTCACTCATGATAATTGTATGAAGCCAGTCCAAGAGGCATGGTGACAATAATAGCCGACATCATGATTGCACTTCAGTTGCTACATACAAGAATGAGTACGGCTAGTCATGTATACATCCGATCTGATTCTTATGAGCTGCGAGCGAAAGTGTAGATGAGAAAATGGTGTGAGAAACAAGAGAGTAGTTCACACTTTTCAATCCAGAAATGACTTCCTTATGAATATGAAGATGTAATTTTCAAGATCACACGAATCCTAAGAGATGTCATGAAAGAATGCCACATCATAAATACGGTATTTCAGGATAAATTGTTCAGTCAAACGCTCAGCATATGATTAGTTCTTTACAATGCCATTGTATACTATGGTATGGTCTTCTACTACGATGGCGACTCCCACAATGAAGCGAGTCTTGTGTTGCACTCCTTGACATTCTCTGCAAAGATCCAATATTCATCAAATCAGTGATAAACCCGTAGTAGAACGAACCTCCATTGGGTAGTTATCTACATTTTCCACAATCCTGATCCCGTCCAAGTATGAATATTCCTGAAATCTGTAATGATAGATCTGTGTTGAATATTCTAGAAATATTTGAAACTCCGATGGAGGTATCACTATTTGTGTATAAGATGGGAACTTACTCAATTAATTGTCTCTCTGATAAATATGTCACAGATTAAGCAGAACTGAAATTAGCATAATCACGCTGTTACATTTCCACTTTGCAAATGAACGGCTCAACTGATGATATTCTCATGCAGTGTTGCGATCAGTTTGTTCGAGAGAGTGAGCACAAACTATGAATGAGGAAGATAGAAATCAATATTCTGTAAGAATGACGACCGTCGATGTGTTTTTCGTCAACTTACCTTGCCGAGTCTTTCATCATTGAGAACGACCTGGATATTTCTGAATTTTGATTGCATTAACAACATGCTCTTTACCTATCCATCAATACTTGACAATATGCAGCCCTGTAATGTGTGAAATGTTGTGAAGAAACTATACGTTTGTTCTCAACTTCATTGAAATCAAAGCAATATCCAGGACTCACCAGCACACATATCTTCCGTGCACGCAGAATTCTGAAAAACTTTGAAGGTTGAGTGACGAAACATCTTGATCGATGAGCGGGGTCTTAGGTACATCAAAATGTAAGTACCTTGAGCTGATCTTTGACTATTATTGTCACCATGCCACTTGGACTGGCTTCATACAATTATCATGAATGAATTAGGTAATGTACACCCATCACCGTGTTATTAATGATTGACAACTTTTCACAATCCTGATCGATAGAGATTCAAATTAACTCCTCTAGATGGATAACGCGAATCTGGACTATTTCGATCGGAAGAGGAAGTATTCCGAGAAGAAATTGTTTTGCTGTCAAACATATTTCTGCGTGAATTTTTCAGCATCGCGAGACTTTGTGGGCTCATTCTCTGCATCATTTAGAGCCAAATTCTACACAAACGGAATTTTGCAACTAGGTGATTCATCTTCGAATGGATTTTCGAAGAAAAAAATTGCGCGAGAAAAAAAAACTCCCAGAAAAAAAGGCTTTTGTTTGGAAAAATTGATTTTTCTGCCGCCCGCACTTTTCAACAAAAATATCACGGCGGCAGGGCGCCCGTCTTGCCACCCGCCCGCCCTGCCGCCCGCCTGGGCGGCCGCGTATTTTCAGTGGGGGAGCTATGACAATCTTTGGGTTTGGGACTTTTACACTTAAATTCACGAATCTCGATAACATCTTGAGAAAATGAAGGTATACCCAACACATCGAGAATTGTCTCAGTTACGTCATTCAATGACATTTTGCAAGACTGGGGTACTCCGGTCACTTTCAACTCGGAACATGGGTTTGCATTAACGCGCATATCTTTCAGCTGGTTTACTTCACGCCGTAACGAGTGATTTTCATTTTCAAGGGCAGTAACTTTTTCGGACTGTTTTTTCAACGCACCAGTGAGAACATTAACTTGGTCAATCAAACATAAGATATTACACTCAGTTTTTGATGCATTCGATTGAATTGAAACATACAAAGCAGCGAGCATCTGAGAGTGGTGAAAATTTTCCCAACCGAGAGAGAGAGATTGATTGTAAACGGATTTATTATGCCTTGGTCACAAGGACCGTATGGCAACAAGATTCATACAAATAAATATAAGACTATTATATGGTATAAGCAACATAGATTCAAAATTGTTGATTGGACATCTTAAATACTATACCGTAACTACTATTTTAACATTCATCATGCTCACTAGTGCAATTTACAATTAAAATATGGCATATCTAGACGGGCAATTCTTCAGCAATGCAGATCAAATATGTCAACAATAATTATGATAACACTCGCTTTCAGGTTTCTTCCTTTTCATACAGATATTCGAAAGCAGCAAATTTAAAAGACTCAAGAGGAACTTTTAGGCGAATATCAACGGGGATAGATTCCCACAATTTGGTTGCCTGGCGAGAGAAAGCGTTCTCATATGCCACAGTACGCGTCACAGGAGTATGGATGCGCGTCGAGTTTATCCTTTCTGATCGACGGATTTCACCGTCCAAGGGTTTGAATGAATCATTTAGATACTGCAGGGTAGCAGTAGTGAAGGTTTTATGAGCTTGTACACATAAAAAGTACTCTCGACGACGTGATAGCAACAACCAATGCAAATTCTCATAATAAGGTTTCAGGGCTGCGTCGCGACGGCATCGAAATATGAAGCAAACGCAAGTGTGTGTGAGAGAGAGAGAGAGAGAGAGAGAGAGAGAGAGAGAGAGAGAGAGAGAGAGAGAGAGAGAGAGAGAGAGAGAGAGAGAGAGAGAGAGAGAGAGACAGTGCGGCCCCCGTAGGGGACTTTGAGTGTGACCCCCGGGTTGCACTTGGAGCTTGAGGGAGCGACGCCCCTCCGGACCCGAGTCCTACACTTACACCTACACACATCACACCCTACACGCACCATACTTACGCCCGCTCAAGCACTACACAGACATATCAGCATTATACAGAACACGCATCACACTTGACACCACAGCCGTGCTGGTCTGGTCCGGCGTCGGCCAGCATGCGATTCCAGGCCCTGGAAAGAGAAGAAAGAAGAAGATGTCCAGCATTGACGGCAAGATTCCCCAAGTAAAGCGGGGCCCCATTCGGATCTTGGAGGGGGGGGGGGCAACGATGCAAAACGCGCTAGCAGTGGCACACTTGGCTGGTGGAGTTACGCGTGAAGCTACAAGCGATGGAGATACGCCCCAGGCGAAGATAGTTGGAGGAAAGGACCAACACAAAAGAGATGCAGATCTCACCCCGACCAGCAGGAAGAGGAAGGGTCTGGGTGATGGAGTAGAAGAGCGAACGCTGAAGCAATCCAAGCTCGCTTTCAAGAGCCGACGCGAAACGAATACGGAGACTGCAGCAGCAGCAAACGCGGCAGCAGAGAATCTCCTGAAGATAAATCCCTCAATCACGATCGAGCTCACACAACCCAGCAACGGGGTTGATGACGCCGTCAACTTGAGCTCAGACTCGAGCGAGTCCGACACCACTCTAGGGTCCCAGGGGAACGGAACAATCGTGGAGAGGAAAGGAACAAGAGAGAAGAGAGAAGATCGAAGGGAGAAGAGAGATCGAAGAAAGAAGAGAGGAGAATGAAGAGATGAAAGAAGATCAAAGAAGGAGGAACAACACCTCCGAGTCGTGAGAAGAGGGACGCTCGATCCTGAGAGCGAGACGCCGCCGGTCCTGAAGTAATGCTCACGCAGTGCCGGGGCCGGATTGGTAAGTTGGTGGATCTCTTCCTTGTCCGATGGCCAGCGCCAAAGGGGAAAGGAGAGAGGGTTTATCTGGTACGGATGGCCGCATCGATGCGGAATCCAGCCCGGGAGCTTTGAGAAGTATCGGCCAGGCGTAATCATCCGTCCGGAACCTCTCTATTGCTACGTCGCAGCGTATCCCCCCTACAACCACCTAAAAAGAAGAGAGACTGTGCGGCGATCGGGTCCAAATCTGACCACAAATCTGGAGTCAGCAACTGCACTGCGTACCAGAGGGCAAGAGCCACATATGGACGCAGGAAGGGAAAAAATGGCTAGCTTCATCCAAGCCAACCTCAGGAAGAGCGGGGACGCAGACGATCTCCTACACGCTGTAGCCAAAGAAGGAGGGATCGATGTTCTGATTATCTCCGAACCGCCTCGGAAGCGCGAATTTTCTCGATCCACATTCGATCACTGGAGGACAGCCGTAATCCAGATCATGAATCCTGCGATCCGTGAGACTGGACCAGCTGTTAGTGGCCGCGGTTTTGCTCGAAAGACCATAGAGGGCACAGCAGTCTACAGCTGCTACTATTCGCCGTCGCTCAAGATACACGAATTCGAAGACGAGCTCCATGACCTAGAAGAGGATGTGAGGCAATGGGGGGGCCCAGTTATAATCGCGGGGGATTTCAACTCCAAGGAACCGACTTGGAGCGGGGGGCCGCGTGATAGACGGGGGGTAATACTCGCTGATGCCATGGAGGCATTCGGATTAGTGCTCGCGAACGAGACGGGGGTTATCACCTACTACCGACACGACACTCGGTCCAGGGAGGGAGGTTCGTCTTCGGTCCTCGACCTGACGTTCATGAGCCCGTCGCTCATGGGACGTATGACATCGTGGGAGGTTCTGGACACGGAAACATTGAGTGACCATCGACATATTCGGTTTCGGCTTAGGACTGACAGACAGAGACAGACGACACACAGACCGCGACCGACGGGGTGGCAGGTACGCAAGCTGGATGAGGGGAAATTCCGGGAATCGATAGGAACAGCCGAAGATCTCCCGATGAACATCACCGCGGACGAGGCTGTGGATATGGTGACGACCACCATCACAAGAGCTTGTGACGCATCGATGCCTCGCAAGACAACATCATGCTTTTGGAGGAAACCAGAGTACTGGATCACCGACGAGATAAAAGCCCTACGAAGAACGAGCAATAAGAAAAGGAGAACCGCGTGGCGATCAAGGAAACTGAAACAACCATCACTGGCGGAAGATGACAGGGCGTACAAAAAAGCAAAGAAGGCTCTCGTTCTAGCCATCCGGAGAAGCAAAGAGAAGTGCTAGGGTGAATTGTGCGACATGGTTAATGGAGACCCGTGGGGTACGTACACACAGTGGGGCGAAACATCGATTTTGCACCATAAAGTGCATCCACGCGAATTTTCGACCGATTGACTTGATCCAAGAAAGATTCTCTTCGTTTTTCAATCCCCCACCACGTGGTACTGCAACAATTTTGATTAATACCGTCCTGGATTGTGGAGGAGGCACTGAAGTTGCACTGAATTCGAGACGGGATTACGCTGATTTCTTGGACACCCGGGCTGTATTTAACAGATCGACATCGTCCAAAATGATCTATATGGTCCTTAGATTGTGTAAACTACCCTTCAACACTTTCCTGAACCATTTAATCGTTTGTGATGGGTTGAATGTGCTCAGAAACGGTGAAACTCGAACCTATGTTGATATACACGCTTTCTGGGCCCCTTTGAGGGCAAATTGATCAACTTGGGAAAGTTGAACGACTTGCAGGCTCTGGAAAACCCTACGGGTACCATCTCACATGATTCAATCATCGAACTCTTCGAAGCAGGTCATAGATTTTTGAGAATATTTTTCGCCGGAAAAAAAAGGCAAATGATGAACTGACGCTGAAAATCAAGGAATCTAGGTATCTTTTGCAACTTGCGGGATTCGAAAAACACTACAGACACTAGTCTATTTGGGTAACTCATCGAATGCCTCAAAGCAAGTTTCATCACATTGCCGCTGGGATGTTTTATGACCCTTTTTCACCGGAAAACCCTCGAAAATCGTGAAACGACCCCCGAAATTATTAGATCCAGGTGTCATTTGAGACTTGCGGGGTTCTGAGAAACCTACGGGCACCATCTCACGCAATCAACTAATCGAATGCTTCGAAGCGGGTGTCATGAAATTGCCGCTGGAATGTTTTATGACCCTTTTTCACCGAGAAACGATCGAGAATCAGAAAACGACCCTGAAAATCATGGAATCTAGGTATCTTTTGCAACTTGCGGGATTCGAAAAACGCTACAAACACTATCCTATTTGGGTAACTCTTCGAATGCCTCAAAGCAAGTTTCATAAAATTGCCGCTGGAATGTTTTATGACCTTTTTTCACCGGCGAACACTCGAAAATCGTAGAACGACCCTCGAAATCATGAAATCTAGGTGTCATTTGAGACTTGCGGGGATCGAGGAAACCTACAGGCGCTATTCTACAAGATCCACCGATCGAATACTCCAAAGCGAGTGTCATGAAATTGCCGCTGGGATGTTTTCAGGCCTTTTTTCACCGAGAAACGATCGATAATGAGAAAACGACCCTGAAAATCATGGAATCTAGGTATCTTTTGCAACTTGCGGGATTTGAAGAACACTACAAACACTATTCTATTTGGGTAACTCATCGAATGCCTCAAAGCAAGTTTCATAAAACTGCCGCTGGGATGTTTTCCGAATCTTTCTTACCGGAAAACACTCGAAAATCCTGGAATGACCCCCAAAATTATGAATTCTAGGTGTGATTTGAGATTTGCGGGGTTCTGAAAAACCTATGGGCACCATTCCACGCAATCAACAAATCGAATGCTCTAAAGCGAGTGTCATGAAATTGTCGCTGGAATGTTTCATGAACCTTCTTCACCGGAGAACACTCAGAAATCGCAGAACGATCCCTAAAATCATGAAATCTAGGTGTCATTTGAGACTTGCGGGATTCGGAAAAACCTACCGGCACCATCTCACGAGATCAACTGATCGAATGCTTCAAAGCGGGTGTCATGAAATTGCCGCTGGGATATTTTTGGGCCCTTTTCCACCGAGAAAACGACCCAGAAAGTCATGGAATCTAGGTATCTTTTGCACCTTGCGGTATCCGAAAAACACTACAGACACTCTTCTACTTGGTTAACTCTTCGAATGCCTCAAAGCAAGTTCCATCAAACACTTTCCTGAACCATTTAATCGTTTGTGATGGGTTGAATGTGCTCAGAAACGGTGAAACTCGAACCTATGTTGATATACACGCTTTCTGGGCCCCTTTGAGGGCAAATTGATCAACTTGGGAAAGTTGAACGACTTGCAGGCTCTGGAAAACCCTACGGGTACCATCTCACATGATTCAATCATCGAACTCTTCGAAGCAGGTCATAAATTTTTGAGAATATTTTTCGCCGGAAAAAAAGGCAAATGATGAACTGACCCTGAAAATCAAGGAATCTAGGTATCTAGGAATCTAGGAATCTAGGTATATATAGGTGAGTCCCGAGTCAGGGTAAGCGATTCCCGAGGTAAATTCTTTTTCGGACCATACTAATGCAAAAACATCATCGTTGGGCCCTACTCCATGTGAGTTCTGAGATATTCAATCTGCATGTGAGTGTAAGTTAAGTTGTTCGAAGAAAAAAGAGTTTCTCAAATATTCCAGCGGGAATTTCGATGGGAAATATCCTATGTGCTGTAGTTAGTGTCGGTGAAGTTGATAGAACTTGTGTACAAATGAACTCAACTCAAGAAGGTCGATCCTGAGCCACATTAATGGGATGTCTTCCTTCTCAGAAGAGGAGGAGTTGTACTCAACGAAGCCTGTTAATGATCTATTTTCATATTGTATTTGACATTTCCATAAATAGAATCTCTGGTGTCTTCTTTAAACACACACGATCACGCCCCCCTGTCTGGATCTTGTCATATGAATAAACGATCATCCCACGATCGGTTCATGTATGGAAGAGGCTTTTTTGATCCGATTTGAAAGGTCTGTTGGACGGTAACAAGATTCATGATTTTCTTGACAAGAGTTCGACATTGAATTGTCTTAAAAAGTTCCAGCGACCATTTTCTCACCCCTACTTCGAAGCATTTGATATCCAGATCATGTGAGATGGTCTTCCCAGTATTTTTGAGTTTCCGCAAGTTCGAGATGACAGCTCCATTCCATCATTCTGGGGTCGCTTTGCCATGCGCCCAAGCAGGTACAGTGCTGCCCTATCTACTAGCCGTCACGAGTGACTATCTGCGGAACAGGACCCTCGTGTACGACACCGATGAGGGACAAGAGATTCGGGAACTGTCCGCCGGAATTGGACAGGGATCGGTCTCCGGGTGATTCAATTGGAACACCCAGTACGACAGTTTACTGTCTATCGAACTGCCAGAAGGAGTGATAATCGTGGCTTCTGCAGACGACGCGGGACTCATAGTTTGGGCCGACAACGAGGAACTCTTGGGCGGACGCGCAAACGAGGCGCTGGCCCGAGTCTACGAGTGGATGATCAGTAGGCTCCTGGAGCTTGCTGTCAAGAAGTGTGAAGCAATCGTGGTCACAAGACGCAGGGAGTTTGACTTGCCCCACTATTACATCAACGGGCAAGAGATACCACGCAAAACAGAGCTGAAATACCTCGGCGTATGGCTTGACGACAAGTGGTCGTTCAAGAAACACATCCAGGAGGCCGCCCAGAAAGCGAGCAGGGTCGGTGCGGCGCTTCAGCGGCTAATGCCGAACATCGAAGGACCGAAACAGAAGAAGCGCAAGCTGCTCAACACTGTGAGCGCTTCCATCATGCTCTCCGGTGCACCCGTGTGGGGAAAGAGAGTAGAGAAGACCATCATCGAGAAGAGCATGGGGCCTGCCCACCGGAGAGCGGCTCTGAGGAGCATTCGTGCCTACCGCACCGTGTCAGGAGACCTAGCTTGCGTGTTGGCGGGGATGCCACCCATCCATTTGCTGTTCGCGGAGCGAGTGAGGATCTGGGACCGGCAAAAAGTGATCGGAGCCGAACGAGTACTCACCCCAACGATGGAGGAGATCATCCGCGACAACGAGAAGGAAACGACCCTTGAGCAGTGGCAAACTGAGTGGGATTCGCCATTTGCAGATGGCAGATGGACGCATCGACCGATCCGCGACGTAGTCAAGTGGGCGGAACGCACCCACGGAGAGATTGATTGCTGGACAACGCAGGCTTTGAGTGACCACGGTTGCTTCGGTGCCTACCTGACCCGGTTCAAGAGCAGGACATCCCCAGCATGTCAGTCATGCGGGGACAACTGGGATGACACTCAACACGCCCCGTTCACATGCATTGACACCCGAAGAGAGCGCGCCGAGTTGGATGAATGGCTTGGTTTTCAACTAACACCTGAGAATCTCGCCCCGTACTTGCTCCGCAACCAGGAGACATAGGATAGAGTCACCGGATACATCAAGCTGGTGATGACCCGTAAGAAGGAGAAAGAGAGGGAAGTGAGGCGCCTCGAAGCGGGCGAATTACAGTGAGTCTGCAAATTCAAACAGAAGAGGTCCAAATGGTTCCAGAAGGCACATGATGCACTAGAGAGGGGAGAAAGAAGAGAGAAGATAGAAGATCGAAGATTGAAGAAAGGAGAGAGAAGAAAGAAGAATGAAGAGATGGAAGAAGATCGAAGAGGGAGAAACAACACCTGCGAGTCATAAAGAGAGACGTTCGATCCCGAGCGAGAGACGCCGCCGGCCCTGAAGTAATCCTCACGCGGTGCCGGGGCCGGATTGGTAAGTTGGTGGATCTCTCCCTCGTCCAATGGCCGGCGCCAACGGAGAAAGAAGAGAGGATTTACCCGGTTCAGATGGCGGTATCGATGCGGATTCCAGCCCGGGACTATTGGGGAGGTGCTGGCCAGCCGTGATTGGCTGACCGGTGCCTCTCCTTCATACGTCGCAGCGTATTCGCCCTACAAGCACCTTGAAAGAGAGAGAGAGAGAGACAGTAAAATCACGCGTTTCTCGCGAATCATTATTGAACCTCTAGCATCGCCGCACCGCGCCCCTCGTGTCCAAGCTAATCAGCTGACCGGCATCGCGCGTTGCGCCAAATTCAGACTCTGTTCACCCGTCTATGCCGAGCAGACCATGTGGCCGCGATCGGAGCAATGTTCCGCGCTTTCCGCTATTTCCTCGACCCCGCGCCGCGTGTGCACCAGCTCTTGATGGAATACCTAGGCGACGTGCTCGAGAGAATGATCATCCGGCGATCCAGATCAGCCTTGTGTGCGACCGATACCTGCGTCTTGGATATCGTCCGGTTATAGAATTACAATGCGAGCGGCCGATACAGAATATACATTTGTAAGTACAGCCTTTAATCGCTCTCTCTCTCTGTTTGGGGCTTCACCCTTTGCTCTCTTCGTGCTCGCGCTCGATGTGCTTCTTATGCACTATGTTTCTTTAAATGAATAAATCTTGTATGTATTTTCCTATTGAATTCACGTGTGATAATTTAGCGCATTCTCTCATCCAATCTCACTCGTGCGCAGCAGCACAATATCATATCTAGAAATTTATCTAAGTAGTAGCCAATCCAGCAGCATGCAGAGTTCCAGCTACAATCAATCAAATTTGCTGGGCATTACACATAGCCCAGCACGTGCGGCTAAATCAACCAGGCAAATCTAGCAGCCGTCACAATTATCAGATAAAATACGAATATCCTCCTCATTCTTAGAGTTTTATGATCGATACATGTGACATTCTTTGAGAGGATTCTTCAAATGATTGGTAACGTAAGATTGATCCATTCTCCTTATCGGTTCATGGTCCATCATTCGATTATCATCCGGATTGATAAGATAACAATCAATAGTTGTATGATTCATCTATTATCTTGTCTGACCGATTATTGATAAGATCATAGACATGCATGTGTGTCTTGTTATCACGCATTTTGCTCAATCAATCAAGATCAGTCAACAATCAAACAAGATAATAGATTCATCATACAACTATTGATTTTCATCTTATCAGTCAAGATGATATCCAAATGATGGACCATAATATGATAAGGGTAACGGATCGATCTTACGTTATCAATCATTTGAAGGATCCTCTTAAAAAATGTCACATGTATCGATCATAAAACTCTCAGAATGAGAAGGATATTTGTATTTTATCTGATAATCTATTCGACTCATCATTGGTAACGCTCTATCGATGAATCGAAGATATTTCGTATAGTTACGCGAGGCTCAAGTCGAGCTTGAGATAATTTTATCGTTCCCTTTGTCTGATGGTACCCTAATTGATTTTGAAACCGAATTTTTATGACTATTATGATCTCCGGTCAGGTAGTCCCGCCCATCGACGATTTGAAGGGCCCCGTCTGCAAAGAACAATAAAGGCCGCACAATGTGGCCAGACTTCAATTTTTTTAAACTTTGCGACCTCGCTTCCCGTTCATTTTTTCAAAATTTGATATCGAAATCTAATCAAAATCTGTTATCATTTTTGATATCCAGAATTTTTTCATGACTTTCCTGTTCTTGAATCAAGTCTCTAACTTCAGTTGATCTCGATATAACAAAAACTCGATTTTTTCCAAAAGTTAGAAATTTTTTCGGCCGATCTTTGTTGGAGGTTATTCATCAATGAAATATCCATCACCTCAATTTTTTGCAGTGCGCTAAAAGAATTTTCCGCGAAGCTACAGCATCCGAAAGTCGAGCTAATTTTGAAATAAGTCTTTTGCCTGCGCTTTCTTGCATTCTGATAACGGCTACGGGCGCAGTTATCATCCGATCGACCTTAAATAAATCTTAACATGGCTGCAACTAGATGTGCATTCATGTTATCCAAGTTGAAAAAATTATACATTCTTTTGGAGCCGATATTCCAAAAATCCTCGAGGAGACAATCATTCCCAAACCGATAGTAGGATCACATAGGGTTACTCTAGAGTACCCAAACTATCTCGAAACTCGTTTTTTCACACTTAAGATATCATATGTTTAAGATTAGATATCCGAATTTGGGCAACTCAAAGGTGCCTTGCCTATCCTTATACACAGGGCCTCTCAGTTTCCGTTCAGAATACGAGGTGCAATGCTCCAAAGTGAATTACACGAATATTCCATCATCTTTTAGGTACTAAGACACCCGAAAGAAATTTTGTAAACAGTGTGCAGCTATTTCAAAATTTTCTCGGATCTACAGCTAAAAATCGCCCGAACTCTGAGATTTGACCATTCATATCACTTTTCAACATAGGCCTATATAAGCAATTTTGATCTCATTGGCTGTATCTTCGGACAGGGGACCCATTTGATTGAGTCACTTTGGATTCTTCATCTTCTCGATATTACAAAACTGTAAAAAAATCTTAGGGGAGATTGACGATCCGGGTCCCGTGGTCCCACTTTGTTAGTGACATGATATTTGATATTCAATATCCGTAGAGTCGCTATTTTAAGATCTCAGAACACAATTTATGTTGTGAATTTAGTTTCAAATGAGATTTTGAGTTGGACGAAAGAACTCTTCTTGCTCGGAAATGTCCTCTATCTCAATACTGCCCACGTATTATTATAGAACGGACATTTCTACGCCAGGAAAATAATCTAGACTTCCCAAATATGTGATTAGAAGCCCACGCGAATGATGTTCTGCAGGAATGTGCTTGTTATTTCACTCAAATGAATTTTTTTCTCAAATCCAAAATCGTCTTCAAACAGTGATTGTACATAGAGAGTCAGTGAATACACCCTTTTGACGTCAAAATACGAGTTCTTGACTTTCGGAATGAAAGACTCATACGCTAGGAACATCAAAATCGGTTGATCTAGGTCTTAGTCAACATCCAAAACAGAGAATGTTGTTAAAACCTCTTACTCGTCATGGAAATTTTCGAAAACTCTGAAAATCATGTCATAATACGAGTTCCCGGAGTGAAAATACCTGTCATGAATGGTATGTAGTATTCAGACAAAGAGCCATTTCGAGCAGAAAATGTACTTAATCCCATCGAAACGCTCTTTTTGGGTTAAGTTAGTTGGGTTGATGATTTCGGGTTGAGCGAATGCTAAACCCGAAATCTTGAATTTTTGCATTAGAATCAAGAATTCTTGTTTTGGGATGTTTGAATATCAATTTTCATCGTCTGTGCGCAAATGAGTCATTTGCACACTGTTTGTCACTTTTCATTTGCTCACAGAAGATCAAAAAACATAGTATGATACTCGGGCGCAACGTTTTTCGCTTTCTCGTGGCTATTTAGACCCTCGCCTGCGGCTCGGGCCTAAAAATTCGCTCCAAGTGCGAAAACCATCGTTTGTGCCCTTGTATCATAATATACTATTCATGTCTCCAAGTATCAAAAATGTGATACCTTCAACCGGGGTAACTTTGGAACACGGGGGGTAACTTTGGAACAACCCATGAAAGACTGGTTTGGTTCTGTCATTAATTGTCAGAATGGCCGCAGCAAATCCATGATGAGCGCTGCATAAGCCGCCAGGTAGCCCGCGTTATATATGTGTAAGAGCATTTCCACGTTTCTCTCGGCTCGGACTTGGATTTTCGGGAAACTTATGAAGGTCTTTTTTGTGAGGAACTTCAAGATCCACAACCTTGGTCTCGTGTATTTTTCCGTGAATGTGAATATTTCTCGAAATAATTGCCAAAAACTGTAATTTTGCAGAAAAATTTTTATTAACAATCAAACGCTTCGTCTTTAGAGCAAAATACCTAGCGGAATCGATTCAGCGGGTTAGAATGCCTCAGTTAACTCTGAGACATATTTTGAAATACTAGTAGCATGCCAAAAGCCATCACACTAGGCCCACGCTAGTCTCGTTCGGCGGAGGCTTAAGAGCAACAGCCGTGACAATTTTCCCTCGTTGAATTTCCCGATCTGGAAACTATGTGAAAAACTTCTTCAAGTCATCAACTTTGAGATCGTATAGGTGAGAATGGGATTCTGAGAAACTTCTCACTCAACTTTCGCTTTCGGAGATAAATATGACGATTCCGGAGGAAAATTTTCCAAAAACTCCCCAACGGGAAGTAAAATCTTTTGGAGGCTTCGGTCTAGTTCCAATGCCTTCTGAATGGGTTCATAAAGATATCCCCAGAATTTCAAGAAGATATATCCACCCACCTCGGAGATCAAGCGAGGTGTACACGAACATTTTAAGAATCTCAAATTTCTCATCTCCACCTAGAAAGTCGATTTTGACATGGTTCCCCCAATTCGAGAGAGGAACAAAGTTCATATTCGTATTCAGCACCCTCGAATACATAAAGTAAGACCGTTTTTAGCGAGTAGGTCGTCTGTGGTCACTGAACTGTAATTTTGGGCCATCTCCCGCTTGCCTATTCAATTGTGCAAGCTGCGAACGAGTCTGGGGATTCCGAAGCGAGTAGAGCGCCCCCATTCCTATCGGCCGTAACGAGTTACTACCTGCGGAACAGAACTCTCGTGCACGACAGTAGTATAGGGGTCACTATGGTTCGTCAAAACATTACCCTCACCACGTTCCCGCACAGCGACGAGTGGATGAATCATCACTGTATGGGCATGCGTGAAGGCGATGCAGATGACTCATAGTGACCCCCTTTTCTTTTCCATAATTGTCAAAATCACCATTTTTAATCTCTATGCGATTTTTCCACTGTTGTTGAACTATCTCCCGAACTATTGATTTCGGATCGTGAAACTTTGAAATGCGCCGACTTTTCGCTCAGAATTCCCGCACTGTGGGTAGAATTAGCAATCAATCTCCACGGTAATTTGAGGGAATCTTGCGAATACCATTGTCTTGCTGATCAGATACTCATAATTGTCAAGTATAGATCATAATGATGATTATTCGATGATCTCGATGAAAATATGCAATTTTGGAATCTTTGATAGACCGCAGGAATGTGATCGATCGATCATAAAATTCAAGAGCAAGGCCCGATCAGTCTGAGCTTTTCCAGGTGAGTACTTAAATGCGCCGACTTTTCGCCCAGAATTCCCGCACTGTGGGTACAATCATCAACCAATCTCCACGGGAATTTGAGGGAATCTAGCGAATACCATTGTCTTGCTGATCAGATACTCATAATTGTCAAGTATAGATCATAATGATGATTATTCAATGATCTCGATGAAAATATGCAATTTTGAAATTTTCGATAGACCGAAAAAATGCGATCCTTTGGTCATAAAATTTTGGAACATGAACCGATCAATCTGAGCTTTCTCTCGCAAGTACTCACGTGTCTTGAGCTACTTTCAAACTTGACACCAACGGGATACTCAGTTTTTCCATCCTCGCACACTCGATGGAGAGACAAAAAGTACATCAACTCCTCCACGACCACTCTAGCACATCGTTCCCTAGTGAGCCCCAGGTCCATGCCGCACTACCGGAGCTCGATGTTCACGACACCGCGTCCGACGATCAACTGCCACAGTAACGCGCGAATTCCTGGATCACGAGTGTCGGGATGACTAATTGCCTCGTGAGTATCAATCGTCGGAGAGGGGTTGATGTTGAATATTCGCCGCTCTCGAGAATTGCTGAGCATTGCATGTTACTTATCGTTTCTTACTGCGCAAAATAGACGTATTGTCATACATTGACGCGTGGCTGGTGACAATTTCATGCGCAATGCTGACTCGACAATTATGGGAAAAACGTGTTACGCTTATACCGAGTTCTAAGAATTGGTGCATTCCTTTGCGATGACTAATATTCCTGTGAATTTCTCATGGATGATTTGTGTTTTTCCGCATTGTTCACCGTCAGCAAAAACGAACGAGCCGTATTTTCATGCGCATGCATGGACACGTGACTGGTGACAATTTTATCCGCAATGCTGACTCAACAATTCTGAGACAAACAGGTTTACGTTCATGCCGAGTTCTAGGAATTGGCGCATTCCTTTGCGATGACTCATATTTCTATGAATTTCTCATGGATGATTCATAGATTTTGTTTCTCAGCATAGCGAGAAATAATAAAATAAACATCCAGAGATCTATAATTAGCTCTTCCTATTCTTTCATAGTAAATAAGAGACAATTCAAGCAGAAATCTACGATTTCAAGATTGATCTTTCTCAAGAAATATTCATATTTTTTTTCTGTTCATAGAGAGTCTGTGAGGTGTGGAAATTGATCGTCTCTCTTCTATTCCTCGGAAAGTTATCAGAATTTTAGAGGTCTAGGGTATTTTGATTGAATACTCAAGATTTTGCAGCGTGATACCTTATTCACCAAATAATCTATAGAGTACACATAGATTTATAATATTTCCATATTTTTCTAAACGGGCATTCAAAATTCCAATCAACTCATGAGTGCGTGTTGTCAAAATTTTATGAAGTACAGTTCCTACCACGCTTTGAGTGAGAACAACATCTCCTTGTGATTCTCTGGTTTTCAAACTCAGATCAGTCAATATTGCCTTGAAAACTTTGTCATCCTCACCAATCTTTTTAAGCGAATTAAAGAGCAACTTCTTATGAAAAGTTGGGATCTGCGCATCACTTGTAAATGTTATAGAATTATAAATGTGATCAATGATACTCGTAACCATAGGAGGGATCAAGTCAAAAACTTACTCAAATATTCGAGTTTATAGTCAATGAGCGACGACAGAACCATCCATTCTTCAATTGTTACCCTGTGTAGATGACTGCTGTGACGGAAAAGTTTTCTTATGATTTCAGTTGGAGGTATCCAGCGATATTCTTCGATTTCGATTGAATTCTGTTGATGACTATGGGCGAATCTTAAAAATCCATCCTTCCCCATAGACTATCTGATCGTGCAGTTCTGGAACAAACCCTCGGAAATATCGGTAGACGTCTGTCATTTCTTTCTTGAATTTCTTCCATTGTAGCAATGTTAAACTGATACCTCTCGAGTCACTCGCCACTATGCGCAGGGTGGCTGTGTACATATTCTCTTCGATCGCATTGAACTTCAATCCAATCAAGGCCTTCTTGCTCGCAGAGTTGTTTAGTGGATGTATGGCAGTCAGTATTCTTCCACAGCGTGCGGTATTTCCGTCTTGAGCAGCCATTGCGAGGACAGATGAGTTTTCACGAATGTTGTAGAGAGCTCCGAAAACGAGTGACAGTTATGTGTCCAACCCCGGCGGCTTTCTATACCCATTATCGAGTGTAATGGAAGGAGTTAACCGAATGAGAGCTCTGGAGCGTCGCAATGATTCGTAAACTTATAACAAATGTGACGTGGTATTTTAACTATCACAACTCATTTATATTCAACGGGACTCTTATCCTAAAATCGCAGGCAATACGCGCGCGAACGGCGAAATGACTCCAAAAATTCAGCTGCTCCGCAGTCACGTCTGCAGCACAGCATCACTTACCGTGCCAACACCTGAAAATCGAAAAGGGGGGAGGGCACACGCTCGAAATGATAGATCGAATATTCATTATAAGAATAATTGGCTTCTATTCTTTACGTTTCTTCTGCGCGGCGATACATGAATCTACACATCTCTAATAACCGACATTTGTCCGAATGACTCTGTCCAAAAAAAATCGATCAATCGCATAATTTGTCAAAATGTCTCTATTCCTGGAAAAATTGAAACACCTCACAAAAAGGCCATATCACACTGTCCGATCACTCGCGAAATCTACCTGCACTCCGTAGAGTGCAGCTTGTCCGGTCCCTGCTCCGATATTTTTCCCACAATTGATCTGCTCCAAAATTTCCTCGTCCAAAATGGCCGCTCAGCAGCCCTCGCAACGCGCGCGCAACGGCAAGCACCCAAAAAAGCTTGTGCTCCGATGCTCGTTTGTCCCACGCGCTCGAGCAACAGGTGCACGATCACGCACCTGGCTCCTAGTCGAGCTATAGCTCGTCCAAGGTTCACTATGTCTCGTCCACGCGCGCCTCCTCCGGGAGGTCTGTCCTCGACACGAATTTTCTACCGCGCGCACGTCTTTCCAAGACGTCTTGTCCACGAGCACGCGCCAAACTCCGCTAAAGCGTTGCTTCGAATTCTCATACGCGACGCGGTTGCTGCTCCGGGTCTGCTGGTGCGATTTCTCAACGCGCGTACGTCACTTGGGGGACGTCTTGTCCACGAACACGCGGTGCACCAGCGCGCGAAGCCCCTCCAGGAGCCTGTCCAGTCCGCGGGCACGACGATTTGCCCTCCGCACGCGCGAGACTCTTAGCGCACTCCCGACGAGAGAATCTGAAAAGATTTAGCAAAACCCCTCACCGTTAGCTGCCATCGTCCTGGCTGGCGTATTTTTCCTCGTCCGAATATACTGCTGCTCCGAATATTTTTGGGGTCCAAATACTACTCCCTTGGTCCACTAGGTCCTGAGCTCCTTGTCCTGGCAATACGGACTCCTGGAGGGACTCGCGTCTGGGCACGTGCTCCGAATTATATTCGCGGGCGCGACTGGTACAAATGCCGGGCACAAGAGGTGATCCACAAGTGTCACAATGGCTGCTTCTTCTTCACCAAGTCCGCGCCTTCGTCTTCACTGAAGTCAAGTCCTCTGATTGGTCCGTTCAATCTTACCTGAACACTAGCAGCGCCAACTGGCGGCTGAGCGCGCCAAATATTCAAGTCCAGTCCACTATACTTGTCCCATACAGTAGCTCAGATTCTACGAAATTCACTGCAAGCGCATCAATTGCAGTATCTACGGTCCTAATGCCTCCACCCAGAGAATATTCTGTCCCGCTCACGCGCATGCACCGCTAAAATACACGCGGAGGCATCGCGCCTTCGCGCTTGCCGCAACTCCGCGCTTTCACCTCGTATAGTCCTTATACATGTCCGTGTATATCTATATCTAGTCCGTATTGCCGCAGTATCTCTATATATACTCGCGGCCGCCCGTAGCATAGTAATATCAAGTCCGCATGGCCACAGTATATCTATATATATGCTGCGCACAGTCCCATTGCCACATACTCATGTGTGCATAGCCCTAAGTACATGTAAATGTCGTCCGCAAGTCCAAATTTGCCCAGTGACCGCTGTCCAGGTGATCGTCCGTCAGATTTTCGTAGCCACTAGCACCCGGGTGTGGCCCGGATTTACATGCCCGCAGCGCCGCCACATCTCATCCACTGCCAGTCAGCTGTCTGCTCTTGCCGCGTGCACCGGCCTGTCCGTCATCGCCGTCCTCTCCCGGGTCACCCGGAGTCCACCCGAGTCCGTGTGATGGTCCCTCGTGCGGTGTGTGGCCACCCTAGTGTTATCTCCATAGTGCGCGGGTGTGCGATACACCAGGTACACGATGTACCTGTGTATCGGGTGGTACGTGGGTACATAACCCCATCGCTGCAGGCATGCTCGCTGCCCCGGGCTGCAGCGGATGGGGCGAATGCCTAGATGGCTGGCAGCCCGGGGAGCGCAGCACCAGGAGGGCCACCCGTCTGCTGTATGCTGTCATCGTCGCCCGGGCCCCGCGTGCCGTCCGCACCATCTCCTTGTGTCCTGCAACAGTGTGCGCGTCGTGTGTGTGTGTGCACCGGGTGCGTCGTCCACGTGGTGATGTCGTGGGTGGTGTAGCAGTACATCGCGGTGCCCAGATATGTCCGTTCTGTGCCCTCGCCCACCCGCGAGCGAGAGCCCCATCCGTGGTATTCTTGCCGTCGTCCGATGCACACAGGCATGCCCCGGCGCATGGTGTAACGCAGAAGCATGTCCGTGGGCTTGGGAGGACCGGTGTAAGGGCCAAACAAGGCTTCAGTGCCCTGGGGAAGCCCTCCGGGTCACCCAGCTGTGGAAATCGCGATCCGTCGGCTGCTGGTCCCGCAGTCCCCTTGAAACCGGGCTGCGGCGGCTAACCTGGGTGCAGGAAGGGTTGCCCGCGCGCAGGGATCTCGGTATCCGCAGCATTCGCAATCTCCCTCGTCGCTCGTCGTCGTCGTCCTCTCGGGCCAGCCCTCAACAGAAAGGAGAAGTATTTCGAGTTAATACTCATACTCCTCGCTTGCTGGCTCGAGACGGCGACGAGAGATTTTTCTAATCTCGGCTGTGACGGTTTACCCGTCACATTACCTCCCACTAAGGGGGGCGGGGGTCCTCCGGAAGGGAGTGGTCTTGCCGATACTTAGGTGGCGCATTCTCGCCTTTGAAATTCTCTCGTCGCTGCCTCGTTCAGCAGATTCGAAATCAAAATCATATTATATAATCATGAATATGGGGATCATCACCCGCTCACTCTCTCACACAATCATACTGAAGGGAAATCACTCTACTGGCCGTCCTATGACTCTAGGAAAATTTGAAAAAGTTCTACGGGGAAGGGATAAAGCCACCCTGGGCCCTACGGTCATGGATTTTTGCATTCATTCAACCTGAAATGGGAGGAAAAATAAAGAAAAAATTATAGCATCTCACTTCGGTCCAATTCATCGCCCCGCTTACGTCTTACGACGTCTTGTCCTGGCGGCTTGTCCGTGTCCGTCCGTCCTTCAGCCTACTGGCCTGGCTCGGCGTCTAGCATACCGGCCATGGGTTTCAGGGAACCCATCCCATTCTGACTCCGCCCACTCCTGCTAGCAGAGGGTCCGAATTGGCGAAGTCCGCGCCGAGGAGGCTTACCGGCGGTCTGGGGGGTCTATTTCGCGGTACATCGCAAAGAATGCCCGCCAAATATCCCGCTCGTTCTCTGGTAGGTCTCGAATTCCCTCGCTGGTTTCACGCAGCCTCTGAATATAGAGGGGTCCGGGAGGTCGTACTGCCTGTTCCCTCGCCCGAGCTTCCTCCGCAGCGATTCGTGCTTGGGCTTGTTCTGCCTCCAGGCGGGCCCTGGCCTCCTCCTCTCGGAGCCTCGCGTGCTCAGCCTGTGCACGCTGGGCCTCCTCAGCTGCGAACCTAGCTCGCTCCTCTGCAGCGCGCACTTCCTCCTCTTCACGACGGAGGCGTTCTCGTCGACGTCGGTCCACGGCTTCAACAGTCCGCCGCTGCTCGTCCCGGTCTCGTCCTTCGTCCGCACGTCGGGGTTCCTCATCACGGGTCCTTTCCAAGCGTCGCGTTGCCTCGGCTGCTTCGCCGCGGTTCCAATAGTCCTCACGTTCTCTCCAGCGACCAGCACAGCGAGGGCACGTAGACACGTGTACTCCTCGGCGCCCACAGTTCTCGCAATAGCGACGCTGAGGCTGGGCGCAGCTGGAGGATCTGTGTGTCCTTATTTCCCAACAGTTGAGGCACGCGAAGGGAGGAGGGTCCAGATATTCGTCCGTGGGAATTTCAGGCAGGTTCCGAAGGAACGTTCCGGTCCATTTAGGTGGCAGAGTTCTTGGCGTCTGGTGTCCTTGCTGAGGTGGTTCCCTAGGCTGGCGGTTAGGGCGTTGCGGTGAGCTTGACCTAGCTGGACTCCGACTCCTGGCTGACGCTAGCGGTCTCATCGGGCTCCAGCCCTGGTGTCCTGAGGTTGTTTGTGTTCTGGAGGTGCCTCTAGTCCGATGTCCGTCCGTTTGCCTCCACGCCTCTTCTGACGGAGGCCCTGAATTGTTTGTCCCGGGTCGGGGTGAGTCCCGATTCCGAGTCCGCACGTCCGTTGTCCGTTCCAGTGGCAATCGTCGCACCAGTTGGCTCGGCCCTAACTCTTCCACGTCTGGTCCTCTACGATATGGGGGAGGGTCACCCTCATAGTCATCCAGCGTGAGCTGCCTGTTGGGATTGTACGGACGCCTCTTGCTGCCCGTGTCGTGTCTGGTCCGTGGAAGTGAGTCCAGCGTGGCCCTGGATGTCGACGCTTGGGGTTGTGGCTCCTTGCCCCACACCGGTGGAGAGATGGGGCGGAATTCTTGTCGGGATGCAGAGGGCTGGTCCGGAAGCTGCCTTGGCGATCCGTCGAGGCGTGGAGAGTCCAACACTATTACCTCCGGGGCTGGGTTCGCTGGGGACCGAGAAGAAGGTCGTGAGCAAACTGTGTCCCTATAGGCTGGTGGTGGGGTTGTCATTTTGACCAGATCTGCCGAGGTAACCCTTTCCTCTTCGGAGATGCCGTCAGTTGGTCCTAGTTTCATGGCCCAGTCGTCCGTGATCACCAGCTCGTCCTCTGCTTGGTGCTCAGCCACGTTCGCGGTAGCTTATTCTGGGTCCGGCGGCTGCTCCACCACCCCTGCTGGGGAGACAACGCTCTCGTTGGCCTCTTCCGGAATCGGAAGTGACTCGGCCTGTTGCGGCCTTCTTAGTGTCTTAGGAATGGCTCCCTCGGACCGGTGTAGCGCCAGCTCCTCCTCCGAAAGGCGACACACCGCCACGCGCAACCCTGGCTCCGCTGGTTTGTCGAAGCGCACTCGCTTCGCTTCCTTTGGCACAGTTCGGGTCGGTGGTACATTGGCCTCTGTTGGGACCATCTCGTCCACCACTGCAGCGGCAGCACCCTCGCTGTTACGGGTCGGAGATAGGTGGGCTCCCCGCGACTCCGTCTCGTCCGTGAGTTCAGGCAGGCTGCTACACCTGCGGGGGCTACCGATCTCCATGGCGGCAACATCATTTGCCATGGCACTAGTTGCTTCGTCGCTGTTGGTGGGTGAGGCGAGTGCCTGGGTGACTGAAGTGATCTCATCCTGAGGAGAGACATCAGTGCCCTGGGCTCGGCAGGCCGGAAGAAGTCCACCACGCTGGAGAAATTCGAAGCGAGTGGTGGCCAGGTCGACACGACTCGCCCAATCTTTCAGCGCCGCCAGACGTGCCTCGGTGGAGTCCATCCGATGGAATCGTGGTGGCTCGGGGAGTGGGGCCTCTCCAACACGCTGCTTCGCCAATTGCCACAGGCTCTCGGACTCCTTCCAATCGGCAGGATTCGGGAAGAGCTCGAAGAAATCAGGCTCCGAGCTCTCAACACCTCCTATTGCCTGCTCTTCTCGTCTCGCTTCGGGTGCGGGCAACCCCTCGTCCGTTCCGGGTGCGAATAGCTCCTCGTCCATGTCGAGCTCTTCGTCCGAGATTCGGAGCTCCAATATGGCTCCGTCCGCCGCCGCTCTTTCTGCTTGAGCGTGCAGCTCGCGAATTTCTGCCATCCTGTCCGCATCGCTCGAACCTGAAACAAACTCAAACTCACAGTCCATTCGTTGCCGGTGCGGCATGTCCCCTTACGCATGCACCAACTACTTGTCCGAATTACGGGGAGGGATCCAACGTTTCAACTGGGATACATGGGCTTCTGGCAGGGTTCTACCCAGGTCCCCTTCAAGTACATAAACTAGCGGCGATTTGACTTCCACGATTTTGAATGGTCCCTCATATTTTGGCGCAAGCTTCTTAGAAAACTTATTCGCGGCGTTTGATAGAAAATGCGTCCGTCGTCCGACCATATCTCCCACCTGGAATTGTAAGTGTTTCCGTCCGCGATTATAATGCGCAGTCTGCTTTTCCCGAGCTTTATCGATATTTTTCAACACGAAGTCCCTCAGCGCGTCCAAACGCTTCATTCTTTCTGTCCATGTGTCCACATCTATCGGCTCCACCGGTTTCCCGTCCAACAGCTCACGTCTCAAGCTCTTTACCGGCCTCGGATTCCGTCCGTAATTCAGAAACGCTGGGGAAACTTTTAGTGTCGATTGAACTGCCGTGTTCACAGCGTGTCTGAACTCATGTATGTGCAGGTCCCAGTCCCTGTGATCGTCCTTAACGTACTGAGCTATCATTGTCTTCAAAGTCCTGTTCTGGCGCTCCGTAGCGTTGGCCTGGGGATGAGAAGGGGGGGTAAACACTTGCTCGACTCCATATTCAGCTAGTCGGTCCGCGAAGAGCTTATTGTCGAACTCCTTACCGTTGTCCACCAAGATATATTCCGGGGTTTCCCATCGAAACAAAACTAAGTCTTCTATCCCAGCCAGAACCGATTTCCCGTCCGCTTTACGCAACGGTTTGGTCTCTATCATCTTCGTGAACAAGTCCTGGAGTACCAGAAGGTATTTGAAACCCCTCTTGCTCGGAGGAAATTCCATCAAGTCCGCTGAAATGGCCACCCATGGCGATTCCACGATCCGCGACCCGAGTAGTCCGTGAGGTCCGAGTTGAGAAGCCTTATACTTCTGGCATAGCTGGCATTGGCCAACAAATACCACCACGTCGTGATACAGTCCGGGCCACGAGTACTCTCTGGCCACCCGGTCATATGTCTTTTCTACCCCTAAATGTCCTGCTGAAGCGATGCAGTGGGCGTCCTCCAATACTCTCTCACGAAGAGCTACTGGTACTACCAAGCGCCACTTTTCGTGCGGTGATGTGATCGGGTCCAGTATCGCATCTGTCCGAAATCTGTACAACTGTCCGTCCTCAACTCTCCAATTTCTCCATTTTTCCGGCCTGGATTGCACTTCCTCAATTCGTTTGGTGTACCACGGGTCCGATTTAATCTCGAATCCAGCTATTTCTGTCCCGTCCTCGTCCTCCGCGTCCGCCGGGTCATGCAACCTAGAGAGAGCATCTGGCACCCTATGGAGCCGTCCAGAGCGGTGGGACAATTCGAGGTCCCATTGCTGGAGCTTCAGAGCCCATTGAGCTAAGCGCCCCGTCGGATCTTTGAGTTCTCTCAACCATTTCAGCGCGCTGTAGTCCGTGATCACTTTGAAATGAGTCCCCTCCACGTAAGGTCGGAACTTTTCGATGGCCCACAAAACAGCCAAATTTTCGCGTTCCGTGGCGGTCCAATTCCTCTCGGCAGGCGTGAGGCTTCGACTACAGTACACAATTGGGTGCTCTCCGTCCTCCCCTTCTTGTGTCAGCACGGCTCCAAGGCTATACGCGCTCGAGTCACACTGGATCGTGAAGACTTTTGAAAAATCTGGCCTGGCCAACACTGGGGCCATTGTTAGAGCTTCTTTGAGCTTTTCAAACGCTTCTTGCTGCTCTGCGTCCCACGTCCACTTTACGTCCTTCTTCAGAGGCTTAAGAAGGGGTACTTTGATCTCAGATTCGTGTTCAATGAACCTGGAGTACCAGCCCACCATCCCCAAGAATGATCGCAACTGTTTTAGGTTTTTCGGAGCTGGATAGTCCCTTACTGGAGCAACCTTTTCCGGGTCTGGCCTCAGCCCTTCTGCGTCCAAAAGAAACCCCAAATATCTGACCTGCTGGCAACAGATATCACACTTGTCTTTCTTGACTTTTAGTCCGGCTCCAATTAAACGCTCCATGACCAACTTGACGTACTTTACATGGTCCTCATAGGAGTCCGTCGCAATTATCGTGTCGTCAAGGTACCCGAAGACAAATGGCTCAAGGTCAGGTCCGAATAATTCGTCTATAAGTCGCTGAAATTCTGAGGGTGCATTGGTCAAGCCATAGGGCATGGAAGTAAAGGCCCAGGAGCCAACGCCCGGTAGGGAAAAGCTCGTAAGCTCCTTACTGTCCTCGTGCATAGGGACCTGCATGTACGCCTCCTTTGAGTCGATCTTTGAAATGTATTTCGCTCTTCGCAGCTTGTCCAGTATAGAGTCCATGTTGGGGAGGGGGTACGCGTCCTTTTTCGTCACTTTATTTAAGTCCCTATAGTCGATACAGAATCTATACTTCCCATCGCTTTTCCTGACCAAAACAGGAGCACTGCTCCAAGCACTCTTTGATGGCTCTATACGTCCGGCGTACGCAAGTCGCTTCACCTCCGCTCTTGCCACCTCTAACATGGCCGGTGACATACGTCTGTACTTGTGTCGAATCGGTGTATTGTCCAGCAGTGTAATCTTATGCTTCCTGAGCTTTGTCAAGCCCAGCCAGTCCCCTGCTTCGTCGATCATCCTCTGGACCATGTCCTCCAAAGCCTGCTTCTCTTCCAGCCTAATTGCTGCTAGTCCGGCACATTCGGCGAATACCCGGTTTTCGGGGGCTTTATTTGTCCCAATGAAGTCCTTGTATTCACCTTGTAATACTCTCCACCGCACAGACTCTGAAATTCGGTGTTTGATGGGCACTCATTACCGCACATCGAAAAAAGGGGCTAACAGGGACTTATCATAGCGGAAATTGTAGGTGGGAACATGTAGAATATGAATCCGTTTCCCTCGAGATGCCTTCTGTATACGTGTTACAAGATGAAGGTCGATAATGACGAAATTTCCGGGACCCTGAGATAAATCACTGTATAACTCGACTGGGTTACAAAATTTACTATTGTGATGGATAGGCAAATTTCACGCATTTCTAACGAGGAATCTGATGGTGACCTTGGATTTGACCTTGAGGTCAATTTTTGAGGTTATACCGGGGTTATTTCAAGTTTATCGGGAGTTTATCATAATTCTGACATCGGCATTGAAAAGAACGTAAAATTTTACGTCGAAATACGTACTTTTGGAATTTTCAAAAATTACCTCCAGAGGTCGCCACCAGCTTAAATGCCATTCAGCTCAAGTTTTAGCCGAAAATTGCCCCCTAACTCGACTGGGTTGCAAAATTCACTATTGTAATGAATAGGCAAATCTCACGCATTTTCAACGAGGAATCTGATGGTGACCTTGGATTTGACCTTGAGGTCAATTTTTGAGGTTATACCGGGGTTATTTCGAGTTTATCGAGAGTTTATCATAATTCTGACATCGGCATTGGAAAGAGCGTAAAATTTTACGTCGAAATACGTACTTTTGGAATTTTCAAAAATTACCTCCAGAGGTCGCTACCAGCTTAAATGCCGTTCAGCTCAAGTTTTAGCCGAAAATTGCCCCCTAACTCGACTGGGTTGCAAAATTCACTATTGAGATGAATAGGCAAATCTCACGCATTTTCAACGAGGAATCTGATGGTGACCTTGGATTTGACCTTGAGGTCAATTTTTGAGGTTATACCGGGGTTATTTCGAGTTTATCGAGAGTTTATCATAATTCTGACATCGGCATTGGAAAGAGCGTAAAATTTTACGTCGAAATACGTACTTTTGGAATTTTCAAAAATTACCTCCAGAGGTCGCTACCAGCTTAAATGCCGTTCAGCTCAAGTTTTAGCCGAAAATTGCCCCCTAACTCGACTGGGTTGCAAAATTCACTATTGAGATGAATAAGCAAATCTCACGCATTTTCAACGAGGAATCTGATGGTGACCTTGGATTTGACCTTGAGGTCAATTTTTGAGGTTATACCGGGGTTATTTCGAGTTTATCGAGAGTTTATCATAATTCTGACATCGGCATTGGAAAGAGCGTAAAATTTTACGTCGAAATACGTACTTTTGGAATTTTCAAAAATTACCTCCAGAGGTCGCCACCAGCTTAAATGCCGTTCAGCTCAAGTTTTAGCCGAAAATTGCCCCCTAACTCGACTGGGTTGCAAAATTCACTATTGAGATGAATAAGCAAATCTCACGCATTTTCAACGAGGAATCTGATGGTGACCTTGGATTTGACCTTGAGGTCAATTTTTGAGGTTATACCGGGGTTATTTCGAGTTTATCGAGAGTTTATCATAATTCTGACATCGGCATTGGAAAGAGCGTAAAATTTTACGTCGAAATACGTACTTTTGGAATTTTCAAAAATTACCTTCAGAGGTCGCCACCAGGTTAAATGCCACACGGGTCGCATTTCTTTAGATCTGAATATTCAGGTGAAGATTCATCTGCTTGGAGCATTGAGCAGATGAATCTTCACCTGCAAGCTCTAGATATGAGGGTTTTTTCACGAATCTATCACTCAAAAGAAGGTGCCCAGGTCCGGGTGATCCGAATGTTGATGAGTCGTGAGAATCACCCATGTGCATGATGGTGGATTCAAAGCTTAAGGGTAGGCTGCTGACGCTGGACGGAATCGACGTATAGACACTGTAGAGTGGAATATTGATGAAATGATGCCATTGGGATCGTCCCGGAAACTGTTAGCATAAATGCAGACTGATACAATACACCTC
Source organism: Eretmocerus hayati (assembly GCA_029851415.1). Classification (NCBI taxonomy): domain Eukaryota; kingdom Metazoa; phylum Arthropoda; class Insecta; order Hymenoptera; family Aphelinidae; genus Eretmocerus; species Eretmocerus hayati. The sequence continues at coordinate 110,713,848 of CM056743.1, forward strand.
AGAACATTTTTACGAACAGAATTGAAACTCGTTGAGGCTCTCTCGAGCTTAGAACGCAAATAGTCCCACTTTCGGCGGAATGACTCATGTATTTTCAAAACAAGTATGGCTTTTGACAATTATCTATTTATTGGATAAAATTTGATGAATATTTATATATAGCCGGGATGTGCGTGGTCAACATAATGATCTGTCTAAGCCAGACTTTGTTTACGTTATGGCGTTGCACTCGTCGCGAATCCGATGTAAACAAACGGCCGCGCGAATACGTGCATTGTTTTGCACTAGTCTAAGAACATTCGAATACTGACACGTGTTATAATTGTCAGTCAACAGGTTGCTTTTGTGCAGTCTAGTTCGCGTGTCTCATTTCTTCCTTTCGCGTCCATCTTGAGGGCTTTCGAAATCAACCGGGCCCTGTTATTCTCGTTTTTAAAAGAATCCAAAGTTCAGTGCTCACGGATAATGAAACAAAGAATAGAACTACTAAAATTCATCATTAATCATACGAGAGTGAAATGCACTGAAAAAAGTAGAACCGTTATTCTGAATGCATTAGATAAGTATTTCTTGAATAGAGTGAGAAGAATGATGGAATGTTTGAGCAAGAATTCGCAAAATTACGACGAGTTCACAGAGCGTTACGCTAATTGGCTTCGAGGCTCTTTCAAATTCGTCCTGGATGATGTAGAAATTGAGAGGAATTTCATCGAAGGGGAGTACCATACTTTTTTTTCTTCGATACCATACCATCCCTCTCGACGGAGAAAAACACATCTCCATTGAACCCCCTCACTTATTAATTGTCTACTACAGTGGAAATAATTGAAAGCCAATGTTCGTAATTGCTTTTAATTGGCACATGGTGAAAATCTGAAGCATTTATGGTAACTTGAGGAACACATCTCCTTCACAATAAAGTCTGTACATCCTTCTGTTCTTGAGAGGAATTGAGAAAACCAATAATTTTGATTTTTGTAATATTAACATTTTCTGCCACGATTTAACTTGGTTACTGATATTTTTCGTCTCAGAAAACTTTTTCGAGACCGTGATATGAGGTCTTCAGTGAGCGAGTTAAGAATACAGTGGGAGATCAATTACGAGTGTTTTTCTCTTTCGGAGAGCGACGATATGAACTATCAAGTACATTGCATAAGTTGAGTAGTTTTGCGGAACTTCTGAAATATTACTGGACAACTAGATTTGGGGTCACAATAGTGCATTGTCCGGTCAATGGTTCTCTTATGTATAGTTCGACGTAGAGATCGAATCCGACTTCAGTTTCGCTTCTGTACGTCATGATTTCTTCTTATTCGCATAAAGATTTTTGCAATCCGTAATCTCCTCGTTGAAATAAGCGAAATCGTATTTTGTCGAGCTCGAAATCAGTTTTGGAAACATGTTTCGACGGATGTGACGTAAGCACTCTGCAGAGCGCGGCAAAGAGTACTCGTATTCGAATCCCATAGCGCAGCTCAGTGCTTAATTGTTGACAAAACAACAGGAAACACGCATCAACTCTTTTGGTATTTGGTAGTCAATGACCCAAGGAACAACGTTACTATACAGTTTTTCCTTAAATTCCGTCAAGTATTTTCTTTTCATCATTCAAAATCAGTCGTCCAGAAATATTTTGATGATGAAAATATTTACAAGTCTCAATAGTGCTTATTTTCATTTACTTAATTACACGATTATTTGTTACCAGTTCAGTGTAGATCACTACCCCTGAAACCAAATAACTTGAGTTTTGATATGATATATTGTTTGTGATTCGTTTGATCTTGAGTATTCGTGATTCTGTGATATTCTGTTGCGAAGGGTCTCAACGAGGGCCAGACTCGATTGTCGAATAATATGAGTTAGGATTACAATAAATAGAATTACGAAGGATTTTTGTCTTATCTCCTGTCATGGGATAGATTGTTACTTGGGTTCTTTCGACGTGGGGTGCCCCATTCTTATTGATGCTGGAATCAGAATTATGATAAACTCCCGATAAACTCGAAATAACCCCGGTATAACCTCAAAAATTGACCTCAGGGTCAAATCCAAGGTCTCCATCAGATTCCTCGTTGAAAATGCGTAAAATTTGCCTATCCATCACAATAGTGAATTTTGCAACCCAGTCGAGTTAGAGGGCAATTTTCGGCTAAAACGTGACCTGACCGGCATTTAAACTGGTGGCGACCTCTGGAGGTAATTTTTGAAAATTCCAAAAGTATGTATTTCGACGTAAAATTTTACGCTCTTTCCAATGCCGATGTCAGAATTATGATAAACCCCCGATCAACTCGAAATAACCCCGGTATAACCTCAAAAATTGACCTCAAGGTCAAATCCAAGGTCACCATCAGATTCCTCGTTGAAAATGCGTGAAATTTGCCTATTCATCACAATAGTGGATTTTGCAACCCAGTCGAGTTAGGGGGCGATTTTCGGCTAAAACGTGAGCTGAACGGCATTTAAGCTGGTGGCGACCTCTGGCGGTAATTTTTGAAAATTCCAAAAGTACGTATTTCGACGTAAAATTTTACGCTTTTTCCAATGCCGATGTCAAAATCATGATAAACCCCCGATAAACTCGAAATAACCCCGGTATAACCTCAAAAATTGACCTCAAGGTCAAATCCAAGGTCACCATCAGATTCCTCGTTAAAAATGCGTGGAATTTGCCTATCGATCTCAATAGTGAATTTTGCAACCCAGTCGAGTTATACAGTGATTTATCTCAGGGTCCCGGAAATTTCGTCATTATCGACCTTCACCTTGTAACACGTATACAGGAGGCATCTCGAGGGAAACGGATTCATATTCCACATGTCCTCACCTACAATTTCCGCTATGATAAGTCCCCGTTAGCCCCTTTTTTCGATGTGCGGTATTGAGTGCCCATCAAACACCGAATTTCATAGTCTGTGCACCGTCCGTCCGCATTCTGAGAGTCCGACTGCCACGCGTCCATGAAGTCCATGCCCAGCAGCATGTCATAAATCAACTCCTTCACCACTCGCATCACGATAGTCCGAGTCTGGCCATCAATTTCCATAGTTACCCTCAACAGCCCCGCAGCCGGAGTCACGCTCTTCCCTACTGCGCTTTTGAGATAACCTGCCTGTCTATGAATTCTATCCTCATAATATTTGGCGACTTTTGGTCCCACCATAGATACTTGGGCTCCTGGGTCATACAAGGCCGCAAAAGATCGTCCCCCGAGTACCACCTCCACATAGTTCCGTGGCACGGGTTTCACGTCCGGTCCTCTGTCCAGTTCCTCAGCGGTCCATGGCACCACGTACGCCAATATACAGTATTCCGGGGCCACATGTCCGACTCGTCCGTCGTCGAAGCTCCGAGCTTCAGCTACTCCAGCCGCTTCGGAAATTTCAACTGTGGACTCGACCTCCTCAGCTTCCATGAATTTGAGACACTCTTGATAATTCTTGACAGCCTTGCTGGCCTCACCAGTCCCCAGCTTAGAATTCATCTCGGGTTCTCCGTTCCTTGAAGAGTGGTCCGTCTTGTCAATCGGTCTTGCTATGGGAAGAAATTTGTCAGCCAAGGGGATGTCCGTCTCAGCCGTGGCGCGCAGCGCACCAAGCGTGGAGAGCTTCTTGACCTCTCTCTGCCCATGCATGATTCGATCTGCTTCTTCCCCAGTATACCGTTTCCGCACTGCCCCCTTCCCTGGGGTCCATTCATCCACAATCACCCACCGCTCTGTGGGATTTTTACAACTCGCACGACCCGCTTCTCGGTCTTTTGCTCTCACTGCCCAGGGTTTGGTAGTCCGGTCCTTCATCATACCGTCCCAACGGTTCTCGGATCCCACGATCCATGGTGTTTTCGGTCGCGCCCCAGCCACACCTTCCTCAAGGTTCTCGGGTCCCTCGACCCGTGGCGTAGCTAACCGTGTCTCGTCTACGTCGCCCTCTACCAGGCTCTTTGTCTTATCTTTCACTGCTCTCTCATCTCCAGCCAAGTCTTCCACAAGACTCGCGAGTTTCACTTCTATTTCACCTTCTGGACACTTATCACTCCGTGAGCCTTCCACAAAGTTCACGGGCTTCTCATCCACTTGGGTCTCCGGACACTTATCACTCCGTAAGCCTTCCACAAAGCTCACGGGCTTCTCGTCCATTACCAAGATCTCACTTATTTGGGCGGGGGCACAGCACTCGGGTCCTTCTGGGCCCCCGCTGGTCCGTTTCCCACATACTCAAGTCGGTACTTGCAGTCCGGGCAGTTTTGCGCAGTCACCCCCTCTTTATTGCATAGCTGACACCTGTCCTTCACCAGAGCTTCGGCTCCCGATGGAGCAGTTGCAGCATCTGGGCATTTATTTGCGGTATGTCCAAGTGCGGAGCACTTGAAGCATTGTCGAGTGGGGCATACATTTGCAAAGTGGTCCGGTTTGTTACAGTTAAAGCAGAGTCCCTTGGCCAACTGTTCCCCTCTCACTGCGCGATCTACCTGTGGGCGCACTCGTCCGCTGCCTGGTGGCCTCCGTGGTCCGTATTCCGGATAAGGAAAGTATGGGTACCGAGGGTACATCATGGGCCATTGTCCAAAGTCCGGATTCCAGTGTGCCGGAGAGGCAGGGGAGGGTTGCGTGACTGGAGTCGGAGCACTAGGTGGCGTGACAGGTGGGGCACTAAGCGCCGCTGCGCCAGTTAGCGTGGCCTGATTTTGTCCGTTCCTCGCTACGTTTTTGCCAGTCTGTCCTTATTACGACCCTGATTTGTGTTCTGCGCACTTGGAGCAGGTTTCGATGCCTCGATCTGTGCTGAGTCCGTTTGTTCTAGTGCAGCAGTCTCCGTCTTCCCAGATCTACCTCTCTGAGGGGCTTGTGCGGGTCCTTGGTATGCGGCTCCAGGTATGCGTGCCTTGTCCCTTGGTGGGGGCGCCGCGTATCGAGCGTCCAAGTCCCTGTCCTTCTCAAACCTCTTTCCGTAGTACTGAATATCGTCCAAGTTTCGCACATCTCTCGTGTCCAAATATTTCCGCAATTCTGGCACTAGGTTTCTGCGCACGATTTCAAAAACGTCCCTGTCCCTCGATGGCCTCTTAAAATGTCCCAGAATGATCTTCACGCACGTCAGATACTTTGCCGCTTTCTCGCCTTTCGCTTGAGTCCGATGCAACAGCTCGTCCATTAAGTCCTGGCGGTCCAAGTGACCCACGTATTGAGTCCTAAAAGTGCGCTTAAAATCAGTCCAGTCCCTAAACTCGTCCTGGTGAGTCCTAAACCAGTGTCGAGCGTCCTTGCTGAGGGCTGCTGGCACTGCTGAGAGCATTTCCCTGTCAGATACCGGTAGCATTCGCCTACAGTCTTTAAGATTGGCCAAAAAGTCCTCTGGTCCATCTTTCTCACTACCGCCAAAATTGATTTTCATGCTCTGCAGCATTTTTATTACTTGGAACGTCCGTCCCGTTACTTGTCCACCGCGACTACGGGTTGATTCACCGTCCGACGAGTCATAGTCCGAGTCACTGCTACTATCACGTCCGCGGTCCCTATTGCCATCGCGTCTGTTCCTACGCGAGTCCCTAGATCCCCGACGCCCGCCTCGGCGCCTTGATCTGTCCGAATCAGACCCGGATCTCCGATCACGTCATGAGTTTCGCTCAGCTGAGATGTCCGAAGAGCTGTCCCTATAATTGCTACGACGATTATCACGCCAGCGGCCCGCGTCTCTCGGTCTTTCGCGCCTATCATGACCGTCCCTCGAGCGCCGCTGATCCGCGCGATTTCCTGATTCTCGCTCACGTCCGTTCCCTTGTCGATGAGAGGAATCTCTGCGTCCCCTACTCTCTCGAGAATCGTCTCGTCCTCTCTGTGAGTGAGACGGATGATTCTGGCTGCGCCTACTCTCACCTGAGCGCTCACGATGGATTGGTTTTGATTCCGTCCGTTGGATTGAGCAGCCCTGAGGGCGTGCTCGTTCCACCCGAGCCGGTTCTGGTCCGCTACGAGGCCCGTGGCTGCCCACCTGGGGTTCGACGGGCCTCTGGTCCGCGTTCACGTCCCTCACCTGGGGTTGGTGTTGACCGGCAGGCTCTCTGTGTTCAGGCAAGTATGCTGGTCCACTAACCGCAGGGTGGCTTGCAGGCGCATGCTCTGCTTGTCGGGGGCGCGCATCATAAACTTTCACCTGGTCCCTATAGCTACGTCCGCTATCGCTGGAATCACCGCGATACTCCACCCGTCGATCCCTGGTGCGTGGGTGCACCGGAGGTGGGTCGTCGTCTCTAGAGTGATCACGACGGTCACGTCCATGAACTGAGTCTTGACAGCGCCCGCGACTCGCGCGAGGCTTCGCGCCTTTCAGATCACCATCGTCCCATTCCATTGTTGCGTTCCACCACTGAGACTGTCTGCGAGCTGCGTCCGGAGTATTTCTCATAGCTTTCTCCATGTACCGGTAGTCCGTCGTTAGAAGCCGCGAATACCGAGCCCCAGTTGGTCGCTTTGGTACGTAATTCTCGGGAAGAGCTTGCAAATCACTGTCACTCGGCCGACTCCGCGGGTTTGACATTCCATCATCGCTCTCTGGGTCAAACAACCGACGCTGGTCCACTACTCTGACCCCAGGGGCATTAGCAACCGATGTGCTCATGTGTCCTAGTGTCGACATAGGCTCCGTGGTCCTCGTCCGGGGTGTCATGGGGCCCCCTAGTCCGGGAGTCAGTATCATGTCGTCCGTCCTTGCCCAAGTCCGAGGCTGCTGAACAGCAGTTGTACACTCAGAAAAGCAATTCTTTGTCATAACTCCGCAGGCTTTACCTCAACGCCACCGGGGCTTTCCGACACTGGAGTGAGGACCCTCGCCCTGTGCCGTTGTGATCACTCCTCGAACCGCGTCACATTTTGACAAGTGTGATCTGTGTATTTTCATATGCGCGAGTTATAATCATGGATTGACTAACAGGTCAATCGTAGCAAATAATCCCACATATCGTTGAAGTGGAAGCGTGAGTGAAAATAACTAGGAAGAGCTGATATCAACAAAATAATGGGCTTTCGTTCTGCTTAACCTCCAAAGTTGTTGTTTACCTTCTGCCGGGCCGCAGGCGGCGCGAGTAAAGGCTCACGTCTTTACAGTAAAGCCCGCGGAGTTATCACAACTGCTTCGGGCGTTAGGTCAAATACATGTCCAATCTCCCTGTCAAAGCCATCCATGCGTTTATCACAAAGAATCACTTTTCTGAGTGTAGCGGGCGCGTCCGGTATAGCTGCTCCCACTAGTATGGCCTGAGACATCGCAGCCATTCGGCTCATCAATTGATACCCTGATGCGGAGATCTGATAAGCCGTCGTAGCAGGCACGATAAACGGTGAGCGGCCTGCAGCTGGCGACGAGATTGGGCGTGGAATACTACTCGTCACTTGGAATGCCGAGCTAGTGGTGGTGCTCGCTGTGCTCACTGTCGTTACTGTCGTCGTCAACCGGCTCGTCACATTCGTCAAAGAGGTCACCGGAATCGTGAGAGCGAGAGGCTCCCGCACTTGTCCGTCCGAACTTGGGATACCTTGGATTGAGGCACCCGCAGCTCCCGTAAGCTCCACCGCTTGAGTCGAGATCATGACCACTGAGCTCCTAGTTCCCGTAAAAGTCACGCGAGCTGAGCTATTCAAGGTCGCTGGTGGGCGACGCCAATCTTCTGGATGAGCGAACGGGTCTACTCCACCAGCTTCGTCGATTTGAGGGTCCCACGGCACGTCCTCGTCCGGAAAACAGTCCCGAATTTCCGATCTAATCAACCGCGATCGAGTCCGTTCTCTGGTTCCGCGCCCGTTCAGTCCCTTAGCTTCCAGTCGCGTGGTGATCTGGTCACCGTCCAGTGGCCAAATCAATTCAGCCAAATGTAAATACCGTTCGTCCCTCTCTAACAGTCGAATGAGGTCCTGATCCCCACACTTGAGCAGTCCAGGCAACGGTAGTTTTGGTTGCTCGACTACTTTATTGTTCTTGTTGCCCGGAGGTCTACCTCTTTCCATTCTACACCAGTCCGAAACTCCGACAATTCAATCTTCAGTCCAACCTAAACGAATAAAACCGCGTCTCCGTTCTCTAATATCCCCACCTGCAACTATTCAGCCCTCTATTGTCCGCAAATGAGTCCACTCCGTCCTCTAAACTTATTCCAAGATGCCCAGAAAAATCTCCACGGATCCTAACCCTCAGCAAGTTAGTCTCGTCCGATTATCTAGTAAACCCAAATTTATGTCCAAGTCCTAGAAAAAATTATCAGAGAACCTAACACTCAACAATTGAGTCTTGTCCGATTTCCTAGCACCTCCAATTTTATTTCAAAAGTCCCAGAAAATTCCCAGAGAACCTCATACTCAGCAATTGAGTCTTTTCCGATTTCTAGTACCCCTAAATTAATTCAAAAAGTCCTAGAAAATTCCCAAATACTCAGCAGCTGAGTCTTGTCCGTGGAAATTCCCAACCACCTAAGGTCCAAGTCACCACAAAATTACCTAACACCCTGCCAGAGTCCGATAATAGGATTTGGGTAGGATGAAATTCGAAAGAATTTCCTTGTCCGGGTCGCAGGAGTACCTACGTGGAAATGGAACAGGCCAGAATCATCATCATGTCCAAATTATACGTTGAAAAAAATTATTCAACCATCACACCATGCATTGGGAGGATCAATCTGCAAAAATAGGGGCCTCTAGAATTTTTCCAAGTCCGAAAAAATTCACCTAACTGTCCTAAAACCTTGGTAAGATGCTATAAAAATAATTCTACGTGAGTGAAAATTCTCGCAAAAAATGATTATAAGCAACTACTCTACTTGTCCTAGGGAGCAGGGCTGCAGGGGGGCTCAAAATATTCACATACGGGGAGAAATATTCACATTCAATATGATCAGGGTGTGAGAGAGGGCACTACACTACTACTACTACGCGAAGAGCCTCGCACGCACGCAAACCTGTCCAAAATCGCAGAATTTCCAAGTCCAATTTATCAGAAAAAAAATGTCCCATCCGTCCAAAATATTAGCAGCGCTTCGCGTATAGTCCGTAAAATTTTATCTGAATTCTTCAGAAGCCGCAGAGTCCTGTCACGGTCGCCATTTGTGACGTGGTATTTTAACCATCACAACTCATTTATATTCAACGGGACTCTTATCCTAAAATCGCAGACAATACGCGCGCGAACAGCGAGACGACTCCAAAAATTCAGCTACTCCGCAGTCACGTCCGCAGCACAGCATCACTTACCGTGCCAACACCTGAAAATCGAAAAGGGGGAGGGCACACGCTCGAAATAATAAATCGAATATTTATTATAAAAATAATTGGCTTCTATTCTTTACGTTTCTTCTGCGCGGCGATACATGAATCTACACATCTCTAATAACCGACATTTGTCCGAATGACTCAGTCCAAAAAAAAATCGATCAATCGCATAATTTGTCATAATGTCTCTATTCCTGGAAAAATTAAAACACTCCACAAAAAGGCCATACCACACTGTCCGATCACTCGCGAAATCTACCTGCACTCCGTAGAGTGCAGCTTGTCCGGTCCCTGCTCCGATATTTTTCCCACAATTAATCTGCTCCAAAATTTCCTCGTCCAAAATGGCCGCTCAGCAGCCCTCGCAACGTGCGCGCAACGGCAAGCACTCAAAATGGCTTCGTCGCCCGGGCCCCGCGTGCCGTCCGCACCATCTCCTTGTGTCCTGCAGCAGTGTGCGCGTCGTGTGTGTGTGTGCACCGGGTGCGTCGTCCACTCGGTGATGTCGTGGGTGGTGTAGCAGTACATCGCGGTGCCCAGATATGTCCGTTCTGTGCCCTCGCCCACCCGCGAGCGAGAGCCCCGTCCGTGGTATTCTTGCCGTCGTCCGATGCACACAGGCATGCCCCGGCGCATGGTGTAACGCAGAAGCATGTCCGTGGGCTTGGGAGGACCGGTGTAAGGGCCAAACAAGGCTTCAGTGCCCTGGGGAGGCCCTCCGGGCCACCCAGCTGTGGAAATCGCGATCCGTCGGCTGCTGGTCCCGCAGTCCCCTTGAAACCGGGCTGCGGCGCTTAACCTGGGTGCAGGGAGGGTTGCCCGCGCGCAGGGATCTCGGTATCCGCAGCATCCGCAATCTCCCTCGTCGCTCGTCGTCGTCGTCCTCTCGGGCCAGCCCTCAACAAAAAGGAGAAGTATTTCGAGTTAATACTCATACTCCTCGTTTGCTGGCTCGAGACGGCGACGAGAGATTTTTCTCATCTCGGCTGTGACGGTTTACCCGTCACACAAATACATTTTGGATGCGCAACTTTGCGAACATCGGATGTCACATCCTCCAGCGCCGCTAAATTGCTGATCGTGAACTTTATGTTTCACACAGTTTCTTGCTATTGCGTCGTTTCTAGTATAGTCATCAGAAAAATTCAAAAGGAAGTCAGTAATTTCCATTCCTAAACTCATGTAGTATAGAAACATTAAACAGTACTGCCCACACACGTCAGATGTGTCACTTCGCAATCTCATTGAATTCCAACGAAAGTTTTCACAATTTCTGCGCAGTCTATTCATGTGGTCCGGCATGGAGGGCGGAATGCCATAGCTATCGAAATACCATCCATCGTTGACGTCATCAACGTGGACGGCCACCCAACGAGCTCCATGTTTAATGTGAGGATCCGTATTCAACACAAATGCTCTCGGGTTCGTCCACGCTCATGGGATCTGATCTGCAGGGAATGCACCCACTGTATGATGGGGTATAGCCGTCATTTTTTTCAAAATCTCTTGACTGTTCATCGCAAAGCCGTAGAGGTGGTGCAAAGCTGAATTCGACGCAAGGATTTGCGATAGCCTCCCGCTCATTTAACCAAACTTCCAAGCGATTTGCGTTATTTAGAGTGCAACTATATTTCAGATGTGATAGTTTTGCAGCTTGCATGAGACAATATCTCTCGCACCATGGTAGATTCTTGAACGAGGGGCAATCATTGTCATATTCTAGATTTATAATGTCACGAGCGATGGATTTCTGCAAGACACGCCATTTCTCTTGTCCTTTGACAAATACTTTCCTCGCATCCTTCGAAAGATCGCGTAAACTCTTTTGGAATCCTCAGAACGTGGTATCTCCTTGAAAATAGTCCAGACCGTGATGAAAGTGTGATAACGAATCATTCTGGTTCCTTATTTCTGTACTCAAAGTGTCGATAGATGATGGCGAGGCCAGAATTCAATGACCCGTAAAGTCGCCGTTTAGAGCTACTAAGGCAATTCCTTTCGGCACGCTCCGGTTGTTATTGTCTTCGAATATAAACCCGCAACAGCTTTCTTCTGGACTGTTCCATTGCTTCTCCGTACAGCATTCCAATAATCGTGCAAATGGCCTGTACGTATTTGTCCTCGGACTGCGTGAGCGTAAGCTGTCACCAAAGATCTCAAGAAGCAGAGATTATCCTCATTGCGAATCGTGAGAATCGATCTCTTCTTCACATCTTTTTCAGTCAAACGGACTCTGCCTTGACCTTCTACGTTTCTGACAATTCTACAATTGATTGTAAACGTGTCGTCGACTCCAAAGTCTGGTGAACTTTGAGCAGCATTGAAGAATAATTCCCAAATATCTTCAAAATCGAAATTTTGTATCAGTCTAAACGATATCCACAGGGATCCCTGGGTAAAATGTTGAGAATTGATGGTTAGACCAATGAAATCTGTTGGGTTTCCTCGTTCACACAAGTTTCAGTGAAGAATTCTGAAATCTTTCTCAATCAATTCGTATATATCAGACCCTTTTGAAGGTGCTCTCATACAGATTATGATCTCTCAACCCTCTATGCCGAATCTCCGTGATGTCTCGGTATTTCATCAACAATTTCGAACATTAGTTCCTGCTCATCTGAAAAAGTATTCTATGATTATCGGCTGTATATGCTACATGGTTTTTGAGGGGATATTCGTTTTGTTTCGTTTTGTTCAGCAAATAAACGAAACGAAACGAAATAATTCCGCTTACGTTGATGATAAACGAAACTAAACAAAACATTATTAATATTTATTATCAATAAACAAAACTAAACGAAATTCTGGCATTTTGAATACGTCGAATTTTGTTTTTGGGAAACGAAACGTGAACAAAATTACTTTTGATTATGTTGAAGGGAAACGGAACTAAACGTAATCAAAAGGGCTCAACGTAATATCACACGAAACGAAACTCGCATAATTTCTTTTAGTTTCGTTTATGCAGTTCTCTCATTCATATCATTTCATTCAGTTTCGTTCATCGTCAACGTAAACGAAATTGCATTATATTGTTTTGTTTTTCCCTTAACCTCTTCGTGCACGCACCTACTTCCTGTGCTTTCAGACCTTCGTTTTCTACTGGATTCTATAGTGGGGATCGTGAAAACTATTTTGAGCCCAAACACGATATGATAAAGTCATGTCATATGGGAGTTATGTCAGCATGAAATTTTCATGTCAAACACGAATGAGGCACTAGCAAGAAAATTTTTATGATGAACTTCATAGAAAATCATCAATTCGGATCAAAAAACATAACGCGACAAGTATCCTTATCCTATCATCAAAATTCAGTGAGTTATATCGCTCAAAAAATGAACCGTTTCAAAGTGCATGATCAAGTGAGATGCTTCATCATAATCATTAGCTATAATGCATAACTAAAGATGAGACTATGTTCACCAAAATCATGGGACTCCCTACATTTTGGGCCAACAAAGACAATGCATAAAGTATTTTTCCTCTAGAGTCAAGGAGAGATAGAGGAACCCGATTCAAAGATATGTCCGCATATGTGGACAAATGCGGGAAGAGGTTAAACAAAACTAAACGAAAAAAAACAAGATGTTTTTTTTCTTTTCTGATCATTTTTCTAGTTCACTTCATTTGCACACATCTATCATTGTTTGAAGGTGGAATCTATGAGTGCTCGATCGCCTCAACAACACACTCCATTCGATACGTATCATTATTCGCAGAAGCTCTAGTTTTTTGGGTGAGGGTCTTATAGGAGAATCTCGGCATTTGAGCGATACTGGTTGGCAAATTCGAGATATTCCAATCTGATACATTTCCGGATAATTTTTCCATCGATTAATTAGTACTCAAACAATGGTATGATACTCGCGTGATCCATTTTGCAGCTTCGCCGCGCCTAAGCGGTCGAATAACGGATATTCTCATGTATTCAAATGAGAACCTCGTATTACAATTACTGTAATGAGTACTTTTCATCCTAGGGATGAGCTGTCTTCGGCGTCAGAAAAGTGAACAGGGTGCTTCTAACAGTGTATAGGGGTTCCCAATGGTCTCTGTTACAAGATGAAGAAACTCCTCACCTACTGAAATGTACGTTTTTGTGAATTTCCAATTTCTGCTAGCCTCGCATTACTCCTGAGATGCATGTATGACAGAGGCAATTCTTACATACGTTTCTGTTGAAGTAGATTTCAGATAACACGTGGTTCCAGTTACGATGAGGTCCTCATTTTCATGTCTCATGCGAAGTTGGTACATTTCGATACAAGGGTGGAAAAACTTTTTTTCGCGTCCGAGTGATGGGTTTGCAGCTTGAGCCGTGGTCGAAGGTCGGAATCAAGATGAGGATGCATAAAATAAGTTTTAAATCCGTGTATCGAATTGTTTTTTTCGACAAACTGTCCGTGAAAGTGGAAAATCAGTGTGGGGAAGACACGTGTCGAAATTTTTTTTTCATTACTCTAACCTAAAAATGCCGCGTTTCAATACGATCTTGTCGGGGTAAACTTCTCGATAAACTGAACTCAACAAAAATATCTTTGTTTCGTTTCGTTTAATGACATTTTGTTTATGTTCAGATTCGTTTACCCTCAACATAATCATACAGAGTTTTGTTTGGTTCCGTTTACCGCAACATAATTATGGATGATTCCGTTTATGTTTTGTTTTTAAGAAACAGAACAAAACATATTCATCAGGAAATAGTTTTGTTGAATTCCGTTTACTCACGAAACTGAACATAATTATTGAGTTTTGTTGATCCCGTGAATGAACAAAACTAAACGAAACATAAGTTCTGACAAACAATATTCAACGAAACTAAATTACAATCATTCTGTTCAGTTTCGTTTATGAAAAACAGAACGGATTCGGTTTTCGTTTAGTTTTGTTTTTCTTCAACATAATTAAAAATAATTTTGTTCCGTTTTGTTTTTGTTGAAATAAACGGAACAAGATTAGAAATCACGTTTTTTTTCGTTTCGTAAAAAACCTTGCTATCTATGACATTCTTCAAACTGAAGTTGTTTTTTGACTGAAATTAGGGCCCAAAGAAGTTACGCCAATAACATCTGAAGGGTGAGGAATATTGCTAAAATTGTCCACCCAATTATTCCCATCTATCGTGCGAGGTGTTGAGGACGGCTTGATCTTTTCGAATGTTTTCAAATGTGTAAAATCACATTTTTTACGTAATTTGATAGATTTTTCATTCGTGAGATTTCGGAATTGGCTTGAAATGTATGGGTCGATATTCTCGTTAGTTAATAATTGTGAGGTTACTGCTAAGTTCTTTTGAAGGAGAAAAATTTGATGATGGATGTCCCTAGTCTCATTATTCAGAAGTCTTCGGATGTGAATAGAGTTTTGACAAGGAAAATTTCTTGAACACGACTCACTCGAGAAACTGATGCTTTGTGGGCGCTTGTTGATGTTTTGAATTTCTGGTGGTAATACATCGTTGCTTCTGTATCTCAGGAGGAAGACTCGGCGCGACGATGCCTCGGCTATGCGATGTTGTAATTGTGTAGAGGCTTTCATTAGATGTGCTGTTCGATGTCCAAAATCTTCTCTCATATGTTGGAAGAAACCCATGTTTCCTCAGAAAATGTGGCAGTGGCCTCTCTTCGATCTTAGGCCTTGGATATCATAAGTAATTTGGTAGATTTTTCATCCTTGATGGTTAATATACAAGTTGATTATTCCGTCTTGTCGATCTTGAAGGGCGGTCGGGAACTAAATAGATTCCCAAAATTTCATGATGGGAATTTTCATTGCTACGTTTCGTCCACTAAGTTTCGTGGACCCTATCAGGCTTCAGGTTCCTGTTTTGACATATGGAGACAGAAAATATGAAATATTGTGACAAATGATGGATGTATAGATATTCAAGGAGCGCAACTCACGTTATTCTTTAGATCGTCATGATATTTTTTGAACGATGTTGTAACAGAGCAGAGACATAACGTCTGGCTTCTGTCAATACAGGTGAATAGAATGAATCATCAGTCTCATTTTACACTCATATTTATATTAGCGCGATCGCAGTATACAGTGGGTGACATATACATGAAAATTAGTGCACGTGGGAGAGAGGAAGAGAGCGGGGGTCAACGAACTTCGTCAGGTGTTGCCCACAGCGGGTTATATATTCGATAGAGATTTTGAATATCGTCTCTTTTATTGATTCAATTTTCGTCGAATTTTTTATGGGTCACCTCAGAATTCCACCGTTTTTCCCAATTTTTCTCTGTGTCTAAAATTTTGGTTTGATCCTTTGATCCCAATAGAGATCGTGTTTATCTTCTAGTCTGTGAACAGAAACTACGGACTTTCCATCTTTGTTCGTAACATGATCATCGAAACGTGTACCTAGTTGTCTTTTTGTCTCTCCCATATACGTTGCTTGGTAGTCTTTGCACTAAAATTTATAAACAACACCAGTTCTGCTGAATTTGTCTAGTTAGTCCTCACCTCATTTTACTATTGAGCTTAATGACTTGGAAATTCCTGGAAGAGTGTGAATATCGTTATGTTTGAACGGAGCATTTTGTTTTTCGAATAAACGTTCATGGTATGGAATACAAATTTTGTTCAGGCCAGCGTATAATATTTGATCGCAACGTATTTTTTCTGCTCCGTTCATGAGATCTTTGGAACGATGTTGATTCTTAGATAATGATTACCCCAAAGATCTCACTGATGGATGTATAAAAACCAGATTTCATCGTTCAAAAGATCTTATGAACAGAGCAGAAAGGATACGTTGCAATCAAATATTATATGCTGGCTGAATAAAATTTGTATGCCATACCATGAACGTTTATTCGGAAAATGTAATGCTCTGTTTAAACATAACGATATTCACACTCTTCCAAAAGTTTCCAAGTCATTGAGCTCAATAGTAAAATTAGGTAAGGACCAACTAGACCAATTCAGCAAAACTGGTATTGTTTATAAATTTCAGTGCAAAGACTGCCCAGTAATGTATGTGAAAGAGATAAAAAGACAACTAGGTACACATATTAATGATCATGTTACAAACAAAGATAAAAAGTCCGTAGTTTCTGTTCACAGACTAGAAGATAGACACGATTCCTATTAGGATCAAACCGAAATTTCAGACACAGAGAAAAATTGGGAAAAACGGTTGATTCCTGAGATGATCCATACAAAATTCGACGAAAATTGCATCAATAAGAAAGACAATATTCAAGATCTCAGTCGAATATATAACCCGCTGTGGGCAACGGCTGATGGAGCTCGTTGACCCCCGCTCTCTTTCTCTCTTCTACATGCACTGCTTTTCATATCTATGTCACCCACTGTATACTGCAATCGCGCTTATATAAATATGAGTGTAAAATGAGACCGATGACTCATTCTATACACCTGTATTGACAGAAGCCAGACGATATGTCTGTGCTCTATTACAAGATCGTTCCAAAAATATTATGATGATCTAAAGAATAACGTCAGTTGCGCATCTTGAATATTTATACATCCATCATTTGTGACAATATTTCATATTTTTTATCTAGATATTTCAAAACAGGAACCTGAAGCCTGATGAGGTCCAATAAACTTAGTGGACGAAACGTAGCAATAAAATTTCCATCATGAAATTTTGGAAATTTATTTAGTTCCCCACCATCCTTCAAGATCGAGAAGACCAGATAATCAACTTGTATATTAACCATCAAGGACGAAAAATCAACCAAATTACTTATGATAATTGGGTTGATCTTCCGCAAGAGTATCCGGATTACATCGAAAAGATATCAATAATCATAATCATATCACTAGGCTGGACGAAATGCGGACTATTTAACGCTTTGAATTCAATTATGCTAAGTTTATGAATAAAGTTGCAGTGTTCTGAGATTATCCGTAAGGAGGGTGACATCGTTATTCATAACCCACAACTTCCACAATCTCCACCACATTCTCAAAATTTCGAGAATTCGAGACCATTATCGCATTCAAATTCAAATATGTGATAGAAAATTCCAATCTGTAATATTCCCCCCTCAATCAGGAGTATAGTCTAGCACCCCAAGCCTGTCTGAATTGTAGACATGATCAAAATGAAATCGAGTATCACTTTCCTCTTCTCTATTCCTCTCTGTCCTAGTGACCTCGCTACAGTACTGCTGCAATCTTGTAGGAGATATGGAAGGAGAGAGAAGACTCTGTACTAATCAATGTGATCGGTCCGGATTCTGTTCCGTTACCCTCGTTGCGGGAAATGATCTTCTCCGCCTCACATTTTGCTGTAGTGGAGAAATATTCCGCCGAGTAAGATAGATGAATGCTTACAGCCAGGATCAAAAAGTCCCATCCACTCGTCACATTTCCTGGCGATACCAGATTCCCTTAAGGGTGTGAGTTTGCTGTCATCCACATTCATAAAATATCGCCACGATAGAGTTGTAGCGGTCCAATGATTCTCTTATCCGAGAGATGTGTCTGATATTAATTCCATCATTTTTTGTCATTTACAGCATTTTGATTGCAAGAATCACATCAGAGTCATACAACCTATGGACGGTGGCGACCGATTGTATTTGTGTGGCACTAATGCGCATTCTCCGAAAGATTGGGTGATTCATGTGAGTAGTGCAGGAAGGATTTTGTTTTTGAATACTGAGTGCCAAACTTTCGTTCCACCTTCGCTAACACGCATACGCGTGAGGCGGGATCCCGCCCCACCTCGTCCGTGGTAGCCATGTCCGAGCCACAAGTAGTTGGGGAATAGTCTGTCCATCATAGCTAATTACTCAATTCCAACCTGACCGCCGGCACACGGCCAAACCCGCCCTCCGGCGGGGAGCCGGGACACATCCGGGCTTCATCGAGGACAAGCGAGTTAATTCAACGGGTGGAAAATGATGGAACTCGGACCACACGGAGATACAAGATTCCCTAGTCATCTGCGACTAATTCGTTCCGGAAGAGGGTCGCGGATGCCAACGCGCAGATAACGGGGTATCGGGGTATTGTTTGTATGGTACGGAAGCCGAGGTGGCTCACCGCTCGCACTCACAGCGATACAACTGGAACGCGCGGCGAGCGGTCGGATCGCATAGCGCTCTGACCGCGCGCCACGCGATCTTTAACCCAAAACAACTCATTCATGGATTTACACGGGGAAATTATCCACGAGATCGCTGCATTCTCGGATCATATGAGGTGAGTATGCCTGATTTCACCCGACTGTCCATATTATGTTCGTGAGTTCAGTCCTGACCCACCAACGCAGAGCTATCTATATTCTCCCACGTGTATGAGAGGCCTATTCCAATTCCTACTGAGAATGTTCATGTGAATGAGTTAGTTTTTACAACTATGTAGGACGAGATGTAAGAAAAATTTTTCTCTCGCATTGTTCAACTTGCACTTCTTAAAACAAAGTCTAGGAGAACGAATTTAATCAGCAGATCATATTTGAGCGAGTACCGAGGGGTTCCAGGAGAGAATTGTTTCATTCTATCGTTCCATATCCGTGTAATCGCCATTTATGAATATTCCGAGCGCATACTCAGGTGTCACATATATGTGGCACCATTCCGCAAAGGGCTAAAATACACTGAGAATTGTTGGATCGTCTCGCGCTTCTGAGGAGGATGAGTTTTTCAAAATTGTCAAAAGAAACTGAAAAGTGGATGTTTCTCTACGAAACTTCATGAGCAGAACCTGATTTCCAGCGAAATCGGATCAGCTCCTTTTTTTTAGTAGTTGTCAAATCGATCATTCCCCATGTATTGCTTATGGAGAAATTTGGCGACTCAACGTTTTCTTCGCATTTTTAAAGTTTTCCCGCAATTACTCAGAAAAGGTGGGTCATAGCAAAATATCTCAGGAATAGTTTTTTATAGATTTTTTGAAGACCTACAAAAAGACGTGGGTAGATGAATCATAAAACTCGAGGGGATTGACATATCATTAGTAGAAGCTCAAGTTTCTTACGAAAAACCTCGCGCCTTCTGCTAATTATCTACTATTCCTTTCAACACCATGGAGGCAGCCTAAGTTTCTCGATTGATCTCATTACGTCTACTTGTTATTCTCCAAAAAGTTCTATGAAAAAATATTCCTGACATTTTTTGCTATGACCCTCCTTTTCTGAGCAATTGCGAGAAAACCTCAAAGATGCGAAGAAAACATTAAGTCGCCAAATTTCTCCATAAGCAATACATGGGAAATGATAAATCTGATAACTACTAAAAAAAAGGAGCTGATCCGCTTTCGCTCAAAATCAGGTTCTGCTCGTGAAGTTTCATGGAAAAGCATCCACTTTTCAGTTTCTTTTGACGATTTTGAAAAACTCATCCTCCTCAGAAGCGCACCGTGCTCGTACAACTATAGTTGCAATATATTGCATGTTAGAATTCTACTTCCTCTTTCTGGGCCAGTAATAATAAAGTTGATAGTAACACTCGACTTGTTTCCAATTCTGAATCTATGAAAGACTGGGTCACACATTTTCCTCATTTTCTTGTCAAATCGGCCGAACTTCGGCATGGAGTTCTATTTGACATGACGCTCAAATCGATAATTCCGGATACATTTACATAAACGCAAGGACATACAAAATTGTTAGTTTCACACGAAGAAAATGCATTTGCAAGAATGAATCGAATGCCAATTTTACAGCAATTCTATTAAATGATGTGAAATTTTCATGCGAAAGTTTTTCGGGCCCTATTGGAAAATTGAAACACTATGATCATGATCAATATGTTCTGGAACCGATAACGGATGACAACATATCTCTCACGGATATTCCATCTGTTAAAGAAGGGGATATAATTCTTGATTCAGTTGAAATCATTCAATCCTCCAGTTTTCAGCATGACACACCTGATCGATTCTCAATTCCCACGAACACGATTATGCTAATTCTTGAGACTAGATGGGCAGACTTGGGCTCACTTGCCTCGTGATTCATCATCCGAGCACGCCACTCTATCATTAAAGCTCCAATCATCACTTGGCAATCCATGAATTTGTTAGATTTAATTCTAGATCGCGCGATCAGAGCGCAGTGCGATCTGACCGCGTGGAGAACGATCAGATCGTAGTGCGATCCGACCGCGTGGAGAGCGAGCAGATCGTAGTGCGATCCGACCGCGTGCAGAGCGAGCAGATTGCAGTGCGATCCGACCACCCGCCACGCGATCTTGAACAAGAAAAGATAAATTTATGACTTGACGAGTAATGATAAGAACCCTAATGATAGAGCTACTTGGATCAAATGGAGCAAGGGTGCTTGAATTGACCGGGCTATTATTGGATTGCTCTAAACTCTTACTCATCTCAATAAAATTATAACGTACTGTAGCTCTTTTGGAGGCTTGTTTTGAGACCTTTGGCCTGAGCTTAGATATAGATCTAATCTTGATCAACTGGAGTCGAGACGTTCTAATTTTTCCAGCAAAGGTGAGTCATCGAAAGGGTGCGCCTTATTTGCCTCCCCATGTACAGAGACCCACTTTCATAATCGCGTGGGTTATTCACGAGATCGGGATATCTCGGTTCTCCTTCTCAAGATGAGTGAATGGATTTCCATGGTGAAGAATAGAGGATCCGTAGAAAGTCCAAGAGGGCAAATTAAAGACATTGCTCTTATTTGGTAATATGAGTATATAATCGGTTGGGAATCGTTCCAAAGTTGAGACGGAGTCAAAGGAAATAAGCTAAGGGGTATCCAGGTTGGTTGCTGTAATGTGATTTGGCATGGATTTTCAGTAACGGGAAAATTAGTCAAAATGCGCAAAACCAATTTTTTGTTCGATGTTCCTTTTATTGAGTATATTGTTATTACTGCTGATTTTGACTTCTCTCGTCGGCGACCAAAAAACCATGCGAACATAATCTGTGCAGCCAATATCAATGTATTTGAGTCATTCTCTTCGTCTACGTCTCAACTTAGAGGGGTTCGTTGCAGAATTGGGAGGTCTGATCCCAAAGCGGGAGCTCGTCTTCGTCTCAACTTTTTTTACACGTAGGGAAGTAAAACATCTGCGAAATGTCCCGATTTTATGACGAACTCAAGGAATCCTCCGGAAGTAGGCCTCTCATACACATGGGGGAATATAGATAGCTCTGCGTCAGTGGGTTAGGGCAGATCTTACAAACAAAAAATGAACAGTGGGGGCAAATCAGGTACACCCACCTCATATGATCCGATGATGCGGCACTCTCGTGGATAATTTTCCCGCATAAATCCATGAATGAGTTAATTTTGGTTAAAGATCGCGTGGCACGCGGTCAGAGCGCTATGCGATCCGACCGCTCGCCTCGCGTTCCAGTTGTATCGCTGTGAGTGCGAGCGGTGAGCCACCTCGGCTTCCGTAGTATGGGATATCAGGTAGGGTATTCCGACGTGACTATTTCATTGCCAGAAAGTTTGCATTTTCAGCGGGTGAATCATGGAAAAACATCATAGTTGCGAAGAATATTGTATATTCTGTCGATATATTCCGAAGGAGAGTAGATTTAACGTGTCATAGCTATGGTTTACGTATAAATTTTGTCAAAAACTACCCTCTTCCCATCAGGAATATCCATATTGTCGCTACGGAAGGGTCCGAAAATGGGCGAATCTTAGGATTCAGGCGATTTTTGACTCAGTCGATGAAGAAATTCCCAATGCCTGCACACTGTCCACACAATCCTTTGTGGATGTACTACTTGAAGGTTCATGGAATGTTGGCGTAACTCATTTTCGAGTCCCGCACTTGAAAGGAGAGAACCAGGTGGTTGGGTCACCAATCTTCCCCAAACTTCCTTTACAGTTTGGTATCCTCTAGAATATGAAGAATATAGAGTAACTCCGTCGAATGTTCCTTTCTTTCAGAGCTACAGCTCATTACATTAGCATTGCCTATATAGGTCTATGATCGGAAAGTGTTATATATAGATATACTGTCAATGTTCATGCTCCTGGTTGTAGCTTTGGATAGAAGGCCTATTTGACGAAGATACTTCAAATTCTTCATATTTTATTTATTTTTATTTTATTTTCCATTTTAGAGAAATATACGAGCTTATTAGCCCTTCATACAAGATCAATACGAATTGAGGGAAACGAGCGATAGTTCTACATTAGATTAACATTCATAAATATTCAAAATATTAATAAGATTCGGTCAATCTATGTACATATATCAATATTGTGTTTAGCATGTACAAATAAATCAAACAAAATGATATCAACTTGAATAATACAGATGAGTAATATAAATTAATCAGACGAGATTTTATCAACTTGAGTACTAACTACTTATAAGTTATGAGTCTAATAGCACTCTTGAATTGCACTACATTCAGTACATCTTGAGTATCTGTGGAAAGTAAGTTCCAAGACCTCATCATCCTAGTAAATGGTGCATGGAATAGATAGTTTGTATGTGCTGTACCTTCATAAAGTATTCTGAAGGATCGAACATTATACTTATTTTCCCTGAAATTCGAAAGCTCGGGCAGATCCTAGCAGTTAAGTCTCCCATTCAACAGATTCCATATGGAGCAATTATCATTATGGTCATGTAGAGATTTAACAGTGCTCAATCAAAATTCAGTAGAAGTTTGTATATATTGATGAATGTCGTAGGCCATAGGCCGACCAATTCTGTAGGATCAGATACGAAGGAATCGCCTTCGAACAGATTCAAGCTTATTCACATAGATATCCACATATGAAGTCCAAACTAAAGACCCATACGTCAAAATCGGCGGTACTAGACTTTTAATTTTTGAATCAGGGAAAACGGAGAAGTAAACTCTTTCGTGTTCCTACAAATGGAACCAAGCGTTCTAAACGCTTCAGGTACTGTATAGTCAAGATGAGAAACAAAGGACATGGTGCAATCAATGTAAATACCTGATCGTTTAAAGCTATGAACTTTCTCTACAGTGTTGCCATTCAGAGTGTATACTGAATCAAAGCTTTTGGACATATTCCACAAGATAGACATACTTTGACATTTATCAATGTTGAGATCAAGACCATTTGCCAAAGCCCAGTCTAATATCTCGTTCAAATCATGCTGCAGTATCTCGCAGTCATTTAAAGTCTCAATTTTATAGAACAGTTCTATGTCATCTGCAAAGAAAAGACAATTACATCTCAGATCTGTAATAATATCATTGATATAAATGTTGAATAATACAGGGCCTAGATGAGACCCTTGTGGTACGCCTGAGGTGATGTTAATTGGGCTAGAGAAATATCCATCCATCAACACTACCTGATCTCTGTCAAAGAGATAAGACTTGATCAACTACAACAGAACACTTTGTATACCAAAATTAGGCAGTTTCTCAATCAGCTTACTATGTATGACTCTATCGAAAGCCTTTGAGGAATCCAAGTAAATTACGTCCGTCTGCAAAAAGTTCTCCAAATTCTTGAACACTTTGTCACAAAATTTCAATAAATTAGTCATAGTTGATCTACCCTTTACAAACCGATGTTGTCGATATATAATTTTACTTATTACTGCGGCGGACAACTTATCAGCAACTATTGAGTCCAGCAACTTTGGTATCGCACTGATTCTAGAGACTGGCCTATAATTCTTTGTATCATGGATATCCCCATTTTTATGAATAGGAACAATAAAAGAAGATTTCCACCTCCTAGGAAATGTTCCAGTGGAAATATATTCATTGAAGAGTGAACACAAAGGAGTGATGACAGAAGCACTGCATTGTTTCAATATACAAGATGGAATACCATCTGGGCCTGGACTGTATGATTGTTTCATATCAATTATGGCTGTATGGATGTCTTGTGGAGTGATGGTCAAATCAATATCTAACGCCTCCACATCCTGAAAATTGATGTCCACTCTAGTATTTGAGTACACAGAAGCAAAGTAGTTACTGAGTAGGTTGGTGACATCCTGTCTATTATTTGCAGATGTGTCGGCCCACTCCATGTAATTGGGAATTCCGTTAGATTGTCTCAAATTATTAACGAATGACCAGAAGGGTTTCGTACTTGATTTCAAGTTCGATTCTAATTTAGACATATATTCACTATGATGTAACCTTGACTCACGTGTACACATGGCTCTCAGCCTTTTGAATTCAATCGCGTCAGACAATAGCTTTGAAGATTCAGATTTGATGTTCATCTTTTTTTCTGTATAACTAGCTGCTTTAGCTCAGAAGAATACCAGATAGGCCATTTTTGATTTTTATTGTGAGCAAATGTAGGAACCTTATCACATATGACCCTGGTGGAAATTTCATGAAACTCATTAACATCATCATCAAAATTGCCTTCGCCCATCAAAAAATCCCAATCAATACCAGCTAGTTGACTTGGAATTGATTGAAAATCAGCTTGACGATGGTTCAAATTAATGTTACCTTGGCTCTCTGATCTTCTTTGGCTGCCATGAAACATAGCTTTGGAGTAACATGGAGGATGATGAGCATCCTCTGGCATCAGAGGCTCATCATGCTCTAATGGCTCAACAAGAGCAACATTAGTAAATAAAAGATCTAGGGTATACTTTCTAGTTGACACAGTGGGAAATCCCTGATATAGATGAAGCAAAGATGCTCCATCCA
Organism: Eretmocerus hayati; assembly: GCA_029851415.1. NCBI lineage: Eukaryota > Metazoa > Arthropoda > Insecta > Hymenoptera > Aphelinidae > Eretmocerus > Eretmocerus hayati. The sequence continues at coordinate 110,738,695 of CM056743.1, forward strand.
ATACTACATCAGCGCATGATATAACTCCTGGAATACTATCACTCAAAGTCTCATAATGTAAGATGGGCTCATTATCCCATATGGTGCCAGGAAGGTTGAAATCACCAAATAGTAATAAACTGCATCGAGGGTGCAATTCCATCAGTCGCTGAAGATTTATCATGAACTCATCATAACAAGATGATTGAGACCCAGGAGGAATGTGGACACCCCCAATGATATTGACTGAGTTGATCTGTACCTTGGCGAATATCTGTTCACACCCAAAACCATTGCAGGTGTAACATAGATTAGAAGTAAAACTTTTATTCACACCTATTAGCACACCACCTCCTCTTTCTTCTGACTCCACTTGTGAGCATCAATCTTGTCTATCAATATTATAGTTGCCCATACGTAACTCAGGATCAGATATTTTGGGGTGTAACCAAGACTCAGTGAACACTATAATATGAGGCGATACTGAAAGTTGATGCAAATTAGACTGCAGTTGCACAAGTTTAGTACGTATTCCCCCGACATTCTGGTAGTATATCCTCAATTCACTCAAATGTGGACCTGATGCTTTTTTGGAGAACGCCCATCTGTACCATCTCTCACAAATGTTTGGCCTGGAGCATTTGATGATTTTCTCATCACCTGAGGTTTCTTATGAATGTACCGAATAACCAGATCAGTTTCTCCTTTCTCAAGTCTGCTCTTCAATGAAGCTACTGTAGCTGTATACTCCTCTTGTAGTAATTTAGTTTGGTCGAACCTCACATTATAATTGGGATTGATCTTAGACTTGCTCTTCGACACTGAATGAGTATCATTTATACTATTGAGGATTACTACTACGGGTCTTACAGAATTTCCTTTGGGAGCACCCATACGATCCACTGTGAGTCCATCCAGATGAATTGGATTATTCTTGAGGATATCCCTAAGGACAGCTTGATCATCTTGAGGATTGAGTTGTTCGAACACCTTAAAGATTATGATGTTCTTTGATTTTTACACTCTTTTTCGAATCTCTCTAATAGTTTCCTCCTTGGATTCATCATTAACTTCATTTTGTAGCAGTGTTATATCTACTTTAATGGTGTTGATATCTCTCTGCATTTCAGAAATAACACTGATGCTTTCCTGAATATCTTTTATATCACTTGCCAAATCATCTATTGAAGCACATGAGGTCTTGATTGCAGATATATCTTGCTTAATTGACTCCAAGAATTCAGTGCAGCATGTAAGGCCCTTATCTGAGCAAGTACCACACTTGAATGGTAGTGACTTTTCCTTTAATTCAAGAGCTCTTATTTCCGTGGCAGGGAGATTCGTGCAATCCACCGTAGCATGGAATATTTCGTGGCATGTGATGCAGGGCACAATGTGTCCATTGCCTAATTTTTGTTTGCATTTGAGGCAAACCGACATGATAATTAAGTACGTGTATCTATTGAGGTTATGTTTTCACACGAGTCACTTGACGCCTCCAAATTTTTCACTCTGCAGTTGTTTTTTATGAATCACAAAAGTTTCACGAACAACAATTAAGCGATTTCCCGTCAGAGTGCTGATAAATAACTTTTAATTCAGATTTATAGCAGTAAATAACACGAGCCAACTGTGCACGCTCGGCGCCCTCACGCGCACATATTCTGGGTTATCCAAAACTATAAGAACAAATAAAATACGATTGCCGATCCATACACCTGGTCCTCCCCTTGTTAGTCTCACGAGAAGAAAATGAAGAACCTCATTCATGTTTATGAGCACGTTGTGTTGCAGCTGCTCAAATTCGGGTTCGCATATGAGTAATTTCACGAGAAAACAACATACAAAGATGGGTTGGGTCTCAGATTCCTTTTTGAATCATTTCTTTCGATTCTATAGGACGAAATATCAACATATGCTACCATAAAAAAAAAATCGGAAAATTTTTTTCGAACCCTGGCTCACGAATCAAGATTTTGTTTTGAACTTTTTTTTGCAAAATTTTCGTAACTTTTTGAAGAAAAATCGTTATAACTCAAATACGATCCCAGATAGAGGGACGGGGTTTGATGCATCTGGAAGATGAGTAAAAAAAACCTATCAAAAACCACTTCTGAATTCTGGTTTTCATCTCGCCTCGACTATATATGGGTGATTCCGTGAAAATCATCCTTGATTCATTTTTTCAGATAGCTATTTTTTTTTAATAAGGTCAGTGTACCCAACTTGCCCCCATTAAGCCATTTTCTTAATAACTTTGGCCCATAAGTGATTTTGGTAGATTTTTTCGTCCTTGATGGTTAATATACAAGTTGAACCTTTGGTCTCGTCGATCTTGAAGGACGGTGGGGAACTAAATAAATTCCCAAAATTTCATAATGGAAATTTTATTGCAACGTTTCGTCCACTAGGTTTTGTGGACCTCATCAGGCTTCAGGTTTGTTATTCTTTAGATCGTCATGATATTTTGGACGATCTTGTAATAGAGCACAGACATAACGTCTGGCTCCTGTCAATACAAGTAAACAGAGTGAGTCAAACTTTGGCCCATCTCCAAGTACCTTCGCTCATTTTAAAGCTTGCCTTAAGACCTTCAAAATAAGTTAAGTGACATCCAATTTGAACCAACTGGAGCCAAACTGTTTTAATTCTCCCAAAAGGTTATTTTTGAGAGTTCACAAAAGTGTGTACCTGCCCCCATTAGGCCTTTTTCTTAATAACTTTGGCCCATCTCCATATTTTCCAACGTAGCTCATTTTGAAGCATGTCTTAAGACCTTCAAAATGCACTGAATTATGTCCAATTTGGATCAGTTGGAGCCGAACTGTCTCAATTCTTCCGACATAAATGATGGAAATCGGCGATAAAGTGTTTTATTGTCGTGCACGCAAATTTGGAGCTTTTCGGTGGTTCGAAACACTATTCATAACCTATTTTGACGTGATAAACACGTTCTGAGTGGTAAAAGAAGTCGTTCTGCACGCTCTTTCGAGATCAACATATGGGGGCATGTTGGGTACACTCCGATGTTGGCATCCTTGTTTACAAATCGTCTCCGTATTTTGCACATAAAACAGTTCCATATTCAAATTTTGCAATTTTGGAGAATGCGTTTCGAAGATCCTGAAACAAGGAATCGAATGCGCTGAGGTACGTTGAAATTGGCTGAACTCAAAGAATTTAGCACCGATTTGACTGAACGCAATTCCCTTGGTGCTTTCTTAGATAAGCAATCACGAAAAATGGAAAAATCACTTTCGAATTTCTGGAGAACGTAGGAATGATTCGGGGTCGACGCAAACTACTTACTTCCTCATACTTCAACATAACAAACGTGAAATAAATTGCCGGGAGGCCAAGGAGTGTCCATCCTCGAGATTGGCATATGGGGGCAAGTTGGGTACAGAGGCAGGTCGGGTCCACTTACCTGATTCTAAAGTACAATTTTCGATGTAAAAACTTGTGTTTTTTCCGGAAAAAATCTCTTCATTCTGCATTTTTGGGTTCTAAGCTCTTTTTTAGGCGTTTTTTGAATTTTAACAATCGAAACCCTCAATTTTCGGCGCATGCGCGAAATTTTGGGATTTCGAAACCAATTTTTTTGATAAGCTGAGGAAACTTCCTCCAAATTGACCACTTCAAAATTTCAATTTTGTTGATTTAAACTGAAATTACAGTCACTTTAGACAGCATGTACAAATAGCTGCTTGGTGCGGGGTCCCGTATTCGATTCAGCTATTGCTTGGATGCCGTGATGTTCTCGCTTAATACAACTTTTATCTTTCGGGCTCACTCGGGTTCTTGTTGATGGGATTGAACTCGGCAAGTGGTTAATTTGAAGAAAATTCCCTCAGCTTTTCGAAAGAATTGGTTTCGGAATTCCAAAATTCCGCGCATGCGCAGGAATTTGAGGTGTTTCATTATTGAAATTCAAAAACCGCCTGAAAAACGGTTGAGAACCCAAAAAAGCAGAAGGAAAATATTTTTTCTGAAAAAAACACAACTTTTTACATCAAAAAATGTACTTTTGGATATTTCAAAAAAATAGCTCTTGAGAGAACAAATCAAAGATGATTTTCACGCAATCACCCATATGGGTCAATTCCATAGGCGCGTCAATTCCGTGTAATGGATCGGGATTTTCCAGAGGAATATACTAGCCTACTGGGAAGTTTTTCATGACTTGAAACAACATATTTCTCGTCAAGCACATGTATATGCGGACCACGATTCCTCTGGGAAAGGTATGAAACGACTGGTTTCATCGTCGAAATGTAAACTCCGTGGCTGTAATTTGAAAAATCGATGATTTGGTCCCAAGTTCTCACTGCTCTGACGAGTAAATTAGCTATCCTGCGTGAGGTAGGTGATTTGTTAGGCTTCAAAGTTGTCTACAAACCGTGGGTTATACTCAGCCAATGCGGCGGCGTTCAGTGAGACTCGAAATGGTGATGTAATCGAATTCTCACAAAACTTCGTTGTTTTCGATAAATTGCGAAGTTCAGTCGCTATTTTCACACCTCTGCGCCCCTGGTACCGTGTTAATTGATCATAATACACACAGTTATCGGTAAGTAGAGTTCAGGAACCGAAATATTTGCAGGATCGCTCGTTATTGAGTGTTGATCGACGAATTTTAGAGCGTACCCTTTTTGTTTGTAAACGCCGTGGTACAGTTATCTTCTCCCTCCTGTAGTTTGAACGCCCCAAAACTGTTGGGATATATCAAGCACAACCACACTATAAACCAAATAAGTGGGTTTAGCTTTGGAGTGAGTAGAATCGTCAAGAGAGCACGGAAAGCAGAAATGTGAACTCCGTGTCTTATAAACTCCATGTCCGATGATTGCTACTACTTCAAATGCTCTTTTTGCACTCCACCGTGGCCCTAGTTCTAACACATTCAGCCATCCAGTGACACTTTTTCTGCATCCTGTCGATGGAGTTGGCTTGTATGTTTGTGCTAATGCCCGAGTGACCGTGAGATTTGATGCTTGTGTGTAAGTCCCGGGGGAATCGTCAGACTATCCGAATCAATTGAGTACTGTAAAGCAGGCATGTGTGTGCTGTTGTGTCTGTATTCGAGGATATCATTGCACGTATGCGTATTGTTGGGGAAATATCATACTACTCGAATTTAATATAAGTGTCCAGAAGTACACGTGCCTAGGTATGGCCCTGAGTGAACCATCCTTCGCATGTGGTGAGTGTGATCTAGGGACATTGAATAGGATGTATGGAGGATGAAACGATTTCAGCGAATGATCAGACGGTCTTTGTCTATACTGTTTGTTGTATCCAATGATGAGTGTGGCTCGCAACGTGGTGGCACGATATTTCAATACGAGACACCCATAGCTTGTAAAACATTTCTGGTTTGAGAAAGTAGCTAAACTCGCTACAACAGCGTAATCCTGGGCTGGAATGACGAGTGGCACATTAAATGATCAATACTAATTAGAATTATAGTTTGAAATTTGGGGCGTGGCGAAAATAAACAATAAAACGTGCATCCCTTAACGTCCTTTTCGGTTTTTTCATTATAGGTCTTGAAATATGGGTTTTCGTGAAAAACTTGATGGAACAACATCCGTAGATCTTGAAGAAATTCACAAAAAGTCACTCCACACATTTTCTCGAAAAATCAATATTTCCCGACTTGTACCCAAAAAACCGCGAAGAGGCGAAAAATGCACGTATTTGCTAGTTCTCCATATCGCACTGCAATTTTTGAAAAATGATTGCCATCAATATTGATCATTGAATGTGCCACCTATCATTTGAGCCCAGAATCATGCTGTTGTGCCGAGTTTAGCCACTTAGTGCTCGAATTTTGAGAGTCGCGCACTGATCTATATCTGCGGCTCAAACTGAACGAGATGCGCACTCCCATGATAGATACTACTTGACCCTTCAGTTTGAATGATCACATTCAGACACCAACACTTCAAGCAAGGTCGTATATTTGTCCCCTCCCTCCATAAGAAGCGTCTTCGCGTTATTTGTGTAAACTCCGTGTCAGTACTGTAAACTCCGTGGCTCACCAATACACAGAAATTCACCTTATGTTGCTGTGCGTTCAGATTTGGTTGGCCAAAACATCATACGTTCATCTACAGTGAAAATGAAAGATATCCTACCCACCAGACCAGTTTTAAGTACCATTTTTTCTCCAGAATATAGATGTCTAAAATGACGCGCTTGTGGAGAATGACCCATATATAATCGAGGTGAGATGAAAACCGAAATTTTGAAGTGGTTTTCAATAGGTTTTTTACTCATCATTCAGATGCATTAAACCCTGTCTCTCTATCTAGGATCGTTTTTGAGTTATGACGATTTTTTTTTGAAAGTTACGGGAATTTTGCAAAAAAAAGATCAAAACAGAATTTTGATTCGTGCGCCGGGGTTTGAAAAGAAAATTCCAATGTTCTTCATGGTGGCGAATGTTCATGTTTTGATCTATAGAATTAATTAAGTTAATTCAACAAGGAATCTGAGACCCAACTCATTTTTGTATGTCGTTTTCTCGAGGAATTACTCATATGTGAATGTACGGTACCTTGAGTGTGGTGTACATTGAATTCACATAGTCTAGACATCATGGAGTGATTTCATATGGTCTTTGTTCATGTAATGGAGACCTTCAACGTTCTCTGAATCTCATTCTTGTAGTCATAAGTTTGTACGAGCCTCGAGTCGCTCGCAGCTCTCTTTTTAGTCTTGGTGCGACTCTCAGGTACATAGTTTGGATTGAAAACGATTAGTTCGCTCGCTATAATCCCACTCCTATCCTAAATCAGTTTTAATTTAGATAAAAATTTCTGAGGGATGAATATTACGTATAATTTCTTCCTGAATCCGAACCTGAATCGACCCGGGACGAAGGATGCCCTTAAAAAATGTCGGTGTGTGAAAATTTGAAAAACTATGTTCTTGGCGATCATTCCAATAACTACGAGTCGAACGTGGAAGAAATCCAATTCAAAGTTGAAGATCCTCTCGAAACAAATATTTTGGGATATTGCAGGAGTCAATTTGATCAAAATTGGATGAGCTAGATAGATAGATAGATGTCCTTTATTCGTCCGCAGACAAAAAATTTGATTACATATGATTACATATGCCCGTCAAGAATATCTTCTTCTTCTTTCCGTTCGTGCCCATGGACTGCTGTCTCCTCCGCTATTACCTGGTTTTACCGCCAAGAATATAACATCGTGTATAGAGAGTAATGTATATATGTCGTAGCCAGATAGGCAAATCCGCCAGTTACGTAACTGTCTAGTCAGTTGCGTAATGGCACGCGGATGGACAACTCTGCGTGGAAGCTTGTATTTTATTCCTATCAGTCTAGCTGGTAAGGCAACTGACTGAAATCATAGGCCAGTTACGCGACTGGCTAAGGCATCTTTCACGGATAGGTTAATAAGTGACCGATATAAAATTGGTACACTCGTGATGTATCGCGCTCATGGGCTGAACGATGTCCTGTAAACACATACATACAATATCGACCTTGAATCCCATAAACCAAAGTAACCGTGAATGTGGAGACACAGGTGTCAACAATTTCACGATCTATCCACATACACATGTGTTCACAATCATACGATTGTTCGAGCTCAACAATGGTGCCTTCGCAGTCGTTCAAGTGGGTTCATAGTGTTTCTGTGTCTTCAAGACTTTTATTGAATGTGAAGAAGACTAAGGTAAATCATGAGCTTTTTGGAGAAAAATTGAAGAGCCTTATGCAGAGTAACACAAGGGCAATCGGACAATTAGATTGGGTAAAATCACCGCCATCGTTGACAAAATTATCCTGATGGAACTTTCGTCCGGGATCCGCGTGGGAGGACCCTTTTGAATGCAAAAATCCCTGTTGCCAGTGCAAGTATCCATCATTAACATTGAAAGAACAATGGATCATCTCGAAAACAAAAATCTTTGCTATTGGATATCGTTAAAAATACCCCGATCAACAACTTCTCACTTCGGAAATATGAGATTTTCACGATATTCGTAAATCACATGAGAAATTTTCTGTTCCAAATCAGCCAAATAATCTCAAAGAGTTGTTTCCGAACCGAAGAAAATTGTCATTGACAACTCATTTGAGCAATATCATTTTAAACAATTTTGCAATGGAATTTCGTCTGGCAACAAGGATTTTCGGATTCAAAAGAGACTTACGTAGGAAATCCCGCGTAATATTCCATCAAGATAATTCTTCCAGCAATCGTAGTGATTTTGCTTAGTCTGAATGTGGGATTGAAACTATCTCCAAAAAGTGAAAGGATCTCTGAGAGGGAAACTTCCAAAGATGGTAAACATTTTCGTATTTATGATTCTTACAGAAGACTATAACGGATTGTGGTATATAGAAATTACACCAGTCGAGGTATTACAACGGGTGGATATACCAGTGAATGACTATTCAAGCAATTGGAACAAATACTGTTGATCCTCGTTTTCTTGTTCGCTCGTTCATTTTCCTTTCCATGATTATTCATCTAACCGCGAAAAATGCCTCAGCCAGTTGCGTAACTGGCCGACGATTTCAGTCAGTTGCGTTACCGGCTAGACTGATAGGAATAAATATAAGCTTCCACACAGAGTTGTCCATCCGAGTGCCGTTACGCAACCGACTAGACAGTTACGTAACTGGCTGATTTACCTATGTGGCTACGACATATATATACTCAAAATAAATCAAAATAGTGCTTCTTCTCCACATCAATCCTCTGGGGAGACTGTGTCATTGAGAAATCTTTCAAGGCCTCTTTAAGTAACGATATTATCCTCAGATGCCGAAAACCCGGAGGGAGAAAGTTTCACATATGAGCACATTGAACATGGAATGAGCTTCTCCCATACTCAAGTCTCATATTGGGGACTTTGAGTACTCGCTCTTCTAGATCACCACGTGCGGGGCGTTCGGGTTGGTACCTGGTGAACATCGCAGCTAGGCAACCAGGTTCTCCAAAATGCATGATCTTATACATTAAGAGTGCTGTGAAGTACATTCTCCGCGAATCAGTATGTAACCAACCCAGACGCTCCTTAAACGGGGTGATGTGCTCGTCTCTCCTCAAATGAGAAATGTATCTCACACATAAATTGCTCAGTCGTTGTATCCGTTGCCGCTGTTCGTCCGTGGCGTCGAGGAACACGCGACCGTGCAGAAATTCAAATGTGGTTGAACCAAAGACTTGACTAGGCGGACTCGGAGTGGTCTGGTGATACACTTCCTTAAAAACCACAAACCGTAGAGGGCTCTGTTGACTTTCTTAGTTAATTGATCAATGTGCGGTTTCCACAGCAGTTCGCTGTTAAGTGTAACACCTAGACTCACGACAGAGTCACTGAATGGGACAAACATTCCGTCTTGTATCTCAACCCCTGAAAAGTTCATGCGCCGCAAGTCTTCAACGTTCCTCTCGAAACTGAAAAAGATTGCCTTGGTCTTCCCAGCGTTGAGGCACAGGTCGGAATTCCTAGCCCAGTCAGCAACGAGTCACCCTATATCCCCTAGTCGAGCAATCCCCTGGTCGACTTTTTCTCGACTTGCAGATGAATCTGGAGGTCATCTGTGTAAAATAAGTGGTTAACCGGCTCAGTAGCCCGGGCAAGTCATTCACATACAGACTCAAGAGGAGAGGCCCGAGACCGGACCCTTGTGGAACACCCAGATTGGTTTCTAGCTAATCAGATTCACCTGATTTCGAAGTGATTTGTTGGGTGCGACCCTGTAAATACGATTTTATCCACAGGAGTGCCGATCTCGAGAAACCGAGATGTCGTTGCTTCCTCAGTAGCTTGGATGGTGAAATTGTTTCGAATGTTTTGCTCGAGGTAGTTGTACACTAAAATGCGAAATATACCAGAATGTCGCCAAAGTTGGTGAGAATTTAGTTCGAGTGTTAATGAACACCTGTGCAATTTCAAAATGATTGACCGTTTTGTTTCGGAGTGGTAGTCATCAAAATTCGTCACTTTTAACATTCATTTGGGATCGTCGACTCCCGTATAAACGCAATGTTAGAAGTGGTGGATTTTTTATGGCTACCACTTCGAAACAAAACGGTCAATCATTGTGAAATTTTGCACAGGTGTTCATTAACACTTGAACTAAATCCTCCCCAACTTTGGTGATATTCTGGTATACAGTGGAATCTCACTAAACGGATACCCCCGATTAGCGGACACTCCTCAATAACGGACAATTTTTTGCGACCAGCAGAAGTATAATGACAGGAATGAACATCTCATTAGCGGACACCTCCGGATAGCGGACAGTTTTGATGCGACCAGAAGTGTCCGTGCGACCAGAGATTTCACTGTATTTTCAGCTTTAGTGTACAACTACCGAACAGTAGGAGCAGAGTCATCTCCTCCATCTCAATTCCTACTCTGATGTCATCTGTCAATTTCAGTAGTGCCGTATGGGTACTGTGAAGTTGCTTGAAACCAGCCTGAAACGGATCAAGTAATTTCTTAATTTTTGAATACCCCGTGATTTAGTCATGTGCGATTCTTTCCAGAACCTTGGAGAGGAACAGGAGTGCTATGGGCTGGATGCCCGAGACTGCTGATGAAGCTGCAGTCATCTTCAATGCAATCAGCTACGCTTGCTTCCAAGCCTCAGGAAAAACGCTATGAGCGAAAGATGAATTGACGATATGTACAATAAGATCACCAATACTCGGAAGAGCTTTCGCGATCACGCTTTGGGGTATTCCATCCGCCCCACGGGCCTGGGCGAAGGAATGTTTAATGGCAATGACTACATCATTGGAATTTGTGGGCTTGAATTTAAACCCCTCCTCCGGAGCCGAACTAATATCGTCCATTGCTCCATTAATATTCTCGTGAGGCGAGACAGAAACCCCCGCGAAGGCGTTCAACTCATCCGGTGTGAAACCGTGAAGTTCTTCCTCTTTGCTCTTGGGCAAGAGGTCAAGATTGCGCATCTCCATCCAGATGTTCTTCTTCTGATTAAGAGGGTCCGTGAGATGAGTTTCAAGGAAGGAGTTAGGCTTATGTTCTCTTCGCTAAGCCGAGAGTACTCACTTTGAAGCTCAGGACACTTGCCTTGGTTACGTTGCATCTGCTCCCAGCGCCTGTGCGGCGCGTTTCGCTTTTTCATGAGATCTTTCAACTTCGGACCAATCCAAGGAGCATCATTTTCCTTCGGATTCATAGTTTTCTCTGGTGCTAATTCGTCCAAGACGGTCTTCAAATTTTCATTCAACCAGTGAATTGCATCTTCCAAACTGGTTCCAGCATTGTCAAGAGCTGTCCAGTTGCAGCGAAGCAAGCGGTCATTCAATATCTCCGGAGTGATCTTACGAAAATCCCTATAGGTGAAGGAATTTTTCGGCGGAGTGGGGGTGAAGACGCTGATGAGGACGTCAATGACCGAGTGCCTACCAAAACTGGGCAGAAGTCTGTTTTAAAAGTCGGTAATGATGTCGTTGTCATCCACGTGAATAGGATCAATCCATGTATGAGATACATTGGGGTTATGTTGATGAGTCGGGCCATGCTGTACTATCTGCAAGGCAAGTTCTTCTGTCAGCGCAGTCAGTGTTTTGGTGCCAGGGTGAGAAGCGCCAAGTAAATCCGCGTTCAGATCTCCCATTATAATTTTGTGACTGTGATCGCCACACAGTCGACGTAATGAGCCAAACAGCCTATCATCCTTCCGCATGGCAATTTTTGGGGGTCTGTAAATTACTACGACTAATATCGGAGGATAGTTGCCCTGCTGTACGCTACAGAGAAGAAATTCAGGTACTCCAGATTTCCCTGGCCAAAAGTATTCGACGAAATCAATTTCTCAACCTTGAAGTCATTGCACACGTACAATCGACCCCTCTCCTTCTCTGTTGCGATCCTGTCTCAACAGTGAAAACCTCGGAATCTGAACAAGACTGTCATCCACATACTCATTTAGCTTCGACTCAGCCACCCCAAATAGATGGCAATCTTATCTGTCAGGGAGTTGAGATTGATAAATCCCGCTTTTAAGAAACCTCCACCCCCTCGTCGCTCCTGAGCAGCCGTATTTAATCAAGGAGTCTCCGCTGATTCTACTGCAGGATCTCGGCTCTGCTCCGGAATGACTGTGCAGCTCTGGGTGTCGTTAGAGGACGCACAAGTATGTTTTCGAACACTTCGACAGGCCGTTTGAATGAACTGCAGATCAACGAGGGATTCGAACGTATGCGCTCACTCACCATTTTTCCGCCTGACCCAGAAACGTCCACCGCTGTGCCAGACGTATCTTAGACCCAAACCCCGTGCAACCGATCTCAAACGTGCGTATTCTTTGTACTTCTCACGGGGGAGCATTTCATTTATAAAGATTTTACGATTTGGCATATGAGCTTCTGCATCTGAGTCAAGTAGACCAGGCTGGATGTTATTGGCCGTGAAATAATTATTGGCGATTGAACGTTTAGCCCGAATCACTTTCCGACTAAATGGCTACTGGAGAGTTGGACTACGCATGATGGTAGAGTGCGTTAGACGGCAGCTGAGGCTCGTGAGGATGGATCCGAATCACGATTACTTGATAGAGGCCTCTCCTCAGACGCATGCCTTGGATGCAGGACATGAACATCAACAATGTCTGCCCTCTCCAGCGAGGGAAGAATGGACTTGAGCACTGCGTAGGAAATATCAGATATTCGTGCCGGTGAGGCCATAGAATTTTCTTTCAAAACACCATTAATAATCAATTCACAGCGCTCAAGATCATCACTGCCGTGTCTCCGTCCTTGCTTCCCAGCATGTGAGTGGGGGGACTCGTTAGAGCTAGAGTAAGTGGATGTTCTGGCGTGTGAACGTGCCCGGGCGAGCCTGTATCACCACCACTATATCTGTGTATGCGCACGTATTGGCCCTAATGGGGTGCCCTAATGGTGAAATTTTCACTCGCTCTAGCTCATCCAACTTCGATCAGATTGACTATCGCAATATCCCAGAATGTTTGTGTTGCAAAGAGCTTTAATTTTGAATTGAACTTCTCTCACGTTCTATCCGTGGTTCTCGGGATGGAGAGCTGAAGACATGGTTTCCTGAACTTCGACCCGCCGCCATTTTTTTCAGGTGCATTTGTCGTCCCGGGTCGATTCAGATTTGGATTCAGCGCAAAATTTCACATAAGATCCATCCCTCATAAGTCTTCATCCAAATTAATTGTGAAACTTAATCATAGCGAGCGGACTAGATGGATCCTACGCAGTACCGGCTCCTCCGAAGTCGGCTCTTTCATGTGCCACGTGACAAACGTCTCGAACAGAATCGGGCAAGACAAAGTTCTCCTTCCCAGTCTCGCGTTTCCATTGGGTGTGTTGCACACCTCTGTAGCTGAACTAGATTTGGAGGTCTCGGCTCAAAAAATGAAGAAGACACCACTCTTACACAATAATAAGCACAGTTTCCGTTTGACAGCATATGGTCATTGGATACCTAATTAATCATTCTGCAGACTCACATTGGATTGCTTCATTGATTACAGTGGGGACACCTGCCTTCCAGCTTAATTCTCCACTGGCTCCAAGCCTGTGGACATAGATACGCTCTGTCATCGCGTCCTCGCGGACTATCGACTTCTTACCACCTCCGTTGGGTGGCAGCTTCCCACCCAGTTTGCCGAACCGTGTGCCCCCCTCCCCAGAATCCAACCCTATCTTGAGGCAGTAGCTGGCACGCAAGTGCACGCAATCAAGGGCTAAGCCCCGACCCTGGGTACCTTTATTAGGAGCCCTACAGCCTTGGAAGGTCACAGCCGAGGCCTCTTGCGAGGACACTCTCCCTGTTTTGCTCTTGCACAGACAGGTTACTGCTCAAGCGCTCCAACGGAGCATAATGCTTTCCCATGTTTCATGAATAGACCACGGTCCCGTGGTCTAATCCGTGGAATAACTCGGGAAGTCAGAGTAGTCGTCACATACTCACCTGTCGCGTCAGCAAGTCCTTATGGTGATTCCAATTGAGTGCCCTCCGGCATTCACGATGGACTCAGTCCGCCGAGACCCCTTGCGGGTAACCTCTCCCGAAATTCAATCCTTGATTGGTAACGGCCGGAGGACCGGGTACTAAGTGGTTTCGCCCAGGCTACTAACACTTTTCGCGCGGTTTGCTCGTCCCAGTGTTACGCAACCTCCATCGCAAACGTTCGACTGGTTACCATCAAGGCTCCTCATCGGATATCCTCTTCCGATATCCAGTCCTTGATCGGTACCGGCCGGAGGACCGGTTACTAGGTGGTTTTGCTTTCGCTACTAACACTTCCCGCTCACTTGCTCGTCCCAGTGTTGCTGCGGACCCCCGCCGCCTTACGTTTGACTGGTCGCCGTCGAGGTTCCTCATCGGATACTCTTCTGACGATATTAGCCCTTGATCGGTAACGGCCTGAGGACCGGTTACTAGATGGTTTCGCTTACGCTACTGAAACTTTTCGCGCTTTACTCGTTCCAGTGTTACACAGCCTTCACTGTGAGCGTTTGACTGGTCACCGTCGAAGCTCCTGTCGGAGATCCTTTCCCATTTATGATTTAAGCTTGGCCCAATGTCGGTTCACCGCGCCGAGACTAGGTTCTCGGAGGGGCATCACTCCCTCGGCCCGGTAGAGGGTCTCTTCACGAGTACTCGGGAAACCACAGGGTCGTCACTTCCCCGGCCGACCTCCGTCCGCAGCTGGAGGCAGCCCCCTGTTGCTTATCGTTTTGAGCCCGAGAGCACCGCAACGATGAACGGTTTGGAAGGCGGATCGACTTCTTCCAGTGTTACTTAAAGAACGTTTGACTGGCCACCGTCTACGGAGTTGTACCGTCTACCACACTTGAAGTTTCAGGTCTTCCGGGCTTATGTGGTCCGTGCCGCCAGACCCTAGCGATGAAAGGCATTCGTTCACAACTTTAACCCGCCTCACACTGGCGCCCGGCGCTAGCAAGCTAGAAACCTTCGAGGATGCTCCGTCCATCACTTGACCTCCAGTGGCTATATTAGCGGAAGTTTCAGGTTTCAGGGAGGCTGAGCACCAAGGTCAATTTCCTCTACTCCCCCTACTTGTCTCTACGCATGGAAGGTCCTTGTCACAGTTAACCGCTTGTACCCCATAGGTCCGCCTCAGGAGACAATTTTCATTTCACCAAGCACTCATTGGTCACTAAAGGGCTGCTGGCGTCCGAAAACACGTCCGCACTCGACGGTGATCGCCATGAACACGGCCAGCTTCGCAGATTCACAGAATGATAGGGCAATCAAAAATCGATATTAACCCTTAGCTGTCCCTGTGAGGTGTAATACACCCAACGCCTTTCTCATGAGTACGTCACGCGCGTCATTTAGAGTTTCCCAAGCTCATAGTGACATTTGTTGGTAGTCAATGCTACTAACCGACCGTGCACATAGCACCAGTTTCGGCGGGCGCGTCATTCCGCAACAGCCAAGAAAAATGGCCGTGAGGTTTGACACACCCCAGGGCGCCAGCTACGCGCGCATCGTGTATTTTCCATCCGAGTTTGTTTTATGGATGAGAATTAACTACGTATAATTTTCGGATATACACGCTGTTTCCTTTTCTGAGTTTGCGTTCATACAGCCAACGATCACATTTTCGATAGGCATACTAAAGAAGGATGACAAAGTGCAAAAGATGATTTTTTTACTAATTAATCTTTGCAAAAGGAAGCAAAAAGTGATCCTATCACTAAAAAAATTCTAGAGGACGCAATTCTTGATATAATTTCTCAAAATATAACTGAGTCATCTCGGAGCGTCCATTGGCTCAGTCGATAGAGGCCTTGTGCCTTAAGCGGGCTGAAACAATGCGCTCGAGAGGGCGTGGGTTCGAATCCCGGTCGGGTCACTCAGGATTTTTTCCCGAGTAACTCAACCGAGAACGCGAATTCTTGTATTCCGACAAAAAAAATATTAAAATGCCTTGAGTGCTGAGCGCTCGGACAAAAAATTCGAAAGAACGATTGGGCTTCGATGAGGGTTGGTGGTATCCTCCCGCAGCCGTGTCGAGCGTTGAACTTCGCTATGACTGTCATTGGCAGTCCAGAAGTATCAACGGGGAGACCGAATGGCTGGCATAGAACTGATGAAACCACTGATACTTGTCGAGTCTGATCAAGGCGGTGAGCATGGGCCTGCATACAATGCAGATCATACTCGAAATACGCCGCGGTGGTGCTTGAATTCTCGTAGCAACTCTCTGATAGAGTCCACTCGAAAGTTCGCACTCACCTGATAGAGAAAATCGGAAAAATTGGGAAAATGGCTAAAACTGGAAATATGACAATGGCCTCTACGCCAAGGCGGTGGGGGTAACACGTAAGAACTCGAAAGAGTGTACGTTGGGAACAAATACAATTACAGGAATCCCTCCGTATTCGCGGTTTTGGTTATTTGTGATTGGCCAATTGCGGCACTCCCTCCGTATTCGCGGTTCTTGGTCTTGGTTATTCGCGAATTTGATCTCGGACGGAACAATAATATCAATTTTCTGATCAAGCTAAGTCTCCAATTCATTGCTCAAATTCGTACTCACTGATTTGTAAATGAATATAGTGAGCAATGGCAATGGGAATCGCAAGTTGGGTCAACTTCACATCAATATCTCTGTATGTTTTCATTTATATTGCTAACTTTGATACTCTGGTGTATTTTCGTAGATTCGGGAAGAATTTTTCAATCTTGGACTCTTTCACTGTAGTACTAAGTTTGATTGATCTTGAACTCGATCGTAGAGGACTGAGGTCTGTGTGAATGAAAATACACAGTATGGTTGCAATTTTGATTATATTGCTACGTTTCGTCCACATACTTTGTGGACCTCATCAGGCTGTAAATAAGATGTAACACATAAGATTTTTTGCACATGATCACTAATCGTCACTATCACAATGTTAAAAGAACTATCCATACACGTACCTCAACTGTAATAAAATTCACATTGTTTAAGATAAAGTTTGAAAACGCGTGAGCTCAAGGTGATGTGAGACGCGTCTTACGTCAGGCTTTTGAATATCGATAGATGACAATATGTTCTAATATGTAGCACGGGCAGAGCCGGAGACGATACGATACCATATGATTGATGAAAGAAGATATTTTTCATTCATTCATTCAATCTGAAAGAAGATATCTCACATTTAAACCGTGTATATAAATCTATCCTACAGTAGTTGGTTACAGTTCATTAGTTATACATATATTCACGAACAGCGGTACCCCCCTTTCCTAATAGTTTCCACTGCTTGCTTCCCTCTCTTTCTTTCCTTCAATCATATGGTATCGTCTCCGGCTCTGCCCGTGCTACATATTAGAACATATTGTCATCTATCGATATTCAAAAGCCTGACGTAAGACGCGTCTCACATCACCTTGAGCTCACGCGTTTTCAAACTTTATCTTAAACAATGTGAATTTTATTACAGTTGAGGTACGTGTATGGATAGTTCTTTTAACATTGTGATAGTGACGATTAGTGATCATGTGCAAAAAATCTTATGTGTTACATCTTATTTACAGCCTGATGAGGTCCACAAAGTATGTGGACGAAACGTAGCAATATAATCAAAATTGCAACCATACTGTGTATTTTCATTCACACAGACCTCAGTCCTCTACGATCGAGTTCAAGATCAATCAAACTTAGTATTCAAACAATTGAGGACGATTCCAAGTTTCAAATTCCATCTTTCACTGTAGTCTTTGAGTCTTGGAAAGAGATCAAAAGCACAACTCTGAATGCCAGCTGGTCAAAACTTCTGCCTGAACTCGTCTTAATAGAGACTATTAGAGCTGACGAAAACGAGATAATTTAAGAGATTGTAGAAATCAGGAGAGATGTCGCGGGTGAAGGTTTTGTGGATTTTTAAGTTTTAGGAGTTCAAGATCTCATTCGACCAAGCACTGAAACGTTGAGCATCGGAAAAATTCAGGATTTTATCAGCGAGCCTCCTCCAGATGCAGAAGAGCCACAGGAGTTCCAGAAAACATTCACAGCTAAACGAATTGCAGATGTATTACGATCGGCTGATGTTTTCATTGAAAAAATTATGGAATTTGACCTCATAGTCACTCGGAGTTTGAGTATCAAACTCGGATTCGAAGCACTGCTAGCCCCTTACAGAGATTCGTATAAGATACTTGTAGGCGTGCTAGACAATCAGAATTAACTGATTTCTTTCAAAAGTAGCAATGGCTACAATTTTTATAATCGATCGTAGCTTTACTTGTATGAAGAGGAATGAATTCTGAATATGGTTTGGGGAGTTAAGCTTCTTCTGTGAGTTTGTGACGTATCCCCTAATTTCTCATAAGAGCAATGTCTTCTCTTTCGCGGTTTTCGTATTCGCGGTACTCTGCTGATTCGTATCACCGGGAATACGGAGGGATCCTGTATAAGTGAGTCATCTCAAGATCAAGCAGATATGAGATAAAAATAGTGCAGTGGTCGATCTCCCAAGGGAGGTCTTTATTCCGACATATCAGGTGGAAATAAAACTTCTAAATTCATGCATCGAAGTATGTCAGAATAATGCCTTTTTCCCAAGATCCACTCTTGCGTGATTTTTCCTCTAGATTGAACTCATCTCAAGATGACTCGAATAACTTTTCAGCACATTTCATCAAGAATTGCGCTCTCTAGAATTTCTTTAGTAAAAAGGTAATTTTTTGCATTTTTTTTGACATTCGTATTCTTTGAAATTTTTCATTCGGCCTTGGAAATCATCTAGATACATTGTATCATTAAAAACGTATCAAAGAAGCTACAAAAAATTTTGAAGCCGAAAAATTGGTGATTGAAGCCATGACATCAATTTTTTGACTGGGGTGTAATTCACCCCAGTCAGCCAGCTATGTTATTCCGCCGAGCGACGCCAGCTGGAGGTTAACCTGAAAATCACTAGTTTCTGGCTCCGCCTGGAGCAACCTATGGTATATTCCCTGAAGTGTCGCAATGTATTGCCCATGAGTGGATCCATTGATATTCTCCAGGTGACATGAAATAGCTGATAGGATGGTTGACAGAACGAGTCTCGGGACGACACCGTGGAATTGTCTGTGTTGTGAGATGAGCCCATATACTGCCAAACTGGTTCCAGTCAAGAATTTCAGATTCTGGATCAAGAAATTGAATGAAATAGAGTACTCTACTAGGATATCAGAAGCCAAATTTTAATTAATCCCATAGCATTTGAATTCAAACAATACGAGATATCTCAACTCATTATCTTTGGAATCAGTCGTAATTTAAAACACAAAATGGAGAAAGCGAAAAAGGAACGTTGCAGTGCGCCCATGATATTCGGCAAATGATTGTTTTCGCAATTTTCCGATGTTCGGGTGCCTACAAAATTGCGGAAAATAACTTTCGCGCCTCGCACATGAGGTTCCCCGCTTCCGAGCGATCATTTCAACCCTCGCTCAGAAGCGAGCTACAACTCCATGAACTCGGTGCGATATATACCATTTTGAAATCGTGTGCGTAGAGTTACAGCGTAAGGGATGTTTTTCCGTGTGTAAAGGAATTTTTGTGCACGGAATGCGTAAAGACCTATGCGTAAGGTCACCGACAGTGCGTAAGGTAGTTAATTGCACACTGGGACGTATCTTTACGCACTGTCGTGTTTTCTCTCTAGCCTGATATTCTACGACATCTCTCGAAGTTCCCCCGCTGACTGGCAAAATGATCTCTGTCTTAATTATGTAGAATCTGAGTACTCTACTCGTTAATTCAACGCTGTCCAAACCGGGTGCAATGACTCCTTTCACTCGATCAAATGGATACTCATGAGCTCTCAAAATTGTTTCACTCAATCAGGCTCTCTCGATAAGCCCATACGATTGAAATATCCTGGTTGGTCATTGAATTGAACATGGATATTGTTCATTTCGGTAGAATATGGGTCATTCTCCACAAGCGTGTCAATTTCGTGTAATGGCTCTATTTCCCAGGGGAATATACTAGCTCACTGGGAAGTTTTTTATGACTTAAAACAACATATTCTCTGTCAATCACATCTATCGACGGACCATGATTCCTCTGGGAAAGGTATGATACGACTGATTTCATCGTCGAAATGTAAACTCCGTGGCCTCAATTTGAGGAATCGATGATTTGGTCCCAAATTCTCACTGCTCTGACGAGCAAATTAGCTACCGTCAAGTAGGGTAACTTTGCCACACTTTCGACTTTTTTTGGCATTGTTTTTCGTAAAGCTCGGAGAGATTACGGCAAAACCTAGCCGTATCAGTAACCAATCGGAAGCTTAGAATCTTAGCTTTCGATTGGCGTAAGGTAGACTTCGATTTGAGAATCCTGTTTCAAGATACGTTCTTGAGAAGCATAACACTTTTCACAAAACCCTTGGGTCCGGGTAACTTTGCCACACTCCAGTATCTCCACTGGAATTTCAGTATCACGACTAGAATTCTTGTGAAAATATGAGCGTATCTTGTATCTCATCAGCTCTAATAGATGTTGTTGCCATTGGGAACGTTTTTCTTGACATCCCAAGCTTTGTGCAGCATTGAACAAGTCAAATGATTGATTTGAAGTAATATCAAAGCTGTTTTTATCAGTTTGGTTTTTCAAAATTTCACGGAAGAGTGTTAAAAGATGATGCTTGACTCATGCCTCGAATACTTGCACGTTTAGCTAGGATTTGAGATCAAAAAATGAAAGTCAATGTATGTCTTTAATTGAGTTCTAGATAATTATTATGACTTTTCTGCGTTCCAAGAGAAATTTTCCCGCATTCAACGCTCTGTATGAAGTTACCGATGCTGCACGAATATTTTGAAGAGAGCCTCACGCGAAGCAGTCATTGGTGATTTTGAATCTAAATCAAATTCATCTAGACGGATATGTTTCGTTTAATAAAGAGATGAGTAATTAGTGTTTTCGCTGGTCACGTTGTCCTTCAACCAACTCTAAATGAGCCGGAAGACCACCTCGACAAATATGTCTTCGAATGATTGTTCAAAATTCAAATAACATCTTCCAATTGTTCTTGGAATCGCCTATGTTAGGATTTTCAAATGAATCAATTTTTATGATTTTTCCCTGAAAATAACGTCAGAAAACGACTTTTACGCATTTGGGTGATGATGAACGCTTGATTATATGCTTCGAATTCCACAAAAATCTCGTCAGAAAGTGCAGATGCTTCATGACACTCTATCCCTATCGATTTGCAATGTAATGCGTAGAGGAAGAGATAGGATACGCGAGTTGAGGCCAATGCTTGGGTAAAGATTCAAATGGCAAGAAGAAAGGTGCAGAAACCTATATTTGGAAGATTGTTAGCATGCTTACGCCTCTCTCTTTCTCACCCTTTCTCACATTGGTCTCGATAATATGTGAACAATGCCCTTTGGACTCTCGGCAAGGCCCTTATAGCGCAACAAAAGCTCTCATTCAGGTTCGGGAGAGCTTGCAGGTACATGATATCTACATTACTTCTTGCATCTGAGGAGGAGGGGGGTCGGATCTTAGTTCTAAGATGCGATGTGCTTACTCTCATGAAGAGAATCGGCTGAAATTCCGGATAAAAAGCATAAAAAATAAGTTTTGAATGCAGATGCTGAGTGAGAAACATGGCAAATTGCTCCAAAAGTGTTCGGCATTTGATGTTCAAGATGATAGATTGACTCTATCTTTATGTCAGACATATGTAAGCCAGATGTAGGCAATCTATCATCTTGCTTATCAAATGCCGAACACTTTTGGAGCGATTTTTATATGTTTCTCACTCAGCATCTACACTCAAAACTTATTTTTTATGCTCTTTATCCAAAATTTGAGCCGATTCTCTTCATGAGAGCAATCACATCGCATCTTAGAACTAAGATAGGACCCCCCTCCCCCTCAGATGCAAGAAGTGATGGAGATATGATGTACCTGCAAGCTCTCCTGAACCTGAAAGAGAGCTTTTGTTGCGCTATAAGAGCTTTGACGAGAGTCCAAGGGTTCTGGACCTCTCCATTTGCCATTCGAATCTTCACCCAAACATTGGCCGCGACTCGCGTATCCTATCTCTTCCTCTACGCGTTACACTGCGAACCGTTTGGGATAGAGTGTCATGAACCATCTGCACTTTCTGACGAGATTTTCGTAAAATTTGAAGCATATAATCAAGCGTTCATCATCACCAAAGCGGGTAAAAGTTGTTTTTCGACGTTTTTTTTCAGAAAAAAATCATAAAGATTGATTCATATGAAAATCCTAACGTAGGCGATTTTAAAAACAATTGAAGGGTGTTATTCGACCCCTAAACAATCATTCGGAGAAATCTTTGGCGAGGTGGTCTTCCGGCTCATTCAAAGTTGGTTCAAGGACACCGTGTGGTATCTTAAGTTCTTTGGCTGCTTTGCGGTAAGAGAGTTTGCCACATCCTATTTGCTTAAGGCACTTCTGAAGCTTGTCATATGAATAATTCTCGTAATTCCTTCTACCCCTCTGCTTTGCATAGTTTCTGGTCATCTGTAAGAGCAGATGGGTAAAAATTGGTTCGGAAGAATGAAAGTATGATAAAATGGGAAATCACGTGAGAGAAGTTGAACAAAATAACTGTAGACGTAAGCAGATGAGCTGCAGTAGGAAAGTGTGGCAAAGTTACCCCACCATAGCCAAAAAAACAGTTTTTCTTTCTTTTTCTCGACGTAAAGTTTCTACCGTGGAAAAATACTGCTTAATCCTTAGACTGCCGGCATTTTTCCTAATACAATGACCACTTCCAAAGGGGAAAATTTATATATATGAGTAACTGATACGTCACGATGAATTCTCAAGGTCATGGGTGGCTCATATATGAGCCAGGCCGGCAGGCAACGGTCGGGCCCCATACTGTACATTTTGGAATTTTGCAGATTATCATTCAGTAACATCTAAATGAATCCCTGGCTTCCACGGATGTGAAAGGCTGTCCAAATTGCTTCCCCATGCATTCAAAAAATAAAAAATCACTAAAAATGTCAAAACTACCCCTTATCAGGGGTTGAAAATGTGAAAATTCATAATTAGAGGATTACTGACTTTTGAGAGGATTTATGTGATGAAATGGTTCGTGGAGGATCGAAATTGTTACCTGCAGTTGTTGTGCAAACACTAATGTACATAAACTATTAGCCAGGAGAAGTTTCGAAAAATCTGATACAGTGGAATGTGGATAACTCGAAGCAACAATGAGTGCAGGCTTCTGGGTTTTTTTGAAACTTCAAGTGTCTGTTTCTTATACTGAAGAGGATGAATACTCGTATTCTGGTTTCCAAAAACCACCAGCATTAGTTTGACTTACAAGGAGTAACCTCTCGTTCTACACTCTTCCGACTATTTTGTTTGCGCTCTCTATCGTCTTGTTGGCTCACCTGATTAGAAATTCTGGCAAAATTTGGAGATCATTCTTATGCCCTGTGCTTGTACATGTTTGTTTTGTCAGAAATATCGTGGTCACATTGTATGGTGGGTGGACCACTACTGATTAGACATGGGTGATTACATTCGCACGACGGGTCGGAAGACCAAAAAATGAAAGTTGTGTGAACATGAAAAATTCGTGTGGTATATGTTTTGGGGTGTTCTCAACATCATATCCCTACAAGAATCGGAAAAGTCCGCTTGGGGATTTCAAAATAAAGCCAATTATCCAAATTTTCCACCTCATTCACTAGTAAAATCGATCTCTCACTCTGTGTCACAGCTTTGAATCGGCTCTGAAAAAATTTTATGTGTATGTAGTATGAAGGACTCTATCTTATCATCAGAGAAATGTATCGAAACATTCTCTTATGGATGGGGGAACATTTCTACTCGGCGAAGAATCTTCCACAAAGGCCCGAAGAGAATAGCAAAATACTTTTCTCATGAACTGTCTTTCATTAACGAAATGATGTTCTCTCTGCCTTGTAAAAAGTCGTTCCAACTGCAGGAAAGGAAACGTGTGAAATTCCGAAGTAACCTAAATTTACAGTAGGTGGCATCCTCTCCTTTTTGAAATAGGGTCCCTATAATTATTGGGTCTAGAAAAGGGGAGTGATTTTCCCGATAGGCTTCGCCATATTCAGCGATTCCGTGATTTTACCGGTGTTGCCGTGTACGTTCAGCTCGCTGAATATGGCGGCTGTCGTACCTTGTCTAGACTTCTTAACTATAAAGACCTCACTTTGGAGGTTTGTTCAAGTTTCTCTCGTTCCACACTCTTCCGACTTTCTTGTTTGCGCCCTCTATCGTCTTGTTGGCACACCTGATTGGGAATCTGATTTGGTATCTGATTTTGAACTCACCTTGGTGCTGTAAAGTTTGGCATTTGAGATATTCGTTCTAGAGGGGCGTTAAGTAACGAAACTGGTTGGCCAATTCGTGGTGCTGAGTTTGAATTTGACGGTTGCTGTACGATTTTTCTAGGAAAGGATCCGCAAACACGCATAGTTTTATCACCAGTAACACTGTAATACTGAAAATTACCACCAAGATTTGCTGATAGAATTTGTTCCTCTTGTAGACTCAGTTTTGCTCCACCAGTGAACATAAGCTCACATATGCTGGCTTTCGTCGTTGGATTACTGTTGTTATCTGTTAGTATTTGTTGGATAAATAGGGATCTGTCCATTCTATTAATCGTAACGAATGGTCTATCATGGCAAAACTGATGATTACGTGAATAATCAAGACTTTTTTCACCTATCTCGGCGAGAATCCTGTTATCGAATGACAATGAGTCCCGGGGACTGCATTTGGTCGGAATTTTCACTTCAGATTTTAAAAGACGAGACTTTTTCACATCAAATGTATGTGTTTCGATGATCTTTCAGAAACGATTCAAAGCTGTGACGGAGTGAAAGATCGATTTTATTAGACAATGAGGTGAAATAATCGAAAAATTGAGTTCATTTCGGAATCCCTGAGCGGGTTGTTCTTATTCTCGTTGGAAAATGATGTTGAAAATACCCCAAAACCCATCTCACACGAATTTCCTACATTCACGCAACTTTCTTTCTTTTTGGCCTTCCGATCCGCCGTGATTCGAGGATGCTTTTTTCACTTGAGAAACGAACACATGCTATCTAAGTTTCCAGCAATTGCAGATCTTGATAAGAGGATGCTTAGAGAAAGATTCTCGAGATACAATACTGCTCTCCGCTGTCCATCACGGGTTCATCCTATGGGGAGTGGAGTTCAATTGATCAATGAATCTGAAGGAGTACATCCATTTGTTGATACACTTCTGAAACAATCTTATCACTATTATCTGTTCGCAGAGTAATCTCACTCATTTATCTCGCACTGAACATGTTCCCGGTATTGGCATGGGGATAGCCAAATGCCCTTATGACCCAGCGGACAACTCAACAGCTGTATGGGTAGAGAAAGGAAACCCTGGAAATCTGCCAGCTCTGTATTCGGGTACAAATGCTGAATTTACAAAAGCCGATACGGTCATCTTTCGGACTGATTTGTATAACTTCACTACCAAACGCAAGGCCTACAGCTTCAAGAGAACGCTCAAGTATGATTCAAAATGGCTGGACAGTGAGTATTCTCCCTAACCTACTTTCAGTTTCGAGTTGAGCTATTCTGAATTCATCCTCGATCTTTGAAGTTAGCTCAAGAATTTACACACAAACACGACCTGGCTCCAACATCCCATCGTCTTTCATCGCCATCCTGTTACGGTAATCTGAATTGAATTAGTGCAGACCTGGCAGAATGATTAGTGATCCCGCTTCCTCCAATCCAATCTAGTCCATCATTCGAATATGGGCAAATTTCACGAATTGTGCGATTTGGCCGAACAAGCCAGTTTTCACGTTGGGAGAAGAACACTCGCGTCCTTTCCGCTACTCGCACTAGGTCATTTTGCAGATCTACTTATATTCGATAGTACTGCGTCATTCAGGAGTCTATTACTCGCTTTAGCAAGGTACTGGGAGACGCTTCTACATGCCAAAATCGCAGTTTTCGACCGAACAGGGCCATAACTCGCTTACGCCTTAGCTCGTGGCAGACGGGACATTTCAAGGATTGGTCTGAAAACTGGATATGAGATGGATTATAACGTAAAGGAACATATAATTCTCGCCCAAGGCTGTGCCTATCGATGCATCAGGTTGGCGATGATTTGTTGGAGTGAACTTCGTTTATACATTTTCTCCTGTATCGCTCTTCTAATGGATGCAGCACTCGAGGCGGTGAATATTTCGTATCTGTTGAGATGACTCCTTGTTCTACTCCCAAAAACCTACAAATCGAGCCCGAGAACGATAGTGTGCTCGATTCCGCATGACGATGCGCTTTATAATGAGAGAAGTTATTTTTGCGTAAATGGGGTAAGAAACAATCGTTTTTCGTGTAGCACGCGAAAATTTCGATTCCGTTGGGATTGAAACCACGTGTAAACTAATTCTCATACCTCATTAATCACTATGAGAATCGCCCCTACTACAGACTCATCTAGGTCGTGATGCGAGGCTTGTGAGGATTGACAAATGACGAGAATGAGCGTTTTGGCGGCTGAGGCACGTGTCCATTTTGCATCACAGGCCTTCAGAAGACACTGTAAACTATTAAACTTATCTCTTTTCCTCTATTCCAATACCGTGGATGCCATGTATTCACATATACATGAACCAATTAGGATTACGGAAATATGAGGCTCCCATTCAAATACATGGGAAAATCTTCTATTCCCTCACAAATCCACGGCGGAGCTTCAAAGTGATTGACGCAAGTATTCCATCATTGTTTGATCATTACTTGGACCAAACGAAAGTCCATGGGAGGTGTGCTACCATTCTGGGAATTCTCGAAATTTCAAAGTCGAAATCGTATATTTTCTGAGATTTGTCCATATATCGAGAGGATGCCATTCGGCCCAGGTTCATATTTTATCATTCTTTCATTGCACCGAAAGTTCGTTCTGAAATTTTCCCTAAGATGTATACCCGACGAGCGATGGGTTCCTCTCCTGTAGCCAATTATGTCTAGTTTGAATATCCTTCACAACTGAACTCACCATACTCGATTTGTTCTCTTTTTTCGGAGCTTACATTATATTGTATCCTCCCGGTACCAGGTTACTGTTTTCGAATCCTCGCCTGTTATCTCTTCCACGGGGATGTACAAGACATACTATAACATATGTCTCTATGGGCACTCTCATAATCTAGGCACCTCTCAACTATGAGCGCTCTTCCGCGCAACCACGGAAAATCTGCTTTGTTCATGATTCGTGTTGTTCATATGGTAAGTGATGATATTATCCATTAAAACTCGAGTTGTTGGCGAATTTTGATTATCGGTCTTCAGTTTCATGAGAGTTGGTTCAGGAACCCCATGATATCTTAGAATACCAGCTATGTCTATATGGTACACGCCTATACATTGTAGTCCTGTATGCGGAGTATATGAGCGTTTCTCTGGAACTTTTGCACTTTGCTGAAAATCGATGAAAAACGAAAAATAGAAACCGCTCAACGCACACCCGGAACCTTTTGCTCACATATTTGTGTAGTATTGAAAGTTACAAATCCACTATTGAAACTCATATAGAGTAAGTGGCATCACCAAAATCACGTTAATGAGTCGAACAAAAAGGAGTTTTTCGCCGATTTTCCAGAATTTCCTAAGCAGTTATTTGGCAAAATTGACAATTTCAACGAATGCCTTGAGCTTTTTGCAGCTTTGTAAGGTCAGGGTATCCGATCACAATTGGTTTTATCAACATGGAGTTCGATCCGCCAACGTGGGATGAGAAAAACTGAATTTCTTTCGTGAGTCACGTTTTTTCTATCTCACTTCAGAACGGTCGTATTCTATACAGAAATATCGCACCAACACGAGACTTGTTGCAAAATCTCCGCAATTGCATCTACTTCAGATATGCATTCCAACAATTGCGTTCAGAGTCACGGTAGGAGCTTGGCGTAATCATCTTTGAGTTGAACGAGACATGATTGATTTTTTATTCCCCATTTTCAAAGTCATACAGTTTTGGCTGAATTGATAGCACACCATCGCGCTTTTGGGCCATTCTTTTTAATATATCACCCACCAAATGCAGGTTGAATCAACCCGAAAAGTTGCGCGGCATCACCAGAATATCCGTAAGACTGCACGAGAGTACCAAGTATTTCCACAGGATTTTCCCCACCTTTTCTCTCCTTGAGTCAGCCAGAACGAATCAACTTCTTCTGATCATACAGAGGCCAAAGATATCTCATATTGAGACTTGAATGATGATATTTCCACTTCGATTGGGGCCGATAGATTTGATTGTTCTCTCATATCATCATCCATAGCTGTATTCCAGCCGGTGTAAAAGTTCTAGAAAAACGCCCATATACAGAGTTAGTTGAAAACTGACCAGATTCCAGACACGTCCGTTTGCTGCATTCATTGCCCCCCCCCCCCCCCCGAGCAATGTTACAATAGTACATTTTGATACAAGGGTGGGAAAACTTTTTTTCGCGTCCGAGTGATGGGTTTCTGGCCTGAGCCGTAAGCCAAGGTCATAATCAACACGAGAATGCGAAAAACAGGTTTTACAACCGTGTGTCGAACTTCGTTTTTCGACAAGCTGTGCGAGGAAGTGGGAAATCAGCGCGTGTTCCCGACTGATTGTACTCGTATTACTTGATTAGCTTATCATCTCAATATGTATTGATTGAATCTGATTGATTATTTAATCTAGATTTATATGTATATTGATTTTTGATTGAATTTTTTTCTGCTTTCAATTTATACCTTAATCGCTGAGAGGAAATCCTCAATTTAATGTATTTGATGTGCACCTTAATCTCAATTGTGAACAAATGATTGAATTTGAGTTCTCACAAAAGATGGAACGTAGAGGTTCCATTCTTTCCGAGCCGCGTGCATGCAATCTATGTGATCTGCGGGGCCGCATCGCGCTCCTTACCGATTTTCAATCGATAATAGAGGAGACCGAGTCGTGACTGGCGTAAAGGCGAAACCACGGACACATTGATAAATTGAGATTTCAACTCCTCGCGATAGCTTTAATTGCTATGCTAACAGTAATTTGTTGAATCATCAAGGAAGAAAAAAGCCAACTTCACTTGTCTTTAACCGTTCATAGCAATTTTTCTTCTTGAATTTCTGGATCAATTGAATATCATCTGAGTTTAATTGAATGAAAATTATATTTCCTCTTCAAAAAGCTGCGGCAAAAGTTTCTCGTGATTCAAATATCAAGTCGTTCTGGCGAACATTTTGGCGATCTTGCCGGGATTACTCCACAATCAAGAATCAGCGAGTGATAAGACATGGCGCAAAGAAGAGAGACTCCTCCAAGGCGACCAGTGCGAAAACGAGGACCTCAAGCTCCGCACAATCAACACGAAAGACGTGAGGCTCCTGAAGTGGCGGGTGGATCTCCAGCTGCAAAAGTTGGAGTTGAGCAACGTCCGCGGTGACTTAACCTCGTCAACAATGGGACTGGCGCGCAGCACCCGGCTGCACCTCGAGACATTCGTCGACTACGGCAGTACAGTCTAGACGATGCTGTCAATTATGAGCCTGTTACAAGGGCTTCTCGGGGTCCATGTCGAGAGCAGAGAATCGCTGACAATGTACTGGTAGCCCCTGACGTTCGCGGTCACCAGTAGCAACAGTCACTCGGACACGTCGATGACGATAAGCGGTCGCCTTCTCCAACAGTGCTTAGAGGTATCCAACAACAGTGGCAGCTCGGCTGCAACGAGGTCAACGAGCACGCACCAACATCTCCAGCTGCTGCCCGAGGTCACCCCCGCCAGAGGCCACGCAGCCTTGAAGGGGACCCTGAGCGTGCGCCGCCCGTACCTGCTGCTCGAGGTCGTCTACGGCAAAGGCAGTTTGATCTAGTAATTGACGGTGAGCACGCACCGCTACCTCCAGCTGCTGTCCGAGGACGCCCACGCCAAAAGCAGCGTGACCCGGTGAATGACGGTTAGCATGCACCGCCACCTCCAGCTGCTGCCCGTGGGCGTCCACGCCAATGGCAGCGTGACCCGGTAAATGACGATGAGCAAGCGCCGCACTATAGTCGTCACATTTCAACTCTGGCCAAAAATCGCTTCAAAATTGGTTTCATGGTATCGGGATGAGCCAAACGGCATTCTCTTCGTAATCGACAGGGCTAGGAGATGTGGTAATCTGATTGTGTCTCGGACAGAGGGGGTAGAGCTGGGGAGGGGGGGAGGGGCGTTGAACGCGAAATGGGGTTGAAGATCAATATTTCGCCGGAATGAAACTCACGCGTGGTGAGTCAGTAGTTCTAGTGTTAATCTGCAATCACTTGAAGTACCTTCTACAGGTAGATGGCAGTATTGTGAACCCATCCCCAAGGCTGAGAATCACCGCAATTAGCTCTGAGATCGATTCTGAGCTGAGAAGAGGTGATAAATGCTGGGAATTAGTCGATTATACTGGATTCTGAGTCGAAAATGATTCTATTGCCAACTCTCAACTCTTTTCAAGACATTCCTTCATCGATTCTCCGAATTTTGAGTGTGGGCACAGCTCTGAGAATTGCTGCGGGGAATTCTGAGATCAGTTCAGACTTATTTTGTGGCGGGATTGTCTCTTCAGATCTGAAAGGACATTCGAGATGATCGATTTTAGCTCAGAATGCGATATGCTGCCAGATGAAAAAGACTTCGCGTGTATTTCTAGAGCATTAAACATAATTCTTAGCCTCTTTTCAAGTCTGGGAATTGCCGCAGAGGAATTTGAGATCAATATCTGTCCAGGGAAGGCTGGCTGGACGCGCAGAATATTAGATAAATCGTAATTCCTAGGGGGAGAAAGAGTGTACTGCCGATCTGTAATAACTTGGAGTACTTTTTGAGAGTGGAAAGCAGTATTTTGAGTTCATCCTCATGTATGGGAATCAACGCAATCAGCTCTGAGGTCGATTCTGAGCCGAGAAAAGGTGACGAGCCTTGATAATTAGTCGGGGATAGTGAATTCTGGGTCGAATCTAATTCTACTGCCGATTCAGAATCCGTTTCAACTCATTCTCCCATAAATTCCCAGAATTTTGAGCCAAAACACAGCTCTGAGAATTGCTGGGGGAGGATTTGAGATCGATTCTGATCTATTCTGTGGCAAAAATGTCTGTTGAAATATGACAGTCATCCGAGAATGATCGATTTTACCACAGAATTCGATATGTTGCCAGGTCAGGAACATTTTGATGGGGATCGTAGAACATTGAATAGAATTTTGAGCTTGATCTCAAGTCTAGAAATTGCCGTAGAAGAATTCCAGATCAATATTCGTCAAGAAAAAGCTGCAGAACAGCGCAGATTATTCAAGAAATGGTGAGTTCTAGGTGATGAATAAATATACTGCCGATCTACAATGACTCGGGGTACATTCTAGGGATGCGAAACAATATTTTGAGCCAAAGCTCAGGTCGGAGAGTCACCGCAATCGGCTCTGAGACCGATGCCAGACCGAGGAAAAGTGATGAGCGCTGCGTATTCGTCAAAAATAGTGGTTTCTAGATCGGAAACCTCTCTGCTGCTACCAGAAGAAGCTTCCTCGTGCATTTTACCATCATCCACCAGGACTTTAAGCCCACGCACGTCTCTGAAAATTCCCGTGGACGAGTTTGAAATCGAATTCCATATCTTCCGAATCGAGGAAGTCTTATTAGCACAGGTTTCGATCAAGAATGACCGATTTCAGCTCGGATTTTGATATGCTACCGAAACAAAATTTGAGTCGATTCCTTGAGTGCTGATCAGATTTTAGACCCTAATCCGATGTCAAGAAGTTACTGCCGAGAGAGTTGAGAATGATATTCGTCCAGAAGAAGCAGTTCAGTAATGCAGATTATCTAAGGAATGATGATTTCTCGGTGGAGAAAAATTATACTGCCGATCAAAAAAAACTTGCAGTACATGCGGAAGATGTTGGGCAATATTTAAAGTCCAACCTTGTGTCTGAGAATCACTGCAATCAGCTCTGGGTTGAGTCTGAGCAAAGAAAAAGCAATGAAAGGCACGTATTAGTCGCGAATGATGTTTTATCAGTCGGAGACAGTCCTGCTGCCACCCCAAGAACCTGTTTCATGCATTATACTACAAATTCTCCGGATTCTGAGCCCAAACGCGACTCTGAGAACAGCCATGGTTCAGTTTGACATCGATTCTTATCCGATTTCCCCGTCAGGCGCGTATCTCAAACACTGACATAACTCAGAGATAACCGATTCTAGCTCGGAAATCGATACGCTGCCGCTTCGGAAACACTTGGAGTGAATCTGGCCAGTATTCAGCTGAATTTTGACCTTAATCGGTAGGCCAGGAATTGCCGCAAAAAAATTTGGGAACAATATTCGTCTAGGAAAAGCTGTCGAGTAATGCCGATTATTCAAGGAATGGTGATTTCTAGGTAGAAAAGAAATATACTTCCGATCCACAAATACTTGCACTACATGCGGGAGATAATGGCAATATTCCAAGCCCAACCCCGTGTCCGAGAATCACTGCAATCAGCTCTGGATTGAGTCTGAGCAAAGAAAAAGCTATGAGTGGCGCGTATGAGTCGCGAATAATGGTTGATATGTCGGAGACAGTCCTACTGCCACCCTAAGAATCATTCGAATGGGCTCTGATATAATTTCCCAAAATATCGAGCTACGCAACTCTGAGCATCACCGTAGAGAGTTGCAAGATCGACATTAGACGATGGAAAGATGTTGAGTGGTGCAAATCCGCCGAAGAACCATGAGTAGCAGTGTGAAATACTTTTCATGCCATCCAAGATCATCTACGTTTCGATCCGGGACGGAGAAATACGGTGTGAAAATTGCCAGAGAAAGATTCATGATAAATATTCAGTCTGAAAGAGCTGAAGAGCAATGCCAATCAAGTGGGGGTCGCCGAAGTCTTGGTCGATAAAATATCAGTGTTCAAAACACACAAGTTTACGCAAGGAGTCGAGACTTCGGACATAGACTTCGGACATTATAGTTTATGCTCTCTGGTATCGGGCATTCTATGGGATTCTTCTGCAAGGATGGCCCCAGGCGATGACGACAGGCCAGTGAGAGACAGGAATGCCAGTTCAGCCTAGCGTAACGCAACAGAACAGTGAGAGATCAAAATGCCGTCAAGAGTCGAGTTGTATCGACCGCTCACATTCGAGAGACACTCTCATGGCTAGCGAGGCGGTTGATACGATCACACAATGATTAGAGCTCCGAGTGCACTCCTACTCTCTGGTATGTCGGAATGTTACAGAGGATCCATTAATTCGAAAGATGTAGGCGGTCATTCATCATGCTCTCTGGTATCGGCCATTATATGGAATTCTCCTTCAAGAACAGCCCCAAGCGACGACGACAGGCCAGTAAGAGACAGTAATGCGAGTTCAGACCTGGAATATATTAACAACAGTGAAAGATCAAAAAGGCCGTCAGGATCTGAGTTGTATTGATCGTTGGTCTCTCACGCAAGATAACATGATCGAGAATCAGTTTCATGGCCAGCGAGGCGGTAATCCTATTCTACAATGAGTGGAGTTCCGAGAGCACTACTACTCTATGGAATGTCGGAACGTTATAGAGGATCCAACAATCCGAAGAATTTCTGCGGTCATACATCATGCTTATTCGTATCGTTACTCCTCTGCAACGTTCCTGCAGATCGCCTCGAGAGATGACGACAGGCCAGGGGAAGACAAAAGCGCCGAATAACACCTGGTACGTAAGGATAGAACTGTAGAAGATCAGAATGCCGTCAATAGCCAAATCGTACCGCAAGTTGATGACTCACAGAGGATCATATCCTCGAGGGCGACTCTAATGCTTGACGAGGCGTCTGATCCGATACCACATTAAGCAGAGCCTCTTGTGCACTACTACTCTATAGAATGTCGATTTTCTATAGAGGACTCGACAATTCGGAGGACCTCGGCGCTCATACATGATGTTCTTCTGTATCGTTCCCCCGATGCAATTCTTCCGCGTAACTAGCCCGAGGGGTAACAACAGGCCCCTGAATGACTAGAATACTAGTTCAAACCTAGCGTGACGCATCAGAATAGTAAAAAATCAGGATCCCGTCAATAGTCGAGTTGCATCACTTGCTCTCATACGGGAGCCACCCTCATGCCTAGCGAGGTGGCTGATCCGAATCCACAATGAGCAGGACTCCGAGTGAACTCCACTCCATGAAATGTCAGGACGTTATAGAGCATGCAATAAGTCGGAAGATGTAGGCGGTGATTTATCATGCTCTCTAGTATCGGCCATTCTATGAGACTCTCCTGCAAGAACAGCCCCAAGCGATCTCGACAGGCCAGGTAAGCACAGAAATGCTAGTCCAGACCTGGATCAACATGACAGAAAAGTAGAAGATCAAAAAAAACGTTCGGAGCTGAGTTGTATTGCTCGTTGGTCACTCACGCTAGATAACATGATCGAGAATCAGTTTCATGGCCAGCGAGGTGGTCGATCCTATTTCACAGTTCCGGAAGCACTACTTCTATACGGAATGTCGAAACGTCATAGAGGATCCAATGATCCGAAGATTTTCAGCGGTCATAAATGATGCTTATTTGTATCGTTAATTCTTTGCAACTCTCCTGCAGAACTAGCTCCAAAAGATGACGACAAGCCAGTGAAAGACAAAAGCGCTAATTCAGACCTGGTACAACATAACAGGACGGTAGGAGATCGAAATGGCGTCTATAGCTGAATTGTATTGCAAGTTGACGCTTCACGAAGGATAACTACCTCGAGAGCCACTCTAATGAACGGGGAAGGCGGCAGTTGCGATCCCACAATGAGCAGAGCCCGGTGTGCACTACTACTGTATGGAATGTTTGAATGCTCCAGAAGATCCGACAGTTCGAAGGACCTTGGCGGTCATTCATGATGATCTTTTGTATCGTTTTTCCGATGCAATTCTTTTGCGGAACTAGCCCCAAGGGATGACAACAGGCCAGTGGAAGACAGAAATGCGAATTTAGACGTGGCGTAACACTTTAGAACAATAGAAGATCAAGATGCCGTCAATAGCCGAGTCGTATCACTCACTCAGATTCGAGAGCGGCGCTCATGACTACCGTGGTGGCTGATCCGATTCAATAATCAGAAGAGCTCCGAGTGCCCTAGTACTTTATGAAATGTCGAAACGATATAGAGGATCCAACAATTCAAACGATGTAGGCGGTCATATATAATGCTCTCTGATATCAGTCATTCTATGGGATTCTCCTGCAAGAACAGCCCCAGTCAATGACGACAGGCCAGTAAAGAACAGAAATGCTAGTTCAGACCTGGAACAACAGAACAGAACAGTAAAAGATCAGAAAGCCGTCAGAAGCTGGGTTGTACTGCTCGTTGGTCAGTCAAAGAAGATAACATCATCGAGAACCACTTTCAAGGCCGTCGAGGCGGTTCATCCCATCTCGCATTGAGCAGAGCTCCGAGAGCCTTACTATTCTATGGAATGTCGGAACTTTATAGAGGATCCAACAATCCGTAGGACGTCGGCGGTCCTCCATGATGCTTATCTGTATCGTTACTCCTCTGCAACGGTCCTCCGGAAAGCCCCAAGAGATGACGACAGGCCAGGGAAAGACGAAAGCGATGAATTGGACCCGGTACAACAGAACTGAACGGTAGAAGATCAAAATGCCGTCAAATGCCGGATTGTCTTGCAAGTTGATGACTCACAGAGAGTGACATCCTCGAGAGCGACTCCAATGGTTGGCGAGGCGTCTGATCCGATCCCACAATGAGCAGAGCCCTTTGTGCACTACTCTTCTATGGAATATCGAGGTGCTATCGAGGACCCAACAATTTGAAGGACCTCGGCGGTCATACATGATGTTTTTTTGTATCGTTCCTTCGATGCAAGTCTCTCGCGAAACTGTTCTCGAGGGATAAGAACAGGACCGTGAAAGACAAGAATGCTATTTGAGGCCTAGCGTCATGCAACAGAACAGTAGAAGATCAAAATGCCGTCAATAGTTGAGTTGCATCATTCGCTTGGATACGAGCGCCACCCTCATGCCTAGCAAGGCGGCTGATCCGAATCCATAATAAGTAGAGCTCCGAGTGCACTTCACTCCATAGAATGTCAGGACGTTATCGAGGATGCAACAACTCGAACGATGTAGGTGGTTTTATATAATGCTCTCTAGTATCGGTCATTCTATGGGATTCTTTTGGGAGAACGGCCCCAAGCGATGACGACAGGCTAGTGGGAGACAGGAATGCTAGTTGAGACCAGGACCAACGCAACAGATTAGTGAAAGATCAAAATGCCGAGAGAAGCCGAGTTTTATTGCTCGTTGGTTACTCACGAAGGATAGCATGATCGAGAGCCACTCCCATGTGTAGCGAGGTGGTTGCTCCAATTCCACAATGAGCAGAGCCTCGTGCAATAGAAATCAAACGACCCAACCTGGTAATGCTGTGCAACCCACGCAGGCGTTAGCATTACGTTCTTCCACTGTTCCGAACTATTTGTGGTATATGAATCATCTTTTGGTACGAGCCGGAAGGATTAGATCGAGGCCCGAATCGTCCAAAATATCATCGCTCATCATCAACTACTCTTCGTAGTTATGACGACCCCAGTATATACCGCTTTCTTGGAATATAGGCGGTTAAGACGACCATGATCGAGACAACCAGAACGTACAAGTCATCGAGACATGGATAGGTACGGGAGACAAGCCAGACATGTGGATGGGTATGTGGCGAGCACGTCTGGGACTGACCATTGTTGCGAACAGAGTTGGACGGTCCCAACAGCTCCTCTCGACAAGTCAAACTTCAGCTATCCCTGGTTGGGCACAACTCCTGACCTCTAAGCCTTGCTCATGACAGACGAAGGAGTTTCGCGATTGTTCCGGAAGCATGATTGATGATCATGGGATCCCAGGTCCTGAATCTGACGTGTATGCGAGTCATCCCCGCTAACCTCATCAACTCGTTCGATGAGGGACAGTTTATAGAGCACTCACACGAGTGGTGTTCAATACACCATAGTCAGTAATCTGACCATTGGTCATGTTGCATCGCTTTCGAATTCGGTGGGTCGAGGTAATATTCACGGTCTCCGGTAAAATATTGACTCCACGAATCCAATTTACTCCCATCTACGTCACCGTTGATCACTCAAGCAACATCGAGGTCGCTTATGTGTTCGATCTCAGCGGATCTGCTCTGCTATGGAACCCGAGGGGGCTCCGTACCAAGCATTGCTTAGTGCAACGACCGTCTTAGGAATAGATGAGTTGAGGATGATCTCCTGACGACCCATTATACGACGAGCCAACCGAGAAATCAAACGACCCAACCTGGTAATGCTGTGCAACCCACGCAGGCGTTAGCATTACGTTCTTCCACTGTTCTGACCTATTCGTGGTATATGAATCATCTTTTGGTACGAGCCGAAAGGATGAGATCGAGGCCCGAAACGTCCAAAATATCATTGCCCATCATCATCTACTCGTCGGAGCTATGACGGCCCGAGTATATACCGCCCTCTTGAAGTATAGTCGGTTATAACGACCGTGACCAAGACAACCAGAACATCTATTCCATCGAGACATGGATAGTTACGGTTGCCAAGCCAGACATGTGGATGGGTATGTGACGAGCACGGTTGGGACTGACCGTAGTTGCGAACAGGGTCGGACGATCCCAACAGCTCCTCTCGACGAACCCAACCTCAGCTGTTCCCGGTTGGGCTCGAATCCCGCCCTCTACGGCATGCCCATGACAGACGGAGGAGTTTCGTGATTGTTCCGGAAGCATGAATGATGATTATGGCATCCCAGGTACTGAATCTAACGGGTATGGGAGTCATACTCGCTCACCTGATCGACTCGTTCGATGAGGGATAGTTTATTGAGCACCCACACGAGTGGGTTTCAATACACCATAGTCAGTACTCTGACCATTGGTCATGTTTCATCGCTTTCGAATTCGGTGGGTAGAGGGGATCTTCACGGTCTCCAGTAGAATATCACCCTTACAAATCAGGACTACTTCCTTCTACGCCAACGTTGATCACTCAAGCAACGTCAGAGACGCTTATGTCTTCGCTGTCAGCGGATCTGCTCCGCAATGGAACTCGAGGGTCACCGACCGAGCATTGCTCCGTGCAACGACCTTCTTAGAAATAGATGAGTCGAGAATGATCTCCTGATAACCCACATTATACGACGGGCGATCTCAGAGATCAACCGTCCCACCTCGTAAGGCTGTGCAACCCATACAGGCCCTGGCATTACGCTCTTTCACTGGTCCGACCTATTTGCGGCATATGAATCATCTTTTGGTACTAGCCGGGAGGATTAGATCAAGGCCTGAATCGTCCAAGATATCATTGCCCATCATCTACTCCTCTTTGTAGTTATGACGACCCTAGTATACACCGCTTTCTTGAAGTATAGTCGGTTATGACGACCGTGACCAAGACAGCCAGAACATCCATTCCATCGAGGCATGGATAGTTACGGTTGCCAAGCCAGACATGTGGATGGGTATGTGACGAGCACGTCTGGGACTGACCATTGTTGCGAACAGGGTTGGACGGTCCCAACAGCTCCTCTCGACAAGTCAAACCTTAGCTATCCCTGGTTGGGCACAACTCGTGACCTCTCAGCCTTGCCCATGACAGACGAAGGAGTTTTGTGATTGTTCCGGAAGCATGATTGATGATCGTGGGATCCCAGGTACTGAATCTCACGTGTATGGGAGTCATCCCTGCTCACCTGATCAACTTGTCCGATGAGGAACAGTTTACAAAGCACCCACACGAGTGGTGTTCAATACACCATAGTCAGTACTCTGACCATTGGTCATGTTTCATCGCTTTCGAATTCGGTGGGTCAAGGTAATCTTCACGGTCTCCGGTAAAATATCGACTCCACGAATCCAAATTACTCCCATCTACGTCACCGTTGATCACTTGAGCAACATCGAGGACTCTTATGTGTTCGATCTCAGCGGATCTGCTCTGCTATGGAACCCGAGGGGGCTCCGTACCAAGCATTGCTTAGTGTAACGTTCGTCTTAGGAATAGATGAGCTGAGGATGATTTCCTGACGACCCATTTTACGACGAGCCACCCGAGAAATCAAACGACCCAACCTGGTAATGCTGTGCAACCCACGCAGGCCCTGGCATTATGTTCTTCCACTGTTCCGACCTATATGCGGCATATGAATCATCTTTTGGTACGAGCCGGAAGGATTAGATCGAGGCCCGAATCGTCCAAAATATCATCGCTCATCATCAACTACTCTTCGTAGTTATGACGACCCCAGTATATACCGCTTTCTTGGAATATAGGCGGTTATGACGACTATGACCGAGACAACCAGAACGTACAAGTCATCGAGACATGGATAGGTACGGGAGACAAGCCAGACATCTGGATGGAAAAGTGAGGAGCACGTCTGGGACTGATCATGGTTGCGAACAGGGTTGGTCGGTCGCAACAACTCTTTTCGACGAGTCCAACCTCAGCTAACTCCGGTTGGGCCCAATTCCCACCCTCCAAGCCTTGCCCATGACAGACGAACGAGTTTCGCGATTGTTCCGTCATAATTATTGATGATCATGGGATCCCAGGTACTCAAACTAATGGGTATGGGAGTCATACTCGCTCACCTGATCGACTCGTTCGATGAAGAACAGTTTATTGAGCACCCACAGGAGTGGGTTTCATTACACCATAGTCAGTACTCTCACCAATGGTGATGGTTCATCGCTCCCGAATCCTGTGGGTCGAGGCAATCTCCACGGTTTCTAGTGAAATATCACCTTGACGATGCGAGACTTCTTCAATCTACGTCACCGTTGATCACATGGAGCAGCGTCAGGTCGCTCATGCATTTGCTCCCAGCGGATTTGCTCCGACCTGACTCTGTATGAGACAATCTCGATCTCCGCAGCAGATAGCCAAAATTGTCTGATCTTGAACGAGACGGACGCTTTTTGAGTATGCATCATCTACGTTCAAGAGTCTCCTGAGCCGCAGCATCATGCGATCTTCTCTCCATCCAATCAGCACATACTCAACACGCGAACTATCACGGATCATGCATCCCAAGGCCGCAGATCTCGTGGTTGTCATATGCCGGTGTACTATGCATTTGGTCGTCATGAACCCTCATCCCCCAGTGCCCCATGGTCTCAGCTCCGGGGCACAGTGGGGCCCGCGTATCTTTCTAGGGCTCAGCGCCACGCAAATTCTCAACTTATTGTCATGTCCGGGAACGGGGATGATTATCCCGGACACGGCGATAAGTTGAGCAGTTGCGTGGCGCTGAGCCCTAGAAAGATGCCCTGGCCCCACTGTGCGGGGGTTGTCATAAGCAGCTATAAATGTGAATTTGGTCGTCATAAACACCTAGTTTTGGATCCCCGCGGTCACAGACCCCGAGGTCGTCATAAGCCGCTATACTATAGATCTGGTTGTCATAACCTCCTATATTACAGAAGTCGGTCGTCATAAGTCCTTATAGAGTCCGGACTCGCGCCTTGGGAAAATCTGGTCGTCATAAGTGGGTATATTTGTAAATG
Source organism: Eretmocerus hayati (assembly GCA_029851415.1). Taxonomy (NCBI): domain Eukaryota; kingdom Metazoa; phylum Arthropoda; class Insecta; order Hymenoptera; family Aphelinidae; genus Eretmocerus; species Eretmocerus hayati. Next base: position 110,779,272 of record CM056743.1, read on the forward strand.
TTATGACGACCGGTCGTCATAACCGATTTGGTCGTCATAAGTCGGTATAATTGCAATTTTGGTCGTCATAAGTGTCTATAACTATATCTCCCTATATTATATAGTCATGAGGAAAAAAATTGTGTGATTCCATTGGGAGCCACCGAATGCCAATGAGGGCCGATGAGTGCCACCGACCTCCACAGAATTCCACCAGTGCCACCGAATGCCACTGACTGCCATCGAGGGCCATGACTGCCACCGACTGCCACCGAGTGCCATCTGAAATCCCACTGACTGCCAATATTCCTGCACCGAACTCCACCGCTATTCCACCGTTCCTCCACCTCATCAATTACGATATTAGACCTACAGTTTTACGATATTTTGACAAAGTGGCATGTTCCTCCACTTTTCCTCTACCGAATGCCACCGAATGCCACCGACTTCCACTGATCTGCCAACGTTCCGCCACTGAGGGCCACCGTATTCCAATGACAGCTACCGAGGTCCACCGACTGCCATTTTCTTTCTGTGGCTCCACCAGAAATAAAAAAGTCAAAAATATATCATATTTTCAATTTTTGGTGATCTTCTTCGCTATGTCATATGAACCGAAGTCATTTCATCACAATGTGATATTGTTCCCATGGGAAAGATTTTATTTATCTCAATATGCCATTGTCCCGGAATCATTAAATTTACCACGAGAATGATGCTGGACTAGAGGGAGATAATTCGCCACCTATACATTTCTTTTTTCATTTTTTCCGGAGGAACGCAGGAGATCTTCTCCAATCCTCCAAATTCTCAATTTGAAATTTACCATTCTTCGACATAGATATGAGACGACTTCAATTTCTTACAACCAATTTTGAAGTTATGATAAGAACTTTGTTTCTGATTAGGGTCTGATTTCTCGTTTGAATTTTTCCTCTTCAAATATTCTTGACCAGTGTTAATCCATGATTTTTTCTCTGGGAATACCTATCATAACATCAAAATGACCAGAATCTTCGGGGCCAGAGAATGATAAATGGACAGTTTCGTAATCTACATTAACATCAAAATTGATTAATGTTTCAGAATTCTTCAGGTGTACTTCGACATTCAGGTAGTATATTTCACTGAAAGCCTTTATATCAACTTCATTACCATAATACATATCCCGGGACATGTGCTCACAATACTGTGTAGAATTTCGTATGTTTCTATAATACTCATTGCCAACAATGAACTGACGATAAATCCCCCAATTTGAAGATATGTATTTCACAATGTTCAGACGTATTGATCAATGGAATTCTCAATTACCATGCAATAGATACGAAAAACAACGAAATAAGCAATTCCCGTCGCCTAACATATATATGCTTGATCATTCATTTTTACTGAAAATGCGAATCAAGAGTATGATGAAAACATAGAATTTTAACGAGATCGATCGAGACTTGAATAATTTAGATAAGATTGAAATGATATTCACGAAGAACATTATTCTTGGTGTCAAATTTATATCTTTCACTTATGAATTTGATAAAACATTACCTGTGATCCTACTGTTCTCTAATTTTCCAGTAGACAGAGGACTTTTTAGGTCAATGATTTATGAAGCTCTTAAAAATGTAATTGGTAGCTCATTGCAGTAGTGATCACTGTTACTGGTGACAATGTGAATAATGATCAATTTTTCATACATCCTCCCTTTCGTGCTAGAGATAGTAGGGATGGGAATAATGTGCGCCTGGGAAAAACTCTTCAAGCTGAATGGTTGGAATAAAAATCAGGGTACCCTCTCGCAACGATACGAATACCTTTTAGTATTCTAGTATTGATGGGAATAATGTCTAGGGGGGGAGGTGGTGGGAATTGTTCAAGGTCAATCGTTTGGATGAGTGTCAGATGGAACTTTCACAAAGTAAATACATGTCGATTTTATACTTTTTTTTACGTGTACGAACCGTAGTAGGGGAAGTTATAATTTTCCCAGGGGTGACATTCGATTACGACATTCGATTCGATCATTTGATAGTCCGATTGATCATTGCCAATTGCAAACATTTCAACGGATCAGCAATAGATCTAGTATCTGTGATGCCTGGGAAATTTCCAGAAGAGAATTGCGAGCTCAAAATCCCCTCTGAAATAATACCTGTATAATTTCTACTGTCAAAATATTCTGAGTTCAATTTTTTAGATATCACAAAGCTATTGCCGATTAAGAAATTATAGACTCATCTCCAATGAGTTCAGTTTTCGTGATATCAGCAATTAAAATTATGATTTGATTAAACTTAATTCCGGCTCGCATTGAGAAAAGTTCGCCGTTCTACTGTCTTTCAATCTTGAAATGTACAGATTGAATATTCTAATCACGATCATTCGGAATAGCTTCCTAAAATGATGGAGATGATACTGATTGATTGCGAGAATAACTCGATCAACAATCTACCAATATTCCAGAGATAATAGTCCAAAATAATTCAGACTCGATCAAGAAGAGTGCGTTCCGGCTCTTTTTCAATCTCAAAGATCACAGACTAATTCTTTTAATGTGATATCACGTGGAATGAGTTCCTACGATGAGAGACATCATTATTGTCACAAGGATGATGGGACAAAATATATTGGATTCGGATAAAAAAGGCTTGTCATTCGCTTGTCTTGCATTCTCAAAATCACAAGGATGATCCCTCTTATTAGTATCGATTGAGATAGTTCACTGAGACAATGGAAGTAATGAACAATCATTCGGAAAACGATTCGAATGAGAATCTCTGATTGTAGGGGAAATGATGGAACAGAATATTTTGGACTCGATCGCGAAAAAAGCATTCTTCGCATCTATTCGAATTTCAAGGTTCACAAATTGATTAGTTCAATAGAAATAGCTCCCAACGGCTTTGGAGATCAATGAGATTCATTTCCAATGTGATTCGATTCACTAATTTTGGTCAAAGCAAAAAATATTTACCAAAATATCTCCCACCCGATATTAAGAAGTGCGTTCCTCCCCTCTTTTTCAATATAAAAGTTCAAAAACTAATTTCTTTGTTGTAAAATTCCATCTCATACCTTTTGAGTAGTGACGAGATGATGTGGATTGATTGAATTGGAATGATTGGATTGAAAATCTCTAATTGGAGCAGATACAATTGCATACACTTGCTCAGAATCCAATTGAAAATATTGCGTTTTTCAAATCTCTCCCAATCTTGAAATTCAAAGATTAATTGTTCTAATGTGGAATAAAAAGGTATGAATTTTGAGGGTTAGAGAGATTATCTGGATTAATGTTCAAAATGATTAGATGGAAAACCTTTGATAGGACCAAAGGTAATGGGGCACAATCTTTCAGACATATATCAATAGGAGTGCGTCCTTCGACTCTCTTTCAATCGTAAAAGTCGAAGATATTTTTTTTTATTGTAAAATTGATCGAACTCCATTCCTGGGCCGATGAACATGATATGAATTGATTACGAAAATGATTTGATTATAAATCATCATTGCCGCAAAGATAATGGTCCGAAATCTTTTTGACTCTACCAGATACAAATGTGTTCGTTGCATCTGTCTCCATCTCATAATTCATAGAATAATCTATTGATAGTAAATCTACAGAAATATCTTTCCAGAGTTATGACTAAGTAGATTGAAATCAAGGATAATCGGATTGCGAATATTTGATAAAAGAGAAAAGAATATCACAAAATATGTTAGACTAGAATCAGAAAAGGCGCGTCCTTCGCGTTTCTTCCAATATCAAAATTGACAGATTAATTATTATCATGTAGATTCAGTTGGTACAGCTTGTGAGGTTTATAGATAAAATGTCGATTGATCCCCGTAATGATTGGTTTAGGAATCCTCTATTCGTGATAAGATTATGGACCAAAATATATCCGACTAGGGTTGAAAAACGTGCCTCGTTCTCCTTGCATTCTAAAAACTAGAACATTGATCCTTATAATGATGAATCGATAGGTATAACTCCATTGGATGACTGAGATAGTATGTTTTGGTCTTCAAAAAGATCCGATCGGAATATTCGATTGTCCGAAACATAATAGTGCATAATATCACGGACTAGATAATAGAAGTTCGTTCATCGATTCTCTTCTAATCTGGAAATAGGAAGATGAATACTTTAAAAGGAAAACCACCTTAAAAGTTGAAGCTCTCTGAAGTCATAAGATTTATGTGGATTGATCATCGGACCAATCATCTTCGATTGCACTAAAAATAATGGGCCAAAATATCTCAGACTCGTCGAGTTAGAGATAAGGTGAGTGTATCAAATATGAATTCCTTTGAGCCTTCTCGTCGATAGATTGAGTCTATTCCCAAATTTCCAAATGTACTCGTTCACATTCGTAAGTTGGTTCGGAGACATTTAAAATGACATAATGTATGTTCTATTTTGAAAAACGATACCCAAAATATCCAGATTCGCCAAAATTTAATTTTTTATCGCTCGAATACGTGTCTGAGAAAATCAGAGATTTTCAATCAAATAATTGAGCATATCAATTCATATCAACTGCAATTTCCTAGAAGGCACAATTGATTTTACATTGGGATAATTAATCAGTGAAATTCAAAGATAGGCAAAAAAGGTGCTCTAATTGATCTGAGGCTGAAATATTTTAGATGTGGAAAGAAAATTAAATCGATTTTATATTGAAATGATTGATAGGCAAACTTGGAGATTGTAAGATATGGGTAGAACGAGCTCCTCAGCATTAAATAGTGATTCGCGTGTAAAGTACAACTAAGAAAAAAGATCGTCGATTTGAGATGACGGTACGATCAGTAATGAGCTTAGCGATATTGAATGTTAATTGGGGTGGTGTGAATGGAGAGGTGAATTTTTTGAGGTTGGGGGGATGGATGAAGGATAATTTTCATATTTATCATATTGAAGGATATAAGTTTTCGAAACTTACCTCTTCTCGATTGGTTTTCAGTAGAACATCAATATCTATTAAATGTTTCAATATATCATCGAATAGTCCGGAGGTATTGATAAAGAAATAGTGAATATTGTAGATGTAGTGATTCCTTGAAGAATGAGATTGAGGATGATATAAAATGAACCTAAAATGAATGTTTATAAACAATAAGTATTCAATATTCCTATGAAGATTTCAATTATCCGTGATAAATCCATGAACTCACCTGAGAAAGTAGAGGTTTTAACGTTCAAGTAAAGTTTCCAACAAAATAATATACACTCAATTTCATTCATTGAAATTGAACGCGATATCTTTGATGCAGGGAACAACGAACTATTGACGTAAACAATCAGCAGAAGTAATGTTTTGTTGACAACCAACTTCATGTCAATAGTGGAAAATCGATAGGTTAAAGAATCAATTGTATTGCTTCTGCTATCAATTTGAATATGATCGAATGAAAAATTAATTACAATTTATTGAGAAGTTATGAAAGTTATTGAGGAGGATATATTTATAAGTTAGTTATGAAAAAAATTGAATGAAATTGAATCAAAAACGGTGTAAATACGTAATGGTGACAGATGGAAGTTGAATCTTATAGGAAAATATCCTTAAACGTTGGGGGTTGGCGAGCGAAGCGAGCAGGGGGAACCCCCTAGTATATATGAGTGATTCTGGAGCAAGCTGGACAAAACCGTCACCAGGGGGGTCTGGGAAAAATCCGCAAAAATTTTTTTTCCATTAGTACTATGTTGAAATAGTACGAAAAAATTTTTTCCAGATTTTTTCGGCCCCCCCTGTGGGCCCCAGGGCCCATGAAAGGGCCATTTTAGGCCCTTTTTTAGCCTATTCTAGGAAAATCATAGCTCCGACGCAATTCAATATTTTTCAACGTACTTGGGCGCATTTTTCTCGTCAAGACTAGTACTTTTGAGAAAAAAATTGTCCAAGGCCACCTAGTGAGCCTGACGACTTCTGCCACCTATTTATTGAGAGCAAATTTTAGCGATTTTTGGGCTTGCTTCAAAGTGATGTAGCTCCCACTAGACATGTGATAATCGACTTTTACAAGTAGTCATTTTGAAGGTCTTGAAAATACCTACAATTTGCCCACTTGTAAAAGTCAATTATCGCACTTTTTGTTGGAGCTACAGTCGATACAAGTTGAGCTATTTATGAAAAAGTCGAAAATTCAGGACTCGATTCCAAAAATATATCTTAATTTTTTCTCACCAAACTTGTGCGAAAATGTTCTTTCAGACATCTACTTTTAGTAAAAAAAATTTGGCGGAGGTTATTTTTTTTTATTTTTTTTGCCGAGCGTTACAAAATGCCGCATTTCGTGGTTTTAGCAAAAACAGCATCCTTGACCACGGTCACATATGCTCCCATCTGGACTGATGTGCACCAATCTGTGTGAAAGGACTCCCCAAAGTACCCCCAAGTACGTGTAAGAAGTTGCGGGGACGAGCCTCCACCCAGAAGCGAGCTGTAGGTTCTATTTACCGTGTCAAAAATAGGCATGATTTTGGCTATTCGAGCGTAAGCGACTGAGAGCATGATTTTACTCGTTCTGGCTCACAAATGAGATAATGGGGTAGAATGAGGATCAAAACATGCTTTTCCGACTCAAAATGACCATCTAAACACAATTCCGAGGTCAGTTTTGCTCTAAATAGTCGTCCCTCTGCCCCTCAAGAACTTAGATTCTGTCGACGGGTTCTGACCCGTTGAGGCACTAGACGACATTCTAGAGCTAAACTGACCTCGGAATTGTGTTCAGATGGTCATTTTGAGTCGGAAAAATATGTTTGGATCCTCATTCTAGCCCATTATCTCATTTGTAAGCCAGAACAAGTAAAATCATGCTCTCAGTCGCTTACGCTCGAATAGCCAAAATAATGCCTATTTTGGACACGGTGAATAGAACCTACAGCTCGCTCCTGGGTGGAGGCTCGTCCCCGCAACTTCTTACACGTACTTGGGGGTACTTTGGGGAGTACTTTCACACAGATTGGTGCACATCAGTCCAGATGGGAGCATATGTGACCGTGGTCAAAGATGCTGTTTTTGCTAAAACCACGAAATGCGGCATTTTGTAACGCTCGGCAAAAAAAATAAAAAAAAATAACCTCCGCCAAATTTTTTTTACTAAAAGTAGATGTCTGAAAGAACATTTTCGCACAAGTTTGGTGAGAAAAAATTAAGATATATTTTTGGAATCGAGTCCTGAATTTTCGACTTTTTCATAAATAGCTCAACTTGTATCGACTGTAGCTCCAACAAAAAGTGCGATAATTGACTTTTACAAGTGGGCAAATTGTAGGTATTTTCAAGACCTTCAAAATGACTACTTGTAAAAGTCGATTATCACATGTCTAGTGGGAGCTACATCACTTTGAAGCAAGCCCAAAAATCGCTAAAATTTGCTCTCAATAAATAGGTGGCAGAAGTCGTCAGGCTCACTAGGTGGCCTTGGACAATTTTTTTCTCAAAAGTACTAGTCTTGACGAGAAAAATGCGCCCAAGTACGTTGAAAAATATTGAATTGCGTCGGAGCTATGATTTTCCTAGAATAGGCTAAAAAAGGGCCTAAAATGGCCCTTTCATGGGCCCTGGGGCCCACAGGGGGGGCCGAAAAAATCTGGAAAAAATTTTTTCGTACTATTTCAACATAGTACTAATGGAAAAAAAATTTTTGCGGATTTTTCCCAGACCCCCCTGGTGACGGTTTTGTCCAGCTTGCTCCAGAATCACTCATATATATATTATATATACACACTACCGTACATACCCACTCGCATACACACACACACGCACACACATACATTTGATTGTATTGTTGTTCTGACATCAAAATTTTATGAACAATTTATAATATGGAATCCGCTATGATCCGCGTATAGTGGGGCCGAAATTCGAAATTTTTTTTCACTTCCCCACATTCCCTCCCTAAATTTACTCCATGGGAGATGAATTTCCTTGAAAATCGATACAAAAGAAATTATTTTGGGGAGGAGGGGCGATTCGGACTTGAAAAGTGTTTTAGGGGGAGCGATCGCTCCCTTCGCCCCCCCCCCCTTTATCCGCGCTTGTTTTCATGTTCTTTCAGAATTCTAGGTCAAAAAAGGTGTTTCCATTCTAAAAAATCTAGAGGACCTCCAAATGACCTCGAAAATGACCTTCAAGGTAAAAAACAAGGTCATTAGCTCTTTTCTACTGTGATCATGAACAACTTTTACCCCAAACATTTTTCGATAAAATGCTCACTGTCGGAGCGACAGCGGTTACCGTCAACCCGTGCTGACCTTTATTCATCTCGCCAAGGTCAAGTCGGGTCAAAAAAAGTTTCATCATTTTATATGTTCTTTCAGAATTCTAGGCCAGAAGTAGGTGTTCCCATTTGAAAAAATCTAGTTGTCCTCCAAATGACCTTGAAAATGTCCTTCAAGGTAAAAAACAAGGCCACCATCGGATGTCCCCCTCAAAATGAGGGGACACGTTTTCCGGGGTTTTTCCCGATTCCTAACCATGTTTCGGAAAAAATGGGGGGGGGGGGCTCACTTTTCGATCACCCTATATATCCGATTACAACCGACTTTCCCGAACAGAAGGAATCGGAAAAACTAGATGAACGATCATTGAAATATGCAAAGGAAAGGAAATATCCATATTGGAATTGAGGATAAAAAGGTCTGTGGGTGCGAAATAGATGAGTGGATGAGGCTCGAAAAGGACTGAGATGATTGCCTAAGAAAGTTAAACAATGCCTCGAAATTCCAAAGAGATTACTTTGGAAACGAAATTTGGAGTGACATAGGAGGGAAAATGGACATTTTTTTCCAAAAATGGGAACACTGATCAAATTTCTGTTGTTAGGTCTCTACCCTAATCTTCCTTGAAAGATAAAGCAAAATCTAACTTCAGCAGAGCTGCTACCACCCAATTTTCGGTAGATACCTGGGAATAGGGACCCGCGCAGTGGAAATGAATGCAGGGAAGTTCGGGATCGTTTCTGGTGTATACCTGTACGGATACGTTCACGTCGGTACCGGGTCGAGGAAGGGTGCCGCGTGCATGAACAGTTTGGAATTCCTGAGGGCAAATAACTACACCGGCGTAGTTAGGTTAAGTACCGAAGCTTTTTTTGAGTTTGATTTGTATAAGGAATAAATACGGTTGGTATATTTTACACCATGAACAAGCTACTTTGTTTGTCGAGCCGTGGCGAACGAGAGGTAGAGAGGAGGGAGAGGAAGGGAGAAGAATACAATTCAAAAAGGACTGGGCGTGTGATCGCTCGAGTGCGACTCACGATACTCCTTTATGGTTGGATGGCTGATGATCCGCTAAACATGATCCTTGCCCTCTATTCTGATTCACTTGACACTATCTTTTCGTCACTAACAAGGGGACCATCAGGTCTGCGGAGCACAGATCTGGATGAATTTTCGGGAATCATCTTGTTTTGGTGGAAAATGAAGGTATCTCCAAGGGTTAAGTCCAATGGGCCTCCTATCCTGAGATACAGCCATGAAAATTAGCATTGCCAATATAGGCCCATGTTGAAAAATCGTATATATAGAATACTAACAATGCTAACCTTCATAGCTGTATCTCGAGATAGGAGGCCCATTGGACTTAACCCTTAGATATACCTCCATTTTTCACCAAAACAAGATGATTCCCAGAGTTTCATCAAGATCCGTGTTCCGCAGACCTGATGCTCTCCTTGTAAGTCCGATATTCGATTAGTCTCATTAATCTCTCTGGGACTCAAGAATATTATCACTAATTTTAGAATCGAACTATTATCACTGCCGCCTATTCTCTTAATTAATTGAATTGCACAATTTTGGGATCGGGGCTGGCCTATCGGCTCTAGCTCTGCCGTCCCGCTCGCGAGTCCTACTCTTGACTGACTTCTTAATATTATCCAACACGACTTGTCACCTTGCTTTTGGCATGAAGTTTCTATTTTCTTCCCCCACGTTCGCGTTTTACCGCAACAGAAGGAATTTTGTCTCTCTCTCTTCTTCTCATTTGTCGGCTACTATACTGGACTCAAGTGGAGGAGTGTATTAATATCTCCGTCGGGCCTCTGCACGTGAAATCACTTCTACTTCTCGATATTGCGAATATACGCGTGAGCTCGAGACGATAAAACTCTTGTCGACTGCGGTTCGGATGGACTCTATTCGGCCAACGAGCTGCCGCTATGATTGAATGGGCTATACCGTTATTCTATTTCGAGTTTGAGATCTTGGGTAGCAATGTAAAAATGTATTATGCAACATCCTCCCCCACTTGGATTCAGTAATGTCCTCATTACGATGTTCTGTGGTAGAAGTACAATATTGGTTCATAGTTAATCTCTAAGGAATATGAACTTAGTTGTAATGATAGTCGCCAGGTCATCTAAGGCTGGAATTATATCAAATTGTTCGAGTACAGCAGTAAGCAAATAATAGAAATGGATTTCATTAGTGTCATTGCCTTGGAAGTTCTATCAACATGAAAAGTGATAAGGTGATGATTTTGACTAGATCTATCTCGTGTTTAGGCGTTCCCATCACCTCAAGAAAAGCCGGCCGTGTGGCGTATTCGACCCTGTAGGAATTGGGTAGCGGAAAGGGAAATAGATTGATAATTTTTCGTTAGGGTATGACTTGTCTGGAAGTGGCTAGTTGCCTAAACACGTTACAACACCAGCCCGCTCTCTTACTGCAAAGGGCAGTCAGAGGCTAGAATTGGCCTCTAGTCTTTTAATTGAGGCATTCCTGTAGCATGATGTCGAAGTTCGTTGCATATGTGCGAGTGTATGTTCGTTTGGAGCGTGGGTTGAGGTCAGCGAGCAAAGGTCAAACGGTTCTCATTCAAGGGAGATAGGATTTGGCTTGCATTTACTGGTTAGTGGGTTATTATACACGATCGGGAGACCTTCTCTTAAGCAAGAGATTCCCTTGGAATAATGGGAAAGGGACCTAATCCACCTCGGCGTCCTGCCAAAATACATTTGTTGTGTCTCCAAAGAAATGAAGTCATTCATTAGGCTGGTGAGTCTGATTTTGAAAACAATTCCCCGGGAGGAAATGCCTTACGTCTTTTGGTCCTGGACGTGGAAGTCTGCAGGAATGACTGGCGTATTTCTTAAATCATTTTCCGCGGAAGGTCTCGGACGCGTATGTCTACGGAATTCGTGCAAAACATGACTTATGCGGTTAATATTTTTAGGGCGTAATCCTTCCTGGGCTTACAATTGCCAGAATACATTCGTCCTGCCTGAATTGGCGAATGGAACCTTGAAATTTCATAGTCTCGGGCAACGTGCGTGAACATTTCGTTTTGGGGGTTGAGTAAGTGTGGGTTAGTACGCGAAGAGATGGAACATAGGGGCGAACGAACATAGCTCTGAGCGTGGCTTCTTTCCTAGTGTAATGGAATACCTTGGAACTGTGGTCAGAATTGGTGAATGATCTTAGAGATTACTAATCATTACACCTCATGCTGTGATAAACTGTTGAGAAAATGAATACTGGTAATTGTACGGACATACGATAAGTAATTTTCCGCAACTGTGTGCGCGAAGTTGTAAAAAAATGAGACTCCACTTCATCATTTACAGTGCGAGAAGTAATGCGTGAATGACTTCTCGCACAGTTTTACATTTACGCACTGGTGAAGTGTGCGTGAATGTAACTTCTCGCTCTAATGCATTTTCATTCACGCACAGTTCCAAAATATGATGTCACGTCATCCCTCTGAATTTGGCCTTTCTTAAAAACTTCGTTTCCAAGATATTCTTGCTCGGACAGTGGTGCATTTAATTACAATTTCGCGCACAGTTGCAAAAAATAGTATACGCAATACGTGCGAGAAGTTTCCGCACACGTTGCCAACTCGCGCGAGAAGTAACATTCACGCACACTTCGAAACTTCTCGCATACCTAGAAGTACACATTTACGCACGCTCGCTTCGCGAGCGTTATTAGTTAGTCTTGTCTTCAGTTATTCGAATTTCGTGAGTAAGTCATTGAACTCATTAAGAATCTGACTAATCTAATTCAAAGACTTGTCATTTAATAACTTAATAAAGAGTATCAATTCATCTGTACAGCCTCGAATTTTTAATTATTCAAAAATCGACCATGGTTGAAATTATGCAGTGTCTACAGGATACATATGGCAGGAAGACTTTTTTGAACCATTCTCAGAATTTTTCCCTCAGTCAGGGGGTTCCGCCCCGGACCCCGTTCCCCCGACCCCGATCACAGCTTTCGTAGCCACAGAGATACAACTTTGCGCACTATTTGCGGAAAATGATATACGCAACACGTGCGAGAAGTTTCCGCACTCCTCGCACTTGTTGCGTAATGTCCTAGCTATTATCGTTTTCGTGGAGTTCCTGAAAGATTCCATCGATAGTTCCTGTGAAATTTCTTCCTGGAATATTTGCATGCTGTATGTCCTTGAAGTGATATGGTGGACTCGTCGAGTTATTGTATTTAGAATGATGATCTCTTGTCTAGCTCTAAGATTCTATCTTTTGAAGATTGTCAACGTGCTTATTTTGGATCATGATTCTCATACACGATCTCGAGGAACTGATGGGTTGATTGACTAACAGATATTCCACTTGTGAATCATGTACTGGGAATGATGGATTGTACGTAGTGGTTGACGAGGAACTTTGACTAGGAGATTGTATGTATGTATGAATGAATTGACTGCTCTGAGTTAACTTGGACCATCATATCAATACATATTTAGACGTCAAATTTCGTGCTCTTTCGATTACCGCGGCCAGGATTCCGAAATTCTCCCAGAAAAGGCCCCGAGAATCGAAAATTGTGGTTTTTTGAGAAACCCAGACAACAGAAAAGGTGTCTTGAAAAATGCAACAAATTTGATCTCCATGAAAAATGCCTCGAATTGCTTTCTCTTCAAATTTCAGGGCGTTTTCCAACGCTCCTGTGCAATTTTCGAGCTACACTACAGGTCGGAAGTCTCAATACACCTGGGAATCAAACTGATGATCTTCAGAGCTGGATATCTCAAAACCTATTTGCCGTAGAAAGCTCTAGTCTTTAGCTCATTCCAAGAACTTTCGAATCCATATTCCCCATTCCCCGTCTCGCGTATTATACCAAAGACACACTAGTCAAGAAAATCACTTTTTTCGCTATTTTTTAGACAAGGTACGAACACCTGCAAATTTTGAAAAGATTGTTGGATCGTTATGAGACTAATGACATCTTCAAGCCCATGAATAGACCTTCAGAATTTGTTTTTGAACGTTTCTCGAAGTGGTTCTAGTTCCGAGATCGAAGTAATTTAGTAAGGGAGTTTTTCTCTCAAAAAATTCCTTGATAATCCAAGAATGATGAGAAACAGCCCACTTTGAGGCACCTGACCCTCATTTCTGCGAAAGTTTGACTCAGCATCGGGGTAGCCATCGACAATGAAAGCTACCGACCTTGAATTGGGTTGTTTCTCATCATTACTGGATTATCGTGTGACTTTTTGAGAAAAAAACACCCTTACTGATAGATAGACAGTTTATTTCAGGCGTGAGGCCCAGAAATGGACTTGGTTACACTGGTGATTCCTTCACCTCATTCGTAACTTATGCTCCATCTATACGCTAATAACTATGTACATGGTCTCAATACTTGTCACGAATTCCCGAGATTATAGCTTATCTAGTGCCACTCCCTGCCGATTTCTCGCTCAATCTCCACCACCGATCCAGATATTCCCGCTTTTTGAGTTGCCTTTCTGCATGTTTCAATATAAATTATACTGTGAACTGGGATTTCTGCCTTCGCATTTTCCCTATCTTGTGTTTTTTACTATTTTCTGGCCCGCATCGTTTGTTCGTCTTGCTGCCGTTTCCTCTGCCTTCCTCCGTTTTCCTTCAAATTCCTTGTTGCGTTACCGCCCTTCGTAACTGTCCGTTTTCGTGTTCTTCATTACGTATACAGTCCTTAGGTCCGAGATCACTCAGTTTTCCCCAATTCTCCCTGTATTGGTTGTGTTGTCGTTATCTTGTCGTCGTCGTTTGCCCTGCTGTGCAATAGTCCAATCTTTTTCTTGACTGCATCTGATCTTTTGGTGGCAGTTAGATGCCTCTCGATGTTGTGTGATCTCTTTTCTGCGTCTTCACGTTTTTCTTGTCCTTGATATCGATGCCTTTGTAACCTTCCTAAAGTTTTCGTTTGTTCATCCCTTGTGCGTAGAGATTTTGCATTCCGTCGGCAGGTTGTCGCACTCCATAATCCTACTGTTACAATACAATCCTTTCTTATCCTCACATTTTCTAGCCTATGCTTTATATCTACCTCTCCGCTGAGTTCCTCCTCTCCTATATACCCTTGCGCTGCTTATACCTCATATTAACATGAACTCGAAACGTCTCTATACAAATCTTCAGTACCAAACCTTCGTGCATGCACCCATACCGTGGCTCTCCGCGACACTTATTCTACATTTTACACCGTTTTAGCCTCTACCTCCTCTCTCTTTCCACCCTCCCTTACTTTTTCAATTTTGCTAATAACTTTGCATGCCGTCTGGTCTCCTCTCCCGCTTGTCATAGCTTTTACTTTCAGTTCTCGACTCCCCCCTCGTAATTCTTCTACCCATCTCGCCGTTTCTCTACATTCCCCTATCAGATGCTCCAGAGATCCCTCACACTTTTTGCATATTGTGCACTTCCTCCCTTTTCCTCCCAGCCAATACTTGTTCTCATCCTCCAGATTCCCGCACCTTAACTTCGTGATAATATCTATCTGGATCTCTTCTTCGTATTTCAAAAGGTATTCGGGTATATGATCATTACGTAAACCCTTGTATCTTGTATTGTACCTTGCTTCCCTCACCTTCCTATCTACTCCTTGCGTGAATATATCTGTGTACCTCCTATCTAACTCTCCCTCGACATCTTTTTCCTTGCCTTCCATGTTCTTGATTTCCGTTTGACTCACGAGGAGAGGGTCAGGCCTTCGGATCACGGATTCTCCTGAAACTGTGGGGAAAGTCTTCTTCTAGCATGAAAATAAGATATCCAGAACCGCGCTTGCCAACGCTCAAGCGTTTTTGAGCTACAAACAAAAACATATGCATTACAGTATATCTATATATACCATTTTTGATGAATATGGGTATACTGTAATGCATGGGTCGAATGCTGTAGCTCAGAAACGCTTGAACGTTGGCAAGCGCGGTTTTAGGTATCTTCTTTCTGTGCCGAAAGAAGACTTTTCCCAAAGTTTCAGGCGAATCCGTGATCCGAAGGCCTGACCCCCTCCTTGTCAGTCCTAAGCTCCCGAAGAATTTTGTTTTGTTCGCGTTGTACCCTCCATTGTCACCTGCATTTCTTTTTTCTAGGTAGCACAGTTTTACTGGTCTCTCCACCCCATTTTTCTTATATAACTTTTGTACCTGTGAGCTCTTATCCCATTGTATACAGAGTTTCTTGATCTTTGTTTCCCCATAGATGAGGTACCTGGGTGTACAGAAATCAAGCTCGAGTACCCACCTGAACTAGTCTAGTTGTATTTCCTCCAGTTCCTTCCTTCCTTCCCAACCCCAAATTTCTACTGCGTATTCCACCACGCTTCTTACTAGATACTGAAAAAGTTTTCTCCTCCTCTGAATGTCATGTTTACACAGTTCCTCTCCTAATCCCCACGTTTTCCTTGCTGCAACCATCCCTTTTCTCCGTCTGTCCGCTATGTGGCCTTTGTGATTTCCTTCCTTGTAGAAGACGAAGCCCATGTACTTGAACCCACTCCCTTCTTCTATTTTATCCGTATTCCACCTCCATATTTCTCTTTTTGCGTTTGTTCCTCTATTGAAGACCAGGATTTCCGTTTCTCCCACACTTGGTATCAGACTTCTTTCTGTTAGAAAGACCTTCAAGGTATCCAACATATCGAGCATAGCCTCTCTATTTTCTGCTAGCAGCACGATATCGCCTGCGTAAGATTGTGACCATATCCTTTTGTTAGCTATCTTCACCCCTCCAACATTTCTTTTTCGAAATTTTCTTTCGAATCCTGAAATTGTTACGGGCGCAAGCTACACAGGCACCCGCACTCCAAGATTATCGCATATAAGGACCGCCGCACTATACTTGTAGGGACTCAAGAGTGCCGGATAATCCGCTTCACTCGAATTCATGAGCTATCGAGATGAAACAAAATGGATTTTCTTCGTAATTTCCTAAGCTACAAGATGTGCCTACCTGTTTTTTACTTTAATGCGAAAGGGTGAAGGGGGGAGGAGTTGAATGGAAAAAAAATATTAACACGGATTTTACCGAAAAATGAACTTGGGGTGTCCGGGGCATGAGTCCTACTGCCACCTGGGAACACACTTGATAGACATTCTTTGCGCGCATACCTAGAGTTTCAGCCCAACCCCGGGTCCGGGAACAAGTGCTGGGATCTCTGAGGATGAATTTTCGTCATAATGGAGTGCCAAAATGTAGGGATTTCACCAAAATCACGGTTTTGAGGTAGTTTGCGGTTCTGCTGCCATGTTGAGAATACTTGTGGTGTATTACGTCATTGACTAACAAGATTTTAAGCTTAATCCCACGTCTAGGAATTGGTGCTGACAGCTTTGAGATCTATTATTAGCTCGAACTGTCCCTTGGGCACTGCCAACATCGCTATATGACAGTTTCTAGGTAGGATTTTGATATGCTGCCAAGTCGGAAACGGTTTAGTCATATTCTGGATATGGTTGACAGAAGTTCAAGCCCAACCCCGATGCAAGGAATTGGTGCCAGAAATTTCTAGATCGATTTTATGAAAAAATTGACCCTATTTCGGTACGAATCTGATTGAAGATGATTCATTTTTGACGAGATTTTGACTTGCTGCCGAATTTGCGAAGATCCTATCACATTTCGATTTGGATGAACAAATTTTCTAACTCAATCTCGAGTCTTGAAATACGTGCTGGGATCCTGGACACCAACTTTTGTTCATAATCGAATACCAAACTGTGAGAATTTCACCAAAATCACGGTTTTGAGGTAGTTTGCGGTTCTGCTGGCATGTTGAGAATACTTGTGGTGTATTCCGTCATTGACTAACAAGATTCTCAGCTCAATCCCATGTATAGGGATTGGTGTTGACAGCTTTGAGATCTACTATTAGCTCGAACTGTCCTTTGAGCACTGCCAACATCGCTATATGGCAGTTTCTAGGTAGGATTTTGATATGCTGCCAAGTCGGAAACGGTTTAGTCATATTCTGGATATGGTTGACAGAAGTTCAAGCCCAACCCCGATGCAAGGAATTGGTGCCAGAAATTTCTAGATCGATTCTATGAAAAAATTGACCCTATTTCGGTACGAATCTGATTGAAGATGATTCATTTTTGACGAGATTTTGACTTGCTGCCGAATTTGCGAAGATTCTATCACATTTCGATTTGGATGAACGAATTTTCTAACTCAATCCCGAGTCTTGAAATACGTGCTGGGATCCTGGACACCAACTTTTGTTCATAATCGAATGCCAAACTGTGAGAATTTCACCAAAATCACGGTTTTGAGGTAGTTTGCGGTTCTGCTGCCATGTTGAGAATACTTGTGGTGTATTCCGTCATTGACTAACAAGATTCTCAGCTCAATCCCATGTCTAGGGATTGGTGCTGACAGCTTTGAGATCTACTATTAGCTCGAACTGTCCTTTGAGCACTGCCAACATCGCTATATGGCAGTTTCTAGGTAGGATTTTGATATGCTGCCAAGTCGGAAACGGTTTAGTCATATTCTGGATATGGTTGACAGAAGTTCGAGCCCAACCCCGATGCAAGGAATTGGTGCCAGGAATTTCTGGATCAAGTTTAGGCGAGAATTGACACGGGTTCGGTCGAAATTCGATTGAAAATGCCTGATTCTGTATAAGAATTCCATATGCTGCCAACTTGCAAACTATTCTATGGCCTTCTAGAATGAGAGAGCTCCATTTTAACCTGAATCTCGATTCTGGGGATCGGTGCCAAGAAATCTAAGATTCATTCCAAGCGGAAATTTACACGAGTTCGGTCGAAATTCGATTGGAAATGCCCGATTCCAGATGAGGATTCGATATGCTGCCAACTTAAAAACTATTACATGACATCCTGGGATGAGTAAACTACATTTTGAGTTAAATTCCGATCCTGGATATCGGTGCCAGGGGATCGCGCCTGCACTCCATGCAAAATTTGACGCGACTTTGATTGAAAAATTATTGAAAATGCTGGATTCTAAATGAGATTCCGATATGCTGCAAACTGAGGAACTATTTCATAACATTCTGGGATGAGTGAGCAACATTTTGAAGTGAATCCCGATTTCGAAATCGGGTGCCAAGAAATCTGAGACGCGACTTCGATTGAAAAATTATTGGAAATGCTGGATTCTAGATGATATTCCGATATGCTGCCAACTTAGAAACTACTTCATAACATTCTGGGATGAGTGAGCTATATTTTGAACTGTATCTCCATCCCGAAGTCTGGTGCCAAGAAATCTGAGACGCGAATCATGCAAAATTTGACACGATCTCGATTCAAACATGATCAAGAATGGTGGATTCTAGATGAGATTCCGATATGCTGCCAACTTGAAAAACTATTCCAGAACATTCTGAGATGAGTGAGCTACATTTGAAACTGAATCTCTATCACGGGATCTGGTGCCAAGAAATTTAAGACGCGATTCATGCTAAAATCTGACACGATTTCGATTCAAATATGATTGAAAATGGTGGATTCCTGATGAGATTTCATCATGCTGCCAACTTAGAAACTATTCCATAACATTTTGGGATGAGTGAGCTACATTTTGAACTGAATCCCGATTCCGTAATCGGGCGCCAAGGAATCTGAGACGCGATTCATGCGAAATTTGACGCGACTTCGATTAAAATTGATTGAAAATGCCGGATTCTAGATGAGATTCCGATATCCTGCCAACTTAGAAACTATTTCATTTCATGCTGTGATGAGTGAGCGATATTTTGAACCGGGTCTCCATCCCGGAATCTGGTGCCAAGAAATTTAAGACGCGATTCATGCAAAATTTGACACGACTTGGATTAAAAAATTATCGAAAATGCTAGATTTTGGATGAAATTCCGATATACTGTCAACTTAGGAACTATTCCATTTCATATTGTTATGATTGAGCAATATTTTGAACTGAATGTCGATTATGGGGATAGGGCTGGTAATGATCACATGTATATTATGAGAAAATTCAGATAAGCTCAGTCCAAATCCGGTTGGAAACGCTTGATCCAAGATCGATATGCTGCCCAAACTATCATATGACATTCTGTGTGGGGTGAGCTACATTTTTAGCTGAAATCCCATTCGGAAATTGGTGCCAGATGATCCCGGATTCATCCTTCTTGATGAATGACATGATATCAGTTAAGACATGATCGAGATTGTCCCTCTCTGGATGGGAATCAGGTATGCGGACAACTTGGAAACCATCTCATGACAACCTGGGACAAGTTAGCCCAATTCGGAGCCTAATCTTGATCCTCGGAATCCGTGAAAAAAATTTAGAACCAATTTTCAGCGAAAAATCACATGAGACCCGTTCAAATCTGATCGAAAATGTTACTGTTAGATTTGTGTTCTATTTGCTGCAAACTGAAAAATAGTCCGTTCAGTCTCTCTGATGAATAAAAGAGATCAAAATTATGAGGGAACATGCATATTCCACAACTCGGGTTCCTCCTTATTCCCAGTTTCACTTTAAAATATCCCAGTCCGTGAATAGTTATGTATAAAAGAGATGAGATGCGCCAAGAATGAAGTACTATTAGGAATCGAAGGATAGAAAATCGGACGATAGTCATCCATTTGTAACATAGTACTTCATCCTTGGCGCATCTCATCTCTTTTGTACATAACTGTTCACGGACTGGGATTTATTAAAGTAAAACTGGGAATAAGGAGGAACCCGAGTTGTGAAATATGCATGTTCCCTCATAATTCTGATCTTGTTCATTCATCAGAGAGACTGAACGGACTATTTTTTAGTTTGCAGCAAATAGAACACAAATCTAACAGTAACATTTTCGATCAGATTTGAACGGATCTCATGTGATTTTTCGCTAAAAATTGGTTTTAAATTTTTTTGCACGGATTCCGAGGATCGAGATTAGGCTCCGAATTGGGCTCACTTGTCCCAGGTTGTCGTGAGATGGTTTCCAAGTTGTCAGCATACCTGATTCCCATCTGGAGCGGAACAATCTCGATCATATCTTAACTGATATTATGTCATTCGTCAAGAAGGATGAATCCGGGATTATCTGGCACCAATTTCCATATGGGATTTCAGCTGAAAATGTAGCTCACCCCACACAGAATGTCATATGATAGTTTGGGCAGCATATCGATCTTGGATCAAGCGTTTCCAACCGGATCAGGACTGAGCTTATCTAAATTTTCTCATAATATACATGTGATCATTTTCAGCCCTATCCCCATAATCGACATTCAGTTCAAAATATTGCTCACTCATCACAATATTAAATGGAATAGTTTCTAAGTTGACAGTATATCGGAATCTCATCCAAAATCTAGCATTTTCAATAATTCTTAAATCGAAATCGTGTCAAATTTCGCGTGAATCGCGTCTTAAATTTCTTGGC
This sequence comes from Eretmocerus hayati, assembly GCA_029851415.1. NCBI lineage: Eukaryota > Metazoa > Arthropoda > Insecta > Hymenoptera > Aphelinidae > Eretmocerus > Eretmocerus hayati. Next base: position 110,799,886 of record CM056743.1, read on the forward strand.
ACCAGATTCCGGGATGGAGACCCGGTTCAAAATATCGCTCACTCATCACAGCATGAAATGAAATAGTTTCTAAGTTCGCACGCATATCGGAATCTCATCTAGAATCCACCATTTACGATCATATATAAATCGAAATCGTGTCAAATTTTGCACGAATCGCGTCTCAGATTTCTTGGCACCCGATTCCGGAATCGGGATTCACTCCAAAATGTTGCTCACTCATCCCAGAATGTTATGGAACAGTTTCTAAGTCGGCAGCATATCAAAATCTCATCTAGAATCCACCATTTTCAATGATATTTGGATCGGAATCGTGTAAAATTTTGGCATGAACCGCGTCTTAAATTCCTTGGCACTAGATTCCGTGATAGAGATTTAGTTCAAAATGTAGCTCACTCATCCCAGGATGTTATGGAATAGTTTCTGACTTCACAGCATATCAAAATCTCATCTAGAATCCACCATTTTCAATCATATTTAAATCGAAATCGTGTCAAATTTTGGCATAAATCGCCTCTCAAATTTCTTGGCACCAGATTCCGTGATAGAGATTCAGTTCAAAATGTAGCTCACTCATCCAAGAATGTTATGGAATAGTTTTTAATTTGGCAGCATATCGGATACTCGTCTAGCATCCAGCATTTTCGAAAATTTTTTAATCGAAGTCGCGTCAAACTTTGGAAGAATCGCGACTCAGATTTCTTGGCACCCGATTCCGGAATCGAGATTCAGTTAAAAATGTAGCTCACTCATCTCAGAATGTTATGGAATAGTTTCTAAGTTGGCAGCATATCAAAATCTCATCTAGAATCCATCATTTACAATCACATTTAAATCGAAATCGTGTCAAATTTTGTACGAATCGCGTCTCAGATTTCTTGACACCCGATTCCGGAATCGGGATTCACTTCAAAATGTTGCTCACTCATCCCAGAATGTTATGAGATAGTTCCTAAGTTGGCAGCATATTGGAATCTCATCGAGAATCCACCATTCTTGATCATGTTTGAATCGAGATCGTGTCAAATTTTGCATGATTCGCGTCTCAGATTTCTTGGCACCAGATTCCGTGATAGAGATTCAGTTTAAAATGTAGCTCACTCATCCCAGAATATTTTGGGATAGTTTTTCAGTTGGCAGCATATCGGAATCTCATCTAGAATCCACCATTCTTGATCATGTTTGAATCGAAATCGTGTCGAATTTTGCATGAATCGCTTCTCAGATTTCTTGGCACCAGACTCCGGGATGGAGATACAGTTCAAAATATAGCTCACTCATCCCAGAATGTTATGAAGTAGTTTCTAAGTTGGCAGCATATCGGAATATCATCTAGAATCCAGCAATTCCAATAATTTTTCAATCGAATTCGCGTCAAATTTTGCATGAATTGCGTCTCAGATTTCTTGGCACTCGATTCCGGAATCGGGATTCACTTCAAAATGTTGCTCTTTCATCCCAGAATGATATGAAATAGTTCCTAAGTTGGCAGCATATCGGAATCTCATTTAGAAACCAGCATCTCCAATAATTTTTCAATCAAAGTCGCGTCAAATTTTGCATGGAGTGCATGCGCGATCCCCTAGCAACGATATCCAGGATCGGAATTTAGCTCAAAATGTAGTTTACTCATCCCAGGATGTCATGTAATAGTTTTTAAGTTGGCAGCATATCGAATTCTCATCTGGAATCGGGCATTTCCAATCGAATTTCAACCGAACTCGTGTGAATTTCCGCTTAGAATGAATCTTAGATTTCTTGGCACCGATCCCCAGAATCGAGATTCAGGTTAAAATGGAGCTCTCTCATTCTAGAAGGCCATAGAATAGTTTGCAAGTTGGCAGCATATGGAATTCTTATACAGAATCAGGCATTTTCAATCGAATTTCGACCGAACCCGTGTCAATTCTCGCCTAAACTTGATCCAGAAATTCCTGGCACCAATTCCTTGCATCGGGGTTGGGCTCGAACTTCTGCTAACAATTTCCAGGATATGACGAAACTGTTCCCGACTTGGCAGCATATCAAAATCCTACCTAGGAACTGTCATTGAGCGATGTTGGCAGTGCCAAAGGGACAGTTCGAGCTAATCATAGATCTCAAAGCTGTCAGCACCAATTCCTAGACATGGGATTGAGCTTAAAATCTTGTGAGTCAATGACGTAATACACCACAAGTATTCTCAACATGGCAGCAGAACCGCAAACTACCTCAAAACCGTGATTTTGGTGAAATTCTCACAGTTTGGCATTCGATCATGAACAAAAGTTGGTGTCCAGGATCCCAGCACGTATTCCAAGACTCGGGATTGAGTTAGAAAATTCGTTCATCCAAATCAAAATGTGATAGAATCTTCGCAAATTCGGCAGCAAGTCAAGATCTCGTCAAAAATGAATCATCTCCAATCAGATCCGTACCGAAATAGGGTCAACTTTTTCATAAAATCGATCTAGAAATTTCTGGCACCAATTCCTTGCATCGGGGTTGGGCTTGAACTTCTGTCAACCATATCCAGAATATGACTAAACCGTCTCCGACTTGGCAGCATATCAAAATCCTACCTAGAAACTGTCATATAGCGATGTTGGCAGTGCCCAAGGGACAGTTCGAGCTAATAATAGATCTCAAAGCTGTCAGCACCAATTCCTAGACGTGGGATTGAGCTTAAAATCTTGTTAGTCAATGACGTAATACACCACAAGTATTCTCAGCATGGCAGCAGAACCGCAAACTACCTCAAAACCGTGATTTTGGTGAAATTCTCACAGTTTGGCATTCGATTATGAACAAAAGTTGGTGTCCAGGATCCCAGCACGTATTTCAAGACTCGGGATTGAGTTAGAAAATTCGTTCATCCAAATCAAAATGTGATAGAATCTTCGCAAATTCGGCAGCAAGTCAAAATCTCGTCAAAAATGAATCATCTCCAATCAGATTCGTACCGAAATAGGGTTAACTTTTCCATAAAATCGATCTAGAAATTTCTGGCACCAATTCCTTGCATCGGGGTCGGGCTTGAACTTCTGTCAACCATATCCAAAATATGACTAAACCGTCTCCGACTTGGCAGCATATCAAAATCCTACCTAGAAACTGTCATATAGCGATGTTGGCAGTGCCCAAGGGACAGTTCGAGCTAATAATAGATCTCAAAGCTGTCAGCACCAATTCCTAGACGTGGGATTGAGCTTAAAATCTTGTTAGTCAATGACGTAATACACCACAAGTATTCTCAACATGGCAGCAGAACCGCAAACTACCTCAAAACCGTGATTTTGGTGAAATTCCTACATTTTGGCACTCCATTATGACGAAAATTCATCCTCAGAGATCCCAGCACTTGTTCCCGGACCCGGGGTTGGGCTGAAACTCTAGGTATGCGCGCAAAGAATGTCTATCAAGTGTTTCCCAGGTGGCAGTAGGACTCATGCCCCGGACACCCCAAGTTCATTTTTCGGTAAAATCCGTGTTAATATTTTTTTTTCCATTCAACTCCTCCCCCCTCCACCCTTTCGCATTTAAGTAAAAAACAGGTAGGCACATCTTGTAGCTTAGGAAATTACGAAGAAAATCCATTTTGTTTCATCTCGATAGCTCATGAATTCGAGTTAAGCGGATTATCCGGCACTCTTGAGTCCCCACAAGTATAGTGCGCCGCTTGGTGCTGCCGGACTAGCTCAGTGAACAGCGTGTCAGACTCTTGCACGGTGTGCCTGAACGAATTTCTTTCAGAAGTGAAAACTCCCTCTGAGATTATTTTGGTTTCTGATTCTACATGTTTGGGGCATCATTTCCCCACGAAATTTAAAATCGCGGGCTGAGCTCTTTTGGAAGAATGTCGTTTGGAACATTTTTCGGGCCCAGTCTAGGAATGCCCAAGTAATATGGCTCATCCCTCATTGGATATGAACCCAAAATCAAGTTTCTTCACTTTCTAACACTAGTTCTCAGGAAACGTGACCGCTTTGGATCCTTCTGAGGCTTCTTGAGGTTGGGCACGTACCCTGAAAACCCTTCAAAAATGCAAAAAACCAATCTCTCGATGTCTCATTTAAGGTATGTCTCCTGGGACAATCAGGATGGAAAGTTTGAGCGAGCCGTGTTGTTTTGACAGAGACGCGACATCGCCGTCTTTTTATGCTCAATCGCGTATACACAACAAAGCAGCTCGTACACGCACACGCTCACACACACACGCTCTCCACGAGGCAGAGGATCAACATTGCGCACCTACGAAAATCACAAACATTCGAGCCCTCGTGTAAACAAAATAAATGGGCACGGGTTCCTATTTTTGGCAAAGATGAAGACAAGACTTGAATCAATGACATATCAATTCTTCAGCGAGTTCTCTAAAGAATTGTCGGAGTATTCGTGAGAACGGCCAAAAAAGTCGCCTTCTGTTGCTTCTTTCCTATCCTTCGCGTGTTACGAGCTCGAACTCTTGACATCGAAAACTCGAAAACAAGATGGACAGGTTATTTGAAATTCCAGCAGAAGGTGTGCTATGGATACTTGAACCACCACACAAATTCCCAGAAGATTCTCTAAATTTAAAAAAACTCGGAGACATACTTTAAGAACCCTTGGGTAGATGGGGCCAAAAATGCACTTTTTTAGTAATATAGGCGTAGAATCGGCGAGGAATCGAATCTTTTCTATTTTGTGAGAAGCATTTCTGGATTCGGACAAAGACATAGTAAATGAGGAGAACTACGTTAAAAATTGATTGAATCAATCTCATTTGGCATAGCTTTCAGTGATTAAGATAAAATAAGTCGAAAGTACCGAATATTGCTAGTAATGTTGTAAGAAAGTTGCGGGTCATTTTGGATCGGCCCAAACCGTTGATTTCCTCACATTTCAACGTAACGAACATGAAAAAATGCGTGTCCAGGTCTGCAAGCTGGTACATTTGAGAACTTGAGTCGGGGCATATTAGAGAGGGGGGCATTTTAGGCACACTTACCTTATAAGACATTCAGGAACGTGAAAGGAGATATTTGCTGTTTTTTCAATCTTCTTTCACGTTGTACTGATGAGATTCCCGAAATAGTCAAAATCGTGGATTTTCATTGAAACCGGACCATTCCAAAGCACCCACCTGATCCACTCTGAGTTGTTTGTATGACGAACTGAGTGAACGGATGATCAGATTTTGAGAGAATGAACAGATTGTGTCGGTCAGTCAAACGTCAAGTAAGCTTATTAGATGCCTACCTTTAACATGACTCCGTGGCCCCGAGGCATGTGCTTGGTCTCGTAACCAAAAGGTCGTGGGTTCGAATTCCACCCTCGGCAAAATTTACGAGTTATGTAGACGAGCTTTTTTCGGTTTTTTTTCACCGTGAAATAGTGATGAATTGACATAAGAAATTCCTCGCCATTACCTGAACATCACAAAAAAAACATCATGATTTTATTGGAATTCGTTATAATGTACATTACAATTTCCATCACAAAAGACATCGTGATGAACATTGTAATGTCCATCACAAGATTATTCCCAATATGGCGTTTTGGAGAGCCCAAACGGTGGATGGTCATTTCTCAAATGAGACATCAAGAGATTGGTTTTTGCATTTTTGAAGCGTTTTTAGAGTACATCCCCAACCTCAACAAGCCTCAAAAGTATCCAAAGCGGTCACATTTTCTGAAAACTAGTGTTAGAAAGTGGAGAAACTTGATTTTGGGCTCATATTCAACGAGGGATGAGCCATATCACTCGGGCGTTCCTAGACTGGGTCCGAAAAATGTTCCAAACGACATTCTTCCAAAAAGGCTCAGCCCGCGATTTTAATTTTCTTGGGAAAATGATGCCTCAAAAATGTAGAATCAGAAACCAAAATGATCTCAGAGGGAGTTTTCACTTTGAAAAAAAAATGCGGTCAGGCACACCGTGCTTGGTCAAGAGGTCGCTTGATCGTTTCCTGGCGGCCGCACTCTTTATTCAGTGCATGGAGGAGAATAATATCATAACAACTGGTGTCAGAAAACGGAACAAACCTCGCTCACAAGTGGACTGCGTACTCGGAGGATAATCAACGATGATAATTAGGTGGCGCTGCCCACGCGTAGACCTGCTGTACCGACAAGATGGACTCGGGATCTACATAGACGACAATTAGAAGACAATGACATGAAGTTCAGATGATGAGGACATCGTCGACTCTGTCCAGGGGGTGTGTTACGGGCGCAAGCTACACAGGCGCCCGCACTTCATGTGTGTCGCATATAAGGACCGCCGCTTGGTGCTGCCGGACTAGCTCAGTCAACAGCGTGTCAGACTCTTGATCAAGAGGTCGTCGGATCGTTTCCCGGCGGCCGCACTTTTTATTCAGTGCATGAAGGAGAATAATATCATAAGACAATGTATATACACAAGAGCAGGGAAGGGAACACATTTCATCGAAAAATGTGTACAGTTATTTTTCGTAGATCTTTGAAAAATAAATCAAAAGAGTCTAAACTTATTTTTCGATACGAGGTCGTCCGTTCCCGTATTAAACGTATCTTCATCTGAGACACGTATTAGAAACCGGAGACCTCACATGAAAGAATATGTACTTATGTTTCTTGTTTCTCTTTTGAAGATCTACAAATATTTATTGTACATATTTTTTGATGAAATGTGTTCCCTTCGAGTTATGGGGTTGAAACCGTGGAAAATGACGGATAAAATACGAGTTTCAAACGAAAATACGTTTATTACAGGAACAGGAGGTCTTATGTGGAAAAATGTGTGGAAACCTTTTTTATTAATCGTTTCATATTCTACAAAAAGTTGCTCTACATATTTTTCGATAAAATGCGTTCCTTTCGAGTTTTTGAGGTTGAAAAGGAGGGAAACATCGAAAAACACGTTTTTTCGTCTCTTTTAAAAGACGTCCCAAGTGGCGGTTTTGATTCTTAGTAGGTTGTAATCCCACAGATGTCCCGAACCATACCCAACGAGGATCCCACTTGCTGTCATTAGCGGAGAATAGACTTGGTTCAGGACCACCGTGGAGGGAGAAACAGAAGTGAAAAAGCAAATTTATTCTGGGACAATGGAAGATATAGCGTCATATAGAGAAAAATCGGATGAGCTTACGGGGGAAGTGATAGAGCATGAGGAATACAGTGTAGAGGAACAATGGGGAGACATCAAGGAGATTGTAGAAAAAAGTTGTGTGAGGAAAGAAATAACTTTGAAGCAGTTTAAATTAGGCAACAAGCGATGGTGGGACAGAAGCTGTTCGCGAAAAAAACGGAAGGTGGTGCGGGCATACCATGATTGGAGGAGTGGGCAGAAAGGAAAACCAAATTATCTGAAAGAAAGGGCAGAGTGGAGAGAATTGTGCTGTGAGAAAGAGACGAGTTTCAAGGAATGCGAAGAGCCAGAACTCAGGAGTTTGAGGAATAAGAAAAAAGTTTGGGGATACCTAAACAAATATAGGAACAGAAAAGTGAAAGTGCATTGCACAATCACCTTATCAGAATGGAAAGAGTATTTTATGGCTCTACTTCTGGGTTCGAAGGATAGGAGGACAGGTTCCAGCAGAATTATAGGGGATGATCAAGACGATAGTGTAAGACTTCTCGCTCCAGAAGTGAGACGCGCCATGAACTCACTGAAAAGAAAGAAAGCGTCTGGGATTGACCGTATCCCAAGTGAAGCGTGAATACATGGCGGGGCAGAGCTACTTAGCAAAGTCCTGCGCTTGATAATGGGAATTCGGGAGGGAAGGGGTATACCAGAAGAATGGAAAACTGCGATCATTGTCCCAATATACAAGCAAAAAGGCCAAGTGAATGTGATAAATAATCATAGAAAAGTATCACTTTCAGTAACAGCTTACAAGGTGTACCCTGAAATAATCAAAACGAGGTTAGAACTAGGAGTCGAAGGGAGGGGTATATTGCCGGAAGGTCAAGCGGGCTTTAGGAAGGGTAGATATGCAATGGACAACATTTTCATCTTGAATCACCTCGTACAGAAAACTAAGAAACGGAATCAGAAGCTATTCGCAGCATTTGTCGATCTCAAGGCGGCTTTTGATACAGTGTGCAGAGAAAAACTATGGGAGATTATGGAAAAAGTAGGGATTAGTCAATACATTATAGAAAGAGTCAAAGAAATGTATGAGGAAACCAAAGTGAGAGTTAAGTTTGATCAACTAGTGTCGGATGAGTTTTGGACAACTAAAGGGCTCAGACAAGGGTGCGTTTTGAGTCCGATCTTGTTTTGCATATACATTGGAGGATTGGAGGAAGAGTTCAGAGCAAGAAATGTAGGGGGAGGGGGAGGGGGTCACGATCAAAGGTGTGAGAATATGGTCGCTGGCATACGCACATGACTTGGTGTTCTTAGCTCTCAATAGAGAAGCCTTGTTAGACATGTTAAGTCATTCGAGAAAATTTCTGAAAACGAGAGAACTGATCCTGAGTACGGATAAGACGAAGATCCTTGTATTTGATAAGAAGAGTAGAAGCTAAGAAATCTGGGAGTGGGGCGGGCAGCAGATGGAGGAAGTTCCAAGCTTCAAATATCTGGGGTTCACGTTCAATAAAGAAGGAAATTTTGAGGATCACATTGCGAAATTGAGTAGGGAAGGGATTATAGCTATGGAAAAAACACGGGGCTTGGGGGAAAGATGCTGTAGACAGGATTTTCAAAGGAGGATAATGCTGTATGTTCCTCTGGTGAAGAGTGTGATACTTTATGGAGTAGAGATTTGGGGATGGGCCGATCGTAAGAGACTAGAAAAAATACAAGCAGACTACCTCAGGTGGCTGCTGAAGTTAGATTTTTCACACCAAGATATCTTATATACAAAGGAACAGGGGCTAGGAAACTGAAAAATGAATGTGGTCAGAGAGCTATGTTGTATGAACAAAAGTTGAATGAACTTGAAGACAGAAGATTGGTCAAAATGTGTTACAGAGAAAGTGTGGAAACTGGAGTTTGTAATGTGGAGAAAGAGAAGTTCTGGCATCATTTGGGATGGAGCTCAAAAGTGATTAATGAAAATATCCAGAATGGTTTCGACTTGTACCCGGAAATTGTGAAGAGAATGGATGGGGTTGATGACCAGAAAATTGTAAGTAGATCAAGTGAGTCGAAATATAACCCTGGGTATGAAGAAATTAGCTGCCAGAATGAGTTACCAAAGTACTTAACTAGTTACAGACCAGGGGTAGATATAAGCGTAATCGTGAGGCTAAGGTGTGGAAACGGCGACCTATCTAACAAATACTGGATGGAAAATGACAAAAAAGTATGCATACTTTGTGGTGAAATGACGATCTGTAGTCTGGAGCATCTATTGTGCGAGTGTGCTTAACCGAGAGAATACGTAAAAAAATCTGAATCGGAATGGGGCGAATGATGGGTGTGATTGTTATATGTTGTGGGATCATATACGAGTGATTAGAGCGTTAGAGAGGATAGACGAAGTTCGGAAAAGAAAAGAGAGTAGAACGATTCGAAGAGAATGAAAAGAGACATGGGACATGATTATGTTGAAAGAGCAAGTTTGACGACCGAAGACTAGACTGTCAGAATTTTGTGATTAGGAATAAGATATTCTAGAGGATTACGCTATTCATGTATTTGTAATACGAGTCCATTTCTGAGCCCTAAAGTGGCGGAAATAAAGATACATACATACAAGAAGTAAGACGGACGTTGAGAGAGCCAAAGGGACTAGGCGGTTAAGCATGGTGAAGTGGACCTTGTCAGGTATGGCCTTGAAAGTATTTTTCCCCACTTTCTAACCCCAAATTATGACGAAAGCAAAGGTTTGTAGGTCCCAAAGTGACCCCTGTTTTCTACGGCACCCTAGGAATCCTCTAAAAACCCTCGAAATCGATGTTCCTTCTATCAAATCGGATTCTGATGCATTTCAACGAATGGATCTGAAATTTTTTTGACATATTTGAAACTCCACTTAATAGAAGAAAGATATTTGCATACTGACAACTTTGGATTTAGGCCCCGAAAAAAATTCTTGAATATTGAAAAACGATTTTTCTCATAGAGGTTGGGGGATTTTTCTCATAGATTAACACGGGATTCAAACATTCCACCGTGTTTGTCAGGTAATTTTACATCGAAAACCGTTTTGAAACATATAACTTTAGGTGGTGGAAAGTGGTCAAAAAAGCCAATAAACGTTTTTAAAGCAAATTTTGATTCAGTAATTTGCATCTCCTGCGCATGCGCGTTCTTCTACGTCTCTGAAAGTATTTTCAATCGATAGCTGATCCAATTTCCTTCAAAATGACCTATTGAGAAGGTCGATTTGATGCAGTAAAACCTGAGATCTAGCTGGTCCAAAAAATGAAGAAATCCAAGGTATCAAATCCGTGAAGCCGTGGCTTCTTCAATGGGTCCGAAAAGTGCGAATTTTGAGTCGGACTGTTTCAAAGATGTGAACATGTGTCTTCGATGTAATTTTGAACGTAGAAACCGAATCCGTGGTCAGTTTTGTTCCAAATCTCCAAGATTTTCGATGATTCGCAAAAAACCGACCGGAGGGTGTACGGCCATTTCCAGCCTTTTTCTACACATTTGAGATGTATGTTGAGTATAGTCCAAGGGTTGAACTTGTCGCGTAGAGAGGAAGCAAGTATGTTTCCCTTTGTATTCTGACCAGCTGAAGATGATGCCGATGATTTCGAGGCTTTGGAATGAGTTAAGAGTCGGATTTGGGCTGATGGAGCTATATTTTGTTTTATGATCTTATCAGAAAGAACTGCATCATGCACCTTATATCTCTCTCTCGAGTTATTCCTGTGCCTCAAAACCATCGCTATCGTCTTCAGCTGGTCAGAATACAGAGGAAAACAACTTGCATTCTCTATGCGACAAGTCTAAAACTTTGCCTATACTCAACATACATTCCAAATGTGTAGAAAAAGGCTGGGAATGGCCGTACACCCTCCGGTCGGTTTTTTGAAAATCATCAAAAATCTTGAAGGTTCGGAACAAAACTGACCATGGATTCGGTTTCTACGTCAAAAATTACATCGAAAACACATGTTCACATCTTTGAAACAGTCCGACTCAAAATTCGCACTTTTCGGGCCCATTGAAGAAGCCACGGCTTCACGGATTTGATACCTTGGATTTCTTCATTTTTTGGACCATCTAGATCTCAGTTTTTACTGCATCAAATCGACCTCCTCAAGAGGTAATTTTAAAGGAAATTGCATCAGCTATCGATTGAAAATACTTTCAGAGGCGTAGAAGGATGCGCATGCGCCGAAGATGAAAATTACTGAATCAAAATTTGCTTTAAAAACGTTTATTGGCTTTTTTGACCACTTTCCACCACCTAAAGTTATATGTTTCGGAGCAGTTTTTGATGTGAAATTACCTGACAAACACGGTGGAATGTTCCAATTCCGTGCTAATCCCCAACCTCTATGAGAAAAATTGTTTTTCAATATTCAAGAATTTTTTTCGGGGCCTAAATCCAAAGTTGTCAGTATACAAATATCTTTCTTCCATTTGGTGGAGTTTCAAAAATATGTCAGAAGAATTTCAGATCGATTCGTTGAAATGCATCAGAATGCGATTTGATAGAAGGAACATTGATTTCGAGGGTTTTTTAGAGGATTCCTAGGGTGCCGTAGAAAACAGGGGTCACTTTGGGACCTACAAATCTTTGCTTTCGTCATGATTTGGGGTTAGAAACTGGGGAAAAATACTTTCGGGGCCATACCTGACAAGGTCCACTTCACCATGCTTAACCGCCTAGTCCCTTTCCTAGATGAGTACAAAATATAACGGATATAGAATATCAAATTGATGGGAACGGCGCGACGCGCAAACTCTCGATGTCTCCATCTTTCGGGGTTTGTCAGGATTCACGAAGAAAGCCATACACAAAATGTATAAGAGAAGAGTATATTAGATATAATAAAAGTACAACGAGTTTACAAAGAACGTAAGATAGAGAGTTATCGCGGGTGCGCGGTACACAAGCCGTCGCACAACCCGGATAGTTCGCGAGACAGGCTTTCACATGCACGAGCTCTCGGCAGCTCGGCCGTCCAATCTGATCTAACAGCGACGACGACGACAATGCGCGACTCACCACGCGATCGTCTCGCCCGATAGCTTGCGCCCTCTGCATCCCGATACATGCAGGGACGTAGCGTATACATATTCACTCACACTCGGCCATCCTCACGCTACGTTTCGTCCTCGAAACGTGTTTCACTACTTATTGACAACCAATCTCAAGACTTACGAAAATTTCCATACAGTGTCACATAGTTTTAACTACGAAATACTAAATCATCAAATCTCAAATATACATCAGTTATCGCTTACAAAGTCCTTGAATTTTGCTGGAGCCTTACGAACTCTTTTCGTTGGTTTGTCTACAGGATTTTGGGTTGAATTGTCATTATTTGGTATATTCAAGTCGTCACTATTTGGGATATTTTCACTGTCACTGTTTTGAGAAGACACATCAGCCGTAGCTTTTTCATCACTTTCTGAATCACTGGTAGCAGAACATTCATCATCATTCGGCAACTCATCATCCACACTTTGACTATTTTTCCAAATTTTTAGTTGGCTGACATGAGCAGTCGAACCAAAGTTCCTGTCATTAAACTCATTCAACTTTTTCACACGATAAGTATCAGAGGGTAAAATTTCAGTCACAACTAACGGGCCACCATAGCGAGGTTGCAATTTTGTCGACTGTCCCGTTGCATTGGTGTCTCGTTTTACAAATACAATATCACCTACGTTAAATTTCATACCCTTACACCGTTTTACATCATACCTGTTTTTGTAATCATTTTCAGCTTTAGCAATGCTTTTGCGGATCTCAGTTTGGACAACAGTTGGAAGGCGATACGTCTCACAATGCTCAGTCAATTCTCTCAAACTACCATCGTCAAATCGTGGCAAATAGCCATATAATGCTTCAAAAGGCGAAACGCCTGTAGCTTTACTCACAGTAGAATTTGAATCTCTTTCCAACTTTTTCAAACTGAGGTCTCAATCATTCTGTTCCACACTGTCACACGTACTTCTCATAGCAGGAAGGATTGTCTGATTGACTCTTTCTATTAAGCCATTGGCTTGCGGATGCCTACTTGAATTGAGGACATGTTTTATGCCAAATGACTTGCAAAAATCAGCAAATGCTCTTGAAGTGAAGGCAATGCCTCTATCAGAAATAATACGTGCCGGAGCACCAAACTGTTCAACGAAATTTCGAACATGTTTTACGGTAGTAACAGCTCTTACATTTTTCACAGGCACAAGATGCGTATATTTTGTAAGACTATCTATCAAACCGAGAACGTACTGATTTCCACAAGAGGTTAAGACAGAAGGTCCCAAATGATCAATGTGAACCGTTTCAAAAGGTCTACGACCTGGAGGAATAGGATGCAATTCACCTTCAAGTTCACCAGATTTTCTCTTGTTCAAAATGCATCCTAGGCAGTTTTTGATATGAACTTTTACATACCTACGCATGCCACCAAAGTAATAACACTCACTTAATCTTTCAATCGTTTTTTCAACACCAAAATGGCTCGACAAATCATGATATCTTATAACTAAAGCTTTTCTCATCGCCTTGGGTAACACATACACCTCACGCGTTATCTTATTCTTCACAATCTTACGAAATAACAATCCGTCACGCAAGACATACTCATTTACAAGCCCTCTTTCATACTTCGAGCGATTAGACTCGGGTCTATTCAGGATATCAATTTTCATGGCAAGATCGGGATCAGATCTCTGGTACATCAAAATTTCGTTTTCACGCGTATCAATCTGAAATATACTCCCTTGCAATGTCATTTCTTCTGGCGGATCTACAGGAGCGCGAGACAACGCATCTACGTGTTTCATCATTTCACCACTGCGGTGTTTTATAACAAAATCATACTCGGAAATTTGGCACACCCACCTAGCTACCTGAGGATTTTGAGTTTTCCAAGCATTCAAATTTATCAAGCATTGACAATCTGTCACAATAGTGAACTGTAATCCAATCACGAAAGGTCTCGAGCGCTGGAGCGCCCATGCAATAGCGAGTAACTCAAGACGCGTAGAATGATACAAACTCTCGGACTCTGAGGTTCGTCTGCTTATAGCATAAACTAACTTCAACTGATCATTTTCATCAGACTGAAACAGCATCGCGCCTAGTCCGATCGCAGATGCATCAGTGTGCAATTCAGTTCTAGTGGATTTTGGGTTATAAATTTGTAAAGTTGGTTTCTCAAGCAACAACTTTTTCAAAGTATCGAACGCGCTTTGTTGCTTATCCGACCAATCGAAATCAACCGACCCTTTCGTCAAATCCGTCAAAGGAGAAGCTATTCGCGCGAAGTTGGGAATAAAACGACGAAAGAAGCTAGTCAATCCCAAGAATCTACGCACTTCGTGTACATTTTTAGGACAAGTAAATTGTTCTATAGAACTCATTTTTCGATCACCCGGAGCTACTACTCCTTTACCGATCACATAACCCAAGAACTCAATCTGTCTCATACCAAACATACACTTCTTGAGGTTCAGCCTTAATCCTGCCTCTTTCAATAATCCCAAAACTATTACCAAGTACTCCATCAATTCTTCCCAAGTAACAGCAAAAATGCACATATCGTCATGCAAATAAAACACAATTTTCTTGCGTTTTGCAGGTCGCAACACAAAATCTACTAATTTGTTGAAATATGCCGGAGCATTAGTCAAACCAGGAATTGCTCTTGTAAATTCACCTGTTTGCGTTTCAGATATAAAAGCAGTCAACTTTCTTGCTCGCTCAGTAAGTGGCATTTGCAAGAAGCCTTGAGCTAAATCGAGTTTTATGAAATATTTACAACCGTGCAACCGTTCCAAAATCTCATCAAAATTTGAAATCGCTGCATGTATCTTTTTCGTATAAGAGTTCGAACGCCTCAAATCCATCGCCATACGCCCCGTACCATCTGGTTTTCGCACAAGGAAAGCTCTACTAGCCCATTCAGAAATAGTTTCAGTTACAATGCCATATTTCTTAAATTCAGTAATAATCTCATCCAATTCAATTCGATCTTTTTCACACATCTTTATGGGTTTTTCATGAAAAGGCTGCGCCTCCTCTTTCAACTCGATGTCCATTTCAGAAACATTCGTACGCCCAAGCTCACTCAAATACTCCGCGATGACCACTCTGTTCTTATTTAAAATATCGAGAAGTTGCGCTTTTTGCGATGGCGTTACGCATTCATCCGTCAAAACTTCATCTTCAGTAATCTCATCAAGACGCGGCGATAAATCTGGCACCGACTCAATCGCCATGATTGATTCATCAATTACATCACCCACACGTACAATCCGCGATTTTTGTTCATCATTATTCACAATAGGCATACACACATCTCCCGCCCCAGTTCGCACGTTGATGAATTTTATTTTAAGTGGTCCCAATTCAACATTTTCTGCGGCGCGTGATTTTATTTTTGGTACTTTGTCTTGAAAGACGTTTGGATCAATATTTGCAAAAATTAATTCATGGCCAATTCGCGTGTAAGTCAGATCGAGAGCTTCTGTAAAAGGTCGACCTAAAAACACATCACTCGACTGCACTTCGTCAGAAACTACTAAAAACTGAATCAATTTTGGTTTCAAATTATTGAGGATCGTTTCAGCGGAAACAACCCCGTGCGTCATAACTTTACCATTGCCGTATGACTCTACTGTTCTTGGAACTCCGCTCATTTTCAAACCTGCCCGAAGCGCTGCTGACATTTTGATCGCACACACACTAGCACCCATATCGATGAACGCTGACATTTTGATACCTCCAACGACAACATCGCGATAAAATTTTTCCCCTGACTCGACTCCGCACTCATCCGCTACCATACTTATCTGGTCTTTCTTAGGCCGGCGATATAACTTACAATCCACGGCCTTATGCCCTGTCTCTTTACACAAATGACACGTAATAGGTGTAGTACAGTCTCGACCTATATGCCCAGGCAAACGACACCGATAACACGTGCGCACACCACTTGCACCACTATCACTTTTGCCGCCGGCTTGAAATGAAGCGCCCGATGTCTCCGAATTCCCTGAAGTTGAATTGCTGCTGCTGTTGTTGTTATTGTGAAGCGCGCTCGAACCCGCAGCGCCGCTTCGTGGAACTGTGGCCCTGCCGCTGTTGTTGTTGCCGCGCGAGCCGTTCAAACTCGACGCACTGCTCGCTGCTCCGACTCCGCTCGACGAAGTCGATTTGGTTGCCGCGATCCTATCGACTCGTACTTTTTCGATGCTTTCAAACTTTACAAGGTCCGACAGAATGTCGTCCGTGTCTTCATACTTGATGCCAAGAATATGACTTGACAAGTTTCTATTCCACAAACCAGCTGCGACTTCGTCTCTGATGACACTCACGGACATACCAAGCCTGTCACACAGCCACACTTTATCCATAAAATACTCTTGAACTGATTCATTTCGTTTTTGAACCCGCACCAGCATCTCTCTAAGGTTATCAATTGGCGAGAGTTCTGCTGCGAAAGTCTTTTTGAAGGCTGCTTTGAAATCATCGTAGCTTTGTAGTTGATTTACTTTCCTCTGGTACCATTTTTTTGCCGCACCCGTAAGATGAATTTTCGCGACGCTAAATGCGATCGCATCTGACCATCCATTGATTGATTTGAGCGTCTCTAAATCGCGCAACCATGCATCGGCTTCTATGTATTTTTCCGTGCCCTGGAAATCCCGAACCGCCGTATGCATGTTCGGTGTGATAACTGGCGGATTAACTGCACGCCGGTCGGTGTTATTTCTGTCTTGGTTGTTTAGAGCCAATTGCTGCATTGTCGCGTTAATCGTGAGCAAGGCCTGTGCCATCAAATTTTCCCCACCCGCAACCTGTGGTTGATGTTGCATCGGATGTTGCTGCTGAGGGGGATGATTTTGATGCCCATTTTGCCGCGCTTGATTCGCAGCCAACTCAGCCTGGAACCGCTGAGCATCCTGTTCCCGCCGACTCCGATGATGTTCAATTTCTGCTGTTGGCGCTCGATTTCGGCGTACGCCCGCTGCAAATTTCGCTCCATTTCTGACACACGAGTGAGAGCATCCATTTGCCTATTCGGAAGACCCCCAACTGCACCATCATTTATGGGATCTTCTAAATCCATTCCATTTTCGCTCGCCATCTTTTCTGACGGAAAAAAATTTCAAAAATCGGAGCACGTGTCGTCGCAAGCTTCAACAAGCACGGCCCGTTCACACAGCACGGCACGCGATACTTGCTTTACACTACTGCACAGTACGAGTCCAGAAAGTCACAAAGTCAAAAATCACTGCAGCACACCGTCACAGCAATTCACGGGTATCGGATAACGAGCTTCACAAAGACACTCGCTATCCCACTTCTGAGATGTTGGGGTTTGTCAGGATTCACGAAGAAAGCCATACACAAAATTTATAAGAGAAGAGTATATTAGATATAATAAAAGTACAACGAGTTTACAAAGAACGTAAGATAGAGAGTTATCGCGGGTGCGCGGTACACAAGCCGTCGCACAACCCGGATAGTTCGCGAGACAGGCTTTCACATGCACGAGCTCTCGGCAGCTCGGCCGTCCAATCTGATCTAACAGCGACGACGACGACAATGCGCGACTCACCACGCGATCGTCTCGCCCGATAGCTTGCGCCCTCTGCATCCCGATACATGCAGGGACGTAGCGTATACATATTCACTCACACATCAAATTATGATAATCTGTACTGAATGCCGTGTGAAATTTATACTCTCAAAATCAAACATACCGCCCACTTCGAATACATCCAGTGCACGGTGCGGTTCTGACGAGGATGAGTTTTTCAAAATTGTCAGAAGAAACTGAAACGTGGATGTTTTTCTACGAAACTTCATGAGCAGAACCTGATTTTGAGCGAAATCGGATCAGCTCCTTCTTTTGTAATGAGATCAATCGAGGAACTTAGGCTTTCTCCATGGTGTTGAAGGAAATAGTAGATAATTAACAGAAGGCGCGAGGTTTTTCGTGTTTACTGATAATATGTCAATCCCCTCGAGTTTTATGATTTATCTACCCACGTCATTCATAGGTCTTTAAAGAATCTATGGAAAACTATTCTTGACATTCTTTGCTATGGCCCACCTTGTCTAAATAATTACGAGGAGATCTCGAAGATGCGAAAAATAGCGACTCAACGTTTCTTTCGCATCTTCGAGGTTCTCTCGTCATTACTCAGACAAGGTGGGCCATAGCAAAAAATGTCAAGAATAGTTTTTCATAGACGTTTGAAGACCAACAAATTGACGTGGGTAGATTAATTATGAAACTCGAGGGGATTGACATATTGTTAGTAGAAGCTTAAGTTTCTCACGAAAAACCTCGCGCCTTCTGCTAATCATCTACTATTTCCTTCAACACCATGGAGGAAGCCTGGGTTTTTCGATTGATCTCATTACGTCTACCTGTTGTTCTTCAAAAAATTTTTATAAAACTATCCACAGCATTTTGTGCTTTGACCCACCTTTTCTGAGTAATTACGAGGAAACCTCGAAGAACGAAGAGAACGTCACGTCGCCAAATTCCTCCATGAGCAATACACGGGGAATGATCAGTTTGACCTCTACTCAAAAAAAGGAGCTGATTCGATTTCGCTCAAAATCAGGTTCTGCTCATGAAGTTTCGTAGAAAAACATCCACTTTCCAGTTTCTTCCGACAATTTTGAAAAACTCGTCCTCCTCAGAAGCGCACCGTGAGTGGTCAAACATGAATAAAAACTTTACAATCCAAAAAAAAAAAAAAATCAGACATTCAGTAACTAACTCAATGAGTTTAATTTCACTGAAAATTCAGGAAATTATGTTAGATAGTTCAAAACTACCAACCATCATCAAAGATCACTCAGGAAATACAAGTATCTTATAACTCAAGAATCAAGAGGATTTCGACAAAGTGTTAGAAACCATGAACGGAAAGAATATCTAGATGGCAACTAATGCCGAGCGTTTCATACTGGAAACTTTCTATGGATCACAAAAATCTGAGCTTGGCACTATTTGGAGGACAGAGTAAATTGAATCATGATTCATAATTCAATCAAGCTAGGTTACAAGCAGTACTCAGACCTTGAGAGTTATCTATAGAATTGAACCATCAACCAAAAATCATATACTGTCGGTCAGACTTTAAAACCGAGTGTAACTGAATGTATTTTAGTGATTTGACTCCCCTCCTTCATCATGGGATCAAGAATCTCATACGACGAATCAACTCCTTTTAACCTCTTCCCGCATTTGTCCACATATCGTCGCCCCCGAAGAAGAAAAACCCTTTCTGGATTACCGGTGAAGAGTAACACCTTCTGGATGCATTCATGAAAAGAAACACCATCCGTATCCCAGGACGAAGATTAACACGTATTTTTAACCAGCGACGAAAAATAACGCTCGGCTGTTGCTTCCGACGAATAGGAACACCCGCTCGTAACTACCGGCGAAGATGAACACGTTGCCCGTAGTAGCGACGAAAAGTAACATTTGCCGAGAGTCCGGACGAAAAAGAACACCTACCGTATGCTCGGACGAAAAAAAACACCTGCCGTATGCCCCGACGAAGAAAAACACCTGCTGTATGCCCCGACGAAGAAAAACACCTGCTGTATGCCCCGACGAAGAAAAACACTTGCTGTATGCCCCGACGAAAAAAAAACACCTGCTGTATGTCCGGACGAAAAAAAAATACCTGCCGTATGCCCGGACGAAAAAAAACACCTACTGTATGCCCGGACGAAGAAAAACACCTCCCGTAAGCGTGAACGAAAAAAAAACACCTCCCGTAAGTCCCGACGAAAAAAAACACCTCCCGTGAGCTCCGACGAAGAAAAACACCTGGTGGTAATAACCGGACTTATCTCTGAAAAAAATGTTAATTCCAATGTTTTCTGGCAGAGAATATACTCTTTCTCATCCATCAATACTGTAGACGGAAGTACATTGTTCAATTTTTGGGAGAGGCTGGAGATCTCCATTTATTTCATTTTTGCTAGGAAAAGCATTCAGTAAGGATGATTCTCATTATGAGTCGGATATTCAATCAGACTGACAAACTGAGAATTAGTGTCGCGGACTATAAGCTCGGAATGAGGCACCAGATCTCGATCCAAAGTGGTGAAAACACAACATCTGCAGTGCTTGTCACAGAATCGTCAGTCGACTGCGTATCCGGCGGAATCGATTCTGTTTAGCTCATTTTCTGGTGATACCATTCTCTATACTACTAAGAAGAAAAACATCGAATTCTTTTTGGAGCCTTTCAAACCAATCTTGAAGCAGAGGTCATTTTGTCCGTGACCTTCACATCTCGGAATCTTTCACATGCTCATACATCGGAAAAGTTTTGCGGGACCCTTCTTACTGGCTGCATATGGCAGATGAACTGAAACTTCACCTTCGAGACGATTATTACCTTAGATCGCAGTGCATGAATGTAATATCAGCAAATATTCTTTCTGGGCACTTTGACTTCTCAACGGAACTGTTTATAGAAGTCCAAATACCTGTAGGCGCAGACTTGATAAATACTTGATATTCGGTAGTAACAATGAATCTGCGAAAAATGAACAAAGGAAAACTTTGAAGGTAAGAAAACGATGACAATTGAAGTTTTCTCCCGCGAACATAATATGTTACATTAAAACATACTTTCGAGGAAAATGTTGAGAATAGGATTCCTAGAAAATCAGTTCTTCATGTATTCGACATTTCCCTCCACAGAAAGCATCTATAAATTGAAAACTTTATTCAAAAGCAATATCGCCATAAACATTTTAAATCACGCAATTATCCTGCCAGTACTTGTAACTAAGATCGAAGCATACGCACCGTACCGAGAAACCCCTTTCCTTGTTCGAAATACTTATTGTAAGTCCAAAACGATACACGATTGCACGTTTTCAGGGAATCATAGAATCTTACAGGTAAGAAAAGCCATCTTATTGTCTACCTTTGAACTGATTTGGAACCAAGAGAAGAATCTGAGATATGATTTTGTGTGAGCGACACGTGAAGCTCTCCCATATATAGACTAGACCGTGACACGGCCTTTTTCGAAGATTAATAATTTTGGAGTGTAATAACAAATCTAGACGAGAACGAAACCAAATAACTTCTGAGACCTCCTAAATTTGATCTCGAGTTCAGCAATCCGATTGACAAAGTATACCGTGAACTGAACGTCCTTCGATAGGAAAAAATCAAGAAGAGGAAATGAGGAAGAAGATACAGCTGCCTCACACTATGCAATAATTGCGGGGGTATTTCAAGTGGGAAAAAAATTACGATGGATTAGAATTATCGTGTAGATTTCCAGGAGAGAGAGAGAGAGAGAGAGAGAGAATAGTTTTGATGAATGTGAGCAGTAAGAATCATGCAATGGATGATATTTACGAGACGTTCTTGGCTTGGGGCAAAGGTGATGATGCTCTCTGCTGGTGCAACGCCCAGACATAATTTTTCCTTCATATATGAGTTGAAGCGCCTCCTAACAGTATAAAAAACCCCCAGATGTTTTCTTTGCCGAACGATAATGAGAGGTGTTTTTCTTCGTCCGGGCATACAGTAGGTGTTTTTTTTCGTCGGGGCATACAGCAGGTTTTTTTTTTTCGTCGGGGCATACAGCAGTTGTTTTTTTTCGTCGGGGCATACAGCAGTTGTTTTTCTTCGTCGGGGCATACGGCAGGTGTTTTTTCTCGTCCGGGCATACGGCAGGTGTTCTTTTTCGTCCGGGCTTACGAGAGGTGTTTTTCTTCGTCCGGGCATCCGGCAAACGTTACTTTTCGACGGTGATCACGACGAAGTGTTATTTTTCGAGGCGGGTACGAGAGAAGTGCTACTCTTCGACGCTTGATACATATCGTGTTACTTTTCGTCGGTGACTAACACGCAAGTGTTAGTCTTCGTCGCGTGATAGTATGCAAGTGTTTTTCTTCTTCGGGGGCGACGATATGTGGACACATCTTTGGATCGGGTTCCTCTAATTTTCCTTGACTTTAGAGGAAAAATACTTTATGCATTATCTTCGTTGGCCCAAACTAGAGGGACGTCCATGATTTTGGTGAAAGTAGTCTCATCATTAGTTATCCATTATAGCTAATGATTATGATGAACCTTCTTACTTGATCATGCTCTTCGGGACGATTCATCTTTTGACTGTCATAACTTATTAAATTTTGATGATAGTATGAGAATACTTGTCGCGGCATGTCTTCTGATTCAAATCCATGATTTTCCATGAAGTCCATCATGAAATTCTCGTTGCTAGTGCCTCATTCGTGTTTGACCTTGAAAAGTTCATGCTGCCATAACTCTCGCATGGCATGACTTCATCATATCGTGTTGGGGCTCAAAATAATTCTCTCGATCCCCAATATAAAATCTAGTAGGAAACGAAGGTCTGAAAGCACAGGAAGTAGGTGCGTGCATGAAGAGGTTAAATTGTTCAGAAATAATCCATTGAGAATATTCACATGCCTTCAAAATCATCGTTTGAATGGATCGTACTACCATAATAATTTGAGATTCACTCAAATATACATGAGAACATGACTCTTTCCGGATGAACGATTTCGATACTATTCGGGCCCAAAATTTCGTGAAAAAGTGTTAGGTGCGTGATCATGAAAAATACCAATTGGATATGTTTCGGGCTAGTCTCTAGATCATTTTCTAGAAAGAATTAAAATCATTGGTCGGGGATTTTCAAAATAATCGTCATTTTTGTGTTATTTAAATTCACGCGTTTTGATACTTACAACGATCCTTTCCCAATCACTCGAGCTATGATCTTTCAACTCAGAATAACTCTCAGAGCTGAACAGACAACATCATTCCTACGTACATTCATCCATATCATTTGTTGGTCTCTAGCCTAGACCCGCCAGAGATGTAGCTGTGATGATATACAATGAGATTGAGTGAAGAGGAATACCTACGTCATTTTGATCAAAAGTCGTTCAATACGAACATTTAGGCAGGATTCAGAGCCATTCTGAGTTGATCCATACTTGTAACACTACATGTAATAGTCGTGTACATTAAAACGCTTATGTGATGTCAGAATTCCCGTACAGCGATGCATATAATATTACAGATATAGGCGAACATTCGCTCGATCGAAACGAGACCCCAAGAGGTGAATCCACAACTGATCTATACCTTTTGAACAAATCGTTCTTTATTCTTGAATTCACTAATGTTTCAATCATATCCCACAGTCATGTTTGAACATCAATGACATCCTCCGATTGCCGTTAGAACTCTTAATGCGTCGCCTCATTTTGTTGTGAGCGCCCTTTCGACCTTCCCCAGTTATCCCCTCCCCCTTATTTGTGGCAACTCCGCAACTCTTCCGGGGCAAAAATTCCACTCATGCTCGAGTGAATCTCACTCTTTCCAAGTGGCCACAACGGGAGGAGGAGGGGGGGCTCACTCGGAAAGGTTAAAGCTAGCCCGGAGTACCCGCAAAACCGCAACCAGACACGCACCGGCGTACTTTGAGGTTGCAGCTGCATCCAATGATTCTGAGAGCGGTATTATAGTTTATACGCTTTTATTGGTATTGAATGTGTTACTCAGATACTAGGCCACCTGTGAAATCTTATAACACGATACAATGCAAAGTTTCATGGCATTTCATTCATTAGGAATCGAGAAAAGCTTGAACGCAATTTTTTGGTGGGACCGAGCGCGTCCGCGCCTATTCCGATTTATTCCTCAATAATTAAACAGTTTTTGCCAAAATCAGATTCTAGGCCATCTGTGGATTGAAATTTCCTATTGAATGAGCCCTCCCACGCCCGAAAATTCTGAATCTAGCTCGCAAAAACCTTGAACTAGTGTGAGCATCGAGCAGTATAACTTGCTCAGCAAGCCAAAGAACTACGATTTTCTGGAGATATAGAATTAATCCCCGGGTGTGGAACAACTCATTCGATGGGAAATATCATGGTATTTCAGTTGCCATATCTCGTTTGGGTTGGAAATGTGAGGTTGAAATACTATGACGCTAAAAAGTGGTACATAATCTCCCATCGCACATGTAGTACGATCAAAGCGCCATCTATCGGATAAAATATCCGGATTCTCTACGGACTAGCCTTAAGAGAGCGAATAGGACTGAGATTGAAACTTCATTGAAACAGAATTATATCACTCTTCCTGTTCAATCGTTACACGTTTTTCTAAATCAAATCTCAAATCAAGAGAACACGAACAACATCTCCTGAACTTTGATTCCAGAAAGATCAGGAAAACAACAAGTAATAGATAATCAATTCCAAATGTAATCCATTGAACAACTCGTAGTATGCGATTTGGGCATTTGGGATGATCGTGATAAATCTCATCCTCCCTCGACATTTGATAAACACTGTGATGTATGGACTCAAAAGTCTGCTCGCCATGACAAATTTTGGCTCTTTTCGAAATTGGAATCCGAACTCAACAAGTATTGGGCGCTGATAATGAACTCTCGAGATCACTCTCAACCTTCGGGATTCGAGATCAACTCTGATAATTTGTGGATATGATGAAACCTAGTCATTCAAGAAAGATGAAATAGAGAGGTCTAGTCTTTTTCATATCTAGCGTAAATATTCATGAGTATTTTACATCCTTCGCATACCAGTGAGTCTCTAACATGCATGGACATCACCAACGCGTGTATCGTTGTATGTGATGTAACTGATATGGATCATATTGGTGTATGAATGACACTGGATCCAGACTAAATGTTCGTATGTTCGTCGTTCAGACTTTTGATCGAAATAACACGGGTATTCCTCCTCACTAACACTAATCTCAATGTATATCACCACAGCTTCATCTCTGGCAAGTTTAGGTCAAACCAACAAATGATATGGATGAATATACGTGGGAATGTTGTTGTCTGTTCAGCTCTGAAAGTTATTCCAAGTTGAAAGATCATAGCTCGAGTGATTGGAAAAGGATCGTTGAAGTATCAAAACGCGTGAATTTAAATAACATAAAAATGACTATAATTTTAAAAATCCGCGACCGATGATTTTAATTCTTTCTGGAAAATGATTTAGAGACTAGCCCAAAACACATCCAACTGGTATTTCTCATGATTACATACCTAACACTTTTTCACCGTTCCGACCCGCCGTGTCTATGCCGATGACAACGATGTTCCTCTATTGGTTCATACCCTTCAAATCTGGAGGGCCTCGGATATCGAACTAGTTAATTTGGTCAATTGGGTTAGTTACGTCCCATAGCACAAGAATTGGGCATCGTCGCTGAGCCATCCAGGCACAGGACGAATTTAATGCTGGAATTGATCCGGGTCGCTCATTCTTCTAGTGAAATCCTGTCTACAGTATAGTCATGTGCTGTCCGAGGAACGTCTTCTTGTGACCTGTACATTCATTGAGCCCAATTCTATAAGACTCAATTCATGAATTCTTAATAGTACATTTCGATACAAGGGTGTAAAACGTTTTATTCGCGTCCGAGTGATGGATTTCCGGCCCGAACCGCAGGCGAGGGTCGGAATCATCACGAGGATGCGGATAAGAGGTTTTACGCCCGTATATCTAACTATACTTTTCGATAAACTGTGAGTAAAAGTCGACAAATTGTGCGCAAAGTGCACTTCTACGCACAGTGTATCGAAATAGTATATTACGCAACAAGTGCGAGAAGGTCAATTTCCGCACAAGTTGCCAAACGAGTGCGAGAAGTTAATATTCACGCACACTTTGGAACTTCTCGCACAGCCAGAAGAACGCGCGAGCGTGCGTAAATATGTACTTCTGGGTTTGCGAGAAGTTTCGAAGTGTGCGTGAATGTTACTTCTTGCGCGAGTTGGCAACGTGTGCGGAAACTTCTCGCACGTGTTGCGTATACTATTTTTTGCAACTGTGCGCGAAGTTGTAATTAAATACACCACTGTCCGAGCAAGATCATCTTGAGAACGAAGTTTTCAAGAAAGGCCAAATTCGGAGGGATGACGTGACATCATATTTTGGAGCTGTGCGTGAATGAAAATGCATTAGAGCGAGAAGTTACATTTACGCACACTTCACCAGTGCGTAAATGTAAAACTGTGCGAGAAGTCATTCACGCATTACTTCTCGCACTGTAAATAATGAAGAGAAGTCTCATTTTTTTACAACTTCGCGCACACAGTTGCAAAAAAAAAATTTTGGCGGGTAGAAGCCCTCAGACAGAATTTGAAATTTTCAAGAAAACTAATCGTGTAACTAACTGAAGCTGAATTCTTTCTGGGTCTTGTTACTGAAATTTATGAGTTCACAATGCTCGAAAAAGACATCAAGTTTCACAAAACTTCTGAGGCAAAAAATACAATATAATCCTTGAAATAGCAAAAATTCAATCTGTATAGACGATTTTTACCCACTCTAACCGATCTGGCCATGAAACACCATTGGAAAAATTAGACAGCCAGCCATTACCTCTATGTAGTTCTCATAATACCAAAGGTAGTCCCACACGGTAGGTGAGAAGCGTCAGATTATCAAACAAAATGCTCAGCAAATCGGTGCACTCGGCGTTTGTTCACAAACCAAGACAAAGAGAATCCCGTTCACCCCGTAATCGTAGCTGCTCGGTTTTTCAAATGGGAGGAGAATTACGATTTTTAGTTTCGACTGCGGAAACCCGCCATTTTGACGAAATGAGCCTTCTGGAGTTTTCTGAGGCTGGCTGTGAATCATACCATAATATCTCCGCGCAAGTTGGCTGGGAAATTCACAAAGAGAAAGAATAGGATGTGCTAATATTCGAAAAATACCGAAGAGACTTGATAAAACTCCCAAGCCAGTCCAAAGAGAGATGTTTCATTTTCATAGAGTCCTGTGATTCGAATCATATGTACAGGTGAGTCATTCTTCTTAATATCGCTAGCTTTTGTGTCGCCGTGGCTCAAGGATTTTTCTGTGATTTCAGGTACATGTTGTATATGATCAATGAGATAATGGTGGTCTTGAGATACGTCCATATTCCGCTGACAACTGTCTCCGGGATTCTTGTGGGATATATTTGTAGGGACTTGGGACCTCATTTTCTGATACGAATTGGAATCAGCACTTGGGCCTCCTCCGATAAAAGTCCAAAAAATGTGTTTTTTCCCCTTTCCCAATCTTTCTCTATCGAAACTTCGGAAAAGACTCACTCTGTTGAAGGATGGGTAGAGACATCTTTGGTAGATCTTCAAATTGCACAATAAAAATCCCACATTTGACCTCGTGAAGCGCACTCCGTCTGAGATATTTGAGGGTTGCCGTTCAAAAAGCACAATTTCTTCAAAAATGTGTAATTCAGTCGCTCATAACAATCCCGTTTTGTCCAGAAACATCTTCAGTATCAGAATATGGACTTATACTAATCTCGCAACTCGGAAGAGTTACAGATATCTCTCAATTATTCTATCAATACACTTAAAACAACCACGGTTCGACATCGTCTAACCATTCTAAGGCGTATTCAATCATCATTTCACAGATATGAATTCTTTATTAAACCTCTACTGAAAACTGTCACGTGGTGAAGTACGTGTTCGACCACGTGATCGAGTACGTGGTTGAGTACGTGGTTGAGCACATGATCGATCATGTGGTTGAACTCGTTAATGGGCCGTGGTTAACCACGGGCTAACCACGTGCAATTATACGCACCCAATGAGGAAGATGGTGAAATATTCCATCATCCTTGAAGAATAATGATGCTCATCTTCCAGAGGAAGTATGAGTTAGTGAGTCAAATTTTATAACAATGTGAATAATCAATTTTATTCTCAATCGATACAGAATGGCAGATACGGTTTCATGGAAATCTATAGAATGCTCGAGAAAATTCGTCAATAGAGTCCATACTACCGTCCGAAAAACTCTCTGTACCGTATCATTAATCTCATCAAAATCGCCCGCACAAAGTGGAAACTATTTCAGGTACTATCAGATTTCTCTCATCACCAGATCTATATAAGTACAAACTTCTCAAGATATACTGTATGTGTTGCCAACATCGGCCCATAGCAAGGATAGATCAGTAATATAATTTATTGGGAACCAGGGTTATATGTTCTCTACTACCATCTCTCACGTAGACACAAGGATAATAGATGTCATAGGTGTTAACAAGCTTCTCTCGATAATCGACTCCTACTACTTCGTGAACGAAATGAGACAGGTGAAGTTTCTGAACTTTCAAAAATCTACATCCTGTTTGTTCTATACGGTTGTTGAAATCAACTAAGAATTTCATCATCATCAGAAATCTCCCATCCTTCAATCGAGCATAGTGATTGCATATTTTTTTCCGAGGTCATAAATAGACTACCGTTGATGAAAGATCTTTCATACGATGGTACTCGCTCTGAAATATTGTACCCCACTGCAGAAGCTTGGCTCACTGACTGATCATCGGCCGAAATACGTTGCTTTACTAAGTTTCACATTTTATTGTTGAGGGCTCCTCATATCTTGTTACAATAAGCACGTTCAATGTCACTCGAATGTGGGTACACCATGTCTTCAAGGATTTGTCGATAAGGAGATTAGTTTGAATATCGAATAATTTGGAGAATTATACCTCGCTCTGAATCGAGGCGAGTAACTTCCTGTTCGCCGATTCAGGAGCAAATGCAGAGTTCGTCCACAGCGGGCCCCATTTGCAAATACTTTCAGCGATACGCAACAGTTGATGGGCATTAAAAGTGAGTGCTTCGAGGGGATAATATTTTATTACACCTTGGACGAACTGGTGCAGCATTTCACTGATCTTATTCGATTCCTCATAACCTATATCAACAAATTTTGATGGAAGTGGAATGCTATGATACAATGCCCAGTTTTCCCACTGTTTGCATTTGAGTCCACTTCTGAATCTTGAAGATCTCGATAAACGACCGATTCGATTGGGCACTCTTATTTTCGCCAATAACCTATTCAAACTTCAAACTCCGTAAACGAGAATTGAGAAATTATGTACTCATTAAACTGTGCGACTACCCCAGCCAAATATTAGTGCATGTACTCCAGGCTGAATCCATCGATGATATCAAACTCTTGCAAGTTCAGCAATGATGATGGAAACGTGACGCTCATGAAGGATTCGCCGGTTTTGAAAGCTTTCTGTGCAAGAAGAATCGTATTCTCTCTTGTATCACTCTCCGAAGGATATTTATATGGGTACACCCTGCTATTATTCTTGGGATTCACCCTTCACGGTGGGTTTGAACTGTCGGTTAATTTGGTCGGAAGATAAGCTGGGATTGTTGTGGGGTATGATTCCGGAGTGCTTTGGGACCATTCTTCACTTCCGACCGGAATCGCAAATTGGGCCGTTTTTGAGAAATAATAGGGACGTAGATGAATATAGGAAGAGTTGTCGCTTCGACTATTCAGTTATGAGATTAAAGTTCCTCAGAGTGGTCAGGTTTTTGGGAGATTGTAAACGCGAACCTTCCGGGAATTTGTAATAACAATCAGATTCGAGTTTTGCCCTTAGAATTTGGAGGTAGTGTCAGCCAAAATTCGAGTACGAAGTTTGAGGCATCAGACGTAGATTATGATCGCGGAATTGAAGCCGTTTCTAATGGCCCAGGAGTAGGAAAATGTTTGAGGAAAATCGCGGCTTAGCCATGGGATCAGAATCCCGAGAAAATGGGTGGATTTTGTGCGAATCTTAAACGCAAACCTACCTGAAAATGGTATTACCGAGCAGATTCGAGTTCAGTTCCCAAGTTGAGACGTTCCCGCTAAAATTTGACTACAGAGTTTTTAGCATCAAAGGTAGATTCCAAACACGAATTGGAGAGGTCTCTGGTAGCTTGGGAAACTAAGAATATTTGAGAAACTTGTAGCTCCCGCTGCTTCACTATCAGATGAAAATCCTCAGGGAATAGATAGTTTTTGTGTGAATTCTGAACGTGAACCTAGTAGAGAATTCTGAATTCTTTGGAAGGTCCACGTTGACAATTCAAACAAAAACTATCTATCCCCCAAGGATTTTGATCTCATCGTGAAGCAGCGAAAGCCACAATTTTTTCAAATATTCTTCGTTTTCCAAGCTACCGGATACCTCTCCAATTCGTGTTGAGAATCTACCTTTGATGCGAAAAACTTTGTAGTCAAATTTTACCTGTAACAACTTCTAAACTTGGGGAGCAGAACTCGAATCTGCTCGGTAATACC
Organism: Eretmocerus hayati; assembly: GCA_029851415.1. Taxonomy (NCBI): domain Eukaryota; kingdom Metazoa; phylum Arthropoda; class Insecta; order Hymenoptera; family Aphelinidae; genus Eretmocerus; species Eretmocerus hayati. The sequence goes on from CM056743.1 coordinate 110,830,134, forward strand.
ATCTTCGGGTAGGTTCACGTTTGAAATTGACACAAAATCCTCCTATTTTCTTAGGATTCCGATTCCATGGCTAAGCCGCTTAGCCACGATTTTTCTCAAACATTTTTCTACTTCCGGGCTATTAGAATCGGGTCGAATTCCGCGTTCCTGATCCACCTTTCATGCCCTAGACTCTGTACTCAAATTTGAGCTGACACTACTTCTAAACTCGAAGGGCAGAACCCGAATCTGATTATTATTACGAATTTGTGAGAGGTTTGTGTTCGAAATCTTTCAAAAACTTGGTCACTTTGAGGAACTTTGATCTCATGACTGATTAGTCAAAGCCATATCTCTTCGTGTATTTATTCACGTCCCTATCATGAGATACTGTTGTAACTCGTACCTCCCGGTAGGCTTAAACTGTCGGTTGATGAAAAATCGCAAAAACTTCTCTTTCTCAAAAACGGCCCAATTTGCGATTCCGGTCAAAGGTGGAGGAATATTGTCTTTTATATACCGGGTTCCTGCCTTTCGGCTCAACCCCGGTTGCCCCCATGGGCGCCGGGCAGGGATACACCCCGCCAGCGCGTCGGTTTGGAGGATGGCCAACACCGAACCAGGCTCGGTGATGACTCAGTCCTCCTCCCCGACTACCGAATTCCGGGCTCGGCCCTCAGCACAAGGCCGAGACCCACCACTTGGTGGGGGGTTTTGGGACTCTTCTAGGCTTCCTGAGAGCCCAGGGAGTCCCTCGGGATTATGGATGAGTCTTTCGGGCTCGCATTGTGGGACTCACCCACTCCCGTGGTGCCGGATGGAGATGTGCGGTCTCCTCGCTCCGGTGGGCGATGACTGGGTCCGGGAGCTCGTCAGACTCCAGGGATGAGGCGCCATGCCCCAACCCCCCTTGCGGTTTTCGGCAGAAGTCAAAGCACCGAGCGCCAGTCTCGGGGCCAGTCTTCTCTCTACCGGCTTCGGGCCTAAGCCCAGGTACGGTGTCCCAGTAACTGGGGCCGGGGGGTCGGTACACCCCGGGACATGAGGTCCCCCTTGCGGTCGGTCGGTCGAAGGTGGAATATTGGCTTTTTTATACCGGGTCCCTGCCTTTCGGCTCAACCCCGGTTGCCCCCATGGGCGCGGGGCAGGGATACGCCCTGCCAGCGCGTCGGGTTGGAGGATGACCAACACCGAGCCAGGCTCAGTGATGGCTCAGTCCTCCGCTCCGGCTACCGACTTTCGGGCACGGCCCCCAGCACAAGGCCGATGCCCACCCCTCGGTGGGGGGTTTGGGACTCTTTTAGGCTTCCTGAGAGCCCAAAGAGTCCCTCGGGATGATGGATGAGTCTTACGGGCTCGCATTGTTATCCCCCGAGGGCGATCCCAATTTGAGTCCCTAGACTCACCCACTCCCGTGGTGCCGGATGGAGATGTGCGGTCTCCTCGCTCCGGCGGGCGGTAACTGGGGACGGAGGGTCGTCATACCCCAGGGATGAGGCGCCATGCCTCAACCCCCCTTGCGGTTTTCGGGAGAAGTCAAAGCGCCGAGCACCAGTCTCGGAGCCAGTCTTCTCCCTACCGGCTTCGGGCCTAAGCCCGGGTACGGTGTCCCAGTAACTGGGGCCGGAGGGTCGTCACACCCCAGGACATGGTGTCCCCCTTGCGGTACGGTCGAAGGTAGAGGATGATCCTGAAGCACTCCGGAATCATATCCGACAACAATCTCAGTGGTTATCTTCCGACCAAATTAACCGACAGTTCAAGCCCACCGTGCCTTGGGACGATACCTTCTTAAGTGACTGGTGTCTGCAATTGCAGACACCAGTCACTTCCAAATCGAGCGATGAACTGTCTGAATCCATTCATGGGGAATCGAGCGATCGCATCAACGCTGCAGTGCAGAGTAAATAATTTTATGTTCTGCTCTCGTCTTTTTATCTTGCATTTGATACCTTAAACTGATAGCTCATCCATGCGAGGAACAAATTTTTCCAAAAATACATTCATGGCTGGTTTTCCATTACGAACCCACAAACCTGCCAAGATCAAGCAATCGAACCGTTCCTGCGGTAGAATTTAATTCAGCATGAGGTAAATTGACCAAACGGAACATCCTGAACTTTCATACAAAGGCACACCGTCTGAATTGAGAACGAATGTTGCATATGAATTCTTAACTGATGGACCCAGCCGCGATCTGAAGTCTCTATCAATTTTTATGCTATTTTGTGCACAAAATTGGGCAGAAATGGCCATTTAGACGCTTGTGTGCCGTGCGCAAATGGCAAGCAGCGTGCGTAAATGCGCAAACTGTGCGCAATTTTTTTGCGCACGCCGCAAATCGTCAAACCGTGCGCAAATTCCCATTTACGCACGGAAACTACTATTTCTTTGAACTGAACATTGAACTTGGATTTTTTTATTTTTATTTCCATTGTCCCACTTCAATTTTTCTATGGGATTATTCCGCGAACTTGTTCAGTGTACGTGTCGTGTGTGTAAAATATGTGGGTATCAGTGTATAGAAGCCTCTGCATTTGCCGGAGATTGATGAACCCGTGGGGCATGAGAAATAGTATACTTTGCTTTGAATTTATGGAGTTATAGCTTTCTTCTGAGCGATCAGTTTTCGGCCGAAGCCACCCAAGGTGACGGTCAAAATACTCAGTCAGTAGCAGATACTCTCATGAACGAATTGCTATTTCATGCAATTGAGCAAGCACCTAAACATCGGAAAGTTGCATGAAGTTGTCTTTTTGAAATTATTTTCCTAATTTCTTTTTCAGTCGGGCGGGCTCCGCCCCCCGAACCCCCCGGCGGGGCTTTGCCCCTGGACCCCGCTTCCGCGCCCTGTATTCTCCCCGACCCAAGTTCACGATCGAGCTGTGTACTGCTGGCCTTTCGAAGCATGATTCCCTACATTCTTGATTCACAAACTGGTTAGCAAGCTATGACATAGAAAGACACGAGCTTAGATAATTGATGTCTCAAATTTATAAACGGGGTCAAACGGTGGCTAAGTTACATACATTTTACTAACTGTTTGACGAATTCTGCACGAATCTCACCTGCGCTCTCTAAAGTAACATGGGAAATGTTGAAGATCGATAGACTCTCAAGATATCCTCTGTAAGTTCAAATCATTTGGTTCCAATGAACATTTAGATACTAGAAGATCAAAATAACTTTACTCTTCTTAGACTTCTTGGCTCCTATCCGAAATCGAGATAGAACTAGTACTGACTGTCTAATTCAAAATAAATATTGAGAACCATGCTCCTGGAGTACCAGAATGAGTTTCAATACTTTTCAAAAATTGATCGATCAAAGAATTAATAGTAAGTTTGGTGATCTTCAGGCAACACATGATTGAGCAGCGGATTTGTGTCAACTATCTCATTAATGATGTTATTACCTCCCATCAAATTTTCTATTCAAATTTATTATACAGTTCCCTGCGCACATTGACTAGAATGATTCAATGCTCCTTGATCTGAGAACTAATTCAATGATTGCGTATTCTTTGGTGAGTTGCAATTTTGCTCACAGCAATAGCATAAAATATCGTAAGCAACACGGGGCAAACATTTGCGCCCTAGTTGCTTAATATACTATTCCATCATAGAAGTCTTTCAAATGATTTTTTCGGTGAACGCGACCATTCATGATCTCATCATAGTAGTCCTCATTCATTTGGAGGTAGTCACGGACAGATTTGAAAGGATCGAAGATCGCAAAGAAACATTTCTTCGATGGGTTTGTCATATTCGCAGCAAAGAAAAATCTCGTATGCCCAAGTAAAAGTCGCGTTCTTGGCCAACCAAGGCCTTAAGAAATGAATAGGAGTAAACTGCTTCTCCTCTCGATTAAGTACTCTCGTTTGATATTCTTTACCTCACAGAAGATTCAATTCTGAAACCAAATAATTTCTACGTCTTTATCATGACTTCGTTTTTGGCAAGAGTGTCATAACTAGTATGGAGGAGGGACAAGAACTGCTCCTTAAGGGTTGCGCGTATCTATTGCGTTTTCTTCATGGTGAGCGAGATGCTGGGGTTAAGAAACTTCGATCACAAGCCCAGGGTGAAAACATCAATCAAGCGTAGAACTTGCATAATGATTCTTATCTGAACTTGTTTGATTGGTAATTTTCGTCCTTAATATGGTACAATTAGTATTGAGATTTTTCGTCGATCTTGAAAGACTGGGTGGCAAGGAACTGGTGGAAAAATTCCTCACTTTTTATGTATATGAGAAACAGTTTTCAATTCTTTCGACATTCCGTCTACGTGGTTTGTAGACCTCTTCAGGACACTAAAGTCAAAGACATATAAAAAACAGATTCGAGATCGAACGTAATCATTATAAGCAACCGTACGTTTTTTGTCGAAACAAACGTTACTGTGACAGTAACTTTTGTTACTCTTTACCATTGCATAGTTAGTGTTGAAGTAATTCAACTCAACACCCGCCACTGATGAATACAGTGCTTGATCGTATCGATCGAGTGAAATATTAGTTTGATATATAAGAGAACACTTCGACTATCCAAGGGTCTTGATTTGGTGAGAGCGGTAAGAAATTCGGGAGCTGAATTTACAATCACTCGATTGACCAGCTACCATACAGAATACCAAGCTCCAGCACCACCAGATTCCCAACATCATAACTAAAGCATTGCCTCTTCGAGTGATCGAGAAAATATTATTTGTCTCGAGCTAAATTCATCATGAATTCGCAGGATCATGCTATGACAGCAATAAGATTCCAATCACTGGTAAAATTTGGCATTACATCCGACGATCTCTGTCAGAAACGTGCCGTTCTGTGCGAAGACATGCGAGCTGAATTCATTATCACAACCAGAAAAATTGAAGCAGCTTTTCACTTCTCATGCACCAACGACGGAATCAACAGCGATAGTTTGGAGCATGTTTGGATGGAAAACTTTCGCATCTGGTATGGCTACTCTGCCGCGATGCGACGTTGCCACGCTTGATTCTCGAGACTGCCAAAAACTGATGATCAATCGCAGCAATGCCGAAACTTGGCGCGCTTTTCCTCGCGCTCTGTGCGCCAAGTCCACCGTCGTATGCCCTCCTGGTCCGAAAAACTTGTCAGCAAGATTGATGCGACTCCAGGCCCCAATATAGGCTCTGCAGCTGATGATCCGCTGGCTCCGGCTTCTTGCTGCTCCAGCGACCGATGCCCGATTCCTAGTGCACCACACTAAGCACTTGCGACTGAAGATCTTGTCGCCTTTTCGTGCCCGAAAATCCCCAACCCCGAGATCCGCGAAGCGGAGGAATTACACTCTGCTACCGGATGTTTGAGCGTGGAGCTCGCAAATTGCGTGGTCTGGAACTGAAATGCAGTGGAAGACTTTATCGGGATCTCGCGTATTACAAATAATCACACTCACGATTCACTATATGATTGATAACTTAAATCGAAGAAAGGAGTGTGATGCATGGATTTTGTGAGAATGAGTCGCGATACAAGGAGAGGAAGAGAAATTGAAAATATTGCTATGAGCAATCGGCGCGGAGCGCGGGTGCTAAACGCGCGTAATAACAACTCGCACGACTAGAGCATTGTTTTGGGCTCGGCGGTCAGTGGTTAACTAAGTTGTGCGAGACAGCTCGTCTCGTTCGTGAGAGGAAAAAGTAAGACGGACGTTGAAAGTGTCGAATATTCTAGATAAGTACAAGATATATCGGATATAACATATCAATTGCTGGAACCAGCGCGACGTGCAAACTCTCACTGTTTCCATCGAATTATAATAATCTGTACTGAATGTCGTATGAAACTCATACTCTCAAGATCGAACACTCTCTGTTCGACTGTTGTAGAGCTCGTGGCTTCAAACCAATCTGAAATTCCCAAACCACATTTCGACGTGAAATGTTGTGCCCTTTTGGTTGCCGCGGACAGAATCTCAAAATTCCTCCAGGAAAGACCCCGAAAACCATTAAAACGTCAAGAGATGTGGTTTTGATGAAAACCCAGGCAACTGAAAATTGTGTCTTGGAAAATGTGACTCCTTTGAATTCCATGAATAATGCTTCAAATTGCTCCCTCTCCACGTTTCAGGGGGGTTCTCAGCGCTTCTGTTCAATTCCCGGGTTTTCTCTCTATTCACTGTTGTAGAGCTCATAGCATCAATTCTTTTGAAATTCCCAAACCGCATATTTCGACGTAAAATTTTGTGCTCTTCCGATTGCCGCAGTCAGAATCTCGGAATTTTCCCAGGAAAAGCCCCAAAAACTGCAAACACCTTAAGAAATGTGGTTTTTTGAAAAACCCAGGGGACCAAAAAGTGTGTCTTGGAAAATGCGACAACTTTGATCTGCATGAATATGACTCAAATTGCTTCCCCTCCAAGTTAAACTGCTAATACTGTGTCTTTTGCTGATTTTCGCGTTTCGATGAGTGCCACCACGATACGAGTTCTGGGCGACCCTCGAGGGAAACGGATTCATCTTTTGCATGAAAGAACCTACAATTTGAACACTTACAAGATCTCGATATCGCCTGTTTAGTGGGGAAGCATGATTGTGTCAACTATGGGAGGCTTTGTATCGCCTGCTGCTGTAATACTCGACGTGCTTGTCGGCGAATCGAGCGGCGCATAGACGGAGATCGGAAGCACTGTGGGTGGTGCATCAGTCGCGTCGTTTGCTAGATTGGCTTCACGCATCGTCTTCTTCTTCTTCTTCAAAACGTTGGCTATATCTTTCTGCTACAGCGCAGATGTGATTTTAGCCATTATACAAGTATGTAGGGAAGTATAGTGTAACACATTGCCATGTGTGCCGGCTGCAGCGGTCGCTTGTAGCATATCCTCGAGTGAGCAATGCGATGAGAAGGCCGGCGCGCGGCGTTGGTGTAGGTAGTGCCCCACTTGATGTACGTTGTAACATCATATCACACATATACACACACACACACCTCGGGTATGGATCATTTCCACTGAATTTGTTACTCGTTCAGGAACATTTGTATCAGCAAAACCTGTGTGGCCAACTTCTTATACCAAGTGTATAGGATTCGTCAAGTGCGCAGTCTATCATATTGTACACTGAAGCTCTTGCATCTCGCTCTTCGCAGAGTGTTTGGCTTCCAAAGTTCACAGTTATTGGTATAGGCAGGGGAGCGTCAATCCCGCAGAGTGTTTGTGGGTTCCAAAGTTCACAGTTTTCGCGTAGGCAGGGGAGCGTCAATATATGCACTCGTGGACTTCCTCGGTAACGATGGATTGAAACCGTTCGGTCCGAGATTATAGAGACTGAGGGAGCTTTCATATAGTTTGATTCCTGTTTGAAGGTCATATTCCTCGCACAAGGCCTTGATTTAATGCGTCTCGCGAATTATATGCGATTTGTGAATCTTCGAAAGAAATCATTATTGAAGAGCGTGAATTAGCGTGGGTTGAATTCGCAGCAAACTTAGGAATTTGAAATGATCATCAAGCTTAACACCTATACGATTCCCTCATGAGCTTCGAAAGGATCAAAAATAGTTGATTCCTGAACGACGAGTCATGAACTGATCCATTATCTTGATTTCTTGTACTCTTCCTCCAAGGATATAATATACAGTATCGAAACTCTCATGATTTTCTTAGCCTGTGAATTCAAAAATCATAGCAGGAGTGTTGTTGAATCCTTCTACATCATAGTGTGGCTTTGAATGAGATCCACCACTCTCTTGATTCTCCCGTGGAACTTCACGAGGGGCTACGCTGATCTTTTTATCGCTGACATGACTCAGTGGTATCAACTGTGGAATATCCATCACTCTTGGCTTTGCTGATCTTGTGATCATTGTTATAACTTTCAGCGGTATCCCCTGTGGTGTCCATGTCGTTATACACTTACAAAGGGAACACCAACCTTGTGGGTCCTGGGTCTTGACGAAAATTTAGGAATCTTCTTGTTTTGATGAGAAATGAAGGTATCTCCAAGGGTTTTGTCCAATGGGTCTCCTATCCCGAGATACAGCTATAGAGATTAGCATTGTCCATATAGGCCCATGTTGAATTGACACATATATAGATATACTGACAATGCTACCATGGCTGTATCCCAGGATAGGGCGCCCATTGGATGAAACCCTCTTGGATACCTTCATTCCTCACCAAAACAAGGAGATTCCCAAAGTTTCGTCAAGATCCTGGACCCGCAAGGTTGGTGCTCCCCTCATTAGTTCCACCATTAGGAGCTTGTCTTTTATACTATCGCATATGTCCTATCTAATATGGACATGCGTTGGCATACAGATCACGAGTGCTGACCGCTGACTATCTTTTCATCATTGTGAGAGGAAATTCAGTTCCCTATTCTGCAAGGTTCCATAAACTTTATCATACATCACTCAATCAACTGTCAAGTATACATTCTATGTTTGCAATACATTACAATTCTCCTCCCCTTAATTTTGGGTTTGGGATTAGTTTGCAGATTTCTCCGCTGTCCGTTCGGAGCGTCTTGATACATTCATATTGTTGGTATTGTTCATTCTTGCGCTAGATTTTGAGGTATCATTTTACATTAATTCTTAGGAACCACAATTTGTTGTTCTTTCGTCATCATCATCCCCTATGATCTCCCCTTCTCTCGAATTTAGATCCAATTGCAATAACCTGTGTCTTCGTGATAATATCATTCTTAAATTTTACACCATACATAAATGAAGACGGTTCTTCCATAACCATTATCTCACTCTTATTCCCAGAACCTACTCTCTAATCATTAACATAAACTATTCCATTCTCAACGAAATCTCCTCTTCTGTCACTCTTTCGGTATATTTTCTGGTTGAATTGACTTCACTCAACTTCGCTTTCAGTAAAAATCCGTTTTCAGTAATTTGAATCGATTTCGTAAATTACGTTTGAGAAATGAATATGCTGGTGGTCTGTTGGCCATGTTTTAAGTTTCAATAATCAACCAAGAATCTATTCATTGAACCATTCAAAGAATCTCAGTCGCGTATCATTTTGTCTACTTGATGTTCCACTGTCCTAACAAAGTTCTGAACCGCACCATTAATTGCAGGATCATAAGGAGCAGAAAAGTATACTTGATTCTATATTGCATCGGAAATTTTTCAGACCCGTGACTCGCCAGTTGTCGTCCATTGCTCACTGAACGGCGCGGTAATCCGGATTCCCAGAATATTTCATCAAAGACTTTCATCAATTTGATAGAGGTCGTGACTCCCTTCATGTTGATAACCTCAGGCCATCTCTGGCGTTCGTCTATTACAATAAAAAACATACAATCATGAAATGGACACATGGAATCAACATGGATTCTTGACTGAGATTGGTTAGGCCTTTGCTAAGGTGTGAGTGTTGTTTTTCGCGGATAAGCGCGTGACTTGAGACGAATGTCACGAGAATTTGCTATTTATCCAATATCATCATGGATATATAGCCACCAAAAATAGCTACGAGCTATCTGTCTCATTTTGACTATTCCTAAATGCAAATGAATGTAATTCTTTCTGATCATCTTTCTGTACGATCTCTGGAATAATCAACCTGTTTCTCCATGAGAGACATCCTCTTTTGAAATCTAATTGATTTCTCTTGCTGAACAAGTATTTCTGAAAAAGTGTGAGGGTTTCAATTTTTGGCCATGTACTTTGTAGTATGAGATAACCTGCTCCAAACTTCCATTCATTGCAGATGCTTTTACGATTTCCTGCAATTCAACTATAGAGCATTCGTCTTGGATATAATCGATATCTGTGAACTCAGCTCCAAGAATAGGTATCTCATCTCTGATTGTGATGGCCGAGTCAGTCCGTCTTCCTCTCTCCCTGGATCGAATATTGTAATAATAGTATTTTATGTTACAGCTTGAGCACGAGAAGACTTGCTGCATAGTTAAGCCAGGTAAGAGGTAGAGAGACAGAGAGATGGCACAGTAGTAGAGCCCGCGTGCCCCATATATTCAGCCGGACCTGACGCGAGTCAATGCTGCTTCGGCCAGTGGCCTTTTCCTACACATTCCGTTGTGACGTTTTGGAGCACTCGCACGCGCCAATCAAGCTAATTATCGTGCGCGTTGTCCACGCCACCCGGAGCCTGTCCTTGGCATGATTTAGCAGGGGCTCCGGTGCGTGCATTTCATATACCCTGTGCAGTAGTCTATGACCCAAATCATCATCGTCTGAGACAATTGCGAGCTGCCTGATCGCCGTGAGCTGTGAGGGTCGGTGCCCGATCTGAGGTCGAGTGACCATCCTGCGTCAAGGCCATTTATATTTGTAAGTGTCTCTCGCAAATCTCTCTTTCCTCTTTCTGGGCTTATAGATCGTATTTTCCCAAGTGCGCCCTCGATAATCGTGCTCGAGCTTGATCCGCCCAAACGGTGAGCGGACCGATTTGTAAATAGTTTCCTTAAATATAATACTCTTTGGTTCTTAATTTCAATCGAGTGTGTGCTCATTCAGTGCTCCTCCCTCCTGATTTCTTGAACAATCACAGCAATTGCTCACTCCCTGAGCTTCTCAAATGAAAGCAGGCTTTGCCTGCAAGTGACGAGCCACCAGAACCGTCGCATGGCGCCCAACAAAGGTGCTGTATATTCAATTGAAATCTTTGAAAAATTTCTCTCAATGAGTCTACGTAACGTCTTTTCGCGCCCAAGTCTTCGTGCTAATTCTTGGGAGAGAGCAGCATTTGAATGTAGCTTTGTGTGCATATTATAATATGATTGTAGTGAGTGCAGTGTGGAAATACAGAGTGCGGTGAGGCTAACCAAACGAAATGCGTACTGGACAATAGTTTTCCTCCGTGCTTCGTTTCGGGCGTGTGGACGAGTCCATCTCTCGTGCGTCGGTTAACTCACCCTACAAATTTCTTATGCTCTGCTTTGAGATACTCGTGCTACCGTATTCTCATTCTTTTGATGCACACGGATCATTTCTTATGTGCAACATCTCAGTGCTCAACGAATTCTAAAATGCATATAATTTGACCATTCCCTGAAGTTTCTGGTCTGATTTGTTAAACCTTGAAAATAATCAATTAGCTTATCGCGACATTTTGGCGTCCCGTGCTATATAGGGCCGCAACACAACAACTTGCGCGCCATTTATAATCATTGTTGACATCGCGCGTTTGCTGCCGCTCGAAATGTGTCAAGCTAATCTTTAGCTTCGATTTCTGAATGCGTGAGTGCGAAAGAGACAGACGCGCCGGCGTAATATTTCGAAAATCTTCTCTCTCGCCTTGCTCGATCGGCCATCGTTGACCAATGGTCATATGTGCAACACGTATGTGTATGTGTGTAGCGTGCGTGAATAGGTACAAATAATCTGCGAGCGAAACTCAGTGATGTATATAGATATATTGAAATGTTGCGATACGTGCCTAGATATTGATTGCGATTCTTGTGCGTTTTGAAAATTCTAAAAAGTTCGCCGACCGCTAGATTCTTAGGGACATTGTACTTGGTTGTTTTGTGCACGATGATGATCATTCATTCTGTCTATATGACGATAGTCTGAGCAAATTGAGTCACCTGTTCGTATTTCGTCCATTTCTTCTTCCAAGAACTGTATGAAATCCTGAAATTTCTTCCATAAATACAGGGAAATGTTGATGACTCTTGCACACGAGCGCATTGCGAAATTCAATAGTTTATGACAATTTTGTCAACAAATTTTTGATCTATCGTGGAAAATTGGTCGTTTGGCCTGAAAATTTCTGAAAATTATAGATCATTTTATCATTCACCAGTAATAATTTCCCTTGGATGAAAATGGTCTCTCTTGAAAGGTACTGACTGTATATAGTTATAATGACCATAGCAAGGTCCAGCATTACGCTCTCGTGTGTGTATACCTGAGTCAACGTGGGCGATGATGGAATGAGCTGCGCGAACGCTTTTAGGCAATATTTCTCATCTGATTGTGAGAAAAATCCTGACAAATTGCGTAGCTCTACAGGAATCCACTCGATGTTGAATTTTTTACAAGAATATATACAATATCCTAGATAATTAGACATCTTGACAAGTTTAGCAAATTTTTGTCCAAAATGAGTCTAAGGAGGCTCATACTCGTCTCAGGCCTAACTTTCAATATTCTAATGCCTATAAGAGCTTTCTAATGATGAACTCACGACTCTTACCAATAGAATTTCGAATTCGAAATCATTCATCCAGAATTCGGACTAATTTTGTCCATAAGATGAACCAATACTCAGCCGAGTTTTTTTCATTCCTTCTTCGATTATGGACATCTTAGTTAAGTCATTTGACTGCTAGCTCAAAATTCCTACCCTGTGATATACACCTCATTCGGACTCGATCCGTGGGCACAGTTTCTTCCATAGCCATTGACTATAGCCTCCGTATTTCGATTGATGCTAGGAGCACGGTCAAATCTAAAGCAAACAGTTCAAGTGATGGAGCATTCACAGAACTTACTTTGAAAATTCCAAAATCTCATTCCTCTCTTTCGTGATTGAAGAAATATCTTAAAAATGTTGTCATGATGTTTCCTAATAATCTTTCGAGTAATTGAGTTCTCTCGTGGTCCAATGGGATTTGTAACCTCTCTGAGGATAAAATTCGAGTTGCGCTCGCAAAGCATGAGCTGGAATCTGATCATTTTCCCAACAATCATCAGCGATTGATGCGGCGTTTGATTGGCCAGTATGTATTGGATGATTTTGTAGAGAATGAAAGTTCCATGTGCGATATTGCGTTGAAAGTACGTCGTGACGCTATATGTAGTGACTTTATTGTTAATGTCGAAAGTGCGTTACTTCTTAACGAAATGAGTGAGACATAGTTTAGCCAAGTAAGAGGGAGAGAGACAGAGAGATGGCACAGTAGTAGAGCCCGCGCGCCCCATATATTCAGCCGGACCTGACGCGAGTCAATGCTGCTTCGGCCAGTGGCCTTTTCCTACACATTCCGTTGTGACGTTTCGGAGCACTCGCACGCGCCAATCAAGCTAATTATCGTGCGCGTTGTCCACGCCACCCGGAGCCTGTCCTTGGCATGATTTAGCAGGGGCTCCGGTGCGTGCATTTCATATACCCTGTGCAGTAGTCTATGACCCAAATCATCATCGTCTGAGACAATTGCGAGCTGCCTGATCGCCGTGAGCTTTGAGGGTCGGTGCCCGATCTGAGGTCGAGTGACCATCCTGCGTCAAGGCCATTTATATTTGTAAGTGTCTCTCGCAAATCTCTCTTTCCTCTTTCTGGGCTTATAGATCGTATTTTCCCAAGTGCGCCCTCGATAATCGTGCTCGAGCTTGATTCACCTTAACGGTCCGCGGACCGACTTGTGAATAGTTTCCTTGAATATAGTCCTTCATTCTTAATTTTAATCGAGTGTGTGCTTATTCAGTAGCTCCCGTCTCCTGATTTTCTGAACAATCACAGCAATCGCTCACCTCCTGAGCTTCTCAAATGGGAGCAGGCTTCGCCTGCAAGTGACGAGCCACCAAAACGTGATAATACATCACAATTGCCATTTGATCTCGATCCCATCCCCTCAACAGTATATGTGTATCCCGGATGAAGTACGCCTATCTCAGTAATCTACTGTTGGGAATTTTCGAGGAATTTTTATTGCCAGGAATGAATTTCATTGCTTCGTTTTCTTTTCCAGAATTATGTCAGACTTCAGTATACATGGTCAACGGAGACCCTTGGAGCACTGAAATTCCGCTGAATCGTCTACTGATTTATCAGTGATACACATTGAAACTTCAGTGACGAGGGCCTATCCGACCCGCAAGGTCACTGAAGTTCCGATACGACCCTAGTGTATTTAACTAAAACTACAGTGTACGTATGCACTAGAGTTATCAATAAAAGTGGCCCTGGGTTTGAGTTAATTTAATGATTCCTCACTGATAGACTTGGGTTGATTCCCGTCCGATTATACTCGGATGGCTACTGAATCTCATCACTAATGTCAAGTCGGTCCATTCTCTCTCATCCTATTCCAGGATTCAATCATGGTGTTCACGTCCACCCCTATGATAAAAGTACTGATAAAAAATCCATAACTCAGGAGTGGAACTCCTTTGGTGATAAGGGATATTCTCGAGTATAAATTTCTTTTTCAGAGCCCAATTTCGTTGGATCTTTCGATCTTGGTGATCATGTCTTCTTCTTCTTCCGTGAGACAGCTGTAGAATACATAAACTGCGGTAAAAGCGTATACTCACGCATTGCTCGGGTTTGTAAGAAAGACACAGGGGGAAAAAATATTTTGTCACAGAATTGGGCAACGTATCTCAAAGCAAGATTGAATTGTTCGATCCCCGGCGAATTTCCATTCTACTTCAATGAAATTCGTGAGTATATATTCATCACTTCCAGTTCCTAGAAGAAGATAAACGTTGGAATCCTGATATTGTGAATGGGGTGGGAATCACGAACATTGCCCCATATCTCCATCACGACCTGATGATGAGCTCCCATTGTGATCCTGAATTAGCAAGGGAGGATTGCAATAAGACATGAAGATACTTTCGAACCCGAAACGAGGATAACTCAATATGAGGGAAGAGTTACTCCCTGTACAGACCTCTAAGGTTTGATAAGTACCTTTGAAGTAAACCTTGGGGACAATTCCCAGTTCCTGGGACCTTTTCAGGTCATCAGTTCCATCGATAGAAGCTTGGTAACGCTTCTCACTCGAATAATATTCCATGCCAGGGCATGAAAACTGTGGGATATTGTTCATAAAAAAATTATAAGTATAGAACTACGCCCCCAGGAAGGTGAAACTGATGGGGAAACACTCTTCGACAGTATGATTCAGGAGGTATCTCTTTGTGCGAGGAGTGATAATGTAGAGATTGGGATGGGTTCCGAATTTCGTCAATGTAGAATGTAGGAAGAGGAAAACACTCATCCTCAGGGAAATTCCATGTATTGATAATCAAATTCGTAATTGATGATTATATTATTGAAATAGACATTACATAATTCCCTAGAAAATGGCTTTTTGGAGACATCATTCCAATATATGTATGAGACGTCCCTAAGGCTAGCCTAGGCAAGTCATGCCGAAGCAAGAAGCACTATGCCAACATTTATCACTTTTTTCTTGCTTATTCATTACCACACAGCGGATGCTATTGTTCTTTCCGTTCTCGAGGAATCGAGTCCTAGGCTGGTGGAAGCTGAAGCTAGCCCAAACATTGATGAAAGAGCCTAGTTACGAGATCAAGTGATGACTCTTTTTTTGTTCCTTTTCTATTGCTCTAAGAATCCAAAAACGAGATGGTGTAAAGTTCGAAAATGGCGGAGTTATAACGATTTTGGGCTGGAATTATATGAAGCTAGCCCAGGCATGAGTTGAGAAGGGAACCTGCATATATACAACTCGACTGGTATTTGATCACTTTTTTTCGCTCGGAGAATACACGAACAAAATGGCGCCAAAGTCGAGAATGGCCGAGTTACGGCTGACAGAGTGGACGGAATCCAGCGAAACTGGTGAATATAGTCGGGATACTCAGTTAGGGAGACGGATAGTGACGAATTCATGGCCATTTCTGTCAGCTACACACGCACCAAACATTTACAAGATGATGATTGATGTGGAGATTGCCCCCTCTGAGATTCGTGAGACCCTCAGAATTTATTACCGCCCGGAAAGTGGACAGAAAACGTTGTAGCTCGCGGAATCCATCGAATTATCGAGTTCGGAGTAAATACATGACAAATTCTGACAGACACTCGTGCCAAGCGCACGGGAGATGATTATTGATCCAGTGACTGTTCCCTCTAGGATTTTTTGAACCCTCAGAATTCATTACCGCCCGGGCAGTGGACAGAAAACATTGTAGCTCGCAGGGATCATCAAAATATCGGGTTCAGAGTAGATTCATGACGAATTCTGTAATACACACACGTGCGAAATATCAAGAAGATGATTATCGATGTGGAGATGGCCCCCTCTGAGACTCCTGGAACCCTCAGGATTTACGACCGCCCGGGAATTGGACAGAAACCAGGGGAGCTCCCGGCAGTCATCGAGTTATCGAGTTCAGAGTGGATTCATAACGAATTTGGTCGGACTCACACGTGTCGAACACCAGGAATACGATTATCCATCTGAAAATCGCCCTCTCTAGAATTTTTTGAACCCTCAGAAGTTATCACCGCCTGGGAAGTAGACAGAAGACGGTGTAGCTAGCGGAGAGCATCGAGATATCGAGTCCGGAGAGAATATTATTGAATTCTGTTACACTAATCCGTGCGGAACATCCGCAAGATGATCATTGCTGTGAAGATTGCCCCCTCTGAGAATCCTGAAACCCTCAGGATTGATTATCGCCCGGGAAGTGGTCAGAAAACGGTGCAGGGCCCGAGAAACATCGAGATATAGAGTTCGAGTTGGATTTCTAACGAACTCTGACAGACACACACATGCTCAACATCCACAGGATGATCATTGACGTGGAGATTGCCCCCTCCGAGATTTCCTGGAACTCTCAGGATTTAGTTACGCCTGAGAAGTGGACAGAAACCAGTGAAGCTGGCGGAAGTCATAAAGTTATCGAGTTCGGAAAGGATTCATAACTAATTCTGTCGGACACACACGTGGCAAACATGAGAAACATCATTATCAATCTGAAAATTAACCGATACAGTTCGTGGGGTCACTGGGTGTCAGCTCGGCCGATAATCGATTTTAAACATCGTTGGGCGCGGTTAGTACATGGATGGGTACCGTCCACCTCGGTCTAAACAACCTTGACGAGCTGACTTTTCTGATCGATTAGTTGACACTCACACCTCAGCAACGTGAGCGGGAGGTACGAAATGTTACAATTGCGGCGTTTATTCTCTCGGAATGTGGTATGAGCACCATGAGGGTAGCGTGATGATTGTGCCGAACTCTCCGGTGCAGGTTTTTTCTCTTCAAGAGTTTTCCCTTGCTCCACGGGCATGATTCCCGGGCAAATGCGGAGAGAATTAGGTTGGGGTGAATGGCTGGATCTCAAACTCGCCACGATGAAAACACGCAATGTTTAATCTACGAGATCCGCCCCGGTTGTAATAGTCCATTGACTGAAGACGACCATTAAACACATCATGAGAAAAAAATCTGAAAATAGCCCTCTCTTGATTTTCTGAATCCCGTAGAAGTTATTACCGCCTGCACGCAGAAAAGTGGGTGCGAGGTGGCGCAACACGCTCGCCAGTTGCAGTTGTCTGCTCTGGCGTTTCGCCGGCTGATGCGCCGCGTTGAGTATGCACGGGTTTCGCATGGATATTTCCCATGCGGCCGCGGCTGTCGATTCTCATGATTCGCGCGTGTTTTACCGACGCGTGGCGACAAGTTTCCTCTCGCGTGGCAAGTTCTTGCTGCCCGCAGCCATCAGCTGGTGGTGAAGCCGGCCGCTTTCGCAATTACTGAGGGCACCCGCAAGACTTAGACGTACTCTCCACGACGACACATCAAGGTACCGACAAGTCCGCGTCAACGCGCCACGCCAGGTATGAAGCAGGAGTATAGCGTCTGCCCTATAGCCCTTGTTGGCGCACGCTGAGGAATCATATGGAGCGGCTGTCGCGTAGTGGATTTCGGAGCAGGGCTCGTCTGCACGTCGTGACTTCCTGGAATGTCACCAGCTCTGTCTACATCAAATGTGAGTACTTGATCAATTTATTCTTTTGACCTGGCTCCTCTGCGAGTACGTTTCTGTTTCATCTTGCTGAATTATTTTGCCTGAGGTGACTCTTGGCAAGAAATGTTGCTATTTTGCGAACAATATTCAGGTGCACATAAGAAGTATACTTATTTACTTCAAAAATTTTCGCTAGCTTAATGATATAGGTCCCAAGTAATTTTCTAAATCATTTCATGCTCTATTCGGATCAGAAGTAGGAGACAGATTTTTCATTAGATCACTTCCACTGCAAAGAGAGTCTCATCCAAGTTTCATGAAAAACTTTTGACGAAAAAGGTTTTGATTATCTTAATCTCTGGGTTTATAAATTAATACATACATGACTATTGAACTTGGATCACAAGATGCTAATTAAATGTATCTCATAATTTCATTCACAATAATTGGACTTGAGAGATATCGAGTTCTATTACAATGAAAAATCTTCACACGTCACACAACATTGAGCGTTCCCACACAAAGCTACTCTTTTTCGCATCTCACAATGAGCTCCTATCATACAATGTTCTAGATTTTTGGATATATGGTGATGAGTATTAATTGATTTCCATTCAGATCTTTGCACTGATTATGGAGCATCACATAACTGATTCCCCATTCTATGCTGACCTCATTTCTTAGTTAACCTCATGGTGAGAAAACTTGGACCATACACATAAGAAGGTATAGACTGCGAGTCGCCGGTTATTGCCGTGGGACTTCGTGCGAGTGAGACGGATGCGCAAGAGGCAATGCTTTCTCACGGAGTGGCGTGACTCTTACGTCATGCTCTCTCACTCGCACTCATGCAATCTCGACGTCCCACTCTCCGATCCTGACCCGCAGTCTATATCTTTCTATGTCTATGACTTGGACTTTGCAAACTAATGAGTCACTGGTAGTATCAGAATCATATTCGTCACAGGAATGGAAGCTATGACTGAGTGCCCAAAAGCTTCTCATCATCATAACCCATCTTGGGAGTCGGAGAGATGTGTGGATTAGTGAGTAGAAGGAGATTCTGTAAATATCGAGTGAAATCTCTATGATTGTTCCTACTTCGAAGTTTACGGCTATCTCATTGAGACATTCTCTATTTTTTGACAGCATATTTCTGGCCTGTTATCGTTCTCGCTTTGAATCAGTTATTGATTCTACAAAGTGGAATAGTTGTTTGTATCACTCTTCTTTCTTTATTTTGCCCAAGGTGATAATTGAGCTGCTTGTGGATGTTCTGAATAAATAGCTTGTGTGGAGTGTTGGTGTAGACCAGAGACTGTATCTTATCAAATGTCGACGAATTTTTGACACTTGGTAACATTATTCATAAGAAGTGAGTGTAGTTGCATCATACCTATTTTTGCATGTGAGATGATCTTTATTTTGAATTTCTTATCATCAGGTTTGTTGAAAAGAGTATATATGAATATCTACCCCTAATATATAGTAGTAAGAATGAGATTCCTCTGAATTCCTCTAAATTCCTCTGAATTCCCTTGACTGCCTTGAACGCCCAGGAGGGCCCCTGAGGGCCTCTGAGGTCCTTCGAGGTCCCTTGAGGGCCCCGAGTGCCTCTGACCAATTAACCTAAATTACATTCCATGTTTACCTCAGGGGCTGAGAGATTCCCCTGAGATCCTCTGAGGGCCTGTGAGGGTCTCCGAGGGCCCCTGGGGGCCCTTAATTTTTTCTGAGCCCCTGCAGGTCCCTCAGGCTTCTCAATTTTCTTTTGCAGCTTTCGAGAAATTACCTCCTCCCCATCAGCATTATTTTTCATCAGATTATCCAATTATTACACCATTCAAAGTGAGCTTGGGTTACGGATACGATGTATATTGTGACGTGAGATTTGACTCTACGTGCAACTAATTTATATTTTTCACCGAAGATCCAAATTCCCCTGCCAAATTGAGGGAACGGGTGCCTGGAACCTTACCTGCGCTGCAATCGAACTTCTGGGGAAAAGGGAGGAAGCGAATATCGATTCTCATGAAATCATAACTACATGGAAGTTCATTTTGAACTACTCTAACGTATATTGCTACAAGCCTCCAAACCGCGACCATTGAAATTACAAACGAGATTTAAAAGCAACTTCGCATCGAGCGTCCCTAATAACTTTTCTTGTAGCACTTTACCGCCGGAACACTTGAGCCATAATGGCTTCCGTATCCCAAATCCCCTCAAATCTCTCTGATAGGATCAAACACTCTCGTGGTTCGTTGGCTCACCCACGTATAACCACAACACTTCTCTAACCAAAATTGAATTTACGAGCACTCCTCGGTGCCTTCCCAAGCCCTCCGAGGATGTAGAGCTACACCATCCTCGAGAGCCCCGGGCAACACGAGGGAGGCTGCCTTCGTCTCAAAATCACTCATATCTGTTACCAAAATTCCTCGTAATTCATTCTCGACACTATCCTGATTTTTGGGCTCACCGGGTCGCGCGGATCCGGGGATAAAAGTCTCACTGGATCCCAAGCCCTATAATTAGGCGAGATGTCTTAGTCTTCGTCGTGTTCACAGAGGCAATATGGCGAATCAGAGCAAGAGAAAATGAGCACATTTACCTGAGGCTAGTTCACTCACCGTCAATTATCAACCATCCTTCCTCGTTAAGAGAAACCCTTGTATAATCCATTATTCCCTGGTAGTTATGGTATTCCAATGAAATATAATTCTAAAATGGCTCCTTGAATTCACAAAAGACTAGTTACGATGCACTCAGTTCAACGATACTTCCCAGAATGCCGAACCTCGTCGTCTTCATCTCTCTCCCTCGATCACCTGACGCGATCATAAACCCATCGAAATTTACCCACTTCCGGGAATCTAGGGCGCGAGAATACGAAGTGGCAATGAAATGCTGCAACGAGATATCAAAGAAATCTCGCGCGGACACTCCACCCCAAAAGCCCACATTTTACATACGTTCCTGTGTCATGCCTCCACTCGAAGGGCATGCGCACCTGCATAATAATCGCGTATCTCGCGGCAACTCCACCACAATCTCGAACACGTGTTCCAATATCAAGAACTATTGCTATCTCTCTCAATCTCGCCTAAACTGGTACTACACTGTCTCCGTCTCTCTCTCTCCACAGCGAACTTGCCATGCTGGCGTGCCGTGTGCAAACCCTATTGCCCTCTCTCTCGCTCTCCCGTTATCGCCTAGTCTCTCTCTCTCCCCATCTTCCCGCGCGAGCCCGCGTTGCCATCGCATGATCTCTTGCTTCCGATTCACTGCGTCCAGTAAGTGCTGCCACCGTGCGTCCATTTGTCGCCTACACTGCCATACCGACCCGCATCCAGGCACCACTTTGATGTGTCTCTGAACACACACGCACACATGTAGCCTCTTCACTCAGCTACACGAAATCTGCTTCACGGCCGGCTCAGCTGTTCGTCTGCTACCGCTGCGCACGCTATATCTCCACCTTGGTAAAAGAACAAATGCATCAGTGCATGCCCCCGAGATGTTGGTCCAGCGCAGCAGCGAGCAGTGGCGACTGAGCCATGAATTCACGTGCGACTCCGTCGCAGTATTCCTCCCAAGAATATGAATCAAAAAATTCTTACAGTATATCTGAGAATCAAAAATCAATAATCAACATCTTTGGTGACGAAACACTCTTCCACAACATGAACTTCATTTTCCAAAATCAATTTCTCAATCTTCATCTTTTGACCACCTAACAATTTCAATTCATCTACAGCCTTCGCTTTCACATGTACGTTGAACCTGGAAAGACCACTCAATGAAATCAATCTCGAAACGATTCTTTTCACTTTCATCTGATTGATCAGGAAATTAATCATTCTCTTGTTAGTCACCGCAAATTTCTAACTCCACTCCACGATCGTACGATTCAATTTGACCGTTTTCATCTTTCACAACAATAACGTCAAGTTTGTGACGTATATTCGCAATTACACCCAAAATTTTATTTCCATTCTTCTCTTGAACGAATTGATCCTTCAGATTACCTTCCATCTCTGGAGAATCAACAAGACTTATGTGAGAATCATGTCAAATAGTCGAAACATCACCAATTCAACTAACTTATTGTTCCTTTTTTCGAAGGTCTATCATCAAATTTTATTTTGTTGTATATCCCAACGTTGTATTGGCGATTTCCTTGATCAGTTCGATGATATTCTCGTTATGAGATGACAGAACAACTCTATTCGTAGGAATATCCCCATTTATGTGTTTGAGTATGCTTCTCCGTACATCATTACTCATTCACGTATACTCAATTTGATATGATAATCAATTTCCTAACATTATTCTCAATTTCGGTCGAAGTTAACCATCGTGTACGGACCTCATCCATTTTCATATTTTTATGTATTCCCTCATATCATCTTTCGAAATACTGCATTGTATCTTACTCGATACTTGATCACTCAACAGGAATTTGTAAACTGCGAATTCACTGTCATCGCCCTTTGTCTGGAACTCAGACTTGCGAAATACTTCGTCAACATACGCAACTATAATTCTGTAATATCGATGATATCAACATCTCTAATCATAGAGATACATATAAGTAAACTGAATTATTAACGTTGTTTCATCTCCAATTTTGACTATTCTTCGAATAATCGTTACTCGACATATCAATCCCCTTCAATTTTTCGAGTCCGGGAATTGCTCTCATTCGCCCTGAGCTCTCAGAAAAGTACTCTGCGTCTGATGCAATGCTATTATTCCATTCAAACACTTGATTTCTGTAGATCCTTCTGATTATTTTGAGCATTTCTCGTATCCTTTTCCAACTCTTTCTCTCCAACTGTTCATTCAAACACCACAAGATTACCTGCTTTTTCAGTTTATATACTTAAACTATCTCTCTCAACTTCAGATTCCACTCCATCTTAACGAAATTTAAGAACAATACTTTTGAATTTCAGATTATAGTTGACAAAAATATGAAACATTAGATACTCCATCCCAAACAACATTTTCGATCCCATCTGAACCATCAAATCTATTTTCAATGAACCAATTCTTCGGATCTCTTCACCGAAGAAGAGCAACGTGAAGCTGTCCATGGGAGAAGAGCGGCCGTTTAATATAAATGCCAACCTTATCTAAACGTTGACGTTGAGACTCTCTAATCGTCATTGCGAATAGCCAGACCACAGGAAACTGTTTCCTGTGAACTATAAACGGCAGGAAAGACTCACCCTTAGTTTGTGTTATCTTAGGTATGAAAACTATTCTTCCCATATTCTCCCCGGTTATAACTTCCGCTTCAATATTATGCTTGTACAACTTCCTAATCTTCAATCGAATCCCATTACACAAATCCCCTGCCACGCTCAGATTCCGAGTCATCAGATTCCGAATCAACATCCACAATAGCATTTACTTTCGAATCAAGTTCATGTGGAGTTGAACTATCTCTGATTCTATTCAGAAACTCAGTTGGATATTTCAGATGAGTGTGCTCCTCAGTTTCATCTGCACCTTTGTGAGTCGCGTAACCAACGTTGAGTGAGAGGATGTAGGACCATCGAACATTTTCAGGATCTTCTTGTTCAATTTCATGATATTCTCTTCACGAGATGACAGAACAACTCTATTCGTAGGAATATCTTCATTGATGTCTTTGAATATGGTTCTACGTACATCATTAATTTTCCCGTCAGGTCTCACTTTCACTTCATCAATTCTACCCTCACCTCCACCAGAAGGATGTTGGAAAAATCAGTGTCCTTAGATCTTACATTTTTAGTCAGCTTCATTACATTTAACAATGGCCATGAGGCTGACGATGTGATAATTTCCTAGATAATAGAATGTCTATTCCCATTGGTCAAAACTGGCAGGATTTGTCTGAAATTCTCGCCTGAATGCACCAATTTTCGACCACAGGGTGAGTCATTGAATAAAAATGTCACGGAATCTTCTATCGATCACCTCTAAAGCTTTTTTGGAAATCATTGATGCTTCATCCCAGATGATAACACCTGCTTCCCTCAATTTCTTGTCATCATCAGCATCAGATTCCAAGAAAATGCTTCCAATACTTTATAGATCCAAGGGTAGTTTGAAGTATCTAAGATTTGTCATACCTTGTGGTGAGAAGAATTGACGGGTACGGAAGGTTCTGTAAATGGCGTGGACAGGTATAGCGACGCCATTTACAGAACCTTCTTTTGCTTTCTCTAAAGAGAAAGCTTTGTTCCCACCCCAGCAAAATTTTGATCAAATTTTCCACTAAAACCAATATTTCCTTCAACAAAATTCCGTTTATCTGAAAAAGCCTTAGACCATTCTCTTCCTCTCGCCATAATCTATCAATTGTAGGTAACACTTCTCCTCCTAATGGCCTTCCAAATCCGTCAGAGACTCATCTTTGCACCCCTTTGTCCGTGTGTGTGTGTGTGTTGTTTTCCATCGGACACGCTTTCTCTTTTACTCTTCACTATATCAATTTTTGGCTTTCTACAAGTTGTAGAGAATCAAATTTCTGAGAGCCCAGTGATTTGGCAGCTTTCAGCTCCCAGTCAAATTTGATCCATGGGGTTTTTAGAGCAAAACAGCTCAAATTTCGACTCTTAATACATGAATATCTTTTTCTCACACGGTCTCACCACGAATTGAGTCACCTAAACTATGATTTTTTCTGCAAGATCTATCGATTGGTTAATACCGAAATTCTATAAAATCTTCACAGATTTCAAATTTCCGAAAAATTCAAAATTTCCACCAAAAATTTCATTTTGACCCTTTTCAAGCCCTCTGCATTCAAATTCCGTCTCAATCGAACAATAGATATCATCCAAAAAACCTCAGACTAGATGGCTCAAATCCCTCTAAAAAGCTTCCTCTAAAAAATAAGTCAAAAAATAAAGGGAAATTTTTCTTAATATTCATTTTTTCCTCGTACCTTCTTTTATGACTCATTTATCTCAATTTCAATGACCTAAACTATGGTTTTTCTGCATTATCTATCGATTGGTTAATACCGAAATTTTATTAAGTCTTCACAAATCTCAAATTTTCGAATAAATCAAAATTTTTACCAAAAATCTCATTTTAACCCTCTTCAAATCCACTGCATAGAAATTCCGTCTCAACCAAACGATGGATATTGTTAAAAAAACCTCAGTCTAGATGGCCTGAATCTCTCTAAGAAGCTTCCTCAAAAGAATAACTCAAAAAATAGTAGAACATTCGAATTAATATTCATTTTTCCCTCGTATCATCCTTTACGAATCATTTATCTCAATTTTAATGACCTAAAGACTTACTTATGCGCCATCCTGAATGTATTGGCTGATACGAAATTTTCTTAAAATCCGTGAAACATTATTCGAATGAAGATTCTTTCGGGCGAAGGACATTTTCACAAAGGACTCCAGTTCAATCATCTATTACCCGACTATATCAAAATTTTTTCTCAACCAAACAATAGATATCGTTGGAAAAACCTTCTGTTAGATGACCCGAATCTCTCTGAAATGCTTCCTCAAAAGAAAAACTCAAAATATAGGGTACTTTCTTTCTCGTTAAAATTATCATCATATAACGCCGTGAGAAAGCATTCTGCTAATCACTTTTAGCAGCGTATTTTGGGACAGAAATTCATGATTGAGAGATCTTTACAAGGAGTATCCCACAATCTCCTGGTTCATCGATGGAATTGACTAGATTCTCATTACTTCTTAAGTTGCTATGGATGGATTATTGATTCTTCACTTCTTCAAATCAATAATCACGGGTAGCGGGGGTTGGCGAGCGAAGCGAGCAGGGGGGCTTGCCCCCCTAATATACATGGGTCAGATCAGTATATTTCGGCAAATCCGTGCGCACGACCCCCGCGGATCTTTTCGCCAATTTTTGACATGAAAGGAGGCACCAAAAATAGTACTTTCCCAGAGTTTCAGCCCCCTAAAAAATTATTCACGCCCGCTAGAATTTCTAGAAGTTTCAAAAAAGGCTTTTTTTAGCGATTTCTAAAAAAATCGCCATTCTGACCAGAAATATCGTAGCGAGGCGTGCGAATTCGCATTTTCTCTGTTTTGACGTCAACTTTTAGAGAAAAAATATGCAACACTCTCAAAACCGAATGCGTTCAGTCCACACGACAATATATAAAGTCACTTTTTTCGATTTTTAACCTATTTTCAAATGGATGCTTTTCCGACGCATCTGAATCTTCTTCCATCTCACTTAGTTAGTTTCTTTTCTCCCAAAAAACCCTACAATTTGCGTTTTTGCACGTCCAAATCGGATGATTTTGGCCCGAGTTATGTCCATTAGAAGATGGTGAGTTATCGAAAAATGACCAACTTGTCGAGCTCGCCAAATTTATCGCCCTCCACCAATCGACTCATCACTTGACACAAATGTTCTTTCAAGTGTCCCAAACATGTGGAAGAAATTTCTCGCTGTGTTTCGGCCTTCCATTGGACCTATGAATTTTACAAACACCCTCATTTTTCCGGATTTTCGTGTAATATTTGAAGCGGTTGCCGCTCTCTTCCTGCGCATGCGCACATCTGTACTGCTTTGGAAGTATTCTCAATTGATAGCCCTTGCAATTTCCTACAAAATGACCCCTTGACAAAGTTTTTTTGATGCAACTGAACCAGAAATCTAGCTATTTTAGGGCAGCAAGAGATCATCACTACCCAAATGGCAAGCCTTGGCCACTTCTTGTCACCTTGAAAACCTGTGTGTTGGGGTTCTTTCGGCACTTCGAGTTTTGCCTGCCTTAGAATAGCTAGATCTCTGGTTCAGTTTCATCAAAAAGACTTTGTCAAGGAGTCATTTGGTAGGGAATTGCAAGGGGTATCAATCGAGAACACTCCCGAAGCAGTTCAGATGTGCGCATGCGCAGGAAGAGAGCGCAACCGCTTCAAAAATTACACGAGAATCCGGAAAAATGAGGGTGTTTGTAAAATTCATAGGTCCAATGGAAGGCCGAAACACAGCACGAAATTTTTCCATATGTTTGGGACACTTGAGAGAACATCTGTGTCAAGTTATGAGTCGATTGGTGGAGGGCGATAGATTTGGCGAGCTTGACAAATTAGGCATTTCTTGATAACTCACCATCTTCTAATGGACATAACTCGGGCCAAAATTATCCGATTCGGACGTGCGGAAACGAAAATTGTAGGGTTTCTCAAGACGAAAAAAACTAGCTAACTTACATGGAAAAAGTTTCAGATGCGTCGGAATAGCATCCATTTGAAAATAGGTTGAAAATCGAAAAAAAGACTTTATGTGTTGTCGTGTGAACTGAACGCATTCGGTTTTGAGAGTGTTGCATATTTTTTTCCCAAAAGTTGACGTCAAAACAAAGAAAATGCGACCTTGCACGCCTCGCTACGATGTTTCTGGTCAAAATGGCGATTTTTTTCAGAAAACGCTAAAAAAGGCCTTTTACCAAACTTCAAAAAATTCTGGCGGGCGTGAAAAATTTTTTAGGGGGCTAAAACTCTGGGAAAGTACTATTTTTGGTCCCTACTTCCATGTGACAATTTGGCGAAAAGATCCGTGGGGGTCGTGCGCTCGGATTCGCCGAAATATTCTGATCTGATATATATATGTATATATATATATATACACTTGGGGGCAAGCCCCCTGCTCGCTCCGCTCGCCAACCCCCAATTTTATTGAAATGGGAAGAACTGAAGAAAGTTTTGAAAAAATTCCCGCCAAGAACAACACCGAATGATATTCCGAACATAACTGTAAGATTATTCAAAATGAAGATGGATGAATTGATCAAAGATGTTATGGACAAAGATCTTTTCGGCAAAGCCATAGGGTTTGTTTGGACCGTAGAGTTTCAGAAAAGAGGTCTACCGCACATCCATCTACTTGTCACTTTGCATCCTAATAATAATCTGTTGACAAATTGAAGGAATTGATCAATACATTCCAGCAGAGATACCATCTGATAGTGATAAGGAGCTGCAAAAACTTGTAATAAAACACATGTTGCACGGACCGCTTACAAAAAAGTTTCTGTGTCTGAATGAAGAATCGAAAACTTGCAAGAAAAATTTTCCAAAACAATTTAGAGAGTCAACGAACATAAAGAAAGATGGTTACCCTGAATATGAAAGAAGAAACAACACAGCTGAAGGACATATTTATAACAATAAGAGCACTTCGCAATGTATAGCTGTTGACAATTCTATGGTTGTACCTTACACTCCATTCTTATTGAAGAAATATACATGTCACATCAACGTTGAGTATTGCGCGTCTATACAGAGCATAAAATATGTCTTCGATTATTTACATGAAGGATCTGACAGAGCTTTTTGTAAGTTGAAAAGAACAAATGGAGTTGGAAGTTCATGTGAAATTCGAGATGAGCTCTCTGATTTCATAGAAGGGCGTTATCTCAGTCTGATGGAGTGTGCATGGCATATTCAAGAGTTTCCGTTGTGTGGTAGGAGTCATAGTGTTGAGAGATTGGCTGTTCACGTAGAGAATCAACAATCGATTGTGTTCAGAGAGAACCGGGAAGAAGAAGCTCTGAAAAAATGGAGAACGACTTTGATTGAATGGTTCGAATTGAATAAGAGAGATGAGTTTGCTAGGAAACTGAAGTACATCAACATTCCGAAATACTATCGATTTGATAACGTTCAAAAAGTTTGGATCAAACATTCACGTTTACAAAAGTTCCAAACCATTGGCAGAATGAGCGTTGTGTCACCGAAGGATAGTGGAAGATTTTATCTCAAATTGATCTTGAATAGAGTGAAAGGAGCAAAAAGTTACGAAGATCTGAGGACATTTGAGGGACGGACTTACGATAGTTACACAGAAACTGCTCGTGCAATGGAAATGATAGAAGATGATGAACAAATCAATAAAATTTTCGAAGAAGCTTTCACTATCATGTTCCCTAATCAACTTAGGAAATTCTTCTGTTGGTTCCTACTGTTAGAAGATATTCAAGGGACTACTATTTGGGAAAGGTTCAAACCATACTTCATTCAAGATTTTGAAGAGGATGGAGAAAATAGAGCTCTTCAGAATATAAAACATATGCTAGAAATCGAGGACATGTCTCTAAAAACTTATGGGCTATCGCAACCTGAGGTAGATGTATTGCAGAATAGTGACATACTCTCTGACCTTACAGTGGAAGAATGTGAGAAAAAGTTCCTAGAAATGTATGAGATGTTGAATGAAGAACAGAAATTGATCTTCGATGAATTGA
The DNA here is from genome assembly GCA_029851415.1 of Eretmocerus hayati. Lineage (NCBI taxonomy): Eukaryota > Metazoa > Arthropoda > Insecta > Hymenoptera > Aphelinidae > Eretmocerus > Eretmocerus hayati. Next base: position 110,858,995 of record CM056743.1, read on the forward strand.
CAAACGTGAAATCCGGTGCTTACTTCATTGACGGACCGGGTGGATCTGGAAGGACTTTTTTGTGAAAAACGTTGATTTTTTTCTTCTCATCTAAAAAATCAAGATACTGTCAATGGCTTGGACGGGTATAGCATCGATTCTGTTACCAAAAGGAATGACGAGTCATAGACAGCTCAAATTACCAATCGAATTCCAAGACATTGAAACTATATTCTTGAAATCTGATTCAGATAAAAAGAGACTTACAGAGGCGGATATTATCATTTGGGACGGAGCTTCGATGATACCAAAAAAGGCCCTTGAGATAGTTGAAAGGACTCTCAGAGACTTGTGTAACAATGACTTACCTTTTGGAGGGAAATTGATAATTCTTGGGGGGATCTCCGTCAAATACTAACTGTTATGAAAAAATTCCATAGAGACTCCATAGTTGAAGAAACCATAAAATATTCATCTTTATGGGAGTGATTTAAAATTATGAAATTAACTCAAAATTTACGTTCAAATAATACTAAGTTTTCTCCATTTTTATTGAACATTGGGGAAGAAAAAATAGATCGTTTGACAATTCCTCAAAAATGGAAATACGATGACGTTTGCGATAAAATTTACGGAAACTCTAAAAGAGATCGAACTATCAATAGTGTCATTCTTGCTCCTCATAATGAAGATACTCTGAGACTAAATAAGAAGATATCATCCTTTGAGGAAGGAAGTTCAACTACATACTATAGCATTGATTACGCAACCCATGCAGATGTTGATCAGACTGATGATAATATTCATTCAGATTATCCAATCGAGATTTTGAATAATATAAGAGAAGATCTGCCACCACATGAATTAGAATTGAAAGTTAATGCTATAGTGATGTTGATAAGGAACTTGAGTGTGTCAGATGGACTGTGCAATGAAACAAGACTGAGGATTGTGAGACTCTATAAGTATAATATTGAATCAGAGATAATAACTGGGGATAAAATGGGGAGTATCGTTTTGATCCCGAGGATAACTCTTGATACCAAGAATTCTTCTTTGCCTCCCACGTTATACAGGAAGCAGTTTTCATCAGTCCTCTCGTTCGCAATGACAATCAATAAATCCCAAGGGCAAAGCTTTGATATGGTTGGGTTATACTTGAGGAGACCTCTTTTCTCTCATGGACAGTTGTACATAGCATTATCGAGATGCAGGAACCCGAATAATTTATACATTGAGAATCACCTTGAAGATCACGACAGTATAGAGAATATAGTGTGGAAAGAAATTTTTGAAATTTAAAATAACTCAAAACTAATCAGATTATTCATATTGATATACTGTCGAGAATATATGATTCAAAATTCATTTTAGACTTTTGACAATGGAATGCGATCCCATTTTTGATGGCAATGTAGATTCAACTAATGTTGTGGAAAGAGCGGAGTCACAGAGACTGGATCATGAGATAGAAGAGCATATCAAAGAAGAAGAGTTGTACAATGATTATGTTAATTCGTTGTCCGTATCGAAAGAATCTGAAGATCTTGAGAAATTACTTGTTGTCAGAAATGATGTTACCGGAAACAAACCACATGGAAATTTTAATGATTGGTCGGAAGTTCCTTCAAGTTTGAGAAATCATGCCATGAATTATTTGGAAGTTCGAATTAAAAATGGAGAAATCAGTCCTCAAATTCTTCAAGATGTCAATGTTCTCAATAACGTGTTGCTCAAGTTAGCTAATGTAATATTGTCGTCACAGGAATTGGATGAATTGTCAATGAAAATTTGTGACTTAGATATTACAAATAAATTATGATTCGTGTTATCGACATAATTCATCATACCTTTCTTAGACCTATACATCATGTCCAGTAAATCCGAGTTCCTAATAAGATTATCGTATTTCTAGAACCAGGAGAAGAATGATGAATGGAGAAGTGAGGTGATTAGTTATGATTCATTTTCCACTGATGAAGGAAATTCCAATCTTGATATGAACTGATATTGGTCAAACAAAAAAAGTATCTTCATCATGTTGATATCTGAAATTTCTTGATAATGATTCATTTCATAGAGATATTTGTAAAAATGGAATAGCAAATCATATCTTTCGTCAAAGTTTCAACACTTTTATGTATGATTCGTATGAGAACTCTGAAGTGTTCGCATAACAAAAGTGAGAATTAGGTTCAAAAATTTCAATATACTCAGAATTGTTTCGATAAGGGGATTATGAATTCATTTCGACCAGAATCAATCTCTTCCAAGGTTGGACTGATCTTCGTTGAAGAAACTAGGTAGACTTGAGATTGGATGAGACTATCCTGAAATTGAATCAATTAGAAAAAGAACCATTCGATGAAACAGTAGAATTAGAGATGAATGGTTTAATTTCCAATCTCCTGTTTGCTCGCATTATTTATGTTCATTTTAGATTGTTGATTGGAATCTTTTGAATTATTCTTGATATCGTCAGTGAAACGCCAGATGAAGTTGGTAGAGAGGAAATGAGAACTGATAGTTGTCCAGAATGTCATTTAAGATTTGCTACGATGGATTTTCTGGAAAAACATAAAATCAAAAGACATAATAGTGACAAAAACAGACAAATTCATTGCTTGGAGTGTGGTTTGATTTCGGATAGTAGACATTTCAAAGTCCATTTAGACACACATGGTGATACAAATAAGTATAGCTGTACACGACAATGTTGTGGGAAATCGTTCAAAAGGAAGAGTCAGTTGATCCGTCACATCAAGTCTCACGATGAATCATTGAGCCAAATTTGTGAAAATTGTGGAAAACCATCCTACAGATTAGATCATTTGAAAAAACATATTTGTAAAAGTGATACGTTACATAGATGAAAAATGTTATTGTTCATTCTCTATGTTATAGTAATCATGAATAAGAGGAAAACGGAATCGAATTATAACAATTAAGGAGCCAGGCAAAATTTGTCCGTCCACATGCCGCACATCGAGTCGCCTTTTCGGAAGGGGTGAAGTGTAATGGGTGGGTGGATGGTTGGGGAGGCCGGTGGGTGGGTGAGTCAATGGATGGATGGATGGATGGATTGCTATGAGGTATGAGGCACGAATTATGGAGAATGAGGTATAAACACCTCTGAAGAACGAGTCATGAGTTATGAGGAACTCAGGTTATGAGCAACTCGAGTCATGAGGAACTCGAGTTATGAGGAACTCGAGTTATGAGGAACTCGAGTCATGAAGAATTCGAGTCATGAGGAACTCGAGTTATGAGGAACTCGAGTCATGAGGAACTCGAGTTATGAGGAACAGGAACTCGAGTCATGAGGAACTCGAGTCATGAGGAACTCGAGTCATGAGGAACTCGAGTTATGAGGAACTCGGGTCATGAGGAACCTGAGTTATGAGGAACGAGTTTTGTGGAGTCTGTGATAGGAATAAATTATCAGAAATGAGGCATGGTCATGGGAATAGAAATGCTGGAATTAAGTCTAATTACGTGTACCTAGGCCTCATCCGGTGTAGTTTGTTCTAGTTTGTCCCGGTTGGGTTTTATTCGGTGATTGGGTGACCGTATGGGTCATGAGCAGGTTGGTGAATCCGTGGGTGATGGGTCGATGAGTGGGTCTGTGATCGAGTGGTCGTATGGGTCATGGGTAGGTGGAACAGTGGCCGTGTGGGACACGGGTTGGTGAATTGGTGGGAATGTGTTATGAGGAATTGAGTCGTGAGGAATTGAGTTATGAAGGGTTACAGCAGATTGTTTGATCCGGAGTTACGTGAAAGGTTGTTCGATTCATTCACTGGTTACGTCATGTGTTATTTTGGATACTCTGTTAGGCATTCCAATGTAATTGTATCATCGAATTTTTTTTCCAATAATTAAGCGCAAGTCTAAATTTTGTTCGTCCGGATCCCTCGTATCTGGTTGCCTATGTGGAAGGACTGAAATATCTTGGGTAGGTGGATGAGTGGGTAGATGGGTGGCTGGTTCCGTGGTCGGGTGGTCGTATGGGTCATGGGTAGGTTGGTGAGTGATGGGTTATGGATTATGGCAATGGTACAGAGAAGTAGCGTGGAGGCACAAAAATAACGTAAATTTTTTGTGAAACTTATATCGATTTGAGCTAACCAGGGGTGCACGAGATGTAGGTCTCTGGTTTTGGTGAACAGTCTCATCCAACCCCAAAGACGATATCTGAAGGTTTACAGTTGGATGCTCAAGGGCTTTAGAGTTACAGACTTTGGTATTGCCCACAAGGGCTCATGCTAAGAAAACATAGTGGAAATAGGTCATTCATTGATGATTTGTTTCGAGCTCTATACAATATAAGTATTCTCAAAGTCAAATATCTTTAAATGCCAGATTCTATTGGCTTCTGATGGTTCGTGCGTTCTTTATTGATTGATATTACATGCAATGTGTGCGCATTCATTGCTTTTGTAAAGTGTAGCTGTTTTATACAGGGGGCTGACTAATTTCTGGCAACGCTGGTGATGGAATGAGACGAAAGAATAGGATGTTGGCATACTTGAAATTCTCATTTGGTAACTTCAAGAAGTAAGCACCCAGTTATTGCTTGCAACGCTTTGCAACAATTCCGTTAGGTTTACTATCAGAATATTTTACTTCAATGAATGTCAAAGAGAGATTACTAAATAAAATCACCAAACCACAACACTTATATTTAGAACAAAATTAAGTCAAAACTTGCAAAGTTATACTAGGCAGTCTAGATTTAATTTGTTCAATCCGGTATAACAAGTGGTTGTATAAGGGTGGTGGGTAGGGGGTGCATGGATGAATGAATGTGTGGATTAATGAGTGGATGGATGGTTGGGGATGATAATGGGGACGGGGATGGGGGTGGGAAGTACCGGGCTGAAATGGTATAGTCCGGTCTGGTTTGGTCCAGATTGGCGTATTGAGTCAAATTCGGTCTAACCTATTCTCATGCGGTCTATTCCTTTCTGATTAGGTTAGGTTTAGTCTAATTCGGTCGACTTCGGTAAGTGAGTCTAGCTCGGTCTAGCTCGGTCTGGTTCGGGGTAATTAGGTCTCGTTCGGTCTAGTTCTGTTAAATGAGGTCTAGTTCGAATTAAAGAAGTATATTTGATCGGTCTTTGCGAGTTAAAGTCAGCTGGTACTGCTGAAATTTTTGGCGTTAATCGAGAGTGGATTTTTCTCCACTCTCGATCAATTTCAGAAATACCAGCTGACTTTAACTCGCAAAGACCGATCAAATATACTTCCATAATTTGAAATTCCCGCGAGTGATAAATACGATATCCGATCATATCGATCGAGTGTCATAATTAATTATATATATATCTCCGGCAGAAGGCCGAAGACCTGCCAAAAGTAAAAATGGTGAGAAATCAAATAGAAATAGCGGGTTAAAATCACTTTTCTCGCAAACGGTTAACGAAGATGAACTTTCGTATATAAAGACGTTCTAACTATCGAACATTCGGCCACTTGAGCCGCGAGTCAGTGGTAAACTCTCATTGCTCTTCTACCACTTTGAAAAGCTCGAGCAATGAGAGAAGGTCTAATTCGGTCTATTTCAGTCTAGTATTGTCAAAGACGGTGTAGTTCCATCCAATTCGGTCTACTTTTATCTAGGTCGGTCTAATTTGGTCCTTTTCGATCTAGCTCGGTGTAGTTGGGGGCTAGATCGGGCCAATTCGATCTATATCAGTTCAGTTCGGTCTAATTAAGTCTAGCTCGGTCTAGTTTGGGGTGATTAAGTCTCGTTCGGCCTACTCCGGTCTAATTCGGTCTAGTTAGGTCTAGTATGGTCTAATACGATCTAGTTCGGTCCAATTAGGTCTAGTACAATCTAGGTCGGTCTAATTCGGTTCGGTTTGGTCCAATCAGGTTGGTCTAGTTTGGTCTAGTTTGGCCTAATTTGTTCTAGTTTGTAGTTGCTCTTATATGCACCAAGTCCGGAGATCAACGGTCAACTTATGCACACTGCACAATGAATTGAATTGACATCGCTTTGATTAACCCTTTACATTCACGCCATGTAACGGAAGTTTTTCAGCCTAATCGATTCATCAAAGATATACCAGCTCAGCTAATTGAAAAGAAACTATGCAATTCCGCAATATTCATTGTCGCTTTCTTGAAGTTATATCTCCACAATTAGCCAGTATAATTTGATATAATACCAATTTTGCGAACTATTTCAAAACTTTCTTTAGACACCTTGAATTGATCAGCAATCATTATTTTACAACTATCCTTATTGAACTATAGAAGCATTTCTGGTGCCTATGACTTATCAAGAACATTTACAAGCCGAGCGAGCGGTAGCGAGTAAGGCAAAAACGCTAGTGAAAATAATGTTACGAAATGAACGAAAGAATTAGACTTCACCTCAACTGAATTTTTGAAATCAAAATTGAGAGTTGGAGATAAAACAGCGTCAGTTGCATTTGTGGTATTATGATGATTGAATTTTGAAATCCAATGGAATGATCTAAGATGATTTACCAGTATTATAGTTGGATACGTAGAAAAAATTATTCGAGACCAGTCATTCATCAATCAAGAGACAAAGAACGAATTCAAGACATTCAAATTCATTGTAAACAATAATGATGGAATGAGTTTGCAATTCATCATTTTCGACGAAGATATAGAGAAATTCTGGAATTTGGTGAAACTGCATCAGGTACGTATTTGTTCAAGGTTCCGTTTTAAACCACATCTGATGATTGTGAAATTTATAGAAAATGATGTTGGAAATCGTATGTATACAACGGAGAAAGGGCTATACTAAAGAAAATGTACCCTACGAGTTCAAATTACAGAATTTCTCGAAACTATCTCTACTTGGAGAATTTGAACGTTCGAAAAACAAGAAACCTGCCGAAATTCAATTTGAAGATATTCCTAAGAAGGAAGGATTAATAAGTGAGTGAGGAAATGGTATCATAGTGGAATAATGATGTATTCGTGTTTTCAAATATCCCCACAGAAATTCAAGGTAATATTAGGACAGAGTTTGTGGAAAAATCTAAACAGAGTAGAAAAGAGTGTATTGGCGTCTTGACGAATGGGATACACAAATTAGACATTCTTTTGACTAAAAAAGATGATGAAAGTTTGAATTTTGACCGTGGGACTAAGGTAGAAACTATTGGTGATCTACGCGGGAATGGTGAGTGTTAAACATAACAGGAGTTTGAATAGATTAGTTTCGGAATTTATTTGGTTTCATTTGATAGGAGCAATTTACATTCTGAAAGTGAATAAAATTGAGGATATCAAAATTTTAGACGATGAAAAAATGGATATTGAAGAACTCATATTAGGAAATAAAACATTAGAAGTTGAGGTGATAATTTGATGAATATGTTTATGAAATATGTAATTGAATATATAATGAATATGAGAAATTTTCGAACATTCCACAGGGTTATAATGAAAATTAGCAATGGACGTTTTTGTATCATGGACATTTTCAGGGAAGTATTATTGAAATGTACATAGTATAACATTATTTCTTCCATGAATAAATAGACAGTTTTGTTCGAAAAACAAGAATGTTCTAGATAAATCATATTTTTCAGAGGGTTTCATAGGGCTACTGGCGATCTTCCCTCAAATTTTTTGAATTCAATCTGGTGATATTTGACTTTGCGATAATGAATTAGTTGAAAGAAGAAACGTGCCAAGAGTGGTACCTCAATAAATGATCATTTTTGGTTTAACAATATAGAAAGTTTAGTGGTGATACTTCTTGGAACTTCGAGATTTCAAAAATACTTTCTATGATATATGGATCTGACAATAATGTAATAGTTAGATGAGATTATGAGACATAGAAAATGATCATGAAAAGGTGGTATGCAAATCCACTTACATATTGAAATTTTTCGAATTGAATTATTGAATTGTAATATTCGTGATTTCTAGATAAAATGGAGAGAAGAATAAGATCTGTGATTGGGGGGAGGATTGAAGAATACCGTCGGAGATCGAGATTTGAGATCATGAAGGGAATTCTTGGTGTATATCAGATATTCATACATGAAAAATTGGAGATGTTGAGAAGATTGAAAAAATTCAACGTTATTCCTGAGTTTAGTTTTGACTAATCAATGAGTGATGTGCTTATTTTTCAAGGTATTTTGAGAAAATGGAATTTTTATGAAATTCTCATGAGAGATGACCTCGGGCTGTGATGCTGCTTGGGGTCCGACTAAGGGTGCGGGTGAGGGACCGGAGGGTTGCGGACGGGTGCGGGTGGGGTGGGGGTTAGGGTGCGGATCGTGGTGCGTCTGAAGTGCGGCTTGGGGTGTGGAGGGGTGCGGGGGAGGTGCGGATTGGGTGCGGTAGGGGTGCGCGAGGGTGCGGCAAAAAACACTAGAACTATATAATATAGGGAGATATATATATTTCATGAAGAGACAACTCTGTTTTTTATTCAGAAGGAAATAGAATTGATTCGAAATGGAGTTTATTGAAATCCATAAATGCAACCTTGATACTACTTCGAATGATTAGTTTTCACAATAATGGCTGTTGACTTACAATTCGTCTCCTTAAGTCTACTCTAGGAATCCAATGACTCCTCTAGAGACTGATCTTCAGTACCAAAGATAAGACAAGTTTTGGTCCGTTGAGTGCTGAAGGTTTATTCTGAGCTGACCCTTCTGCAGCTGGCTTGAGGACTCATTATATGCTGGCCCTTCTGCAGCTTGATTGAGAACTTATTATAGTGCTGGCTCTTCTGCAGCTCCTGGGTATCGCCGTATCCCAAAATACGGGATCAAGTCTTGTTTGAGATCACTTACTCGAAGAACGTCGCTTTGTTGCACGATTTCTAACACGCGCGTGGGTTATACCCAAGTAAACACTCAAACACTCAGTAACGGGTCTGTACAAAGACTGATCAATTAACTGACGCTAATGTTCAGTTTTCATAGTTTTGGAAAATTGAGAAATTTGACCTGCTTTTGGCCGTGCGCGTGACTCGGGGTTACTGTGAGTTACAAGCACGGCGACAATAATGCGCTTAATAATCTTGATCGCTTAATCGAATGGAGGTCACTCGAAAGACAGGCCAATCCCAATCGCAAATCAGCATTTTCCTCTTCTTTGGGCAATCTGGGTCACCCCGGCATGGCGGGACGATATATATATATATATATATATATATATATATATGAGGCACACACATATACATATATAGCCGCCAGAGCACACATATATATATATATATATGTGTGTGTGTGTGTGTGCTCTGGCGGCAGATTTGAAGTTTAGTATGAATGAAGTTTAGTATGTGAGATGTTTGGCTGTACAGAGCAATGCCTTTAAGGAGGCATGAGCGCGTGGTGACGTATCTATACGGGGGCCCGTGCTGAAGGCACAGGCCTCTCGAGCTCCTCGATACGCACTGACCACAACACATGCATGTTTCGAGCTCACCGACATCCAAAGCGCGCCCTCGCGCACGCGCATCATGGTCGAGCGTCTGCTTCGCTGATGGTTTCTCGAAGATGCATTGTTTGTCACATGAATAACTATTCGTTTTGGTCGGCTTGACTTATATCTCACAACGTCAATATGTTCTTCGAAGTTTTATACAAGTCTATGAATTTTTTGGGATTTCTAGGATTCTTCGTTGGAGATCTATGGATTTCTCTGTGTTTACTCCCGTAAGAACGCGTGTATAAGGAGCCAATTCCCATAATTTTTTCCCTCTCTCAAGTGATCGGCAACTCCCTTTTCTCTTGAAGGACTATCGACTTGTTGCTCGTTCAAGTGTATCTGAGAATTTTTTCGGCTCTCTGATAATCTTCGTCTCTACTCGCTCGTGCCTCCTTAAATTAACAGTTTATGTACCGGTTTTTACACATACCCAATCAAATGTATTATATTCTTCAGTTTGTGTACCTTCGAGCTTCGTTTAAATACGAAGTTGCATCGAAGGATTTTGATGGAAAGATTTGAGATGGTGGAGTAACAAAGATAGAAATTTGGCAATATTTGAAAAAATGATTCTAAACGCGGTTCGCCATTCGTCTCCCGATAGTGCGGCGTTTGGATGATTCTTCAGGGGCAGAGAACACGCACACTACCGGGCTCTGCCCGACGCTGATGTTAGTCGCATCGAAGCGTTCTTATACATGAATCGAACTCCAATTTGTGCGCTTGCGAGTTTGACGATTTGAGAAATTTCAGATGGACTTGCCGTGTTACTTGATGACAATTTAGTAGGAAGAGCTGTGCCTGTTCAGCCCCCATTAAGGATAGTTTTCACTAGGTCTATATAAGGGAATAAATGAGGGTGGGAACTACCCTTACCTAGGAGATGATGCACCCCAAACAGGGTGTCATCCTCGGCAACCTGGGTGAGTATTGTATCATAATTACTAATAATTACGTAGTTTAGTTAGCTATATGCATAGTTCACCTAACTATATATGGACACCATGCATATAGCTAACTATATATGCGCGCAAGCATATAGCCATGCGCGCACGTGTATTGCTATGCGCGGGGCTCATCAGTCTCGTCCCTCTCTCTCGCTACGGTCCTCCTCTGCACCGCATACCTATCCAATCGGGCCCCTCTCGATCGCAACAGTCCCTCCCAGATCTCCGCAGCCATCATGCCGTAGCAAGATCTCGAGAGGTGCTGCCACCAGCCTTTGCTCACACCAACCTTTGGCTATGTTTGCCGTCGGACGATGATTGAATCCCGTTACTCTTTCCCCGTCGCATGATGATCTGCTGCGGCTCTTTTACTGCAGTTTGATGCAAGCTTTCACGGCTTTTTTTACATGAAATCAAGCTGCGGCTTCGCTGCAGCTTGATGCCTTTTTACTGTGGTTTTTACATGAAATCAAGCTGCAGCTTTGCTGCAGCTTGATGTATAATGTATTGGATAAAACGATGATGATATATTTTTGCTGTGGCTTTTACATGGAATCAAGCTGCAGCTTCGCTGCAGGAATTTTTGAACAAAGTTTCAATCACCTTGAAAGGTAGTAGTAACCGGTTTCTTTACTTGAAGGTCTCAGAGATGAAATCTCGGAGATCCTTGGCTGGAATTTTGCCATAGTAAAGTCATCCTCAGTTTCGATTTCGTTGAAAACCAAGTCGCTCTTGATTTCGTTAAGCTTATATCGGTCGTTGAAATTGATTGCTCGAGACAAACGACTCGCTCAAGCATTTGAAAATCTAGTGTTTATCATAAGACTCGCAGTCGTCTAGCATCTGTTTTAAAAATGATGGACATAATCACTCACTCAGGTAAATAAAATCTGAATGACTCTTCCTACTTTTTCAAGGTAAAAGTTCATTCTCATATTGTTGTCTTGTCATTTCAGGACAAGCACAGATTCTGTACAATTTATGGAGACTAAAAATGTTGTACGGTAATATGCCAAATTATGACATACAACCTCCAGTCCAACGTAATAATTTATTAATTGAAAGAGTGCTTCGTAGTAGGCACTTCCATACGTTTACTTTTTTATTCAAAGTAAGGCGCGAGGTTGATCAAGAGATGATGTTTTGGAGGAATGCACGGATATACCGTGATTCACCAGCAAACATCGATCCTTTGTATCATGGAGATATCAACGCGGTTGAAGAGTATTTGTTCTTAGAAGCCGATTTCCAAGAATTCTATTCCATAATCAATCATTTTACGTTAGATAACCTCACGCTTGTGCATCAATCATCTTGATTTTCAAAGAGACTTTATTTCCTGTAAAATGGGGGAAGGTTAAGAATAACAAAACATATGATGAATTTCACGTTTATTGTATAGATATAACTAAATATACACACGAATTTATTAGAATCATTACATTTTTTTCATTATTTCCTATCTTTTAATACAAAACTTGTACATTTTCAATATTTGATCGATATATATGTAGAAATTTAATAATTTCTCCAACATCGCCTCGAAAATAATGTGATATTGAATAAGATGAATCAAATTCACATTTATTTGTATCAACTACCCACCTACTAGTGAGGTAATCTAAGAATATCGGGAATAGACAGTTACTCTCAAAGATGATAGAAAAAATAATAGTTTTATCCATTTTTCTTTCGATTTCTTGAAATGTTTCCAGAGCTTTGAGGTGTTCTTCGTTCGATTCGACGAGGACTGATTCAATTGCTCTCAATTATTCTGGAATGAAAGATTTAATTTGTATTAAACCTTATTTCCGGCAGATTTGATTTTAATTGAACAATTTGTGGGTTCTTTATGATATGAAAGCTTTCAAATAATTCTTTCAAGACATCGCCTATATCTCCTCTTATCAAATAATCGCAAGAAATTGAAGGATTGTAATTGCATTTTGATATATCAACTATCCAATTACTATCTTTTAATTTTTCAAAGGTGGTATTTTTACAATTACGCTTAATATTAAAGACAATTGAATATATGAAAATGTGCTCGATTTCCCAACACATTAAACAATAAGTGTAATAAAATTCACGATATCCAATCAACTCCTCGATCATTTGTTTTTGATCTGTCGGAAATTAACAATTGTTATTCTAGGACGAAGAAACACCAATTGAGGATTGACTATACATTTTTTATATTTTTCTAGAAATCTCAACATTCGAATTGAGTCTCCTCTCTTATAAAAATCTTTCGAAATCAACTTATTATATTCACATAAATTGAGATCGATTTTATATTTACTCTTCTTGAATTTGTTAAATTTTTTATCAACTTCCGCAGTTCTTTCCATATTGAAAATTACAGAGTGAATATAAGTGAATTTAACTTCAACATTACAGATAAATTCTAAAATCTTATTGTAATCCACATGTTGTAGCTTCGCTCTTAAAATCTCCCTTTCACCTGTCAAAGATTTTTCAGTCTCAATCTAACGAATTGTACATTTAAGATACATGGCATATCTGATCGGGTATACTGACTATGTGATGAATATTTCCTATAGCATAGTACTCTGCGGTTAAATTTGGATTATAGTTTGAATCAGTTGGGTCTACTTCCCAACAACTATTCCTTAATTCAGATAGAGTATGAGTATGCCAAGCCCATGGATGTTTAGTAAAAATCATTGTTAATATTTGACTATAGTCATAGAGCGATTTGTTTTGCTCATATTCAGCGAATACATCTTCTAGCTCGAATTTACTGTGGGAGAAAAACAGTTCAATATAACCCACGATACGTTGCACAACTCTCATTTGCTCTGAAATAATTTACGTTCGTTTTAGTTTCACAATTTGAATAAAAGTCATGCAATGATAGTTTTTTTCTAACATTTCAAAAATTTGTTTCAGAGATCCACGATAATAGAAAGTAGAAGCGAACTTGGGTTTAAATAGACAACTTTCATCTATAGTCCATCCACTGTTCCTTAACATCTCAAAATCATAATTTTTTGAGGTCCAATAGTAGTTTGTTCCAAAAACTAGAGAAAATATTACTCTATCATCCAAAAATCGTTCGAAACGTTTGAATTCTTTGTAGACGATTGTGCAGCTGTCCCGTTTTTCATCATAGTCCATTAGTATGTTCAGCAATCTCACTAGAATTAGCATTTGCTCTGGAAGGATATTTGATTTTTAAATCTACAAATTGAGCATACTCAAAACAAAAACCGTAAGATGTGATGAATATGAATATTTGATGAGCGTTGCCAATGAAAAAATATGGACAAGGCAAGCTTGCTACATATTTTCTAGTGAAATCAATTTCATAGTTGCTAAAAACTAATAGTTTCCTTTTGAAATAGGAGGGTGGATAAAACACATTTGTTTCATATAACAGGTGAAAGGTGCATGAGTCATCAAAGTCTGACTGGTTCGTAAGGTAATCGTGGAAGGCTTCATAATAACTCATTCTTTCGTCGCTATATAGTCTTAGATTTGAAAGACATCTTTCTAATACTGAGCGCTGGACTAGAAGAATTATTTGTTTTTTCTCATTCTGATGTGCACAAGAAACATTTCTTTAATCATATATTTAAATTCATGAATAAAATGCACCATCTCACAAATATTCCCCTTTTTAAAATACTTCGTGTCGAGATTTGGTCTAAACATTGTTTTCTGATAATCTATCTCATATGGACTATCTATTAGCTTCTTAAAATAATTCGTTCTTTCATAATAGGAATTAGATGTTGTGAAAACTATGCTTAAATCATAAGACAAGTCTAAATGGGGCTCGATCATGAGAAATAGATTGAAAGCTGCTAAGTAGTCTCTCTGCTTTTTGACTCGCTCTGCTTCTAAGATCTCTAAATGCCCTGTAAGAGGCACATGCAATCAACTATAGGAAATAGTTTGGGAAACATTTGACTACTTACCCTCGTAACCGATTCCAAAAACCATTTTTAAGTTGTATTGCGCCTTGGTTTATACTGTTAGACCTGCACTAAATCAGCTCTCAGACTTTTAACAAATTCACACGGAAAAACACAACGGATAGAGACAACAGCGATAGACTGATCAGATGTTAGAATTTGCGCTCTTTTATGATAGATACCATCGATCAAGTTTGGGCATAGCTGACGTCGTTTGAAGACGGGAGGTGTAGCTACCATCGTTTGAAGGTTTCCTTGTTGTACACCTTCAAAATTGAATGATGACACAATTGAATTCTGTAGCATGCTTTTATTGAATAAAGATATCATATGACTACAATAATTACGTGAATGCCACGGACTACAAGCGCGAATGTTAAGTTCAAGCGTGGGTTTCAAGCATAAATTATTCCATTCGCACGCGAGCGCGAATGTTCTGGTCCAGACGGGTAATCTTCAAATTAACATTCTCGATGCTTGCATGATTCTGCTGAATTTTCCGCTCAAGTTGCTCTTCCACAGCTCCGGCTCTCTCCTGCTCGAGATGTTCTAGCATCTGTCTATATTCTTCCATCCTTTCACCGAAACCCTGAACTACATTTTTCATCTCTTCATATCCAATCATCAATTCTTCCTTCATCTCTACGATCTTATTATTGGTCTCTACTTGACGATCAAGTATACTATCAGCTAGCGACGAAGATTCCATAAATTCCAAATCATAATTTTCGCTATTCTTCTCAACACGCTCGGATAGATTGTAGTAAGATTTTTTCAATCCAATCAGCTCGGTAGTCAAATGACCTGCTACAACCGAATGCACATCATTAATCTCTTTGTGAATAAAGTCCTTGAGGTTAACAAAATCATTGTTGATTTTCAAGTATACGTCTTTCAAATTTGTGATAGATTTTTTTCATATCCTCGATGCTATCCATCATATCAGCATTCGATTCGTCGATTCTATCAAACTTTTCCACGGAAACTGCGGAATGATCCATGAATACCTTGGTCAAATTGAACCCTCGACTTTTGAAATGGAGATTATCTCCTTGGCTTTGAACCAAACTTTTCTTAGCATCAGTGAATAACTTTTCATTCTTCTTGAACCTGGTCTCAAAATCCTCCATATTTTCCTCACGTAATTCTTCCCGACGCTCGAGAGCTAGAATTTTTTGATTCATATTCGTGATAAAGGCACGGATTTCCGATTTCACAGCATCAAAATTATCATTCATTTTCCGAGTGTTCCTGACTACTTCATTCTTCACGTGGAACATATTCAAGTCCACAGCGTGGAATGTTGCAGCTAGCTTTTCCATCAGCTTTGTCTCATTTTCATTCATATTTTCCACCATAAACTTAGTTCCTGTTTCATCCAGTGAGAGAATGGTCTTGTCAATCTCATCATTTTCCTCCACAGAAATAGAGTCTCCTATACACATTGCATATAATTAAAACGTAATTCACCGCACGAGCTTGCATAATTAATTATCACACATACCCACTACTGCATTGAGCACCTTTTCACGTTCTCCCGAGGCACTGGCTTGCGGTACAGCTGACCCTCCTCCAGACTTTGCTCCCAAATCAAGAGACAAATCCTGATCCTGATTATTCTTAGTTCTAGATAGATTCGAAGTAGACGACGATAATTTTGAGGTTCCATCCTCGAGAACTTCAGACGAGCTTCTCTTCATTTTCATACGACTGTTCTCTTCCAACTGTAGAGACGTAATGATTCAAACGTGAATCAAATTTCTTATTTATAGGATGAACCCAGCTTCTCTGAGCTCCTCAATTAGAGGAATTACTTCGTTCCTAAGTGACTCATTCCCAGCTTGCATAGAACGTAAACAGAGATCTAAGCGTGAGCAAATCTCGTTGACATCATCCCACCAAACGTATTCAACTCCTGTTTTTTGCCCTCGCGGAGTCAGATTATCGTTGTCTATGCTTTTCACGAGTTTTCGCAGCCCTGAGCCTATTTGATTTTTGAAGAGTGGACCAATAACGTTCTTATATTTTTCGCTTTTTGAACTAATAATCCGTTTATTGGGATCATGATCTCGTCTATGAGCATTGGTCCACTCCAAAATTTTCTTGTACCTTATCAAATCATGCGATCTATAGTTTTGAGGATTAGCCTTGAAGATTAATTCATAGATTCCAATCGTTGGCTGAACAACATGGTCGCGTCCTAAGAGTAGAACGTCATTATTTTTATCAAAATCGAGCGTTAAGGAGCCTAACATTAATTGATTATCTTGATAATATGGACCATAGGTCAAATCTGAACCTTTGTTTTGCTTGATGAAATCCGAGAGATAACGAAGCGACAAAGCACCCAAATTCTTATGAAGAAAATCTTGAAAGTTGGCCCATTCTCGTGGATTTTCAACGATCCGTTGAATCGATTTTTCGAGAGATGGTTCATCGTCCACGATGCTTGACTCATCATTATCGGTAGAGTATACCTCTTCGACATATTGTCGGCTGCGGGTTTTGTTCGGGTGCAGAAAAGAAGGAGACGCAGGCGTGGGCAGAGATATGCTCGCGTTGAGACGCTCTTCGTTGAAACTCGAACGCCTTGGGATGTCTATGATCCTCCGATCTTCTTCTACACCACCTTCATCGCTGTCGCTTTCCATTGGCTCATCGATCAGCTCATTTTTCAGTTTTCCATAATCGATTATTCTTTCTTGTTGGCTAACTAACTTCTCCAAAGCCTGAACTATAGGCTGAAGATTCTCGATTGCCTCATCACGAAGAGCTGATTTTGCAATTTTCAGAGCGCTGCTTTTTTTGCGAATTGCTGACGAGGCCCCGGCTATTTGCTTCGCGATCTCAGTTTTTTCTTTCTTCTTCTTCTCAATCTCAGTTCTCTCTCCTTTTTTTTGAAGCACTCTCTCCACTGGCTTCGCCTTCGATCTCACCATTTTGACGCTTACCGTCAGACTGATCGAATGTTATGAATGTATCATAATTTTGTCTGTATCTACCTTTATTTTTCGGTGACGTTTTATCAATCACACAGAAATCATACTTACCGGCTGACCAACAAGCTGAGCACATGGATTTGAATTCTTCCCAAGTCATATCGGATTTAACGTGGGAATGGTATATCACTCGGAGAGTTGTATCATCAACACTAAAAATAACTAAAAAGTTCAAATTATCACGGCATAGTTTTTTTGGAGCACTCGTGTAGGATTGTGTGAGAAAAAATATGTCCAATCCAAAATGTCTAGACATGCAAAAATGAGGTAGTATTAATTGATAATTTTGATGACCAACGTCGTCAAAAATAAGCAGCGAATTCGGCTTTGCATCTTTCGGATCAATTATCTCCTCACTGTTTGTCGATTCGTAGAAATTCATATCCTCTAGCTCATTCATAACAGCCTTCAACAGACGATATTTTGCTTGATCCAAGCTCTTGGAATATAGATATATATTCTCGAATGCTAAACCATTCGGCGCAAATATTAACGATAGCAAAGCATTCGTTTTTCCACAACCACTCGGACCGATGAATAATGCGCGTAGGTTGCACGGCAGTAGTTTACCATGCTTGCTCATGGTCTCTCCTCCGGAGCAATTATCCAGGTTTAGCACGGCTATCCCCTCCTTTTGCTTGACGAATCTCATCTTGACTACTGAATTTTCTGATGGGATCAGCATATAAATATGGTATCTTTAATTATAAGATTAGTTTCCAATGCAGAGAGGGAGAGGCTTCGTTAATACGTTACTAAACGAGATTCCAATTGAGGCACACCTTCCTGGATATTGTTTCTGTGGACCAGGGACTCGGTTGAGAAAAAGGCTAGAACGAGGTGACAAGCCCAAGAATAGGCTAGATTCCGCCTGTCTCACCCACGATATCGAGTATTCGCTGAATCAAGATCTTGGAAAACGACACGAGGCCGACGCTCGACTACAAGCTGCGGCTGAATCGCTCTCCCACGCAAACGACTCATCTTCTTCCGAACGACTCGCAGCCAAAGCAGTGGGTAAAATCATGAAAATCAAACGTAAATTTGGTATGGGCATGAGGAAGAGGAAACGAGCAGTTCGCGGTAAAAAAAAGAGAGAGTTGATTTTGGCTCGGACGGGCGGCTTTTTACCAGCCTTGCCAACAATTGCTGCGCTGTCTGCACTTCCTACTGGAGCAGCTAATGTTATGAAGAGTGTTTCTGAGATGAGGACGAATAGGAAGCGTTTAGAAGAGTTATCTCGACATCATAGAGCCCTCGAGAAAGGTGGAATAGGAATTTATTTGAATCCTTATAGGAATAAGATGGGCTCTGGCCTTGAAAAAAACCCAAACGTCGTCGAGTGTGAAAAGACTTGGTATGAGCGGGCGAGACATTATGAGGGCTGCGAGGAATATAAAATATTTTGGAGGTGTCTTTGCTCGAGATACTCTATCCGACTCTCCCTGGCTCCGTGAATGTGGTGTGCTTAACTTAGCTAATTTGCTAGATAAAGGCACTCATTGGTGGGCTTGGCGCAAACAGGGTAACGTGGTTAGATATTTCGATTCTTTCGGTGCTTTGAGCCCACCACCAGAATTAGTTGGATATTTCCGTAACAGTTCTCCAGATTGTCGAATCACGTATAATCGTATACCCAGGAAAACGTACAATCAAACAAATTGCGGTCAACTTTGCTTACAATTTTTGAGAAGTATAAAATGAGACTCGCATCGATTTTTCATTCAGTCATGTCTCAAACTTATTCTGTATCAGGTGTTGAACCTAACCTCACCACTAGCGTAACCCCGAACGTAGATGCTAGCAGTAAAAGCTACGAGCTTGCATTAACCAATTTTACAACGGCGAATTCAATTAGTAACGTCAATTCAAATAATGATCGATTTCATTTCGATAATCAGGTACATATTATACCACGCAGATCTTACGAGCTAGAGGATTTACAAGATACATTACGGAAAGTTGTGAGTGATTATCATACAACGGTGAAAAAAAAGACTTTGGAGGCTGAAGAATATCCATTCACGCTTAGGGCTAACAAAGTAACTCTGAGCGTGGAGTTGTATTCCTACTACGACGTAGATTTTTCTCAGCCTCACAGCATAGGATCTGTTCTAGGATTTTCCAATGATAAAATGCTGGGCCAATTTTGAAAGCTAACCATTGGCATACATCTAGCGAACTCGTTGAGATCAAAAATATATCAGTGATGAGACTAATCTGTGACATCATCTCTGGCTCATATCTGAACGGAGTCGAGAGTCATTCGCTTTTCGAATTTCCACTACTTGTCCCAACAGGATATTCCATTGACATTGTGCCATCGGATAGAATATATTACCCCGTTCACGTGCATACAATTGATCACATTAGTGTGAGTATTCAAGATCAAGACGGAGAACCAGTGGATTTCGAAGGAGAGCCAATAAATTTACGACTTCATCTTCGAGAACAGCGGCAATGATCGTATATAATAATAGAGGTTGCACAAGAACAACAGTCATTCGCCACCCACCTTCGGTCAAAGCTCCATCGGACAAGCCTAGGATTCCGTTGACTCCTGCAAACGTGAGATTTTTACGTTCATTGGGATTCAAAGTGCGAAAAAGTGGAGGACGCTCTTGATATTTTCGACGACCCACAAGTCGACGAGCGGATTGTCAAGAAAGATGTGAGATTTTTCAATCCATATACTCCTCATAGCTATAACAAGAGCGACGAGATCAGAATTGCGATTCAATCACAAGATATGTTTGTTTTACCGAGCGAGAGCTATTTACATATCAGTGGGAAGATTAATTATGATAAAGATGCTAGCATCACGTGCGTGAATAATTTCGTACTATTTCTATTCGCAGAAATACATTATTTATTGGATGGCTTTTGTATAGATACTTGCAAGCATGTTGGGCTCACGACTACTCTTAAAAATTATTTATCGGTTTCGCGGAGCGAAGAAAAATCTCTGACTCACGCTTGCTGGAACCTTGGTGATTATAATGTAGATGAAACCAATTATGCTTTCGACTTTTGTATTCCATTGAAGAGAATCTTTGGTTTTTGCGAAGATTTCAAAAAGATGGTGATTGACTCGAAACATGAGTTGATTCTCATTCGATCAAAGACGGATCACGGTGCATGCTGACTGCGAACCGGAAATTACCATCTCGAATATTACGTGGTGCATGCCCTTTGTCATTCTGAATGATTTGAATAAGCTCCATGTATTGAAGGCGGTGGATCGAAATATTTTTCTTACTATATTTTTCCGGAGCTGGTCGATTCAAGAGGTACCGTGGCTTCAAGAGACAGATAATCATGTTTGGTCTGTGAGAAGCTCCAACAACTTGGAAAAACCTCGATTCATTATACTGGCATTCCAGACTAACAGGAAACAGAACAAGAAGCTTGCTTCTACAATATTTGATCATTGCAAGCTCACAAGTTTCAAAGTTTATTTGAATTCCGAGCAATATCCGACGGAAAATTATTCCATAGATTTTGTTGTGAATAAACAAGTCTCTCTTCCCTATCACATGTTTGCATCATTTAGAAAATCTTACTATAATAATCCAGAAAGCCAAGTCGCTCTTTCTCTCACCGATTTTGTCAAGCTCGTACCAGTCGTTGTAATTGATTGCTCGAGACAGAACGATTCGCTCAAGCATTCCTCAATAGATTTGCGTATAGAATTCCAAACGAAAGAAAATATGCCGAAGAATACATCGGCTTACTGCTTAATAATGCATGATAGTATTGTAAGGTATAATCCGTTAACCAATATCACTCACAAGCTGGTATAAATGTAGGAACTCGGGATGCCAACATATACGAGAAACCATATTTTCATCGACTTGCAAGGATTCAGCATTGGAGTGGAAAAATGTTTCATTCCAAAGGAAATCGCGGTTTTTAATCTGGAAACAAGGTCAAAAGAATGCTATCTCGTGGAGCCCCCTTTTCCATACATGGAACTCGATTGGAGAGATGGGAGACATGCGAGATATATGTATAACAACATACATGAGAGGTTCTACAGAACTTTTGACATTTGGGTTACTGCAGAATGAAATTTTTTTTTTTCATGGCACGCGTCTGGAATCAATTTGAGTGGTAACTAGAACCTCAAAAAGGAGTGGAAAAGTGCGTGCCCACTAATTTGGGGGAATGTTATTTCTGTACCAACCAAAAACGTTCACAGACGTCCAAAGGACTTCTAGATACTCTCAGTCGAATGTAAACCCATCGGATCATTCGCGCACTGCTAGATGTGGTTATCGGTCAGATTTTTGAGTAATTCTGACTGAAAAGCAACGATTTTTCTGCCTCGCCAGCTCGTTATTACACCACGAGGGGTATTCAAGGAAAATGGCTCTGGAAACTAGAATCATTTCAACGCGTCTTTGTATGATTCGGGATCGTGGTAATATATATATATATATATATATATATATATATATATATTTTTGAATACTAAGGTCCCAGAGTGTTTTTCGATCGACAGTATATGGATGGTGCTGATGGCGAGAGTATTGATAATCACGAGGTAGAGCTCCATATTTTAAGAAGATATGGCAAATGCTATTTTTTTTTCTTTTTTCTTCTCCAATTGCTCCTCTTGCTCCTCTCGTTTAAGTCTCGATTTTTCCCTCTTGACTCGAGCATTGTTTTCACTATTCTCCATGAATCAATAATATTGAATATCCTGTCACAATCGACGATCTAGCACCACGCAAGCTATTTCCCATGTATCTTATTTTAGAATCCTTTCAAAATGGTTATAATAGTCGATTTGCACAGAGTTGTCGTCAAATGCCCGAAACCGATATTGATAGTAGAGCTCAGAATCAGGAAACAACTAGTTGCGCGAATAACTACAAGCCCCCCCTGCCGTACACAGTCGTCCAAAATTCTCTACAATGTTTACCGGTGAGCACAAACATACACATCTACAGCGTAATGCTGTGTCTATGTTGTATAAGCCTGTACGACAAGCCGGAGCTCTGAAATTCCTTCTGCTCAAGATCTGGCGCCTCGTCCGTAATTCTTCAATTGACCGTAAAATTTTTGAATAAAGTCTATGGTGGCATTTGAAGGTAGAATGGGTTCTCTGGTGTGATTAATCTGTTCCCCAGATGATATGAGCGATTGCAACTTCATAGAAGTGCTGAGACGGGCTCGATCACATCGACCCCTTCGATACAATTCTTGTAATGCTTCTCACTCAAATAACATTCCATATCAGGACTTGAGAACTATGGGATATTCTTCAAAAATAGGTGGAGAAAAATGGGCAAAACATTCCAGGAGCGTGCCCCCCTTCTCCCCGTCGTGCCGTGGAAATTTGACCATTTTGAGTCGAGTGGGCACATGAATTGACCCATCTTCTTGATGCTATCATTTAAACGCAATTGGTCGCACGCACCCAAACCAAACGGGATATTATTGGTGTTGTTTCAAGCTATTGAAATCCGTTTCGATCATGTAACTATCGCAAATGTTATTTTTTTTATAAGCTCAGTACGGGAGATCTCAACTTTTCGTGAAAACACGGTTACGCGACTTCGACGTTTGTTTATGAACGCCACGTTGAAGGCACGCGTCTGAAACCAATCTTTTCTCAATATATAGGGTGCCTGAAATGTCACTGAATTTTGGCAGAATTTTTCGAGCAATGTTATTTTTGCAGCAGACTGAAGAAATCAAAAAACGGCGCGAGTACGCTAAGAGATACCCAAAGAATGAGGGTTGCGGGCCGTGCTGTGGATAAACAGATTCTTGTGATAGAACAGCGAATAGAGTACACATTCCGAGGCCCTCGAACCTATTCAAATCAACTCCGACACTTTGGTAATCTTTTGAAGGTTCAGAGATAGCGTGCAGTACGCCCAATGTCAAAAGTTCTGTAGAACCTCTCACATGGAATTAAATGGAGCTTTGGAGATGTACCTTGGATTCAGAGAGAATGGATCGCCCGTCGTATCGTTGATGAGAGCAACAACGGGGAGGAGACATTTGTCTACGTGAATTCGGATGAAAAAAAAAATGGGCGGAAGAATTTTCACCAGGATATCTTGTTCACAATCCGAATTACCATGTAATTAACATATACGATGAATACGATTGCGCCTCGAATGATTATTGGTCCAAGGATTACGAATATTCAGAATGCGACCATCACGACAATGACTCATTCCGATGTGCTTTGAGAACCGTTGAATATCTTTCGTATGTTGTATGCAAAGATCATTAATAAAATGTTATGAAAATTGATAGAATTTCATCACTCCCCCACTCCTCTTATACATATAAATTGGTTGTAATTATCAAAATTTGCTCAGTCATGAATATCGATACGTTCGGTAGGTCCATTGGCACCAAATTTACTCACAAAAGAGCGATTGCTCAGATTAATCTCAAACAAAGAGCTCTGGAAAGAACCTTGAAATCTATTGAAGAAAACTTGAAAGAAAGCCTGGAAAAACAAGCAAAAAATATTTTTCAAACCAATTTCCGAATCAACGATTGTTTCAAACATTTGGACAAAGTCGAAGACAGAGTGAGTACACTGGAAGAAAATAGGCATGCTGTAAGTTTAGTCGAGCTCCACAAACGTCTAGGAAGAGTTGAAACCAAATTGAAAGAATTGATGCGGCAATGAGTGCAGAAAAGATTCAGCTCGTGAAGGAGCTCCACGCGTCAGCCAGGAGAAATTTTCCTCGTCGCTGTGTTGATGTGCGTGGAATCAATGATCTGTGGCAGCTAGACTTGGCTGTTATGATTCAGTATGCGAATTACAACAAGAACTATAAATATATTCTAGTAGTTATCGATGTTTTCTCAAAATATGTGTGGGCCGAGGCTATTAAGTCGAAATCTGGTACAGAAGTCACCGAGGCGTTCAAAAAAATATTGAAAAGAGCTGGAATCGCTCCTAAGAATCTACAAGGCGACAAAGGTCGAGAATTCTATAACAAAGATTTTTTAAGAGTATTCAAAGACAATAACATAAACATGTATTCCACCTACAGTAATTTGAAGGCCAGCGTATGCGAACGATTAATTAGGACTTTGAAATCAAAAATTCATCAGATATTTTCTCTGAAAGGCAAGTTTATTTGGTTGAATTTTTTACGAGAAATTGTTCAGAAATATGATAATACGATACATTGTAAGATACAAATGAAGCCAGCCGAAGTTTGGGAAAAAAGTAAAAATCAAGCTCAAATTGAATCAGATCTTTTAACTACGGCATATGCGCGGAGGAGTATGCCGAGAAAATTCAAATTCAAGGTTGGTGACATAGTACGTATAAGCAAATACAAGTCTCTCTTCGACAAAGGATATCTACCTAATTGGAGTGCGGAAACGTTCACGATATATCGTGTACAGCAAACCAATCCGCCCACGTACCTTCTTGAAGATTATGAAAAAGAGAAGATTGCAGGGTGTTTCTATGAATCAGAGCTTGCTCACGTGAGAAATCCCAACGTATTTCTCGTTGAGAAAATTTTACGAAGGAAAGGGAATCATGTTCTTGTAGAGTGGTATGGAATGAAACAGACGAGTTGGTGTAAGAAATCTGCTATACTTGAGTAAGAGCGTTTATTGTAGCCGGTAATCACCGTATGCAAAAGTATGTATACGATCGCTGTGACAGACACGTTTATCATCGCTCGATGAAAGTGCCAGCTTGCGCTGGCGCATGGTGCATACATTATGCTTCAAAGATCGTATGGTAGTTTGATCAATGTACATTGAATCTTGATTGAATAAACAGTTCTTATAATCTGCAAAGGTGAGCTTGTTCCTCAATATTGACCTAGTAATCCTTTTTCCAACACACTTTTCCGAGTCCAGCGTGTCAATACTGTAGAGCTTGGATTTTATGAATACAGCAGCTCTTATTGGTAGTCCATGCATCTCATCCGAGAACTTTCCTAAGACTTTTTTGTTGAGCAAAGGTATTCTGTAAGGGTTGTCTGGTGCATAATCAGATGTGTCGAAATACTGTTCGCCATAAGGCTTCAACAGGTCTTCATATATACATATATTCCTAAGAAAATAGATCATTGAGTCGGTGTCTGTATAGCATAAGGAACAGTCTCCCGGATTCTTTGTAAATAGCTTCAACATGAAATCATAATGAAAAGAATACATAATAGTTTTCGAGAGCTCGAGTGTGCACAGCCCAACGAAAATAGCTACATTATACATTACGTTCACAGGTTTCATAGAGATGGCAACAAAGTTTTTGTCGAATATTATAAGTCTATCAAAATGAGGATGATTTTTTATAATTTTCAGCACCAAATCTAGTATCCCACTTACTTTTTAACAGCACAGTCTTCCGCTTCCGAATGTTTTCAATCGTTTTACCAAAGACGCTATTAGACATGGTTTTGTACATAGATTTTTTGAAAGCATTCTCAGCATTTTGTCGGAGGAAAATGTTTTTCTCGATGTAAGGTTTCATAAAAAGCTTCTGGCTGAATTGGAGCACTCGACTAATTTTTTTCAGAATAAGACCGTGATTCAACGCTTGCTTCAGATTACGATAATAAATCACATAGT
This sequence comes from Eretmocerus hayati, assembly GCA_029851415.1. NCBI lineage: Eukaryota > Metazoa > Arthropoda > Insecta > Hymenoptera > Aphelinidae > Eretmocerus > Eretmocerus hayati. Next base: position 110,884,882 of record CM056743.1, read on the forward strand.
TCTCTTTGGGTAGCAGAGTCAGTAACAATTTTTCGTTGTCAGAATGTCCATTGGGAGCTACCATTTTCTCAGCACAGAACGGGTAATCCCCGTGCAAAATATGTATCTCTTCAAGATAGTCTCAATCGCATTCGATAATGTATCCAATCTCTGAGTCATCCCTTACGAGTGTAACATCAAAACTTGAAGGATTTTTCACCCACGCAAAGTTTCCATATGGGAGCGGTTCGCACATAGCTGTTGCATATAGACTGTTAGCATCCACGTATAGAATGTGACTTGTTGGTTTGCTAGGATCGTAATTTGGGAGATGAATGTTATTGGCTTCCACAAATCTAAGCGAGCTCTGTGATATACCACCACGCAGCATCCTCTCAATCATGATGATTTGATCCACATCACAAAGTGATTCCAATTCTACTCTTGTCAAATATAGCATAGCGCTCATAGAATAACCGGGGAGCGAGAGATAATGAGCTGGATCGAGACCATAACTTTGATGTGCAGACTTTCTGAAATTTGTGAAAACGTCGCAAAGAAGTAATACATCTATTTTGAGATACAAATTACTGTATTCTCGTAGATCGGTGCAAACAAAAGTTTGCCAAACCTTGAGCCCATGCTCATAATTAGAGTCGGAATTGTAGGAATCGGTTAGTATGTTATAAAAATCAATCTTGCGTAGATAAGATGTCTGTTTGAGCTTGTTGAATGAATCCAGGTAGTCGTATGGAAAAACAGATTTTCGGGTTACTAACTTGAACAAATCTTCCACGTTTTCACCAGTTCTCTCAGAAATCGAATGAAGTTCTTCCCGGAAACTATGCCATAGGGAGTGTTTCTTGTCGTCCTCCAGATAAGCCCCTAACTTTTCCAAACTTTCGCTCAAAAATTTGAAAGAGTCTAGAAAAGTCAATCTTATTCGAGTCCCTTCTACTCTTTTGAAGATGGCTAAATAATTTTCCATGTTATGTGGTATAACCTTGATATCTTCTGGAAGATCTTCTACCAAACTCTTAATTAGCAGGTGAAAATCATACTTTTCCCCATTGTGCAGTATTATTGGAAAATTGAAGGACTTGCGATACAAGAGATTGCACTGGCTATGCGCCACACCTCGAAATCGACCTAAAAAGGTAACCAATTAGTCGTGAATCATAAAACGAGGCGAACAGCATTACCTGTGAAATGACAGTGATCTAATACTCGATCGTCTTCCAGAGGCTGATCACAAATATGACAATTCTCTGTGATTTGAATCAGTAAGTCATCCTCGTAACTGAGCTCTAATGGCACAATATTTCCCAACTCCTGAAAATGGTGAGATGAGTCATGCTGAACTAAAAATAATCTCTCGAATGCATACCTGTTCAACCATTTTTGCGATCTCTCCTAGCCTGATGGCAAACTTGCTAGCTACATCTTTACCTTCAATGAACTCATAGAAACATTTGCTTACGTCATGTTCACAATGAAAATATAGCCCGAGAGAGTATGGACAATGCTTTTGGAGTACATTCTCAATGATCTTGGAACGTCTCAATCTTTTTTCCGAATCCGACGCTGTCAAGGGATTCTTACCAACTTTTTGTAACACACATTCCAGATCAGCGTACAACGTGAATGGTAGGAATTCTTCCTTGTAAAAATCTTTGAATTTTAAAATATTGTCATCTTCTGGAGGAGTTCGCACAGCGCAATCGGATACATTCTGACAGTATTCACGATGTGACTCGAGTTTTTCTGAAGAATGAAAACAATGCAAACACCGGTTGCATAAAAATATCTTATGACCGTGACTACTAACTTGGTTGCTGACAAGTCTCGACAAATTCGATATGTAACAATAATGATGCTCACCTTCTGATTCGAAAAGTAGCAGATTTATATGAACATTCATTTCTTCGGAAGTCAAGTATAATGGATAGAAGTTTCTCTTTGAATCAAACCCATAACAGTTGATTGATAGACGATTCATCTTTTCGAATCTTGGGATTCGCTTCAGCTCCATCGGAAAATCCGCTGAATCAAATTTTGAGTATTTTTCATAATGCGGATAGTTATAAGTTTCGTTCGAATGGTGAGATCGAGCCTTATTACTCAATAAACCAGTTAATATGCTCCAGTAGAAACAATCTGAAGTTTTATTTTTCATATTAATGACAGAGTGTTTCTTCTCAATCCAATCTGGAAGTTCTACATATTTTGAAGCACTTAGCATTTTCGTTTCAGCAATGCTGACTTTGAGCGACAGAATTTCTGATGAAGAATAACCGGATCCACAATCTTCAAAAGATGACATTTCATCATTAATAAATGTTATAGACTCGTCAAACCATCGATTTAATCGTGAAGATTTCATGAGGGTCTCGTAACGCATTTGAAAATGTTTGATCAACGATGTTTCTTCCCCTAAATTAAAATAGGCAGAAAAAATCAGACAAACTTTAGCAGTTTTGAATTTTTTAATGTAAGGTCTCAAAAATTTTAATATAAGAGGTTTCGCAAGAGTGGAGAAAGTAGTCATGTCTAGACAATTAATATTACCACAAATACCGGTTACAATACGATTCTTGAAGGCGCTTGGTCCAGTATAGAATGATACATCACCGATATTTTCGTTACTACTCGATTCATACATATTGTGAAGAATGATGTATTTTGATTTCGATTCGTTATAAAATGTCTCGAGTTGAGCTCTGTGCCCAGTTGTCAAAATTATATGATTCGTTGTATTCATTCTCACAACGTGAGAAATGTGGCGCATAAGTTTCTTATAATCCCTTTTCAGCTTCGAAATTCGTTTAAGATTCACTGTACTCACGTCCTCCTCTCTCAGCGCGTTGAATATTTTTAAGAGAGACTCTCTGTTGTTGGCAATGGATTGTAGCAGCATGTCGCTCATGGTGAGGCGTAGGAGTACCTTCTGCGCTTCAGAAACTTCAATGAGCGAGTTTCATATGCTTTATATGTAGTTTCGATGTGGCTTCGATCTTAGATTAGATCATCGTCTTAGATCATCGGTCCCTCTCATCGTTACTCCTACTCTTTTGTTCTTGTTATAAAAGCTTGCATGATCGTGTACAAGCTAAGTATGTCTGATCCACTCAAAGCTCTCAATAGATCAGGCAAGTTCCCGCAGCTTGTTAAAGTACGAAATTTGTCCACGAGTCGACGATATTTAATTAAAAACGCGTCAATCATAAATACGCAATACGGTGAATCTTGTTCATTAATTTTACTTAACGAAAGGAATAAAAAATTGTAATTTACGTACCAAAACCAACTTTAAAATTGTTGTTAAAAAACGCGAGTTCTGGTTAAAAAAATTTAATCAAAAAAATAAATTGTATTGTCGTCCTGTTGAAATCGAGAACTACCGCCGACTAAAATTTTACACTTCGTTGGACCAAGCATCCGAAAGTGAAGAAGAAGATGAACAAAACGATGACATCGGAAGCACGGGACCAGTCGAAGCATCTTCAGAAGCTTCCGGTGGAAACGGAGAGTCCAGTAATCCATCAAGCAGCCGAACCAATAGATCCGAAGCATTTTCTTCCAGATAATCAACATCTACCAGCAGATGCGCATAAGCTGGCTAATTTAGCGAATCGAATGACTCGCAAAGCCAGCCCTCGAAGTCAACTGGATGAACGGTGAGTTTTTCACAAGTTTTTCCTCTTAGAAAGAAAATATTTTTTTTAAAGTTGGCGACGTCTCTTGACTTGTTCCAGGATGAACATTCCATTCATTAGCACATCAAAACCATCGGAAGAATCGGGGAATTCTAGCGAGGCTGAGAATCTAAAAATTGATGAGTCAGAAATTGAGCCTATACTCATTGGCACATTTGTTGTCGATGATGATGACGACAATGATGTGAACATTGTCTATGAGGAAAAAAAGGAGACTGGTCAAGTCAAAAGGAAGCTTGAAGGCATGTTGAGCTTAAAATTTTTTCAGGCTGAGGAAGCCGAAGTAGCCATCCGTATAATTAAACCAAAGTCAGTTATAGATTTTTTCTTTCATCTAGAATTTTTTATTTAAATTTCATCTTTCGAATTTCAGTAAGGAAGAAGTAGAAGAGACTCGTGATTACGTAAGAAGCCTCCAGAATAAAATCGAACTCCAAACCCTTGGGATAAAGGGAAAGCCGTTTAGCATCGTGATGGAATCGGGGAAACAAGGAATCAGCATCAATTTTGCAACGTGGGATGAATTAGTCAATAAAATCAAGGAACTTGCGGAAACCAAGACAGAAGGATCTGGTAAGATCAATGACATATTTTATGAATACAGAAATAAGGGAGTTTTCCCTGTACTAACGTTAGTTCAAAATTCAAATACCATAAAAGCTTCGTTTAATTCATTCGTGAATTTATTGTTCTTCGAAAAATTTGTTGAGCAACGATTTGACAATTTTATTATATCAGAGAAAACAAGAAAAGTGAACATCAGGAAAATTGCTAATGAAATCGATGAAATATTGTATCACCTATGATGTAATAATAAACATTCTTTCATATCATATATTATCGTTTTATTCTTAACCATATTTCAAATACAATAGAAAAATCTTAATCAGGATCAACTTCTGATACTATATGGAATAAGGTGAGCCCACGAATTATTAGATTGAATATTGCTTCAAAACTCCCATAAAAAATATATACATCATCCATATTTACATTACGTCGAGTCAAATCTATAGATAAGGGGAAATCATTATATAATACAGCATTATACCTATTTAACAACTCAACATCTAGATTTCTCATTTTAAATATGATTGGAAAATTATGAGATTGCCCCCATCTGATTACTTCTTCGCAGTCCTGTCTAATCGCTCGCATTCTGCGAAATGTTCGACTCGATGGATCTTCAGCAAGATCTCGTAGAACCAGCCAAAATTCCGAGAGGAGGAGGAGTTGAGCTAAAGATATATTGACTTGAGTAAAATATTTGGATGAGTTGAATAGAATAAGTGCTTAAACTTACTTGAAATTGTATCTAGAGATTCCATACTGAAAATTCAAAACACAAGCACTGTTTATCCACGAATGTGTGGAAAGCAACTGCTGAGTCGAAAATTCGATAAACTGAAAATTCACAAATGTGTGGAAAGCGACTGCTGAGTCGAGAATTCGATAAACTGCAAATTCAAAACACAAGCACTGTCTATTCACAAATGTGTGGAAAGCGACTGCTGAATCGAGAATTCGATAAATGTATCTTAGCTATGAACGAAGAAACCGGCTGCAAAACCTGTTTCGCATGAAACTTCATCTCTGAGTCAGGTCGAATAACCTGTTTTAACAACGTTCATTCAAAATTCTATGATCAAATCTTCCAATCGCTTTTTTACTTGATGTATCTAAAAGAGCTGTAGCAAAAAGCTTGCATCAAACTGCAGCAAGCTGCAACTCGTAAAAGAGCCACAGCAAAAATATATCATCATCGTTTTATTCAATACATTATACATGAGGCTGCAGCAAGCTGCAGCTTGATTTCATGTAAAAGCCTCAACAAAAAGGCATCAAGCTGATTTCATGTAAAAAAAAGTCGTAAGAGCTTGCATCAAACTGCAGTAAAAGAGCCGCAGCAGATCATCATGCGACGGGGAAAGAGTAACGGGATTCAATCATCGTCCGATGGCAAACATAGCCAAAGGTTGGTGTGAGCAAAGGCTGGTGGCAGCACCTCCCGAGATCTTGCTACGGCATGATGGCTGCGGAGATCTGGGAGGGACTGTTGCGATCGAGAGGGGCCCGATTGGATAGGTATGCGGTGCAGAGGAGGACCGTAGCGAGAGAGAGGGACGAGATTGATGACCCACGCGCATAGCTATGCACGTGCGCGCATGGCTATATGCTTGCGCGCATATATAGTTAGCTATATGCATAGTGTACATATATGGTTAGGTGAACTATGCATATAGCTAACTAAACTACGTAATTATTAGTAATTATGATACAATACTTACCCAGGTTGCCGAGGATGACGCCCTGTTTGGGGTGCATCATCTCCTAGGTAAGGGTAGTTCCCACCCTTATTTATCCCCTTATATAGACCTAGTGAAAACTACCCTCAATGGGGGCTGAACAGGCACAGCTCATCCTACTCAATTTCACACATCTCGGCGAAGTTGCGGTCCACTGCGATCGAATAATCAACTAAATTCGATATATATATGTGCTCTGGTGGCAGATTCAAATTTTGATATAGATGTGAGGTGTTTGGCTGTTATCCAATCGCAGTGGGCCGCAACCTGCCATCTCGGCTGTGCAATTCCACACATCTCGTGTGGAATTGTCATCGAGTAACACGGCAAGTCCATGTGAAATTTCTCAAATCGTCAAATTTGCAAGCGTACAAATTGGAGTTCGATCCATGTATAAGGACGCTTCGATGCGACTAACATCAGCGTCGGGCAGAGCCCGATAGTGTGCGTGTACTCTGCTCCTGGAGAGTCTTCCGAACGCCGCACTATCGGGCGACAAAACCCTAACCGCGTTTAAGATCATTTTTTCAAACTTCGCCAAATTTCCATATTTGTTACTGTATCATCTCAAATCTTCCCATCAAAATCCTTCGATGCAACTTCGTATTCAAACGGAGTTCGAAGGTACACATGCTCAAAAGTGGAATACATTCAATTAAGTATGTGTGAAAACCAGTACATAAACTGGTAATTTGAAGGCATTGCTCTGTACAGTCAAACATCTCACATTCATACCAAAATTGTTTCCTTCAAACTCGGGAAACTTGTACGTCTCATACCAGAGGTGCATTGTATGTGTAGTCAATCGGAAGATTGCTGGTTCAGCTTTCGGTTGCGGTATTTATAAAGTACATTTGGACATATCTAGGTGGAGATATGAGCGCTCAAAGTCGTGTCCTGAAAATAAACCGATTTGGGGTAACTTTGGGACAGCATACATTGTATAAGGGATTCCACAGCTACCGTCAACTGAGGTAATTTCGTGACAAAAATCGCATTGCTCGCCTCAAAACTCATGTAACTCGTATATCTCGCACCAGTCACATCAGAATTGCATCGTGTCTGTGGTCAATCGAAAGCTTACAATTCCAGCTCTCGATTGACCGGTACGGGAGTATATCCGAATATCCTCGGTCAAGGATATGGGCGCTCGAAGTCGCGTCCCAAAGTCAGCCCGGTTTACAGGAGAAAACACATTATTCTCAGTTTCCACGCTACAGAATTAAAAGTGGGTAAAAGTACGCCAATGTAATGATGAATCCATCCAGATATCTGTACAGAAAAGTGGAAGTGGAAGTCTAGCCCAGTCACCTTGGAGCCACCCTGCTATTGTCGGTATCACACTTATTTTTCCGACGGACTGTTTTTCGGATTGGAAACATACTCTTTAGGAGGTCTGTCTATGAATGAACTCACAACTAATGGAGGACCTTGCGCCGGTGCGGAATATTGCTCATGCGTGCCCCAATTAGGGAGAACGGGCACAATCTCAGGATTATCTGCCTCGCTGGTCGCGGGTAATAATGACTCTCCCATGGATTGTCCCAAAGTTACCCCAGTTGACGGTATAGAAATATATATTTTATGAGCATAACTCATTCAACATTCGATGAAATCAATGCTTTTCGATAAAACGACCATTTAGCCACCTAGAAGGGACAATTACTCATAGAATGCGCTTTGTCCTATTCAAACCCATCAAGATTTGAGCTTACAGTAGCAAAATCTCGCATTTGATCTACTATAGCTCGTTTCAGACGTTATTTTCGCATATATTGCCTGCGGCTTGCATATATTTGATTCCCGACAGGTGTCGCATAGTAGAAGTCAACAAAATTATTTCTCTTCGTATTTCCCTTTGATAGGGAATGCTTCATTTATCGCAATAGAAAATATCAAGTGGCTCCTGAATAATTTTGTTCAGTGTTTCTTTTGGAACTTGAATTATCGCGATCTTTCTGACGATTGAATCGGATTATACTGATTTCTAGAGCGAGAGGTTAGGTAGAAATACCGGCATTTGCACGTATACATTGGGTGATTCATACTAGTGTAAGTGAGTGTACGTGAAACCCGGTACAAAGCGGTGCAGACGACACAAACAGCTGATACATCCTTGTTTACATACGAGTATTGTCGTCTCTCTTGCCCTCAGTAAATATGACTACCTGCTCAAAATGTGACGATGGCTTAACGAAAGTGATCTCATAGCAATTTGCAACATCTGTTCGAGACCATTTCATGCCAGTGCCAATTGTGCTGGAGTATCTTCATCGGAAATAGAAGTTCTCGAATTTGAAGGAAAAAAGAAGAGTCCGTTATTAGTTTACAAATGTCAAGACTGCACTACAAACAGCAATGTCCATCCCGGGATATCAGAGTTCATAATGTCACTGCAGGAGTCCATGAAAGGACTAACTGAGGCTATTGCCTCGCTCATGACCTTATCAAACGACGTGGATGCCCTACGAGAAGAAGTGGTTGAAGTATGAACTGAGGTTGGAAAAATTCCGGCTATAGAGCAAGATCCTCTTCAGTTAAAACAAGAATCGGCTGCTAGATCCCAGGCAAATACACTTCGCATTGGAAAGTTAGAAAGGGGCACAGTTCCTCCTACTGTGATGCCGGTTTTAGATATCTCGGCTGAGATGCAGGATAGAGTTCCTCGCCCAAACAATCTAATTATGTACAATGTAAAAGAGATCGATGCTAATGGAGCCAGAATGAATGATCTAACTCAAGTTCAAGATCACTTGAGGAATGTTGCTGATATCACTATACAAGGCATCAAGGTCCGTAGAATTGGCCAGGTGAAAGATGGTAAACTTCGTCAGATTTCAATTGAAATGCGCTCCCATCATGATGTGATTTGAGTCATGGGTAGTAAAAAATCATTACCGGATGGAATATCGGTGGCATTGGACAAAACTAAGGCTCAGCGAGCCCATCTCAGCTCATTATACGCTGAAGTATCTGGGATTAATGAAGAAGAAGGCAGTCGAGTAAAGGCCATTCGATATGTGAACGGTAAACCTTGCATAGTCGATTTGGTTCCAGCAGTTGATAATCTCTTATCAGGAGCAGGCCTTCCTTCTGCCGCAGCATCAAAGAACGATTAAAGAGAGGAAACATGTACGTATACTATCAGAATATCAGGTCCATCACCAACAAAATTAGTTCTATTGAGATTAACATCCAGCTCTCCACGACTGTCCCAGACATTATCATCTTAACGGAGACGTGGTTGAAGCCTCACATATCAAACTCCGAGATTGGACTGGATAACTATAATATTTACAGAGCTGGTAGAAAGCAGAGGAAGGGAGGAGGTATACTTATTGGTATCACAAATCGGCTGGATATCCAGTCGGATCTAATAGTCAGTACAAGCATCGACGGGGCTGAATTATTAATTGTGAAAATGTCATCTTCTAGATGGAAAATGTTAATAGGTGCTGTGTATATACCACCCGGTCTCCCTCCAACCGTTCACCAGTCAGTGGCAGAATGCATTGATGAAATCTCATCGAAACACCCGGATTACAAACTTTTCATGAGTGGCGACTTCAACCTGCCTGACATTAGCTGGTCCAATCGCCTGCTACAGTACTCGATGAACAACGGACTGAACCCAGATAATCAACAACGAGCAGATGCCATATGCCAACTTTTTTCAAGCATGGACCTAAATCAATAGATGCCGGAGCACCCTGATAAAGGGTACACCCTGGGCCTCATCTTTACCCAGCACCGACTATTAGAGATTGCCGATCAACAAGACCAACTTGCTTCATGTGACTCTCGCCACAAAGTGTTCTTTGGTGAATTGAGGGTGCTTAGTGAATCAAAATTTCTCAGTGAATCGAGAGTGGAATTTGATCTTAGTTCTGCTGATTATAATAAAATTAAGGTTTGCATGGATGAGATTGAATGGAACTCTATATGGTCACACGATGATGTGAACGATTGTGTATCGCATCTAGGTGAAACTCTCAAAAATCTGATCAATGAAAATATTCCTCTGAAACGTCAAGTATTTTCCCAATATCTAAAGTGGTATGATAAAGAGCTGAAAAATTTGATAATTAAAAAGAAAAGTCTGCATTTGAAGTGGAAAATCAGTTCATCATTGGCTGATCATATAGAGTTCAAGAGAGTGCGAGTGCAATGCATAAGGTTATCTCGTAAAAAATACTCTGATTATATTCCATCTGTCGAAAATAATCTGAAAAGCAACTTGCGACATTTCCGGTCTCATACCAAAGACCTGAAGAAAACAAATAGTTTCCCTAAGTATATGAGATATGGAGATGAACTAGCGTACAATGGTCAAGATATAGCTAACATGTTTTCAAAATACTTTGGCTCTGTATATAGGAATGTAGAACTTGAAAATTTAGATCGTAATGATATTTGTGATTCCATTCTGGACTCTATTGACATCTCTATTGATAAACTCGATACCTTAGTAGCTGGTCTGGATAAAAACGGCAAGCCAGGTCCAGATGGAATTCCCGCTATGTTTATAAAGAAGTGTTGGCCTAAAATCAGGGAATGTGTGTTCGAAATAATCAAAAAATCATTGAGTCAAGGAGTCTTTCCATCTATATGGGAATCTGCGTTCATCCAACAAAAGTGGGGATTCCCATCGAACTGTAAACTATAGACCCATTTCCGGTCTAGGCGCGTCCTTGGTTACATATCAGAGTTGATCACGGTTACATCTGGGGTGCCCCAAGGATCTCACCTTGGTCCCCTTTTCTTCATTATTTTTATTGATGATTTGAGAGCGCACATTCCCGAGGCCAACGTACTTATTCATGCAGATGATGTGAAACTATTTTCTGAGATTAAATCACCCAGAGATACTTCACGTCTCCAAATAGCACTCTCAAAACTAGTCATTTGGTCTAAAGTAAATGGTTTGATATTGAATCTGGATGAATGCCATGTTATCTCCTTCAGTAGAGCCAATGATAAATTCCTATTTGATTTTAAAATTAATGATACAACTTTACATAGAGTTGAATCTATCTCAGATCTGGGTATAATCTTTGATTCATTAAATTTCAATGAACATATTGACACTGTCACAAGTAAAGCCCATAAATTGGTAGGTTTTATTAAACGCTCAACGTTTGACTTCAGGAGCACAAACGCTATCTTACACTTGTTCAAGACGTTAGTAATTCCAGTTCTAATATATGGCTCAATAATATGGTCTCCCTATCAGTTACAAATTCAAAAGGAACTAGATAGTGCTCAACATAAAATTCTGAGATATCTGTGCTTCGAATCAAAAACTCGAATGAAATATACAGACCATGACTACACGCAGGCCTTAGAAAAATTTAGTTTGACTCAAATTTCTCACCTACATACTTATCATGGTTGTATTCATGCATTTAAAATAAAGAATCGTCTTTTCTCAAGCCTCGAGTTTAATAACCTATTCGAAGTGAGAAACCTGAATTATGATCTCCGTTACCCAAGACATATCTCAGAAACTACAAGTAAAAATGATTATTCTTTTTTTGCCTCGGCAAACAGATTGAGACTCTCCTGGAATCTCCTCCCACCCTTCCTTCAAAATGTACCGACTGTCAAGAGCTTTAAGCCCCAACTTTTAGAAGCAATAAGAAATACAGGTGTACATAATGTCCTGCATGACCTCATTTTCTGATATTTCTCTTCATCGTATGTTCTTACCAAAATGCATTTAGTTCTCAGATACATTTCTAACAATAGTTCATACCTCTTTTTAGGTTTAAGATTAATTTGCAGCATTATTATACATAATTGTAAAAGGGCAGTTACTAACTGTATACTGTCATAAATGAAAAGAGAATAGAAAAAAATATAAGCCTCTATATTTGGTACTTGTTGCTCCCAATCATCAAAAGTAAGGTAGATTCAAGTAGCTTGCACCACTATATTTGGTGCATGGTACAACAATCCCCGGTTATCTCAATTTCATGGCGATAGAAGCTGGATGCGGATGGAATGCGAATCGTAAGTGAATCGGCGTGGGTATCACCGGATCGGTGTCCCATCGTTCATAAGATTAATATTTGTGACGTCACCTTGAAGGGGTACGTCGGTTACGACTGCGCTTGTAACAAACACTTAGTAACGGATCTGTACAAAGACTGATCAATTAACTGACGCTAATGTTCAGTTTTTATAGTTTTGAAAGATTGAGAAATTTGACCTGCTTTTGGCCATGCGCGTGACTCGGGGTTACTATGAGTTACGCGCACGGCGACAACAATGCGCTTAATAATCTTGATCGCTTAATCGAATGGAGGTCACTCGAAAGACAGGCCAAACCCAATCGAAAATCAACATTTTCCTTTTCTTCGGGCAATCTGGGTCTCCCCGGGATGGCGGGACGCCACATCTCTCCCCCCTCCCTCCTTAGACCACTCCCATCCCGTGAATGTATCCAGCGGGGCGCAGTGGTCCAACATCCCGAATTACCTGATTACCCAAAGCTATCAGGGTGTATTTTGTGTGATGTGTTTAACGTGATTCTTGCAACGTGTGCATTGAAATGTTCTTACATTGTTCTCCCTTAGGCATGAAATATCCGCCCTGGCTCTGCTGCAAGTTTTGCATTTTGCCCATCTAGTCGGCGATCTCGCTCGAGCATGCCTGCACAAGTAGCACCAGTTTTTACTTGTTTCCCCTGCCTTTGTCCGTTCCCTATATATTCTGGCTCGTACCTTATTTTGTTGTCTTTTCAGAATTTTTCATTGAATCATCCATATCCAAGTTCTTGTCAATTTCCCTCGATGTAGCTGACATCAAATCTTTTTTTTTACGTTCTGTGGCTCCTTTATTTTCGGCGTTACTTGAAATTGACTTCTGACCTGAGAAATCGAATGAAAATAAATTTTCGCTCCCTTCTGCCTCGGGTTCAGGAGATATGAATTCATAATGTGGTCCTGGTACGAGCGTAATCCATAGATCTTGCGGCAGTGATACATCACTAATTACTTTGATGGAGGGCTTCCCATTTGATGATGAGGCCCTTTGCTCGATGTCAGGAGTCGAGCTAAAAATGGGTAATTGCACGTTCAGTTGTTCATTCATGAAAACGCTCCAAGGAAGGGAATCGACGTATTCAGGCAATCCTCTATATTGCGACGAGGGAACCCATGCGTAGAATAAGCGAATCAAAGTCATAAAATGCAGCATATCCAAGCCAATGATTAGTTACATTGATGATTCATGAGATTAGTAATTGATGAGGTGATATATGACGTGTGGCTCTACTTATATGGTTGATTTGCACCAAAACACTGGAGAGCGAGTAACTTTTCTTTACGAGTGAGATTTTTTTATTTCAGTGGGATTTCATACCCTCAAATAGTACGATCTGAATAAAATATTCTCATGAACAAATCCGCGATTCGATAAACGATTAAGAAGTATTTGCAATTTTTCGAACAAATTTCCTTGGAATCCGAGTTTTGACATTATATGTCCGGATAGGATAGATTTTGATACAATCACTACATCACCTCGAAATTTTCTGGTTTTCGACGAGAATCGTCATTCTTCCGCTTTAAGGTGTCTAATTGAGATGGAAATTGGATCCTTTTTGTGAATTCAAGTACAATCTGTGCGCACGGAAGAGTACATTCATCATTTTTCGATTTTTTACTGCGATTTCTCGGAAAATTTTTCATTCGAAAAAGTTCATTTTTTCATACTATTCTTATGGTGTAATAGTCCTAACTCAAAATCGTGGCTTCAAGTGGGACAATGATCAGTTTGAAAGAAACTATTGACCTAACCACTTGAATAGGAACTCTCGCAGATGAAGACCACTCCGTGACATATACGAGGTTAGAATCAGCCCAAGACGAAAGAGCGTCGGTCTGTGAAAAAAGATTTTGCGTTGCCTCTTAGGCGGATATTCCGCATCAGATTCTGCACCGAATGCAGTGTCCGGAGATGAGGAGGTCCTCAAATCTCTTTAGTTAGCTGTGCGAAATGAGATAGTAGAAGGAGCGTGGCGTGCGATCCGAGCTCAGGCACTCGAAGAAAATTCTAGCAATACAACGAACAACATTTCAAGTTCAATCATTCGAGAATCAACCAGAGTCATCCACAAACAACTCGACAACAAGTTCATCAACAGCAAACCAACTAGTCAACATGAGCAGCAGCACGCGGACACGTGCGCAAGATGCAACTTCCATCGACAATACAAGGACAACGTCCGTATTCACGACTCAAATCTCGAGCGTATCAACGACAAATGAACATCTCGAAACGATCACCTGTACCATGCCGGATGAATCACTTCAGGATCTTCTGCATGCAGTCGCTGCAGAAATCAGCTCACTCTAAGAATCGAGGAGAAGGACAGATCTTCCCAGCACGGAGCTAGGAAAGACATTACACCATCTCGACAAAACTAATAATTTCGCAAGCAGCACGAGGTTGACACCTAGACTGGTGACGTCCGAACCGATTTATGTTCCCCACCAATTGAACCTGATTCATTAGCAGAAAAGACGAGTGAACTTGCAAGATACGTCTGCCAATCACTATCCTACCGAATGAAGTACAATGTACGATTCAAATCAGAATGAATCGTACAATGATACTCAGGTGAACAGGGGTCGATATGGAAATCTCTCGACCGATTATCAACAAGTGCCACTCACGTCAACACAGCCGTATCTAACAAGTGGCTGGGGGAGGGACACATCTACATGGAGCCAGACATTTGACGTCGAAAAACCCGTCTGTCAGTGGAAACTAACCTCCTCGGGTGGAGATGGCAATGTCGAAGAATTTCTCAAGAGAGTCGACGAATGCAAGGCACTGGCAAATATGCCAGACACGGCTTTGACAAACGCTCTGACTGAGTTGTTATCTGGGGTCGCGCTTGAATGGCATCAACAATCAAGAGAGAGATTGTCGACATGTTCACTATTCAAAAGTGATGCAATAAAATGCTACGGTCCGGACGAGCATTTTCAGCACATGTTCGTGCGACGAGCTGAGTCTAGGACACAAAGCAAAGAAGAAGAAGCCCGAGATTATATCACTCGACTGATGGCAATGATGAATAAACTTGAGACTCCTTAGAACGTAGACCAAAGAACCGGACTGCTACATTTGCAACTCTCACGATTGAGCAGTTTCGGATATTCAAATAATTTGTTCAAATTGAGAGTTCACGCGAATGGTGTTCTTCTGTTCGTGGGGTCGGCTCGTGCGGAAGGAATCCGTGTTCAGATTTTGGATAAATCAAGGCGTGAATTTATTGAGCTTATTGATCATACAGAAGCTCGAGGTGGTAGAGAGTATACATCCGCATCATGCCCGATCCACGTTCTAACTGACCCAAGCATAGTGATGCCGGCGTCTCGGAGCCGCGTCGCTAAAGAAATATAGGTATGCGGCGTCGAACGCGTGAGCATATGAATGTAGGTGTATGTGTGTATCACGAACATTGATGGAACGATGTATACATGAACATTCTCACACCTCGGCAGAGAGTATGAAATCATTTTGTGGTGATTTCATTCGTTAACAGAAAATTGAGAAAGTGTGAAATCGAATCAAGAGTTCAGTTTGAAATCAATCAGCTGAGAAAAAATGAATCCATAATACATCCAACAAATCGAGCAAAACTCAACACATTGTCCTCTGTAGTGTCATAGCAAAGGTCTGCGCTAGCACATGTGGGTTTATGCACCTCACTTTTCAACACTTCGGAGCACATATTAATCATATTTTCCACATGGTCGGAAAAGCTTGATGAGCTCTACGATCAGGAGATCCAGAGTAATTGAAGCTGTGCGAACCTGTACAATTCGAACTTTCTCATTCTGACCTGGGAAAGTCTTGATAATGCGAGCAAGAGACCATCTTGCTGGAGGTGTGATCTCGTTCCCGACTTACACAATGTCATCTACGGCGAAGTTGGGTTGAGCAACGGTCCATTTATTGCGGTTATGGAGCGTCTGCAAATACTGATGGGACCAACTCTCCCACAGTTATTGTAGCATTTGTGTAGTGAGTTTCCAGCGCCGCACAGTGAGAAATCGAGGCGAATTCCTCGCCATTAGCGCTATGCTTTTAGATGACTGCTAGCGACCACGACTTTGTTTTGATTTCTCACTGTGCGCCGGAGAGGTGATATTTTGTCATCTGTGACCTTGTTCTCAAAAGTTGGAAAGAAATGGTTCCCTAATGAGGAAATGCGCAGACGTCAGCGCTGTTAGATCCGTAGGATCATCACTCAAGGGCATGAGCGGCCTCGAATCAAGGCAGGCTTCGACTTGGTCAAGAACTGTCTGAAATTCCTCGAAAATGAACAAGGTTCTTCCCACTTCCCTCTTAATCCAAAGATACAGCGACTGAGATTAACGTTAACCATATAAGCCCATGTTAAAAAGTGATATATATATATATATATATATATATATATTAGAGTGGGCCAAATAAAACCATTTTTCTTCGATATCGATACGCTTGGGGTCGACAAAGTTGGGTTTCAACTAGTAAATGTGGGAATTTTCTAGCTGAGCGCTGAGAAACGACATCTTCCGTTGCAGCAAGAGCCGTGGGGTTTTTTTTTAAAAATTAACACAGTTGTCAATGGGAAAGTACCTTTTTTGCTGATTTTTTCTTCACTATCTTCCTAAAGTAAGACGGCGCTGATTCTCGACTTCTGAATTCCTACCCTTGAGAACCGACTCTTGATCAGACCCTTCTTCATCTCAATTTGATGCACACTGTTTTAGATATCAATCACAACCCTCTCATATTCTGTTAAAATCAAGTGCTTGTTCGCAGGAAGTCAGTGTTGTACTGAGCACTGCTCCTGTCTCCAATAAGGCGCAGTTGCAGTGAAACTATCAATGGCATCATTCTAGAGCTTGCAAGAATAAGTGATGATTTTATTGTATCTTTCCTATCAGAACCATACTTATATTTTATCTGAACAATTCATCATTTTTACAGTTTCAGGAATACTTCTTAACATTCATCATCATCATATACTTTGTACGAATACTCTCAGGCGTTGATTATGTGTAACGAAATTATGAGAAAAATTTGAATGTACGAATTGACTGATGACATGAGACATATTATAGTTTCCCCATATGTGCTCTCACGCTTGTCTTCGGTTCGAAACACACTATATTCAATGAAAATAGAAAAAAATCTCAAGTATCAGTCGACAATTCCGAGGCGCGCTCATTTTCCGATACTCATTCCAGAGATTTCATTAACGGGCTGAAGACATGCCAGCCTGTTAAGTAAATGGCGGTCAGCATCAGCCAGTTACTCAACTGACTAGACAGTCAACGAAGAAATGCATGCGCTCGTGCAAATTTTATTAACCGGCCGTGGTTACTTTACCGGCTAGCCAGTTAATTAAGCGGCGGATTTGAGTAACCGGCTACAACATATATACAACATTTTTGATGAATATAGGTATACTGTAATGCATGGGTCGTGTGTTGTAGCTCAGAAACGCTTGAGCGTTGGCAAACGCGGTTTTGCATATCCTCTTTCTGTGCCAAAAGAAGACAATTCCCAAAGTTTCAGGCAAATCTGTGATCCGAGGGCCTGACCCCCTCCTTGTAAGAGCTTGTTGATTTCTTGCGCATCGAGTGAATGAATACACTTCATGACCGCTCGAGCCCAACACCATCTCTGATAATTCTGAAATACTCCCATTGCCACCGTATTCATTCGAATTGCATTGTTCGAATCCTGAGCCCACCTTCAACCGACCGTGATCTTAGATCAGGAAAAATATGCGGGCATTTTTTTGCGGGTTGTACACGTTTATTTCACGTTAGCGGGGGCAGTTGCATATCTATTACTGTTGTCTAAGGTCGTCAAGAGCCACCTCATTCGTTTTCACTGTAACTCGTTGGAAACCATTCCTACTACCTATTCGCTGCGAGTACTGGATGGAGGAATGATGCTGATAATTCATGGGAACATAGAGAGTGAAGTGTATGGGCGGGATGGAAATCAGATTGTCAGGCGAATAGACGCGAATTCTTGTGATTTCTCAGCTTCACCCTAGAGTTTCTCAAGATTTCAGCAGAATTCGTGACCAGATTCTGGGCAATAATAAGGCCAATTCCGAAGAGTAATATATCAATCTGCTCGAATAACAATGTCCCAATAGGTTCATGACTTGTAACACCCAAAATACGAGTTATAGCTGACAATTTTGATGACATAGGATGGAACAGTCGATGCATGGGTTCTCAGGTTTTATCCGAACTGTTCGGGTACGAGACATCGTTTTAGCTCGAGCTCGCGGATAATCCGAATGAGATGTCAGTTTCATTTGCAATTCATGCTCGGATTGTAGTTGAGTGGATAGCAATCTGCACGGTATCACGATTCCATCATAGTTTCGCTATCACCTCCATCCCGAATTACAGCCGAGAAGTTTGATGACATAGGCTACCCAGTCGATGGTCAGGTTCTCAGGTGTTATCCGAATTATCCGACTATGAGATGCTCTTCCGGCTGCAGACTATTCAAACATCCGAATATACTGTAATTCCCCTTTGCAATTTATTACAAGGAAAGGGTAGTCAGATCTGGAAAACAGCACCGGGATCTGCTTCGTGTCACGATTCATTAATAGTCTCATGAGTAGAATCACCTCAAATCCGTGTCATACCTAAAGATTTCGATGACATAGTTTGGGCAGTCCTTGCTCAGGGTCTCAGATGTTATACAAACTAGTATTCGAGCATGAGATGCCGTTCAAGCTAAAGCTCACAATCGACCCGAGATCAATATTGTTTTTTACCTCAATTTGTAATCAGGTTCTGGTCGAGAGAGTAACCTGAACTGGAAATCAGCTCTTGAATCGTTTTCATGTTGCATTCTCCGAATAGGGTCCCGATAAGAACCGCCTAAAATCTGGGTCATATCTGAATATCTTGATGACATAGCATAGACAATCGATGCTTAAGTTCTCAGTTCTGTTTTTCGGAGTAGCACCTGAGAACCTGAGTATTGACTGACCAAACTATGACGACGAAATTTTAGTTATGACTCTGAATCAAGGTGATCCTAATCGCGAACCTATGAAGAAAATGTGATACGAAGGAGATTCCAGTGCTGCTTCCTCGATGATTAGTTCCGCGCGAAACAGACCTACGAAAAAGGGTCATGTCTTAAAGTTTTTTCTTGACTTTTTTATTCGATTCTATGGTACGAAATATGAACTTTCCTTTACCTATAAGGGCCCAAAAAAATGTTGTAGGTACCTTCAACGTACATTATTTTGATCTTTTGAATTATTTTCAGCGAAATAGTGAGGGTATTTGTTCAATAAAATGAATTTTTCTCGAATTCGTTCAGAGATACAGCAATGCAGTTTGCGGCATTCAAAAGGTCTTTGAAAAACCTATCGAAATCGATCTTGTAGAGTTGATTTTGATGTCTTGGGTAGTTTTATCGTTCAAAAGAGTGGAAAATATAGAAGATTGGATTTCTCGAAAAGCCAGTCTTCTAAAACCTCGAAAATTTGATATTCTATGTCAAGTGTTGTGTTCTTCCAGAGAAAAATAGTCCCGGATCCTTTTTTCGCGTTCTAATGCCTATTTTTGCCAATTATCACAAATCCATTTCCCGAGCTTTTGGAAATCTTCTGTTTTCCGCGCATGCGCAGAAATTCGGATTCTTGAAACTGATTTCATTAGAAAGCCAAGAAAATTTCCTTCAAAATGACTACCTGCCGAAGTAAATTCCATACATTTGAGCCAGAGTTGCGACGTTCAAAGGACCACTGAATCTTGATAGTTCCTCAGAGGTGGCTCGGAGATACTGGAGAAGCAGCAAAGAAAATCCACGCCTGCCTCCGTTCGATGACATCCACCGACTTGCCGCACTCGAGCTGAGGGTTCATCTTCCATATGTTGTAGTTACGGTTCAAATGCATGGAATTGGCTTCGGCAGGTGGTAATTTTGAAGGAAACTTCCTTGGCTTTCCGATGGAATTGGTTTCAAGGATCCAAATTTCTGCACATGCGTAGAAAACAGACGATTTCCAAAAGCCTGGAAAATGAATTTGTGATAATTGGCAAAAATAGGCATTAGAACGCGAAAAAAGGATCCGGGACTATTTTTCTCTGGAAGAACACAACACTTGACATAGAATATCAAATTTTCGAGGTTTTAGAAGACTGGCTTTTCGAGAAATCCAATCTTCTATATTTTCCACTCTTTTGAACGATAAAACTACCCAAGACATCAAAATCAACTCTACAAGATCGATTTCGATAGGTTTTTCAAAGACCTTTTGAATGCCGCAAACTGCATTGCTGTATCTCTGAACGAATTCGAGAAAAATTCATTTTATTGAACAAATACCCTCACTATTTCGCTGAAAATAATTCAAAAGATCAAAATAATGTACGTTGAAGGTACCTACAACATTTTTTTGGGGCCCTATAGGTAAAGGAAAGTTCATATTTCGTACCATAGAATCGAATAAAAAAGTCAAGAAAAAACTTTAAGACATGACCCTTTTTCGTAGGACTGTTTCGCGCGGAACTACTCAGATCTGATCATTCTCTCAGCGAGAGTCTGATGACAAATTGCAAGAGAGATTAACATTGAATTCAGATTAATCGAGAGCTTCATCTGCAACGGCATCACATACCATACTATACTGAGAGACCGATATGGTATACCATATCGGTCTAGCTATAGCTGTGACTATATTTTCAAAGTTGTATCAAGTATACGGGATACAGTATCCGTTACTTTCCCAGACAGTATGCATCAATATTCGGAATACTGGATGGGACTACACGATGAAGTACTCCGGAGTCTTGATATACTAATAGTTAGTATATGATAGTTGGGAATAATATACAAGGAGTAAGGGTGGCGCTGTGAATGCTGCGCGGAGGTCGCAAAGTAAACGCTGATATAGAGTACAGGAACGCTTTATAGCTCAGATCCAGAATGATCAGATTCAGATCAAAGTCAATACCTGACTATTGTTATAGTGTTGGACAAAGTTGTGGAGTCGAGATGCGCTACAGAAGCTTCATGCACCAATCTTGTCCAACATAACACACACAATATTGTGATATTTTGCAAAATCAGAAACTTTTTGTTCCATCAAGATCACTGTTCTTGACTTTCAAAACATATGAGGGTTTCCATAGAACTTTTAACTATTGACCCTCTGGAATAAAAGAAAAACTTTCTCATCGCACACGTTTGAAATGGGTTTTATGTGATTCTTAGACCTTGAAAACATGTGAAAAAAGTGGTGCCACTCTTTTCCAAACCGAGGTACAGTACCCTGCAAAAAAATGGAACACGGATACCTTCACTAAAACAACCATTACTCCGACGCGTTTGGGTTTACGCCAATTTTTCAAGAAGCATTTGAAAGATGAGAAAAAAATCTATCAAATCATGTGTTTTGAAAATTTTTTGGATCGGAATTTCATGCCTTTAATTGACTTTCAAAATTGGAAGAATTCTCATTTCAATCAATCTTCAATCATTTATCGGGAAATCACGATAGCGTGAAAATTCTTGCAGGATGTTGTAGCTCTTTTCAAGACCTTCAAAATCATTTTTTTATACATTACTTCACGGTTTTTTATACCCGAGTTACGAGCGACCTCGTACAAAGAATTTTGTACGGGTTATGTGTAACAAAAATACGGAAAAGGCCATAATCTACGATTTTGACGTAAAATCTTTAGAATTCTATGTAATAATTGCCAGGTTCATTCCAAAGATTGGTCGAAAGGATTTCCGCCCACCTCAACTCAGAAAAACTCATGACGCCATACTTTCAATACCCTCAACTCGTACGAAATTCTTTGTACGAGATCACTCGTAACTCGGGATTAAAAAACCGTAGAGTAATGTATGAAAAAACGATTTTGAAGGTCTAAGAAAGAGCTACAACATCCCGCAAGGATCCGAATGCTATAGTAATTTCCCGATGAATGATCAATGATTGATTGATATGAGAATTTTTCCAATTTTGAGTGTCAATTGAAGGCATGGAATTTCGATGAAAAAAAATTTTAAAACACATGATTTGATAGATTTTTTTCTCATCTTTCAAGTGCTTTTTGGAAAATAGGCGTAGACCGAAACGCGTCGGAGTAATGGCTGTTTTAGTGAAAGTATCCGTGTTCCACTTTTTTGCAGGGTACTGTATCTGGTTCAGAACGACATGTACGAAATTTCACACTTGAAACACTCGTGAATCAACTTCAATCGGATAGATTCGATCCAAAACATTGTCTAGACGATTGATACGGATTATATTTTGCCTGACTTGACTTTAAGATGAATTTCATCATCGATTCCTCCGAAATTCGATGTGAATTTCCAAAATCGAGTCGAGAGCTATGAGTCTTATTCCAATCTCTAGAATACACTGTGGTGTTATTTTGTTCAAATTTCAGCCATATACTATGTAAAAATCTAGAAAATCGCGATACCATCACGTTTAGAGACTTATTTAGTTTACCATCCGGATTCAAATATTCCTCCTCAGCTTCTCACAGAAATACCGATCGACAATTTGGTATTTCATCATTTTCGTAAACAACAGCCAGAGAAAGTTTTCCCACAAAACTCGGTTACATCGGTAAATGAGAGCTACAATCATAGCCAAATCAGCGCACACCTCTGAATCAAAGATTTTCTCAAAATATGAGATTGGTAGATGGATATATCATTCCACCGAAGTAGTTGAAGCATAGGTATTTTAGTTACAGCCTTATCAATTCGAAAAATCGCGTTGGCACGTTTGTAAACTACCCAAAAATCATCTTTTGCGGTCTGCTATTGACAAATCAGGATGCGTTTCAACAAAAAAGAATGTAGCCCATATTGAATGATGCCAAATACTATAAAATGCCACTCCTGCGCACTCTGAATAGTTCAAAATACTCCTGGAACACTGCAGTAACACAAAAGTTGAAAGTTCCGTGGAAACTCTCATATGTGCATGCAATTTCATGGTGAACCATCTCATTTTATCCGCCATTGAGCTTGATACGTATTACTCTTTACCTGAGTATTGTATGTATGGCGCGACAATACTCAGTAGTACCGCGTATACTAATTATTAGTATATCAAGACTCGAGAGCACTATACTCCCAACAAATTCTAATATATGCATATTCATAGTTAGTATCGCACACTACTAAGGACCGTATGGGTTTCTCAGTGTACTCTAGGAAACAGCTGGAAACTTGAGCATCGACTGTCTATGCTGCGTCATCAAAATTCGCAGAAATGATTCGGATTTCGGACAGTTATCATCGGAAACCTATTAGAGAAATGCGACATCGACTAGATTCGAGTGCTACTCCCCAGTACAGGCTACTCGCTTGGCCAGAATCTGATCACGAATCAAAATGAGAAACAATATCGATTTCGGGTCGATTGTGAGCTCTAGCAAGAACGGCATCTCATGGTCGAATATTAGTTTCGATAACATCTGAGACCCTGAGCAAGGACTGCCCATACTATGTCATTGAAATTATCAGGTATGACATGGATTTGAGGTGATACTCCTCGCGAACCTATTAAGGAATTGTGACACAAAGCAGATCCTAGTGCTGTTTTTCGAATTGACTGTCCACTCCTGGTCATAAATTGCAAAGGAAAATTACAGTATATACAGATGATTCAATGAGCTGCAGCTGAAAGAGCATCTCATAGTCGGATAATTTGAATAACACCTGAGAACCTGAACATCGACTGACAATCTTACCATATCAAAATTCTTGGCTATATTTCGGATTGGAGGTGATATCATAGTGAACCTATGATAAAATCGTGATACCTTACAGATATGAGTGCTGCTTTCTCCTCTGGGCTATTCACTCAGGCACAATCTGTTTACAAATTGCGAGAAAAATCGACATTATATTCAGATCATCTGCGTGCCCGAGTTGGAATGGCGTCTTGTATCCAAACAGTTCGAATAACACCCGAAAACCCATGCATCGACTGTCCGATTTTATGTCATCAAAATTTTCAGCTATCACTCGTATTCTGAGTGTTTCAAAAAATGAACCTTTTCGGACATTATTGAAGTTAGTGTCTTGTGGATCTTGGAGGGCGGGGTGTCGTTCCGTCCTCCAAGATCGACAAGACACCAACTTGAATATTTATCATCAAGGATGGAAAATCAACAATATCTCTTTGCTATTCAAACATTGTTATGCCAAGCAGATTGATATATCACTCTCCGATATTGACTTCACTATTGTCCAGAATCTGATCACAAATTCTGCTGAAATCTCGATCAACTCTAACATGGAGCTGAGAAAACGATACCACGCACAGATAGCTCGAACCATATCACTTTGATCAATTCTGGAATACTTTTGATGACACCATGATCATTCTCATCGTATCGCACTGGTATTGAGTTTAGCTCAACATACGCTCAATCTAGAGACAAGGAACATGTCGGCATTTTTAGTGTGAAATATACTCTAGGTGTTGAATTCCACGTCGATTGGTGCACTCGCAATCTTATCGATGTTGGCTAATATCGTGAAGTCTCACCTCAGACTTATTTGCGGATTTGATTGCCTTCCCAAGTTTTGGGATTGATTCCCCCCCCCCGACAGAATTTTCGGTCCTAGTGCCCGGTTATTTCCGGGTGTGTTTGACTTCCCAGGTTGTGGGGTTGATTCTCTCCTCTGACAGAACTTTTGGTAGGAGCATCTAGTTATTTGCGGGCTATCGCTTTCCTAGTCTCTCAACATGAATCAGCTATTTTAGCTGATTTGCAGCTAACGTGAACGGATTTCAACTGAAAATCAGCGAAAATAGCTGATATTCAGTCGGAATCCGTTCGTGTTAGCTGATTCATGTTGGGAGAGTCGATTTTGTGATTGATTTTTTCTCCTGACAGAATTTTTGGTCCAAGCATTCGGTTCTATACAGAAATATATATCACGGTGGGGAATGAAATTTTGGGTTGAGAATACTGCATCGACTAGCCGATGATTCTTCCGTGTATATTTTCCCAATATGAACGGTATGAATTTTGGTATCATACTCGCAGTGAGCAAATGATGCATCGGTGCGCCAGCGTGAATGTCAGTATGACCTGTCGTACACTCGATGGTTCCTTCCCCTTGGTGCTCGTGGCCTCCCTCTCACGGGAAGCGGAGAGCTACCGATGGCCATCTTTTCCCACCTTTCTCTCTGATGATCTCTAGCTTTCTCCGATTGTCTTTCCTTGTTCTTCGAAAGATCTTCAGCGACCTCTCCGAATTTACCAGGGTACAACAGTTAGTTCCCCCTCGTCCAAATCCTTTTTTTTTTTTTTTTTTTTTTTTTTTTTCTAAAGGTGGTTGTAGGGCGAATACGCTGCGACGTACGAAGGAGAGGCACCGGTCAGCCAAACACGGCTGGCCAGCACCTCCCAACAGTCCCGGGCTGGAATCCGCATCGATACGGCCATCCGAACCGGGTAAACCCTCTCTTTCTTCTCCGTTGGCGCCGGCCATTGGACAAGGGAGAGATCCACCAACTTACGAATCCGGCCCCGGCACCGCGTGAGCATTACTTCAGGGCCGGTGGCGTCTCGTGCTCAGGATCGAGCGTCTCTCTTCTCACGACTCGCAGGTGTTGTTTCCCTTTCTTCGACCTTCTTCCATCTCTTCATTCTTCATTCTTCTTTCTTCTTTCTTCGATCTTCTCTCTTCTTCCTTCCCTCTTCAGTCCATCATATTCCTCCTGGAACCATTTGGACCTCTTCTGTTTGAATCGGCAGGTTTACTGTAATTCACCGGCATCGAGGCGCCTCACCTCCCTCTCTCTCTCCTCCTTACGGGTCATCACCAGCTTGATGTATCCGGTAACTCTATGCCATGTCTCCTGGTTGCGAAGTAAGTACGGGACGAGTTTCTCAGGTGTCAGTTGAGCACCCAGCCATCCATCCAACTCGGCGCGCTCTCTTTGTGTGTCGTTGCACGTGAACAGGGCGTGTTCAGCGTCATCCCAGTTGTCCTCGCATGACTGACATGCTGGGGATGTCCTCTTCCTGAACCGGGTCAGATAGGCACCGAAGCAACCGTGGTCACTCAGTGCTTGCGTCGTCCAGTAATCTATCTCTCCGTGGGTGCGTTCCGTCCATTTGGCTACGTCACGGATCAGCCGGTGCGTCCATCTAGCCATTTGCAAATGACGAATCCCACTCAGTTTGCCAATGCTCAAGGTTTCCTTCTCGTTGTCGAGGATGATCTCCTCCATCGCTCGTCCAAATCCTTACATTAATCTCTCATGAACCGTCCTTCCGTGATGCAAATTTGATCATCTCATTGATGATTTGGACAATAATTTAAATCCTCCAAATATTCTTTACAGAGAGTGTGTACAAAATACCAGGAGATGATGTTCATTTCTATGGCATATTCACAACGTCAACAAATGGTTTGATAGGATCAGCTATCTGTTCATTCAATATTGGTACAATCCAGGAGGTGTTTCGGGGGAAATTCAAAGAACAAGCTACCAGTAGCAGTGCGTGGCTCCCTGTGCTGACCAATAAAGTACCGGAACCGAGACCAGGACAGTGTGTGAATGATACTGAAACGCTCCCCGACACAGTTCTGAACTTCATAAGATCTCATCCCCTCATGGACTCAGCTGTATTGCACGAATACGAGAAACCAGTTTTTTTCAAGCGTGATCTGCTCCTGACCAAGTTAGTCGTGGATAAAGTCCGCGTAGAAATTGACGGGATGGATTCCCATTTTACAGTATTCTATGCTGGTTCAAGTGAGTGATTTTTGTTTTACCAGGATAAACTGCTCATGCATGGATGCCTGATTTGTGGACAAATTAGGTGCTTATGCATATGCACTCCATCATGAATAATCTCAGAACTTTAGGAGTAGGGATCACTGTGGTATTCACTTCGTGAGAGAAAGGCAAAAACTCAGACCGGGACTACTCGCCATTGATCCTACATGACCTGAAGCCTATAAGTGTTAGATCAACCCGATCAAGGCAAGCAGACCGGATCTTCGATATCGTATGATCAACATTTTTCCGGGGGTTCATGGCTTTTGGGAGCCAACGAGATAAGCTAATTTAGATGGGAATGAATCCAGATCTATCAGAGAGGCAATTATACGGATGAACCTTCTTCAAAATACTCGGGGCACATTCTGTACCTTATCTCAGAATGTATTCCACGTGTTTCTAAGATCGCAGAAGGACGAATGACCCATACGTGTGAATTTTGATCCAGTAATATATCGAATCTTTGTCATTTCTTGTGCTCTATTCCCTTCCAACATAACCCTCACCCTCGTTTCTGAGACGGGATCAGGATAGTGTATGTAAAAGATTCCAGCTCAGGCGTTGGTGAAGAGGATCCCCTTAAATTCATTTTAATGATTAAAAATCTCGAGTAAAACAAATCGGCAGCCGGAGTTAAGTCCCAGATATAGGAATGCGTTGCTCCGAACTTGATCGAGATGGACCATTCGAAATGACCCATTGACATGCTGCAAATACGTTGTTTGCCTGCCAGTAGAAATGAGAGGCTGGAGGGATAACAATTAAGGCTTAAGCGCCAAGATGTTCCGATCTTCTTGAACACTCATACTTATGTGATGTGGGGAGTTTCGAGCATGAGACTCTCACCTCCCCGCGCCACGCCGACGATGCACCAGCCGTCGCAAATGCATCGTCAGCTTTCCTGACGGAAACTCGCGCGTTTCCCCCCAAAGCGCAAAGGCGCGTCGCGACCCATCGTCGTGGACGACGGGCCTCGCCGCGTCAGACCGCTCAGACCAATCTAACAATTCGGACACTCTCTCTCACTTCAATACTTCCATTAAAGTCACTATTCACTTGGTATAGCTCGTGTTCATTCTGAAAGCGCCTACCCACGTCACATCTCTTTTTGGTGCTAGGTGGGGAAGTTTTCCGCGAGTTCAAATTTTTTTTTGAAAAATTTTCTCTCAAAAATTTTTTCGGATTCTGCGATTTCGCGAGAGTGTCGTGAAAAAAAAGTGACTGAGAGACGAGAGTTGAGCCAAGCAGAATCCAGCCGAGCCGCAACCTCAACCAAACCCACAAGGAAAATGGAACACACCATCAACGCTCATCTCGAAAGAAGGATGACCAAATTCAATTCAACTAGCCGATCATCGCCCACCCGGCCCACCCGCTCAATCCACGCAGAGTGGCATCAATGAGCACCACCAGCTCGAGAAGATGGCTAAACAGGCTATCTTCATCATCATCGATGGAATCTGGAAACAACGATGGATGCCCAGCTACAACAGTACATTGCACAACGGCACGTCACCCATGCAGCAGCGCGCTTTACATCAATGCCACGTCGCAGCAATGAGTAATGTACTTCTCAAGTTATGATGTGATTTCGCAAGTCGGTACCGAAAATTTCATTTGACGATTTTTGCCATTAGTATTCAGCATTTATTTAAGACTCAAATATGCCTTTGATTGCTAAGAACACTCCGATGTTCGCCAAAATATGATTCGATTTGGGAGAGTGTATTATTGAAGAGATATAATCTCTGAAGTGCCATACAAATAATTCCACGTGAGATGATTTTTCGTCAAATCCGTGTTGTGGGAATGATATTATTGGAACAGAACCGATACGGCTGTGCCCATATGAGTTGATTTTGATTTGAACCCAACACGAGATAAAGTTTGTTATATTATTTCTCGACACGTGGATTGATATTTCATATGGTATGAACAGTGAATTTAATTTGTGATCCCAATCGAATCTGATTTTTGGACTGAATTTTGAGTCTTCTTGAAATATTCAAAGATGGACGATATCGAAAAAGTTGAGTTAGAATGGCAGAAGATATGGCTGCAAATACTGACAGGCTTGTTCCTACCTCAAGGTGTGAATGAAACGGTACATAGCTTTGCTGAAAGTATGAGAATTTCGCTGAGGAGTATGAATTGTGCCTGGCATGATGAGTGTGAGAGCCCTTCTGAGGAAGAAAAATTGATATGGGCACGCGAGGCCGAAAGTTTAATAACGTGGAGATTCTGGAAAAGTTTAAGACAAGAGTATCGAGCGATGCTTCCAAAGGTCGAGCCTGACTCTTTCGAAGAGGCCATTTTCATGGCTAAAGCTGTTGAATATCAATTGAATTACGTCAATTTTCAAGCTGCAATTAATTCACAACGGTACCCGATCATTTCCAGGAAAGAATCCACTTTTGAAATTTCAAAGAAAAGAAACGAAATGACTGAAAATGGTCGCGAGAGAAACTACAAGATTAGAATTGAGAAATTGTCCATATATAGAATTCATGAATATGTCAGACCAGAATTTAGTAAAATTGAGAGGAAAAAGTCAATTAAAGGAGCAAACTTCATCGTAGAACTCGCCCAATTACAGAGACGATTGAAAATAGGACGGCTCAATATATCAGAAGGTGGTGGAAATTTTTTGCACGTTGAAGAAAATCAGATTTGCGATGATGAAACATTCAAAAGTTCTGAAACACATGATCAGCAGAGTTCAGTAGCCGATGACACGCCCAACAAAAAATGTACGAAATTGGGAGTTTCTGAAGTAAATGCAGGCGTAGCCGTGGAGCCTTGTAAAGAACAGAGCCAACAATTTAGAAAAGTAATTGTTACAACATGCAACCAGCTCAAAAATACGAAGATGAATGTTGAAATTGAATCGACTGAAATAAGTCGAAAGCTCACTCAAACGAGATATAACGATTTTCCACGATCGAAATACATCGATCGTCAACTTTTGAACGTGAGCGAGACATTAATTTCTGGAGATTCGATTGAAAATAATGAATGGACAAATTCGATTTTGAAGCCAGGTACTGGCAAAGGTCCAAAGCAAACCATTTCTTGTGCTATCAATCATTCAATCGGAAAAAGCAAGCACGGTGAGGAAGTGCATGAAGCTCGTCACGTTATAATCGCTCAAGATAAAATCTTGGAAAATCGCAGGCTTGAAAAGGAACTTGAGTACTTACAGCCCGTTTGCATGGATTTTGATGACATTTTGAAGAGCAGTATCAGCAAAACTTTTCTTTCTGAAATGCATGTTCATGAGAATTATGCGACTCAAAACTGCGGACCTGCTGCGGTAAAAGAACGCCAAGTCACAGAAATCAAAGAGCTACGTGTGCTGGTGCCCTCAGTCACTTCGGCGGTAGACATTCATCCGCACGAATTCCAAACGAGCATGAGAACCAAGCGAGCTCACTCGAATAATGTCACGTCATCGATTTTTCGTAAAATCATTATTCACAATGTGGGCAGTGAATCAAATTTGATCTCAAACGTATTCGAGTTCGAAGTTCAATCCATTCGACGGATGGAATCATTGAGAAATCCAAAATGGATCGGCGATCAAAATCTGTCGCAGATAAAAATCAATTATATTGCCTTTCAAAACCGGCCGCCTCGCGAAAAGCCACCATGGGCATTGGGGAACAGTGAACTAGCACAACCTCTGCAAAAACTGCTTAGAGTAGACGAGCATGCATTCCGCTACAGAGAGAATGTGTCATTCTTTGCGTCATGTGATGGGTATACAAATACTGAAACGATTGCTCCGCTGCTTGAGAGGGATTATATCGAGGCAAAAACGATGCAAACGCGGAACTTTTCAATTAGCGACATTCACGAATCTCAAGCAGGCAATTTGAGCATCTTTGCAGCTTTCGTGAAAGATTATATTGGCGAGAAGCCATTACGAAAAGACATCAAAAAGGTATTACAACATTTAAAAAATTCAGTCCGCAAGAGAGGTTTGAAGAGCATAGGGATGACACAGGATAATCAGATTTTTTCGCCAACTTTGTGGCCGAAGATAGTTTTATTATTTGAACAAGTATTTGAAGGATTACCTATCAAGGCTGTGCTCTTCAAACACAACCTCAAAGTACCTTCAGCAAGCGATCGATAAAAAATCATCAACGAATTTCACGCATCGACGAGCGGAGCCCACCGCGGGATGAATGAAACGTACAATCAACTCGCGCGCAGTTATTATTGGAAGACCATGCGTGAAGATGTCGAGGGTACAGTCGAGCGATGTGACGGGTGCGCAATTGACAAATTAGTACGCCAAAAAGTACGCCTGCCACTGAGGCTGGTTGACACACCAGCACGCCCGTTTGACAAAGTTGCAATTGATTTTTATACGCCACCGTGCCCTTCGAAAAATGGTTACAAGCACATCTTATCAGTCCAGGATCAGCTGACAAGATATGTCATCCTGATACCAACGCGTCATGCAACAGCTCACGAAGTAGCGAGAGAACTATTGAACAAAGTGATTGCTTACTTTGGACCACCCGGCTCAATTTTGAGTGACATGGGCAAACACTTTATTAATAGAATTTTGGAAGATTTCGCAGAAGCTCTTGGTATACGGAGATATAACACATCACCATACTCCCCCATGAGTAACGCCATGATTGAGCGAATGCATGCCACGTTGACTGAATTCCTCAAGGCCTTCGCCAAGGACCGGTCGGATTGGGACAAAGTACTACCAATGGCACAGTTCTCGATTAACGCCATGGAGAGCGCGTCGACAGGCTACCCTCCATTCACTCTTATACTGGGTCACAACGTCAGGCTGCCAGGACCAGGCAAACAACAGGAAGACCCACCGACCTACGACGATTATGTAGAGGACAGAAGGACTGAACTACAACAGATCCAGACCCTGGCTGCCCTCCATGCCAATTACGCTAAGTATCGCTATAAACATAACTACGATATGAAAGCCTCGAATCCATGCCATTTTCGCGAAGGCGAATTAGTCTACGTACTAAAGTTACCAATTAAGCATAAATTAGCCCCCCAATATACAGGGCCATATGAAATCGTAGATATAAATTACAAAACGAAGAATGCAACTCTCATAAATAATGACACCACGAAAGTGGTCCGCATCGATCAAATCAAGAGACGCGCAGAGGTCAAGACTGACATGGCCGAAGCCAACTTTTCAATGCAAAAAGCTGACGTTTTGATTTTAAAAACCTCAGAAGAAAAACTTGATGTCCCAGCAGACTCGACCTCGGCCGTCGTAAGAACTACTCCGGCCCAGGGACGAGCCGCTGAAGATGACGAAATTAACCTACAGTACGAAAATTCAGAACGAAATCAGTCTCGCGCAATTTTTCCGTAGCAAAAGAGATCATGAAAACAGTAAGAAAGCGACTTCGACCTTGACCGTCGTAGGAATTACTCCGGCCCAGGGACGAAGTTCGCATTACAAACCGAAATTCAAACCGATTCACTTTTTGAAAATGTTGAGAAATTGATTTTCATACGATAAAGTATTGCAAAGAAAATTTTCCTCCACAGTACAGACAGAGCACGGTGTGCCTGAACGAATTTTTTTCACAGTGAAAACTCCCTCTGAGATTATTTTGGTTTCTGATTCTACATGTTTGGGGCATCATTTCCCCACGAAAATTAAAATCGCGGGCTGAGCCCTTTTGAAGGGATGTCATTTGGAACATTTTTCGGACCCAGTCTAGGAATGCCCAAGTGATATAGCTCATCCCTCGTTGGATATGAGCCCAAAATCGAGTTTCTTCACTCTCTAACACTAGTTCTCAGAAAATGTGACCGGTTTGGATCCTTCTGAGGCTCGTTGAGGTTGGGCACGTACCCTGAAAACCCTTCAAAAATGCAAAAAACCAATCTCTTGATGTCTCATTTAAGGTATGTCTACTGGGACAATCAGGATGGAAAATTTGAGCGAGCTGCGTTGATTGACAGCGACGCGACCTCGCCGTCTTTTTATGCACAATCACGTATACACAACAAAGCAGCTCGTACACGCACATGCTCACACACACACGCTCTCCGCGAGGCAGAGGATCAACATTGCGCACATACGAAAATCACAAACATTCGAGCCCTCGTGTAAACAAAATAGATGGGCACGGGTTCCTAGTTTTGGCAAGGATGAAGACAAGACTCGAATCAATGACATATCAATTTTTCAGCGAGTTCTCTGAAGAATTTTCGGAGCATTCCTGAGAACGGCCCAAAAAAGTTGCCTTCTGCTGCGCCGCTCCTATCCTTCGCGTGTTACGAGCTCGAACTCTTGACATCGAAAACTCGAAAACAAAATGGACAGGCTATTCGAAATTTCAGTAGAAGGTGTGCTATGGGTAGTTGAACCACCACACAAATTCCCAGGAGATTCTCTAAATTTCACAAAACTCGGAGACATACTTCAATAACCCTTGGGTAGATTGGGGCCAAAAATGCACTTCTTTAGTGATATAGGCGTAAAATCGGCTAGGAATCGAAGCTTTCCTATTTTGTGAGAAGCATTTCTGATTCCGGACGAAGACATAGAGAATGACGAGAACTACGTTGAAAATTGATTGGATCAATCTCATTCGGCATAGTTTTCAGTGATTAAGATAGAATAAGTCGAAAGTACCGAATATTGCTAGTAATGTTGTAAGAAAGTTGCGGGTCATTTTGGATCG
This sequence comes from Eretmocerus hayati, assembly GCA_029851415.1. Classification (NCBI taxonomy): domain Eukaryota; kingdom Metazoa; phylum Arthropoda; class Insecta; order Hymenoptera; family Aphelinidae; genus Eretmocerus; species Eretmocerus hayati. The sequence goes on from CM056743.1 coordinate 110,918,417, forward strand.
GCCCAAAGTTGATTTCCTGACATTTCAACGTAACGAACATGAAAAGAATGCGTGTCCAGGTCTGCAAGCTGGTACATTTGAGAACTTGAGTCGGGGAATATTAGAGAGGGGGGGGCATTTTAGGCACACTTGCCTTATAAGGCATTCAGGAACGTGAAAGGAGATATTTCCTTCTTTTTCAATCTTTTTCCACGTTGTACTGATGAGATTCCTGAAATAGTCAGAATCGTGGATTGTCATTGAAACCGGATCATTTCAAAGCACCCACCTGATCTACTCTGAGTTGTTTGTATGACGAACTGAGTGAACGGATGATCAGATTTTGAGAGGATGAACAGATAGTTTCGGTCAGTCAAACGTCAAGTAAGCTTATTAGATGCCTACCTTCAACATGACTCCCTGGCCCCAAGGCATGTACTTAGTCTCGTAACCAAAAGGTCGTGGGTTCGAGTTGGTTCGAATCCCACTCTCAGCAAAATCTACGAGTTATGTAGACGAGCTTCCTTTCGGTTTTTTCACCGTAAAATAGTGATGAATTGACATAAGAAATTCCTCGCCATCACCTGAACATCACAAAAGACATGATTTTATTGGAGTTCGTTATAATGTACATTACAATTTCCATCACAAAAGACATCGTGATCGAAATTGTAATGCCCATCACACGATTATTCCCAATATGGCGTTTCGGAGAGCCCAAACGGTAAATGGTCATTCCTTGAATAAGACATCAAGAGATTGGTATTTGCATTTTCAAAGGGTTTTTAGGGTACATCCCCAACCTCAACAAGCCTCAAAAATATCCAAAGCGGTCACATTTTCTGAAAACTAGTGTTAGAAAGTGAAGAAACTTGATTTTGGGCTCATATCCAACGAGGGATGAGCCATATCACTTGGGCGTTCCTAGACTGGGTCCGAGGAATGTTCCAAACGACATTCCTTCAAAAGGGCTCAGCCCGCGATTTTAATTCTTGTGGGAAAATGATGCCCCAAAAATGTAGAATCAGAAATCAAAATGATCTCAGAGGGAGTTTTCACTTTGAAAAAAAATTCATTCAGGCACACCGTGAGAGGCGCGCAGCAGAGCAAATTCATAACACGGTTGGGAGACACACCGGGAGTACTCGTAGAACGCATGGCTTCACTGTTTACAACGTCAACAACGTGGAAGATCGTCCAGCGCATAGAACTCGACAATTTGGCATCGACCGCAGACACATTGAGGGAAGCATGGGTCCAACTCAGCACAGCCTGCAGCGACAAACTACATAACGCGCAATTGAATTCAATCCACGGGCAGATCGTCGAGACGAGCAAGGATGAGAATCATATGTTGAATACACTTAATTTTAAAAATACTCGTACACGCCGGTCGTGGCTTCCGGTCATGGGAAGGGGCATGAAAGTAATGTTTGGGACACTCGATGAACGTTCAGAGAGTAAGCTCAGGAATGTCATTGAAACGAGAGCGAATGATACGAGACGTATAGCAGAACTGCTGGCTAATCAAACAGAATTGATCGAGAGTAAATTAGGCAAAAATTCCATGGAATTAGCCAAACTTCAAGATGCAATAGTAAAAGTCAGAGGAAATTTGGAAAACCTAACCGATAATGCGGTATGCTAAGATACCATTGAACTTATCCAGGCATTAGCGAATAAATATTCATCAGACGTCAGAACTCTAATAGAAATTGTATCATTCTCCGCTCAGGGTTCAATTCATCCCCATTTTATGACACCGGAAACTATAGAGAGATCAGAACAAGCCATCCGTAATGCCCTTCAAGAAGTGAAATTTCCAAGAATTTCAGGTAGCGAATCGATTGCGGGAATAGAAAAAATTTCAAAAACATCTATGATATTGATGAACAAAACAATGATTTATTGACTGGAAACCCCACTTCTTGACCTAACCGAGTATGTGCTCTATAGAGCATCAGCTCTCCCAATTTCGCAAGAGATGAGTTCTAAATATAGAGACACATTCGCTTACGTGTGGCCTAAACGTCACTTCTTCGCGATAGACACCGTCGCAAACACATATATAAGCTTCCCTCGCAGTAATCTGGCGGATTGCACGGAACTCCGTGACGCGATGAATTGTAAAAATTACCCACCGGTTAGGGAACTCATTGAGAGATTTCCTTGCGAAATTGAGATGGCTCTGAATCGAACGATCTCAGACATCACACAGTGTGACGTCAGAGTGACGAGGATGCAGGAAACCTACTGGATGAGACTCCACGAACCGAACTCATGGGTGTTCTCGACACTGAATGATGAGAGACTTTTCATACAATGTCGAGGAAGCGAGCACTTGTCGATACCGATCAATGGTTCGGGAATTCTGAAACTATTACCGGGATGTATGGCAGTCACAGCCAACGCACGCTTGACAGCATCTAAAGAAATTATTATATCCGAATTTGCGCCAATTTTCCAGAAGTTGGACCTGAATGTATCACATTTAATGAGCAAACATGAACGGGAGATTGACCGAGACCACCTGCTCGAGGCATTGGAATTCACATTCCAACAGGACCAGATATCGCTGGCACCAACACACATTGAGGCACTGGAAGCAGCACCGAGTCTACGCGACATTATCTCGAAGGCTCGAGAGATTAGCAAGTACAAAAACGTATCGAAAAAATTTATTAATTTGGAGGATAGCCTCACAACGTATCTTATTTTGGCAGCCGCCATATTAATAATCGCGATTCTAGCGATGAGGGTTTTTGGAAAAATAATAAGCCCATATTTGACAATATTAAATACGGCAAGATCTTTCATATGTTCAGAAACCACTGGGAAAAGTTACTCAAGAGAAGGCGCAGACGAGGGGATCCCGATGCACATATTGCACCAGGTGGTTCACGTTGGAGACCACCCCAATCCACTGCAACAACGTAACGCACAAAGTAGACGCACGCACGCTACCCGTCGGTCGCCGCCGCACGAGCACGACAACCTCAACTCCAGAAATCATCAGGCGCAACGCATGCTGTCGGACCAGCGTAGCCGACGAGCACGCGAATAACAGTAGCAACCACACACTATCACCATCAAAATCCACGCCAAGCAGTGTCATCTAACATCATCGATGATTACCGGTACCATATGGGTGAATAATTTTAAGCGAAAAGAGAAATAAAATTTTGAAAGTCACAAGCGAGTGCAGAGTAAATTTACCACGATAATGGAATGAAGAAAAGCCAGTTTTGACAAAGATCAAAGCTCAAAGGAGCATGAATACAAATGAGCCGATTTATTGACAGGAGAGGTGAGGGGGAAAACGTACATACCACACTACATACAGCGCCCACACAAGTCACACAATACGATCGAGAATCACAATTACCGAGAGGTACTCACCACACGTAAAGGTGCAATCCAAAAACACATTGCTGAAAAAAAATCTGCATGGGGTGGAGATCATATATCCCCAAGAGCAGATAGCGATGGCATGGCACGAAAAGTTGAGAATGCCAGGTCGCGTTCCGCGACCGCATTCGGGCCGCAGTGCTAGATACACGGTCCAGAACGCGGACCCGGATCGCGTACCTAAGCTCCACCCGTCCGAGCAGACAGCACCCAGCAGCGCAGCAAGTGCAGCAATTCACACAAAACACAACCACCGTGGGACTCTCTTCACATACACTAGCATCACAATTCACGAAACACGGCAAATTCAAGCCCTCGGAAAAGCTCGGAAACTGAGCAGAACCAGAGAGGAACTCGAAAAATTCTGAGAGTTCGAACGCGCGGATCTGTCCGGGGAGACAGCCAGATTGGCACTGCCGATGTCGGTATTTGACATCAAGAACCGGGATCGAGCAACCTCAGAGTTAGAAGAACAAACTCAGACCACGGGCCCCGTTATCAACTCTTAAGAGAAATGAAGTAGGCAACACTGTACATACCATGGGTCAACTGAATAAAGCGAAGTATATAAGTCTCCTTCGGAGGCTGAATATGACAACTCAGCACGGCACGGTCTCGAAAGACGACCGTTGCGTTGCGAAGCATATCAGTAGGATCGGGTTACGACCATGCCCCGAATCACGAAAATCAATTTCGCCGAATTTCCAAAATTTTTCAGGAAACCTCATGGGAATAACACTTTTATTACCCAAAGGACACACCTTTCAAATTTCAGCTCAATCGGACGTTTCGTTCCGGAGCTATAACTTGCACCGCAGTGCACCCAAATTACACGCGCCAAGACCACTTTTCACCGCGAGACACATCACCCGCGCCACAAAAATGCCGAAACTCAGCACAAAACATAACAGGTCACCTTCACTACACACGCAGATACCCAGGCAAACAAGTACAGAGTCATTTTGAACCCCACACCTAGCTCGAAGTCGAGAAAACGGCCGAATTTTCAGACAAATTCATCGAAAAAGTCAACTCCAGCAATTTTTGAAAAAAGTTGGGAAAGCGTGAAAATCCATTTTGTTAATAATCAGGTACCTCAAATAACACCTAGAAGTACCCGTTCTCATCACTTTCATCGGTAGGGAAATCTCAGAATCACAGAAATCTCAATTTGAGACGTTGAAACTTATTTGTCAAGAATTACAAAAAAATGCGTATTTCAACCTTTGAAACGGATACCACGACGTGAATTTTAAGAATATAACCTTTGTAAACATTGATGATCGTTACAAATGTATATAGTTAAATATACCAATAGCCACAAAGTTCATTAAGAGCTTGAGAAACGAAATCACAGAAGTTCAGACGGAAAAATGTAGGTTTCCAACACGTAAAACGGGCATAGTCCAAATCGCAAATTTCTCACCTCATTTTCCAAATCTGGTTACAAGATGGTGAAAGATAGATAGTTTAACATAACAGGTTGAAAAGGAACGAACAGCAAAAACCCGAGAGCGAACAGGAAAATTTTATGATCAAAAAGTTATTTAGTCAAATTCCACCCGAAAAGGCTACTGTCAGCCCCAAAATAGGTGCGCATCTGGTCATAAGTGTAATAATTTTGATGTTATCAATGTAGAAATTTGTACAAAGCTTCTTTAGGATATATTCTACTAGAATCAAATTCGACCGACAAGCCGAAAATTTTTTGACGACTACAGTAAAGCGAAAATTCACGTAAAATGCACCTTTTCATGCGTAAACGAGGGTACCCAGAAAAGTACCGTAACTCGGACAATTCTTATTCGATTTTGACGTTTCAAGGCTTAATTTGAAGGTCTTTCCGAGAGCTATCTGACCATATCAGAGAAAAATGCCAGAAAAATCGAAATTTTGAAAATTTTAATAGTTTAAGGTTCATAATTTTACATGCCGAAAGAATCATTTGGCATGAAATTCCAAGAAAAACTCCATGTAGTATTTACTTTGAAAATGTCGCAATATATCCATAATCGAGATTTAAAACCAACTCGAGAAAGAAAAAGATCTCTTGTGGCTGATGGAAAATAATTCCACAGCTGCAAGCGATAAAAATAATACAGCATTATACCTCAGTATATCTATACATAACATACCTATTGTATGCGTACGAACAGAAAGAGAAACGGTAAGAGAACCCGATAGAAATAATCCGCCTCTCCTCAACTCAATTTTTCAGCATTCACGATTTCGACAAACACTAATATTGAAATCCGACCATGGACATTTATATTAATTATATGATTTGTTTACCATCTATATTGTTATTATTATTCAGGGAACTGTTCATATAAAAATGAACCTTGTTGGGTAGAAATATATGAAAAAGAAATGAGACATAGAATCTCATATAAATAATCTTAGAATTAAGGAACACTGTGTATAAACAACTTATTGTTACTAATTTTTAAGTGTCTCAAATATTTTTATAACTTTGTAAACTACCTATCAGACTGAGATATAGAATCTCATGCCAACAAGTATGAATTTAAGAAATATCCATTTATCAACAAATCTTACTGTTAATAATTTTCGAAATTTGTCATCAAACAATTTCACGATTTTGCAAACGGGTGTTGAACAAACTTGTAGTTTTGATTAGACCATTGTGAAAAATCACATTCTGGACATCTAGAAATAAGGGAATATAATTATTTAAGTTGAAAAAAAAATGATTATAAAGAGGGAGAGTTCGCGATAAAGAATTGTCAACGTGATACTCACAGACATTGACACTCTCGCTCTCACATGATTTCATACACACACTAATACTAACACACGCTCGTTCGTGCGAGCGCTACTTCATTATATGATTCCAAAGCATATGAATTGAAGGCTGTCCAAGAGGCCACAACTGCTGTAACATTATAATATAGGTCACCGCATCGGGACGATGCGAGACTCCGGCCAGGCACGCATGTGACGTGGGGAGTTTCAAGCATGAGACTCTCACCTCCCCGCGCCACGCCGACGATGCACCAGCCGTCGCAAGTGCATCGTCAGCTTTCCTGACGGAAACTCGCGCGTTTCCCCCCAAAGCGCAAAGGCGCGTCGCGACCCATCGTCGTGGAAGACGGGCCTCGCCGCGTCAGACCGCTCAGACCAATCTAACTATTCGGACACTCTCTCTCACTTCAATACTTACATTAAAGTCACTTTTCACTTGGTATAGCTCGTGTTCATTCTGAAAGCGCCTACCCACGTCACACTTACGTGAAAGATTCGCCCGCTTTGCTTGTGTCACGTGGATAGAGGTGGAGATCAGATCAGTGCCTGATCTCACCTCTCCCCTTCGTGCCACGATGACGTTTCACCCGCGACGGCTACGCGGCCGCGCAACGTATGTTTGCGGTCTGCCGGCCATGGCGGATGCACCGTCAGCACTTCGATGGAGCGAAGCACATCCCCACTGTTTCGGTCTCTGCTGCAACGCGGACCGTGGTCGTCGACGACGAGCCGCGCGGCACCCAGACCGCTCGTATCAACCATCAGAATCACATCTCTCTCTCGAGTATATTTCATTTGACATTAATCCTATATATTGACATCACTCAGCCATGATTCGATCGAATTGCCCCTCCTTCCCACGTATCACTTGATTTATACGTCACTAGAGTAACGTCCACGAATACCGGGGAATTGGTATATGCGGAACTCACTCCAATTGACCCCTTCCCCGTTCCGCGGCAGCAAACTCCAGATAAATATTATACGCGAATCATATTTATGGGAAGCAAACGTGAATATAGGCCATTTCGGAGAATTTCCGTCAGAGCCGTCATTAGGGGACTCTGGAAAGAATCCCAAAGGAGTTCTTCCAGTTTGCACAATGTTTGAATAGTACCATAATGGATCCATGCAATGCCCCTTTTAAGCCTGTTTTGTAAAATTCATAGCTCTGACTAGACCCACTATTTTTGGACGTACTTCGGCGCATTTCCTTCCTCAAAAACTGGTACTTTCAAGAAAAAAATCGTCCGAGGTCGACAGTTGAGCCTAGCAACTTCTAGAAGCTATTTGCTGAGAGCACATTTTAGCGATTTTTGGGCCTGCTTCAAAGTAATCTAGCTCCCACTAGACATGAGATGATTGACTCTTACCAGTAATCATTTTCAAGGTTTTGAAAGAAGCTATAACTCGACCACTTGTGGAAGTTGATTATCGGACTTTTCATAGGAGTTACAGTCGTTACAAGTTGAGCAGTTTCGAGAAAATGCCAAACTTTGAGCTCATTCTTGAAAAATCGTTTTTTTCTTTTAACCCCAAACATATGTTCCTCGATACAAATCCATTCAATTAGAAAAATAGTCCAGGTGTGCCATTCAATTCTCGATTTTATTTAGACAATTTGAAATACCTTCTTTTGTCTTTTTGATAAAAACTACCTCACGCGTATGGCTCGCATATGCTCCCATCTGAACAAACGTGCACTAATCTGTGTCAAATTACTCCCCAGAGTACCCCCAAATATGTAGAAAAACTTCTGGGGGCGAGCCTGGAATCAAATGCAGTCTGGAGGTTCTATTTTACGTGTGAAATATGGTAATTGATTCGTCTATTTGGACGCAGGTGAGTGTGAGAAGGATTCCACTCATTCTAGCTCACAAATGAGATAAGCGTCTAGAAAAAGGATCCAAATATGTATTTCCGACCCGAAATGACCATTCAAACACGATGCCGTGGTCACATAGTCTCTGAATCATCATCTGAAGCCACTCTGCTGAAAAATATGTAACTAAAGAGGTTTCTAGTCTGAGAGCAAGTGTCAATATTTTGGAGCCAAACTGATCCCCATATCGTGTCTAGATGGCCATTTTGAGTCGGGAAAACATATTTGAATTCTTTTTCTAGACGCGTATCTTATTTGTGAGCGAGAATGAGTGAAATCCTTCCCACGCTCACCTGCGTCCAAAAAGACGAATCAATAACCATATTCGACTCGTAAAATAGAACCTCGAGACCGCATTCGACTCCAGGCTCGCCTCCGGAAGTTTTTCTACACATTTGGGGGTACTTTGGGGAGTAATTCGACACAGATTGGTGCACGTTTGTTCAGATGGGAGCATATGCGAGCCATACGCGTGAGGTAGTTTTTATCAGAAAGACAAAAGAAGGTGTTTTAAGTTGTATAATTAAAATCGAGAATTGAATGGCACACCCGGATTATTTCTCTAATCGAATGTATTTGTATCGAGGAACATATGTTTGGGGTCGAAAGAAAAAAAACAATTTTTCAAAGATGAGCTCAAAGTTTGGCATTTTCTCGAAACTGATCAACTTGTAACGACTGTAACTCCTATGAAAGGTCCGATGATCAAGTTTCACAAGTGGTCGAATCGTAGTTTTTTCCGAGACCTTCAAAATGACCACTGGTACATGTGGATTATCTCGTGTCTAGTGGAAGCTAAATTACTCTGAAGCTGGTCCAAAAATCGCTAAAATGTGCTCTCAGCAAATAGCTCTTAGAAGTTGCTAGGCTCAGTTGTCGACCTCGGACAATTTCTTTCTTGAAAAAACTAGTCCTGAGGGAGATAATGCACCCAAGTACGTCCAAAAGTAGTGGGCATAGTCAGAGCTATGACTTTCTCGAAATACGCTACTAAAAGTATTTAGCAGAATGCTTTTTTACGGTGTTATGTGATCATACTCATAACGAATAAGAATGTACCGTCAAATTGGGTAACTTTGGTACACCCTCAAAAGGCTTGGCGTGCGTTCCAGGAGCAACAAATAGATTTCCATAGTATCAGAATTGATAACAGAATTTGATTGAAGTGCTGTAAAATTAACTGAGTTGCTCCCGGAGCGTTGTGCAAGACTTTTTGAAGGTGTACCAAAGTTACTCAATTTGATAGTATCCTATAGTTTGAGTTATTCTCTTGAGGAAGCATTTCAGAGAGATTTGGGTGATCTGAGAGCAGGTTTTACCAACAATATCTATCGTTTTGTTGAGAGAAAATTTCGGTTTGAGGATAATAGGCATCTTGCATTTTTTTGAAGAAAGATTTGGCAAATTCGAGCAAATCGAGATAGATAGAGTGTAATTGGAAAAAAAATCCCCAAAAATTTTTTTCATCTCGCGCAAATTGTTTGAAAGTCTGATGACTTGCGCTCTGTGACGTCACTCCGACAAAGTAGTCGACTGCCGCTATTGTATGGCGTCTTGCAATTTTTTTGATCCCTCCAAGAGAAGGTTTGGCAAATTCGAGCAAATCGAGACAAGTATTGTGCATTTCAAGAAAAAATCCCAAAAATTTTCTTTGTCTTGGGCAAATTGTTTGACAGTAGGATGACTTGCGCCGTGTGACACAATCGTCTGACTTTCAAACAATTTGCGCAAGTTGTAAACAATTTTTGGGAATTTCTTTCTAATTGCACCTTACTCATCTTGATTTGCTCGAATTTGCCAAACCTTTTTTTTGGGGGGTCAAAAGAAATGCAAGATGCCTATTAAACTGGATTACTCGGTGAAAATTTTCTTGTCGCGAAAAAAAAACTTCATTTGGATTATGTTCTACAGATTCCGAAGAAATTTGGTATCAACCAATGGTTTCAGAATGGCGTAAAAGTGAGTCTTTAGGTCATTAAAATTAAGATAAATGAGTGGTGAAGGATAATACGAGGGAAAAATGAATATTAAGAGAAAGTTTACATCATTTTCTGAGTTATTCTTTAGAGGAAGCTTTTAAGAGCGATTTGTGCCATCTAGTCTGAGGTTTCTCGGATGATATCTATTGTCAGGTTGAGACAGAATTTGGATGCAGTGGGTTTGGAAAGGGTTAAAATGAAATTCTTGGTGAACATTTTGACTTTTCCAAAAATTTGAGATCTGTACAGTTTGAATAGAATTTCGGTACTAACCAATCGATAGATCATGCAAAAAAAATCATAGCTTAGGTCATTAAAATTGAATTAGATGACTCATAAAGGAAAGTACGAAGAAATACGCTGCTAAATGTTATCAGCAGAATGCTTTCTCAAAGCATTATCACCTGATTTTTCTCTTTCTTGATGGTGACTAACAATTAAAGAACAATTGTCTTCCTTCTCTTCCTCATGTCGTTTGAAAACTTTTCAGCGGCTCTGACGATTATGTGACATTTTGAATAGTTCTTCAACGTTCTTGGATGGGAGAAGATGAGGAGAATAATTGAAAATTCTTTGAATCATATCAAGAGTCAGGTAGAGTTATGGTTGATTTCAAAATAGACGGATCAATGATGATTTCATATGAAAATCTACTCCAAGGATGGTAATGAATGATGAAAATACTCAAGCAGGATTAGTCGCAAGAAATTTCGATGATATTATACTTGGAGAGTGATCGTCAAGAAAATATTGAATTTCAGATGAGTAAGATCGGAAAGGGAGTGAGTATGGATCTTATGATGAAGTAAGATTGTCAATAGAATGAGAGAAGGAACAGTTTGGAATGTATATGATTTTGAATAGTTGAAGATTCATGGAGAGAAAAGTGACGAAAATGGACGAAGAAATTGTTTTTATGGAAGGAAAATCAATAGGCCAGGGGGGGGGGGGGGGTGAAATATTTGGTAAACCTCAAGATGAGATGAACACTTGGAAACGTTGAAGAGTCTATTGGGATTTCAAAACGATCAGCAGCAAAAAGTTTTCAAATTGCATAGGAGAGAGAAAAATATAAAAAAGTAATAAGTCAGAAGTAGGGGGTTGAATTGAGATTCGGTTTCAACCGATCGATCCAAAAGGGATGAAAACATACATTTACTCGATCTGTATTTGAGAAAATTTTTGATAATATCTTGTTTTAAAACCAATATGGAGAAAATGAGATGTTGAATATCGGATGAGTGGGATAAGCATTGGGGTGAGTATGAAGCTTGCAATGCACGGGGATGTTCGATGAAGTAAGAGGAAGAAGTGGTTGAAATTTGATGTTTATGGACTGGATGGTTGAGGGTTCATGGTAAGAGATGGAATGAAATTGAAAGGAAAAATGGGATTTTTCCTAATAAAAATGGTTGAGGGTGACGAACGGAATGGCATGAGCTAAGAATAGACCCTGCTCACCGCTCACTAATTCTTCATAGTTCCTCAAAATTTCAAGACGATCGGTGGAAATGCCAAAGAGTTTTTGGATGCCATAGAAGAGGTAAATAGAAAAATCGACATTTGGACTACAGGGGGGTGAATTAAAATTCCGTATCAACCAATCACTTAAAAATGACATCAAATGATACGGAAAGAGATTCTAGATTCTTTGAGTAGACGAAGGCTGATGATATGATCTTTGGACCAACATTGAAATGAAACCATGTTGAATTTTTCCCAAATCACTATGTCTACTCAATCCTATCGCAAAAGCTGAAGAGAGTCATCAACTTTGAAGATCTCGGGGTTATTTTTGACAGTGAGCTTGATTTCGGTAGCCATATCAGTAAATCGGTCTCTAAAGCTTTCAGAAACCTTGGCTTCATCAATCGGAATACGCAAGATTTCAGCAATCCAAATCCTATCTTAACTTATACAAAAGTATCGTTGTTCCATCTCTCACTTATGCGTCCATCATATGGAGTCCTCACTTGGAATCTAGAATTTCAGAATTAGAGTCCGTCCGAAGGAGATTCCTTCGGAGTCTGTCTTATCGCTTAGGCTCACCTATGAATAGATTGAACCACGATTTCACTGATATTTCTAGGAATCATAAGATATGCACTGTTAAATCCCTACATCATTTCAAAGACACAGCATTTGTTTGGAATATTCTTAAAGGAAAGATGAATTGCTCATTCATTGCCTCACTCTTTCAATCTAGGAGTAATCCGTACCCAACTAGAGATCCAAGACCATTATCGGTTGATCCTTTCAGCAGCAATTTGAGCTTCAATTCGGTAGTTGCTAGATTGAGGTGAAGATGGAATGATCTACCAACTTATATTAGGAATCATGATTCGTATTTGCCTTTCAAACAAGATGCTATGCAAAATGTGTGCAAGTATCACTAAGTTTCTGAATTATTCATATTTGCTTAACTGCATATTATTTATTTTATGATACATTATCTTGATATTCATGTTGTTGTTTTCTGTTGATATTTATGTCGCTCTTGGATATTTATATACTTATGTAAAGGGCATATTGCCCGTATATTGTTCAAAATAAAATGAAAATAAAATAAGAAGATTCTCGGAGGAATAATTTATGTGGAAGTCCAGCTAATCAGTCAATGAGGCTCAAATTTAGTGGAAATAATCATGAGCTAATTCAAAATGAACCCTCGGAGTTTCATGAAGATCGGGCAAAGGGGATAGGAATGGTTGTATGGTAAGCAAAAGACAACGAACACACTAAACACATACGGACATATGCACATGGCAGTTTAAAATAATTTGTAGCAGATGTTGAATGTGTTTGGGGTAATGTATGGGGGTAATGATCGATAGATCTCGTCGAGTAGAATAGGATAAAAATTCTCTCATTTGCCGGAAATGAATAAGGAACGGTGAAAATTGAAGAAAACGAAGAAATGTTTCGCGAAAAACTCCGCACCATTATAAGGCTTTCTCTTTGAGAAAGCAAAAATGAATATTATGGAAATTTCCCATTATTTTTTGACTTATTCTTCAGAAGAAGCTCTCTAGAGCGATTTGGGTTTTTGAATGATGTCTATTGTTTGGTTGAGACAGAATTTCGATGCGGTGGGTTTGAAAAAGGTTAGAATGAAATTTTTGGTGAAAATTTTGAGTCTTCCGAAAAGTTGAGATGTACAGATTGAATAAAATTTTGGTATTAACCAATTGATATACCATGCAGAAAAAATCATAGTTTAGGTTACTCAATTCGTGGTGAGACCGCGTTAGGGAGAGATATTCATGTATTAAAAGTCGAAATTTGACCTTTTTCGCTTGAAAAAGCCCATGGATCAAATTTGACTGGGAGCCGAAAGCTGCCAAATCGCTGGGCTCTCGGAAATTGGATTCTGTACAACTTGTAGGAAGCCAAAAGTTGATAAGGTTAACAGTAAAGAAGAAAGCGTGTCCGGTATAAAACAAGTCACACACACAAACACGGAAAAAGGGGTGCGAAGATGAGTTTGTGGCAGATCTGGAAGGCCATTAGGGGGGAAAAATGTTACCTACAATTGATAGATTTCGGCGAGAGGAAAAGAACGGTCTGAGACATTTTTAGATCAAAGCAATTTTGTTGAAGAATGAGTCGGTTTCAATGAAAAATTTGATCAAATTTTCGTTGGGGTCAAAACAAAGCTTTTTTTGTAGAGAAAGCAAAACGCTGAGAAGGGCCTCAAATGGATCTTTTGTGGGCCCTCAGGCCCATAGAGGGCTTCGAAATAATTCCAAAAAATTTTTCTCGTACTATTTAAACATTTCACTAACAGAAAAAACCTTCTCGGGATTTTTTCCAGACCTCCTGGTGACAGCACTGGCTGAAAGGCTCCAAAATGGCCCATATACAAAGATCGGTTGTGCACGCGAATGATTGTACACAGGCCTGCATAATTTAAGTAGCGTACGCAAATGTCTAAACTGATTTTGCATCGTAAATTTCGGAAGGATAGACTCTATCCGCTAATCCACGCTCGCAAACCTGCTCTACTTTGGTGAGTTTGTGGAGATTCAAAGATTGGTTGTAATCCACGGAATCGAGGTGAAGTCGTAAGAGCTCACGTGTCATCTGTTGGAGAAGCTCTGCTTGGTTCCCGAATTTGATTGCTGTATTCGAAATGATTTCGTTGAGGATCAAATCGAATTTGATTGCTGTATTCGAAATGATTTCGTTGAGGATCAAATCGCTACATAGCGCAGGTCTCTCGGACCTACAGATTCCGCTAAGCATACAGACTTTGAGATACACACAATGTAATTCTCGACGTTCTTGCAGCGATGACGCCTCAACACTGCAGTTCGCGTTCGTCGATCGCCATGGCGAAAATATTGAGAGTTATATTGTGAGTATTGCAATGTGCATATGATCATCGGAATCAGTGCATCTGAGAGACTTGCGCTATGGAGCGATATCATCCTCAATGGACCTATTTCAGATTCTACAAGCAGAATCCGGGAGTCGACCGTTGGTTCCAGGACACGACGCACAGCGTGAACGGTCTCACTTCACATTGAAGAGGCCTCATGAACAAAATCAGAACTGCGGGTCTGCATAACGTAACTATCATACGCGAAGATCGAAAGAATGCTTGCCATAGGAGATTTCACACGTGAATTCGCGTACGCAAACCCGCTTTTATTGGTAGCGTCCGCAAATATGTACACTGAGAGATCTTCGTCATTAAATTTTACCGATGTGGAATTAATTTCTAGAGAAAGACGCTGCAATTGGGGGACACTAGATATTTTTGAAACCTGGGCTGCAATTTTTGATGTCATGACACTAATTTTCCTTCCCGGATACCATAATGAATTAAAATGATATATTCTATTGGGAAAGAAGGAATTTTTTTCCACAGGTAGTATTTGCACTGACTTATGAAGTACAGATATATGCTTAAACTTTTGATCAGATTTCGTACAATGTTTGATGTACGGTGTTACATTGTATAATGATATACTTATATCATGATTGATACTTATGCCGCTATATAAACAGATTTATGTTACTTAGCTCCTACCACACTCTCACTATATATGGTATCCAATTATGTCCAAATTTTGGAACTTCTATATATACAAACGAGGTTGGATTTGCCCGCTTGCGAGAAAGATTGAACACGTCGTTTACGAATTTTCCTAAATATGGATCTGTTTTTTTATGTACTAACATGCGTTATCGTTATCATTCTAACGTGGAAGGGGAATTCTAATATGTTCATTGAACTCAAAATTTGATTCGAAAGAGCTGTTATTGAGTCTCAGAAGGAACCGAGAGCGCTTCGGATCCATCTGGTGGCGTTAATGACAAATGGTGCCCTCTGTTTGCTACGTTTGAGTGGTTGTAGCGGCCGATTTTAAATTTTAGTTCTTGAGCACTAATTTTTGCTTCCCACGCGTCAATTTTTGGTGCCTGTGTGACGGGAGAGAAATTTTGTTGCGGGATCACTAAAATTTGATGTTGCATCTTTAAATTTTGCTGCGGATACTACTTTTTCTGATGAAAATCAATCCTGTCCCCCAGATGGAGCCGATCGCAGCAATTTTTCATGTCGGGAGTTTCTCAGTGTATAGATTGGTTGCAATGGATAGATTCGAGCAGAACAGGCGCCATACACGAATAAGCATCACTAGAGTAGTGTATGCAAACATTCAGAAACTGGTTTTCATGAACGAATTTTAGCAGAACACTATACGCGCACATGAATCCGCATTACTCAGGTTACATGCGCGAAGTTTCTAAGATCGGTTGCCATACGTAATTTCAGATGAAACAGTCCATCACTTGTCTAGCGTATGTGGAAATTTGAAGATTGGTTGTCATGAACGAATTTCAGAAGAACGGATGCCATACGCTCATTCATTCTCTCCTGGTGAACTACGCGAATATGCATAGATTTGTTGTCATACGCGATTCTAGAAGGAGAGGCCGAATTGACTAAGGACCCCGCGGCGGAAGATAGGATGTTGGGTCTACGTAAATGCGGTTAGGGAAAAAGTATGTTGTACAGCAAAAAATTCTGAACAAAAGGTTCAATGGGCTTGAAGACGGAAAATGGCCATTCGTTTGAGAATCATTCCAAATTTCGTCAGAATCGTCAGGTTCATTCCAGAGATTGGTGTCGTAAGTCCTTCGGACCAATCATTGGAATGAACTTGACGATTCTATAAGATTCTGAATGTGACGCCATAGGTGATTGCCCTTGTTGGTCAATCACTCTGTCGTCGGTTCTGCAAGACCGATCGCTCGATGCATACCGCGAGGAATGCGTCGCGCGATCACGTTTTGCTGACCTTTGCACTTTTACACTGTGCGACATGCGGCGAGTCGAGGACATATAAGCCACGACTCGCGCGCGCCGCATCAGACCGCTTGGGGACTCCCATTTCGGGAGTGCCCATCACTCACTCTCAATACACGCAGTTACCGTCAAATCATTCAATACATCTATTTCTACCATCTTTCGAGTCTATTCATTCAGTCATCGACCACCCCACGTCACAGTGGTGCTAGGTGTGGCTGGCTGAGTGGAAAAATTTTTTCCGCGACATCAACCGCGGAGAAGGCTCGTTTGAGTGAAGAAGACGGTACAAGAACTGTACAATTACCATCCTGCAGACGCTCTGAGAGAATAGTGATCCAACCAGCCTGCCCAGCAACATCGGGTAGCACAAACTAGCCAACAACACCAGGCAGCGTCCAGCAGCAAGGAAAAAGGAGCAAAATAGATGGAACGAGCCATCGACAGCCAACTCCACGCCACAACGTCATCTTCATCGAGCATCACATCGATGGTCATCAAGGAGTTACAGACACCGAAAAATGTAAAGTACAATTAAGTTATCAAATGTTGTAAAAGGATCACTTGCGTATCAAATCAGTAGACATTTTCCATGGTTATCTAGTTGATAATAATTGAATCTGACTCATTGGGTACATTCATGTATAGACGAAGCGAAAACGGTCTTGTATTAAGAGAGTGACGAAAACAAGTAGATTCGTTGGGGGAAATAGTGATAAAATAAAGAGTTGGGACAGTAAGGTCCATATTGTGCCGGAACTTTCCGTAAAAACAAAGCCTTTGATGTACAGGTTGAGATTTTCTCGTGAGGCACGGTGCCGTAATAGATGAATATAAACACCCTTTTGAATCCGAAGAGAACTATTGACCGTTCAAAGTAGAAACTTTATGATAGGCCGTTCAAGAGAATTTATGAAGAATGAACCCGATTTGAGTCTCAATGAGGATTATAGTGTTCTTTACACTTGATATTGGAATTTTATCGAGTAAGAAACAACTGCAACAATGGAGATGACTACTGAAACGATCAGAATGACGGAGTTTCGTGGAATTGATGAAGCGTTCCAAACGCTACCACCCATTTTTGCCTGGATCTATGGACCTAAGGAAATTTCGGATACCTATATTACTCAATTGATAGAGTTGATGGAGTCATATTGCTCGAATAACAGATATGATCGGTACACGGTGCTCCTGAAGCGCGTAAAAGTTTTGCAAAAATGACGAAAAAAAGTGCCAACGCTATCTTGTTCGTGGCATTTTCCTCTTTCAGTATCAATTCCGATTGAAATCCTAAGAGATTCGAGATCGAAATGGCAGTCAAAATGCGATATAATGAGTTTTTCAATGAATCTCCCTTCATCGATTGAGGCCCAACCTACTTTCTCAAGTCTCTAACATCGATTCGACTCAATATTCTTCAGCGTGTCTCTACACAACTGGAAGCTTATCTTGAGACCTTCAAAACGAGCTCGGACACGTGAATTTTCGAAGGATTGGAGCTGGGCCCTACTATTTTCAAGACCTACGGAAAATTTCGTTTCCGAGAATCGATCGTCTTTTATGTAAAAAAGTTGACGCTTTTTGTTCAGTGGGTCGGATGAAATTCCGTAGATTCCATAGGATGAAAAGCTCAAACGATCACCCATTCATCACCCATTGTCTTCGCTCGTGTTATCATGGTAAAAGTCACGAGATGGTAGTTGTGCGTGATCAGCACAGTAATAGCGCGATCGAGGAAAGATACATATAATAGATTGACGATGAACAGCCATCCGACTCATGTGATTGTGGGAGAAGGAGAGGTAGCCTGACAATTCACCTATACATCAGAAGTCTACCACACCGACGGAGTGATTCGGAGAAACTGCGAGCTTGAAAGCGCGGGCAGGTGAACATAGCGTAATTCTGCGAATCCATCCTATGAATAAAATAGTTGAAGGGAGCTTCTCAGTGGGAAAGGTGAGCCAAACACTGAGCTCTGATATCAGTGAGTTTGAAAAGGCTTTTAAAACGACTGGACTATCGAAAACACCAAAAATCCACGTCCTCTTAGACCATTTTGAAGACTGCTTGGATTTCTTAGGAGGTTACGGATTGGGCATATGGTTGGAGCAGGCAGGAGAATCGATTCACCGTCATTTTTTAAAGTATTGGGAGAAATATAAGATCAACTCCATGTCGAATCCAAGATACGCCGTGAACCTAAAAAAAGCAGTCGTGGAGTTTTCGTCGCACCACATTTGAAAACGACTCGTGGAGATTGTGTACTTTTTTCGTTTTCATAAGTATATGTAGCTTTTTCTTAAGAACTCATGATGTTTGATTGATATTGAATACGAATGTTTGATACAGTTGATGAAAGTTGGTGGAATTTCATCCATTTACTATAGAATTGAAAATTCCATGGTGATGAAGATGAAGCACCGTATATAGTGGATATGAGTTTGATAATTAGAATTGATATCATTGGAGTCTGTTTGAATATACCTTGAAGTTCATCTGTTATATAAAAGATTGATACAATTTGTCTGAAGTATTTAAATTATTGTGTATGGACCCAATCCGATTTTTTCTTTGTGAATAAAGCACCATTCTATATGCATTTATTTCTATTTATTATGAGAAGGATGGACCTTTGTGAATTAATTTCGAATGGTTCTAGAATTAGGCAATGAAAATCAACAACAATACATTGAATTGCATCAGTCTGAACAAAAAGCTTCAACTTTTTCACATAAAAGACGATCGATTCTCGGAAACGAAATTTTCCGTAGGTCTTGAAAATAGTAGGGCCCAGCTGCAATTCTTCGGAAATTCACTTGTCCTAGCTCATTTTGAGAGTCTTAAGATAAGCTTCCAGATGTGTGGAGACACGCTGAAGAATATTGAGTCGAATCGATGTTAGAGACTTGAGAAAGTAGGTTGGGCCTCAATCGATGAAGGGAGATTTATTGAAAAACTCATTATATCGCATTTCGACTGCCATTTTGATCTCGAATCTCTTAGGATTTCAATCGAAATTGATTCTGAAAGAGGAAAATGCCACAAACAAGATAGCGTTGGCACTTTTTTTCGTCATTTTTGCAAAACTTTTACGTGCTTCAGGAGCACCGTGGGTATCATTTAGCAGATCTTTTCTATGAGAAAGCAAAGAAAGAGAGTTACAATCATCCAAACGGAAATGAATTGATAAAGAAATTCAAGGTAAAAGTATTGAATATACTCATGCCAATTCGTTCCATGTCTGATGCTGAGTACCAGCTCCTACATGTGGAATATCTGAAAAACCAATTTTGCGAAAGTGTTCTCCCCTCATACAATGAATCGGATGCATGGTTGAGATTGGAAGAAACGGAAGAAAAAATTTGCATTCAACACGAGATCAATAAATAGCCAATTACAAGAATCGAAAGCCGAAATTGAAGAAATTCCTAGCAGTTTTGACAGGGCAAGACAAATCACTGAAATGAAGTTAGACCAATTATCACAAAAATTAGAGGGAAAGTCGGAAAACCCTAGAAAATGGGAATTTAGCTTTGATAAAATCAAAAGCCTATGGGGTACCGTTTTCAAGCCCAATGATCCCACTCCCGGATCCAAGAATATTATTTTGGAATCAAAGAATTCAAGACCGGTAAATTTACCTACGAAACGAAGTCACAATCATACGCAATGTTCCCCAATTAACGGCCGTCCACAAGTCCAATATCCTCAAACTCATTATCATGCAACACAGATAACGTTCGCTCCATACCGTAAATCGCAGATTAGTTTCTTTAAATTGTCAGAAAATCGCTACGAGAGGTTACGCGCGGGATCACCAAAAATAGCGCGCTCCTCAATTTTACATGTTACTAGATCCAAAAGGTCTCGAAAGAGGTTCCAATGGACTCGGCATAAAATAGAATCTACGGAAAAATATACGCATCCTAACGGTTTTAAGACATATACAACCATTACGACCAGGAAAATACGCAAGGGAATCCAAAATTTTATTCTGATTGTTTCTTGTGCTCGAGGTAGTTGATAATGCAATAATGGTTATCTTTTGTAGATTGGTCGAGCAATGGTTTTTTATTTCAAAATTCCGACGTTTCGCCCGTCAAAACTGCACGGGCCTCTTCAGGGTTACAAAGTCGAGATATAATAGTTTTAGCATCAGGTTGATGCAAGTCAAACACTGCACAATATCTTATTCACTATAACAAAGAAATCTAGTATGAGGATGGCACTATTAATATGAATGAACGTGTATAAAATGTTTTACAAACTTTGGTTAAAAATATTTTGCTGGTTTGCGGCGACATTCTGTCTAGCGATGTTGGTGCTTCGACAGTTGTCTAACTTTTGAATAGAACATGCGAGAGTGAGAGAAAGAAAGTACATGCGAGTGATACGTAGGTGGATTGATGCCATTGTTCAGGCGCATTGAAGATCGATAGATTAGCTGCTTTGATTCATTAATGAATCAAAGCAGCTAATCTATCGATCTTCAATGCGCCTGAACAATGGCATCAATCCACCTACGTATCACTCGCATGTACTTTCTTTCTCTCAGTCTCGCATGTTCTATTCAAAAGTTAGACAACTGTCGAAGCACCAACATCGCTAGACAGAATGTCGCCGCAAACCAGCAAAATATTTTTAACCAAAGTTTGTAAAACATTTTATACACGTTCATTCATATTAATAGTGCCATCCTCATACTAGATTTCTTTGTTATAGTGAATAAGATATTGTGCAGTGTTTGACTTGCATCAACCTGATGCTAAAACTATTATATCTCGACTTTGTAACCCTGAAGAGGCCCGTGCAGTTTTGACGGGCGAAACGTCGGAATTTTGAAATAAAAAACCATTGCTCGACCAATCTACAAAAGATAACCATCATTGCGGAATCCAAAATTCTCACACTAGTTTGAAATTCCAATCCACACCCTCAATCGCTCAGCACCGCGAGTCCATTAACCCGGTTAAAGAGATACGTCAGCCGGAATGACAAAATGATACAAAGTGTCGCAAGGAAGCGAAATGCTGAAAGGCAAATGACTAATGTGATAAGTGAGCGCGTTGGAAAAAGCGCACTCAGCGAAAATCGGCGTCAGAACTTAAAGCTCAAGCAACGACGGGATAAAATCAAGCTCTCACAGAATGATTTCGCACATTATAACTTGAACACAATACAATCGAGGATAGAGTCGTATACATTAAAAAGGCATGATTGTTTATAAAACCAGACCGCCTCGCGGTAAGCCACCCTGGATACTTTATTCTAGAAAGGGAACTCCCACCTCTCCTCTCAATTGCAAGAGAGCGACGCGAGATAGTCAAAATGTCTCATACAGTTAGAGAATGAGTGGAACATAGGGATAATTCATGTTGAAAATATCATAAAATTTTCCCGGTCCTCACACGTGAGTCACGTGAAAATTTTATGAATACTAGCGCTATGTTATATATGAAATTGTACGTCTTATTATATAAGGTCGATGAAATCCCATCTTTGGTTAATCCGCATTATTACAAAATTGGCAATATGTAAGCCACGTGAGAATTGAATGAATACTAGCGCTGATGAATATACGAGAATTGTAAGTGAAAATTTTCCCGGCCCTCACACGTCACGGTGGTCCTGAACCAAGTCTATTCTCCGCTGACGACAGCAAATGGGATTCCTGTTGGATATGGTTCGAGACATCTATGGGATTACAACCTACTAAGAATCGAAATTGCCACTAGGGCCGTTTTTCAAAAAAGTCGAAAAACGTGTTTTTTCGATGTTTTTCCCTTTTCCAACCTCAAAAACTCGGAAGGGACGCATTTTATCGAAAAATATGTAGAGCAATTTCTTGTAGAACTTGAAACGATGAACAAAAAGGTCCCCGCACATATCTTCATATAAGACCTCCTGTTCCTGTAATAAACATATTTTCGTCTGAAACTCGTATTTTATCTGTCATTTTCCACGATTCTGACCCCATAACTCAAAGGGAACGCATTCTATCCAAAAATGTGTGGAGTAATTTTTTGTAGATCTTTGGAAAATAAATCAAAAAGCTCTCAACATATTTTTCGATACAAGGTCGTCCGTTCCCGTAATAAACAAATCTTCTTCTGAGACTCGTATTAGAGACAGTAGGCCTTCCATGGAAAAATATGTACATATGTTTCTTATTCATTCCATGAAGATCGACAAATATTCTCATGAAATTTGTTCCCTTCGAATTATGGGGTCGAAACCGTCAAAAATGATAGATAAAATACGAGTCTTAGACGAAATACATGTATTACGGGAATGGAAGACCTTGCATCGAAAAATGTGTTCAGATCTTTTCTGTTCATTCCCTCAAGATCTACAAAAAATTACCCTGCACATTTCTCGATAAAATGCTCGACCTTTGAGTTATGGGGTCAGAACCGTGGATAATGACAGATAAAATAAGAGTTCCGAACGAAAATACGTTTATTACAGGAACAGGAGGTCTTATACGGAAAAATGTAATCAGACCTTCTTTGTTCATCGTTTCAAGTTCTAAAAAAAGTTTCTCTAAATATCTTTCGATAAAATGCGTCCCTTTCGAGTTTTTGGGGGTGGAAAAGGGAAAAACATCAAAAAAAAACACGTTTTTTCGACTTTTTTAAAAAATGGCTCAAGTGGCGATTTTGATTCTTAGCAGGTTGTGATTCCACAGATGTCCCGAACGTTATCCAACAAGAATCCCGCTTGCTGTCGTCAGCGGAGGATAGTCTTGGTTCAGGACCACCGTGACGTGAGTCCGCAAAAATTTTCAAATGACCAAATTTTTCAAAAAGGTTATTAGTCAAGAGTCCACGTGAGCCCGCGAAAATTTTCAAATGACCAATTTCACACCATGAGGATCCAAAAATTCTGACCATCATTCAAACTCTTTTCAATCCACAAAGTTGCCAGAGATCAGTATGAGATATTGATGAAGGTATGGTAATATATTGCAGAAATATTGAGTAAATACCGAATACTGAGGATCTTGTATTGATTACTTAAAGTATCGTAGGAATATGGGATATATTGATAGGGATATTACAGAAATATTGGATCATTTCTGATGAAAATACTGTCAAAATATTATAGGAATAAGATAGAAGTATTGGATGAGTATCGTCCAAAATATTGTAAAATATCGTATCAGTATTGATAAGTATTCGTGAGAATATTGTAAAGTGTCGCAGAAAGGTATTGGAAATTGTCGGTGGATGATTGTTGAAAACATTGAGAAAATATTGTAACAAGGTTTCGAAAAATATCGTGAAAATCATTGAAAAAATATCATAAGAGTCATTGAAATATTGATATAAGATCGAGAGATATCGGTTGAATATATGGTTAGAATATCACACGAAAATACTGTCGGGAAATTGAGGTGATGCTGTAAAATTTGAGAAATATCATACAGAGCAAAATCAAAATTACTTTGTTCCAGGATTTTACAGGGTTTGAAGGAAAACATAGTGGAAAGAAAGCACACAGAACTGAGGTCAATTAAAGCACTTGAAACTTGAAACTATTGAAATGGACCAGAAAACGATAACGAATGCGAGAGAAATAACGATATGACATGTTGACAAGAACTGGAAGAAACTATGAAAGACATGTAAAACATCATACATTCACACAAAACACGAAGGGCTTGTCGAGGACGATAAGATCCCGTCCTCACACGTGTGACGCCATAGGTGATTGCGCTTGTTGGTCAATCACTCTGTCGTCGGTTCTGCAAGACCGATCGCTCGATGCATACCGCGAGGAATGCATCGCGCGATCACGTTTTGCTGACCTCTGCACTTTTACACTGTGTGACACGCGACGAGTTGAGGACATATAAGCCACGACTCGCACGCGCCGCATCAGACCGCTCGGGGACTCCCATTTCGGGAGTGCCCATCACTCACTCTCAATACACACAGTTACCGTCAATTCATTCAATACATCTATTTCTACCATCTTTCGAGTCTATTCATTCAGTCATCGACCACCCCACGTCACATGAAGATTTACGTCAAAATCGTAGATGACGACCTTTCCCGTATGTGTGTTACCCTTAACCCGTACGAAATTCTTCCTGCGAGATCGCTTGTATCTCAGGTGTGAATGGTCGTAAGGCAACGTGTGAAAGGAGAATTTTGAAGGTCTTAAAAAAATCTACATATTCCTGCAAAAACGTTTACGCTAGCATGACTTGCATATGGATGGAGGGTTATTTATTGAAATGAAACTCTTTCCAATTTCAAGTGTCAATAGAGGTATGAAATTTCGATCAAAAAATCTTTGGAACACATGCTTCGACAGATTTTCCTCTCATCATTCTCATCATTCAAGTGATCTTTGGAAAATTGGCGTAGACCCAAACGTGTCGGAGTGATGGCTGTTTTAGTGAAGATATCCGTGTTTCATTCTTCTTGCAGGGTACTGTACTTCACGAACTTCTATTGTTTCTATTGAAGTCGTCTGAGGCGTCTCCGAAATATCATTTTCTTGGTCCATAGTTTCAGTGGTGTGTGATGAAACTTTCATTGTTATCATTCCTGGGTGTAAACACGTTCTTGTTTTTGTATTTGATTGCTTCTCCCTGTAACCTGAAACAAATCTCCTCAAGATTAGACAAGGGATCTTCCCCAGACAACATACCTTGAAACTGAGATTATGACACTGAAAGAAATCATATAGAATAATCCAAAGGAAACGAAATATGTTTGCGAATGGTCGAGTGTTTTCTACGTGGAAAAGTTTCAAAAAGAGGGAAGAAAGAGGTGTTTCGTTCCGTGTAGAGGAAGAACAAGAGATATGGGATATTGAGTCTCAAAATATGCGATGAGAAAGAAATTTTGATCATTAGGATGAGAGGAAAGGAAACTGTTACAGGCGCGTCCTCGTATCTCAATTTGTGTCGAAACCAACAATCTTGTGCTCTTTGGAATCGTCTTGGCTGAACCCATGTCTCAAATCATTCATTTTCAGTATAAACAGATGTGACAGGAGCACTCGTAGGCCTAACAATCATTATTAGTTCCATGCAATTTATTTCGCGAATCGAAACTCGTTTGGAACTCTGAGTTCCAAAAACTTTTGCCGAAATAATAGTTTTAAATTAATGTTGATGACATTATCGAAAATATTTCGGAGATAGACTTCTTCATCGCCGAAATTCCGAACTTAGGCAATTCAAGCACTATTACTGCAGTACTTGAAGCATCCTGAACTTGAAATTTTGCGTTGAGAAATGGTTATAGAATAGAGTTCCGAACTCCATCTATAATGCTTCGATGTTTGTAAGTTTATGCGTGAATATGCATTGTAATAGTCCATTATACTTCATGATTTGTGTTTGATTTGTGCCGTGATTCTCGCTTTGATTCTTTTATCATCTCTTGAGTGTTGAAGTTTCATATTATTCCTTTGATTCAGTTAGCTTTGAGATCGTGTTCACTAGCTCTTATTGATCCATGAAACAGATGTGTATATGAATTTTTGAGTCAGTACTTCTGTCTGATCATATGGTGATCATAATCGATCAGAATGTTGATAATAACACCGTCACATAAAAAAAAGAAGAGTATCTGTACTTTTGACCCGACCTACTTCTCTATGTGTATATTGGTACGGTAAATCCGAATCCGAGGTCGGTCAGGCCCCTTCCTATCTTGATTTCGAAAAGAATCGTGGAAATTAGGTAGAAATCGTGGAAATAGGGTGGAATAGCATTAGAATTCGGATCAATGAATATCAATCTACATATTTTGGGCTGAAAACCCATACTCGGGAGTTTTGGGGTTGTTGAAGACGAATGCAAAGTTAGAATTATGATGCCCTCGAATCCAAGACAGCGGTTCCGAGATGACGGAATTGAGATTTTCGAGAACAGCTGGGTTGGGTTCCAAAATCTTTTCGAGGGTTTTCGAGGTCGCCGATCACAAACATGATATAAAAATTATGATTCCGTCCTATCCAAGATGGTGCATTCAGAGTAGCAGAACGACATTTCCTGAACTCTGTTCATTTTAGCTCAGAACACTCTGCTCAGGGGTTTTTAGGGTCGCTGAGCACAAAAAATTGAATCAAAAGAACAAATCCCCACAGTGCAAGATCGTAGGCCAAAATGGTGGACCGGAACCATCCAAGAACTGGTGTTTGTAGGTCTGGAACTCCTATCAAGGGTTTTTCGGGATGCTGATATGATTTCAATGGCAGGATTGATGCCCCTGAAGGTACTCACTCGACAGTTGAGCGATCTGATGACGACATGGAGAAGTGAATCACAACGAACTCCCAAGCTCCCAAATCCTGAAACCTGGTCACCTTTATTTGAGTTGAGTTCTTTGGTGGTAGCAAGCAAGAGGACGATTTTGGAACCCGAAAGCTAGAAGAGCAAAAAACTTCCAGGCCTCCAGTTCTACAAACCCGCTAACCGTTTGGTTGAATACTTTCGTGATGAGATGTGAGGCGGTGATCTCCTTCTCCGATTCCCTGGAAGGGAACAGAATTCTCAAGCTCCTGAACCCACAAATATAGTCCCTTCCGGGCTGTTCATTTTCGTCTATCTCTTCTCTACGTCCTCCTCATTAATATACTCATTTGGTGAAGGGGGGAAGGTGAGGTAGTGGTATTGAGAACTTGTGGTTTCGTTGCCCTCCGAGGTTTGGGGTCTCAGAATCACCCTCTTGCTGCCCAAGACCAAATTAGCGAGCTCGGAAGAGATCGGGGTTGAGAGTTCAGGTGCTTGGGGGTTCTTTGCCTCCCTAACATTTGCGTCTGATCCTCCCATCCAAGATATGGTGTTTTCAGGTCTGCGAACTTCTCTCAAGGGTTTTTCGGTTTGCTGATATAATTTCAAAGGCAACACATGTGAACCAGGCTCAAACATCGGTAGCGCAGGAAACTGACTGAAACTGCTGACATCTAGCGGTTTTCTGGAGTACTTAGATTGTTTGGCCAATGATGCACGAGGAGAGAGCAATCTAACCTCCAAATCCGATATGACCAAAGTTCAAGCAGATAGAGTTCTTGCAATACGCATGAGCCCACAATAAATTATGAGTTCGGCGAAAGCTTGCAAAGTTTAGCGTGCAAGGATCTGTAAAATGGAAGACTTGGAGGCACTTCGAGGCAGCAGAGAGTGACAAAGATAGAAAACGACAGAGTAGAGCGTGTGATAACACTTACCGCTGCCGAAAGGATCAAGGATAGAAATAGAAAGAGGAAGAATCAGACGAAGAGAACGATGGTAGAGCTGTGACCACAGTGCTAGCGTCGCTGCAGCTCTAGCGAGCGGCAGGGCAGCAGTGCGAGAATCGGACTACCTGCAGCCCTATTTTGTCTTGGGCTTCTACTTGCGTCCGGAGGTGCACGCAGCCTCAAAATTGGCGTTGCGGCTCTCCCAAATTAGAGCTGTAGAGCTCGAGAAAATTTGCTGCAAGAGGAGAGCAGCGCCGCCGGTATTGACGTTACTCTGCAGAGCGGAGCTGCGGCAGAGGACCCTGCGTGAAGATGAGGTCTGCTATACCGACGCATAGGAGGCGAATCTCTTGATCGTTAGAATGAGTAGCATCACGGGAAAATATGATTCAAATGCAAAGTTTCAAATGAATTCAATAAATTGAAGCAAAATGGATCTCAAGAAAAAAATATCCAAGCTGGTTCGCCGAAATAATATTCCACGATGTAATTCCACAAACAAGCTTGAATATTTCTATCTTGATTATCTTAACTTTCCTGAGCGAGATAACATTTGAAGAGTGAAATCGTGGCAACTCGGGTTCGAGTGACTTTCTCCTGAAAAAAGAGTGAGATACTCCACTTGGGGAATCCGAGTGAGTCGAAATGTTGAAACTGAATATTTTAATTCAATCGACACGAAGCAGGCTATGCAATTGATAAATAATTATCAGCCATCCAAAGGTTGGAAAAGAATTGAAAAACCACTCCGCCCGAAAGTGCACAATAAGTTAATTATTTGTAATTTGGGAAGAGCGGAGTTTTGTACTGAGGTCGTTTCGCTGTTGAGTCGGGCTGCTTTTTCACTGGTCTACCGATGCTGGTGACAATTAAGGGTCAATAGCACCTTCTTAAGGGAATGATACGCCGTGAAACTTGATGCGTGCCGCATTGTTATATGAAAACTAAGGTAAGTGTGCCTAATTTGCTCCTACTACTTTGGTTTTGCTCGCCATTTCAACTCATCTCTATATTTTTCAACGTACCTCAACTCATGTTGAAGCTTGTTCCAAGACCTCCAAAATGAGCTAAGAAACGTTTAATTTCAACGAATTGGAGCCGAGATATCTTGATTTTCGCGAAAGAAGGTTTTTTGCGAGTTTTCAACAGTGTGTTCCTAATTTGCCCCCACAGGGGAAAGAGGCCTATTTTCATGAGATTATTCGAGTTTTTCGTTCAATCGGGATATTTCGGCTACCAGACCTCCAAATGAGATGTACTTCAGCTCATTTTGTAGCTCTTCTACCCCTTTTTGAACTTTTTGAGGTAAATTGATGCATCTTAATGGAGCGAGGAATGAGTTTAGGAAAAGACCATAGGGGAAAATCAGGAACACTGCACTTTTTCTAGTGATATGAGCGCAGAATCGGCTAAAAATCAAATTTTGCAATTCTGCAAAAAGCATTCTAAAGTTGGAACAAAGACAAAGAAAATGAATTGAAGGAGTTGGAATTGATCACACCAATTTTGTTCGGCATAGCTTTTAGTGACTAACAAAGAAGAAGTCGGAAGTACCGAAAACCATTTTTATGTTGTAAAAAATGCGCGGGTCATAGAGGATAGGTCCAGAACGTTTATTTCCTCATATTTCAACGTAACAAACGTGAAAAAAATGCGCGGCAGGGTCTGCGGGTGCATAAATTTGAGAACTTGAATGGGGGCAAATTAGGCACAGTTACCTTAGTTATTGTTTCGGGTAAAAAATTATGATGAGGTAGCTGTGCCGAATATGCCCCCACTCAAGTTCTCAAATGTATGCACCCGCAGACCTTGCCGCCCATTTTTTTTATATGTTTGTTACGTGAAAGTATGAGGATATAAACGTTCTTGACTGATTCTCAACGACCCGCGCATTTCTTACAACAAAAAAGTGTTTTCGGTACTTTCGATTTCTTTTCTGTTAGTTACTAAAAGCTATGCTAAACAAAATTGATTGGATCAATTCCAACGTACTTTAGCTCATTTTCTTTGTTTCTGTCTCAACTTCAAATTGTCTTCTGCAGAATTGCAAAATTCGATTTCTAACTAATATTACGCGCATATCACTAAAGAAATTTCGGTGTCCCTAATTTGTCCCCATAGTCTTTTTCCAAACTCGCTCTTCACTCCATTCAAATACATCAATTTCTTTCAAGAAATTCGAAAGAGGATAGAAGAAGCTACAAAATGAGCTAAAGTACATCTCATTTGAAGGTCTGAGCGCCGGAATATCCCGATTATACGAAAAACCCGCATAATCTTATGGAAATAGGCCTCTTTTTCACGTGGGGGCAGATTAGGAACACACTGTTGAAAACTCGCAAGAAATCTTCCTTGCGAAAATTAAGATATCTCGGCTCCAGTTTGTTGAATTGAACGTACTTGAGCTCATTTTAGAGGTCTTGAAATGAGCTTTTGGATGAGCTAAATCACATTGGGAAATATAGGGATAAATCAGAATGGCGAGCAAACGAAAGTAGTGGGGGAAAATTAGGCACACTTACCTTAGTCAAACCCTTATTTTCCCGATGGGAGAGCATTGCTTCTACATTGATAGGGTTGATGGATTTTCTGACAATATGTAACATAGTGTAATATTGGGCTGTATACGTTTTAAACTTATGAAAGAGGATATCCACACTTTTTTACTAAGCTTTCAAGCCAAAATTCGCAGGAAACCTGCGAGTTTCCTCTTTATAAGCTTACGCATTGATCCATTAGTAACAAACGAGTGGCGAAACATAATCTAGAATTTTATTCGAGCGTCTCGCTCCTTTATCCGAGCGTTTCACTCTTTTATCCGAGTGAAATTTCTGATTTTTCAGTTTCGGACTCTTTGGTGGACTCTTAGATGGACTCTCACTCGGAACTCTCACTCTCAGT
Source organism: Eretmocerus hayati (assembly GCA_029851415.1). Classification (NCBI taxonomy): domain Eukaryota; kingdom Metazoa; phylum Arthropoda; class Insecta; order Hymenoptera; family Aphelinidae; genus Eretmocerus; species Eretmocerus hayati. The sequence continues at coordinate 110,948,859 of CM056743.1, forward strand.
ATGACTCCTTTCGCTATTCAGGAAGTGTTCATTGCGTCAAAATAGGTCGGTATAGTATTTTGGATCAGCGAAAACGCCTAAGCGTGATTGCACGGCGATATAAAGAGATAATGAAAATCTCATGCACTTCATCAACGATTTACATAGTTTCGAAAGATGGCGGCAACCTGAGTACATACTTTTGGGAGCTTCCGAAAATTTCTTATGAGAAAAATTAAGGCAGCTCTACTCCAGTCGGTCCAGATCAGGTGTACTCCAGCTCGTTTCGAAGGTCTTGCTTAAAAATCAGCTTACGTTGGAGAAGGTTAAGTTTAGGCCCGACTTAATTGTTGAGAAAATTACTCAATGGAGGCAACTTGGGTATGTATCTTCACCACAAATACACTTCTTGATGATTATTTAGCAACGTTGTACGAGTTTTAGGCGCATGATCTTTGAGAATCGAAATGACCGTGGTTTCTTACTTCCCCACATATATTGGCTAACCGAGTTAATGACCCTCCATTCGCAGCGGATGAGCCAAGGGACAAACTCGTCTCCAATGTCATTTTCACTGCTCCTCCGTGACCGACCAATAGGTTCCTCGTGCTAATCTTTGACTCTTCGTTGAGGGTCCAGGTGCGCGGGCCCGCGCGTCATCGCCGATTCACGTATCTTATGCATGCCGCGCTGCAATGCTGATGCCAACTTCCGCACCCACGTACCTCATTCGTTGTCATTCATTGCCCTGATCGAGTTCGAAGCGCATCAGGACGAAGTATCGAGGACTCGGCGTCAGTTGAGAGCTGATGATTTCTCGTGCTGTACGGTGCAATCTCGAATCATTATTGTTTATCTATTATTGTGGAACTCGGTTCTGCTGGCGCATCAGACATCTGATTGATTGAGTGGTACATCTTGCGCTCCAGCCGTGCTTGCCAGTGATCTGGAGCAGTCGGAGCATCAGCGAGCAGCAGAAGAAAATTTCAGTGTGGATCTCAATTGAGGGTGAGTACCGATGGATCTCGATGGATACTGTTATGCGATTCTGTAGGCGCACAAATATCGAAACATGAATTTTTTGCATTGTGGATTATGTTGAAAAAAAGCATCAAATTCTTGCGCCTGCTTGCATAAAATTGTACAGAAGAGTAATTCTTTCATACATCTTGCGCGAAGGATTACTTTGCGCACAGTTCTTTACCATACTGCATTTCGATATTTTGATGTAAAAATAGGTTTTAACCTCGTGTTATCGAAGTATCCTTCTTGATACTCTGTGTGTAGAAGTGTACTTAGTGCACAGTTTGCCGACTGTCACTCGTGTACCTCCGTGGAAAGTTTGGAATCATATTTGCCACCTTTTACGAACCCTTAAATTATTGGCCAAACAATCACATGAGTCATTTTTAATGTATTCTATGCAATTTTTCGATATTTGAGTGCTCACGACATTGCATAAAATAGCATTCGCGCCTCAATCATGAAGTTCCCCGCTTCCGAGCGGTTATTTCGACCCTCGCCCGCGGCTTGGGCCGAAAACCAATCGCTCAGAAGCGAGCTACAACCTCATAATCTTTGTGCGAAATCTACTATTTCGTGCTCTTTTTGTTACAATTATTAGTTGTCTGGCCCAGGGTTACCCAAAAAGCTATTATCAAAGAGGGGGTGAAAATATCAGGTCCATGCCGCGTAGTTTTTCCTTCTTCCGGCCCTTGTGAGTGTGTAGCGCCGCCGAGAGACTCGTTCAGGAATCGGTTTGGCAAATTTATGCAACATAATGGTATTGTGCATCAAATCTTTTTGCTATAAGAGCCCAAAGATCGCTTCTTGTGTGCATGATGAGCACGTACATTTCGTGGCACGATTTCACTTAAAATTTTACTCACACAATTTTTCCAGTAAGAACGATTTCACTTTATTCAAAGCCCTTCCGCACCAATTTTTTCTCATAGTAAATTGTCAGGTGCAACTTTCCCGTGCCTCGAAGTATCAAAAAAAACGCTGCTAAAAGAGATTAGCAGAATGCTTTCTCGGGGCGAAATTTGACCATATGTTCAAGTAAAATACATGCATATGCAATTACTAATGAATATCAATTTTCACGAGACTTGAGTCAAAATTTTCATTATGAATGAGAGACGACAAGCCAAATATGAGCTGAAAGGATTTACAGCTGATTTTTTGGAACAGTTTTCGACTTATGCGTCTTTAGAAATAAAAATATGAAAATTGAATTCAGTTTTTGGAAAATATCTTCTAAAATGAGTTCCTAACAAATTTAGAGTGAGCTAATAAAATGTTGATATCGGCATGAGACATCGATTGGTTAATACAGAATTTGGTAAAAATGTATGAGGAAGAAATAAAAAGTGGTTTTGTTCCACATGGTGAAGAATTTAAGATTTGAATCATGTTAATGAATAAGAATAGGAAATACACATTAACCAAGTGAGAGATTGGGACAAAAAATGGGTGTTCAAGTGAGGGAAAGTTTGATATGAAAGTTGTGGGAAGAATCATTTGTAAATGATATTATAGAATTTTCGGAATTTTTCTCGTTCTTGTTGTTTAAGACGCATAAGTCGTGAGCTGTTTGATACAATGAGGCAGAGCTGTTTGGTACATTTCACCCGAAGAATTCGACTCGAAGCTCGGGTGACAGCGTCACAACCCAGCTTCGAGTGTTTTTTTGCTGGGAGACCGAGTGAAAATCCCACTCGAAGCGAGAAGTTTTTTCACTTGGTCTTCGAATTGCTTGTAATTACAGTATCAAATAAGTCAATTATTCATTAATTATCGGATGATGTCAGAGCTGAACTCCTATATCAAAATGATACAATTACACGAGTAAAATAAGAAAAAAACCACTTTCAAAAAATTTGAATCTCATTCTAAGAATTGTTCTAGCTGGGGTTTGAACCCGGTTTACTTCCTATATCTCTGCTGTCCGATGCTTGTAACAACTGTTCAACCACCTGAGCCACTGGAGATATTGTCATTAGACACTGAAAAACAGTCGTGAAGGGCATTAATAAGACAACTTATCGTAAGTTTTTCGACAGAAGTGGTTTACTGTTACTCAGAGTGAGACTATTTTTCACTATTTCTCGCGAAATAGCTTGAATGAATGAGTGTTGCTGTAATATGGCCATAAAATCCCACATACTGATACAAATCTCATCATCACTATGAATAGACTTGGACATGAATGATCTCTACTCACGAATTGAAAATCAAAGTTTTGGGTGAAATAATCAGAGAAATTGGAAGGTATACCTATTTGCATCAAATTGCACATGATGATGATGTTGATTGAAGTTATGTCAACTAAATTTCACTCGATCATCGAATTGTTTCAATGACTCGATCGATCGAGTGACTATAAAGGGTATAGCCGGGTAAGATGGTGGAATCAGCCCAAGGCTACATCGCCAGGAAAATTATGGGGTTCAGTTGGTACATGTAAAACATACCTCCAGAAGAAATTTCAGACCTTTAGACCCCTCCAGGCCGATATACGCTCAAAAAAGCTGAAAATCGGTATTTTTTTGTGGCGAGACCAATGGACAAAAATATCTGAAAAAAATCACAAGAATCTGTCTCAACGCAACAAATATGAAAAAAATATTTCCAGAATTTTCAAGTGTCACACAGTGGCTAGAAAAACTTCTCAGATTTTCAAAAATCAACCGAAAAAATGGGGAGACAGGTGCAGGCCGGGGAAAAAATTTTTCGAATGTATTTTTGCATAATCTACCAAGAAAAAGTTTTTGCCCCTTCTTTTAGGTGGTACAACACCTCGAAAAAAATTGAAAAGTGCCAAAAACGCTGTTTTTGCGTAAAAAGCTATTTCCAACGTATTCATGGCTTACCACAGGAGTGAAACTATTTTTTCGGAAAGATCGTCGAATTTTACATGAAAAACCATGTGTTTGTAACTGAGGGATTTACTAGGATCAGGAAATCAGGGTTTAGGTCCGGTTTAAGACTTTAAAGACAGCGTTTCATCGATAGAAAAATATATATATATATTGAAGATAAGATATTATATACAAATGGTCATGAAAGATAAATATGTCTAAGGAATCTGATATTCATTACTGACGTGTGTTACAAATGGTCTAGCCCCATGAACGGTTGATACTGGTTGTAATACTACTATGCTTTACTCTGGTCCCACGGAGGAGCTCCCTCCGGGCCAAAACGTGGGGGTCTGACCGGTGTGTCGGGTTCGACTCCTGGAGCTTCCAGGAAGCCGACGTGTCTGATCCTACTGCCACGGAGGAGCTCCCTCCGGGCCACAAATGGGTGTGACGATGTCGCGGTCAACTACAACTCTCAGCGCTCCTGAAAAGTCGTCTACTAGATGGTCTCATCTGTCTTAGAGCTCCTAAGACAGAGAGGAGTCGCCAGCTGCTAGACTCTAGAGCCATCTCTTGGTCCAGAGCTCCTGGTACCAAGAGAGACGCGTGAGTCCCCTGCTCGGTGCAGACTGATCTGTTCAAAGCGGTCGTCGGGTGGATATCAATGCTGGCAGGTGCTTCGCTTGCGAACGGTGTATTAGAAATCGCCATCTGGCAGCGAAAGGTCGAATTACGCTGTCTGCTCGATGAATTGCGCGGGTACCGGAGCTATACTGGTATCATAGCGAAGGGGCCCGTCGCATGTTAACGGCAGATTTGTTGATTTTCAGATTGAATCTAGTATCAGAACAACCGAAAATTTATCAAAAATCGAGTCACCCGCGCGCTCAAGACGGTCAAAGCTCTCTCCATTCCGTAGAAGCTTTCAGAATTCATTGAATTATAGGAAATTGAGCAGTCTATTGCAAGATGGGACTCAGTATCAAGCCCCCCCCCCCCTCGTCCTTCCCCGACCAGTCAAAAATCATACAGAAAATCCCCAGACACTCTTAGTGAAGTCTGATCAATCTCATGGAGTAAAACATTCTGATGACCAGAGAACGATGATTCGCACCACCAGTCCATCCATCATCCTTGAGCCTAGAACAAACTCAGGGAAAGTTGGAATCGAAGAATATTTGGCTACCCTCATCCCGTTCGGGACATAAGTGTACCATCACAATGGCGAAATCATTGGCAAGAGTGCAAAATGGAAGCGTTAGACTGCTGCGTTTGTTGCACTCTTAGCTAGGATATATGATGGATTCCACGCCAAAGCGACCTACGGAAAGGGGTCATCTCTCAGATTCTTTTTTAACCCTTTCCATTCGATTCTTTCGCCCAAAAAAGGAACTCCGGACCACCTATGGGGTCCAAAAAAATTCCTCCTCTCCATTGCACACATCCGTGGACTGACCGAAAATTTATCGTGTAAAAATCATTGCTCTTTTATTCACGAAAATGGGAATATTTCGTGTTTTTGAATAGCTATTGATTTGCGGGTTGCGGTATCTGAAAGGGCATCAAAACACCTATCGATGATGTTGTCGGAAATTTCTTTTCTGTGATTTGGGGGCCTCCTGGAGGCAAAAGAGTGTTTTTTCACCAAAACGTTAATTTCTCGAAAAACCATTTCTTTATTCTTTGAAAATCAGATATTTGACCTAAAAACTCGCGTTCTTTCGAGAAAAATGGGTCTCAGAGGAGTTTGGGGCGATCCAAGTGACTCATGAGCCATTTTTCGAAGATTTGATTTCCTCGGTTTCAGAAAAAGGCGATTTTCTGCGCATGCGCACAATATTAGACTTTTGGCGCCATTTTCGATAAAAAACTTACAAAATTGCCTATGAAATGACGATCCGCAGAGTGGAAATTCATGCACTAGGACGGGATCTGCAATGATTAATGATATCGAATGAAAATCACATGAAAATTCAGCCCTTTAACGCTTTCGGGGCGCCTGCTGAAATGATAAATTTACGGGATCTTTTCGGGACTCATTTTTGAGTACAAAGTCGCCCAAAAAAAATTCGGACTACATGGTTTCAACGTAAGAATGTCTGAACTTCCAAAATAAGCGATAAAAGCAAACTCGAGGTGCCACATTCAATTTTTCTGCCAGAAAATACGATTTTCCACATTCGAAATTGCAAAAAATTGAATGTAGCACCCAGGATTTGCCTCAAACGGATTTTTCCATCGCTTATTCTGAAAGTTCAGCCGATTTTACGTTGAAACCATGTGGTCCGAATTTTTTTAAGGGCGATTCCGTACTCAAAAATGAGTCCCGAAAAGATCTCGTGAATGTGTCATTTCAGCAGGCGCCCCGAAACCGTCAAAGGGCTGAATTTCCATGTGATTTTCATCCGATACAATTAATCGTTGCAGATTCCGTTTCAGTGCATGAATTTCAACTCTGCGGGTGGTGATTACATAGGGAATTTTGTCGGCTTTTCATTAAAAATGGCGCCAAATGTCTACATTTGTGCGCATGCGCAGAAAATCGCCTTTTCCTGAATCCGAATAAGTCAAATCTTCAAAAAATGGCTCATAAGTCACTTGGATCGCCCCAAACTCCTCTGAAACCCATCTTCTTCGGAGGAACGCGAATTTTGAGGTCAATTCGAAGAATAAAAAGAATGGTTTTTTGAAAAATTAACGTTCTAGTGAAAAACACTTTTTCGCCTTCGGGTGGCCCCCAAATTACAGAAAAGAAATTTCCGACAACATCTTCGATAGGTTTTTTGATGCCCTTCCAGATGCCGCAATCCGCAAATCGATAGCTATTCAAAAACTCGAAATATTCCCATTTTCGTGAATGAAAGAGCATTAATTTTTACACAATGAATTTTCGGTCGGTTCACGGATGTGTGCAATGGAGAGGGGAATTTTTTTTGGACCCCATAGGTGGTCCGAAGTTTCTTTTTTGGGCAAAAGAATCGAATGGAAAGGGTTAAAAAAGAATCTGAGAGATGACCCCTTTCCGTAGGTCGCTTTGGCGTAAATTCATCATATATCCTAGCTAAGAGTGCAACGAACACAGCAGTCTAACGCTTCCATTTTGCACTCTTGCCAATGATTTCGCTATTGTGATGGTACTCTCATGTCCCGAACGGGATGAGGGTAGCCAAATATTCTTCGATTCCAACTTTCCCTGAGTTTGTTCTAGGCTCAAGGATGATGGATGGACTGGTGGTGCGAATCATCGTTCTCTGGTCATCAGAATGTTTTACTCCATGAGATTGATCAGACTCTACTAAGAGTGTCTGGGGATTTTCTGTGTGATTTTTGACTGGTCGGGGAAGGACGAGGGGGGGGGGGCTTGATACTGAGTCCCATCTTGCAGACTGCTCAATTTCCTATATTTCAACGAATTCTGGAAGCTTCTACGGAATGGAGAAAGCTTCGACCGTCTTGAGCGCGCGGGCGATCCGATTTTTGATGAATTTTCGGTTGTTCTGAGACTGGATTCGATCCGAAAATCACCAAATCAACCGTTAACACTTGGTTCGCCATGTAAAATGCGACGATCTTTCCGAAAAAAATAGTCTCACTCCTGTGGAAAATCACTGAATACGTTGAAAATAGCTTTTTACGCAAAAAACAGCGTTTTTGGCAATTTTGAATTCTTTCCGAAGTGCTGCATCACCTCAAAGATGGGGCAAAAATTCTTTTTTGGTCAAATATGCAAAAACACACTAGAAAAATTTTTTTTCCGGCCTGCACCTGTCGCCCCGTTTCTTCGGTGAAATTTTGAAAATTTGAAAAATTTTCCTAACCCATGTGTAACAATTAAAAATCCTGGGAATATTTCCTTCATATTCGTTGCTTTGAGACAAATTTTTGTGATTCATTTCAGATTCTTCTGTCCATTGGTCTCGCCACAATGAAAAGAATACCGATTTTCAGCTTCTTTTGAGCGTATATCAGCCTGGAGGGGTCTAAAGCTCTGAAATTTTTCCTTGAGGTATGTTTCACGTGTACCAACTGAACCCCATAATTTTCCTGGCAATGTAGCCTGGGGCCGATTCCACCATCTTACCCGGCTATACCCTTCATAACGGGTCGCAACTATTTTTCCAAGATGATTAAGCCAGTTAGGAGCTAAAAAAAGCTCTTGGTATTATTTACCCGGCTTTGATAGTTTTCAAGGAATGAAATCTGCCATTTCCATTAGTCAAGAGCAACCAAACTTAGGGGAAGACCACTCTTTTTCTGCTCCAACTTGACTCAACTATCTTAGAAAAATAGTTTGAGTCCATCATATACGGTTCTAGCGAATTTGTTGAAACAAATTCGATTTTACCTTTGATGCAGAACAACTCTGAAGGAATGCAATTTGCGAGGAAAGGGGTGAAAATTAATCCAGTAGATCCTTCCAAGATCCATATATTATCTCTCCACAAATTTCCCACAAAATCGATATTCTCCGATTCATCACTTAGAAATCGAAAAAGACCCGAAAAATGCATGTTTTCATTGTTTATTCATGCCATCTTTCAACTTTTCAACGATAGTTCTCTATGATATCAATTAATAGATGTACAACCTATCTTTTGAGAATAAAATTGTGCGGTTGTACCAAGTTTAGCCACTCTCAAGGAGAGTCCGGAGTCTCCGGGTCCTGAAATCTCACCAAAATTTTTTTCACAGTTTCGTACCACCTAGATCATGAAGAATCTAAAGCAACTCTGTCAAATGGGCCTTCTCTTCTGAGCTACAGCCAGAAACGTCAACATTGCTAGTATATTTATATATATCACTTTTCAACATGGGCCTATAAGGACAATGCTAATGTCATAGGCTGTAGCTCTGAACGGGAGACCTATTTGACAGAGTTGCTTTGAGTTCTTCATATTCTAGGTGATACGAAACTGTGAAGAAATTTTGGTGAGATTTCAGGACCCGGAGACTCCGGACTCCCCTTGTCAGTACTCGGATTACGAGGGTAATTGCATTACCTAAATAAGCATATCTCGAGAATGCACACTCGTCAACTTTTCTGAAAACTTTTTGCAGGTCTGTTTAATTGCAATATAACTTTACGATTCGAGGTCGGGAAGTTTGGTTGTGCTTTTCGAGCGATTTTTTCCAGCCCCAGCCCTGGCGAGGGTCAAAAGTATTACGAGTGAAGCATAAAACTCCACGCCCGATTATCGTAATCCATTTATCGATCGACTGAGCATAAAATAAACGAGAGCTGCCGTGCGTAAGGCAGTGATTCACGCACAGCCAATCAAAATGAACGATTTCGACTGACCTCGAATGATGACTGCGTGTCCCAGAGAATTAAAAGTGGATTTTGAATTTTTCGTTTTTGCTCAGCTCAGAAATAGACTGGGATATTACGTTGAGTAAAACCGGTGTTGATGATTTTCGGTTAGAACGACTTTTGTGTACCTCTGAGTGCTTCCAACTTCGTGTCGCAAGGCCTCCAAAATCCGCCATCAAAAATTGTGAAAACCTGATTTGGAGAAATTTTGGAAGCAAGCAAAACACGGAGATGATTTTTGAAACATGAAGGCCAACTCGGAGGTCTACTCGGCATTCCTCGGGATGATTATTTCGGAGGGATGTTCAGTATGACTTTTTAACAGTCAGAAATTGTTTATCACCTAAAAATGAGCAAGAATTGGTGGTTCATATCGATAGAGAGTATCAAGTACGATTGCGTGTTGTTGAGAACGATTTAGTGTACTTTATCGGCAATTTACACTCATTTCAACGATAGGAGCAAGTTTGGTACACCCTTCGCGAGGTCTTGAAATTACTTATGTGAAAACTAAGAGAATGCGGGTTCAGCTGATTGAAAATATGCATAACTTAGCTCCTCATTTTTTTGGGTTTGAAACAAGCTCCAGAATGAGCTAGATATAAAATAATGAGGTAAGGCAAAGTTGTTGAGAAAATGGCTCAGTCTAGGCATATTGGGTATATACCTGGCTTAGATCTCGCACAACATATGCTCACAAAGTACCATAATTTGCATCGTTATTCACCACGCTTGACCTTTCATGAGCATCAGTGTGTATGTACTATGGTCTTACTTCATTCAAATGTTTGTTTAGGATGCCACAGGTCTGCATTATTGTCGATTCTATCATTGGGTTTTGATCGTAAGCGATTTCGCAACGTAGCCAATTCAGCTTCATGTATAGTCACCACCGATGAAGATAAACACGCCCCTATTACAACGGTTATTGGAAGAACGATGAGAAGCATTTCTCTTCTGCGGAGGTGACGATTCGATTTTTTCCAAATATTGCGTACAGAGATAGTGTATCTCTGTAGTGAGCGCGCGAGGCCATGTCGTATATTAGGAAAATTAGTCTGTCGACCAAAGCATGACGGACATGTGCACACTGAGAAAAAAAATTGAATGATTTTGAAGAAAATTTTCCTGATTTGAATAAATATACTTTCATATCCTCCTAGGCAAACATTTATTCAAAATGAAGGAATACACTTTTTTGGAATGAATAAATATTCATCAAATCCGGTATAATATTCGATAAAATCTGATGACGATTTTATCGTGAGAAACGCATTTGAACGATTTGCGATGACTCAAATGAATAAATGATATTCGAGATGAATATGTGAGTGACCAATAGGCTCTGGATCTCGGGAGAGAGCCAGTGGTCAAAATTTATCTTAAGGGATGGGTACCTCGATAGAGGTGTACGTAATATTCTTGGATCGATATTAGGATCAGAATGTGCGGATCAGTGGGGAAGGGGGCTTTATTCGGCCATATTTCCCGTGTACGAGAGGACTTCAGCTCTCGCAACGCGAAAGTACGGATCGAATATGGGATCAAATTTTATCCCTGCATACCAAGTGGACTTCAGCACTTTAGCATGTCGAAATAAAATTCGATAGGGAATATAAATTTTTCAAATATAGTTTTCCACACGTGGTTTAGGTATAGATGGGGACTTCAGCCCATCCACCCCAGACACACGAATGGATCTTTTTGGGGGTTGAGTTTTACCCAGAGATGAGGTGTGGACTTCAGCACAGTCCCATCTCCAGATAAGAATCAACAATTTCGCCTTCACCTAAGTGCCTGTGTACGAGAAGGGACTTCAGCCTCCACGAACACAGGTTACCCAGGTCGCATAGTCAAATCAGACTTTCATCCTAAGTTCGAAGGGACTTCAGCCTTCAATCCTCAAGATGATCGTCTTAGAGCTTCATCGAGCTGTTCTCAGTAAAACACATATATATATATATATATATATATTCAACAAAAAGCATTTATTCCAGCATTCAATACATACACGTGTATATATATATTGAATAGCCAGAGGACTTCGTCTCGATAGTGCTCTTCGAATTTTGACTGAGCGCAAGGTCCCCACAATGGGCTAATGAGCCTCTATTTATACTCAGTCCTCTGGCTTTACAGTATATCTATATTGTATGAAGATATTCTAATAGATGATGGAACGTTCGGAGAACCCATATCCCGTAAAAAATCAGGTTTTGATCCATGATATCCACATGATTCGTTTACACCATTGGATTCTGTGTCCCAAAATCAATTAAATTCAGTGCACAAATATAACAGAGTCGTTTTTATTTTATTGTGATGAACCAAAAGATAATTCTCTGGAATGTTCTAGAAAAACGTGGCTATTCATCTATGCTCGAAAATCAAAGAAAATTAGTCAAAATTTTTAGTACTTTTGCTTATTTGTCGTATTTAATCATATGACCTTTCACATAAAATAGCCAAAACTTGTAAAACTCAATTCTACAAGGATATTATTTACAATATTTACACGGTGCTTGATTTTGCAATTATTTTCGAATATCAAAAGAAATCTCACGTATATTCAAATTCTTAGAAATCTAACGAGTGCAATTTACCGAAAAAGTTGGGAGAAAACGTTATGGTACGTTTTTCATTGAAAAAATTAGATTGTAAAATAAAAAACGAATAGCAAATCAATTGTTTTCTGAAAAAACTTATATGTACTGGAAAGCTCAGAAAATAAGCTCTGTGATGGTATAAAAAAGTTTTTCATTTCATACAGTTTCCTATGAAAAATTTCTCATAGAAACTCGTGGAATTTTCCAAGTTTCTATGTGTTAGTGCATATATATGAGCCCGCCCATATGCGAGTATTTACATTGCGCATCAGTCAGAAGGCGGAAAGATCGCTACTATACCGACTCAGAGGCGCGCGGAGATTTGAATATTAGATGAAAATTAATAGACAGTTCTATCCTGGATTATCAGAAATAAAAACCAAAATTTTGGGGTTATGGCACTTACATGAATAAATATTCCTTCAGAACGATGAAATAAAATTCATCTCAAAGAAATATCTATTCATATGGAATATCATAGATAACCAAAAGCAAAATCTACTTCACATGGTTTATTAGCCAACCATGGAAAGATTATTCACATCAGATAAATATTTATTCAAATTACTCCACTCAGTTGGGGGATCAATAATTATTACTATTATTAACAATTGTCCCTAATTTCATCCTTATGTAGTTAAGATACTCGCTACTTATATCTAAGATAACAACGCACTTTATAACCATTACCTATTTGTATCGCTTCGCATTGATATTGCTTATATATGTTACATGACTTTCCGAGCCTTATATATCAATCGATGACCAATTTAGTCGCTTGCGAGAAAGGGTTTCATGCCTCCTTACTTAATGAAAAATTGAAATTAGAGCTTGAATTTCTATTACGCATTGACTAATCGAGTTCCGCCATTAAAATAGCGAAAAGATCCGTCGATTATCGTGAGAAATTTTTTGTTGGGACGATAATAAAGCTCGAAAAAATTCATTTCAGGAGATATAACATTTGATGCGCCACCTAGTGGCAAGAATCGGTCGAATACAGATTTTGAGAGTTTTAATAAATATCTCATCAAAATCATTAACTATTCCATAACTTATTCCCAATGGGTGAATAGCAATGACCTATATCAAACGAAAGTTTGACCAAGTTGGATAATTAGAGAGGATCCTTGAATTTATTTTCACCAACTCGATAAACATAAGAATCATCAGATTACTTTTGAATAAATATTTATTCGGAATAAGTATGAAACTTCATTCATCCTAAAGGAATGGTATTTTAGTACAATTATTATCCCTTCAACACAACTTGATCGTAGAGAACTACACTGAGCACATGATTTTCTGTGATCAAGCTGTGTAAAATATTGAATGAAATTTCAAATAAAAATCTATTTGAATGAAATATAATCCCTCCAATCGGATCAACTCGAGTACTAAATAGATTCATATCATTACTATGAATACATATTCATTCAAAAATACGTAACTGATTTATTCGAAATATTTAGGTGATATTCGTCTTATTCCAATACACGTGTATAAAATGAGTCTGTTGACCCCAGGTGCGAAGAATGAAAGATCCCATTACAATGTAGTGGAAACTCAATCCTCCATTTTGAAAAGAAAGTTATTGATGTAGGATTAGAGCTCATTCGTCTCGAATTTATTGATGACCTGAGCAATCAGAGCGCTTTAGAAAAATGATTTCTGCACCGTGAATGAAACTGACTCTTGAATCCAGTAATAGTGATCTATCTTGAATAAAGGATTGATATAACCGTGATCTGGTCACGTGTTGAATTTTTCAAAATCCATATTATCAAAATGAGACTTTGGTTCTTGAAATCCATTGGATCAATCATATAGAATTGGATAAATATTTATTCAAATCTGGTGTAATAAATGTGAGTGGTAATGTTACTTCTGATTGAATACGTATCAATTAAATTTAATGGAATAACTCATCAAATATCAATGCAAATTTATTCAAGTTGATTTATTTGATTTGGAGAAATTAGATTATCAAAATTGAATGTTCGATTTCTTCAATTTACATGATGTATGTTCAGTTTGAATAAATATTCTTTCCCATTAAATACAATTTTTCTGATTCCGGTAATTTGATGATTGAGTACATTTCTATTGTAAATATGAATAAATGATTATTTGAAAATATGAAACCTCATTCATTCCTGAAAAATTCGTTTTCGAATCAGTTAAATCTTCTATGAATAAATATATTTATTGAATTTCAATAATTTTTTTTCTCAGTGCACTAGTGCTCGGAAGGAGCTTGCGTGCGAATCGCGGACTAATTTAATCAATACAAGGATTCTCAAATCGCGTACGGTCAAAGCATCTTCAACTTTGAGTGGCGAGAAAACTAAAGAAGTGGGAGAAAAGTGAGAGGTTGGGAGTGAGCGCTTCGTGAGAATGCTTCGTTTCGCCAATCACTGTCTGTTGTTCAACAAAATATGAATCAGGAATAGTGTAGGCCACTGTCCCTGAATATAGTATGTTCTTATAATTCTTTGTGGATGCTTAGGGCAACTTTTATTGATCTCTTCGTGCCGATGTACACATACGTGAACATATCTTTTGATAAACGCAAATAGAATTTTCCTGCATTTACAGGGGAGACGTTTCTTGCATTGTCAATTCTGGTCTGAGCTGAAGGGTATTGCGTCTATCCGGATAGATACCGTCAAATTGGGTAATTTTGGTACGTTTTCCGTGCTTTTCATGTCGTTTGGCTGGGCATTCCAACATACATTGACAAAACCCACTTCTATTAGTAATCAATCTGAAGCTTACAGCCTCAGCTTCCGATTGATGGGCTACAAAGTTCAATTTGATGTGTCGAAGAAGGAGCTGATAGCAGTTTTGTAAGTGTACCAAAGTTAGACTCCAATGGGGCAACTTTGGTACACTTACAAAATATTTCAATCTCACCCACACCATGCGGGGGAATCAATTCTAATCATTCATTCCTCTTGTCCTGAGCTGTTTGAAACATTTCAAGACTTCATAGACCATCACTCGACTCGAAATGAGTTGAAAAGGAGCTGCTATACAGAATTGAACCAAAGTTACCCTGCCGTAATGCTTCTTACGTAGAGTGGGGTAACTTTGGTACACTTTTTCATGTTTTTACTATGTTTTTCATTCATTAGAATTCCGAATGCTTCGAATACCCCAATGTAACGATGGTTTCTTCAATATGGTGATATATGTGGTCAAAATGTAGCATTATCCATCCGTAGATCGTTCCGGAACACTTTTTCCCAGGTGCACTAACTGGACCCCTCGCGCATCGCTGCTGAATCAGCTTTTTCGGAGAAAGCTTGAATAAACAACCTTAATCATTCACGTGGGATTTACGGTGGCTCAACACATTGCTTATGTGTGTGTCAAAAGAGGAGAATCGGTTTCAGAGCGATAGAATCATTAACCTATCCGAACGCAGCTTTGAAAGTCATTTTTCAGGGATGTACGAAAGTTGCACAACTTGACGGTATGATTTTTATATGTTTACTGCGATCATGGCTGTAACCAACTGATGCACTTATTCTCAGACTTCGCGAGGGCTTGCTTTTCTATAGACTCAATACGTCTGAATCGCTTGATACGATGAAAGTAATGTGTGCATGATAATTTTTCTTCTAAAATCTTCAGTTTCACATGAATGGGAATCCTGTCAATATTGTTGTTTCTATGCTTGACCTTGAACGGTTTGAATAGTAAAACTAATATGTGTGCGGTGTTGGTGGTATATAAGTTAGGCTTGAGATGAGTTTCTCGGGTCCTTCCACAAGGAAAGCTCAAACGTCATGCCTGCACTTTGAGCACTGAAAACGGACGCTAACAGATTCATCAAATAGAATTACAGTGTATATCAGACTTCTATTCCAGCTCCTCGTCCAATTTCGGATGCGTTCCAGAGGGTAAAAGAAGCGACTGTATTGGATGTCAATTTGTATCGTGACTGGTTGCTGTGCTGGGACGAGAGGAAAGTTTTTCTCAATGAAAATGAAATTGAAGATGTCTTCATAGAAATTCCTATCCTAAAAACGGTGACCGGATTAGAATTGGTAAGTGATTGCAACAAAAAGTATGTATGCTCAGCTGAGGAGAGGGGTTGAGTGATGTCAAACTCGCTCAGTGAAAATTCCATGAGTTTTTTTCTCTCTTTCGTGATCTTTGAAATGCACGAGTAATACTACAACCGATCACAATTCTTCATTATCATTCTGAGCAAAGTTCTAAGCTACTAATTAGGCTACGATGTAATGTGCCAATACTTATGACCATACGTATATGTATTAGTTTTGTCGGCCTATACTCGTCGGCAATTTTTCGCATTCGAATCTTACTTAGAATTGAGTTCAACTTATTATCACTCCTGAAAGTATACTCGATCAGTGTTCTGTTCAGAACGTACCATGACATTGATTTTACAAATTTTCCAAAATTCTGGTAAAAATTTTTCTTTAAGATAAAACATAGTTTCGCTGATCCGGGGATCAGTTGCGCGCCAATGAACGTGTCATAGAGAAGGGCTAGCTCTATGCCGATGAATGTAAGCTATATCGAGATCCACAATATGGTGCAACGAAATACCACCGAATTGTATTTGCAAAAGGCTGGAGCCTGTCATAGATCAAATCTAGCTCCATGCCGATATACTCTAAGCTACGATGTATTTCAATGTTACGATGTATTCACACGGTACAAGAGCGTGATCATTCGTTTACGCGTGTATATACAGGCTTAGAGTCGCCAAGAATGCGTAGGCGTAGGGAAAGCGCAAGGATAGAGGCGCCGATACATATAGCGCCAAGCGCGAGAACGAGTATATAAGCAGTGCAAAGGCACGCAGCCGGGCTTCTGGTCTCACAGTTGACCGCGGACGAATACAGCGTACATTTAGGCTTCTAGAATCTCAGTCAATCACGTGAACTCTTGTCGTAGACTCCGCGTGTAGCAGCATTCCAGGACGAGTAGTTTCAGCACTGATACTCTCGTACCATTGTAGCTTCAGTAGAATAACCAGCAATTGTAACAGTCTCTCTCTCCGAGTTATAACTTACCTTTCGATAAAATTTAAGCTGCATTCGATATCATCGATTTATTATTCAGAGGATACCTTGCAATCCCAACTTGCTGAGCCACACGGCCCGGTAAGAACAAAAGCAGAACCCATAGCATATGAACCTCAAGAACCCTGGTTCATAATACGGGTTCGTTCCACAAGCAATCACATGTTGCCCCACTGATACTCCGTGACTATTATAGAGATCTCGTAAAATCACTCCCTCTGCTTCCACGTATGGCTCATAATCGTCATTATAATCCAGATCAACCTTGAAGCAAATATAAGGATGCATTTCGTAAACGAGTCTAGAATGAGTAGAGCATGAGTGTTATTGAAATCTTCTCATAATCTCGTTTTGAAATAAATTTTTGCTTTCATGTGAGAGAAGTAGAATTGTCAACGTTGATAGAAAAGAGATGAATGTCACTTGGTCCCACTTCAATATTAACCATGAGAAAAAGTGAACGACGGAGCCGTTCGTATAAAAAAATCTGAGAAATTCCGTCTCAGCTCGGACAAGATCTATCATCTTGCTTCAAAGTGCTGCCAAACAGTTGAAAGGTCAGTTTCATTCTTCAGGGTCTTTTCCCGCCCTCCTAGAATGTTTCTGAGCACTCGTGGAATCAGTCCCAGCCTGACAGTGTCCCAAAAGTTCGGTCAAGTTATACGGCCTCAGCTCCTTGATGAAAGTTCTATCAATGAGTTCGATTGAGTTTCAGAGTACCACCCATATAGAGCACAACGCATGAGTCGGAAATGCAATAGAACCACGCTGCGATTGCTTTCGACGAAACAATAAATTATCATCTACCGTGTTAAACACACTTCTGGAGGGAATAAATATAGGCCATTCCATCTATTTGGTCCTGACCCGTCTCTCACATATTGTGAGCGACTTAGACCATCCGTCGACCTATC
Organism: Eretmocerus hayati; assembly: GCA_029851415.1. Classification (NCBI taxonomy): domain Eukaryota; kingdom Metazoa; phylum Arthropoda; class Insecta; order Hymenoptera; family Aphelinidae; genus Eretmocerus; species Eretmocerus hayati. Next base: position 110,966,598 of record CM056743.1, read on the forward strand.
TTTAGACTAATACCACACGTAAGAGACTTTGTCCAACTCTGACCGAAAAAAAATGATTTGATACGCACGATACATTACGCAAAACTGCTAGCTTTGCATAACAAATCGTGGAATTATCTCTGTATCAGATAAATAAGCAATCACTCATTTCCTCTCCGAACGACTTCTTGGAAGATTTTGGGCCTAAGCGTTTGACATTATTGTTGAGGATATTCAAATAAAAAATCAGCTTACCCTGACAAGGCATATAAATGAAGCCGACACTTCTTCAATAGCAGTCGCTCTCCATCCTCTGGGATATTCTTCAGAGGCAGGAACACACTGATAACTTCCAAGCATGTATGGAATGGAACGGAGTGCTAGGAATTGCTGGCAGACTGGGAAAATCAAGAATTCATACCTTTAGAGGAAAATTAATGGTACTCGAGTTACGATCTCCTCGTTTGATGATTGAAGTTGACAAAATGCGGTGCAAGCAAATTTATATTCAATGGATACTGGAGCAGACGACTAAATTAGTTATTTTTGTTACTCGAGGACCCAAGTAGTGAGTAGAGAACCATGTCTACCACTTCCGAACAAATTTCGCTGGCCGGAGGAAATTATCAACAATGAATTAATGGTAAAAACGACACTTTTCGCAGATTAATGCCTATAGCTCTGTGGGTATAACTTTGAGCGAGTTTGCTCTGGTTTCACCTCTAGCCAGTAAAAAAACCTACAGATTCAGAAAAGAATTTATTGCTCTAGCCTATTTTTGTTGGAGTGACATAGGCTTGAACAAAAAAAGACCTATTATGAACAAATGGTTGTTAATCCTCCAATATTTGACTAATGAGGCCAGAAACTTAGGGAATCGATAGTCCTCATTGAGGTTAATGAGCATACCAAATTTGGTGACGATTTGTTGAATCGTTCTTGAACAACCCTATTTATTTATGAAGGATTGTTTTTCAGGAGAAGTGGCGTAACTTTTTTATAAACAAAAATGGTGTTCTGGGGAGAATCAGGGTGATACCTAGAAATCTACTCTTCAGTATCCCGTTTGAATCATTATCATATCTAGTATAGGCGATTTTTGAGACCTAATTGTTCATAATTCTTGCACACGCCTCTCATTGTGTATTGAATTCTCGATATACATCTATCAGATGAGGAGGAACCCGAGGATGAAACCAGCCAATCGCGTTCTTTTCTCGAGCTACCCCAGATTAGAAAAAGAGTGGAGGGAATTGGTCACGTAGAACCAGAAATATTGCAAAAAACTCCTCGGCGCTCGATTTTGAATCGCACCAAAGATTAGCTGTAGTTGGCTCGTGGCGCGTGAGAAACGGTGAACTTCGAAATCGAACGCCTAGGATTTTTCGCAATATTTCTGGTTCTACGCGACCAATTTCCTTCATTATTTTTTTAATCTAGAGTAGCTTGAGAAAAAACGCGATTGGCTGGTTTCATTTTCGGGTTCCTCCTCATCTCATCGATGTATGTCGAGTCTTTAATACACAATGAGAGGCGTGTGCAAGAATTATAAACAATTAGCTCTCAAAAATCGCCTATACAAGATATGATAATGATCCAAACGGGATACTGAAGAGTGGACTTCTAGGTATCACCCTGATTTTTCCCAAAACACCATCTTTGTTTATGAAAAAGTTACACCACTTCTCCTGAAAAACAATTTTTTATAAACAAATTCAGAAACGATTCAACGAATCGTCACCAAAGAAGCTGTTGCAAATAAGGCCAAATCTGCTCCAGAGAATTGGGACTCCAGGTTGCACTGAAATGCGTGTTTTGGGTGTCTGAATATGCATATGAATTTTTTCCGCGTCAAACCAAAGCGTCTCCCAGTAGTGGGCAAAAAAGTGTCCCATTTAAAATACACGTGGGACGCACTTTCTAGCGTCCCTCTCAAAATTGGCCCAATGGACTATAACGGCTCCAATGAGGATTTGTTCTTGAACAGAAAATACAACTTTTAGGGGTTTTTTCATGGACGGGAAATGATGTGCTGGTACCGAAAAACCACTTGAGAGATGGAAAATGCGGATCTTTCACGCTAAAACCGGGGAATACTTGAACGGAGTGGGATTAATCGAAAAGTTGCAGAGGACCAGAGTTGTAGATTATGTTCTAAGTTTCCATTTGGCATCGGTTTTTTATGCATGTATTGGTTAGGGGTTCCCAAAAAACGACCAAAAGTCGTAAAAAAACCATATTTATTGGATTTCTTGGCGATCTCGGGGTGAAAATGGACTGACAAACTATCATATCTTGTAGATCCCATCGAAATACACATTTTTGGTTCCCATAATTTTTTCGAAAAAACGCACCAGATTCGAGTTTATAGCGAAAAAGTGCCGGAAATAGGCACTCTCCAACGTTCTCACGCAAAATACTCGAAAAACGCAAATGGAAACCCTATATAATAATTGCGTGAAAAGTTGCTTTTTTTCGTGTACTTCAAAATGAAAAAAAAAATCATAGCGTTCCGATGTTCCTGCTTCGAGGAATATGCATTTTTATGCCAGATAACAAGTTTGAGTGGATAAATTCATGGTTCCAGCATGCTATATGCAATTCTACGTCAATGAGTCATACAACTACATCAATCGGACATGCAAAATCACCAATTTTCATCCACGATCATCATTCGGAGCTATATAAGGTTATGATAAGGATCGAATCTTTGAACACCAGGATTGTTGTCTTTCTCAAAACTTTTTCCAACTATGAGAATATTGTAGTGTACAAGACTACGAGCTTCCACGAGTGGTCAATTGTGAAGAGGATGTACAGAGGATCCCGATCTTTCTCATTATGCCGCATTCACCAAATAAACTATCGACGAAACAAAATACTTCGCACCCCAGAATTAGATCATCGTCATACTGGGTATCTGCGATATAAGTTTGATTCATTGATTTGGATATTCGCAATATGCAAATAACATTAGAAAGGACTCCTTCATTCTGAGAAGAACGAGAAACGTCAATTCTCTCTCCCTGACGAGATGGCATATGGTTCCCATTTGATTATTTGGAGAGCTTTGATTTTGAGAAAGAAAGGAGCCCTCTTAAGACATATCTCGCTATGATATCTGGTTTTTTGGAACCCGCCAAAATTATGAGGACCACGGATCCCATCGGACTACCAAAAATTTGTTGATAAATTTTATTATTGAATTGAAAAAATGTGTTGTCAAAAAGGAACTCAGTGCATTTACGAATTCCATCAAATGGTATGTTAGACTCATTATGTATATCTGAAAATCTGCGGTCAAGCGCCTCTAGCACTAACCAGCATAGGATGTTTGTAAACAGAGAGCTAACGTCGAGAGAAAGGAGTATATGATCTTTTGGGATCATTAAAGTCTCCAACCGTTTTTTTAATTCAAAGCTATTGTCAATACGTGATGCAGGCGGTTTAATACATTTCTTCAGCTCTTTATATAAAACGGAAGCAAGAAAATGAGTAGTGCTATTGACTGTAGAAATTATTGGTCTGAGTGGAACATTTTCTTTATGAATTTTTGGTAAACCATAACAACGAGATAAGTTGGTGTCCGTCTGTGTGAGAGCATTATTATGATATTTTCTAGACAAATAATTTAAATCATTCCAACTTCCTAGTATTTTATGTACTTTTGCCTGTAAACTTTTGAGTGGATTATTTTTGATCGGAACGTATACTTTTTTGTCACTCAACAAACCGTTCATTTTATTGGTGTAATCAGACTTATTCAAACAGACGGTGACATTGCCCTTATCTGCACGTGTGAAAAAAATATCTGAATTTTGTTTCAAGAAGTGCTTAGTGTAGCTCAATTTTCTTGCGAATACCCTGTCTTCAGGAGAAATGTGCCTTTGCTTATTATTTTCAGTGTATAGGATATTCGTAATCTTGTGACGGATGTTATTTTTCTCCCTATTATTCAAATCGAAGTTCTCTATGCACTTTTCAACAGTTTTGACAGTATCTATGACATTCTTTAAACTGAGGTTGTCTTTCTGACTGAAATTGATGGCAAAACTCTAGCTCCTGGATCAGTTATCGTAACTGTTGTCGTTGGAGCTTTTGGGGAACCAGAGTTTGGGAAATTGAAACAAATCTACAAAGTTGGAGATAGAATAATTTCCACCATGAGTGTGTTGCATGATGTTTCCTTTGAACCAGATTATCATGCTTACCGAGTTATCGACAACGACACGTGTGACAAATCAATTGATCTCAGAGATATATATGGATTATTGACTTGCGTGTATGTCGAGGAAGATAATGATTGGTATGTTGCCTTGAGGTACGATACATGAAGTAAGGGGTTTCATCCCATCATCTGCACTGTATTATCTATAACCGTTATGAGACAAAAGTTCTCGAACGTTCATGGATCGTCACGGTTAGTACAATTTATCAGGGAGTGTACTTACATCCTTCGAGGTCATCTTGAGCATGAAGAATTATCTGGCTTACAGTGCATTTTTTTATAGTTGTCATGGTGGGTTATAACTATTCTGATAATTTTGTCTGATGAAAATATCTATCGCATTTTCCAACTTGAAATCGGATTCCAAAACTCCTTAAATCTCCAATGTCACACTGAAACATTGTCTGCATAAAACGTGACAAATATTTCAGCGTAGAGTCATTGAATCTAAATGTGCGGCTTATTTTGGAGATCCTAGTATAAGTTTCGGAGGATCATTGAGTTGTATCAAATCTTTGCACATAGAGGGAGCATCAACTTTCCCGTAATGAAATGTCGTATTCTAAAAGTTGCAGATATTCATTTGTTAACCTGAAATATCTTAATTTGGGTGGATTGCTCTTTTCAGCGGTTTGGAAAAATTCCACCTTCTCCACCCAACTTGTGAGATTAACAAACAATTCTCCTCTTAATCATTTCATGGTGAGTGTATAATAGTTTATAATAGTTTTGTGATTCATATCGTTTTTTTGGTGTTTCTCATTGTACTGAATTTCCTTAGGTTTGAATGGCTATTTATACAGTTTACTGCGTTTGTCTGACTGATAGAGCTCTTGACAGCTGACCACAAGCTCAAGCTTCTGAATAACAATAATACGTACAAAATGTCAAGCTCTCTCCATAAGACTCATTTTAATTTTGAAATGATATTAAATTAAATTAAATAATATTAAAACGCGTGACGACTTTTAGGTGTCCGGAATCACTCGATTTTTTCCCCTAGATACTAACCTCACCCTGCGGAAATGTCCCTAGAACTGTTTTAACCTAACCTGACCTTACTCGTTACTATAAAATATTCCCCTAGACTGTTCGAACCGGAACTGGCTTGATTATCTTCTAGAGAGAAATATCCCTAGATTTCACTAACCTAACCTGACCTGACCATTATTTACCTTTTTCCCCTAGACCATATTTTTACAATTTTAACCGTTTCATTACATCTGTTCTTTTTCACCTATTTTATGGATTTTTACCTTAATTATCGCGGTTTTTCTCGTTTTTAGATTTCTTACCACTCTGGATTTTATTTATTTCATTCGACTTGTTTTGTTTTTCCTTGTTTTTTAATGGATTTCTCCCCTTTTTTATTCATGATTCATTTATATTAATCCCTTACCTCTTTCGAAAAACATTTTCTAGAACTGTTCAAAGTCTGTTCGTTGCACCCCTGCCGTGTTATCATGTTTTCGCACCGTAATCCCTTTTGAAGCTCCAACTCACCTTACTTTCGTAAGGCGTCAGGCGCAGGAATACGGGCTACTAAATGTTTCCAGGCATTTTGTGGGTACCACTGTCTTTGTCTGGCTCGAATTGACGACTGAGTTTCCGTCAAAAGTCTGTCTGTTGAACCTTCGCTCCGAGCCATCGTTGAATTTGCACCATTTTCTACACTTGCTCACCATACACAGGTATTATGATGTCGCAAGTGTAGAAAATGGATTGATCCAACGATGAGAGTTTGGGTCCTTCCGTCTCTGTCCGTGAATGGAATGTGATGGATAAGAGAATGGATGATGATAATGATAAAGAAGATGATAAATTGAATGAGAGTAGAAATTGGTATGAGAGATGATGAGATTGAATGAAGGTAAGATAGAATAAAAGAAGTGAAGAGAAAGAGACGAAATGAAAGTAAGAAAGAAAAGGAGATGGTATGAAGGGAGAGTATGTAAATGAGTTAGAAAATGATATGAAAGATGATGAGTAGAAAATTATATGAAAGATAATGAGATTGAATGATAGAAGGAATTGCCTCACCCTTCTACTTGGAAGTGAATTCGGACGCAACTTCTGCACCCGGAGGCGGCTTACCTGCGTGCAAGAATTCGCCTCCAAGTAGGCGATCATTGGCGGATTTATGATTCATGATCAGATTGGATGATGAGGAGAGAGATGGTGGTGGAGTAGAAATTGCTATGAGAGGTGATCAGATTGGTTGGAGGTAAGATAGGATAAGAGTAGTGAAGGGAAAGAGACGAATGAAAAGTAAGAAAGGAAAGGAGATGAAATGAATGAAGAGTATGTAATGACATGAGAAATGATGTGGATGTAATGACATGAGAAATTGATGAAAGATGTTGAGATTGAATGAAGTTGAGATGGAATGAGAATAGAGGAGGGGAAGAGATGAAGAAAATGTAGGAAAAGGAATGAGATGGTATAAATGAACAGTATTTATGATGAATGTGATGAGGTGATGAGATTGATTCAGAAAAGGATATAAGATGGAAGCGAAGTAAAAAGTGGCACGGAAAAATGAAGAGATTGGATGAAGGTTAGATAGAATAAAAGAAGAGAAGGAAAAGCGATGGAGAAAAAATTGGAAAAAATGAGATGGTGATGATGAAGAGTGTGGAATGAGATATGAAATCTAAATGAGATGAAATATGCGATGAATGACGAAATAGTCTGTGATGGATGAGATGGATGGGTGAGTGTGATGTAATGGCAGGGATGATCGCCTCACCCTCCTACTTGGATGTCAATTCGGACGCAACCTCTGCACCCGAAGGCAGCTTACCTGCGTGCAAAAATTCGCATCTAAGTAGGCGATCATCGGCGTATGATGAATGTGATGAGGTGGTGAGAATGATGTGGAAAAGGAGATGAGATGGCGGTAAAATAGGAAAAAGAGAAGAATGGCGTTGATGTTATGAGAAGAATGAGAATGATCACCTCACCCTCCTACATGGTGATGCGTGCAAGATTCCACTTTCAAGTAGGCGATCATTGGCGTGTATGAATGTTGTGACGAGAAGGTATGGATGATAGAGAAATTGAATGTAAGATAAATGTAGAAAATAAGATGGATTGTGTTGATGTAGAAAATGGGGAGAGAAAATGAGAAGGAACGAGGAAGAGGAAGGGAATGAAGAGAAAATAAATGAGTTGGTGTTAATGTAGAAGATTAGTTGACAGCTGCAATGAATGAATTTCGATACGATGAGCAAGGAAAGAGTAATGAGATGAATGAGAATGACCCCCTCACCCTCGTATTTGGTGATGAATTCGGACGCAACCTCTGCACCCGCAAGCCGCTTACCTGCGTGCAAGAATTCAATCCAAAGTAAGTGATCATTGGTGTGTATGAATGATGTGACGATGTGGTGTGAATGATGGAAAAATTTGATGAAAGAAGAATGTAGAAAAGGAGATGAATTCTCTTGATGTACATGATGGAGATTGGAAATGAGATGAAATGAGGAAGGGGAAAGAAATGAAATGAGAGTAGATAAGTCGCTATTCATGTAGAAAATGAATTGAAGAATGTAATGAATAAATGATTTGAATGAGAAAGAGATACAATGAGCATGGAAAGAGTAATGAGATGAATGAGAATGAGTTGATGTTAATGCAGAGGATTAGTTGAAGGATGCAATGAACGAATGATTTAAATGAGAATGAGATAAAGTAAGCGATGAGATGAATGAGAAATATCGCCTCACCCTCCTACATGGTGATGAATTTTGTCGCAACCTCTGCACCCGAGGGCGGCTTACCTGCGTGCAAGAATTCATCTCCAAGCAGGCGATCATTGGCTTGTATGAATGATGTGATATGTCTGATCATCACTCTCTGCGTTTACAGGGTTGAGACTGTCTATCTCATCAATGACAACGAAGCATTGAAAGAACGCCTGCATTATGATGTTTGATAATAAACATTAGCTGATTCAGTTATAGATTTAGTGAGATTGATAAATCATAAGCGAAAGTGAGTCGCTGGTGAAATTAGAAGAAAATTATACGCACATGCATGTAAAAGTTTAAAATTTAATCATCGAATACCTCTTGGTATACCACGTTTTTAGTACAGAATGGGAGTAAAATTCCTTCTCTATGTCTTTCTCCTGGTATCATGTATATTGTTCTGTTTGAGAAACACTTTGAGATTTGTACTTGACGTAACACGCAATAATGCTCCATAAAGTTGTCATTAGATTCACAAAATAAATTATTGGCTCTCTCATATGGTCGTTTTTTTCCAATTTTCTCATAACCCTCGAGTATTCTCAATCAAACAATTATGATGACCAAAAAAAATGGATTTGATTGTTACAATACCCCCAATAACTTGTATTTTTTCATTTTTCGTATTCGTATTTATTCATTCCATATGATTTTTGAAACTCCTTTCAAAGAGTCGTAAGCGGAGCGAGCGTAAGCAAGCGCAGCAATTCCGCTAGTATTATATTGTTACATAATGTGTTTGAATTTTATAATTTTTATTTGCTGTAGTCGAATTAGTCATATAATCATATGTAATTGTAGCCCGAAAGGAATGTTGTTAATACAACCGGACCGTCGTTTTGACCTCATTTTCAATAAATGGCAGTAGGAAACAATGATTGTCGCATCTGAATTAGAATATCTCAATCTTGCAATTGAGTTATTTCATCTTATGAACTTACTTTTCTTCTTCTTTGAAATGAAAATGTACTATCTGAATTTGCAGAAATAAGTTTGTGAACGAGATTAAGTTAGTTGGGGATGGAAATATCTGTTTGTTACGCGAAAGTGGCTATTGTACACAAGATTATTGATGTTGATGAGATGAAGTTGTTTGGAAAATTAATGTTTGACGCAACCGTTAGAGTAAAGATTAAAATGTGATTCATCAGTACGTTGTATGCATCATTCATACTCCTCCATCCGTGTTCGTCACGTAAAGTTCTGACTTGCATGGTGCTTATAAGCACATTCATACGTCTTCAAACCCTTGAAACTCATCCGTGACCGGAGCATGAACTGAATTCTGTACCAATTTTAGATTTTGTCCGAATTTCTTCATCCAATGCAGGAAAAAGGTTCCCAGATAGACAGATCTTCTTCTCATACTAGTTTGCGAATGATTCCTGTTCCATAAATATTTTAGGATCATTCATGTGGATACATATCGTGAAAACGCGAAGTTATTGATCGCTGACACGGGGATATACACTACCGGCCAAAATTTTGTGATTGCCCAATAAATAATCCAATAACCACCACAGTTCGATATTTTGGAGCTAGCCGGAATAAAGTTTCACTCAGCTCATACTGAAGCTCTTCTCTCGAGCTTTCCCATTTGTTATTCCATTTTCAGCCCTAACATTACAGATCAGAGCTTTCTCAGCTGTAGGATGTGCGTGTTATGACGATTTTAAGGAAATCTCTGATCACTTGCATATTTCATCGGAATCGGTGGATCAAAAGACAAGATATGGAATCGTGGAGCACTACTCAAGAGCTTTAAATACCGTTTAGAAAAGTCGTTCCTCATTCGAGTGAAAGCTGTTCTTTTCAAGAAAAATTCCTCCTAAAAATTGGTTTCATCATCAGGAAATGATGTAAAACTCCATAGTTGCAGTGGTTGAAGGACTATTTTTGGTCTCTTTCACCACCTCTGGGCAAGAAAGTCAGTGGAACCCAGGAATTTTCGTCAAAAGTAAGATTTCCTCACCATTCTGAACGGTGCGCCTCTTTTCCAAAACAAACCTTTCTTCAGAAGGACAGTCATTCCTCGAAACAGGAACGACCTAGGGAAACTTTTCAAGGTGGAATTTCGAGCTCTCGAGTTGTAAGAGATGCCACAACTCATATCTTGACTAATCAATTTCTGTGAAATGTATAAATGATCAGGGCTACACAGAATCGGCAAAATATGGACTCTTCAAGGATGTAACGTTGCGGCAAAAAATGGAATTCCAGATTCGGAAGTGTTTGAAATGAGCTTCAAATTGAGCTAAACAAAAGTTAATTCCAACCACCTAGCTCCAAAATATCGAGTATGACGGTCAAAAAATTAGCAATTGGGCAATCTTTGATCGATAGTGTTTAATGGGAGCTGCGGCTTTAATTTTGTCGGCTGGCCTACAAAATCTTGAGAGACTGAAGATGAATACTTATGTGTATACTTAGATGTATACTAATCTCAATACAAGAACCTTAGCGTGGAAAATTTTGTCCAATTTTCCATCCGCTTTATTTTCCAAATCTTGCAACCCGCATAACGCATCAACAAACCCACACATCGTTTGAAATCATCCAAGCAGAGAGGTATTCCCACCAAAAACATCCACACCGTTTCTTCGAGTTATGTAGGATTACTTACATTTCCTCGGATCAACATTCTGAATTGTGTCGTTGAAATGCTTCAGATTACGAAAAATGTTGTTTTTCCTACGAAAAATTCCAAAAGTACTTTTTTATTGGATGAAACAAAGACATAATAATGATGATGAAGAGTCCTCCTGGAGATCTTCAGTCAAATCCATACTTTTCGAGCTCTGAGGTATTTTAATAAAAAAATGTGGATTCTTGACATTGAAAATGCAACTAGTTGAATACATATCTTGACCCATTGGTCTGATTATTTTTCTCTTCATTCTGAGTACCGTGAACAGGGGTGAAGGTGGACCCCCTCTGATATTCTACTGTAATCCTTTCGATTTTTTACATACCAAAACATAATGTATGGATGGTAAAAATTTGAGTCATGAGCTCAGGTACAAGATCCTGTTGTCAGATTTTGATTTTGAGTCCACGGTTTTTCAAATACTGCAAAAAACAGGGTGGACACATTTATCCCGTCGACAGGGGTGAAGGTGTTCACCTATGCCTGACCTGCGTCTGAAGCGCACAGCTCGTGAATTCAAGATTTTGGATGCATATCGAGATATGTTATCCTACGTATTTTGACTCGCTGAACATGATCCCAGGGGTTTTAGAACGATACAATGCAACCTTGAAGCCTTATAAGCTAGTTAGTCCACGTGATATTTGGGACGAAAGTCCAATTCTACGATTAATTCTCAAAAAATTATAAACAGAGCAAGAATAAACTAATTTGAACGTTCGAGGTGGATTTTTATCCGTTTTGTCATATACTTCAGAGAAAAAAACTGTCCGTTAGCCGTAGAGGCATTTGATTGATGTTAGGATGTTATTTTTCAAAACACCTATTTTTGCAATAATACTCGCTGTGTTCAGATCACGAGGAAAAATTTCTCCTCTTACGTGGGGTTCCTGATCATACACTTTAAAAAATTCGTGGCAAAAAACCTCAACCAATCGGTTGAAGTTTTTCCCTCAAACAGTGGTTGATGCCAATAATCAATCAATTGGTTGATTTTCGGCGTCAATCACTGGTTGATCACCAAATTCAGGCACTGGTTGATTACGACGCCACATGACTGAACATACTCCTCGGGAAATAGAGGAATAGAGGACCCTAGGGAATATTATTTGATTAGGAAAGCCTCATCACAGTTTTTCCACCAGTTGAATTTAAAAAGCGAATAAAAAAGCGTGATAAGCATCAGTATTCACGCGGAGTAACATTTTCTTATCAGTATCAACGAAAAATGCATGGTCGACGAAGAGTAACACTTATTTATCAAGATTTAGAATTCTCAGTAATACAGGATCTTCAAACGCTCCTAGAAGACTCCACATTTCTTGGATCTGGCGGAACTCTATGCCAGAGTTTTTGGGAGCATTGATCACGAAAATCCAGTCAGATTTCAAAAATTCAAAAGAGTGGATTTTGAAACGCCTAAGAAAAACTCAAAATTTCCTGAACTTCTTTCTGAAACTGTGAATATGAAAGTTTTTGGGGACCCTAACCACGAAAATCCTCGCGATTCTTTCGAATCAGGTCGTAATCCAAACTGCTGACTGCAAGTGCACTTGCTGTTACCCGTGAGATACTTGTTGAATATAGTTAGAGAAATTCATGGGATCACATTCCAATTAGGATCAAGACTGCCGCTTGAGCTGCTTTTCGAAATAGTTGGAAATAGGTGTTTATCCGACAGTTTTCACTTTCCTACTCTTGATGATTTGATGAGAATGCATTTTATCCAAAAATGTGTATAGCAGTATTTTGTAACTCTTTGAAAGATGAACAAGAAAGTGTGTACGTATTTTGTCATATGAGGCCTCCTTTTCCCCCAATAAACGTATCTTTGTCCAAGTGCCATATTTTTCACGGTTTTCACCCTATTTCAACCAAAGAAAGAATACATTGTATCGAAAAATGAGTGCAGCAACTTATTGTAGGTCTCCAAGAGATGATCTTTACATATTTCCTCGTGTAAGATCTCCTGTTTCCGTATTTTCGTCCAAGGAACATAATTTTGTATTCATTCCTGTCGGTTCCTCTTGTAATCAGGAAATATATGAGTCTTGGACCAAAATACCTTCATCACGGAAACAGAAGACCTTACACGGGACAATGTGTTAAGACCTTTTCCATTCGCCCTTTGAAGATCTACTCAGGGGCGTCAGAACGCCAATGGTCCGGGTGTGGAGTTCTAACAGAGGCTATCAGAGGAGCAAACAAAAGGTCTTCAGATGGCAGAACTGTTGCATTAATGATTAAGAGTTATTATCAATGATTATTTGGCTAGGCCACATCCGCCGCCTCTCCTCTGGGCACGCACCGATATAACAAGTCTCATTTCTCGATATCTATTCATTAAGTTCGGGTATTCGTGGGAATACATGTTCTCTACGAGTACATTTAGAGATGAATGTGTTCACTAGCTAACTTATACAGGGTGTCCCAAAAGTCAGTTCCCTCCCTCAAAAACTCGAAATTGGCTCCGGGGATCAAAAAACCCCGAAACACGTGTCTCCTAAAATCAAGGGGGAAGCTCAAATATGGTCTCAGACTTGACCTTGAATGTGACCTTGATGGTTTTTTGGAGGTTAAAACGGTTTCTTCAAATGGGAACCCCTACTTTTGACTCCGGATTCTGAAAGAGCACAAAATTTTACGTCCAAATATGACGTATTGCCGATATTTCAGATGACCTGTAGGGGTCATTTTGGGGCCAAAAGTATCTGGAGGGTGGATTAACGTACCACGCCTAGTGCGATAGTCTTGTTTCGAGAGGTACCTCTCAGAAAAGTTCCTCAGCCTCATTCTGACCCTTGACCTGTGACCTTGAATATGACCTTGATTCACAAAATTCGAAATTGGCTCCGGGGATCGAAAATCCCCTAAGCACGTGTCTCCTAATAACGAGGGGGAAGCTCGAATATGGTCTCAGATCGTTACCTTGATGGTTTTTTGGAGGTGAGATCGATTTTTTTGAATGGAAACTCCAATTTTCGACTCTGGGCCCCGAAGATGTGACGAATTTTGAGCCAGATATCACTCTTCACCAAACGATCTGAGACCATATTCGAGCTTCCCCCTCGATTTTAGGAGACACATGTTTCGGGGTTTTTCGATCCCCGGAGCCAATTCCGAATTTTACGAGTCAAGGTCATAATCAAGGTCACAGGTCAAGGGTCAGAATGAGGCTGAGAAACTTCTCTGAGAGGTACCTCTCGAAACAAGATTATCGCACTAGGTGTGGTACGTTAATCCACCCTCCAGATACTTTCGGCCCCAAAATGACCCCGAAAGGTCATCTGAAACATCGGCAATAAGTCATATTTGGACGTAAAATTTTGTGCTCTTTCAGAATCCGGAGTCAAGAATAGGGGTTCCCATTTGGAAAAACCGTTCTAATCTCCAAAAAACCATCAAGGTCACATTCAAGGTCAAATCTGAGACCATATTTGAGCTTCTCCCTCGATTTTAGGAGACACGTGTTTCGAGGTTTTCTGATCCCGGAGCTGATTCGAGTTTTTAAGGGGGGGAACTGACTTTTGGGACACCCTGTATGCACAGAATCGAGCAGTTCTTTGTATACATGACAGAAGGCTAAATCGTTTAGACGTTGTTGCAACATTGTTGCTCTGAGATAAGATTTGAGACGTCTCATTATCGGAAAAGATCTTCCATTTGAACAAGAAGAGCCTGGTATGGTGAGAATAGTCTTAAGGGGACGTCGGAGTCCTATCAATATTGTACAGTTACCAACATGATCGAGTTTTCGGATTCCTCGATGAATTGTTGAGAGACCAGAAATCTAACAAGTAACACCAATTCTATGAGCCATACAGAATCGGCGTTACAAAGTAAAATCCCGATATCTCGAAAATTCATCGAGAAATCCGAAAACTCGACAACTTTTCACTTTTTTTCGCCCTCAATGCCTCGAGTTTCTCTCGAAATGATACATCGTCGTTAATGGCATTAAAAAAGACGCCTCTTTCAAGAACAAATCTGTTGCCATCGAACTGCTCATCGGGAATTGCATTGCCTTTAGCCATGTCAGTATCATCTCCAGAGAGGGAATTTACAAGAATAAAATCGTTCGAACACGTCCAGTTCTTGGGTGTTGAATTCAACACCCGCTTTTTATCCGGGTATTGAATTTCAACACCACCACACCCAAAATGACGCCCATTTGTAATACAAAATGTTGCTTCAACATTTTTCGATAAAATGTATTGTTTTTGAGTTATGGGTTTGAAACCGTGAAAAATATGAAACTTGGATGAGAGTATGTTTATTGCGGGAACAGGAGGCCACATATGAGGAGATGTGTACAGAGTCTCCATGTTCATCGTTCAAAGGTCTACAAAAAATACTCTACACAGTTTTGGATAAAATGCGTTCCTATCGAATTATCAAGGGTAGAAGAGTGAAACTGGCGGATAACACTTATTTTCGACTATTTTTGAAAGCAGCTCAAACGGCAGACTTAATTCTCATTAGAGTGTGATCCCATGAATTTCTTTAACTATATTTTACAAGAATCCCACTCGCGGTCGGCAGTCTGGAATACGAACTGCTTCAAGAGCACCGTGCAAGTGATCGATGTAGATTGAACTAAATAATTAGGCTCGTTGCCGTTCCAATGATGAATGAATGGAAGAAAGAGAGGTAGAGAAATGTGAAAAAGGAGTAAGTATTTAACCAATTCAACAATTGGCGGCATTCTACCTGCGCGTTGACAAGCCATTACTAATTTTTTTCCCAAACTCGCCACCAACAGAACAGATGATTCTATCTTATTTGTATTCTGATGCAATGAATCAACATAATTAAGCCACGTGCGAATTCCTGTCCGTCCGGATCCCCCGAGCAGGGCTGCCAATCTAAAGTCGCGTTCGAGAATCAGTGTTGCCAACTTGACGTGAAGTGTGTATATGTTACAGTAAATGTCCGAAATCAGTCAATGCCGGAGATTTACTAGTGAATGCTAGGATTGACTGGTGGGGCCAGTCAATCTTAAGATTGACTAGTAAATGCCCAGCATTGACTGGGAGGTCTAGTCAATGTTGTTGAAATGGCAGCATTTCGGACATTTACTAGTCGATCTTAGGATTGGCTAACAAGCCTCCGCAAATGTTCGAAACGTGATTGGTCACGGAAAATATACTTCGCACGTTAACTTGATCTTCTGAAAACTTCGCGCCGGAAAACAAGCTCTTGAGGTACATCTCCTGAGGAATGATTATCAACATCATGGATGAGGACTTCTACAGAATCGGAACAAAAGCTGGTTTAATTAAGCAGCTGTACACGAGGAGCCAATTTGTTGTTTGCAAAGAGAAATTCCTCGATCACAACGAATTTGACCAGGCGCAAACTGTGTGCTTACGAGCAGAAGCTTCAAACATTTCGATCACAGGTAACCAGGTGGTGTAAAGCTAAATGTTTTTCAAATAGATGTTCTTGTAAAGTGAAAAAATACTGTGCAATTCAGGATCCCATAATAGCCAGCGCTGCTGTAACAAGTAGCTTTTATACTGTTTAATTTTCGGAAAGATTGAACTTCACTTTGATCATGCAACGTGATATATTATTTGTCGGTGAAAAATTCGTAAGACTAGAATGACATCATCAATGTGATGAAGATGTAACCTCCATTTAGTATGAACGTAAGATCTAAGACTATGTGCAGCTGTGATACATTTACACTAAATATCATTTTGCATGAATGAATTTTGCTCATCATATATTTTTATTTCTCCGCTCATTATATGTTTCGGACATTTACGGGGGTTAGTCAGTCAATCCTAAGATTGTCTAGTAAATGTCCGAAATTCATCTTTACGAATCAACATTGACTGACTGTTTCAGTCAAAACTAAGATTTACTAGTAAATCTTAGGATTGACTGGTCCCACTAGTCAATGTCAGCAATAACTAGTCAATCCTAGGATTGACGGATTTCGGACATTTACTGTAACATATATATATATATATATATATGTCTCTATAGAATATATATGTGATGAAAAATTATGTGTACGTCAAGTTGGCAGTTCTGATTTTCGATTGCGATTTTTTTATGAATTTAAGTATATATATATATATATATTTGCCCGTGGCTTAATTATGTTGATTTATTCATTTATATGTTGTGTAAGTGTGTGAGTGTGAATCCTCTATATGAGGCAGTCCATGCACGAAAACTTACCGCGTCAATATATATACATATATTGACCTGCATGCTGGGGCCGGCTCGTGGATGCGAAGGTCTGTGTGTGTGTATTTCATGATTTTGTGTATGGTCACGATTCCGTAATTGAGTTCTTTCCGTTTTCGGTCGTACACAGTGGAGTTAGTCACTCTTGTGCTCAGGGCCTGAACGGAAATTACCTAACGGTATCGTTTTTACGCTTTCGAACGTGTATTTATGTGAATGTGTGTAAAGTGTAGTATAAGTGAGAATTCAGGTATGTAGTGTGTTTTGTATGCGTTTAAGTATTTTTGTATATATATATATATTGGGGTGATATATATCTATACTTTATGTAGTCGCATCATGTTACATGATTTGGAGAGAATTTTTTTGAGAATATTTAAGAACTGAATTGACATAAGTATTCCAGCTACTTTTAATAAAACATTCTGATTTTTTAAAACAGTCTGAGTATGTCTGTTCGTAGCCCATAATTTCAAGCTTACAATAGAATATATAATTCTATGGATGAGTCATTGCTAACAGGGAACCTTCAAAGGATGTGTGTAGAATAACTCAGGATTACAGGAATTCTATTGGGCCGAAATTTTATATTGGGATCCGTCTGTCAGCTAATAAGAATACCTAATACTTGGGAATACCTCAGCACTTTCGTGAGGCACCCTTCCGCAGGCGATTGTTAAATATTGGATTCTTCGTATGTATATGTCACGTTTTTCTATGAATTCAAATTGAAGCAAATTTGGTAATAAATTGGAGAACTATCAATTCTTGAATCTAACTGTCCTATCGTCGTGGTCTTTTGAGAATGGAATGAGAACATGATATCCAAACATGATATGCAAATTGGTTGTAATTATGATTGAAAAAATATAAAACTTCGAAACCCGATCAGAAAATCTATGATCTTCATTTACTCAATGTTTCCTTGTATTAATACCTGAATCTTATATTTGTAAAATGAATTGACACGAGGGGTAGGGACGGGTGAATTCCCTGTTCCTCAGGATTTTTATTAGCATTTCAGATTCATTCTAGTACAACATTTTGGAATTCGATATAGTTGTATCATATGGTTCTACATTTCTAACTACACATCTATTCACGAGATCATGATTTTCAATCTTTAAAATTTCAGTCGAACTCTTCATATTTTCAATAGTTTTAAAATTTTATTCAATATTCAAGTTACTATTACCTCACTGTACTAGCTTCATATTTTTATTCACCGCTGCTGGCCCCAAGATTTAGGACTTTTTGACTTCTCCAGTGGCCGAGTCATTCTCCTTCGCGGCCTCAATGGTGAGCTGCTCGCGGAGCGCCTTACCACTGATGAATGCTGCAAAATAAATGAACCGATATATATATATATATGTATATTATACTATTGTTCCAAGGAATAATTGGATTCGTTTGTGTGTTAGTGAAATGTGAAGTGTGGTAGTTGAATTTGTATGTGTGTGAGTGTGTGTGTTTGAGTGAGTGAGTGTAAGTATGTGTGGGGAATGAAACATTCCATGTTTATCAATTAATATTATTGATATTATTTAGAATATCGATGTAATCACTCACCAGTGCAGTCTTCTATGATGAACCTTGAGTAGTCCAGTGATGAGTCACTCTTCTTCGCGACCTTAATGGTGAGCTACTTGCAGAGCGCCTTGCTTTACTGATAGATGCTGCAAAATAAATGAATCGATATATGTTATACTATTGTTCTATGGAATAATTGAATCTATTTTCTTATACAAGTTGAACATTTGGTCTCGTCGATCTTGAAGGACGGGTCCTTCCGTCCTTCAAGATCGACGAGACCACATGTTCAACTTGTATATCAACCATCAAGGACGAAAAAATCTACCAAAATCACTTTTGAATCTATTTTCGTGTGAGTGGAATGTGAAGTGTGGTAGTTGAATTTATATGTGTGGGAGTGTATGTGTGTGTGTGTGAGAGAGAGAGATAAAACATTCCATGCCTATTAATTGATAATAATTGATTGATATTATAATTACTATTATTTGAAAGATGAATGTAACTACTCACCAGTGCAGGCTTGTATGATCATCCTTGACTGTTTTCGTATCTTCTGGTGTTTAGCCCCTGAAGTGACTCCTTGAGTATCAGGAGCGCCATCGACCTCCCCTACGATGGTTTCGGACGGACTGGCGTTACTCGGCGCCTTCGCTTTGTATATAGTTCTTTCAGCACCCTTTATCGGCTTTGATAATCATCGATGTCGCGTGGATCTGAATACTTATCTTATCTAAGTTTATCTTATCATATGGAATTATCTTAAAGTTATCTTCTGATTATCTCTCTATCTGAACGTCACCTTTGGATTGTATTTTCACTTTTTGGTCATCTTTTCGTTATCTTCAAGTTATTTCGTCATCTTTTGATTATCTTCTGACCATCTTTCTATCAAAACTCCATTTTATGGTCTTTTCATCTCTTCAGATTATTCTTTCGTTATTTTTCCCTCCGTTTAGTTATCACTAGCGGTACTGCCTCGCTTGCTTACGCTCGATCGGCTACACTTCATTTGGTACACTTGGGAATAAGGTGACCTGCAATGGCTGTGACGGCCAGTGACCGTTCGAGATCTGTTGTCTCACTCGCACTCATGGGATAACCCATTAGATACGAGCGAGACGGAAGATCTTGAATGGCCGCTGATCAACATCTCATTGCAGTTCACCTTGTTCCTGAGTGTACCATTTATTTTCTGAATCAATTGTATGAATTGTGGAATTGGGTAAGAAGAAAACTTGGTATTCACCTAGGAAACAATCGTACCAAACAAAATGTAGCCGAGCGAGCGTAAGCGAGCGAGGCAGTACCGCTAGTATTCTAATCCAGTACTACACCAAGACCTTTTCATAAGATGCTGAAGGTATCTCCTAGGGGATTGAACTGGTGCTCTGATAGGCCGAGAGTCGCGTTTCGTGGGGAAAGAATCAACCAAAAGGTTGAATTTGGCATCCAACCAGTGGTTGAATTTTCAACCAATTGGTTGAATTTGACATCCAACCGGTGGTTGAATTTTCAACCATTTCAAGCACAAAACCAGTTAAGATCATTGCCAAACGTGCATTTTTCATACTCGATCGTAACGAACATCAAATCTTTATAGCCGCAGCGACTTTAATATAGCACATTGCGGGCGACTATAAAAATGTTCATGCGCTTCGTTGCGTAATATACTATCAAATCATATTTTCCCGTGATGCTACTCATTCTAACGATCAAGAGATTTGCCTCCTATACGTCGGTATAGCAGACCCCATCTTCACGCAGGGTCCTCTGCCGCAGCTCCGCTCTGCAGAGTAACGTCAATACCGGTGGCGTGGCTCTCCTCTTGCAGCAAATTTTCCCGAGCTCTACAGCTCTAATTTGGCAGAGCCGCAACCCCAATTTTGAGTCTGCGTGTACCTCCGGACGCAGGTAGAAGCCCAAGACAAAATAGGACTGCAGATAGTCTCATTTTTGCGCTACCGCCCTGCCGCTCGCTCGAGCTGCAGCAACGCTAGCGCTGTGGTCACAGCTCTACCATCGTTCTCTCCGTGCAGACATGGACTTTAACGGAATTGTATGTAGATCCCCTGTCTCATGACACGCACGGTATTGGGTATGTATGAGAGCACCTGCATTTGCCCAAGTGCGGGCTCCTTCGCTTCGTGACGCATTTTTCGTTCTCTCATTACAGTGCAACTCCCAACTCAAAATTCTTCGTTTTTCGGCATAGTATTTGCGGAATTGCGCTGCAGCGCGATTTCCCTTTGAAAAAGTGGGCAACCTGAGAAGAGAATGCCAACGACATTTTCAAAATCACTATAGCTATCCGATTGTAAACCTCAGCTTTGCATCTTAGAGCTTCATAATCACAACTTGCAGCAAGTGAAAGACTTTATTCGTTATTTACGGAATCGAAAGGCTTCGATGTACGATGTTATAAAAGTAAGTATTTCCCTTGTATCGAGAATATCCATTTCATTTTTGACAACCATAACCAAAGCTACGGCATAAGGGTTATTTCACAATTCGCGATTCAACTTCTGTCTGCACAAATTCCTCGATACTCTTACAATAACGATTTCTCAGGTTATCAAATTCCCAAATCATGTAGTTCGCTCTGCTGACGCTTGGTTCTGATTCACTTCCAGTTTCGGAATGTGACTCAACCCGTCTCACCAGAAATTGCTCGAACGAATATAGAATGTCTTTGTGCCGAATTCCCAGTTTCATTTCGTGAACAAACTATTCGTAGTACAGCAGTTTCCGATCTGTATATCAAAGATGAAGATGACCCAATAATCCATGGGTCAGTTAAGACCCTGCAGTCCCGGGTACTTGTGAGTACTTGTGCCCTTCTTATTGATTTGGGGTCATCCAACATCAGGTTATTGTGCCTTATTTTATTGCTCTTTTGTTTGTTTTAGGATCCACTCCCTATTGAATATGATGCGAGGACTGCCCGACAGCTTGTAAACACATATGAAATTTTTGTTGATCATATCGCAACGGGCAAGGTGTATCCAGTATACGGCATGAGTCTTGAACTCCCGGGGCACAGTGGGGCCGAGAAGTTCTTGGATAATTCGCCTTTACGCGAATTTGCAACCAATCAACATATGCGCAGACGCAGGAGGTTGTTCTCATTCATCCAAAAGTCTTCTGTTTGCGCATATGTCGATTGGTTGCAAATTCACGTAATGGCGAATTATTCAAGTACTCCTTGGCCCCACTGTGTGGAGGTGCAGTCAATGCTTCATGATTTCCCTCTTTACATCGATCTCACAGTCAACAAGCATGTTGGAAGAATGGTTGGGATGAATGTGCCTACTTTTCACATGGGATCTCGTTTTTCGTGGACACCATCCCATATTGAGGATGGAGGTCTTGATAGTGTCAATATTGTGCACTATTGTGTTGGTAAATATGCGATGGTTTGGCAGTTCATCTCGAGTGATGATTACCCACGGGCTCGAGACGCGTTTGGTGAAGATACAATGAAACTATGCAAGCACAAACAAAAACCAAAGAACTTTCTGCTTGGGTGTTCTCAGCCTGAGCTACACAAGGCGTTCCTGACATCTGTATCTCACGTCGAATAATCGAGGATAAAAGGCCAGTTAGTGGTCCAGTGTCCCGGTGATATCATTTATGGTGCTCCTAATATACCTCATCAGGTGATTTGCCCCGATTGTGGTCGTTGCATGAAAAAATTGAGCTTGCGCAAACATCAGCGCACTAGATGCGGGAACAAGGGAATTTGTGCCAAGTGTGGGAAAGAATTCTCGTCGTTAGGACTCAGCAAGCATGAAAAATCTTGCGGAAAACTTTGAGGTGAGCCCTCACGCGAGAATCGCATATTATCACATGGTTGCCTCCCTTGTTGAGTGATCATATTGTTCGATTGTGAGACGAGCTTATCACACATTAAATGAATGGAAAAATTTGGATACTGATGATTTTTACACGTTCAGCAATTGTTTTATCGTCATCGAGTTATGCCTACGCGTTGATCGTATCTTCCTGGCCTGCGCCATGTTTTATACAAAATTGATGACCTATGTGCTGAGTACATATCTGAAACGTATTTCAACTATAGCTCATGTAGGTTTTTCAATCTTAGTAGACGATCCTTGATAGCTACGCTTGTTAGTATGCTCTTGGATTCATTCTATATCCTCCAAGCTTCAATAATCCGGATATCCGCGAGATATTTGAAATACCACTCCTATTCTATATAATGCATGCCGATCAGATTGAAATTGGACTTGCGGCATACATTCAATTTCTCCAATTTTTCGAACAGCATATCAAGGACCTCGTGTCTACAAATTTGACCTCCAGTTGAGCTACCGTTCATGATCAGAATATGCGATATCGCAGTATTTCATTTCGATTTTTGTGATTTCTATATTCTTCGAATATCATCGTTCTTGTCTTGATAACATTGTTCGCGTGGTCTTTCAAATTTGAGATTCAACTTCGCACGAGGAGTCCTCATGTTCCCCAAGGAACGCGAGGAAATCACCGATGCTAAGAAAATCTCTGATGTGTTTCTATACAGTCCCAGATATGTGAATATACAATTCACCAGCTTAGCTGCACCCTACTGAACAGTCAGTACTTAACATACGTCGTATCACGTGAATTGAGATATGCACTAGAAAGAACACTTTCCTTAAGGAAAAAGTTGGATAT
Source organism: Eretmocerus hayati (assembly GCA_029851415.1). Lineage (NCBI taxonomy): Eukaryota > Metazoa > Arthropoda > Insecta > Hymenoptera > Aphelinidae > Eretmocerus > Eretmocerus hayati. Next base: position 110,989,615 of record CM056743.1, read on the forward strand.
CTACCTTATAATATTCTTTTTATTTGGTTATTTGGAGACGCTTCTGAGCACTTTCATGCTAATTAGCGTCTAAACCTAATAATATTTAAGTCACGTAACATTCTGTGATAAAGCAGGACTTTTAGCGCTGGATCGATATCAAATATTGGAATCCCCATGCATTTCTGAGACCATGTATAGAATGAATCCTGTTTCTACTGAAGAATATTTCACATTTATGTCTACTGCCAGTATTTTTTGTTTGGGCAAATCTCACGAAGTATGCGGTTTGGCCGAACAGGCCTATTTTCACGTTGTCAAAAGAACAGTCGCGTTCTTTCCGCCGCTCGCATTAGATCATTTTGAAGATCCACTCATACAACAGTTCTGCATCATTCAGAAGTCTATTACTTGCTATAGATAGGTACTGGGAGACACTTCTTCGTGACAAAATGGCAATTTTCGACCGAACAGGGCCATATTTCTCTCACGCCTTAGCTCGCCCCAGTCGGGGCCGTTCACCGATTGGTCTGAAAATTGGATATGTGATGGATTATTATATATGAGTCATTCTGGAGCAAGCTGGACAAAACCGTCACCAGGGGGGTCTGGGAAAATTCCGCAAAAATTTTTTTCCATCAGTACTATGTTGAAATAGTACGGAAAAAATTTTTTCAGATTTTTTCGACCCCCCCTAAGGGCCCCAGGGCCCATGAAAGGGCCATTTTCGGCCCTTTTTTAGTCTATCCTAGGAAAATCATAGTTCCAACGCAATTCAACATTTTTCAACGTACTTGGGCGCATTTTTCTCGTCAAGACTAGTACTTTTGAAAAAAAAATTGTCCAAGGCCACTTAGTGAGCCTGACGACTTCTGCAAGCTAATTATTGAGAGCAAATTTTAGCGATTTTTGGGACTGCTTCAAAGCGATCTAGCTCCTACTAGACATGTGATAATCGACTTTTGCAGGTAGTCATTTTAAAGGTCTTGAAAAAACCTACAATTTGACCACCTGCAGAAGTCGATTATCGTACTTTTTATAGGAGCTATAGCCGATACAAGTTGAGCTATTTACGAAAAAGTCGAAAATTCAGGACTCGATTCCAAAAATATATCTTAATTTTTTTTCACGAAACTTGTGCGAAAATGTTCTTTCAGACATCTACTTTCAGTAAGAGAAATTTGGCGGAGGTTATTTTTTTTGATTTTTTTTGCCGAGCATTACAAAATGCCGCATTTCGTGGTTTTAGCAAAAACGGCATCATCGACCACGGTCACATATGCTCCCATCTGGACCTATGTGCACCAATCTGTGTGGAAGTACTCCCCAAAGTACCCCCAAGTACGTGTAAAAAGTTGCGGGGACGAGCCTTCAGCCAGGAGCGAGCTGTAGGTTCTATTTACCGTGTCAAAAATAGGCATTATTTTGGCTAACCGAGCGTAAGTGACCGAGAGCATGATTTTACTTGTTCTGACTTACAAATGAGATAATGGGCTAGAATGAGGATCCAAACATACTTTTCTGACTCAAAATGACCATCTGAACACAATTCCAAGGTCAGTTTTGCTCTAAATAGTCGTCCCTTTGCCCCTCAAGAACTTAGATTCTGTCGACGGGTTCTGACACCGTTGAGGCACTAGATGACATTTTAGAGCTAAACTGACCTCGGAATTGTGTTCAGATGGTCATTTTGAATCGGAAAATCACGTTTGGATCCTCATTCTAGCCCATTATCTCATTTGTAAGTCAGAACAAGTAAAATCATGCTCTCGGTCGCTTACGCTCGAATAGCCAAAATAATGCCTATTTTTGACACGATAAATAGAACCTACAGCTCGCTCCTGGCTGAAGGCTCGTCCCCGCAACTTTTTACACGTACTTGGGGGTACTTTGGGGAGTACTTCCACACAGATTGGTGCACATAGGTCCAGATGGGAGCATATGTGACCGTGGTCGATGATGCCGTTTTTGCTAAAACCACGAAATGCGGCATTTTGTAATGCTCGGCAAAAAAAATCAAAAAAAATAACCTCCGCCAAATTTCTTCTACTGAAAGTAGATGTCTGAAAGAACATTTTCGCACAAGTTTCGTGATAAAAAATTAAGATATATTTTTGGAATCGAGTCCTGAATTTTCGACTTTTTCGTAAATAGCTCAACTTGTATCGGCTATAGCTCCTATAAAAAGTACGATAATCGACTTCTGCAGGTGGTCAAATTGTAGGTTTTTTCAAGACCTTTAAAATGACTACCTGCAAAAGTCGATTATCACATGTCTAGTAGGAGCTAGATCGCTTTGAAGCAGGCCCAAAAATCGCTAAAATTTGCTCTCAATAATTAGCTTGCAGAAGTCGTCAGGCTCACTAAGTGGCCTTGGACCATTTTTTTTTCAAAAGTACTAGTCTTGACGAGAAAAATGCGCCCAAGAACGTTGAAAAATATTGAATTGCGTTGGAACTATGATTTTTCTAGGATAGGCTAAAAAAGGGCCTAAAATGGCCCTTTCATGGGCCCTGGGGCCCACAGGGGGGCCGAAAAAATCTAAAAAATTTTTTTTCGTACTATTTCAACATAGTACTAATGGAAAAAAATTGTTGCGGAATTTTCCCAGACCCCCCTGGTGACGGTTTTGTCCAGCTTGCCCCAGAATGACTCATATAGAAACATATAATTTTTGCCCGAGGCTTCGCCTATCAATGCGTCAGAGTGGCGATGATTCGTTGGAGCGAACTCCGATTTTACTTTTTTTCCTGTATCGCTCTTCTAATGGATGCAGCACTCGGAGCGGTGGATGTTCCGTATATGTAGAAACGGCATCTCATTCTAGATCGGAAAACCTACAAATCTAGCCCAAGAACGGTAGTGTGCTCAATTCCGCACGACGATGCGGCTTAAAATGAGGAAAATTATTCTTGCGTGAATGGGGTTAAAAAATCGTTTTTCGTGTAGCACACGAAAATTTCGATTCCATTGGGATTGATACCACGTGTAAACTGATATTTGTACCTCAAGAAATGACTATGAGAATCGCCCCCTTTACAGCCTCATCTCGATCGTGATGCGAGGCTTGTGAGGATTGACAAATGTCGAAAATGAGCGTTTTGGCGGCTGTGGCACATCTTCATTTTGTACCACAGACCTTCAGAAGACATTGTAAACTATTAAACTTATTTCCTCTCCTCTATTCCAACACCAAGGATGCCATGTGCTCACAATTACATGAGCCAATTAGAATTCCGGGATTATGAGGGTCCCATCCAAATACATGGGAAAATCTTCTACTCCCTCACAAATCCACGGCGGAGCTCCAAAATGATTCACGCAAGTATTTCATCATTGTTTGAGCATTCCTTGGACCAAACAGGAGTTCATGGGAGGTGTGCTGCCTTTCTGCAAATTCTCTAAATTTCAAAGTCGAAATCGCATAGTTCCTGAGATTTGCTCATATACTTGTCAATAATTAGGATTAAGCGTATCGATCTATCTATCCATTCAATTTAAGAATGCGATCAAGCGTCTAACTTTTGAGTTAAGAAACCATTTGACTTATTCTTTCAGATCATTACATTTTATGCACAATACGCACTGGAAATCCAGAGGTTTCCGAATAGCGTACATGATCCAAGTTGAGATTTTGGAGTTATTTCGGAAGGAAAAATTGCCTTTGTCCACTCTTATCTCGCGGAATCCTCCGAAATCGACTAAAATTGATGAAGATTCCAAAATGGACAGTATGGTTAAGATGAATGGATCTATTATGGAAGAAATATCATTCTTCCCCATATTTTGAATATTGTTAGAATTACTCCAATAATCAATTGTGCTGGCTGGTCATTCTGTACTGGAAACATGATTCTATTTTCTAAAGAGCCGTAGTATCGCTCAATCATTCTCGACCAAATTATCTACCTCACAATGAACTTCCTGCAGTACTTATTTATGTTTAATCGATTGATCTGATTGCAGTTGGAAAGAGGAACTGTCCATCATAGCTCAGAATTGACCATTGTGTTTAGGCCAACCGATTTTACGATCGCTGTTCGCTGTGCACTTTCAGGCCTTTGCGAATGACGTAGCGTCCATGCTTTCCTCGCGTGACTATCATCTTCGGAGTAACTGAACAGTGGAATTCAATGACAAATGTATGCGTTGCGTTCATTGGCAGCGCTAAAGATTTTTGAGTATCATGACGTAGAGTATAATTAATCATCCTAGAAGTTTACTGAGTTGAAATTGAAATATATCGCGCATAACTCAGAGTCAAGATAACTGCTCGCATTCATTCGCTTTTTTAATGTGACCGATTTAGTGGAAATGTGAATAGACATTCTTCCAGGGGAACGGATCAAAACTGTTCACCGTATCATTCTCTCGTGATTCAATACTCGTTTATAATTATCTGAAGAATAAGCTGTAGGTCAAGTGAAGGTTGATTAAAGTACTGCTTCTCACATCTCATGGTTGAGAAACTAACAAATACGAGGTCCGTGGAGCAAACGCAACCGGTACAGACAGATGAGCATGAATCATTCGCTTCTCCGAGTCAACTCACGCCACTCTTTGGAGCAGCCTCATCGATGCGTATGCTTTTAATCTTTTCCCGAGTCAAAGTATGTATATTCTTAGGCTCATCAAAATTTTCTCTATTATTTCATCCCTATTCTTTGATTTCTCAAGCCCAAAAATTTCGTTAACGATCGGATTTTATTTTGGTCAGGATTTGGGTGAGGGGAAGACATGTTTGCATTCAGCGTATCTCCTCCCGTCATTCCTTCTTCGTGAATCTGAGAGAACAAAATCAGCTGGGATATGCTTTATTCTGCTCGAAACAGCAAAAATATGCTGAGTATCTAATCGTCCCTTGAATTTCTGTTATCTGCGCGATAGAGTCGGTGTATAGAGGAATCTGAGATGGCCACCAACAGGATAGATTGGGTTTGGTGTGATACTGGATCCAATGGACTCATGCTCTCTGAGTCACGGTGATCTCTCATTCCATTTCATTTGCATGTGCATTTTTGCAACACTTCCCAGTCTGCAGTGAGCTACAATCATGGATTGTTGTCCGAGAATCGCTAGTAACCTTGGATTCTTATTTATCATGCTTTTTCTTCATGAGTGAACTGGAATTCTTGATTATTTTTAAGCTTTGGAAATGGAAATTGTTTCTCGAAGTTCCTTCATACTTTGCTCCAAGTTTGATCGAGCTCTTAATCTTTGCTCGAGTTTTATACTTTGGACCTTTGCTCTGAAACCCAGTCTCACGTTCTCGCAGATGACAGCTTTGTCCTCCTGCTTCTGGACGTTTTTCCTTTCTCTTGGGACATACCCGTGGAATATTCTTCGTAGAATTGCAATGATCGCCGTTGGAATTTTCTGAGATAATACAGTGCGAAGCTCTTGGAGCTCATCATTCACCTCGGTGCAAGGCAACGAACGCCTCCTTTCGCAAAGAACGAATGCATGCTGTTAAACATTGCGTCTTTCATTCTGGTATTTCTCCTCCTTTTCTTATTTCCTTTCTTTTTTTTTCCTTATTTGTGTTGGATTGTTGAAGCAAATTTCGCGTATATTGGACAGTTGGGGAACTAGAAGAGGATAGAACCTTTCATATGAAACCCCTGGGCTTCTAAGGGGATTATTCAAAGCTTCATCTAGACACCTTGATGTGGCTATAGCAAATGAATTTCTACCCTCCGCGATACCAGTAGGGTCCTTTCACTATGAATCATTCGACGAAGCGCGGATTGCTCCACGTTCACCGTCTTATTGGCTCGAGTTAGCACTTCTGACTTCGTGCTCTGTGATTTTAGTTCGACGCTCTTATTACTTGCGAATGAATGCACGCAGTTTCCAGTGAATTTTCTATTCAGAATCGTACGATTTTCCCCTGGTCTCTGTTTTGAGTAACGCGATGCCAGATTGATCATTAACAGCGACTCATATCAATGGTCTTCATACCTAAGCGTTCACTTCGGAAAATTTCGACTCAATATTTCTTTCCCAATAACATCCTGCCCGAGGTTGTTTTCAGTAGGCCACAGTGTTAATTGAGATCACTCCTCCGAGCTTGACCTTCAGGATATTGATATTCGGGAATTGAAACCACGTCTTTGCGTAGCTGACTACGCTCATTGGCCGCGCGAAGAAATTTAATATTATTCTAAAGAGCTGCATCACTGTGGCTCGGATAACTCGGTTGGATGTAGCGTGGACTCCTGGCTAAAATTCGTTCGTTCCCGATGCTCGGTAAGGAATCAACCAGATTATGGCCTTGAAAAAATTCTGCCTCAAAGGCTTACAATCAGAAGAATAAAGGAGCTGTTGCAAATAAGGCCAAATCTGCTCCAGAGAATTGGGACTCCAGGTTGCACTGAAATGCGTGTTTTGGGTGTCTGAATATGCATATGAATTTTTTCCGCGTCAAACCAAAGCGTCTCCCAGTAGTGGGCAAAAAGGTGTCCCATTTAAAATACACGTGGAACGCACTTTCTAGCGTCCCTCTCAAAATTGGCCCAATGGACTATAACGGCTCCAATGAGGATTTGTTCTTGAACAGAAAAAACAACTTTTAGGGGTTTTTTCATGGACGGGAAATGATGTGCTGGTACCGAAAAACCACTTGAGAGATGGAAAATGCGGATCTTTCACGCTAAAACGGGGGAATACTCGAACGGAGTGGGATTAATCGAAAAGTTGCAGAGGACCAAAGTTGTAGATTATGTTCTAAGCTTCCATTTGGCATCGGTTTTTTATGCATGTATTTGTTGGGGGTTCCCAAAAAACGACCAAAAGTCGTAAAAAACCATATTTATTGGATTTCTTGGCGATCTCGGGGTGAGAATGGACTGACAAACTATCATATCTTGTAGATCCCATCAAAATACACATTTTTGGTTCCCATAATTTTTTCGAAAAAACGCACCAGATTCGAGTTTATAGCGAAAAAGTGCCGAAAATAGGCACTCTCCAACATTCTCACGCAAAATATTCGAAAAACGCAAATGGAAACCCTATATAATAATTGCGTGAAAAGTTGCCCTTTTTTGTGTACTTCAAAATGAAAAAAAAATTCATAGCGTTCCGATGTTCCTGCTTCGAGGAATATACATTTTTATGCCAGATAACAAGTTTGAGTGGATAAATTCATGGTTCCAGCATGCTATATGCAATTCTACGTCAATGAGTCATACAACTACATCAATCGGACATGCAAAATCACCAATTTTCATCCACGATCACCGTTCAGAGTCCTAGAATATCCCGGAAACTAGGCACATCCATCAAAATTCTCCGGTGCTATTGGAATTCCTCATTTGTCAAGGCCCAACACTGGCAAGCTTGCACGCACATGGGTTCCCCGGAAGTCGCAGCTGCCAAAATCTGTTGATATTGTGTGAATTCGTACGTTGGTAGATGTGAATCCCCGATTCAAACCTTCTCCCTCTAAAAAATCGCAAATAGCCCAAAAATCATAATACCTCGAGTCACTCGCAACAGAGGCTCAAATGATTTCTCCAATATGCACATTCCTGGATACGCATCCGTGGTCCTCATGATTTTGGCGGGTTCCAAAAAATCAGATATCATAGCGAGATATGTCTTAAGAGGGTTCCTTTCTTTCTCAAAATCAAAGCTCTCCAAATAATCAAATGGGAACCATATGCCATCTCGTCAGGGAGAGAGAATTGACGTTTCTCGTTCTTCTCAGAATAAAGGAGTCTTTTCTAATGTTATTTGCATATTGCGAATATCCAAATCAATGAATCAAACTTATATCGCAGATACCCAGTATAACGATGATCTAATTCTGGGGTGCGAAGTATTTTGTTTCGTCGATAGTTTATTTGGTGAATGCGGCATAATGAGAAAGATCGGGATCCTCTGTACATCCTCTTCACAATTGACCACTCGTGGAAGCTCTGCCATATCCTCCTGTTATGGCATTCCTGGAGACTAGCTGTGTACGTGCCTCGATCTGTCCCCCCTCCTTCTTCCTTGTACTATGCAGGAGCTTGCGGAGAGCCACGCACGCGTGAGTTCTGCTTATCGTTAGTACGAGAACGTCGTCAGAGTGTTTCACGTCTGGTCTCTTCAATATTTGAGCAATGCTGAATTCTTCTGCATTCTTAGTTAGCAGTATTCGTGGGCTGACTCGTTAACCACTCTTTCTAATCTCATCTTTAAATCATGGCCAAATATAAGAACTTCGAGTGTGCACAGTGTCATTCAATTGGTAGAGACAGGAAAAGATTCAGGGGAGTCGAAGACAACTTGTATTGTAAAAAGTGTTACACTAAAATGATAAGGATCATCAGCTCGCAATCGATCGATGGCAACAATGAAGTTGTTCCAGATCAAATAGATCCTCCCCATGAGCCACCTGATGTCTTTTTCGGGGAACCTGAGAATGATAACAATGACGTTGAGCTACAAAATGAGAGACGAGACGATTGTGATATCCAAGATGCCGAACCTCCATCAAAGAAAGTAAAGTTGAGTTTCGGGCGATTCAATAAAACGACATCTAGGTGAGGCATTCTTTTGTAAGTAGCATAGACAGTGAGTGAGAGAGAGAGGCAGAGAGAGAAAAGAGAAGAGAGAGAGAGAGAGAGAGAGAGAGAGAGAGAGAGAGAGAGAGAGAGAGAGGGGGAAGGAGGGAGGGAGAGAGAGAGAGAGAGAGAGAGATAGAGAGAGAGGGAGAGAGAGAGAGAGAGAGAGAGAGAGAGAGAGAGAGAGAGAGAGAACCAAGGAAGAGGAGGATTCTGTGCCATCATTGCGTTGGACATAAAGAACGCATTCAACTGCGCGAGCTGGGAGCGAGTCTATCAATCCCAAGCAGGTAAAGTGCCCCCCTATCTACTAGCCGTCACGAGTGACTACCTGCGGAACAGGACCCTCGTGTACGACACCGACGAGGGACAAGAGATTCGGGTACTGTCCGCCGGAATCGGACAGGGATCGGTCTCCGGGCCGTTCAACTGGAACACCCAGTATGACAGCTTACTGTCTATCGAACTGCCAGAAGGAGTGATAATAGTGGCTTCCGCGGACGACGCGGGACTCATGGTATGGGCTGACAACGAGGAACTCTTGGGTAGACGCGCGAACGAAGCGCTGGCCCGAGTCTACGAGTGGATGATTAGCAGGCTTCTGGAGCTCGCTGTCAAGAAGTGCGAAGCAATCGTGGTCACAAGGCGTAGGAAGTTTGACTTACCCCGGTTTTATATCAACGGGCAAGAGATTCCACGGAAGACAGAGCTGAAATACCTCGGTGTATGGCTCGACGACAAGTGGTCGTTCAAGAAGCACATCCAGGAAGCCGCCCAGAAGGCGAGCAGGGTCGGTGCGGCGCTCCAGCGGCTTATGCCGAATATCGGAGGACCCAAGGAAAAGAGGCGCGCACTTCTCAACACCGTCACTACCTCCATCATGCTGTACGGTGCACCCGTGTGGGGGAAGAGAGTAGAGAAGACCATAATCGAGAAGAAGATGGGGCCTGTCCACCGGAGAGCGGCCCTGAGAAGTATCCGTGCCTACCGCACTGTGTCAGGAGATGCGGCTTACGTATTGGCGAGTACTCCGCCCATCCACTTGCTCGTCGCGGAGCGAGTGAGGATCTGGGCCCGCAAAAAAGTGATCGGAGCCGAACGAGTACTCACTCCGACGATGAAGGAGATCATCCGCGACAACGAGAAGGAAACCACCCTTGAGCATTGGCAAACTGAGTGGGATTCGCCATTTGCAAACGGCAGATGGACGCACCGGCTGATCCGTGACGTAGCCAAGTGGGCGGAACGCACCCACGGAGAGATGGACTACTGGACGACGCAGGCACTGAGCGATCATGGTTGCTTCGGTTCCTATCTAACCAGGTTCAAGAAGAGGACGACCCCAGCATGTCAGTTATGCGGGGACGAATGGGATGACGCCGAACATGCCCTGTTCAAGTGCAGCGACACCCGGAGAGTGCGCGCCGAGCTGGATGAATGGCTGGGTGCTCAACTAACACCTGAGAATCTCGTCCCGTACTTGCTCCGCAACCAGGAGACATGGGATAGACTCACCGGATACATCAAGCTGGTGATGACCCGCAAAGAAGAGAAAGAGAGGGAAGTAAGGCGCCTCGAAGCAGGCGAATTACAGTGACTCTGCCGATTGAAACAGAAGAGGTCCAAATGGTTCCAGGAGGAATATGATGGACTGAAGAGGGAAGAGAGAAGAAAGAAGAGAGAAGAAAGAAGATGAAGAATGAAGAGATGGAAGAAGATCGAAGAAAGGGAAACAACACCTGCGAGTCGTGAGAAGAGAGACGCTCGATCCTGAGCGCGAGACGCCGCCGGCCCTGAAGTAATGCTCACGCGGTGCCGGGGCCGGATTGGTAAGTTGGTGGATCTCTCCCTTGTCCAATGGCCGGCGCCAACGGAGAAGGAAGAGAGGGTTCACCCGGTTCGGATGGCCGTATCGATGCGGATTCCAGCCCGGGACTGTTGGGGAGGTGCTGGCCAGCCGTGTTTGGCTGACCGGTGCCTCTCCTTCGTACGTCGCAGCGTATTTGCCCTACAACCACCTTAAAAAGAAAAAAAAAAAAAAAAAGAGAGAGAGAGAGAGAAGGATACCAGAAAGCGAGCAGGGTTGGTGCGGCGCTTCAACGGCTGATGCCGAATATCGGAGGACCCAAGGAAAAGAGGCGCGCACTTCTCAACACCGTCAGCACCTCTATCATGCTCTACGGTGCACCCGTGTGGGGAAAGAGAGTAGAGAAGACCATCATCGAGAAGAAGATGGGGCCTGTCCACCGGAGAGCGGCCCTGAGAAGTATCCGTGCCTACCGCACCGTGTCAGGAGATGCGGCTTACGTATTGGCGAGGACTCCGCCCATCCACTTGCTCGTCGCGGAGCGAGTGAGGATCTGGGCCCGCAAAAAAGTGATCGGAGCCGAACGAGTACTCACTCCGACGATGAAGGAGATCATCCGCGACAACGAGAAGGAAACCACCCTTGAGCATTGGCAAACTGAGTGGGATTCGCCATTTGCAAACGGCAGATGGACGCACCGGCTGATCCGTGACGTAGCCAAGTGGGCGGAACGCACCCACGGAGAGATGGACTACTGGACGACGCAGGCACTGAGCGATCATGGTTGCTTCGGTTCCTATCTAACCAGGTTCAAGAAGAGGACGACCCCAGCATGTCAGTTATGCGGGGACGAATGGGATGACGCCGAACATGCCCTGTTCAAGTGCAGCGACACCCGGAGAGTGCGCGCCGAGCTGGATGAATGGCTGGGTGCTCAACTAACACCTGAGAATCTCGTCCCGTACTTGCTCCGCAACCAGGAGACATGGGATAGACTCACCGGATACATCAAGCTGGTGATGACCCGCAAAGAAGAGAAAGAGAGGGAAGTAAGGCGCCTCGAAGCAGGCGAATTACAGTGACTCTGCCGATTGAAACAGAAGAGGTCCAAATGGTTCCAGGAGGAATATGATGGACTGAAGAGGGAAGAGAGAAGAAAGAAGAGAGAAGAAAGAAGATGAAGAATGAAGAGATGGAAGAAGATCGAAGAAAGGGAAACAACACCTGCGAGTCGTGAGAAGAGAGACGCTCGATCCTGAGCGCGAGACGCCGCCGGCCCTGAAGTAATGCTCACGCGGTGCCGGGGCCGGATTGGTAAGTTGGTGGATCTCTCCCTTGTCCAATGGCCGGCGCCAACGGAGAAGGAAGAGAGGGTTCACCCGGTTCGGATGGCCGTATCGATGCGGATTCCAGCCCGGGACTGTTGGGGAGGTGCTGGCCAGCCGTGTTTGGCTGACCGGTGCCTCTCCTTCGTACGTCGCAGCGTATTTGCCCTACAACCACCTTAAAAAAAAAAAAAAAAAAAAAAAAGAGAGAGAGAGAGAGAAGGATACCAGAAAGCGAGCAGTGTTGGTGCGGCGCTTCAACGGCTGATGCCGAATATCGGAGGACCCAAGGAAAAGAGGCGCGCATTTCTCAACACCGTCAGCACCTCTATCATGCTCTACGGTGCACCCGTGTGGGGAAAGAGAGTAGAGAAGACCATCATCGAGAAGAAGATGGGGCCTGTCCACCGGAGAGCGGCCCTGAGAAGCATCCGTGCCTACCGCACCGTGTCAGGAGATGCGGCTTACGTATTGGCGAGTACTCCGCCCATCCACTTGCTCGTCGCGGAGCGAGTGAGGATCTGGGCCCGCAAAAAAGTGATCGGAGCCGAACGAGTACTCACTCCGACGATGAAGGAGATCATCCGCGACAACGAGAAGGAAACCACCCTTGAGCATTGGCAAACTGAGTGGGATTCGCCATTTGCAAACGGCAGATGGACGCACCGGCTGATCCGTGACGTAGCCAAGTGGGCGGAACGCACCCACGGAGAGATGGACTACTGGACGACGCAGGCACTGAGCGATCATGGTTGCTTCGGTTCCTATCTAACCAGGTTCAAGAAGAGGACGACCCCAGCATGTCAGTTATGCGGGGACGAATGGGATGACGCCGAACATGCCCTGTTCAAGTGCAGCGACACCCGGAGAGTGCGCGCCGAGCTGGATGAATGGCTGGGTGCTCAACTAACACCTGAGAATCTCGTCCCGTACTTGCTCCGCAACCAGGAGACATGGGATAGACTCACCGGATACATCAAGCTGGTGATGACCCGCAAAGAAGAGGAAGAGAGGGAAGTAAGGCGCCTCGAAGCAGGCGAATTACAGTGACTCTGCCGATTGAAACAGAAGAGGTCCAAATGGTTCCAGGAGGAATATGATGTACTGAAGAGGGAAGAGAGAAGAAAGAAGAGAGAAGAGAGAAGATGAAGAATGAAGAGATGGAAGAAGATCGAAGAAAGGGAAACAACACCTGCGAGTCGTGAGAAGAGAGACGCTCGATCCTGAGCGCGAGACGCCGCCGGCCCTGAAGTAATGCTCACGCGGTGCCGGGGCCGGATTGGTAAGTTGGTGGATCTCTCCCTTGTCCAATGGCCGGCGCCAACGGAGAAGGAAGAGAGGGTTCACCCGGTTCGGATGGCCGTATCGATGCGGATTCCAGCCCGGGACTGTTGGAGAGGTGCTGGCCAGCCGTGTTTGGCTAACCGGTGCCTCTCCTTCGTACGTCGCAGCGTATTTGCCCTACAACCACCTTAAAAAAAAAAAAAAAAAAAAAAAAGAGAGAGAGAGAGAGAGAAGGATACCAGAAAGCGAGCAGGGTTGGTGCGGCGCTTCAACGGCTGATGCCGAATATCGGAGGACCCAAGGAAAAGAGGCGCGCACTTCTCAACACCGTCAGCACCTCTATCATGCTCTACGGTGCACCCGTGTGGGGAAAGAGAGTAGAGAAGACCATCATCGAGAAGAAGATGGGGCCTGTCCACCGGAGAGCGGCCCTGATAAGTATCCGTGCCTACCGCACCGTGTCAGGAGATGCGGCTTACGTATTGGCGAGTACTCCGCCCATCCACTTGCTCGTCGCGGAGCGAGTGAGGATCTGGGCCCGCAAAAAAGTGATCGGAGCCGAACGAGTACTCACCCCGACGATGAAGGAGATTATCCGCGACAACGAGAAGGAAACCACCCTTGAGCATTGGCAAACTGAGTGGGATTCGCCATTTGCGAACGGCAGATGGACGCACCGGCTGATCCGTGACGTAGCCAAGTGGGCGGAACGCACCCACGGAGAGATGGACTACTGGACGACGCAGGCACTGAGCGATCATGGTTGCTTCGGTTCCTATCTAACCAGGTTCAAGAAGAGGACGACCCCAGCATGTCAGTTATGCGGGGACGAATGGGATGACGCCGAACATGCCCTGTTCAAGTGCAGCGACACCCGGAGAGTGCGCGCCGAGCTGGATGAATGGCTGGGTGCTCAACTAACACCTGAGAATCTCGTCCCGTACTTGCTCCGCAACCAGGAGACATGGGATAGACTCACCGGATACATCAAGCTGGTGATGACCCGCAAAGAAGAGGAAGAGAGGGAAGTAAGGCGCCTCGAAGCAGGCGAATTACAGTGACTCTGCCGATTGAAACAGAAGAGGTCCAAATGGTTCCAGGAGGAATATGATGGACTGAAGAGGGAAGAGAGAAGAAAGAAGAGAGAAGAAAGAAGATGAAGAATGAAGAGATGGAAGAAGATCGAAGAAAGGGAAACAACACCTGCGAGTCGTGAGAAGAGAGACGCTCGATCCTGAGCGCGAGACGCCGCCGGCCCTGAAGTAATGCTCACGCGGTGCCGGGGCCGGATTGGTAAGTTGGTGGATCTCTCCCTTGTCCAATGGCCGGCGCCAACGGAGAAGGAAGAGAGGGTTCACCCGGTTCGGATGGCCGTATCGATGCGGATTCCAGCCCGGGACTGTTGGAGAGGTGCTGGCCAGCCGTGTTTGGCTGACCGGTGCCTCTCCTTCGTACGTCGCAGCGTATTTGCCCTACAACCACCTTAAAAAAAAAAAAAAAAAAAAAAAAAAAGAGAGAGAGAGAGAGAGAGAAGGATACCAGAAAGCGAGCAGGGTTGGTGCGGCGCTTCAACGGCTGATGCCGAATATCGGAGGACCCAAGGAAAAGAGGCGCGCACTTCTCAACACCGTCAGCACCTCTATCATGCTCTACGGTGCACCCGTGTGGGGAAAGAGAGTAGAGAAGACCATCATCGAGAAGAAGATGGGGCCTGTCCACCGGAGAGCGGCCCTGAGAAGTATCCGTGCCTACCGCACCGTGTCAGGAGATGCGGCTTACGTGTTGGCGAGTACTCCGCCCATCCACTTGCTCGTCGCGGAGCGAGTGAGGATCTGGGCCCGCAAAAAAGTGATCGGAGCCGAACGAGTACTCACCCCGACGATGAAGGAGATTATCCGCGACAACGAGAAGGAAACCACCCTTGAGCATTGGCAAACTGAGTGGGATTCGCCATTTGCGAACGGCAGATGGACGCACCGGCTGATCCGTGACGTAGCCAAGTGGGCGGAACGCACCCACGGAGAGATGGACTACTGGACGACGCAGGCACTGAGCGATCATGGTTGCTTCGGTTCCTATCTAACCAGGTTCAAGAAGAGGACGACCCCAGTATGTCAGTCATGCGGGGACGAATGGGATGACGCCGAACATGCCCTGTTCAAGTGCAGCGACACCCGGAGAGTGCGCGCCGAGCTGGATGAATGGCTGGGTGCTCAACTAACACCTGAGAATCTCGTCCCGTACTTGCTCCGCAACCAGGAGACATGGGATAGACTCACCGGATACATCAAGCTGGTGATGACCCGCAAAGAAGAGGAAGAGAGGGAAGTAAGGCGCCTCGAAGCAGGCGAATTACAGTGACTCTGCCGATTGAAACAGAAGAGGTCCAAATGGTTCCAGGAGGAATATGATGGACTGAAGAGGGAAGAGAGAAGAAAGAAGAGAGAAGAAAGAAGATGAAGAATGAAGAGATGGAAGAAGATCGAAGAAAGGGAAACAACACCTGCGAGTCGTGAGAAGAGAGACGCTCGATCCTGAGCGCGAGACGCCGCCGGCCCTGAAGTAATGCTCACGCGGTGCCGGGGCCGGATTGGTAAGTTGGTGGATCTCTCCCTTGTCCAATGGCCGGCGCCAACGGAGAAGGAAGAGAGGGTTCACCCGGTTCGGATGGCCGTATCGATGCGGATTCCAGCCCGGGACTGTTGGAGAGGTGCTGGCCAGCCGTGTTTGGCTGACCGGTGCCTCTCCTTCGTACGTCGCAGCGTATTTGCCCTACAACCACCTTAAAAAAAAAAAAAAAAAAAAAAAAAAGAGAGAGAGAGAGAGAAGGATACCAGAAAGCGAGCAGGGTTGGTGCGGCGCTTCAACGGCTGATGCCGAATATCGGAGGACCCAAGGAAAAGAGGCGCGCACTTCTCAACACCGTCAGCACCTCTATCATGCTCTACGGTGCACCCGTGTGGGGAAAGAGAGTAGAGAAGACCATCATCGAGAAGAAGATGGGGCCTGTCCACCGGAGAGCGGCCCTGAGAAGTATCCGTGCCTACCGCACCGTGTCAGGAGATGCGGCTTACGTATTGGCGAGTACTCCGCCCATCCACTTGCTCGTCGCGGAGCGAGTGAGGATCTGGGCCCGCAAAAAAGTGATCGGAGCCGAACGAGTACTCACCCCGACGATGAAGGAGATTATCCGCGACAACGAGAAGGAAACCACCCTTGAGCATTGGCAAACTGAGTGGGATTCGCCATTTGCGAACGGCAGATGGACGCACCGGCTGATCCGTGACGTAGCCAAGTGGGCGGAACGCACCCACGGAGAGATGGACTACTGGACGACGCAGGCACTGAGCGATCATGGTTGCTTCGGTTCCTATCTAACCAGGTTCAAGAAGAGGACGACCCCAGCATGTCAGTCATGCGGGGACGAATGGGATGACGCCGAACATGCCCTGTTCAAGTGCAGCGACACCCGGAGAGAGCGCGCCGAGCTGGATGAATGGCTGGGTGCTCAACTAACACCCGAGAATCTCGTCCCGTACTTGCTCCGCAACCAGGAGACATGGGATAGACTCACCGGATACATCAAGCTGGTGATGACCCGCAAAGAGGAGAAAGAGAGGGAAGTAAGGCGCCTCGAAGCAGGCGAATCACAGTGACTCTGCCGATTGGAACAGAAGAGGCCCAAATGATTCCAGGAGGAATCTGATGCACTGAAGAGGGAAGAAAGAAGAAAGAAGAGGGAAGAAAGAAGAAAGAGAGGGAACAATGAAGAATGAAGACAGGAGATGCCGACAAGTGGCCGAAGAGAGAAGATGGAGAAGAGGAACGCTCGCAATCGAGCGCGAGACATGCCGCTCATCCTGAAGTAATGCTCACGCGGTTCCGGGATGAGATTGTAGATGCAGGTGGATCTCCTTCTTGATTGCCCGATGCCCTAGGTATCGGACATCGAGGGGAGAGGGATATTACACGGCCGGGCCCACCTCTCGGTGGGCCCCACCCAAACCCGTGTCCCGCCT
The DNA here is from genome assembly GCA_029851415.1 of Eretmocerus hayati. Classification (NCBI taxonomy): domain Eukaryota; kingdom Metazoa; phylum Arthropoda; class Insecta; order Hymenoptera; family Aphelinidae; genus Eretmocerus; species Eretmocerus hayati. Next base: position 111,006,581 of record CM056743.1, read on the forward strand.
GGTATGGCCTGCGTGGGCTATGCGTAGTCCGCGTATGCTGAACCAGTCCGGTGTCTGGGGACGGATCCGAGGGATCCTGAGGCAGATTTTGCCCTCTAACCACCTTAAAAAAAAAAAAAAAAAAAAAAAAAAAGAGAGAGAGAAGGATAGAGAGGGGGGAGGGGGTAAAGGAGAGAGAAAGAGAACCGAATGGGAAGAGGAGTGAGAGGCGCATGAATATCAAGTTGCCTATACATGGAATACATTGGAAAGTCGCGCAAAACTCGAAACTGTGAATATTCACATAAAGTTGATTCCTACGTACGCCAGTCAATACGGTAATATCCTCAATCAATAGCTCAGTTATCAATCTCACCTTCTAGATGTTTCATATGCAAGTCAAACGAGAACTTGAGAGTTGTTCCGTACCCAGCAATAGCCAAATGTTTCTTCGAATCAAATAGAATCATCATACATAACACGAGGTGCTGTTCGAAGCATTTTGATGGTGAATATCTCAATGCAACAGATTTGAAATCGGTGGAACCTGACTTTGAGGATACGCTGATGACGGAAGAGGATGTGACACGATTCATTGACTCGTTGCGAGATTTGGCTGTGAAAAGTACGGATAAAAATAAAGGTAGCATTGATTCATAGCGGAATAGCCCGTCAAATACCATAGTTCTCTGAAACTTCTCTTTATAATTTCAAGGGGGTCTAGATCTGGAAGATGGGGACTGGACGGATCAAGACTATATTAATCTCAACGGTATACAAAGCAGAATTTTGATCAAGTCATATCCATATGTGCGACCAGTAAGACCTATGCATCTTATATGAGGAAGCCGCCTCTCAGAAAATGCATCGCTGTACTATTGATAAAACTGAGAGTCAATCTATCTACAGCAGTATTATCCACTCTATTGAAAGTTCACAGATCAACCATATCTAGAATGATGAGAAAGGCACGGAAAATACTGGTGGCCAGTTTTGTCGTCAAATACTTGGGTACAGTATGGATTTTTGTTCTCGTTCTTTACAAAATGATTATTCAATCACGCATTCCCATGGATTCTCAGAATGAATTACGAAGCCTTGATCAATCTCCCCAGGCACATCGCACATAGATCACGATACTTTTGTGACAAATCATACCAGGTTTTTTGCTCAAAAGTTATTAGATACAGAAGAGGAGGCTATTATAATAGGGGATGCAACCTACTGTTATATACAAAAAAGTGGGAATTACAAATTCCAAAGGATGACATATTCTCTGCATAAAAATCGACCTCTAGTCAAACCAATGATCTTGATGAGTTCCAATGCACGCAAAGAAGAACGCGCCGCTGCAGTCGGCGCGCCGCGTCGGAAGAGCGAGATTGTCAACAAACTTCAATTCTCGGGCGCTCGCCCGAGGTGAGCCGGCGCGCTTGCCCCTGAAAAATCGACGCAACGCCCGCGTTCGAACCATGAGAGAAGAAAAAGGCAAGCCGTACCTCGCCACTATGGTCGGCACTGTGACATGACTCGATGAAATGATCTGAAATTTTACACACGCATAGTTGAAGAACATTGCTTCGATGTAGTGGAAGATTTGGGATGACAAACAATTCCAAAAAAATTAGAAAAATCATACAATTTTCCGACGTTTTTGCGGGTTCCGATGCCGAGATGAGCGCCGCCAGCATGATTTTCGAGATGCGAGAAAGTTTTTAAGTTTTGACCCACTATGAAACTCAAAGCGAGAAAGTTGTTCGGAATTGTCTCAAGTATGTCAATCTTCAAAATTCAAATCAAATGATGCAATAAGAAAAAAGTTAGAGTACCTTTTGTATATAAATCTACTTGCGGCCGGCGAGTAAACGACGCACTGCTAAACAATTATCTCAATAAAACTCTTAGAACTTTTTCCCTATTGCATCATTTGATCTGAATCTTGAAGATTGACATACTTGAGACAATTCCGAACAACTTTCTCGCTTTGAGTTTTATAGTGGGTCAAAACTGAAAAACTTTCTCGCATCTCGAAAATCATGCTGGCGGCGCTCATCTCGGCATCGAAACCCGCAGAAACGTCAGAAAATTGTATGATTTTTCTAATTTTTCTGGAATTGTTTTTCATCCCAAATCTCCCACTTTATCGAAGCAATGTTCTTCAACTATGTGTGTGTAAAATTTCAGATCATTTCATCGAGTCATGTCACAGTGCCGAACATAGTGGCGAGGTACGGCTTGCCTTTTTCTTCTCTCATGGTTCGAACGCGGGCGTTGCGTCGATTTTTCAGGGGCAAGCGCGCCGGCTCACCTCGGGCGAGCGCCCGAGAATTGAAGTTCGTTGACAATCTCGCTCTTCCGACGCGGCGCGCCGACTACAGCGGCGCGTTCTTCTTTGCGTGTGGGTATATACTGGCAGTTTACGGGCCATATTATGCGAATGGTAAAAATAACGATGCCAACATCCTCATTGATCTCATAGTGAGTACCATTCATCTCGGACTGCCAACCCGTTATCACACTAATCTCTATCCACGCGAATACTATTCATATTTGGATTTTCATATTCTTACTCAGAAGAAAGATTCTGAGGGACTCTCCACGTGGTTGCGACCGGGTGATTACTTGATTCTAGATAGAGGATTCAGAGATGCCCTGGAGTTTTTCAAAGCACTCGGCTTGAATACTATGATACCCCATTTTCTACCAAAGAATAAGTCTCAGCATTCCACGGAAGAGTCAAACGAATCTCGCATCGTTACATCAATTAGGTGAGTGCCATATAATTATGGAAGCCTTCGAACAGTTTCGAATCCCCAGTATTCTTGGAAGCTGCAACGAAACATAGTAGCCAGAACTGACCCCTCTATTCGAGGGAATAGACTATTCAGGGAGAACAACAACTCCACCAGTCTTGATAGGGCTTATTCCTCACCATCCTTGAATTGAACCTCATCTTGCAATTGAAGATTCGAATGAATTGACCGATCTTTGTTCTTAATCAATGTCCAAGCGAGACCGACTCATAATCCTTGTATATTTTCTATCTAGGTGGGTTATCGAATCAGTGAACGGCATGATTAAGAATTGGAAAGCTCTCGGAAGCGTGTTTCCCAATCAAGAAATCCCGAATATTGGAGACTACGTCAGAATTGTCTGCGCACTCTGTAATGCATTCCGACCACCACGAGTATTCGATACATCTGCTGATGGAATGAAAGCTGAGAAAATACTTCAGCGCCTGAGTAAAATAAATGAGTTGGAAAATATTGTGAAGGAAAAGAAGTTGGCAACTGTGAGAGCAGTATGGGAGGAGATCAGCGATTTATCGCTCACTGATTTCCCTCGCCTATCCCTGGATGACCTGCAAGAATTAACGCTTGGCATCTACCAGGTATTACCCCCAACAAATATTACTCACGTATAAGTAGTTGGCCTAAAGTGTGCAAAGTACTCGATCTAGTGATAATACTTCCGAAGTACTCCCATAAAACTGCGTAGAAGATGAAAAAATTCCTAGCACTCTCGAATGACCGTTTTAATTCATGTTCATCAATCCAAACAATTATTGTGACAAGGCAGTACTTTTCGAAGTCAGGGTGACCTGAACGCCCTTGATATCTCTTCAACGAGGTGATTGATCATTATTTTGGTTCACAGCTGGAGCAAGCAAGATCATACACTGACGAGCACCGTGATGATGAAGGGATTTATTCCCTATTCTATCATAAGGATGAAAGAAACATCATACGGATCAAGATGCAGTCACGCCACACATCTTCGAAAGTGTACTCTCTTTGGATAAGATATGACGAAGATGAAAAATCCATCAACGGTTGGTACTGTCAATGCAGGACAGGTGGAAGAACGGTTGGTTGCTGTGCTCACATCGCTTCAGTATTATGGTATCTCGGTTATGAACGATACCAGGAGAATTGCAGGGAGAGATTAAGCCGGAACTATGATTCCTTCGTCAGCAATGTCGACCATGAGCAAACGAATGAAGAGTTCCTGACTGAGCATGGAGTTTTTGAATCAGTGGCTACAGATGAAGATGACTCTGAGTCAGATTGAACCTCAAAGTCAAATATGTGATATCAAAGAAAACTATAGCTATTATGAACAGGTGAACTGACTGACACACGAGTTTTGGTATAAAACGTGAAGAACGAATAACTTCCGTTGTCATCTTACTCAGAAAACTTGTTCTACCAGTAATCTCGTCGTCTAGCTTGACAGGCGGACTACTGTCACGGCTGATTAAGTAGATTTCACTAGTTTGGAAATTTTCGACATCAACTTGTGATATCAATCCAAGCCATAGAGTATGAGTTCTCATGAATGGTTATTTTCGTAGTCTCGTACACTACAATATTCTCATAGTTGGAAAAAGTTTTGAGAAAGACAACAATCCTGGTGTTCAAAGATTCGATCCTTATCATAACCTTATATAGCTCCGAATGATGATCGTGGATGAAAATTGGTGATTTTGCATGTCCGATTGATGTAGTTGTATGACTCATTGACGTAGAATTGCATATAGCATGCTGGAACCATGAATTTATCCACTCAAACTTGTTATCTGGCATAAAAATGCATATTCCTCGAAGCAGGAACATCGGAACGCTATGAATTTTTTTTCATTTTGAAGTACACGAAAAAAAGCAACTTTTCACGCAATTATTATATAGGGTTTCCATTTGCGTTTTTCGAGTATTTTGCGTGAGAACGTTGGAGAGTGCCTATTTCCGGCACTTTTTCGCTATAAACTCGAATCTGGTGCGTTTTTTCGAAAAAATTATGGGAACCAAAAATGTGTATTTTGATGGGATCTACAAGATATGATAGTTTGTCAGTCCATTTTCACCCCGAGATCGCCAAGAAATCCAATAAATATGGTTTTTTACGACTTTTGGTCGTTTTTTGGGAACCCCCAACCAATACATGCATAAAAAACCGATGCCAAATGGAAGCTTAGAACATAATCTACAACTTTGGTCCTCTGCAACTTTTCGATTAATCCCACTCCGTTCAAGTATCCCCCGGTTTTAGCGTGAAAGATCCGCATTTTCCATCTCTCAAGTGGTTTTTCGGTACCAGCACATCATTTCCCGTCCATGAAAAAACCCCTAAAAGTTGTATTTTCTGTTCAAGAACAAATCCTCATTGGAGCCGTTATAGTCCATTGGGCCAATTTTGAGAGGGACGCTAGAAAGTGCGTTCCACGTGTATTTTAAATGGGACACCTTTTTGCCCACTACTGGGAGACGCTTTGGTTTGACGCGGAAAAAATTCATATGCATATTCAGACACCCAAAACACGCATTTCAGTGCAACATGGAGTCCCAATTCTCTGGAGCAGATTTGGCCTTATTTGCAACAGCTCCTTTGACATGTCCAATATGATTGCATGATCTCACGAACTTAGCTAATACATTGACTATCGACCAATTAGACGTTTCATAGTTGTAAGTTTGAGAGTTTTAACTACAGAAAATATCTTTTCCTCCTAATGTCCGATTATCAACATGGTCAACTCGAATTGTGGGTTCCAACAACGTTGTTCGGGTCCAAATGGCATCTAATTACCAAAACAACTGAAACGAAGATGGAGAAAAACTATTTTAGCGGTCTCTAATATTCGAAATGGTTTTAGATCAGCATGAATGTTAAGCTTCCAAAGAAATTGAGAAGAGGGTGGGGGATCTAACCATATCCCTCTTCAATTGAGTGGGTTCTAACCTTTCGAAGAATCTAAAATGAAAGAAGGAATGTGGGTTCTAACCATGCAAAGAATCTAAAATAAAAGGAGAAGCGTGAGTTTTAACCTTATTCCTTTCTGGTAGAGTGAATTCTAACCACATTGAAAATTACAAGAGGGTGCGTGGGTTCTAACCACAATGCTCCCTGATACGGTGATTCCAACCACTCTAACATTTAAAAAGGAGAGTGCGTGGGTTCTAACCATATTGCTCCACAGTAAGGTGGGTTATAATCATCCGAAGGATCTAAATGAAGCTAGAAAGCGCGGGTCCTACCCAAAATTCTCCTTAATAATACAATGGATTTCAACCACGTGGACAATCTGATGAAAATCGGGAGGGCGTGGGATCTAACCACATTGCTCCCTAGTATAGTGGGTTCTAACCACCTAAAGAAAAATCACGAAATGTGTGGGCTCTGACCACATAGAAAATATTTATGATATTCGGGAAATCCAAATGGTATAACAGATTCGAATAAACATGGGTCCGAACCACAGAATCCATTCCCAACAAGTGTCAACCATTTGAAAGAATTCATGGGTTCCATTCATGCGATCCTCAAATTCAGTATGCGCTTATTTTTTGATTGAAAGAAAAGAATAGGTGGACTCTAAACACATACAGAACATTAAGATTGAGCTCATTTACTCTATTTGATACTATTATGTGTGGGTTCTAACCACAAAATTCTGAATCCGTGCGGATTCTAACTACTTAATGACCCACATGGAAGTGATGTGTTTTTTCTACTCTTTATATCTTTATGATTTCATCAACGTAGTTTTCAAGCACTTGATCAATGTCTAATCTGTGCGGTCCTTAGACGCATGTCGATTTCACTGCTCGACTGGGTTCTAATCATTCAAATGAGCATTTTCCGTTTTCGAAAAGTTGAATTCGGTTTCATACTGTTTTTGGGGCACTAGCGAATTCTTTCGCGTGCTATTTCCCGTGAAATGATCACGCCCTTCATTGTAATTGAAAAAATTTGCCTCGTCACTATTTAGAGGGATATGGCGACTCCCATGCTTTTCGTCGTTATTCGGAGTATAACTATTATCCTGGCGGTAATGATTCCCTGGATATCTTTTGAATGGCGAACTATTTTGTAAATTTTCATTGGCATTCTGAGATGCTCCTCTCATATCAATTCCACCATGATTCTCATGGCAATTTCGATTAGGACTCATATTGTTCTTGTAAAATTCCTTAGATCGATTGGTGTGATAATTTTAGTCAATATTTGACGTATGTCCTCGGGAGCTTGGATTTCTATCTCTATAATTCGACGCCAAGCCTTCGTTGTCATGATGCTTCTGGTAACGTCGAGTGTCGTATCGAGTGTTGCCTCGTTTAGAGTTATATCCGTTTTCCGACGTCTTGGGTGGGAAGTTGTTTTGAGCTGGAACGATTTGCCGCTTTCGTGCTATCTCTATCTGACTTTGTGAAATGAAACCCAGCCGTAATGCATCCTCTAAAGAGCGGCATGCATTCAAATCGTGTCAGCGTATGAGGCAATTATTACAAAGTTTTGAATCTCGGACCCTTTTAGGGCAGTCTTCTTTGACATGTCCTTCGACAAGACAATGATTACATTTGACCTGTGTCCAAGATAATCTGGCAGTCGAGGTTGACGCCATTTTGTTGACCGACTCGCTCGAGTGATTGACGTATTGACTCGTACTTCGGTTTCGTTGTCGCGCTTGGTTTTGGTGAATCTTGCCCGAGTCAATTGCCTCTATCAATAATCGACAGTTTTCTAAATCGTGTCCATTTTCCCTACAATATCTGCAAAATTCAGTTTTCCAATTTTCTGGACATTTGCGTTCAACATGTCCTCCTACATGACAATACCTGCCTTCGTCCAGAGCTATAGCTCGATTAACCGTAATCGATTCGATAGGTGAGGGTGTATTTTTGGTCGTATCCTTCATTTTTTGTTCGACCAGTGTATTTACGAGTGCCATTATCTTATCTCCGTTCATTTCAGAGCTATTGATATTTGCAAATACAGAGCGGGCGCTCGTTTTGTCCTCGAAATTCACTGCTCCCGGAATGGCTTCACGTAAAGTCTTAAGACTCGTCGATCTAACCTGGTGTTCTAATGCTCCCACGAGCCTGAAAATGAATTGCTGTTACGCCTCATTATCCGCGTTGTTTTTATAAGTTTCTCGCTTCCAATCTTTGAGGTTTCAATCTGAGTCGTACACCTTTAGCAAACGGTTATGGAGCGTTTGGACGCGCAGCCCATAGTTTCCTGCACTTTCGTGTTCTCTTTGCTGTACTGATTTCAACTCCCCCAAAACTCTATCCGCTCTACCGACGCACAGTGGGGCTAAAAACCGATTTCGGGACAAGATTCAGCGCCACGCGAATTTTAAACCGATCGAAACAATTCAAACGGGCTTTTCTTCGTTTTTCCTCACTGTACAAGATACCTGCCCGGAGAATTTAATTCGGGAAGCTCTGGAGGCCCAGGATCGTGTTGAAGGGCGATCAAGACGAAAAGCAAGAAGTATCAGTTTGTACTGATGAGTGATGAATAGTTCCTCCTCACTGCAATCATTCCCAAATCCAGGTGGGAGTGTTCGAAAAGCATCTGAGGTCGAGTTGACACTTTGGAGAAACATTTTGTGAGGCTACATCGACGTATACTCCAAGAGGTCGTGGATATCGATGATATTCGAGTAATAAGTGAGTGGGGGAGATATTGCAGAGTTCTGAAGCCCTTGGATCAAGCTCGCGCATTCCTGTGACATGGGCTCACACATTGTGTATCTCTAACTTATGATTTGAGCCCGCCTAGAACCTCATACATTACCGCCAGGATCGAAGAGAGTCGATTTTAGATGATTGGGGTTTACTACCAAGGTAGTTAAGCCTGAAATCCTGATTCAAAGTTAGGTTGCCGGAGTTCTGCAATGATGAGAGTATTTCCCTTATCAAATGGGACCAAAAACATGTATTTTCGGCCCAACCAGAAAATCGTACATTGCCGTCAGGATCGAGGAGACTCGATTTTCGACGATTTTTGGTTGATCGACCAACACGATTCTGTGACTCCGCAGCTTCTCAAATCAAATTCTCCGGGAAGGAATCTCGTAGAGTGTCAAAAAACGGAAAAGATCCCGTTTGAATCATTTCGATTGGTTGAGAATCCGCGTGGCGCTGAATCTTGTCCTGAAATCGATTTTCAGCCCCACTGTGCGACGTCACTATATTGAGTAGTCATATCTAATAAAAGTTTTTCGATTCATTTATATTGCGTCAACCGCGCGGTGTAACCTTCGGCGGCTCTGCCTTGTAATTCATGCGCTAAAGTCGCGAGTATCCACGGCTCCGCGTCCGGTCCGTATTCGTCTACTATATATCTCACGTATTAACAGAAAAATACTAGCATATCAAGGTTTCCATCATAAGGCATGATTGTTGAGGGCTTGATTCAAAGTGAGTTCAAATTTGGATGCGTGACGTCGATCAATGTGGGCTCCGAGGTCTGCATTCCTCGCGGATGTGTGACAGATTTTTGCTCTCGCATTCGAGTCGCAATTGCTCTCATTGCGGTTCAGAGGTCGTTGCCCCAGGCGAAGGCTACTTCCAGTTCTCTTATCGCGATTCAATCACTCGTTACATTCTTCAAGGATTTTCCCGTGGTTTACATTCTCGCTACGATCACTGAAATGTTCCGAATCTTTACAATCCGATGCATCTGAGTCTGTAGAGGATGAGACGTCCGCGTATCGTACTTTACTCGAATAGCGATCACGCCTAGATTGACGTGGCGCTTTCAAATCTTGCTCATCATTGCATTAGTCTCCACACCGCTTGCGATCACTGCGACCCGTATGTCCGCGAGATCGACGATCGGATCGACGTCCGTTCGGCGAGTAATCACGACTATCGCGTGGCTTCTCATTGCCACTACGAAAAGAAACGCTGCTGAAAGAGATTAGCAGGATGCTTTCTCAAATCAAATGTATGAAATCAAGAATTCATCCATCGATGATTTGAATCTGATTCGAAATATTATAATCCTTCATTATAGAATGAAAATAGTTTTATACGTTCATTCAAATTTCATTGTAAAATCCATTCACATATACTTTCCTATCGTATCCTCAAATAATATCAAATATAAATATAAATATATTAATTACTCGAAAAAAATTTTTTGAAAAAAATTCGCGGAAAACGGAATAATATGGCTTCATAGGTAACACGAAAACTCGAAAACGCTTCGATGGATCATTCTTGAATTTTGTTGGTGCATTCCAAAGACTCTTACGCTAAGGCCAGTGGATTTTGAGCATTATTCGATGAGTATTTCTTGACTGATGAGCTTCCTTATCGCAAATTTTCAATTTGTAATAAAAAAGCATATTTCAAAAATGATTTGGAATTTTCAGTCCTACTTAGAGAAATTTTCAGAGACGTAATTCTGATGTTCTTTGAATTGCTCACTCGATTGGTCAATATGGAATTTCGTTAAAATGCCATTATCATGGTCTTGGAGACCAGTGTGAAAAAGAGTACAGGGAAGCTAGAATGAAGTGGGAACAAATCAGAATTGTGTATCAACCAATCAATCCAGCACCTCAAGAAATCTTTATATTGAACCACTCATATTCTTCAAGGCAAGAGGAAATTTTATAAAAGTTTTCAAGATATGGAAAAATGACATTTCTTCAGAAAAGATTGCATAACTCAGGAAGTATTAATTAGGGGGAGCCAAAATTGTAGCCATTTCATCTACCGATGTCACCAAATACGTTTGCGAAATTTGGAGGGGATTGATGGAATTATGGAGAAGTTGTGCTGAGACATAGAAAACAAAATACATGCACACACACACACAGACGGTCAGAGGGCTCGAAAGATGGGGTGATAGTAATTTTCCAAGGCGTTATCAAGGAAAAATGTTACCTACAGTCGATAGATCTAGGGAAAACGAAGAGGACAGTACAATTTCCATGTATCCAAGAGCTTTTTTGGAGGAGGAAAAAATTTTTTGAAAAAAAATTCGAGGGAAAACAGAATAATATGGCTCCATAGGTAACTCTAAACTCGAAAACGCTTTGATAGATTATTTTTAAACTTTGTGGGTGGATTACAAAGACTCTCACGCTGAGACCAGTGGATTTTGAGCATTATTCGCTGTGTATTTTTTGATTAATAAACTTTTTTATGACAAATTTTCGAATTTAATTGGGAAAGCATATTTTAAAAATGATTCGGAATTCCTCGTCCGACTTAAAAAAATTCCCAGAGATGTAATTTCTGATGTTTTTTGAAGTGCTGAATCGCATGGTCGATACGGAATTTTGTTAAAATGTCATTATCATGGTCTTAGAGACAAATAAAGAAGGAGTACAGGGAAGCTAGAATAAAATGGGAAGGAATCGAGTTTGTGTATTAACCAATCGATTCAGCTCTTCAACAGAAAGTTATATTGAACAAATCATATTTTCCAAAGCAGGAGGAGAATTCATGAATAGTTTTTAAGCTATGGAAAAATTAGAAATTTTCAGAAAGAATTTCATAATTCAGGGAATAATAGTCGGGGGGTCGCTAAAATTGTAGCGTGTCCATCTACGGATGACTCCAAATATGTGTGCAGAATTTGAAGGGGAATGGTGGAAACGGTGAGGAGTTTTGCTGCGACATAGAAAACAAAATACATGTACACATACACACAGACACGGTCAGAGGGCTCGAAAGATGGGGTGATAGTAATTTTCTCAGTCGTTATCAAGAAAAACTGTTACCTACAGTCGATAAATCCAAGGAAAATGGAGAGCTTAGTACAATTTTCATGTATCCAAGAGTTTTATCGGAGGAGAAAAAAATTTTTTGAAGAAAATAATCGAGGAAAAATATGCTACCATCAAATGAAAGCTCTCTCTTTTGAAAAAGCAATTGGTCACAATTCTGCACCTTGTTAGTACGAGAGCTTGTTTTGTATACGCTCAACTCCATGTCGAGATTGTTAGGTATCTGATGATCTGAGTGGCTAGCGAATCTAGCGTCCATACTAAGAAGTCGGGGGCTGTCATGATTCTGATTGCTCTTTTGATCCTTAAATCATTCCTCGCTCAACTCGGCATCAGGGCTTTTGCAAGTCCTAGCGGAGTGACCAGTGAATTCTGCGCCCTTACTATTCAGTCGGCGGCGAGAATTCTGGTGGGGTGAAAAACGACCCACTCGAACGCTTCCACTTGCGCCACGAGGGTGCAAGCTTCCACTTCTAACATTTATGAGAGGCCACGGATCTGTTTCAGCCATTACATATCCATTTTCCGGGGTTGAGTGATTGGCCCAGTTGTCAGAGAATTGTTCAGTCATTCGGGTATTTTGAATCGAAGACTCAGATAATTGGTCTCAACGCGAGGATTCCGCAATGACGCGCAACTCTCCGAAATTTGCGCCATTTTCATTGAAAAATTCTCCCTCTTCTCTGGGAAATTTTGGTCGCGCCCCGGTTGCTATCTGCGAATTTTCTAGATGATTTCTCAGACTTTTCATTAGAGACATTCCGTCCTTCGAAAAATATTCTGGTTTGGTTGCGAGAACCCGGCTCAGGTCGCGGATCTCGAATTCCGCGTGTATTCCTCCTGGCTGCTCTAATTCGATGTCGGCTGCTATGAGCGCAAAAAAAGTATCGCGAGCTCTCAAATCGCCTTCCTGCATTCTCCCTAGGTATTCCAGTTTCAGTTGATCGACATCCTTAATCTCGATACGATTTTGGGCTATTTCTCCCCCTACATCTCCTTGCGGTTCTTCAGGGATTTAATTGTCCCTTTTAGGTTCGAGTTAATGTCCATAGTATTGGAAGTTTGTTTCGAGGCTTCACGACCTCTTGCCATGATCTTGGTGTACGGTGGAAGTCTATTCAAGCGCAAGGCTGACAATTTTAGTTTCACGATGCCAAGTATACAGAGTTGCGTGGAGCGTGAAAAATTATTGCACAATTCTAATGGGTCAATTTCGGCAGGGTGTGTTCCGTGAATGAGATGAGAGTCTTTTGAAGAATATTTCGATCTGGGGACCACCTCTCCTATTCAGGAATTAGGCCTTATACATAACTAGAGCTTAGTAATTCCTTTCTTTTTTTTCTTTTTTGTTTTCTCGTTTGGGTTATATGATTAAGAATTGAAATAGATAATGTAGTTCAAACCTATAATGGCTGTTATTTGGGCTTCTAGATGGTTTGAAAGAGAATGAGTCTTTGCCTCGCGACTCTCCCCACGAGAGACAAAAATTGGGATAAATAAATTGTCTTACCTGACAGTAGCGACGACTGCGATGGCGCAAATCTAGATAAACATCCTTCCTGTCTCTTGGTGGTTAGAAATCCGTCAATGCTGTTTGAATGCTGATAATTGAAAAAAACGCGCCGCGATTTTCCTGAAATCCCTAACCGGGGAAAAAATTTCGACTGATACTATACTACTTGAAAAGAAAATGAGTCCCAATTCTTGCAACGGAATCCCAACGCTGCCACCAGTTTGTTATGAACCAGGGTTCTTGAGGTTCATGTGCTATGGGTTCTATTCTGTCCTTATCAGACCGTCGGGTCAGTACATTGGGGTGCAAGGTATTCTCTGAATGAGAAGTCCAAGATGTTGAGTGCAGTATAGATTTTATTCAAAGGTAAGTCATAAATCCGAGACAGAGAGAGACTGTTACAACTGTTCGTTATTCTACTGATTCTACGATGGTACGAGAGTATCAAGGGCTGAGACTACTCGTCCTCGATTGCTGCTAAACGCGGAGTCTACGCTACGAGTGTACGTGGTTGACTGTGATTCTAGAAGCCTAATGTACGCGGTGAGAGTCCGCGGTCAACTGTTAGGACAGGAGCCTGGATCAGCGTTCTTACGCCGCTTGTATACTCGTTCCCACGCCGAGGTGGAATGCGCGTCGGCGCCTCTGTTCTCGCGCATTCTCGCGGCAGTGCGCTCGTTCTCGAACATTCTAGAAGGCTCTCGACTGGCACCTTTGAGTCATAGCTATTGGATCTTGCTAGCGCGGTTGGTTGCACCACATTACAATGAGTACTGCAACAGCTGCAACTCATGTTTCTAGACCTACTTTATGACGCCCAGCTATAGATTCTTGCACGTGCAGAAATATGTAAAATATGTAAAACTGGTTATTGTATAGTCTTATTTTGTAAATTCAGCAGAGTTAGTGGGTATTTGGTAAACTTAACAGTAATATAGCTGAGGCAGCTAGATTCATCGTTGGATGATCAAATTCGGCTTTGGTTCTGCACATAAATGTGATTATATTGACAGTCTCTCCTCAACTTTTGCTTGAGTATTGTAAAGTAGGGAAAGAGATTGTGTATACAATGTTGAGATATTTTGTGAACAATACCACATTTTCAAGATTCAAGATAGAGGTCTGTCCCAATCCATTCCTAGATGCATTAAAGCAATCAAGTACTGGGAGTTGAATCTCTGAAATTTTTATTAGTATCTTCTTATTATGCTCGTCATACCATGACAGTTTAGAAATGATGAAGTTCAAGACTCTAAGATAGTGCTATGGCATGGTTCAGCAGCAAAGAGTGCCTTGTCGGATCAATTTCATGAACTATTCTGATCCTTCCATAGTCTGCCTCATACATCCGCAATAACAGCGTATAAACATTATAACAGATCTTTTTCTTCCCTTCAGGTATTACACATCGCTATTTTTATTTTTCAAGGTGCATGCTTGTACTGACTTTGTTGGAATTCTTGAAAGCTTGGTTATAATAAGGATGCACCGTATACCAAAAGCTAATCATCTCAATGGATGTATGTTGAATGTCAAGGACTTTCTGACATCAAATTGTTTATATCTGTGAAAAGTAAGTTTAATTGAGTTTCAACGTAAACTGCATCTTGTAATGAATTTTTTTGATTTTTATAATATCACCAGGTATAGTGGAGTGTATGTATATATATTCATGTATATATATTGAGTCAATAGCATCTAAGTAGCAAAATGGAAACCAGTGACATGGAAGTTGAGTCTAGTCAAAACCAGACTGATCATGAAAATGGAGAAACTGGGTCTAGTCAAACCGAGCTCAATGACAGTAGTGATAAAGCTGTTGACCCAACAAGATTTAATTTTGAAATAGATGTCGATGGGATCATAAATAGTTTCTACGATCAAAGTAAATTTCAATCACTTTGATGAATTCTCATGATTCTTTGTCGATGGAGGCAAGGTCATGAATATCATCCAAATTATCATCAAATCATGACTCATTATTTTTCAAATCTTCTTGTAGTTCAGAAGAATAAGCCATTGTTCAAACTCCTGTATGAAACTTTCACAGAAAAAATGTGTTTGTATGCTTATGCTACTGGTCAATTAATCAAGACTTACAGAGTGTTTGTCGCAAAGATACACACAGAATGTACCTTAGCGAAAACTGATTTTCTGTCACTCAGTAAGACTATTCTTATCTCAATTCAGACAGAATCGATTCAGGTGTAGAGTACTTGATGATCTTTCGTAGATGCCCTCCAGCAGTTTTAGATGGCTTATCTGACGATACAGTTGAACCTTTCCCTAATGAAAAAAAATTCAACCTTTATGAACTTAGTACCACTGCAGTAGATGATGACACAGATCAAGTAGACCGAGTCAGTGCTAAAGGACCTTATCAAAGTGCTTGGGATACGGTTAGGGGATCTGCTGTTCCAGCAGGTTTGAAACATTACCTACCCAACATCTACCATTCAGTGAAACCAAAGGATCCTCGCAAGACTCTGGGTAATCTTACATATATTGTTTTTTTTCTTCTTTTTGCGAAGCTGTGAAAAGCTTTATGGAGTATCTTTCCGACTAGATTCCCGTGGGTTGTCTACAGTAGGCGCTCTACTCGTTAAACTCAAATTTTATTTCGTTCCAGTTCCTCTGAATGTCAATATCGATCTAGATGTTATACGCAAGATTCCCAAGGATATTTAAAAATCTAAGGAAAAAATCATTGAAGTGTGGCAACTATCTCACTCTCATCGACAAAGTGGAGCTTGTGTGGTCAAAGTTGGACTTGAAGTAATTCAGTATTTTCTTGTACTGACAACTATACTTGCACCTGTTCTGGTATTTATAAAAAAACAATGGAGCTCAGTCTATTGGATGGTGAAATTGTAAAGTCAGTCTATACTCTGATACTGATGACTCAATAATTTTTCCATTTCAGGTTGACTATGGTTTTAGAATATTATTAGATGCGAGTGAAAGTACGTCAGATGTGGTTTTTTCTCAACAACTAATCAAAACATGGCCCGAAGGCTCAAAGAAATTGGTGACTTCAGCTCTTAAACGAATCGAAGAAGAGGCTAATAGAGAAGCTATCAAGCAAGCCATCAGAGAATCTAAGAATAAGAACAGAAAAAAACTAACAACGTTCCTCCAGAAGCAGCTGAACCGAAAGAGGTTGGAATCTTGATTTCCAAAGAAATAGACGAACTGACTTTCTCTTATAATAGTTTGAGTGCTCTAATGAATGGATATGACGGAGATAAATTCAAAGGTGGGTTACCATGTCATTGGATTGCATATTCACCCAGCTAATTGTTTTATTATCAGATGTTCATGTTCAGATACTGTTTTTTTCATTTTTAAACAATGAGGACGCCCTCGGGTTCCTCATCATAAATTTCTTCCTGAAACTAACGAACTATAAACATAAAGATCCTGATAATCGTTGGAGACCACAATTGAAAGATATTGCCCTATCATTTATAGTTCATTTGAAGGTAAATTCAGTGGATTTTCACTTTCTCATCGTGAAGCGCCTAGGTCGAAAGAGTAATCTTTGACGAATTTTCTAGCTGCATGAAAAACTCCAAGAACTAATCAGCGCCGTGAAAGATGAGCAAATTCTGCGTTATCAAGGACAGCATCCTTACATCGTGTACTGTGGTGAGTTTCACAACTTGAAGTGCTGCCATGTGATAGTCTCTGACACAGTTTACGATTCGGTATTCGCGGTCGAGGCTGTTGATTTTCTTTTTAAGCTTTTCTTTGTTATAAAATTAGCATGGCCTCCAGCCTGCAAGCAAATCTGGTCTTTTCTCATGAAATGGAGTTACAAGATAGAGAAAAATAAGAGGAAAATCGTCTCAGGTCCGTTTGTAAAAAATTTAATGGGTGATTTGCAGAATTGTTAGAATGTATGGTTCACGTGTGAGTGTTTTCGTATTTTTTGTGTTGAGCATTCACATTTCTACCGTTGCACTGTCAATTTCGGAAAAAATGGATTTCAATGCTTTCGCCACCGGTTTTACCCGCGATTTACACACTAATCTTGATCTCACCAGAACTGACATCCAATTTATCATAGATAAATTTTCTCACTTCATCAGCAATGTATATAATCCATTTTTACTTGGAAAAATGAATGAAAGCTTTGAAGGAGCTGTGAGGGAAGAAGTGTCCTTGGAGTGAGAAGGGACTTTCGAAAAGTATCGAACTCCTTTTGAACACTTGAACACAGAATCTAAAAGACTGCAAGTTTATTCTGAGTTAGGCATTTACAAGGAACCTAAAATGTGTACCGTTGCTCAAGTTAGTGTTACAAAACTTGCCAATTCTAATTCAGATTTGAAGACCAAAGACGTATCGATTGTCAGTTCCCCTATAGATGAGGGCTTGAAACGACTTTTTGAAATTGAAGGCTTGCTCGATGCCACTGTAGCCTATGATAATCGTCTGAGAGCAAAGAAATATCCAATGGAAAATTTCTGTCAAGGTGAGCTGTGGGATAGATTGGCTGAAAATTTCAGTGGTGATCAAATAGTATTACGGTTATTTGGTTATTGTGATGGGCTCCAAACTGGCAGTCCATTAGGGACTCATGCCTCTGAAGGTAGTTTAGAAACTTTTCATGTGCAACCTGCTGTTTTGCCTCCCAATATTATATCCAAAAACAGTAGTATCATAGTAACTGATATTTTTCTCACCAAAACGAGGAAAGAGTATAGCAACAAAGCAGTATTTTCACATCTCATCGAAGGTGCCAAAAGAATAAGACGAGAAGGGGTCGAACTTAATATCAAAGGCAAGACAGTGCGAGTATACTTTGTGCTTAGTTTGATTTTAGGAGATAATCTCGGTTTGAATAGCATTCTTGAATTTGTATCTTCATTCTGTCTCACGCACTTTTGTAGGATCTGTTGATGCGAGGGTGACAGAATTCATTTTCTAACAGAAGAAGATGTTTCGTTATTGCGAACAGTGGAAAAATATGAGGAGGATATTTCGTTGGAGAAAAGTGTGCAAGAGACAGGTCTTCAGGGGGAATGTATTTTTAATGAATTAGACGATTATCATGTCATACCTTATGCAAGTGTGGATGTAATGCATGATGTATTTGAGGGCATTTGTCACTATGTCATGGCACAAGTTGTATTGTATCTTGTCAGTCTCAAAGGATGCTTTTCAATCGACTATTTGAATTTCAGGATGGAAAATTTTAACTTCGGTTTTAAGTCGAGTAATGTCCCGCCCATGATCTCGTATGAATACGTGAAAACAAATAATCGTTTCAAAATGTCCGCTTCAGAAATGTTATTCTTCGTCCGATACTTTGCAATCTTTGTTGGTAAAGTTGCCCCCGTCGATAGTTTATTTTGGAAATTATATCTGCTACTGAGAGAAATAGTTCAATTACTCACTAGTCCGATTGTAACTCATTTAATGTTGGCAAGTCTAGAAGCTCTCATTAGCGAGCTTCTTGCATTGTATGTTTCACTAGTAGGACCATTGAAACCTAAGTTTCACCTCCTTCTACATTACATACGAATCATTCGACAGACGGGTCCCATCATAAAGATATCGAGTATGCGATTTGAGGCTTTTCATCAGATCATCAAGAAATGCATTGAATACTCAAATTGCCACATAAATACCTTGAAAACTATTGGAATCAGGCTTCAACTTAATTTCACGAACTTGAGCACTATGAAATATGAACAAGTTTTTAAAAGCTATGGAAAAGAGGAAATCGGAACTCTCGCTAATTCGCTGTTCTCTGGTTATGTGAAAAAGAGGGAAGTTCAATCAGTGACTCTCAATGGGATCACCTATGCCGAAAACTCCATAATTGTTTTCGATTTTTCACCCCATGGAATAATTTTTGGTGTGGTTAAAAATGTATTTGATGTAGATAATGAGATTATCTTTCAATACCAGCCCTTGAAACCTTGTGGCTTTCATGAACCCTATGCTGCTCACATGGTTGACACAGAGGGCGATGATTACTGCTGATTTAGTTATAAAGATCTAGCTTTACCTATGGTATGTCTAATGTTCGAAATCGAAGATATAAAATATATTGTAACAAGACATGCACTATGATTTTGAAAAATCATTACTGATCGAGAAAAATTGTATATGATTGAGAGATGGAGAATGATCAACTTGTCTCTTTTACTAAAACGCTAGCTTTTATTCTGAACCGTCAATTAGTTTGACCTTATAGTATGTGGTCGATGTGCTCAATATTCTGTGCAGTTCTGAAATTCAATAAATAGAGTGATCAAAACTCGTAAACATCATTCTTGAGACGTTCAATCTTGCCCTTCAACCTTTTTTCGACAAAGCAAAATAGAACTCTATAGCTCTATTTTAGTCTTGCTAGAAAAATGCTCGTCGGTGTTCAAATGGAGACTCAGGAATCACGAGAAAAATTGCCTAATAACCGGACCAGCTGAATTTATGTAGATACCTTACTGAGCTCTTACTCTACTGGAATTGACAACGAAAACGACTTTTACTTTTCAATGCGAATTATTCTATTTTGCCTAAATACTATGCAAAAGATTCTGAGTTTAGCTGGGCACACATATTTTTGTTCTCAAGTTGTCAACCATTATGCTCTGCCCAATACATTATTTGGGAGCTTTGTATTTCCTCTCACCCGGATTTTTAATTTGTTTGAAAAGAATTTTCATTAGTCATCTTAGTCTGTGAGTATTTTTCCTAGGTGTTTCAAGGTATTTTTGACAGAAGGTTTGCATTGTCATTTTTTTCCACAAGCCATCATTTTCGAGCTATGAGCATCAAATAGTTAAGAAATTTTGTATAGATTATGATTTTCACCGTTGCATCAAAGATCAAAGCATAGTGACAAATCAATGTTGCTAGGTTAGGTAAATACCTAATGTATAATATTATGATATATAATATTAATAAATGTTCACTAAGATGGTCTCTAAAAGATCCAGTACGAAGGGTTGATAACCCTCGGTCAAAACCCCCAGTTTTGGAAGGTTCTTAACGCGGTAGTTTAATCACGCGGCGAGCGCGAGCTCCAAGATTTTTTTTCCGGCCCGCCGCATCCCGATTTGGCATGCGAGGCCCGGAAAAAGTGTGCGACACAGCGTATCTCCGAGCGCGACCGCGAGAGTTGGGTGGTTGCGTCGCCACCGTGCATCGCGCTGCCACCTCTTCTGCGTGTGGTTCCCAGCAATGGTTCAACAAGAAGTGGTGCTATCTAGAAAACAAGCAACTGTATTCAAATCTGTCGAAAAACGTCGTGTTGTAGAGTATGCCATTGAACTGTCAAGAATAGTTACTGCATCAGATATACTGTTCTACTGGGACTGGTTCAATTTATAACATCAAGATTCTCTATTGGGCCGCGGAAAGCCATCGACAATAGAAGAACGAAATAAGGCAAAGGCTCCAAGATGTCGATTTTTCTGTGTGCGTCGAAACCAAGCTCACACTCACAACTGCAGGTTTCTTCATTCCTGTGGGTTTCTTTTGCCTGCGCGCTGACAGCACTCATACATCCGGAAGTGGAGTTATGATTTCTATTCGTGAGGAACTAACATATAGGAAGAAGATAGATAATACTATTTCACCGAATATTTCTGTTGGGATTCTTAGTGTGCACATAAATAACGCAATTCTAGTAATGAGACCACTATATTGTAAAAATCCGTGGATTCAACTCAAGACCGAACTGGTGAACTTTGATGGGTTGGAAATCCCTCGTTCATGATATTGAATAAGGGAACGAGCTGTATCAACCAGATGTATCATCAAAAATCTTCTCTCGGAGTCGAGGTCGAGTTAGCGATCCAAAGATCCCAGCTCTACAATTGAAGTCCAAAAATTTCACATATATGTTATAAAAAATCCGAATTGGAATTGATCACCGATTCCACTCGTGTCTCTATTTGTGGATTGTCACTTTGACATAAGAAGGAGGTTGTGAAAGTGAAATAGTTCAGATTTCCACTAACAGCAATCGAATGAATCAGAATACTCTCCCATTTTCTACCCTAACTATGATACAGCTTCTTTCTCAGTTCAGTATCATGGGCAAGAGATTTCCAACCCATCAAAGTTCATCAGGTCGGTCTCGAGTTAGAATTACAGATTTTCACGTAACAGGGATCCCATTACTAGAATTACCCAGTGAATTGATGATTTCTCGGGCATTAATGTTCAAAAAAGACCCGTCGTTTGCATGCCAGAGAAAATTCGAAGGCAAATTCGAAAAGCTGGGGAAATTTTACGTCGAAATCATGTAACAAAAGATGTTCTTGACCTCAGATTTGAAGTACAATATTTTGCGAATACGCGAGCCGAGTGCACCAGCCACTGCTTCGGTATGCAGATTTTTCTGAACAATTTCCCCTTTCCAGGCTCGTAGCTCAGAAGGGAAGGGTCGCACGAAAATTTCTTATGGAACCAATCTTGTAGATTTTTTGACAATCTGCAAGATTCCGTTCGAATTTTTATGATCGGATCACTCCGGTCAAAGTTATGAGTGATTGATACATGGATAATTTATCTCAGTTTCCACCGTCGATTGAGGCAACTTGAGAATTGGGTAAAAGATGTTTGAAACACATGAATTGATAGATTTTTTCTGTATTCAAGATGCTTTTAACAAATTGCCGTACGACCAACTGGGTTGGAAATATCTTTGATCGAGTGAGATCATCCGTTAATTTTGGAGAGATTTGTCAATTATTGATTTGAGAACGAAATGAAAGGTTGTAATCAAACGCGATGTCCAGAATTTTAGCTTTGCAACTTGATGTGATCGAGAGGTCTTCTCCTATCTGAATTTGGGTTCCTCCTGGGGGAATGTTCTGATAATTGGGATGAATGAATAGTATCTTATGAACACCATGATCGAGACCCAACTCTGCAAGGTTCGTTTCAACAGTCTTGTAAGCTAGTTTCAACTCACTGAGGCTGTCAGATATTAAGCCCACATTGTCTGCTCATCGCGAGTCTGTTACAGATGTTGGTGGATTCAAGGTAATAGAACAGACGCAGATCAAATAGATGAGGGGGCTGAGCACCCTAGTGTTACAGAATTGTTGATTATTCACATACATTCACTTGCTCATACATGCACCTTATAAATATCAGGAACAATCTGTTCAACCGTCGTGCGGTGTATAGTCGCGTCCTCTTGATAGTAAAAATAATCAATAATTAACAAGAGCAATCTGTTCAACCGTTGTACGGTGTATAGTAGCGTTCTCTTGATAGTAAAATAGATTGATAATTAACAAGAGCGATCTGTTCAACCGTCGTGCGGTGTATAGAAGCGTTTCCCTGATGGTAATGCTAGACATTCACTCGAAAAGGTTCAACGATTCTTCAACATAAGTGTCATTCAATATGAGTATTATTCAATATATGAGGGATTATCTTCTAGATATTCCCTAGTTTTGAGGCAATAGCGGAGCTAATATCCTCCGGGAGTAAGGGAATGAAGAAATCGGTTTCTAGTTGATAATGATCAGAATGCGCGTCATGAGTTCGAGACTAATGAAGATTGTCAAGATCGAATTCCCGAACGAATTCCTATAGGATCATGAATTGTAGTATGAGTTAATCTTTTAGATATTCCCTAGTTTTGAGGCAATAGCGGAGCTAATATCCCTCGGGAGTAAGGGAATGAAGAAATCGGGTTCTAGTTGATAATGATCAGAATGCGCGTCATGAGTTCGAGACTAATGAAGATTGTCAAGATCGAATTTCCGAACGAATTCCTATAGGATCATGAATTGTAGTATAAGTTACAGATTTGGTGAATTTCGAGTTGTTTTGGGTTATGGGTTATGGGTTACGGGTTATGGGTTATAGGTTATGGGCGTGAGGCGGTTGGTAAGTTTGAAGAATTCGTGTATGATGTACCTCCTTCTGTCAAGTCACAGTATACTAATGGATACCTTTTCGTTGTCTAAATGGAATATATACTGATGATGAATCATTCGGACGTTGGTTACTCACCTTACTCGGTCTCCGCTGATGATGATGGCAAATATGAAGTCAATAAGGGAAAACTGCTCCAATCTCTCCTGATATAGTTCATTTGAATTCTTTATTCTGAATGTTGACAGTAGCGGCAGGTTAAGTGTTCTCGGCTATAATTGGAATCTTCGACAAATTAGTTTCTACTATCTTCAAAATTCTGATCACTGAATCACGGTCTCGAATCCCTGGTCAAGATACCGCTCTCAATAATTTCGGTGTCTATTCACAATTGCCCAGGTCGCTTGTGATACTCTCGGTCGAAATTCACAATACACGAGTATCGATCTTGATCCTTTGATCGAGATATTGGTCTCGATATTTCACTTATTTCACACTCGCAAGGGGGGGATCACGGGGTCCGGATCGCCCAATATCCCCAAAATTCTTCCACAGTTTGGTACCATCTTGAATATGAAGAAGCTAGAGTAACTCCGTCCAATGGGCCTCCTGGACAGAGCTACAAGCAAAAACGTTAGCATTTCAAGTATATCCATATATGTCACTTTTCAATATGGGCCCATATGGTCAATGTTAATCTCGGTGGCTGTATCTTTGGACAGGGGCCTTATTTGACGGTGATACTCCAGATTCTCCATATCTTACGTGGTACCAAACTGTGAAAAAATTTTGGGGATGATTGGCGTTCCGGACCTTGTGGTCCCCTCTTGTCATTCGGATTCACAATAACACAAGTATCGATCTCGATACTGTGATCGAGATATTGGTCTCGATATTTCACTTGTTTCACACTCAGTCGGATCCACAATAACACAAGTATCGATTTCGACCCTCTGATCGAGATATTGGTCTCGATATTTCTCTTGTTCCAGTCGGATTCACAATAACACAGATATTGATCTCGTGTTCTGGTCGAGATATCGGTTTTCATGTTCTCGGTAGTTATTCAAGATCACTTAATTTCACTCAATCTACTTTCGGTCAAGTTCACGATAAACACACGAATGTTCGGAATTTGGTGGTGGGAGGGTTTCTATTCGGCGATTCGGAGAATTCAAAGTATTTTTTGCAGGGAAAATCAACAACATGCATCTCGGGGGTCAATAATTTGATGCGCAGCAGGTGCAATCTTTCTACACAAGTATTGACATAGGCCGAGCCAAGACTGACGTTAACGTCTAGCACATCATGTAATAGCTTATTGCTTGGAATTTTTGCTCGGCGCGATCCATCCTTGACCGTGGACCCGCGATGTTTTCTCCGTCCCTTGCCTAGTCCGTTACTCGTTTTTTATCACTCTTCGGTCCCTCGTCATCCTCCTTTAGTTTCCCTCTACTTGCTTTCACTGCATGCACTCTGCTTTGGTCGCTCAACGTTAGAAAAACTGCGTATTATTCTCATGCTTACATTCTCGACTCAAAACATGCACAATATACACGCATAATATAGTACATTCATACAGTACATTTACTCGTTACATACGTAACATAATTACATTCATTCAAAACACACACTACACAATCACATTCAAACATTACATTCATTCAACACGCATACATTTGTATACATTCAATACACATACTACATAATTAATATTCAAACATTACAATTATTCAACACGCATACCACATAATTAACATTCAAATATTACATTTATTCAACACGCATACCTTTGTATACATTCAATACACATACTAAATGATTAACATCCAAACATTACATTTATTCAACACGCATACATTTGTATATGTTACCGTGAATGTCCGAAATCAGTGAATCCTAAGATTCCCTAACAAAGCCAGTGAATGTATGTCATATACACCCGACTTCGGACATTCACTAATGATTCCCAAGATTCACTGGTCTGCATCGGTGAATGTCCGAATCGAATGGAAAATAAACTTCTGAAAATCAAACAGGATCGGGATTGGGTACATCCGTAATAGTCGAGACTGGTTTTCATGATTGGCAATGCACTTAAATAGTTTAATATTTCCGTCTTATAACATTTACATGAGTCACAAAGATTAACCTATGATGATACAAATCGAAACAGAATTAAAATTCGTCACCTTACGCGTCTGTACAGATCACGGCGTTGAAAAGACATGTAATTATATACTATTCTTTCATTTGTGAATGGGTGAAGTCCAGAATATTAATTATAAGATCGCGATGGGGCGCTCGAGGCCAGGGCAGTGGAAGCTAAATTGATAACACTCGATTTCTGTGAAAAATAAACTGTTGAATTTATTCACTTTCCGTTTCACTATACATTTGATTAAAGAAAAAGGCGCGAGGGAAGTGAGGGGTGAAATTGCGACGCGGAGAGATAAATTCGCGAAGAAAATGCGATGGAGCTCGCGGCACTTGAAATCGCGAGTTTGAGCTAGGCGTACAATGATTAGCCTGCTCGGTGGTCGGTGGTCAACTGCCGGTTCGCCGAAGCGAGATCGCCGTCGAGGCCGAGAGGGACTGAGGGAGAGCAATGTTGCCAAATTTCCAGGAAATTTGAATGTGCCAATCAGCAGGCATTTAAATCATACGATTTTAAGGGGAGCAAAGTTCATCGCTCTGCCTTGGCTCTCTCTCGTTCTCGAAAGCTCCAAAAATTTATCTGAATACAACCGACTTTCCCGAACATTCCGCCTCCTTTGCTTGCTCATAGCAAGCAATAAAAAAAAGGGATTTCCACTATTGAAATCATGAACTTGATCTTGAACCAGGTGAATGTTGGAGGACGAAATATTCGAAAAACTCAATGTTTCAGGCAAAAACATTCAAAATTTCACAGCCGTGATTGAATATGAAACAAGAAAAACAGAGTCGTCAACCTGAATAAATTACTACATAATCATAAAAAAAAACTGAACGATTGACGCCTCAACTGATCATGAATGATCTTACGAATGATTTCATCCGACAGTGACCGATAATACTGAAGAAAAATGAAACTATCAACATATAAAATTCAATAGATCATGTTCGATGAACAAGAATTTAATCGAGCTCCACGCGTCAATAAAATCTCAAAAAACATGAGCATTCTACTCCAATCTTTCTCAACATGATAAAATCAAACTCAAGTGGTTCAGCTGATCAATTTGAACAAAAAACATCACGCGCAGTGATCAGCTGCCAACGAAACAACCGAAAACAAAATCAATCAACAACAAAATATATGGCAAGAGACCCATTTTGTCTCAAAATTGACAAAAGTCTAACAACATAGTACATAGGTCCAATTTTAGGACACGACTAAATGATACGAACTCAAATATATGAAAATTGTAGGCTTCGAAATGACTCTAAGTTGAAAAAAAATAGTGGTTAAAGGTGGACAAATCATTCTAATCCCTTCTACGCGTCGGTTTCGCAATGATTCCACTTGGCAAATACGCTATTGTGACTCTAATGAAGCTCTACAAACACAATTACACAAAATTGGGGCCAAACGAACGACATATGATTCGCGGGTGTCGCGGAACGAGGAAAAAGTGTGTAGTGAAGTGTCGAGATTACGCGGTCATCTTTCATGATTCTTCTTATTGTTCCTTGGCTTCTTCTTCGGTTTGACCAGAGGGCTCCCTGCCCTCTTCCCCAGGATCTACGGGCAACTTGATGATCTTGCAGAGTGCCCGACGAAGAGTTGTGGTGGCGGTCTTGAGATCGACCACGCGCACCAATCCGTCAGCTCCTGGATGGACGGCAGTGACCCTTGCCATGGGCCATTTTGTAGGTGGCGTAAGCTCGTCCTTCACCAACACGAGATCTCCCACTCGAAGTTGCTCTTGTACTGCTAGCCATTTGGACCTCAGTTGGTAATGATGCATGACTTCCATACGCCATCGATTCCAAAAATCATTCCTCATGCGTTGTATGGCTCTCCACCTGCACTGAGGAGACTGTGTTACTTCTGCATCGTTATATGGTTCAGGTAAAGCAGTCATAGATCTACCAATGAGCAAATGTCCCGGAGTAAGGGCAACCAAATCAGTTCCTTCAGGTGACAAGGGGCAAAGCGGTCTAGAATTTAGGCATGCTTCGATTTGAGAACTAAGAGTTTGCAACTCTTCAAAAGTGAACTTAGAATCACCCACTACTCGCTTCAGATGATGTTTGAATGAGCGCACCGCCGCCTCCCATAAACCTCCAAAGTGAGGTGCGCGAGGCGGTGAAAAGTGCCAAGTGACTCCCTCTTTAGCTAATTCTTCGCTTAGTTCTATGGAAAATGCCGATGTTTGGTCAAATAATTGCCGAAGTTCTCTTTCAGCACCTACAAAGTTTTTGGCGTTGTCGCAATATATATCTGTACATTTACCTCGCCTCGCAGCGAATCTATGAACCGCGGCTAAGAATGCCGGAGTAGTGAGATCTGAAACGGTTTCAACGTGAGTTGCTCGCGTGAACATACAAACGAAAATGCAAAAGTATCCCTTTGTGGTTTTAGCACCTCTTCCACGAGAAAATAGAACCGATATTGGTCCTGCATAATCGATGCCACAAGCTTGAAAGGCATACTTTGGAGTAACTCTATCCGCTGGTAATGGGGCCATTTGCTGTATGAGCGGTCTACCACCATACCGAGTACATTTCCCACAATTACGATAAACCTTTTGAACTACATGTTGCACTCGAGGTATCCACGCCCATCTATATAAGTCACTCAACATGAGCTGAACTCCCCCATGTAACAAATCTCTGTGTAACTCCTCGACCAAACGTTGAACAAAGATGCTTCTACTCGACAAAATAACTGGATGTATTTCGTTGTAAGACAAGTTTGCATTTTGAAGGCGTCCACCAACTCTCAAAACCCCACGAGCATCTAAGAATGGTAGCAATCTTCGGATGTCACTTTTCTTCGACAAGTTTTTCCCTTTCTCTAAATCTGAGATTTCTTCAGCAAAGTGCTGCCTTTGAATGGACTTGAACAATGCAACTTTAGCTGCGTTCAACTCTATAGGACTCAAGAATGATTCGCGACGATCTTCAGAATTGCGCGAAGCATTGAATTTCCATCGAAATATATATGCAACGATGCGAACTATTTTTGAAAAAGAACTGACATGCTTTTGAAGGTGTTCTAAAACCGGTGACGATTCCACAACCAAATGAGCAAGTGCTTCTGCGCACACGGGTTCTGACGAAACTTTAGGCCATTCATCTTTCGATTGAGTTATCCAATTAGGACCATACCACCAAATGTTCAAATTTAAAAGTTCTTTTGCAGTCACCCCCCGGGTTGCGCGATCGGCGCAATTTTCTTCCGAACAAACATGCCTCCATACAGCGTCAGGAAGAGTGCTGCTAATCGTACTCACTCGATTGGCCACAAAAGTCTCCCATTTTGAAGGGTGACCATTGAGCCAATCCAGGACAACTTTCGAATCTGACCAGCAATAAACAGCTGATGGTCGAACTTCCACATTAGTCATCACATGTTTCGCCAATTTAACCAACAAAACTGCGGCACACAATTCAAGCTTGGGTATGGACAGCGTTTTTACCGGCGCGACCTTCGTTTTTGCCATAATCAAGTTTGAAGTTTCCCCTGGAATCACCAAAAACACCGCTGCCGCATAAGCCCTTTTTGACGCGTCCGCAAACCCATGAAGTTCCCAATTTGAACTTTTCAAAGTATCCAACCAACGAGACACGCGAACTTGCGACAAAAGTGGAACTTGTGACCGTATTTCTAGCCATTCCGCGAGTACTTCTCCAACGACAGGAGTGTCCCAATCTATTTTCAAATGCCACATGTTTTGCAACAAAATTTTAGCTTGTATCAAAAACGGAGCTAACCAACCAAGAGGATCGAATAACCGAGCTACTTCTGAAAGTATAGTTCTTTTAGTAACCGTATCAGGAGCAGAGGGCATCGATATACGAAAGAAAAATTCATCATCGTGCGGGGACCATTTTAATCCAAGTGTGGAGACAACATCGTCTAGTTCTATCGAAATGTCACCTGAGTTTTCTGAAGAGAGCCCCCTCAACAAATCCGAGTGATTTGCTGACCACTTTCCAAGTTCCATACATGCGCACGACATGATAGAAATCAGCTGATCTCGAGCTTCCAATGCGGCTGAAAGAGTATCCCCTCCCCCAAACAAATCATCCATGTATCGACGATACAGGATAATAAGAACAGCGATAGGAAACTGTTCCTTGTAAATTTCAGCCAAATGAAGGAGAACTCTAATAGCCAGGTACGGCGCACAAACTGTTCCGTAAGTGACCGTGAGTAGAACATAATCGAGGATTTCCTCTTGCCCCAATGGCCGCCAGACAATCCTCTGCCAATTTACATCATCCGGATGTACCAAAATTTGTCTGAACATTTTAACTATGTCAGTACAAAATCCATATTTGAAAAATCTCCAACGAATTAATACCAATGTTAAATCATTTTGAAGTTTGGGGCCAGCCAATAAAAAATCATTTAAACTTTTACCATTACCTGTTTTGTGCGAAGCATTCAGAACGACTCGAATTTTGTCGCTGTCCTTACGAAAAACAGGATGATGTGGCAGGTACGATGGTGCTGGCTTTGACCCATCTGGTGGCTGCGTGCGTCTCATGTGACCCAGTGACTCGTACTGTTCCATGAACTCGGTGTATGCTCCATCCAACTTCGAATCTCGTTGTCGTTTTTTCTCAGATCGTAGTAGGCATGCGACCGCAACGTCCCTAGATTCGGAAAACGAAGCTTCATGAGTATTTTGTGTGAAAGGGAGGCGCACGACGAAGCGTCCTTCAGACGTGCGCTCGACAGACGACCTAAACAATTTTTCACAATACTCCTCCTCAGCTGTAAGATGACGATTAGCTGGGAGTTCTTCAATTTCCCAAAATTTAGTTAGTTGATTTGACAGAGAGCTATCAACGCCCGCATGCAAAGATAAAACGACACGAGGATTTACAGTTTCGACACCCGACTCCGTACCTCCAGTGAGGATCCAGCCCAATGCTGTGTTCTGAGCGGTAGGAGTTTTTGATGGGCCTTTTACCAAGCCTTCTCTGAGAATTTCACTATACACTTCTGTGCCCAATAAACAATCAACTTTAGCGGGAATGAAAAATTCCGGATCCGCAAGTGTTAGTCCATCTAAATGTGACCAATCGTCGCATTTCACCGTTGACCTAGGCAAAAATGAGGTAAGTTCCGGAAGAACCAGAGCCTCAATGTCGAACGAGAAATTTGAATCGATTTTCGACAGTAGAGTGAGCGAAACTTCACTCGTCGAAACTACTGTGCGTCGATCCCCAATGGTATTTATGCCCAACCTAAGTTTCCGCGACGGCAAATTCAAAGCTTGAACGACTCTATCAGCCACGAACGAACAGTCCGAGCCTGGGTCAATCAAGGCACGAGCTTCAACTTTCTGTCCGTCGGGACCTTGTAACCAGACACGCGCGGTCGCTACTAGACGCGCTTGCTTTGACACTGCGGAAAAACTGTGAATTAAATGACAACCAGCTTGTTGCTGCGAATTTTGAGAATCCTCTGGCTTTGAAGCACCCGAAAAATCCATATGTAGTTTCGTATGATGTGGCCGTTTACACTTACTACACTTATACTGAGAACCACATTTATCAGCATAATGACCAGGCTTCAAACAATTTATACATAAACGATTTGTTTTACAAAATTCAAATCTTTGGTGCACAGACAGCGATAAAAACTTTTCACATTTGTGCAATGCATGATCACCTTTACAATTTATACAAATAAGTGGGCTGCTAGACTGGCCCTTATTATTTTGTAAATTGCCAAAATTTGTATTTACATTCCTTCTACCAGAATTGCCTTGGTATCTTCCAGCAGACGACGAACCAGGCTTTGGTTCATTCGTCGCTACCGACCCTGAATGAGCTGCGTTCAATGATTGAATACGATTTTCCAAGAAATTTGATAAAGCAGCATACGTTGGAAAACCCTCAACATTTTCCTGCGCAATGGTCCAACTCTCTCTGGTGCCCGGATCCAATTTTCGAACAATTAAATGAACGAGCCAACAATCCCATTCATCAACGGGACACTCTAGATCTCGAAGGCCTTGAATAGATTCTTCTGCTTGATTCATAATTGTAACGAAAGCTTGAGCAGATTTTTTGGTAATTGGGGCTAAATCGATCAATTCGTTCAAGTGTGTGCTCAATCTCAACCGAGAGTTATCGTAACGTCGACATAATTTATTCCAAGCAATTAAAAAGCTTGTAGTACGCGTTTTGACGCCTTTCATCATTTTTTCTGCGTCACCCTCAACTGCATTGAGCAAATGGTTCAATTTAGCAGACGATGATAAATCAGGATTTTCCCCAATAACCGATGTAAAACGCTCTTTGAAATATTCCCAATCAGCTTGTTTACCAGAAAATTTAGGCGGTTCGAGTCTAGGAATGGACTGCAATTCCGATGACGCACGTATAAGTTGCTGCGCATCAAAATGTTGATATGGGTAAAAATTTTGATTTTGAGGATGATTGACTGAATGGACTGACGCGTGGACCGAGCTTCGCGCTGAACCATGAACGGAACCATGTTCAGACAGTGATTCTTCCGGTATCGTTAATTCAGCAATCTTATCCAGTAAATCGGATTTCAAAATTGAATAATTTCCTTCGATTTCTAAAAAGCCTAATTTAGTAAAATATTCTTCATCCTTCAATTCATCCTTATGCTGTTGTAAATTCAAATCATTTTGGCAAAATTCATCCCAATATCTTTCTAATAACTCCAAGCGAGTTTTGAGAAAATTTACAGTAATATTTTCTTTGCCCTTTTTGGCAGTATTTGTATCAAAATTACGAATGTAAACCACAAGTTGCAATTGTCGATTAAAAAGAAGTCTAGCAGCCATGATTTTTCCACTAATTATCACAGTTAGAACAAATGTTCAATAACTCATTAAAATTTCAAACTCAGTCTGAAATGTAAAACCCACACAACAACACAAAACCCACTAATTAAAACGCACACTAACGCGCGAGACTAAACCCCAATCAAAATTTAAAAATTCTCCCAACAGAAGACTAGTTGAGACGGATCAGCTGTTTGACTGACGCAGAGAGATTAGAGCGTTGGGTCGACCGATCCTCCCCATCAAATCACAAAAATGATCGATCGCGTCTATCTTCCGCTACAGCATGACCCTAATGCGCCAAACAAATCCACACAATTATACACGAACACAATTAAAAGAGAGTCGCGAGTTCCACTCCATTCGACTCCCGAACGTGACCACCGACAATATATTTAATGGAGTATAATTTTGTTAGCTATCATATGCTATACGAGCTGTGCGGACGCCGAATACATGCGCCGCATATGCATCAGCTGACTCGCAGCTGAGCGGACAAATTCATAAGTGCGAGTGAGACCGCACTATACATACATATTAGGAAAGGAAACGATACGCTCACCAATTACTCCGCGATGACTGCGTTGCGCGACAGCCACCTTATCCCCACTCCTTTGTAGTGCGCGCTCTTCCAGCTGAGCGCGCGGCCCGCAGCGGCGTAGAAGACGAAGCAAGTTGGCGGAGAAGGCAGCGGTGGCGGGGAGCGACGTCGACGTGACGTAGCTCCGGCTAGCAGCAGGTGATGGCGCGATGCGCGGGATAATACCCGGAAGCGCGCATGAAAAATTCCACGCGGCTTACCCTGCTGCAGCTTGACTTGAAGATGGTCACCAGCTGCTCGTCTCGATGCCGTGTTGCTGCTTGCTGCGGGGCCGGGGATGTCTGCACCTCGTAGACTCCGGTGCTGCACCAAGCCAGTACTTGAGGCCCAAATTGCCTCTGCGATGAATTTAGCTCGCGTCGAACACAATGTTCAACGGCCGCGAGCTCCTTTCTCTCCGCGCACTCACATCACTTGCACTCGCGCGACGAGATTCACTCGAAATCCAACGATGCCTATATATTAAAACACAGAAACGAATTCAGAGCCCCAACGACGCTCTGCTACCAAAATGAATGGGTGAAGCCCAGAATATTAATTATAAGATCGCGATGGGGCGCTCGAGGCCAGGGCAGTGGAAGCTAAATTGATAACACTCGATTTCTGTGAAAAATAAACTGTTGAATTTATTCACTTTCCGTTTCACTATACATTTGATTAAAGAAAAAGGCGCGAGGGAAGTGAGGGGTGAAATTGCGACGCGGAGAGATAAATTCGCGAAGAAAATGCGATGGAGCTCGCGGCACTTGAAATCGCGAGTTTGAGCTAGGCGTACAATGATTAGCCTGCTCGGTGGTCGGTGGTCAACTGCCGGTTCGCCGAAGCGAGATCGCCGTCGAGGCCAGGGCCCTCCAACTCCGGGTTAAAAAGTTGGCTAATTTTTTTTCTGCTACGGCCGTGGCTACAAGTGGTGCCATCTAACGGATTTTCAGCGAAGCTCGCCACGAGCAGGGGTTCTCCGTTCAAAGTCACCTCGTAATAATACTCAATATTATTATATTATTTGATCGAGTTGAATGTTTTAAGGTGCTTTGCGTATGATTGAATCAACTGCAAAGAAGAGTTCATCAGATATTCGCGGCTCTGAATTCGTTCATGGTGGATTTGAAAATGTTACAACCAAAGCCCCTCTTGGGGCCCAGCGGCTATATACTACCTTCATTCAATATAAGTGTAAGTGATGCGGTGGTCGAGTGGATCAAGCCATCGCATCTAGCGTTTTGTTCCGGGCGTGGGTTCGCGACCCGCCTTAATTTTTTTTTTTTTGACCGACCTTTTTTCCGTAAAATCATGAGCACTATGTGCATCATACTTTTTGAAAATGTGTAAACTCAGAAATTTAAAAACTAACAAATTACTGAGGGACTAATAAAGAGTAGAAACACTCTTCTACGGATGGAAATAGTGTTTAACTCTATATATATGTCATTTGAGATCAAAAAATATTCACAGTTATTAGAATAAGATATATAAAAAAAAAACATTTATCAGGGAACTGTGAGAGTTTGAGCTTAAAAATTCCACGACAATTCCAATTATTCCTCAATAATATTTCTTGACCCGTTGACTTACGATGTCCAGTATATTGGACAAGCACTATTTTCGATAATTTGTCGTAACGCTCCGTAGAAGCATCGAAAAAATCTGTAAAAAAATCCAAAAATTTCTTGGACAACATTGAACATATTGGTACAAGAATGAGGTTCCCAAAGTCAACCATTTTTGAGAAAAAAAAATTGAAATTGAAAAGTTTCCACCTCTAATTTCACGATTTTTGACGGTTTTAACACTGGTATTTGGATGGCTCCCGACCAGAACGGTATAAGTCCATTTTGGTGAAAATTGAGTTTTTGACGGGAAACGATAGGGAACATATGCGAAAACATGTATGTGTAACTCCGGGAGTGAAAATTCATTCTGAGCCATCACAAGCACCATGACAGTTTTTGTCGAGAAAAAATTTTCGACTTATTTTGGGGACCAGAACGGTATAAGTCCATGCCCGAGCATCGAAACATGGCTCTCGCACCTTCTATCCTCAATTATTGCACTTATCCAGGCTTTGTAAGGTAATAGTAGACACCAAAAACTATAGGATATTGGCGCCCTATGTAGTGGAGGTGGCTGCATCGAGTCGACATCGAAGTTCATCGCTGCTTTTTTCACGCTTTGACATTATGGACAAAGGCTCATCTACATGAAATATCGCGGAATAGCATTCTGTGGGAGTTTGTTTGAACATCGTGACTTTGCTGAGGGCTCTAAATTGATTTTCTGCTTACATCGTCTTACATCGTCGGTAATGAGACAGGATTCACGGGGTCAATCGAAGAATTTCAGTCGATGATGATTCCTGCAGGGATATCGTCTCAAAGGACTGAATAACTGCATCTGAGATACAGATAACTTCGATAATCTATATGCAATATTCCTTCAGTAAAAGCAATGTGAATGACGAGAAACACCTAGCCTCATCATGAAATAGACGCAGTTCATTTACAGTTATTCCGAGAAATCATTTTGAATGTTATCAACTCGCACTCTTGTTATTAGTAATCGCTCAACTGTCCGAATTCGATCTTTTTTGCTGGTCACAAGTGAATCTCAATATGGTCGATCTTATTTTAAAAATTATACTCTTCGAATCGATCCACTTGCATTCAATTTGAATCGTTTAATGCGTTTCATCAATATTAGTTGTTTCAGACTGCTAAATTGAATAAAGTCCGATTGCTCATTCAAACTCCACGTTTTGAGATGAAAGTATTTTGATTCTGATCCTTTTAGTGTAAACTCTCTCCAGGTGAATCTCCAAGTAGAAAATACACCCTTCAAAACTTCCTAAACACTATATTGGAGTGTAAACCAGGCTGATTGAACGGATACCGTTCGACTTAAACGCTAGAATACGCACACGTGGACTGCAATTTCGAAAATGTCATCGATTACGGTCGTAGTACTCCAAATGTAACATTTTTGGTGAGATCTGTCGATGTAACCCGATGATGATGGTTCATGGACCTAATCGAATATCTTCACCAACCCCCGGACATCCCAGTCAACAATTTCAGAAAACAACATGGATTTATACCGTTTTGGCCTCCAGGATTTTTCACCTTTTTTTTACGCAAAAAACGGTACATGTCCACAGCGTTTCGACGTTTTTTGATGCAAAAGGGTTCAAATCGACAATTTTTCAATATTTTACGATCTAAGAGGGTAAAAGCCGACTAGTTTCCTTACTTTCCCCGGTCCAGAACGGTATAAGTCCACTTCAGAAAAAATGATGGACTTATACCGTTCTGGTCCGGAAAAAAGTCGAGACAATTTGGGGACCAGAACGGTAAAAGTCCATTTTTTATTGCAAAACAAGTGACAAAAAATGTAAACAGTTGAAAACCATCACGCCCCATGCAAAAACTGTCGTAAAAACATACTCATTACATGATAAATGAAGCATAATCACTAAAAATGACAATACGAATTTTCTATTGCAAGAAAACTTTGAAGCTCATTTGCCAGAAATGCCAAAAATGGACTTATACCGTTCTGGTCGGGAGCTGTCCATTTGATGTTGTGACAATGATTGCGATGGAAGTTACTTCTCAAGTCAACGGGTTAATAATTCCATGAATAATGATTTGGGAGAGCACTGGAGGCGATAGAGGGGTCCCCTACAATCGATATATAATCTAGCGAGTGAAATGGGATAATCCAAGTTTCATGAGGGTGAGAGGGCTTTTGTCGGATTAGAACAATTGATAAAAAATCGAAGTTATTGAGGACACTGCGTTTTTATTATATATATAAGAGCTTGTTTCAACACCTTCGAAATGAGGTGAAGTATGTCTAATTTTGATGGTATGGAGCCGAGCTGACTCAATTTTCCCAAAGAAGACAATATCAACCAGCGGTCCAAATCCGAGTTCTGTAATTTTGGAAAATTGATTTCAAAGGTCTTGAACAAAAGAATCGTATGCGCTTAAAAGTACGTTTAGACTGCTTAGACCAAAACAATTTGGCGCCGATTTAAAAGAACGCTAGTCCCTCAGTAATTTGTTAGTTTTTAAATTTCTGAGTTTACACATTTTCAAAAAGTATGATGCACATAGTGCTCATGATTTTACGGAAAAAAGGTCAGTCAAAAAAAAAAATTAAGGCGGGTCGCGAACCCACGCCCGGAACAAAACGCTAGATGCGATGGCTTGATCCACTCGACCACCGCATCACTTATGTTCATCTTGTATGAAGGTAGTATATAAGCCGCTGGGCCCCAGAAGGGGCTTTGGTTGTAACATTTTCAAATCCACCATGAACGAATTCAGAGTCGCGAATATCTGATGAACTCTTCTTTGCAGTTAATTCAATCATACGCAAAGCACCTAAAAACATTCAACTCGATCGAATAATATAATAATATTGAGTATTATTACGAGGTGACTTTGAACGGAGAACCCCTGCTCGTGGCGAGCTTCGCTGAAAATCCGTTAGATGGCGCCACTTGTAGCCACGGCCGTAGCAGAAAAAAAATTAGCCAACGCGCCTATGGGAGTTGGAGGGCCCTGGTCGAGGCCGAGAGGGACTGAGGGAGAGCAATGTTGCCAAATTTCCAGGAAATTTGAATGTGCCAATCAGCAGGCATTTAAATCATACGATTTTAAGGGGAGAAAAGTTCATCGCTCTGCCTTGGCTCTCTCTCGTTCTCGAAAGCTCCAAAAATTTATCTGAATACAACCGACTTTCCCGAACAATTTGTTACAACAATCCAGACTGCTATGACACCTAGAATCACATAGGAAATTTTTGACTTTACAAGAACATTTATTCGTCCGACATTTGGATTTGCAGTTGCACTTTGTCATTCCTTGTCCGCCTGTTAAAGATGACTTTGACACTGCGCCTCGTAGGCTCACAGTTGTATCAGAATTGACATCGCTGATTTCCAAGAATTTCTCTGCGCATACCTCGAATTGGCTTCTGGTGAATAACTGTGGGAGAATACCATGCTTTGTGCCGACTTCATAAAATTCATCGTCCTGGATACTCATGATAACTCCAATCAAATTTCGAGAGTCAGTACGTCCTCTATCTATATCTGGGATCGGAATCATTACTGAATCACCTATGGATGCAGCTTTGAATTTTTTATTCGAACGGTTGATCATCTTTTCTGCTTGCGACTCTAAGTTGATTTTCGATTTTCTCCTATTCTCCTGAATATTACTTTTCCTCACGCAAATCAGACACTTGACATCTTTCCCGTATCCCTCATTAGATTCATCCGCTTCCTCGCCACAAATCACATGAACGAAATTACTACAAATGAAACAAGAATGGGCTTTAGAGCTAGGTTTACCACATACGATGCAAAAGACGTCGTCCAAAGCACCGGTGTCATTGCGTTGAGGCGACTGTCCAGAAGATGATTCCTCCTCTCTACTTGGTTCGACACTTTTTTGACTTGATGTTTCACTAGACATGAGTGAAGACTAGGGTGGGCCGAAAAATGACTTTTTTTGAGAATCGATACGGGCTAGTGCGCAAAAGTTAGGTTTCTATATGTAGATGTGAAAAAAATTTTGCTGGGCGCTGAGAAATGAGATTTTAGGTTCGAGCAAGAGCCATCAAGCTTTTATCAAAATTAACGTAGATTTAAATAGGAATGTGCCTAATTCGGCACTTTTTTCTTCCTAACTTTGCTTGTATTTCTGGTGCATCTGAACATTTTTGAACGTACTGTAGGTCATTTTAAAGCTTGTTTCAAAACCTACAAAATGAGCTAAAGTACGTCCAATTCCGACTAATTCAAGCCAATCTATCTCAACTTTCCCAAAAAGTGATCATTATTAAAAATCCCAAAAATGGGGCGATTCTCCCTTCAAACTTTGCTTGTATTTCTGGTGCATCTGAACATTTTTCAACGTACTTTAGTTCATTTTGAAGCTTGTTCCAAAACCTACAAAATGAGCTAAAGTACGTCCAATTTCGATCAACCCGAGCCAATCTATCTCAACTTTTCCATTTCGAGTTTTGAAAGGAGTGAGGCGGGAGGGGGAAGTCGCTTATTTTCGGATTTTTCAAAACTAATCACTTTTTAGAAAAATTGAGATAGATTGGCTCGGGTTGATCGAAATTGGACGTACTTTAGCTCATTTTGTAGGTTTTGGAACAAGCTTCAAAATGAACTAAAGTACGTTGAAAAATGTTCAGATGCACCAGAAATACAAGCAAAGTTTGAAGGGAGAATCGCCCCATTTTTGGGATTTTTAATCATGATCACTTTTTGGGAAAGTTGAGATAGATTGGCTTGGATTAGTTGAAATTGGACGTACTTAAGCTCATTTTGTAGGTTTTAAAACAAGCTTTAAAATGACCTAAAGTACGTTCAAAAATGTTCAGATGCACCAGAAATACAAGCAAAGTTAGGAAGAAAAAAGTGCCGAATTAGGCACATTCCTATTTAAATCTACGTTAATTTTGATAAAAGCTTGATGGCTCTTGCTCGAACTTAAAATCTCATTTCTCAGCGCCCAGCAAAATTTTTTTCACATCTACATATAGAAACCTAACTTTTGCGCACTAGCCCGTATCGATTCTCAAAAAAAGTCATTTTTCGGCCCACCCTAGTGAAGACCCTCCTACCTTCAGAGATGACATCACTCTTTCCAGGTCTTCTTCAGTATTCATATCGTTCAATACTTCTTTGGGGAGAAAAGTTGACGATAGTCCGGTACGTGGATCAAAGCCAAATAGAGACGAGTAAGGAGACATCTTGAGACCCGAGTGATACGCACTATTTTTCATGAATTGTACGTGCTTTACTCCACTTACCCAGTCTTTTGTATTATTGTCTTTCATCCAGGTAGACAACATATCCTCAATATCTCTGTTAGCTCTCTCAACCAAACCTTGAGATTGGCTATGTTGCGGCTTGCCATGGACAATTTTTAAGCCTTTCCACATTGAGCACAAAGTTGAAATCACTTTATTTCTGAACTCTCGCCCATTGTCTGTTTGAAGAATAGCTGGCGCGCCAAATATTGTGAAGATGTCGAAGAGTTTCAATCCCACACCCTCTGCTCCCTTTGATTTTAGTGCATGTAAGATTACAAATTTCGTGAGATTATCTTGATAAACCATGAGGTGTTTGTAACCATCAAACTCATATGCTTGCATATCGATAAGATCCACTTGACCTCTGCTAGCGAAGTCTTCGGAAATAATAGGTTTCGAAACGAATCCCTTCGTCTGCAGAGACTTCTTCCCGTGGCACGATTCACAGAGAGACAAGTAAATCATAATTACCTGATACGTAATATTACAATATTTTTGAGTAAGCTTATCACGCAGTCTGTCACGGCCACCGTGTCCGACATCTTCATGAGCTTGGTGGATAATGTCAAAAAGTTCTTCTCCTGCGACGTACACTCGAATTTTCGTTTCATCCTTCTTCAGCGGCTGTATCAACTTCGTTACATCTCTGATGTCAAGAACGTCGAATCTCGCTAGTCTGCGATAATCTTGTGACGTTTTTTGCTGCTTGTTCTTAATTTGTGGAATGGTCGATAGAAGTTTGTCGTACTCGTGTTGGGGCAACGCAAAGTGATTCTTTGTCTTGTTTGCAAGCTCCCCCCGGAGCTTCTCGTAAAAACGTATCTTCATGCTTTCACAGTGCAATTGGGATTCTTCCATAGTCTGTTGAGAAGAATAATAGAATTCTATCATTGCTCTTCCATAATAGGAAAGTACACACGTATTGAAAACGTTACTGATATTGCACATTGATTCTTATTGATTTATTTCAGTCGTACTTCTTAATTCAAAGGTATTTTTCAATGATTATGAATGAATACTTCATTTACATGAAAATTCGCTCGACTACTTGTCGTGAATTTTGATGAGAGATAAAATATATTGATGAGCAAGTCAACGGTGCTACGAACGCCTTTGTTTACATGCCATCGGTGTACACTTCTCTCTTCGCATTACACTGCTTAGCCATATGATACTCGTAATTACATACATTGTCTCTGAACAACTCGCAAAATACGTGAATGCATGAAGTACTCACCCCTTGGCTCATTCTTGTTTCGTTATTCACAAATAAACTTGACAAACAATTCAAAATGACGCTTGTATCTGTGCCTCAGCGAAAAACAAATTCAAGCTCCAACTTCTATCTCACTGTATCACATCAAACACTACCACCATTACATGTATCTGTGAGAATGCTCAATCGGGATGATTGCCCATCAGTCGGTAATAAGAGTATCAGCCTTTACTCACAGACAAAAATCTGCGCGGGAATTCGGTTGATGATCGGAGTTCATTTCTATATTCTACGAATCATGTCAAGAAAGTGAATTCGGACATTCACCGATGTACACCAGTGAATCTTGAAAATCACTAGTGAATGTCCGAAGTGCGATGCTATATCGGACATTCACTAGTGAATCTGCAGAGTTCCTGATGGCCTTAGTGAATCTGCAGATTCACTAGTGATTGTCCGACATTCACTGATTTCGGACATTCACGGTAACATATACATTCAATACACATACTACATAATTAACATTCAAACATTACATTTATTCAACACGCATACATTCGTATACATTCAATACACATATACACAATTGAAATTCAAACATTACATAGTCACACTGCATCTATTTAATACACACACACTACACAATCACATTCATACACTACATTCATTTACATTATTACAATCAAGTACAGAATCGCGAATCAAAATCAAGGACAGAATCAATATCAGAGTCAGAATAGAGGTTACAATGGCAATTACGATGATAATTACCAGAATAACTATCAAAGAGGAGGTTATAGAGGAATTCGAGGAGGTGGTTATCGCGGGGGTTACCGTGGTAGAGGTTATGGTGGATATTATAATAACGGCTATTATAATAGTCACCAGAACCAGGGTCAACCACCACCAACACAACAACAAAATGCTCCAATAAATTCAGTGAATTTACAAGATAACGCGCCCGCGGCGAAACCATCAGTTGATGCGGGAAACGCGGAACCAGTGGCGTAAATGAGACCAGCGTTGCGTTAGCTACGTCCGAACAGGTCTCAAAAGTTTGCGAAGCCAGTCGATCACAATCTCAAGAAACTGCGAATACTTTTCAAGTTGACGCGACTAGGATTTTCAAAGTTCCTGATACGACAAGACCGACAGATTATCCCCGATATTGGATCAACGTGAAAAGTGGTTCAATAGAATTGAAGGGATTATTGGATTCGGGAGCCGCACGGTCGGTGATAGGCAGAAAGTATCGAGACATCGCAGGGCAAATTGGTATTACGCTCCAACCCTCTAATTTTTTGTACGCTCAAATGGCGAACGGAGAATTAGAAGAGGTAGCTGGGGAATCGATCACTCCCCTGGAGATAGCTGGGATAAGCAAAAATATGCCGATTCTGAGCGTGCCATCATTACCTGTAGATCTTATTTTGGGACTTGAATTTATCCGTTTCTTCGGGATGCACATCTTAGGTGATAGTGACGAGTATACATTCGCAGACCTTAAGGACAAGCAGAAATTTGCATTTGAATTATTTTCAATCGAAGCACCGAATCAAGTGAATTTAGAGTCTGAAATTCCAACAACATCGGAAGAAAAAATTGAGTCAAAATCTGAATCGTCAAAAAGCGCGCAAGAGCCACAATCGAGAGGTGAAGGTTTGAAAAAGTTGAGTGATTATGAAGCTCACAGGCTGGAAAGAGTTTTAGATAAATTTCCACCTCACCAGAATAAAAATGAGAAATTTTTGAAAGCAACTGATTTAATTGAATACGAGAATCCGAGTTTTGCGAATTCACAATTCCCGGCAGAGGGTACTGGCAATTCAAAAGATTACCTATGGGTTTAGCTCACTCTGGAGCCTGCTTTCAAAGATTCATTGATTCAATTATTGGAGACCTAGAGCCTTACGCGTACGGGTATTGAGACGATATTGTCCTGGTGACAGAGACGTTTGAACAGCATTTAGAGCTACTGGATAAATTATTAAACAGAATCGTGGGGGCAGGTCTAACGATTAACAGAGGAAAGAGTAAATTTTGTTGCCAAGAAGTCAAATTTGTAGGATACATAGTGGACGAGCACGGTTTAAGAGTCGATCCCGCGAAAACAGAAGCAATAAAAAATTATCCAAGACCTAAAAATGTCAAACAAGTGAAGAGATTCACAGGTCTGACATCATAGCACAGTAAATTCATTAGAAATTATGCGACGACTGTTGAGCCAATAAATCGGTTATTGAAAAAAGACGCGAAATTCGAGTGGAAAGAAGAACAAGAAAAAGCGTTTTGTACGCTAAAAGCAGCATTAGTATCTGCACCCGTGCTTAGTATGTCAGTACCAGACGCTGAATGGTTCTTGCATACTGATGCATCAGACACTGGGATAGGATCTATGCTTACACAGAAAGTTGATGGCAAAGAACGCGTAGTTTGTTACGCGAGTCGATCACTTTCAAAACAAGAAAGAGTTTGGTCAGTAACAGAACGAGAATGTCTGGCTATTGAATGGATTATTGAAAAATTAAGGCCGTATATTGAGGGAGAAAAATTTACAGTTGCAACAGACCACAGCGCGCTACAGTGGCTGTTCAACAAGAAAAATCCAGTAGGACGCGTAGGCGGATGGACCCATGACCTCGCGAGTTATTCGTTCCGCGTGATCCGCCGCAAGGGAACACTTAATGTTGTCCCTGATGCGCTCTCAAGAATGTTTGAAGACGACACGATGAATATCGGTTCAGTTGGAGTTCCTGAGGAAACATCAGATAAGTGGTACAACAAAAGATTTTTTCAAATTTTGAAACATCCAAAAAGATACAGAAATTGGAAAATTATGGATAGTAGAATTCATAAATATTGGCCAGATCACGAATTAAATGAGATAATTGATGATTTAGATGCGTGGAAATTAGTGGTTCCAGAAGAAAACCGCGCAAAAATGATTAAAGAAAGCCATGACGAGCCATCAGCCGGTCATGTGGGCAAAGAAAAAACGTATAGAAAGGTTGCGCAGTCGTACTATTGGCCCGGTATTTACCTAGACGTCGTGAATTACGTGAAAAATTGCGATAGTTGCGCGTTTTATAAGGTAGATCAACGCGGTCAAATAGGTATGATGGGTACGCGCACAGTCGACAGACCGATGAAAATGATCGCAATGGATTTAATGGGACCATTCCCAAAATCGAGAGAACAGTTTGAATATTTACTCATTTTCGAGTGTATTTTTAGCCGTTATATAGTCTGCGTACAAGACTGGTGAAGCGGTTCAGAATGCACTTGAAAATGTATTATGTACACATTATGGTACACCAGAAATTTTGATTAGTGATAACGGGTTAGAATTCAAAAATGAATTAATGAGTAAATTCTGCGAAGAAAACGGTATAGAGCATGAATTCACCCCTAGTTTCCATCCCCAAGCGAATCCAGTTGAGAGGGTAAATAAAGATATTAAGACCATGATAGCGATCTTTGCTGATAACCACAAAGAGTGGAATAAGCATATTCAACAATTTCAATTTTGTCACAATTCGAATTTTCCAAGTTCGACCGGAAAATCACCAGCGTTCATGATTTATGGGCGCGAGATTAAAGCGCCAAAATTATGGAGAAGACGCGTGGAGATATTCGGTAAAGGCTTGAAAAATTTCATGAAAAACGGTAGTCTAATCAGAATTAATAGAGTCATTAAAAGATTTGGACGGAGCAGAGATTAGTTCAGATTCCAATTCAGAAAATCAAAATTTGAATCAATCAA
The DNA here is from genome assembly GCA_029851415.1 of Eretmocerus hayati. Classification (NCBI taxonomy): domain Eukaryota; kingdom Metazoa; phylum Arthropoda; class Insecta; order Hymenoptera; family Aphelinidae; genus Eretmocerus; species Eretmocerus hayati. The sequence goes on from CM056743.1 coordinate 111,050,862, forward strand.
GTGAGCGCTCGCGAGTCGATGAGCCAGAGAAATTCACTATTCACCACGAAAAGTTCAATTCAGATTTTATTGTTTCTCAGGAATCAGTAAAAGATTGTTTAGATCGTATGAATGAGTTACCCGAGGTGCACGACTCTACTATAAATAAGATTGAAAAAGCGAGCGGAAAGCCAAAATTGAATTATAATGTATCAAAGCGTGATGTTGGATTTAAGATAGGTGATAAGGTATTGAAGAAGAATCGACCATTATCATCGGCAGAGAAGAATTTCACAGCGAAGCTGGCAGAAAAATTTTCAGGACCATCCGAAATTATCAGGCAAATAGGAGAAAATGTCTACGTATTATCGAAGGATGGAACCGAATTACAATCATCTGTCCACGCCAAGGATCTGGAAAATGCAAGCGTTGCATCAAATCAGACGAAGAGAAATAATAAGCACGAGCAATCATCACATCAGTAGCAGAAAGGAAATTCGGCGTCGTCAAGTGCCGGCGAGTCTCCCCAGCCCGCAGCAGCGCCGCGCGCCCGGAAAAAGAGCCGGCAGAAGCCGCGAGGAGCTGCAGGTGAGAGACCACACGCGAGAGTAATCCGCAATCCACGCGCACGAAAGGGCCGATAACAAGATTCAAATCGAAAGCTAAAGGTGACTAGAGTGTATATAAAAACAAAGTGACTAGAGTGTAAATAAAAGCTATAAGTGACTAGAAGTCTATATAAAATCTAAGTGCCTAATTCTAAGACTTAAACTAGTGACTAGAAAAAGTTAAAGACTAGAATAGTAATTGAAAATGGGACCTATAAAAGAGGCAGTGATCAAGTGGTTAAGTAAAGACAGTGAAAATAATCAAGAACAAAGTGACAATAGCGAATCTAATACGCGCGCGAGTGAGCAGGACAGAGACAGTGAGAGTGCGGGAGTGATTGTGCCTTTGGGCACTCAGGAAGACGTCAATAACGACGTAAGAGTGCCGGCACCTAACATCCCCATCGTGCCTGCGAGAATGCCACCCGTGCGCCAGCAAGAGGCTAACATCACCTCCGAGGACATTGCTGAATTTCACGCGCGGAAACGCGTACGTGAAAAATCAGCGTTAATGCGAAGCTTGAAGGCCATGGCAGAACCTTGGAGAGAAGAAGATCGTCACCGGCGCGAAGCAGAAACGCGCGCGGCAACAATAACAACAACACCGACGCCTGAGTTCCAGGAAGAGCAGCTACAAATAAGAAAGGCGCGCGCCGATGCTCATGCAGCAATAGCTGCAGCAGAGCTCAACGGTGCCGTCAGCAACGCGCGCTTGGGGCTTGAGGTGCAATGTAGCCTCGCTCTTCAACTTCATCAGCGCAATCATTATTTGCAGCTGAGAGAACGCGAATACCAAGCGCGTGTAGATAGAGAGAGACAGCAGGTCTCTAATAGATTCGCGATTGATTTGCCCAGAGCCATTCAAAATGCTGAGCAGATGCATCAATCGCTGGAATATAGAGCATGTATGTTGGATGCGCGAGAAGAATCGCTCATGCAGCGCGAGACAGCAGTCCACGCGCGTGAACAACATTTGCAGCGATCAGCTGATCGGTGGGCAGCAGAGTGCCCCAGCTTGGAGAGAAGACTGCGCGAAGAAAGGGCACGCGCGAGATTTCAAAATCAGCGTGCGCCACCACCTCCAATGCCGTCAGATAATCGTCGTCGTATATCTGCGACAATGCGGATCGATTTTAATTTTCACCCACTAGATCAGCCACAGCACCAGGTAATAACCGAAGAGGTAAAAGAAGAGCAGCTTGGTCAAGAAGTCGAACAACAACAAATAGTTGAAATAGTTCAACCACCCCCCGAACCGTCGCCACCCCCACAGCATGCAGAGAATAATGAATGGATTGATTGATTGACGTCCTTTATTCGTCATAAGACAAAATATAACCCACATATTTTTACATATGTTGCATAATTCTAGAAATAATTGAGTATTCAAAAATTCAAAGATAAAAAGAAAAGGTGTAAAATATATATAACACAATTGATTTGGTCAAGGACAGGTACATATCACAAATTGTGACTAGTCATTACAATTGCGAATTCGCGTATGTCTAAAATCTGAGAGCATGGGTTCACAAAAGAGAAAATATCACAGTTTGCTTCAGTCAGGTGACAGAAGGTCACGTAAAACTAATCGTGAGCTAAAAATAAGAACCAAAGCCTATCATAGATTAAAATAATGCTTCTTCTCCACATCAATCTTCTGAGGAGTCTGTTTCATCAAGAGATCTTTTAAGGCCTCTTTAAACAACGATATCTTCCCCAGCTGCCGAAAGTCCGGAGGGAGAAAGTTCCACAAATGAGCACATTGAACCTGGAAAGATCTTCTTCCATACTCAAGTCTCATATTGGGAACTTTGAGTACCCGCTCTTCTGTATCACCGCGTGCGGGGCGTTCGAATTGGTACCTGGTAAACATCGCAGCAAGGTAGCCAGGTTCTCCCAAATGCATGATCTTATGCATTAAAAGTGCTGCGAAGTACATTCTCCGCGAATCAGCACGTAACCAACCCAATCGCTCCCTAAACGGGGTGATGTGCTCGTCTCTCCTAAGATCAAAGATGAATCTCACACATGAATTGCTCAGTCTCTGTATCCGTTGCCGCTGTTCGTCCGTGGCGTCGAGGTACACGACTGTGCAGTAATCTAGATGCGGTTGAACCAATGACTCGACTAGGCAAATCCGGAGAGGTCTGGTGATACACGCCCTAAAAAACCGCAAACCGTATAGGGCTCTGTTAACTTTCTTAGTAACTTGGTCAATGTGCGGTTTCCACGTCAGTTCACTATCAAGTGTAACACCGAGACTCACAACCGTATCACTGAACGGGATGAAATTTCCATCCTGTATCTCAACCCCTGGCAAGTCCATTCTCTTCAGATCTTTGATATTTCTCTCAGAGCTGAAGTAGATTGCCTTGGTCTTGCCAGCGTTGAGACACAGGCCGGAACTCTTGGCCCATTCGGCAACTAGTCGTCCTATCTCACCCAGCCGAGCGATGCCCTCCCTGATTTCAGTTTTCTCGACTTGGAGATAAATTTGGAGGTCGTCCGCATAAAATAGATGATGTACCGACTTTCCGTCTAGCAAACCAGGTAAATCATTGACATATAAGCTGAAGAGTAAAGGCCCGAGAACGGAACCCTGTGGAACACCCAGATTGGTTTCAAGTCAATCAGAATTACCAGATTCTGAAGTGACTTTTTGGGTGCGACCTTGTAAGTATGATTTTATCCACAGAAGTGCCGATCTCGAAAAGCCAAGATTTCGAAGTTTACTCAACAGCTTAGATGGTGATATCGTGTCAAAAGCTTTACTAAAGTCAAAAAGCAGGAGCAAGGTGATCTTCTTCTTGTCAATGCCTACTCTGATGTCATCTGTCAACTTTAGTAGAGCTGTCTGGGTGCTATGGTATTACCTGAAACCAGTCTGGAAGCGATCTTGTAATTCCTCTTGTTTTAAGTACTCCGTGATTTGGCCGTGTGCGATTTTTTCCAGGACCTTGGCGAGAAAACACAGCAGCGCTATAGGACGGAAATCCGAGACCGTTGATGGAGCGGCAGTCTTTTTCAGTGCGATCAGCTGTGCTTGCTTCCAAGCCTCGGGAAAAGTGCTATGAGCGAAAGAGGAGTTGAAAATATGTACAATAAGATCACCAATAGCCGGAAGAGCCTTCGCGATCACGCTTTGGGGAATCCCGTCTGACCCACGGGCTTGCGAGGAAAAATGTTTGATAGCAAGGACTACGTTATTGAAATTTGTAGGCTTAAAATTAAAACCCTCCTCTGAAGCCGAATTTATATCGTCCATTGCTTCATCTATATTTTCGTGAGGTGAAACGGAAACTCCCGCAAAGTGAGCGTTCAACTCATCCGGTGTGAAACCGTGGAGTTCCTCCTCTTTGCTCTTAGGCAGGAGGCCGAGGTTGCGCATTTCCTTCCAGATGTTCTTATGTTGATCAAGAGCGTCTGATAGATGGTTTTGAAGGAAGGAGTTACGCTCTTGTTCCATGCGCAAGTCGACCTCTTCGCTAAGCCGAAAATACTCACTTTGAAGCTCAGGACACTTGCGCTGGTTACGTTGATTTCGTTCCCAGGGCCTGCGCGTCGCATCTCGCTTATTCATGAGCACCCTCAACTCAGGACCAATCCAAGGAGCATCATTTTTTCGCGGGTTGATAGTTTTTTCTGGCGCTAATTCATCTATAACAGTCATTAAATCCTCATTCAAGCAGTGAATTGCGTCTTCCAAGCTGGTTTCGGCATTTTCAAGAGCTGTCCAGTCGCAGCGAAGCAGACGGTCATTTAGCATCTCCGGAGTGATATTACGAAAATCCCTATAAGTAAAGGAATTTTTTGGCGGAGTGGGAGTGAAGACGTTGATGGTGACGTCTATGACCGAGTGCCTGCCGAAACTGGGCAGGAGTCTGTTTTGAAAGTCTGTAACGATGTCATTGTCATCTACGTGAATGTGGTCAATCCATGTATGAGATGTATTGGGGGTGTGTTGGTGAGTCGGGCCATGCTGCACTATCTGCAAGGCAAGTTCTTCTGTCAGTGCAGTCAGTGTCTTGGTGTCAGGGTGAGCAGTGTCTAACAAATCCGCGTTCAGATCTCCCATTATAATTTTGTGACTATAATCCCCACACAGTCGGCGTAACGAGCCAAACAGACCGTCATCCTTCTGCATGGCGATTTTCGGGGGTCTGTAAATTACCACGACTAAAATTGGAGGGGAGTTACCCTGCTGTACGCTACAGAAGAGAAATTCAGGAACACCAGGTTTCCCTGGGCCAAAAGTTTTAGACGAAATTAGCTTCTCTACCTTGAAATCATTGCGTACATACAAGGCAACCCCACCACCCTCTCTGTTTCGATCCTGTCTCAACAGAGAAAAACCCGGTATCTGAACGAGACTGTCATCCACATACTCATCTAGCTTCGACTCAGCCACCCCAAATAGATGGTAGGAGGGATCGTTGGCGACGAGCAAGCGTAGATGCTCAATCTTATCTGTCAGGGAGTTAAGGTTGATAAATCCCGCTTTTAAGGAACCTCCACTCCCTCGTCGCTCCTCAGCAGCCGTATTTAATCAAGGAGTCTCCACTGATTCTGCTGCCGGAACCCCGTTCTGCTCCGGAACGACTGTGCAGCTCTGGTTGTTGTTAGAGGACGCACGAGTACGTTTTGGAACACTTCGACAGGCCGTTTGAATGACCTGCAGATCAGCGAGGGACTCGAACGTGTGCACGATGGAGACCGATAAGGGGATATAAGACAGCAGCTGAGTGTGAGGCACGCGTATATGTGACGCAGGCTGAGCGTGTTCGACGAGCGGAAGAGCTTAATGAGGCGTTCAGGATCAGAAGTATTGAGCAGAGAAGATTGAACAAGGCGTGGGCGGATAAACATTTTCTGCCAGGGGAACGTGATCTAGAGTGAGCAGCAGCAACAGCAGCAAGTTCATCATCATCGAATCAGCAACAGCAAGATCAAGAGTATGGTTAATTTCCCATTCGTCAATTTTCGATTCATTTTTCGAATCGAGTATCCAGTCATTTCGTTTTTTTGTTCATAAAGGAGCGTTGTTTACAACGCGTAATATATTATTTTGCGTCGCAAGCGAGAGAGAGAGACATATATATGAATCACGAGAGAGACTCGTATTGATAGGATAAGTTTTGTACATGTACAACTGGAAGTTCCTATTTACAAGAATATATTATATTATATCATATTATTTACAAGTTATATACATGAGAAAATATTGGATATCATTTACAGGTTATATACAAGTGAAAAGAGTGGACATTATTATTTTGCAGCAGTGGAGTACAAAGTAGTACTATGGTAAATGTTTGGTCGTTAGATTGCGTGATTATTGAGGAAAAAGTTTTTCATCTAAGATATATTGTGCCTGAGTTTACTTATTTCACGCGAAGCATAATTTGCATTTTTGCGTTTTGAGGTTATATTCAGTTAGTTTATTCAAGAAGATTCAAGCGCGAATGTTTCCAGTTTTTTCACGGGGCTCAAAACTTAGCGGGGGGCTCTGTGACGAGGTAAATCGCCACAGGCGCTGAAATTATATGTTGTGATAGAAGCCGTCGAAATAGTAGAAAGAGCGCGAAGAGAGATAGATAGATAGATAGATATCCTTTATTCGTCATACGACAAAATACACCTACATATTTTCATATGTGTCACATATATATATACAATTAATAAATATTCCGATAAAATCATATTAAGAAATAATTTGGTCAAGGATAGATATATCACAAATTGTGACCAGTCATAACTAGAGAGAGAGAGAGAGAGAGTACTTGCTTCGGCAGTACATATACTAAAATTGGAACGATACAGAGAAGATTAGCATGGCCCCTGCGCAAGGATGACACGCAAAATCGTGAAGCGTTCCACATTTTTTTGGCTATTCAGGAAAAAAAAAGAGAGAGAGAGAGAGAGAGAGAGAGAGGGAGAGAGAGAGAGAGAGAGAGAGCCCCCGTAGGGGGCTTTGGGTGTGACCTTAGGGTTGCACTTGGAGCTTGAGGGAGCGACGCCCCTCCGGACCCGAGTCCTACACTTACACCAACACACACACTACACCATACATGCACCATACTCACGCCTGCCCAAGCACTACACAAACATACCAACATCATACAGGACATGCATGACACAGGACACCACACCCGTGCTGGTCTGGTCCGGGGTCGGCCAGCATGCGATTCCAGGCCCTGGAAGAAGAAAGAAGATGATGTCCAGCATTGACGGCAAGAATTCCCCAAGTAAAGCGGGGCCCCATTCGGATCTTGGGGGGGGGGGGGAAGGGGGCCCCAACGATGCAAAACGCGCCACCAGTGGCACACTTGGCTGGTGGAATAACGCGTACAGCTACAAGCGATGGAAATACGCTGCAGGTGGAGGGTGCGGGAGAAAAAAACCTACGCCATGGAGAAGCTGAGCTCACCCCTAGCAGGAAGAGAAAGGGCCCGAGTGACGGAGCAGAGAAGCGAGTGCTCAAACAATCAAAGCTCACATTTCCGAGCCAACGAGGGATGAACGCGAAAGTTGCAGCAGAAGCACGAGAGGCGGCAGAGAAGCTGCTGAAGATCAACCCCGCTATCAGGATCCAGATCACGCAACCCAGCAACGAGGTTGATGACGCCGTCAACTTGAGCTCAGACTCGAGCGAGTCTGACTCCACTATAGGGTCCCAGGGGAACGGAACAATCCTGACTCCTGAAAACGGTTTGCTCGAGAGGGGAGTGCACGATGAGGTGCCTGATAGGGTGGAGATTGACCACATCCCCTCAACCAGAGATTCGGCACGACAGAGGAGTGGATACGAGGCAGGCGATCTCATGGGGAAATGGGAAGACTTGAAAACGTGCCGGGAAGAGACGGAGGAGAAGACATATCTCCTCCTCGAGCACTTCAACTTGGTTATAGGAATAGCCGAGTCTGTTTCCAGCAATCCAGAAGGGACCAAGGGTGACATCGAAGAGCTCAAGAAGATAGGCCACGCGCTCGAAGGCCTACTCGCGACAGACAAGGCGAAGCGGGCTGCTTTCGAGACAACGCTCCTCGAAACGGAAAAGACCCTGAAAGCGAGGGGGAATATGCAGCCTCCGGTCACAAGAAAACCGGCCGCGTCGGGTAATGGCTTCCAGGGGAGGGGGGCAGGGAAACCGGAATCGCGACCGGGAAAACAACGCGGTTCGAAGGCGACGCGATACGGTCCTCCACCGGGAGGTCTCGGAACACCGCGCTCGACATCAACGCCCAATCGGCCCGAGCAGAATGGGCCTTGGAAGGAAGTGGTGTCAAAGAAACAAGCGAGAAGGGCAAAGAAGAGCGGTAGATCGGACGATGCCGCCGGGAAGAAAGCGAAAATGAAGCCGAGAAGGGTGAAGCCCGAAGCCGTCCTCGTTACGGCCAAACAAGGTGGGCTAACCTACGCAGACATGCTGCGCAGGATAACAACGGATGACCTCGATGAAGAAGTGGGCTCCAAGGTCACGGGCATCCGCAAGACCCAAGAAGGCCAAGTCCTTCTTGAACTCAAGAAGGGCACCGATGTCGCCGCCGTCAAGGCAGCCTTGGCACCAGTCGTCGGGCAAGAAGGAGCTGTCCACTGTCTAGCAAACAGCACGACCCTCGAGGTTCTCGGAGTCGACTACGATGTCGACATAATCAAGGTGCGGGATGACCTCGCGAAGGCCCTACCAGAAAACGAGAAGGGTGCCGTTGTAGTCAAGTCCATCCGGAGTGGCTACCGCGGCACCCAAACCGCTGTTGTCTCGATCGCAACGAGACTGGCCCACCATCTCCTCGACTGGAAGGAGCCAAAGGTTGGATGGGGCAGAGTCAGGATCCGCGAGAAGGGTGGCATCCCACGGTGCTATAACTGCTTAGAGTACGGGCACAAGGCCTCGGGGTGCAAAAAAGAGAAGGCAGAGGAACGGAAACCAAAACTCTGCTTCCAATGCGGCGAACCAGGGCACCTTGCTGCGATTTGCAAGGAAAAACCAAAATGCCTAAGCTGTGCGGCGATCGGGTCCAAATCTGACCACAGATCTGGGGCCAGCAACTGCACTGCGTACCAGCGGGCAAGAACCACATATAGACGCAGGAAGGGAAGAAATGGCTAGCTTCATCCAAGCCAACCTCAGGAAGAGCGGGGACGCAGACGATCTCCTACACGCTGTAGCCAAAGAAGGAGGGATCGATGTTCTGATTATCTCCGAACCGCCTCGGAAGCGCGAATTTTCTCGATCCACATTCGATCACTGGAGGACAGCCGTAATCCAGATCATGAATCCTGCGATCCGTGAGACTGGACCAGCTGTTAGTCGCCGCGGTTTTGCTCGAAAGACCATAGAGGGCACAGCAGTCTACAGCTGCTACTATTCGCCGTCGCTCAAGATACACGAATTCGAAGACGAGCTCCATGACCTAGAAGAGGATGTGAGGCAATGGGGGGGCCCAGTTATAATCGCGGGGGATTTCAACTCCAAGGAACCGACTTGGAGCGGGGGGCCGCGTGATAGACGGGGGGTAATACTCGCTGATGCCATGGAGGCATTGGGATTAGTGCTCGCGAACGAGACGGGGGTTATCACCTACTACCGACACGACACTCGGTCCAGGGAGGGAGGTTCGTCTTCGGTCCTCGACCTGACGTTCATGAGCCCGTCGCTCATGGGACGTATGACATCGTGGGAGGTTCTGGACACGGAAACATTGAGTGACCATCGACATATTCGGTTTCGGCTTAGGACTGACAGACAGAGACAGACGACACACAGACCGCGACCGACGGGGTGGCAGGTACGCAAGCTGGATGAGGGGAAATTCCGGGAATCGATAGGAACAGCCGAAGATCTCCCGATGAACATCACCGCGGACGAGGCTGTGGATATGGTGACGACCACCATCACAAGAGCTTGTGACGCATCGATGCCTCGCAAGACAACATCATGCTTTTGGAGGAAACCAGAGTACTGGATCACCGACGAGATAAAAGCCCTACGAAGAACGAGCAATAAGAAGAGGAGAACCGCGTGGCGATCAAGGAAACTAAAACGACCATCACTGGGGGAAGATGATAGGGCGTACAGAGAAGCAAAGAAGGCTCTCGTTCTAGCCATCCGGAGAAGCAAAGAGAAGTGCTGGGGTGAATTGTGCGACATGGTTAATGGAGACCCGTGGGGTACGCCATACCGCGTGGTCATGTCCAAGGTCCGACCCCGGAGGGGCAACCCAGCACCGACTGATGCAGCTACCTTGCGCAGCATCGTGGAAGACCTCTTTCCAGCAGGAGAACCCAGAGTGACATTCCCTCCCGAGAGCGAAGATCCCATCCCGCTCTTTACAATGCAAGAGCTACTCATAGCGGCGAAGAGGCTGCCAAACGGCAAGGCCCCTGGCCTGGACGGCATTCCAAACGAGGCTCTGAAACTGGTCTTCAAATACAACCCAGATTTACTCCTCGACCTTTTCAACATCTGTCTGAGCGCGGGAAATTTCCCGGATAAGTGGAAACGCCAGAAGCTGGTCCTGATACCTAAAGGTCAAGGAGGTCAACGCCCTCTCAGCATGCTCGACAATATCGGGAAAATGTACGAGAGGATGGTGCTCAACAGGGTGGAAAAAGCCTACGAAGAGAGCGGCGGGCTATCACCAATGCAGTTTGGGTTCCGGAAGGGACGAAGCACTGTGCACGCGATCGAGGAGGTCCAAGAGCGGGTTCAAGCGTCGGTAGGGAACCCATACCAAGGAAGAGGAGGATTCTGTGCCATTATTGCGTTGGACATAAAGAACGCGTTCAACTGCGCGAGCTGGGAGCGAGTCTATCAATCCCAAGCAGGTAAAGTGCCGCCCTATCTACTAGCCATCACGAGTGACTATCTGCGGAACAGGACACTCGTGTACGACACCGACGAGGGACAAGAGATCCGTGAACTGTCCGCCGGAATTGGACAGGGATCGGTTTCCGGGCCGTTCAACTGGAACACCCAGTACGACAGTTTACTGTCTATTGAACTGCCCGAAGGAGTCATAATAGTGGCTTTCGCGGACGACGCGGGGCTCATAGTCTGGTCCGACAACGAGGAACTCTTGGGTAGACGCGCAAACGAGGCGCTGGCCCGAGTCTACGAGTGGATGATCAGCAGGCTCCTAGAGCTTGCTGTCAAGAAGTGCGAAGCAATCGTGGTCACAAGACGCAGGAAGTTTGACTTGCCCCACTTTTACATCAACGGGCAAGAGATCCCACGCAAGACAGAGCTGAAATACCTCGGCGTATGGCTTGACGACAAGTGGTCGTTCAAGAAGCACATCCAGGAGGCCGGTCAAAAAGCGAGCAGGGTTGGTGCGGCGCTTCAACGGCTGATGCCGAATATCGGAGGACCCAAGGAAAAGAGGCGCGCACTTCTCAACACCGTCAGCACCTCTATCATGCTCTACGGTGCACCCGTGTGGGGAAAGAGAGTAGAGAAGACCATCATCGAGAAGAAGATGGGGCCTGTCCACCGGAGAGCGGCCCTGAGAAGTATCCGTGCCTACCGCACCGTATCAGGAGATCCGGCTTACGTATTGGCGAGTACACCGCCCATCCACTTGCTCGTCGCGGAGCGAGTGAGGATCTGGGACCGCCAGAAAGTGATCGGAGCCGAACGAGTACTCACCCCGACGATGAAGGAGATTATCCGCGACAACGAGAAGGAAACCACCCTTGAGCATTGGCAAACTGAGTGGGATTCGCCATTTGCGAACGGCAGATGGACGCACCGGCTGATCCGTGACGTAGCCAAGTGGGCGGAACGCACCCACGGAGAGATGGACTACTGGACGACGCAGGCACTGAGCGATCATGGTTGCTTCGGTTCCTATCTAACCAGGTTCAAGAAGAGGACGACCCCAGCATGTCAGTCATGCGGGGATGAATGGGATGACGCCGAACATGCCCTGTTCAAGTGCAGCGACACCCGGAGAGAGCGCGCCGAGCTGGATGAATGGCTGGGTGCTCAACTAACACCCGAGAATCTCGTCCCGTACTTGCTCCGCAACCAGGAGACATGGGATAGACTCACCGGATACATCAAGATGGTGATGAGCCGCAAAGAGGAGAAAGAGAGGGAAGTAAGGCGCCTCGAAGTAGGCGAATCACAGTGACTCTGCCGATTGAAACAGAAGAGGCCCAAATGATTCCAGGAGGAATCTGATGCACTGAAGAGGGAAGAAAGAAGGAAGAAGAGAGAAGAAAGAAGAAAGAGAGGGAACAATGGAGAATGAAGACAGAAGATGCCGACAAGTGGCCGAAGAGAGAAGATGGAGAAGAGGAACGCTCGCAATCGAGCGCGAGACATGCCGCTCATCCTGAAGTAATGCTCACGCGGTTCCGGGATGAGATGGTAGGTGCAGGTGGATCTCCTTCTTGATTGCCCGATGCCCTAGGTATCGGACATCGAGGGGAGAGGGATATTACACGGCCGGGCCCACCTCTCGGTGGGCCCCACCCAAACCCGTGTCCCGCCTGGTATGGCCTGCGTGGGCTATGCGTAGTCCGCGTAAGCTGAACCAGTCCGGTGTCTGGGGACGGATCCGAGGGATCCTGAGGCAGATTTTGCCCTCTAACCACCTTAAAAAAAAAAAAAAAAAAAAAAAAAAAAAAAAAAAAAGAGAGAGAGAGAGAGATTCAAGAAGAGGACGACCCCAGCATGTCAGTCATGCGGGGACGAATGGGATGACGCCGAACATGCCCTGTTCAAGTGCAGCGACACCCGGAGAGAGCGCGCCGAGCTGGATGAATGGCTGGGTGCTCAACTAACACCTGAGAATCTCGTCCCGCACTTGCTCCGCAACCAGGAGACATGGGATAGACTCACCGGATACATCAAGCTGGTGATGACCCGCAAAGAAGAGAAAGAGAGGGAAGTAAGGCGCCTCGAAGCAGGCGAATTACAGTGACTCTGCCGATTGAAACAGAAGAGGTCCAAATGGTTCCAGGAGGAATATGATGGACTGAAGAGGAGAGGAAGAAGAGAGAAGATCGAAGAAAGAAGAAAGAAGAATGAAGAGATGGAAGAAGATCGAAGGAGGAGAAACAACCCCTGCGAGTCGTGAGAAGAGGGACGCTCGATCCTGAGCGCGAGACGCCACCGGTCCTGAAGTAATGCTCACGCGGTCCCGGGGCCGGATTGGTAAGTTTGGTGGATCTCTCCCTTGTCCAATGGCCGATGCCAACGGAGAAGGAAGAGAGGGTTTTAATCGGAAGGGGTGGCCGTATCGATGCGGATCCCAGCCCGGTACTGTTGGGGGGGCCACGGACAAGCCGTATTGACCGAGACCTCACCAACCCGGAGAAGCAGAATGGTCGCTTCCCGGAAGAACGTCGCACCGTTGTTCGCCCTACAACCACCTTAAAAGAAAAAAAAAAAAAAAAAGAGAGAGAGAGAGAGAGAGAGAGAGAAATACAAAGAGGGCAGAAAGAAGCCAATACAAAGAGGGCACAAAAAGCGGTCGATCAAGTGACACCGCTGGAAAGAAGGCAAAGATGAAGCCAAGAAGAGCGAAATCCGACGCCGTTCTCGTCACGGCAAACCAAGGTGGGTTAAGCTACGCAGATATGCTGCGCAAGATAAAGACGGATGACCACGGGCATCCGCAAGACACAGGAAGGACAAATCCTCATTGAACTGAGGAAGGGCACCGACGCTGCAGCCATCAAAGCGGCTCTGACACCAGTCGTCGGGCAAGAAGGGGCCGTCCACTGCCTCGCAAATAGCATGACCCTCGAGGTTCTCGGAGTCGACTACGATGTCGACAAAACTAAAGTGCAGAAGGACCTCGCGAAGGCCCTACCAGAAAACGAGGATGGAGCAATAATAGTCAAGAGCCTGCGAAACGGCTCCCGAGGCCTCACCGCCTCCTGGACTGGAAAGAACCCAAGGTGGGATGGAGCAGAGTGAGAATCCGCGAGAAGGGAGGCATCCCACGCTGCTATAACTGCCTAGAGTATGGCCACAAGGCCTCAGGCTGCAAAAAAGAGAAGGCAGAGGAACGTCAACCGAAACTCTGCTTCCAGTGCGGTGAACCAGGACACCTCGCCGCTACCTGTAAAGAGAAACCAAAATGCCTCAGCTGCGTGGCTATCGGAACCAGATTTGACCACAGGTCGGGCTCCAGCAACTGCACAGCCTACCAAAACGCGAGGGCGACATATAGACGCAGGGGGGGAAGAAATGGCTAACTTCATCCAAGCCAACCTCAGGAGAAGCGGGGACGCTTGTGACCTCCTACACACTGCCGCCAAAGGAGGGGGTATCGATGTTCTGATCATCTCCGAACCGCCTCGGAAGCGCGAACTTTCCCGTTCCACATTCGATCACTGGGGGACCGCTGTAATTCAGATCACGAATCCCGCGATCCGCGAGACTGAACCAGCTGTTAGTGGCCGTGGTTATGCTCGAAAGACCATAGGGGGCACAGCTGTATACAGCTGCTACTACTCGCCGTCGCTCAAGACGCACGAATTTGAAGACGAGCTCCACGACCTAGAAGAGGATGTGAGGCAATGGGGGGGCCCAGCTATAATCGCGGGAGATTTCAACTCCAAGGAACCGACTTGGAGCGGGGGGCCGCGCGATAGACGGGGGGTAATACTCGCTGATGCCATGGAGGCATTGGGATTAGTGCTCGCGAACGAGACGGGGGTTATCACCTATTACCGGCACGACACTCGGTCCCGGGAGGGAGGTTCATCATCGGTCCTCGACCTGACGTTCATGAGCCCGTCGCTCATGGGACGTATGACATCGTGGGAAGTTCTGGACACGGAAACACTGAGTGACCATCGACATATTCGGTTTCGACTTAGGACTGACGGACAGAGACAGACGACACGCAGACCGCGACCAACGGGGTGGCAGGTACGGAAGCTGGACGAGGGAAAATTCCAGGAATCGATAGAAACAGTCGAAGATCTCCCGATGAACTCCGCCTCGGACGAGGCTGTGGCGATGGTAACATCCGCCATCACGAGAGCTTGCGACGCGTCGATGCCTCGCAGGACAACACCATGTTTCTGGAGTAAACCAGAGTACTGGATCACCGATGAGATCAAGGCTCTCCGAAGAACGAGCAACAAGAAAAGGAGGACCGCATGGCGATCAAGGAAGCTGCAACGACCATCGCTGGCGGAAGATGACAGAGCGTACAAAGAAGCAAAGAAGGCTCTCGTTCTAGCCATCCGGAGGAGCAAAGAGAAGTGCTGGGGTGAACTGTGCGACATGGTTAACGAAGACCCCTGGGGCACGCCATATCGCGTGGTCATGTCAAAGGTCCGACCCCGGAAGGGCAACCCAGCACCGACCGATGCAGCAACATTGCGGACCATCGTGGAAGACCTCTTCCCAGCAGGAGAACCCAGAGTTACATTCCCTACGGAGAGCGAAGACCCCATCCCGCTCTTCACTATGCAAGAGCTACTCATAGCGGCGAAGAGAATGCCGAACGGCAAGTCCCTTGGCCTGGATGGCATCCCAAACGAGGCTCTGAAACTGGTCTTGAAATACAAGCCAGATCTACTCCTCGACCTCTTCAACATCTGTCTGAGCGCGGGATCTTTCCCGGACAAGTGGAAACGCCAGAAGCTGGTCCTGATACCTAAGGGTCAAGGAGGTCAACGCCCTCTCAGCATGCTCGACAATATCGGGAAAATGTACGAGAGGATGATGCTCAACAGGGTGGAAAAAGCCTACGAAAAAGGCGGTGGGCTATCACAAATGCAGTTCGGATTCCGGAAGGGACGGAGCACTGTGCACGCGATCGAGGCGGTCCAAGAACGGGTTCAAGCGTCGGTAGGGAACCCATACCAAGGAAGAGGAGGATTCTGTGCCATCATTGCGTTGGACATAAAGAACGCATTCAACTGCGCGAGCTGGGAGCGAGTCTATCAATCCCAAGCAGGTAAAGTGCCCCCCTATCTACTAGCCGTCACGAGTGACTACCTGCGGAACAGGACCCTCGTGTACGACACCGACGAGGGACAAGAGATTCGGGTACTGTCCGCCGGAATCGGACAGGGATCGGTCTCCGGGCCGTTCAACTGGAACACCCAGTATGACAGCTTACTGTCTATCGAACTGCCAGAAGGAGTGATAATAGTGGCTTTCGCGGAAGACGCGGGACTCATAGTATGGGCTGACAACGAGGAACTCTTGGGTAGACGCGCGAACGAAGCGCTGGCCCGAGTCTACGAGTGGATGATTAGCAGGCTTCTGGAGCTCGCTGTCAAGAAGTGCGAAGCAATCGTGGTCACAAGGCGTAGGAAGTTTGACTTACCCCGGTTTTATATCAACGGGCAAGAGATTCCACGGAAGACAGAGCTGAAATACCTCGGTGTATGGCTCGACGACAAGTGGTCGTTCAAGAAGCCCATCCAGGAAGCCGCCCAGAAGGCGAGCAGGGTCGGTGCGGCGCTCCAGCGGCTTATGCCGAATATCGGAGGACCCAAGGAAAAGAGGCGCGCACTTCTCAACACCGTCACTACCTCCATCATGCTGTACGGTGCACCCGTGTGGGGGAAGAGAGTAGAGAAGACCATCATCGAGAAGAGAATGGGGCCTGTCCACCGAAGAGCGGCCCTGAGGAGTATCAGTGCCTACCGCACTGTGTCAGGAGATGCGGCTTACGTATTGGCGAGTACTCCGCCCATCCACTTGCTCGTCGCGGAGCGAGTGGGGATCTGGGACCGCCAAAAAGTGATCGGAGCCGAACGAGTACTCACTCCGACGATGAAGGAGATCATCCGCGACAACGAGAAGGAAACCACCCTTGAGCATTGGCAAACTGAGTGGGATTCGCCATTTGCAAACGGCAGATGGACGCACCGGCTGATCCGTGACGTAGCCAAGTGGGCGGAACGCACCCACGGAGAGATGGACTACTGGACGACGCAGGCACTGAGCGATCATGGTTGCTTCGGTTCCTATCTAACCAGGTTCAAGAAGAGGACGACCCCAGCATGTCAGTCATGCGGGGACGAATGGGATGACGCCGAACATGCCCTCTTCAAGTGCAGCGACACCCGGAGAGAGCGCGCCGAGCTGGATGAATGGCTGGGTACTCAACTAACACCTGAGAATCTCGTCCCGTACTTGCTCCGCAACCAGGAGACATGGGATAGACTCACCGGATACATCAAGCTGGTGATGACCCGCAAAGAGGAGAAAGAGAGGGAAGTAAGGTGCCTCGAAGCAGGCGAATTACAGTGACTCTGCCGATTGAAACAGAAGAGGTCCAAATGGTTCCAGGAGGAATATGATGGACTGAAGAGGGAAGGAAGAAGAGAGAAGATCGAAGAAAGAAGAATGAAGAGATGGAAGAAGATCGAAGGAGGAGAAACAACACCTGCGAGTCGTGAGAAGAGGGACGCTCGATCCTGAGCGCGAGACGCCACCGATCCTGAAGTAATGCTCACGCGGTGCCGGGTCCGGATTGGTAAGTTGGTGGATCTCTCCCTTGTCCGATGGCCAGCGCCAAAGAGGAAGGGAGAGAGGGTTTATCTGGTACGGATGGCCGCATCGATGCGGAATCCAGCCCGGAAGCCTTGAGAAGTATCGGCCAGGCGTAATTGTCCGTCCGGAACCTCTCTGTGGCTACGTCGCAGCGTATTCATCCTACAACCAGTTAAAAAAACAAAAAAAAGAGAGAGAGAGAGAGAGACGGAAGGGACAAAGCACTGTGCACGCGATCGAGGCGGTCCAAGAACGGGTTCAAGCGTCGGTAGGGAACCCATACCAAGGAAGAGGAGGATTCTGTGCCATCATTGCGTTGGACATAAAGAACGCATTCAACTGCGCGAGCTGGGAGCGAGTCTATCAATCCCAAGCAGGTAAAGTGTCCCCCTATCTACTAGCCGTCACGAGTGACTACCTGCGGAACAGGACCCTCGTGTACGACACCGACGAGGGACAAGAGATTCGGGTACTGTCCGCCGGATTCGGACAGGGATCGGTCTCCGGGCCGTTCAACTGGAACACACAGTATGACAGCTTACTGTCTATCGAACTGCCAGAAGGAGTGATAATAGTGGCTTTCGCGGACGACGCGGGACTCATAGTATGGGCAGACAACGAGGAACTCTCGGGTAGACGCGCGAACGAAGCGCTGGCCCGAGTCTACGAGTGGATGATTAGCAGGCTTCTGGAGCTCGCTGTCAAGAAGTGCGAAGCAATCGTGGTCACAAGGCGTAGGAAGTTTGACTTACCCCGGTTTTATATCAACAGGCGAGAGATTCCACGGAAGACAGAGCTGAAATACCTCGGTGTATGGCTCGACGACAAGTGGTCGTTCAAGAAGCACATCCAGGAAGCCGCCCAGAAGGCGAGCAGGGTCGGTGCGGCGCTCCAGCGGCTTATGCCGAATATCGGAGGACCCAAGGAAAAGAGGCGCGCACTTCTCAACACCGTCACTACCTCCATCATGCTGTACGGTGCACCCGTGTGGGGGAAGAGAGTAGAGAAGACCATCATCGAGAAGAGAATGGGGCCTGTCCACCGAAGAGCGGCCCTGAGGAGTATCCGTGCCTATCGCACTGTGTCAGGAGATGCGGCTTACGTATTGGCGAGTACTCCGCCCATCCACTTGCTCGTCGCGGAGCGAGTGAGGATTTGGGACCGCCAGAAAGTGATCGGAGCCGAACGAGTACTCACTCCGACGATGAAGGAGATCATCCGCGACAACGAGAAGGTAACCACCCTTGAGCATTGGCAAACTGAGTGGGATTCGCCATTTGCGAACGGCAGATGGACGCACCGGCTGATCCGTGACGTAGCCAAGTGGGCGGAACGCACCCACGGAGAGATGGACCACTGGACGACGCAGGCACTGAGCGATCATGGTTGCTCCGGTTCCTATCTAACCAGGTTCAAGAAGAGGACGACCCCAGCATGTCAGTCATGCGGGGACGAATGGGATGACGCCGAACATGCCCTCTTCAAGTGCAGCGACACCCGGAGAGAGCGCGCCGAGCTGGATGAATGGCTGGGTGCTCAACTAACACCTGAGAATCTCGTCCCGTACTTGCTCCGCAACCAGGAGACATGGGATAGACTCACCGGATACATCAAGCTGGTGATGACCCGCAAAGAGGAGAAAGAGAGGGAAGTAAGGCGCCTCGAAGCAGGCGAATTACAGTGACTCTACCGATTGAAACAGAAGAGGCCCAAATGATTCCAGGAGGAATCTGATGCACTCAAGAGGGAAGAAAGAAGAAAGAAGAGAGAAGAAAGAAGAAAGAGAGGGAACAATGAAGAATGAAGATAGAAGATGCCGACAAGTGGCCGAAGAGAGAAGATGGAGGAGAGGAACGCTCGCAATCGAGCGCGAGACATGCCGCTCATCCTGAAGTAATGCTCACGCAGTTCCGGGATGAGATGGTAGATGCAGGTGGATCTCCTTCTTGATTGCCCGATGCCCTAGGTATCGGACATCGAGGGGAGAGAGATATTACACGGCCGGGCCCACCTCTCGGTGGGCCCCACCCAAACCCGTGTCCCGCCTGGTATGGCCTGCGTGGGCTATGCGTAGTCCGCGTAAGCTGAACCAGTCCGGTGTCTGGGGACGGATCCGAGGGATCCTGAGGCAGCTTTTGCCCTCTAACCACCTTAAAAAAAGAAAAAAAAAAAAAAGAGAGAGAAAAAGATTAGCTGTCATCACCGGCGCCGTCGTCGTCGTCGTCGGTGATGGTCAGCTTGGCGCGAGCCGTCGGGAAGGATAGTCGCGATCCGACGGGCGATGTATAGATAGTCGCGCGTACGATTGTGTATGTATGTGAGTGTAGAGCACGACCGACCCCGGTCGTCGGTCAAGTGCATGAAGTGCAGAGTGTGCCCCAGGTATGCAGCGTAGCCGAGGAGCCGATCCTACCGGGCCCCGGACAGCGAGAGCGTACACGGGGATTTGTCGGTTAGGATGCGAGGCCCCGGCTCGGGTTGTATGCAGTGTGGTGAGTCTCTCTCCTAGTGCGTTCTCTCTCGCGCGTAGGTAGTTTTAGAAAGAATGCGTGATAAACGCGAGATATTCATATTTATTTTGTATGAATCATTTACTTTCATTCAGGATCAATAAAGTATTCGAAGGCTACGGAGAAGTAGCCCACAGTCAATATAAAATGTTGAGTTTGAGTTCAAGTTATTTATTAAGTAATTATAGAGACAAATATATTGAATATATCCCCAAACATTTCTCATCTCTTCAAGACGAGATGCTGCAAATAAAGGTAAATTCTATGAGGCTCTCTACCCTATCTCAAAGGCATGCAGGGCAAATGGACATCCTCAAACCTGACGTTTGTTAGTAGTTTTAAGGTAGTTGTGCACCAACTACATGAGTCAAAGATACTCAATCTCACTTTTTTGCCCACATCAAAATATTCGAAATCATTATTATTGTTAATAACTGCACTTTTTCCATCAAACTACCAACGAAAACAGTCATCTAAGCCTTCCTGAACAGAATCAGGCATGGTTTCCAAAGTTATCTACCCTAAAATCGAAATCACGTGTCGCATTTTTTGCATTCTACGCTTTGTGTGAACAATTACTAAAAAACGACGTGGTCCATCATTTTCAGGCTTGGCCATATGATTCATTGATACATAAACTCGGATCTCTCGCAGTCCCACCATTTTTTGTTGATCAGGTTTTGTGCTGCCCATTTTTGTGCTTTTTTTGGGGCCCGCTCCCATAAGCGCATTGATAAAAATGTGCAAAACTGGTCAAATTGTGACGATCAATACTCTAAAACGGGATGGTCAACCGTTCTGGAATTTTGCACACGTACTCTTCGATATCACGCTATCTCTCTGCAGAATCGCGAGAAATTCTGTTGATGAATAATTTTGGTGTACAACCACCTTAAGCTCTATGAGGCTTGAAATTGCATGATAAATGTTCCTCGTGATAGCAACATCCATCAAAGCTGATAACATGAAAGATAGGCTCGTAATTTCACTGGCATTTTCGTTGTTATTTTGGAATTCCAGAGGAGATATTGAACCGTGGGAAACTTACTCGACCCCAGGTTTTTTGAAGAGTGTTTCGCTTCTCATGACCACATTTTCAAACAGAATCCTCGTATCGAATTCTACCTCACGCTAATCGAAAGCTAAGGTTCCAATCTTTCGATTGTTTATCGTTTGAGATAAGTTTTACCCCAATCTTCCCGAGCTTCACAAAAAACAAATCGTCGCCCTCGAAGAAAAAAAACACTTTCTGGCTTACCGGTGAAGAGTAACACCTTCTGGATGCATTCATGAAAAGGAACACCATCCGTATCCCAGGACGAAGATTAACGCGTATTTTTAACCAGCGACGAAAAATAACGCCCGGCTGTAGTTTCCGACGAATAGTAACACCTGCTCGTAACTACCGGCGAATATGAACACGTTGCCCGTAGTAGCGACGAAAAGTAACATTTGTCGGGAGCCCGGACGAAAAAGAACACCTGCCGTATGCCTGAACGAAAAAAAATACCTGCTGTATGCCTGGACGAAGAAAAATACCTGCTGTATGCCCCGACGAAAAAAAACACCTACCGTATGCCCCGACGAAAAAAAACATCTACTGTATGCCCGGACGAAGAAAAACACCTAGTGGTAATGACCGGAATTATCTCTGAAAAAATGTTAATTTCAATGTTTTCTGTCAGAGAATTTCAATGTATCTAACAACGAATAACAACGAATAAATAGGCTAACAATGAATCTGCTAAAAATGAGCAAAGCAAGACTTTGAAGGCAAGAAAACGTTGACAACTGAAGTTTTTCCTGCGAACATAATATGTTATAATGAAACATACTTTCGAAGGAAATGTTGAGAATAGGATTCCTAGAAAATCAGTTCTTCATGTATTCGACATTCCCCCCCCCCCCCATAGAAAGCAGCTATAAATTGAAATCTTTATTCAAAAGCAATATTGCCATAGACATTTTAAATCACGCAATGATCCTGTCAGTACTTGTAACTAAGATCGAAGCATACGCACCGTACCGAGAAATCCCTTTCCTTGTTAGAAATACTTATTGTAAGTCCAAAACGATACACGAATGCACGCTTAAAGGGAATCATAGAATCTCACAGGTAAGAAAAGCAATCTCATTGTCTACCTTTGAACTGATTTGGAACCAAGAGAAGAATCTGAGATATGATTTTTTGTGAGTGACACGTGAAGCTCTCCAATATATAGACTAGACCGTGGCACGGCCTTTTTCGGAGATCAATAATTTTGAAGTGTAATAACAAATCTAGACAAGAACGGAACCAAATAACTTCTGAGACCTCTTAAATTTGATCTCGAGTTCAGGAATTCGATTGACTAAGTATACCGTGAAGTGAACGTCCTTCGATAAGAAAAAATTGAGAAGAGGAAATGAGGAAAAAGATACAGCTGCCTCACACTATGCAATAATTGCGGGGGTGTTTCAAGTGAAAAAAAAATTACGATGGACTAGAATTTTCGTATAGATTTCCAGGAGAGAGAGAGAGAGAATAGTTTTGATGAATGTGGGCAGTAAGAATCATGCAATGGGTGATATTTACGAGACGTTCTTGGCTTGGGGCAGAGGTGACGATGCTCTCTGCTGGTGCAACGCCCAGACATAGTTTTTCCTTCAAATATGAGTTGGAGCGCCTCCTAACAGTATAAAAAAACCCCAGATGTTCTCTTTGCCGAACGATGATGAGAGGTGTTTTTTTTCGTCGGGGCTTACGGTAGGTGTTTTTCTTCGTCCGGGCATACGACAGGTGTTTTTCTTCGTCCGGGCATACGGCAGGTGTTTTTTTTCGTCCGGGGATACAGCAAACGTTACTTTTTAGCGGTGATCACGACCAAGTGTTATTTTTCGAGGCGGATACGGGAGAAGTGCTACTCTTTGACGCTTGATACATATCGTGTTACTTTTCGTCGCTGACTAACACGCAAGTGTTAGTCTTCGTCGCTTGATAGTATGCAAGTGTTTTTCTTCTTCGGGGGCGACAAAATAATGTGGAAAAGTCAGAAGTGTGTCAAAAATACTTCAGTTGGTGGTAGTCCCGTGTATCAAACCATCGTCCTGAATGAACTGTGCGCAGTGTGCACTCCCACGTTTTTTGTGTCATGGAATCAATAAGCAGCGTTGGGCAGAATGCGATCACTGCAAATCAGAAAATTGGAATGCGGGGGTATCGTACTAGGGATAACGTCTCATACAAATACATATCATATCTGCTCATGATCATAACCGCCCGACCTCGCGGAAGTTGAGGTGTAGTCATTGACACTCTCCTCTTTTCTTTCCAGCTCATGGAAGGGTGTATAAAGTCGTTCAATGGATTGACGATACTGGAGAGTCGCAATCAGCTTTGCTGGATGTCTTCGATGTCACAAGCGGAGAAGCTATCCAGGCGATGGAACTCTCCCGCAAACATGGAGCTATATACGTCACATCTGACCATAGAATCAAACAAATTGACCTCATGATGTGCACAAGACGTTATGACAATTGTTTGAGATGCGTCCACGATCCATATTGTGGATGGGATACAGATACGAAGACCTGCAAACCGTACAATCGAGGGTAAGCTAGAAATCTTCTCATCGTATCTGTGGACAGAGGCAATCGTGTGTAAGATTCTACTCGAGATCCAAAACTCGAGACCTTTCTCGTTCTTCCCATTCTCTAGGAGGGAAAAATGCATTAGCCTTGATAAGAGAGCTCCTGCTCTCCCCTGTGCGGAACTCACGGAAAGTTTGGTATATCCACTAGAACTTCTCCGACACACCGACCAGTTGGATACCACGTGAGCATTACCTCCGACTGGCCGGTACGTTTTGCGCTAGCACCCCGCCCTCCGTCGCTCCTTTGGCTTTTCTTCTTCACGATACTGATGGTGGCTGAAACGCACAGTGTGGTAAAACATCGATTTTGGGCCATGGATTGTATATGGGCGAATTTTCGATCGATTAACATGATTGAAGAGAGATTCTCTCCGTTTACCAACCCTCCAGCACTTGGCTGTCATGACCCGAACGGAGGGCTTGAGGTAACAAATATATTATTTAGTTCGTTGGGAACAGCTGACGGGCGGACTGCCCAGTTGCACCTACCTATTCTCTATTATCTAGTTGGGTCTCCTCTGGTGCAGATATGTGACGATATATATATATATATATACATCCATATAGCTATAAATACTGGGACGCCGATATGGATTCATAAAATCTGGGACGAAAAAGAGTATATTTTCCCAAATACTGGGATTTTTCCAAAAACGTGTAAAAATGGAAATTTTGGGTTGAAAGTATTTTTTTATTCAAACACTAAACCATCCCTCGTGGGAGATAACCGCCGAGGAGATAACAGACGTGTGCTTAGACTTCGTTTTGCGTTCAAAACACTAACCATCCCTCGTGGGAGATAACCGCCGAGGAGATAACAGACGTGTGCTTAGACTTCGTTTTGCGTTCAAAACACTAACCATTCCTCGTGGGAGATAACCGCCGAGGAGATAACAGAACTTTGCTTAGAAAGTGGTTTTTTTCAAAATATCACGAAATTTTCACGCGTCCCAGAAAATAGCAAAATATATTATTCGCCGCGTCCCAGAATTTATGAATCTAGAAGGACGCCTTCTGGGACGTCCCAGAATTTAGAACGCGTCCCAGAATTTGGCAAAATATCGCTGAAATGTATATATATATATATATATTTCTTTAACTAGAGATTCTGGGATATTCCGTGACAGCTTACTCCAATTTCTGGGACTTTTTCTAATTTCTGGGCCGTCCCAGAAGGCCTCCTTCTATTTTCACATATTCTGGGACGTCCTAGAATATGAGAATATTTGCCATATTTCCAATTTCTGGGACGCAATATATATATGAAAATTTTTTTCTTGAAAATATATATTTCGTCCCAGAATTTGACAATATATGATTAAATATCATATTTAGAACGTTCTGGGACTTTTTTTGTATATATTCTCTATTTCTGGGATAATATATTTCTCATATATATATGCATCCCACAAAATGAGGATATCAGTAATTTATCAGATATGAAGTGATTCGGGACGTTTTCCACATATATATACGATTTCTGGGACGTTTCTCATATATATTTTCAATTTCTGGGACGCTATATCTTTTTCCATATATTTCCCGGGATCAATATCTGAGGGTTCCCGCGAAACTTTCAAGTTTTGTGTAACTCCACTGTTGTACAGATATTGTGAGGTATTGATTCCTGAAAGAAGTGGCATGAGTATCTGCCATCACTCAATACGTTCTCTATTCGATTTTGCTGAGACATGCACCGGTTTGTCAACAGCAGACCGCAAACACCGATTTCAGGGTGTTTGCGTGCGGACTTTCGCTTTTTTTCAAAATTGATAGTACTGTAACAAAATGACCTAACCCTCAAAAATTCTGGTGAAATTATATGTTCATCCACTATGACTATATTTTCGAGAAAAATTTGTATCAGAGATGTGCGTGGCTTTGGCCGTAATGTTAGCCCTCATTTGTCGACGTAACTCAGTTTTGTGAAAACATTCCCTCTAGCTATAGTTTGCTAAAATGAAGAAGTACCTTGTCCCAAACGGAAATTATAGAAGGGGGATTTCGGAGTTCAAAACGAGACGAATCGAATCCCGTTTGGTTTCTATTTGTGCTATGATCCAGAAAAATTTCGCGGTGCTCCAAAACTTATGAAAATTTCGCGCCACTGGCTTCGAAAATCATTATTTCCGGAGGGCATGCTCAGCAAACGCAAGGCACAGGTTTGGAATGGTGTCCTCTTTCTCCTTTTATCACAAGAGGGGTATAAGAGCATTGTTAGAAATTGCCATTATGGGTCAGTATCTCTGTGAGAAGCTCAGGAAAAATATTTGATCTCTGAAAGTAAGCAAAATGAGCTTCTAAAAGTTATGGGATCGCGGATTTTTTCATGTTTCCGTGGTATACGACTGAAATATGAACGTAATAACACTACAGTATACTCCAGGAATTGAAATTAGACTGTCGCGACCGCATGATTTGTTGATGGAGATTTTCATCAAATTCCTGATAATTCAATGGAGACTTCTTCCCTAGAGTCAAGTCAGGCAAAATATAATTTCTAACAATCGTCTTAATGATGATTCGAGTTGAATCTATTCAACTAAAGTTGCTTCAGGAATGTTTCAAGTGTAAAATTCCGTAATTGTCGTTCTGAACTAGATATCTTGGGTTAGAAAACAGTGGCACCTTTTTTCACATGTTTCCAAGGTCTAGGAATCATATGAAACTCATTCCCAAGGTGTGCGAAGGAAAAAATTCTTTCCTATTTCAGATTCTTCAAACTTTCGCGAAAACCCTCATATAAGCTTTGAATATTGCGTGTATGAGATTTATTCAATCTTGATTTCGGAAGAATTCCTTAATTATCGAACAAGCTCATGATCTTCTGAACTGATCGCTGATGCGTAAGATCTATGCCCAATCGGTAACGCGATAAGTGCACCGGGCTCTTCGAGGCGGGTTTTCTTTACACAATAAAGTTTTCCCTTGCCTCACGGGTAAAATCGGGCGAATGCGAAGAGTTTACATAAACACACAGTACACTGACACACTGTTATCTCTCAGTTATACAAATGAGACCTGCCACTCTGCGAGTAGGTGAGTCCGTCACTGCGAGCAGTTTCACCCGTTGATGCCTTGAATAAAGGGTCACTGAAGGCCTTGAATAAAGGGTTCAGGTGCATTGTCAGAGTGTCTGAATAAGTCGTCTGATGCACGCGGGTGGGATCTGGGAGTAGCTGTCGGGAGGGCCCGGATAAACAAGGAGGGCACAGTGGCCATCTCTGGTGGGCTGTGCCGGGAAGTTCTCCGTATCAACCACGAGTACGAGGATCAAGAACAGAACACAGCTTGCGCTAGTCGTAACACAGTACACAGAATACAGTATCACCACACAGTAAAGCTGTATAGGCCTTCAAGGCCTCAATGCTTCGAATAAAAAAAAAAAAAAAAGCTTTGAATATTGCGTGTATGAGATTTATTTAATCTTGATTTCGGAAGAATTCCTTAATTATCGAACAAGCTCATGATCTTCTGAACTCGGCGAGGATGCGGTGGCTCAACCCAGCGATTCATGGTCATATTTTAGACCGAAGTACCGAACTGATCCCGAAATACGAAAAATTGGACCAGGACATCAGATTGGGACTATCAATCATCGGTGTGCGCTGTGGGTAGGAAGGATAGGGGCTCAGTTGAAGCTGGGTTATGAAAATGAGCCGCAAATGTCTGCAAAACATTATGGAGTTCGATCTCATCCTTCTCCATCTGAATTCGCTGGCACTTCATTCCCCTCCACGCTTGATCAAGAGCGATATCGCAGCGTAGGAGTAGACTCCAGCATTCATACTTAGAAGCAAATGTCACAATTTGTACAATTCTGTGATCACGTCATATTACCGTTACAAGAGTCATAATTTGGGGCAACTGGCGATTTTGACTAAAAACTTCCGAGAAAAATCTTTCCCCAACACTCTCAAATACTTCTGAAGTCTAAATTTTTCTATGAACCAGTAATACAAGATATGTTATGCGGGAGAATTTGATTTTTTGGTGTCACGCTGATTCAAGATCCACGCCTTAGCCTGTAGGCTTGAGAGAGATTGCTCAACAATCATGAAAATCCGATGAATGATCAATTGTACAACAAAGTATCGAAATCTGCTCTTCTGACGACTGTCCTTATCGGAGTAACAGAGCAAATGATAGTTGTTAGTGTATCACAATATTCTCGAAATGTTTACATTCGCCCTAATTTACAATCCTGTAATCGGGGCGGTGATTAGGAATGTAACTCTGGAAACGGCATTTGATTCAGGAGTGGGAAACCTATGAATCTAGCCAAGTATGATTGATGTCGTCAATTACTGATGACTGTAGTCACGGTGGAAGAAGACATTTTTCTCGCGTAATTCAGTTACAAATATGTCCCTTTGGCATGAGACATGGAAATCTCGACCCTGTTGCACTTAGAACTTCGTGTTACTTGATCTCTGGCGAAAGGCCTGCTTAAAGATGTCATTCCGATCTTATTATGCCAGTAAATCTCCAAGTAGCACGTAATTCCAATCGGACTTCTAATTATCTTCCTAATACTCCTTTCTAGTATCGGTCAACAGTATTGAGAATGTAAAAATATATTCACAGACATTTGAGGGTCACTAAATTCGATTCTGGAATGATTGATGCTGTACATATTGTTTGTTAAAGATCAACACAAAACACGATTTTGCTGAGGAAAAGTGTCTCCGCTGATTTCCAGTTAGAGTTGCTGAATCAGGTTCTAGTTGCATTATTGATCATCAACTTAATTGAGTGATTTGCTTCATTAATTTGTTCCCATGAGTAGAATACGAAATTGGCTGATGTCCCGGTGATGAATTCATTGATTGCTCGATACTGTGTCTCCATAGGCAAAAAATTCCCTCAACTCTTTTTTGCTCGGCAAACCGATCTACTAATGCTTCATTCTGCTTCTTGGGCCATGTTTGACCATCAGAATCACTGGTATCTTCCTGCAAGATAATCGTTGAAGGAAAAATGGGACTATCCGATAGTTCCGGTTGATGCTTTCATCGATTACTCAATACTGTCTCTGTATGAGAAAGAAATTTCCATGACCCGATGTCGCTCGACAATCAGATCTCCTACTGTTCTACTCTGCTCCTCGGTTCATGATCGACTTGGAAGATTACTTGCAACCTCCGGATCTTCCGCGCAAAACAATCGCTTGAGTAATAATCGGGGCTATCCCATATTTTCCGTAGATGCATTCATTGATTGCTCAATACTGTGTCTCCACGAGAGAGGAATATCCATTTCCCGATAATTCTCGTGAATTCGCTCTTTCTTTATCCCATTCTGCTCCTTGCTCCATGTTTGACCTGCAAAATCCTTCGCATCTTTCGGCTCCTCTGGGCACAATCATCATTCGAGGATGAACTCGGCAATCCGCTTTTCTGCTGTGCCATTCTGTTTCTTTGGCCATGATCCACCTCCAGGATTACTTACACCCTCGGGACTTTTCGGCCAAAGTCTCGACTTGCGAATAAATCGGGACTATCTAATAGTTCCCGGTGATGCCTCGACTGATTGCTAAATACTGCGCCTTCTTGGGAGAAGAATCTCTAAGTTTCGATGATGCTCGGAAATCCGCTTTTTTACTGTTCCACCCTACCTCTTTGGACATGATTGACCAGCAGAATCACTTTCATCCTCCAGATCCTCAGGCAAATTGTCCACTTGAGACGAACTTGGGACTGTTCCGTTGTTGTCGATGATGCACTCAACGTGCGCCTTGGCATGTCATAGATCATTATCTCAAAAGATCATTTACTAGTGTCATGGATGTTCGTTAATACATTTGGCATTCTAACTCAAAAACAAGACTCGATGGAACTTTACCGTGCTGCGACGTCACAGTGAGCCAGATAAATCCTTGATATTTCGAGACATCCCATTATCATTGATCAATATCGTCTCAATATCATTAGTCATGATTTCAAATCCCTTCTGTTCTTGGTGTGGAAAATATATTGGTTGATGCAATAGAGTTCATATTTCCATTTCGCTTTGATCGTAGTACATCTTTATAGGTTAGTTTTTCATTGAACTTTACATGTCTTGAGTTCAGGAATTTTCCAGTCTGCGGATGCCATAGCACGTAGCCAGATTTGGAATAACCGACGAGGAAAGTTTTGATGGCTCTTAGAGAACTTTGTTGCCGCTTTGGGAATCTTCACATAGGCTAAGCATCCAAACCTTCGAAGTTCATCCACATTCGATCGCTGATCAGGGGCAAACTTCTTCAGTGGTATTTCGAATCCAATACTAGCGTGTGGTGACCGATTGTATACATGTACAGCTACTTCTCGTGCTAGCATCCACATACTCTGGAGTAGAACAGAGTCGGTCAACAACGCTCTAATTTTACACGCAAGAGTTTTGTTGATTCTCTCTGCTGTGCCGTTGTGTTCCGGAGTATACGGTGGTGCAAAGTCTGCTTCGATCTTTTCTTCCTTCATAACCTCTAGAAACTTTCCGGCAGTGAATTCTAGTGCATTGTCACCTCTGATGTGGCTCACCTTTTTTTCTTTACCCAAAGTATTTCTCATTGAAACCAGGCATTTTACTAGACACGTTCCAGATTCACTCTTGTGTTTTATTGCATAAGATTTTGTGAATCTGGAGTAGTCATCTGTAAACGTGACTATGAATCTGTTTCCTCCAGGGAACGATTTTGGTGTCACTGGTCCCATTCCATCTACATGTATCCTTTTCATCGACTTTGTTGCCTTGCTTCTTTTCTCTTTGAAAGGTAGCTTTTCCATCTTGGCTAGAATGCACACTTCACAGTCCTCGATGGATTCGGGGAATGTGACCCCTTTTAGACAGATTTCGTCCTTCTTCAGTCTCTTGAGATATTCTAGTGACGCATGGCCTAGACGTTTATGCCAGAGCATACCCGGATCCATTTTTGATGATGTCTGTTTGACCTCAGTCTCAAATTGTTTGTTGAGCAAGTTACTGAAAACATCGTCATTGTGGTCTGCTTCTAGGTCTATAATCTTCTCATTGAAATTATTTTCGTCTAAATCCATGTCATCTAGTGAGTAAGACAAGTCACCGAGCTGGTTGAAAGAAAACGAGCCTGAAGCGGCGAGAGAAAAACGATAGCGCAGTAGTAAGAGTCGCTACGGCTTGGGGGCGCCACGTGACAGCGCTTGGATACAAAAGTGCTGGAGTCTCTATTGCCGCCGCAGAGAACTCAACAGGAGCAATACCAATTTTTCCTCTGACTGAAAAAGCAATGTGCAGACAAGACAACCCATTGTTATCCGTTACATTGTTTACAAAATTTTCAAAATTAGTCAGAATTTTTTCAACTACTCTTGGCAAATTCTTGTGAAATGCAATATGGAGAGCTGTTTCACCTCTACTATTTTGTGTGGTAAAGTCCGCACCTTGATTCAAAAGACTCAAGGCAGTAGCTTCTAGTCCCTTAGTCACAGCCTTATGCAGATCTGAGTTTCCTGCTTCGAGATCAAGAAAGAATTGTAGATACATCTTAGAAGTCACTGGGAAGATGGAAGATGATGAACTTTGATATATTTCTTGAATTATGTTAGTTTGAATCATAAAGCAGTGAGTCTTTACCTCTGATGATTGGCCCAAATGACAGTCCAAATTATTGACCCAAGTTCATGAAATGAATAAGCATTGTTTCTAGTCAACTTGTTTGATATCCATATGAAACCGCTGGACTCGAAAAGTTATTATTAACACGTTCGCTGCGGAGGCTGAAATCAGTGATCTGTCCCCAGATGCGGCGGGGCCCACCGGTGGGCCCCGCCCAATGTTATTTCCCATAAGGCCGAAATTCTCAGCACTGGGGGAAAGACACGCGGGGCCCACCGGTGGGCCCCGCCGCAGCGAACGTGTTAATGACAATCGCAGTGGATAGACAAAAGTTCAGAACACGAAGTTCAGGAATGCTTCAAACGTCTCGCACACACTTGTTTTACACAAGCGGGCCCACTCTGCAATGAATCCATCGAGACCACGATCCTAAAAGAAAGGTCTGCTGACTCACATGGACCCTATTGAAAAAAATCATGTAATGCGCGTGACATAAAATCATGATGTCACGCTGTCTAGAAAACATGAGTAATGAACTTGTCAATTCGTGCCATGAGTCGGAAGGAGTGATATGACATATGAAACGTTCTTATGAACATCTGCATGAACTTTTGACATGAATTTTCGTCATGAGTTTCCAGATATTCCGCGGCCCGAGTCATGTCATGGGCAGTTGTCATGGGACTTTGTCATGAATTTTTGTCACGAATTCACAAATGTTTGATGTGCTCTGAGGCATGTCATGGGACCTTGTCATGATCTTTCGTCATGTTTTTCTCAAAATTTGTTACTAGATCGTGACTAAAGAAGCCAGTTGTATGGGCAAAGAGTTTATTAATAAGGGTCGACCAATAAAAAACGAAGAAAACATCGAGGACGACTTTCCCCGTTTTCGGAAAATCCGGCCGAGACTGGGACAGGAACCCAAGATCTTTCGATCAAGAGTCCGACACCTTACCTTGTGGCCAGCAAATTGTCCGCTACCGTGAAATTGAGAGATAACTGATCATTGAGAAGCAAAGTCTTACCGCGATTCGCCTTCTTACTGTTCGATTCTGCTCTTTGACCAATTCTGACCTAGAGAATCATTTGAATTCTCGGCCTAGCCGACGAGAGACTCGAATTCCGAAACCATCAATACACTAATGAATCTCGGTGATGCAACGGTATATCTCTCAAAACTCGATCTTCAGGGAGCGTGAGTCCTCTAAGGCCATTGCTCACCACGATCCGCCGGTTCACTATTCCATCCTGATCTTTGGGCCCTATCACACCCGAAAGATTGCTCCGAACCCCCCGGCTGAGCCGTTGCGCATGTCCACTTGGAGTTCAATCGAGAGCGTCCTGCAGTCCTCGTCGATGCGATCAAGCATCACTGTAGTACATGGGCCAGAGGAGCACTATCCACGACACCCGAATATTTCCGGTAGTTCGCCCTTTTACTGTTCCATCTTGCTCTCTGGGCGACATTTGATCCGGAGTATCATTCCGACACCTTCAAGAAGGCCAATGCACATGTCTTGTTGGGGACCAATGGAGACGATCTCGTCGTAATAAACCTGGCGCGCTCTGAATGTCTGGATCTCAAGCTCTCAATCTGGAATCTGCTTGAAGGAGGCATCGAAAGAACTCAATGGCCAACTGTCTCGGGAAATTTGCTATCGTGTGAGTGCAGTTAGCGATACCTCTAGACCCTGTTAAAGATTTCATGCAAAATCTTCGACAGGATATGTTGAACCTGTGTATACGACCGTGTTTATAGTGTATCTGGATGTGCCTCGACATGCATAGTGTAGTTGTATATTTTGAGATCTTCGCACATTTTGGTTTTGGGATCGATGGATATGGTAGAATTATGAGTAAGGGAATCAATTCATCGAACCTTCCTTCATCCTTCGACCCACAATGCCCTGATGGTAGTATCTTGGCACACTCGAAAAAGGCAATGTTACTTTGCGAGCCTGGCCAAGAATGGAAAATTGTTTTTGAAATGGTTTGAGCAAAATTTCCTGTATTTTTTGTAAATATTGTAGCGCCATTATTCCGTCCAACCTGATGATCAATGACTTGGAAAATATTCTATTTTAGATTTTCCTAAGATATTTTGAAATGGAAAAACGATTTTAATTGATCGATTGCAAGAACCTATTTGAGTACATGATTTTTGGAGAATGATTTCGAGGATGATTTTTTGGCCGGTTGAACCACACTGTATTTAAACAATTGCTATTGCTGCGGAAATGTTAATATCAGAATATTCCACTATGTAAAGGGAAAATGATAAAGATTCTGCGATGAGCAAGTCAACCCCGACCGATCTCACCTATCTAGCAACTAAGCGAAACATTCCCGATAAAACTGGAGTCGAAGAAGTTCCGTTATCGGCAATCGCGAGATACAACGGTACCAAGCTCGACGACTTCCCGCCAATGGATCAACTCGTACACTCCTCTCTAGTATCATCAAGTCGATGGTAGCATGGGATTCACTGGGTCGGAAACATGTGTGACGATCAACTCACGCATGATGCGGGAGTGCATCCGCCCGAATTTCCGTAGCCAGCGAATGGAGACCTTCCCGCAAATTTTCGGTGAGTCTTGAAAGGGTACGACTTTCATAGGCATTCTGAAGAGAAAAAGACGTTCCAACCGATTTCACCGATCTAGCAACTAAGCAGAACATTGCCCAATCAACTGAGGTCGAACATGTACCGGTGTTGGCGATAGCGAGATCCAACAGTAGCAAGCTCGACTACTTCCCGTCCATGAATCTAATGTGCTCTCCTCTCTACTATCATAGAGTCGATGATAGCATGGGATTCACTGGGGTAGGAAGACGAGTCACGATCGCCTCATACATGACGCGGGCGTGCATCAACCCGAAATCTTATATTCAGCGACCGGAAATCTTCTTCCAAATCTTTCGTAAGCTCTGTGAGTTAGCATTCTTATAGAGATCCTGAATAGAGTCCACGGTTAGCGACCGATATCTTCGATCTAGCATTTGAGCAAATATTGCCCAATCAACTGTGGTCGAAAATGCTCCGGTAATGGCAGTCGCGAGATCCAACGGTGGCAAGCTCGACTACATCCCGTCAATTAATCGACTCGTTCTCTCATCTCAAGTATCATCGAGCCGTTGGTAGAGTGCGATTGACTGGGTGGGAAAAATGAGTCACAATCACCTCATGCATGATCAGGTTATGCATCGGCCCAAATTTCCGTCACCAGCGACCGGAGATCTTTCCGCAAATTTTCCGTATGCCTTGAGAGGGGACGATTCACTTATCCGGACTCCTGCTAAGGCTATATTCAGACTTGGAGATCAATTGCATCATTCATTTCATCCGGGCGAAATGCCCACTTGCGAAGGAACCCGGACAAGCCAGATATTACCGGGATGCACTAGTCGATCTTTCAATACTGTCTTCGAATCGGAGGAAAATTCCCACTACTCGATTAGGCTCGGCATTCCATGCTCCTATTGTTCTATTCCGCTCGTCAGGCAGTAATCAAGCTAGAAATTCGCATGCATTGGTCGGAGCTCTCGAGAGAGATATCATTTCGAGGGAGACTCGGGATATGCTTACTACCCGGTTGGAATCGTCGACTGTTCCATACTGTCCCTCTATGAGAGGAAAATTCCAAAGAGTCGATCTTCTTGGCAAACCGCTCTTTTAGTATTCTATTTTGCTCTACGGTCCATGCTGATTATGAAAAATCACATACAGTGTTTGGATCTTGTGGGGAAGGAGTTGAGTCAAAGGCGAGTCAAGACGAGATTACAGTTTCCTGTCGGAATCGTCGATTTACCAATACTGGCTCTCCATGGGGAAAAACTTCCACTGTTCGATTTTTTTGGAAATGCACTCTTTTACTCTTCTATCCTGCTTCTCAGTCCATGCTGAGCCGGAAAAATTTCATTCATTAATGAGTTTTTCCAAAGGAGCTGTCCACGTGAAGAAGAGTTGTGAGACGAGCTTATAAGGCCTGAGTCGGTCGGAAACGTCTCTCCGAGGGAGATATTTACTAATTGAACTTCTTCGGCGAACCGTTCTCATACTGTTCCTTTCTCCTGCTTGGTCCATGTTCAACTTCGAAAATCACTTGCCTCGTTTATTCTATTCGGGAGAAACATCACGAGAAGGGATCGGGACGATGAGATGATGACTGGGTTGCTCCTTCCGATTTCGCCATAATGTCATTTGCATGGGAGAAAAATTCTTACTACTCGATTAGATTCGGCATTCCGCTCTTCCACTGTTCCGATCTGCTCATCAAGGCATGCTGAACCTGAAAAATCTCATACATCAATCGGTTTCTCCGAGAAAGATGTCCTTTTTGGCTTGAGGCAAAATTGGGACGAGCTTATAGTGCCTGCCCTGTTAAAAACAATCTTCAAAGAAAGATCCAATTGGATCAAATCTTGGATAATCGTGATCCAATTTGATCAAATAATGTAATGCTCTTTGATCCAACCTTGATCAAATGTTGGATTTGAGGAGCAAAATTCGTCTGCCTCGCACTTGCGCGTGGCGATCCTGATGCGCTGTATTGGAATGAGATATTGCATTATGTTCTTCTGATTGAGCGTGTTGTTTCGGAAGGATTTTGGGAAAAATTTGTGTGTTAGGTCGCTTCATCACTCACGTTATGAGATCATTAATTTTGCTAATCTCGTAGTCCACCTCCAAGGAGCAGATACATGAGATCAATTATCATAATTGAGGTTATGTTGACAACCTCAACAGCTTGATCTTTCTTTATCGGCGTCTTGAATTCTTGAAGTGCAGATTATGTGATGAGTTATAATCTGGATTGTCTGATAACAAGACAGATGTAGCGAGTCGTTAGACTGTATGAACATTCGTTTTAAAAAAAATCGGAAACGACATCCACGGTAACGCTTACGCACGATAACTTACATTTCGGACAGTGTGCAGTGCACAAGTCCGGCAGACGAATTTCGGTACCCAAATCCAACATTTGATCAAAGTTGGATCAAATAGCATTACATTTTTGATCCAACCTGGATCCAGGATTTGATCCACTTGGATGTTTTGATCCAAGTTTTGGAAGATATTTTTAACAGGGTGAGCTCCTCTCGTCTATCGCTCAGGAATTTCTTCCCAAGGGAAATTTATATCACTCTATCCTCTTCGCCAATCCTCTCTTCGTGTCCGGACCTGCTGCTTAGGCCATGTTCAACCCTCGAAATCACTCGCATCTTTCATCCCACCCGGGACGGATATCCACTTAAGAGGGATTCGGGACGATTGGGTGATGACCGGGTTGCACTTGTCGAATCCGCAATACTGTATTCCCATAGATGGGAAAGCTTCTACTACTCGATGCGGTTCGGCATTCCGCTCTTTTACTTTTCCATTCTGCCTCTCAGGCCGCGTAGAACGTAGAAATTTACATGCATTGTTCGGGTTCTCCGAGTGAACTGTGCACTCGAGGATCATTGAGGACGAGCTTATCAGGCTTTGGTTGAACTCGTCTATTACTGAATGATGTCTCAGCAAGGGAAATTCTTCCTCCCGGTTTTCTCCGGGAATCCATTCTCGCACTTCCCCGTTCTCCTGCTAAGGGTATATTTGAACTTGGAAATCACTTGTTTCATTCATTCCATCCGGGGGAAAAGTCCTCTCATTGAAGAACCCGGGCATGGCAATGATTGCTGGGTTGTACTTATCGATCTTTCAAATTTGTCTTTGATCAAGGAGAATCTCCACCACTCGATTACATTCGGCATTCCGCACTTCTATTGTTCCATTCTGCTTGTCAGGCGATGCTCAAACTAGAAATCCTTATGCATTGGTCGGATTCTTCGACCTTATGATGACTGGGCTGCTTATTTCGATTCTGCAATAGAGTCTTTACATGGGAGAAAAATTCTCACTACTCGATTAGGCTCAGCATCCTGCTCTTTCACTGTTCCATCTTGCTCGTCAGGCTATGCTGAACCTGAAAAGCTTCGTACATCGTACGTATTCTCCGAGGAAGATATCCACTGTAAGTAGGATCGGGACCAGCTGAATGCGCCTGGATTGCACTCGTCTATTGCTCAACAACATGTCTCCGAGGAAAATCTGTATTACTCTCCTTTCTTCGCCAGTCGTCTCTCCCTATCCCACTCTTTTGCTGGAGCCATGTTCATCCTTGTGAATTTCTTGAATTT
Organism: Eretmocerus hayati; assembly: GCA_029851415.1. Classification (NCBI taxonomy): domain Eukaryota; kingdom Metazoa; phylum Arthropoda; class Insecta; order Hymenoptera; family Aphelinidae; genus Eretmocerus; species Eretmocerus hayati. The sequence goes on from CM056743.1 coordinate 111,087,833, forward strand.
TTCATCCCATCCGGCAAGGACGTCCAATCAAGCTGGAATCGGCATGAAGGGATGATTACCAGGTTGCGCTTGTTGATTCATCAATACTGTCTTCGCATCTGAGGAGAATCCTCACTACTTGCTCTTGTTCGGCATTCCACTCTCTTACTGTTCTATTCTGCTCGTCAGGCTATGCTCATTCTAGGAATCCACATGCAGTTATTTAATCCCCCGAAATGATGTCCATTTAAGGAAGAATCCGGTCGAGCTAGCTCACGATCTCGTTAGGAATCGTGGGGTGCTCAATACTGTCTCTCCACGGGCAAAAGTTTTTCTCGACTTGATTGACTCGGGAACCCGCTCTTCCACTGTCCCATCTTGTTAAAGAGTCCATGCTGAACCTGAAATATCACATACATCGTTCGGTTATCCAGGCGAGTCGACCACTTGAGGAAAAATCCGAACATACTTATAAGGTCCGGGATGCAGTCGTCCGCTGCTGTTCAGAAATGCTTCTCCAAGAAAGTCTCTCACTCCTCGATTCTCCTCGGCAGCCCACTCTCTCATTGACCCGGTCTCCTGCTGCATCGATGTTAAAACTTGAAAATCACATGCATCATTCATTCCATCCGGTGGAAATATCCACTCGTGATGGAACCTGGACAGCCCAAATATTACTGGGATGCACTAGTCGAACTTTCAATACTGTCTTCGAATCGGAGGAAAATTCCCACTACTCGATTGTGCTCGGCATCCGCGCTCCTATTATTCCATTCCGCTCGTCAGGCGATGATCAAAGTAGTAATCTTCATGCATTGGTCGGATTTTTCGAGCGGATGATGACCGGGCTTCCCATCTCGATTCCGCAATAGACTCTTTACATGGGAGAGAAATTCTCAATACTCGATTAGGCTCAGCATTCTGCTCTTTTACTGTTCCATTTTGCTCATCAGGCCATGCTGAGCCTGAAAGATTACGTACATTGTACATACTCTCCGAGTAAGATGTCTGCCCTAAGTGAAAATGGGACCAGTGAACATGCTTGGATTGCCAGGCTGCACTTGTTGATTTCTCAATACCGTCTCTGCATTCGAAGAGAAAACCCACTACCCGGTTTTGCTCGGCATTCCGTTCTTCTACTGTTCTATCTTGTTTGTCTGGCCATACACATCCTAGGAATCCACATGCATTACTCGGACTCCCCAAAGAAGATTTCCTCTAAAGAAGAATCAGGACGAGTTAGCTCTCAGTCTCGGTTGGAATCATGGGGTTCTCAATGAGGCTATAGCAGGGAAACGTCCACCGGGGCAGCGGTGATGCCAATAAGCTCCTCAACACATGGATTTTGCCCGTCCATTTACGTCAGTGTGGGCAGGTGTGAGTCGGGGTGAGAGAGTAAGCGGGAGGTATCACCGACGCACACGGACAGTGGTATTTCATGTATCACGCTTCTGCGCCCTTAGCGGACGTTTTTCGCTAGAACCTTATTCTGTCTTTCCATAAGGGAAAATGTTTCTGGACTCGATTGACTCGGGAACCCGCTTTTCCACTATTCCATCCTGCTCTTCATTCCATGCTGAGCCTGAAATATCACATACATCGTTCGGATTATCCGGGGGGGGGGGTGTCCACTTGAGGGAATCTCGGGAAATTCATAGTGGCCGAGATGCGGTTGTCCACTTACTGAATAGTGGCTCACCAAGCTAATCTCGCGCTACTCGATACTCCTCGGCAATCCGCTCTCTTACTGTTCCATTCTCCTGCTCAGGCCATGACCAAACTACGGGAACACTCGCATCACTCAGTCCATCCAGGGAAATGTCCACTCGACGAGAAATCAGGAGGAGTGGGTGATTACCGGGTTGCACCTGTTGGTTACGCAATACTGTCTTGCCGTAGGAGAGAAATTTCTAGTACTCGATGTAGCTCAGCATTCCGCTCTTTTACTGTTCCATTCTGTTCCTGATCGCAAGTAGAACGTCGAATTTCATATGCATTCTTCGGATTCCCCGAGAAAGCTATTTACTTGAGAGATATCCGAGACGGCCTCATAGTGCCTACATTGCACTCATCTACTGCTCTATGATGTTCCCCCGAGTAAAATTCGTTCCCCCCATTTCACCTCGGAAATCCATTCTCTCACTAATCTGAACTCCTGCTAAGGCTATATTCAGACTTGGAAATCAATTGCATCATTCATACCATCCGGAGGGAATGTCCACTCATTAAGGAACCCGGTCAGACCAATGATTACTGCGTTGCACTTGTTGATCTTTCACTACTGTCTTCGAATTGGAGGGAAATTGCCACTACTCGATTGTGCCTGGCATTCCGCGTTTCTACTGTTCTATTCTGCTCGTCAAACGATAATCAATCTAGAAATTCACATGCTTTGGACGGATACCCCGAGAATGATACCATTTCGCGGAAGACTCAGGACGTGCGTACATCATCCGGTTGAAATCGTCGATCGCTCCATGCTGTCCCTCCATGAGAGGAAAATTCCAACGATTCGATTTTGTCGGCAATCCGCTCTTCGAGTGTTCCATTCTACTTCTCAGCCCTTGCTGAACCTGGGGAGTCACATGCATCGTATGAATTCTCCAAGGAAGTGAATCACTTGGGGAAAAATTGGGAAGAGCTCATGGTGCCTGAGTTCCCCTCGTCCATTACTTAATGATGACTCTCCGAGGAAAATATGTGAGACTTAATTTTCTACCTCAATCCGCTCTCTTACCGTCCTGTCGTGCTCCTCAAGTCATACAGATTATGAAAAACTACATACGTAGGTCGGATTCTCCGAGGTAGAAGTCCCGTCAAGGGCGAGTTAGGACGAGACTACAATTTTCGGTTGGAATGGTTGATTGCCCAATACTGGTCCTCCATGAGAGAAAAGTCCTACGACTCGATTTTTTCGGCAATACACTCTTTTACTGTCCCATCCTGCTTCTCAGTCCATGCTGGGCCTGATGAATTACATTCATCAATCGGATTCTCCGAGAGAGCTGTCCATATGGGGAAGAATCGGGACAAGCTTATGGTGCCTCATCAGTCGCACTCGTCGATTGTTCAATAATGTTTCTCCGAGTAGAATATTTCGTACCCGATTTTCTGCGGTGAACCGCTCTGATACTGTCCCTTTCTCCTGCTTAGGTCATGTTCAATTTCGGAAATCACTTGCCTCGTTCATTTTATTCGGGAAAAATAACACAAGAAGGATTCGGGACGAGCGGATGATGACCGGGTTGCTCTTCTCAATTTCGCAATACTGTATTTACATGGGAGAAAAATCCTCACTACTCGATTTGGCTTAGCATCCCGCTCTTTCACTGTGCCATTCTGCTCATCAGGCCACGCTGAACCTGAAAAATCTCGTACATCGTTCGTATTCTCCGAGGGACATGTCCACTCTAGGTGAAATTGGGACCAGCTCATAGTGCCTGCATTGCGCTCGTCTATTACTCAACAATGTCTCTCAGGGGAAAATTTGTATTACTCCATTTTCTTCGCCAGTCCTCTCTCCCTGTTCCACTTCCTTGCTTAGGCCCTGTTCATCCTTGGGAATCACTTGGATTTTCCCTCCCATCCGGGAAGAATGTCTACTCAAGGAGGAATCGGGGCGAGCGAATGATTACCAGGCTGTCCTCGTTGATCAGGGTGTGCCAAAAAACTTCTATCCCAAAAATTGCTCAGCTTTAGTCGGGATTCACTGTTTTTGGAGGAGAAAGTATGAAAAAAAATTTCGATGCGCGCTCAAACTCGAGTTTTTCAGGTGGAGCAAGAGCCTTGAAGTTTGGATAGAAAATGCATGGGAAACGCTAAGAAAGACATCCCTCATTCTCTCCAAGTTAGTATTTCCATGAACATAACGTTATAAATGGTGCGCGGGCACTCCCATCTAATTTTTTAAAGGTTCTCCTACAGCCTCCTAATAGTATATTACCGTACTGAGCGCGGTAGCCGATTTTGGGCACTAGGACAGTTTGTCTATCGAGCGAAGCGAGACAGACATGTCCTCCAGTGCCCAAAATGGGCTTGCAAGCGAGGTGCGGATATATTTTTCCATTACGAGAACCCTAAAATCCTATTTAAACGCGGCATTTTTAGGTTAGAGTAATGAAAACACGATTACAGTGATTGAAGGGAGCGAGGATGCGTCAGAAACTGGGCTTGAGTTCTCCGTATTAGCCATTTATCATCATTTTTCATGAAATTCCGCATTTTCCACTAGTTTACATCTCAAGTCCGATGCATCATGGCTACTTGGAACCACCGTTATCATCATCAATGAGTCGAAATGCCTCGAAAAAAGTGAAGGAAAAAAGGACTGCCCGCGCACCATTCATAACGTTATACCCACGAAAACACTGATTTGGACAGACCGAGAGAACTCTTAGATACCGTTTTCCACGCATTTTCTATCAAAACTCCAAGGCTCCTGCTCCACCTGAAAAACTCGTCTTTGAGCATGCAGCAAAATTATTTTCATACTTTCTCACCTTGAGACAGTGAATCCCGACTAATGCAAAGCAATTTTCGGGAAAAATGTTTTTTCGGTCCACCCTATTGTTGATTCCTCAATACTATCTTTGCATTCGAGGAGAATTCCCACTACTCGATTTTGCTCCGCATTCCGCTTTTCTACTGTTCTATACTACTCCTCAGGCCATGCTCATCGTGGGAATCCTTATGCATTAGTCGAATTCCCCGAAGAACATGTTCACTCGAGGTAGAATTAAAACGTGTTTACATCGCCAGGTTGAAATCGTCGATTGCTCCATACTGTCTCCTTAAAAGGAAAATTCTGATGACTCGATTGTCTTGGCAATCCGCTCTTTTAGTTTCCCACTCTGCTCTTCAGTCCATACTGAACCCAAAGAATTACATACATTGTTCCAATCCTCCGACGAAGTTGTCTTTTTGGGGAATAATTGGGACGAGGCAATAGTGCCTGAGTTGCATTCATCTCTTGCTCGATAATGCCTCTCCGAGAAGAATTCGTGGGACTCGACTTTCTTCGCCAATTCGCTCTCTTATTGTTCCACTCAACTGCTTAGACTATGTATGTTCCACCTTGGAAATCACTTGCATGGCTCATTCAGTCCGAGAAGACTGACCACTCAAGGAGGAATCGGGACGAAAGGATGATTATCCGGTTGCTCTATCGATATCTCAATACTGTCTTTCCATGAGCGAAAAGTTCCTACCCTGGTGAAAATATTTGACTCGAATAGTAGACTCTAATATTCGAGTCGAATATTAGACTCAGAATTTGGTGCATTTATTCGAGTCAAATATTAGAGTCTATTATTAGAGTCAACTTTTGGAGAATTAATGGAATCGACTCAGCCTCATCATCTACTGTTCTCGACTTTTCTACGCCAATGCATAGACGGAAAAAAGGAAAAAAGAAACATTTGGAGCATATTCCTTGGTTTCGATGATTTGGCCGACACCGAGGCACGAACCCAAGATCCTTTGATTAGAAGTCCGACACTCACGCCGCGCGGCCAACGCGACGTGTTACGATTATAGTGATATCTGACGTTTAGGTTTTCATGGGAGTGGATACACAGAAGGATGTACAAAAAACTATAACTAATAAGCACTCGGATTTGATTACACAGCAGTCCACTCCTGGATTAGGTAAAAAAAACGATTCAATGCATTTTAGCAAACTTTTCTGCAACAAAGTGCAATATTAATCATGCACAGATCAATCATGGAAGAATCCTTATTCAATTCCATTACATAAGCAAGCACCGCTTAAGTGCATTTTGAACATAACGAGCAATGCTGATACGAAAAAAAGTAGGGCACGGGCTTTGTCTTGCCGTTCAAAAATTTTCATTGCAGGATGATTCGAAAAAAAAAGAATATCAGCATGATCAATAGAGAAAAAAATGAAAAAAACCTGCCCGACCGTGACTCGAACCCAGACCGGCAAAAAGAGAATGCAAGCACGCTATCCGATTGGCTACGGCCACTTCTCGCCTCGATAGTTTCAAAAGCCCTAAATAAACCGCGAGCCCCCAAAGGGGGCTTGGGATTTGAGTTCAAGAACGAGATTTATTCTCAGGCTAATGTACAAGATATCGGATGATCTAGACTTTAGCTGAATCATCCTTGACAATGCAGCATTTTTTGAGCTGGGTTTTCCAGATGACTGCGGACTGTCTAATCAGCTACATTCCCAAAGCAGACGGCTGGCGCCCGCGCGCTTACCTAATGGGCCGGCCATATTGGTTTCTGGGCGGCAGAGTAGGGGAAATCACTCCTCACCGGAGGTATGGGTGCGCGGCTTGGAGTAAGCAGACCTATCTTTTATGCCCGTGTCCGCCACTGAGTCGGCAGACCTTACTTTTAGGATCGTGGTTTTGCTGTACGGAGTCGGTGCCCAGACCACCTAGTGGAAACTGGGGGAAAAAAAGTCCGAGGAAAAATCTGAAAAAATTCGCCCCAAGGGCCTCGACAGAAAGTGCTTACTTTCTCTTTTTCCCTTTTTCGCTTTTTCCCCTCCCGTGTATAAGCATAGGCACACCCTATTGAAAAAAATTATGTCATGTACATGACATAAAAACATGATATCACGTTTTTTCGAAAAACCACATCACGATCTTGGACATTCATGACATAAGTCCATGATCAACTTCATGTCATGGAAACGTGTCATGATCATATGTCATATGTGCCATAGTTTTATGTCACGAATTTTCGTCATGATTTCCCGAATTTCCCGCGCATGTTACGGGACTTTGTCATAATTATTTGTCACGATTTTCTGGATTCTTACGTAAAGCGAGGCATGTCATGTGACTTTGTCAAGATCTTTGTCACGTTTTGCCAGATTTTTTCCTAAAACGCAACTGAAAGATCCAGTGCATGGACAAAAAAATTATCAATAACAGTCGACCATAAAAAAAAAAGTCACGAGAATGTTTCGGTGGTGACGAACTTTGCCGACACCGGGATTCGAACCCATCCACTGTCGGATGTGTCCGATTCGAAGTCCAACAACTTACCGTCGTGGCCAGCGAGGAAGGTTAGAGTACTGTCGGTAAAAGGCTCTCTTGAGATGCGGATCGCTATAGCCGTTAGTATATAGGCCACATATAGGCGTTTTGATGCTCATTCGTTGATCTAATCATGACGAGCAGAATATTTTTGCCGCTCGCAGACGAGCAAGCGGACGCTGTTTGCAAACTTTGGATTCTTCTCCAGCTTTGCTCAAAAAACTTTGTCAACTGCGTCCGCTCGCTCGTCTGCGAGCGGCAAAAATATTCTGCTCGTCATGATTAGATCAACGAATGAGCATCAAAACGCCTATCCGCGCTGTCCGCGCTGTAAAGGGTCGCCATTTTGACCGCCATATGCAGGATTTTATAAACTGTGGCGCGTCATACTTGAGCGGTATACCTCAGCGTATTACCAGATTATCATGAAATTAAGGACGTATAACATATTTTCCTCTCATCTTGGTACGGTAAAAATGAGTGTAATTGGTGGCAATTCAAAAAAATGAACATTAATTAATGGAGAGCAACAAATTTGCATAACAAATCTCAATATGCTTTGTATTCATTAACAGGGGGTTTCTCAATTTTTTAAAGGAGGATTGTGCTTATTCTAGTCTTCCATCCATTTCCTTGATATTTTCCATGAGTATTTTCAAAGTTTCACAAAAATCAACTACAACTGCTCCACGTCTGGGCCTTTATTGGGTTCTGGATATTCACACCCAACAAACTAACAGGAGTGAAGCAGTTGTAGTTGAATTTTGTAGAATTTTGAAAATTCTCATAGGAAGTACCAAGGCGACTGATGGAAGACTAGAATGAGCACAATCCTCCTTTAAAAAATTGAGAAACCCACTACTACTACCCACTACTACCCATTGTTCATGAATACAAAGCATATTGAGATTCGTTATGCAAATTTGTTGCTCTCCATTAATTAATGTTCATTTTTTTGAATTACCACCAATTACACTCATTTTCACCGTACCAAGATGAGAGGAAAATATGTCATACGTCCTTAATTTCATGATAATCTGGTAATACGCTGAGGTATACCGCTCAAGTATGACGCGCCACAGTTTAAAAATCCTGCATATGGCGGCCAACATGGCGACCCTTTACAGGGCGGATAATGTGGTCTTATATACTAACGGCTATAGCTTTCATTGCCTACAATATGGTATCATAAGGAACAATCCAAATATTATAACCACTCCCCGGGATGCAAAATAATGGAAAAAAATACAAAATTTTTCACTATTTTGTTATTGTAATTTTTTCCACACCCCTGGAGTTGTTCCATTTTATGGGGGGTTGTTCACTAGGGTGTTCCGCACCCAAGAAAAAATAAAACCATCCTTTAGCAGTCATGTCGAAAACGGATCGATTCTGAGCTAGAATTACTGGCCTATCGTCCGAAGAGCAGAACCGAAACGTGAAAGAGCAGATTCCGAGCAATGTTGAGCAGTAAAAACTTCTCGCCTATGCAGGGACAGCATTGGAATTCTACGAATACAACCTCGTAATTGAACGCTTGTCTCGGATCCTTCTCGAGTGGACAGTTTGTCTGGATGAGATGATTGATGCAAGCTATTCCTGAGGATAAAAATGGCCCAAGCAAAGGAGTGGAACAGTGAAAGAGTGAATTGCCGGAGAAAAGGGAGTAGTTGGACTTTCTCTAGGAAAAGCATCATTGGGCGATGGACGAGTGCAACTTAGGTTTCTTGAAAGCGTCCTAAGTCTCCCTGGAGTGACCATCTTCCTCGAAGAATCCGAACAGTCTATGTAGATTCTCAGGTTGAGCACGAATCAAAAAGCAAATGGAATAGTAAAAGAGCGGATTTCCGGGTAAATCGAGTCGCGAAACATCCCCCCTCATGAAGAGATAGTATTGAGCGACCGAGGATTTCAACCGAGTCTGTGAGCTAGTCCTGATCCTCCCTCGGGAAGACGACTTTCTCGGGGAATCTAGACAATGCATGTTAACTTCTGCATCAAACTTGGACCGACGAGCAGAATGGGACAGTAGGAGAGCGGGATGCAAAGCAAAACTTAGTGATAGTAGATTTCACCCATGCAAAGACAGTATTGAGGAATTGATAACTGCAACCCGTGATCATCCGTCTTCTCCGACTCCTCCTTGGGTGAACAATTTTTCGGATGAAATGAACGATGCAATGAATTTCTGAGGAAGAACATTGCCTGAGCAAGTGAACGGAACAGTAAGAGAGTATAGTGCCGTTAGAAATCGGGTGGTAGAAATTTTTCCCGGAGAGGAAGTATCGAGCAATGGACCAGTGCAACCCAGGCACTTTCAGCCCGGCCCAGTGTTCCCCCAAGTGTATATCTTCCCCGGAGAATCAGAACGTTCCAAGTGGAATTCTTGGTTGAGCAGACAGAAGAACCGAATGAAACATTGAAAAGGGACGCAAGCTGAGTAGATCGAGTCAAGAACCATTCTACTCTATGAAGAGACGATATTCAGCAATCGACGATTTCAACTGGGTACTATCACGGCGTAGTCTTCCATGAGTGGCAATCCCTTTCGAAGAATTCGAACAATGCAGGTCGATTCCTCAGTTGAGCGTGGCCTCGAGAGAGGAATTGACGACTGAAAAAGTCGCTTGCTAAGCAACGTCGAGAGGTAGAAATGCTACTCCCATGCAGAGACAGCATCGAGAATTCGAGAAGTGCAACCCGGCAATCGACCGCTTGTCCCGATTCTTCGTTGAAAAGATAATCCACCCGGATGAAGTGAACGATCGAGGGAATCCCTAAGGTTGATCATGGCCTCATCGAAAGAATGGAACAGTAAGACAGTGGATTGCCGAACAGGATCGAGAATTCTATATTCATCTCGAAAAGGCATCATTTAGCAATTGACGAGGGCAACTTGATTCTGTAAAAGCGTCCTATTCCCCACTTGATGAGACATCTTTCACGAAGAATCCGAATACTGCATGGGGATTCCTAGGTTCAGCATATACTGAAGAGCAAGATGGAACACTGAAAAAGAGGGTCCCCTGGTCGAGTCGAGTTGAGGAACTTTTATCGACATGGAGAAACAGTATTGAGCAATCGGAGAGTTCAACCGAGACTAGGAGCTCGTTCTGATTCTCCCTCGGGAAGACGATTTCCACGGAGAATCCAGCCAATGCTTTTGAATTTCTGCGTCAAGCCTGGACTGACGAGCAGAATGAGACAGTAAGAGAACGGAATGCTGAGCGAAATTGGGTATCAAAAATTCTACTCCGATGCAAGTACAGTATCTAGCAGTCGACAAGTGCAACTCGGTGATCATCCGCTCTTCTCCATTCCTTCTTGAGTGGGCAGGTTCTCTGAATGAAATGAACGATGCGAGTGATTCCCAAGGTTAAACATGGCCTAAGCAACATAACGGAAGAGTAAGAGAGCGGATCGCCGGGCAAAATCGAGTAGAATAACTCTCTCTCGGAGAGCCAGTATTGTGCGATGGATGAGTGCGAATCAGGCACTATCAGATTGGCCAGATTATCCCCGGATGTATATCTCCTTCGGGAAATCAGAACGTTGCAGATTGGATTCTTGGTTGGGCATAGACATGCGAACAGGATGAAATGGTAAAAGGAACGCATGCTGGATAGATCAAGTCGCGGAACATACTCCTTCGTGGAGAGACAATATTTAGCAATCGACCATTTCAACCGGGTACAATCAGGACGTCCTAACTCCCGTTTGAGTGGACAACTCCCTCAGCGGATTCGAACGACGCATGTCGATTTCTCGGGTGAGCGTCGTCCGAAGAGCAGAACCGAAACGTGAAAGAGCAGATTTCGAGCAATGTTGAACAGTAAAGACTTCTCGCCTATGCAGGGACAGCATTGAGAATCCGACGAATACAACCTCGTAATTGAACGCTCGTCTCGGATCCTTCTCGAGTGGACAGTTTGTCTGGATGAGATGATTGATGCAAGCTATTCCTGAGGATAAAAATGGCCCAAGCGAGGTAGTGGAACAGTGAAAGAGTGAATTGCCGGAGAAAATGGAGTAGTTGAACTCTCTCTAGGAAAAGCATCATTGGGCGATGGACGAGTGCAACTTAGGTTTCTTGAGAGCGTCCTAACTCTCCCTGGAGTGACCATCTTTCTCGAAGAATCCGAGCAGTGTACATAGATTTTCAGGTGGAGCATGAATCAAAAAGCAAATGGAATAGTAAAAGAGTGGATTCCCGGGTAAATCGAGTCGCGAAACATCGGAGAGATAGTATTGAGCGACCGAGGATTTCAACCGAGACTGTGACCTTGTCCTGATTCTCCCTCGGGAAGACGACTTTCTCGGGGAATCTAGACAATGCATGTTAACTCCTGCATCAAACTTGGACCGACGAGCAGAATGGGACAGTAGGAGAGCGGAATGCAAAGCAAAACTTAGTGATAGTAATTTTCACCCATGCAAAGACAGTATTGAGGAACTGATAACTGCAACCCGTGATCATCCGTCTTCTCCGACTCCTCCTTGAGTGAACAATTTTTCGGATGGATTGAACGATGCAATGAATTCCTGAGGATGGACATTGCCTGAGCAAGTGAACGGAACAGTAAGAGAGTATAGTGCCGTTAGAAATCGGGTGGTAGAAATTTTTCCCGGAGAGGAAGTATCGAGCAATGGACGAGTGCAACCCAGGCACTTTCAGCCCGGCCCAATATTCCCTCAAGTGTATATCTTCCCCGGAGAATCAGAACGTTCCAAGTGGAATTCTTGGTTGAGCAGACAGAAGAACCGGATGAAAAGGGACGCAAGCTGAGTAGATCGAGTCAAGAACCATTCTTCTCTATGAAGAGACGATATTCAGCAATCGACGATTTCAATTGGGTACTATCACGGCGCACTCTTCCATGAGTGGCAATCCCTCTCGAAGGATTCGAACAATGCAGGTCGATTCCTCAGTTGAGCGTGGCCTCGAGAGAGGGATTGACTAGGAAATAGTCGCTTGCTGAGCAACGTCGAGAGGTAGAAAGGTTCCTCCCATGCAGAGACAGGATCGAGAATTCGAGAAGTGCAACCCGGCAATCGACCGCTTGTCCAGATTCTTCGTTGAAAGGATAATCCACCCGGATGAAGTGAACGATCGAGGGAATCCCTAAGGTTGATCATGGCCTCATCGAAAGAATGGAACAGTAAGACAGTGGATTGCCGAACAGGATCGAGAATTCTATATTCATCTCGAAAAGGCATCATTTAGCAATTGACGAGGGCAACTTGATTCTGTAAAAGCGTCCTATTCCCCACTTGATGAGACATCTTTCACGAAGAATCCGAATACTGCATGGGGATTCCTAGGTTCAGCATATACTGAAGAGCAAGATGGAACACTGAAAAAGCGGGTCCCCTGGTCGAGTCGAGTTGAGGAACTTTTATCGACATGGAGAAACAGTATTGAGCAATCGGAGAGTTCAACCGAGACTAGGAGCTCGTTCTGATTCTCCCTCGGGAAGACGATTTCCACGGAGAATCCAGCCAATGCTTTTGAATTTCTGCGTCAAGCCTGGACTGACGAGCAGAATGAGAGAGTAGGAGAACGGAATGCTGAGCGGAATTGAGTATCGAAAATTCTACTCCAATGCAAGTACAGTATCTAGCAATCGACACGTGCAACTTGGTGATCATCCGCTCTTCTCCATTCCTTCCTGAGTGGGCAGGTTCTCTGAATGAAATGAACGATGCGAGTAATTCCCAAGGTTAAACATGGCCTAAGCAACATAACGGAAGAGTAAGAGAGCGGATCGCCGGGCAAAATCGAGTAGAATAACTCTCTCTCGGAGAGCCAGTATTGTGCGATGGATGAGTGCGAATCAGGCACTATCAGCTTGGCCAGATTATCCCCGGATGTATATCTCCTTCGGGAAATCAGAACGTTGCATATGGAATTCTTGGTTCAGCATAGACATGCGAACAGGATGAAATAGTAAAAGGAACGCATGCTGAATAGATTAAGTCGCGGAACATACTCTTTCGTGGAGAGACAATATTAAGCAACCGATTATTTCAACCGGGTACAATCAGGACGTCCTAATTCTCGTTTGAGTGGACAACTTCCTCAGCGGATTCGAACGACGCATATCGATTTCTCGGGTGAGCGTCGTCCGAAGAGCAGAACCGAAACGTGAAAGAGCAGATTTCGAGCAATGTTGAGCAGTAAAAACTTCTCGCCTATGCAGGGACAGCATTGAGAATTCTACGAATACAACCTCGTAACTGAACGCTCGTCTCGGATTCTTCTCGAGTGGACAGTTTGTCTGGATGAGATGATTGATGCGAGCTATTCCTGAGGATCAATATGGCCCAAGCAAGGGAGTGGAACAGTGAAAGAGTGAATTGCCGGAGAAAATGGAATCATTGGGCGATGGACGAGTGCAACTTAGGTTTCTTGAAAGCGTCCTAACTCTCCCTGGAGTGACCATCTTCCTCGCAGAATCCGAACAGTGTATGTAGATTTTCAGGTTGAGCATGGATCAGAATGAAAATGGAATAGTAAAAGAGCGGATTTCCGGGTAAATCGAGTCGCGAAACATCCCCCCTCATGAAGAGATAGTATTGAGCGACCGAGGATTTCAACCGAGTCCTCGAGCTAGTCCTGATTCTCCTTCGGGAAGACGACTTTCTCGGGGAATCTAGACAACGCATGTTAACTTCTGCATCAAATTTGGACCGACGAGCAGAATGGGACAGTAGGAGAGCAGAATGAAAACAAAACTTAGTGATAGTAATTTTCACCCATGCAAAGACAGTATTTAGGAATTGATAACTGCAACCCGTCATCATCCGTCTTCTCCGACTCCTCCTTGGGTGAACAACTCTTCGGATGGAATGAACGATGCAATGAATTTCTGAGGAAGAACATTGCCTGAGCAAGTGAACGGAACAGTAAGAGAGTATAGTGCCGTTAGAAATCGGGTGGTAGAAATTTTTCCCGGAGAGGAAGTATCGAGCAATGGACGAGTGTAACCCAGGCACTTTCAGCCCAGCCCAGTATTCCCTCAAGTGTATATCTTCCCCGGAGAATCAGAACGTTCCAAGTGGAATTCTTGGTTGAGCAGACAGAAGAACCGGATGGAAAGGGACGCAAGCTGAGTAGATCGAGTCAAGAACCATTCTTCTCTATGAAGAGACGATATTCAGCAATCGACGATTTCAATTGGGTACTATCACGGCGTACTCTCCCATGAGTGGCAATCCCTCTCGAAGAATTCGAACAATGCAGGTCGATTCCTCAGTTGAGCGTGGCCTCGAGAGAGGGATTGACTACTGAAATAGTCGCTTGCTGAGCAACGTCGAGAGGTAGAAAGGTTCCTCCCATGCAGAGACAGGATCGAGAATTCGAGAAGTGCAACCCGGCAATCGACCGCTTGTCCAGATTCTTCGTTGAAAGGATAATTCACCCGGATGAAGTGAACGATCGAGGTAATCCCTGAGGTTGATCATGTCCTCATCGCGAGAATGGAACAGTAAGACAGTGGATTGCCGAACAGGATCGAGTATTCTATATTCATCTCGAAAAAGCATCATTGAGTAATGACGAGGGCAACTTAATTCTGTGAAAGCGTCCTATTCCCCACATGATGAGACAACTTCCACGAAGAATCCGATTACTGCATGTGGATTTCTAGGTTCAGCATATACTGAAGAGCAAGATGGAACACTGAAAAAGCGGGTCCCCTGGTCGAGTCGAATTGAGGAACTTTGACCGACATGGAGAAACAGTATTGAGCAATCGGAGAGTTCAACCGAAACTAGAAGCTCGTTCTGATTCTCCCTCGGAGAATCCAGCCAATGCGGTTGAATTTCTGCGTCAAGCCTGGACTGACGAGCAGAATGAGACAGTAGGAGAACGGAATGCTGAGCGGAATTGAGTATCGAAAATTCTACTCCAATGCAAGTACAGTATCTAGCAATCGACACGTGCAACTCGGTGATCATCCGCTCTTCTCCATTCCTTCCTGAGTGGGCAGGTTCTCTGAATGAAATGAACGATGCGAGTAATTCCCAAGGTTAAACATGGCCTAAGCAACATAACGGAAGAGTAAGAGAGCGGATCGCCGGGCAAAATCGAGTAGAATAACTCTCTCCCGGAGAGCCAGTATTGTGCGATGGATGAGTGCGAATCAGGCACTATCAGCTTGGCCAGATTATCCCCGGATGTATATCTCCTTCGGGAAATCAGAACGTTGCATATGGAATTCTTGGTTCAGCATAGACATGCGAACGGGATGAAATAGTAAAAGGAACGCATGCTGAATAGATTAAGTCGCGGAACATACTCTTTCGTGGAGAGACAATATTAAGCAACCGATCATTCCAACCAGGTACAATCAGGACGTCCTAATTCTCGTTTGAGTGGACAACTTCCTCAGCGGATTCGAACGACGCATATCGATTCCTCGCGTGAGCGTCGTCCGAAGAGCAGAACCAAAACGTGAAAGAGCAGATCTCGGGCAATGTTGAGCAGTAAAAACTTCTCGCCTATGCAGGGACAGCATTGAGAATTCTACGAATAAAACCTCGTAATTGAACGCTCGTCTCGGATCCTTCTCGAGTGGACAGTTTGTCTGGATGAGATGATTGATGCAAGCTATTCCTGAGGATAAATATGGCCCAAGCAAGGGAGTGGAACAGTGAAAGAGTGAATTGCCGGGGAAATGGAGTAGTTGAACTCTCTCTAGGAAAAGCATCATTGGGCGATGGACGAGTGCAACTTAGGTTTCTTGAAAGCGTCCTAACTCTCCCTGGAGTGACCATCTTCCTCGAAGAATCCGAACAGTCTATGTAGATTTTCAGGTTGAGCACGAAGCAAAAAGCAAATGGAATAGTGAGAGAGCGGATTTCCGGGTAAATCGAGTCGCGAAACATCCCCCCTCATGAAGAGATAGTATTGAGCGACCGAGGATTTCAACCGAGTCTGTGAGCTAGTCCTGATCCTCCCTCGGGAAGACGACTTTCTCGGGGAATCTAGACAATGCATGTTAACTTCTGCATCAAACTTGGACCGACGAGCAGAATGGGACAGTAGGAGAGCGGAATGCAAAGCAAAACTTAGTGATAGTAATTTTCACCCATGCAAAGACAGTATTGAGGAACTGATAACTGCAACCCGTGATCATCCGTCTTCTCCGACTCCTCCTTGAGTGAACAATTTTTCGGATGGATTGAACGATGCAATGAATTCCTGAGGATGGACATTGCCTGAGCAAGTGAACGGAACAGTAAGAGAGTATAGTGCCGTTAGAAATCGGGTGGTAGAAATTTTTCCCGGAGAGGAAGTATCGAGCAATGGACGAGTGCAACCCAGGCACTTTCAGCCCGGCCCAATATTCCCTCAAGTGTATATCTTCCCCGGAGAATCAGAACGTTCCAAGTGGAATTCTTGGTTGAGCAGACAGAAGAACCGGATGAAAAGGGACGCAAGCTGAGTAGATCGAGTCAAGAACCATTCTTCTCTATGAAGAGACGATATTCAGCAATCGACGATTTCAATTGGGTACTATCACGGCGCACTCTTCCATGAGTGGCAATCCCTCTCGAAGGATTCGAACAATGCAGGTCGATTCCTCAGTTGAGCGTGGCCTCGAGAGAGGGATTGACTAGGAAATAGTCGCTTGCTGAGCAACGTCGAGAGGTAGAAAGGTTCCTCCCATGCAGAGACAGGATCGAGAATTCGAGAAGTGCAACCCGGCAATCGACCGCTTGTCCAGATTCTTCGTTGAAAGGATAATCCACCCGGATGAAGTGAACGATCGAGGGAATCCCTAAGGTTGATCATGGCCTCATCGAAAGAATGGAACAGTAAGACAGTGGATTGCCGAACAGGATCGAGAATTCTATATTCATCTCGAAAAGGCATCATTTAGCAATTGACGAGGGCAACTTGATTCTGTAAAAGCGTCCTATTCCCCACTTGATGAGACATCTTTCACGAAGAATCCGAATACTGCATGGGGATTCCTAGGTTCAGCATATACTGAAGAGCAAGATGGAACACTGAAAAAGCGGGTCCCCTGGTCGAGTCGAGTTGAGGAACTTTTATCGACATGGAGAAACAGTATTGAGCAATCGGAGAGTTCAACCGAGACTAGGAGCTCGTTCTGATTCTCCCTCGGGAGGACGATTTCCACGGAGAATCCAGCCAATGCTTTTGAATTTCTGCGTCAAGCCTGGACTGACGAGCAGAATGAGAGAGTAGGAGAACGGAATGCTGAGCGGAATTGAGTATCGAAAATTCTACTCCAATGCAAGTACAGTATCTAGCAATCGACACGTGCAACTTGGTGATCATCCGCTCTTCTCCATTCCTTCCTGATTGGGCAGGTTCTCTGAATGAAATGAACGATGCGAGTAATTCCCAAGGTTAAACATGGCCTAAGCAACATAACGGAAGAGTAAGAGAGCGGATCGCCGGGCAAAATCGAGTAGAATAACTCTCTCTCGGAGAGCCAGTATTGTGCGATGGATGAGTGCGAATCAGGCACTATCAGCTTGGCCAGATTATCCCCGGATGTATATCTCCTTCGGGAAATCAGAACGTTGCATATGGAATTCTTGGTTCAGCATAGACATGCGAACAGGATGAAATAGTAAAAGGAACGCATGCTGAATAGATTAAGTCGCGGAACATACTCTTTCGTGGAGAGACAATATTAAGCAACCGATTATTTCAACCGGGTACAATCAGGACGTCCTAATTCTCGTTTGAGTGGACAACTTCCTCAGCGGATTCGAACGACGCATATCGATTTCTCGGGTGAGCGTCGTCCGAAGAGCAGAACCGAAACGTGAAAGAGCAGATTTCGAGCAATGTTGAGCAGTAAAAACTTCTCGCCTATGCAGGGACAGCATTGAGAATTCTACGAATACAACCTCGTAACTGAACGCTCGTCTCGGATTCTTCTCGAGTGGACAGTTTGTCTGGATGAGATGATTGATGCGAGCTATTCCTGAGGATCAATATGGCCCAAGCAAGGGAGTGGAACAGTGAAAGAGTGAATTGCCGGAGAAAATGGAATCATTGGGCGATGGACGAGTGCAACTTAGGTTTCTTGAAAGCGTCCTAACTCTCCCTGGAGTGACCATCTTCCTCGCAGAATCCGAACAGTGTATGTAGATTTTCAGGTTGAGCATGGATCAGAATGAAAATGGAATAGTAAAAGAGCGGATTTCCGGGTAAATCGAGTCGCGAAACATCCCCCCTCATGAAGAGATAGTATTGAGCGACCGAGGATTTCAACCGAGTCCTCGAGCTAGTCCTGATTCTCCTTCGGGAAGACGACTTTCTCGGGGAATCTAGACAACGCATGTTAACTTCTGCATCAAATTTGGACCGACGAGCAGAATGGGACAGTAGGAGAGCAGAATGAAAACAAAACTTAGTGATAGTAATTTTCACCCATGCAAAGACAGTATTTAGGAATTGATAACTGCAACCCGTCATCATCCGTCTTCTCCGACTCCTCCTTGGGTGAACAACTCTTCGGATGGAATGAACGATGCAATGAATTTCTGAGGAAGAACATTGCCTGAGCAAGTGAACGGAACAGTAAGAGAGTATAGTGCCGTTAGAAATCGGGTGGTAGAAATTTTTCCCGGAGAGGAAGTATCGAGCAATGGACGAGTGTAACCCAGGCACTTTCAGCCCAGCCCAGTATTCCCTCAAGTGTATATCTTCCCCGGAGAATCAGAACGTTCCAAGTGGAATTCTTGGTTGAGCAGACAGAAGAACCGGATGGAAAGGGACGCAAGCTGAGTAGATCGAGTCAAGAACCATTCTTCTCTATGAAGAGACGATATTCAGCAATCGACGATTTCAATTGGGTACTATCACGGCGTACTCTCCCATGAGTGGCAATCCCTCTCGAAGAATTCGAACAATGCAGGTCGATTCCTCAGTTGAGCGTGGCCTCGAGAGAGGGATTGACTACTGAAATAGTCGCTTGCTGAGCAACGTCGAGAGGTAGAAAGGTTCCTCCCATGCAGAGACAGCATCGAGAATTCGAGAAGTGCAACCCGGCAATCGACCGCTTGTCCCGATTCTTCGTTGAAAGGATAATCCACCCGGATGAAGTGAACGATCGAGGGAATCCCTAAGGTTGATCATGGCCTCATCGAAAGAATGGAACAGTAAGACAGTGGATTGCCGAACAGGATCGAGAATTCTATATTCATCTCGAAAAGGCATCATTTAGCAATTGACGAGGGCAACTTGATTCTGTAAAAGCGTCCTATTCCCCACTTGATGAGACATCTTCCACGAAGAATCCGAATACTGCATGGGGATTCCTAGGTTCAGCATATACTGAAGAGCAAGATGGAACACTGAAAAAGCGGGTCCCCTGGTCGAGTCGAGTTGAGGAACTTTTACCGACATGGAGAAACAGTATTGAGCAATCGGAGAGTTCAACCGAGACTAGGAGCTCGTTCTGATTCTCCCTCGGGAAGACGATTTCCACGGAGAATCCAGCCAATGCTTTTGAATTTCTGCGTCAAGCCTGGACTGACGAGCAGAATGAGACAGTAAGAGAACGGAATGCTGAGCGAAATTGGGTATCGAAAATTCTACTCCAATGCAAGTACAGTATCTAGCAGTCGACAAATGCAACTCGGTGATCATCCGCTCTTCTCCATTCCTTCTTGAGTGGGCAGGTTCTCTGAATGAAATGAACGATGCGAGTGATTCCCAAGGTTAAACAAATTTTTGGAACATGAAATTTTTACTTGACAATTTCCCTTCATTCCAATGGAAAAAAGTGTGAATGGAACCTGTCTCATCACAAATGAGCTGGCATATCTCAAAAGAAGAGATCCTAAGCTTTAAAATGCACTTTTGCACGTCTCTCTAGCTGGTATAGCATCGGAGTTACGACTATTACAATCTCTTTCCGGAAAAGTGGCCACATTCATCCCGTAGCCACATTCACCCCAATTCACGGTATTTAGATAAAAAACCATAGCTCGGATAAGGCAACAGTATGCAAGGCAGTTGTAGGGTTTTCAAAAACGAAGAATTTGAGCGTTTGTGAGTCTGAATCCGAGCAAAATTGAGTAAATTAGGGCGAGTTGAAATTTTTACTATGCTGGGAACGTTCGTCAGTGACGTAGAAGACGAAGTTACCTTCTACTTTTATACATATTATAAACGTATGATGGAATTTCACAACCAAGCCTTACCACTAAATACACAAACTCAAGGATCAAACGCATGCACAGCGGGTCTAAGGTGACACTAGCAGGAACGCAACATCCACTGATCGATGCCCATCCTAAAAATCTGAGGTCATCGACTCCTCTTTCGAGGAAAATATACTGCTAAAAGATATCAGCAGCGTGTTAAGAGGATGTCGGATACCGACATTGTCGACTTTTCGTTTTTCTCGATGAATTTTCGAGATATCAGGATTCTACTAAGTAACGCCGATTCTGTATGGCTCATAGAATCGGCGTTACTTATTAGATTTGCGATATCTCAAAAATTCATCGAGAAAAACGAAAAGTCGACAATGTCGGTAACTGTACAATACTGATAGGACTCCGACATCCCCTTAAGGCGACACGTTGAAACTGTTTCACTAAAGAATATGACCTTCTACAATTCAACGTACCTGAAATTAGCAGCGTGATTTCTCAAAGCGACATGTTGAAACCTGTTCAGTGAAGCATATGACCTTCTACAACTCAAAGTATATGGAATAGTTGACTGTCTGCACCAGGATCACCAAGTCGCAACGCGAGTCAGCCACTAGAGGTGCAATCAGCTTGACCGGAGCGTAAATCTCACTGTTCGATTCCACCCACCAGCATTTGGGCACACAGCCACTCATTTGCGACTGACTATAAGTCGGTTCTCAGCGAAGGGAAGACCGTGTGAAAGTTCGGGAGTGCAATCCGTCCGAGGGATACTTGAACTCACGAAAGAGAAATCAATATGGATTTGATGGTATCTTCTTACCTTATCCTCATTGTCGCATGAGATGTTTATTCGTTCCTCATCTATAGAGAGACTCATGGAGCTGCATTACAATTTATGACTCGGAGTGGCACGAGACACACCTTTTTTGTGTTGAACCTGATCTCAAGTGATACTCACTTATTTTTGGTGGATGCTGACCTAATCCGGGTGATTGAGCTGCTTTTGATACTTTTGTATGAGTAATTCTGGTATTCACAGTCGTTTCTAAAGCGAGGGTTAGAGTTAGATCCGCGGATTAGGCGCTGTAGTCGGTGTGGTCAATGAATGAATCAAAGTCTTTGCATCATTCCAGCGCAGCAGAACACCAAAAGACTCGGAGCTGATAATCTGGCCACGACAACTACGCGCTGTCGCTATTTAGGCGCTCTAAACCTCGGATCAAACTCTAACCCTCGGTTTAGAAATGACTATGAATACCAGAGTAAGAAACTTGTTCCAGAGAGAAGCTGATAGACTCGAAAGCCCTGCGCATGCGCGACCAGCGTTGAAGTCAGGATTGTTTGAGAAATTGTTGGGACGCCAATTCAGGCCAATCAATTCGCTGCTGTGTCTCACTTCACTCGGTCGCGGGCGCGAAAAATTCGCATGCGTTTTTTGAACCCATTGCGGCAATCATAACATCACATCCCCATTGAAAATAATCTTGTCATGTGCATGATAAGAAAACACGATGTCACGTTCTTTGGGATTTATATATCATGAAGTGGAACATTCGTGACAAGCTTTTCGAGGCGGACCATGACGATACTCTACTGGAAATCACTAATTAGCATAAAGAATTGGATTGGCCGAAAAATCGAGTCACGGGGGTGGTTCGAACTCATGACCATTTGGTTAAGAGTCCGACTCCGTTCCTCGGGGCTAGCGAGGAAGGATGCCTGGCGGGGAATAAAAGGCTGACTTGAAGTGTGGATAGCTGACTATAGGATAATAGCGTTTTCCTGCTCGCTCTCTTATACCTCATGATATATGTACTTTGGCGGCTCTTCCTCTCAGAAAATAACCAAGTTACAAATATGCTATATCCTATACTGCCGTCCAAATATAAAAGGGACGTAACTGCACTCCTGGTCGAAATTGAGTTATTGATATCGTTGGATATCTTGAGAAATTCCCCATCTTCATATCTAGTTCAAGAAATTCTTCGAAAGTTCAAAGTGACCAAAAAACCAGTCCGAAATTGAAACATTGTATTGCCCCGCTTATGCAAAGTCGCAAAGTCTTTTGCGAATTTCTCTATTTCAACTCGGCTGCAGTTACGTCCCTTTTATATTTGGACGGCAGTATAGTCAGCTATCCACACTTCAAGTCGGCCTTTTACTTCTCGCCAGGCATCCTTTCTCGCTGGCCCTGAGGAACGGAGTCGGACTCTTGACCGAACAGTCATGAGTGCTATCTACCTCCGTGACTGGATTTTTCGGCCAATCCAATTTTTCCATCCGCATTAGTAATTTCCAGTAGAGTAACGTCATGACCCGTATCGAAAAACTTGTCACGAATGTTCCATTTCATGATATATAAATCACAAAAAACGTGACATCATGTTTTCTTGCCATGTACATGACAAGACTGTTTTCAATAGGGTTAGGATGATCTTCGACTGAAGGCTTCGATTCTGATTGCGATTTGGTGAATTGATGAATCTCCGAAAACGAAGCCCACCAAGAGTGATGCTCTGAGCTCAAAATCGAAGTCCGATAAGCTCGATTGACAAATAACCACATCGAAACTTTATTACGCGATTCTGCGGATTTTTGTTCCTCGTTATTCAGCGATTTCCATCCAATTATAAGTCACCTTTACTGCAGCTCAAAATGAGAGCTGACAGGCATGCTAATTCATTCGTTGAGGAAACTCGAGAGCAATGTCACATGAAATGACGAGTACAATGACTCCCAGTGTCTTTCGAAATGTCATTCGGAGCTCAAGAAAAATATGAGAAATCTCGCTCTAATCGAAGAGAAAACTTGATTGCTTCAAGCCCACCAGATTGACAGAAAGATTATAAAATGCAAGCATGGAGTCAAGTTTTCAAAACTGGAAATCATAAATCACATCACATCACTAAATAACTGGTACAAAAAGCTGCAGCAGCATCGCGTTATATAAACATTCGATGTGGTTATTCGTCAGCTCGAGCTTATCGGGCTTTGATTTTGAGCACAGAGCATCACTCGTGGTGGGCTTCATTTTCGGAGATTCACCAATTCCACTGAATCGCAATCAAATTCAAAATCCTCAGTCAAAGATTATTCTATGTGATGTTATGATTGCCGCGACGTGTTCATAACAAAGCAGATGAATTTTTCGCGCGCGCAACCGAGCTTCGTTCTCATCCGAGTGAAATGAGACACGGCATCGAATTGATCAGCCTGAATTGGCGTCTCAACCATTTCTCAAACGACCCTGGTCGTAGTTAAGCTCGCTATAAAGTGACTGTGTCTTGATTGGTTACTGTTGAATGATGAAGATGAGACCAGATGCAAGTGCCGATGACACGGGCAACAGGGACACGTTGGGACCTGTGTAGAAGGTGAATGAGAAAACTTTTGGGATAATTCTGGGAGACTTCCGCTCACTGAGTTGCATTTTCTCACGTCGTTGACGTCGCCATGATGAAGGTTCAACCGAATTTGCAGCTTGGAGGATGGCTTGACTTTGCGCCCATACTTACTGATCTCCCAGCTTGTTGGATCGCGTATAATCATTCGACTATAGATTTTCGTGCACTCGCGAGTCGATAATTGCGTAGTCATGGGCACTCCAATCTGGACTAACTTTTGATAATTTGAGTAAGCAACTCGAGGGACTTGAATTGCGAGACATTTTGGAATATTAGACTTTAGTATTATATAAATCCCTCTTTCTCACGTAAACGATGTGGTAAAAGTGGGAAATTTTGTCGAATCCTCAGACTTCCTTTCACGTAACTGTTGAAAGAATGATCGAATAGCGCCATGGACTGATAGGTCGGCAGAAACTCGTAGAAATCGTTCCGAAGCCGCAAAATTCGAGATGTTCATCATTCATCAATTTAGAGCTGTTGGCCCTCTAAATTTCTCTTGAGACCTCCATTCTGCCAAATTTAAGAGATGGTCAGATTGAATTGGTTATTAGCCAGAAACTCAAGCTAACGACTGTTAATCAATTCAGGAAGGCTCAGCGCAAATTTTTATAAAATCCATCAATTCATTCCTCCATAAGCTTCCAACATAAATATCCATGGAAACGAATCCTCGCTGAAAAGCAAGGCTCTTTCTCTTGCCATTACAGCGGACGTAAGGTTGCTATTAAGGCAACGGGACTTTGCCAATTTGCAATTGAAGCCAACGTGCGTTGCTGCGGCAGTGACGTCCTATACTTCGATAGTAGGGTCCGTTGCTTCGGCAGTAAGAATACATTGTGACCATAGCCACACTCCTTGTCGTGCAAAAATTACAAGAGTGACTTTGATTGTCTAGCAAGGACTTCCTTTCTGGTATAAGGTCAGTTTTGAATAGGCAGTTTAGTTCATTGCATTCGTCCGATTAGATACATACGAGGCACGACTCATTTGTATTCGGATACAATTTATATAACTTCTGGAAAATTTTCGAAAAAGCGCAGAATTCACAATCCCGCTCTGAGATAAGAACGCCACCAGCCGGATTCACATCGCCAGAATTTTGCACACTTGGATTCTGAAGGAATTTACTCCTTTTATGCAACTTATCGCTCTTTTTTCATTAAGAAGTATACACTACCGGTCAAAAGTCTAAGATCACTCGATAAATAATTTTTTTACCTTCTCAGCTCGATACCTCGGAGCTAGTTTGTCAGAATGGACTTTGATTTAGCTCAACTTGCAGTTCTTCTTACGCACTTTTGAATGTGTTGATGCACTTCTCGCTCTATCTCTGCAGCTTTGAGCCGAGCCAGCTAGAAAAAGCCACTTTTTTCACGATTCCACGTAAATTTTTGATCCCCTGTATATTCCACGGAAATCCATCGATCGAAATGAAGGTCATAGCATCTTGAAGTACTATTCAAGAGCTTCAGAATCTATAGTTGAAAATTGTTCTAGGTCGTCCTTGTTCTAAGTATTGAATGTTTTGATAAAGAAAAATTCGCAATGACAAAGAGGCCCACTACACGGAGAAATCGTTCTGCAGTAAAGTATGGCGGGAGAGCACAAATGGCGCGGCAGCGCACCGTTCGTGATCTCGCGCAAACATTCATGCCGGGCCACCCCGACAATCGTGCGCCGAGAACACTTTTTGTGTTCCAGCTCCGCATTTGCTGTGGAGCTCTCCGCACGATTGTCGGGGTGGCCCGGCATGAATGTTTGCGCGATATCGCGAACGGTGTGCTGCTGCGCCATCTGTGCTCTGCCGCCATACTTCACTGCAGAAAAATTTCTCCGTGTAGTCAGGGATCGTGTGGAAATGAGACTCATGAGGATATAACCATGCTTTCTCTGAACTTCTAGACCATAATTGACGAAAAAATCAGGGATAGTCCTTGCACCTCGCTCAGTATAAGGTTTATCATGATTTTCTAATGATTAGACCGTTTTCCAAGAGGTATCTTCGTTCACAAAAACAGCCACTACTCGGACCAGGAACAAGATAGGATGACTTTCAAGAACGGATTCAAAAGCTCTTGAATAGTACTTCGAGACGCTATGATTTTCATTTCAATAAATGATTCCCGTGGAATTTGCGGGGGATCGAAGATCTACCTGAAATCGTGAGAAAATTTCCTTTTCCTAGCTGATACGGTTCAAAGTTGCAGGGATGAAGCAGGGAGTGGATTAACTTATTTGAAAGTGCATGAAAAGAGCTTTGGAATGAGTTGTGTGAAAGTCCATTCCGAGCGACTAGTTCCGAGGTACCGAGCTGAGCAGGTTAAGAAATTATGTATATTGTAAGTGCTCTTGAACTTTTGACCGGTAGTGTATTTTCACATTTTGAGATGATACAGGTCACACGTTGGCGATCTGTAGCCATAAAACGGGGCTAAGCCTTGAAAATGGAAGATCCAATGAACTAACCTGTAAGTGAAATTCTATATCAATTACATGAGTGTACTTGGTCCGAGTTATGAGTTGGTTATTGATGAACAGAATGAGGCGAAGAGGTGAGAGAAAATAGTTCCCTATTACAGATGACAATCTTGTGAACTAGATCATCTCAGATTGTGAAGAAATACTTCTTGTATTGGATGAAGATTGATTTGTTTCAAAAAAAGAGCCGATCTTTTTTGAACTAGGTGTACCCGGTTTGTAGCATCTAACCCAATCGCAGATTGTGAAAGCTGCGATATTTTCAAAAATTCTCGCTGCAACCGTCTGGGAGATCGAATCTCACATTTAGTTTTGAGAATTCATTTCAAAATCTACCCTTCGCATTCTGGGACTTTTTTTGAATGTTATCTCAAATTCTGGGACGTCCCAGAAAATGAGAATGAACGAGGGAAAAAGTCCCAGAAATTGTGTGAATCTCTGAAGTCATCGTTGGAAATTTATTCAATAATCTTCTTCATATTGTGGGACGTGTTTTCCAACATCTTTTCAAATTCTCGGACGTCCCAGAAAATATGAAGAAATGAGTGAAATATCCCAGAAAAGTTCGTCAATATTGGCCATCCTATCAGTGAAACTTTTTCATCTTCTGGGACTTTTCTCAGACGTTGTTTTTCAAATTTTGGGACTTTCGAAAAATATTTTTGAGTCCCAGAATTGGATGAAATATGAATAATACGTCCCAGAATATGGAGTTACATCGTCAATATATCGCGTCCCAGAATCTGGCGCTAAAGAAATATATATATATATATACTTATATTTTTAGAAATAGACATTTATGACGACCGATTTTACAAATATACCCACTTATGACGACATTTTCAGTTATGACGACCGGTCGTCATAACATTTACAAATATACCTACTTATGACGACCGAAAACGATTGTCTCAGCAAACTTCTGTTATCTCCTCGACAGTCATCTCCCACGAGGGATGGTTAGTGTTTTGAACGCGAAACCACTGTCTAAGCGAATTACTGTTATCTCCTCGGCGGTGATCTCCCACGAGGGATGGTTTAGTTTTTGGACGCAAAACCATTGTTTTTACCCCCGGTCGTCATAACTCATGATAACTGTAACAATGGCATCTATACTGTCGGTCGACATAAGTATACTATAACTGTAACTATATATATATATATATATATATATATATATTTGTATAGCTTCAGATTCTGGGATGCAAAATATACGTCATATATATTCATATTCCGGGACGCATAATTTGTTCCTTATAAAATTCTCGGCCTCGAAAATATTTCTGAAAAGTCCCGGAATTTGAAAAACGATACCTGTGGGGAGTCCCAGTATATAAGAAAGTTTCACGCATTGGATGGCCAAAATTCACATCACTTTCTCGGCCTTTTTATTTATTTTTTTATACTTTCCGGGACGTCCCAGTAATTGAGAAAATGTTGCAAAACACGGCCCAGAACTTATAAAAGATTAATGAACGGATTCCCAATGCTGTCTTCAGAAATTTTTAGAATTTCTGGGATTTTCTTCTTGTTTATTTCCATTTTCTGGGACGTCCCAGAATTTGGGATAACATGAAGAAAAGTCTCAGAATGCGAATAGTAGATCTTGAAATGGGTTCTCAATGCTGCCTGTAATATTTGATCTCCCAGATGGTTGCAGCGATAATGATTATTCGGGTCGCTCATCAGGATACCCATTTGACCTATTCCGCACCAACCCGCACGAAACTGAAATCAACATATCTAGAAACAACTCCAAATTCAGGAAGTGTTTGCGATGACAAATCAGCCTGACTATGAATTGTTTAATTTATCTAATTCAAATATAAGAACCAGGTGGATATTGCACTCAACTGAATAATTTATTATTAGAAAATAAACCGCCCCCTGATGAACATAAACTCTCATAACAATTAACATGAATGTACAGTAATGACCAGAAAATACATCATTATATAATAATCAAGAATACTCTTAGTAACGTAATGATTAGAAAATCAATCTTACAATTTCATCAATTATCTCCCAATGATGCATTCAGTCTCGAGGACTTCCTACAAACTCCTCTCCTCAGACTCGATTTGACTTAGAATGCGCTTCTAAACTCAGCTTTCTTTGATGAGGCCTGATCCTTCGGCTTAACATGACGAGACCGGGTCTTAGTTCCCTTTACATTTATCAATTTTTTCGAAATTATCATCTCTTGAACGTGCTTTCCCTTCGAAATATCTCTCAACTTCAACTTTGATTCCTTGGGTTTAGCACTTTCAACTTTCCAGGTTCCGGGCGTCAGAGCGGAGTGAGAGCATGGTGGAATCTATTCACACTCCGAGCAGGACAAACGGTTAAGATGTAAAATATCTGGGGTTTCATTCGTCCACAGTAACTGAAAAATGTTCTGGGAATTTGGAGCCAATTCAATTTCAGGATCGATCGTCTTGCTAATAGCAGTGATGTCATCAGTAATAAAATACTGCAAAGTTCATGGTTTTTTGCGCACAAGTAGAGAAGTTGTGATCGGAGAGGAAATTTTTTTCAAACAAAAAATGTTGCATCTGACATAGTCCACGTGATTTATGCGATAGATTGTTGAATTTCACATATTCCGTTGAAGAAAGTGAGTTTGTTCATAACAATTCAGCATCACTTTATATCATGAGTCAAATGATTAAAAACCAATTCGTCACTCGAGCTATTCTGTTCCTTGAAATAAGAAAGTATTCCAGACATTTTCTTCTATACCCATCATTCCCTGAGCGATTGGCGATGGGAAGGAGAAACCCAGCGCATGCCATCAATCGTCTCTGAACGCTTCGATTCATGACATGCGCTGGGTTTCTCCTTCCCATCGACAATTGCTCAAGGGATGATGGGTCTTCTATTTCAAATGAGATAATAACCCGAGAGGCATATTTATTTTTAATAATTTGATTCCTAATCCAAAGTTATGCTGGATTGTTATAAGCAAACTCGTTTTTTACAATGGAATATTTAGAATTCAACAATCCATCGCATGAATCATATGAACAATGTCATGTGAACAATGTTAAATGCAACATTTTTTGTTTGAAAATTCTCCTTCTCCGAACGAAACTTCTCTACTTGTGGGCAAAATCCATAAACTTTGCAATATAGTGCAATCCCTTCGAGTTATGGAACCAAAACCGAGAATAATAACAAAAAAAAATATGAAAATACTCTCATTACAGAAATGGAACGTCTTATACGGGAAAATGTACGGATATCTTTTTTGATCATCTTTTAGAGATCTGCAAAAAGTTGCCCTACACTTTTTGCGATAAAATGCATTCCTTTCGAGTTATCGAGGATAGAAGACTGGAAAATTCCCAAAAGGAGCACTTTTTTTAAATAAAGTTGGAAAGTTTCAGAGGTGAAAATTATAATTATTGTCAGATTTTGTCAGTACAGATGCCTAGGACCATATTAAACCAGAATCCCATCTTCGGGTGACAAGCGTATGTTCACGTACTTCAAGAACGTCGTGATGATATGAAATCTCACCATATAACTTGGTTTCCAGGATTCCCAGGGTCAAAATTCGAAAGACACATTCACCTATATCATCCATCACTATGAAAACCAACTTTCAAAAGACAAACGAAAGAGCCATCTGTCCATATTGCGATGTGCCATCAACTTTATTGTGTTTTCCAACCGATTCACGTAGTGTTTATCCCTCATTGAAGTTGAGATAACTTTTTTTCTACGATAGGCACACCCATCCGGCTCAAAGCATCCTGTTGGTGACACTCAGACGATGAATTTTTCGTGGTTCCGATGGGGAAAAGAGGATAGGTCTTTTGGGTAATGCTGCGTGAATGCGAAAACTGAAAAAAGATCGAATCACGGGTTTCCATTCGAAACACCTCCCTGAAACTTTTTTATCGATAGGCACACTAATCTGCGTCTGGTTTTGTGATAGTGTGGTATAATGGGATGGTGTTTGATGCTTTATAAAAAATTTTTATGATAGGGTCTTTTCAGTTACACGCTGAAGAATGCTGCCGATGGTAGTGAATACCATCCACTTACTCTTACGCAAAGCCTATCATTCCATGATTCTGAGACCTTTAGTGAATAGGCAGGCTCTAAGTAGTATTTGGGACTGAATTTTGGCACTATTTGGACCATGTTTGAGCATTGAGAACAAGCATTTTGGTACAGACGGAGCGTACAGCCTTGCATACCACGTCCTTCTTCAGTTGGCGGAATTACCCATATGCAGGTCTGGAAACTCCATTGGTTTAGCGCGCGCCCTTAGTGAGACAGCGTGTGCTTCCAATTTCGACCACCGCAAGAGGGGCGCTTGGGTCGTGTTAGCGAAAAATGATTAATCAAAACATCAACATAACCTAGTAAGATCTCCAAAGAAGGAAATATTGGGAGTTACATTGTGAGCAACCTCCGTGCTATAAATGGTCGAAACTTCCAAGCCTCAATCGAGAAATGACTAAAAAATATACCTAACGGCTATTTAATCGCTATTAGGAATCACAATAGACACTAGATCATTATCATGATGTAGTTTGTGAGAGCCTAAGGATAATACCGATGTTGAAAAAGTGAAACGTAGTGTACATTTACAGCATCACTGACATGATCACTGACTTTATCATCCCTGCAGGAAGATGATTTGGAGTCAAAATAAGAATAATAGAGCAACTTATCCAGATTGAATGAATGGCTGTCTTGTTGGACTCTCTTGTCAAGTTTTCGTACTCAAATTGCCACGGGTTCCTAAGAGAATGCATTTCAAAATATAATTCGCTTGGAATTAAGCATTCATGCACTTCGAAGTTCGAACTAGCCATTGATTGATCGCAAACTTCTCTTTTGCATGTTAAAGAATCTGGGATATCATTGAAGCTGTTTCTTGCATGATTGAGCGCATATCTCATTCTTTGGAGTGTGAAGACAGGTAAATAATTATTTTGTGAGTAACTCTCAAATTAACAGGCTCGAGCCTCCGATGGCTAGATTTCTCTTTTACACAATCACACAACATCGCTGATTATTGCGGCCTCGGTTGCCGTCTTGCCCAGGTTATATTGGTCTGCATTATTTGGAAATTTCTGGCAGAAAGATCACAAAAAATGAACATTGAGAAACTCGGTCACAGCGCCAGGGGCCCTAGTGGCAGGTGAGAGAAACTTTCGGTGTTCGCGAAGCGCGCCGAATTTCCTATGGGAGTTTCCAGACCTGTGTATACGACTGTGATTGCAAATCTGTGAAGTCTAGTTGCTTTAGGAGCAACGTAACAAATGCTAGAATAGTAAAAGCGAGGAACCTTGCTCCATAAGCAAGGATTTCTTTCAGTGTATATTTCAGTTGAAAGCTCAAGACAAAATAGATCGACGGATTTCATAAGAATCTGCGCTAAGCTTTCCTGAACTAATAAATAGTCGTCAACTCGAGTTTCTGTCTGATAGCCAATTCAATCTGACCATCACTTGGATTGGACAGAATAAAGACCTCAAGAGAAATTTGGAGGACCAACGGCTTTCTAGATCGATTAACGTCTCGAATTTTCCAGCTTAGGGACGGTGCTCACGGGTTTCCACTCACCTGGCAGTCCATAACGCTATTCAATCGTCCCATTTACAGTCACGTGAAACAAAGTCGTTATATCTGAGAATTCCTATGAATTTCCCCATTTTCGCCCCGTTGTCTACGTGAGAAACAGGTTTTCATAGAATACTAAAATCTGATACTCTAGAGTACCTCGCTATTGAAGTCCATCGTGTTGCGGACTTAAAGTATCGAAAGTTAGTCCAAATTTGAGTGTCCATGACTACACAATCATCGACTCGCGAGTGTACGAAGATCTACAGTCCAATGATAATACGCTATGCAACAAACTGGGATGTCAGTCGGTATGGGTGCAAGTCGAGCCGCCCTTGGAAATACAAATTTGGTTGAACCTTCATCATGGAGACGCCAACAAGATGAGAATCTGCATCTAAGTGAACGTAAGTCTGCCAACATTTTCCCAGAAGACTTCCTCATCTTCCATCTGCCCAGGTCCTAATGAGTCTGTTGTTTGTTCCATCGGCACTCGTATCAGGTCTCACGTTTATCTTTTAGCATTAACCAATCAAGAAACAGTCGCCTCAAAGTGAGCTTGAGGAGGCACCTGCTTTTCCAATGAATATGTTTTACTGAGTGAGAACTAGCTAGAATTGGAGCTGAAACACTGAGCTCTCCTTCTCTATCAAGAGGAAGAGAGGTTCATGATAGAGATTATGAGAAAAGAGCATCTGCATATCACAAACAAGTACGAGCAATCTTATGGGAACGTCAATGTTTATACTAGCTTATACGTTAATGAACATCATTTGTTGTGGCAGAGTTGAATATATTCATCAATGCAGCTCCGAAAAACCGTGAGTGAACAACAAAATCATACCTTGACGATGAAAATCGGATGAAAATTGATTCCAAAGTTAGCCAATAAGGCATTTGCAGGTCCGGCGCGATGCTTTCCGGTATGCGCAGTCTGCTGCGCTCACGCCGCAACGCCGCACAGTGGGGCCAAGAAGTTCTTGAATAATTCGCCATCACGCGAATTCGTAACCAATCGAAATATGCGCAAACAGAAGACTTTTGGATGAATGAGAACAAGCTCCTGCATCCGCGCATATGTCGATTGATTGCAAATTCACGTAAAGGCGAATTATTTAAGATCACCTTCGCCCACTGTGCGCCGCTCGGGCCCTGGTCCTTCTCTTATTGATACGAAACTGCACGCGAGTGCCTCCTTAACTATCACGCTGATTGTGCATGCGTAATGCCTTTGAATTCTTACTGAAACCAGTTCCTCACTCATAAAAAATAAAACAACGAACTAGCCAAGACTCCGAGGCAATACAAAGCTCGATGGATGAGGTAACAAATGCCAGATGTGCACGCCACATGAAGCCGTAAAACCCATATTAGAGGAATTCACGAAATAGAATGAAAGTCGACACGAATGATTCGAAGCTCATCTGCGTGAAAGGAGACATATGGAGGTATCTCCACATCGGTGACAGAACGAACTTCTCAGACCCCGGGACTGTACAAGGGTTATTGTGAAACGAACGGAGTAACGGGAATGAAAAATGTGAGTTTTCTAGTACTCTCTA
Organism: Eretmocerus hayati; assembly: GCA_029851415.1. Taxonomy (NCBI): domain Eukaryota; kingdom Metazoa; phylum Arthropoda; class Insecta; order Hymenoptera; family Aphelinidae; genus Eretmocerus; species Eretmocerus hayati. Next base: position 111,121,010 of record CM056743.1, read on the forward strand.
TATAGATTCTTGGACCTATCTCTCGTCTCAGTGACGAGATTCAAGCATTAGCCTAACTTACTGTTCCATTTGGTTGTTGAGTTTCGACTTCGTTATGTGGTGTCACCGTCGCGCTCCCATCATAGGAGAGGAGATCAAAGAAGCGGATATATGTCGACACGAATGATTCGATGGTCATCTGCGGTACTTTTGGGATACAAGGGAACTCCTCCATCGCCGACAGAACGAACAAGCCAAGAAATTGGGCTGTACAAAGCTTGATGAGAAATGAATCAGGGAACAGGATGCCAGATGTGCAGGTGTCATTAAGGTGTCTAACCAATATCAGAGAAGTTCACGAAAAGAGATGAAGGTCGACACGAATGTAGCGAAGCTCATCTGCGCTTCAGGAGACATACGGAGGCATCTCCACATTGGTGACAGAAAGGACTTCGCAGACCTCGGGACTGTACAAGGCTGATCGGAAAACGAACGGAGTAGCGAGGTTGAAAGATGTGACCCTTCTTGAACTCCCTATATAGATTCTTGGACCTATCCCGCGTCTCGGTCACGAACCTCAAGCATTAGCCTCACTTACTGTTCGATTTGGTTGTGAAGTTTCTACTCCGACATGTGGTGTCACCGTCGCGTTCTTCTCATAGGAGAGAAGATCACAGGAGAGGATATAAGTCGACACGGACGATTCGGAGGTCATTTGTGGTACTTTCGGGATACAAGGGAACTCCTTCATCGCCGAAACAACGAACTAGCTGATACTCCGAGGCAGTACAAAGCTCAATGTGGAATGAATGAGGTAACAAATGCCAGATGTGCAGGCGTCATGAAGCCATATAACCAATATCAGAGTAGTTCGCAAAGAGAGATGAAAGTCGACACGAATGATCCGAAGCTCATCTGCGATAAAGAAGACATACGGAGGTATCTCCACATCGGTGACAGAAAGACCTCCGCAGACCCCGGGACTGTACAGAGCTTATTGTGAAACGAACAGAGTAACGAGAATGAGAGATGTGAGTCTTTCTGTATTCCCTATATAGATTCTTTGACCTATCTCTCGTCTCAGTCATGAACTTCAAGCATTAGCCTCACTTACTGTTCCATTTGGTTGTTGAGTTCCGACTTCGTTATGTGGTCTCACCGTCGCACTCCACTCATAGGAGAGGAGATCACAGAAGCGGATATAAGTCGACACGAGCGATTCGATGGTCATCTGCGGTACTTTTGGGATACAAGGGAACTTCTTCATCGCCGAAACCTGAACTAGCCGAGGATTTGGGGCTGTACAAAGCTTGATGTGAAATGAAGGAGGTAACAGAATGCTGGATGTGCAGACGTCATTAAGCCGTATAACCGATATCAGAGTATTTCGCGTAGAGAGATGAAAGTCGACATGAATGATTCGAGGCTCATCTGTGGTAGAGAAGACATACGGAAGTATCTCCACATCGGTGACAGGAAGACCTCCGCAGACCCCGGGACTGTACAGAGCTTATTGTGAAACGAACGGAGTAGCGAGGTTGAAAGATGTGACCCTTCTTGAACTCCCTATATGGATTCTTGGACCTATCCCGCGTCTCGGTCACGAACCTCAAGCATTAGCCTCACTTACTGTTCCATTTGGTTGTGAAGTTTCTACTCCGACATGTGGTGTCACCGTCGCGTTCTTCTCATAGGAGAGAAGATCACAGGAGAGGATATAAGTCGACACGGACGATTCGGAGGTCATTTGTGGTACTTTCGGGATACAAGGGAACTCCTTCATCGCCGAAACAACGAACTAGCTGATACTCCGAGGCAGTACAAAGCTCGATGTGGAATGAATGAGGTAACAAATGCCAGATGTGCAGGCGTCATGAAGCCGTAAAACCCATATTAGAGGAATTCACTAAATAGGATGAAAGTCAACACGAATGATTCGAAGCTCATCTGCGTGAAAGGAGACATACGGAGGTATCTCCACATCGGTGACAGGAAGACCTCCGCAGACCCCGGGACTGTACGGAGCTTATTGTGAAACGAACGGAGTAACGAGAATGAGAGATGTGAGTTCTTTTGTACTCCCTATATAGATTTTTTGACCTATCTCTCGTCTCAGTAATGAGCTTCAAGCATTAGCCTCACTTACTGTTCCATTCGGTTGTTGAGTTCCGACTTCGTTATGTGGTCTCACCGTCGCGCTCTACTCATAGGAGAGGAGATCAACGGAGCGGATATAAGTCGACACTAGTGACTCGATGGTCATCTGCAGTACTTTCGGGATACAAGGGAACTTCTTCATCGCCGAAACCTGAACTAGCCGAGGATTTGGGGCTGTACAAAGCTTGATTCGAAATGAAGGAGGTAACAGAATGCTGGATGTGCATGCGTCATTGAGCCATATAACCAATATCAGAGTAGTTCGCAAAGAGAGATGAAAGTCGACACGAATGATCCGAAGCTCATCTGCGATAAAGAAGACACACGGAGGTATCTCCACATCGGTGACAGGAAGACCTCCGCAGACCCCGGGACTGTACAGAGCTTATTGTTAAACGAACAGAGTAACGAGAATGAGAGATGTGAGTCTTTCTGTATTCCCTATATAGATTCTTTGACCTATCTCTCGTCTCAGTCATAAACTTCAAGCATTAGCCTCACTTACTGTTCCATTTGGTTGTTGAGTTCCGACTTCGTTATGTGGTCTCACCGTCGCGCTCCACTCATAGGAGAGGAGATCACAGAAGCGGATATGAGTCGACACGGGCGATTCGATGGTCATCTGCGGTACTTTTGGGATACAAGGGAACTTCTTCTTCGCCGAAACCTGAACTAGACGAGGATTTGGGGCTGTACAAAGCTTGATGTGAAATGAAGGAGGTAACAGAATGCTGGATGTGCAGACGTCATTAAGCCGTATAACCGATATCAGAGTAGTTCGCAAAGAGAGATGAAAGTCGACATGAATGATTCGAGGCTCATCTGTGGTAGAGAAGACATACGGAAGTATCTCCACATCGGTGACAGGAAGACCTCCGCAGACCCCGGGACTTAACAGAGCTTATTGTGAAACGAACAGAGTAACGAGAATGAGAGATGTGAGTCTTTTTATACTCCCTATATAGATTTTTTTGACCTATCTCTCGTCTCAGTCATGAACTTCAAGCATTAGCCTCACTTACTGTTCCATTTGGTTGTTGAGTTCCGACTTCGTTATGTGGTCTCACCGTTGCGCTCCACTCATGGGAGAGGAAATCACAGAAGCGGATATAATTCGACACGAGTGATTCGATGGTCATCTGCGGTATTTTCGGGATACAAGGGAACTTCTTCATCGCCGAAACCTGAACTAGCCGAGGGTTTGGGGCTGTACAAAGCTTGATGTGAAATGAAGGAGGTAACAGAATGCTGGATGTGCATGCGTCATCAAGCCGTAAAACCCATATTAGAGGAATTCACGAAATAGAATGAAAGTCGACACGGATGATTTGAAGCTCATCTGCGTGAAAGGAGACATATGGAGGTATCTCCACATCGGTGACAGAACGAACTTCTCAGACCCCGGGACTGTACAACGGTGATTGTGAAACGAACGGACTAACGGGAATGAAAAAGGTGAGTCTTCTAGTACTCCCTATATAGATTCTTGGACCTATCTCTCGTCTCAGTGACGAGATTCAAGCATTCGCCTCACTCACTGTTCCATTTAGTCGTTATTTCCTACTCCAGCGAGAGGTATCATCGGTGGAATCCACTGACAGTAGGAAAAATGACCGAAGAAGAAACCAACCGACACGAACGATCCGATGGTCGTCTGCGGTGCTGGAGGGATACGGGGAGACTTTTATTTTGGGGTTTACAAGAATCCGGTACAGTACGGAGCTAAATAGGGAACGAATCAGGCAACTGAACGACAGATGTGGCGCCATCATTGAATCGTATAACCCATATGAGAGAAGTTCCCGAAACAAGATACAAGCCGGCACGAACGACTCGGTGCTCTTCTGTGGTCGAGAAGACACACAGGGGTCCATGCAGATCGGTGATAGAAGGGACTTTGCAGAGCTCCAGGGGGTTCAAGGCTCATTGCAGATTGGACCGGGTGACGGGAACGGGAGATGTGAGTCTTCTTGGACTTCTTATATGGGTTATGGGCATATATCTCGCCTAGGTCACGAACTTCGAGCATTAGCCTCACTTACTGTTCCATTCAGTTGTTAAGTTCCTACTCCGACATGTGGTGTCACCGTCGCGTTCCCCTCATAGGAGGGAAGATCACAGGAGAGGATAAAAGTCGACAGGAACGGTTTCATGGTCATCTGCGGTACTTTCGGGATACGAGGGGACTTCTTCATCGCCGAAACCTGAACTAGCCGAGATTCCGAGGCAGTACAGAGCTTGATGTGGAATGAAGGAGGTAACAGAATGCTGCATGTGCAGACGTGATTGAGCCGTATAACAAATATCAGAGTAGTCCGCAAAGAGAGATGAAAGTCGACATGAATGATTCGAGGCTCATCTGAGGTAGAAATGACATACGGAGGTATCTCCACATCGGTGACAGGAAGACCTCCGCAGACCCCGGGACTGTACAGAGCTGATTGTGAAACGAACAGAGTAACGAGAATGAGAGATGTGAGTCTCCTTGTACTCCCTATATAGATTTTTTGACCTATCTCTCGTCTCAGCCATGAACTTCAAGCATTAGCCCCACTCACTGTTCCATTTGGTTGTCGAGTTTCGACTTCGTTATGTGGAGTCACCGTCGCGCTCCACTCATAGGAGAGGAGATCACAGAAGCGGATATATCTCGACACGAACGATTCGACGGTCATTTGTGGTACTTTCGGGATACAAGGGAACTCCTTCATCGCCTAAACAACGAACTAGCCGAGACTCCGAGGCAATACAAAGCTCGATGAATGAGGTAACAAATGCCAGATGTGCACGCCACATAAAGCCGTAAAACCCATATTAGAGGAATTCACGAAATAGAATGAAAGTCGTCACGAATGATTCGAAGCTCATCTGCGTGAAAGGAGACATATGGAGGTATCTCCACATCGGTGACAGAATGAACTTCTCAGACCCCGGGACTGTACAAGGGTTATTGTGAAACGAACGGAGAAACGGGAATGAAAAATGTGAGTTTTCTAGTACTCCCTATATAGATTCTTGGACCTATCTCTCGTCTCAGTGACGAGATTCAAGCATTAGCCTCACTTACTGTTCCATTTGGTTGTTGAGTTTCGACTTCGTTATGTGGTGTCGACGTCGCGCTCCCATCATAGGAGAGGAGATCAAAGAAGCGGATATATGTCGACACGAATGATTCGATGGTCATCTGCGGTACTTTTGGGATACAAGGGAACTCCTCCATCGCCGACAGAACGAACAAGCCAAAAAATTGGGCTGTACAAAGCTTGATGAGAAATGAATCAGGGAACAGGATGCCAGATGTGCAGGTGTCATTAAGGTGTCCTACCAATATCAGAGAAGTTTACGAAAAGAGATGAAGGTCGACACGAATGATGCGAAGCTCATCTGCGGTTCAGGAGACATACGGAGGCATCTTCACATTGGTGACAGAAAGGACATCGCAGACCTCGGGACTGTACAAGGCTGATCGGAAAACGAACGGAGTAGCGAGGTTGAAAGATGTGACCCTTCTTGAACTCCCTATATGGATTCTTGGACCTATCCCGCGTCTCGGTCACGAACCTCAAGCATTAGCCTCACTTACTGTTCCATTTGGTTGTGAAGTTTCTACTCCGACATGTGGTGTCACCGTCGCGTTCTTCTCATAGGAGAGAAGATCACAGGAGAGGATATAAGTCGACACGGACGATTCGGAGGTCATTTGTGGTACTTTCGGGATACAAGGGAACTCCTTCATCGCCGAAACAACGAACTAGCTGATACTCCGAGGCAGTACAAAGCTCGATGTGGAACGAATGAGGTAACAAATGCCAGATGTGCAGGCATCATGAAGCCGTAAAACCCATATTAGAGGAATTCACCAAATAGGATGAAAGTCAACACGAATGATTCGAAGCTCATCTGCGTGAAAGGAGACATACGGAGGTATCTCCACATCGGTGACAGGAAGACCTCCGCAGATCCCGGGACTGTACAGAGCTTATTGTGAAACGAACGGAGTAACGAGAATGAGAGATGTGAGTTCTTTTGTACTCCCTATATAGATTTTTTGACCTATGTCTCGTCTCAGTAATGAGCTTCAAGCATTAGCCTCACTTACTGTTCCATTCGGTTGTTGAGTTCCGACTTCGTTATGTGGTCTCACCGTCGCGCTCTACTCATAGGAGAGGAGATCAACGGAGCGGATATAAAGCGACACTAGCGATTCGATGGTCATCTGCGGTACTTTTGGGATACAAGGGAACTTCTTCATCGCCGAAACCTGAACTAGCCGAGGATTTGGGGCTGTACAAAGCTTGATGTGAAATGAAGGAGGTAACAGAATGCTGGATGTGCAGACGTCATTAAGCCGTATAACCGATATCAGAGTAGTTCGCAAAGAGAGATGAAAGTCGACATGAATGATTCGAGGCTCATCTGTGGTAGAGAAGACATACGGAAGTATCTCCACATCGGTGACAGGAAGACCTCCGCAGACCCCGGGACTGTACAGAGCTTATTGTGAAACGAACAGAGTAACGAGAATGAGAGATGTGAGTCTTTTTGTACTCCCTATATAGATTTTTTTGACCTATCTCTCGTCTCAGTCATGAACTTCAAGCATTAGCCTCACTTACTGTTCCATTTGGTTGTTGAGTTCCGACTCCGTTATGTGGTCTCACCGTTGCGCTCCACTCATGGGAGAGGAAATCACAGAAGCGGATATAATTCGACACGAGTGATTCGATGGTCATCTGCGGTACTTTCGGGATACAAGGGAACTTCTTCATCGCCGAAACCTGAACTAGCCGAGGGTTTGGGGCTGTACAAAGCTTGATGTGAAATGAAGGAGGTAACAGAATGCTGGATGTGCATGCGTCATCAAGCCGTAAAACCCATATTAGAGGAATTCACGAAATAGAATGAAAGTCGACACGAATGATTCGAAGCTCATCTGCGTGAAAGGAGACATATGGAGGTATCTCCACATCGGTGACAGAACGAACTTCTCAGACCCCGGGACTGTACAACGGTGATTATGAAACGAACGGACTAACGGGAATGAAAAAGGTGAGTCTTCTAGTACTCCCTATATAGATTCTTGGACCTATCTCTCGTCTCAGTGACGAGATTCAAGCATTAGCCTCACTCACTGTTCCATTTAGTCGTTATTTCCTACTCCAGCGAGAGGTATCATCGGTGGAATCCACTGACAGTAGGAAAAATGACCGAAGAAGAAACCAACCGACACGAACGATCCAATGGTCGTCTGCGGTGCTGGAGGGATACGGGGAGACTTTTATTTTGGGGTTTACAAGAATCCGGTACAGTACGGAGCTAAATAGGGAACGAATCAGGCAACTGAACGACAGATGTGGCGCCATCATTGAATCGTATAACCCATATGAGAGAAGTTCCCGAAACAAGATACGAGCCGGCACGAACGACTCGGTGCTCTTCTGTGGTCGAGAAGACACACAGGGGTCCATGCAGATCGGTGATAGAAGGGACTTGGCAGAGCTCCAGGGGGTTCAAGGCTCATTGCAGATTGGACCGGGTGACGGGAACGGGAGATGTGAGTCTTCTTGGACTTCTTATATGGGTTATGGGCATATATCTCGCCTAGGTCACGAACTTCGAGCATTAGCCTCACTTACTGTTCCATTCAGTTGTTAAGTTCCTACTCCGACATGTGGTGTCACCGTCGCGTTTCCCTCATAGGAGGGAAGATCACAGGAGAGGATAAAAGTCGACAGGAACGATTTCATGGTCATCTGCGGTACTTTCGGGATACAAGGGAACTCCGTCATCGCCTAAACCACGAACTAGCCGAGACTCCGAGGCAATACAAAGCTCGATGAATGAGGTAACAAATGCCAGATGTGCACGCCACATAAAGCCGTAAAACCCATATTAGAGGAATTCACGAAATAGAATGAAAGTCGTCACGAATGATTCGAAGCTCATCTGCGTGAAAGGAGACATATGGAGGTATCTCCACATCGGTGACAGAACGAACTTCTCAGACCCCGGGACTGTACAAGGGTTATTGTGAAACGAACGGAGTAACGGGAATGAAAAATGTGAGTTTTCTAGTACTCCCTATATAGATTCTTGGACCTATCTCTCGTCTCAGTGACGAGATTCGAGCATTAGCCTAACTTACTGTTCCATTTGGTTGTTGAGTTTCGACTTCGTTATGTGGCGTCGACGTCGCGCTCCCATCATAGGAGAGGAGATCAAAGAAGCGGATATATGTCGACACGAATGATTCGATGGTCATCTGCGGTACTTTTGGGATACAAGGGAACTCCTCCATCGCCGACAGAACGAACAAGCCAAAAAATTGGGCTGTACAAAGCTTGATGAGAAATGAATCAGGGAACAGGATGCCAGATGTGCAGGTGTCATTAAGGTGTCCTACCAATATCAGAGAAGTTTACGAAAAGAGATGAAGGTCGACACGAATGATGCGAAGCTCATCTGCGGTTCAGGAGACATACGGAGGCATCTTCACATTGGTGACAGAAAGGACATCGCAGACCTCGGGACTGTACAAGGCTGATCGGAAAACGAACGGAGTAGCGAGGTTGAAAGATGTGACCCTTCTTGAACTCCCTATATGGATTCTTGGACCTATCCCGCGTCTCGGTCACGAACCTCAAGCATTAGCCTCACTTACTGTTCCATTTGGTTGTGAAGTCTCTACTCCGACATGTGGTGTCACCGTCGCGTTCTTCTCATAGGAGAGAAGATCACAGGAGAGGATATATGTCGACACGGACGATTCGGAGGTCATTTGTGGTACTTTCGGGATACAAGGGAACTCCTTCATCGCCGAAACAACGAACTAGCTGATACTCCGAGGCAGTACAAAGCTCGATGTGGAACGATTGAGGTAACAAATGCCAGATGTGCAGGCATGATGAAGCCGTAAAACCCATATTAGAGGAATTCACCAAATAGGATGAAAGTCAACACGAATGATTCGAAGCTCATCTGCGTGAAAGGAGACATACGGAGGTATCTCCACATCGGTGACAGGAAGACCTCCGCAGATCCCGGGACTGTACAGAGCTTATTGTGAAACGAACGGAGTAACGAGAATGAGTGATGTGAGTTCTTTTGTACTCCCTATATAGATTTTTTGACCTATGTCTCGTCTCAGTAATGAGCTTCAAGCATTAGCCTCACTTACTGTTCCATTCGGTTGTTGAGTTCCGACTTCGTTATGTGGTCTCACCGTCGCGCTCTACTCATAGGAGAGGAGATCAACGGAGCGGATATAAAGCGACACTAGCGATTCGATGGTCATCTGCGGTACTTTTGGGATACAAGGGAACTTCTTCATCGCCGAAACCTGAACTAGCCGAGGATTTGGGGCTGTACAAAGCTTGATGTGAAATGAAGGAGGTAACAGAATGCTGGATGTGCAGACGTCATTAAGCCGTATAACCGATATCAGAGTAGTTCGCAAAGAGAGATGAAAGTCGACATGAATGATTCGAGGCTCATCTGTGGTAGAGAAGACATACGGAAGTATCTCCACATCGGTGACAGGAAGACCTCCGCAGACCCCGGGACTGTACAGAGCTTATTGTGAAACGAACAGAGTAACGAGAATGAGAGATGTGAGTCTTTTTGTACTCCCTATATAGATTTTTTTGACCTATCTCTCGTCTCAGTCATGAACTTCAAGCATTAGCCTCACTTACTGTTCCATTTGGTTGTTGAGTTCCGACTCCGTTATGTGGTCTCACCGTTGCGCTCCACTCATGGGAGAGGAAATCACAGAAGCGGATATAATTCGACACGAGTGATTCGATGGTCATCTGCGGTACTTTCGGGATACAAGGGAACTTCTTCATCGCCGAAACCTGAACTAGCCGAGGGTTTGGGGCTGTACAAAGCTTGATGTGAAATGAAGGAGGTAACAGAATGCTGGATGTGCATGCGTCATCAAGCCGTAAAACCCATATTAGAGGAATTCACGAAATAGAATGAAAGTCGACACGAATGATTCGAAGCTCATCTGCGTGAAAGGAGACATATGGAGGTATCTCCACATCGGTGACAGAACGAACTTCTCAGACCCCGGGACTGTACAACGGTGATTATGAAACGAACGGACTAACGGGAATGAAAAAGGTGAGTCTTCTAGTACTCCCTATATAGATTCTTGGACCTATCTCTCGTCTCAGTGACGAGATTCAAGCATTAGCCTCACTCACTGTTCCATTTAGTCGTTATTTCCTACTCCAGCGAGAGGTATCATCGGTGGAATCCACTGACAGTAGGAAAAATGACCGAAGAAGAAACCAACCGACACGAACGATCCAATGGTCGTCTGCGGTGCTGGAGGGATACGGGGAGACTTTTATTTTGGGGTTTACAAGAATCCGGTACAGTACGGAGCTAAATAGGGAACGAATCAGGCAACTGAACGACAGATGTGGCGCCATCATTGAATCGTATAACCCATATGAGAGAAGTTCCCGAAACAAGATACAAGCCGGCACGAACGACTCGGTGCTCTTCTGTGGTCGAGAAGACACACAGGGGTCCATGCAGATCGGTGATAGAAGGGACTTGGCAGAGCTCCAGGGGGTTCAAGGCTCATTGCAGATTGGACCGGGTGACGGGAACGGGAGATGTGAGTCTTCTTGGACTTCTTATATGGGTTATGGGCATATATCTCGCCTAGGTCACGAACTTCGAGCATTAGCCTCACTTACTGTTCCATTCAGTTGTTAAGTTCCTACTCCGACATGTGGTGTCACCGTCGCGTTTCCCTCATAGGAGGGAAGATCACAGGAGAGGATAAAAGTCGACAGGAACGATTTCATGGTCATCTGCGGTACTTTCGGGATACAAGGGAACTCCGTCATCGCCTAAACCACGAACTAGCCGAGACTCCGAGGCAATACAAAGCTCGATGCATGAGGTAACAAATGCCAGATGTGCACGCCACATAAAGCCGTAAAACCCATATTAGAGGAATTCACGAAATAGAATGAAAGTCGTCACGAATGATTCGAAGCTCATCTGCGTGAAAGGAGACATATGGAGGTATCTCCACATCGGTGACAGAACGAACTTCTCAGACCCCGGGACTGTACAAGGGTTATTGTGAAACGAACGGAGTAACGGGAATGAAAAATGTGAGTTTTCTAGTACTCCCTATATAGATTCTTGGACCTATCTCTCGTCTCAGTGACGAGATTCGAGCATTAGCCTAACTTACTGTTCCATTTGGTTGTTGAGTTTCGACTTCGTTATGTCGTGTCACCGTCGCGCTCCCATCATAGGAGAGGAGATCAAAGAAGCGGATATATGTCGACACGAATGATTCGATGGTCATCTGCGGTACTTTTGGGATACAAGGGAACTCCTCCATCGCCGACAGAACGAACAAGCCAAGGAATTGGGCTGTACAAAGCTTGATGAGAAATGAATCAGGGGACAGGATGCCAGATGTGCAGGTGTCATTAAGGTGTCTAACCAATATCAGAGAGGTTCACGAAAAGAGATGAAGGTCGATACGAATGATGCGAAGCTCATCCGCGGTTCAGGAGACATACGGAGGCATCTCCACATTGGTGACAGAAAGGACTTCGCAGACCTCGGGACTGTACAAGGCTGATCGGAAAACGAACGGAGTAGCGAGGTTGAAAGATGTGACCCTTCTTGAACTCCCTATATGGATTCTTGGACCTATCCCGCGTCTCGGTCACGAACCTCAAGCATTAGCCTCACTTACTGTTCGATTTGGTTGTGAAGTTTCTACTCCGACATGTGGTGTCACCGTCGCGTTCTTCTCATAGGAGAGAAGATCACAGGAGAGGATATAAGTCGACACAGACGATTCGGAGGTCATTTGTGGTACTTTCGGGATACAAGGGAACTCCTTCATCGCCGAAACAACGAACTAGCTGATACCCCGAGGCAGTACAAAGCTCGATGTGGAATGAATGAGGTAACAAATGCCAGATGTGCATGCGTCATGGAGCCGTAAAACCCATATTCGAGGAATTCACGAAATAGGATGAAAGTCAACACGAATGATTCGAAGCTCATCTGCGTGAAAGGAGACATACGGAGGTATCTCCACATCGGTGACAGGAAGACCTCCGCAGACCCCGGGACTGTACAGAGCTTATTGTGAAACGAACGGAGTAACGAGAATGAGAGATGTGAGTTCTTTTGTACTCCCTATATAGATTTTTTGACCTATCTCTCGTCTCAGTAATGAGCTTCAAGCATGAGCCTCACTTACTGATCCATTCGGTTGTTGAGTTCCGACTTCGTTATGTGGTCTCACCGTCGCGCTCCACTCATAGGAGAGGAGATCACAGAAGCGGATATAAGTCGACACGAGCGATTCGATGGTCATCTGCGGTTCTTTTGGGATACAAGGGAACTTCTTCATCGCCGAAACCTGAACTAGCCGAGGATTTGGGGCTGTACAAAGCTTGATGTGAAATGAAGGAGGTAACAGAATGCTGGATTTGCAGACGTCATTAAGCCGTATAACCGATATCAGAGTAGTTCGCGTAGAGAGATGAAAGTCGACATGAATGATTCGAGGCTCATCTGTGGTAGAGAAGACATACGGAAGTATCTCCACATCGGTGACAGGAAGACCTCCGCAGACCCCGGGACTGTACAGAGCTTATTGTGAAACGAACAGAGTAACGAGAATGAGAGATGTGAGTCTTTTTGTACTCCCTATATAGATTTTTTTGACCTATCTCTCGTCTCAGTCATGAACTTCAAGCATTAGCCTCACTTACTGTTCCATTTGGTTGTTGAGTTCCGACTCCGTTATGTGGTCTCACCGTTGCGCTCCACTCATGGGAGAGGAAATCACAGAAGCGGATATAATTCGACACGAGTGATTCGATGGTCATCTGCGGTACTTTCGGGATACAAGGGAACTTCTTCATCGCCGAAACCTGAACTAGCCGAGGGTTTGGGGCTGTACAAAGCTTGATGTGAAATGAAGGAGGTAACAGAATGCTGGATGTGCATGCGTCATCAAGCCGTAAAACCCATATTAGAGGAATTCACGAAATAGAATGAAAGTCGACACGAATGATTCGAAGCTCATCTGCGTGAAAGGAGACATATGGAGGTATCTCCACATCGGTGACAGAACGAACTTCTCAGACCCCGGGACTGTACAACGGTGATTATGAAACGAACGGACTAACGGGAATGAAAAAGGTGAGTCTTCTAGTACTCCCTATATAGATTCTTGGACCTATCTCTCGTCTCAGTGACGAGATTCAAGCATTAGCCTCACTCACTGTTCCATTTAGTCGTTATTTCCTACTCCAGCGAGAGGTATCATCGGTGGAATCCACTGACAGTAGGAAAAATGACCGAAGAAGAAACCAACCGACACGAACGATCCAATGGTCGTCTGCGGTGCTGGAGGGATACGGGGAGACTTTTATTTTGGGGTTTACAAGAATCCGGTACAGTACGGAGCTAAATAGGGAACGAATCAGGCAACTGAACGACAGATGTGGCGCCATCATTGAATCGTATAACCCATATGAGAGAAGTTCCCGAAACAAGATACAAGCCGGCACGAACGACTCGGTGCTCTTCTGTGGTCGAGAAGACACACAGGGGTCCATGCAGATCGGTGATAGAAGGGACTTGGCAGAGCTCCAGGGGGTTCAAGGCTCATTGCAGATTGGACCGGGTGACGGGAACGGGAGATGTGAGTCTTCTTGGACTTCTTATATGGGTTATGGGCATATATCTCGCCTAGGTCACGAACTTCGAGCATTAGCCTCACTTACTGTTCCATTCAGTTGTTAAGTTCCTACTCCGACATGTGGTGTCACCGTCGCGTTTCCCTCATAGGAGGGAAGATCACAGGAGAGGATAAAAGTCGACAGGAACGATTTCATGGTCATCTGCGGTACTTTCGGGATACAAGGGAACTCCGTCATCGCCTAAACCACGAACTAGCCGAGACTCCGAGGCAATACAAAGCTCGATGCATGAGGTAACAAATGCCAGATGTGCACGCCACATAAAGCCGTAAAACCCATATTAGAGGAATTCACGAAATAGAATGAAAGTCGTCACGAATGATTCGAAGCTCATCTGCGTGAAAGGAGACATATGGAGGTATCTCCACATCGGTGACAGAACGAACTTCTCAGACCCCGGGACTGTACAAGGGTTATTGTGAAACGAACGGAGTAACGGGAATGAAAAATGTGAGTTTTCTAGTACTCCCTATATAGATTCTTGGACCTATCTCTCGTCTCAGTGACGAGATTCGAGCATTAGCCTAACTTACTGTTCCATTTGGTTGTTGAGTTTCGACTTCGTTATGTCGTGTCACCGTCGCGCTCCCATCATAGGAGAGGAGATCAAAGAAGCGGATATATGTCGACACGAATGATTCGATGGTCATCTGCGGTACTTTTGGGATACAAGGGAACTCCTCCATCGCCGACAGAACGAACAAGCCAAGGAATTGGGCTGTACAAAGCTTGATGAGAAATGAATCAGGGGACAGGATGCCAGATGTGCAGGTGTCATTAAGGTGTCTAACCAATATCAGAGAGGTTCACGAAAAGAGATGAAGGTCGATACGAATGATGCGAAGCTCATCCGCGGTTCAGGAGACATACGGAGGCATCTCCACATTGGTGACAGAAAGGACTTCGCAGACCTCGGGACTGTACAAGGCTGATCGGAAAACGAACGGAGTAGCGAGGTTGAAAGATGTGACCCTTCTTGAACTCCCTATATGGATTCTTGGACCTATCCCGCGTCTCGGTCACGAACCTCAAGCATTAGCCTCACTTACTGTTCGATTTGGTTGTGAAGTTTCTACTCCGACATGTGGTGTCACCGTCGCGTTCTTCTCATAGGAGAGAAGATCACAGGAGAGGATATAAGTCGACACAGACGATTCGGAGGTCATTTGTGGTACTTTCGGGATACAAGGGAACTCCTTCATCGCCGAAACAACGAACTAGCTGATACCCCGAGGCAGTACAAAGCTCGATGTGGAATGAATGAGGTAACAAATGCCAGATGTGCATGCGTCATGGAGCCGTAAAACCCATATTCGAGGAATTCACGAAATAGGATGAAAGTCAACACGAATGATTCGAAGCTCATCTGCGTGAAAGGAGACATACGGAGGTATCTCCACATCGGTGACAGGAAGACCTCCGCAGACCCCGGGACTGTACAGAGCTTATTGTGAAACGAACGGAGTAACGAGAATGAGAGATGTGAGTTCTTTTGTACTCCCTATATAGATTTTTTGACCTATCTCTCGTCTCAGTAATGAGCTTCAAGCATGAGCCTCACTTACTGATCCATTCGGTTGTTGAGTTCCGACTTCGTTATGTGGTCTCACCGTCGCGCTCCACTCATAGGAGAGGAGATCACAGAAGCGGATATAAGTCGACACGAGCGATTCGATGGTCATCTGCGGTTCTTTTGGGATACAAGGGAACTTCTTCATCGCCGAAACCTGAACTAGCCGAGGATTTGGGGCTGTACAAAGCTTGATGTGAAATGAAGGAGGTAACAGAATGCTGGATTTGCAGACGTCATTAAGCCGTATAACCGATATCAGAGTAGTTCGCGTAGAGAGATGAAAGTCGACATGAATGATTCGAGGCTCATCTGTGGTAGAGAAGACATACGGAAGTATCTCCACATCGGTGACAGGAAGACCTCCGCAGACCCCGGGACTGTACAGAGCTTATTGTGAAACGAACAGAATAACGAGAATGAGAGATGTGAGTCTTTTTGTACTCCCTATATAGATTTTTTTGACCTATCTCTCGTCTCAGTCATGAACTTCAAGCATTAGCCTCACTTACTGTTTCATTTGGTTGTTGAGTTTCGACTTCGTTATGTGGTGTCACCGTCGCGCTCCCATCATAGGAGAGGAGATCAAAGAAGCGGATATATGTCGACACGAATGATTCGATGGTCATCTGCGGTACTTTTGGGATGCAAGGGAACTCCTCCATCGCCGACAGAACGAACAAGCCAAGAAATTGGGCTGTACAAAGCTTGATGAGAAATAAATCAGGGAACAGGATGCCAGATGTGCAGGTGTCATTAAGGTGTCTAACCAATATCAGAGAAGTTCCCGAAAAGAGATGAAGGTCGACACGAATGATGCGAAGCTCATCTGCGGTTCAGGAGACATACGGAGGCATCTCCACATTGGTGACAGAAAGGACTTCGCAGACCTCGGGACTGTACAAGGCTGATCGGAAAACGAACGGAGTAGCGAGGTTGAAAGATGTGACCCTTCTTGAACTCCCTATATGGATTCTTGGACCTATCCCGCGTCTCGGTCACGAACCTCAAGCATTAGCCTCACTTACTGTTCCATTTGGTTGTGAAGTTTCTACTCCGACATGTGGTGTCACCGTCGCGTTCTTCTCATAGGAGAGAATATCACAGGAGAGGATATAAGTCGACACGGACGATTCGGAGGTCATTTGTGGTACTTTCGGGATACAAGGGAACTCCTTCATCGCCGAAACAACGAACCAGCTGATACTCCGAGGCAGTACAAAGCTCGATGTGGAATGAATGAGGTAACAAATGCCAGATGTGCAGGCGTCATGAAGCCGTAAAACCCATATTAGAGGAATTCACGAAATAGGATGAAAGTCAACACGAATGATTCGAAGCTCATCTGCGTGAAAGGAGACATACGGAGGTATCTCCACATCGGTGACAGGAAGACCTCCGCAGACCCCGGGACTGTACAGAGCTTATTGTGAAACGAACGGAGTAACGAGAATGAGAGATGTGAGTTCTTTTGTACTCCCTATATAGATTTTTTGACCTATCTCTCGTCTCAGTAATGAGCTTCAAGCATGAGCCTCACTTACTGATCCATTCGGTTGTTGAGTTCCGACTTCGTTATGTGGTCTCACCGTCGCGCTCCACTCATAGGAGAGGAGATCACAGAAGCGGATATAAGTCGACACGAGCGATTCGATGGTCATCTGCGGTTCTTTTGGGATACAAGGGAACTTCTTCATCGCCGAAACCTGAACTAGCCGAGGATTTGGGGCTGTACAAAGCTTGATGTGAAATGAAGGAGGTAACAGAATGCTGGATGTGCAGACGTCATTAAGCCGTATAACCGATATCAGAGTAGTTCGCGAAGAGAGATGAAAGTCGACATGAATGATTCGAGGCTCATCTGTGGTAGAGAAGACATACAAAAGTATCTCCACATCGGTGACAGGAAGACCTCCGCAGACCCCGGGACTGTACAGAGCTTATTGTGAAACGAACAGAGTAACGAGAATGAGAGATGTGAGTCTTTTTGTACTCCCTATATAGATTTTTTTGACCTATCTCTCGTCTCAGTCATGAACTTCAAGCATTAGCCTCACTTACTGTTCCATTTGGTTGTTGAGTTCCGACTCCGTTATGTGGTCTCACCGTTGCGCTCCACTCATGGGAGAGGAAATCACAGAAGCGGATATAATTCGACACGAGTGATTCGATGGTCATCTGCGGTACTTTCGGGATACAAGGGAACTTCTTCATCGCTGAAACCCGAACTAGCCGAGGGTTTGGGGCTGTACAAAGCTTGATGTGAAATGAAGGAGGTAACAGAATGCTGGATGTGCATGCGTCATCAAGCCATAAAACCCATATTAGAGGAATTCACGAAATAGAATGAAAGTCGACACGAATGATTCGAAGCTCATCTGCGTGAAAGGAGACATATGGAGGTATCTCCACATCGGTGACAGAACGAACTTCTCAGACCCCGGGACTGTACAAGGGTTATTGTGAAACGAACGGAGTAACGGGAATGAAAAATGTGAGTTTTCTAGTACTCCCTATATAGATTCTTGGACCTATCTCTCGTCTCAGTGACGAGATTCAAGCATTAGCCTAACTTACTGTTCCATTTGGTTGTTGAGTTTCGACTTCGTTATGTGGTGTCACCGTCGCGCTCCCATCATAGGAGAGGAGATCAAAGAAGCGGATATATGTTTACCCGAATGATTCGATGGTCATCTGCGGTACTTTTGGGATACAAGGGAACTCCTCCATCGCCGACAGAACGAACAAGCCAAGAAATTGGGCTGTACAAAGCTTGATGAGAAATGAATCAGGGAACAGGATGCCAGATGTGCAGGTGTCATTAAGGTGTCTAACCAATATCAGAGAAGTTCACGAAAAGAGATGAAGGTCGACACGAATGATGCGAAGCTCATCTGCGGTTCAGGAGACATACGGAGGCATCTCCACATTGGTGACAGAAAGGACTTCGCAGACCTCGGGACTGTACAAGGCTGATCGGAAAACGAACGGAGTAGCGAGGTTGAAAGATGTGACCCTTCTTGAACTCCCTATATGGATTCTTGGACCTATCCCGCGTCTCGGTCACGACCCTCAAGCATTAGCCTCACTTACTGTTCGATTTGGTTGTGAAGTTTCTACTCCGACATGTGGTGTCACCGTCGCGTTCTTCTCATAGGAGAGAAGATCACAGGAGAGGATATAAGTCGACACAGACGATTCGGAGGTCATTTGTGGTACTTTCGGGATACAAGGGAACTCCTTCATCGCCGAAACAACGAACTAGCTGATACTCCGAGGCAGTACAAAGCTCGATGTGGAATGAATGAGGTAACAAATGCCAGATGTGCAGGCGTCATGAAGCCGTAAAACCCATATTAGAGGAATTCACGAAATAGGATGAAAGTCAACACGAATGATTCGAAGCTCATCTGCGTGAAAGGAGACATACGGAGGTATCTCCACATCGGTGACAGGAAGACCTCCGCAGACCCCGGGACTGTACAGAGCTTATTGTGAAACGAACGGAGTAACGAGAATGAGAGATGTGAGTTCTTTTGTACTCCCTATATAGATTTTTTGACCTATCTCTCGTCTCAGTAATGAGCTTCAAGCATTAGCCTCACTTACTGTTCCATTCGGTTGTTGAGTTCCGACTTCGTTATGTGGTCTCACCGTCGCGCTCTACTCATAGGAGAGGAGACCAACGGAGCGGATATAAAGCGACACTAGCGATTCGATGGTCATCTGCGGTACTTTTGGGATACAAGGGAACCTCTTCATCGCCGAAACCTGAACTAGCCGAGGATTTGGGGCTGTACAAAGCTTGATGTGAAATGAAGGAGGTAACAGAATGCTGGATGTGCAGACGTCATTAAGCCGTATAACCGATATCAGAGTAGTTCGCGTAGAGAGATGAAAGTCGACATGAATGATTCGAAGCTCATCTGCGTGAAAGGAGACATATGGAGGTATCTCCACATCGGTGACAGAACGAACTTCTCAGACCCCGGGACTGTACAACGGTGATTGTGAAACGAACGGACTAACGGGCATGAAAAAGGTGAGTCTTCTAGTACTCCCTATATAGATTCTTGGACCTATCTCTCGTCTCAGTGACGAGATTCAAGCATTAGCCTCACTCACTGTTCCATTTAGTCGTTATTTCCTACTCCAGCGAGAGGTATCATCGGTGGAATCCACTGACAGTAGGAAAAATGACCGAAGAAGAAACCAACCAACACGAACGATCCGATGGTCGTCTGCGGTGCTGGAGGGATACGGGGAGACTTTTATTTTGGGGTTTACAAGAATCCGGTACAGTACGGAGCTAAATAGGGAACGAATCAGGCAACTGAACGACAGATGTGGCGCCATCATTGAATCGTATAACCCATATGAGAGAAGTTCCCGAAACAAGATACAAGCCGGCACGAACGACTCGGTGCTCTTCTGTGGTCGAGAAGACACACAGGGGTCCATGCAGATCGGTGATAGAAGGTACTTGGCAGAGCTCCAGGGGGTTCAAGGCTCATTGCAGATTGGACCGGGTGACGGGAACGGGAGATGTGAGTCTTCTTGGACTTCTTATATGGGTTATGGGCATATATCTCGCCTAGGTCACGAACTTCGAGCATTAGCCTCACTTACTGTTCCATTCAGTTGTTAAGTTCCTACTCCGACATGTGGTGTCACCGTCGCGTTTCCCTCATAGGAGGGAAGATCACAGGAGAGGATAAAAGTCGACAGGAACGATTTCATGGTCATCTGCGGTACTTTCGGGATACAAGGGAACTCCGTCATCGCCTAAACCACGAACTAGCCGAGACTCCGAGGCAATACAAAGCTCGATGAATGAGGTAACAAATGCCAGATGTGCACGCCACATAAAGCCGTAAAACCCATATTAGAGGAATTCACGAAATAGAATGAAAGTCGTCACGAATGATTCGAAGCTCATCTGCGTGAAAGGAGACATATGGAGGTATCTCCACATCGGTGACAGAACGAACTCCTCGGACCCCGGGACTGTACAAGGGTTATTGTGAAACGAACGGAGTAACGGGAATGAAAAATGTGAGTTTTCTAGTACTCCCTATATAGATTCTTGGACCTATCTCTCGTCTCAGTGACGAGATTCAAGCATTAGCCTAACTTACTGTTCCATTTGGTTGTTGAGTTTCGACTTCGTTATGTGGTGTCACCGTCGCGCTCCCATCATAGGAGAGGAGATCAAAGAAGCGGATATATGTCGACACGAATGATTCGATGGTCATCTGCGGTACTTTTGGGATACAAGGGAACTCCTCCATCGCCGACAGAACGAACAAGCCAAGAAATTGGGCTGTACAAAGCTTGATGAGAAATGAATCAGGGAACAGGATGCCAGATGTGCAGGTGTCATTAAGGTGTCTAACCAATATCAGAGAAGTTCACGAAAAGAGATGAAGGTCGACACGAATGATGCGAAGCTCATCTGCGGTTCAGGAGACATACGGAGGCATCTCCACATTGGTGACAGAAAGGACTTCGCAGACCTCGGGACTGTACAAGGCTGATCGGAAAACGAACGGAGTAGCGAGGTTGAAAGATGTGACCCTTCTTGAACTCCCTATATGGATTCTTGGACCTATCCCGCGTCTCGGTCACGAACCTCAAGCATTAGCCTCACTTACTGTTCGATTTGGTTGTGAAGTTTCTACTCCGACATGTGGTGTCACCGTCGCGTTCTTCTCATAGGAGAGAAGATCACAGGAGAGGATATAAGTCGACACAGACGATTCGGAGGTCATTTGTGGTACTTTCGGGATACAAGGGAACTCCTTCATCGCCGAAACAACGAACTAGCTGATACTCCGAGGCAGTACAAAGCTCGATGTGGAATGAATGAGGTAACAAATGCCAGATGTGCAGGCGTCATGAAGCCGTAAAACCCATATTAGAGGAATTCACGAAATAGGATGAAAGTCAACACGAATGATTCGAAGCTCATCTGCGTGAAAGGAGACATACGGAGGTATCTCCACATCGGTGACAGGAAGACCTCCGCAGACCCCGGGACTGTACAGAGCTTATTGTGAAACGAACGGAGTAACGAGAATGAGAGATGTGAGTTCTTTTGTACTCCCTATATAGATTTTTTGACCTATCTCTCGTCTCAGTAATGAGCTTCAAGCATGAGCCTCACTTACTGATCCATTCGGTTGTTGAGTTCCGACTTCGTTATGTGGTCTCACCGTCGCGCTCCACTCATAGGAGAGGAGATCACAGAAGCGGATATAAGTCGACACGAGCGATTCGATGGTCATCTGCGGTACTTTTGGGATACAAGGGAACTTCTTCATCGCCGAAACCTGAACTAGCCGAGGATTTGGGGCTGTACAAAGCTTGATGTGAAATGAAGGAGGTAACAGAATGCTGGATGTGCAGACGTCATTAAGCCGTATAACCGATATCAGAGTAGTTCGCGAAGAGAGATGAAAGTCGACATGAATGATTCGAGGCTCATCTGTGGTAGAGAAGACATACGGAAGTATCTCCACATCGGTGACAGGAAGACCTCCGCAGACCACGGGACTGTACAGAGCTTATTGTGAAACGAACAGAGTAACGAGAATGAGAGATGTGAGTCTTTTTGTACTCCCTATATAGATTTTTTTGACCTATCTCTCGTCTCAGTCATGAACTTCAAGCATTAGCCTCACTTACTGTTCCATTTGGTTGTTGAGTTCCGACTCCGTTATGTGGTCTCACCGTTGCGCTCCACTCATGGGAGAGGAAATCACAGAAGCGGATATAATTCGACACGAGTGATTTGATGGTCATCTGCGGTACTTTCGGGATACAAGGGAACTTCTTCATCGCCGAAACCTGAACTAGCCGAGGGTTTGGGGCTGTACAAAGCTTGATGTGAAATGAAGGAGGTAACAGAATGCTGGATGTGCATGCGTCATCAAGCCGTAAAACCCATATTAGAGGAATTCACGAAATAGAATGAAAGTCGACACGAATGATTCGAAGCTCATCTGCGTGAAAGGAGACATATGGAGGTATCTCCACATCGGTGACAGAACGAACTTCTCAGACCCCGGGACTGTACAAGGGTTATTGTGAAACGAACGGAGTAACGGGAATGAAAAATGTGAGTTTTCTAGTACTCCCTATATAGGTTCTTGGACCTATCTCTCGTCTCAGTGACGAGATTCAAGCATTAGCCTAACTTACTGTTCCATTTGGTTGTTGAGTTTCGACTTCGTTATGTGGTGTCGACGTCGCGCTCCCATCATAGGAGAGGAGATCAAAGAAGCGGATATATGTCGACACGAATGATTCGATGGTCATCTGCGGTACTTTCGGGATACAAGGGAACTCCTCCATCGCCGACAGAACGAACAAGCCAAAAAATTGGGCTGTACAAAGCTTGATGAGAAATGAATCAGGGAACAGAATGCCAGATGTGCAGGTGTCATTCAGGTGTCCTACCAATATCAGAGAAGTTCACGAAAAGAGATGAAGGTCGACACGAATGATGCGAAGCTCATCTGCGGTTCAGGAGACATACAGAGGCATCTCCACATTGGTGACAGAAAGGACATCGCAGACCTCGGGACTGTACAAGGCTGATCGGAAAACGAACGGAGTGGCGAGGTTGAAAGATGTGACCCTTCTTGAACTCCCTATATGGATTCTTGGACCTATCCCGCGTCTCGGTCACGAACCTCAAGCATTAGCCTCACTTACTGTTCCATTTGGTTGTGAAGTTTCTACTCCGACATGTGGTGTCACCGTCGCGTTCTTCTCATATGAGAGAAGATCACAGGAGAGGATATAAGTCGACACGGACGATTCGGAGGTCATTTGTGGTACTTTCGGGATACAAGGGAACTCCTTCATCGCCGAAACAACGACCTAGCTGATACTCCGAGGCAGTACAAAGCTCGATGTGGAATGAATGAGGTAACAAATGCCAGATGTGCAGGCGTCATGAAGCCGTAAAACCCATATTAGAGGAATTCACGAAATAGGATGAAAGTCAACACGAATGATTCGAAGCTCATCTGCGTGAAAGGAGACATACGGAGGTATCTCCACATCGGTGACAGGAAGACCTCGGCAGATCCCGGGACTGTACAGAGCTTATTGTGAAACGAACGGAGTAACGAGAATGAGAGGTGTGAGTTCTTTTGTACTCCCTATATAGATTTTTTGACCTATCTCTCGTCTCAGTAATGAGCTTCAAGCATTAGCCTCACTTACTGTTCCACTCGGTTGTTGAGTTCCGACTTCGTTATGTGGTCTCACCGTCGCGCTCTACTCATAGGAGAGGAGATCAACGGAGCGGATATAAAGTGACACTAGCGATTCGATGGTCATCTGCGGTACTTTTGGGATACAAGGGAACTTCTTCATCGCCGAAACCTGAACTAGCCGAGGATTTGGGGCTGTACAAAGCTTGATGTGAAATGAAGGAGGTAACAGAATGCTGGATGTGCAGACGTCATTAAGCCGTATAACCGATATCAGAGTAGTTCGCGAAGAGAGATGAAAGTCGACATGAATGATTCGAGGCTCATCTGTGGTAGAGAAGACATACGGAAGTATCTCCACATCGGTGACAGGAAGACCTCCGCAGACCCCGGGACTGTACAGAGCTTATTGTGAAACGAACAGAGTAACGAGAATGAGAGATGTGAGTCTTTTTGTACTCCCTATATAGATTTTTTTGACCTATCTCTCGTCTCAGTCATGAACTTCAAGCATTAGCCTCACTTACTGTTCCATTTGGTTGTTGAGTTCCGACTCCGTTATGTGGTCTCACCGTTGCGCTCCACTCATGGGAGAGGAAATCACAGAAGCGGATATAATTCGACACGAGTGATTCGATGGTCATCTGCGGTACTTTCGGGATACAAGGGAACTTCTTCATCGCCGAAACCTGAACTAGCCGAGGGTTTGGGGCTGTACAAAGCTTGATGTGAAATGAAGGAGGTAACAGAATGCTGGATGTGCATGCGTCATCAAGCCGTAAAACCCATATTAGAGGAATTCCCGAAATAGAATGAAAGTCGACACGAATGATTCGAAGCTCATCTGCGTGAAAGGAGACATATGGAGGTATCTCCACATCGGTGACAGAACGAACTTCTCAGACCCCGGGACTGTACAACGGTGATTGTGAAACGAACGGACTAACGGGAATGAAAAAGGTGAGTCTTCTAGTACTCCCTATATAGATTCTTGGACCTATCTCTCGTCTCAGTGACGAGATTCAAGCATAAGCCTCACTCACTGTTCCATTTAGTCGTTATTTCCTACTCCAGCGAGAGGTATCATCGGTGGAATCCACTGACAGTAGGAAAAATGACCGAAGAAGAAACCAACCGACACGAACGATCCGATGGTCGTCTGCGGTGCTGGAGGGATACGGGGAGACTTTTATTTTGGGGCTTACAAGAATCCGGTACAGTACGGAGCTAAATAGGGAACGAATCAGGCAACTGAACGACAGATCTGGCGCCATCATTGAATCGTATAACCCATATGAGAGAAGTTCCCGAAACAAGATACAAGCCGGCACGAACGACTCGGTGCTCTTCTGTGGTCGAGAAGACACACAGGGGTCCATGCAGATCGGTGATAGAAGGGACTTGGCAGAGCTCCAGGGGGTTCAAGGCTCATTGCAGATTGGACCGGGTGACGGGAACGGGAGATGTGAGTCTTCTTGGACTTCTTATATGGGTTATGGGCATATATCTCGCCTAGG
Source organism: Eretmocerus hayati (assembly GCA_029851415.1). Classification (NCBI taxonomy): domain Eukaryota; kingdom Metazoa; phylum Arthropoda; class Insecta; order Hymenoptera; family Aphelinidae; genus Eretmocerus; species Eretmocerus hayati. Next base: position 111,146,226 of record CM056743.1, read on the forward strand.
TCACGAACTTCGAGCATTAGCCTCACTTACTGTTCCATTCAGTTGTTAAGTTCCTACTCCGACATGTGGTGTCACCGTCGCGTTTCCCTCATAGGAGGGAAGATCACAGGAGAGGATAAAAGTCGACAGGAACGATTTCATCGTCATCTGCGGTACTTTCGGGATACAAGGGAACTCCGTCATCGCCTAAACCACGAACTAGCCGAGACTCCGAGGCAATACAAAGCTCGATGAATGAGGTAACAAATGCCAGATGTGCACGCCACATAAAGCCGTAAAACCCATATTAGAGGAATTCACGAAATAGAATGAAAGTCGTCACGAATGATTCGAAGCTCATCTGCGTGAAAGGAGACATATGGAGGTTTCTCCACATCGGTGACAGAACGAACTTCTCAGACCCCGGGACTGTACAAGGGTTACTGTGAAACGAACGGAGTAACGGGAATGAAAAATGTGAGTTTTCTAGTACTCCCTATATAGATTCTTGGACCTATCTCTCGTCTCAGTGACGAGATCCAAGCATTAGCCTAACTTACTGTTCCATTTGGTTGTTGAGTTTCGACTTCGTTATGTGGTGTCACCGTCGCGCTCCCATCATAGGAGAGGAGATCAAAGAAGCGGATATATGTCGACACGAATGATTCGATGGTCATCTGCGGTACTTTTGGGATACAAGGGAACTCCTCCATCGCCGACAGAACGAACAAGCCAAGAAATTGGGCTGTACAAAGCTTGATGAGAAATGAATCAGGGAACAGGATGCCAGATGTGCAGGTGTCATTAAGGTGTCTAACCAATATCAGAGAAGTTCACGAAAAGAGATGAAGGTCGACACGAATGATGCGAAGCTCATCTGCAGTTCAGGAGACATACGGAGGCATCTCCACATTGGTGACAGAAAGGAATTCGCAGACTTCGGGACTGTACAAGGCTGATCGGAAAACGGACGGAGTAGCGAGGTTGAAAGATGTGACCCTTCTTGAACTCCCTATATGGATTCTTGGACCTATCCCGCGTCTCGGTCACGAACCTCAAGCATTAGCCTCACTTACTGTTCGATTTGGTTGTGAAGTTTCTACTCCGACATGTGGTGTCACCGTCGCGTTCTTCTCATAGGAGAGAAGATCACAGGAGAGGATATAAGTCGACACAGACGATTCGGAGGTCATTTGTGGTACTTTCGGGATACAAGGGAACTCCTTCATCGCCGAAACAACGAACTAGCTGATACTCCGAGGCAGTACAAAGCTCGATGTGGAATGAATGAGGTAACAAATGCCAGATGTGCATGCGTCATGAAGCCGTAAAACCCATATTAGAGGAATTCACGAAATAGGATGAAAGTCAACACGAATGATTCGAAGCTCATCTGCGTGAAAGGAGACATACGGAGGTATCTCCACATCGGTGACAGGAAGACCTCCGCAGACCCCGGGACTGTACAGAGCTTATTGTGAAACGAACGGAGTAACGAGAATGAGAGATGTGAGTTCTTTTGTACTCCCTATATAGATTTTTGGACCTATCTCTCGTCTCAGTAATGAGCTTCAAGCATGAGCCTCACTTACTGATCCATTCGGTTGTTGAGTTCCGACTTCGTTATGTGGTCTCACCGTCGCGCTCCACTCATAGGAGAGGAGATCACAGAAGCGGATATAAGTCGACACGAGCGATTCGATGGTCATCTGCGGTACTTTTGGGATACAAGGGAACTTCTTCATCGCCGAAACCTGAACTAGCCGAGGGTTTGGGGCTGTACAAAGCTTGATGTAAAATGAAGGAGGTAACAGAATGCTGGATGTGCAGACGTCATTAAGCCGTATAACCGATATCAGAGTAGTTCGCGAAGAGAGATGAAAGTCGACATGAATGATTCGAGGCTCATCTGTGGTAGAGAAGACATACGGAAGTATCTCCACATCGGTGACAGGAAGACCTCCGCAGACCCCGGGACTGTACAGAGCTTATTGTGAAACGAACAGAGTAACGAGAATGAGAGATGTGAGTCTTTTTGTACTCCCTATATAGATTTTTTTGACCTATCTCTCGTCTCAGTCATGAACTTCAAGCATTAGCCTCACTTACTGTTCCATTTGGTTGTTGAGTTCCGACTCCGTTATGTGGTCTCACCGTTGCGCTCCACTCATGGGAGAGGAAATCACAGAAGCGGATATAATTCGACACGAGTGATTCGATGGTCATCTGCGGTACTTTCGGGATACAACGGAACTTCTTCATCGCCGAAACCTGAACTAGCCGAGGGTTTGGGGCTGTACAAAGCTTGATGTGAAATGAAGGAGGTAACAGAATGCTGGATGTGCATGCGTCATCAAGCCGTAAAACCCATATTAGAGGAATTCACGAAATAGAATGAAAGTCGACACGAATGATTCGAAGCTCATCTGCGTGAAAGGAGACATATGGAGGTATCTCCACATCGGTGACAGAACGAACTTCTCAGACCCCGGGACTGTACAACGGTGATTGTGAAACGAACGGACTAACGGGAATGAAAAATGTGAGTCTTCTAGTACTCCCTATATAGATTCTTGGACCTATCTCTCGTCTCAGTGACGAGATTCAAGCATTAGCCTCACTCACTGTTCCATTTAGTCGTTATTCCCTACTCGAGCGAGAGGTATCATCGGTGGAATCCACTGACAGTAGGAAAAATGACCGAAGAAGAAACCAACCGACACGAACGATCCGATGGTCGTCTGCGGTGCTGGAGGGATACGGGGAGACTTTTATTTTGGGGTTTACAAGAATCCGGTACAGTACGGAGCTAAATAGGGAACGAATCAGGCAACTGAACGACAGATGTGGCGCCATCATTGAATCGTATAACCCATATGAGAGAAGTTCCCGAAACAAGATACAAGCCGGCACGAACGACTCGGTGCTCTTCTGTGGTCGAGAAGACACACAGGGGTCCATGCAGATCAGTGATAGAAAGGACTTGGCAGAGCTCCAGGGGGTTCAAGGCTCATTGCAGATTGGACCGGGTGACGGGAACGGGAGATGTGAGTCTTCTTGGACTTCTTATATGGGTTATGGGCATATATCTCGCCTAGGTCACGAACTTCGAGCATTAGCCTCACTTACTGTTCCATTCAGTTGTTAAGTTCCTACTCCGACATGTGGTGTCACCGTCGCGTTTCCCTCATAGGAGGGAAGATCACAGGAGAGGATAAAAGTCGACAGGAACGATTTCATGGTCATCTGCGGTACTTTCGGGATACAAGGGGACTTCTTCATCGCCGAAACCTGAACTAGCCGAGATTCCGAGGCAGTACAGAGATTGATGTGGAATGAAGGAGGTAACAGAATGCTGGATGTGCAGACGTCATTGAGCCGTATAACAAATATCAGAGTAGTTCACAAAGAGAGATGAAAGTCGACATGAATGATTCGAGGCTCATCTGAGGTAGAAATGACATACGGAGGTATCTCCACATCGGTGACAGGAAGACCTCCGCAGACCCCGGGACTGTACAGAGCTGATTGTGAAACGAACAGAGTAACGAGATTGAGAGATGTGAGTCTCCTTGTACTCCCTATATAGATATTTTGACCTATCTCTCGTCTCAGCCATGAACTTCAAGCATTAGCCCCACTCACTGTTCCATTTGGTTGTCGAGTTTCGACTTCGTTATGTGGAGTCACCGTCGCGCTCCACTAATAGGAGAGGAGATCACAGAAGCGGATATATGTCGATACGAACGATTCGACGGTCATTTGTGGTACTTTCGGGATACAAGGGAACTCCTTCATCGCCTAAACAACGAACTAGCCGAGACTCCGAGGCAATACAAAGCTCGATGGATGAGGTAACAAATGCCAGATGTGCACGCCACATAAAGCCGTAAAACCATAATTAGAGGAATTCACGAAATAGAATGAAAGTCGACACGAATGATTCGAAGCTCATCTGCGTGAAAGGAGACATATGGAGGTATCTCCACATCGTAGACAGAATGAACTTCTCAGACCCCGGGACTGTACACGGGTTACTGTGAAACGAACGGAGTAACGGGAATGAAAAATGTGAGTTTTCTAGTACTCCCTATATAGATTCTTGGACCTATCTCTCGTCTCAGTGACGAGATTCAAGCATTAGCCTAACTTACTGTTCCATTTGGTTGTTGAGTTTCGACTTCGTTATGTGGTGTCACCGTCGCGCTCCCATCATAGGAGAGGAGATCAAAGAAGCGGATATATGTCGACACGAATGATTCGATGGTCATCTGCGGTACTTTTGGGATACAAGGGAACTCCTCCATCGCCGACAGAACGAACAAGCCAAGAAATTGGGCTGTACAAAGCTTGATGTGAAATGAAGGAGGTAACAGAATGCTGGATGTGCAGACGTCATTAAGCCGTATAACCGATATCAGAGTATTTCGCGTAGAGAGATGAAAGTCGACATGAATGATTCGAGGCTCATCTGTGGTAGAGAAGACATACGGAAGTATCTCCACATCGGTGACAGGAAGACCTCCGCAGACCCCGGGACTGTACAGAGCTTATTGTGAAACGAACGGAGTAGCGAGGTTGAAAGATGTGACCCTTCTTGAACTCCCTATATGGATTCTTGGACCTATCCCGCGTCTCGGTCACGAACCTCAAGCATTAGCCTCACTTACTGTTCCATTTGGTTGTGAAGTTTCTACTCCGACATGTGGTGTCACCGTCGCGTTCTTCTCATAGGAGAGAAGATCACAGGAGAGGATATAAGTCGACACGGACGATTCGGAGGTCATTTGTGGTACTTTCGGGATACAAGGGAACTCCTTCATCGCCGAAACAACGAACTAGCTGATACTCCGAGGCAGTACAAAGCTCGATGTGGAATGAATGAGGTAACAAATGCCAGATGTGCAGGCGTCATGAAGCCGTAAAACCCATATTAGAGGAATTCACTAAATGGGATGAAAGTCAACACGAATGATTCGAAGCTCATCTGCGTGAAAGGAGACATACGGAGGTATCTCCACATCGGTGACAGGAAGACCTCCGCAGACCCCGGGACTGTACAACGGTGATTGTGAAACGAACGGACTAACGGGCATGAAAAAAGTGAGTCTTCTAGTACTCCCTATATAGATTCTTGGACCTATCTCTCGTCTCAGTGATGAGATTCAAGCATTAGCCTCACTCACTGTTCCATTTAGTCGTTATTTCCTACTCCAGCGAGAGGTATCATCGGTGGAATCCACTGACAGTAGGAAAAATGACCGAAGAAGAAACCAACCGACACGAACGATCCGATGGTCGTCTGCGGTGCTGGAGGGATACGGGGAGACTTTTATTTTGGGGTTTTTAAGAATCCGGTACAGTACGGAGCTAAATAAGGAACGAATCAGGCAACTGAACGACAGATGTGGCGCCATCATTGAATCGTATAACCCATATGAGAGAAGTTCCCGAAACGAGATACAAGCCGGCACGAACGACTCGGTGCTCTTCTGTGGTCGAGAAGACACACAGGGGTCCATGCAGATCGGTGTTAGAAGGGACTTGGCAGAGCTCCAGGGGGTTCAAGGCTCATTGCAGATTGGACCGGGTGACGGGAACGGGAGATGTGAGTCTTCTTGGACTTCTTATATGGGTTATGGGCATATATCTCGCCTAGGTCACGAACTTCGAGCATTAGCCTCACTTACTGTTCCATTCAGTTGTTAAGTTCCTACTCCGACATGTGGTGTCACCGTCGCGTTTCCCTCATAGGAGGGAAGATCACAGGAGAGGATAAAAGTCGACAGGAACGATTTCATGGTCATCTGCGGTACTTTCGGGATACAAGGGAACTCCGTCATCGCCTAAACCACGAACTAGCCGAGACTCCGAGGCAATACAAAGCTCGATGAATGAGGTAACAAATGCCAGATGTGCACGCCACATAAAGCCGTAAAACCCATATTAGAGGAATTCACGAAATAGAATGGAAGTCGTCACGAATGATTCGAAGCTCATCTGCGTGAAAGGAGACATATGGAGGTATCTCCACATCGGTGACAGAACGAACTTCTCAGACCCCGGGACTGTACAAGGGTTATTGTGAAACGAACGGAGTAACGGGAATGAAAAATGTGAGTTTTCTAGTACTCCCTATATAGATTCTTGGACCTATCTCTCGTCTCAGTGACGAAATTCAAGCATTAGCCTAACTTACTGTTCCATTTGGTTGTTGAGTTTCGACTTCGTTATGTGGTGTCACCGTCGCGCTCCCATCATAGGAGAGGACATCAAAGAAGCGGATATATGTCGACACGAATGATTCGATGGTCATCTGCGGTACTTTTGGGATACAAGGGAACTCCTCCATCGCCGACAGAACGAACAAGCCAAGAAATTGGGCTGTACAAAGCTTGATGAGAAATGAATCAGGGAACAGGATGCCAGATGTGCAGGTGTCATTAAGGTGTCTAACCAATATCAGAGAAGTTCACGAAAAGAGATGAAGGTCGACACGAATGATGCGAAGCTCATCTGCGGTTCAGGAGACATACGGAGGCATCTCCACATTGGTGACAGAAAGGACTTCGCAGACCTCGGGACTGTACAAGGCTGATCGGAAAACGAACGGAGTAGCGAGGTTGAAAGATGTGACCCTTCTTGAACTCCCTATATGGATTCTTGGACCTATCCCGCGTCTCGGTCACGAACCTCAAGCATTAGCCTCACTTACTGTTCCATTTGGTTGTGAAGTTTCTACTCCGACATGTGGTGTCACCGTCGCGTTCTTCTCATAGGAGAGAAGATCACAGGAGAGGATATAAGTCGACACAGACGATTCGGAGGTCATTTGTGGTACTTTCGGGATACAAGGGAACTCCTTCATCGCCGAAACAACGAACTAGCTGATACTCCGAGGCAGTACAAAGCTCGATGTGGAATGAATGAGGTAACAAATGCCAGATGTGCAGGCGTCATGAAGCCGTAAAACCCATATTAGAGGAATTCACGAAATAGGATGAAAGTCAACACGAATGATTCGAAGCTCATCTGCGTGAAAGGAGACATGCGGAGGTATCTCCACATCGGTGACAGGAAGACCTCCGCAGACCCCGGGACTGTACAGAGCTTATTGTGAAACGAACGGAGTAACGAGAATGAGAGATGTGAGTTCTTTTGTACTCCCTATATAGATTTTTTGACCTATGTCTCGTCTCAGTAATGAGCTTCAAGCATTAGCCTCACTTACTGTTCCATTCGGTTGTTGAGTTCCGACTTCGTTATGTGGTCTCACCGTCGCGCTCTACTCATAGGAGAGGAGATCAACGGAGCGGATATAAGTCGACACGAGCGATTCGATGGTCATCTGCGGTACTTTTGGGATACAAGGGAACTTCTTCATCGCCGAAACCTGAACTAGCCGAGGATTTGGGGCTGTACAAAGCTTGATGTGAAATGAAGGAGGTAACAGAATGCTGGATAAGCAGGCGTCATTGAGCCGTATAACCAATATCAGAGTAGTTCGCAAAGAGAGATGAAAGTCGACACGAATGATCCGAAGCTCATCTGCGGTAAAGAAGAGATACGGAGGTATCTCCACATCGGTGACAGAAAGACCTTCGCACACCCCGGGACTGTACAGGGCTGATTGTGAAACGAACAGAGTAACGAGAATAAGAGATGTGAGTCTTCTTGTACTCCCTATATAGATTCTTGGACCTATCCCGCGTCTCGGTCACGAACCTCAAGCATTAGCCCCACTTACTGTTCCATTCAGTTCTTAGGTTCCTACTCCGACATGTGAAGTCACTGTCGCGTTCCCCTCGTGGAAGGGAAGATCACAGGAGGGGTTACAAGTGGACAGGAACGATTTCATGGTCATCTCCGGTACTTTCGGCATATAAGGGAACTCCTCCATCGCCGACACAACGAACAAGCCGAGAAATTGGGCTGTACAAAGCTTAATTTGAAATGAATGAGGGAACAGAATGCCAGATGTGCAGGTGTCATTGAGGTGTATAACCAATATCAGAGAAGTTCACAAGAAGAGATGAACGTCCACACGAATGATTCGAAGCTCATCTGTGGTAAACAAGCCGTACTGAGGTATCTCCACATCTGTGGAAGAAAGACCTTTGCAGACCCCGGGACTGTACAGGGCTGATTGTGCAACGAACAGAGTAACGAGACTGGAAGTTGTGAGTCTTCCCGTACTCCCGATATAGATTCTTGGACCTATCTCCCGTCTCAGCCACGAACTCCAAGCGTTAGCCTCTTTCACTGTTCCATATGTTCGTTATTCCCTACTCCAGCATAAGGTGTCATTGGGTTAATCCTCTGACAGTAGGAAAAATGTCCGAAGAAGAAACCAACCGACACGAACGATCCCATGGTTATCGGCGGTGCTGGAGGCATACAGGAGGACTCCCATTCTGGGGTTCACAAGAATCCGGTACAGTACGGAGCTTCATAGGGAACAAATAAAGTAACGGAACGACAGATGTGGCGGGGTCATTGAATCGTATACCCCATATGAGACAAGTTCCCGAAACAAGATACAAGCTGACACGAATGACTCGGTGCTCTCCTGTGGTCGAGGAAACACACAGGGGTCCTTGCACATCCGTGACAAAACGGACTTCGCAGAGCTCCAGGGGGTACAAGGCTCATTGCAGATTGAACCGGGTCACGAAAACGGGAGATAAGAGTCTTTTTTGACTTCTTATACGGGTTATGCGGGCCTATATCTCTCCTCGGTCACGAACTTCGAGCATCAGCCTCACTTACTGTTCCATTCAGTTGTTAAGTCTCTACTCCGACATATCGTGTCACCGTCGCGTTTCCCTCATAGGGGAAAGATCACAGAAGAGGATACAAGTCGACACGAACGATTGGATGATCATCTGCGGTATTTTTGGAATACAAGGGAACTTCTTCATCGCCGAAACAACGAACTAGCCGAGACTCCGAGGCAGTACAAACATCGATGTGGAATGAACGAGGTAATAGAATGCCAGATGTGCAGGCGTCATCAAACCGTATAACCCATATCAGAGGTGTTCACAAAAAAAATGAAAGTCGACACGATCGATTCGAAGCTCATTAGCGTCAAAGAAGACATTTGTGGTATAAAAATACTCACCTTGAAAGAAGGTAATACCTGTCCCCTCGGAAATCTCTTACTTTTTTCCAGTTTTCCCACGCTCGGAATTCGACGAGAAGACGAATTCGAGTTAGATGATAATAAGTACTTGTCTTCTCGTTGTTCAGCCCAAATCGCAAGAGAATCGTATAAAAGTGCGAATATTTCTCAGCGTGCGCGGTGACAGCATCGCCTTCCCTGCTGGAAATAATTTCGTGGGACCTAGCCCTGGGAAAATTGTTAATCTTGATATTCGCGAAATTTGGCTTCGGAGACGTGCAACATACAAATTTCGACCATTACTCCTCCGAAAATGATCGAATTTGGTCAAAATTTGTAGGCTGCATATTGAATTATTTTCAGCAGGGTTAAATATAATCTTCCCGAATCCGAGGTGCGGAAATTAAATTTCGTTTTATAGAACATAAAATAACTTTGTTTGAGACTCTTTAACGTCAAAAAGATGCTGAGGACATCACTGCTTCATGTTTCTCTATTAGAGGTAGTTATCTTGATCTTGATAGGAAGAAATGATTGTACTAATTGTAAGTGGAAAAATATTGATTTCTCAAAAAGTCCAGTTGTAATAGACTATCTGCTAGTCATGCTTGCCACTCTGAATCAATTGAATTGTGTTTGAAACTTGACTTCCAGTGTAACTAACAGTGATTGGAGACCTAATTTTGCAGCTGAGAAATGAAAGGTTTCCAGGCATTGTTCGCCAACAGCAGTTTGAACATATAGTACAGGCTATCTATTTTCTTAGACCTGTATTATGAGCAGTAATAATGGAAATACTGATATCATTTGCCTCAAGATATTATATTTTATTCAATAAAAATGATTCATCTCTTCTGATCAGAATAAATCACATTCATACTATCGGTAGCACTAACAATGAGTCCAGTAAACCAGTTACGAACATTTCATAAATTATCCTTTGAAATAATCATTTTTCTTACCTAAGAGCGCACAATTCCAATAGTAATAGTGCTTTGTTTCATATCTGATGAAGATAAGATTCAGAATATGATGAGAGTACCTAAATTTCATTTCAACATTTATTCATTATATGCACGAATAAGGTCATGAATTGATTACATATTCATTAACAATCAAAAGACTCAACAAGTATGTTAATGATGATTCAAATGTTTTTCTTGAAAGAAAGACCCATCAAAAGGGTTCATGGTTAAATAGGATCATCATTCAACGTATCTCACTGCAGAAATGACAGAGAACTTCAGAAAATCATTTTCTAGTTAACAACACATGAGCATAGGTACATTGTCAATCATAGATGCAAACACAGTATGGAGTATCTAAAGTCAAACATTAAGTATGATCATGGTAACCCATAGCAAAGTGGAGGGGGGTTTTGCCCTCATCATTGACTGCAGATACTGAGGCTCCGTTCTCTATGAGTAAGTTCGCAATTGCAGTGGCCTTCATTCCAGGATTAATCGAAAGATGAAGAGGGGTGTTCCCACCTTCAGTGACTGACAATACTGATGCACCATTTTCTATAAGGAACTTCACAATCTCATAGTTTGAGTCATTATCGTCATAGATGATTGCAAGGTGCAGCGGGGTTGGACCCTCGTCATCTCCATCCATAAGTGAGTCGACATCTGCACCACTGCATACCAGATCTTTTGCTAATTCAATATTTCCAAAAATGACAGCTATATCAAAGAGACTGAGTCCATCTGGAGCAACAAAATTTTCTAACACTGACGGGCGTGCACCAAGGCTCATGGGACCTCTAAGACTTGACAAGGCTGGACCTACTGGATCCAATGACAAGTGGAGAGGAGTGTATCCTCTGCTGTCTCTGGCGAACATGTCTGCTCCCAATTTGATCAAAATCTCTATCAGCTCTGAATTATATTGAAGTTCCACAGCAAAATGCAGTGGAGTAAAATGATGGAAATTGGAGCCAGGCTTGATGATTTTCTTGTTTATGTCGATTTTATGGTTGGAAACAAGGCCTCTTATCTTGGTTGCACAGTCATCACTTTTGAGGAGATGTAATCTAGTGAATCCAAAGTCGTTGAATTCAGAGTCCTTGTGGATTAGATGACATGACAAAATGTCACGCGTTATATCTATGAATATCTCAGCGCGGCTGGCTTGAGCCACTGCCAGAGCTATATCGGATGCAGTATAGTTCAATTTATCTTTGAGAGAATAAGTGGCTCCATGACTGACTATAGTAAAGAGATATTGTTGACCCTCCCAAATGCTGCAGCAAAGTGAAGTGTGGAAAATCCAGGCCAGAGTTCAGAGTCAAGATTGGTAACTTTGTTCACATTTTCTCCAATATCAATAAAGTGTTTGATAGAATTGATTCCGATATCTCCTGAACAAGTGCATGCAATATGAAAATATGACGAACCATTGCAGTCGATTGGGTTGGCTCGATTATAAAGATAATGTGACATCATTATATCAACATCAACAACACACATTAGGTTATTTTCAAGAGCATAATGAAGAGGTGTTTGACCACGATCATTCTGTAATGTGTAAACAGCTCCCCCCTGCACAAGTTGCAGTGCAATTGGAATATCTCGTTGTTTCACTGCCACATACAGCAATGAGTCTCTCAGCCTAGTTTCAGGAGGATGGATTGCCTGACTTTGGTCTTTGTCCTCTGCCATCACTATGAAATTCAATGGATAGTACGGATATTAGTGATTTTTTCAAGATGGAAATTGTTTACACCCAATATCCTAGATCTTTCCCTTAACGAATTGACTCTGATTTACCCGATATTATTCAGTACTCGTGAAACAATATTAGGAAGAAAACCAATGTATGTCAAATTGACATAGGGAGGGTAGAGAGAAATTGACAGTATGAACTACGTGAATATTTGACTTAAATGTGCTATATGGGAAAAGGTTTAAGGAGTAGACTGTAGCGCCACTGGTGGCGCCCGTGCACCGCCATATTGGCAGAGTTGGGGAAATCGTTCCACACCAGAGACACGGGTGTGTGGCTTGGAGTGAGCAGACCTTTCTTTTATAGCCGCCGCGGCTTTAATGGAGCACATTGCGGCCATCTACGTGGCCTTGACGGCCGCGTAGATCGCCCGCAATGGGCTACATTGAAGCCGGGCGACTATAAAAACGCGTATGCACTTCGTTGCGTAATCTAGTATTATGACCGTATTCTCAATTCAAGCGGAGCCCGATGATCGTCACTTCGACCGTATACTCAAGGTGATGAGTAGAGACCCTATGAGTAGAGACCCTAGGGTCTCTAGTGATGAGCTTTAGTTACGCCGTGGACACTAGGGAAAAAAAAGTCCGAGGAAAAATCTGAAAAAATTCGCCCTAAGTAAGTCGCATTTTGTCAACCTAATGCCGTTGTCGAAAATGTTTGCTCACCCTGCAATATAAATAAACATTCGAGTTATACCACCTAGTATTGCCCATTTCTCTGCATAGAAAGCCGATACGAGGACAAAAACATTTGCTCATCGTTGCTTTTACCTCACTTGTATTTGCTCAGCCCTCAGAATTGGATGAATCATCATCAATTCTGAATAAACAATCAAAAACACTTTTTCCAACCCCTAGTACTGTACAAAGCGCAGTGCGCATGTGCCCCGCATGCCATATGCGCACTGCGCATTGTACAGTACTTGGGGTTGGAAAGTGTTTTTGATTGTTTATTCGAAATTGATGATGATTCATCCAATTCTGAGGGCTGAGCAAATACAAGTGAGGTAAAAGCAACGATGAGCAAATGTTTTTGTCCTCGTATCAGTTTTCTATACGGAGAAATGGGCAATACTAGGTGGTATAACTCGAATGTTTATTTATAAAAAATTGGAGGGTGAGCAAACATCTTTTACAACCGCATTAGGTTGACAAAATGCGGTTTACTTGGGGCAAATTTTTTCAGATTTTTCCTCGGACTTTTTTTCCCCCAGTTTCCACGGGGTAAAGCTTAAGGTTTATTCGATTATCCAGTTCGGGGCGCACTGGGGCGCTCCAGAGCGCTCTGGAGCGCCCCAGTGCGACCCAAATCGAACGAACGTTCGGACAGTTCACACCAGTGCGCTCTGGGTCGCCTCAGAAATATTTCAAGCTGTTCCTATGGTTATGCATGTGTGATAGGTGGCGCTCCGACAGATTCTTCACCTCAGCATACACGCATAACCATAGGAACGGCTTGAAATATTTCGGAGCCGCCCCAGAGCGCACTGGTGCGAACTGTCCGAACGTTCGTTCGATTTGGGTCGCACTGGGGCGCTCCAGAGCGCTCTGGAGCGCCCCAGTGCGCCCCGAACTGCATAATCGAATAAACCTTTTGTTCGTTTCCGTTTGTGGCCATCAGTGATCATAACATTAGATACTTAAGCTTTGGAAATAAGTAGAGACGGCGAATATCAAAGTTCAAATTTCAAATATTCAAGTTTAAATGATACGACCAGAACTAACTCGTGTGATGGAGATGTTGAAAAATGTTTGCTTCCGGGGCGAGGAGATTAATGCAACCATCAGGTTGTACATCGAGAGTCGTTATCGGTACTTCAGGTTTGATACTGTCATAGACATGTACATGTACTTGGCACAAGATGCGAAAGCTCTTCGCAAATTGCTTCATGGTATAAGATCTAGGACTGCAATCGAAACCATGGAGATAGGAATGAAAATGGAAAATTTCGATGTATTCACTTGTGCATACAAAGCTTGTGTTGAGACAGGCAAGAACGGAATCATGCTCCACATGCTCCATCAGTATAACATAATTATCAGAAGATTGATTCATATCCTCAGAAATCAGTACATGAGAATAGAGGATCAAAGAGCGATGCGGAACTTGGAAATTTTCAAAGATCAATTTTTGTATATGAATTCTCATCTAGTTGGTCTAATTTCTTCTGATCCATGTGGAATCAATTGTCATTTTAATAATTCACTCTTTCTACTTACAGGCAAACCCTTGAAGAGATGCTGAAATATTTTTAAAATTGAATCATGCCTTGCTCTGATAATTTTCTCATTTGTTGAATATTTTTTGATACTAAATATGATCATCAGTGGCGAAGGCAATTCCCTTTCTTATCCAATCGTAGCGATTAATCTTAGCATGTTTCATCCCTGCAGCACCCAAGACTGCCCATACCAAAATCCTGAGCTTGAGAAACCCAGTTCATCAAATCTGGAGTCAATGCAGAAGTTGCATGATTCAAAATTGAAATATCTATTGATTCAATCAGTGATTTCTATCATTGTTTGTGAAATTTGCATTTAGTCCTCTCCAGGATTTGGTGAAGGGCTTGTCAGGAGATTTTCATTAGTTGGAGCTCTTGTTGATCCTGAGGTTACTCACTGAGTTCTATGAAATTCAAAAAAGGAGAAATATTGAAATATCAACAATCTTGGGAATCATTGTTAAAAATTGGCTCCAGATGGACAAAAACAGGTTAAATGAAACCAAATTCATAGATCATAAATCGCTGACCTAGGATCCATATTTGAGAATGAGTGGAAAGAAATATAGCGTCCCAGAAATTGGAAATATATATGAAAAAAATCCAGGAACGCTTTATATATGATATATGACTGATACTTCCATTTTCTGGGATATATATTTGAGAGAAATATATAATCCCGGAAATAGAGAATATATATTAAAAAAGGCCGAGAACGCTCGAAATATTATATTTAACCATATATTGCCAAATTCTGGGACGAAATATATATATTTAAGAAATATATTTTCGTATATTTATTTCGTCCCGGAAATTGAGAATATAGCAAATATTTTCAAATACTGGGACGTCCTGGAAAATGATAATATTCAAGGAAGTCTTCTGGGACGTCCCGGAAATTAGAAAAAATCCCAGAAATTGGAAAAGTATCGCACGAAATATCCCGGAATCTGAAGCTATACAAATATATATATATATATATATATATACATATATATGTATCGGTATACTTCTTGTTGATTTTTTTTGGATATTCTATACCAATGACTTTTTGGAAGAATCTTGAATCTATTTATTTCAGAAGAGCTGAGTTACAATTCCTGAATGAATGGGTAAATGAATCAATTGGAATCTAAGAAGTTTCGAAATGAAAGATCTGATTACTGCTGGCTTTCTGGAGAAGAATGAGAAAGAGTTTTTAAACTGAGTTTGAACACATGTGTTACAATGCTGGGAGAGCTCTTTGATAAATTTCCCATGGTCTGTTACACATGTTACATGTAACATGTGTAACATCCAGTTACTGGCTAATGCTTTGATTCTGCTGATTTACTGACCTGCTTATACGTTCTCTGCTGATCAAGTCGAAATAATATTTTTCCAGCATGACCTTAGCTCTATTTCATGTTTACTTGTGGATTTACGGCGATGCGTTCTGATTTCCCTGAATTCCAGCCGAATTTCTAACTTCCTTATAATAATGCAAAAGATCATTGCTACAATGACTGACGAGAAGAATGAGATACCTAAGTAGCTGTGAAGATTCTCTGTTATTTTTTTTTGTTGGCCTATTTACCGATATTGTTTTTCTATTCCATTGAGTGCGATCGAATTGCCACCAGACAGCCAATTATCAAGGCTTTCAGATATTTCGTGATTATTATTGTCTATTGCTGATACAGTCGATTTCGAGAGTAACTGGGTGATATTAAGTTGAAATTCCGATTCATAAATGAATGTATAATCGAGAGTTATTTCATCGATACCATAAAGTGTGAAGTTATCTGCATGGGCTGTGCAACGCCCGTTAATTGATAATATTCCGGTTCCATTAAGTATGAACTCATTGGTGGTCCCTTCGATGCAAACTAGCTCCATCCTGATGATATTCGATGTTGAAAATATCCATTCTTTAGTAGATTGAAGTTGAATAAAGCATGGTTTCTCGCCCGAGGATAGCATGTCATCACAGTCACTGAATTTACTGGGCACGGTGTTTGCAAAAAATTGGAATTCACACCTAGGAAGCCTATATTTCCAGCGTGGCTTGAAAATATAGGCTTCCTAGGTTCGCACAATTTGGAGTTATTCCTGTCAATTCAACTTTGTATCTCACTTTCCTGGAACAGTATATATGATTGAAAATTTTTTGAGACGAACATGTCTGAGAACTACGGTTGGATTGATATGAAAGTGTTATGGTTTTGAAGGTCACTCGTAGGAATGGGAAGTCTATGAATACGATAGTGTGAGAATCGGGTAATGTCCGCTAATTGAGAAGTCAGAGTTACGAAAATTTTCTGGTTAGTTATGTACACAAAGGATTTCGATATAGAAAATAGGTATTCTGGAGTGATCAGTACTTTTTCCCATGGAAGCGCGTGGCTAGATTTGTAATTATTCACGTCGTGTAACATATCTTGGAGCTGGTCGTGACTTAGTAAAAGAGGGTGTAAGTGTCCTTTTGCTGTTGTTTCGGCGGCGTTAATAAGAATTTCATATGATGAAATAGGATGGAGTAATGCCATTTCGAATTGTGAGGCCCAAATTTCTATATTTTCCCGTAGTTTCACAGTGTCAATTGTGTTTGATGCAGAGTCAAGGTTCCTTGACAGGGCAGTATGCAATTTTTCTACTTCGTTTTTTTGAAAATTCATAAATTTGTGGATGTTATGTAATTCCGATCTGAGAATATGGGTCCTTTCCGAAGCTGATAGAGATACATTTTGGTTCCGTTCATAAAGGTCATTTACTTGT
Organism: Eretmocerus hayati; assembly: GCA_029851415.1. Lineage (NCBI taxonomy): Eukaryota > Metazoa > Arthropoda > Insecta > Hymenoptera > Aphelinidae > Eretmocerus > Eretmocerus hayati. Next base: position 111,163,037 of record CM056743.1, read on the forward strand.
CTTGTAATGAGATCGCGATCATCAGCTTCCATGGTTCCAAACAGTTTTCTGTTGACCCAGCCAACGAATTCTAACAGGGCTCCCCTTTCCCTTAAGTTACGCCCTTTAGAAGTATTCGGAGAAGGTATGTATGGCAAGGAGAGAAAATCTGTCAAGTCCTTTTGTAGCATTTCGAATGTGTGCATCATAGCCTCTAGTTTTGATAGTGGAATTAATTGATCACAGTCTGGAAACTTGCGCGAGCATCTTTGTCTCATCGATATCAGCTGTTTTTCTCTCCAACCATCTTTCTCTATCAATTTACTACAATCTATAGTTACTGAGATTCTCCACTCTGACCTTATCATTTTATCTTCTCCAACATATTCATAGTAGATCCCAGGATTCATCGTAATTGGCTTCAAGATGCCATATTTGTACCTGCAACAATCAAGAGTTGTCTTTCCCGTTAGACAGATGCTCGCTTCAGTTTATCCACGTGTTTAAAAAATCTTTTCCCCTTGGTCGATTCTAATAATACATTATTGTTCCGATGAACTTCTACTATTTCGAATTTTCCGTTGGAAAATTTGTCCAATTTGCCTTTCCTAGATTCTAACAGCACATAAACTTCCATCCCTACTCGTAAGTCTTTTGATTTCGTCTTTTTGTCGTATTGAATTTTGGTTTTTTCCTTAGAATCCTCCAGGTTATCCCTAGCAACTCTTTTTATCTGGGCAAGGGTTCTAATAAGGTTACATAAGTATGAGTTGTAGGTCTCAAGTTCAAATTCGTCTGGATACTTGTCTGTAATTCGGGTTTTTCGGCCGTAAATGATCTGGAAAGGGGTGAAACTTGTCGAACTATGGAGTGAGGTATTATATTCAAACATTGCGAATGGGACAATAGTGTCCCAGTCTAATTTTTCAGTTGCTTTTGTCTTTACGTAGCTACCAAGCATGGCGTGACTACGTTCTAAGGAGGCATTCCCTTGAGGATGGTAACTAGTAGTTGTAATGAGTTTGATACGAGAGATTTTACCAAGTTCTTCGAGTAATCGGTTTTTGAAGCTAGTGCCTCTGTCACTCAAGATCACTCGGGGTACTCCGAAGTTACCTATGAGATGGCGGGCTATTGAATCAGCGATAGTAACTGCTCGAATGTCTGGCAAGAGGACGGCTAGGCACAATTCAGAAAGTTGACATTGCATGATTAGAATATGTTTGTTACCTGATGGAGTAAGGGGCAACGGCCCAATCGTGTCAACGGCCACTTTTGAAAAAACTTGCAAGGGAGTATCAGATATAATCATTGGTACTTTTGTCCGAGTACCTATCAACTTTTGTTCTTGACGAACAGAGCATCTACTGATAAATTCTTTAACATCTTTTTCCATACCTTTCCAAAAATATCTTTCGCGAATCCTTCTATGAGTCTTACCAGATCCTTGATGTCCGCCTAATAGGCTCGAATGGAATTCTTCTATCATAGAACTTGTTCTTTCTGTAGGAGGAATCGTGCAAGTCCCATAGCAAAAAGTTATCGTCAAGGGAAAATCTCTGAGTTCTCTCACGAATGCATCTTTTACTGTTGACTTCGGAAGTTTGTCAGTCTTTTCTCCCACCCTTCCAACGCGGAAAGAGTTAATATCCAATTCCTGTATTAACTTAAAAAGATTGTGGATGCATGATTTCAAGTTAGACGGGGTAATGGGGCTGTTATCTTTCTCTGAAATGACTAACCTAAAAATAGATCGGTTACGACTTTTGGTAACAATCACATCTCCTACGTCCGAGTTCTGTGCTTTTAGCTTGACTGAATCAATTTTTCCGATGTCTTCGAGTAATTTATTGTTAAATGACGCCATTCCACAGTCAGCCGATATGAAATGGACAATGTTGTGTTCATCGTAAGTAATGCACTCTCGAGTTGTTGCCACGTTCATTGTCACAGGTTCTTTATAGTCGAGGTCAGGTTGTATATTGGATCCTATTTCATAGTGATTGTCCATTTTGATAGGGGGAGGGATTGTAAGAATGGGATTCTCGGGAATTTTTGCCGTTGTCTGAGGTAAGGGGGTGGCCAATTCGGAAACCGATTGGTCGAAGCCATCAATGGGCTTTTTGCTAGATACTTTACAATTTTCCGATGGAGTCATCTGTTGGTTCGTGCATGAAGGGCATGCGCCATTTTCGGTATCACTATTTTCTTGGACTATGGTGCTCAGGGGTTTCCAAAAACTTGAAAATCTATCCTGATCACTACCGGTGAGCGGAAGAGGTGTAGATTTTGCAAATGATTTTCTTGAAGGTGACATTTTTGTTCTCATAGCTTCTGGTATTGGAGTCGTTACTGGAGCTTTGAAAAATTCAGCTACTCACTCTTCCACAATTTTGTTGGGTACGGGCTCATTCCCTGAATAAGCTGGTGAGGGAGAAGTCATATTGTTATGAATACTGTCAGAAGAGTCTATCTGTATATTGGAAAATGGCAAATGACTTGGGTCTACGTCTTTTCCATGGTCCCATCAATATGTATCTCGTCCAGTTGGGGTCTATTGTTTCAAGTGTAAATCTTTGGACCATCGTTTCGTGGATTGGGCGTTAGGCCTGAACTCGTCGTCTGAAGATGATGGGGAGAAGTCTGAGTCATTCGTTAATTGATAGGAACAGGGTTGTTTCCCGATGGGTTTAGATGTTGAAGGTCCCGGATTCTCGAGTTGTGGAATTTCCTCTGTTTCCGTAGTCTCAGAGCCGTCAATCGAGGGCGGGCGGTAGAGCATGAATTTATAGAATGTTGAATTATTCCGTTCTGGTCCAGTAATTTGAGTAAGAAGGACCTATTTTTGAAAGAGAGAGGGGGTTTTTCTGAATCAGTCTCAGATGTAGCTATTGAATGGTTATCGGATGTTTCCGAGGAGAACCTCCTTGAAGGAACCCTTGAAGGAACCCTTCAAGGGTCGGAGGGTCGGGGTAGATGGGTGCATGAGGCGGAGGTTTCGACTCATGCACAGGTTTCAAGTTAGGGCGAGGCTTTCTTTGTCTCAAGCGTTATCCAACTTCCTTTATGTAACTTGTTCTTGTTTTTATTATCCTTCCTTCATGGTCATATCTCAAAGGTGGAGAGCAGTGACATCAGTTCTGTCATAATAGTGTGGTACACTGTTCCTGTCATACATGCTAGGACCATTTCTATCTAATAACGTAACTTGTTTTTGCTCACTTTTGTTACCTTCTGTGTTTGTGACTTCACTCCTCTTGTCAGGATTATGACTCGTTGTCTGATGACATTCCGTGTTGCTAATATTGAGGCTTATTGCCAAAATTTCTGCTTTTTCTGCCGATTCAAGGGCTTGAGCCGTTGTCTTTGGGGAAGAGAAAATGATACCACTTCTCATACTATCCGGTAGGCCCCGAATGAATGCATTTGACCCTAGAGCTTCTAATTGAGGGCAGTGATCTACATCTCCATATTCCCCCTCTACCATGGTTTTTAAAGCAGCAACGGCCCCACGAATAAATCCCTTGATTCGATTGTGAAATTGTCGAGCACTCTCGGTTTTCTTCATTTTAATATTCATGATCTTATTCACATAATAGTCATACGGTTTCCTAGGAGGAGAGTTTAATTTCAAGATTTCTTCTAGTCGTTCAAGAGTCTGGATGTCTTCGTCCCGCAAACATTTCCGTGCTTCCCCACGAATTTTAGTCAGTAGTCCCCGTAAGAAATCTTTTTTTTTATTCACTGGTATAGTGTCTTGAAAGTTTTTGACGTCTTGAGTGAAATCCACTAGAGGTGTAGTTCCGTCATAGTCCCTGATATTTTCAAGAGCAGCCCGTACGATACCGTTTCGAGTGGAGTCTAGTAAGGAGTCATATGTGAGTTTCAAATGCTCTTGATTGTCTATGCTTCTTTGGGCAATATAGTTCTTTAAAGCCGCCTCTCGGGCTTTGGAATCAGTGATAAGATTGAACCGTTGGATAGATTCATTGAGCTCATCGATGATCAAATGAGAATAAAATTGGAATAATCGTGAATTATGAGATGAAACGAGTATTGATGATCGGAGAATGCGAAAATGAAAATGTTAGAATATCAGCTATAGTTCAGTCGAGTACGTCATGTGTAAAGTGTTACTTCGCGTGAAGAGTGCGATTTCAACACTTTGAGCTCCTGGAATATGATGGAATCAGGTTGTTGATTCCACACAATTGTAAGGTTTGATTGAGAAATGTCTTGATATTCAGATTTCAACTCAATGGGCACACATATATATATGTAAGTAGATACCTCTCACTATGGGCAGACAGCCACCCCCACTCCTCCCCACTCTTTTGTCACCTTGCGCTATAGCCTCTGCCTGGTGCTTGAATTTCGGCGGCTCTCGCGTATACGGTGGGGATAGCTATATGTGTGTGCTCCCTATATGAGTGTGCGCGTAATCGCTCATAGTATTACACTATCATATGTTTTACTCGTAATACTCGCGCTATCATTTTCTCTATAGCGCGTATTCACGAATGCATCTGAATGATGCGTAAGCATTTTATACTTGAAATTTATTCGCATCTAACTGTGTATTCGAAGACGATGAATAATATGCCGATGACCATTCGTTAAAAATAATTCTAGAATGTTTCGATTCAAATTAAATTTTGAGATAATACTTTAAACTCATTTGATGAATATTTGGTGGTGAAAAACTTGGAATATGGTGGATGAAGGTGAAAAGTTTGAATGAAAAATATCGTTTTATTTTCTCCAATCTATTCATCTGTGTGCATTTTATTTTTCTCGTGCAACACAGGATTCAATTAATTTTAATGGAGGTGAATAATTCATCATGACTGTTGAAAACTGATATTTTCTTGGTTACACTATATCGATCAATGTGAATGAAGCGTAAGCTCTATTTTGCTGGGAAAGAAATATTTGAGTATATTCATTGTGTGTTTTATGCTGCAGATATTCAAGTGTTTTGCTCGATCAGTTTATATACATTGAAAATTTATGAAAGTTCGGATGGATATAAAATTTTCTGCAATCTCATATAATTCTCTGGGGTCTTTAATGGAAATGTGGATGACTCAAATTTGGGATACGGTGGGGATAGGTAGTATGCATAAATGAAAAAGTGCGATTTTATTTTTCAAATTTATCCACCTGCGAGCATTTTTTTTTTCTATGCACCGCAAGATTCAATTAAAGCTAACGAATGTGAACAGTTCCTCGAATATATCGTCGAATAAGTACTCATTGGTTACAAAGTCATATTCATCTTTCATTCTCTCTATAACAATATCTCTCATACTGAATTTATTAATTGGTACATGATTATTGCTTGATACACCATTATCGTTTGATACAATATTATCATTGTTTGGTACAATACTATTGTCCTTGGCAGTTTGCGACATTGTATTTTTACATTCACTTAGGCACTTTTGCACTTTTGACAATTTCTCGATTTTGCGCACTATTAAATTAGATAGAGCCATCAGATTCCCGAAAGTCACATGTTTAAAACTTACACTTGGCACATACAGAGATTTTTTCTTCGCTGGCTCTCCATCGTTTTGCTCAACAGAGGTGTTACAATCGACCTTTTTCTCAATTACAATCGTCTTGGAATTATATGTATTTGTGAAGATCACCGCTAATCTGTCATTGATGACGATTGGAGCCCTCCATCTCGTGGCCACGTCGCTCTCAAAGAAAGCTTGCACTTCGTCGAAATTTTCCTGCAGTAGATTCCACTCGAACTGAGTGAGTTCGATTCCTTGCGATAGCCCAAACAAGGAGATAACAGGTACGAATGTATTGTCCTGTTGCAGTTGTAGAGACACTGTCACAAATTTTGACTCGCTGTTATTCACAGCATAAGTAGAGCCGAGGAATTTTGGTTTAGTGAGAATTCGGGAAGCCATGGTAACGTGAAAACGTGCCGGTAGCAAGTGCGCTTGGCGACTGGTGAGACTATTGAAAATTTGATGAACTTACAGTACCGTGCAAAAATTCCTGAACGGGGGTATGAAATCCTCTCTTGCAAAAACGTCGATTGCTCGAGCCCAGATCAACGTAGAGGAATTTTGAAAAAAGCATCTTAAAGATGAGAAAAAATGCTAACTTATTATGGTCTTCGATTTTCCTTTCAGCCCTTTTTGGTACCTCAAATAGCTGATGTAATTTCAAAGATTTCGAGAAAAAAACCGTTTTTACTCTATCGGCTGTAATTTGGACGCGGATAAAGATAGAACAGATTGGCAAAAAGCATCTTGAAGAGCGGAAAAAATGCCATCTGCAACGATTTTCCGATTATTTTTTACGTCACGTGAATAAGAGTGTGAGAGCTCTTAAAATAGCCAGATTCTTGGATTTTCAATGAAATACGTGTAAAAATGGCGAAAAACTACGGTTTTGGCTACTTTGAGAGCCCTCACATTCTTATCCACACGACGTAAAAAATAATCGGAAAATTGTTGCAGATGGCATTTTTTCCGCTCTTCAAGATGCTTTTTGCAAAATTGTTCTATCTTTATCCGCGTCCAAATTACAGCCGATAGAGTAAAAACGGTTTTTTGCTCGAAATCCTTGAAATTACATCAGGTATTTGAGGTACCAAAAAGGGCTGAGAGAAAAATCGCAAACCATAAAAAGTTAGCATTCTTCCTCATCTTCAAGATGCTTTCCTCAAAATTCCTCTACGTCAATCTGGGCTCGAGTAATCGACGTTTTTGCAAAAGAGGATTTCAAACCCCCGTTCAGGAATTTTTGCACGGTATTGTATATCGATGCATTTGCTGAGACAGCTGTCTTTTTGGATCACCTCATCACTTCTGCACAGTACTTTTTTGTAGCAATCGCCACCGCAATCCAACGTTATTCGTTTTTTGTTACCATGTCGATCTTTTGCCAACGAGTGTGTCTTTTTCAGTTCAATATAGAAATTTCTTGCTATAGAGTCATTCTCTTTACGATTTTTTGTGAACATACTATTGAATCTATTCATTCCAAAACCGTTAGACAAGAAATGACAAAACATTATGCAAAATTGGCCGCATACATCTGATTTTTCACTTTGCAATACCATCGTGTTGTATTTGAAACTTTCACAATTTCTCTTGAGTCGATCAATGTGTTCTCTAATAAACGGGTGTCTGCCAAAACTGTCGAAAAAATATCCAAAACCGGAAATATCGACGTAAAAAGCAACCCAGTGTGATCCCATCCTTGTATGATCTGAGCAATTAGCAACAATCGCTGCAGGCTTTGCCCATACCATTGGAATCCTGTCCGAAGCAAAAACACCGTACGTATCAACCGGGAGATCTCGAAGAGTATCCAATATCTCCAAGGTGTTCATTATCAATAATACAATGATCGCTCGTTGAGCGTTGGTCAAAGTTTTTATATGTGTTTTGCAACCATTTTCTCATTTTCTTGACATTATTCAGAGCACATTTGAGGTTGGAACAATCGTTCTTGATAAAATGAAGAGTACAGTGCGTATTTGACGACGGCAAGTCTTCGAATGACGGAAATTCATCAATATCAGCTAAATTTATTATCTCTCGGGCTATAACTTGCTGCAAAAACATGACCTTCTCTTTGCCGTAAGTGAAGATTGAGCGAGCTCTTTTCGATAAGTCTCGGAGATTCTTGAACAGCTGATTGATCTGAACCTCACCCTCGAACCATTCAATACCATGTCCTCGAAACGTGCGCCAATTATTAGCTCTCTGGATATGCTCTGGTAAATCACAAAAATTACACAGTGGACTCGTCACCCAATGAGCCATGAAAGAACCTTGGATAGAGATCACAGCTATTTCTTTCGGCAAAACTGAATTTTTGCCGTCTCTGAAGCTTTCAAAATCGATTACAAAGTCCATGATGCTCAACGTCAAGTATCAATCATAGTCCGTTGGTTACTGGCAGGTTTTTTTTCGGCAACTGATCTAGATTAGCCAAATATTTGCTGACGCTTCAAATTTAACCGTTGAAATCGACAATAACTTGACGTGTTGAATCGATTTCAAGTAGGTTATCGTATTCTGAATAAACTATGCAATTTACAGTAGATTCCAGAGCTTTTGCGAATTTGACCTCGATTCTCAAACATCCATTTTTCACCAAATTCCAATGACTCGAGGCGTTAGCAGATAAGTCAGGTGTCAGATCGAAAGCGAATAGACAATACCCTTTGGCGTAACTGTCTCTCGAAATCTTGTTACCTTGATTCAGAAAATGCACTCCACCTCCAGAAAAGAGCGTATGATAAGCTTCCACGTACAAATTCTCCTCGAAATTGGGCTGCAGGGGCTTTGATGGTATTTGTGTTCCATCGATATAGAGCGAGAAGAAATTGATATCATAATGTTTGAAATTAAAGGGGTTAAGTGACTTATCACCCTTGAAAGCTTTGTTGTCGACAAATCCTACTATTATACGCTTCGGCAACTGACCAAGAATAACATTGTCTAGAGTTTCGCCAAGAATCCCTCCTCTCATGGTTAAAGTTTTCACTTCTACACGAGTAAGGGGATACTTTGCAGTTGCTCTCGATAGAGCTTTTGCGTGTGCCAATAGTATGCCTGGATTTATTTTTGATCGCCGCACCAGTAATGTAGCCTCCAAAATATGGACCGAGTGATGATTACTCACGCTCTCCATTAAACAGAAAGAATCGCGAGATCTACTGAGTTTGACTCGCAATTCCACACCGCCCAAAAGATATCTAGCAAGTGAGAAGCAATCCACATGTAGATGACCAATGAGGTCGATACATTTACCATTTGCTGTTAAACTACTTCTCTGCGCAAAACCAGCATTTTCTGTGGAAATTGAATCCATCTTTCCCGGCGTATCGTCATACCACAAGCAGCTCGAAAGATGTGAATTCTTAGCATCACTGCCATAGTTGAGAAGAGTTTCAATGTATGATCTGTATCCGTAATTATTATTTGCAGGTGTTACCAATTTCTGATTGAAAAAGACATCGACTTGATTGAACATCGAATGTAAAAAGTTGTTCACGGGGCCGACCACGTAGTCATTCGGCAACTTCTCACCAGTAGCATTCCTTATTTCCACTCTCAAACTCAGTAATGTATGAGCCAAATCAATGTAGTCCTCTCCGCTAGAAGGGATACTGAATTCTATGGGTGAATCGTCCGAGAGAGTGGATATTGGCTTGTAGCTCACCCATTGAGAGCTTTCTATTGTCGTCTGTGTTGGCGGTATTTCAAAGAGAGACAGCTCTTCTCTCAAACACTCGCTCGGAGCACTGTGCAAGAATGACATTTTCTTCTATTTGCTGAAAATATCTTTGATTGCTCGAAGTTTCTTCTGAGATTTTTTCACAGTCTGTTTCTTGGGAACGGCTTTTCTATTCTGTTTTTTCTGAGTTTTTGGAGTACGATTCGATTTTTCAACTTTTCCCGACGACTCTGTGCTTCCGGGTTCACTGTCAGGAAGCGACTGAATATCATCGGGTTCTCTCATCCTTTTATATTTTTTCTCTTCAAATAGCTGATTCAGTTTTTGTTCAGCCTTTCGTTTCAGTGCATTGCCGGACTCTCGCAATCGACTTTCTATCGAATTTCGCAATGGAATATTCCCGTGAGCAATATCTGATACAACGTTGTATCCAGCGCGCATAACTTCCTTTCCAACTGCTTTAGATTCTCTTTTTAGAATAGGCAGAACTCTTTGGTATACACCACCTAGAAATCCTCCTATTCCTGATCCTCTCTGACAACTCTCAGCGGTACACAATGAGCCTAAGTTGTCAAGGAAATTAGTACCGCCGCCAATCTGAGCATCAAAATATTCATCGTCACGCGACATCACGAATAACGTCTCTTAAAATGCAGTGTGACACTGAGAGTCCCGTGATTGAATGTGACGTTCCTCCCGAATTGATCCTTTATATAAATTTTTATCGTCTGAAACTCTGTTTTCTGCACAGGTAAGTATCTCGGACGAGAAAATGTTTTTATTTTATAAGACCCAAAGTTGTTCGCATCGATACTAATTGGAAATTCACCGAGGAGAGGAGACTGCGTGTTTCCAACAATGTATGGCATACATACATCGGAATAAACGGATAGAACCGATGTCGAGCCATTATCAAGCGAGGCAGGTGAATGGAAACGATATTTTGTCTTATCGTCAACATAGATTTTATATTCACTATCGTCCCCCAAGATATAACGAATATTCTCGGAAAGTGTCAATTCGTAAGACACGGCTTCTTTACATATTTTCTGAATTTCAACAAATCGGCCGTGATCAAGTGTAAATTGCAAACGTCCCATGATATTGCCCAAACTATTGAGTTTTTCGATAAAATTTTCGATAGACGAGTAAAGCCCGTGCAACGAACCAATTTCTCGCCGGATATCTGGGCGTTTTCTCTCATGGCCTAATTCCATCACCTCACCCCTCAAAGAATCACTCAATTCCTCTTCGACATCGGATTCCAAGGATTCCGAACAAACTTGCACGTAATCAGTGCCGTGCGGCAGGTGCATACAAGTTTGAGGGTATTGAACTTCGACTATTGCGACAGTCCATGACCCACTTATCTGAGGCTCGTGTGGTAAGAGTGCTGTAAAGCTTGACGCATGGTTTTCAGGGAAGTATCCGGTGCTATTGTTGCTCTTCAAAACAACGTAAAATTCGTCCTTCATTCTAAATTATGAATCTGATCAGCTTGCAACCAACTGTTGAATTTAGCGGGATATCCTGCCTAAGATACAAAGTATTCTTTGTTCCGTCCAGATCCGCGAGTCCGAAGTATTTTATCAATGATAAAATTCTCTTCGTCAATATTCTTCCTCACACGAGAAAGCTCTTGCTCGTAGAAAATACCAGCGATGTCAGTGCCTTGTAAGTCTTGCAAATTATAAACGTATGGTGCCCGAGAACCGGATATTTTTACAATTTTAAAAATTTCCTCGGAATATCCGGCTTCGTATGCTTTCACAAAGACGTGCGACGCTGTACTGATCCTAACAAGATCTCCAACACTGTATTTAGGTCTACCTCGACCGAAATGTTTCTCGTATTTTCGACTCAAATTGTCACGAGCTTCCTGAGCATTCTGGAGAGTGACGTCACAAGGCTTCATTCTGATGCTTGAATTTTTCGTTCCGTTGTAAGATTCCACTAATTGTTGTAAGATATCAATATATTTTTTTGTATTAAATCTCGTAAAATAGCGCCACAAACGACTCTTCAACGTTCTATTGACTCTTTCAACAACACCACAATGAAATTCTGCATTTGGAGCTTCTCGAAATCTAATATGATATTTTTTGAGCAGTTTTTGAAATTGGCCTTCCTCGAATTCTTTCCCCTGATCGGTCTGTAAGAGCATTGGAACACGGTTATTACTACGTGATAAAATATGATCGAAAGCGGCCGTAACATTGATGCAAGTCTTATTTTTCAACGGCTCGACCCATACGTATTTTGATAAAACATCAATTACTACGAGTACAAAAGTGAAGCCTTCGTTATAAGCCTTGATGGGACGAAAATCCATGAGATCAGCCTCCCAAACATCATCAACATTGGAAACGTTATAGTGCCGTCTCTGAAATCTCAATCGTCCCGGCTTATGAAGCGTGTAAGCATCTTGAGATTCTAGCCAATTTGTGACCTGTCTCCTCGTAACGTGAATATTTCTCGATCTAAGCTCGGCAAGAAAACTTTTTATTCCAGAGAGTGATGCAGGGTTTTCTGGATTGTAATAATAATTTTCGAGTAGCTTTTCCATCATTTATTGAGTGTCAAAGTAGCCCACGAAGACTTCTTTTTCTTAGTGCCAGGTGTACTATATTCAAGAGTAGAATCAGCTGTCTCGTTAAAAACTTCGCTGCAATCCTGTACTTCGTCGGATTCCTTTTCGTCTCCACCCTGCGTCGGACCAGCCAAATTACTAGGTGTTACAGCCGAGTCGCTGAAATGTCGAGAAATTACTGCCGTACTTCCTCTTCAAATTCGTCAGAGGTGTATCAGATTCATCATTCAACAATGAGGTATTGCCAATAAATTCTCTCGGAATAGTAGATTTCTGCAAAAAATTAGCGAATTCTTGCTTCCCAATCGCTGAATACGATTTCCTCCATCTGACAGCCGAATTCACGAGATCCACAATATTTGAACCAGGGATAGCGGTGTCGTTTATACGCACGGTGCCTGAGTCGTCCCAAGAGATGTGCTCTTGACCGCAGTCATGAAAGCATTTGAGCAGCTGCTCGCATTTCCATCTATATGTATTCAGAACGCTGTTGATGATATTTTCATCCGAATATCTGACCAAGGCCACGCCATCCCCTCCGTTATCAAGAGCATCGTCATCAGTACCTTCTGCGCACTCAGTTTGGCCATTACTACTCTCGTGATTGTCATCGTTAAAGAAGAGGAACCTCTGAAGTGCCTGAGAAAAAAGCTTCCATTCCTGGCGCTTGTCTTTGACATCGGCGTGCAGGATGTCGTACATGTCCTTGTCTAATCTGGATGACACACTCCCAGGGGTCTGCACAGATTTGGGCGATTCTGTAGCACTCTCTTGCTGTACTTGAGAATTTTTCAGCGGTTGGATATTTTGAACCATGGCTTCGGGCACCAGGACCATTTTTCGAGCGTGTTCCATGATTGAAAAGATTCACTTCTTCTCGGAAAAGTATTTGAGTACGGGCAATAACAATGTCGGGAGAAATTCAGCTATCTTTCGAATGATGACGACTCTCTTGCTGTTCCAAGTACCGCTCGGTATAACGAATTTTCGAAGAATTCCAGCGTATTTCCTCAATTTCCTCTTTTCGTAGTCATTCAGTGGAATATTACCATTTAAAATGTTCAAAGCACATTCGCATATGCATTTGATGAGACCACTCGCAGCTTTTCGTAAGACAGCGATTCTCTGATCTCTGCTCAAGTGACAAAGAGCTCGTAAAATTGAGGCATACTTTGCACCAAAAAGGCGTCGATGTGGACGGAGCCATCACATCCTATCGAATGATGACAAGCTATCAGATGTCACTCTTTTATACCTCTCATTTGGGTACATACACACATTCGTAGCCTTCGTTTGAGAAAATATTGGTCCGAAATCGAAGTTCATCCGATGCCGATTGGGTCATATCGAATAGAAGATATGAATGTGGTTTTGCGGTAGCATCTTTAAAAATTTCTCTGATGAAACGTGGATTCTCGGGATAAACTTGCCTTGCCAGATGCTGTATTTGTGCTCGATCTCTTGGATTTTTGAAAACCACAAGGTAAGAAACATTCAACGAAATATCTCTCTGCGATTTATGGAAAAGATTTTGCGATATGAAAATGACGTTCAAGCTGTGATGGTGCGAATGTTTTGAGAATAAATCAACTATAATAGGATTCGATGCTTCTCGCATAAAGTCGTCAATAATGATCAATTTTGGTCTCTCATCGTTACCAAAGTCAGAAATTTGTGGGATACCTTCGCGAAATTCTACAAAAGAGTCAAAAGTAGTGTAAGTTGACTGCCATTGGGAGTAGTAGAAGATGATTTTCTCGAATTTTGTGTCACAAATGTAATCTCAATATTGGATAAAAGCCTTGACCCAGGTACTCTTTCCACAAGAACTTGGTCCACAGCATAAAAGCGTGAATGGATGCGACCACTTTGTCTCCATATCGATGAATGATGATTATTTCAGCGGAGCAGAGATTTTATAGCCTACAAAATTCGTCAAACCGCGGCGAGCGGGTGGGCGGCGCGCGCGGCATTGTCATGAGCGAATGATTTGATCGCCGTGTGTATAAGCTGATATCGGCGATCGCCGCGGTTACCGATCGTCTTATAAGCTTATATGGCGATCGGTGCGCGGTTTCGATCGTCGTTACAAGCTTATTGACGACGATCGACCGTAGCCGCTAATACCTGTAAATTCAATTTTGGGAAGGTCATGAGAATCGATAGAACGATGAATAATATGCCGATGACCATTCGTTGAAAATAATTTTAGAATGTTTCGATTCAAATTAAATTTTGAGATAATACTTTTTGCTCATTTGATGAATATTTGGTGGTGGAAAACTTGGGATATGGTGGATGGAGGTGATCAGTTTGAATGAAAAATATCGTTTTATTTTCTCCAATTTATCCATCTGTGTGCATTTTATTTTTTCTCGTGCAACACAGGACTTAATTAAATTTACTGGAGGTAAATAATTCATCATGACTGTTGAAAACTGATATTTTCTTGGTTACACATAATTGAGCGGGGAAGTGGTGCGAAATATACAGTTTCGAGCGTTAACGTGACTCTGGCAAATAGTTGTCATATATCGAGCAATGTGAATGACGCGTAAGCTCTATTTTGCTGAGGAAGAAATATTTGTGTATATTCACTGAGTGTTTTACGCTGCAGATATTCAAGTGGTTTTGCTAGATCAGTTTATATACATTGAAAATGCATGAAAGTTCGGATTGATATAAAAATTTCTGCAATCTCACATAATTCTCTGGGCTCTTTTAATGGAAATGTGGATGACTCAAATTTGGGATACGGTGGAGATAGGTAGTATGCATAAATGAAAAAGTGCGGTTTTATTTTTCAGATTTATTCACATGCGTGCATTTTATTTTTTCTATGCACCGCAAGATTCAATAGGAGCGAACGAATGTGAACAGTTCCTCGAATATATCGTCAAATAAGTACTCATTGATAACAAAGTCATATTCATCTTTTATTCTAGAGGATGAAATTTGATTCAATTCATTTATTTTGTTGATTATTCTGTTTGTATCCGTACGGATACGACAATTCATCATTCACAAACCATCTTTTTGTATATACGGGCTTACAATTTTTTGTCTCTTTCCGAGTTACAACCTCGTGAAATTCTGTGCGACGTATAGCGTCATATTCTATAGCTAGAGGTGTCTCATTCCCGCTTTTCACATAATTTCTGAGCCAATCATAATTTATCAAATTTTTCGTCTGATAGTTGAGGGTTATTCCCTTTACTTTACACACTTCGACGTCTCGACCATCGGGTTTACGAACGATATAAGCGTAAAATTTTGGACCTCTCGACGCAAAGCTTCTGATATAACTACCTTTACCGTATGATTCCAATTCGTCGGTCAAATCGCCCAAATATGGGCCGCACTCGGGCGTATAGTCACCGGGTTTACCCTCATCCAACCATATTATAGAGTCGGTGTCCCAGTAGAGGGCACGACGCCCGAGTTTGTCCAAGTGCTCATACAATTTTACCCGCGCTTGAGCCGTTACAAACGCCGCAATCACAACATTCGTCATATTCGACGGCTCGAGAGCTTCAATTTTATGTACATATGATACATACAACACTTCATCATTCACAGGGAGAATTCCCGTAATCTCCAATTCAGGACTGGTGAATAGCTCCATAAAACGCTCTTGCGTATTCACAACTCCCGTCTTTGTGAGATTATCTCTTTGCCCGAATTTTCCCCACAGATTGGTCAGCATTTGCTTAGCAATCGATCGCATGCCGGGATTCTTTTTGATCCTTGCGAGATCAAGTTTTACGTTTTCAACACGCTCGTAATCAGAGATATATTTAGCCTTTGATTCCTCATCGGTACAATCAACGGGGAACCCACTCGATTCTTGCTTGAATTTCAAGAATTTCTCAATATATCCTGCAAAAATCCCTCCCAATTTTGTTTCCGGTGAGAATTGAGTGGTTTCATAGGCCCAAATCTCATGTACAGCTGTTATTTTGTAGCCTTTCTCTACCGCGAGATTGAGCTCTATGGACACCCAAACGCTCTCGAGTTCTCTTTCTTTGGGTCCGTGGGGGCAAAAATCATTCCTCATTTCCTCGCAACATACTCTGCACAGAGAAAAAAGTAATTTATCGTGCATCCTGAATTGCAAAACTGCATGATACAGATCAGAAGGTGGTAAAACAGAGCAAAATATGAGACCTTTGACTTTCGAAATATCCAAGTCTTTGCCAAGAACTTCTTCGCATTCTTCCTGACCAACGTAAATAGTTGGATACCTGACAGGAAATTCTCCGGATTTGCATATTTTTGGGTACATTGAACAAAAATCGTAATATTTTGATTTTATTCTCCCGGATGGATCGAGTTCAACCACTTCCACAGAATTACCCGTCCGGCCGCCACAAAATGCAATGCGTTGATTTAATCGCGGACGTTTGAGATCTGCTGCATTTGCCTTCAAGAATTCAGAGAGTTCGCTGTTATTCTCTTTTTCGCGTTTGAAGTCGCATTCCCACTTTTCAATCAAAATATACCCAAAAGACGAAATTCTCTCGGATATGTTATTCGTTCGGGAAAGCCTGTCATCCATCGTTTCATTGGAAGTAATAATCTCGTCTCTGTTGACTGTATTGCACTTAGGGCATCCGTGCCAATAACAGCCGTGAAATTGAAAATAGTATATTACTGTACTAGGCAGGGAAGTTGGATTTCCGTGACTGTGTGATGATAATGCCGAGGCGAAGCCGAGGCATTGATATCACACAGTTACGGGCATCCTACTTCTCTGCCGTGTGCTGTATACTATTTTTCTTCCTCCCGGTGCGAAAGTACGACGCTTAATTAATTGATAAATACTAAAAAGCGGGTTTAACCTCTCTTTCGCAGCAGCTCGCGACCATTCTATATGCTTGCGGCAGCTAGCAGACGACCACCCTTGCTTTTACTGCCGCTACTCTCAATATATGTGTGTGAGTGCGCGCGCGTGTGTGTGTATTACTGTCCGCCCGACTTTTGCAAAAAGCGAGGCGTTAGCCGAGCTTTTGCGGGCCGGGGCGGACGCCAGCAAGAACTTGTAAGGAAACTAGTAATAAAATGAAAAGCTCAGGAACAGCAACATGGGACATCTTATACATGGAAATAGCTTTTTATTCTCTGGTTCTCTAACCTACACAACATTAATATTGATATATTATTTACATCATTTCAATTTTAAAATAATTTGACAGTAACTTTTCAACATTACGCTGCATAAACACTTCAAGATTCATTACAGTCAGTCAGTAACATCCACATTTATCACACGTTAATTCTCTTAGATTCATTATGTTTGTTATACGATCACATGAGTTCAATCCGCAAAGTAAGAGATGCAATTCCAAGTTTCTTAGAGACTCATGAAGATTGCACTCCTCGACCAAACAATTTGTCAACACCTCACTGTTAAATTATGCATAATTCAACAGTGCAAACTAAGCATATGCTTAATTACATTCACTTAATCACAGAAAGTTATAACTCCTCAAGACTCATTAGTACGCTCACACAAGTTGAACACACAGTGATCAAATATGCAATTTTCAAATTCACAGTCATTTTTTTCTGATTCTAAAGTAAAATTATTGTTCCCATCGTTAGGAATGTCATTGTCATTTTTTTTGGAGTTGCATACATTGAATTCACAACTTTTAAAAGTACAGTCTCCAAATCTTGAAGTTTGTTTTTTCATTGGTATAACCCTTCCCCTCGGTGAATGGTCCACGACTCCTTCTGCTTTTCTCTTTCTTATTAGTGAAGTAGTATCACTTGACTTGCTTTTGAATTGCAGACTGACAGGTGGCTTATTAAAAAATCTGTTGGCAGCAGAACCAGTATTGGAATTCATTGTTGTATCATTTATTTTCTTGTTCCCTGCTGTAACGAAACCAACTCTGATAGGCTTATCTGGAACTGAATAATAAATAGTCAGGAAAAGTTACTCGGTATCATGAAAGATATTATAATGAATCCATATTCACTTACAAGGTTTCTGATTCATCAAGCTTTTCGGGTGACAATTTTCTATTCCAGGCAATGGTTTCTTGGACAAATTGGTGTAGACATTTGAATTGTCCATCTTTGGATCTCCATCTGAATAGAATTGTGGCCAATGAAGTTTTGATTGTGAACAATCATTCCAATCGATATGAATATGGTTCTCGTACTCACCAGTAGTAAATTGTAAATCTTCATTAAAATCTTCACTGAAATCTGACCAATTCAACTCATAATTGTTGTTGTTGGTAATATCAGACATGTGAACTACATGTATTGAGGTTTCAGGATCAGTCGATTCTTTGGATTGCAATACTGGTACCAGTGCATCATCAGTCGATTGTACCACATGGCTGTCAGAGAAGTTTTGAGTATCAAACAATAAGGCTTGAGCACTTGTTGAAGGTTCTTCATCCATTATTCTAGCAGTAGAACTGGTTATGGATGGTACATTGCTGGAGTTAATTTGCAGTTGATGAGCATCATTGTTTGAGAGACCTTGAGCATTAGCCAATGATCTTGTATGTTGATGAATAACTCCTTCGTGAATCAATTGTCTATCCAATAATGAATCTTCTAGGTATCCTTGTGCTATTGCATCTGATCTCCATCTCCCAAGTTGTTCTATCATTTGCATAGTTGCTCCTGAGTCAGATAAAAGGGTTGCTGATGAGCGGCGAAAAGAGTGACCAGTATATCTCTCTGGTTTTGGAAGTCCTAAATATGTAGCAATTCTGCATGGTGTTTCTCCTATTTTGTGTATACCTATTGGTTGTGAATAGCATTTCCCATCTTTATATCTGATGAATAGCCTATCGGTATCCAATTGTTTGATTTTTTCCCTCAATGCAATGTAACTTTTCACTTTTGCATAAAACATAGTTCCTATTATAAACTGTCCACTGTAATCATTTTTGTTGTCATTCACAGATACAAGTAGTCTATCGCCCAAATCCTCAATATCATGAATTTTCATATTTTTAATTTCATCACAGCGTAAACATCCACAAATTGCAAATATGAGCATAATCTGTGAAAATTGTTATAGATGCAGTAAGAGAATGCAAGATACAGTATTTACATGCATAATTATTTGAAAAATGATAATTAGAGAAATGATACCTTTCTAGCCAATTCAGTAGAATCTGGTGCTTCGTTCATGAATTTCATTATATGATTCCACCTCAGGACAAAAGCCTTCCGAGGTTTGTAACCTTTGTTGACCTTTTTTATATAGCTTTTCAAGGATAGAAACCTACTCAGATCTATATCATCTCTTGTACCCAACGTTTTTCTGAGCATACTCCAGACACTCCACAAAGTTGGTGGTGCTACTTTTTTTACAGTTAAAGTTTGGAAATATACCAGTAAGTTATTTTCTTCTGATTCTGATAATGATTTGATGTTATCTTCCTTCCATTTCTTGTAAGTATTGTATACAAGTGAATAGCGTTCAGCAGATTTCTCTGGCAAAGTGCCTGTTTGTACAATGGATTTAGCTATCTCATCAAAGTTATCCATTATTTCTTCCTCTTCCCCAGACTCATCTGATGAGTGATCTTCCATTTTTGAGATGAATAAGTTCAAGGAGTATCAGTACACTTGGAATTCAATCCTGAGAAAGATATGAACAATAATTTGCACTGGATTCATGCGTGGTGTGTATTGTTTACCTTCTGGTATACTAACCTCTCAGGGGTTCTTGGAATTCCTCAGGGGGTATTTGACATTATTTTCGCCTACCTTTCTGTACAATGTTACTAATTTTACGTCATGTGCGGCCATGCAATTCACGAAACTTTTCGCCTATTCATTTTTTTCACGCTGGAGCAAACATGAATTGTCTGATGCGTTGCGTCGGTTACCGAGAGCGGCAGAGCGATATACAAGCGTCAAGACTGCGGCAGTAAAATTTCGCCAGCCAATCAGAGCGCGAGTTGGGAGAAGCAGGCAGCAAAAGTCGTTCTTTCGTGCCTGAAACGAGTCAGGGAAGTACGTACTTTCGTGCCGGGAGGAAGAAAACGTATTTTTCATTCGTTTCTGGATTTTCATAATATCCATCGACCACATACCCCTCTTTGATTCGATATTCTTTTGAATTTTCAGCCTGTATGATATCGATTCCCCTCAAATATTTTTCCCACAATAGCCATTCGATAGCGACGCGCGACTGATTGTTCCCTCTGCGGTAACCTCCGGCAGGGATGATTCCGATTGTATCTTTCTCTAGAAAATTCAGACGAAAAACTTTCATACATGCACCGGCAATCGTGACGCTCTCAAATGGATTCACATTCCCCACCTCGACGAGCAACTTTCTGAATTCTAAACAAGATCTGCGAAGGATGTCAACATCTGTCCGACAATACTCTACTATTTCCTTTTGAAAATCAAAAATGTACTCGCTCAGCACCGTATCTTCGTGCCATTTCAAAAACTCTTCACGATCAGTTTCAGACATGGTGTCGGGTGAATAGAATTCTACTCCGGGCATTGCTCCCCGATAATTTTGATTATCCTTCGTGTTAAATTTATGCGGGAAAATACCTTTGAATATATCCGAGAATACGAAGGCTTTCGGTAGAGCTTTCAATGGCAACTGAAAAAAATTGATACTGTCTAGGAAAGTCGTAGATCCGACTTTCATTGACATTATCTGAGTGCCCTTCATGATCAGCTCCGGCTGATGGCCATTTTCAACCAGATAATTCAGCAAAAATTGTCCGTCATACCCTTTACTGAAATGTGCTAAGCAAATTATATTCTTGAAAGCTGTGGACTCTCGAATTACCAAATCGAGCAACTGTTTCACGGGATCAATTTTAAATGTATACTCATGCACACCACACGTATAGCATATCTTTTTTGGCTCCCATTTGTCCATACAATCTGTACACACTTGTTGGGCTATGCCCAGGACAGGCATATGTTTTTTCACGCTCTTATCACCCTCCATTTCCTCATCCTGTCTACACTCATAATCATAAAATACGTACATCGTTTTTCCACTCGACGGATTCGTTTGATCATTATTACTTTTAATTTTCAACGGTGACATGAAACATAAATGATTGAAAGGTCTCTTGCAATTACAAATTTCACAAAATGCATGACCGCATTCGTGTATCTTGTCTTTTGAGGTGAGTTTGACAATTTTTGAGCATTTATCACAAAAGTATACACCTTCGCAGATGCTTAGCTGCTTTTTATCAATAGTCATATAGGAACCAGCTCTCAAATGCCTATCAAAGCATTCTTGACCATAAAAATTTCTTCGGCATTTTTCGCATTTCACTACTACTGGATTGTCGCACTGTGGGGTTTCGAAACAAGAGGAGCATTTATTAGAACATCTGTGATCATGTTCATAGCGGTAGGATTTATTGCATGGAATACGAAAGCCTTGACTGCCAGAAGCTTGTAACATGTTCAAAATTGGCTCGTAATGCTTCATACGAGGCATATAAACTACTCTAATTGTGCGTGAAATGCATCCTTTCAAACCGACAACAATGTTGGAACCATCAAATATTGGTCTATCACCACGACCTAATCCTTTGAAATTATAAACGACGAGAGCAGTGCCGTCGTTTGCGAGTAAATTTTGAAATTGTCCAATCTGTTCTAAGCCACATCCTCTCCGTGGAATTCTGACGCCGGCGTCTCTAATGAGTTTATCAGCCATTTTTGATTGATATTTACTTCTATAACGGCGAATCTTATTCCACTCGATGTGTAGGGTGTTGTTTTTTCCACGCTCTTTTCCTCGTCTGCTATGCACTAAGGCGACTACGATGGCTCTAGGTAGGCACTTATTGTCATCGTTCCTTACACGTAAGATAGACCGTTCAAAAACGTTTTCGTGTGACAATCGAATTCGGCGTCCTCCTCGCGGTACTCTGACTATTGCTGTATGCAATGTGATTGGCGTGTCTAGAGTCAACACGGTATTACTTTGAATGGCTCGATAAATTATTCCCCACAGATCGTCGAAATGAAAATCTCTAACTTCTCGAAAAGACATCCACAGACTACCACGAGACAGGACTCGTGCCAAAAAAGATATACCTATATAGTTATCTGCTAAGCACTCCAGAGTAATATAAGTGTGTATATCGCGAATTGCGCTTTCCAGCCATATCATGGCACTCACGCTAGAATTGTTCGGTCACAGTAATTGGAGAGTCACTCGTCTCCCTCTCATTCGGAATCGCCTGTAGAATCTTGTCGTCTCGTCGACGACTGCGAAACGTTCTCCTGGAGGCAGGATCTCCAAGAAAGGCTCGTTGACGTTTGGCTCGGCATCTTCGTCTGCTAATAAATTGGCTCTTCCGTGACCAATTCGGAGAATCTCATTATCTGTCAAAAATGCGCCAATACTTTCAAAATCTAATACTTTACGAGTGATTTGGTAGAAATTTTATCTCTAACTCAGAATTTTAATGAAGTTCTTTACTTGTACTCTGGATCAATTGAAAACGTATAAATTTTGTAAAGAAGCAATTTTTACAGAATGAAATATCTAAGAGTGAAATTCATTGAAACTACGATCCGCGTAATCATTGGAAGGGAAGCATGCAAATGATTGCAGAATTCAGATAAATATCAGACGTTTATCCGAGCGCCATGACACTAGCCTCAGAATTTTGTGAATTATCAATGTTTATGATCACTTCAGTTTCGTCATGACAAAATTGAGGGTCACAGTGATAAACCAACTCACTATTATTGGAAATCAATTTGCATCCGGGGCTTTCGCTGGGGCTGGAAATCAATACATCTGAGCTACACCCTGGAGCATCGCCATCATTTGGCGCCAATGCCGGAGGATTGGGATTGTGATGCTGAATTTGGCGATTCTCGGCATCTGCACAGCCTTGTTCAAGTTTTTTGAACTTAGTTACATCGATAGGTTGACTTAATTTCGCATCACTGATTATTTTTGGAGCTGGGCAGAACGCTCGTGATGGACCAGCTTGAGCAGCTTCCATCTCTGGATTTTCGAAAATATCGGGTTCCGAGTTGGGTATAATATCGTCTGATACGTCGCTGTATGGCGACTCTGGAAAACGATATAACTACGTTAGATGAGCCATATCTAGGTCTCATAAATCATAACAAGATAAAATGCTTACCGGGAATTATGCGCTCGTATGATATTCCATCTCCGGATTGCTCGGTGTCGCTCTTTTTGACTCCTTCAGATTCGACTTCGACCAACAACTGAGAACCATCTGACAATTCGAGAATAAATAGTAAATATCACTGTGTCCTCCCCGCGTGCGTATGCGTGTATGCGTGTGCGTGTATGCTCACGTATGAGCGCGCGTGAAAATGAATCGTGTGCATCGAAATAGCTAAAAAATACACTCACCCATATCGTGTTCAGATATAGCACGCTCGGCAAGAAGGGTATCGGCACACGGTCCTTGTACCGCTGCAATAGTAGCCTCTGATTCAGCATGATCAAGACTGTCGTGAGCTTTACCTTGCTCGCAAGCTTCACCTTGTTCAGCTATAGCAGCGCAAGCACACAGGCTATCGTCTTCTTTCATTTCTGGACACCCATAAAATCGCTCGTTAGATCAGGACTATCAATTCAAACCATGGGCCTATAAACATTGTACTTACGTTCAAGTGCTTTGGTTATCCGAGACGCTATTAGCGACCCTGCCATACCGCATGATATCACGACGTCTTGAACGACACATAAGCACTCACTATAGTCAAAAATCCCTCTTTTCAAGGCCTTGTCGAGTTCCCAGATGGGAAGATCTTCGACTAGATGTCTCAATTTCCTGCGAAGCACGTGTTCAGGAAAAAGTTTTAGCTCGTTGCCATCACTCTGCGCTCTCCTTCTATACCGGATCATGCATCGTTTTAAGATTTCTGTCACAAGCACGATACACTTGATCAGCTGGGCCTTCATTTTATTATTTAGCACGATCGATGTATACTCTTTCGATCGGTAAGTCAAACTGCAGAAGCAATGAGACTCAAAGTGTGAATCGCACAGGATAGTTTCGGCTACTTAAATTTTGCGTCAAGCGGCCGGCTAGAATCAGCACTTGTGATGGCCTGACATTCGCCCCGCTATGCATGTATGCTTCCTTTTTATGTTAACGTCGAGCGAACACTAAACATCAGCATTTTTGACGCGCCAAGTTTTGCGCAGGGATGCATCGTATGTCTCCAGAAACTTGGAATCCAGAGCTCATCAAATATTAGTGCTTCGCTACCATTTGCAGCTACTCGAGCATAAAGGAGAGTCAGTCTCAAAGTTTCCGTGTGAAAATAAAATCATCTCGGAAATAATGGAGTCGGTACTCATACAGTGTATCTTGCGTCTTCACGCACTGTTACAAGGAACTGTGCTAAAGTATAGCAGCATCACATTACACGAATCACAGCTATCCAGTCTCGAAGTGATAACTCTGAGAAGAAAGCTGCGGAATTATATAACACACCTGCCAATGGATCAACTCTGCATATCAAATATGCGTAATATTTTCTGCAAGTTATATACCATGGAAATACTGGTGGATGTATTGTGTGAGTTTGGTTTGGATCGGAAGCCGATGTGTGCGGAGATTATGAGTGAATGGCGATGTAAGTATGGTGAAATTTGAGATCGTTATCATTCCATCTATTAGTATGTTTAAAAATATATTATTCATCCTCAGCTATGGACAAAGCCAGAAAAGAAGAGCGAGAGCGAATTCGAATGGAAGATTCAATTACTCAGAGTTTGGCCCCAAGTTTAGATCTTGCAGGTATGGAGTTCAAATTAAAATTTATTTCATGGTTGGATCCAGCATGAGGCATTGAATAATCAAATATTATTCCCAGTGCTCAAGCGTCTGAGGAAAGGGTCGCATAGAAACCCGTGCAATGACCCTCAATGCCACGGCTATCCGTTGTATAAGCGGACACTAGCAGGAAGGGCTATGAATGAACTACTTCACCGACTATTATATGCCCAATTAGAAAACAGTCATGACGAATACGCTAGGCTCAGAGCGACCTTCGAAGTGCTACGGAAAAGAATGATAATACCCCTCGATGACCATCACGTGGTATTATTGCTTGTTCCTCAATATAAGGTATGTTTGAATTGTACTTATACGGAATCGCGACGTAATTTCGGGAAAAAATTCTTACCAACGGAGGTTCCATGTAGTGTTGATTGTCAAAACAGACAATTGGTAAAACTACCTTCTGATAGATTTGACGATTTACCAGATGTCTATCACATCAAGGCTTCATTCACTAAATTAATAGACATTATAGAGATGAATAATGTTTTAAAATTACAACTTACAACTTTCCGTCCTAGTTTAAGGAGAGACCAATTTTATGAGAATGAAATTATATGCAACCATCAAAAATATAAAGACCAATGGGAATCATGGGTTGAATAATGTACAAATAATCATCTACCGAGGGAAAAATCTTAACGAGATAATGTTTGACATAGGAAAATGAAAATGATGGTGCGATTGTAAAGGATGAATTTATATTTATCGATATATTTGATTGAGTCCTGTGTTGCACGAGAAAAATAAAATGCACACAGATGAATAAATTGGAGGAAATAAAACGATATTTTTCATTCAAACTGATCACCTTCATCCACCATATTCCAAGTTTTTCAACATCAAATATTCATCAAATGAGCAAAAACTATCATCTCAGAATTTAATTTGAATCGAAACATTTTAAAATTATTTTAACGAATGGTCATCAGCATATTATTCATCGTTCCTCGAATACACAGTTAGATGCGAATAAATTTCAAGTATAAAATGCTTACGCATCATTCAGATGCATTCGTGAATACGCGCTATAGAGAAAATGATAGCGCGAGTATTACGAGTAAAACATATGATAGTGTAATACTATGAGCGAGAGCCGCCGAAATTCAAGCACCAGGCAGAGGCTATAGCGCAAGGTGACAAAAGAGTGGGGAGGAGTGGGGGTGGCTGTCTGCCCATAGTGAGAGGTATCTACTTATGTATACAACGTGACCACGATATTTCCGACAAAACATACATGAACAAGCACAGGGCATGGGAATAACCTCCAAATTTTGCCAGAAATATCGCGGTCACATGGTATACATTAATTGGATGAATTTACATAAATTAATAAAAACAAGTACGTGCAACTATAGCTGTTCCCCAAAAGGGATGCCAAAATGTTATACCCCGAGCGGAGGGCCCGGGGTAACAAATATATTATTCAATTCGTTGGAAACAGCTGACGGGCGGACTGGTGGAGCAACCCTCAAGATCATACAATTCAGGTGTCTCTTTTCACTTGCGGGAGCTGAAGAACACCACAGACACTGTTCCACATGATATATCAACGGAATGCTTCAAGGCAGGGGTTGTGGAGTTGCCGCTGAAAATGTCTAGAATATCTTTCCACCGGGAATCACCTTTGATTCGTACAGTGACCCCCAATATCATGGAATCTGTATCTATTTGGACTTGCGGGACCTGGAAATCACCATGGACATCATTTCACATATTATATCGATCGGAAGCTTTGAGGCAGAAGTTGGAAAATAGCTGCCAAAATTTTCGAGACTATCCCTTGCATCGGTATTCAACTTTGAATGGTGGAACACCCGAAAAACTTGTAATCTAGGTGTATATTTAGACTTGTAGGGGCTGGAAAACAGTACAGATATTATCCTACATGGTGAATATACATTAAATGCTTCGATGCAGGGATGGGAAAATTGCTGCTGGAATTCCTTGGAATTTTTTTTTCGCTGGGAAATACTGGCGGATGGTAGAGCGACCCCCAGAATCGTGGAATGGAGGTGTCTTCTCAAACTTGCGTCCAAGTTTCCGCACTGCGAAGGCCGTCTCATATTATCTGCATAACAAATGCTCTAAAGTAGGGGTGAGAAAATGGTCACTGAGAATTTTGAAGCCAATTCCACTGTGGAACTATTGTCAAGGAAACCATGAATCCCGTTACCGTTTTGGACCAATTCCATGTAAGATCAGACAGTCAAAAATTGCTCACGTCTCAAATCTCTCCCAGGATGAAATATGTTTCTTAGGACAAATTAACGAGACACATTTAGTTTGCCTTCTGCCCTATCATGTTCTGACTCGAAGTTATCGAATTTTTTTCATTTAATGGGCATTTCGTAAAATTAGCAACTTTTGATTGATATAGATGCAATTCTCCGTGTGTAATGACCTTTGTGGAGATAAAACTCGTGGGGGGGGGGGGGGGGGGTCGGTCAAGTAAGTTACCGGCAACCGGAGTAACTTTAGAACAAAAATCGCATCTTTTTTCTTAAACCTCGCGAAACTTGTACGTCTTGCATCAGAAGCGCATTGTATCTGTAGTCAAATGAAAGCTTACAGTTCCAGCTTTCGATTGCGGTATTTATAAGGTCCATTTAGATATCTCTGGTTGGAGCTATGAGTGCTGAGTCGTGTTCCTAAGTTAGACAAGGACTGGGATAACTTTGGAACATGAATTGTTATCATTTATCATTCGTCAATTGATCCATAAACTAGGTCACGCAATCGATTATCTCTATCAGTAATCGAGAGCTGAGTGTCTCAGCTTCTCAATGACCTGATGTTAAAATCCATTTGGTTGAATTCAACTTTTACAATCGAGCATAGACACCTCCAGTATCCTTCGCACTGCTTGCGTCGCGGCAAAGTCTTGAGTGAGAAAATACCTTCACAGTTGGTTTCTGACAAAAACTGCCATAACTCGGCTTCCGTGGGTCGAAATGAGACGTTCTTTGGCTCATTTCGGAGCTCTCATCAATGACTACTCAAGTAAGTAGGCTTTGATGATAATATAGAAATTGAAAGATAATTGAGAGTACATGAACAAGTGTTCCAAAGTGACCCCAGTTTCTGAAAAAACATACGTACTTGTCAGGTTTTACTCTACAAAATTGAAACTTCGTGAAAATACTTGAATATAACAATGGATTTGTTCAGATTTGTGTACAGACGAGTAAAATCTAGCTCAACTACCTTGGATTCGATCTGCTGAAGTCGGAACCACACCACTTTTTCCGAGAGACTGTTTGATGGATTGAAAACTTACTTTTGAAAACTTCAGCTTATAAACGGAACTTAGAAGCTGTTGAAGCCCTTTGCGCCGGTGCAAAACATTGTTCATGCGGGCCTCAAGTGGGAGAAATCAGTATTGGAGTCTCAGGAGCATCTGCCTAGCCGACTGTGCGCGATAACCACTCTTTCATGGGTTGTTACAAAGCTACCCCGCGTGTTCCCAAGTTACCCCGGTTGATGGTATATTGCACCAGAAAATCTTGGTACAGGAATACAATTAGTGAGCAGGATCCTCAAAAATTGATTTTGGCCGGAATCGAGAGAAGTTGAATAGCTCGAAATAATCATCCTCGATTTAAATGGGAAATTTTCTGTAAACTCGTTGCAACATGAGAAACAGAATGTTCTTGAACCGGTTCGCGCGACGTGGCGCAGAGCGGTGCTAAAAGGATCATTTTCTGGATTTTATTGTGAGAACTTGTTTTTTGAGATTGTGAATGTAATACTATCATGATATTATATTCGTAAATCGGCATTGGAGGACTAATTTTATTCCTCTATCAATCTCGAGTTTGAGATCGATTGATTGAGAAATTAACGATCGGGTTTGATCGTGGAGGTGTTAATTAATGAAAAAATTGCATATGACAGACATCGAGAGAAAAAAGTCGCCTGGACCCAGATTTGAAGTAGGACAAGAGTTCCCTGAGCCCTGGATAGCTCAGCTGGTAGAGTGTCTTTCCCGGTGTGAAGAAGGCCCCTAATTCAAATCTGGGTCCAGGCGACTTTTTTCTCTCGATGTCTATCATATGCAATTTTTCCATTAATCAACACCTCCACGATCAAACCCGATCGTTAATTTCTCAATCAATCGATCTCAAACTCGAGATCAAGAGAGAAATAAGATTAGTCCTCCAATGCCGATTTACGAATATAATATCATTTGAAACATAAGAGGACGAGTCAAGTTCGAAAAGTGTAATCTGATTTCAGGCGCCTTCGGCAAAGAAAAAAGCGCGCATATGCATGACATCGAGACAAGAGTTCCCTGAGCCCTGGATAGCTCAGCTGGTAGAGTGTCTTTCCCGGTGTGAAGAAGGCCCCTGGTTCAAATCTGGGTCCAGGCGACTTTTTTCTCTCGATGTCTGTCATATGCAATTTTTTCATTAATTAACACCCCCACGATCAAATCCGATCGTTAATTTCTCAATCAATCGATCTCAAACTCGAGATCAATAGAGAAATAAAATTAGTCCTCCAATGCCGATTTACGAATATAATATCATTTGAAACATAAGAGGACGAGTCAAGTTCGAAAAGTGTAATACTATGATGTTTCAATGCTATCAAATTCAAGTTTGACTCATCTATGATATCAGACTTTCTTATTACTCGACACAAACATGGCGTGGATTATATCCTGTCTTTCAGATGAAATGAATGCGATGAGAAACGAGGAAATCAGTCTTCAACAGCCATTGGCGTGGATAAAAGCGTCCAAGTATCGACGGAGCACTCCACGGACTCTTTACGCACTCAATCTGTCCAAACGATCATGAAGAGAAAGTTCCAATGATTGAATTCAGAAAATGGTCTGTAGCACCACTCTGCGCCACGTCGCGCAAACTGAACCAAGTTCATTCTGCTCCTCGTGTTTCAACGAGTTCACAGAAAATTTCCCATCAAAATTGAGGATGATTATCTTGAGTTAATCAACTTTCCTCGATTCCGGCCAAAATCAATTTTTGTGGAACCCGCTCACTAATTGTGTTCTTGTACCAAAATTTTCTGGTGCAATATAACTTTCTTGACCACCCTGAACGAGTCTTATCTCCACGAAGGCCATTACACAGAAAGAATTGCATCTATATCGATCAAAAGTCGCTAATTTCACGAAATGCCGATTGAATGAAAAGGTTTCGATAACTTCGAGTCAGAGCATGATAGGGCAGAACGCAAAACTACATGTCTCGTTGATTTGTCCTAAGAAACATATATTACATCCTGGAAGAGATTTGAGACTTGAGTAATTTTCGACTGTCTGATCTTACATGGAATTGGACTCAAGACACCTTCTCAATCGGATCAGGATGTCTCTTCCATACATGAACGGATCGTCGAATGATCGTTCTCCCATATGACTGGATTCAGATAGAGGGAGGGGGGTCGTGTGTGATGAAATAAGAGAACAAAGATCCTGTTTATGAGAATGTCAGATATAATATGAAAATAGATCATTAACAGGCTTCGTCGA
Source organism: Eretmocerus hayati (assembly GCA_029851415.1). Taxonomy (NCBI): domain Eukaryota; kingdom Metazoa; phylum Arthropoda; class Insecta; order Hymenoptera; family Aphelinidae; genus Eretmocerus; species Eretmocerus hayati. The sequence continues at coordinate 111,193,140 of CM056743.1, forward strand.
GTTCAACTCCTCCTTTTCTCAGGAGGGGGATATCCCATCAATGTGTCTCAGAATCGACCTTCTCTCGAGTTGAGTTTATTTGTACACAAGTTCTATTTAATTACTTCACAGACACCGGCTACAGCACATAGGATATTTCTCATCAAAATTTTCGCTGAAGATTTTCACCAAAATCTGCAGTCTGAGGATCAATACTCATCCCGTTACATAAAGCTTTCGCACCAAAATTGCATCTCAAACAAGATGAATTATAAGTGATACTAACAAGGGGGAACCAGACCTTTGGATCACCAATCTTGTCAAAATTTTTTTTACAGTTTTGTATCATCTAGAATATGAACTATCCAAAGTAACTCCATCAAATAAGCCTCCTGTTCAAAGTTACAGCCCATGACATTAACATTGCCCATATGGACCCATGTTAAAAAGTGAGATATATATATATATATATATATACTGGCATCGATAACATTTTTGCTTGTAGCTCTGGACAGAAGGCTCATTTGACGGATTTACTCTGGATCCTTCATATTCTAGGTGACACAAAACTGTAAAAAAATTTTGTGAAGGATAGGTGATCCAAAGGCCTGGTCCTCCCCTTGTAAGTGTGCGCGTGATTCGATGCAAAGATTACTTCTCACGATTCTGCCTCGAATGCATTACACATATTACGTGCGTGGTGATCATACACGTGACAGAGGACGTGATGATTTCAGTCATTTCATAATCTTGCGAGCATCAGACAGTTTCGTATATGTATCATGCCGCGAAAGTATCCTCGAAGATTCTAAGGGCAGTTCTCATACCTCTATCGTCATGCATCACAAGAGTCAATCTTTTTTTCCTCCATCGATCAATCCATATGAAATAGTGCCCGTGGTGTATTTGAGTTCCCGCAATTCCGAATAGCACCTGAGGAATTTTGGGGCAAGCTGGACAAAATCGTCACCAGGGGGGTCGGGGAAAAACCTGAAAAAAGTTTTTTCTGTTTGTACTATATTGAAATAGTGCAAAAGAATTTTTCTTCGATTTCTTCGACCCTCTCCCCCCCCCCCCTGTGGACCCTAGGGCCCGTGGAAGGACCATTTCAGGCCCTTCTTCACCTATTTTGGACAAATTACAGCTCCAATAAAATTCAATATTCTTTGACGTACCTGGGCGAATTTTCCTCGTAAATGCAAGTCCTTCTGAGAGAAGAATTGCCCAAAGCCGATAATCGACCCTGGCTACCTCTGGAAGCCAGGGTCGATTAGCTTTTTACTGGGAGCAAATTTTAGTGATTCTTACGTCATCTCATGGACGACCTAGGTTCAACTAGAAAGGTAATAATCCTTTTTTGACAGTGGTCATTTCAAAGGTCTTGAAATAACCTACAATTTGACTTGTGGCGAAAGTCGATTATTGTACTTTTTACAGGAGCTACAACAGTGGGAAAACGAGCACTTTTTTGAAAAATCGAAACTGTGAGACAGAAATACTAAAAACTTCCATCATATTCATCCACCCATCTCCTCCAGTATGTTCTTTGAGGTGTCTACTTATACCAGGAAAATTCTTGGGAGGTCTTTTTTTTTCTTTTTTTTAAACGCATCAAAAAATGCCATTTCTTGCAATCTCAAGAACGTCATTATTGGCCAAGGCCGCATATGCCTCCATCCCTCATAATTCGCACCAGAGTATATGAAAGTACTCCCCCAAGTATCCCCAAACATGTATAAAAGCTTGCGGGGACGATTCTCAAGCCAGGGGCGAGCTGTGGGTTATATTTGCTGAGTCATAAATGGGCATTATTTCGGCCATTCGAGTGCAGGAGGCCGTGAGCATGGTTTTACTTATTCTAGCTCGCAAATGAAACATTGGGCTGGAATGAAGATTCAAACATACTTTTCCGACTCAAAATGACCATTTAAACGAAATTCCGAGGTCAGTTTAGCTCTAGAATTTCGTCTAGTGCCTCAGCGTTGTCAGAGCCCGTCGACAGTATCTAAGTTCTCAAGGGGCAGAGGGACGACTATTAAGAGCAAAACCGACCTCGGCATTGTTTTTAGATGGTCACTTTGAGTCAGAATAGTATGTTTGAATCTTCATTCCAGCCCAATGTTTCATTTGCGAGCTAGAATGAGTCAAACCATGCTCACGGCCTCCTGCTTTCAGATGGCCAAAATAATGCCCATTCATGACTCTGCAGATGTAACCCACAGCTCGCCCCTGGCTCGAGAATCGTCCCCGCAAGTTTTCATACATGTTTGGGGGTACTTGCGGGAGTACTTCCATATACTCTGGTGCGAATTAAGTGAGATGGAAGCATATGCGGTCATGGCCAATGATGACGTATTTGAGAAAATTGCAAAAGATGGCATTCTGGGATGCGTTCAAGAGAAAGAGAAAAAAGATGACCTCCCAAAGATTTTTGTGGTATGAGTAGACACCTCGAAGAACATACTCGAGGAGATGGGTGGATGAATATGATGGACGTTTTTAGTATTTCAGTCTCAAAGTTTCGATTTTTTGGAAGAATGCTCGTTCTCACACTGCTGTAGCTCTTATAAAAAGTACAATAATCGACTTTTACCAGTGGTTAAATTGTAGGTTTCTTCAAGACCTTCAAAATGACCACTGGCAAACTCGATTATCACCTTCCTAGTTGAACCTAGGTCGTCTTTGAGATGACGGAAAAGTCGCTAAAATTTAATCTCAGTAAATAACTCCCAGAGGTGTCCAGGGTCTATTATCAGCCTTGGGCAATTTCTCTCTCAAAAGGGCTTGCATTAACAAAGAAAATGCGCCTAGGTACGTCGAAAAATCTTCAATTTTCTTGGAGCTGTGATTTTTCCAAAATGGGTGAAGAAGGACCTGAAATGGCCCTTCCAAGAGCCCCAGAGCCCACAAATTTCTTTTCAGATTTTTCCCGACCTCCCTGGTGACGATTTCGTCCAACTTGCTCCAGAGTTCTCCATCTACATTTCATGATCTTGGGATGTGCTCTGTCATTTAAGAGTACTTTCTAGCGAAGAAAAATCCCAAGCAATTTCCCCAGCCCTGCATTGAAGCATTCGATGGATATCCATCAGGTGAGATAGTGTCTGCAGTGTTCTCCAGCTCCTGCGAGTCAAAATATCCACCTGAATTCCATGATTTTGGGGTTGTTCCAACATTTAAAGTTGAATACCAGCGAAAAAAATCTTGAAAATTTTGGCAGCTATTTTCCGACTCCTGCCTCGAAGCTTTCGGTCGACATAATAAGTGGAATGGTGTCCATCGTGTTCTCCAGGTCCCGCAAGTCCGAATAGACACCTAGATCTCATGATTCTGGGGGTCGTTCTAAGATTTTCGAATGTTTCCCGGTAAGAAAGGGTCCTAAACCATTCCAGCGGCAATTTTATGGAACTCGCATTGGAGAATTGCATGAGTTATTGACGTAGAATGGTGTCTGTAGACTTTTCCAAATCTCGCATGTTCCAAAAGTCACCTAGATTTCATAATTTTGGGGTTCGTTCTGCGATTTTCGAGTGTTTTCCGGTGGAAAAGGACCCTGAAGTATCCCAGCGGCCATTTAATGACACTTGCATCGAGGAATTCGATGAGTTACTGACGTAGAATAGTGTCTGTGGTGTTCTCCGAATCCCGCGAGATCCACAAGGCACCTAGATTCCATGGTTCTGAGGATCGTTCTACCATTCGCGAGTGTTCCTCGTCGAAAAAAGGACCCGGAAATATCCTAGCGGCGATTTCACGACACCTGCCTCAAGTGTTCGATGTGTTGATCACGTGAGATGGTGGCTGTAGTCTTTCCTAGATCCCGCAAGTTTGAACAAACATCTGAATTGAATGATTTTGAGGGTAATTTCACCATTTCCGAGTGTTTTCCGGTGAAAAAGGATCCTAAAAAACTCCAGCGACAATCTTAAAAAAATTGCTCTGAAGCATTCGATCAGCTATTCATGGGGGATGGTATCTGCAGTGATTACAGAACCCCGCAAGTCCTGAAAGTCTTTAAGATTCCATACTTTTGGAGGTCTTTCTACGATTTTCGAGTGTTTTTCGGTGGAAAAAGATCCTAAAACATTCCAGTGGCCATCTTATGACACTTGCTTTGAACCACTCGATGAGTACGTCCCTGAAGCTAGCTCAGGCAAGTCAAGCCAAACCGAAAAAGACTATGCCAACAATTATTACTTTTTTATTGCTGATTTGTTACCACAAAGCCGATTCTATTGCTCTTTCCGTTCTCGAAAAATCGAGTCCTGGGCTGACGGGAGCTGAAGCTAGCCCAAACATTGACGAAAGAGCAGTGGGACCGGATCAACTCATGACTCATTTTTTGTTACTTTCTTATTGCTCTAAGAATCTGGAAACAAAATGGCATCAAGTTCAAAAATGGCGGAGTTATAACGATTTTGGGCTGAAATCATTTGAAGCTAGCCCAGGCATGATGTAAAAAGGGGACCTGCAGGTATGAGACTCAACTGATATTTTATTACTTTTTTATTGCTCGAAGAATCCATGAACGAAATGGCGCCAAGTTCAAGAATGGCCGAGTAATGGCGGATAGACTGGACGGAAATCGGCGAAACTCGTATATATACTCGGAATACTCAGTTTGGGTGACGAATAGTGGTGAAATCTCTCTTTCTGACCCGTAAACAACATTAACAACATGACGACAGATGTAGGGATCGCACTCTCTGAGATTCCTGAGACCCTCAGAATTTACTACAACCCAGCAATTGGACGAAAAATGGTACATGTAATTAATTTTGACATTCGATCGATATGATCGGATATTGTATTTATCACTCGTGGGAATTTCAAATTATGAAGATATAATTCTTTGGTCTTTGCGAGTTAAAGTCAGCAGATATTGCTGACGTTTTTGGCATCAATCGAGAATGGATTTTACTCCACTCTCGACCAATGCACCTTTAGAGCCTCGTATGGTTCCGAGGATGCATCTAAAGGATTTTGATGGAAAGGAATGGAAAGTAAAGATGAGAAATGAGAAACTTTATGAAAAATTTGGATTCTACGCTGATATTATGCGTGTTTCGCCGTTCTCTCATTGCTCGGGCTTTCCAAAGTGGTGGAAGAGCAATGAAAGTTTACCACTGACACGCGGCTCAAGTGGCCGAATGTTCGATGGTTTGAACGCCCTTATATACGAAAGTTCATCTTCGTTAAGCGCTTGCGAGAGAGATCATTCCAACCCGCTATTTCCATTTGATTCCTCAACATCTTTACTTTGGCAGCTCTTCGGCCTTCTGCCGGAGATATATGTAATTAATTCTGACACTCAATCGATATGATCGGATATCGTATTTATCACTCGCGGGAATTTCAAATTATGAAGATATAATTTCTCGGTCTTTGCGAGTCAAAGTCAGCAGATATTGCTCACGTTCTTCATTGCTCTTCCACCACTTTGAAAAGCCCAAGCAATGAGAAAAGGGCGAAACACGCATAATATCAGCGTAGAATCCAAATTTTTCATAAAGTTTCTCATTTCTCATCTTTACTTTCCATTCCATTCCATCAAAATCCTTTAGATGCATCCTCGGAACCATACGAGGCTCTAAAGGTGCATTGGTCGAAAGTGGAGTAAAATCCATTCTCGATTGATGCCAAAAACGTCAGCAATATCTGCTGACTTCAACATGCAAAGACCGAAAAATTATATCTTCATAATTTGAAAAATGGTACAATTCACGGAAATCATCGAATATCGTCTTTGGAATGAATTTATGAGGAATTCTGCCAGACTCACACGTGCCGAAAATCCGAAAGATGATTAACAATGAGGGGATTACCAACCCCGAGATTCCTGAGACCCTCAGGATTTATTACCGCCCGGCAATTGGACAGAAAATTGTAAGGCTCGCGGAGGTCATCGAAATATTGGCTTGGAGTTGGATTTATGAGGAATTCTGCCAGGCTCACACTTGCCAAACATCTGGAAGATGATGAACAATGAGGGGATCGCCACCCCCGAGATTCCTGAGACCCTCAGAATTTATTACCACCCGAGAATAGGACAGAAAACTGTGAAGCTCGTGGTCATCATCGGGATGTCGAATTCTGAGTTGATTCATGACGGATTCTTTGTGTCTGACCCGTGCCAAACATCGAGAACATGACAATGGATAGAGTCATTACCGTCCCTAAGATTTCTGAGACCCTCAGAATTTATTACCGCCCAGCAATTGGACAGAAAATGGTACAGCTCGCGGAAATCATCGAAATATCGACTTCGGAATGGATATATGGGGAATTCTGCCAGGCTCACACGTGCCAAAAATCCGAAAGATGATGAACGATGAAAGGATTGCCACCCCCGAAATCCCTGAGACCCTCAGAATTTATAACCGCCCAGCAATTGGTCGGAAAATGGTACAATTCACGGGAATCATCGGAATATCGACTTCGGAGTGGATTTATGAGCAATCCTGCCAGACTCACGTGTGTCAAACATCCGGGAGATGATGAACATAGAGGAGATTGCCACCCCCGTGATCCCTCAGACCCTCAGAATTTATTACCAGCCCAGAAGTTGACAGGAAATGGTGCAGCTCGCGGTCATCATCGAGATGTCGAGTTCTGAGTTGATTCATGACGAATTCTGTGGGTCTGACCCATGCCAAACATCGAGAACATGACATCGGATAGAATTATTACTTTTTCTGAAATTCCTTAGACCCTCAGGATTCTTTACCACTCAGCAATTGGACAGAAAATGGTACAGCTTGCGGAAGTCATCGAAATATCGACGTCGGAAAGGATTTATGAGGAATTCTGCCAGACTCACACGGGCCAAACATCTGAGAGATGACGAACCTTGAGGAGGTTGCTACTCCCGAGATTCCTGAGACCCTCAGAATTTATTACCACCCGAGAAGTGGACAGAAAACGGTGCAGCTCGTGGTCATCATCGGGATGTCGAGTTCTGAGTCGGTTCATGACGAATTCTGTGGGTCTGACCCATGCCAAACATCAAGAACATGACAACAGATAGAGTCATCACCTTTTCTGAGAATTCTGAGGCCCTCAGGTTTATTACCGCCCAGCAACGGATACCATTCTCTGTCCAATTGCTGGGTGGTAATGATTTCGGAGGGTCTCAGGAATATAAGAGTAGGTAATAACTCTATCCGTTGTCATGTCTTGGATGTTTGGCACGGGTCAAACCCACATAATTCGTCATGAATCCACTCAGAACTCGACATCCCGATAATGACCGCGAGCCGCACCATTACTTGTCCACTTCTGGTAATAAATTCTGAGGGTCTCAGGAATCTTGGGGGTGGCAATCTACTCATTATTCATCATCTCTCGGATGTTTGGCACGTGTGAATCTGACAGGATTCCTTATAAATCGACTCCGAATTCGATATTTCGATGATTCCCGTGGATTCTATCATTCCCCCCCCCCCCCATTGCTGGGCGGTAATGAATTCTGAGGGTCTCAGAAATCTCAGAGGAGGTGATGACACTATCCGTTGTCATGTTATTTATGTTTGAAAAGGGTCAGACCAGGAGAATTTGTCATAAATCCATTCCGAAGTCCGTATTCCGATGATTTCAGTGAGCTTTAAAATTTCCTGTCCAATTGCCGGGTGGTAATCAATTCTGAGGATCTCGAGAATCTCTGGGGTGGCGATCCCCTCATTGTTCATCATCTTTCGGATGTTTGGCACGTGTGAGTCTGGCAGAACTCTTCATAAATCCATTCCGAGGTCGATATTCCGATGATTTCGCAAGTTGTACTATTTTCTGTCCAATTGCTGGGTGGTAATAAATTCTGAGGGTCTCAGAAATTTCAGAGAAGGTAATAACTCTATCCAATGTCATGTCTTAGATGTTCGACACGGGTTAGACCCACAGAATTTGTCATGAATCCACTCAGAACTCGACATCTCGATGATGACCGCAAGCTGCACCATTTCCTGTCAACTTCTGGGCTGATTATGAATCCTGAGGGTCTCAGGGATCACGGGGGTGGCAATCTCCTCTATGTTCATTATCTCCTGGATGTTTGTCACGTGTGAGTCTGGCAAGATTCCTCATAAATTCACTCCGGAGTCGATATTTCGATTATTTCCAGGATCGTACCATTTTCCGTCCAATTGCTGAGTGGTAATAAATTCTGAGGGTCTCAAGAATCTCGAGGGTGGCGATCCTCTCATCGTTCATCATCTTCCGGTTGTTTAGCACGTGTGAATCCGGCAGAATTCCTCATAAATCCATTCCCAAGCCGATATTCCGATGATCTCCGCGAGCTGTACCGTTTTCTGCCCAACTGCTGGGCGGTGATGAATTCTGAGGGTTTCAGAAATCTTAGAAATGGTAATGATTCTATCCGTTGTCATGTTCTCGATGTTTGGCATGGGTCAGATCCACAGAATTCGTCATGAATCAACTCAGAACTCGACATCCCGATGATGATTACGAGCTGCACCGTTTTCTGTCTACTCATCGGGTGGTAATAAATTCTGAGGGTCCCAGTAATCTCGGGGGTGTCAACTTCCTCATCGTTCATCATCTTCTGGATGTTTGGCACGTGTGAATCTGGCAGAATTCCTCATAAATCCATTCCAAAGTCCATACTCCGATGATTCTGTCATATTCGCTCTTTCACTCTCTGGTAGGGCCCTAGCGAGGTCCTCGAGTACTTGGACCTCGTCAACGTCGTAGTCGACTCCGAGCACCTCAAGAGTAGACGTGTTCAGGAGGCAATGGACAGCTCCTTCTTCACCGACCACTGGTGCCAGTGCTGCCTCCACAGCTGTGGCGTCGGTACCCTTCCCCAATTCGATGAGGACTCGGCCCACAGTGGAGAAGATGGAAATTTTTCAGCTCAAAAGTCAGATAGCTCAAGTGTGTTAACTTTCGAGCTAAAAAATTTTGGTCTTACCCACTGTGCGGCCCTCCTGAGTCTCGCGGAAGCCCGTGACTTTTGCGCCTACATCCTCGTTGGCGGCATTCGTCTTAACTCTTCGCAGCATGGCTGCGTAGGTGTGCCCTCCCTGATTGGCCGTGACGAGGATGGCTTCAGGTTTGGCTCTTCTTGGCTTCATTTTCGCCTTCTTTCCAGCGGTATCGTTCAATGAATCGCTCTTCTTTGCTCTCTTTGCCCGTCTTTCTGTCTCTGTGTCTCTCTCATATACCGAGCGCCACGTACCGAAGCACTCAATCAATCATTCGCGATGGCGTCGTCAAAACTCATAAACAAACTACTATACTTCGATTTTACACAGTTCTTACATGAGCACTGCAAGGGAGTTCTTCGGAACTATCTACTTTCACAAGACCGCGACGATTGGATTAGGCGTACTGAAACAGAGGGTATTGAATCAGTACCACCCGCGATCGGTATCTCATTCCCACCGTCACGAGCAATAGCAAGATGATGCTGGTACGTCAAACTGGTTAGCGACTCTGTCGTATTAAGCACCCTGACGCGATCAGCTGACTCACAAATCTGTGATACATATACTTTGTCGAATTGCATTCATTATTACCTAAACTTATATATTATTCTCATTCCCATTTCATCAATTGAATATAAGATATGTTTACTCTATTACTACGCTCTCGATAACCTGCAATATATGTCATATACTCAATCTTGTACTCTCACTACTATACGCAATTTTGGCATATGGGATGCATCCCCCGCCCTTAATAAAACACCAATCTCTCTTTTTTTTTTTTTTTAGGTGGTTGTAGGGTGAATACGCTGCAACGTAGCCACAGAGAGGTTCCGGACGGACAATTACGCCTGGCCGATACTTCTCAAGGCTTCCGGGCTGGATTCCGCATCGATGCGGCCATCCGTACCGGATAAACCCTCTCTCCCTTCCCCTTTGGCGCTGGCCATCGGACAAGGGAGAGATCCACCAACTTACCAATCCGGACCCGGCACCGCGTGAGCATTACTTCAGGACCGGTGGCGTCTCGCGCTCAGGATCGAGCGTCCCTCTTCTCACGACTCGCAGGTGTTGTTTCTCCTCCTTCGATCTTCTTCCATCTCTTCATTCTTCTTTCTTCTTTCTTCGATCTTCTCTCTTCTTCCTTCCCTCTTCAGTCCATCATATTCCTCCTGGAACCATTTGGACCTCTTCTGTTTCAATCGGCAGAGTCACTGTAATTCGCCTGCTTCGAGGCGCCTTACTTCCCTCTCTTTCTCCTCTTTGCGGGTCATCACCAGCTTGATGTATCCGGTGAGTCTATCCCATGTCTCCTGGTTGCGGAGCAAGTACGGGACGAGATTCTCAGGTGTTAGTTGAGCACCCAGCCATTCATCCAGCTCGGCGCGCTCTCTCCGGGTGTCGCTGCACTTGAACAGGGCATGTTCGGCGTCATCCCATTCGTCCCCGCATGACTGACATGCTGGGGTCGTTCTCTTCTTGAACCTGGTTAGATAGGAACCGAAGCAACCATGATCGCTCAGTGCCTGCGTCGTCCAGTAGTCCATCTCTCCGTGGGTGCGTTCCGCCCACTTGGCTACGTCACGGATCAGCCGGTGCGTCCATCTGCCGTTTGCAAATGGCGAATCCCACTCAGTTTGCCAATGCTCGAGGGTGGTTTCCTTCTCGTTGTCGCGGATGATCTCCTTCATCGTCGGAGTGAGTACTCGTTCGGCTCCGATCACTTTTTGGCGGTCCCAGATCCTCACTCGCTCCGCGACGAGCAAGTGGATGGGCGGAGTACTCGCCAATACGTAAGCCGCATCTCCTGACACAGTGCGGTAGGCACGGATACTCCTCAGGGCCGCTCTTCGGTGGACAGGCCCCATTCTCTTCTCGATGATGGTCTTCTCTACTCTCTTCCCCCACACGGGTGCACCGTACAGCATGATGGAGGTAGTGACGGTGTTGAGAAGTGCGCGCCTCTTTTCCTTGGGTCCTCCGATATTCGGCATAAGCCGCTGGAGCGCCGCACCGACCCTGCTCGCCTTCTGGGCGGCTTCTTGGATGTGCTTCTTGAACGACCACTTGTCGTCGAGCCATACACCGAGGTATTTCAGCTCTGTCTTCCGTGGAATCTCTTGCCCGTTGATATAAAACCGGGGTAAGTCAAACTTCCTACGCCTTGTGACCACGATTGCTTCGCACTTCTTGACAGCGAGCTCCAGAAGCCTGCTAATCATCCACTCGTAGACTCGGGCCAGCGCTTCGTTCGCGCGTCTACCCAAGAGTTCCTCGTTGTCAGCCCATACTATGAGTCCCGCGTCGTCCGCGAAAGCCACTATTATCACTCCTTCTGGCAGTTCGATAGACAGTAAGCTGTCATACTGGGTGTTCCAGTTGAACGACCCGGAGACCGATCCCTGTCCGATTCCGGCGGACAGTACCCGAATCTCTTGTCCCTCGTCGGTGTCGTACACGAGGGTCCTGTTCCGCAGGTAGTCACTCGTGACGGCTAGTAGATAGGGGGGCACTTTACCTGCTTGGGATTGATAGACTCGCTCCCAGCTCGCGCAGTTGAATGCGTTCTTTATGTCCAACGCAATGATGGCACAGAATCCTCCTCTTCCTTGGTATGGGTTCCCTACCGACGCTTGAACCCGTTCTTGGACCGCCTCGATCGCGTGCACAGTGCTCCGTCCCTTCCGGAACCCGAACTGCATTGGTGATAGCCCACCGCCTTCTTCGTATGCTTTTTCCACCCTGTTGAGCACCATTCTCTCGTACATTTTCCCGATATTGTCGAGCATGCTGAGAGGGCGTTGACCTCCTTGACCCTTAGGTATCAGGACCAGCTTCTGGCGTTTCCACTTGTCCGGGAAAGATCCCGCGCTCAGACAGATGTTGAAGAGGTCGAGGAGTAGATCTGGCTTGTATTTGGAGACCAGTTTCAGAGCCTCGTTTGGGATGCCATCCAGGCCAGGGGACTTGCCGTTCGGCATTCTCTTCGCCGCTATGAGTAGCTCTTGCATAGTGAAGAGCGGGATGGGGTCTTCGCTCTCCGTAGGGAATGTAACTCTGGGTTCTCCTGCTGGGGAGAGGTCATCCACGATGGTGCGCAATGTTGCTGCATCGGTCGGTGCTGGGTTGCCCTTCCGGGGTCGGACCCTTGACATGACCACGCGATATGGCGTGCCCCAGGGGTCTTCGTTAACCATGTCGCACAGTTCACCCCAGCACTTCTCTTTGCTCCTCCGGATGGCTAGAACGAGAGCCTTCTTTGCTTCTTTGTACGCTCTGTCATCTTCCGCCAGCGATGGTCGTTGCAGCTTCCTTGATCGCCATGCGGTCCTCCTTTTCTTGTTGCTCGTTCTTCGGAGAGCCTTGATCTCATCGGTGATCCAGTACTCTGGTTTCCTCCAGAAACATGGTGTTGTCCTGCGAGGCATCGACGCGTCGCAAGCTCTCGTGATGGCGGATGTTACCATCGCCACAGCCTCGTCCGAGGCGGAGTTCATCGGGAGATCTTCGACTGTTTCTATCGATTCCCGGAATTTTCCCTCGTCCAGCTTCCGTACCTGCCACCCCGTTGGTCGCGGTCTGCGTGTCGTCTGTCTCTGTCCGTCAGTCCTAAGTCGAAACCGAATATGTCGATGGTCACTCAGTGTTTCCGTGTCCAGAACTTCCCACGATGTCATACGTCCCATGAGCGACGGGCTCATGAACGTCAGGTCGAGGACCGATGATGAACCTCCCTCCCGGGACCGAGTGTCGTGCCGGTAATAGGTGATAACCCCCGTCTCGTTCGAGAGAACTAATCCCAATGCCTCCATGGCATCAGCGAGTATTACCCCCCGTCTATCGCGCGGCCCCCCGCTCCAAGTCGGTTCCTTGGAGTTGAAATCTCCCGCGATTATAGCTGGGCCCCGCCATTGCCTCACATCCTCTTCAGGTCGTGGAGCTCGTCTTCGAATTCGTGCGTCTTGGGCGACGGCGAGTAGTAGCAGCTGTATACAGCTGTGCCCCCTATGGTCTTTCGAGCATAACCACGGCCACTAACAGCTGGTTCAGTCTCGCGGATCGCGGGATTCGTGTTCTGAATTACAGCGGTCCCCCAGTGATCGAATGTGGAACGGGAAAGTTCGCGCTTCCGAGGCGGTTCGGAGATGATCAGAACATCGATACCCCCTTCTTTGGCGGCAGTGTGTAGGAGGTCACAAGCATCCCCGCTTCTCCTGAGGTTGGCTTGGATGAAGTTAGCCATTTCTTCCCCCCCCTGCGTCTATATGTCGCCCTCGCGTTTTGGTAGGCTGTGCAGTTGCTGGAGCCTGACCTGTGGTCAGATCTGGTTCCGATAGCCACGCAGCTGAGGCATTTTGGTTTCTCTTTACAGGTAGCGGCGAGGTGTCCTGGTTCACCGCACTGGAAGCAGAGTTTCGGTTGACGTTCCTCTGCCTTCTCTTTTTTGCATCCTGAGGCCTTGTGGCCATACTCTAGGCAGTTATAGCAGCGTGGGATGCCTCCCTTCTCGCGGATTCTCACTCTGCTCCACCCCACCTTGGGTTCTTTCCAGTCCAGGAGGCAGTGAGCGAGCCTCGCTGGATAGACACAACCGCTGTTTGGGTGCCTCGGAAGCCGTTTCGCAGGCTCTTGACTATTATGGCTCCATCCTCGTTTTCTGGTAGGGCCTTCGCGAGGTCCTTCTGCACTTTAGTTTTGTCGACATCGTAGTCGACTCCGAGAACCTCGAGGGTCATGCTATTTGCGAGGCAGTGGACGGCCCCTTCTTGCCCGACGACTGGTGTCAGAGCCGCTTTGATGGCTGCAGCGTCGATGCCCTTCCTCAGTTCAATGAGGATTTGTCCTTCCTGTGTCTTGCGGATGCCCGTGACTTTAGAGCCCACTTCTTCATTAAGGTCATCCGTCTTTATCTTGCGCAGCATATCTGCGTAGCTTAACCCACCTTGGTTTGCCGTGACGAGAACGGCGTCGGATTTCGCTCTTCTTGGCTTCATCTTTGCCTTCTTTCCAGCGGTGTCACTTGATCGACCGCTTTTTTTTGCCCTCTTTGTATTTCTCTTAGAGACCACTTCCTGCCAAGGACCGTCCTGCTTGGGCCTATTAGAAGTCGATGTCGAGCGCGGTGTTTCGAGGGCTCCCGATGGATGTCCGCGTCGCGTCCTCTTCGTATCGTGCTGTTTCCCTTGTCGCGATTCCGGTTTATTCGCCCCCCTTCCCTGTGTGCCGCTTCCCGATGCGGCTGGCCCAGAGGGCTGCGCACTCCTCTCCATTTTTAGGGTCTTCTCCGCTTCGAGAAGTGTGGTCTCGAAAGCCGCTCTCTTCCCTTTGTCTGCCGCAAGTAGGCCTTCGAGAGCGTGACCAATCTTCTTGAGCTCTTCCATGTCGCCCTGAGTTCCTTCTGGGATGTTGGAGGCAGACTCGGCTATCCCTATGACCAAGTTCAGGTGGTCGAGGAGAAGATGAGTCTTCTCCTCCATCTGTTCTCGGCACATTTTCAAGTCCCTCCATCCTTCCATTAGATCGGGGGCCTTGTCTCCACTTCTTTGTCGACTGGCCTTCTCCTTGTGGGGAACCGATCGATGTCCATATCCTCCGGTGTTTTTTGGCCTTTTTCCTTTCCGCGGTCACAGTCCTTGGATGTCAGGGTGTCTTCTGACTTCTGGGACTCCGTGGTGGTGTTAGAGTCCCCTGAATCCGAGCTGGAATCGGCGGTATCGTCTCCCTTGTTCTTGTCTTGCGTAAGCTGGATCTTGATCGCGGGGTTGATCTTCATAAGCTTGTCTGCCGCCGCTTGCGCTTCTGCAGCAACCTTCGCGTTCTTCTCTTTTTGGCTCAAGAATGTGAGCTTCGATTGCTTCAGCGTTCGCTTATCTACTTCCTCACCCAGACCCTTTCTCTTCCTGCTGTTCGGGGTGAGGTCTACTCCTTCCTGGTGTTGGTCCTTTCCTCCAACTATCTTCGCCAGAGGCGTATTTCCATCGCTTGTAGCTTTACGCGTGAGTCCACCAGCCAAGTGTGCCACTGGTAGCGCGCTTTGCATCGTTGGACCCCCCCCCCCCAAGATCCGAATGGGGCCCCGCTTTACTTGGAGAATTCTTGCCGTCAATGCTGGACATCTTCTTCTTTCTTCTTTTTCCAGGGCCTGGAATCGCATGCAGCCGACCCCGGACCAGACCAGCACGGGTGTGGTGTGTTGTGTGATGCGTGTTTTGTATAATGTTGGTATGTCTGTGTAATGCTTGAGCAAGCGTAAGTATGGTGCGTGTAGAGTGTAGTGTGTGTGTTAGTGTAAGTGTAGGACTCGGGTCCGGAGGGGCGTCACTCCCTCAAGCTCCAAGTGCAACCCTAAGGTCACACCCAAAGCCCCCTACGGGGAAAACACCAATCTCTCTCTCTCTCTCTCTCTTTTTTTTTTTTTTTTTTTTTTTTTAAGGTGGTTAGAGGGCAAAATCTGCCTCAGGATCCCTCGGATCCGTCCCCAGACACCGGACTGGTTCAGCTTACGCGGACTACGCATAGCCCACGCAGGCCATACCAGGTGGGACACGGGTTTGGGTGGGGCCCACCGAGAGGTGGGCCCGGCCGTGTAATATCCCTCTCCCCTCGATGTCCGATACCTAGGGCATCGGGCAATCAAGAAGGAGATCCACCTGCATCTACCATCTCATCCCGGAACCGCGTGAGCATTACTTCAGGATGAGCGGCATGTCTCGCGCTCGATTGCGAGCGTTCCTCTTCTCCATCTTCTCTCTTCGGCCACTTGTCGGCATCTTCTATCTTCACTCTTCATTGTTCCCTCTCTTTCTTCTTTCTTCTCTCTTCTTTCTTCTTTCTTCCCTCTTCAGTGCATCAGATTCCTCCTGGAATCATTTGGGCCTCTTCTGTTTCAATCGGCAGAGTCACTGTAATTCGCCTGCTTCGAGGCGCCTTACTTCCCTCTCTTTCTCCTCTTTGTGGGTCATCACCAGCTTGATGTATCCGGTGAGTCTATCCCATGTCTCCTGGTTGCGGAGTAAGTACGGGACGAGATTCTCAGGTGTTAGTTGAGCACCCAGCCATTCATCCAGCTCGGCGCGCTCTCTCCGGGTGTCGCTGCACTTGAACAGGGCATGTTCGGCGTCATCCCATTCATCCCCGCATGACTGACATGCTGGGGTCCTCCTCTTCTTGAACCTGGTTAGATAGGAACCGAAGCAACCATGATCGCTCAGTGCCTGCGTCGTCCAGTAGTCCATCTCTCCGTGGGTGCGTTCCGCCCACTTGGCTACGTCACGGATCAGCCGGTGCGTCCATCTGCCGTTCGCAAATGGCGAATCCCACTCAGTTTGCCAATGCTCAAGGGTGGTTTCCTTCTCGTTGTCGCGGATAATCTCCTTCATCGTCGGGGTGAGTACTCGTTCGGCTCCGATCACTTTCTGGCGGTCCCAGATCCTCACTCGCTCCGCGACGAGCAAGTGGATGGGCGGTGTACTCGCCAATACGTAAGCCGCATCTCCTGACACGGTGCGGTAGGCACGGATACTTCTCAGGGCCGCTCTCCGGTGGACAGGCCCCATCTTCTTCTCGATGATGGTCTTCTCTACTCTCTTTCCCCACACGGGTGCACCGTAGAGCATGATAGAGGTGCTGACGGTGTTGAGAAGTGCGCGCCTCTTTTCCTTGGGTCCTCCGATATTCGGCATCAGCCGTTGAAGCGCCGCACCAACCCTGCTCGCTTTTTGAGCGGCCTCCTGGATGTGCTTCTTGAACGACCACTTGTCGTCAAGCCATACGCCGAGGTATTTCAGCTCTGTCTTGCGTGGGATCTCTTGCCCGTTGATGTAAAAGTGGGGCAAGTCAAACTTCCTGCGTCTTGTGACCACGATTGCTTCGCACTTCTTGACAGCAAGCTCTAGGAGCCTGCTGATCATCCACTCGTAGACTCGGGCCAGCGCCTCGTTTGCGCGTCTACCCAAGAGTTCCTCGTTGTCGGACCAGACTATGAGCCCCGCGTCGTCCGCGAAAGCCACTATTATGACTCCTTCGGGCAGTTCAATAGACAGTAAACTGTCGTACTGGGTGTTCCAGTTGAACGGCCCGGAAACCGACCCCTGTCCAATTCCGGCGGACAGTTCCCGGATCTCTTGTCCCTCGTCGGTGTCGTACACGAGTGTCCTGTTCCGCAGATAGTCACTCGTGATGGCTAGTAGATAGGGCGGCACTTTACCTGCTTGGGATTGATAGACTCGCTCCCAGCTCGCGCAGTTGAACGCGTTCTTTATGTCCAACGCAATAATGGCACAGAATCCTCCTCTTCCTTGGTATGGGTTCCCTACCGACGCTTGAACCCGCTCTTGGACCTCCTCGATCGCGTGCACAGTGCTTCGTCCCTTCCGGAACCCAAACTGCATTGGTGATAGCCCGCCGCTCTCTTCGTAGGCTTTTTCTACCCTGTTGAGCACCATCCTCTCGTACATTTTCCCGATATTGTCGAGCATGCTGAGAGGGCGTTGACCTCCTTGACCTCTCTCTCTTTCTCTCTCTCTCTCTCTCTCTCTCTCTCTCTCTCTCTCTCTCGGTGAGTCTCATCACACGTTTTCTCCAGTGCCGCCCTGTATTTCATCATTTTTCCTGCCGCAAGTTGCCTACGGGCTTTTCTGTTACAGACTCTTGCACGCCAAATCTTGCAAGAATCCGTTTGATCCATATATTGCTGTGGATCGACGCATCTTGCGAGAGATTCATCTGTTCTTTTCTACCAGCACGTTCCTTGTTTTGAGGTTATAAGGTTGGACTCGGAGCTACACAGAGCTTGATTTTCTGCATCGTCAGAGTTTCACCGCTAGACGCTAGATGGCAGCAACCTTAAACAGATATCTGAATTATCAACTCCCCTAAAGCCTGATTCACACGTGTTTGCCCCTGAGTGTTTTTGATCGCAGTGACAGCTGATTCCAATCCTGTTCTGCGTTCACGTATCTATCACGCTACTATGACTCCACATATGTTCACAGTGAGTTCCTCTCAACAAGATCAAGTGACCTCGTGCTCATGTCGCAAATCTGAGACTAATTCAGAAAATGCTGATCATTCGAGTGAAATGCCAACATATTTCAAAATGTTCATTGCTCATTTTGACGCTTGTCAGGACAAACTTTTTCCGAAATTGCATGAAATAGAGGCTAGGATGGAAAATCGAATAACCGCACTTGAACAAAATGTTTCAAAAATTCGTGAAAGAGTTTTTCACATCTCTTAACAGTCATCACTAGTTGACTCAGCTGAAATTATTGTTACAGATATTCCCCGTAATTTGAACCTTTCAAACAAAGAGATAGTGAGTAAAGTCTTGATTGCTATGAATGAGCCAGAGCTCGAAAAATTTGTTGTCAATGTAAGAGTATGGAAAGATCCTGATTATTGAAATGTAAACACATCAGTTTCAGTTCTATATTCAGATCCATTGAAAAGAAAAGTTCTTGATTCTCAAGCAATTGTCATCCAATTATCATCAGCAATAGTTAGAGATAAACTCATTTCAAGCTCAATTAAGCTGAGGAAGAAAAGTGTTAGAGATATCTTTGGTTATGAAAGTGATTCAAAAATTTTTTGCAGCCCACTGTGGCCCATAGAAGTTCAAAATTTGCTCAAAAAAGCCCATGCAACCAGTGTTCGTTTAAAATATCAGAAGCCTGTGGTGAAAAATCTCATTGTATGCATGAAGTGTTCAAAGAGTGGGCCGCTCATGCCAATTTTTTCTGAGCACAATCTTGAAAATTCTCAAACACAGCAAAACACCACCTGATCGATACGATTTATCTATTTTTGTTCTTCGCTTGATCAATTTCAAGTGAAATCTTCTCGATATTGATCTCTGTATAAGAAAGAAGTTTCTATCGAACAACTTCCTTATCATTACTTCGAAAACTTAGCTGCTATGTATGTAACTCATCATTATTTGTTAATTCCTCTATTATGCCAATCATGTTCATCATATTATTTCAATCAGAATCTCATCTTAGAACATCAGCGATGCGCAAAAATTGATAATTATTCTCATTATTCAAGATATATTCCAATACTCTTCTACACTATTTTCATTGTTATGTAATTGAAATATGCTACCTGTACCACATAGGGTAATACCCCAAGGTACCAAATAAAAATTAATCTAATCTAATCTAATCTCTCTCTCTCCAAATGCTTTGCATGTTTTGGTATCCTGACTAGTATTATGTATATATTCATTTCATTCTTGTACTGTAAAAAAATGATGTGCGTGGCGAGCACGTACGTAGGAAGGTGAAACCACTTGACCGCGGGTTGAGATCTCTCACATTTTCAAATAAAATGTATCCAGCAACTATGTGATAGGATGTTCCACATTCTCAAGTGAAGGGGATGCCTTCGTTGGCTGATAGTCTGGTTAAGTGATTGATCTTGCTATATTTCCATTGCCGAAAGATGACTGAGGATTATAAAATAGTTCTTAGATTGAAAAGTTGAATGTATTGTCCAAGTCTGGAATATTCTGAATTTCTGAATTTTATTTGTAGAATATTGGTAAATTTCTCACCTTGATGAATGTATTCTAATTGCCGAATACAGTTTACATAAGTACGCAGCCAAAATTGGCAAACTAATCACCGTAATCCCTCATCCAAATCAAGGAACTGGTCCAAGTGAATTGAGAAGCCGAGTCTCAGTTTTCTTCTTCTGGATCTCAAGATAACAGTTCTAGTATGCAACTTTTGGCTATGCATTTATGGAGACTATTCTGAACATTCAGATGACATTCATCTTAATGACACTTTTGAAAAGACAAATATTAGGAATTCTAATATTTAACTCATACACAAGTACGCAGTCAAAGGTGGCAAACTAATTACCGTAACCCCTCATCCAAACCAAAAAACTGGTTAAGGTAATTGAGTAGCCGGGTCTCAGTTTTCTCCTTTTGGATGAGAGGCAATGGTTACTAGTTTGCTACTTGTGGCTGCGCACTCATGTAGACTATTTTCAACATTTAGAATACATTCATTTTGAAGACACTTTTGATAAGACTATGAGGAATTCTAACATTCAACTCATCACACATGAGGATGCAGACAACAGTGGCAGACCAACACAAACCAATTACTGCAACCTCTCATCCAAACCCAAAAACTTGTTCAAGCTGGTTTGAGACAATTGAGATGGCGGATCTCAGTTTCCTTCTCTCAAATGTAAAATAACGTTCACTAGTTTGGAACTATTTGCTGCGTACTCTAGTAAAATATTTTCAACAGTTAGATTACATTCATCATGATAACACTTCTGATAAGACTATGAGGAATTCTAACATTCAACTTATTATACACAAGTACGCAGCTAAAAGTGGCAAACTAATATTACTGTAACCTTTCATCCAAACGCAAAAACTGGTTCAAGACAATTGAGTAGCCGCAGGTCTCAGTTTTCTCCTTTTGGATGTGAGGTTACGGTTACTATTTTGCAACTTTTGGCTACGCACTCATGTAGACTATTTGCAATGTTTAGAGTGACACTCTTGATAAGACTATGAGGAATTCCAACATTCAACTAATGAACTCGACAATTCAGTCCAGAATCGATGTTAACTGATGTGCACACTCATGAGTGATATGACACTTTTGGTAAAGATTTGACTCAATCTGTTTTCAATTCACTCATGAACACATTCTCTCACATATAGTTGTTAATGTATCAAGAGTAGGCTGATTATTCAAACACTGATGATCACTCCATTTCATGCAGTGAAAATGAACAATAGCTATACATGCAGCACAATCACAACGCTACACCAGGCCCAATAACCTAAACACTACCTGACACTACCACAGCTCACGCTGTTACACGCTGTTATACTCAGCTAACCCAGCTAGATGCCGGGAACCGCACTGAAAAGCAATCCACGGCGATCACACGGTAAACACGGCGTTTACGCGGCAGATGAGTTACGCGCCGTAGGAATCACACGGATTCCGCAGTTCGCATCGAGCAAAATTTTTCCCCGGGTCGAAAGCGCGAGGCGCCGGTAAAGAAGGTTTCACCTCCAAAAATTTCGGATCCGATGATCTCACTATGTTCACTATACCTGCGCTGAATCCAAATCCGGGATTGGCCTTGCTTGCATATGTCACAATTGTGACATTACCTTGAAAATTGGATAGATGCAAGATTCGGAGTAAGAAGTACGATGCGCCGATTTCTTCGTCAACCGGTTTCCTCAAAGATTTCACCTCAAATTTGCAACAGATGAGACAGAATTTGTCACGCTCATTATTAAAATTATGTGATTGCAAAATTCTCTGAGGTAGTCTTCTTGTGGCATTAGATCCCACACTAGCCAAGTTGCCAACTAATGTGGAACTGCGGTCGCTGGATGACGACGACTGCGGGCCCGCTTCCCCACCCCGACCAGTCGCCGATACTGAGGATCCGACCCTGTGCATCGTAGAATTTTTGCGTGCACCTGACATGACGGCATGAGGCTGTGGTCCAGGGACTTAGCCGGATAACGGGCTTGCTCCGTTGCCCGCCATCACCACGGGGAGATGCCCTGGACGCAGGCACACGCGGGGCAGATGACATAAGTGACATGTCGATGGTAGATCGTGTGCTAAATGAGATGCATGGTACGGGAGGTGTGGTTCGGAAGTCGATTGTGAATGCTATTACTACTCTACCTCTTTGAATAATGCAGATAGCTCCTCCACTTGCAAGTTGACTCGGTAGCCACCTGGTGGCATGATTCAACGAGGAATTCCGTCCGGAGAGCGAACAATTCCATCATCCAGGTATTTGCGGGTATGGTCGCGTGTATGGGTTTTTGGATCGACATCTTTTTATGACGGAATTGTTAGTTCGAGCATCCAGGTATTTGTGAGTTTGATCACCTTCAGAGGTTCTCGGATCCATTCAGCACATGACATAATTTCTGGTTCAAGCATCGAATTCATGTCTAAGTTTTGACACATTAGACTGAAACCAATCCTGAATTCGAATCCAGCGACTCCAAGAACCTGTAAGAAGCTTAGAAAGATTTCCGGGCTCAAATCCTCCGAGATATCCAGAAGGATCATAGTATTTTGGAGTTATGTCAGAATTGTGACATATGCGAGCAAGGCCGATCCCGGATTTGGATTCAGCGCCCAAAAAACCTGTAAGAAGCTTAGAGAAGTTCCTAGACCCAAATTCTTCGGAAAATATGTAAGAAAATTTTTTTTGAGGTTATGTCAGAATTGTGACATATTACAGCTAAACTGACCTCAAATTTGGATTCAGCGACCCCAAAAACCTATAGGTATCATACTTTAACTGCCATATCCCAATTCTCCGAGTATTACCCGAAAATCATGGTTTTTTGAGGTTATGTCAGAATCCTGACGTGCTGGAGCAAAACCGATCCCGGATTCGGTTTCAGCGACCCCAAAAACCTACGGTAAACATAGTGAGACCATCAGATCCGAAAATTTTTTTTTGTGTGGCTGTGTTATTAATGGTATTTTGAAACAAGATTCTACGGCCTTATCGGTACAGATATCGGATATTTCTTATGCAGTGCTCAAGTCCGTTTTCCCCTCGGTGGAGAGGGCAGACATTGTTGACGTCCATGTCCTGCAACCAAGGCGTGCGTCTGGAGAGGGGTCTCCAACGAATGAGCACGAATCGGTTGCATCTCCACGAATCTTATCTGCCGTATCGCGCGCTTTACCATCATGCATAGTCCAACTCTCCAGTAGCCGACTAGTCGGGGAAGTGATTTGGGCTAAACGTTTAATACGTTTAATTGCCAATAATCATTTCACGGCTAATAATATCCAGCCTGATCCACTTGACCCAGATACGAAAGCTCATGTGCCAAACCGTAAAATCTTCATAAATGAAATTCTCCCCCGTGAGGAGTACAAAAAATATATACGTTTGAGGTCAAATGCACGCGGTTTGGGCTTAAGATACGTCTGGCACAGCGGTGGACGTTTCTGGGTTAGGCGGAAAAATGGTGAGCGAGCGCACACGTTTGAATCCCTCGCTGATCTGCAGGTCATTCAAACGACCTGTCGAAGTGTTTCAAAACGTTCTTGCGCGTCCTCTAAGGCTAGGGATGCCGCGAGACAAGATGAGACGAGGAATCGGGCCTTATCGTCTCGCTCTCGAAAAAGTCAGGAAATCTGATTATCGTCTCGTTATCGTCTCGTCTCGCCTCGTCATCTTTGCGAGACTCTCGGCGAGAGTTGCTCTAAATCTATAATATATAATTTCCACTTGGATTCTAACACGTTGAGTAGCCAACAAGAGATGGTCGATCATTTCTAAGTCTACAACTCAAGTTAAAAGTCAGATATCCAGAAATTTGTTGAATCTAAAATATCCATGGGTTGAAACTGATACGTTTGGTACACCAAGAAAGGAATGAATGAGTATTTGAGAACTGCCAGATCTACTGAAGAAGAAACAACGGATATCCTCATGTGGTAGAAGGACCACCAAGACACGTATTGATCTCGATGCCGAATGGCTGGAAAAATCTCAAGCGTACAAGCTACGTCAGCACATATTGAAAGCTATTTTTTGGTTCTTTCATTGGTGATAACTCATTTAAGGAATCGGATGAGTCATTAAAGTGTCAGAGCATTTTTGTATCTGAAATCATGGATGACATCAACCTTGAGAATGGGCATTTGTGAAGTTCATTTGCGAAAAAGTTGTGAGGTGATCTGTTCGAGCGAAAATATTCCTGTTGATCAGGTGAAGGATTGAACAGATGTGTATTTAGGTTAAGGGAATATGATGGAAAAATTTGAGCTGAAAATCTAGATTCTATAATGTTTTTTGTCGATATCTCGGCGAGGGCCTCGGCGGGAGCAAAAATTCATATCGTCTCGAGCGATAAATTACTAATAGATCATCGTCTCGATCTCGTCTCGCTCCACGAGACGATATCGAGACGAGAGCGATTATTCTCAAATATCGCGGCATCTCTATCTAAGGCGATGCGGTCACCATGTAAGCTAAAAATCATTCCCAACTTTCTCCGATTCTGTTGTGATTTGGGCTAAACGACGAGCGCAGAGATATTTGTTATCATCTAACTTAGATTTTGAGAGCACGGCAGGGCTTTTGGGCAGTAAACTACGCACAATATATGAACTGGATGACTCGTTTATTCAGGACTCGTAGACTCGTAGATCAATTATACACAATACACAATATACTCAGCGGAAAATCTCTTGAGTTCAAGTATCGCCGTGACTGCTTGCAAACAAGGCTCACGACGAAGCGATGACAGTCGTGGGGTGGTGTAGCAACCATGAACAGTTCCGTTGTCGACAAGAGACACGCGCTTATTCGAATATGATTCAATACATATATATGTTGTATGAGTAAATTTCCAACACTCCCTCCCTTATACAAAATTTGAATCTATTTGAGTATAACATCTTTCCAATTCAGAAAAATCATTTAGCATCTCTTAAAAAATAAATTGATATAGAGGTAACATCGTTTGAAACTCAAGAACGTATTAAGCAATAAGTATTAGTACGTGAAAATGATTGCAGCATTAATATAACCTTATAAATGAGCGAGTGTTTATTATCTGCAGATTTCAGAAATCCTCGAGCTTTTATCATTAGGGGGACATCTTTTCCATATCTGCTCGTTACCTGTGAACATATAGGAACAAACATATGTTGGTATTTAATTATCTAGATCCATTATAATTCGTAGAATCTTTGATTCATTTCGATAGTTTCTTTTGATTCTTCGTGGTCTGATTAATCGATTCATTTAACATTTTCAATCCATGAATTGAATCCTTTTGAGTGCAGTTACCAGCAGGTTGATTATTGCATCTTATTGTGAGAAGATATAGATTCTTCCCCAATGTATCTTGAATCGACTCATCTGTTAAAATGAACTCAACAAACTTGACTCGTCACTAGATATTCTGCTTCGCAGGTTAAAAGAATTACATACTTCGGTCGTAACTCTCTCAAGCAATTATATTTCCAAATAATTTGATAGTGTGACCTCCACTTGAAGTTGGATCATCACAATCTCGAAATTTTGGATGAGCTAATGACTCTACATTTCTGCCAGATCATGTAAAAATGATCCCTAGATTCTTTGTTCCTTTCGAATACCTAAATATTCTTTCAACATTTCCCAATCATCGTCAGTGGGATGGCTCTATATCTTGCTAGATAATCCACAGCAAAGGTAATATCAGATTAGGTAGCTCCTGATAAATACATAAAGCAACCAGAAGATCCCTTATATGGTAGTCTTTTTCGTATCTCGAGTCCTAACCTTCATTCGAGATTCATTTGATTCGATACTAGACTTTTTAGTTTTATCATCGACCTGTTTCGTTATTATGAAAATATTTCACCTGGAATCTTGCACTTCGAATTTTTGGAGGATCGTTTGATTACATTGAGCGTGAAGTATTTGAATCGTCCCGTCTTCAATGGTTCTTTTAACATTCATGCCCAGGAATAATGTGACTTCATTAAGATGTTCCATTGCAAGGACTCTATTCAGATACGCACTTATTCGTTAGAATCATTGCTAGCGAACTTATGATCCTCCCATAAGAGCATCAGTAGGTGTGATAATCTCATCATTCCGTCAAGTACGAAACGAAAGTCCATGTAGACCATTTTCTGAATTTAGAACTTTGATTTCCTCCTTGAATCATATACTGTATTCTGAGGACTCACTCCCAAGACTTGAAAATAGAGTTTCCAAGTTTGCAGACTCGAGTTGACGAGATATTTTCCTCAACTCTTAAGCCTTCTGGAGTCTCTATAGATACTTCCTTGTCAAGATCTCCATTTCAGAAAACTGTCTCAACAACTTTGACTGACTTGAAGATTGTATTCATGCACAATAGCAAGAGTCACTTTGAATGAAGATAACCTTATTACAGGTGCATATGTTACTTCTTCATAATGGATGATTTAATTTTTTAATCGTTCTGTGGAATCGTTCAACCGTGCCATTAGGTCCAAGAATATAAGTGATCAGGACTATTCATCTATTAGTTCAACATCCTCGTTCGACAAACTATAGACCTCAGTGAATCTAGAATAACCGTCTATAGAAGTAATACTGATTCCAAATCGTCTAAGATGAGGCGTAGAACCAGATACTCCAATAATATCCGAGTGAATTACTTCGAGAAGTCTTCGAGTTTTTGTTCTCACTCTAAGATGAGGCGTAGACCCAGATACTCCAATAATATCCGAGTGAATTACTTCGAGTTTTTGTTCTCACTCCTTGGTGTGACAATACCTCCATATTTGACTTGAAGGGTGCTTTACAATCCGAGACAGAATCATTGGAACGTTCCGTTTCCTTGAAAGTTGATTTTCATCTGAATCTATACGTTTCACCAAGAAATGCATGTTCTGACCTTCATGTCATAACTGGCATTGATTTAATTGGAATGATACCTGATCTGTTTCTCTAGATTCTTGATGAAGGTGAATTCATTTGTACCAATCATTGATATGTAATACATAGTAAAGGGATGACATATCCAATTGAACTCTTAGTAAGATAGATTCGTTGTTGGCTCTACTGAATTCTGCTGATTGTTGAGAGTATGATTTACTGAATTTGCACCTTTCTCCCTGCTAATCAAAGAATCAGTATTCGTATATCCGTAAGTAGCTCCCTCCGAAGCTAATGACTCTTCACCTTCGCGACTCGTATTTGATTCTACTAGTGATTCAAAATGACGAACTACTCGAGCATTATACGAATGATTCTTCAAAGCAAATTCTTTTCCATAACCAGACTTATTATATCTGATTCTGCTGATTGTTTTGTACTCATTCTACCTGAGTTCTGTCGTACTCCCTCCCAATCGAAGAATCAATACTCGTAGATTCATTAGTAGCTCCCTCCGAAGCGAATGCCTTTTTATTCTAGTAGAGACTCGTAATGAGGAGCAAAATAATCATTCTGAATGGATTTCATTTGGTTATTGGATTCATATATTAATTTTAAATCAAATAGTCCAGTTTGGCTTATTGAATGCCTCAAAGAAGAAACTCATCCATGAGTTCATTGAAAAATTGTAAATAATTTCATTTTAAATCCCACTTTTCTAAGGGAGTTCACTCTTCATTAATGATAAGAATACATATTACATTGATTCTTGTTTTGATTCCTTGAATCTCAGTCTATATTATTGACACCAGACATATGTCGAATCTTACCTTGTATATAAGAATGGCAAGCGCCGATCTTTTTGTGCAGTCTGGCAATCGTACTGGAACCAAGTGTCTGTTCCAATAATGAGCAATCAGTTTCTGCTCTGTGTCCCATTCTGGCGCAACAATGATAAATTTCGGACTCACAAACATTGTTGTTGACTCGTTGAACTCGCGCTGAATCGTTCTGCGGCCTACGTTGAGATTTAGACAGCTCGGATGGGTTTGTTTGACTCGTTTGAGATTCTCGATTCGTATATTTGCTGTTTCCAGAGAACACATTCCTGATAGCTTGATGTGTTATACATCTCTCACAAACTTTTCGATTCATTTTCTTAAAACTTCAGTTCCATATTCAATTTGACTTCACTCCAACTTTTAGTTCTTCAAGTTCTGCACAATCAGACTTTCCACAATATTTTTATTTGAATCTCTAGAAATTTCAAGAGTTTGTTTGTGAACATCCAGAACACTTTCGAAATCCTCTGCATCTCGCAACATTATTACGAAATTGGTTGAGATTTGAATCGATCCATTCTGATGAGCAACCAAAGAAATTGTTCTTGGGAGGATCTTTGTTGTAGTTCTAATGCTTGTGATTGACGTAGAACAATCCATTAGTTTTGAGTTGATTGGGATGTAGAATCTTGAAGAAGAGAATTTTCAACTCCATTCGTTCCTTGGGTTTCCTGTAAAATCGTTTCTATCCATAAGATTCATTTGTCTTGAATCATTATTCACTTCAGAGACAGGATGATATAATGATGAACTCAGAGTTTCATTTCTAAGGGCTTTGAATCGTTGGGTGAATTACAATCTCTGAGTAGAATCTCAAATCGTTCGCAAAAATGGAGTACTCTTCCAAACTGTTTCATTCGACTTTCGTACAATTTTCTCGTGACAGTTATGGAATCTAGAATCAACTCGTTTCTTTGGAGATTCCAAACTTTACTCAAATATTTTCAGGAATAATCTTAAACTCTAGCGAATCTACTATAATATCTTGCTTCATTCCTATTCGTGTTTATGTCTAAGTTAATTCTTCCTTCGGATTCATCGAGTCTTAGTAAATTCTCTGTGATAAAAGAATCATCATCGACAACAACTATCAATCAAATCAAACTTCGTGGTTCACATTTGGTATGCTCAAACCATAAATCAGAATCCATTCCTTCAGACAGTTGGTATTATCTGTCTCTATGAATTTCTGACGTGAGCGAATCGTTTCTCAATTTTTCAGTAGAAATCGATTTCGAAGTTTCTTTTAAAAATTAAAGACTTGCGAATCGTATTCAAATCTTGTACTTTCTTTACTTGTTCAGTTGGAATTGTTCGAGTTGTTTGAATCGTTGCAGAATCTTGAGTCGTTCTCATATTCGGTCGAATCGTTGAAGAATCTTGAGTCATAATTGTACTAACAAGGGGAGTCCGGAGTCTCCGGGTCCTGAAATCTCACCAAAAATTTTTCACAGTTTCGTACCACCTAGAATATGAAGAATCTAAAGCAACTCTGTCAAATGGGCCCTCTGTTCTGAGCTACAACTAGAAACGTCAACATTGCTAGCATATCTATATATATCATTTTTTAACATGGGCCTATATGGGCAATGCTAATATCACAGGCCGTAGCTCTGAACGGGAGGCCCATTTGACAGAGTTGCTTTGGGTTTTTCATATTCTAGGTGGTACGAAACTGTGAAAAAATTTTGATGAGATTTCAGGACCCGGAGACTCCGGACTCCCCTTGTAAGATGAATCGTTGAAGAACCTTGAGTCGTATTCGTACTTGGTCGAATCGTTGGAGAGCCTTGAGTCGTACTCGTACTTGGTTGAATTGTTTGGGAATCTTGAGTCGTGTCTACACTTAGTTGAATCGTTTGAAAATCTTGAGTCATACGATTGATTAAGCTTGGCGTTGATTCATTCATTGGTCTCGAGTTGGGTGATTTGGAAGGGATCGTAGAATCTTCTCCTTGAATCATTTGGTCTTCGTTGTTTGCGCTGTAAAATATTCATGAATCATCATCTGGATTTTGATTCGTGTCAGGCCTGACTATTTATATTCTTAGATTCTTTCTCGTGGGCTTATCCGTAACTATTTCGAAGAAAACTCAGAGATTCTTTACAATTTTACAGCTTACAGAATTCATCAGATTTGCTGGATTCCCCTAGAAGTTCTTCACGGCCACAAAAGTATCAACAAGAAGATGGAGGAAGAGGAATTTTGATATAAATTTCACTATTCTCTACATGAAATTCGATAACATTCATTGATTCGATTTCTTTGGCTTCTCCCAGATCTAGGCTAACTCCTAATAACCTAGATGTTCGTTCTGATTCATGTGCTCCACCTTCGAATTGTTGATCGTTTTTATCAGCCATCTGAGCTGGGATATGAAACAGGATTAAAATGATTCGTGAATAATCTTTCGAGACTCGTACGCTTCGTAGATTCTTTCTATCTGATTCTTATACCAGATATTGTTTTAATAATGTTTCATACTTCCGAGTGAACTGAAAACGCACTGCTGTTTCCAGATAAACAAGGAAGCAGAAGTTTTTGACTCATCTGCTGCATAGGCACTCATATGCACACCGCTCTCTGAAGATAATACCAAGCACTGCTGTGATAGAATCCAGATTTGGGTTGTACATGCACACATGAGCAATGCAGACAAATTCATCTTCAACTCCCAAATCAAATACGAGAATTCACCGAACACAAGTTTCAATTCGTATTTGATTCCTAGTATCCAAATCCATATTGGAAACAGAGAATTATATTCTAAACTTGACCATCATTGTATCCTTCAAAATTCAATATATAATTCGGATTTGGTTCAAATTCTGTTGATTCGTAGATTCTTGGTTCGTAGACTTTTGAATCGTTAAACCGGTCATATGAAAACACGAACATCGATGCATCATATATATATCAACCTAAGCATGGGTGCAGAAAATTCGCCTAGAAAATCCACAAGAAATCGCAGCGAAAATCAATGTGAGCAGCAACATTTCCACGCAACGAGTATACACATCCGTGTGCTCCGGTTAGATAACCGTGAACAGCAACATGTCTTGAGATCAAGCAAAACATGCACACTACGCGCGTATGTGAGCATCAAGATAAAAGGTTATTGCAGC
Organism: Eretmocerus hayati; assembly: GCA_029851415.1. NCBI lineage: Eukaryota > Metazoa > Arthropoda > Insecta > Hymenoptera > Aphelinidae > Eretmocerus > Eretmocerus hayati. Next base: position 111,223,429 of record CM056743.1, read on the forward strand.
AAGTCGCATGCTCGATGAATCGTACTCAATATCGACCAACGAATCACAAAGAATCCCCTTCGAGTTCATTTACCGAATCGAGTCGCAAAATATACCTAACCGTGACACACGTGAGAGAGGAAACTGGCGCGAAAACAAGTTGGTGCTTCTAACGCGAGACTATACATGTGCGCGACATCGACGCGAAATGTGATTCACGATGAAACCCTTGACTAGCAACCAGGACCGCAACCTCGACGGTGATGCTCCTCTGAGATGCTGTTAACCCGCCACAATGACATTCACATACGAATCTCGGAAATTTAGCGAAAATTACACTCATACGACTAACCGCACTGTAGTATTACTTAGTTGTACCGGCCGACCATTCTTAGAATCTTAGAATCTTTCACCAACTCGGGCTAAATAGTACACCATTGAGACATCGCAATTTGACTCCAATCGTGATCACGCACTTTTCACTCACCTCGAATCTATTTACTTGAATCTTTGTCGTTTTGAAGCTCTGCTGGGCGATGAGGCTCGGGATCAGCAAAACGTCCTTCGCGCAGTGGAAGCGTGCCCTGGGCCCATAACCTGAGAGCACGGCAGGGCTTTTGGGCAGTAAACTACACACAATATATGAACTGGATGATTCGTTTATCCAGGACTCGTAGACTCGTAGACTCGTAGATCAATTATACACAATACACAATATACACAGCGGAAAATCTCTTGAGGTTAAGTATCGACGTGACTGCTTGCAAACAAGGCTCACGACGAAGCGATGACAGTCGTGGGGTGGTGTAGCAACCAAAAACAGTTCCGTTGTCGACAAGAGAAACGCGCTTATTCGAATATGATTCAATACATATATATGTTGTATAAGTAAATTTCCAACAGATTGGTCCGCACTTCGTTGAGCCCAAATTGCAATAGAATCGGAGAAAGTTGGGAATGAAAATGTGCGTATATTATAGGTTAGGAGGTTCCCGCGGCCGAGTTATTCCCACTTTCCTTCGATCCTCTTATGATTTGGGCTGAGCGACGGATTGAGGAATACGAGTTGGACAATAACAAGTATCCGACAACTCGTCTAACACTGTGGATCATCAAACTTATCATGTGAAGTGTATTTTCAAGATCCATGGTCACGGTGCACGGTGGCCGCATCGCCCTAACAACACCCAGAGCTGCACAGTCGTTCCGGAGCAAATCGAAATTCCGACAGCCTCATCAATGGAGACTCCTCGACTAAATATGGCTGCTGAGGAGCGATAAGGGATTGGAGGTTCCTTAAAAGCGGGATTTATCAACCTCACCTCCCTAACAGATAAGATTGAGCATCCATGCTTGCTCGTTGCTAACGACCCCTCCAACCATCTCTTTGGGGTGGCTCAGTCGAAGCTAGATGAGTATGTGGATGGCAGTCTCGTTCAGATTCCAGGTATTTCACTGTTGCGACAGGACTGCAACAAAGGAGGTGTTCGGGTTGCCTCGTATGTGCGCAATGACTTCAAAGTTGAAAAGTTGATCTCGTCGAATACTTTTGGGCCATTAGAACTTGGCGTTTCTGAATTCCTTCTCTGCAGCGTACAGCAAACCAACTCACCCTCAATATTAGTCGTGGTAATTCATAGATCCCCAAAGATCGCCATGCAGAAGGATGATGAGCTGATTGGCTCGTTACGCTGGCTGTGTGGAGATTACAAGCATAAAATTATAATGGAAGATCTGAACGCGAATTTGTTAGACACTGCTCACCCTGACACCAGAACACTCACTGTTCCTGGCAGACCTTCCTGGCACAGGTTCCAGGCACTTGCCTGACAGATAGTGCAGCATGGCCCGACTCAACAACACACCTCCAATACATCTCGTACATGGATTGATCACATTCATGTAGATGACAACGACATCATTACTGACTTTCAATCAAAGGTTCAACTTGTATATAGACTTTCAATACAGGCTCCTGCCCAGTTTCGGCAGGCACTCGGTCATTGACGTCACCATCAACGTCTTCACTCTCACTCCGGAGATATTGAATGACCGGTTGCTTCGCTGTGACTGGACAGCTCTTGAAAAAGCCGAAACCAGTTTGAAAGATACAATTCACTGCTTGAATAAGAATCCACAGACCGTTATAGATGAATTAGCACCTGAAAAAAACTATGAATCCACGTAAAAATGATGTTCTTTGAATTGGTCCTGAGCTGAGGGTACTCATGAATAAGCGAGACGCGGCGCGCAGGTGCTGGAAACGGACTAAACGTAACCAGCGCAAGTATCCTGAGCTTCAGATTGAGTACTTTTGGCTTAGCGAGGAAGTTGACTTGCGCATTGAACAAGAGCATAACTCCTTCATTCAAACCCAGTTATTAGACGCTCTTGATCAGAAGAAGAAAATTTGGAAGGAGATGCGCAATATCGGCCTCTTGCCTAAGAGCAAAGAGGAGGAGCTTCACACCGGATGAGTTGAACGCACACTCTGTGGGAGTTTCCGTTTCATCCCACGAAAATATTAATGAAGCAATGGACGATATTGACTCGGCACCGGAGGAGGGGTTCAAATTTAAGCCCACAAATTTCAGCGATGTAGACCTGGCTATCAAACATTTCTCCTCGCAGGCCCGTGGGTAGGATAGGATACCCCAAAACACGATCATAAAGACAGGTCCGGCTACTCCATAAAGTACATGCGTTGCTTGGGTGATGCCGCCGCATTTGATTTTTGCCCATATGGCCGCCTCGAGGGGGGCGATCTGATTGGCTCGGAGAAACAACAAACTGGAGCTGGAGCATAACATTTCTCCAGGTTGACGGTTGTCCGACTGTTGGAGATTCATGATACATCGTTGTACTGTTGTAGATATTGCAGTTTCGAAATCGCCAGCTGCTGTTCTTCTCAGACAATCAGATCGCCTCCTTGAGGTGGCCATATTGGCGAAAACCGACTGCGGTGGCATCACCTCAGCAACGCGTGCGCCCTACGGAGTTGCCAGACCTTTCTTCATGATGGTGCCCCAAAGCGTGATTGCGGAAGCTCTTCCGGCTATTGGTGATCTTATTGTACCTATTTTAAACTCCTCTTCCGCTCATCACATTTTTCCTGATGCTAGGAAGCAAGCGCAGCTTATCGCATTCAAGAAGACTACCGCTCCATCAACAGTGTCGGACTTCCGTCCTATAGTGCTGTTGTGCTCCCTCTCCAAGGTTCTAGAGAAAATCGCACATGACCGAATCACGTAGTATTTGAAAACCGAGAAGCTACTTGATCGCTCCCAGACCGATTTCAAACAACACCACTGCACCCAGACAGCTGTATAAAAATTGACCGAAGACATCAGAGTAGGTATTGACAGGAAGAAGATCGCTCTGCTCCTACTATTCGATTTTAGTAAAGCCTTTGACACAATCTCAGCATCGAAGCTGTTGAGGAAACTGTGACAGCTTGGCTTCTGGATATCGGCACTCCTGTGGATGAAATCATACTTACAGGGTCGCACCATACAAATCACTTCTGAATTAGGTAAATCTGATTGCCTCAAAACCAATTCGGGTGTTCTACAGGGGTCCGTCCTTAGCTTGTATGTGAATGACTTGGCGGGCTTGTTAGACGGGAAGTCAGTACATCATCTATTTTATGCGGATGACCTCCAAAGTTATCTCCAAATCGAGAAAAATAAGATCAGGGAAGGCATCGCTCGGCTGAGAGAAATAGGGCGACTAGTTGCTGAGTGGTCCAGAAGTTCCGGCCTGTGTCTCAACGCCGGCAATTCCAAGGCAATCTACTTCAGTTCGGAGAGGATGATCAAAGATCTGAAGAGAATGGACTCGACAGGAGTTGAGATACAGGAGGGAAAGTTCATTCCATTCAGTGATACGGTCGTGAGTCTTGGTGTTACACTTCTGTGGCGGTCAGACTAAAGGGCGTCAGTCCACATTTCATGAAATTTGAGTTAAGGCTTCCACGGTGTTTCACTCAACCTTTCTCACCACTTCAAACACTCTCCGGATGCGAATATCGTATTTCTCGGGAGGGAACTGAAGTCGTAGAAGGGCGTAAGTCCACTCTGTAGACCTTGAAATTCATTGGTTATATTACCCGTGGAAGGAAATAATTATCGAAATCGAAATTACCCGTGGAAGGAAATATTTATCCTCAACAACATTCAACGACAGAATTGAAACTATATCAATACAACAAGATTAATCGTGTCAGGTAAATGCACCCAACATGCCCCCCCCCTTCATAACCCATTCTGCCAATATATCATATCAATAGTTTTGGGCCACTTCAATATTTTTCAACGCACTTCATCAGATTTCGAAGCTTGTCCCAAGACCTTCAAAATTCCATAAGTTCAATTTCAACCAACCGAAGCCGAGCTATCACAATTTTCACAAAAAGCGATTTCTCACGAGCTCGCGGAAGGGAGTACCCAATATGCCCCCATTGAGCTATTTTCGCAACAACTCTGGTTTACTTCAACATTTCTCAATACACTCCAGTTCATTCACAAGCTTCTTCCAAGACCTTCAGGATGGAGTGGAGTACATCTGATTTTGACCAACTGGAGTCGAGCTGTCATAATTATCCCGGAAGATGATGTCAATCGTCGATGAAGTAAATCGTTTTCATCAGCGTGCAACCAAATTAGGAGCTTCATGCTGGTCATTGAGACTATTGATGATATTTTCAGACTCGGTTAACACATTCTGAGTGGTGATTAAAGTTGTCCTGTACCCTCTTCCGTGAGAATCACATGGTGTGCATGTTGAGTACACACCAATTCTCGGCTCTATTTTCGCGAATGATGTCCAGATTTAGCGATCCCAAAAAAAGGATTTTGGAGGTCTTGAAAAAAAGTCAAATGCGTTCAAGTACGTGAAGATTGGTAGGAACAAACAATTTTGACGCCGGTTTTACTATGGAGCAATTTCGTTGGCGATACTTCAAGTGTGCAAGCACGAACAGTGCAAATATTTACTTTCTACTCTTAAGGAGACGCGGTCATCACCCTAGGTCAGTCCAAATCATTGATTCCCCCATATTTCGACATGAAAAACATGAAACATACTTGAGCGATGCTCAACTAGAGCCCAAGTCTGAGGTCTGCCTACGGAGGCATGTTGGGTACAGTTACCTCATCAATCGGGAGTAAAATGAATTTAAATTGCAAGCGAGGAAATAACAATGATTTGAATTCATTGATTATTCAAGAATCATCACATCATTTATGATAAGTTATTCTTTTTCATCTGAGGGTTTGTGTGTGCGCGCTTGAGAGTGTGTGAATGTGTGTATGTGTGTGGGTGAGTGTGGTCGTGTTCGTACGAATGTTCGCCATGTAAATCAAATCATGTATTCGCGAATCACACGCCACCGTTGGAATTAGTGACCCAACTCATGGCTCAGAATCAATTTCACAAGCTCATCATAGAAATCCTCGATACGACTCCGATCTCAGTTTGTCCACTAGATGCGAGAGAGGAAGTATTTTAGATATGAGTCTAGCAAAAGGGCGTAAGTCCAGTGGACTTACGTCCTTCTGCCAGATCTGTTGCCATATATTGGTGTTTTAGGACAGTACCACACACCACTCACGAAATACCGGATCTGTCTCGTCATTAGTGATGGAAGATACTCATAATCTCGCTATCATGATTAAACACCTTTCAAGTATTTCGATGATAGCTTTCAGACGTATTTCTCTCAATTTTCATCCAAATCGACTCACGCCCTTCCGTCTGACCTCCACAGACTTGACAATCAATTGACGTGGAAACCGCACATTGACCAAGTAACTAAGAAAGTCAACAGAGCCCTATACGGTCTGCGGTTTTTTAGAGCATGTATCGACAGACCTTCCCGAATTCACGTAGTCGAGTCATTGGTTCAACCGCACTTAGATTTTTGCACGGTCGTGTACCTCGACGCCATGGACGAACAGCGGCAACGGATACAGAGACTAAGCAATTTATGCGTGAGATATATATATATATATATATATTCGATCATAGGAGAGACGAGCACATCACCCTGTTTATAGAGCGGTTTGGTTGGTTACGTACTCATTCGCGGAGAATGTACTTTGCAGCCCTCTTGATGCACAAGATCATGCATTTAGGTGAGCCTAGCTATCTAGCTGCGATGTTTACCAGGTACCAATCCGAACGCCCCGCACGTAGTGATCTAGCAGAGCGAGTACTCGAAGTCCCCAACATGAGACTCGAATATGGAGGAAAATTTTTCCAGGTTTGATGCGTTCATTCATGAAACTTTCTCCTTCCGGGCTTTTGGTAGCTGAGGAAGATATCATCATTTGGAAAAGCCTTGAAGAATCTCTTGTTAACACAGTCTCCTCGAAAGATTGCTGTGGAGGAGAAGCATTATCTTATTCTGTGATGGGTTGGGCTCTACTTTGAATTGGAAATTTTTATATGTGACCTTTCGTCACCTGACTGATGAAGCATTGCTGTGATATAACTGTGAACCCTTACCCCTTTTCTTTCAGCAATTTGCACTTAAGAATCATAAGTATCTTGAGTGTATTTGCCCAGACTAGTCACAAATTGTGATAGCTAGTGTCTTTGACCAAATTAGTAACTATATGTACAGGTATTTTCTATCCGTGCGTGTATTTCAATTTTTAAAGTACATATCGTCGCCCCCACCGAAGAAAAACATCTCTCATTGTGGGCCGATGTAAAGATACTTGGCTCACAATGGGAGGAGTTTTCCTCCGTCAGGGGCGACGATATATAGGATTTTGTAACTAGACCTTTTGTCTCCGGACGAACAAAGGACATCAATCAATCGATCAATCAATCTTTCTCTTTTTTGCTTTCTTGAAGAGAAAGTATTGTATCGGTGCGGAAATTTTTGCGAAAGGATTGTCCGGATTTCCCATTCTTGACCCCTTAATTGGAACAATAGCCAAATAAAAGTTAGTCCATCTCATTCTTCTCGCCGAGATCTATGAAATGGTACCCCTATACTTTCCCCATCTCGAATACAACGCTCTCTGTGAAATATTTTCAAACACGCATAGCTGATGTCCGTATATATGTGTGTCTGTATGTTGTTTTCCCTTTGTCACACGATATCTCCTGAATCCCTGGATCAATCTTCTTCAAACTTTGAGGGTTTTTTCTGAATTGATCAGCGATGAGCCCAGTTTCTTGACAGCTCTATACTCTCAATACTCCCTCTCCCACGTTCAACTGATTGCCTACATTTCAACACCATTTTCAGACCTCGTTGGTCCAAATGTTCTAACACCTCCGATTCTCAATATAAACGGTCTCTCATTGTTGTTCAAGTATTCCTTGATCGTTCTAACGAGATTGGTTGATACGGAATTTTGATAAGAATTTTCATTTTTTCAAATTGAATTTTTTTATTTCATGTTCTATGTCACTCAAAATTTGGCCAACGCCTGTATGAATCTCTCTGAAAATTTGACACATTACTCAGCTTCCTTGGGTGGTGGGCCCAGTTATTTTTGACAATTATCTGCCGATCCATATTGATACAACTGTTGTTTTTATATGAATTTACTTCTTGTCTTCAAATTTTTTCAAGAAAGAATTTTGAATTTCCCTTCTTTGACCCCCCAGCTCAATCCCTACCTAAACGAACAGTGATTTACTTTAGTCTACTTACCGAGATCTATCAAATGGTACCCCTATACACCCATTTCCCAATACATAGCACAGTCAGTGGATTATTTTAAACTAAACCTTGTTTGTGGCCATATGTATATGAGTCATTCTGGAGCAAGCTGGATAAAACCGTCACCAGGGGCGGTTATTTTTCCGCCCCCCCCCCCCTGTGAGCCCCAGGGCCCATGAAAGGGCCATTTTAGGCCCTTTTATAGCCTATTCTAAGAAAACCATAGTTCCAACGCAATCCAATATTTTTCAACGTACTTGGGCGCATTTTTCTCGTCAAGACTAGGACTTTCGAAAAAAAAAATTGTCCAAGGCCACTTAGTGAGCCTGACGACTTCTGCAAGCTAATTATAAAGAGCAAATTCGAGCGATTTTTGGGCCTGCTTCAAAGCAATCTAGCTCCTCCTAGACAAGTGATGATCGACTTCTGCAGGTGGTCATTTTGGAGGTCTTGAAAAAGCCTACAATTTGACCACCTGCAGAAGTCGGTTATCGTACTTCTTATAGGAGCTATAGCCGATACAAGTTGAGCTATTTACGAAAAAGTCGACAATTCAGGACTTGATTCCAAAATTATATCTTAATTTTTTTTCACCAAACTTGTGCAAAAATGTTCTTTCAGACATCTACTTCCAGTGAAAAAAATTTGGCGGAGGTTATTTTTTTCGTTTTTTTTTGCCGAGCGTTACAAAATGCCGCATTTCGTGGTTTCATCAAAAACGGCATCTTTGACCACGGTCACATATGCTCCCATCTGGACTGATGTGCACCAATCTGTGTGAAAGTACTCTCTAAAGTACCCACAAGTACGTGTAAGGAGTTGCGGGGACGAGCCTCCAGCCAGGAGCGAGCTGTAGGTTCTATTTACCGTGTCAAAAATAGGCATTATTTTGGCTTTTCGAGCGTAAGCGACCGAGAGCATGATTTTACTTGTTTTGGCGCTTACAAACGAGATAATGGGCTAGAATGAGGATCCAAGCACACTTTTCCGACTCGAAATGACCATCTGAACACAATTCCGAGGTCAGTTTTGCTCTCAATAGTCGTCCCTCTGCCCCTTAAGAACTTAGATTCTGTCGACGGGTTCTGACACCGTTGAGGCACTGCGATCGACTTGAAATATCTCTTTCCACTCTAAATAGATTAATTAATACGAAATTTCGATCATAGTTTCCTTTTTCAAAGAAGTAATTTTTTCATTTCTAGTTTCATGATACTTGTAATCTTACAAAGGCCATTCGTGGATCTTTTGGAGATTCTGAGTCGTGATTGAACTTTCTCGTTCCATGGGCCCTGTTGCTTTCAAGAATCAGTTTTAGATCCAAATTTACCCCATAGATATTTCTCACTTCAATTTGGAATCTTCTCTTATCACAAAATTAATGCGTAGTCATTTATTGGAAATAATAGAACCTGGAGTGATAAGTGAATTCCCGTGCGAGTAATTGATATGAATATGAAGTTTATGATAGTTATCTCAAAAGTGTAGAAATTATATCCGATAATAAAGGTTAATGACAAAAGGTTTGATTCGAATTCGAACGGATATAAAAAATTAATCGATACAAGATTCCATGGTTTTAAATGATTGAATGGTTAACAGGAAACGAGAAAGCATTCTGCAATAATCGTTTTGCAGCGTATTCCGGTTGTAGGGCAAATACCCTGCAACGTACGAAGGACTAGCACCGGTCAGCTGAACACGGCTGGCCAGTACTTCCCCAACAGTCCCGGGCTGAAACCCGCACCGATACGGTCTTTTTTCAGGTATCACTGGTTATATTATTCCTACTCCAATCTCCTTCCTGCTCTTCTTCCCCATTTCTTTGCTCTTTTCTATCCTTCCTCCACTCTTCTTTCTTCTCTCTTCCCTCCCCCGCCCACCATGCTCCGTCTGGAGCTCTTCGAACCTCTTCTGTTTGAGTCGACAAATCCACAGTGATTCGCCTGTTTCTCTCTACTTCTCTCCCTTCCGGGCCATCACCATCTTGATGTAGCCGGGATTCTATCCCATGTTCCCTGGTTGCGGAGCAAGTACAAATCGAGGTTTTCAGGTGTCAGTTGAGCACCCAGCCATCCGTCCAACTCGACGCGGTCTCATAGGGTGTTGTTACAGTAAAGCATGGCGTGCTCAGCAACGTCCCAATCATCCGTACATGACTGGCACGCTAGGAACGTCCCCCTCTTGACCCGGACCAGATAGGCACCGGAGCAGCCGTGGTCCTTCAGTGCCGGAGTGGTCCAGTAGTTCATTTCTCCGTGGGCACGATCCATCCGACTAGCAACGTTACGGATCAGCCGATGCCCCCACCTGCCATCGGCAGATGGTGAGTTCCACTCATGAAGGAGACCCATGACGTTCGAGTTGCCAGTCACTCCCAAAATTTTTCTGCAGTCGGCCCTACGTAGAAAACGAAAAATCCAAAGTAGCTCCGTCAAATGGGCCTCCTGTGCAAAGATACAGCCACTGAAATCAGCATTGCTTATATAGACCCATGTAAAAAGCAATATATATATATATATATATATATATATATATTGATAACTGGTCTGCTAACGTTTTTGCTTGTAGCTCTAAACAGGAAGCCCATTTGACGGAGTGACTCTGGATTCTTCATATTGTCGGTAGTACTGAACTGTGAAAGTACTTTGGGGATGATCAAAGGCTCAAACGTCGTGGGTTCCTCTTGTCAGTCTGCCACTGCTCGCGGGTCGCATTTTTCTCGTTGTCGTGGATCCTGCATCGTTGAGATAGGCACAACCTCCGCTTCAATCGCTTTCTAGCGGTCCCAAATTCTCACTCGCCCAGGAACAACCAAGTAGATGGGCGGGGTTCCCGTTGGGAAGCAGGCCGCATCTCCTGACCCCGTGCGATGAGCACGGACGCTCCGCATGGCCACTCTCCGGTAAATGGATCCCATTCTGTCCTAAATGATGACTTTCTCTTACGTCGTATCCTACACGGGTGCACCCTGGAGCATGATGGACGTGCTGACGGTGCCGGAGAGTGCGCGTCTCTTTTCCTTGGGTCCCCCGATTCGGCATCAGCCGCTAAAGCGCCCCACTGACCCTGCTCGCTTTAGGTATCAGGGTCAACTTACAAGGGGAGGACCTGACCTTTGGATCACCAATCCTTTTCATAATTTTTCTACAGTTTTGTGCCGCCTGGAATATGAAGAATCCTGAGTAACTCGGTCAAATGGGCCTTCTGTCGAGAGCTACAAGCAAAAATGTTAGCGTTGCCAGTGTATATATATATATATATATATATATACATACATAGACTATTGTAAGTTATATTTATAAAAGTGATGATTACTGCTTAAATTAATGATGATATTGAATTTCATGATGTTTTTCGTTTCGGCATCCACCTCCAAGAACAAGAACATCTTGGAGTTTCCGATTAATGGCGTTGTAGCCTGTGCGCAGACAATTGTTCTATTTAATTCATTTATTTGTACATTTTTATAAATATTTCATACATGTTTCGAAGGATAAGTTTACGTGTTTGTGAGGAATAGGCTTTCGGATTCATTGGAGACCGTGGCTGAGCGCCGTCTCTGAGTATGGAAGCTTTCAACTTGCAAATTTTGTCTGCAGGCCTTGATTTGACTAAGATTTGATAGAGGGTCAATTGCCGCTCACTCACTTTTGATGCTACCTATATGTTTTCCAGAATTGGTAGAAGGCCATGTCTATGTAGGGTGACCAATTGATTTACTGATTCGATTGATTTTAGAATGACAATACTCAGTCAAGTCTTGGTCCTTTAAAATGATATTTGCACCCTGAAGGGGTGGCTCACTTGCACCCGGATGTATGATGGGGTGACTAACTCTAGAGAAGCCGTTCATCGGATGTTTGATGGGTGAACGCTTCCTATAAATGGTGATTTTATTCGAATGAATGTACTTCTATTTACTTACCAATTCAGCAATATGATGATCCTTGACCCTGCTTTTGATTCCTGAGATTATGTTTGAAAGATCCTGTTCCACTCTGAAGCGCGTCGACCTCCTCTCACGGTAGGCTGAGACCGACTGACGCTCCATATGTACTTTCTCTATGATATGGTCTCACCAGACGACGTCGGCGATTTTTTGGGAAACTATGTGACTATATATACGTATCTATAGCCACACAGTTGCCCTTTTCAGGCAGATGTTTGCCAGAACTGTTTCTAAACAGGAATTTTATTTAATTTTAAAGAAATATTCATATTCAACGACTTTATAGTAATATATGGATATAGTTTACGTGATATTACTATTGAATTATGGTAAAATATGATTGGAAGAGAGACGAAAGGCCATGTCTATGTAGGGTGACCAACAAACCCCAAATTGATTTAACTGACTAATTGATCTTATAATGATAATACTTAGTCTAGTCTTGGTCCTTCAAAATGATATTTGCACCCTGAAGGGGTGGCCCACTTGCACCCGGATGTGTGATTGGGTGACTCACTCTAGGGAGGCCGTTCACCGGATGTTTGATGGGTGAACCATTTCTATAAATGAGGATTTTATTCGAATGAGTGTACTTATATATACTTACCAATGCAGCAATATGATGATCCTTGACCCTGCTTTCGATTCCTGGGATTATACTTGAAAAATTCTTGTTCCACTCTGGAGCGCGTCGACCTCCTCTCACGGTAGGTTGAGACCGACTGACGCTTCATATGTTCTTGCCCTAATTTATATTCGATTATAATTATTATAATTCGATGGTATCTTTTGGATTAATATGAAGAGGAAACATGATATTCTCGTATCAAATCGATCGTACTGAATAGAAAGAAGCCGAGCGAGCATTAGCGAGCGAGGCAATACCGCTAATAATCAATTAGTCACTGTGTGCATTACTAAAATTGCCATTGGGCTTGGAGTGTCTTGCAATGTCAATTTGACTTGCATCGGTTCGAATCTTGTTTCGTTGGAGAAAGGCGATGAGTTGAATTAGATTTCTACCAATTGATGATTGTAGTCCTATGTGTTTCAATTTGTTCCACAAATGAGTCCTAAGCAATGTCTATCATCATTTCTTCCTCAATGTGTGGATTCACTTGTGTATGCGATATACATGCTGAGCCCCTTCATTATTGTGGCAGAATGGTGCGCCAGGTATTCCAGCTCAAGTTTCAGGCTATCATCCACCTGCCATACTGTCTATTGTGTTAGTGCAGTGAATGGAGGGCGTATTCCCATCATCTTTGTGCCAGTAGTAAGAGTAGTGACTCATCTTGTGACATATCAATTTCTATTCCCCTTGAGCAGTGGGTCTGCTCTCTTATCCAAGTGGTGATCCCTGAACCGAGTGGTGAATGTCAATCCATAATGAATCATGAGTCATTTGATTTGACATCCAGCACAAATCGTACTCGTATAGGACGTATCTGTTTGCTTAATTCATAGCTTGAATTGCTATGGAAGATAGCACCAATACAAGGTCAACGGACTAGACTACAATCATCCCAAAGAGTGTAGCAATTTCTTGCAGTTTCCCTTTCGTTGACCCAATCTTTATACTCACCAGCATTTTCCATAGTATCTATAAGCCACACATTCTGGACTTTATTCCAATCATTTTGTATGATTCCAATCATCATGATGTTGTAGTAACATCATTGAGAAGTTGGAGTATTGTAGTGAAATTGTGAGGTTATAATCTGACAAGATTATCAACTCACAATTCCACTCAACTCTTAATATAGTGACGAGAATTGTGAAACATAATATAGCGAGGTTGTGGCCCTCCAACGATTTATTGTGAGTGGGGAGGAAGTTACAATGCGTTTTGATTAGTCATGTCAACATTTGGCAACATGTAAATATAGGGGCTTGGGAGAGAGTGGCGATTTTCTACTTCTCCTTTGATGTATCAAGACACATCTGGAAAATTTTCCGCACCGCCGTCATCGTGTTGATCTAATCCTGACAATTTTCCGGATTGTAGATATATTTGAACTAATCAAAGCACGGAAGCCAGGCTTGTCTCGTTTTGAACGAACCGGAGACTCTGCTTCTCTTCGGCTGGCCCGTCGAGTGGTGATTTCGCCAGCATCTTGACACCGAAAAGATCTGGACGACTGCTCGGATTTGATCGTCGACTCCCAAAAATCGTGTTGAATGCAGTCAGGCCGGACACTGTCTCCTTTGCTCACTTGATCTCGTGTATGATCGAGAATTGATGTAGCTAGAATGTTGCTGAAAATTGCGACGCTACTATGGAAACCCGTATTTGAAGTACTCGCCGCAAAACAGTCATGTATCCAATCTAGGCATGGTAAATCTCCCGATTATACGTAAATGAGAGAGCTCAATCCGGTCGGAAGAGTCATGGTCCATTCCAATTACTGATCAGCAGGTGACTCTTGTTGCGTTCAACTGAATGCCACCGAACGCACCGGTGGCATTCAGTTGTTTTTCCGAGGATATCTCTTCAATCGGACTTTTTCAAGTGAGTTTGGCATCAAAATACCATGTAAAAATCATTCAAATTTGAAAGTCATTACTTGGATCTCCACTTCGGTGATTCCTGGTCATAGTCTCTCGCTCCGGCTGCATCGAATTTCAGTCCGAACTCGTAATTTTTGATGGCAATGTTTCGTGCTGTCAATTGGTTCCCACAGCTGCGAAATTCTCTCATCAGTCGTATCTGGGGAAACTACCTCAGAGCTGTCATTGTGATGATCTCATCTTGAACATACATATTTCGAATTGTAAATACGGTGGTACTATTTCGAGCGACAGACACGGTGCTGATCCCGTTTCCGAACGCACTCGCGGAGATAAGTTTCCTTTCCGAAAGTATCTAACCAATTGGGATTCCTCAAGCGAGTTTGGCATCAGAATATCATGCGACAATCGTTTGAATCGGGAAGTTAAACTTCGAATCCCCAACTCAGTGTCCACTGGTCATTGTTTCTCGCTTGGGCTACACCGAACACTAGTCTGGGCTCGTAAATTTTTGGTAAGAATGTTTAGTGCTATTCTGTGGTTCCCACAGCTGCAACACTCCCCGATTGGCCTCATCTGGAAAATTTGCCGCACAGCCGTCATTGTGTTGATCTAATCCTGACAATTTTCCGCATTTTAGATTCATTTAAACTTATCAAAGCACGGAAGCCGGGCTCGGCTCGTTTTTGAACGCACCGGAGACTCTGCTCCCCTCCGGCTGGCCTGTCTAGCGGTGTTTCTGCCAGTATTTCGACACCGGAAACACGTGGACGACTGCTCGGATTGGAAAGTTTACTTCCGATTCTCGTGTTGAATGCGGTCAGGCTGAACACTGTCTTCCCTCAATTGATCTCGTCCATTTTCGAGAATAGATGTAGCTAAACTGTTGCTGAATATTGCGACGCTACTGTGGAAACCCTTATCTAAAGTAGTTGCGGCAAAATTGTCATAGATTCAATCTAGGCATGGTAAGTCTTCTGATTATATGAGATAGCTCAATCCGGTTGGACGAGTCATGGTCTACCTAATTACTAATCGACAGGTGACTCTTGTCGTGTTTCCGATCGCACCAGGGACATTCAGTTGTCTTTCCGAGAATATCTCCTCAATCAGACTTCTCCGAGCGGTTTGGCATCAAAATACTATGGAACAATCATTCAAATCTGAAAGACATTACTTGAATCTCCGGTTCGTCGATCTCTGGTCATAGTTTCTCGCTTCGGCTGCATCGGATCTTAGTCTGATTCCGTGATTTTTGATGACAATGTTTGTCGCTATGCATTGGTTCCTACAGTTGCAACCATTCCCGAATAGCCGTAGCTGGAGAATTTGACGCACAGCTATCATTGTGTTTATCTGATACGGATGATATCCTGAATATCAAATACGGTTGCACTCCATCGAGCAACCGGACACGGGCTCTTTTAGTTTCCGAACGCACCGTCGGTGTCCAGTTTTCTTTCCGAGAAAAGCTTCCCAATTGGACTTTTTCAAGCAAATTCGGCATCAAAGTACCACGCGGCAATCATTCTCGTCGCCGAGTCAACACATAAATCTCCGGTTGAGTGTTCTCTGGTTATAGATTGTCGCTTCGGCTGCATCGGATCTTAATCTGATTTTGTAATTTTTGATGACATTGTTCGTTGCTGTAGATTGGTTCCGACGGCTGCATTATTCCCCGATTCGCCTCATCTGGTGATTTTTCCTCACAGCTGTCATCGTGTTGATCGAATCTTGTTGATATTCCGAAAGTTGATATCATTGCACTCATCAGAGCAACAGAAAATGGGCTCATCCAATTTTCGAACGCACCCGAGACTCAGCTTCCTTCCGGCTGGCCCGTCGAGTGGTTTTCGCCAGCATCTCGACACTGAAAAGATGTGGACGACTGCTTGGATTCGATAGTCGACTTCCAAAACTCGTGTTGAATGCAGTCATCGAAGACTGTCTTTTTTCCTCAATTGATCTCGTCTATTTTCGAAAATTGATGTAGCTAGACTGTTGCTGAAAATTGCAACACTACTGTGGGCCGGATCGAACTATCTCATTCACGTAAAATCGAAAGATTTACCGTGCCTAGATTGAATCTACGACTGTTTTGCGGCAAATACCTCAGATACGGGTTTCCAGAGTAGCGTTGGAATTTTCAGCAAGGGTCTCGCTACAATAATTCTCGATCATAGACGAGATCGATTCAGGAAAGAAGACAGTGTTTGGCCTGGCTGCATTCGAAACGAGGAACGGGAGTCCATTTTCCAATTCGAGGAGTCGTCCACATCTATTTGGCGTCGAGATGCTGACAAGATCACTACTCGACAGGCCAGCCGAATGGAGGCTGAGTCTTTGGTGCGTTCGAAAACGAGACGAGCCCGGCTTCTTTGCTTTGATTAGTGCAAACGTATCTACAATCCGAAGAATCATCAGGATAAGATCAACACGATGACGTCTGTTCGGCAAATTCCCCAGATGAGGCCAATCGGGGGATGTTGCAGCTGTGGGAGCCACAAAATGGCTTTAAACATCGCTATCAAAAAGTTACGAGCTCAGACTAGGGTTCGGTGTAGCCGAAGCGATAAACTGTGACCAGTGGATACTGAACCGGGGATGCAAGGTTTGACTCTCCGATTCAAATGATTGCCGCATGATATACTGATCACAAACTCGCTTGAGAAATCCCGATTGGTTAGATACTCTCGGGAAGAAAGATTATCTCCGCAGGTGCGGTTGAAAATGAGACCAGGACCGTGTCTGTTGCTCGAAATAGTGTCACCGTATTTACAATTCAAAATATCTCCAAGATCAGATCAACACAATAACAGCTCTGCGGCAGTTACCCCAGATACGGCTAATTAGTGAATGTCACAGCTGTGGGAACCAATTGACAGCACAAAACATTGCCATCAAAAATTACGAGTTCAGACTAAGATTCGATGCAGCCGAAGCGAGAAAGTATGACCAAAGATCGACGAACCGGAGATTCAAGTAATGACATTGAGATTTGAACGATTGTTCCATGGTATTTTGATGCCAAACTCGCTTTGAAAAGTCCGATTGGAGAGATATCCTCGAGTAGACAACTGAATGCCACCGGTGCGTACGGAAACGGGACAAGAGTCACCGATCCATTAGTGATTGGAATGAACCATGACTCTTCCGACCGGATCGAGCTATCTCATCCACGTATAATCGAAAGATTCGCCATGCCAAGATTGAATCTATGACTGTTTTGCGACAAATACTTCAAATACGGGTTTCCATAGTAGCATCGCAATTTTCGGGAACAGTCTAGCTACATGAATTCTCGTTCATACACGAGATCAATTGAACAAAGGAGACAGTGTCCGGCCTGACTGCATTCAACACGAGAATCACAAGTCCATTTTCCAATCCGAGCAGTCGTCCACATCTATTCGGCGTCGAGATGCTGGCAAAATGACTACTCGACAGGCCAGCCGAAAGGAAGCTGAGTCTCCGGTGCGTTCGAAAACGAGACGAGCCCGGCTTCTGTGCTTTGAGTAATGCAAACGTATTCACAATCCGGGTAATTACCAGGATTCGATCAACACGATGACGTCTGGGCGGCAAATTCCCCAGATGAGGCCAATCGGGGAATGTTGCAGCTGTGGGAACCACAAAATGGCACTCAACATTGCTATCAACAGTTCACGAGCTCAGACTAGGGTTCGGTGTAACCGGGAGGAGAAACTATGTTCAGTGGACACTGAACCGGGGATCCAAGGTTTGACTTTCCGGAAATGATTGCTGCATGATATTATGATGCCGAAATCGCTCGACAAAGTTCAATTGGGGATACTCCCGGGAAGAGAACTGAACGCCACCGGTGCGTTCGAAAACGCGAAGAGAGTTACGGGTCCATGAGAAATTGGAATGGACCATGACTCTTCCGACCGGATCGAGCTATCTCATTCACGTATAATCGGAAGATTTACCATGCCCAGATTGAATCTGTGACTGTTTTGCGGCAAATACTTCAAATACGGGTTTCCATAGTAGCGTCACAATTTTCAGGAACAGTCTAGCAACATCAATTCTCTTGGAGCTGTGGGAACCACGAAATGTCACTCAACGTTGCTATCAAGAATTTACGAGCTCGGACTAGGGTTCGGTGTAACCGGAGCGAGAAACTGTGACCAGGGGACACTGAGTCGGGGATTCAAAGTTCGACTTTCCGATTCAAACAATTGCCGCATGGTATTTTGATGCCGAATTCGCTTGAAAAATCCCGATTGGTTAGATACTCTCGGAAAGAGAACTCATCTCCGCAGGTGCATTCTAAAACGGGATCGGCCCGGTATCTGTTGCTCGGAATGATGCCATCGTATCTAAAATTCAAAATATCATCAAGATCAGATCAACACAATGGCAGCTCTGCGGCAGTTCCCCCAGATACGACTGGTTGGAGAATGTCGCAGATAAGGGAACCAATTTGCCGCACAAAACATTGCCATCAAGTATGACGAGTTTAGACTGAGATTCGTGCTGCTGGAGCGAGACACTATGACCAGAGATCACTGAACCGGGGATTCAAGGGTCGAATTTCAGATTTGAATGCATGGTACTTTGATGCCAAACTCGCTTGAAAAAGTCCAATTGAAAAGATATTCCCGGCAAGAGAACTGAATGCCACCGGTGCGTTCGAAAACGCGACAAGAGTCACCGGTTCATTAGTAATTGGAATGGACCATGACTCTCTCGACCGGGTTGAGCCATCTCATTTACGTATAACTCAACAATTTACCATGCCAAGATCGAATGTATGACTGTTTAGCGGCAAATACCTCAGCTACAGGTTTCCGGAGTAACGTTGCAATTTTCAGCAAGAGTCTCACTACAACAATTCTCGATCATAGACGAGATCAATAGAGCAGAGAAGACAGTATTTGGCCTGGCTGTATTCAACACGAGGATCGGAAGTCGACTCCTCAATCTGAGCAGTCGTCCACATCTTTTCGGTGTCGAGATGCTGGGAAAATCACCACTTGACAGGCCAGCCGAAAGGAAGCTGAGTCTTCAGTGTATTCGAAACGAGATCAGCCCGTTTTCTGTTGCTCTAATTAGTACAATGAATTCTACTTCTCGGAATATCATCACGATTCGATCGTCACGATGACAGCTGTGTTACGAAATTCCCAGATGAGGCTAATCGGGGAATGTTGTAGCTGTGGAAACCACAACATAGCACGAAACATTGCTTTTGAAGAATTTAAAGCTCAGACTAAGGTTCGGTGTAACCGAAGCGAAAAACCATGACCAGTGAACACTGAACCGGAGATTCGAGGGTTGCCTTTCAGATTCGAATGATTGTTGCATGGTATTTTGATGACAAATTCACTTGAAATAGTCCAATTGGAGAGATACTCTCGGAAAGGAAACTGAATGTCAACGGTGCGTTCGAGAACGCAACGATAGTCGCAGGTCTATTGGAAATTGGAATTGACTCCGACTCTGTCGACTGGGATAAGCTATCCCATTCACGTGTTATTCGGAGATTCACTATGCCTAGATCGAAACTATGACTGTTCAGATGAGGTTTCCAGAGTGGCATCACAATTTTCAGCAACAGTGTCGCTCAATGAATTCTCGATCTCAGACGAGACCAATGGAACCAACAAGACAATGTTTTGCCTGACTGCCTCCAATACGAGAATCGGATGTCGGCTCTCCAATCTGAGCAGACGTCCACATCTTTTTAGTGTCGAGATGCTGGCGAGATCACCACTCGACAGAACAGCCGAAAGGGAGCTGAGTCTCCGGTGCGTTCGAAAACGGGATGAGCCCGGTTTCTGTGCTCTGATCAGTGCAAACGTATCTACAACTCGTAATATCAGCAGGATTGGATCAACACAATGACAGATGTGCAACGAATTTACAGCATTAAACATTGCTATCCGAAAATTACGAGATCAGACTAGGGTCCGCTATAGCTGAAGCAAGAATCTATGACCGGAGAACACTTAACCGGAAATTCAAGAGTCGACTAACAGAATCGTATAATTGCTGCTTGGTATCTTCATGCTAAACTCGCTTGAGAATGTGAATTTGGAGATCTTCGACTGGGAAAAGGGACTGGACTCCATCGGTGCGTTCGAAAACGCGACGAGAGTTGCAGGTGCGTTCAAGATGGGATTGACTACAATCATGAAGTTATGTTCCCAAAGAAAATGAGAAGCTACCCGTAAAATTATTGTAAATGGAATCATGAAATCCGATTTGTGAGATAAAATCAGAGGATCCAAAATATATACGTTTTCCACTCGACCGAGCCGTACTCCAACTCATTATCTTTATCCTGCACAAATTAAAAAAAAAACATTTTCGGTGTAAAAGTTATGTTGTTTATGAAAAAAGCGTCTGTTATTTAAGAAAAAAAGAAGCAATCCTGGAAAAAATTTCAGATGAAATCATGAGATTCAATCTGTGAGATGGAGTCAAAAGACCCAAGACGCAATACTTCCGCTTCTGTGGAGTTTCAAAAAATAATACCTGCGGAAACCGAAACAACTCGTATCGAGCTTGTCAAAATGAGACGTACTCCAGCTCATTCGGAAGGTCTCAAGACAAGCTCTGAATTGAGTTGAAGTACAATGAAAAATACTGAAGTGAGCCAAAGATATCGAGAAAATGTCATAATGGAACAAATTGGGTATACTTACCTTCCTTCACAGAATACATTTATTGATTCTTCAGAATCTCGTGTGGAATCGTCGTTAATTCGAATTGATTGAGCCCTCAGGCGCCCATTATCAATTCAGTTCCTTTGGAAAGAAGGAATTCTGTTGACTTCAAAAACCAATACGAATAATTTGGAAAATCATTCAATACTCGGTATGATTTTGGTCTCAATACGAATACGATTAAAATATTTTCTCGAACAGTGTCCATACCTTCAATTTCCATAATGATATCTAGTCCCACTTGCAACTGGCGTTTGAAACAGGGGCGGAGCATTCCGCTGTCAACTGATGATCAGAATAGAATAGAGAATCAAGGAGCACACAGTGGCTCAAAACACATCACTCACCTCTCAACACTTGTGTCTTAATACATCAAAGGAGGAATGAAAAATCGCCACTCTCTCCCAAGCCCCTATATTTACATGTTGCCATATGTTGACATGACTAATCAAAACGCATTGTAACTTTCTCCCCACTCACAATAAATCGTTGGAGGACCACAACCTCGCTATATTATGTTTCACAATCTTCGTCACTATATTGAGAGTTGAGTGGAATTGTAAGTTGATAATCTTGTCAGATTATAACCTTACAATTTCACTACAACACTACAACTTCTCAACGATGTTACTACAACATCATGATGATGGAAATTATAAAGAATGATTGGAATAAAGTCTTGAATGTGTGGCTTATATATACTATGGAAAGTGCTGGTGAGTATAAAGATTGGGTCAACGAGTGGGACACTGCAAGAAATTGCTACACTCTTTGGGATGATTGTAGTCTAGTCCGTTGACCTTGTATTGGTGCTATCTTCCATAGTGATTCAAGCTATGAATTAAGCAAACAGAAACGTCCTATACGAGTATGATCTGTGCTGGATGTCAAATCGAATGACTCGTGATTCATTATGGATTGGCATTCACCACTCGGTTCAGGGATCACCACTTGGATAAGAGAGCAGACCCACTGCTCAAGGGAAATAAAAATTGATATGTCACAAGATGAGTCACTACTCTCACTACTGGCACAAAGATGATGGAAATATGCCCTCCATTCACTGCACTAACACAATAGACGGTATGCCAGGTGGATGATAGCCTGAAATTTGAGCTGAAATATCTGGCGCACCATTCTGCCACAATAATAAAGGGGCTCAGCATGTATATCGCAGACACAAGTGAATCCACACATTGAGGAAGAAATAATGATAGACATTGCTTAGGACTCACTCGTGGAACAAATTGAAACACATGGGACCACAATCATCAATTGGTAGAAATCTAATTCAACTCATCGCCTCTCTCCAACGAAACAAGATTTGAACCGATGCAAGTCAAATTGACATTGCAAGACACTCCAAGCCCAATGGCAATTTTAGTAATGCACACAGTGACTAATTGATTATTAGTTTTGCACAAGTCAGGGCTCATTAGTTGCATAAAGAAAACTGACACTTTTAAATGATGAAACTTGAACCTTGAAATTATAGCACTCACACCGCTGTCAAGAAAACAGACAAATGTTGCCTTCCAAAATCATCTAAGCACCACCCAAAATTTCACCTGAGATCCAGAAATTTCTTTGGCAACATTTTTGTAATAACGCAGTTGAAGCCATATGGGATGATGGGGATCGGGATAACCCTTCATTGGGGGAAGTTAAACAAAACAAATCATAACATAAACTGGAATTCCAGAAAATTCACGGTAACATCACTCGGTAGAGCTACAAGGGGGTTATGCGTCGGCTGCCCAAAACCTGCAAAGGTACAAGGTCCGGGTTGACTTGTGCACCAAGTCTAAAAGCCCAAGAGAAAAAAACTCCACGCGAGGTGCACGTCGGCCAAGAACATCGGTATCAATTGGCAACAATTAAAATTTGTGCCACGTACACGAGATTCAAACGATGCTAAATTCGTTTACACCGCACCGTCCTTCGTGACAGCAGAAGCGTAAACGAGCAGAAGAAACAATGCTGCCTGCGGCACTTGAGAAGTCGAGATGCGCGGCCTCGAATTATGATCCCATTGACCCATTCAGATGCTGAGTATGAATATTCTCAATACTTTTTTGAGTACAGCAAATAAAATTCTCTTCAAATCCGTATTTGCTGCGATCATTAAGTTTGCTTCAATCATGAAGATGCGCCGGTTTGTCAACAAAAATCGTAACCTCGAATCGCGGTTTTGACCGTCACGTTACCCGACCAAAAATTCTATAACGATCAAGAGACAAGGAGGGTCCCCTCCCCCCACAAAATCCCTTTGTCAGGCTTGCCAACATAAGATCGAAATCAGGGTTGCCAACCTCACGTTACAAATTTCCCTAGGCGGATGCAAATGTCCCTAGATTTCTTTCTATTGTGCGTATATTTATCTACTGATGGGTTGGTGGATAGGTAGGTGGGTCGGTGGGTCGGTGTGTGTGTGTGTGTGTGTGTGCGTGTCGGTGTGTGAGTTCGTGGTATCCTCTTTTGTGAGGCAGTCCAATACACGTACACTCACTAGACGAATACGACGAATATATTCACATTTTACGGCGTGCTGTCACCGGCTCGAGGATATGGATTTGTGTTAATGTGTGTGTGTTTCTACTGTTGTGTCTTGTGTTTGTGAGTGTGAGTAGAATCCTCTTTTGTGAGGCATCCCGGCACACGAGATACATTATGTATCCTCCTTACCGCACCAACATATGAGTAATTCTGCTCGAAAGCGGACCACGAATTGTAAACATGTTTCAAACTTTTTTCCGACATTTTTAATCGATGCTATGGTCCAAAAAATGAACTTTTCACTCTCTGTGGGGTCCAAGAAAAGCTCTTTGTTTCCGTGGGGAATATCTTTGTGATAGTGTTTTTAGGAAAAACTACCAATCTTTTTTTAGTAAAATGGGTGTAGTTCCGGATTGAGGTAGAATACGACCACGCAAATAGTAGCATTCGAAAAGTCTCTCGAAAATCTATCCAACTATGCCTCAAAAAAATTTTTTTTGGAATTACGGATGCCCCTTATGAGCAAAAAGGTGAAAAACAGGAAAAAATTCGATTCCTCAGAAACCCAATTTTTTAAAAATCTGGGAATCCATATTTCGATGTAAGATCGCATGTTCTTCTAGAAGAAAGTGGTCCCTATCTGTGTTTTTGGGTTCTACGCCATTTTTTTTACATTTTATCTATATCCTCAGCTTCTTCGGTTGGAAAATGACTCATTCTGCGCATGCGGCTGCTAAAACTATTTTTATTGAAAAGCCGAGGAAATTTCCTCCAAAATGACTCCTTGGCGAAGTCAATTCGATGTACTGGGCCCAAAGTTACAAGGTCTAGAAAATGATGACACTTCTACTCGAGTCACACGACACTGATGGGGAATTTGTGCAGGATCTGCATTTACCCCTCTTGAGGATGCTTCATCATTAATGTGATGTAACTCTGGGCCAAGTGCATAAAATTGACTTTGCCAAGAAGTAATTTTGAAGGGAATTTCCTTGGCTTCTCAATGAAATTAGTTTCAGCAGGCTAAATTTCTGCGCATGCGCAAAATGAGTCATTTTTCAACCGAAGAGGCTGAAATTATTGATAAAATGTAAAAAAATGGCGTAGAACCCAAAAACACAAATCGGAGCTACTTTATTCCGAAAGAACACATAATTTTACATCGGAATGTGAAGTTTCAGATTTTCAGTTGGGTTTTTGAGCAATTGAATTTTTCCTGTTTTTCACCTCTTTGCTCGTAGGGGGCGTCCGTAACCTCAAAAATAATTCTCCAAAATATATTTCGATAGATTTTTGAAAGACCTTTCGAATACCACTATCTGACTGGCCGTATCTTACCTCAATTCGGAACTACACCCATTTTACTGAAAAAAGATTGGTATGTTTTCCTGAGAACACTATCACAAAGATATTCCCACGGAAACAAAAAATTTTTTCTGGACCCCACAGAGAGTAGAAATTTCATTTTTTGGACCATAGATTCGGTTAAAAATGTCGGAAAAAAAGTTTGAAACATGTTTGCAATCCGTGGTCTGCTATCGCGCGGAATAACTCACATATCGTTTATATTGGCGTCTTTACTGCGTGTGGGAACCGGCTCGAGGATATAGATTCGAGGTTTTATGTATGTATGCATGTATATATCTCCATTTCAGCCTCTGTAGGGCTCAGGAATGGACTCGTATTACAAATACATGAATAGCTTAATCCTCTAGAATATCTCATTCCTAATTGCAAAATTCTTACAGTCTAGTCATCGGTCGTCAAACTTGCTTATTCAACATAATCATGTGCCATTCCTCTTTTCATTCTCTTTCAGTCATTCTACTCTCTTTCCTCTTCCAAGTTCCGTCTATCCTCTTTAACGCTCTAATCACTCGTATATCATCCCACAACATATACCAATCACACCCATCATTCGTCCCACTCCGGTTCAGGTTTTTTACGTATTCTCTCGTTTTAGCACACTCGCACAATAGATGCTTTAGACTACATATCGTCATTTCATCACAAAGTATGCATACCTTTTTGCTATTTTCCATCCAGTATTTGTTAGATAGGTCGAAGTTTCCACACTTTAGCCTCGCGATTACGCTTATATCTACCCCTGGTCTGTGACTAGTTAAGTACTTTGGTAACTCATTCTGGCAGCTAATTTCTTTATACCTAGGGTTATATTTCGACTCACTTAATTTACTTACAATTTTCTGGTCTTCAACCTCATTCGTCCTCTTTACAATCTCCGGGTACAAGTCGAAACCATTCTGGATATCTTCATCAATCACTCTAGACCTCCATCCCAAATCATGCCAGAACTTCTTTCTCTCCACATTACAATTTTCAGTTTCCACACTTTCTCTGTAACACATTTTGACCAATCTTTCGTCTTCAAGTTCATTCAACCTTTGTTCATACAACATAGGTCTCTGACCACATTCATTTTTCAGTTTCCTAACCCCTGTTTTTTTGTATATAAGATATCTTGGTGTGCAAAAATCTAACTTCAGCAACCACCTGAGGTAGTCTGCTTGTATTTGCTCTAGTCTTTCACGCTCGGCCCATCCCCAAATCTCTACTCCATGAAGTATCACACTCTTCACCAGATGAAAATACAGCATTATCCTTCTTCGGAAATCCTGTCTGCAGCATCTTCCCCCCAAGTCCCATGTTTTTTTCATAGCTGATGAATTCCACGCCAAAGCGACCTACGGAAAGGGATCATCTCTCAGATTCTTTTTTAACCTTTTTCATTAGATTCTATGACCCAAAATAGGAACTTCGGACCACCTATGGGGCCCAAAAAAAATTTCTCCTCTCCATTGCACGCACATCCGTCAACAGACCGAAAATTTATCGTGTAAAAATCGATGCTCTTTTTTTCACGAAAATGGGAATATTTCGAGTTTTTGAACAGCTATCGATGTGCGGGTTGCGGCATCTGAAAGGGCATCAAAAAATCTATCGAAAACTTTGTCGGAAATTCCTTCTCTGTGATTTGGGCCTGGAGGCAAAAGAGTGTTTTCACTAAAATGTTGATTTCTCAAAAAGTCATTTTTTTTATTTTTTTAAAATCATATATTTGACGTAAAATTTAGCGTTCTTCCGGAAAAGATGGGTTTCAGAGAAGTTTGGGGCGATCCAAGTGACTTATGAGCCATTTTTTGAAAATTCGATTTTTTCGGTTTCAGAAAAAGGCGATTTTCTGCGCATGCGCACAAACGTACACTTTCGCCGCCACTTTCAATAGAAAGCTGACAAAATTTCCTATGAAATGACTACCCGCAAAGTTGAAATTCATGCACTGAAACGCGATCTGCAAGGATTAATTATGTCGAATCAAAATCACATGAAAATTCAGCCCATTAACGCCTTTGTGGCGCCTGCTGAGATGACACATTCACGAGATCTTTTCGGGACTCAATTTTGAGTACGAAATTGACCTGAAAAAAATTCGGACCACATGGTTTCAACGTAAAATTGTATGAACTTTCAAAATATGCGATGAAAAACCCCATTTGAGGCGAACCCAAGGTGCTACATCCAATTTTTTGCCAGAAAATACGATTTTTCACATTCAAAATTGCGAAAAATTGAATGTAGCACCTCGGGTTCGCCTCAAATGGGGTTTTTCATCGCATATTTTGAAAGTTCATACAATTTTACATTGAAACCATGTGGTCCGAATTTTTTTCAGGTCAATTTCGTACTCAAAATTGAGTCCCGAAAAGATCTCGTGAATATGTCATCTCAGCAGGCGCCACAAAGGCGTTAATGGGCTGAATTTTCATGTGATTTTGATTCGACATAATCAATCCTTGCAGATCACGTTTCAGTGCATGAATTTCAACTTTGCGGGTAGTCATTTTATAGGAAATTTTGTCAGCTTTCCATTGAAAGCAGCGCCGAAAGTCTACGTTTGTGCGCATGCGCAGAAAATCGCCTTTCTCTGAAACCGAGAAAATCGAATTTTCAGAAAATGGCTCATAAGTCACTTGGATCGCCCCAAACTTCTCTGAAACCCATTTTTTCCGAAAGAACGCAAAATTTTACGTCAAATATATGATTTTAAAAAAATAAAAGAAATGGCTTCTTGAGAAATCAACATTTTAGTGAAAAACACTCTTTTGCCTCCAGGAAGCCCCCAAATCACAGAGAAGGAATTTCCGACAACGTTTTCGATAGGTTTTTTGATGCCCTTTCAGATGCCGCAATCCGCAAATCGATAGCTGTCCAAAAACTCGAAATATTCCCATTTTCGTGAATAAAAAAGCCTCGATTTGTACACGATGAATTTTCGGTCTGTTGACGGATGTGCGTGCAATGAAGAGGAGAAATTTTTTTTGGGCCCCATAGGTGGTCCGAAGTTCCTATTTTGGGCCATAGAATCGAATGAAAAAGGTTAAAAAAGAATCTGAGAGATGACCCCTTTCCGTAGGTCGCTTTGGCGTGGAATTCATCAGCTATAATCCCTTTCCTACTCCATTCCGCAATGTGATCCTCAAAATTTCCTTTTTCATTGAACGTGAACCCCAGATATCTGAAACTTGAAACTTCCTCCATGTGCTGCCCGCCCCACTCCCAGATTTCTTTGCTACTACTCTTCTTATTAAATACAAGGATCTTCGTCTTATCCATACTCAGGATCAGTTCTCTCGTTTTTAGAAATTTTCCCAAAGAAATTAACATGTCTAACAAGGCTTCTCTATTGAATGCTAAGAGCACCAAGTCATCTGCGTATGCCCGCGACCATATTCTCGCACCTTTGATCGTGACCCCCCCCCCTCCCCCTACATTTCTTGCTCTGAACTCTTCCTCCAATCCTGCAATGTATATGCAAAACAAGATCGGACTCAAAACGCACCCTTGTCTGAGCCCATTAGTTGTCCAAAACTCATCCGACACTTGTCCATCAAACTTAACTCTCACTTTGGTTTCCACATAAATTTCTTTGATTCTTTCTATAATGTATTGACTGATTCCTACTTTTTCCATAATCTCCCATAGTTTTTCTCTACGCACTGTATCAAAAGCCATCTTGAGATCGACAAATGCTGCGAATAGCTTCTGATTCCGTTTCTTAGTTTTCTGTACGAGGTGATTCAAGATAAAAATGTTGTCCATTGTAGATCTACCCTTCCTGAAGCCCGCTTGACCTTCCGGCAATATACCCCTCCCTTCGACTTCTATTTCTAACCTCGTTTTGATGACTCCAGTGTACGCCTTGTAAACTGTCACCGAAAGTGATACCCCTCTATGATTATTTGTCACATTTACTTCGCCTTTTTGCTTGCATATTGGGACAACTATCGCAGTTTTCCATTCTTCTGGTATACCCCTTCCTTCCCAAATTCCCATTGTCAAGGGGAGCAGGACTTTGCTACGTAGCTCTGCCCCGCCATGTATCCACGCTTCACTTGGGATACCGTCAAATCCGGCCGCTTCCTTTCTTTTCAGTGAATTCATGGCGTGCCTCACTTTTGGAGTGACGAGTCTTACACTATCGTCTTGGTCACTCTCTACACTTCTGCTGGAACCTGTCTTCCTATCCTTCGAACCCAGAAGTAGAGCCATAAAATACTCTTCCCATTCTGATAAGGTGATTGTGCAATGCACTTCCACTCTTCTGTTCCTATATTTGTTTAGGTATCCTCACACTTCTCTTTCATTCCTCAAACTCCTTAGTTCTGCCTCTTCGCATTCCTTGAAACTCGTCTCTTTCTCACAGCACAATTTTCTCCACTCTGCCCTCTCTTTCAAATAATTTGGTTTTCCTTCTGCCCACTCCTCCAGTCTTGGTATGCCCGGACCACCCTCCGTTTTTTTGCGAACAGCTTCTGTCCCACCATCGCTTGTTGCCTATCTTGAACCGCTTCAAAATCATTCCTCTTCTCACACAGCTTTTTTCTACAATCTCCTTGATGTCTCCCCACCGTTTCTCTACACTGTCTTCCTCATGCTCTACCACTTTCCCCGTAAGCTCATCCGATTTTTCTCTATATGACGCTATATCTTCCATTGTCCAAGAATAAATTTGCTTTTTCACTTCTGTTTCTCCCCCGTCACATTTCACATATGGCTCTACATTCAACTCCAAACTCACCGGTACATGGTCTGATTCTACTCTTGCTTCGACTTGGAAAGTATCCACACTAGCTAATATGTTTCTATTTACAATGATATAGTCTATAACACTTCTCCCCCTTCCCCCAACGTAGGTGAATTCCCCCTGTGAATCCTTATCTGCTATGCCATTAAGTATGACCCAACCCTCATCCTCCACCACCCGCACAAGGTACCTGCCCTCGTTGCTGATGACCTCATCTTCACTTTCTCGTTTTAAATATTCCTGATCGGAGCCTTCGCTGAAAAATTTTCCCAAGTTTCCAATCCGGATATTGAAATCTCCTCCAATGACTAGTTTCCCTTCCTCTGAGCACTCTATCTCATTTAATCTAGTAACCACTCTTGACAGCTCCCGCTGTTGTACACTGAAAGTAAATTTAACCACTCGTTTCCCACTCTGACTTTTGACCTTATTATTCCTGTATCTATTCTTTTTATGAGTTGGCTGCCGTTTCCAGTCCAGTCTTTCCTTGCCCCGATCAAGAATCCACCTTTAGCTCTCCCCTTTTTGCTGACTTTCTCCGCTTCCACATAGTCCCAATCAAACTCTGATGGCAATTTACTCTTTAAACTGTCCCAATTCTTCTGTTCGAGCCAAGTTCCCGAGAGGCTAATAAAGTCGTATTTCTCCAAAAATTTCACAAAGTCACAATCCTTGCTCAAAATCCCTGCTACGTTCCAGAAAATCAACCTTCTTCTGTGAATCACCTCTCTTCCCGCTGCTATACCTCTTCCCCTGTCTATCCATTTCTGCTTAGCCGTAAAAACTGCGATGCTTCTCCTCCATGTGCCCCCACTTCCCGTCCCGACCTAACCTCCTCCCATCTTTTCCAAACATCGTCTATACACACTCTTCCCAAACCCGCTCTCTATATTCTTTCCTGATTCCCTCTGCTGCTTTACCCATCTCAGTATTTCCCCTTGTCTCCTCCTATCCTCGAATGCCAAATCATCTTCAATACAAATATTAGTACCTTTCAGCTTATTTTTCTTCCTCATTATTTCGGCTTTATCACCCTGGTTCACCAATCTCACAATCACGACATTCGCACTCATTCTCACATCTGATAAACCTACTGTCATTCCAAGATTCTCTCTCAAGAATTCCCTCGTCCATTCCATCAACTTTTCAGTATCGCGTAAACACGCTCCTTTGATCACAAGGTTATTCTTCCTTCCTTCTTGCTCTCTCTCATCCACAAACCGTTTGATTCTTCTCATGTCTCTGTCCGAGAAGTTAGTATGCGCGCTCTCACATACACGCCGGTCACGCCATCCTTCCACCCCCTCGTCAAACAACTTCTCGCAATTATCTGTTTTACCATCCCTATGCACACAATCATTCTCTGGGCTACTCTCACACACTTTCTTTTCTAATTTATTAATCCTATTTTCTAAACTGTCCATACGCACTTCAATAGAAGCATTTTTCTTCACTATCTCCTGCTCCAGCCTCTGCATCTCAGCTTCCAGCCTCTGCATCTCTGCTTTCAATTTTTGCATCTCCGCTCTCTCTGTTTGTGTTTCTTCTCTTTCCTTACTTAGAGCCTTTTTCATTTCTCTCACCGAATCTGTACCAATACCTTCATTACTCAAATTGCTATTCGTCGAGACAAGTGGCGCATTAGAAAATGGTAGCGTAGATTGCGAGTTTCCAAGAGGTTTCTCGGCTATTCTTTTGGGCGGCATCTTGACCCACGTAGGTTGCTCAGCCCTAACCTCACTTATTCTCTTTCTTCGTACACTCGACACAACACGAGGTTTTCACACGTCCCCGTTGGCTAGACACTGATGGGAAATCTCCTAGTATCTATCACTATACTTTCTAAGCAGGCTCAACACTTATTTTCTTCATGCTTCACTATTATTGCGACGCGGTACACGCGGTGCGTGTTGCCCGCTCGGCGCCATTTGCCGAACTATCCGAGGTTTTA
Organism: Eretmocerus hayati; assembly: GCA_029851415.1. Taxonomy (NCBI): domain Eukaryota; kingdom Metazoa; phylum Arthropoda; class Insecta; order Hymenoptera; family Aphelinidae; genus Eretmocerus; species Eretmocerus hayati. The sequence continues at coordinate 111,254,800 of CM056743.1, forward strand.
TGTATGTAGGTGTGTGTGTTCGAGCATGTGTTGTGAGTGTGTGTAGAATCCCCTTTTGTGAGGCAGCCCGGTACACGGAATACATTATGTATCCCCCTTACCGCACCAACATATATCATATATATTGATGTCTTCACTGCGTGTGGGAACCGGCTCGAGGATATAGATTCGAGTTTGTATGTATGTGTGTGTGTGTTTGAGCATATATTTAGAAAGCTCATGAATTTGCGATTTTTCGAATTTCCTATTCAATTTCTGGATTTTTTGCGAAGTTCCGGTGGTGGCCAGATTATCGAACTATGATTTAAATCATTTGAGAAGGAGAAAAACTGGAATTCTGTTCATCAAACCACTCATCGAGAACTTTCAATGCTATATCATCACTGTAACGTAGTTGAATGAATTGAGTTTTCCATTTTAAAAAAACTCGTATGGTTTTGATTCGATTGTCATCAACAATATGAGCTTTGAGTGTTGATTGTGTTAGGGCAGGTGTTGTGTAAATTTCGAATACTGAGTGAAGCTCACCATCACAAGAATCGAGGGAGACATGTTAAGATGAGTCTGATACGCTATTTGGTTGTCCAATATCGGGCCAAAAAATCGCTGCTCAGAACAGAGGAAATCCAACGACATGATCTGTATGAGCTGTGTCAGTGTAGTGTTTTTATGTTTTTTGGGATACGCTCTGCCTACGCCTACAGTAGCTCGGCAACATACATTCGCAATCTGTAACATTCAAAGATGAAAGTCCCGATCTCTATGTGAGCCAAGGCATCATGCTTTGATGTTGCAACTCGTAGTTGTATTCTATCCTACTTAGAGATATTATAATTTTGATGGGTTCATGTTTTGTTGTTATGGTGTTTGGAGAGAAATTAAATGATCTGATTTGAAATTATGAGTGTCAAGTGGAAAATGATTAAATTTAAATTTGCTATGATAAGTATCATATGATCAATTTTGATCTTGATAACAATTTTGATTGATGAATTAACTAATTATATAAGGTAAGTGTACCCAACTTGCCCCCATTGAGCCATTTTCTTAATAACTTTGGCCCATCTCCATGTTTTCCAACGTACTTTAGCTCATTTTAAGGCTTGTCTCGAGACCTTCAAAATGAGCTGAGATACGCCCAATTTGGATGGAGTGGAGCCGAGCTGTTTGAATTCTCCCGAAAGGTGATTTTTGAGAGTTTACAAAAGTGTGTACCCAACTTGCCCCCATCATTCAAAACAATATTAATCGGCGATGAAGTGAATAGAATCGCTTTGATCCGTTTTGATCACCGTGCAGCGACATTTATAGCTTTTAGCTGGCCCAAGACATCGTTTCTCACCTATTTTGACGTGATCAACACGTTCTGAGTGGTAAAAGAAGCCATACTGCACGCCTCCCCGAGATAACCATATGGGGGCATGTTGGGTACACTCTGATGTCGGCCTTATTGATTCTCAAACCATCTTCGTGTTTTGTACATAAAATTGCTCCAAATCAGAGTTTCGCAATTCTCAAGGGCGGATTTTGAAGGTCTTAAGACAAGGTATCGAATGCGCTAAGGTACGTCAAGATTGGTCGAATGAAAATAAATTGGCACAGGTTTTAGTGAACGCGATTTCCTCGGTGATTTCTTGGCCGTGCAAACACGAAAAATGGAAAACTCACTTTATATTTTCTGGAGAACGCAGAAATGATCCGGGGCCGATGAAAACTACGTATTTTCTTATATTTTCACATAACAAACGGAAAAAGAAATTGCGGGATGGTCAACGAGCGCCCATTCCTGAGATCGGCATATGGGGGCAAGTTGGGTACAGAGGCAAGTTGGGTACACTCACCTTAGTTCGTAGAATATGGACGCTAATGAGTTTTATGATACCGTGAAGAAGCGCGAAACTTTATTGATGATGGTCATTTTGAAAGCTATCGATGTTGGTATATGCTTTGACTATTTGAGGAGGGGAGGACGGGACCTAGGGGGAGAGGATCTCATACACCTTAGTTTGGTAGCGCCGGAATGATGTATTTTACGATCGAGATTCTAATTACCCAAACATTTCTCGAAAATTTCTAAGGCTGTATTATTACTTCAGTGTAGTTGAATTAATTTCCTTTATTCATTCATTCATCTCAATGATTTGAGCCTTCCATTTCAAATAAACTCTTATATTTTGATTCTATTGTCATTTTCAATGTGAGTTTTTAGTGCTGGTTGTGTTAGGTCAGGTTTTGTGTAAATTTCGAGTACTGAGTGAAGCTCACCATCACAAGAATCGAGGGAGACATGTTCAGATGAGTCTGATACGCTATTTGGTTGTCCAATATCGGGCCAAAAAATCGCTGCTCAGAACAGAGGAAATCCAACGACATGATCTGTGTGAGCTGTGTCAGTGTAGTGTTTTCATGTTCTTCGAGATACGCTCTGCCTACATCTACAGTAGCTCGGCAACATACATTCGCAATCTGTCGCATTCAAAGATGAGAGTCTCGATCTCTATGTGAGCCAAGGCATCATGCTTTAATGTTGCAACTCGTAGTTGTATTCGATTGTACTCAGAGTTATTATTTTTTTGATGGGTTTGTGTTTTGTTGTTATGGTGTTTGGAAATAGATTAAATGATCTGATATGAAATTATGAGTGTCAAATAAATAATGATTGAGTTTAAATTTGCTATGGGCAGTATCACATGATCACTTTTGATCCTGTTAACAATGTAGAACTATGAATTGACCGATGATTTAGTTAGTAGAACACGGGCGATAATGCGTTTAATGATACTGTGAGTAGTCGCGAAATTCTACTGATGATGATCAGCTTGGAAGTTCTCGATATTGAATCCTTGACCTAATCGTATGAGAATCAGGTGGGGGAAGATAGCCTGGTTGTGGGATTCAAGACGCTCTGTGAGAAAATTCCTGACACGTATTTGGTGGTCATTGTTTCTTATTCATCTGGTCATGTTGCGAGGATTTTCAAGTTTATCTCATCACGTCAATGTAGTTGAATGGATTAATTCTACTGCCCCAGATTTATGTGTATGATTCTGCTTCAATTGACATTTTCATCGTGAGTTTATGACGTTGAATTCGTTGGGATTTGTTGTGTATGCTTTTCGAGTACTGAGTAGAGCTCTCCATCAGAAGAATCAAGGGAGACATTTTCAGATGAGTCTGATACGCTATTCGGTAGTCCAATATCGGGCCAAAAAATCGCTACTCAGAACAGAGGAAATTCAACGATATGATCCGTGTGAGCTGTGTCAGTGTAGCGTTTTTATGTTCCTGTGAAAGTCAAACTCGTAATCGTATCCGGTTGAATTTAGGGGTGTCAAATGTATTGAATGAAATTGATGTGGTGTCAAAAATGATTCTGTGGGATATTTTGGTTGATTTTCAAGTGAACAATTTAAGCAAATATGATATTCTTGTATATGATTAGATAAGAACTGTAAAAGTATATGAAATTCCGTCAACTGTTGCGGAACACGGTGCGCTTCTGAGGAGGATGAGTTTTTCAAAATTGTCAAGAAAAAACTGAAAAGCGGGTGTTTTTCTACGGAACGTCACGAATAGAACCCCGTTTCGAGCAAAATCGGATCAGCTCCTTTTCTTTAGTTATCAGTAAAACAGGAAAACGAATTTAAAACGAGTCAATCACTTTTTCGAACTTTTCTGTCTCTGAACGATTTTGTCCACAACTTTGGCTTACTTTCAGATTTTCACACGTGGTCGGGGGTCATTTTGAAGCTGATTCCAAAATTCAAAAAATGAATTTAGGGACGTCTGATTCTGACGCCCGTCGTCGGAGCAGAGTTGAACCAAAGAGCTGGCGATTGGAAAAAAAACGAATGAATTATGTTCATAGATCACCTGCTTGGATTTCTGATTCAAACCGTGCAGGAACGGAGTCTAGAGACACTAGCATTGAGAAAATCCGAAATGGTGATTACATAAGGCAATCTATTCTAGAAATGCAAGAGGCCCGCAGAGTAAGTTTTACTCATACGTGGAGGAATAAACTTGATTTAACAGTAAGAATTTTGAGCCGGCAAAGAAACCACATTCGGAATTTTTTAGTGACATTTAAATCGCAGGGGTACTTGTGACGTGATCTGATTCATGTTGCGACTATTATCACACAAAAATACGTGTGGAAATTTGAATCAGTGGAACGACAATGGCGCGTTAACACAGTCAACGGTTGCCGATGCATACGCGCGGGAATTTTTGGTAAGCGCGGCATCCGATCGGAGCAGACGCAAACGGTCGTGCGTGTTCTCAAGTTCCAAGAAGATCGCTCTCGACTCCTTTACTCCGGAAAGCTTATCGTCGAATTCTGAAATCAACTATTTGAACAAGTAAATCAATATTCTCTCATCGATCGGACAGGAGAGTCGATATTCCCGATGGAATTCTGGATTTGTTTCAAGATTGTTCTTCGGTGAACTTCGCAGTGACGAAGAGCTTTTATTCGTAAGTGAAATTGTTTTAAAGACCGAGTTATACATTCTTATCATGGTGGCAATCGTAATATGTGATTATGAATATTTCTAACCCCTCAATATTATCTCAGGTCACAGACAGAAGACAGAATATACGCAAATGATTGTGATTCTATGGGATATTGTGGCTTCATCGAATTGAATCGAGATTCTTGACTTAGATAACGCTCGGTGAATATACTTATAAGTTATCAGTATATATGCAGTAACTCGTTACTGATGATCGTCTTTTATTTTTCTAACTGGATAACTTGAAATCCATCAGACTATATTGAAATCAAAACGTGTTCGAAGTATTTTGAGGATGGCACGTAAATACGATAAATGCACACATGAAGAAAACCGTTCAAAGGTATGTGGACCATGCGGTAATAGTACATTAAGCAACATGGGTGAAAAGGAAGATTCCTGCACGAGTGTCCGGAAAGAGTGCGAGAAAGTTACTTTCTCGCGCGGTTTCGGACACGAGTGCGGGAACTTTTCGCCCGCGTTGCTTATACTATTTTATGCAACCTGTGCGGAAAACTGTGCCTCCACAACTTTTAAAACAATTGGCGGTCAGGACTTGAATGGAATGATAACAATTCTTATCCTATACTCAGTTCATTCAATTGAAATAAGTATCCTTTAGACCAATAAGTATTCTAAAAATCAAATCACAAAAAGGTACTCATTGCCGAGTACCTTGATCTAATACAAATCGATCGCACTTTTCTAGGGATGTCAACTGACCTCCAGAATGAATCCAATTATTTTGGTGTAGTGAGAGATGGACTTTTGTTATAACTCTTTCAACTGGAACAACGTTTTCACCATTTCTAATGATGCGTCAGAGTCGCTTATTCGACAAACTTTTCGGGGAAGTCGCCGGTAGGGAATGGGCGACCGGGGCGCGGAGCGGGGTCCAGGGGCGGTAGCCCCTGGGGGGTGCAGGGGGCGAAGCCCCCGCCGGGAGGCTCGGGGGGCGGAGCCCCCCGACTGAAATACAATTCTGAAGAATGTATTAAAAAAAACCTCTTGCTCATATCGCGTATTACCTCGTTGCTCAAAAATATCGCCGAATTTCAAAAGATTCAATTTTGATTCATACAACTATGTATGATGATGATCAATCATCTAAATACATTTGAAAAGGTGGCTTTTGGATGGATAAATATATATCTCTATCCAGTGAGAGTATTTTTCAAGTAAAGATGAAAATATAAAATGATGAGTTATCGAAGGGTTGGAATCCGCCTACTAGTAACAGATTGACATGCAAGGTTGACATGCAACAGATTGACTCATTGAATTTTTTTCTAAGTTTCCAATTCGCTATGAAAATTTGGATGAATCCATTTTTGCACAGATTTCACTTTCTCGCACACTCAGCCGTGCAAGAATGACTTTCTGCATTTCTTTCGGCACGGGTACCTTGCATAGAAAGTTGACTTTCCGCACAGTTTTACGCACAGCGTTGCATAAAAAGATTTCCTTCGGAAAGCAGGATGCAGCTTATTTTGAGATCACTGAAGCTCACGAAATTCTAATTAAAAAATTCGTCGATGAAGATTTCAATCGGGCAGATAGTAGGTTTTCTCTAAGTATGTGCCCGACTTGTCGTTCAACGCTCACAGAACATAGCAAAGATGAAACCTCTAGACCTCTTCCAAAAATGCCAGATTACAAAGGTATGAAACTCTTGTTAACGCAATCGCGTGATGGAATCTGCTTGACTGGTCGAAATGTTGGTCATTGGAAAATTGTTACTGGCCGAGGCCACAAAAGAAAATCTGATACGCAGATTGACGTTTTGAACGGATTATTTGAAAGTTTGAGTATCGCTAGTCTTCCAACAAACCATGTAGATAATAATGAAGACAAAAATCAGATCAAAATATGCAAAAAATGTCGTTGTGAAATAGGTAAAGGCAAAAGTCATCCCTGTAATAGGATGAAAAAAACGGCTGTTTAACGAGTCAGTTGATTTCATTTAATTCGACGACGTTTCGGAGACTGATTTGCCTCCTTCTTCAGGTCTAAAATACAATATCATAACAGTCAAACATATTGGATGGAGTATATACATGTATATGTATGTTTACATTCGTAAACGCATCAAGTGTGTGTCGGTGTATATAGATATACTCTCTAACACTCATGATACACTTTCAATTACCTGTTAAATATCATAAAAGTTATTTAAACAGTCATTTTTCGGACTGTAGTCATGAATTACACATGTTTCTTCACAAATTGTCTCTCAGTTTACCTGTAAATTTTTTATGAACTTGAATAATGAATTTGTAGAATGGACCTGTTTTTGTCAGAAAGCTGAAGATTTACTGTCCAAATTGCGAAGCCTAGTACCGCTGAATGAATTAGAGAAATTCGTAGACACTCAGGTTAATTATAATACTACTACGTTGAAAAAATTTGACACTATTCACCAAGGTAAAATTAGAAATATTTTGTCACATGAAAATTCTAGGCAAAATTCAGTTCCCTCGTACAGAGTTAACAAATGGTTTCACAATTTGACTGATTCACAAATACCAATAGAGATCGCAGAAGTTTACGCATTAGGTCCCAAATTTAACAAAAATGGCACGTGTTTAGATCAGAGAAATATATCTGACATCATTAAAAATGTCGAAGGTAGTTTGAATCAGTGGGATGTGAGTGACAATCTCAAAAATGACATAAGATCGATCATTATTGATGATATGCTTGTGAACAAAAATAGAGCCAAACATATTCCGTACTCAGATAGAATTTTCGCACAAAAATTGAAAAATGCTAAAAAAGTGATTAAAGATCATGATATTCTTGTTACGATGGCTGATAAAGGAAATGTCACTGTAGCGCTGAAAAGATCTGATTACATTGAGAAAATGGAAGTTATGTTATCTGATAAGAACACGTACCAATTGGTCAAAAAGAATCCACTTAACAGCTTGAGAAAATGTACACAGAAGTTGATGAACCATTGGAATGATAATAATTATTTCAGTAAGAAGTACCATAAGAATTCTTTAACTCAAACAGATACAATGTTGCCGAAAATGTATGGTCTTCCTAAAATCCACAAAGATGGCATCCCTCTGAGGCCTATAGTATCATATGTCAATTCCCCGACTTTTCATTTGGCAAAAACAATAGATAAAATCTTGGAAAGTTGTGTTGAAAAACCAAAATCGTACATAAAAAATAGTACTGAATTAAAGTCCACCTTAGATAATTTGGAAATTCCAGATGATCATACGATACTCAGTCTTGATGTCAACACCATGTGTCCTAATATAGGTAGACATCTCGTCACACGAGCGGTAGAAAAAAGATTCGATGACATCAATAAGAAAACAGGGATTCCACTCAAAGATCTGTTAGATGCTATTACTTTTCTCATGGAAAATACTTATTTCCAATTCAATGGAAAATTTTATAAGCAAAAATATGGTACCCCAATGGGTTCACCCCCTTCACCAAGATTTGCAGATATTGTGATGGATGATTTGGAACAAGAATGTTTGAATAGACTGGATTTTGTCCCATTATTTTACGGGAGATATGTCGATGATATTCTGGCTATTATCCCTAAGAATAAAGTTGATCTCATGTTGTCCATATTCAACTCATATGATGAAAGGTTGCAATTTACAATTGAAACTGAAAAACATAATAGACTAAACTTTTTAGAATTACTGATAATTAGAGATGATAATAAGTTGATCATAGACTGGTACCACAAACCCACGTTCTCTGGGAGAGTTTTGAATTTTCTGTCCAATCATCATCCGTCACATAAAAAAGCGATGGTATATTCTTTGGTTGATAAGGCACTACATTTGTCTGATGGTAGATTCCACGATAAAAACATTCGATTGGTAGAAAAAATACTAGTTGAGAATGATTATCCCCCTCAATTTATAAAATATCACATGAGAAAAAGAATACACTCTCTCATTCATCAAAAGTTGGATGATAATGGACCTAGTGAATCAGTTAATAATCGGAATGGAAACTTTACAAAAACGCGGAAATCCAGGCTTTCAATCAATATAGGTCTCCCTTACATTGAGGGTTTTTATCAGAGAGTTTCTAAAAAACTGAGGGATCTTCCTGTAAGATTATTTCCGAAAATCAAGAATAATTTGGGTGATATTATAAAAAGGGGAAAGGATAAGACAAGTATAGGTGATCAGACGAATGTAGTGTATAAATTAAAATGCAATGATTGCAATGCCGCATATGTGGGGGAAACAAAAAGAGATTTGAGAACTAGAATTAATGAACATGAGTCAAGAAGTTTAAAGATGGATGAGAACTATGTTGTAAATGATCATATGAGAAGTCGAGGTCATACTTTTGATTTTGCTAACCCCAAAATTTTAGACCATGAACATAATTGGTATAAAAGATTAGTTTCAGAAATGGTTCACATAAGATTGGAAGAGCACCCTATAAATAAAAAAGATGACACTAGAAACTTACACCACATTTACGCACCACTTCTAAGACAAGTGAAAAAGAACAAATATCGTGATGCTTGTTGAAATTACCTTCTCACATGATCATATAGATTACTATTTATCAATGTGGACAACTTCACTGATAGATTGTTAGAGGTCGCTAGGTGTAAATCAATAGATCGATAGATTAGTATTGATGTCTGGCTAATCACCAGATGAACATAAAACAATCATTCAGTGTGATCAAAAATGTTTTGTTAAATCACTAAGTGTTAAATTCAAGAAAAGTGAATATATGTGAAGAAAGAGTTCAGTTATATTAATAGTCAATATGAAAGTAAAATATTCCTTGCTAGAATACCACTCAATTTGTGTGAAAGTACATGGTATGATGTTCAAATTACTTGTTCAACTGAAAAACAGGTCCATTCTACAAATTCATTATTCAAGTTCATAAAAAATTTACAGGTAAACTGAGAGACAATTTGTGAAGAAACATGTGTAATTCATGACTACAGTCCGAAAAATGACTGTTTAAATAACTTTTATGATATTTAACAGGTAATTGAAAGTGTATCATGAGTGTTAGAGAGTATATCTATATACACCGACACACACTTGATGCGTTTACGAATGTAAACATACATATACATGTATATACTCCATCCAATATGTTTGACTGTTATGATATTGTATTTTAGACCTGAAGAAGGAGGCAAATCAGTCTCCGAAACGTCGTCGAATTAAATGAAATCAACTGACTCGTTAAACAGCCGTTTTTTTCATCCTATTGATCTACAAAACGAGTGATAGAAGCAAAATGGATATCATCCCTGTAATAGTTCGACAAATTTAGTGGAAAATACAGTCAAAGCGATTGATGATTTATCTGGTGCCCAAAAGCAAAAAGTGGTTTCCACAATGTTGAAGAAACAAATTAGTCAAATAAATGGACGTCAAGATCATGGCTCACTAAAAATTCGAAACTGTGAATTATCATTGAGAACTGGCGGGCCTGAAATGAGAGTTGTCTTGAACGGAAGAAAAGTAAAGCCAGCTACATTTGACTCGGAGAGCTTAGATAATTTCCGAATTTCCACAGGTGTTTCAATGAATCATATGATCAAAATGACTAGCTTCATCCGACATACCACGGGGGAGAAATCTATTCCTGTCAATTATCGGGCTCATTTATCTGAGAAATCAAAAGCCTTGGAAAGCCTTTACAAGGCAGAGATTCACGAGTTCGATGTTGAAGTTACACCCGTCCTTAAAAGAGAAAAGAGACCTATAATATATGCTGATGCTCAGGAGCTTTTAGAATATGTTCTTGAAGAGAGGAGTATAATAGGTGATTTCAACATCAAAGTTTTATGCGATAGTGGGCAAGGTTTTCTAAAACTATCTATGTCTGTATTCCCGAGAACCCAACCAATCAGCGATGATTCTGATGATATAGAATTGAAACCAAAACGCTGTTCTTTTGAAAAGCAGAGTAAGTTAACGTGAGTGCATAAGCTCTTGATTATTGGAATCGTACCTTCCGTAAAAGAGACTTATGAGAATCTCCGTCTGTTGTTCAATTTGACCGAAATTAATAATCTGCCGTACAAGTTCCTCGCTGATTTCAAATTATATCATATTGTGAATGGCAAACAAACAGCAAGATCGACATACCCTTGTATTTATTGTAACATCACTTTGAATGATCTGAAAGATATTGGAGGCAACGTAGCCAAAAAAGATGACGAACTTGTCTGTGCACCGGAGCCCTCAACAGCTGACAATGATTTAGAAAACCTTGAACACGAGTCATTCAAGGCAAATAACAACCCTGACAATCCAATGAAATCCATGAAATCATTGAGAACCTACGGTGATTTGAAAAAAGATCATGAGAAATTTTGCTCTCTGGGTCGAGATAGAAAATTAGCAAGACAGAGCCATAGCACTGTAAATCCTGCACTCTTTGATGAACAAGATCACGTACCAGTCTTGCAAAAATGTGTTGAACTTCATATTTTACAAGGATTTTCCAATCACGTGTTTTTTAATGGCATAGTACCTACACTCGGTCGCGAGAAAGCACTTTTATGGCCGAAGAAAGTTCATGTGATTTCAAAACAATATCAAGGAGAAATTTTTGAAGGAAACGCTGGCAGAAAACTCCTGAGAGAGGCTGACAAACTTATGGATCCTGAAATTTATGACGGAGTTGGAGAATTTAGAATGGTACCATACGTTGAAACATTAAAATCCATGAATAAGATTGTTTCACAATATTTCACCTCCGAAAAAATTGTATCGTCTTCTAATCTCAAGAAACAACTTAGTGAGTTGAGAAAAAATTTCGCAAGTACAGGGGTTTCCCAGACATTGAAAATTCACGTGCTATTGGATCATCTCTCCGATAGTTTATTGCTCTCAGATAATGATGGATTAGGGCTATGGTCGGAGCAGGCGGGTGAATCAATTCACAGGGAGTTTTTGATTCATTTTGCACGCTACAAAGTTAATTCGATTGATTGCGAATCTTACATCGTGCAATTCAAAAGAGCCGTTGTGGAGTTTTCCTCCCTACATATTTGAGTCCCAAATGCTCCACTGCAATGTATTCTACTTTGTATTTTGATCAACTGAATAATGGTAGGTAGAGTTGACTTTTCATTAGACGTGATGGGCAGTTACAAAGTCCTACGGAATGTCCAATCCCTTCAGCGTGGAATCTATCGAAACATGTCCGCAATCATTTATATCCCTCATTGTGTCAAATATCTCAGAAATAATTAGATCGAAATGTCAACCCATATTCCTCTATTTTCGTGTCAAATATCTTACAAATAATTAGATCGAAATGTCAACCCATCAAAGAGTTCTAATACCTGGGGAATAAAATGAAAAATGACATGCATCATTTGCACCATATAATATTCAGATCCTTCATTCTGATCCTGCGAAAATGTGGTCAAGCAATCCGTAAGCATGATTTATTCGTTATTTCTCCAATCGCCAGCTCTTTGGCTCAACTCTGCTCTGACGACGGGCGTCAGAATCAGACGTCCTTAAATTCATCTTTTAGATTTTGGAATCAGCTTCAAAATGACCCCCGACCACGTGTGAAAATCTGAAAGTGAGCCAAAGTTGTGGACAAAATCGTTCAGAGACAGAAAAGTTCGAAAAAGTGATTGACTCGTTTCAAATTCGTTTTCCTGTTTTACTGATAACTGAAGAAAAGGAGCTGATCCGATTTTGCTCGAAACGGGGTTCTATTCGTGACGTTCCGTAGAAAAACACCCACTTCTCAGTTTTTTTCGACAATTTTGAAAAACTCATCCTCCTCAGAAGCGCACCGTGGGAATTGTAATTGATGGTATTACTGAAAATTCTCGAAATTTCCTGAACCTAATCGGATGTAGATGAGTTTACGGGGGATGAATATTGAACATAAATGCGCCATATATTTAGAATCTGAATCAAAATTACTCGATTCTGCTGAGCTATTTTAACAAAAACGATCCAGTGATCGGGGAGTCAATCAGAATCTATTTCATGGGAACCTTATGGTTTCCATTTATATTCAATTTATTGGAATCAGTTTGATGATTCCGATTTGTCTTATATATTATTGTTAAAAAATAGTCCACTAACCTTGATTCCTGTTATTGCGTCCTCCGATTCTTCTTTGATAATTCAACACAATCTTTGTTGAATATCAGTGAATCCATATGAGTAAAACAACCCTAGGGAAGATGGTGGGATCGTCAGGAGGGGGTGGGGAAATTATTCAATTCTTATATTTGGGGGATTTACAGAATTAATTCATACAAGATGTAATAAATCGGTCATTAAAGTCAGAGATGGATCAATCATCAATAGATTATCATCTAAGTACAATATCAAGAGGTGACGGATATAAATGCATACGGGTAACATGTGAAAGTTAATGTATATGGAAGTTTGAAAATTTAATTACATGTGACTTCCGATGTATGAATCATAATTATATTATATATCTTTAGTCCCGAATCAAATGGTGTTCCATTTGAAGATTGTCAGTTAGATTCTTCTTCATCTAGAAAATTGAGATTAGTTTTTATTGTGGAAGGTGAACTACATGTTATTTGCAAGTTCATGAGGTTAAGTGAACTGAATTGAAACCATTCTTCAATTTTTTATTACTAATGATAACTATTTCATTGATGTACATGGAAGTAAATTTGAATGCGGTCGAGAAATTTTAATGAAGCGCGAATTGTAATAATTGTATCTATTCATTTGAACTGAGAAAATTCTGGAGTTTTACTCACCTTAATTGATGTTTTTGTATCGAGTGGCGTTTGTCCTGCTTCTTCTGTGGTGTGGATTTGGTCCGCTTTCTCAATTTCTTATCTTCATCATATATATGCACTGATCTTGATTTTACTGAGGCGTGATCCTGCTTCATCTTTTTGGAAAAAAACTGTTTCAACTTCTTGAGATACTGTAAATTAGAATTTAATTGCATTGAACGAGGGGGTTTCATGTTTGCTGTAGCATCGTGATTTCGAATGTATTTATGTATCTTCGAAATTCTACGAAAATCGTTCTCAATTGGAATGACAATCTTTGATGCCTCAAAATGGGGTATCTTGATGTCTTTTTGGAAGAAATGTTTGAAGAAAAATTTTTTTCTTTACCCGGAATCACGGGAAAATATTTCTCCATTCTCCTATCTTTTTCCTTTTCGTTTTTTCGAGTTCGCGAAAAAAAACTCATTCCCCCATTTTCTCTACCGATTTCGCGGAAAAAATTTACAACTTCCATTTTTTATGTTTTCTCATTCCTGGTATTGCGCAGAAACTCTTGACATCCTCAATATCGATTCATTAATCTTATCAAAGTCAGTAAGATCAGAAATTCTTTGTATCGCGAGTGATTATACTAAAGAAGTTCTTCGATAATTTGAGGAAAACGGAAGGTTTTGATAATTTATCTGAATCGTATGTACCCCCATTCAGAGACTCATATAACTACCACCATATCTATTAATTTATATTGAGGCATCATGAGTAGAAGAGCTATGACTCACTCATTTCCGCTGCGGATTCCGTGCTCTTGGTAGTGACTGCGCGCGTACAACTGGGTGCCTCGATACTTCGTCCCTACTACGATGTTGCTTGGGCTTCCGGTGCGCTTATGCACCCGCGCAGAGAGCTGGTGAGAAACTGCACAGCTGAAACCCAGACGCCTGAAGGATTCTTGATAAACACGGGGTAGGAGTTTGGCCCCTCATTTTGTCTGTAGGTTTTTCTGTTTTGCTTGCATAAGGGCGGGGTAATAAAGAATTAGTTGCTATAGTATCGCGTATTCGGATAAATTCTATGTACTCTTAAATCTACACAAAAATTGTTCGCAACTAAGATGAGACTCTTCAATGTTCCATAATGGCACATTTTTACGTCTTTTTCGACAAAAAATGGAAGTATAATTGATGAAAAAAAATTTTCTTTTTTTTCTTCCGGGATCGCGAATAATTTCAATTCTTAATTCTTTTCGTTTTCCCGAATTCGTGGGAAAAATTAACATCCTCTAATCATTCCTCTTTCTTTCCCCTGAAATCACGCGAAAATTCTTCTACTGTTAATAAGGAAAAACCGATGAAACTCTTCGATAAATTGATGAATATTGAATGTTTTTATATCGTTCGGATTGTGCGCATCACATAACTAGGTATATTAATGAATCTATATCGACGAATAATAAGGAGAGCTATGACTTACCCGCTTCCGCTGCATATTCCTTGCTCTTGGTTGTGACTGCGCGCGTACAACCGGACACCTCGACACTTCGTTACCAGTATGAGGTTGTTTCGGCTTCCAGTGCGCCCGTGCGCCCGCGGAGAAAGCTGATGAGAGACGGCAGATGATCATGCGAGCGCGTACTATATGGCGTCTCCCCACCCTGCTCCTACTGGCTCGCTGTTGCGTATGTACTCTTCTCGTCGCGTAGTTGTGCGTCTGAGAGGAGTTGAAGCCGATTGATGGACGATTGATGAGCGCGGAGTGGGGATCTTGACTCTCACCTCGTTTGTCCGTTTTTTTGTTTTGCTGGCATTAGAGAGGGGGAAAGAAAAATTAGTTGCTGTGTAATCGTGTGTTGTATGATTTGACGTATTTTTGAAACTATTTAAAAATCGATCTCAACTGAGATGAGACTTCCCAATGCCCCACAATGAGATATTTCTGTGACTTTTCACGGAAAAATTTCGAAGTAAGATTAACTGTTTTCATTTTTGTTTTTACAAAATTGCGGGAAAAAAATTCTTCTCATCTTCTATCTCGTCGTTCTCCCGGAATCGCGAAAAAATCCAATCCCCCTCCCCCATTTACTCCATTTTCCACCGAATTCGTAAAGAAAATTCGAATTTTCAATTCTCTTCTATTCTCTTTCCTGGGAATGCGCAAAAAACTCCATATTTCTACGAAGAATGCACGAACAAAATTTTTTAATAACTCTGGGGATTTTGAAAGTTTCTATATTATCTGAATTGTGCGTGTCATGTATCTGCCTTTATATTTATAGATTCATACGAGAAATAATGAGTCAAAGAGCTATGACTTACCCGCTTCCGCTGCAGATTCTTTGCTCTTGGTTGTGACTGCGCCCGTACAACCGGGCACCTCGACACTTCGTTACCACTATGAGATTGTTTCGGCTTCCAGCGTGCTTGTGCGCCCGCGGGGAACGCTGATGAGAGACTGCAGATGATCATGCGAGCGCGTACTATATGGCGTCTCCCCACCCTGCTCCTACTGGCACGCTGTTGCTTACGTACTCTTCTCGTCGCATAGTTGACCGTCTGAGAGGAGTTAAAGCGGACTGAGGGACGATTGATGAGCGTGGGGTGGGGATCTTGACTCTCACCTCGTCTGAACGTTTCTTCGCTCTGCTGGCATTGGAGAGGGGGAACAAAAAATCAGTTGCTGTAGTATCGTGTGTTGTATGATTCTATGTATTCTTAAAGCTGCACAAAAATTGTTCTCAACTGAGATGAGACTTTTCAATGCCCCACAATGGGATATTTTTGTCACTTTTCAGAAAGAAGGTTCGAAATGAGATTGATTCTCTTCATTTTGGTTTTTACGAAATCGCGGAAAAAATTTTTTTTCATCTTCTATCTTGTCGTTCTCCCGGAATCGCGAAAAAGATCCAATCCCCCATTTTCTTCATTTTCTACCAATTCCGTAAGGAAAATCCAAATTTTCAATTTTTTTCTCATTCTCTCCCCTGGAATCGCGCACAAAACTCCATATTTCAACTAAGAATGCACGAACAAAATCTTCCGAAGTTTTGAGGGATTCCGAAGGTTTTTCTATTGTCTGGATTGTGCGTGTCATATATCTACCGGTACATCTATGAATTTATATCAAGCAAAAATAATTATAAGAGTTACGACTTACCAAATTCCGCTGCAGATTCCTTGCTCTTGGTTGTGGCTGCGCGCGTACAATCGGGCACCTCGACACTTCGTTACCACTATGAGGTTGTTTCGGCTTCCAGCTCGCCCGTGCGCCCGCAAAGAGCGCTGATGAGAGACTGCAGACTATCCAGCGAGCGCGCATTCCATGGATCCCCCCACCTCTCTCTCATGGGCATGACGTTATATGCATTTTTCTTTCGTTTCGTAGTTGCGCGTTTGAGAGGAGTCGGAAACAATTGAAGACTGGTTGATGAGCGCGAGGTAATAGACTCCCCTCTTACCTCGTCTGTGATAGTCTTCTCAATTTTCTGTCATTGGAGAGGCGGAACGGAAATAGAAGTCCCTATACATATTCTCATGTATAGACGGATGCAATTTACAACTCATTTTTTCAGCGTCGCATTGGTGCTTTAACATATATATCAACAGTACCGGTTATCGGCGGTGCGCGGTATAACTAACTTCTGTAAGATCCGTGTGTGTGTTTTCATGTTCTTGCGTTCAAATTCATCTATTGCGATTAAGGCCATGAATACATTCAGTTTCGGACAGAGAATCAGGCGTTCTCCTTTGTGTAGATGAATGAATGTCTGCATGGATAATTTCAATGTGGTTATGACCCTTTTATATTTCGCGAATACTTACCCCTGCAGCTCGGGTGAGTGGCTGTCTCCGTGTTCCGAACTAGGCTCATACCATTCCCGCTGGACACTTGTGAGTGCGGTGAATTATTCCTATGATGGATTATATCGACTGGCGCCTACCCATCAAAATTATTTATTGCTCCGTTCAACCATGGGTTCGAATGCAGATAATTATAGTATCCGATGATATTGTCCGTCCAGATGTCGAACAATTCTTTTGGCGTTATTATACGTTCACGAAGCGGGGAAAAAGTACCACAGTAATCGATCAGACATTTCAATTGGATTATACCAGTTAAGACCGACCAATGGTGGAAGGTCGAAAAATTGAATTCCCTCCGTGATGAAGTGTTTGATTCTACAACTAAAATGAGGTGACACGTGCTTTTTCTCAGCCCAGATCGACTTTTATCGGAGATATGCGAATATCCAGGTTGGAGCCGAAAATTGAGATCAGTATCTTGAAATTGATAATATCTCTACAATTTTGCTCTTAATGGGTCTCCTGGAAGGGGCTTCATGGGTGACTAGCGTAATGCTTCACGTTGTTTGGCTTGTAAATGCTCCAGAGAGGCGTATTGGACTCTAGAAATGTTCTTATAAATCGAAAAGAAGACTTGATTTCCCGAATTCCATGGTTGATCATATATGTTTTCAAGTTGTTTCTGGTTCGCACAATATGATCTTCCAAATCTAACAATCTGTCTTTTTAGTTCTATTGAAGAAGAAATGTCCAACTTTGATGAGATTTGTGTTCAGTTATTATTCTTGTAACATTATTCGAAGATTTTTCAATCTAAATTCGGGGGTCTGGACTATATTCCTCATCTCTGTAATGGTTTCACATTTGTTGCTAACGAGAAATTCTTCAATGTTATTTTGGGGTTGGAATATTAAACCTTACGATGAGCAACTCCGTATTGTTTGAAATTCATTGGAAGAAGGAATAGCCCATAGAATTCAACTAATTTCGATCACATGATATTTCGACGAGTTGAATAAGTTTAAGACGATGGAACAATTTAGAACACAGATGAAATGATGAACTGAGATGACGTATGATCAATTACACTGTGGAACAACATTTTGGGGTCAGAACGCCTATGTCTATGTACAATATCCGAATAATGTCACACAGATAGTCAAACTTGGATCTCATCGAAATTGGACATTCCATCTCAACAAAACTCGGCAGACTATTTATTAGATTCGAAAGATCACATGGTACAAATGAAGAAAGTTTCAAGGACATCCATGATCAACAACTGAATTTGAATGAATATTTAGTCTTTTTCCGATTTACCGAAACATTTTCAGAATCCAATACGCCTCTCGGGAGCATTCACAAGCCGAGCAACGTAAGGCATTACGCTAGTTCGAAATTCATCCAAATCCCCAGTTTTTAATCTCTTCGTTTCGAGTAGCGTTGGTCGATTTGCGAAAGGAAAGATATTATTCTGATGTAAAAAAACACGGGCAATCGTGTGCAAACGTCAATACGTGAGTCCGCGATGTATTTCGCCACTTTTTTTTTTTTAAATCAATTTCCAAAAAATTTCAAAATTTTGCAATGACCAATCGAAAGAGCATCCAATTTTGAGCCGGAAAATGTATTTTCACATTTTTTTCAATCACACCCAGAACTGCCGTATCTATTTGCTAGAAATATCGTGGTCACATTGTATTTTGAGGTGGTTTTCGACGTCAAATGAGCCGGCAAATACGATGAGATGATTCACTAACGTCTTAGTTACAGATAACAGGGTTAAAAATTGATTTTCATTTTTCAACAATTTTTTTCGAGGCTTGAATTAAAAGTTGTCGAGATTGAACCACTCTCCTTCGAATTGTTAATGTTTCAAAAATATGTCAAAAAAATTTCAGAACGATTCATTGAGATGCGACGGAATGCGATTCAATACAAGGAACATCGATTTTTAGCGTTTTTCAGAGGGTTTCCAGGCTGCCCCAAAACATAGGGGTGACTCCGGGACCTCAAAACTATTGCTTTCCTCATAGTTTGGGTTCAGAAACTGGGAGAAATTGCTTCCGGGACCATACCTGCCAAGGGCTGATTCACCATGCTTACCCGCCTAGTCCCTTTGAAAAATTTATGGAGTGCTGAAGAGTTGAGTTGCTAATGGATATCACAGTAGGCCAGGGAGACTTTTTTTATGAAATCCACCACATCCATGCAACTGATTAGACAACTCACAATCACACATCATCATCCCCAGGTGGTCTCCACGGCTATCTGGCGTCTCAAAAACGTGTCAAAATATTCATGACAATCAGCCTGACAAATCATTTGTCGTCTGCACCATGACCGAATTGAGGTATCCATTCGGCTGCTGCTAACTCGCTAGTTTGTGTGTTGGCCGCGTAGGTGTGATGTTTGCGTGCGCGCGCGCAGACTTTGCATCGCTTAGTCTAGTCGGCATAACCCTGCTGCGGGGGGGGGGGGGGGGTGAGGACGACTCCTCTTTTGCGTGGGCCTCTTTGTCCCACTTCTTCCGCTTGTGGCGTGTTTCCAGCGCTTGTAGCCCTACGCTTCCATCCACCAGCCATGTGTCACTGATAGCGCAAGCCCTGCATTGTTAGCAACCTCCCCCCTTTTCTTCAACTAACTCGCAGCTCAGGCACTCCGGCTTTCCTCTGCAGATCGTGGCGAGGTATCCTGGTTCGCCACACTGAGCTCACAGTTCTTGTCTTCGCTCGTGTTCCTTCTTCTTGTAGCCTGAGGCTCTGTGACCGCACTGGATGCAGTTATAACACCTTCACATGCTGCCCTCCTTCCAGATCCTCAGTCAATCTCATTCAATCTGAGACTCCTTCCAGGCCAGTGAGTCATGAACCAATCTCGTGGGAATTGCAGTCATCGCTGTTTGAGTGCCACGATACCTGTCCCGGAGCAATTCAACCACTACTACTCCATCTTTCTGCTTTGGTTGGAGTTCCGCAAGCTCGTTTCGCAATCCGTCCTTGTCAACGTCGGTGGCCCGCAGAATTTGCAGCTTATATGAGAATTCCTACGAAACTTTTGACTTTTGCTGTCACAGCTCAGCCAAACTAGTTATAGGACGCTCCTCCGGGTCTGACCTGTCATATAATATTCGACTGGATGCCCTGAGAATGGTCAACGAGTTAGAGCTTGATTGATGAATGTGGGTAGATACTAGTGTCAATCATGTGCGAGGAAACACCCGAAAATTGAAGATTGTACGTGTCACAACGTCGGACTGTAGAGATTCGGCAAGCTACTGTAAGTGGGACGTTCTTGAGCAAGTTCCGTCATCTTTCAGGCTCATTTCTGATGATCCAAAGTTATAATTCTCCTGATGGGAGAAGGTGTGCTCCAATGACTTCAAACATGACACGTGTAGATAAGTGTGTCACAGATTCTTGCGAAAGAATTCTGATATCTCTATAGACAGCTTGTGGATCGTAATTTAGAGGCGACCCGGAGAATTTTTATCGTATTCCCCATGGAAACACGAAAAAGTTGGTTCATTGTAGCTTTACGTGCCTTCATGGAGAAGCCAGGGAACCGAATAAAACAGCGAAGAAAATGTTATTACAATGTGTCTATCCGCACCGTTTTTACGAAGGAACACGTGCAGTAGGGTGGGCACGGACTCCTGACACTGTGAAATTGTCACAAACACCCTCGGAATATCATCCCGATTTGTGGAAAACGCATCCAAATATGATGAAACCATCGGTGGAGCTTTCAGTATACTTTAATACTGACTCTCGTTGTTATATTTGAACTCCTCATTGCATAGAATCCTCATATTTGAACCATCGAGCTTGGTCAATACCAGCCTCCAGTCGTATCTCTTGATTTTTACTGCTGAGACACGTTTCGAGAACAAAAATGGGAAGGTCCAAAGATGTGTTCAAGTGCCTGCAACTCATCACGCGTTACAAGTATGAAAGATGCGAATTTGGGTGAACCGTGATCACATAATTGGTTTCGTTGAAACGAGAACAGAGTATCTGCTCAATCAGATCTGTTACCCATGGTGTCTGCAGGAATAATATTTGGTGTCCAATATAACTGAATGAGTTCATGCAAAATGGGTCCTGAGCGACATTTTGGTCAAATTCGAGATCGGATGATATTGCTCCTCAAAAAATGATGCTACATCACCTACATATGGAGAAAATGTGTTGCGGTCTGAATACGCTACTCAATTCAGGCAAAAAAGGGACTGAAGTACTGGATATGGGGCCTTTTTCGTATGAATCCGTATATATTTTTCTAAAAAAATGTTCTCCATACGCTATCTAGTCACTCACCTGAGCATCATCGCTACGATTTTTCACACTAGTAATATCCGAGAGGTTATTGATATTCGCGGTGAGTCCTACATACAATATATCGATACCTCCTGCGAAGAATAACACGTACGATAAACACCGGCGAAGAGTAACACTTGCGCGATATCCTCCGGCGAAGAGTATTATTTGGGCTTGTCACCGACGAAAAGTATCACAAAGCGCATACCACCGACGAAAACTATCACAAAGCGCCGTACCACCGACGAAAAGTATCACATAGCGCGTACCACCAACGAAGAGTATCACTTGGCGCTTGTTACCGACGAAAAGTAACACATAGAGCTCACAAGCGACGAATACTATCACCTCGCGCTGGCCACGTCAGACAGATGAGTTTTCCTTTTCCGGTTGGGTGTAGAAATCAACAAATTTGGGAAACCCAAAGAGATGCATTTACTAAAACTGTTTTATCCATATTTAGAGTAAGATTTTTAAATATTGAGATGCTTTCGGCAGATGGACAAAACATTTAGAAGTCATTCTTTTTATCATCACCAGGTTTTTGGTCGACGGTCAGGGATTCTTCTGAAACTTTAGGCACATCTTGAAGACGATAAAAGAAGGTGAGAAGCATAGTTTATAGGCCCCAAAGTTCATTCTCGCGGGCTTGATGCGCTATTTTCGTTTTTAAAATTTGCAAAAAAGTCGACTTTTTCATTTTTTAGTTGATTCTTTACAGATGTGAGACCAATTGAGAAATTTTTTTCAAGCACATACTCCGACGCAAGAAAGCTGAATTTCACGAAAAAAATACTTTCAAATCTGGAAAAGATCACCATAAACCTCAAAAAAATAGTTTTTTTGCATAAAAACGTTTTTTGGCCCTTCAACCTAATTTCATCTCAAATTCAATATTTTTATCAGATTCCTCGTCAAATTTCACGTCGAAAACCTTTCTTGAAAAGTTGGGCCTCGGATGGGATTGACCGCTACGATTACAACCTCAGAAACAGGGTCATAAAATAGTGCTGAATTACGTGGTTTTGGAGGGAGACTTATTCCACTGGACAACAAAACTGTGGGTCATGGATAGTGCATTGACTGGAGAATGACTTGTTTGTGTACAAGTTGAACATTTGGTCTCGTCGATCTTGAAGGACGGTGGGGAACTAAATGAATTCCCAAAATTTCATGATGGAAATTTTATTGCAACGTTTCGTCCACTAGGTTTTGTGGACCTCATCAGGCTTCAGGTTTCTGTTTCGACATATGTATAAAGATAGAAAATATGAAAATTTTTTACAAATGATGGATGTATAAATATTTAAGATGCGCAACTTACGTTATTCTTTAGATCGTCATGATATTTTGGACGATCTTGTAATAGAGCACAGACATAACGTCTAGCTCCTGTCAATACAAGTAAACAGAGTGAGTCATCGGTCTCATTTTTCACTCATATTTATATTAGCGCGATCGCAGTGTACAGTAGGTGACATATATATGAAAAGTAGTGCATGTGGGAGAGAGAAAGAGAGCGGGGGGTCAACGAGCTTTGTCAGCCGTTGCCCAAAACGGGTTATATACTTGACTGAGATTTTGAATATCGTCTTTTCTATTGATGCAATTCTCATCGAATTTTATATGGATCATTTCAGAAATCAACCGTTTTTTCCAATTTTTCTCTGTGTCTAAAATTTTGGTTTGATCCCAATGGAAATCATGTTTATCATTTAGTCTGTGAACAGAAACTACGGACTTTTTATCTTTGTTTGTAATATGATCTTTAATGCGTGTACCTAGTTGTCTTTTTGTCTCTCCCACATACGTTGCTGGGCAATCTTTACACTGAAATTTATAAACAACACCAGTTTCACTAAATTTATCTAGTTGGTCCTTACCTTATTTTACTATGGAGCTTAATGACTTGGAAACTTTTGGAAGAGTGTGAATATCGTTATGTTTGAACAGAGCATTACTTTTTTCGAATAAGCGTTCGTGGTATGGAATACAAATTTTGTTCTGGCCAGCATATAGAATTTGGTTGCAACGTATTCTTTCTGCTCTGTTCATGAGATCTTTTGAACGATGTAATCTGGTTTTTATACATTTGTCAGTGAAATCTTTAGGATAATCATTGTCAGAAAGGAGTTGTTTTACAATTGACAAGTTGGAGGAATGAAATTTTTTATGTGAAACTGACGAGGCTCTGTCGACTAAATTGAACACTATGTTCCTCTTTTGATTCATGGTATGATTGGATTTGAAATTCAAGATCCTGCCTGATGACGTTGGCTTTTGATACCAATTGGTGATGATTTTTTCATCCTCTCGGATCAGAGATATGTCAAGGAAATTGATGGTATTATTGTTTTCAATCTCATGTGTGAACTGTAAATGCTCATTATAGCTGTTGAAAACATTGAGGACTACATCTACCTGTTCTTTCTTCACACACATTAGAGTGTCATCGACATATCTATAATAGAATAGAGGAGTGCAATCGTGATCATTTTTCAATTTACGTAAACATGAAGTTTCCAAGTCATCCATAACAATGTGGGAGAGACAAAAAGACAACTAGGTACATGCATTAAAGATCATATTACAAACAAAGATAAAAAGTCCGTAGTTTCTGTTCACAGACTAAATGATAAACACGATTTCCATTGGGATCAAACCAAAATTTTAGACACAGAGAAAAATTGGAAAAAACGGTTGATTTCTGAAATGATCCATATAAAATTCGATGAGAATTGCATCAATAGAAAAGACGATATTCAAAATCTCAGTCAAGTATATAACCCGTTGTGGGCAACGGCTGACAAAGCTCGTTGACCCCCGCTCTCTTTCTCTCTCCCACATGCACTACTTTTCATATATATGTCACCTACTGTACACTGCGATCGCGCTAATTCAAATATGAGTGAAAAATGAGACCGATGACTCACTCTGTTTACTTGTATTGACAGGAGCTAGACGTTATGTCTGTGCTCTATTACAAGATTGTCCAAAATATCATGACGATCTAAAGAATAACGTAAGTTGCGCATCTTAAATATTTATACATCCATCATTTGTAAAAAATTTTCATATTTTCTATCTTTATACATATGTCGAAACAGAAACCTGAAGCCTGATGAGGTCCACAAAACCTAGTGGACGAAACGTTGCAATAAAATTTCCATCATGAAATTTTGGAAATTTATTTAGTTCCCCACCGTCCTTCAAGATCGACGAGACCAAATGTTCAACTTGTATATCAACCATCATAGACGAAAAAATCTACCAAAATCACTTATGACTTGTTTGTGTATTTTTTGACGTAGAAACCGAATCCGAAGCCAGTTTTGCACCTAGCCATCAGGAATTTTTTGGAATCGCAAAATACTGACCTTCTACAGAACTGCGTTTTCAGCGTTTTTTGCAGATTTCGTAGATACATGATTTTGATGGTGCAACATTGCAGTACCCGAACTATAATTTCTCACGTATTTTGACCTACTCAAATCGATGGCGGTACTCTAAGAAAGCTAGGATGCTTTTGAAACGATGGACAAGCTGATTTTGTGAATTGCTATCAGCAAAATTTGCCTGATTTTGCAATAAATCTCCGAATGCTCACGAAATCGACTAGGAAGATACTTTCATAACTCACGAGGGTGTATTTTTTTTTGTTCATATGTATACAATAAGGAAGAAATATTTACGATAGCCCAAACTAGACTAGGCCATCGTACATATTCCGCAACGAAGAAGGCATTTGAAGCATTATTTTAGGTGAGCTCAAGCCTCCTCATAATGAGTCGAATTCTGAGTTCCCTTGTCTAACGTATGTACCTTTTAGATCGTTCGAATGATCCCTTTCAATTACACCCAAATGGTGCATCTAACTCCGGATGTTTCGATCCAGTTGCTTTCGGAATGGAATTATTGAAGTGCCCCTATGAGCTTGGGATGGGAAACGATGTAAACATGATAGACAGGATCTTGATGATTTATCGAGGTTCACTTGATACTACCAAAGTATAGATCCTCGGAATTCTAGATATCGTGTCATCGTAACAAAACAGATCTACTTAGAAAACAGTTTCCGAGGGCCGTAGGGGAAAATACTCAGAATTCGACTCACTACGAGGAGGCTTGAGCCCTCTCCAGATAATGCTCAGAACGCGTCCTTCAGAATAGTACATCATATTCGTCCCATCTATTCTTGGGCTATTACAAATAACTCCCTCTCATCGTATACATAAGAACAAAGGAAATATGCCCTCGTGAGTTGTAAAAGAATCCTCCTGGTCGATTTCGTGATCATTCGGAGATTTATTGCAAAATCAGGCAAATTTTGCTGATAGCAACTCACAAAATCAGCTTGTTCATCGTTTTAAACGCATCTTAGCTTTCTTAGAGTACCGCCATCGATTTAAGCAGGTCAGAATACGTGAGAATTCATAGTTCGAGTACGCTCGAAGCCCGCTGCAACGTTGCGCCATCAAAATCATGTATCTACAAAATCTGCAAGGAACGCTGGAAACGCAGTTGTGTAGAAGCTCAGTATTAACTAGTAGCAGCAATACTATGCGTTCATTGTCTCAAATCGACAATAACTGATATGGAACAAATATATTATGAGTGAAGTATACACTTCCGTCGTATCTGTCATAGAAGAATATCAATTTTGAATGATAACTTGTATGAACACCGAGAATCAGGATCTATCCGTTATCTGGATAGAACGAACATGCGGATACGCATTCCATTTTATTAATCTGCGTGGCCATCTTTCGTCCGGAACCACTAGATTTTCCCCTAGATCGACTAATCTTACCTAAAAAAAACTAGAATTCTTCCCTGGAAGGGCTAACCTTAACTGAAATAATTCTAGGAACAGATTTTACCGGGAAAATCACTAGATTTTCTTATATTGGAACAAAAACTATATTCTTATGGAGAAGAGGCATCATTTTTTTCCAAAATGATGTTTTTTCAATGAAAATCATTAGATTTTTTCATGGGTTGACATAGCCCTTAATTGAAAAATTACGCGTATCGCAGAAAAACTACATTTTGGCTTTCTCTACAGAAGATTAATATATTAATATAGATTTCTATCCACTCTCATAGTCTACTGTCTACAGTTCGTCAGTGCGTCAGACCCCTCCTTTTGCATCAGAATTCACCAAATTCCCTTAAGCATCTGCGTATCGTACATAGATCTCGTCAGTGGACATTACTATGCAGTCAAACAGATGCAGGAAAGTGGTTTCATCACCTGCTCCGGTCGTGAGTCTTTTCTGTCCGAGTTAGTTTTGTCTTGTCAATGAAACGCGGGATTAGGAAGAATAGGGAGTTGGTGGGGTTGAGGAATTTTTTGTCATGATTTCATTCATTGAGAGGGAATGGAACTAACACACTAATTATTATGTATAAGTTATAAGATTTTTTTCATAAATTACTCATATCTAGCACCTCC
Organism: Eretmocerus hayati; assembly: GCA_029851415.1. Taxonomy (NCBI): domain Eukaryota; kingdom Metazoa; phylum Arthropoda; class Insecta; order Hymenoptera; family Aphelinidae; genus Eretmocerus; species Eretmocerus hayati. Next base: position 111,281,616 of record CM056743.1, read on the forward strand.
CAAGTTACTTATATCTTTTATAATATAATTGCGCCTTTGTTCTGCTGTATCTCCGTCTGCTTTTGCGGTTGCTCCTGCGGTGGTCGTCTTGAACGTTCACTGCACATTACATTTCACTTCTCACTTTGATTTTTCACTTTTCACTTGAACTTTCACTTACACTTACACGTTTACATACACTAACACTTTCCACGATTCACTGTAGATTGCTCTCCGATGTCCGGCTTCTATGGTTGTCCTTTGTTGATTTTTCATCCTCACCGCTTCCTCTGATGTAGGTAGTTGCTTAATGAAGATTGGCTGGAGCTGTCGTCTTCGGTATTATACTTACACTTGATGTATGATGATGATGGTGATGATGGTGACGATGTAATGATGATGATGATGAAAATTGATGCTTGCCTCACCCTCCTCAATAAAGATAAGTTTTTATCTCTAAATCGGCGATCATTGGCGGGATAAGTAGATAAAATGAATGGATGGTGGTGATGATGGAGTAATAATGGAGTGGATGGAAGAATAATGATGATGGCTATGATGATGTTGTCATGTAAGAACAGGATCTTGATTTACGCCTCACCCTCCTCCAGTGTTGTAAAATAATATTCAATTCATATAAGTATTGAAGAATATAATTCATGATTGAACGTTCACGCTAAACAAGTTTTCTTGTTGACTTAATACGAGATAAATCTATATTAACTATTATAAATCTATTTTTACTGGTGAACGATTGAAGGTTATGTCATGAGAGACGATGATTGATATGGTAAGATTGAATGATGAATCGATGAATGAATGATGGTGTTTATGATGTGGGTAAATGTAAGTTGAGTTTGAAAGAAAGATGGTGAATTGTTAATGTATGTAATGTGTGTAAAGGTGATGTGTAAGATAAATCTAAGATTGTGGTCTTATTCACGGTTTCTTTACCATTACTCTCTGCGTTTCACAGGGTGGAGACTGTCTCATGAGTCAACCGCTTACGTGCTAACTGTTGATTGATAAGCCCGCATCATAATGGTTAGAAGTTTTGGAAGCGTTATATATTGGTTGTCGAAGAATTCGATTGGACTATATGCTACTTATTTTGAAATTCAGACTATTATATATGTAATTAGTTTTTATAGTTTTTTTGGTCGTTAATAGCTTATCTTATGGTTTATTTATATGGGAAATAGCTGCATTTCTTAGTGATGAATCATTGGGTATTGATATAATACTCATGTCATTATTGAAAAACTTCCGGGTGAACTACATTTTTGGTCGTATATACAGGCACTCTATTTTTTTTAACTTTTTGTTAGAAGCTGCTGAATCTGTGATCTCAAATTGCGCATCTCTGCCTAATAAAATTTTAAGACCAATTACTAGATGTGACACGCAATAATGCGACGTACAGTTGTCCATGGGAAAAAACTGGATTTGGTAGATAAACGCCTACCTTGTGAAATGATTGTCCCTGCGATTTATTTATTGTAAGGGCAAACCCTAACCTCATAGGGAATTGACGACGAACCATTTCATATGGCACATCATCATCTGAAGGCGTGAGATCAATTTTTGGAAGAAACACTCTTTGTCCTTTTCTACGGCCAGAGATTATTTCTGTGTAGAGCATATATTTCTTCATCTCTAATATTATCAATCTAGTGCCGTTACATAGACCACCTTGCTTATTCATATTTTGGAGCACAATTACGATGCGGCAAACTTTGAGTTTCAATTTGAATGGTGGTAAGCCATTTGGTGTTAGAGAATTAAAATATCCAATTGGAACAGTTTCTGAAAAACCTCGATTGGTTTTGATTGAGGGATCTAAACTGAGTTCACCATCATCTTCTAATACTTCTTCAGTTGGTGTGATAGGTTTTTTAGGATTTTCTTTTGTTTCTTCGTTAAAGTCGATTGCATTGTATTCTACAGGAGTTCCAATAACCATTCCAACGATTTGATTGTTTAATTCTAACACATCTCTATTAGTCGGGGCTGAAATCACATGATGTCGAGTTTCATCAATCAAGGGGTTCATGTCAGTTGTAAAAATTCCTTTGACAATGTCATCATTGATAATATAATGTTGTGGTATTATCCGAACATCCTGTTCGATTCCTTTATTATTACGGTTTTTATCTTCTCCAATATCCAGCAACCAACTTTTGAATATTCCGTCTGATTGATTCACACGGACGTTATCTTTCAACGTGTAACTACGGAATGATTTCTACAAAGAAGAATTTTCCACACATAATTCCAATACTTGTGTTCGCGTACCACGTTTTACAACTGGTAGCGTTTGACGGAAGTCGCCAGATGTAATGACTATAAGTCCTCCAAAGGGTATCTGAACATTGTGTAAATCTCTTAAAAATCTATCGATAGCCTCTAGCGCGTATTTTGGTGCCATGGAGATTTCATCCCAAATAATTACTTGAACTGTTTTTAAATATTGTGCGTATGTAGAATGAATAGGTATATTACAAACGGTAGTTTTATTTATATTCAGTGGAAGTTTACATCGGGAATGAACTGTTTTTCCACCAATTAATGAATCAGCGGCAACGCTTGACCACGCAATGGGTAATACTTACACGTCGTTTTTCAAACAAGATTTTATGATATAATTCAGCAAATAACTTTTACCGCTGCCACCAGGTCCATCTATATATGATGAACGGGAGTCGTTTATATTTGGATCATCAATACATTGTTTGATAGAAGAAAATATCACTTCCTGGGCAAGATATAACTTATTATCTGCACAATTTACAAATTCTTCTAAACTGATTCTTGACTATTCAGTAGGTATATCGTAAATAGACGAAATCTGTCGTAATTCGAAGTCTTTAAGAGTTAATCCATGACTCATTAATATTTTTTCGATGGAGAGTAATGCCTGTTTTTCAGCAACTTCTTCATTAATTTTTGGATTTAGGAAAGCTTTGCGATATTTATTATACATTTCTAAAGCATTTATAGGTTGATGATAAGCCAAAATTAATCCATATAATTCACAGAGACTAGAAGGAAACTGAAAGGAAGAAGTTTCTTCTAAAAATTTATCCCATTTTTCATCAGTCTGTACTAGATCTGCAGCTACAGCAGCTTTTTTATACAAAGGATAGATTCGACCTTCAATAGTGCGTAAATCATCGGATGATGTAGCTCCACGTACATGAAAGAGTAACATACGTAAATAAAACCTTTCCTGTTCTTTCGGTGAAACAAAGTACACCCTGCTAATAACGGGTTTAGTGGGACATTTGCTTGGTCCCCATGATTTTTTCGTTTCATTCCAAATATAATGTAACGGGATTTCTGGATATAGAAATTGTCTAGCATGTGGATCGATTTTATTTAAATGTAACCACGCAGTTCAAGTTGTACTCCAATTTTCTGACAAGGCTATTTCTTCTTCGCCTTGTTTGAAAAACACGTTTTGATAATTTTCTGAATGCATTGCTAATCGTTTGACTGAATGAGACATTTTATGTAGTGGAAGTTCTTAAATTCTATGAGCAGCTTCGGGTGGGCACATGGATCTCGCAGCTGAAAACTCAGATACTTCGTTATGTATCAGTATACTCTGTTCCTGTTTTTTGTTGGAATCTCCACTACCATTATCAGTCACAATTTTAACGGTAGCGCTATCAGGACCTTTGTATAGATATTTGTAGATATATTTGATCCAATCTATATTCGTGCATATTTCCAAATTTATATGAGTCCGATAATGTAATAGTAAATAAGGGTTGTATGGAACTACCATCCTATTGTCAGCCACTACTCCAGATTTATAAACGATTGTTCCACCATTAACACGGCGTTTGTATTCAGGATATTTATTTTTCACAAGTTTAGTTATGTCATTGAATCTTTTTAGATATTTCTATTTGCAAGGATTAGTATTTGAATCCATACAAGGAGAATTGGGATTCATATCTCCACAGGGACCATGGATCATGAATTGTTTGACTATTCCTCGTAGTTCAGGAAACAACAGTCCATCTGGTATCTCTGCACTGATAACGTAATCGATATCAAATACCGTTCTCAATTTGAATAAAGTATGAAGATATAATAAAGAATGCACGTGGGGCAATCCGTGTTTCTGAAATTCTATTACCATTATAGACCCAATTATTCCGCCAAAAATCTGACGAGTAAAAAGATCTATTCCCAATTGAGCGAGTTTAAGCGCAAATACTCGGCAAATAATGTCTGGTCGATCAAATGTTGTTTTCCCTGGCGAGAGACAAGCTAATATTTCTGGCCATTTGGGGTCACAAGTCATAGTTAAAAACAAGTCAGGTTTGCCTAATTCACGCATCATTGCCATTGCATCCATATAGTTTTGTTGTTGGTAACGAGGACCACCTCTAAAAGAAGAAGGTAATATGATGATTTTTCCCACTTTTCAACCACCTTCTCGAGCTTGGTTCATGAGAGAATCTAACACTCCTTGATAAGCAGCTGCCCTCAATTCTTTTCGATGAGTTACTATAAAATTTAAACGTATAGTCTCGATTTGTGTGAAAGTATCAACAATATATTTTTGCGATAATTTTTGCATATTTATTCGTGGATTAAATCCACTTCGTATTGATAACTTGTAAGTATAGAGTTGCAAAGTACGAACAATCTCCTCATAACTAAGGTTGTCACTACGCATATTCATACACCAAGCAGGTGTACCAAAGGGAAACATTATTGGATACACTAAGGAATCTATGAGAGTACTCGTAGGGTATATGGGCAAATCTCAGGAACTATGCGATTTCGACTTTGAAATTTAGAGAATTTCCAGAATGGCTGTACACCTCCCATGAACTTTTGTTTGGTCCAAGTAATGCTCAAACAATGATGGAATACTTGCGTGAATCACTTTGGAGCTCCGCCGTGGATTTATGAGGGATTAGAAGATTTCCCCATGTATTTGGGTGGGAGCCTCACATTTCCGTAATCCTAATTGGCTCATGTGTATGTGAATACATGGCATCCTCGGTGTTGGAATAGAGGGAAAAAGATACGTTTAATATTTCACAGTGTCATCTGAAGGTCTGTGGTACAAAATGAAAATGTGCTTCAGCCGCTAAAATGCTCATTTTCGTCATTTGTCAATCCTCACAAGCCTCGCATCACGATCGAGATGAGTCTGTAGTAGGGGCGATTCTCATAATCATTTTTTGAGGTACAAATATTAGTTTACACGTGGTTTCAGTCCCAACGGAAACGAAATTTTCGTGTGCTACATGAAAAACGATTTTTCTGACCTCATTTACGCAAAATTAAAATTTCTCATTTTAAGCCGCATCGTCGTGCGGAATCGAGCGCACTATCGTTCTTGGGCTAAATTTGTAGGTTTTTGGATGTAGAATAAGATATCGTTTTTACAGATACGAAATATTCACCGCCCGAGTGCTGCATCCATTAGAAGAGCGATACAGGAAAAAAAGTGAAATCGGAGTTCGCTCCAACGAATCATCGCCACTCTAACGCATTCATAGGCACAGCCTCGGGAGAAAATTATATGTTTCTATATATTATAATCCATCACATATCCTATTTTCAGACCGATCGGTGAACTGCCCCGCCTGTGGCGAGCTAAGGCGTGAGAGAATTATGACCCTGTTCGGTCGAAAATTGCAAATTTGTCACGAAGAAGTGTTTCCCAGTACCTTTCTATAGCAAATAATAGACTTCTGAATGATGCAGAACTGTTGAAAATGAGTGGATATTCAAAATGATCTAATGCGAGCCGCGGAAAAATTGCGATTGTTCTCCTGACAACGTGAAAATAGGCCTGTTCGGCCAAACCGCATACTTTGTGAGATTTGCCCATATACGTTGAGGTTTTTCAACACGCGAGTAAATACAAAAACCGCGCAAATCTTATAATTGTCCATTATCATCACCCACATATACAACTTGTTACAGAATTAGTGTATATCCCGGAAAAGGTATGTAGCGCGGAGTTTGTAATGTCGATTGGTAGGTTCGAAATAGTTTGTAACAATTTTCTGAGTTTGTAACTCTCGCGGAAAAAACGAGATTTTTCAGCGTCGCGGGAGTAATGTTTAGAGTGTAATGCTTAACGCTTAATCGTTACACCAAATCATTACATTGTGTATTCTGCTAGGTTACCGTTTGAGGTATTTGCAAGCTACCCTATTGTTGATTGATGATGATAATGATTCTACGTGAGAGGCTGAGGCACGGTAATCATTAAAAAATGCAGTGTACTGTGCTTGGCTGTGCCCGGTGAGTGCTGTGTCGCGGCAGTGGCGGCGGCGGCAGGAGGTGGCATCATTTAAATTAATGTAATTTTTTCGCTGAGACAACCTTGCAGTGTTGTTGTTGGTGCTGTTTGTGATTGTGTGTCTGGGTGGGGGCGGTGCGGGATCAAAAGTGCAGTCGAAATGTTTACGGCGTGATCAAGCACGCCTCAATTGCCGACGAGCAGAAATTAAGCCGCTGCCTTGGCCGATGCAGCAGACGGCCAACATGCCGCGTGGTAGCAGAAACGCCGGCCACGCGATGCGTTTCTAGCAGCCTCTCGTTGTTGCCGTTAGTTTGTGACGCAGATTTAGTGAGTGAATGTGAGCGTGGCGGGTCAGTGCGACGAAAGCATGAACCGCGGCCATCGTGTGCGAGCAGCATGATACCATGATTTTTGAAGTCAAAGTGATGTTCATGTTGCTAGTCGCCACGTGTGTATCGGTCTGTTTGTTTTCCGTAAGCCTTTTTACAGGTTTGCGATGCATGGAGATCACAATTGTGGTGGCTGGTTGAAGGCTGAAAAGTGAGTCTCGCTCCATATCGGAATTCTTTTGTGTTTTGCGATTAGATAATAATGTGTGTCGCGTGAAAAAGAACAGAGGCGGCGTGTCTGCGGAATTTTGTCGGCTGCTATCGAACATCACTTGCATTCTCGTTGGAGTCGCTGCGCCTCAGTTGCATCATTGAATGATTGCATAGATGGCATTATCAGTAATAGTGTAGAATAGTTCTTACATAGAGGGAACCTACAGACTTATCTGTGAGTGCAATGTTAAAATCCCGTGCAATGCGCATGCGTTGTCTAAATTGTGGAATCGCCTTGATGCAACGTGTGTATCAGGCCGTCGGTTGCTGTGGCGTCGTGAATATGAAGGCAGCATTCTTGGTGTTGATCGGCTTATTTGCAGTCAGACGAGAGACTTTCATTCTGACTACATTAGAAAAAAAATGATCACATCTTCTGTGGTGTGCGCTTCACTCTCGAGTCAGCCTGTTGCGCTAATCAGAGGCAACTGATGAGCATCAGTTGTGCTTCTTCTTTATCAACGAGTGTAACGTGATTCTTTATCGGGAATCGACATTCGGCCTGTAAATTGGCCGGTTTAATTGATTCAATGATCAGTTTCATCTGAAATCTAACGGTAAGTAATGCCGATTGCGAGCAGTGTCACTATCGAGTCGTTATGAAATTTGGCCACTTTATTCAATTTGAGCACAGTCTAGCTGTGGCAAGCTTCACTTTTTAATAGCTTTATTCATTGAAGCTGATGTTGTGATCTCTCTCGCGTGAGTGCGAGAGATCAGCGTTGTCGAGACGGGTAAATGCAGTCGATACTCGCGTGAGCATCGAGTTTCATATCAAGACTCACAGTTTCTCGTGCGAGTTCAGTTGGAAATGCTCACGTCAACAAGAAATTTTCTACTTTTCGTTACTATCTCGAACACGAGCTTTGCGCACGCTGAGGTCAGAATTTCTTAGAGTCAGAATTTTTCCCTGCAAATAACGTTGAGATGACCCGCGTGCGCGGGCAATTCATATCCCATAGAAATTCGCAGCTCGCGTACGCTGAATTTGGATAGCGTCTTGTGCGCGATCGTCATCTCATCTTCTTTAGCCTCGCGTACGCGAATATGTATCCCGCTCGCGCGAGGATAACCATTTGATGCGGAGGATTCCTTGTCTGATTCGCGTACGCGAACGTAATGTTGACTCGCGTGCGCGAACATCTCATATTCTCAAGAATTTCGGAGCTCGCATACGCTAAGTTTGGGAAACATCGTGTGTGCGATCGGCATCTTCTTGTCTTCTGTCTCGCGTTCGCGAATATTCATGTGGAAATTTGATGGCGATCCATGGCATCACACGGGTATTCTCGTGCGAGAGAATGAAGAGAAGAAAAAAAATTCTCGTGCGAGTGAGATACATAAGATTTATCCGATTATGCTGGTCGGAGTGCTCCGATTCTCGAATCTCTCTTTCTAATGCCAATGAGAGAGAGAGAGGTCCGAGAGTTCGGAGCGCTCCGACTGGTCCGAACCAGCATATTCGAATAAACCTATATTCGCGCACGCGAGGCTGAGGAAAAGAAGATACCGATCGCGCACGAGATGTTATTCAAACTGAGCGTACGCGAGCTCCAAATTGCTTGGAATTATGAGTCGCTCGCGCCCGCGTACCAGCTTCACATTTGCGTACGCGAGTCTCGGCTTGCTCGCGCGCGCGAGGCATCTTTACGTTTACGTACGCGAATCAACTAAGATGTCTATCGCATCACATGGGTGTTCTCGTGCAAGTGAGATACATATTCGCGTACGCGAGGCTGAGAAAGAGAAGATGCAGATCGCGCACGAGATGTTATGAAAACTCAGCGTACGCGAGATCCGAGTCAGTCGCGCACGCGAGTCAGCTATACATTCGCGTACGCGAATCTCGGCTTGCTCGCGCACGCGAGGCATCTTTACGTTTACGTACGCGAATCAACTGAGATGTCTATCGCATCACATGTTCATTCCGTCCGAGTGAGATACATATTCGCGTACGCAAGGCTGAGGAGGAGAAGTTGCCGATCGCGTACAAGATGTTATGAAAACTCAGCGTACGCGAGATCCGAGTCGCTCGCGCACGCGAGACAGCTTTTAATTCGCGTACGCGGGTCTCGGCTCGCTCGCGTACGCGAGGCATCTTCACCTTTGGGTACGTGAATCAACTGAGATGTCTATCGCATCACATGGGTATTCTCGTGCAAGTGAGATACATATTCGCGTACGCGATGCTGAGAAGGAGAAGATGCCGATCGCGCACAAGATCTTATCCGAACTCAGCGTACGCGAGATCCGAGTCGCTCACGAGAGTCTCGGCCTGCTCACGCACGCGAGGCATCTTTACGTTTACGTACCGTCAAATTGGGTAATTTTGGTACGTTTTCGGTGCTTTTCATTTTGTTTGGCTCCGCATTCCAAAATACATTGACAAAATCCAAATTAATCAGTATAAATCGAAAGCTTACAGTCTCAGCTTTCGATTGATGGGCTACAAAGTTCAATTTGATGCGTCTAAACTGGAGCTATTAGCAGTTTTGTAAGTGTACCAAAGTTAGACCCCGATGGGGCAACTTTGGTACACTTACAGAATATCTCAATTTTGCCCACCACCATGCGAGAGAATTAATTTTAATCGTTCAGACGTCTCATTCTAAGCCTTTTGAAACATTTTAAAACCTCATAGACCATCACTCGACTCAAGATCAGTTGAAGAGAAACTGTCATAGGAAGAGGTTCTGAGATGTCTATCGCATCACATGGGTATTCCGTCCGAGTGAAATACATATTCGCGTACGCTAGGCTGAGGAGGGAAGTTGCCGATCACGCACAAGATGTAATCCAAACTCAGCGTACGCGAGATCCGAGACGCTCGCGCACGCGAGTCAGCTTTCCATCCGCGTACGCGGGTCTCGGCTAGCTCGCGCACGCGAGGCATCTTTACGTTTACGTACGTGAATCAAGTGAGATGTCTATCGCATCACATGGGTATTCTCGTGCGAGTGAGATACATATTCGCGTACGCGAGGCTGAGAAAGAGAAGATGCCGATCGCGCACGAGATGTTATGAAAACTCAGCGTACGCGAGATCCGAGTCACTCGCGCACGCGAGTCAGCTTTACATTCGCGTACGCGAATCTCGGCTTGCTCGCGCACGCGAGGCATCTTTACGTTTACGTACGCGAATCAACTGAGATGTCTATCGCATCACATGTTCATTCCGTCCGAGTGAGATACATATTCGCGTACGCAAGGCTGAGGAGGAGAAGTTGCCGATCGCGTACAAGATGTTATGAAAACTCAGCGTACGCGAGATCCGAGTCGCTCGCGCACGCGAGACAGCTTTCAATTCGCGTCCGCGGGTCTCGGCTCGCTCGCGCACGCGAGGCATCTTCACCTTTGGGTACGTGAATCAACTGAGATGTCTATCGCATCACATGGGTATTCTCGTGCAAGTGAGATACATATTCGCGTACGCGAGGCTGAGAAGGAGAAGATGCCAATCGAACACAAGATGTTTCCCAAACTTAGCGTACGCGAGCTCCGAGAATATGAGCCGCTCGCGCACGCGAGTCAACTTTACATTCGCGTACGCGAATCAGATAAGAAATCCTCCGCATCAAATGGTTATCCTCGCGCGAGTGCGATACAAATTCGCGTACGCGAGGCTAAAGAAGAGGAGATGCCGATCGTGCACAAGAGGCTATCCAAATTCAGCGTACATCAAGGCAATTCCTCAATTTTGACAACGCGTGCACAACACACGGGATTTTAACAGGGCATTCACAAATAAGTCTGGAGGTTCCCTTACTTAAGAACTATTCTACACTATTACTCATAATACCATCTATGGAATCATTCAATGATGCCACTGAGGCGCAGTGACTCCGACGAGAATGCAAGTGATATTCGATAGCAGCCAACAAAATTCCGCAGACACGCCACCTTTGTTTTTTCTTACGCGACACACATTATTATCTAATCGCAAAACACAAAAGGATTTCGATATAGAGCGAGACTCACTTTTCAGCCTCCAACCGGCCACCACAATTGTAATCTCCATGCATAGCAGACCTGTAAAAAGGCTTACGAAAAACAAAGAGACCGACATACACGTGGTGACTAGCAACATGAACATCACTTTGACTTCAAAAATCATGGTATCATGCTGCTCGCACACGATGATCGCGGTTCACGCTTTTGTCGCACTGAAAGCATGACCCGCCACGCTCACACTCCCCCACTAAATCTGCACTACAAACTATCGGCAACAACGAGAGACTGCTAAAAACGCATCGCGTGGCCAGCGTTTCTGCTACCACGCGGCATGTTGGCCGTCTGCTGCATCGGCCAAGGCAGTGGCTTAATTTCTGCTCGTCGGCAATTGAGGCGTGCTTGATCACGCCGTAAACATTTCGACTGCACTTTTGGCCCCGCACCGCCCCCGCCCAGACACACAATCACAAACAGCACCAACAACAACACTGCAAGGTTGTCTCAGCGAAAAAAATTACATTAATTCAAATGATGCCACCTCCTGCCGCCGCCGCCACTGCCGCGACACAGCACTCACCGGGCACAGCCAAGCACAGTACACTGCATTTTTTAATGATTACCGTGCCTCAGCCTCTCACGTAGAATCATTATCATCATCAATCAACAATAGGGTAGCTTGCAAATACCTCAAACGGTAACCTAGCAGAATACACAATGTAATGATTTGGTCTAACGATTAAGCGTTAAGCATTACACTCTAAACATTACTCCCGCGACGCTGAAAAATCTCGTTTTTTCTGCGAGAGTTACAAACTCAGAAAATTGTTACAAACTATTTCGAACCTACCAATCGACATTACAAACTCCGCGCTACATACCTTTTCCGGGATATACACTAATTCTGTAACAAGTTGTATAGCGCAGACCTTATCTTTCACTTCTAGTGGTATTTTTGTATTTGTATTCTGGACGAGAACCATGGATACATTTTCAGGAATTCGTTTTTCAGATTCAGCTTTTCGCTGTTCCAAACAATCTACTTCATACATAGGCTTGATACTTTCTAAGAGTGTATCTAATTCCGTCAGCAATTCTTTCATTTCAATTTGGTCTGTAATTTGAGGAGCTTTTATTTCGTTTGCTAAATCCGAATCAAGTATATGAAGTTGCGCATAACGAGGATTTACACCTTCGTTATCATGAAGAGCGTATGAATTGAGATAAGTTTGACCACTAATTCGATAAACAGGGGGACCTTTATTTTTCACAGGAGCGGAGGTTGCACCAAAACTTGCAAAAGCTAACTGATTATTGATTAATCTAATGTGTTTCATGAACAGCTGGGAATATTTAGATGTTCCGTTCAATAGTTTATTTAGAATTTGCGGTAATTCATGATCAGGTGCAAATTTCAAATTGCTTTTACGACAACACGTAGTAAATAATTTATCTGAGGGTCGTTCTAACTCAGAATGACGAGCTCCGCAGAACTCACATGAAGATTCCATCCGTCCAATATCATTAGGAACAATTTTTTTTCCATTAAATTTCGTATTAGCAATACACCCAATTCTTGAATCAAGTAATCCACTCTTTGAATTTTTTTCTAAATTAGTAACACACGTGTTGTAGTAGTCTCTTTGCTCGATAAAGAGATCTAATTTCTTATCGATTTCTTTTTCTCATGAAGTTTCCAGTTCAATTTTGAATGCAGAGTGATGAATGTTATTAGTAGTGTCATTAACATTGTTGTTAGTGAGGGAGTCCTTAGATTTTCTATATAACGCATTATTCCGTTTTGAAGATTTCACTCTTGCACGTTTCAATATTTTTTTCTTCGCCTCAACAGCTCTTTCATTCATAATTTGTATGAACTCTCCATTCATATCAATGTTATTGCTATTATCAAGAATAATTCTTTCTTCATATTGACGTTTTTCGAGTTTATATCCTTTGGACCTCGATTTCCAATCTTGGATATGTTGTAAAAGCTTAGGCCGTTTAGATGCGATTTAAACAGGATCGTCATACGACTTAAGTTTCCTTGAAACTGAAGTAGTTACAAATTTTGGTGGATTTGTTGTTAGAAAAGTAGAACGTGTATCCATGGACATTTCATTAGAATTGGAAGTATTCGAATCGATTTCATCCATACTGTGAATATTAGAATCAGAACTTGTTCTTCTATATACATCCAAATTTATAATATCGCGCTGCAAAAATTGCCTATGATGTTGAATTTCATCATTTCCCATAATGAATTCTTCTGTTTGTAAAAATGTAGTAGAAATTGGGAACATCTGGACAGTGTCAGAAACACACATATTTATGACGTGTTCTCTCATTAAATTTTCCGAAAACTCGTATGTACAAGGACACATATGTAATAATCTACATATCGTATACACATATCCAGTGTCCATTTTCTCTGTCCCCACAAAATAGAATTTGTACAAACTCACCAAATCTTGGCTCGATGAAGTGAGGCAAATTTTTCGATAACGGGCTTTGCATGTGTAATTCAGGAGCCATTTGTAAAAATCGTTCTATATGCGTGTCGTGTAATTGTCCATCAGCATCTTGTTCATGATGAGACAATGTGTCAAAAAAATTTTTGACGATTCAGTAGATACATCCGTCTAGAATTTTATCATGAATGTACCAATATAAAATTATGATTAATCGAGATCATATATCAGGGTGTCTACCGTGGTCATATTAGATACTTTGTACCTTGGATTTTCAATCGATGTTACTCGGAATTTCAACACTGTTTAGAAAAGTACAGATAGTATATGTGAATATTCAACAAACTGGTTGGAATGTTGGTAAAAAGTTAACCAATTGCTTAAATTGAACTTTTATTTTTCAAGTGTACACAAATTTTTGTTTTGTAACGTATATGATTTGTAATTTTTACTGAATAAAAAATATGTGATGATTGTCACATTTTTTTCAAATTCGATTTTGGTAGACACCCTGGTCATTGGAATGGTATTTATTGACATACCTCAGTTATATTTGTATCAATGATAAATACTGTCGTTTCAAATCGCATAGATAATTGTCACATACGGCTTCAGAATCATGTATTCATCGCATTATTCATTTGTCTTTAATGTTGTCGATCTATCTGTTGGAAAAGGTGGATTGAACAAACAAAATCTTTAGAGAATGATTAAGAATTTGCCAAGAATGTGTAAAAAGCGTATATTTTGGGATAAGTTAAAAAATCGGGAAAGTAAATTATGTTCTTGGAAATCGCAATTGCGGATTCCCATGAACGCTGGAGTCATGAAAACTCAGTTTCCCGCGTAACCGTGATTATAAATCTCCATAATGTACCATTTGTTTGAAAAAAAATCGTATTGTATACATCATGTACACTGAATTCGGTATAGTTACAGTTGAAGATTTTTTTTAAAAATTTACACCATTGATTTTGCATCATAACACAGGTATTAGGTGTGAAAAAACAGCAAGCGGTGAAGTTATTATGTAGTTTGTCGAATCTAACCTTCATACTTGTTGTCTTACGAATTTACTCTGTCCCCGTTATTTTATAGACGAGTAGTAGATTTTATTTTGATAGCTATACTATTTTTGTGAAATTACCCAAAAATTGTATACATATCAAAACAAGCGATAGTTCCTTATGAAATCGTGTCATACACGTGCTTATTTTACCGATCGCACTTCGATGAACTTCTTAAATAGACCATGTGCTGTGTTCCAACATTCTGTGTACTTGATATTAGTCATGAAATCTATAAACTGATAGTTCTGCGATTTATGAGCAAATACTAACTCATTGAAATAGCTTCTACAAATATACCACGCATTGATTATGTCGCAATACTTGAAAAGCAAATTACGTTCCTCAAAAAATCCGGCTTTCATAGCACAATGCGTTTGTGAGATATGCGAGTCATTCATTGAAAATTCATTGTTAGTGTTTGGAAACAATTGTCAATGAATATACTCGGCGTTTAAAACATTCATTTAAAAATGTATATGTTGTCAGTAACATAGTTTTTTTCTTTACCCTCGATGGAACAAGGTCGTATAAATCCACAATGCGTTGGTGGCGCTGTTATAGTTTCGTCAGCTGGCTCCTTTGTGTACAGCAGAAGATGTGGCTAATGCACATGGTTTCTTGTATACATTAGTTTTGTATTTTCCAACAATTTTCGTAATTGATTGGTGACATTGACATCGTTTGATTGCGTTTATATAGAAATACCAAGTAAGTGCAAAAAAATATTACTAACGAGATTTTGTCCCAAATGGATTAACTTATGGATTTGTTCATGTTGATAATACCTGCAGTCTGTGAGCATAGTTTTTGACCCAGTAGAATATGAGAAATTATGTCATTTTCATGATGAAAGTATTAATGAAATATTCTATTTCTCCCATTTCATGTAGCTATGGCAAGACACGATTCTAAGCGACCACTCCAACAACTTGTACCAGAATCGAAAAAGTTCAAAGCGACTGATACATCAGAAGTTGTATTAGATGACAACATCTTAGACTCTTGGAACTGTGAACTCGAAAACCGAGATAGCTTCATGAAAGGTGAGTCATGTAAGATGATAATTTTCATGTTCGAATATGTCATAACGATTCATTTGATGATTTGCAGAGCAACTATTCAATCAGCGTATAGATGGTAAGAATCGCTTTCAAGATCTACAAAGTTTTACTAAAAATTCTGGAAGAGCATCTTTTTGAACAACTATGAACGTTATGAATACAGAAAGCTCTAGACGTGAAAGAAGTATGCAATATTTAATGAAAAGTGGAAGAGATGTATCTGAAGAAAGATTATTTGAAGTAGATTAAAAAGTACTTATAGATTCATTGTATACTTCACAACTGAATACATTGCAACTGTCGTTAATTTTGTGAAATTGTTGAGCTTATTATTAATGATTACTGCCCATTCGAAAAATGATGATTATACCAAACTGTTCAAGTGTCTCGCTGGGTACAAGATTAATATGTCATGACCATTTTTAGAAACATTATGAAATGAGAATAATAACATGTCCAGAGATTTTCGTGATGGACAAGTTTTCACGACCCCTTTCGACGTACTGGTGAACGAAATGTCGATATTTCAATTTGGCATTTTGATGAGAGTAGTAGCTGAGTAACCGGAAATAACCGGTTATATAAGCATTGTAGGCTGGAGCGTTGTTTCTGTTTCCCCATGCGGACATCGTTCTCGTCATCACATGCTGAAAACTTGTGTGTTTGAAAAAAGATAGCTACAGTAATCTGTGTAAAATTTTTTGAGATGAATACTGATCAAGAATCTCCCGAGAAATTACATCAAAAGTTTCTAATATCATCTTCCGAATATATTCTGTGGGTACACATATCAAAACAATTTCCTTCCTAACCTGCAAAAAATTTTGTAGATTTTGAAAAACAAAATCAGCATGCTCATATTTGGAAAATCCATTGTAGATCCGACTCAGATGATACACCCATTGATTATGAGTCTACGTATTTTGAATTGGACGAGGAACAAGAACGACAGAGTATGTTGAAAAGTTCAGAGACGATGAAGCAATGTTCTGTTATTGACTTCTCTTTGTTGAGACATACAGGAAGTAATGAAGAAGATACCAATAATACACATCAAAATGAACAGGAGCTTGCTTTTAGAATGCCTCCAATAGAAGATTATAAGTCTGCAATCGAACTAAGCTTTGATATGTTAGATTCTTTCCTTCACAGGTAATACTTTTCATTTACAACGTTTTTTTTTGTGTTGCCATATAAATTCAAAGCTTCTACAATAATCTCATGTTTCTGAAAAGTTTTAATGATATATCATTACCTAATTGCATGTAATGATTTATTTATACAGTTTGCACATCAAAGCAAAACTGACTCACAAAAGTCAAATGAAATTTCCGGATTTATTCAATGAGGAGCAATATTGCATTTGTACATTATTAGATTCATCTGGAGTAATGAAATTGGTCATAAGAGACAATTTATGCACTGCACTGTATGGAAACTTGGAGGTATGTATGCTTTTCATAACCAATAGTTAATCTTTGGAATATTGTATAGATTATATCTACTTTAACAGGAAGGAGACGTTCATGAATTTGAAAATGTAGCTATCATCAAAGATGTGAAGTATGATAACGTTTACGAACTGAAAGTAAATAACTTGTCTTAGATCAATCAAATTTATGATC
Organism: Eretmocerus hayati; assembly: GCA_029851415.1. Classification (NCBI taxonomy): domain Eukaryota; kingdom Metazoa; phylum Arthropoda; class Insecta; order Hymenoptera; family Aphelinidae; genus Eretmocerus; species Eretmocerus hayati. Next base: position 111,298,655 of record CM056743.1, read on the forward strand.
CCAATCTTCGTAAGAGAAAAGAACCAGCTGAACTATCAAATATACAAGAAATTCAAGAAAAAGATGTAGGACAAAGAATTGGTAAGTATTGCCCCAATATATTGATATATATTTCAGAATTTTGAAATAACAAGGATACTCCTCAATAGATGTTATTGGTACCATAAAGAAAATTGGTTGCTTGCATCAACTAAACATCCAAGGAAAATTTGTCACCATAAGAAAAGTTATTATCTCAGATTACACGGAAAGACATGTAAGTTAAATTGTGGTTCACTTTCTTTATACAATACAAATTATTACCAACTCCAAATTTTTCCAGATCACAGCTATTTCCCTTGGCACTTCTGGAAAAATGTTGTCACCTACTTACGTAAACCAAACAGTTACTATCAAAAAAGCAGAAATCATAAAAAGTGATGTTGGAAAGAATATTGCTGTTGATGAATTTGCTTCCGTTCATTTCTCAGCATTCTGTATTGATGAAAGCGAGATGCCTTGAATTCCAGTCATGTTGTTTTACTATATACACAATAAAAAAAGTTTCGAAAAACTTAAAGCAACTGGTTGAAGTTTTTCGGAAAATGTTTTTACAGTGAAATAATATTTTGTAAGCGCAAGTTCTAGTAGTTAGTCTCAAAGATAAAGTAACTATCGAAAAGCTGCTAATGTTATTTTGAAATGTACTTATATTTATTTTGAAAAAGTTTCTCACTTTGTCATAAGAATTTTTTGTTGTTTCATTTACATTTAATACTTTGTGAAGTTCTCATTCAAATTGCTTAAATATCAATTTTGAATAGAGAGAAATTTGTATATTTTGTCTACAAGAATTCTTAATCTTTAAGCTATTAAAGGTTGAATGTAGTTTGAATATTGTTCAGAAGTAGAATGTTATACAATATCTTTATTATTATGAAAAAATTTGAAGAAAATGAAATAAATAAATGAAGATTATTTAGAAATCTTTTGTATGCTAAGCATTTCTACCTGAAGAAAAGTTGAATTCATCTTCAAACTACATAATCCTTCACATGATGAAATCTATACATCAGACGAACACATGTGAGTTGTGAATATCATAATAGTTGTCTAATTTAATGAATTGCGTATGGATAAACAAACTAGAGTTCCAATGAACTTATTATTTTGCGTATAAATACCAAATGTCGTGAATTTTTTCTACAAAGTATCACATTGGAGAAACATTCTGACACTTGCATGGAAAAAGGTTGTTGGTACGAGTAGATAACGACCTCACCGACTATACGATTATAATTAATGCATGTAGTACACGACGCACCCGTCTAATTGGGAAGTGCCACTTTCGTCATTGAGACGGGACTACGTGATCATATACTGAATATCCACAAGAAATACTTCCTTTCGCCACGAGCCATCAGACGCGATACATCAGAATTCTATATAATTGTTCAAGGAGATTTGCTGTTTTGTTACTTATTGTTTAACAAGTAAGTGTATACTCTTTATATAAAACCCGGTCACAGTTACTCAATAAGTATCAACGACAAAATCGCTTCTTAATCAAAATGAAATGTGATTCTCTAATTCGTGATGTCGGATTTTTGAGGTTAGACGTCACGATTTTCCCAAAAGCAGTCTTTTATTGTAATCAATCAGTTTCCCGAAATGCCAATCGATTTTCCGAAATGATTACTCGTGAGACAAATGTAGATATATTGATATCAAAGGGAAAATTGTGTCAAATGATTACAGACGTAGTATATGCGCCACGTGGTACTTTTTATTGCTATATCACATTGTTAGAAAACGTATATTATTTTTTCGGAATTTCCGCTTAAAAGCTGAATTTTCAAAACGCAAATTATTAAAAGCTCTACTTATTGATATACCAAAATATTTTTCACAACATCTTCACAATCCATATAGATGAAAGATTTTACTGTACTGTGGCGCAAAATCAATTCTATAAACTTTGTCTATAAATCTTCATATGAATGAGTAAGTTTCAGAATTTCAAACTTAATAATTTACTATAATATACGAATTGGTAATCATTAGCTTAGATCACTATCATTATCTTAGATCATTATCTTAGATCGTTATCTTAGATCTGAAAAATCAGATAAACCACTAAGGCTTATCTGATTTTTCAGATAGTGAATCTTTTCTGTGTCATCATGGAAAATGCGAAATTCACATAACTTCATGGAAAGCAATCATCAAGTCACTTTTGTGGAATGATTTTGTATGTTTAATGTTATTAAAGCAATGGTCTTATTCCAGAATGGTTCGTTCGTCAAAAAGGAAATCCAGTGAAGATGACAACTCTAAATATAGAGTTCCAAAGACAACAAAAACAATCAAAAATACTGTGGCAAAAGACACGCCACACAATAGCTCTGATACAATAACATCTACTTTGCCTAATCTGCAAGAGAGTTCGTCACCATCAAAGCAGATTCATCCTATAAATAACAACACTGATGACCAAAATACAGATAGTAGTGATGATGACAAGACATTGGAAACTTACACTCATAGTATGAAGGATATCATTGAGTACTTAGATAAGTATATATACACAACTCTTAAAAAATTTAGAATATTAATAACAATATAAACTTTTGGTTATAGTTATACTTCACGAGTAAAAATTTTGTCGAAGAATTCAGTGTCAATGGAAGGAAATGTTGAAGGATTATATTTTAATTTCCAATTCACTGATGGTTCTACAACAACTAGGGGAGTGGTTTTTGGCGAAGATTGTTCGAAAATTTACGAAATGTTGAAAGTAAGTATGACAAACCAATTTATTATATGACATCAATTATGTACGTAAAGTAACTTATACATTTTTTCAGCCTCAGATGGTCTATGACATTAAACTTCTCAAGATAAACTCTATAAATCCTAGGTATAGGAATGGTTATGGAATAATTCTTGGTAAAGATACTGTAATAGACGAACAAACAGGATTGCTTCATTGTATAGAACGTGATTACCAATTCCAAAAAGTTGAACAAATTTTGACTGCTACAGTAGGAACATTTATAGAAAAGATATTTTGTGTAATTTAATATACACCTTTGATTGAAATCGTAAACTAGCTTTTTTATTCTTTTTCTAGATTTTTTGGGGAAGGTTTATAGCTTTGGACCAATTCAAACCACAATGAAAATGAGCGGATTTTTAAAATATTGCCATATTACCTTGGTAGATGGAAAAAATTTTCAAGTGAGTTGATTGTTTCATAAATTTTGTCGCAAATTTTTACAAATCTTACAATACTAATTCAATAACAAACTTAATGAATTATTCATTGTCCTACAGATTAATGCAGTATTTTGGAATGAGCATGCTGATTCTTGTGAGCAATTATTACAAAAAAAGACACTGTCATATTAAATAACGTGTGTATCAGAGATTATAATACTCAAAGATTGCTATATTTTGGTAATCATTACAATCTGATTCGAAACTCAACGAACATTCAATTCCTCAAGTGAGTATTCTTTTTTTCGATTATGACATACTTTATAGACATGAGAATAATCTCATTCCCTAATAATCAATTCCTCTCAGATTTAAAGATGTGTCGTTCAACTGAATAATGACTTTGTAGATAAATCTAAAGTCACACTCACAAAGAAAATTTCAGTATTGGTTATACAAGTGTAATATTTTCTAATGGAAAATTCAAACTGTTTTGTGTTGACATACCAAATTTATGTTCAATAATCTAATGATTATTGTAAAACTGAAGTTAGATTTTGTATAGTAGTAATTTCAGTCAATGACAAATGCAAAAGCACTTTATACTTCACTTTATACTTCACTTTATAATTGTGTTAATTAATTAATGCAACATTGTATTATATTATTATCTGTTTGTAAAATTGTAACTGTATACAGTTATAATTGTGTCATAAGTATTCATTGTATAACTTTGATTAGTAGAATTTTGTAAAACAATTATGCTCCATCTAAATGTTAAGAAAGTTCCTATATTTTGCATGAACTTGAAATAGTATATCATGATACAAGGGCGCAAACGTTGGTTTTCGCACTTCGAGTGACTTTTTTAGTCCCGAGCCGTAGGCGAGGGTCTAAATAGTCACGAGAAAGCGGAAACCATTGCGCCCGATTGTCATACTATGGTTTTTGATCTTCTGTGAGCAAATGAAGAGCGAAAAACAGTGTGCAAATGATCCATTTGCGCACAGACGATCAAAAAAATATATGGATTATGCGTATATTTCGAAAAATCGATGTGTATCAAACAAAAATTCTGTTCCACAAGTGTAATATTAGAAAAGTTGTAACATTAAAAAAATGAAGAATATATTTTCACACTGCGTATCTTTTTTAATTCTCTTACATAATTCAACTTATGTAATTATAGAACAATGTAATTGTTGTTTTCAAATGATGAAAAATACCATTTTCTATAGAATCTTTGAACTGTTGTTACGTTATTGGTGTTCGGGTATTGAGTTTTCCGTCTCCGAAGCGCGAAGCTGTCGTGCTGGGTGTTTGTGAAGGGGTTGGATGTATAGAATGATCTTGACACGGGAATAAGATTGACTGTTACTTTATTCCGCGGCTAGTATCTCAATGTAAAGAGACCTATCAAATGATCCGACTTCTACTGACAGGGCCAATCCGTGGCTGCGTTTACCTGTCTCGCGTGACTGACTCGGACCGTAAGCTTCCGAGCTAATACTAACAACTACTTATCCTAAAAATGAACTCTCCAACTGAACTCTTGCAGTTACTTGAATACAATCGGTGCGACCCCGATGTCGCACCGCGCAATGGATGGAGGGGCGCTGCAAATTTTCCCATTGCGATCATTCGGCTCGAGGCCTATACGAGCCTCTCGCAACATCATTCATATGTATAACATACACTACACGTCCGAAGCTACGCATTTACCCTCGGGGGTAAATTTTCCATAACTATAAATCTCGATTTTTCATGATTCAACTCAAGGACTTGGTCCAGCTTACACTGAATTTGCCAAAACAATTTTCATCCAACAATAATTCTCGTTATGTTTTACAGCTAAATTATCTGGAATCATGGTTTGCTGGCTAGGTGAATAAGAAATTAGATATGAAACATCAATTTACGCTAGGTTAGATGAAACTCCGAGTGGTGATTACAAAATCAAAAATATGCCGAGAGGTTACCAGAAATTTCTCTACTTGCGCAAAATTGGTGAAATTTCAGAACTATTTACGTATTCCTAGATGCCCTCAGCATGCGTGAGAATAACATTCCATCTCTTCTAAACCCTAACGAAAAAATAGCATTCTTCGTGAATTAGATTGTTTACAACGAAAACTTACTTCTAGCGTGATTGTATACATTCATTAAAAGTACCCGTGACTTATACTCTAAATCTAACGATCTACAAAATAACCCGATCTGAATGATTTTACGATAACAATAACCATAGGTCTGTTTCTTCAATTATACTCCGTGCGTAAATAAACAAAAGTGAGTCTTCTTGATGTTGTTTTCTTAATTCTTCAGGTCAGTTTTCAATCAGCTTGGCTATTTTATATGGCTTGTGTGTTTGATTCCTCCGTCATTTCCTCAGATATATTTTCAATATTTCAATTGCAATGTTTCCAGTGATCGCATCATTCACTGCTTATTTCGTTGGGATATATTCAATTCTTGCTCCAATTCTTTTGATAATATTGTTTATTTTTCCTCCGAATAATATAGTTTTCATCAGGATAATCATTTTTCATCTTCAGAACGATTCGAATATCCTTTGTTATGACGTGGGTTTTCCTGAAACAGTCTTCAAATGATTAGTGGAGAGGGACCCCCCAGGCGAAGGACTTTCGTAAAAAAATGCAATCACTGAATTTCATCGATCATTTGTCGCTGTTGTCATCAATTGTGACGGGTATCCCGTCACAGCCACTTTTTGCATAAAAATCTCTCGCCGCCGTCTCGAGCCAACACCAAAGAGACTAAGTATTGACAAGCAATATTTATTTTTTGTCGAGGTGCTGGCTCGGGAAAAAGGAGACGGCGACGAAGAGTTCAAGCAGCCAAGCTGGATAATCAGCGTGGGTGGATATGCCTGCGCCTAGGCAACCCCGCCCGCACCCGAGATCGCCGCAACCGCTGCAGCCTAGGAGGCTGCAGAAAGCAGCAGCCGACGGACACGGGATTCGACAGCTGGGTGGGCCAAAGGGCTGCTTTAGGGCCACGATGCCCTTAGGGGCCCCTACCCTGGCCCTCCCCAGCCCACTTTCACACAGCTCAGCGGACCAGGCCTCGGGGGAAAACACATACACACCCCGACGCGAGCGATAGCAGGCGACGGCGGACTAGACTCTCGCTCACCCGCGAGCGAGAGTACGCGATTTTTGCATGTTTGCTCGCGGCTTTCGAGGCCGCGGTGCATTTGATGCACTTAATGGATGCATCGAACGCTGCGGGGGTGGCACGATGGCAACAGCCTGGGCCCGCGGACCCGGTGCTGCATCCACATGCCACCACAACTACCATGCCTCGCGGACGATGCACCAGGGGACACACACACACGACACGCACTGATGCTGCGCCACGAGGATGGCACGGACGAGACAACGATCGCCCTGGACCGCGGGGCACGGAGGTGGTGATGCTGGAACCTTCTCCCCGGGCTGCTGGCCATACGGGCGGTTGCCCCATCTGCCGCAACCCGGGTGAGCGAGCATGCTGGCAGCTTTGGGGTCATGATACCCGCACAGCACCTGTTGCACACGAGGGCTGTGCACTTGGTGCACTAGGCACCCGCACACTTTCTGCACGGCACTAGGGTGGTCCCCTGCGCCACTGGGGGTCCAAGCACGATCGCGGGTGAGCCCGGGTGACCCACCAGAGGACGGAGGCGACGGCGAGCTCGCTCACGAGGCGGCGATCAGACAGCTGACTGGCGGACTGGCGGACGGCGGTGGCGGTGCGGGCAGGTAAATCCGGGCCAGACCCGGGCAGCCGTGGCGGTGCAGCGACAACGAATGAGCACCCGGACATCGGCTGCTGGTCGAGAATTGACTCGCAGACGACACACGGACGAGTACATGTGTGCGTGTAAATTAGTATATGCTAATAGCAGTATGCACTATATATGCTGTATATATATATGCATACCGCTATGCTGCGGACTAGACGGTGGTATACCACCGTGCTGAGGACTAGATATAGATATACTGGAGGCTCGGAGCGGACAATATAGGTATAGTTGGACGTGTATAAGCGTCCCGCGAGGTGAAAGCGCGGAGTCGCGGGTTGCGCGATGCCTCCGCGCTTACGTTGGCAGTGCATGCGCGTAAGAAAGATAGGTAATGCTTCTGGTGGAGGCACCAGGCCCGTAGATACTGCATTTGATGAGCTCGTGGCGAAATTCTGAGAATATCAGCGACTGCATAGGACGTGTATAGTGGACTCGACTTGAATATTTGGCGCGCTCGGCCGCCAGTTGGCGCTGCTAGTGTTCCGGTAAAATCATAAGGACCAATCAGAGGGCTTCACTTCAAGTGAAGACGAAGGCGCGGACTTGGTGAAGAAGAAGCGGCCATTGTGACACTTGTGGATCAGACATCGTCTAGTACACACGTATTCTTTTGCTCGTCGCCTTGCCCGCACTAGTCTGAGCACGTGCCGCGAATCGGGTCACCAGGAGCTCCGCAGTGACCAGGACAGATAGACTTTGGACGAGGATCAGGATTTGGAAGCTGCAACTGCAGACTCTAGGGCCTATCTACGAGGATGGCAGAAAATTGCGGTGAGTGACTTTGCTCATTTTTGTGGATTCTCTCGTCGCGGGTTTCCGAAGAGCCTCGTGCGTCGCGAGGGAGCAACGTCGTGCTCCCGACCTGGACAGACTCCCTGAGGGCCTGATATGCTGGTGCGGAGCTCAGACAGTGCGGACAAAGCACCAGCAGCCCGGAGTGACAACCGCGTCGCGCGTAAATTCGGAGCAGCGAATTTGGGAGTGCGGAACTTGGTAAAAATTGTGCGCGCTCGTGGACAAGGCGTCTCGGAGTAGACGCTCGCGTGCTCGGGGATCGCGTCGTGGACAGATCTCCCGGAGGAGACGCTCGTGCGTCCGGAGTCCTTAGTGATCGAGGTCAATTATAAAGTGGACAAGGAGCACGGGGTAGTCGTCCACCTGTTGCTCGGGCGCGAGGGCCAAGCAAGCGTCGGTTGCTCCGAATTGTCAGAGCATTGGCCATCTTGCAAGCTTGTCGTTGGGCGAGCGTGGCGGGAGCCGTTGGGCGGCCATTTTGGAACAGGATTTTCGGAGCAAATTGGCGCGTGAAAATTATCGGAGCAGGGACTGGGCAGCTGTGCTCCTAAGGCACAGGTAGATTTTTCGTGAGTGAAGCGGACAAGAAGTTGGCCTTTTAGTGAAGTGCATTTATTTATTGTATTTGCAGGAATATTCAGAGACATTTGATGAGCAATTATTGATAAACTCAGAGCCACGCGGACTATTGTCGGGTTGATATTCACTTGTAGATAACTGTAAATACCGCGTAGAAGCAACGTAAAGAATATAGAGGCCAATTTATTTTTCATAATAAATTCTGAATTATCATTGCGATTCCGTCCCTCCCCCCTTTGCGATTTTTCAGGTAATTTTACACGGTAAGTGACGCTGTGTCCCGGAGTTGCTGAATTTGCAGAAGCCGTATCGCCGTTCGCGCGCGTAGCTCCTGCGCCCTAGGTTAAGAGTCCTGCGTAAAATAAATAAGGAGTGCGGGTAAAGATACCACGTCACAAACTGGCGACCGTGACAGGACTCTGCGGCTTCTAAAAATTCGATTTGAATTTTTTGTGGACGGAACGCGAAGTGCTGCGACAGTTGAGGCCAGGTCGAATTTTCTTCGATACGTTTATCTTCGAATTTCGCCATTTGGAATGAAATTTGCGTGCGCGCGAGGCTCTTCGCGTAGTAGTTAGAGTAAAATAGTGCCCTCTCTCACATCCTGATTGTATTGAGGATGAATTTTCTCCCCCGATTGTAATCATTAGTAGCCACTCTGCAGCCCTACTGCCTAGGATAACTTGTTAGAGAATTTCGAACAGTTTTTGCAAGTTATTTAGCTTGCTTAAAATTGATTTTTATAGCATCTTGCTAAAGTCTTAGGTCAGTTAGTCAATTTTTCATGCTTCGAAAAGTCCCAGTGGCCCCTACTGTATGCGGATTGATCCTCCCAGTGCATGCGTGTGGTAGTTTGAGATTATTATTGCCCCTAATATTGGTTATTTTCCGGTCCTGGTGAATCGAATTTCCAAGTAAGTACCTTATTCCCTGGACAAGGGAATTTCTTTGGAATTTCTCCTTCCCTAAATCTTTGTTGGGACTCTAGCAGGGCGATAGGTATTTTTCTTGGAACGTGGAATATTAGGAGAGGGTAAATTTTGTGGAGAAGACTCAGTGTACTGAGTGTTAGTTTTCGTGAAAATTCTCTCTTGATTTTGGGCGATAGTGGGATTAAGGTGATCGAGTTTACTGATAATAAGTGGGCGTGTTAGCCGTCACGGGGGTAGCGGGGGACTGCCAAGCGGTTCTTACGGTTACCAGGTGGCCTTGACATTTCAATTTGGTGATTTTCATAGAATGGAAAGAGGTAGACCGCCTGGAAAAGATAACAAGAAAGCAGAAAAACCCAAACTACCGCTCCCTGGCCTACTCAAGTGTGGGGACCTGGACCTCATTCGACTTTTAGAGCGAGACGATCGTTACCTACACTTGGCAAAATTAATTTGGCCATTGGACGGTGCCCAGATCACCGCGCGACTTCAAGCAAAGGGGTTGAACGACAGCGGGACTCGGGAAAAAACGCGATCGCGGTTAATTAGATCGGAAATTCGCGACTGTTTTCCGGACGAAGACGTGCCGTGGGACTCGCGAGTGGACGAGGCTGGTGGGGTTGACCCATTTGCTCATCCGGAGAGTTGGCGTCGCCCATCAGTAACCCAACGTGACGAGGCTCGCGTGACTCCTACCGTAACCACGAGTGCCACGGCCATGAATACAGTTCGGGAAGCGGAATCTTCGGGTGCCACCGCGACTTCAGCCACGAGCATGCCGGTGTCGAGTGGACAAGTACGGGACCCGGTTATTTCATCCGTGGTCGCGACGATACAGTTTACCACGTCGGTGACAACCTCGGTAACGACAAGCACAACAGGCAGTTCGGCGTTCCGATTGACGAGTAGCATTCGAGGCCCCATCTCCTCTCCAGCTGTGACCCACGTCTCGTTCACGGTCCCAGCTACTACGGCCTATGCGATTTCCCCAACGGGCTTTCAGTTGATGACCCGAATGGCGGCGATGTCAAGCGCGATACTAGCGGGAGTGGGCATTCCAGACACACCTACTGCGGGGTCCGGACAGCCACAGCGGCCAAGGGTTTACGCGGACGATTTGCTCCTGACTCCGGGGCTGAGGGGTTCCCTTCCACCCCGGGCCAGGATCGTCGAGCCGATACTAACGCGTAGATACGCTAGCACAGCGAATGCTAGTGTCGTTGGAGCTGGGCTTGCAGATCAGGGGTCGAGCTCGGAGAGCGACGACTATGGTGAAGGTGCCGGGGGTCACCAGAGCGAGAGTGACCCGGAATCACTCCCGGAGTTGTATGTACCCAGGAAGCAGCCAGCGGGCACAGGCTCCCGCCGTCTGGGTGCTGACTACAGAGACATCAATGAGTTGACGCGGGACACTTCGGATGTATTTCGCAGGGAGTCCATGTGGTGGGACGAGGCTGCATTCGAACAGAACGATGATAGTGCGAGGGGCGCTAGGCCCCGCACTAGCCGTGGTCGATGTCGAGGCCCGAGTCATGAGCGACACCGACGTGATAGCTCGGATGATAATGACCCACCGGCACTGCGCTCGGATCCGAGAGGTCAAGTGAGGCCACAAAGCGGGGATCGAACGAGATTCCGACGAGATTCAAGCGATGGGCAACTCAGTTACGCGGGACTGCCACCGATCGGTGGTAGTGGAGGCCACCTTCGCGCACCGGTTGGTCAGGGCCGCCTCGCTGGCGCGGACCCATCTCGACAAGGACGTATGTTAGAGAGCAGGCCGCCTGTTACTCGAGCATCACCAGTGCCAGAGAATAGAGGACGCCCTCAGCAGCTTCAACCCCCGCGTGCGGACTTAGGTGTTGATCAGAGGCCACGAGCACAGCCTGGAACCAGCCAGCAACCCTGTACTGAGCCGGTGCAAGCCTGGGTGGAGCAGGTACGCCCTGTGGAGTGCCAGCAACCACGTAGCGGGCCCATTGATCATAATCGTGGACGAGATCGCTCTGGTGAGAGTCGACACAGTCGTGCTGAGGCGTCCCACCCCAGGAAGGACCCAGATCGTACTCACGAGGGTCATAAGCAGAAGGAATCCTCCCGCGGTAATCACCGGGGTCGGGATCGCTCTGATGGCAAGAGCCATGGCCATGAAGGCGCATCGCGCTCCCGGAAGGGGCAAGATCACTCCCGAGAAGTACGCGGCAAGGAAAATTCAACTCGCGAGAGTCGACACGGACCTAAGCGGACTTCAGGAAACGGCGAGAATCGGCATCGCTCGGCAGATGACCGAGGTCGCAGGGATGCTGACCGATGGCGTGACGCTCGCCGGGATAGCTCATCAGACAGTTCACCTCCGCGAGGCTCACGCCATGGAGATAAGTCGGACTCGGACTCGGACTCAGATAGATCGAGGCACCGAGGTAGACGTCGCGGGTCAAGAAATTCACGTAGATCGGGACGTGGTGGCCACCGAGGTCGCGCTCGGAGTAGTAGCAGCGAAACAGATCGTGGTACGTCAGACGACGAGTCGAACTGGAGTCGCAGTGGCCAGGTAACCAACCGGACGTTCCAAATCATCAAGATGCTGCAGAGTATGAAGATTAGCTTCGGTGGTGGTGAGAAAGATGGCCCAGAAGATTTCTTGGCCAACTTGAAGGACTGCAGACGAGTGTTACCGGTGTCAGATGCGGAAATGCTCTCTGCACTGCCAGCAGCTTTGACAAAAGATGCTCGCAACTGGTTCCGAACTCACCAGGATGAGTTCGAGAGCTGGCCTGATTTTAAAAACGCGTTCAGAGATCAGTATTCGGGCCACTTAGATCGCCAAGATTTGATGGACGAGCTGCAGCGTCGGACTCAGGCCAGGGGCGAGAAGGTGGCGAGATATTTGACGTGTCTCAAAATCATCCTAGGCCTTTTCAAGAGGCCACCGCGGGACAAAGATGTCTTCGAGATAGTGCGTAGAAACTTACTGCCCGAGTTGCGCAAGTATTTGGAAAGCAAGAGGCTCCGTACGCTGGAAGATATACAGTATTATGGTGGGAAATTTGAGAAAGGTAAAGATTTAGACGCTCGATACGCCGCGCCCCCTCCTAGGGAAAAGGCGCGCATACCTGGAGCTGCGTTCCAGGGCTCGAGTCAGGCTGCCCAGAAAGGTGGGTTGGGGAAAACTGAGAGTGGTGGGGTGGAGTCGAAAGATGCGGAGCCAGAGAAACCAGCCCCGAACCCCCAAACCACGACTCAGAACCGTAATCGGGGACAAGGTGGCAAAAATGGTAACAAGGCTGGTCAGAACAACCCGACCCCGCAGGCCAAGGCACCAGCACCAGGTGCATCGACCGCGAATGTGGTGCAGTCAAATGCCCCAGCCCCGCTTGCGCAGCCAACCCCATCACCGCTAGTACCGTGGGCTCCGAACCCAGGACAGTGGCCACAATTCCCAACGATGTATCCATTCCCACCTTACCCGGGGTATGGGCAACGTAGGCCACCAAGCGGAGGTCGACCGCGCCCACCAGTGGATCGAGTGGTCAGGCAAGAACAGATGGTAAAGGGCCTGTGCTACAATTGTAGCCAGCCAGATCATTTTGCTAGTAGGTGTCCGACCAGGCAGTGTTACAAATGCTCCGCTCTTGGTCATACCGCTGTCGAGTGCCCGAGCACAGCGGGTGCAGCAACTGCGGCAGCGGCTGCTGCTGCTCCACCCCAGCCCAAGTGCCAGCTGTGCAACAAAGCGGGGGTGACTGCGCAAACTTGCCCGGATTGCAAATACCGCTTGGAATACGTGGGAAACGGCCCGGCGGGGTCCAGAAAGACCAAAGTACTGTGCCCCTGCCAAAATAGAGGAGTTTTTGGTAGCGGATGAAAAGCCCGTGAGCCTCGTGGAGGAATCGTTAAATAACGAGTGCATGGTAGTCCGAGAGAGTGAGGAGTCTGCGAGGGGAGAGGTTGCCCCCGGGAATGACGAGTGGCTAGTCGACCGACGGATCGAGGGATCCAGGAGCATTGGGGGAGGTGAAGCAGAGAAAATACCGTCGTCCACGCCATGGGTCGAGGGACCTGAGCGCTTTAGTGAAGGTATGGCCAGTGGACAAACGGGAATGTCATGGGTCGCGGGACCTGGGCGCCTTGGGGAAGGTATGACAGGCAAGAACTCTGCAATTCCGTGGGCCTCAAGAGCGAAAGACCGTGTGGCGGGTCGGTCGAGGTGTAAAAACCCCACAGAGTGGTGGGTGATTGTGGATGAATGGACCCCGGGGAAGGGGACAGTACGAAAGCGATATACTGGGGAAGAAGCAGACCGGATCATGCATGGGCAGATAGAGGCCAAGAAGCTCGCCACGCTTGCTGCGTTGCGCGCTATAGCTGAGACGGATATTCCCTTGGCTGATAAATTTCTCCCCATAGCACGTCAGACTGGTAGAACGGACCGATCACCATGGAGCGGAGGACCCGAGATTAATTCCAAGCTGGGAACTGGTGAGGCCAGCCAGGCTGTTAAGAATCATCACGCGTGGCTCAAATTCATGGAGGATGAAGAGGCCGAGTCGACAGTCAAGATCGCCGAAGCTGCTGGAATCACGGAAGCTCGAAGTTTCGATGACGCGCGAATCGATTACGTAGCCCCGGAATACCGTATATTAGCGTACGTGGTGCCATGGACTACTGAAGAACTGGACAGGGGGCCGGAGGTGAGGCCCGTGCCGAGGAACTACGTGGAAGTGGTACTCGGAGGACGGTCTTTTGCGGCCTTATACGACCCGGGAGCCCAGGTTTCCATGGTTGGGCCTAAGATTTGGAAATTTCATGAGGATAGAATTTTCAAGCAGGAAGGCTATCTGAAGAGCGCAGTAGGGAGGAGTATGACTCCCGCCTTGGGCCTGTTAAGAGTCGACATGGAGATTGATGGAGAGTCTCGTACGATTGTGATGCAAGTAGTGAAGGAGCTGAACCACGATATGGTCCTGGGGATGGACTTCATGGAGACCTGGAGATCGGACTCTGAAAATGCGGGCGGGAGGTGGAGAGTGCTAAGAGGCGAGTACAAAGACTTCATCAGAGTAGGCGGAGCCCCGGAAAATCGCGTATACGCTGAATGCGCGGGGCTGGCGGCAATCAGACTGGAAGAGAAGAAAGCTCTGGAGGCGATGGTGCAAAAGATGATCGATGAAGCCGGGGATAGCCTGGGCCAGACGAAGCTCGCGGAGCACGTGATCACGCTGTTGGACCACACACCGATCAGACACAAATATAGGCGTATGTCACCGGCTATGCTAGAGGTAGCGAGGGCAGAGGTGAGACGCTTAGCTGCTGCAGGACGTATTGAGCCATCGAATAGTGCATGGAGTAGTGCCCCGGTCCTGGTCAGAAAAAGTGATGGAACTTACAGGTTCTGTATCGACTATCGGGACTTGAATAAAGTGACCAAAAAGGACGCGTACCTCTTGCCAAACATGGACTCCATCCTGGATAAGCTGAGAAGGGCCAAATACATCACAAAGATCAACTTAAAGGAAGCATACATGCAGGTTCCACTTTCTGAAGACAGTAAACAGTACACTAGCTTCTCAGTACCGGGCGCTGGCTCCTGGGCCTTCGCTTCTATGGCCTATGGCTTAACCAATGGTCCAGCTACCTTTCAGCGCATTATAGACCAGTTATTTGGCCCAGAACTGGAGCCATTTGTGTTCGGGTATCTCGATGATATCATTATTGCGACAGATACTTACGAGGACCATGTAAAACACGTCAAACTGGTCATGGAACGTTTAATTGGAGCCGGACTAAAAATAAACAGGGAAGAGTGTGACATCTGCTGCCAACAGGTCCGATATCTAGGGTTTCTTTTGGACGCGGAAGGCCTGAGGCCGGATCCAGAGAAGATTGCTCCAGTGAGGGACTATCCACCCCCGAAAAACCTGAAGCAGCTGCGGTCGTTCTTGGGGATGGTCGGTTGGTATTCTAGGTTCATTGAACATGACTCTGAGATCAAAGTACCCTTACTCAAGCTGCTGAAGAAGGACGTCAAGTGGACATGGGGCCCAGAACAGCAAGAAGCCTTCGAGAAGCTCAAGGAAGTTCTGACAACAGCCCCAGTGTTAGCTAGGCCAGATTTTTCCAAAATTTTCACGATCCAGTGTGACTCGAGCGCGTTCAGCCTGGGAGCTGTACTCACACAGGAAGGAGAAGATGGGGAACACCCAATTGTATACTGTAGTCGCAGCCTTACGCCCTCTGAGAGAAATTGGAGCGCAACGGAACGTGAAGATTTGGCGGTTCTATGGGCCATCGGAAAATTTCGACCTTATGTGGAGGGGACTCACTTCAAAGTGATCACAGACCACAGTGCATGGAAATGGTTGAGAGGACTTAAAGATCCAACTGGACGCCTAGCCAGATGGGCCCTCAAGCTCCAGCAATGGGACTTTGAGTTGTCCCACCGCTCAGGACGACTCTATAGAGTCCCAGATGCCCTGTCTAGACTGCATGACCCGGCGGATGCCGAGGGCGAAAACGGGACCGAGGTAGCTGGGCTCGAAAGTGGGTCAGACGCGTGGTACACCAAACGAGTGGAAGAGGTGCAGTCGAGGCCTGAAAAGTGGAAAAACTGGCGAGTAGAGGACGGACAGTTGTACCGGTTTCGGACGGACGCTATGCTGGACCCAATCACATCACCTCACGAAAAATGGCGTCTGGTAGTCCCAGTGTCGCTGCGAGAAAGAGTGTTGGAAGATGCACACTGCATTGCTTCGGCAGGACATCTTGGGGTAGAGAAAACATATGATAGAGTGGCCAGAGAGTACTCGTGGCCTGGCCTGTACCACGATGTGGTGACGTTTGTCAACCAGTGTCAGATTTGCCAGAAATACAAGGTCTCCCAATCCGCACCAACTGGGCTATTGGGGTCGCGAATTGTTGAAGCCCCGTGGGTAGCAGTTTCAGCCGATTTAATGGAGTTCCCACCGAGCAAGAGAAGGTTCAAGTACCTGCTGGTGATTCAGGATCTCTTCACGAAAATGATTGAGACCAAACCCTTACGCAAGGCGGACGGGAAATCTGTGCTGGCTGGACTGGAGGACTTGCTCTTGTTTAGATGGGAGGTGCCAGACTACCTAGTGGTGGATAATGGCAAGGAGTTCGATAATAAGCTCCTGGCGGAGCGACTGGCCGAGTACGGGGTCAAACAAGTGTTTACCCCCCCCCCCCTTACCACGCCCAGGCCAACGCCACGGAACGCGTAAACAGGACTTTGAAGACCATGATAGCTCAGTACGTGAAGGACGATCATAGGGACTGGGACTTGCATATACATGAATTCAGGCATGCCGTGAACACGGCTGTACAGTCGACGTTAAAAGTTTCGCCAGCTTTCTTGAATTATGGACGTAATCCGAGGCCCGCAAAAAGTCTGAGGCGTGAACCGATGGCCGGGAAGCCAGTAGAGCCAATCGACGAGTCCGCGTGGACTGACAGGATGAAACGTTTGGACGCGCTTAGGGACTTCGTTTTGAAAAACATCGACAAAGCTCGGGAAAAACAAGCCGCGCATTACAATCGAGGACGGAAACACGCACAGTTTCAAGTTGGGGACATGGTCTTTAGGAAAACGCATTTTCTCTCAAACGCCGCGAATAAATTCTCAAAGAAACTGGCGCCGAAATTCGAGGGTCCATTCAAAATAGTAGAGGTGAAATCCCCATTAGTCTATGTTCTTGAGGGTGAGTTAGGTAGGAGACTGCCAGAGGCCCATGTATCCCACCTGAAACGTTGGATTCTCCCCGCAAGTAGCTGTGGTCATTACATGGTGCATGTGTAGAAGGAAAACTTTGGCCACAGTGGACAGGCCTGACTGTTATTCTGTTTCAGGTGTCAGCGTAGCAGATGGCCTGAAGATGGTGGCCGAGGAATTGGCGCAAGCAGTGCAAGTGATGGCCGAGGGGTTGCCCGCTCCCGAAGCGGAGCAGATGATCACCGACATCGATGAAGAGGAGCTATTTGCACCTGAACCAGCGGGAGAGGAACCAGCACCGATGGACGTCGAGGTTCCTACACCTCCACCTACACCGGAGACTCAAGAAGCTGAACACGGGCCCGTTAACATCGCCCCAGAGGACACGACGGGAGGAAAACCGGACTTCTTTCGGCTATTTCCCCACCCTGCCGACTACAAGGATGCTGAAAGCCTGTGGGAGCGGACCCAGATGAAGGTGAAAGGTTCTTCGTTGCCCGAGCTGTGTGACCTCCGGGCGCTGGAATCAACGAATGACCGTATGACGGCCTTGCAGGAGTGGGCCAAGCGAGTCGACTTGGTCACGACTCGTCGTGAGTTCTTTGGGCGAGGCAATGGACCCGTCGCTCGGGTAGAAGGGTCAGAGCCTGACACGCCCGTCACGGACAGTGGAGCGGAAGAAGAGATGGTTATCCAGGCTCCACCCTCGCCTGCTAGTAGCGAGGGTGCAACGAAGGCCATGACTGCCGGGGTGGCCGCGATCAACATCAATGGCTCTCCCAAGCGCCCTCGGGATGACGTACGCCGGACGGACGTGCTCACCGCTCCGGCCAAAGCAAGTCCTTCCCCGAAGCCGAAGCGTGTCCGCTTCAACGAACCGGAGCTGCGAGTCGTGTTAGAGCCCCTCACGGAGGAAGAGCTGGCAGCGTACCGGGCGAGCGGAGCGATCCCTCGCACTACGACCAAGTCGAACCAAAAAGAGGTAGCCTCAACTCCGCGTGGGACCACCGGGAGTACGTTGGAGCCCTCGCGCGCAGAGGACGAGATCGACATCACGCTGGATTGGACTGAGGAGCTGGGACAAGAGGACGGGATACCTGAGGAGGAGCGGATGACACCGGAGAAGATGGTACGAGCATCGACCCCCCCCCCTCCAAATGTAGAAGACAATGAGAAAGAAGTATCTCCACCGCGCCCTACTGTAATTCAGGAGCCAAAGGCAGGACCACCCGCGAAGCCAGTGGGTGAAATCAGGCCGACTTCTCCCCCGATGTGGCGGCCCGAGCCAATGTCTCAGGACCAGGTCCCTCCAGCCGCCCTGGAAAATTTGCCTCGGCTTCGCCACGACACGGGCAGCAAGCGTCGGGCCTATAACCCTCGACGCCAGCTCACGCTCGATGATTACGAGGGTGGACCTCCCCCTTACAACGAACCAGCAGAGGTCGTTGAGTTGGGACCGAAGGACTTGGTACGACGAGTACCCCTTGAGCGGCCTACCAGAGAATCTCGGCCGCGGACAGTGGATCCACCAGAATCATGGGACTCGCCTCGTCCTCGCACGAGCGAAAGCGCGTCTCGAAGAGCCCCGTCGCAGCCACGCGCCAGGAGCCCCTCTGCTTCTCGGAGGTCCCGACAAGGGTCCCCGTGGAGACCAATGCAGCTCCGCAACGGAGAACGAAGTCGGAGTTTCAACAGGCCCAGTTCTGCAGCAACAGCGGTGCCTACATCGCGGGAGTCGTCGGGAAGGAAGCGCAAGGCGTTGCCGACCAAGACCGGCATGTTCCTGCGGAACCTCCGTTCAATTCCTACAGATGCCGAGTTGGACCCTCCACCCTTCGCGTGCTTCAATTGCTGGGCAAGGAACACGCACCGCTCTCCTCAATGCCCTAGGCCCCAGGGTCGGTATTGCGAAAATTGTGGCCGCGCGGGAGTGCATGTCTCCACCTGCCCTCGTTGTGAAGATCGATGGATGGAGAGAGAGGTGCAGCGCCGCCAGGGCCAGCCGGCAGAGGAAATCCGAGCGAGAAAGTTGGAGCGAGAGCGACGAGGACGTGAGGCGGAAGGCCGGGCCAGACTAAGCAGAGAGGAGGATCGCCGAGTGGCCACGATTCGGAGGCCAACCGTGGAACGAGACCGAGCAGCGAGTGCAACAGCGACAAGAAGAGAGGCTGAAGAGCGCCAGCGGCAGGACGAGGAGGAGTCACGGGCCAGGCGGGCAGCTGAAGCAGCGGCAGAACAGGCAAGATTGGTGGCAGCAGCAGCTGTCCAGGCTGCAGAGGAGTCGCACCGAAGAAGAGTTGCGGAGCAGCGCGCCGAGGACGAGCGACTGTCACGCATAGCGGAGGGAGCCCGTCGGGCTCATGCCGACTACGCGCGGCGATACGAGGGCGAGGCGTACCATCCACGGCGAGAGGACGAGCGGCAATACCAGGAGCAACCTCGTGTGGCCCCCGTCCCACCCTCGGACTCGGGGTATCAAGAGCGGCTTCGACTGACCCTGGAGGTCACCCAACATTTCCCGGCATCGGAGCGAGACCTCGTCTTGAAGGCCTTCTTCGCTTCCGCCTCTAACCCACAGCCACCAGGACCTCGGTTAGCTGCCGGGGACGTGGCTCTGTCACCTCGGCCCTCCTGCTAGTGGGAGGGGGCAGAGCCAACCAGGGGCAACATTGCCCACCTAGGCCGGCAGTCTAGCCGCCGTGCCTCGACGTGAAGGAGGGAATTGGAGAACGAGGCTAGGACATGGTTCAACCGCCAGGACTAGACGTCGTGAGACGTATGTGGGGCGAAGACTGGCCCAGAAGTAAAATGCTATAATTTTTCATCTTCTATTACCTTTTCCAGCGAATGAATGAATAACTAATCCATGATAGTAGGGCCCAGAAGGGCCACACCCCTCTCATAGAGATTTGGCCCCCTTCTAGCAGAATGTAGGACCCAGAGTAGAACATTTTCCCTTCAGTCTAATTGTGTGAGAGAGCGGATGGGTGAATGTCCTTTATATTAATAAGAAATGATTGATTTAACCTTGGTATTATATATTGCTTGCTCGAGGCAGCGGCGAGAGAATCTTTTAAGGCGAGAATGCGCCACGTAATTGAGAGCAAAGTCACTCCCTTCAAGAGGGGCCCCCTTAAAGGGGGGGTACTGTGACGGGTATCCCGTCACAGCCACTTTTTGCATAAAAATCTCTCGCCGCCGTCTCGAGCCAGCACCAAAGAGACTAAGTATTGACAAGCAATACTTATTTTTTGTCGAGGTGCTGGCTCGGGAAAAAGGATACGGCGACGAAGAGTTCAAGCAGCCAAGCTGGATAATCAGCGTGGGTGGATATGCCTGCGCCTAGGCAACCCCGCCCGCACCCGAAATCGCCGCAACCGCTGCAGTCTAGGAGGCTGCAGAAAGCAGCAGCCGACGGACACGGGATTCGACAGCTGGGTGGGCCAAAGGGCTGCTTTAGGGCCACGATGCCCTTACGGGCCCCTACCCTGGCCCTCCCCAGCCCACTTTCACACAGCTCAGCGGACCAGGCCTCGGGGGAAAACACATACACACCCCGACGCGAGCGATAGCAGGCGACGGCGGACTAGACTCTCGCTCACCCGCGAGCGAGAGTACGCGATTTTTGCATGTTTGCTCGCGGCTTTCGAGGCCGCGGTGCATTTGATGCACTTAATGGATGCATCGAACGCTGCGGGGGTGGCACGGTGGTAACAGCCCGGGCCCGCGGACCCGGTGCTGCATCCACATGCCACCACAACTACCATGCCTCGCGGACGATGCACCAGGGGACACACACACACGACACGCACTGATGCTGCGCCACGAGGATGGCACGGACGAGACAACGATCGCCCTGGACCGCGGGGCACGGAGGTGGTGATGCTGGAACCTTCTCCCCGGGCTGCTGGCCATACGGGCGGTTGCCCCATCTGCCGCAGCCCGGGTGAGCGAGCATGCTGGCAGCTTTGGGGTAATGATACCCGCACAGCACCTGTTGCACACGAGGGCTGTGCACTTGGTGCACTAGGCACCCACACACTTTCTACACGGCACTAGGGTGGTCCCCTGCGCCACTGGGGGTCCAAGCACGATCGCGGGTGAGCCCGGGTGACCCACCAGAGGACGGAGGCGACGGCGAGCTCGCTCACGAGGCGGCGAGCAGACAGCTGACTGGCGGACTGGCGGACGGCGGCGGCGGTGCGGGCAGGTAAATCCGGGCCAGACCCGGGCAGCCGTGGCGGTGCAGCGACAACGGATGAGCACCCGGACATCGGCTGCTGGTCGAGAATTGACCCGCAGACGACACACGGACGAGTACATGTGTGCGTGTAAATTAGTATATGCTAATAGCAGTATGCACTATATATGCTGTATATATATATGCATACCGCTATGCTGCGGACTAGACGGTGGTATACCACCGTGCTGAGGACTAGAAGATATACTGAAGGCTTGGAGCGGACAATATAGGTATAGTTGGACGTGTATAAGCGTTCCACGAGGTGAAAGCGCGGAGTCGCGGGTTGCGCGATGCCTCCGCGCGTACGTTGGCGGTGCATGCGCGTAAGAAAGATAGGTAATGCTTCTGGTGGAGGCATCAGGCCCGTAGATACTGCATTTGATGAGCTCGTGGCGAAATTCTGAGAATATCAGCGACTGCATAGGACGTGTATAGTGGACTCGACTTGAATATTTGGCGCGCTCGGCCGCCAGTTGGCGCTGCTAGTGTTCCGGTAAAATCATAAGGACCAATCAGAGGGCTTCACTTCAAGTGAAGACGAAGGCGCGGACTTGGTGAAGAAGAAGCGGCCATTGTGACACTTGTGGATCAGACATCGTCTAGTACACACGTATTCTTTTGCTCGTCGCCTTGCCCGCACTAGTCTGAGCACGTGCCGCGAATCTGGTCACCAGGAGCTCCGCAGTGACCAGGACAGATAGCCTTTGGACGAGGATCAGGATTTGGAAGCTGCAACTGCAGACTCTAGGGCCTATCTACGAGGATGGCAGAAAATTGCGGTGAGTGACTTTGCTCATTTTTGTGGATTCTCTCGTCGCGGGTTTCCGAAGAGCCTCATGCGTCGCGAGGGAGCAACGTCGTGCTCCCGACCTGGACAGACTCCCTGAGGGCCTGATACGCTGGTGCGGAGCTCAGACAGTGCGGACAAGGCACCAGCAGCCCGGAGTGACAACCGCGTCGCGCGTGAATTCGGAGCAGTGAATTTGGGAGTGCGGAACTTGGTAAAAATTGTGCGCGCTCGTGGACAAGGCGTCTCGGAGTTAACGCTCGCGTGCTCGGGGATCGCGTCGTGGACAGATCTCCCGGAGAAGACGCGCGTGCGTCCGGAGTCCTTAGTGATCGAGGTCAATTATAAAGTGGACAAGGAGCACGGGGTAGTCGCGCACCTGTTGCTCGGGCGCGAGGGCCAAGCAAGCGTCGGTTGCTCCGAATTGTCGGAGCATTGGCCATCTTGCAAGCTTGTCGTTGGGCGAGCGTGGCGGGAGCTGTTGGGCGGCCATTTTGGGACAGGATTTTCGGAGCAAATTGGCGCGTGGAAAATTATCGGAGCAGGGACTGGGCAGCTGTGCTCCTAAGACACAGGTAGATTTTTCGTGAGTGAAGCGGACAAGAAGTTGGCCTTTTAGTGAAGTGCATTTATTTATTGTATTTGCAGGAATATTCAGAGACATTTGATGAGCGATTATTGATAAACTTAGAGCCACGCGGACTATTGTCGGGTTGATATTCACTTGTAGATAACTGTAAATACCGCGTAGAAGCAACGTAAAGAATATAGAGGCCAATTTATTTTTCATAATAAATTCTGAATTATCATTGCGATTCCGTCCCTCCCCCCTTTGCGATTTTTCAGGTAATTTTACACGGTAAGTGACGCTGTGTCCCGGAGTTGCTGAATTTGCAGAAGCCGTATCGCCGTTCGCGCGCGTAGCTCCTGCGCCCTAGGTTAAGAGTCCTGCGTAAAATAAATAAGTAGTGCGGGTAGAAATACTACGTCACACAATTCGTTCAATTTTTATAATGAAAATTTATCTTCATGTCTTTTGACTCGTAAACTGCTCGCGTCCTGATTGACCGACGCTGAAATTTTCATAAAAATCTTTTCAAAGCAAAATATTTGAGTAAAATGGTGGTTTTTTGTAAATTTCTAGATCAATCGATGATTAGTCCCCAGTAGTCTCTTTTTTCCTCATTCAGTAATGAAACTCCTTCGAAATTTCTTTTGGGGCGTGCATTCTTTGGATTTGAACTGACCGACGCTCATTTTTTGAGAAATATGGCTCATTCGCTTCGAGATGGTGAAATTTTTCAATTTTCTGCAAAGTTCTATATGAACGGATGATTTTCAAATGCTGAAGTTGTTTTCTCATAACTGGATCTAAATATTTGAGCATTCTATCTCAAATTGATTCTATTACTCGAATTTAATTTGACCGACGTTGATTCTTGGAAAAATTCGGCTCATCGACTTCGAAATGGTGAAATTTTTTAATTTTTTGCAAAGTTCTATATGAACGGATGATTTTCAAATGCTGAAGTTGTTTTCTCATAACTGGATCTAAATATTTGAGGATTCTCTCTCAAATTGATTCTATTACTCGAATTTACTTTGACCGACGTTGATTTTTGGAAAAATTCGGCTCATCGGCTTCGTGATGGACGAAATTTTGAGTTTCTCGTGAGGTTCCATATGAATGGATGTTTTTCTTGTGCTAAGTCATTTTTCGATGAATAAATATAAATATTTGAGGATTCTATCTCGAATTGATCCTATAACTCATATTTAATTTGACCGACCTTGATTTTTTGAAAAATTCGGCTCATCGGCTTCGCGATGGACGAAATTTTGAGTTTCTCGTAAGTTTCCATACGAATGGATGTTTTTCTCGTGCTGAAGTCATTTTTCGACGAATAAATATGAATATTTGAGGACTCTATCTCAACTTGATCCTATAACTCGAGTTCAATTTGACCGACATTTATTTTCAAAAAATTCATTCTGTATATCATCACTACGTCATTCATATATCTCGCAGGTCTGGTGGCACTTGTAGCTTCGGCATTTAACACATTATACACGTGCTTGTATTACTACGCAGAGTGGATTTTTGTGGATGAGCAACTTTGCTTTCGAGTAGTACGGTCAATAGACTCGTGAATGCTGACGCAGCGCATATATTGTCGGGAATCCGGTTGTTCTCCGTACTTATATCAGCCTGTCGGTGGTAACGTGGGTTCGATTCATTATATCACGGGGATTTCTCTGAACTTTTCATGGATCAATACGCCATTCTGATTGCGGAAATCACTGTTCCCTATTTCCAAATAGCACGAAAGCATACTGTGGCGACATGTTACGCGTAAAAATAGTTGAAACCTATGAAAATTTGGCTCAAAGAAAAATACGCGGTTTTATTGGGCATTTTTGACGATTTTCTATCGCATGGGAATAAATGGATCAAATTCCTTGTTCTCGGGCATCGTGCAAGATAGGGACATGTATCTTGGCTCAAGATGGAGGTATCTGATACTATTACTTGCATTAATGGTGAAATAGCCGAACGCCATTACCTTGGAATGGATTTCAAATCATAGAATATTGTTTTTTGTAGAATCGAATCTGGATTTGTATCACGTAGGATTTGAATGTATTTTTCAAATTTCTGACGATATTGATGCATCAATCAGCTTGATTAATACGAATTGAGCATTTTCAAATAGTTTTATCATCAAAATGAGTATTCCCGGAAGAATACTTGAGAAAAACATTGAAAATGACGTTTGGGAAATACGTCATTGGATCCTATGCGAATTGACGTAAAATATTCGGATTTTTTTTTCTTTAATGTATTTTACAAATTATCCTGATTGATAAATGAAAAAATGGGAGACTGAGGTCCATCGTGATCTCCGATATGAAAGACGTACCTGGCGAACCAACAAAGGATTTGCTTTATCGGGATTTCCCCAAAGGAAGGCGTAAAAATTCTACTATTACACCGGCACACAAAATAAAAAAAAGTATCTGTACTTTTGACCAGACCTACTTTTTTAAATGTATATTGGCACGCTGAATCCGAATTCGAGGTCGGTTTGGCCCGACTACTTCTTGTTTTCGAGAAAATCCTGAAAAACATGGAAATAGCGCAGAATAGCACGATTTTCTCGAAAACAAGAGGTAGTCGGGCCGAACTGACCGGGCCGGATTCGGATTCAGCGTGCCAAAATACATTAAGTAAAGTGGGCCTGGTCAAAAGTATAGATACTTTTTTGTGTGTGTGTGTGCACATTACACCGGCATACAAAAGAAAAAGTATCTGTACTTTTGACCAGACCTACTTTTCTTAATGTATTTTGGCACGCTGAATCCAAATTCGAGGCTGGTTTGGCCCGACTACGTCTTGTTTTCGAGAAAATCGTGGAAAATTCGGCGGAAATCGTGGAAATAGCGCAGAATATCACGATTTTCTCGAAAACAAGAAGTAGTCGGGCCAAACCGACCTCGGATTCGGATTCAGCGTGCCAAAATACATTTAAAAAAGTAGGTCTAGTCAAAAGTACAGATACTTTTTTTTATTTTGTGTGCCGGTGTAATCATTGCTCAAATTTCGATTTATTGTAGTACTAATTGAGCTATTGATCAGAAGGAGGTGGTGCAATCCTCGACCTCTCTGTGCATAGTTCTGAGAGAGAAAAAAAATTTCACGCGTTTGCAATCCATTCGATGTCAACAGGGAAATATGAATTTGATCTGCATGCTCGAGTTGGTGCAATGCACCCACATTTCGAGTGAACTGCGTTGGAATATTTATATTTACTGTGCTCATCGGGCACTATTATTCCTCTCAAATGATAAAAGTCTATTTACTGCTCTCTCTTGAGCTTCATATCACTAGCTCAAAAACCCTCATTGTGATTGAGTGATTCCACGTTCTGAAATCATGGGACGACTGGATGATTTGGATATGATTCAACAGTGTGAGAATGTATATTGTGTCAGTGTATTGGTACAATTTTCTTCGTGAACTGCTGCCAATTTTCTTCGTTTCTTCTTCTCCAATCAGTGATCAAATTTATGCTTTTATATTCTTTTGATAGGTGCTATTGGTAGGCGATGGATGATGGGGATGGGGGTAGGCATAGGCGGAGTGGGCGAGGGTGCAAAATTCAATTCAAGACACATGATGGTTATGCTTGAATTCGTGGCCTAGGCTTCTCACAGTTGTCGACCACGAGCTCGTGCTCGTGAACAATCATTCATCCACACCATTACGATACTTGTACATAGCACACTATCGCGAATTTGGATAAAAGTTATACCGCGAACATCTCGGAGCGTCGCGGAGCGGCGCAACGTCCTGGAATCGCGTCGCTTGACTGTGTTTTTCGCGCATCGGCGCGCGGTTTATATAGGAGTGCGGAAAACGAGATCAAATGAAAATGGATGTCTGTATTACATTATGCTAAAAGAAAATGAGACCGTGCATTTCAGCTTCGATCGTAAAATTCTCTTAGGTTGAACAAAGGATGGATTAAGCATACAATAGGTCTGCCGCGATTTACGGCCGAACGTGTCTAAGTGGGTTTTTCCTACGAGAAACTACAATACAATAATAAATCAAAACCCTAGTTATATGGCTCGACGTGAAACAGAGCGGTGATGTTTCATTAGTGTGATTGAAAAGCGCGTGCCGATGACATTTGGACGGGTCAATAAATCTGACACAAGAATTGATTTAATGTATCCTCACTTTAAGATTTTATGATGCGGCTCAAGTTATAATGAGCCGATGACTCAAAATATATAATGTACTGTAAAGGGCCCAGAAAGTTTTTATGACCTGATCCGAAATAAAGGGTGCATATTACATTAGACTAAAAGAGATACGTCGCGCCTATTACATTTAGCGTAACATCATCATCTGGGCCGCAGTTCTCGGAAGGACAGCTTATTTGTAATGCGGTCGTGACGTTACAATGTCTATGCGAATAAGGCTATGTCTAACGACTAATATGCATACTCATCATACCATGCGGTTTAAAGTTGGAAAGAAAAAGGGGCGCGATTATTTTAGTTTTATGAAGATTTTTAAATAATAATAGATGCGCGCATCACTTTACTTGATTTTATCTTCGATGAATTTCCTTCTTCACCCTTGTGTGAACAGAATTTTGGTCCGAATTTACTGTTACAGTGAAGAACGCATGTTGAAATGTCTAGACACGTAAGGACTACTCCATGTCAGGCCTCTTTCGCATTGCGCGAAAACGCATGCTGAAGTAGCCAGACACGTAAACGCCACTCCGTGTCAGGCCTCTTTTACATTGAGCGAAAAACGCATGCTAAAGTAGCCAGACACGTAAAGCCTTCTCCGTGTCAGGCCTCTTTTGCATTGAGTGAAAAACGCTCGTGATTCAGTCATAGGTTTTCGAGTGTATGAGTTTTGTCTAGAACTAACGATGATTTGGTCATGGATTTTTGTAGTGTACAGAGTTTTATAGAGAACTTACTGTAATTCAGTAATGGATTTTCGTAATGTCCGGAGTTTTGTCCCGGATTCGGTCATGGATTTTTGTAGTGTACAGAGTTGAGTCCAAAACTTACTATGATTCAGTCATGGATTTTTTGTAGTGTACAAAGTTTCGTCCAGAACTTATTTTTGTAATGTACAGAGTTTAGACCGGAGCTTGTCGTGATTTCTGGTGTTGATATCAACAACTCAGTTGCCTCTTATCCTAAGGGTGCCTGTAATCAAGGATTCTTCCGAGTACTCGGTGCCCTTATCCTTCGTTGATGTCCGCTGGTGCTACCGAACAGACATCTCAAGACTGTTGCTCATGTCGCTGTCGTTCTGTGGGTAGATCTTTCTTGTCCTTATTGTCTCTTCTTATTTTATTCATTTTTTTCCTCGTGCAAGGTTCTTGATTCCTCGTTCAGTGTTGCTGCTCCGTGTAGTTGTGCGTCAGTTTTCATGTTCGTGTATAATATATAAGATATTTGGTTTAGAGTAGGGTTTTGGAGTTGATCTCAAGAACGGTAACTCATGTTCAACATTGGGCCTTTGAGCAAGCGCATCCGAGTTACTTCGCGATCCTATTCCGAGACAGTTCTCGCATCGAAATTTTCATTCCAGGTCGATTCGAATGGATTGGCAGTTATTACTTGCATTCATTCGATTAAAATTCTTGCATTACGTCTTTCATCACACCAACTCACTTATTACACTCCAGACATCGTGTTTTACTAGATCCAGAACGCGTTCCCCAACCTTCGTCTTGAGAATTCCCATAAAAATGAATTATTTGTTTATGACCATATCAACTATCAGTATTCTCTCTTCGTTCGCACCCGCGGTCTCGTCGTTCACTCGAATAATCTCCCAACTACACTCGACGTTGATTCTAAGTGACTCTTAATTCCAAAAATTCTGGCTAAGCATGATACTCATTTCACTATCTTTTCATCTTTGGTATGTTATGAAACTTAGAATGAGGAAGAAAATGTCCAAAGAAAAACATCTTATAGATCCATATAAATCTTACAAATGATTGAATATTTACTGTTTGCATGAAGTTCTCATTATTAAAATATAGCACGACGTTCTCTTCTTCATACCATTAAAATTGTACCTCATACAGGTTTTTCATCATCAGTTCGATTTTGGGTCATCGCGTCTGTTAGCTACGCGATAAAGAAAGAAAAAAGAAATGGAAAAAGATTTATACTGGATATTCTGTCTGTTAGTATGAAAGTTAGCCCCAATTTTTCTCAAATTACAACGTTCTTGGAATGGTACTCTTTTTACAATAGAATTCAAGATTTGATCAGTGAGAACGCATGGCCCTATTGTTATCCCTGAGTTTGAGTCGACCCTGAGTTATCATTGATCATTCAATTCCATGTCAAGTTCCGCGTCCGTGAGCTACGCGAAAAAAAAGGAAAAAAAAATCAAAATATGGCTTTTTCATTCCTTATAACTTACTCAAATTATTATCCTTATTCAAATTTCCATTTCTTCCTAGACGTATATGTACTGAAAAGATCAAAATCTGCTACATTAGAAGATATCGTAATCATCGCGTCCGTTAGCTACGCGATATATGAAAAATATCTCGAAATCAGTGTCTCATTGAGAGGTGCATCCTACCTCCGAAGTTGAGGCAATCTGCTGAGCCATTCAATTTATTAGTTCGTGATGAAATTCAACGCCTCAAAGTCGACATTATTTCAGCCTCTCGATGTGGCTAAATTGCAACATTAACTACTTGCAACCTTGCAGTTCTGAAAATTATGGGTCATTCTAATCTAAACAATCTTTAAGTGACTTTCGTGCAGTTTTGCGCAATTGGCTCATGATTGATTGAAATTACGGATATAGGTCTTACAACGATGAGAGTTCCTACGACTGGTATTTTACTCGACTGAGGGCTGTCATTCTTACCGAATCAAACTCGATTGTTTTGAATTCAAACGTATGCACTTCGAAAATGATGAGTTTTGTATGGAACCCCTATTCCGTCTACTGGCTACATTTTTCCGCGAAAATGCAATCATTCTATCTCTTCAATCAGATATCGCTCTTTCGAACGGATTTTCATATTTCACACAATTGTCAATGTGTCTCTGAGAACTTTGTTAACGTCAGATTTATATCGGCTGTGACTCTCATCTCCACTAGAGACCGTGTTATCTCGAGCTAATGGTCCTAATTCGCGGAAATAATAAAACCGCCTCAAAGTCCTAGTTGCTGTGAGTATAAATATTTATTGCATTCATTTCTTCGCTGGAGACCCTGTTAACTCGAGCTGAAGAAGTAAAATTTCATCTCAAAGACCTTTTTAACTCCGAGGAAAATATCCATTGCACTCTATTTATCCGCTAGGTAGGCTCTGTTAGCTCGAGCTGAGAAAATAACGTTCCACAAACATAACAGCTCTTCTCAAAGACTTTGTTGACTCCGTGGCTGTTATTATCATGAAATTTTTATTCATCAAAGCTGATTGATTTAAATTGGAAAATCCTCTCAAAGCAACAACCTCAAATTTCTAATTCCAAATTTTCATTAAAATGATCAATCAAATTGCTATTCCTTTACTCAAAATTCCATGCAGTTTGTAACTAACTATTCTTTTAAGTATTGGGATAGTTTCAAATGAATCTAGCATATACTCATTCCCTCCTATTTATGGTAATGGACTCGGGATTTCCTCACTGTGCACCAAATTGACCTCCAAAATCATCTTGATGATCTTCCAGAAACTCTCATTGATGCCTATGCTTGAAAAAAAATATTCCGGATCACTTCATAAAACCCAAATTTAAAATTATAATGATAATTACTCCATGGCCTTTTGCACAACCTGATGAATTGACAATCTAAAATTTCTGAACGACCCATGTTTGTTTTAGAGGCTGAGAAAAAAATCTCTACTTCGAAAAATCAACCTGCACTTGAATTATTGATTAGGCTACTCTATGCGTGAAAATTAAACTACCTTAAACAATACCTTCACTCATCCAAGAGTTGCAAACTCGTGCTTTATTTCCAATGATGAATCGTGATTGAGAAAATGTTACATTATGCTGCGTATATTGACTGCGATTGGTGGGAATTACTTAGCAACCAAGGTGGTTTCTCCCGAGGCGGCCTACTTCCAGCGATCATGCAACTAGACTTATTCTTTTCAAGAGCCATAAACCTGTCTAAGAAGTGTGAAATTAGTCTTGATCTCGAGATCACATTTTGATCGATGTCTGATTGAAGTGGACTACTGTGATATTCGTATGATTTCCTTAGCTCAGCAAAACGAATGTCCTCGTTCCTCGACACCATATTTCCTGCTGATTCCCAATATTTCGAAATCTTATTCGAAGTGAGAACTACTTGCTCAACACTCGGAATGACTTCAACACATGACCCGATTTCACAAGATTCGTCCAAACCGATGGAATTGCATTCTTTGTCGCTTTCCTCAACTGACGCAACGAAATTCTTGTAATTAGGTGGATGAAAATTTTCTCCCAGAGTATTGCTCATTTTTGGTGAAGAAATTTGGTCTGGTTCATCCGAACGACCTGAAGTATCATTATGATTATCCTCCATATTTTCCGTTTCTGTGACGCAACCTACATGATTGGAATGTGAACGATCAATTTTCGCGACGCATCTTGCTTTTGAACTTAGAATAGTCTCCTTTGAGTCCAAATTACTCGAATCACTATTTGCAATAGGCTCTTCGACTATTACCTGTCTATCGAAATCTTGGAACACGAACTCACCGCAATTCGGTCAGTCAGTATCGTTTGAGATCAAGAGTTCACAAGTTTTCGGAACGGATTCATCAATACTAATTTCCTCACAAGTTTGATCGTGATCATTATCACGATATGTTGCAGAATGAATTCCAGAATCCATATGGTCATTTTCGACTTCATGGACTGATAATTTTGAAGGTTGTTCGTCCACCTGTCCAGAAGAAGGCAAATATAGCCAATCAAAGAAAGAAGAAGGAGCATGTTTGTTAAATGGATTCGGTTTTTCAGATTCGTCAGAATTATCGGCGATGGCAATATTCTTAATAATTCCCGAGATCTCGTTCGATGGGGATGGCTTAGTGACTTCAATGTCATTTGAGTTTTCTTCAAGAAGATCGAATGAGATTATATCGTCTCCTTGCAAGGGAAAGGTTTTGCACCCCTCACTTACGCAATTACTGATGATTTCGAAAGATGTTAGATCTATTTTTCGTGGCCTTAGTTTCCTCACTGTGAGAGAAATTTTGACAGCATATTCATCCCTGACTTTGCTATAGTAGTTAGACAGCCTTTCCAAATTTGCTCGCGTGAAATTCCGATAAAAAAAAATCAAAAAACTCGGCAATGGGAGTGAGGTCCCGATGTTCGAGAGGGTGTCCGTCTAAATTCGATATTAATTCAACTGCCTGTCCTAGAGTAGCGTAGTCTTTATGACGTATTCCATCGAAACGCCAGTTAAGCCCAATTATGAATTGTTTGAGTGCTAACTTTTCGTAAGTCAATATCTGACATTTCCTGGCTTTTTCCCCATACCTATGTAGCTTGTTCAGTTTATCGTACCAAATCCATGTTTTGATACCATATTCTCACACTGATTCATCATGCTCTTGATGCCAGCAGTCAAACTGTTGCAAAATATTGTCGTAACTTTGTTTTCCATAAAATTCTTCATCAAGCTTATTTTGGAGCACTACATAATCATAAAAGCTCAAGTGATCTCTATTAGCTAGTAAGGATATTCCAATCTGGCGAATTATCGTGTCACTGGCACGACGATGGAGTACCCACTGAACTGCTGAATTTTTAGACAATTTTATCAATTCTATGACTTTGTAAACAAATGGTCTGAATTCTATTGCCTGCTCATTTGAACCCGGGAGGAGTTCCTAAGCTCCATCAAGAAGGTAGTCGTATCGAGATTCCATTTTTGAGTTATTGCTTTCTATATCAATCTTGAAATCGTATCTGTGTTCATGAAAACCAACGAAAGTCCTCGCCCCGCGTTTTTCCCCACGAAGGACAAAAAACGTGGAATAACATGTTTGACTTACCCTGATGTTGCTGTGACGATATTAGCAAGCTGTTGTTCACACATCCTTCTTCCCAGGGTAAGAAGTCGTCTTGAAGTTGGATTAAAAAGAGGCTTCCTTGCACACTCAGCGCCAGTTTTTATGTTATCTCCCTTGGTCGTCTTCCGCTTTCCTTACGATGTCCTCTGTTGATTTTATTGCGGGTCCTTGATCGTTGAATATATGTCGTTGTTCGCAAATTTCCAACTGAATAATCTCCGAAAAACAATCCTCACCCTTCAGATGGAACCCACGTTGGGCGCCAGTTCTTATGTTACGTTATTGGTGTTCGGGTATTGGGTTTTCCGTCTCCCAAGCGCGAAGCTGTCGTGCTGGGTGTTTGTGAAGGGGTTGGATGTATAGAATGATCTTGACACGGGAATAAGATTGACTGTTACTTTATTCCGCGGCTAGTATCTCAATGTAAAGAGACCTATCAAATGATTCGACTTCTGCTGACAGGGCCAATCCGTGGCTGCGTTTACCTGTCTCGCGTGACTGACTCGGACCGTAAGCTCTCGAGTTAATACTAACAACCACTTATCCTAAAAATGAACTCTCCAACTGAACTCTTGCAGTTACTCAAATACAATCGGTGCGACCCCGATGTCGCACCGCGCAATAGATGGAGGGGCGCTGCAAATTTTCCCATTGCGATCATTCGGC
The DNA here is from genome assembly GCA_029851415.1 of Eretmocerus hayati. NCBI lineage: Eukaryota > Metazoa > Arthropoda > Insecta > Hymenoptera > Aphelinidae > Eretmocerus > Eretmocerus hayati. The sequence goes on from CM056743.1 coordinate 111,331,990, forward strand.
TCGAGGCCTATACGAGCCTCTCGCAACATCATTCATATATATAACATACACTACACTGTTGATTACCGCGATTTAGTATTACACAGAACGGAGCGAGCGGTAGCGAGCGACGATATTGCTAGTCATGTGTTATTCTCCTATCATGCCGCACGAAACAAGAGTGACAGCGCGCAAAAACTACACAGCATCTTATTCAGTGTCCCGAATCAGTACAAAACGTACTGAGAACTCATCAAGAATTCATTGATTACGTCTAAGATGCAAAGGGATAGGCAGTTGATACCTCTAGTTTACAGTAACTTGCTCAAGCGGTACTAAAATTTCCTGAGAATCATTCAAGAGTCAGCAGATGTGATACTTTTCGTCGCTGACAAGCTCGATGTAATACTCTTCGTCGGCGTCAAACGCTAAGTGATACTCTTCGTCGGTGGTACGCGCTATGTGATACTTTTCGTTGGCGACAAGCGCCAAAAGATACTTTCCGCCGGTGGTACGCGTTTGTGTTACTTTTTGCGAATGACAAGCGTACGTGTTACTTTTCGCCGGCGACTATGAAAGTGTTTTCCTTCGTAGGAGGTATCGATATGTAGGTAATTATTTAGCGTTCGTATGTCGAGCACGCAGTGTTCATATGATACGATGTGCAAGTATAGCAGAGCTCTTTTCTATTGCTCGGATATCAGTCAAGGATCGCAAAAGTATTATCTTGAAAATCTAGTATCAGGGGTTGTGATGATGAAAGTCGTGGTAGAAACGTAAATATCCCCAAATCATGTGTATGATGTCTGGTAGATGATCTCAGAACTGTTGAATGTCCATTCGGTTGAGATGAAATATTTTCTGGATTATCATACACCTCCATCCCAGTTCTTGCAGAATGGTCTTCAAATCCAATGGGATGATCTCCAAAATGACGAAGATAGCCGTGAAATTTGATGTCCCACAGTGACCGATCGGTAAGAGATTGAATATCCTTCGAGAAATTCATGCGAAAAAGGCCCCAAGTGACATGCCTATATAGTTGAAAAAACAGCTTCGCAGTACATTGAACGGCGAAGAGAGAAAAATCATGGTGTTAAAGGTCGACGAGAACTATACATTCACGCATCTGCATGGAGATTCATTGTTTGGTATAATTAGTGCACAGTTTCGATTGTTTTCTGACCATCCATCAATTTGCACTAAGGTCTTTTTTTGCATGAACCCATTAAACTGAGACTTTCTCCTCCCATTTGTTCTTTTTGTTGTTGTATTCCGAACAGTATTGTGACTCTCGGGACGTACCATAACTCATTCTGCAGAATTTTGACCTGTTTGGTGCAAGTCAAGTTCCTCCTCATCGAAATTACTCTGACAAAATCTATGTAAGATGAGGCCGTAGTCCACCAAAAGCTCTCAATCTGGTCCGGGGATATGTCAACTTTTACTCGTCCAAATGACACGGAATTCTACATGCATTCACAGACTGCATGTGTAAAGGATGCTACGAAACCAAACGTGTCGATTTCCTACGAAAAAAATCCACCCGAGATGTACACGAGCGTCGTATGCTCATTAATCGCAATATACGTTGCTCAAGCGAACTCCGTCTGGATACTTTCTTTGAATAAAAGTGACATATTTGGCTTCGTAGCACCTTTTGAACATGCACCTTGCAGATGCATGTAAAATTCCAAGTCATTCGGTCGGATAAAATTCGACTCATCCTCCGAACGCATTCAGGGCTACATTTAATATAGTGTCTGACTACAGCCTGTCCTCGAGAGTGTGTCCACGGATGATTAATATGCATGCATATGCAGTGCACACTGCGCATGTTCAATGCGTTTGTGCACGTGGGCAGCGCATCAAACTTGAGCGAAGACTGAAGAGCTCACATCAGAGAATCCCTGATCCAAATCGGTTTGTGTCTTCGCTCCGTCATCGGCTGATCCAAAGCAGAACTCGACGGGTTCCATCTGGTTTTGGCTAAAATTCGATGAGATGCACATGTGCTTGTGTGCATTGCATATGCGCAGTGTACCTTGCGGATGCATGCATATGCGTATTCGTGGTCGCACCCTTGAAGTGATCGGGTTGATCGCAACAAATTTGACTCAAATTCTTGGCACCAAGATGTTCATTCACGAGCAAAATTGCGGGGTAGCGTACCATTGTTCGAACCATCATCAGGAGTATATCTCGCCCGGCAGTAGTGCTAGTTCCACTCGGTCCCAGATATCAGGATCATTCTATTTGCCGGTGTAGGTGCGGGCTTTTGAAATTCACTGACCCTTGTTGAGAATTGTGTATTGATCACCCACCCCTCCAAGACCTGTTACACCAAGAAACATTCAGATCTACCCATATTTGGGTACTGAGATCCCATCAATCTTAGACTGTTGCAGGATGTCACTAACAGCGCTGTCGATATATGTGATGATAGCGTTGGGAAAAGGAGACTCGTGGCCTCGTGGGGCCAGTCAATACATCTCGGATGCTTCGTAAAGATGCCAGAAATACTAGCAGATCGAGAGGTGAAATGGTATCACTACAGCAAAAAAGATGGTCGTTATGAAGTGACTTATGGATATGGCACAACTGGCGATAAGTTCATCGAAACATCCGAAAAAGGGCTTGTCATAATCGGACTCAACGAGCAAGATGCTGGTCGATATGATTGTTGGTTGAGTGGTGTACTTTTATGTTCCTACAACATCACCGTTGAAACTCACCGATGCTCTTCTCCGGCGAGAACGAATGATTATCAGCGAATTTACTCTGATTGGTGTCATGAGTTCGAGAAATATAAATCCGGTATGAAGAATTGGGAGAAAAAACAGTCGGTAGGTAATTCGCAACTCAAATGTAATGATTCAAGTACTCTTCGTTGACTCAATGGACGGCCACAAGAACAGTCCGCGATAGCCTTTCACTAGCTCACATTCTCTCAAATCTCCTGGGGTCCTGTCGCTGGGGGAGGGGGGGGGGGTCTGAGTGGGCAACACGTATCCCAGAAGGCTCGAAAGTGTCTCCATAAGTGTATTGAGGAGATGAATCGAATGCACGAGGTTGGCAGACTATGAATCCCGACGTTTCCTCTTATCAACGATTTTCAGTGAATAATTGTGGTTTTTTATTTCAATGGAAAATCTTCCTGGGCAAAAGTTGTTGAGGACGAAATTCTCCACAGAAAGGTTCTCCCAAGTTCTCCGGAAAATCCGAGCCCGGCGCGGGTAACATGCGAAAATCGCTCCACGCGTCCATCACGAGCTAATATAAGGTGGCCGATGCAGCGCTACTAAACTTGCTGAATTTGCTGCCACTATGACAGTTGTCAATGTATCGCATGTCGACCTGATGCATTTTGAATAGAATGAAAATTCCTCCAAAATGGTTTAAGTCGTAATTTCTTCACACACTCAAACTACCAAAAACATGGAGAATCCTCATTATCTCTGTCAAATGGAAACTCTGGAGGAAGTTATGAATTCATTGGCTACTGACTATTTCGTGATTTTATGCGTTTCCCGCCTATTGACACTTCAATGCGATACTTCCACCACCTGACCCTGGGCGTCGGCTTGGACTTCTGACTTGGCTTGTACATGGGATACATGTACTCGTGCCAATTTTAGCTCACATAACGTCTTACCGGACTTATACAAGATCTCTCCCTGAAAAAAACGCAGTTGTGAGTGCAGATTCACCTAAACTGATGGAAATTCTCCTAGGGCTCTCAATTTTGTTGAGCCGATTAGGGAAGGTCCCAAGTGATTTTCATCTCTCAAGTAGTCTATATTGCGATCCATTTACTGCATCAAGATGGTGAACGAAATGATATGTTGATGAAGAGCTCGAGTGATGAAAATCTGATGAGAAATAAGATGATTGGTGCAGAGTGGTAACACTCAACACTGGCTTCACTTGCAAACTTGCACTATCACAATACACGAATATGCATCAACCCAAGCGATCAAATTTTAATTCTATATGACACAATCATAATCTCAACGCTCAATTAGAGCAACAAATATTAAGAGCCATGTCTGATCAATCACTGAGGTACTTTCTCTCTCCCGAGCGGGCTTAGCAGATACCAATGATACCCACAGAATGGCTCGGTTCACGATTCATTCAACCAATCCTTGCACAAAGTCATTCAAAATCTTTGAAATCCATTCAACATTCACCAAACAGGAATTTTGATCAGATAGATAGAGATAGAAAGCTCGTGCAAGATGCCACTTTGAAACAAGTGAATTAGGAAATACAAACTACCCATCCGCTCTCACAGGTAGAAATAATCTTGGCTCATGTATGGATGTTTCCTATGACAAAACCGTGTCTCACATCCTCTCTGGAATATTGACAAATGTAGCTGTATGTAATCATAGCCTGCCCTGGTGGGAGTCACCCTCTTGATGAATGATTCAACTGAAGCATGAGAGTGGAATCTCTGACGAGAAATCTAAGCTCTATAATTCATAAGCTGAATGAATATCAATGGTCAACGATGGAAATTACGTACCTCATAGCAAACAAGTTTTTCGAGGAGCATTTTGAGAACTGGATCAAATGTGATCGTAGCAGCCGATATTTGGGGATTTCCGTGGTAATATACATGCGAAGGAGTCTCCATGGAACTAAGAACGATGGAAGATCCAGTCACTCCGTAAAGCGCCATCATTGCTCTGGTGAACCTGCCATCGTCAATTAGATCACTTGCTATATTAGCAAGAGTAACAACGACGACCTTACCTTTCCCCTCGAGACAGCCATATTCACAAAAGCCAACGATTGATGGCTGGCTTTTTCAATAGCTTATTCAAGCACCGCGCAACGCGTGTACCCTACGGTGGAAAATAATAGACTGGTCTGTATCATCGTGATCAGCACCATCATGTCGATAGAAATTCACACGTGTCCCTCTTTTGACGAGTTCAAATGAATCCCGCATAGAAAAAGGGAAATCGTTATTGTCTAGAAAAACACGCGAGTTTGTTCTTCGTTCTTGAGAAGACATCTTCGTATTGCCCTCGGCCCATGTCAGCATAGCTCACAGCACAGTAGTGGAGCTGAGAGAGTTCCAGATACACCTTCTGCAAACAACCTTCATCATCATCGTATCGTCTCTCCTAGGAGACGATGACTCTGTCAATCTATGATCGACGAGCACTCTCTCAACCTCCAGGTCGGTGAGACAATCTCCAATGAGCCCCCACTCGGCCTCCTGTAGACAAGCATCACTCGGAGATCTCATACAGGTCGAGTATGCCCCGCGCGCGCAATAGCTCAATATCAGTGCCCCTACATTCAACAGCTATGCAAAGTCCATGCCAAGATCACCAGCGCTGGTGATCTTGGCATGGCCTTTCTTTTGTATGCGTGAAGAGCTGAAAACAAAATGACAATTAATTCAATCATCTCAATTGGAATATTTTTCCACTTGCTATATTTTCTGGGACACATTTGAGAAGAGATTTGATTAAACCGATTGATTTGAAATTCTGAAAAAATAACATTTTTATCAAAATCATAGCCATGACAATACTCAAAATAAGAACAAAACAATTTCCCTCAATCCAATTCAAATCCTGATAATCAACGGAAGGATCACATGGTCCATCATGGCTTTAGATCTCCTACCGCTAAACAATACAACTTGAGTGTCGGCAATACGCGAAAGCACAACACAACGAATTTCGAGTCGGAAATCATTTATATACGCACACACAAAGTATTATACATATTCGCTCAAGTGCACGAACTCGTTGAAGGTTTTGTTCAAGAGAACCACACCACACTATTGGAATGGATTAGAATGGTATCCACAGCCTGCCTTTCACACGCAGCAGAGATCTCGCTATCCTTTCTCCAGCAGTCCCTCTCAAAATATAGGTATACATCTCTCGTGCGCTCAACAGAGCTCATTCTTTCCTTTCTCCAGCAGCCCCTCTCGTTCAGTTCGAGTTTTTGGTATGGAATGATATAGGTATACATCACTCATGTACGCAATAGAGCTGTTGCTTCTCCATCTCTTGAAACTACATGTTATATATACATCGAGTAAGCGGAGTTCGAATTTTCAATCAGAATCAATTTTTGTAATAAACCTCTGCTCAGCTGAAGTTTGTGAGTACGACCCACATGAGATTGCAGTTAACATTCTTCCAAACCACACTCATTTACATAATATAACTGAATCTCTCGTGTAAGCTTAGCTGGAGATCGAAAGTACAACCCACATGAGATTGCAGTTAACATTTTTTCAAACCAATCACATTTTACATAATATGACTGTATCTCTTGTGCATGCTTAGCTGAAGTTAGAAAGTGCAACCCACATGAGATTGCAGTTTGCATCGTACCTCCCCTCTTCTCCTACTCTTCATCAAACCAAAGTGACGGACTTTCCCTATAAAAGATTCATGGAAATTAGTTACTGAGTAGATCTCAGAGGTGAGGACATCTAGTAAGTTATAAAATTCACAAAAGTATCAGTCGTATTTGAATATCATTTTCATCTTAGTAAAAGACAAATTTTCGTCATGAATTTCTTTGTTCATCATAGAGCAGATATCTTATTGCAAATACTAACAACTTCACACTGGAATGAATCTCGTGAGTATATGTCATCTTGGATAACAAGGAAAATCTATGTTTCAGTGCTGAGTTGAAATCTCTTATTCTTTTCAGAACAAAAAGAATTCATCATTGAATTTGTAAAGGCAAAACTAGAGGAAGATGATTCTTCCAAATTTCAATTATATTGTACACATTATAATTTCTTGAAATTGAAGCATTGGATCAGTTTCGATACTGTATTCTAGTTAGTTTTTGAATATTCAAGTAATCATGATATAAATCAAAGCCAAGGTCTAGATTTACTCGACAACAGTCCGTTTGAGATCGACTCTATCTGTTTACCCTACAGGATATGGCTTTCTTATGATGGCGTATTTTATGCAATAGGGAATTTAGAATCAGTCGTGGAGATAATTACTTTGAATTATATAGAGAAAATCCAGTTTGTAACATTCAAAGAAAAGGTAGATTTATTTGCATAACCTGTTCTTATACATCCATGTAGTTTCTAGTTTCACAAGAATTTTTTACTCCACTCATTCAATATATAAAGACTCGAAGTTCGAACACAGCAATCATTTTCTCTCATATAGCGGGGTGAGTGTTTTGTTTCTTTATTTCTACAATTCATCTTCATCATTCGTTTATACCTCATTGATAAGATAAAAAAATTTCTAGGTAACGTGAATTCCTAGAACATGACCTGGTTTTTCGAATCTCAATATGAGCTTATCGATCACCTTTTGACAACATCATATTGGAACAAAAATAGTAAGCATAAACTATCTTCGAAGTGATAAATATAATCAAGCGTATTATATCGTTTGTATATCATTTGTTTATTTATTTGATTCTTTTTCTCTCAATCTCAGGACAAGAAGAATTTGTTCACGAGCTTTCGAGAGCAAAACTGAACGAAAATAGATCATCCTGTTATCAACTTGATCTAACTCATTTTAAATTCTTGAAAGTTAAGAGACGAATCAGATTAAATTTTATATTTCAAGTGGTATTCAGATATTCTGATACCCATGATCTAAGTCAAAGTAATGGATTAGAATTACTAAATGAGAGTCGGTATGAAGTTCATAATATAAGGTTAGGTATGAGTTATTTCGATGATGATGATGAAGAACTTTTTTATGCCATTGGTGATCTTGATTACATAGTTAACATAATTGAAGAAAATTATATCACTGACATACACTTTGTCGTACTCAGAAAGAAAAGAGAAAATGGTATTTCCTGTTGAATTTCTCTCTTGTTTCAATCTATTATTCAAGTCTCTTCAAAATAGTTTTCCAAATCATAGATATCATAAGTTACAATGACTCTGCTTGAATCTCAACGATCAATGTTCGTCGATTTTTTGATGGAAGAGAATTGGACAGAACGTGGTAAGTCAGAATCCACACAATAAAAAAGAAACGATTAATGATCATTCTCGTGAATTAATATCATTTTTCTCCAGATCAGAGGAGCTTCATCATTGAACTAGCAAAAGCAAAAATGAAAGAAGAAGAGTCTCCACGTTATCGAATTTATTTAGCAAGATACCTATTCATGCAGAAGAAGAAACGGTTCACTGATGACATCATAATGAGCATGGTATTCAGATATGCAGATGATAAGAATTTTGAACAGAGTAATAATATAGAATGGCTTCATGATAGCCCATTCGAAGTAGACTTAGAAAAATCAAAAGATTACAAGTGTGGTTCTTGCCCTGATGAAGAATTTTATGCAGTGGGAAATTTATCTCAAATCGTTGACTTGATATCACAAAATTTCATCGACCGTATACAATTTGTACATTTACGAGGAAAGAAACAGAAATATTCTGCATGAGAATTGACTCTGGAATATTGAATTCATTCCACTGTATTGTGGAAAGAAATGATCAATAAAATCGATATTAAGGAATCAAGATCTCCTCATTTTCATAATTCCTTCAGAGTATTCGAGAGGAGAGGAAATGAACAATTTTTTTCTGAAATTAATGAAGAATTTATTGAAAAAAGAATCTTTACAATTGATGATGAAAAATCCAAGTGAAGAAATGAAAGTGAACGAATATTATCCCATAGAAGTAATTGTGAATAAGAAAATTAGAGAACATCACACTATTATTAAAAATTGAGATGCTTACGAATCTCAGTATCCATAGAGATCAAATTTTGTTGAATATCTGTGATAAGTTTCCTATCCTCTTCCGTCTTTGCAATGATTCCCTTGTTCTCAGTTGGCTCGCAATCGACAGCATCCTCAACTCTATTCATTTTCATCTTCAGTTCATCCAATTCATCTCTATAAGAGTCAAGTCTTCCACTGAGTGCTTCAAAATGTTCATCTGCATCATATTTATTATCTGTAATTCTTTCCTGAATAAGTTATTGTTCAGTAATTGTATCGTCGATTACACCTTCATCGTGTACAAGAGAAGTTTCTATCTTGGTTACATCATCTGTAATCTTCTTATCTAGATCAGTATACTTCTTACTCAAATTGTGTAAGTCTGCTGCTATTTGTCCATTCAAAATTGCACGATATTCCTTCATTTCGCTGTAAGTTGATTTCTGTAGATCTTCATTTTTCTTTATAGTTTTTTGTAGCTCATTCTCCATATTTCCTTGTTCGTTCGAAATAGTTTCCATTTTTGTATCAATTTCATCAACATGTTTGTGTACTTTTTTGAATTCAGAATCAGAAGTTTCAGCTTGAGTAGTTACCAATCTAGATAAATCAGCTTCACAAGATTTGTATTGAACTAAATCTGATAGAGATTTGTTAACCTCAGTTTTCACTGCATGCATTTGACGAGTATTGTCCCGAAGCTGTTTCTTCATTTCCATCATCTCAGCCTCTCTAGCTTTATCACGAACTGAAAATTTTTGAATTTTACATTCCACAAATTCTGATTGAACTTTGTCATCTGCTTTCATAACTTCTATTTCATTTTCAACTTTCCTGTAGAATCTTTCAGTTTCATTATTTTTAATGCGAGAATCTAGATCCATAGCTCGGAAAGAGACATCCATAATTCCATATACATTGGTCATAAATAGTTCTTCATTTCCTGATAAATTACTTTTCGTCTGAGAAACTGTGTACTTGATAGATCTTGACATTTTCTCTTGAATACTCAAATTTTCATCATCCTTGATACTGTTGTAGAAGTTAACAAATATATCGAAAGGGTCCTGTTTCTTCAGCTCAGAATCTTTGGTTTTTGGAGAAATATCAAGGAGAGAGCGTAAATAATCTTCTGTTCTTTCCAAAACTTTTTTTTCGTCCACTGTATCATCTGAAAATTAAGAAAAGTTGTGAACATCTTCCATATCAAAATGAAATGATGAAAATTTGAGATCAGAGAAGAACTTACCACCTACATGATGTGACACAATTTCTTCTTCTTGCATCTTACTCCCTCCTTCTCCTCCTCTTTTTCCTTCTGCACTTGTTGTTCCTTGCGTATCTGATCCTCCAATATCATCAAGTAAATTCTGAGCTTGAGAATCCGTAGTTGAATGAGTAAGCGAACCGTTTCCATTTTTGTATGCGACTGCCGAAGCAGGTGTGGTTTCAGATATCTTATCCATTATGCTACTTGAGTGAAGAATAGTGAATAATGAATGAATGAAGCTATTGACTCTTGTCTACTCCTTTTATAGCTCCTCCCGAATTAGTCTCTAATCCACCCCCTTCACGTAATTCTTCTATGATGGAATGACATTCATTGAAGAGGTTATTATCACCTGATTTTATGGCTGCTAGTATTAAGTACAAACGATCAGTCAACTCGTTTGGATCATCAAACCACAGATATTCAATATTATTCTCATTATGAAATCTTGAGAAGTCATCTGTCTCTATATGTTTCATCAAAGATTTGAGACCAGTTCCATTCATATCTTCCTCAGATGAGTTCAAAATATGTGGAATTTTTTTAGGGCTTCCATTTTCTGAAGATGAATCTGTCATTCCAGGAGGAATATTTTCAATTAGAGGACGAATAATTTTTTTATATTTGAATCCTCTCGAACCTTTGGTTTTTTTCTTGGGATCGTAATCGATTTTATAAGCGCAGGAGATTTCTAAAATTTGCTTGTATGCTCTCGAATCAGCTGCATCGAAGTTGTTTGGTCTTGTCATAAATAGTAATTCATAAAGTCCTCGTGTCCCTCGGAAAGAATGGATCGAGTCAATCAAAATACGATCTGTTTCTTTTTCTAGCATGAGTGTAGACCTTCCAATTTTCAAAATATTCCCATCAAAGAATGGACCGTAGGATTTGTCAAAACCATCTTCTCTAACGAAAAGTTTGTTAAGTATTCAGTGCTCAACGAACCTAAATTCTTATGTACAAAGTCTAAATAGTTGGGCCATCTTTCTGGATTATTCATCATTTCATGCACGGATTCTTCTAAATCAACAGGCTCATCGACTTCCATTTGGGACGATGATGCTTCTCTGAAAGAACCAAGCAGACTTAGATTTTTTTTGGTTTTTTTTGGTTTCTGTAAGATGAATGGAGATTCTAATCTTCTCTTATCCTTTCTCAAGATTTCCGGAATACCTAAGATTTCTTGGTTACAACTTGATTTTCTGGGTAGGTCTACAACCCTCATTGATTCTTCAAATTTCTTTCCCAAATCATCATCTTTTTAAGCATCTTCGAAAACTTCTTCATCATCATCTTCCTCGAAAGAATCAGAATCTTCATTTAAATTTCCTTTTTTGATTTCCACTTTATCACTGATTTCATGTAGAATCTCAGTGATGTCAATTATCTTCTGTAAAGGTTTTGTTAGGGGCTGTAATACTTCAGAATTCTCATTCTCATGTATTTGTTTGTCTATCTTCAGATCACGATATTTTTTACGGAGAATCTCAGAAGTATTGAATATTTTTTCATTACTCTAACCTAAAAATGCCGCGTTTAAATAGGATTTTAGGGTTCTCGTAATGAAAAAATATATCCGCACCTCGCTTGCAAGCCCATTTTGGGCACTGGAGGACATGTCTGTCTCGCTTCGCTCGACAGACAAACTGTCCTAGTGCCCAAAATGGGCTGACGCGCTCAGTACGGAAATATACTATTTTCTTGATCAGCGAATCTTCACTTTTTTCATGAATCTTTTTCTTTATACTTTTTCCGTTATTTGAATCACTTCTTCTAAAAAAATTTGTCTTCAGAATCCTCTTGACTGGTGTTTTCTTGGTTCTAGCCATTCTTGATGTTCCTTTCTTTTGTAAGGCAAAACGATTAAAATCAATCTAATTGAATGAATACGTTGAATCCCTTCCGATATTTTCCACCTTTCGTTAGTGAGCGAGTTTTATCGATAACTAAAAAACCGAAATCATCTTTCCGACAGGCTGAAGAGATATCTCTGAAGGTTTCAAAGTTCATATCTGATATTGCATGATTTTGCCAAATCAAGCGCAAGTTTCTTGAATCCTGTTTATGAATAATTATCGAATTGGAGCTATCTCTTATGTAATGCTTAGGTATTCTTGCATATGACTGACGAAGAAAGAAACAATCGATTTCTCTATGACGGGACATTGCAAAAAATTTTTGTATTATATCTAGGTTCTTTCCAAAAATATCATCCAATTTCACTATTGAGTGTGGAAGAACTTCACAAGGATCTATAACGTCAGATTCTTCTGAAAATTCAGCATACTTCATTCCACTTTCCTTTGCTGGTCTCGATTCCATAACACGTTTCAAGAATTGATATTTAGACTGATCCAAAGTTTCTGAGTAAATATATATATATATATATATATATCCTTGAATGATAAACCCTTCGGATCGATGAGTAACGATAACAAAACATGAGTCTTTCCACTACCTGGAGGTCCACAAATTAAACAGCGAATCGAATCTGGAAGAAGGTTCCCGTGTTTGCTACTAGGTTCTTCGATTCCGCATTGATTCACAGCAGTCATAGAAATACCGTCCTTTTGCTTAATGAATCTCATGATTGCTCACTGTTTTAATCAAGACTACTGCTCATTGAAGCATCAAAAGACTATAAACATGTGTAAGTTCGTGTTATTATATTCTGTTTATATGCGGGGTTGGATTCAGGTGAACTAGAGGAGAGGTTTAATTGAACTGTTCGCAAAACTATATTGAGCAATATGATACATGCTCGAGGTGGTGGAGAGTGTGCGTACTGTTCGCCAATCACAAGAAGACTGGCAGAACCGGAGCAGAGCGGGAGGCCTATAGCCGAGCGGCTGAATGTATATATATATATATATACTGCAGTCGGTTCTACTGCCGGTTGAGCATCTAATGCCACTTGATGGCTTAGCTAATGTGTGCGTGTATGTATGTGTGCTGTCGCGGACATTGTTTGATCGGTGCTACATAAACATCCTCCCATCTCGAGAAAAAAAGAATAAATTTCATTGAAATGAACAAAGGATTTCATAAAGTGTGGAAAATTAAGAGTTCACTTGCAGTGGAAAATGTAGAGTCATTATTTAATTTCATCTGAAGAAAATAATCCAAACTGTTCACTGATTTCAAGAAAACATGAAAAATTCATAGATTCTAAGTGCGAGCACGGCAAGGCTTTTGAAGCAGGAGACACACACAATTTATATAAACTGATGACTCGTTTATTTAGGACTCGTTGATTCGTAGACTCGTAGATTCAATAGGCACAATAAACTATATATACAATAAGCACGATATACACAGCGAAAAATTCGTTGAGGTTAACTGGCGGCGTGACTGCACTAGAACAGGGCTCATTACGGAGTGATGACAGTCGTGGGGCGGCGTAGCAACCAAACCGTTCCGTTGTTCAACAAAAGACGCGCGCTCATTTGAATATATTCGTATGGTTCTATTTAGTTGTATAAGTATATTTCCAACGCTCCCTCCCTTATAAAAATCTTTGAATCCATATGAATGTAAAGGCTTCTGAATCTAAAGAAAAACCATTAAAAAATCTTATAATTGAATCGTTGTAAACACAATGCTGTTTAATTGATAAGAAAAATATTTGAACAACAAGTGGTCAAGTAAAATAAAGAATCGTTTACATAGCCTTGAATTCTAATAAGCATATCAATACTCATTATGATAATTGTCTGAAGAACAAACTTAAATTCCTAAACACTTGGAAAATATCTTCTTATTGTTGTTCGTCACCTGTGAACATATGAGAAAACGAACAACACATATTAAGATTCAATTATTTTGATTGATTCATAAAGATTCCAGATTCATTTCTATCGATTCCTTGGAGTCTTTGTAATCTTACGAGTAAGATATTCATGTGATTCATGAGGCAATGGTTTAGTCATAATATCAGCAACATTTTCTTTTGTTGCAACCCATTTGACGATAATCTTTCCGTGTTCAACACATTGTTTTATGAAATCACCATGTGTTTCAGCCATATGGACTCTATTCCCAGATTTTTCTCCTTGATTCAATTTCTTAGTAATTTCATCAATTGATTCGTCGAAAGTTTTTAGCTTATGACTACCATCCATTTGAGTGCAATTAGCGGCAGATTGATTGTCACACCAAATTGTAACAGGATATAGAGTCTTCCCTAATGTATATCGAATCAATTTATCTATTGAGATGAGTTCTCGACAAGCTTCACTCATTGCTAGATATTCTGCTTCACAAGTTAAAAGAGTTGCATATTTTTGTTTGTAACTTTTCCAAGCGATTACATCCCCGAACAATTTAATAACATAACCTCCAGTTGAAGTTGAATCATCACAATCTCGGAAACTAGCATCAGTTAATGCCTCTAAATCTTCACCTAAAGATGTGAAAACGATTCCTAGATTCTCTGTTCTTTTGAGATACCTAAAGACTCTCTTAACATTTCTCCAATCAGTTTCAGTTGGATTACTCTGTTTTCTAGCTAGAAAATTTACAGCAAAAGCAATGTCAGGTCGGGTAGCTCCTCTGTATGGTACTCTTTTTGATTCTTGATTCGTAATCGTGATTTGAGATTCGTTTGATTCGATTTTACTTTTCTTATTTTTGTTACTCACTTGTCTCGTTATCATAGGTGTATTTTGAGGATTGGAATCTTGCATATTAAATTTTTCTAGAATCGTTTGAGTGTACTGAGCTTGGTGTAATAGGATCGTTCCTTTTTCAATATTTCTTTCAATATTCATACCTAGGAATAGTTTGGGTTCACCAAGATCTTTCATTTCGAAAACCTTACTCAGATGTGATTTCACATATAATAATTTGTTTGAATCGTTACTTGCAACTATCATATCATCTACATATAAGAGAACAAGTATCATTATTCCATTTTTCCTCTATGTGAAAAGACAAGGTTCATGTAAATCATTCTCTAAACCTAGTGCTGTCATTTTCTTTTTGAATCGTTTGTTCTATTTTTCAGGACTAACTCTCAAACCATACAATGATCTTTCGAGTTTACATACTTGAGTCGATAGAATATTTTTATCAACCTCAAGACCTTTTGGGATTTCCATGTATACTTCTTCATCCAAATCTCCATTCAAGAAAGCTGTCTTAACATCGAGTTGACAAGCTCGAAATTGATATTTATTTATGATAGCAAGAATTGCTCTAACTAGAGATAACCTCGCTACTGGCGCGTAAGTTTCCTTTAGATCATAAATATCTTTATCTTTGAATCCTCTAATAACTAATCTAGCTTTATATTTGAAGTTATCATTTGATTCTATCTTTCTTTAAAAACTCATTTTGAATCTATAATATTTGCTCGTGTACCATTATTCTGAGTTTTAGGTCGATCAACCAAAGACCACACTCGATTCTTACGCATAGACTCTAATTCTTCGTTAATTGCTTTGATCCAAAATTTTCTTTCAGAAGAAGCCATTGCTTCCTCATAAGACATTGGGTCTTTGTACACTGATGCAATGAGAATATGAGCTAAAATATCATCTTGACATCGTTTATCAGAATCATTATGAACCTCACTATAGTTAGCAAAACTAGAATCTTGTATTGGTTTCTCAGTTGAGGTAATTTTAGTATACTCAGAATGATCAATCTTCTTTTGGTTCTACTACGAGTCAAAGGACCTTGAGATATTTGAATCGTCTTGTCGCCTTGATGAGTCGTGTGAATTCTTTCATTTTTCCAAGGTCTGCCTCTTTTTCTATTTTTAGATGAATCGTTTACAAATTGTTTCTCTGGAATACTACTTTCATTATTGACACCATCAAAGTGAATCGAATCGTTGATGAAATCAACAACTTGTTTTGATGATTCAATCGTATCTTCATTTGTAAGTGATTTTTTTTGTAAATATCACCATAAACTAATTTTTCATTGAATCTAACATTTCTTGATTCCGAAAATTTCCGTGAAGAAGGATGCCAAAATATGTAACTTGTTTCTTTGTATCCTACCAAATAGACTTTGATAGCTTTTGCTTCGAACTTAGATTTTGATTTGTTGACTTTGACATAACTCACACATCCGAATCGTCTAATTTGTTCCAAATGACAACATGCATTTGGTGCGAATTTGTTGATTGGAATATCATACCCAATAGCTTTGTGAGGAGTCTTGTTATAACAACTTACAGCAACTTCTGCAGCTAATTCCCACATTAAGTTAGGTAAACCAGAATCAATTAATAGAGCTAAGATTTTCCTTTGAATCGTTTTGTTGAATCGTTCAGCTGTGCCATTATGTTCAGGAGTATATGGAGGAGATAATTTTGATTCTATATTCTCCTTTTCTAATACTCCTGCAAAATGTCCTCCCATATATTCAAGAGCTTGATCCGATTCGATATAGCAAACTTTCACATTTTCACCTATCAAATTTCGAGCTGATATCAAGAATGATTCTAACGCTTGGCCAGCTTGGTCTTTATTCTTCAAACAATAGACCATTGAGAATCTAGAATAATCGTCTACAAACACTATAATGAACACATTTTGTCCGGGATACGACGCAGGACTCATTTTTCCCATAATATCCATATGAATGACTTCAAGAGGTCTTTGAGCTCTTGCTCGTACTTCTTTGGATGGTAATCTTTCCATTTTTGACATTATGCATACTTCACAGTCTAGAATAGAATCGTCAAATTTTACATTTTCTAGCAAATTCGTTTTCTTCTGAAGTGTTCGAAGATAACCCAAAGATGCGTGTCCTAACCGAGTATGCCATAGTTGTCCTAGATTCAAACTTTTAGAATTTTCACTAGTTTGTTTATCTCGATTCTTATCAATTGAATAATTTGAATTTATCAACGATATCAATTCATCAGAGCTCATGATAAGATTCTTGAGTGAACTATTGCTGGAAAAATTCGTGGTAGACTCTACTGGATTCTGCTGATTGTTGAGAGTTTTCTCTACTAGAACTACATCTTTCTCCCTCCCAATCGAAGAATCAGTATTCGAAGATTCGTTAGTAGCTCCCTCCGAAACTAACGACTTTTCATCGTTATGAATCGTGTTCGACTCTTCTGGTGATTCACGATGTGATGCTACTCGAGCATTACATGAATAATTTTTCAAAGTGGATTCTTTAGAATCATAAGACTCGTTATTTTTAACTTCAAATCGAATAATCCAATTCGGTTTCTTATAAGTACCTTGGAAAAGAATTTCATCTGTAAATTTATCGTAAACTTTGAAGATTTTATCATCTAAATAAATTGAAAACCCTGAGTCAGCTAATTTTCTCCAAGAGAGCAAGTTTTCAGATAAATCTTTAGTAGCAATAACATCAGTCAATCGAATCAATTTTTGATCAGATGTCTCATTTGCTAAACTGAGTTCACCTTTCCCATCTATAACTAAATTTGCAAATTCGTTTTTATTTGCACTCTTAATGATTCCATTTCCGAGTCTTTTGAAATTAGAAAGAACCATAGACTGATTCACTATATGATCAGTTGCACCAGAATCTGCGATAAAATTTATAAAATTTCGTGCTCGATATGATTTTGGGAATAATTTCTTACCTTCATTCTCACTTTCGCTCCCTTCATCTTCATTTTCGCTTGGATCTACAACCATTCGAGCAGCCCGTTAAAAATTCTTCTTACTCTTTTTCAAATTTTCTTTCTCACTAATTTTGCCTCGATTTTTCTTTGCAGATTTTCTTTTTCGTAGATTCTTACTTTGATTGTTAGAATCTGAGTCTTTGTTATTTATTCTAGATATAGAAGGACTCTTACCTCGTCTAGGAGTTGGACAAAGTCCACCCTTTTTGTGTACTGTCTGGCAGCGATAATGTAGCCACTTGTCAGTGTTGTGTAAAAGACAATCAAAACCAACTCTGTGACCTCTCTGACCACACCTATGACTAGGATTTGAATCGTTCTCATTGTAGCTGACTCTATTGACTCTTGATTCGTTGCGTTGATCGCGATCAGATTCAGACTGAAACATGAATGATTCCATTTGATCTATATTCATTCCGATCTTGTTATCGTTTTTCTTTATAAGATTCGTTTGTCTCAAATCTTCATTCACTCCAGAGACTGCATGATAGAATAATGAACTCAATTCTTCATCATCCAAGGGTTTTGACTCGTTAGATAAATTATACTCTCTCACTAGAGAGTCGAATCGTTCGCAAAAGTCGAATACCTTCTCGTTTCGCTTCATTCGAATTTCATATAACTTTCCTTTGATAGTTACAGGATCTAAGTTCAACTCTTTCCTTCTGAGTTCTTGAAGTTTGCTCAGATATTCTTTTGGATCTTGAATGTTAGTGATTCTACTATGATACTTTTCATCAATTCTATTCATGATTATGTCTCTGACTTGATTCTTTCTTCGAATTCTTTGAGTCTCAGTAAAATCTCTAGGATCAGGAGAATCATCGTCAATGATATCTATCAAATCATAACTTCGTCATTCAGACTTGAAATAGTCCAACCATATATCAAAATTCATTTTTTCGGACAGTTTGTATTTTCTGTCAATATGAATTTTTGATGTAAGTGAATCGTTTGTTAATTTTCCTACGAGAATTGATTTCAGAGTCTCTTCTAGATCCAAAGAATCATGAGTCGTGGTTAAATTTCGTAGGTTATTTACCTGTTCAGTTGGAGTCGTTTGATTCATCTCAATCGTGGAAGAATCGTTGGTTGCACTCGTACTTGGTTGGTGAGTGCAAATCGTTGAAGAATCTTGAGTTGCACTTGTGCTCGGTCTTTGATCAGTGCGAATCGAAGAATCTTGAGTTGCTCTCGTACTTGGTTGAATCGTTGTGGAATCTTGAGACGGGCGATTTATTTGAGAACTTCGTTGACCCATGTTGAGTCTTTTCAATTCTTCAGTTTCCTTCTCAATTTCAGCTCGTCTTAAACGCATCCTTTCAATATCAGCACTCAGCTTCAGACTTTCATTTAACTTGTCAACAACTTCGCTGGATTTTTCGACCAATTTTTTATGAGTAGTAAGAGCAGAACTGAAATCCCTCGCTGCATCTCTGAATGTAAGTACGAAATCCGTAGAAATGTTGATCGCACCAGGAACATACGTGGTCCGTCTATCTCTTGACGTAGAACCAGTATTTATACTCTTATTTGGCGTTGACATACTCATTGGTCTCGAGTTCAATTCAGGTGGAATCGTAGAATCTTTATCTTGAATCTTAGGGTCCTTATTATTTGCTGTAAAAAATATTCGTGAATCATTATCTGGTTTTTCTTTCATTCGTGTCAGGCCTGACTATTTTGATTCTTAGATTCTTCTTCATAAGTTTATCCATAATCATCTCAAGAAACTCAGGAATTCTTTAACTTTTCACAGCTTACAGAATTTATCAGATGGCTTGATCTAAGAACTCATTTTCATGAACACATCAACATTTAGATGAAATAAAAGAAAGTTATGAATCTTACTTTTCTCTTGATCATTTCGAGATTCGTCTACTTCCATCGTTTCAATCTGACGAGCTCCATTTGGATCCACAATAACATCTGAAATGTTAGAGGATTGTTCCGATCCGCTCAAGATCTCGTCATTTTGTTGAATTCCTTTATCAGCCATCTTAACCGAGATATGAAACACAATTGAAATAATTCGTAAATATTCGTCCAAGATTCGTATGTTTTCTAGATTTTTTCAATTTGATCCTTATACCAGATATAACTTATATATATAT
This sequence comes from Eretmocerus hayati, assembly GCA_029851415.1. NCBI lineage: Eukaryota > Metazoa > Arthropoda > Insecta > Hymenoptera > Aphelinidae > Eretmocerus > Eretmocerus hayati. Next base: position 111,351,698 of record CM056743.1, read on the forward strand.
AGAAAATGCACTGCGATTTTCAAAGAAACTAAGAAGCAGAAGTTTTTGACTCATTTGCCGCATATGCACTCATATGTGCACCTCTCTAGGATATTACCAAGCACTGCTGTGATAAAATCCAGATTTGGGTTGCGCACACACATATGAGCACTGTAAGGAACTTCTTCACAAACTTCTAAATCAACTACAAAAATTCACCGAACATCAAGTTTCAATTTGTAATTGATCCCCGGAATCCAAATTTTAATTGAACCTAGGAAATTTTATTTCAAATTTCGTCCATAATAAAATTTACCAAAATTCAATAAAATATTTGGATATTTGTCAAATTCTGTCAATTCATAGATTCTTGAATCGTAGACTCTTGACTCATTGAACCGGTTATATGATAACACGAACATCAATGCATTATATATATATATATATATATATATATATATATATATATGTATACATAAATCCAGCATTACGATGACACTTTCGTACGAAGGTGTGGACTTAGGGTGACAAAAACCGACTTATGACGACTGTCGTCATAAGTGAACGTATTTTGCGTACGGAAAAGTCGACTTGTGATGACTGTCATCCTAATGATGAAAATACGGGATACCCCAATTGTGACGACTGTCGTCCCAATGCTGACTTGACGTATAGAAGAAATTATATATAAGTTCATATAAATTTATATAAATTTATATAAATTTATATAAATTTATATGAATTTATCTTGAGGCAAGTGATCTGGGTGGACAAAAAACTGGACCTTTCATGAATGATACTTGTTGCATAGATGGTGAGCAATGCTTAAGAGTTGGAAACACTTTAACACTACTGCCTGTACACGAGAAGATGCTCACTTCCTGGTGTGATGAAACTAGATTAAAATCTCACTCAGAGAAATAAAAGGTAGCAGGTGCCTATTATTTTCAGTTTATTGACCAGAACCAAGCACTTGTAGAATAATTTGATGGAAATGTGTAACCTCATTGAATTTGAGGATTACATGTAGGTAGTTCAAATTACTAGCTGAGCTTGCTTACTTTACTCATCAAACATTCGCTCCCCAAGTTTGGACTTGGACGATGGATCCCAGTAAAAGTCAAAGCTCGGATTCCTCCCAATTCTCGAGGAAGCTGTAATTCACTGAATACATTGGGTACAGCTCGGCATTCTCAAGCCATCTCATTGATCTAGCACATAGAAAATCCCGAACCTAATGTTTATGGCCAAAAAATGTTGAGGAATGCTACAATCGTGGTTCCCTACTATAGTGCGTTTACAAACCAATCGTCAATCGATCGACTCGGGTTCCATTCCCCGTTTTTCATCGGTCAAGTGGCAATTTGTTATCGACTGCAGTTAGAAAAGCCGTCTCGATTAGATATTGCATGTTGCGTGTCGGTGAGTAGTCGCACTGAAGAATCACATCTTCAAGACCAGTTCCAGCTCCGCATGTTCCTCCACCGTTTTGGACAGGACGATGTGTTCGTGGGTACAGCTCAGTGAGTTCTCCCGATTCCATCAACGTAGCAATCACATACAGAGTTCTCAAGTTCTCAATTGTCGAATGGATCTGCGTTTTTTGACTCGGGGAACTGGATATTCTGTTATCAGAGGTCACGATCATTCCATAGTCATTTTGCAGTGTTGAATTTTGATACCGACCGATCCCATTGATCTAGCAAGCAATCGCAACGAGATCCACTCATGGTGAACCAAATTCACCTCAGAACTATATGAGCTCGGCTTTTTCCCAATCCTCGCGAAAGATGGAATCCACCGGATACATTGGGTACAGCTTGGCATTCTCAAGCCATCTCATTGTTCTAGCTCATGGAAAATCCTGGATCTAATGTTCATGGCCAAAGAATGTCGGGGTGAGCTACAATCGCGGTTCCCTACTATAGTGCCATCAACCCCCATTCGTCAATCGATCGACTCGGGTTCCATTTCCGGACTCTATCGGTCAAGTTGGGATATGTTATTGAGTGCAGTCATGACACCCGTCTTGATTGAACACTGCATGATGTTTGTCGGTGAGTTGTCGTACTGGAAAATCATATTTTCAAGATCGATTCAAATTTCGCATGTTCCTTCCCGTTTTTGACAGGTCGCTGAGTTCGCGGGTACAGCTCAGTGAGTTCTCCTAATTTCACCAACGGAGCAATTGAATACAGAGTTCTCCAGTTCTCGATAGTCGAATGGATTTGCGGTTTTCGACTCGGAGAACTCGATATTCTGTTATCAGAGGTCACGATCATTCCATTGTTATTATGCATTGTAGGATTTTGATACTGACCGATCCCATCGATCTAGCAAGCAATCGCAACGAGATCCAATCATGGAGAACCAAATTCACTGCAGAACATTTTGAGATCGGATATTTCCCAGTCCTCGAAAAAGATAAAATTCACCGAATACATTGGGTGAAGCGTGGAATTCTCGAGGCATCTCATTGATCTAGCACATGAAAAATCCCAAACCTAATGTTTTTGGCGAAAAAATGTTAGGGGAAGCTACAATTGTGGTCAAACTATGGTGCGATTACAAACCGTTCGCCAATCGATCGACTCGAGTTCCATTCCCGGGTTTTATGGGTCCTGTGGGAATATGTGATTGACTGTAGTCAGAAAACCCGCTTCGATTGAATATTGCATGTTGCGTGTCCGTGGGTAGTCGTACTGGAGAACCACATCTCCAAGACCAATTCAAACTCCGCATCTTCTTCCACCATTCTGAACAGAACGATGAGTTCGTGGGTACAGCTCAGTGAATTCTCCCGATTTCATCAACGGTGTAATCAAATACCGAGTTCTTCAGTTCTCAATAGTCGAATGGATCCGCGGTATTACATACGGGGAACCCGAGAACCCGTTATCAGAGGTCACGATCATTCCATTGACATTTTGCAGTGTAGAATTTTGATGCTGACTGATCCCATTGATCTGGCAAGCAATCACAACGAGATCCAATCATGGTGAACCAAGTTCACCTCAGACCTACACAAGATCGAATTCTTCCCAGTCCTCGGGAAAGATAAAATCTACCGAATACATTGGGTAGAGCGACGCATTCTCAAGCAATCCCATTGATCTAGCACATGAAAAATTCCGAACCAAATGTTTATCCCCAAAAAATGTTGAGGGAAGCTACATTTTCGGATCCCAACTATAAAGCGATCACACACCATTCGTCAATCAGTCTATTCGTGTTCCTTTTTCATTTCTCCCCGGTGCAATGGTGACATGGTCTTGACTGCGGTCCGGAAACTTGTTGCAGCCACATATTGTATGTTGCGTGTCGGTGACGAATCGAGCTAACGTTTTGGGAATTCAGAACATATGTAACAATCGCAACTCCTTCCATAACTTCATCCGGAACGATAAATTTACGGGTACGGCTGAGTGACTTCCTCCGACCTCATCAATGAAGCAATCGAATACAGAGTACTCCAAATCTCAGAAGTCGAATGGATCCGCGGTATTCCACTCGAGGAACCCGAGAATCCGTTATCAGAGGTCACGATCATTCCAAGGTGATTCTGCAGTGTAGAATTTCGATACCGACCGATCCCATTGATCTAGCAAGCAATCGCAACGAGATCCAATCACGGAGAACCAAGTTCACCTCAGAACTATATGGGCTCGGATTCTCCCCGATCCTCGAAAACGATGTGATCCATCGGATACATTGGGTAGAGCGTGGCATCCTCAAGCCATCCCATTGATCTAGCAAATGAAAAATTTCGAACCTAATGTTTATGGCCGAAAAATATTAGGGAAAGCTACAATTGCAGTTCCCAACTATAGTGCGATTACAGACCATTCGTCAATCCATCGACTGGTGTTCCTTTTTCATTCCTTCCCGGTGGAAGGGTAGCATGGTGTTGCCTGCGTTTAGGAAACCTCTCCGAACTGCTCATTGTATGTTGCGTGCCGGTGACAAATTGCGCTGAAGATCCGAGAATCCAGAACTAATGGGACGATCGCATCTCCTTTCATGACTTCATTCGGAACGATAAATCTACGGGTACAGCTGAGTGAGTTTCTCCGAACTCATTTAAGATAAAATCCACCGAATACATTGGGTAAAGCGTGGCATTCTCAAGCCATCTCATTGATCTAGCACATGAGAAATTCCAAACCTAATGTTGATGGCGAACAAGTGTCAGGGAAATGCTTTCCTCGATCGCTCGCTTTTTGTGCAAGTTGTACTACAGCCGCTATGTCTCCGTTGACAAAATTTGATTGCGTCTAGCCTCAAGCCTGCATTAGAAGAATTAAGTCATGAAGAATCATAGAGTTCGAACACAGTGGATCTTTTTCAAGGCTTCATAAGTTTAGATTGAATGATTCTAGGATGTGTAATCGATCGATCCGTCAACAAATGTTGTAGGTTATGCGATAGTAAACACAATCAAAATTAGCCTGTAACGACCAGGAATGAATTATTTATCTGAGATCATGGAGGTGCAGGATCTAAGCTGAGTTCTTGGCAATGATAAAGTATCAATACACACAAAAGTTTTCTTCTTTTCCATTTCGACTCGCGAAAGTCCTCGAGTCGAGAATGTCGAAATCTCGGTTGAAACGCTGAGCGCTATTACAACTGGTATTTGAGGAGTGTAAACATGGATCAGACTGAAGAAATCTGATTCATCAGCTGTGATCCCGCGGCCAGCCGCCCTTGTTTGATAACAGCATAGAAGCCAGAGACGGCGGACTAGATGCGTGTGAAGATGATGATGCAGTCCGCGACAAAATTATCTAGCAACGGTTATGAGGGATGCATATTATATGCGATCGAGCCAATGCCAAGTTCTCTCAGACATAATATGACATTAACTTCAAAGATAGTGCAATAGAAAACTCGGGGAAAATTTTGCACATTGACAGCCATTATATCTACCAGTCCTTGGTTTGGAATTGAATATGAAACGTACTCACTCGCTGAGGCTTAGATACGTATAATGATAGCGGTCATCAATTTCCGAAGAAAAATTTCGACGTATTCGTATCTACGAAACTGCGATAACCCTGGGGGAGCTAATTGACAGCCAGCGCCACATCGGAGCTTTCAGGAAGCTATCGCGGAGCTAGCAGAGAATTCCCGAGAAGTATCTCAGAAACTTCATGGGAGTATTTTAGGATCTCTCAGGGTGTTGGGCAGTTAGTTCTGTGGAATCAAACTGACAATGGAAATTCAACGCTTTCTTTGAAGTTCCCCGGAGACTCTTATGAGAGCTTTGCGAACGTTTTTTCGGTACTCCTCGACAATTCTCAGGCAGTTGTGTTGCCACCTAGTCTGTCTTAGTCTGAAGGAAACCTTGATGGCTCTTGCCGGAACTTTAAATCTCATTTCTCAGTGACCAACGAGAGTTTTTTCATATCTACGTATAGAAACCCAACTTTTGCGCCCTAGGGCGTATCGATTCCTGGAAAAGTCATTTTTTGGCTCACCCTGGTACACAGCCATTCATTTCCAGCGAATCATGTACGATCGTAGGTATACATATATCTGATTCAATCGAACGGGATATATAGAATGATAGGAGCTTCTACAAATGAAGTTTATTCTCCAAAAAGTGTCTACGTTTCGAGGACCTCTGTATCCTCCCATTCAGGACTGAAGTCCGACACCCAAATCACATGGTACTGAGAGTTGAGAACATTAGTAGTATCGGTGACCACATCGTCAATCCACGGCTATTGTGAGAACTTGTGTGATGGGAGTACAAAACCATCTTATAACTTTCTCTCTGCTCTCTCGACGAGAGTTGGAGGAGTAATATGTCTCTTTCTGAAGCGTGAACTTTATTTATGGGAGCTCGTATCATCATTTACAGCCGAATCTATCGAAATCAGTTCTATGAATGGACAGCTCAGACTTCTCTTTGACAGCTCAGTCAATCTAAGTTTGCTTCGGTGTACTCATGCACGAAGTATGCATAGCTCATATAAATCGTAGAGGAGACCGGATTTTGTTACAATAGAGTTCTGAGGCGTCACATTGGATGATAAGACAGAGCAACGAATATGGATTGATTAGGTTGAAGTTCTGGAAGAGGATGAAAATCAGATCCCGAACATCACCATTATTCCGTATATCCGCCCTTCTATCGTCATGAGTCGTTTTCCACGTGGGAAGTGACGTCATAAACCTTAACAAGTCATAATTATTCCGTCGACCCTCCTTGCGGCGTCATGAATCGTCTTCTACGTAAGAGGAGTCGTCATGATTCTAAATGTGTTTTTTGTGACACAGTCGTCAGAAGTGTGCTCCGATGTGCTCATGCACGAAGTACGTATATTTCCCATAAATAAGAGGAGAGCCTGTACTTTGTTACGAAACACACGTATGAGGACCTCAGATTGGCTGATGTGTCTGAGCAACGATTTCAGATTGATCAGGTTGAAGTTCTAGCGGTAGAAGAAAGTTGAGTCCGAAGCATCCCCATTATTCTGTACATCTTTCCTTGTGGCGTCATAATTGATCTTCCACGTAAGAAGAATCCTCATAATTCCAAACGTATCTGTGACAGCTCAGTCATCCTGAATGTGCTTCGGTGTACACATGCATGAAGTGCGCATATCTCATATAAATGGTAGAGGAAACCGTATTTTAACGTCTATGGATTGATTAGGTTGAAGTTCCGGCAGAGGATGAAAGTCAAATCCCAAGCATCATCATTATTCTTTATATCGGCCCTGGTGTCGTCTCAAGTCGTCTTCCACGTGAGAAGTATCGTCATGATTCCAAACGCGTCAACATCATTCTGTCGATTCTCCTTGTGGCGTCATAAATCGTATTCTACGCAGGGGGAGTCGTCATGATTCTAAATCTGTTTTTTGTGACACAGTCGTCAGAAGTGTGCTCCGATGTGCTCATGCGCGAAGTACGTTTATTTCCCATCAATATGAGGAGAGCCTATACTTTGTTACGAAACACACTTCCGAGGACCTCAGATTGGCCGATGTGTCTGAGCAACGATTTCAGATTGATCAGGTTGAAGTTTTAGCTGTAGAAGAAAGTTGAGTCCGAAGCATCCCCATTATTCTGTACATCTTTCCTTGTGGCGTCATAATTGATCTTCCACGTGAGAAAAGTCCTCGAGATTCCAAACGTATCTATGACAGCTCAGTCATCCTGAGTGTGCTTCGGTGTACACATACATGAAGTGCGCAAATCTCATATAAATGGTACAGGGAACCGTATTATAGCGATTATGGATCGAAAAGGTTGAAGTTCCGGCAGAGGATGAAAGTTAAATCCCAAGCATCATCATTATTCCGTATATCCGCCCTGGTGTCGTCTCGAGTCGTCTTCCACGTGAGGAGTGTCGTCATCATTCCAAACGCGTCATCATCATTCTGTCGATTGTCCTTGTGGCGTCATGCATCGTCTTCTACGTAGAAGGAGTCGTCATAATCCTTAACAGTTGTGGCATCATAAATCGGTTTCTACGTGAAGAAGTGTCATCATAATTCCCAACATCTTTGTGAATGTCGTATCTGTGACAGCTCAGTCATCCTAAGTGTGCTTCGGTGTACTCATGCACGAAGTGCGCATATCTCGTATCAATGGTAGAGGAAATTGTATTTCCAACGATGATCGATCGATTAGGTTGGAGTTCTGGCAGAGGATGAAAATCAAATCCCAAGCATCTCCATTATCCCGTATATCCGCCTTTGTGTCGTCTTGAGTCATCTTCCACGTGAGAAGTGTCGTCATAATTCCAAACGCGTCATCATCATTCTGTCGATTGTCCTTGTGGCGTCATGAATCGTCTTCTACCTAAGAGGAGTCGTCATAATCCTAAACAGTTGTGGCACCATATATCGGTTTCTACGTGAAAAAGTGTCATCATAATTCCCAACATCTTTGTGAATGTCGTATCTGTGACAGCTCAATCATCGCAAGTGTGCTTCGGTGTACTCATGCACGAAGTGCGCATATCTCATATGAATGGTAGAGGAAATGGTATTTTTAACGATTATGGATTGATTAGGCTGGAGTTCTGGCAGAGGATGGAAGTCAAATCCCAAGCATCATCATTATCCCGTATATTCGCCCTTGTGTCGTCTTAAGTCGTCTTCCATGTGAGAGGTGTCATCATAATTCCAAACGCATCATCATCATTCGGTCGATTCTCCTCGTGGCGTCATGAATCGTCTTCTACGTAAGAGGAGTCGTCATAATTCTGAACGTTTGTGGCATCATAAATAGGTTCCTACGTAAAGAAGTGTCATCATAGTTCCCAACATCTTTGTGAATGTCGTATCTGTGACAGCTCAGTCATCCTAAGTGTGCTTCGGTGTACTCATGCACGAAGTGCGCATATCTCATATGAATGGTAGAGGAAATTGTATTTTTAACGATTATGGATTGATTAGGTTGAAGTTCTGGCAGGGGACGAAAGTCAAATCCCAAGCATCATCATTTTCCCGTACGTTCGCCCTTGTGTCGTCTTGAGTCGTCTTCCACGTGAGATATGTCGTCATAATTCCAAACGCGTTATCATGATTCTTTCGATTCTCCTTGTGGCGTCATGAATCGTCTTCTACGTAAGAGGAGTCGTCAAAATTTTGAACGTTTGTGGCATCATAAATCGGTTCCTACGTAAAGAAGTGTCATCATAATTCCCAACATCTGCGGAATGTCGTATCTGTGACAGCTGAGTCATCCTAAGTGTGCTTCGGTGTACTCATGCACGAAGTGCGCATATCTCATATAAATGGTACGGGGAACCGTATTGCAACATTTTCCGTATATCCGCCCTTGAGTCATCTTAAGTCGTCTTCCACGTGAGAAGTGTCGTCATAATTCCAAACGCGTCATCATCATTCTGTCGATTCTCCTTGTGGCGTCATGAATCGTCTTCTACGTAGGAGGAGTCTTCATAATTCTGAACGTTTCTGGCATCATGAATCGGTTCCTACGTAAAGAAGTGTCATCATAATTCCCAACATCTTTGTGAATGTCGTATCTGTGACAGCTGAGTCATCCTAAGTGTGCTTCGGTGTACTCATGCACGAAGTGCGCATATCTCATATAAATGGTACAGAAAACCGTATTTTAACGAATATGGATTGATTAGGTCGAAGTTCTGGCAGAGGATGGGAGTCAATCCCAAGCATCATCATTTTTCCGTATATCCGCCCTTGAGTCATTTTAAGTCGTCTTCCACGTGAGAAGTGTCGTCATAATTCCAAACGCGTCATTATCATTCTGTCGATCCTCCTTGTGGCGTCATGAATCGTCTTGTACGTAGGAGGAGTCGTCATAATTCTAAACGTTTGTGGCATCATAAATCGGTTCCTACGTAAAGAAGTGTCATCATAATTCCCAACATCTTTGTGAATGTCGTATCTGTGACAGCTCAGTCATCCTAAGTGTGCTTCGGTGTACTCATGCACCAAGTGCACACATCTCATATAAATGGTACGGGGAACCGTATTTCAACGGATATGGATTGATTAGGTTGAAGTTCTGGCAGAGGATGGAAGTCAATCCCAAGCATCATTATTTTTCCATATATCCGCCCTTGAGTCATCTTAAGTCGTCTTCCACGTGAGAAGTGTCGTCATCATTCCAAACGCGTCATCATCATTCTGTCGATTGTCCTTGTGGCGTCATGCATCGTCTTCTACGTAGAAGGAGTCGTCATAATCCTTAACAGTTGTGGCATCATAAATCGGTTTCTACGTGAAGAAGTGTCATCATAATTCCCAACATCTTTGTGAATGTCGTATCTGTGACAGCTCAGTCATCCTAAGTGTGCTTCGGTGTACTCATGCACGAAGTGCGCATATCTCGTATCAATGGTAGAGGAAACTGTATTTCCAACGATGATCGATCGATTAGGTTGGAGTTCTGGCAGAGGATGAAAATCAAATCCCAAGCATCTCCATTATCCCGTATATCCGCCTTTGTGTCGTCTTGAGTCATCTTCCACGTGAGAAGTGTCGTCATAATTCCAAACGCGTCATCATCATTCTGTCGATTGTCCTTGTGGCGTCATGCATCGTCTTCTACGTAGAAGGAGTCGTCATAATCCTTAACAGTTGTGGCATCATAAATCGGTTTCTACGTGAAGAAGTGTCATCATAATTCCCAACATCTTTGTGAATGTCGTATCTGTGACAGCTGAGTCATCCTAAGTGTGTTTCGGTGTACTCATGCACCAATGGCGCATATCTCATATAAATGGTACGGGGAACCGTATTTCAACAGATATGGATTGATTAGGTTGAAGTCCTGGCAGAGGATGGAAGTCAATCCCAAGCATCATCATTTTTCCGTATATCCGCCCTTGTGTCCTCTTCAGTCGTCTTCTACGTGAGAAGTGTCGTCATCATTCCAAACGCGTCATCATCATTCTGTCGATTCTCCTTGTGGCGTCATGAATCGTCTTCTACGTAGGAGGAGTCTTCATAATTCTGAACGTTTCTGGCATCATGAATCGGTTCCTACGTAAAGAAGTGTCATCATAATTCCCAACATCTTTGTGAATGTCGTATCTGTGACAGCTGAGTCATCCTAAGTGTGCTTCGGTGTACTCATGCACGAAGTGCGCATATCTCATATAAATGGTACAGAAAACCGTATTTTAACGAATATGGATTGATTAGGTCGAAGTTCTGGCAGAGGATGGGAGTCAATCCCAAGCATCATCATTTTTCCGTATATCCGCCCTTGAGTCATTTTAAGTCGTCTTCCACGTGAGAAGTGTCGTCATAATTCCAAACGCGTCATTATCATTCTGTCGATCCTCCTTGTGGCGTCATGAATCGTCTTGTACGTAGGAGGAGTCGTCATAATTCTAAACGTTTGTGGCATCATAAATCGGTTCCTACGTAAAGAAGTGTCATCATAATTCCCAACATCTTTGTGAATGTCGTATCTGTGACAGCTCAGTCATCCTAAGTGTGCTTCGGTGTACTCATGCACCAAGTGCACACATCTCATATAAATGGTACGGGGAACCGTATTTCAACGGATATGGATTGATTAGGTTGAAGTTCTGGCAGAGGATGGAAGTCAATCCCAAGCATCATCATTTTTCCATATATCCGCCCTTGAGTCATCTTAAGTCGTCTTCCACGTGAGAAGTGTCGTCATCATTCCAAACGCGTCATCATCATTCTGTCGATTGTCCTTGTGGCGTCATGCATCGTCTTCTACGTAGAAGGAGTCGTCATAATCCTTAACAGTTGTGGCATCATAAATCGGTTTCTACGTGAAGAAGTGTCATCATAATTCCCAACATCTTTGTGAATGTCGTATCTGTGACAGCTCAGTCATCCTAAGTGTGCTTCGGTGTACTCATGCACGAAGTGCGCATATCTCGTATCAATGGTAGAGGAAACTGTATTTCCAACGATGATCGATCGATTAGGTTGGAGTTCTGGCAGAGGATGAAAATCAAATCCCAAGCATCTCCATTATCCCGTATATCCGCCTTTGTGTCGTCTTGAGTCATCTTCCACGTGAGAAGTGTCGTCATAATTCCAAACGCGTCATCATCATTCTGTCGATTGTCCTTGTGGCGTCATGCATCGTCTTCTACGTAGAAGGAGTCGTCATAATCCTTAACAGTTGTGGCATCATAAATCGGTTTCTACGTGAAGAAGTGTCATCATAATTCCCAACATCTTTGTGAATGTCGTATCTGTGACAGCTGAGTCATCCTAAGTGTGTTTCGGTGTACTCATGCACCAATGGCGCATATCTCATATAAATGGTACGGGGAACCGTATTTCAACAGATATGGATTGATTAGGTTGAAGTCCTGGCAGAGGATGGAAGTCAATCCCAAGCATCATCATTTTTCCGTATATCCGCCCTTGTGTCCTCTTCAGTCGTCTTCTACGTGAGAAGTGTCGTCATAATTCCAAACGCGTCATCATCATTCTGTCGATTCTCCTTGTGGCGTCATGAATCGTCTTCTACGTAAGAGGAGTCGTCACAATTTTAGATGTTTGTGGCATCATAAATCGGTTCCTACGTAAAGAAGTGTCATCATAATTCCCAACATCTGCGGAATGTCGTATGTGTGACAGCTCAGTCATCCTAAGTGTGCTTCGGTGTACTCATGCACGAAGTGCACACATCTCATATGAATGGTACGGGGAACCGTATTTCAACAGATATGGATGGATTAGGTTGAAGTCCTGGCAGAGGATGGAAGTCAATCCCAAGCATCATCATTTTTCCGTATATCCGCCCTTGTGTCCTCTTCAGTCGTGTTCCACGTGAGGAGTGTCGTCATAATTCCAAACGCGTCATCATCATTCTTTCGATTCTCCTTGTGGCGTCATAAATCGTCTCCTACGTAAGAGGAATCGTCACAATTTTAAATCTTTGTGGCATCATAAATCGGTTCCTACGTGAAGGAGTGTCATCATAATTCCCAACATCTGCGGAATGTCGTATGTGTGACAGCTCAGTCATCCTAAGTGTGCTTCGGTGTACTCATGCACGAAGTGCACACATCTCATATGAATGGTACGGGGAACCGTATTTCAACAGATATGGATGGATTAGGTTGAAGTTCTGGCAGAGGATGGAAGTCAATCCCAAGCATCATCATTTTTCCGTATATCCGCCCTTGAGTCATCTTAAGTCGTCTTCCACGTGAGAAGTGTCGTCATCATTCCAAACGCGTCATCATCATTCTGTCGATTGTCCTTGTGGCGTCATCCATCGTCTTCTACGTAGAAGGAGTCGTCATAATCCTTAACAGTTGTGGCATCATAAATCGGTTTCTACGTGAAGAAGTGTCATCATAATTCCCAACATCTTTGTGAATGTCGTATCTGTGACAGCTCAGTCATCCTAAGTGTGCTTCGGTGTACTCATGCACGAAGTGCGCATATCTCGTATCAATGGTAGAGGAAATTGTATTTCCAACGATGATCGATCGATTAGGTTGGAGTTCTGGCAGAGGATGAAAATCAAATCCCAAGCATCTCCATTATCCCGTATATCCGCCTTTGTGTCGTCTTGAGTCATCTTCCACGTGAGAAGTGTCGTCATAATTCCAAACGCGTCATCATCATTCTGTCGATTGTCCTTGTGGCGTCATGCATCGTCTTCTACGTAGAAGGAGTCGTCATAATCCTTAACAGTTGTGGCATCATAAATCGGTTTCTACGTGAAGAAGTGTCATCATAATTCCCAACATCTTTGTGAATGTCGTATCTGTGACAGCTGAGTCATCCTAAGTGTGTTTCGGTGTACTCATGCACCAATGGCGCATATCTCATATAAATGGTACAGGAAACCGTATTTTAACGAATATGGATTGATTAGGTTGAAGTTCCGGCAGGGGACGAAGGTCAAATCCCTAGCATCATCATTTTCCCGTACATTCGCCCTTGTGTCGTCTTAAGTCGTCTCCCACGTGAGAAATGTCGTCATAATTCCAAACGTGTCGTCCTTTTCTCTCGATTCTCCTTGTGGTGTCATGAATCGTCTTCTACGTAGGAGGAGTCGTCATAATTCTAAACGTTTGTGGCATCATACATCGGTTCCTACGTAAAGAAGTGTCATCATAATTCCCAACATCTGCGGAATGTCGTATCTGTGACAGCTGAGTGATCCTAAGTGTGCTTCGGTGTACTCATGCACGAAGTGCGCATATCTCATATAAATGGTACAGGAAACCGTATTTTAAAGAATATGAATTGATCAGGTTGAAGTTCTGGCAGGGGACGAAAGTCAAATCCCAAGCATCATCATTTTCCCGTACATCCGCCCTTGTGTCGTCTTAAGTCGTGTTCCACGTGAGGAGTGTCGTCATAATTCCAAACGCGTCATCATCATTCTTTCGATTCTCCTTGTGGCGTCATAAATCGTCTCCTACGTGAGAGGAGTCGTCACGATTCTAAACGTTTGTGGCATCATAAATCGGTTCCTACGTAAAGAAGTGTCATCATAATTCCCAACATCTTGAATGTCGTATCTGTGACAGCTCAGTCATCCTAAGTGTGCTTCGGTGTACTCATGCACGAAGTGCACACATCTCATATAAATGGTACGGGGAACCGTATTTCAACAGATATGGATTGATTAGGTTGAAGTCCTGGCAGAGGATGGAAGTCAATCCCAAGCATCATCATTTTTCCGTATATCCGACCTTGTGTCCTCTTCAGTCGTCTTCTACGTCAGAAGTGTCGTCATAATTCCAAACGCGTCATCATCATTCTGTCGATTCTCCTTGTGGCGTCATAAATCGTCTTTTCCGTAAGAGGAGTAGTCATAATCCTAGACAGTTGTGGCATCATAAATCGGTTTCTACGTAAAGAAGTGTCATCATAATTCCCAACATCTTTTTGAATGTCGTATCTGTGACAGCTGAGTCATCCTAAGTGTGCTTCGGTGTACTCATGCACCAATGGCGCATATCTCATATAAATGGTACAGGAAACCGTATTTTAACGAATATGGATTGATTAGGTTGAAGTTCCGGCAGGGGACGAAAGTCAAATCCCAAGCATCATCATTTTCCCGTACATTCGCCCTTGTGTCGTCTTAAGTCGTCTTCCACGTGAGAAATGTCGTCATAATTCCAAACGTGTCGTCTTATTCTCTCGATTCTCCTTGTGGCTTCATAAATCGTACTCTACGTAAGAGGAGCCGTCACAATTCTAAACGTTTGTGGCATCATGAATCGGTTCCTACGTAAAGAAGTGTCATCATAATTCCCAACATCTTTGTGAATGTCGTATCTGTGACAGCTCAGTCATCCTAAGTGTGCTTCGGTGTACTCATGCACGAAGTGCACACATCTCATATAAATGGTACGGGGAACCGTATTTCAACGGATATGAATTGATTAGGTTGAAGTTCTGGCAGAGGATGGAAGTCAATCCCAAGCAGCATCATTTTTCCGTATATCCGCCCTTGAGTCGTCTTAAGTCGTCTTCCACGTGAGAAGTGTCGTCATAATTCCAAACGCGTCATCATTATTCTGTCAATTCACCTTATGGCGTCATAAATCGTCTTCTACGTAAGAGGAGTCGTGATAATCCTAAACGTCTGTGGCATCATAAATCGGTTCCTACATAAAGAAGTGTCATCATAATTCCTATCATCTTTGTGATGACATCGTCATCATAAGTGTGTTCGTCCGCATGAATAATTGAAACGAATATTTTTCGTGATGGCGACATTTTACATAGAAATTTCTTGTATATAAGGTATCTGACATGCGAAACGATCCTACATATACATCATTTACCTGGTTCTCCGAGTTCGTCAGAAGTCGGTATATATGTATGTATATGTTACGTACCGAACCCGAAATCGTACACTTCACGAACGGTACAGCCGATTCTGTACCATTCGCGAACAGTACACCACCATTTGTACCGAGCCCGATATTCCGGGTTTGGTACAGCAGAGTCTTGTACCATTCGCGAATTGTACAGCCGCCTTGTACCGAGCTCGATTTCAAATTGCGCCACATGGCTCGGATCGTGTTTACAAATGAGATTTGTCTATATAAATGATGATTAGCGTTCAAAATGATATGTATTCACGAGTTCAGTCAAGTACAGGTAACGATCGAGCTTGCACAATGTATCCCGATGATACTATTCGTGATGAGTTCAACTCAAAATTAGATGCTCTTCGAACATCCGATAGTTGTAAGTTCATAAAAAGTAAAACAGAATATTCTTACACCCGTGACACACAGTTTCATAAACATTAGAATCACTGCACGGGGTATGTTCGCGTATCTTGTTTCGATGACATAATACATCTTGTGGACACCGCCAAACCCAGTTTCATCATGAATCTATCTTCATTTAATATATTTCATCAGTAAATCGTAGATTTCGGATTTTTCTACGTGATATCTCACTTCGTCGTCCCATCGCAAGAAGAAATCCTCAAAATCAGTCTCATTGTCTGAATATTAACATTATAAGGTTAGGGGGTTTATTGTGATTTAGTACGATTTTTTACCGGCTTTGAGAATTTCTTCTTACAGTGCTATTTTCATTGGAAAGATTAGACGAGGAATATCGCCAACAATCAATACATATGTCAAACTTTCAATCTTCTGTATTCCAGAGAGGTCTTGAATGATTTATTCTCAATTTCACTAATTAGCCTCGCAAGGTCTCGTCATTCTGTCTCACTTTTTATGAACTTACAATTATCGGATGTTCGTCTAATTTTGAGTTGAACTCATCACGAATAGTATTATCGGGACACATTGTGTAAGCTCGATCGTTACCTGTTCTTGACTGAACTCGTCAATACATATCATTTTAAACACTAATCATCATTTACAGACAATTCTCATTTGAGAACACGATCCGAGCCATATGGCGCAATTGGAAATCGAGCTCAGTACAAGGCGGCTGTACAGTTCGCGAATGGTACAAGACTCTGCTGTACCAAACCCGTAATATCGGGCTCGGTACGAATGGTGGTGTACCATTCGCGAATGGTACAGAATCGGCTGTGCCGTTCTCGAAGTGTACGATTTCGGGTTTGGTACGTAACATATACATATATATATGTTACCGTAAATGTCCGAAATCCGTAATTGTCGGGCATTTACTAGTAAATGTCAACATTTACTGGGAGAGTCAGTAAATGTCCGAAGTATGAATGAATTTTCGGACATTTACTAGTGAATGTCAGCATTTACTAGTAAATGTCAGCATTTACTGACGTGTCTCAGTAAATGTCAGCATTTACTGACGTGTCTCAGTAAATGTCAGCATTTACTGACGTGTCTTAGTAAATGTCAGCATTTACTGACGTGTCTTAGTAAATGCCCGGATATCGATAACCGTCGAAATCACAAAGTTGAATACATGCTCAATCATGGAAAAATGCGTGATTCATTTAAACTCTTTCTGTCCAAAATTCGAGAGATCCAATAAGTTTGTGCACAATTATATGGTTCTCTAGATGATAATTTTATTCTCTTCTGTCCATACATCATAATTGTTCACAGAGAGAAAAAAAATAATGCAATGTATTGTGTTAAAAGAACTATAAAAGAAGAGAATATTGTCATGATCATTCGGTCTTGCAGCTGATTAAATTATAATATTGTCAGTCATATTCAGAGTCATAGCTAGTAAGATTATAATACTGTCAATAATAATTCGGTCATAGTTCACAAGATTACCATATTGTCAATAATGAATTAGTCAGATCTTGATCATTTATTGCAACAGTCTTGACTACTGTGACACCTCGAATTACATAGCATCCCATCCGCTTTGCATGAACACCTCTTTGTGGTGCATTTTGTTCTGCAATTGCACTTCGTCATCCCTTGACCTCCCGTGAGCGATATTTTAGATGTTGCCTCTCTCAAACTCACTTCCTTTGATGTATCTGCCATATCAAGGCCCAAGAATTTTTCAGAGCAGATTTCAAACTGACTTCTTACAAAGAGTTGATGCAGAATTCCAACACTCGTACCAATTTTATAAAATTCTCCATCAACAATTTCCAAAATGACTCCTATCAAATTTCGAGGATCAGTGCGTCCTCTGTCGACATCTGGAATTGGAATCATCACTGAATCTCCCACATTAGCTGGCCTAAATTTCTTGTTGGACGTGCTGATCATTTTTTGGGCTTGCAATTTTAAGTTTGACCTTGATTTATTTCGAATTTCATCAATATCCGACCGACGGGCACAAATTGAACAGAGTATCTTGCTTCCATAACCTTCTTGGGTTTCATTCTCTGCTTGACCACAAATGGCGTGAATTATACCACCACATTCACGACAGGAATGAGCCCCAGAGCTCGCTTCATTGCACACTATACAAACATTTTCCTGGAAAATCTATGCACCTGTACGAAACTTTTGGAGCCGTTTGTTTTCTCTCTGTCTTTGTCTCTCCAGAACTTCTAATACGAACATCCACACTATCTTTTCCTCTCTTCCTCTTGTGCGAATCGTAGCTGATTTATTCAATTTCCATACTAGGACAGTATGGGAAGAATAGGAAGAATAGAAAATGAAGAGAGAAAACATAAACTCACTTAACAATGGCTTTTACTTTGTACTCACTTAAAATTCATTATGAAATAAATACAGATACTCTGATTTCTGTGCGATATCAAGTGACGGTTTACGACGATTTATGATCGCACTCGCTCACATTGGCGGGGCGATGTACACTCAATACACTGTCGTCATCACAGCTGTGTAGATTCTGCGTCGATAAGAGAGTTATCATCTCTTACCCTGTGCGGTAACTCTTGGCGCGAATGACAACTCCGTAATGCTGCGGATTTTTCTCATTTCTAAGGAGTCAATATCGGTTGTGAATGGTCTTCGGACATTTACTAAAACACGTCAGTAAATGCTGACATTTACTAAAACACGTCAGTAAATGCTGACATTTACTGAGACACGTCAGTGAATGCTGACATTTACTGAGACACGTCAGTAAATGCTGACATTCACTAGTAAATGTCCGAAAAGCAATCATACTTCGGACATTTACTGACTCTCTTAGTAAATGTTGGCATTTACTAGTAAATGTCAGCATTTACGGATTTCGGACATTTACGGTAACATATATATATATATATATATATATGGGTAAGAATATTTAATCCCTTCATTATTCCTCATCCCTTCAGGATGAGATGAAGTCGATATGGGTATTCATCGAGAGGCTCATTACCCTGTCGCATGGCTGTTTACATAGTCGCTTGTGAATGGGTCATTCTTTATCTTGAATGCTACAACACAGTCATGATAAGTTGAAAGTTCCGACATGCTCAACAAATTAAATTTCTTACGTGCATCAATATGATCGTGATCAGTGAAATGCATGGGGTGTCCACTTACAGAGGTACCTGGGGATTTTATTTTGGGCTTTTTCAACTTTAGTTTGCAAGTATTTTACTCTAGGAGTCCAGATTACAGCACCATGAGTTGAAATTGGAATAACTAGAGATTCATAAAGATATACGATTAGGCCAGTGTTCCTGAATTCAGAGGTCGATCGCTTGATGAATCCAATTACTTTATGGGCCTATGCTAGCATCAAATCAATATGCACATCGAATTTCAGACCAGAATCAGAAGTTACCCCTGAGTCAGATGAATTTTCTACCCTTTGTAGTTCGACTCCATCACGGAGGTACTGATATATGAATTTGGACTTACACCTGGTAAAGGATATGACAGCACACTTTTTCATATTAATCTTAAGTCCGTTATCTTTTGCCCAATCAGACATTCTGATCAGTGCACGCTGTGATACAGTTGCGCTCATTGGGGAGTTGATCTCAGTAAATATTTTGACATCATCTGCGTAAATTAAGCATTGAACCTGCGGTATATTAATCTCATCTTCAATATCATTTATGAACAGAATGAATAGGATTGAGCCCAAGTGCGAACGTTGTGGCACACCAGACGGAGTGGGAAAGAAATTGGATGTGAATTTTGAGACTCTCACTGCTTGTGATCTATCTGCAAGATATGACGCACACCATCGATGTAAATTACTCCTTATACCAGCGTTAAATAACTTTGCGAGTAGTCTCTCATAGTTAACAGAATCGAGAGCTTTGGCAAAGTCTATATAAATAGAGTCTACTTGTGAGTGCTCCCTCAGAGAATCAGTAATAAGGTCTTGGTAAACGAGAAGATTAGTGATGGTAGATTTCCCATTTGAAAACCCGTGTTGGCTTTGGATGATCCTTTTTGTCAGAAAGTCTGTCAATCGGGTTGCAATATAAGCATCGCGAAGTTTTGCCAAGCAACTGAGAATGGATATAGGCCGGTAATTTTCAATGTCATGCACATCTTCGCACTTGAAAATCGGTTGGATGAAAGATGTTTTCCACGCAGAAGAAAATACCCCGGTAGCGAGAGACTTATTGAAGATATCCAGCACACACTTACTAATTTTTGGCCAACATTTCTTTACAAAAATCGCCGGTATGCCATCGGGCCCTGCCTTTACATTCTTGTCCAATCTATTCACAACTGAATCAAGCTCATCTGATGTTAGCACAATATTCTCAAGCTTATCTTCACAATTTTTTACTCTCAAAGGCTTTGCAGCCGAGTCAGTATAGAGGGAGCTGAAGTAATTTGCAAATAGATTCGAAATTCCCGCACCTTCGTTTGCTGAAGGATTTTTCAGATACATATTATTTGGGAGGATGTGAGTTTTTCTCAACTTCTTCGTATAGGCCCAGAAATACCTCAAGTTGAAGCTTAGATTATCCTCGACGGATTTTATGTATTCAAAGTACTTAGTGCGTGAGGTTCTAATACATTTTGCTCTTAGCTTCTCGAACTCGATGTAATCGTCTTGAATCGACGTTGTTTTCCATATTGTGTGCTGTTTCTTCTTTCCAAAAATCAACGTAATCAATTCATCGTCATACCATTTGGGAAACTGCGATTGTGAGTTTACTATAAGAGGCACTCCATCTCTGAAACATTCTTTATAATATCATTGAAATGAGAAAGTTGTTCATCGAATCTGCTATGTAAGGATACAGAACTGAAATCAATTTCACCTAGGGCACTTAAAACACTATCGTAGTCCGCAGATCTGACGTCCAAATAACTGCCAGTCTCTTTCAAATATGATTGCGGACTATCACTGAGAAATTCACCACACAATACTTCATGATCAATGTCACAGGGGATAAGCTGATCCGTGCAGTCACATTGTTTGTAGAGCCCAGAGTTTGCGAAGAGCAGATCCAACACTGTAAAAAAAATTTTCGAAAAACTTCAACCAACTGGTTGAATTAAGAATTCAACTAGCTGGTTGAATGGAAAATTCAACCATTTGGTTGAGAATTCAACCAGTTTCTTCAACCATTTGGTTGAAGTTTCAACCAGATGGTTAAATTTTCCATTCAACCATCGACATTCCATTCGACTGCTTGATATACTGCTTACGTAGAGTCTGGAGGGATGTAAACGACCCCAACAATATATTTGATATTCTTTCCAGAGACCGTTAGAATGAGGACTGAGCATAAGAGAAATTGAAAAAAACCAACGAAACAAAACTTTGTCATATATGATCATTCAACACAACTTAGCCATCCTTTTGATTTCTCTCGGCCAAAAATTTTAGATACGAAACATGATTGGAAAAAACGTCGGATTTCAGAAATGTTGCATATCAATCTAGCAGATAATCCGATTAATGCAGTTACTGACTCAGGGAATCTTAAATCTTTCTACAAACCTATTCTCGAAAAAATCAAGGATAAGATTGTGCAAACTTGAATTTAAGGCGATGCGGTCACCATGCAAGCTGAAAATCATTCCCAACTTTCTCCGATTCTGTTGCGATTTGGGCTAAACGACAAGCGCACAAATATTTGTTATCATTTAACTTAGATTTGTCTGCTCTTCGTTAAGCCCAAATTGCAATAGAATCGGAGAAAGTTGGGAATGAAAATGTGCGTATATTATAGGTGAGGAGGTTCCCGCGGCCAAGTTATTCCCACTTTTCTCCGATTCTCTTATGATTTGGGCTGAGCGACGGATTGAGGAATACAAGTTGGACAATAACAAGTATTCGACAACTCATCTCACACTTTGAATAATCAAACTTTTTATGTAAGGTGCATTTTCAAGGTCCATGATCACGGTGCACGGTGACCGCATCGCCTTAACTCTGGCAAACTCTTTTCCATATACATATTGATTGAATTTAAAAAGTTGCGGTCAATTTGATTGCTTTATAGCGCCCCTACATACCCATTCACGAATCTAAAATAGCAGACGAATTACCAAAGTTTCGATCATCAGATACTTGAGGTCAATAACATCATGTCCTCAAGAAGACTTTTTGCTTCAAGTTATCTTTTTTAAAACAGTGAAAGTTGTGACACGATTGTGATATTAATGACTTGAGAAGAAAAAATGAGACATCCATATCATACAATGAGAGAAGATTCATTATATATTTTTGTATCCTACTGACGTATCACAAAATGTGATGAAAAGCTAGATATTTGGTATGTATAATGTTATATGTAGATGAGATGTATGACAATACTTGTTATATGAAGTTAATAAATTACAGACACTTGAAAAAGGGGACAAATAATCGCCGAAACGTCGTGTTAGAACAAAAACCACTTTGACTCATTAATCGATCGAAGAATCCTCCAATCGATTATACAAGTTAACATGAGTGATAAACCATATTCCTACGATGAATTGGTTTTCTAACGTTGTTCTTCTCGATTTACATGAGAAAATTGACTTTTTAGTTTTGGAGGATCTTCTTCAGGGCCTAAATCCAAAGTCGTCATCATGCAAATATCTTTCTCCTGTTTGTCAAAGTTTCAAAAATATGTCAGGGAATTTTTAGATCGATTCATTGAAATGCGTCAGAATGCGATTTGATAGAAGGAACATCGATTCTCAGCGTTCTTTAGAGGGTTTCTAGGGTGACGTAGGAAACAGAGGCGACTTTGGGACCCAAAAACCTTTGCTTTCCTCATAGTTTGGTGTTAGAAGGAGAAATACTTTCGGGGCCACACCTGAGAAGATCCTTCTCACCATGCCTAACCGCTCAGTCCCTTTGTACTTCGTACAAAAAAGATCACCGGGGGGGGGGGGGATAGCCACCCTATCGTAGTCATACGATATATAGTTGAAAACTGTACTATGTATCTTCTCTCAACCAATAGAGTATACATCCGATGTTACATACAAAACCGTGGCTAGCAACCCATAAGTGAACGATATGAAATGTAATCACGTCAACGTAAATAATTGGGTATACTGCTGAGGGAAAACCTCGATCAAGGAACTTCTCCATTGACTGTATGTGACTAAGTTTCTCGCACTTAACTCCGTGGTATCTTGAACAGAATTGTTGTCACTCAACCCAGTCGCAAAGTGCAATGAGAATGCTACGAGGAACAGGTTCGTGAAGACCTCCGATATCCTGACTCAAGAAGTACACTTTCTTACGCTATTTTCCACGCTCACTTGGCTTTGTTGTTGTATCCCTGTGAACCTGGCCCGCCAAATTGGACAAAAGTATGCTTGTGGTAGGCCAAGGAATGCTCTAATTGCTCGTCCAAGTCCTAAATTTTTGCTAGGTTTCCTTTTGGTCGGAAATCGCCCTCAAAGTAGCCCAATTCCACCCCTCCTTCCCAGCACTTACAGGAACGCCCAGATCTCCGTGAATTCAGCTGCTGGAGGCGTGCACATGGGCTCGAATTGAAGCTCCAATTTCGCCCAACCACAAACAATAATGAAAATTTCGGAGTAATTACGTTGAAGTACCAAAAAACTGCACGCAGTGTCACCGTGTATGAGCGTACGGGCGCGTGGTCAGTGGAGAGGGAAGAGTCAAGGAAGAAGAGTAGAAGCCGCGCGTAGCCGCATCCGCATCATCGTTCGCAAAATTTGTTTGCTGCGCTGATGAGATGAGGTATTTGTCGTTGTCGTGGTTTTCACGCTGTGTTTACACCAGTATCGAGGTTGACGAGCACCCTGGGCACTGGCCCTGGACTCCCGATGCTTTTTGGATGAATTCATGTGTTACAGAAGCAAGCTGCGTGACATCCTGGACGACGTCGACAACATCTGCTGTGTGCCTATGCTCCACAACGCCCGAGTACTAAGTGTGAGCGCCTCCTTTCCCGACCTAGTGCACCCTCCCAGGTGCATCGGCGGCGGTTTTCCTGCCCGATGCTTCACAAAGCAATCTCTTTTCATGTACTCTCTCAGCGCGAATCAGCTAGGGTAGCTGAAAATCAGCTAGTGATAGCTGATTTCGTCAGCTAACATGAACGGATTTTCACTGATTCAATCAGCTAATACACAGGGTTATGAACGATGATATACACCGTTCGGGAATGTTTTTCCCTGCGCACTGGGTGTCACGTGATAAATTTTTGGCTCTCGTATTAGAATCGTTCGTGCAGTGCAGTGGGATCCATTTGATTACCCGATTTTTAAGTCCCAAGTAGTGCGTCAAAAGTGGGCCACCTGGATCGAAAGTGGGCCACCTGCATCGTAAGTGAGCCACCTGGATCGAAAGTGGGCCACCGAGATCGAAAGTGGGCCACATGTATCGTAAGTGAGCCACCTGTATCGAAAGTGGGCCACCTAGATCGAAAGTGGGCCACCTGGATCAAAAGTGGGCCACCTGTATCGTAAGTGAGCCACCTGTATCGAATTCTGTGAGTGAAACTAAGTATTTGTAGCTCAATTTACACTCAGATTGAATATATTTATGGTGGTTTCTATTATATTTTGAATCTAAACTAATTCTATTCTATTCTTCATGAGACTATCAACCCACTTGAGTTCCTACCATAAGAGTAAAAATACTTATATCATACTTCAATTGATTCTAGAATTATTGTGAGGGAAAATCACTTCTACTTCAATATCATTACAAGTTGGAATTATACAAAAATATCTCAATTGAGTATTTTACTTCCACGGATGAAACTCCTTTTTTAAAATGAAGTGTTTCACAGAAATTCAGATTTTTACAATTGCATCATGGATATGATCTTTACGGAGTGTATGAATATTAACGCTAGCACATGCTTCTTAAGTTAAAAAAATGACTTAGTTCATCAGTTCTTGATGCCTGATATTTATGTAGTTTTTTAATATTTGATCCCTGTCTCTCATCAACGACTCAACTTTCACTCTTCGGTAAGAAGTTTTCATCCAAATTCGGCTTCATGGTGAAATTATGTAAGGTAATGTTTTGAAGGAAACATCCAGAGTTAGCATGAATTTTGACTTAGAGATTTGATACTGTAAGAATCAGTTTTTATGTTTAAAATGTGATGCAATCACTCAAAAACTTTTCTAGTTGCCTGATAAATCTTCAAGTAAATGAATATGCATTTCTATGAGTTCTCCAGAGCAAATAGATGTACCACAGATGAACTCTGGAATCTCCCTCTAGCCTGAAAGATGGGCAGAACTTCTCTCACTCAGATCCGTTAACTCAAAAACTCTTACCCAACTCAAGTGACCAGTATTAAAAGTAACAGCAAGGTATTATGAGAAGCCTCAGATATTGTGAATACTCATTCCCTGCTTGTTTTACAAACTCAAGTAGTATGCATCACCATTGATTGTGTTAGAAAAGCAAGAACGCCTCAAGAAAAATTGTCATCTTTATTGTGTAATTTAATGAACAGAGTCACCAAACCAACAACCCAATACGCACTTCTGAGAAGATAATATCTACATACTTATAATGATCCTTTTCAAATATATTCTAAATGGAGATGGTTCACTACACTCTTTTATTCATGCGAAAGCTTGAAATGCATCACAGCGTACACTGGCAACCACTCGAGTAATTAGTTGTGAATGAAGAGAAACTTTTCCTCTTCCTTATAGGTTTATCCAAGAACGAGTAGTTGAGTACTTAACAGAAATTTGACACGATTTCTGGGTTTGATGGAAAAGTTAATAATCACAACACAACATAGCCCATCCATCCCATAACCTATTTAGGTTATGATATTTTTTTTCACACCGTTACAACTGAAACAACATTAAACACCAATCAGCATCCATTCAACTGTTAACAGCGATATTCTGCAGTCGTGAACCTTCATTTAGGCATCCTAAATTGAGCATATTATTAAAAAACCCAACTTTGACGCCAAACCGCGGCATTGGTTCCCCTACCGGCAGCCTGTTTGCCTAAAGAGGAACTTGGAGCAGAAGACTGTTCCCCTACTGGCGAGGGTGTCAAAATCACTAACCGGTAGGGGAACGGCTGATTATTCGATGAATTTCATGTTTTAAAATAGTAAGGTAGTCACAAACGATTCCTGAAGGTTCAAACTATAATCTCTCATAAAAATCAGAATCGAATTCGTCGTAGATTCATTACGGCAGCGATCTGAAAAAAGTGTGACTTGGCCTCGGACAGTCAGATTTGATCGACGTACCTTGGATCTTGGGCACCCTGTTTTCAACTAATTTTCACGGAAAACCCTTGAATTTTCTCTAGTAACCGCGGTATATGTCTTGTAGGGGAATAATAATTCTTCTGAATAGATTGGTATTTCCTGTTGAAGTTTATTGTCAAGTAGCGACGTTTCGGCTGTTATATTACAGCCCTCTTCAAGCTAAAAATTACACACAATTGATAGATTTTTCCACAGAAAAACGGATGTATGATTCAACTAAACACAATATTACCTTAAAATTTCATATGTCTCAATTTGAGGGATCAGGTTCATCCAAGAGCACTCGGAATCGTTGCATTTTTGGTACAGTTCATTAGTTCTATGTGTTGATGTAGCTTTCGAATTCTACGAGTAATTGAGATATTATAAAAAAATTTTTTCACTGTAGAATGGTCTCGTTTCAGAACTATATTACTTACATTGGAACTCACCTTTTGTTAGAGTTGTTTCTCGTTAAAACTGTTTTTGAATCCTCAGTTCTGGGGAAGGATGGAATTGGTTTTTGATCGACGAGATGTTATGTCGATCGATTCCCCGGTGAGACTAATGGATCAAGTTAATTGTGTAGAACTACTGGAGGGAAGATACCTGACTTATCGACACACTTTGATCAAGATAGTGATCTGTAATGCTTCATCATGTTCTATTAAGCTGTGATTGTCTGAATTGATCTACAGAAAATTTATGGATATTTTTGAGATTGCTGAGGTCTTCTCTCACATTGATAGTATTTGGACAGTAGTAAATGTTTAGCATCTCAGAAAACAGTCTCAATTGGAGTCTGCTTTCAGAGTCTAGGATTTTGATACTATCAAAATTCATCGTGTGGTGAGTGTTTTGAACATGTTGAGCTGGAGCCAAAGTTTCTTTTTTTAGAATGATGTCGCGTTGGTGTTCATTCACACGCTTTTTGAGTTTTCTCAGCGTTTGGCCTACATAAACTTTCTCACAGTCTCTACAATTGATCATGTATACAACATTGTGTTTTTCGGATATCGGCAGAGAATCTTCACCTAGTCTGATGAAACGGCCTAACTTGTTAGAGTTGGAGTTTATAGGAAACAGGAAAAAATTTTTTGTGATGGTATTTATAGATGGAGTCAGATTTTTAAGGAAAGGAAAGATCATTTTTGGCAATTTCATGATGACTTTTTTATCATTCAAATTATTCTGGTCAATCCGGGGCTATTCATTGTAGATGAAGTGAATTCTTTTCTTGATGTATTTATTGATAAAATTGATGGGATAATTATTGTTCAAGAGAAGGTCTCGGATGGTGTTCAAATTTGATACGTGAAATATCTGATCTGAGAGTCTTAAGGCTTCGTCCACTAGATTATAAATAATAGCTATTTCCTGAGCGGCAGGGTGATGAGAAAAAAAATTTATATGACGGCCCGATGCAGTTGGTTTCTGAAACCAATTAGTCAAGCACGTTTCGTTATTCTTCCTGGTAACTTGAAGGTCCAAAAAGCTAATGCTGTTGTTCATTTCCCTCTCGTGTGTAAATTGTAAAAGGGGGCTGTAATATAACAGCCGAAACGTCACTACTTGACAATAAACTTTAGCGGGAAATACCAATCTATTCAGAAGAATTATTATCGATCATCAATCCTGCAATCGAGTCACATTCATCTATACTTGTAGGGGAAGCTTCAAAGTATCAATTTTTCAGTCTACAAACTCTCTCCAAGACTCACTATGCTTTGAATCGCGTATGTTCCCCTTTAGGTCGAAATTTGCCGTGTGTTCTCCTATCGGGCATTTCACCTTACTTCCCATAGCACGTTATACGCCTCAACCTCACCTTCCGAGCAGGAAATAAAGATCTCTCGATCTCCATATACTTATGTTGTCGTCATATTAGGCTCCTTCTCAATATATCTTCCTTCGATCCAATGCTGATCTCGACACTGTATAGTGTATACGACACAACACGAATATCGTTTAGCTGAAAAATCAGCTATATTAGCTGAGATTCCAGCTGTGTTAGCTGACTGAATCAACTATTATAAGCTGATTTTCCAGTGAACGGTTTTCTACTGACACGAATAGCTACTGTAGCTGAATTTCAGCTACATTAGCTGATTTTCAGCTACAATCACTGACTTATAGCTGATTATAATCAGCTATATAGGGCCTCCCGTGGCACAAAATGAGTAAATATCGAACGAATACGCCTTAGTTCGTCGTGACTTGGTCTGGAAAAGTCGTTAATGTGTTCATGTTGATGTTAAAACCCGGATTTGTGGAGTTATTTCATCAGAATTATCGATTTAAGCGTGATTTTTGTGTTCGCTGATTTGATCAGCAACTTGACGTCCCATGGGAGTAATAGCTGATATCTCAGCTATATAATAGCTGATTGATGCTGAGAGAGTATCTTGTGCTCCAATATTTACTGAATATTTAGTATACGTAGATTGAACAAATGATTCAATCTAAATGCCTTGGAGCTTCAGAGTCGAATTTTCATATTTTCGATATCGGGAAATTGTCATCCAAGTTCCTGGTGTTAGAGCTCTGGTGCATATTTTCCAAACAAGGAGGCAGGAATTCCATCACTCACAATCCCGCAATCTCATTATGCGTCAATCGCATCTCAATAAAAAGAATAATCCACCAGTTGATCGTTCAATGAGTTTGAAGTGTTGAGAGATGCAAAACTTGAGTGACTCATCATATTCGAACGCACTTTGACTTCTACAATCTCCAAGATAAAGATCTGTTTGGAGATTCATCAAGCCTTGAGAATGAGAATTTGTTATTGTTAGATAGAAATGAGATCATCCTGCCAAAATTGGACATACTGATATCCTTTTGTTCAGTCCTACAGTAAACGCTACAGGCTCCCCCGCCATTCGCGGTCCCGGTATTCGCGGAATTCGTTCATTCGTGGTTTCACGAATGCGGCGTTCCCTGGTATTTGCGTTGTCCTGACTCGCTTATTCGTGGCTGGAATCTGGGTTCTTGAGCTTGTTCAGCTCTTTAAAGATGAATTTTCGTTGGACTACATTCAAATATGTCATTCCGGAACAACTTTGTGATCTGGATGTTCAGGATACTGTTATTGTTATCGTTTTCTAAGTTTGATTAATCGGTCACCTCACAAAATTATTGATGTACCTGTGTATTATCTGGATTCTGATTTTGGCGACGAACGCGATAAGAATACATCCTTGTCGATGAGAAAACGTGACGTTAAACCGTGAGCCTTCCAGAAAGAGTGAAAATGTTCTTGCTCGGTCCTGGGGAGAAGATGGCCAAAGTATTCAGACTCCCTATGGCTACTCACCAGGTATTGTACAGGAACTAAGTTCGTTGAATTTTCCTGTTAAAAGTGACAGAGTTCATCGCTCACTCGCTAATGACTGATATGAGGATATCTCTGAAACTTTTGACTTTTGCTGTCACAGCTCAGCCAAACTGGTTGTAGGACGTTTCTCCAGGTCTAACTTGTCAAACTATCTCCGTTCGGATGTCACGAGAGTGGTCAACAAGGAGAGCTTGATTGGTGGATGTGGGGAGCTACTAGAGTCAATCGTGTGCGAAAAAACACCCGAAAACCAAGGAATTTACGTGTCACAGCGTCAGACTCTTGAAATTTGGCAGGCTCTCGTGAGTGGAGCGTTTCTGATCAAGTTCTGTAACTTCTCAGACTGATTCCTAATATTCCAAAGCTACGATTTTTCTGTTGAAGGAAGGTGTGCCTCGCTGTACTTAGCCGTGACACATAGAGATGTGAGTGTCACAGATTTTTGGGAGAAAATTCTTGAGTCGCTTTAGACGCTACAGCTCGTGGAGCGTGATCTAGAGACACTCTGGAGAATCCTTATCGTATTCTCCATGGAAAAACGAAAAAATTGAGCTCCTGGAGACCTATGTGCGTTGACGGAGAACTCAGGGAACCCGATGAAACGAAAGAGAGAACGACCGTACAACATGTCTAATTGCACCGCTTTTGGTAAGGTACGCGCGCGGTAGGGGAGGCACAGACCTCTAAAAACTGTGAACATGTTGAAAATCTCTTCAAAATATCATATCAATTTCCACCCACCGAAACTTTGGACGCTCCACGAGTACCATCCGTTTGAACGAGGGCTGTGTAGCCGCAATTTTGTGAAAAATGCATCGAGAAATGATGAAACCATTGGTGGAGCGTTCAGTATATTCCAACTCTGACTCTCGTTACTACATCTTAAC
Source organism: Eretmocerus hayati (assembly GCA_029851415.1). Lineage (NCBI taxonomy): Eukaryota > Metazoa > Arthropoda > Insecta > Hymenoptera > Aphelinidae > Eretmocerus > Eretmocerus hayati. Next base: position 111,381,860 of record CM056743.1, read on the forward strand.
ACCTAATTGCATGGAATTTCCATACTTGTACCATTGTACTTATTCAATAACAGGCTTTCAGCCGTATACCTCGATTTCCACCGCTGTGACACTTTTTGAGGCCGAAAGTCAAAAGTTTCAGAGATATCCTCATATGGGTCATTCTCCATAAGCGCGTCATTTTGGACATCATATTCTGAAGAGAAAAATGGGACTAAAAACTGGCCTGGTGGGTAGGATATCTTTCATTTTTGCTATAGATGAACGTATGATATTTGGGCCAACCAAATCTGAACGCACAGCAACGTAGAATGAATTAATGTGTATTGGTGAGCCACGGAGTTCACAGTACTGACACAGTTCATCATTGGATACAACATTTCATCCTTCATACATCCTATTCAATGTTCCTAGATCCCACAAATCACATGCGAAGGATGATTCACTCAGGACCATACCTAGGTACGTGTACTTCTGGACACTTATATTAAATTCGAGTTATGATATTTCCCCAACAATACGCATACATGCAATGAGATCCTCGGATACAGACACAACAGCATACACACATGCCTGCTTTACAGTACTCAATTGATTCCGATAGTCTGACGATTCTTCCGGGACTTGCACACATGCATCAAATCTCACGGTCACTCGTGCATTAGCACACACATACAAGCCTACTCCATCAACAGAATGCAGGAAAAGTGTCACTAGATGGCCGAATGTGTTGAAACTAGGGCCACGGTGCAGCGCAAAAAGAGCATTTGGAGTAATAGCAAGTATGGGACACGGAGTTTACAAGACACGGAGTTTATATTTCTGCTTTCCGTGCTCTCTTGACGATTCTACTCACTCTAAAGCTAAACCCACTTATTTGGTATACAGTGATGTGCTTGATATATCCCAACAGTTTTGGGGCGTTCAAACTACAGGAGAGAGAAGATAATTGTACCAAAGAGTTCACATGGCAAAAGGGTACGCTCTAGAATTCGTCGATCAACACTCAATAACGAGCGATCCTGCAAATATTTCGGTTCCCGAACTCTACTTGCCGCTAACTGTGTGTATTATCATCAGTTAACACGGTCCCAAGGGCGCGGAGGTGTAAAAATAGCGACTGAACTCCGCGATTTATCGAAAACAACGAAATTCTGTGAGAATTCGATTACATCTTCATTTCGAGTCCCACTGAACGCCGCCGCATTGACTGAGTATAACCTACGGTTTGTAGACAACTTTGAAGCGTAACAAACTGCCTACCTTACGCAGGATAGCTCATTTACTCGTCAGAACAGTGAGAACTTGGGACCAAATCATCGATTTATCAGATTACAGCCACGGAGTTTACATTTGGACGATAGGACCAGTCGTATCATACCTTTCCCAGAGAAATCGTGCTCTGCATATACATGTGCTTGACGGGAAATATTTTGTTTTGAATCATGGAAAACTTCCCAGTAGGCTAGTATATTCCTCTGGAAAATCGCGAGCCATTACACGAAATTGACGCGCCTATGGAGAATGACCCATATCTCAATAGATTATCGCGAAGGAACCAATCACAAAAGTTTCTCAATTGTATGGTGCTGTTACTCCGTATCTTGCCCAAGAGAAGTCGATTTGCGAGAACTCTTATATGGATTGATCTTTTTAAGATGAGGTTTGCCATTTTTCAGTCCCTTTTTGATCCTCGTGTATACGTAACCCCCATTTCCTCATAAGCTCAAGGTCCCGGTATTCGCGGTTTCGGTATCCGCGGTATTCACTTCATACGCATTAACCGTGAATAGTGTGGGTTGCCCGTATATCAATTCACTCATAGTTCTCATTTGAGTGACTCATCTCTCATTTTGTAAACTGATATCCGAGTCTACACATGACTAACAGTTCGAAATCTTCTCACCTATCAGCGATTGCCTAGAAGTATTGCATGTCCTAACAGTCTTGCAATGAGAACATCTCAAGAATAGCACCAGATGGGAGTCAATGAATGTAACTTGGTGCCACTATTCTATCCATTCCACTCTCAAAGTCAGGGGTAGTGTGAAAGTTATTCGTTTTGAAGTGGAATGCAAGCAATGAGTATTTCCTCACCAATTCCAAAAGAATATTATCCAAACAGTGGGGGTATGGATAATTCAATTCAGACTTTGCATGATTTGAACATGAGATATGTATGAATGATTGGTGATACTTTTAATGGTCACTAGCACAATGTGACTTTTGATTGTCTCTCTATTCCCACTGGAGAGGCTCTGAGTTGACCAAGTTCAGCATGTCATAGGACTGGATGAGCTGCAAGCCGTACGCTGGTATAGTGCTGAGATTCATCTGGTGTGATGTGATTACTGTAGAAATGTCAGTCGCATGAGAGAGCATAAGATCAGTGTATACCATAGAATGTCTTTCAAGAATAAATGAGACAAGAGAACCGTGAATCCAAATAATAAGACTCAATTTCTACTCATTATGATCACCTGAATGTACAAAAACTTGACACATTTGGAGTCAAGGGAGAATAACTTTCAGGTTGTGACCGACGCGATTCCTCGGATAATTTGGGCGGAGGTATGCGTAGTCTATCCGACTCTGGATCTAGGGGGAGAGCCGGATAGGGGAGAGCGGGGTATGGTGGGCATCTCGAAAATTTGGGCACCCCAGTTATGAAATACAAAAAAATATTTTTTGCAACTGTGTGCGCGAAGTTGTAAAAAAATGAGACTTCTCTTCATTATTTACAGTGCGAGAAGTAATGCGTGAATGACTTCTCGCACAGTTTTACATTTACGCACTGGTGAAGTGTGCTTTTTCTCGCTCAAATGCATTTTCATTTACGCACAGTTCCAAAATATGATGTCACGTCATTCCTCTGAATTTCGCCTTTCTTGAAAACTTCGTTCTCAAGATGATCTTGCTCGGACAGTGGTGCATTTAATTACAACTTCGCGCACAGTTGCAAAAAAAAGTTTACGCCACACGTGCGAGAAGTTTCCACTCACGTTGCCAACTCGCGCGAGAAGTAACATTCACGCACACTTCGAAACTTCTCGCACACCTAGAAGTACATATTTAACTTCTCGCACTCGTTTGGCAACTTGTGCGGAGATTGACCTTCTCGCACTTGTTGCGTAATATACTATAAAAATGCGAATGTTCATGAATTCGCATCAGTGTATCCCCTAGTTTTTCCTTGGGGAGTTACAAAAATTTTCAATATGTTTTGACCCTTCAAAATCGTATGTCAAAATTCGAGGTAAAATATCGCGTGTCACGCCTGTATGCACTCTACCGTTTGTGCGCCAATTTGATCGAAAATACTTGGTTACCCATCTCTCATCGGTAGCTTTGTTCGTCAGCTTAAATATCCAATTTGAATCGAAGTGATCCGATGAGTAATTTTTGAGCAATAATGGTAACACGAAGGTGAGTGGAACGGGGTATGATGGACACAAAAAGCGGGGCGCGTTGGCCAGTTTCAACATACAGCCACAGCACATGAGCCGCGTGGCGCCACCCAACCTAACCTAACCTTCGCGGCGCCTCGTGTTGTTGATATTCTGCTCTCGCTGCACCACGGATGTGATTGTTTATCGATATTATTGATAATTTTACTTCGATGTGAGTGAAAAATGAGTGCTATCAATGCCGTGGGTGGTGGATTAGAAGCTGTATCACATAATATGACCACCAGATTCGTGCCATGCATCTAGAATGCATAATAAACTCGTATGTGCGAGCGAGTGAGATCCGAGCTGTGACATCTTTTTGTTGAATTATCGAGTTTTACCATCATTTCACGGCATGACATGGACCTGAGGCATCAGATTAGGTAGAAAGATGTTCAAATATGCGAATGACAACAATTCCGTATGTGTAGTGTTATTATTATACTTGAAAATCGTGAGTGTCCATCATACCCTACACGACTGTCCGCTATTCCCCGCGACTACCGATCGTGCCCCAATGATTAATGTTTAGAAAATAGCATTTCTATAAAAATGTGCAAGTGAAAAAATTTTTAAAAAAATACTCCATCATTCCTGAGATGTTTCTCTGTCGAATGACCACTCGCAGATCCGATTATAGTAAAAATCGTAGTTGCCAAACGGGTTTTAATTAGCTATGCCCGACATACCCCGCTCTCCCCTATCAGAGTTCATGACTTGATCAGAAGTAATCAAATGCTACAAAGGATAGGATAAAATTCTAAGGGTGATGTGATCGACTATCAAACCAATTTGGTGGATCACGGCACCTCCTTGGGAATCAATAGTATGATCTCTGTATTTCTATAGTTTTTTCTCAGACTAATGGATGGATCAGGACAACCATTAATTCCAAGAAAATCCTATAAATAGATTATCATGGTAAAGCGCAGCCATCCAGTGAATCAGGTCACCTTCTTGACCTGCTTTACACGTAATTTTTATTTCGGTAGGTCTTGCTGATAACAATTCCAGGGGATCAGGACCCTGCAATATATCACCAGCAAAATCCAATCGTTTGATTATGCCAACTATATAGTCACACTGTAGGTTCCATCATGCACTTGGAGCACTTAGGATTACCCACAGCAATAAGCACACGAAGAGAATATATATATATATATATATATGAGTCATTCTGGAGCAAGCTGGACAAAACCGTCACCAGGGGGGTCTGGGAAAAATCCGCAAAAATTTTTTTCCATTAGTACTATGTTAAAATAGTACGAAAAAATTTTTTTCAGATTTTTTCGGCCCCCCCCCCCCTGTGGGCGCCAGGGCCCATACAAGGGCCATTTTAGGCCCTTCTTTTAGCCTATTCTAAGAAAATCATAGTTCCAACGCAATTCAATATTTTTCAACGTACTTGGGCGCATTTTTCTCGTCAAGACTAGTACTTTTGAAAAAAAAAATTGTCCAATGCCACTTAGTGAGCCTGACGGCTTCTGCAAGCTAATTATCGAGAGCAAATTTTAGCGATTTTTGGGCCTGCTTCAAAGCGATCTAGCTCCTACTCGACATGTGATAATCGACTTCTGCAGGTAGTCATTTTAAAGGTCTTGAAAAAACCTACAATTTGACCACCTGCAAAAGTCGATTATCGTACTTTTCATAGAAGCTATAGCCGATACAAGTTGAGCTATTTACGAAAAAGTCGAAAATTCAGGACTCGATTCCAAAAATATATCTTAATTTTTTTCCACCAAACTTGTGCGAAAATGTTCTTCCAGACATCTACTTTTAGTAAAAAAAATTTGGCGCAGGTTATTTTTTTTTATTTTTTTTGGCGAGCGTTACAAAATGCCGCATTTCGTGGTTTTAGCAAAAACGGCATCTTTGACCACGGTAGCATACGCTCCCATCTGGACTGATGTGCACCAATCTGTGTGAAAGTACTCCCCAAAGTACCCCCAAGTACGTGTGAGAAGTTGCGGGGACATGCCTCCAGCCAGGAGCGAGCTGTAGGTTCTCTTTACCGTGTCAAAAATAGGCATTATTTTGGTTATTCGAGCGTAAGCGACCGAGAGCATGATTTTACTTTTTCTGGCTTACAAACGAGATAATGGACTAGAATGAGGATCCAAACATACTTTCCCGACTCAAAATGACCATCTGAACACAATTCCGAGGTCAGTTTAGCTCTAGAATGTCGTCTAGTGCCTCAACGGTGTCAGAACCCGTCGACAGAATCTAAGTTCTTAAGGGGCAAAGGGGCGACTATTTAGAGCAAAACTGACCTCGGAAATGTGTTTAGATGGTCATTTTGAGTCGGGAAAGTATGTTTGGATCCTCATTCTAGCCCATTATCTCATTTGTAAGCCAGAACAAGTCAAATCATGCTCTCGGTCGCTTACGCTCGAATAGCCAAAATAATGCCTATTTTTGACACGGTAAAGAGAACCTACAGCTCGCTCCTGGCTGGAGGCACGTCCCCGCAACTTCTCACGCGTACTTGGGGGTACTTTGGGGAGTACTTTCCCACAGATTGGTGCACATCAGTCCAGATGGGAGCGTATGCTACCGTGGTCAAAGATGCCGTTTTTGCTAAAACCACGAAATGCGGCATTTTGTAACGCTCGCCAAAAAAAATAAAAAAAAATAACCTGCGCCAAATTTTTTTTACTAAAAGTAGATGTCTGGAAGAACATTTTCGCACAAGTTTGGTGGAAAAAAATTATGATATATTTTTGGAATCGAGTCCTGAATTTTCGACTTTTTCGTAAATAGCTCAACTTGTATCGGCTATAGCTCCTATGAAAAGTACGATAATCGACTTTTGCAGGTGGTCAAATTGTAGATTTTTTTAAGACCTTTAAAATGACCACCTGCAGAAGTCGATTATCACATGTCTAGTAGGAGCTAGATCGCTTTGAAGCAGGCCCAAAAATCGCTAAAATTTGCTCTCGGTAATTAGCTTGCAGAAGCCGTCAGGCTCACTAAGTGGCCTTGGACAATTTTTTTTTCAAAAGTACTAGTCTTGACGAGAAAAATGCGCCCAAGTTCGTTGAAAAATATTGAATTGCGTTGGAACTATGATTTTCTTAGGATAGGCTAAAAAAGGGCCTAAAATGGCCCTTTCATGGGCCCTGGGGCCCACAGGGGGGCCGAAAAAATCTGAAAAAAATTTCTTCGTACTATTTCATCATAGTACTAATGGAAAAAAATTCTTGCGGATTTTTCCCAGACCCCCCTGGTGACGGTTTTGTCCAGCTTGCTCCAGAATGACTCATATATAATCGATTCTATTAAAGATTCCATTACAATCATAAGATTATGTATGGAACCCTGAGGACCTCGATTTATTCGCTTTGTGAGCTGATTTTCGACTGGAAGGCAGAATCCTCGAGCACCCGGTCAGGGCTCTATTTATACTCGGTCCTCAGAGTTCCAGAACATTCTGAAGATGATTTATTCATATGCACCGTGATTATTCATCAAAACTGAAAAGTCCTGTTAATCACACTATATACATATTCACAAGCTAACAAAACTGCATCGATTCCAACAAATACTATTCCAAATAAAAATCTCAGTTGAGTGCAATAAATAAAAGATGATTTTTAGGTAATTATATAAAACTTCCTAGAAACCGATCGAAGACACTTGCTTTATTGATGCACTGGTAAATTCACTTTGAAAAGCCATAGATCCTTAGATTTTCTTGTAATATTCGTCAATGGTGGCATATATAGTCGACATATCACCTTAAATTGACGATATATCAGCTTTTTTACAGTATTTCACAATAAAATAATTTTTTAGACAACATTATCAGAATCGTTGATGAAAAATCTCTATTTCATCAAAATGAGTCGAAATAATTACATTCTAACTTGATTTGTATTGTAACCATTAGTTAGTTTGAAGGAATCTATTTTACATACAATTTTACAAAAGCTTGAACTTTGTAAAATTATTTACTGCAAATAATTCATTGAATTTTAGAGTTTTACCATACGTATTATGGAGTTTATGAATCATATAATTAGATGGCAGAAAGAACTTTCAGAATTGATTGAATGAATTTCATAGAATTTTGGATAGAATTTCATAGAATTTTCTATGTATGAACGTATACATATATACATGTCTTCCTATATATATTTTCTATATATGAGTCAAATGAGCTCGCTAGGCTCAGCTGGACTAGGAGAAACAGTGAGTGATATTATCGGCTTATAGGCGCGCAAAGTCAATATTACTTCATAGAAACTGGTACGAAATTCCTTTTCAAATTTTTGAGAATAAATATCGAAATTTTGGGACTATGGTTGTCACAAGGCCTACAAATGAGAAGCATCCGGAAGCAGTGAATCCTGAAACTATCGTGTGAGTAGATCTTGGCCTCGAAATATTGCTAAAAAATATATACATGAGTCAGGTGCACATTCGCGATCACGGTAGTTTTGTCTGGTCCGATTTTGAAGACGTAGCTTGATGATAAGACCGGGCAAGAAGACCACCGCCGTAGGTCGACAGTGGAGCCGCTCGGGCACCGTGGCAATCCGTCGCCCTGGTATTTGGAAGAAAAAATCTAGATCTGCAATAAAACTTCGAAAAATCATAAAACAGTCTAGAATCGACTGAATTAGACGCTTAACCTCGCATTTCCTTTGTCTTGTAACATACTTTGGAGGAAAATTTCTTCCAACAGCCGTCGAGGCATCGGTTTGATGCCAGGTATTTTTCTTTGAAATACCTATTTCGTCATAACTTTTGCTGTGATGGAATCACGAGGGAAAGAAATACCTGTTGCACGGGGTACCCAAACATGGTTTTTCGACGCAAAATGACCGTCTAGACACGATCTCGTGGTTTTTTGGGATATCATGTCAGCAAATTGGTCTAGATCAAGAAAACTCCTCAAAAAACAGGTTTCTCGTGGCTAGAAGGAAATTCTGACGTGTTAGCTCTAAATAAACCACGAGATTGTGTGTAGACGGTCATTTTGCGTCGGTGAACCATGTTTAGGTAACCCGTGCAGAAGGAAACTTTTTTTCTCGTGATTTCAGCAGAGCAAAAGTTATGACAGAAATATGCGTTTGAAAAACAAATTCCTGACGTAAATCACTGCCTCTACGGCTGTTGAGGAATTTTTTCCTCTAAGTATGTTACAAAGCGAAAAGAATGCGAGGTTGAACGTCTAATTCGGTCCATTCCAGACTGTTTTATGATTTTTTGGAGATTTATTGCAAAATGAGACTTTTTTCCAAATACCAGGTAGACTAATACGGCTCCGAAGTTCCAATATAGCGCTCTGAAAACACCGGGATCGTGTTCAGCGGGTCAAAGTACGTAGGGAAACACATTTTAATATGCATTTTGACCCAGCTGTCATCCTTGGCTGAGGGACATTCAGTTTACAAAATTAGCGAAAACTGTGAAAAAACACTGTTTTTTAGAGTATCAGTTGGTTTCAATTTGAGAAAAACCCTGACGTGTAGGCGCAAATCTGAGCTAGGATTCGGTTTCAGCGTCGAAAAGAATAGAAGAAAATCATTGTCCGGTCTATGCGTTATTACAGACCCAAATTTTTGTTGAGCAGTGTGATTGATGAGCGAACGTATTTGATAATTTGTGGGATACATTGAACAGGATTATATAGGCAAACAATTTTCAAAATTGTCCTGTGTATGTGAGAATTATATACGAATCGATTTGGGATTTCTGCGTTGCCATATATACATTCTAGTTATGTATGTTACGTACCAAACTCGTAGTCGTACACTTCGCGAACGGTACAGCCGATTCTGTGCCATTTGCGAATGGTACACCACCATTTGTACAGAGCTCGATATTCCGGGTTTAGTGCAGCAGAGTCTTGTACTATTCGCGAACTGTACAGCCGCCTTGTACCGAGAATTCTGAATTAAATCCCCACTTGTCCTTTGTGGGGCTCGAACCCACGCTCGAGGCAAAATGTAAGTTCTCGACGCGAGCATTTAGCCCCCTTGGCTGACGTAGTAACTATAAGTCGAAATGACTAGAGCCGCTATATAAACTGCTAGCCCCTAGAGGGGGCTTGAGTTGTAATTAGTGTTGTAATTGCATCGATTTGATGAGATGAGTGGAGAAAATGAGAAACCGCGGTGATTTGTGACATTTTCTTCGATACTCAACGCGCGTGAAAAATGTTGAAGCCGTGGCGCGATTCGTAGTGAGCGAGTGTCGCCGCGAAAGCCGTCGGCGAATGAGTGCGACGGGTGCTCCGCGCATGCACGGCATTCTGTGCGATCTTAAGCACTGAATCTTGGGTCGTCACTTTCAGGTCTAACTGTGAAAACTTACACAAAGCAAATTCGTTTCCAAAAACAGCCCCGGAGCGAGCCTTACAGGATCGCATACTCCAATACACGCAGATTTATCCATATGATCCGTTGATAAATAAGACCTCTCCACCACCAGAGGTACCAGATCCGACGCAAGCACTCACAGGTCCGATAACGGCACCCACCGATCAGCAACCTCGGCCCCGGGGGCGAGGCCGAGGAGTTCAGACAATACCCGATTGCATTTCTGTCGTTCAACCCGGGTCCGCACCAAATGCGTCTCAAAGGTGTGCTTTGCCGCGCGTGATTGTGCCAGTTACACGTCCAGGTGCTAACCGAGGAAGCTGCACACCTATTCTAGCAGAATTAGAGAGCGCACATCTCCCATTGGGAGCAATAGTGTTGAACACGAATATTCGCGAAGCAATACCAGCACCGGTGGTTGTCAACCGGGCCTCCAGTTGTGGTGAGACGGAGTCACATAGTGGCCAACATACAAGAATTGATCATCCGCTCTGTACCGATCAGATCAGCAAAGCGTAGCCTATTACAATCGCGTGTGAGTAATTTCTCAAGAATACGATGTATACTCAAATATCTGAATCTCAATCTATTCGCATTATTATCCACATGGATTCTAAGTTTTCGAAATAAACTCAGAGAATTTATCGCCAGACCCACCTGAAACATAAAATTCCATGAACATATGAGATCATGGGACCCATCGATTTTATTATCGTATATGATCGTGTAGAAAATCGATTTCAAAATTCTCGTAAGTCTAAAAAATTGTCATGGATTACTTTGGACCTGGCGCAACGTCTATGCCTCATGATATTGACCGCACAACGCCCACAAAAAATCTTTGGAAGTTACAATCGTGTTATGGGAACGTAAAGGTAAAAGAAGAGCGAACAGAAATTTAACATAATTTTCTATCGGAAAGATGATCAGTTTGTACGATAACATATCTGGGTACGAGATATATCTATCAAGTGTGTTCGGAGTTACTTCAGGTTAAATCTCATCGCGAAATAAAGCAACTCGAATTCTTAAACTCGAAAAATGTTTCGCAATACTTCATATCGTAGCCGTATGCATAATTGTACGAGCTGATTCTTGTTTTCAGTTCTCTCGTCCCTTTGAAGGCACAATATTCTGAGGGTTTTGATTGTGCGCTTGGTCCTTAATTGTCAATGACAATTCTCCAGTATTATAAGAATCTTCAAACCTATCATCAACATGATCGTGTATGGTAGTGGAATCCATGGATTCCATGATCGTATATGTTCGATCCTTGTTTCGCAGAGCCTGCGACGCTTGACTACATGATTAATCATACGATATCAGTGGAATGAATGCATCGAATGATAATTACTTTTGCACTAGAATCGGCGATTGGTTTGTGTGGAATTCTTCCAAGTCCTTGCTGGAGAAACGTATTGTTTCTCCTCTGTTATAATAGGTGGACACCGCGTGTTTGTTCCGTTTATTTTTCATATCAAGAGGAGGAGCATGAAGGCCTCGGGTTTCAAGTATGGATGCAGTCATGGCAACGATTTGGGAACTGAATATCTATCCTCAACCAGTCATTAGACTGGCGTCTTCCATTTAATGTGCTCTACATATTTACATCGACAAAAAATTGAATCTCCAGAGATTGCATTTTGCGATCATCTAATCGGGTTCTTTTCCATAATATTTCTAGTTATAGGAACATTGTTCAATCCTTGAAAAAAGTGATTCTTCCGAACCCTGATGTGTTTTCAATAGTTACGTTTCAGTGAATTTCTGAAACGGTTCTCCTAGTCAAAAAATTGAGAAGAATTATTCTCAATTCTCACAACTTCATGGGTGGATGATGAGGTGGGTTCGGCAGATTATTTTTGGGAAAATTATCTTAACTATTTGAAGAATTGGGCTCGAAAGGGGAAAGCTCCCGCATACATTCTGAGAATAGCTGTTCGATGCATCATATTGTATAAAATGCAGGAACAGTTGAAGCTCCGAAAAATAATTCTGTGACCGCAATACAGTAGTCAAACAACTCATTCTTTAGTGGAAAGTAGGTCAAATGAGTTGCTATTGGGTGCGTTCTGATCACACGATCGATCGAGTACGAACAAAATTATCACGTGGTTGCGAGTTTTCAAAAATACTTGAATCTATGAGCTTCCTTCACTCATCGTATACATGCCCCAAGTCAGCATCTCATTGCTTTATAAGTATAGCACATTGACTTGAATTGAGGGATGAATAACTGCCGATAAATATTTGAGTGCACAATGTTCATGGAGGTTGCTTTTCTACAGATGTTGGCACCTACGCCTTCAAAGCGAGCTGAAACAGAGTCGGAATTTGGCACTAGTCAATCCAAAACAACTGGCCAGACCGTGGTAGAGCTCGTTCTGGGACTTCGGGGTGATTTGCGCCAACTTAGCGCGCCTCTGGCCCAGAAAAAAATCAAAAGCCATCGATCCTCGGGTAAATATAGGTGCCGAAGATGCCGTAGATGAATTGAAGAACATGGTATCGCGAATGAAGATTTTCCATACGGTAGATAGTATCGTTGGCCTGGAAGTGGTCAGCTTTCGTTGCCCTGCGATTGACAGCAGGTTTGACTCGCTATCTTTTGTGTTAACGAGAGAGAATTCTTATTCCTACGTATATGATTCTAGATTGAGCGAGCCAGATCTTGCCGAACAGATTGATGATTTCATCTGCGATTCATCCAAAACTAAGAATATAGAGTATAAAGCGGATATCTGACTTGTTCTGTACAAGAGGGATGCGGATTTCTCCTCCACCGATGACAGGTGCAACGGACCACGTACCACGTGATCCAGGACTTGAAAGAAGTAATCAAATCCCTGGTTGGGAAGTCGAGCCAACTATTCCACCAGTATTTTTTCGACGAGCTTCATGAGCTCGAACGATCCTTTCGTAAGGGCCCAAAGCTCCCGAAAGCGGCCCTGTAGTCATACGGACTCCTGTCACGCGATTGATTCAAAAACGCCTCCATGGGGAACCACGGCGATGACCAGCATTCTTGGTAAGAAGCTCAGTGCCTGAAATTTTTGACAAAAGTCTTTGCAGGAGCAATTTTCCTCTGTCCGAGCCTACATGGTCATTCTATACAGGGTAATGTTCATAATAATAGAATGGAAGCAAACTATTTGAAGGATACCGGTTGGTATTCCAACAATGGAAAGTACATAGAAGAATACGCACAGCTGCTTCAGCAAATAAAAACATCCCGCGAAACTTTGGACAGAAGAAAAGATATAAAATTCTGACCAGATTGGGCCAACGAGAATCCTGGATCAGGGGTGAACATGATGAACCTTATAACATTTCCCTCATCTTTCAGAGAATGCATCGCCCCCCTCCCCCCAAGCAGTGCAAAATTTCGCAAGTAGCACGAAAGTTGCACATATACGTCTCAATTTTGATAGCAGACTAGTGATTTTTACTAGAACATTTCAATGATAATGTCAGCGTTTCTTTCGAAAAGACCAACAAGGTTGGGAGAAATTTATTAATGAAACTGAATACGTCATATACTATATCTCATGTTTATATATTTCATTTTTCATATATACGTTTCATCCCATTGGTATTTTATATACACTTACCATATTTGGTATCAAACGCGACATGTCTTAGTTCAAGGTTGACTGTCGATATTCCCCTCCCTCGTTACATGATGGATTTTATTTATACTGAATATGCCGATACGCCAAATAATCATTTCGCGTATCGTCTATGTACTTGAGTCTGAAAAATTGTGGCATAAATATCATATCATAGATTCAATCGTATTTCGTAGGCAGACATTGTTGTAGCATTTTGTTATAGTGTATTTTTCCGATCACGTCCTTTTTCACTGAGAAATACATCTAGACATTGTGATTTGCTTCGTACATTTCAAAACAGCCCACAACGCACTTGAATCAGTTGGAACGAATGGCTCCAATGTTCAGCGAAAGTAGTTTGAACCAGACAAGTCGCATCAAGTTTTATATTCCAACATGGAACGACGAAGAAGTGGTGGATTTACAAGTGTTTCAGCACTGAATGCCTCTGTGGCATCCATGTCCTACTTTGGTCTAGCCTACCTACTATCGGTTTGAAAAATATTGACACCTAGAGAATCTCCGCTGTCCTGGCTCAAAAGGAATTAATTTTTTCAACCAACATAACATCAAAGCACATTCAGTTGCGACCATGGTTAAGATTTTTGGGAGTCGGACGGATGATAACTGAGGTTATAGCTGTTATCTTAATAGAAGAGAACACAAAGTGTGAGGCGCATTTCAAAGTTACCTAGATTTTCGGGTGCTGCAGCTCAGCCAAAAAAATTTTCAGTCCACTGTGAAATATGTAGGTTATAGATGCTCCATTCATTAATAACTTCCAACAAGGACAAGCCGAAAGAGTATAGAACGTGAGTACAGATATGCCTTATACCTGCTACAGCTTCAGTTATTATTCGATATACTTCCACATTTTTCAACCATTGTCGAAACAAAATGTGCTTTAAATTATCCCACTTTCGAAAATAACCGATTTTTTTATACAGGTAGCAAGAATTCTGTAGGTGTCAAACTTTTTCCAACCCATAGAAGACCAATACATGCAGGCACGAATTCACTCAAAATCAGCAAGATTGTATGAAGAGATACACAACGCACCATTTACGTCACTCGATAATGCCGGCTCTTGTGCATCATGATGTGTTGTCTATATGAGTAGTTCCGTTGAAACTTTGATATTTGGAGGCCAAAAATGTGCCGATCCCAAATTCCACTTCGGAAGGTTCTGACATGTATTCTCTGACTCTTTCATATATGTATGATGTACAATTTAACTCGCACACGGATTCAAGAATTTCCACTCATTGCTACCATAAGGATAACACACATTACACGGTAGCGTCAGACGGACCCTGACATTTCTAGCGAAATCTGACATTCGACACTGAAATTGATTTCACGGCCAAACGATTCAACAGTCTTGAGATTTTGGGGTTTTAATTAGGCCATCAGATACTTTGGAAAATGAATTACTAGGGTCTCCGTGATTTCGCGTTTAAGGATCGGTACCACACGGAACCGATCAAAAAATTCAGCAAAGGTAGATTCTTGCACAAAAGTACTTCATGAAGTGTGAATATCAATTTTTTCGAAGTTCTGAGGTCTGGGAAAGTTGCGCTTGACGATTTCCTTTAAGAATAAATGGGCGTGGAGAGGCCTGGAGTTATGGAAATTCTTTTCTATCCAGGAAAATTGAGAGGGTGAAATTTTAAGTAAAATTTTGCCACAAAATATACGTACTCGTCATGCACACAAGAAATGGTCTTTGGGCTCTTATAGCACTGGCATTTGGTGTTCGATAGCATCATACTCGATTCATCTGCCCGCTCGGAACGAGCCCAACCGATACGCTTCACACTCGCAAGGGTCGGAAAAATAAAAAACCACAGCGCACGAAACTAACATCTCGACCCCTTATTCGGTGATAATTTTTTTTTGGCGAACCTGGATTGTCCAACTGATGATTGTGCCGAAAACAGCACCAAAAATACTTCGAAAATGACCTGTATGAATTTTTTTTGCGAAACTTTTCAAAGGTTCATACAAGGAAGCACACATTTTTTCAATGTTTTCAAGGCACTACTCATATATGTTTGACTTTCAGTGAGTTGATGGGCCAAGGATGTACGTTATGAACAATACATATCTGATTCACAGATGAAGTAGAACATGTACAAATAAATGTATACAATTCACTGCTCTACGTATTTACAAATTATATCCGATTCTCTCGAATGAGAAGAACAAAATTCGATAACTACATAAAAGCTTCCTATTCCTCAATATTGATAACATTTTCGGCACGTGTAGTATTCCACTTCGTCGTGATAGTTCCATACACCTTCCGTACGAAAATCAAAACACTGGGGTTAGGATGGTATGTAAACGCATTCACTTGCGGCGTGGGTCAAATAGTTTTTCTCCTTAACGGGAGGTCACACCCTGATTTTGAAGTCTGGCCAAAAAAATCATGGGAGGCTAGAGATCTAGATTCTTATGTATATCCTCGATCTAAAAACGATGGTGCAGTCGGTTTTTCCAAAAAAAATTTTTCGACCATATTTATTTTCTGGTTCGCGTCCCCTCCGGCGGATCGCCGAATCCATACGAATTTTTGTTCAAAATCATAGAGAGTACCCCCAGGAAAATGTGCAAACCGATTAGTCAAATTCTGTGGGACTAGATACATTTTTCGGGTCCAGAATCTGAAATTTCTCGCTAAAATGCCTCAGAACTCGAGAAACATCGATTATTTCGAATGATTATAAGGATACCTTCATGCAATTTTCCGATGTTTGAGTGCTAACAAAATTGTATGAAATAGTATTCGCGCCTCGATCATGAAGTTCCCCGCTTCCGAGCGATTATTCCGACCCTCGCCTGCGGCTCGGGCCGAAAACCAATCGCTCAGAAGCCAGCTACAACCTCATAATCTCGGTGCAAAATCTACTATTTTTGTTTAAATCGAAAAATTTCATCGAAATAGTGAACGAAAAATGCCAAGAATTTAGGAAAATATCGCCAAAAAATCATACAATTATGTATATGTCAGATTTTTCTGAGAAAAAAGGTTTCGATTTTCGCATTTCTTCGTTCACTATTCCGATGTTCGTTTGATCTAATCAATCAAGCACCCTCGAAATTTTCCGAAATCATCCATATTCTTCGAGTTTTGAGGCATTTCAGCGAAAAAATTGAGGATATTGACCCAGAAAAGGTATGTAATCCCACAGAATTTGACGAATCGGTCTGTACATTTTTTGGGGGTACTTCGTATGACTTCGATCGTCAAAATGTCGTATGGGTTCGGCGATGCGACGGAGGGGACGCAAATCGGGCAATAAATATGGTCGAAATTTTTTTTGGTCATAATCGAGTGCCAAAATGTAGGAATTTCACCAAAATCACGGTCTTAAGGTAGTTTGCGGTTCTGCTGCCATGTTGAGAATACTTGTGGTGTATTACGCCCTTGACTAAAAAGATTTTGAGCTCAATCCCACGTCTAGGAATTGGTGCTGACAGCTTTGAGATGTATTATTAGCTCGAACTGTCCCTTGAGCACTGCCAACATCGCTATAAGACCGTTTCTGAGTAGGATTTTGATATGCTGCCAAGTCGGAAACAGTTGAGTCATATCTTGGAATTCGTGAGTAGAACTTCGAGCCCGACCCCGATGCAAGAAATTGGTGCCAAGGAATTCTAGATCCATTTTATGCAAAAATTCACCCTAATTCAGTCCGAATCTGATTGAAGATGATTCATTTTGGACGAGATTTTGACTCGCTGCGAAATTTGCGAAAATTCTATCACATTTTGATTCGGATGAACAAATTTTCTAACTCAATCCCGAGTCTTGGAATACGTGCTGGGATCCTAGACACCAACTTTTGTTCACAATCGAATGCCAAACTGTAAGAATTTCTCAAAAATCACGGTTTTGAGGTAATTGGCGGTTCTGCTGCCATGTTGAGAATACTTGAAGTGGATTACGCCCTTGACTAACAAGATTTGGAGTTCAATCCCACGTTTAGGAATTGGTGCTGACAGCTTCGAGATCTATCATTAGCTCGAACTGTCCCTTGAGCACTGCCAACATCGCTATATGAGAGTTTCTAGGTAGGATTTTGATATGCTGCCAAGTCGGAAACAGTTTAGTCATATTCTGGAAATGGTTAGCAGGAGTTGGAGCCCAAACCCGAGCAAGGAATTGGTGCGAGACATTTCTAGATCAATTTTATGCGAGAATTGACATGAGGTCGGTCGGAATTCGATTGAAAATGCCTGATTCTAGATGAGAATTCCATCTGCTGCTGACTCGCAAACTTTTCCATGACATTCCGGAATGAGTGAGCTACATCTTAACCGGAATCTCGATTCTGGGGACCGGTGCCAAGAAATCTAACATTCAGTCTGAGCGGAAATTGACACGAGTTCGGTCGAAATTCGATCGTAAATGCCTGATTCAAGATAAGAATTCCATCTGCTGCCGACTTGCAAACTATTCCATGACAGTCTGGAATGAGTGAGCTACATCTTAACCGGAATCTCGATCCTGGGGACCAGTGCCAAGAGATCTAACATATAGTCTAAGTGAAAATTGACACGAGTTCGGTCGAAATTCGATTGTAAATGACTGATTTTAGATGAGAATTCGATATGCTGCCAACTTGAAAACTTTCCCATGACATTCTGGGATGGATAAGCTACATTTCAAGCTGAATTTTGATCCTGGATATCGGTGCCAGGGAATCTGAGACGCGATTCATGCAAAACTTGACACGACTTCAATTGAAGAATTATTGAAAATGCTGGATTTTGGATGAGATTTCGATATGCTGCTAACTTAGAAACTATTTCATAACATTCTGGGATGAGTGAGCTACATTCTGAACTGAATGCCAATTTCGAAATCTGGTGCCAAGAAATCTGAGACGCGGTTCATGCAGAACTTGACACGACTTCGATTCAGATATGATCGGAAATGGTGGATTCTAGATGGGATTTCGATATGCTGCCAACTTCGAAACTATTTCATAACAATCTGTGATGGGTGAGCGATATTTTGAACTGGATCTCGATTCCGGAATCCGGTGCCAAGAAATCTGTGACGTGGTTCATGCAAAACTTGACACGAGTATAGTCCAAATATGATCGTGGATTGTCGATTCTAGATGGGATTTTGATATGCTGCCAACTTAGAAACTATTTCATAACTTCTTTGGATGGGTGAGCTATATTTTGAACTAAATCCCGATTCTGGGATCTAGTGGTTAGAAATCTGAGACGCGATTCATGCAGAATTTGACAGGATTTCGGTTCAAATATGATTGAGAATGGTGGATTCTGGATGGGATTTCGATATGCTGCCAACTTCGAAACTATTTCATAACATTCTGTGATGAGTGACCGATATTTTGAATTGGATCTCGATCCCGGAATCTGGCGCTAAGAAATCTGAGACGCGGTTCATGCAAAACTCAACACGTTTTCGATTCAAATATAATTGAAAATGGTGGCTTCTCGATGGGATTTCGATATGCTGCCAACTCAGAAACTATTTCATCACATTCTGGGATGGGTGAGCTATATTTTGAGCTGAATCCCGATTCCAGAATCTGGTGTCAAGGAATCTGAGTTGCGATTCATGCAAAATTTGACACGATTTCAATTCAAATATGATTGAAAATGGTGGATTCTAGATGAGATTTCGATATGCTGCCAACTTAGAAACTATTCTATAACATTCTGTGATGAGTGAGCTACATCTTGAACTTGATCTTGATTCCGGAATATGGTGCCAAGAAATCTAAGACGCGGTTCATGCAAAAATTGACACGAGTGCAGTCCAAATATGATTGAAAATGCTGGATTCCAGATGAGAATTAATGACGCTGCCAACCTGGAAACCATTCCATAACATCCTGTGATCAGTGAGCTACATCTTGAGCTGAATGTCGAGTATCGGAATCGCTGCTGGAAATTATCACATGTTCATTATGCATAAATTTAGATAAGCTCAGTCAGAATCTGGTTGGAAACGCTTGATCCTAGATCAGAACTCGATATGCTGCCTGCAAACTATCACATGACATTCTGTGTTCAGTGAGCTACATTTTAAGCTGAATTTCCATATAGAAATTTGTGCCAAATAATCTCGGATTCATCCTCTTGGATGAATGACACGATACCAGTTAGAATCCAGAGGATTCCATTCTAGAGAAGAATCAGGTATGATGACAAATTGGAAATTATCTCACGACAACTTGGGACAAGTGAGCCCAACTTCGAGCCAAATCTCGATCCTCCGAATAAGTGCAAATGAATTTGAATCCCATTTTTCACGAAAAAATCACATGAGATCAGTCCCAATCTGAACGAAAATATTCACTGTCGGATTCGTGTTCTATATGCTGTGAACTTGGAAAATAGTCCGTTCAGTCTCTCGGATGAATAAAAAAGATCAGAATTATGAGGGAACATGCATATTTTACATTTCGGGTTCCTCTTCATTCCCAGTTTCACTTGAATGAATCCCAGCCCGTGAACAGTTATGTACAGAATGAGATGGGCGAGATATGAAGTACTACTTATTAGGGATCGAAGAATAGAAAATCGGACGATAGTCATCCATTTGTAACAAAATGTGATAGATGACGAGAATAGTCATCCGCCCGTTGTTGACAGAATGTTATGAAATAGTTTCTAAGTTGGCAGCATATTGAAATCTCATTCAGAATCGACCATTTTCGTTCATATTTGGACTGTACTCGTGTCAAATTTTGCATGTATCGCGTCTCAGACTTTTTGACACCAGATGCCGGAATCGAGATCCAGTTCAAAATATTGCCCATTCATCCCGGAATGTCATATAATAGTTTTGAAGTCGGCAGCATATCGAATTCTTATGTAGGATCGAGTATCTTTGACCGAATTTGAACTGAGCTCATCTCAATTCTCGCATAATATACATGTGAGATTTTTTAGCACTAAATTCCGGAATCGAGATCTAGTTCGAGATGTAGCCCACTCATCACAAAATGTTATGAAATAGTTTCTAAGTTGGCAGCATATCGAAATCTCATCTAGAATCCAGCATTTTCAATTACATTTGGACTGTAATCGGGTCAATTTTTGCATGAACCGCGTCTCAGAATTCTTGGCACCAGATTCCGGGATCGAGATCCAGCTCAAAATATCGCTCCCTCATCACAGAATGTTATGGAATAGTTCCGAAGTTGGCAGCATATCGAAATCCCATCTAGAACCCACTATTTTCGATCATATTTGAATCGGAATCGTGTCAAGTTTCGATGAACCGGGTCTCAGATTTCTTGGCACCAGATCCTGGAATCGGGATTCAGTTCAAAATGTAGCTCACTCATCCCAGAATAATATGGAATTGTTTCTAAGTTGGCAGCATATCGGAATCCTATCTAGAATCCACCATTTTCGATCATATTTGAATCGAAATCGTGTCAAATTTTACATGAATCGCGTCTTAAATTCCTTGGCACCAGACTCCGGGATAGGAACCCAGTTCAAAATATAGCTCACTCATCATAGAATGACATGAAATAGTTCCTGAGTTGGAAGCGATTCGAAATCTCATCTAGAATCCAGCGTATTCATCAATTTTTCTATCGAAGCCGTTGTCAAGTTTTGCAAGAATCGCGTCTCAGATTTCTTGGCACCGGATTCCGGAATCGAGATCCAGTTCAAAATGTAGCTCACTCATCACAGAACGTCATGAAATAGTTTAGAAGTTGGCAGCATATCGAAATCTCATCTAGAACCCACCATTTTCAGTCGTATTTGGACTGTACTCGTATCAAATTTTGCATGAATCGTGACTCAGACTTCTTGGCAACAGATTTCGAAATCGGGATTTAGTTCGAGATCTAGCTCACTCATCACAGAATGTTATGAAGTATTCCTCACGTTAGCAGCATATCGAAATCTAATCTAGAATCCACCATCCTCAATCATATTTGGACTGTACTCGTGTCAAGTTTTGCATGGAATGCGTCTTAGATCTCTTGGCACCAGATTCCGGAGTGGAGATCGAGTTCAAAATGTCGCTCACTCATCACAGAATGTGATGAAATAGTTCAGAAGTTGGCAGCATGCATATCGAAATCCCATCTAGGATCCACCATTTCCGATCATAATTGAATCGAAGTCGTGTCAAATTCTGCATAAACCGCGTCTCAGATTTCGTGGCACCAGATTCCGGAACCGGGATTCAGTTCAAAATTTAGCTCACTCATCCCAGAATGTTATGAAATAGTTTCTAAGTTGGCAGCATATCGACATCTCATCTGAAACCCAGCATTTTCAATAACTTTTTAATCGAAGTCGCGTCAAATTTTGCATGAAGTGCATGCGCGATTTCCTGGCACCGATATCCAGGATCGAAATTCAGCTCAAAATGTAGCGTAATTATCCCAGAATGTCATGGGATAATTTCAAATTGGCAGCATATCGAATCGTCATCTAGAACCAAGCATTCTCAATCGGATTTCGACCGAACCCGTGTCAATTTTCGTTCAGAATGAATCTTAGATTTCTTGGCACCGATCCTCAGAATCGAGATTCAGGTTGAAATGTAGCTCACTCATTCCAGAATGTCATGGAATAGTTTGCAAGTCAGCAGCAGATGGAATTCTTATCTAGAATCAGGCATTTTCAATCGAATTCCGACCGAACTCGTGTCAATTCTCGCATAAAATTGATCTTGAAATTTCTGACACCAATTCCTTGCAACGGGGTCGGAGTCGTCGTTCTGTTCACGAATCCCAAAATATGACTAAACTGTTTCCGACTTGGCAGCACATCAAAATCCTACCTAGAAACTGTCATATAGCGATGTTGGCAGGGCTCAAGGGACAGTTCCAGCTAATAATACATCTCAAAGCTGTCAGCGCCAATTCCTAGACGTGGGATTGAGCTCAGAATCTTTCCCGTCAAGGGCGTAAAATACCACAAGTATTCTCAACATGGCAGCAGAACCGCAAACTACCTCAAACCCGTGATTTTGGTGAAATTCCTACATTTTGGCACTCGATTATGACCAAAATCCAGCTTCAGAGATCCCAGCACTTGTTCTCAGACCTGGGATTGGGCTGAAACTCCAGGTATCCGCGCAAAGAATGTCTATCAAGTATTTTCCAGATGGCACTAGGACTCATGCCCCGGACACCCCAAGTTCATCTTTCGGTAAAATACGTGTTTATTTTTTTCTTTGCATTCAATTCCTCCCCCTACACCCCTTCGCATTTAAGTAAAAAACAGGTAGGCACATCTTCTACCTTAAAAAATCACGAAGAAAATCCATTTTGTTTCATCTCGATAGCTCATGAATTCGAGTGAAGCGGATTATCCGGCAGAGTTGAGTCCCCACAAGCATAGTGCGTCGCTTCAATTCATTCCCAGCGCTTTGCGTAGAGTATATCCGCAATTCACTGATTAATTAGAATGTCCTACGGTTAGGTTACTGCGACACGTGTTGTGCACGTACTTCGCGTTAGAAGAGAATCCTTCGATCATAGCTGTAGGTGCGGGCATCATAAGTAATCCCTTGGCCAATTTTCCGAGATTAGGGAGCAGCCCCTCAATCATGAACCAATACGCTCCGGGAGACAGCGTCCTATTACGGATGATCTTATCTTGGTCATTTTCATCACGATACCGATCGTGTTCACCATGATGATCTGGTGAAAGATGCTCGTGGAAGAAATTGATGGCTATTTCTCGTTGAGCTGTGTTCAATGTACGCATTCGGTATCGAAGGTTCAGCACGTAAGCTGCGTAGTGAGCAGGTGACAGAGCTCGTTCGATGCGTGTTCTTACTGTTTATTCACGAGTTGAAATATTGGCGGATCTTTCTTCTAAATCCATCCACATAACAGTCGCATGGTCGAGAGTGCAACGTGGGTTTTGGCATTCATCGATCATTGTGCAAACAGGCTCGATCAAAGTGATCGTTGAGTCGATTCTGTGTATGAATTGAGGGCTACGAATCAAATCTTTTACTCCATCTTCTACGACAAAGCTTGCATCATTGCACAACTGTCTGAGAATTTCGAGATTTGATATGATGCTCAGGAATGTGTAGTATATAAAACAGAATCGGGTATGTGGGTATTTTTCGACTATAGTACCCCCCATATCACGTATCGTTTTTATGCTACCAGGATCACTCAATCCATTCGCAATGCTTTGGGCTGCCTTCACGAGGCTGGGCGAGACGAGAGATTGCATCAATAAGTTCTGGCTCGATCACGTTGCAATGATCAAATGCTCACCATCAAGGGTTTCGGCTGCCTTGAATCCAGTTTCCATTGCAGCACAGTTATCTATGAGGGCACCTACTGATTTTGCATCATAACGCTCCTCGATATGCACAACAGCGGTCTCTGCCAAACGCTTCATAGCGCGTTGATATTTTCTGACTCGATACGTGTCGTACGGAGTGCAGAAAGCTTGATGGCAAATAGCTTGGCGCATTGTGACAGCAAATATGTTGCTTCTTGGGCTCCCATTGAGGTCACCACCTGCCATGATGACGTACTCCGAAACATTGAAATTTGCAACCTTTTCCTCCTTAATTTCATTGTTGACCAAATCCAAAATCTTTGTTGAAAACGTCTTCCTCGTAGGTGTGCGATAATCTACCAATTGAGGGCACAGCGCTGAATGCCTCACTTTCGTCAGCACGTAGTTGCTCCGCTCGCAGTTTTCCTATCCAAAAGTTTGGAGTTTGTAAAAAGTAGGGTGGGTAAAGCCGGTTCAGCCCCCGTTAAGGGTAGTTTTCACTAGGTATATATAAGGTAATAAATAAGGGTGGGAACTACCCTTACCTAGAAGATGATGCACCCTAACAGGGCGTCATCCTCGCCAACCTGGGCAAGTATTGCGCCATAATTAGTAATAATTACCTTGATTAGTTTATACATAGTTCACCTAACTATATATGAACACTATGCATATAGCTATATATGCGCGCAAGCATATAGCCATGCGCACACGTGTATAGCTATGCGCCTGGCTCATCAATCTCGTCCCTCTCTCTCGCTACGGTCCTCCTCTGCATCGCATACCTATCCAATCGGGCCCCTCTCGATCGTAACGGTCCCTCCCAGATCTCCGCAACCATCATGCCGTAGCAAGATCTCGAGAGGTGCTGCCACCAGCCTTTGCTCGCACCAACCTTTGGCTATGTTTGCCGTCGGATGATGATTGAATCCCGTTACTCTTTCCCCGTCGCATGATGATCTGCTGTGACTCTTTTACTGCAGTTTGATGCAAGCTTTTACGGTTTTTTTTTTTACATGAAATCAAGCTGCAGCTTTGCTGCAGCTTGATGCCTTTTTGTTGAGGCTTTTACATGAAATCAAGCTGCAGCTTGCTGCAGCTTCATGTATAATGTATTGAATAAAACGATGATGATATATTTTTGATGTTCCTCCTTTACAAGTTGCAGCTTCGCTGCAGGGATTTTTGAAACCGGTTTCTTCGCTTGAAGGTCTCAGAGACGAAATCTCGGAGATCCTTGCCTGGAATTTTACCGTAGTAAAGTCATCCTCAGTTTCGATTTCGTTGAAAACCAAGTCGATCTTGATTTCGTTAAGCTTATATCGGTCGTTGAAAGTGATTGCTCGAGACAAACGACTTGCTCAAGCATTTGAAAATCTAGTGTTTATCCTCGCAGTCTTGTAGCATCTGTTTTTAAAAATGATGGACATAATCACCCACTCAGGTAAATGAAATCTCAATGACTCTTTTCACTTCTTCAAAATTAAAGTTCATTCTCATATTGTTGTCTTGTCATTTCAGGACAAGCACAGATTCTGTGTAATTTATGGAGATTAAGAATGTTGTACGGTAATATGCCAAATTATGACATATAACATCCTGTCGTACGTCATAATTTATTAATTGAAAGAGTGCTTCATAGTAGGCACTTCCATACGTTCACATTTTTATTCAAAGTAAGGCGCGAGGTTGATCGGGAGATGATGTTTAGGAGGAATGCACGGATATACCGTGATTCACCGGCAAACATCGATCCTCTGTATCACGGGGATATTAACGCGGTTGAAGAGTATTTGTTCTTGGAAGCCGATTTCCAAGAATTCTGTTTTATAATCAATAAATTATGCTAGATAATCTTACGCTTGTACATCAATCATCTTGATTTTCAAGACTTTATTTCTTGTAAAATGGGTAAGGTTAAGAATAAGAAAACATATAATGAATTTCACGTTTATTGTATAGATATAACTAAATATACGCACGAATTTATTAGAATCATTACATTTTTTTCATCATTTCCTATCTTTTAATACTACAACTTGTACATTTTCAATATATGATCGATATATATGTAGAAATTGAATAATTTCTCCAACATCGCCTCGAAAATAATGTGATATTGAATAAGATGAATCAAACTCGCATTCATTTGTATCAACTACCCACGTACTAGTGAGGTAATCTAAGAACATCGGGAATAGGCAATTACTTTCAAAGATGATAGAAAAAATAATAGTTTTATCCATTTTTCTTTCGATTTCTTGAAATGTTTCCAGAGCTTTGAGATGTTCTTCGTTCGACTCGGTGAGGACTGATTTAATTGCTCTTAATTGTTCTGGAATGAAAGATTTAATTTGTATTGAACCTTATTTCCGGTAGATTTAATTTTAATTGTACGATTTGTGGGTTCTTCATGATATGAAAATTTCCAAATAATTCTTTTAAGACATCGCCTATATCTCCTCTTATCAAATAATCGCAAGGAATTGATGGATTATAATTGCATTTTGATGTATCAACTATCCAAATACTATCTTTTAATTTTTCAAAGGCGGTATTTTTACAATTACGCTTAATATTAAAGACAATTGAATATATGAAAATGTGCTCGATTTCCCAACACATTAAACAATAAGTGTGATAAAATTCACGATATCCAATCAACTCCTCAATCATTTGTTTTTGACCTGTTGGAAATTAACAATAGTTATTCTAGGACGAAGAAACACCAATTGAGGATTGACTATACATTTTTTATATTTTTCTAGAAACCTCAACATTTGAAATACGTCTCCTCTCTTATAATAATCTTTCGAAATCAATTTATTATATTCACATAAATTGAGATCGATTTTATATTTACTCTTCTTGAATTTGTTAAATTTCTTATTAACTTTCGCAGTTCTTTTCATATTGAAAATTACAGAGTGAATATAAGTGAATTTAACTTTTACATTACAGATAAATCCCAAAATTCTATTGTAATCCACATGTTGTAGCTTCGCTCTTAAAATCTCCCTTTCACCTGTCAAAGATTTTTCAGTCTCAATCTAACGAATTGTACATTTGAGATACATGGCATATCTTGATCGAGTATACTGACTATGTGACGAATATTTCCTATAGCATAGTACTCTGCGGTTAAATTTGGATTATAGTTTGAATCAGTCGAGTCTACTTCCCAACAACTATTCCTTAATTCAGTTAAAGTATGACTATGCCAAGCCCATGGATGTTTAGTAAAAATCATTGTTAATATCTGACTACAGTCATAGAGCGATTTGTTTTGCTCATATTCAGCGAATACATCTTCTAGCTCGAATTTACTGTGGGAGAAAAACAGTTCAATATAACCCACGATACGTTGCACAACTCTCATTTGCTCTGAAACAATTTACGTTCGTTTTACTTTCACAATTTGAATAAAAGTCATGCAATGATAGTTTTTTTCTAACATTTCAAAAATTTGTTTCAGAGATCCACGATAATAGAAAGTAGAAGCAAACTTGGGTTTAAATGGAAAACTTTCATCTATAGTCCATCCACTGTTCCTTAACATCTTAAAATCATAATTTTTTGAGGTCCAATAGTAGTTTGTTCCAAAAACTAGAGAAAATATTACTCTATCATCCAAAAATCGTTCAAAACATTTGAATTCTTTGTAGACGATTGTGCAACTGCCCCGTTTTTCATCATAGTCCATTAGAATGCTCAGCAATCTCACTAGAATTAGCATTTGCTCTGGAAGGATATTTGATTTTTAAATCTACAAATTGAGCATACTCAAAACAAAAACCGTAAGATTCAATGAATATGAATATTTGATGAGCGTTGCCGATGAAAAAATATGGACAAGGCAAGCTTGCTACATATTTTCTAGTGAAATCAATTTCATAGTTGCTAAAAACTAATAGTTTCCTTTCGAAATAGGAAGGCGAATAAAACAGATTTGTCTCATATAACAGGTGAAAGGTGCACGAGTCATCAAAGTCTGACTGGTTCGTAAGGTAATCGTGGAAGGCTTCATAATAACTCATTCTTTCGTCGCTATATAGTCTTAGATTTGAAAGGCATCCCTCCAATACTGAGCGCTGGACTAGAAGAATTATTTGTTTTTTCTCATTCTGATGTGCACAAGAAACATCTCTTTAATCATATATTTAAATTCATGAATAAAATGCACCATCTCACAAATATTCCCCTTTTTAAAATACATCGTGTCGAGATTTGGTCTAAACATTGTTTTCTGATAATCTATCCCATATGGGCTATCTATTAGCTTCTTAAAATAATTCGTTCTTTCATTATAGAAATTAGATGTTGTAAAAACTATGCTAAAATCATAAGACAAGTCTAAATGGGGTTCGATCATGAGAAATAGATTGAAAGCTGCTAAGTAGTCTCTCTGCTTTTTGACTCGCACTGCTTCTAAGATCTCTAAATGCCCTGTAAGAGGCACATGCAATCAACTATAGGAAATAGTTTGGAAAACATGTGACTACTTACCCTCGTAACCGATTCCAAAAACCATTTTTAAGTTGTATTGCGCCTTGGTTTATACAGTTAGACCTGCACTAAATCAGCTCTCAGACTTTTAACAAATTCACACGGAAATATACAACGGATAGAGACAACAGCGATAGACTGATCAGATGTTAGAATTTGCGCTCTTTTATAATAGATACCACCGATCAAATTTGGATATAGCTGACGTCGTTTGAAGATGGAAGGTGTAGCTACCATCGTTTGAAGGTTTCCTTGTTGTACACCTTCAAAATTAAATCATGACACAATTGAATTCTATAGCATGCTTTTATTGAATATAGATATACATGATGATATCATATGACTACGATAATTACGTGAATGCCACGGACTACAGCGTAAATGTTAAATTCAAGCGTGGGTTTCGAGCATAAATTATCCCATTCGCACGCGAGCGCGAATGTTCTGGTGCAGACGGTTAATCTTCAAATTAACATTCTCGATGCTTGCATGATTCTGCTGAATTTTCCGCTCAAGTTGCTCTTCCACAGCTCCGGCTCTCTCCTGCTTCTGCCTGAGATGTTCTAGCATCTGTCTATATTCTTCCATCCTTTCACCGAAACCCTGAACTACATTCTTCATCTCTTCATATCCAATCATCAATTCTTCCTTCATCTCAACGATCTTATTATTGGTCTCTCCTTGACGATCAAGTATACTATCAGCTAGCGACGAAGATTCCATAAATTTCAAATCATAATGCTCGCTATTCTTCTCAACACGCTCGGATAAATTGTAGTGAGATTTTTTCAATCCAATCAGCTCGGTAGTCAAATGACCTGCTACAACCGAATGCACATCATTAATCTCTTTGTGAATCAAGTCCTTGAGGTTAACAAAATCATTGTTGATTTTCAAGTATACGTCTCTCAAATTTGTGATAGATTTTTTCATATCCCTGATGCTATCCATCATATCAGCATTCGATTCATCGATTCTATCAAATTTTTCCTCGGAAACTGCGGAATGATCCATGAATACCTTGGTCAAATTGATCACTTGACTTTTGAAATGGAGATTATCTCCTTGGCTTTGAACCAAACTTTTCTTAGCATCAGTGAATAACATTTCATTCTTCTTGAACTTGGTCTCAAAATCTTCCATGTTTTCCTCACGTAATTCTTCCCGACGCTCGAGAGCTAGAATTTTTTGATTCATATTCGTGATAAAAGCACGGATTTCCGATTTCACAGTATCAAAATTATCATTCATTTTTCGAGTGTTCCTGACTACTTCATTCTTCACGTGGAACATATTCAAGTCTACACCGTGGAATGTTGCAGCTAGCTTTTCCATCAGCTTTGTCTCATTTTCATCCATATTTTCCATCATAAACTTAGTTCCTGTTTCATCCAGTGAGAGAATGGTCTTGTCAATCTCATCATTTTCCTCCACAGAAATAGAGTCTCCTATACACATTGCATATAATTAAAACGTAATTCACCACACGAGCTTGCATAATTAATTATCACACATACCGACTACTGCATTGAGCACCTTTCCACGTTCTCCCGAGGCACTGGCTTGCGGTACAGCTGACCCTCCTCCAGACTTTGCTCCCAAATCAAGAGACAAATCCTGATCCTGATTATTCTTAGTTCTAGATAGATTCGAAGTAGACGACGATAATCTTGAGGTTTCATCCTCGAGAACTTTAGACGAGCTTTTCTCCATTTTCACACAACTGTTCTCTTCAAACTGTAGAGACGTAATGATTAAAACGTGAATCAAATTTCTTATTTATAGGATGAACTTAGCTTCTCTGAGCTCCTCAATTAGAGAAATTACTTCATTCCTAAGTGACTCATTCCCAGCTTGCATAGAACGTAAACAGAGATCTAAGCGTGAGCAAATCTTATTGACATCATCCCACCAAACGTATTCAACTCCTGTTTTTTGTCCTCGGAGAGTCAAAGTATCGTTGTCTATGCTTTTCACGAGTTTTCGCAGCCCTGAGCCTATTTGATTTTTGAAGAGTGGACCAATAACGTTCTTATATTTTTCACTCTTTGAACTAATAATCCGTTTATTGGGATCATGATCTCGTCTATGAGCATTGGTCCACTCCAAACTTTTCTTGTACCTCATCAAATCATGCGATTTATAGTTTTGAGGATTCGCCTTAAAGATTAATTCATAGATTCCAATCGTTGGCTGAACAACATAGTCGCGTCCTAAGAGCAGAACGTCATTATTTTTATCAAAATCGAGCCTTAAGGAGCCTAACATTAATTGATTATCTTGATAATATGGGCCATAGGTCAAATCTGAACCTTTGTTTTGCTTAATAAAATCCGAGAGATAACGAAGCGACAAAGCACCCAAATTTTTATGAAGAAAATCTTGAAAGTTGGTCCATTCTCGTGGATTTTCAACGATCCGTTGAATCGATTTTTCGAGAGATGGTTCATCGTCCACGATGCTTGACTCATCATTATCGGTAGAGTATACTTCTTCGACATATTGTCGGCTGCGGGTTTTGTTCGGGTGCAGAAAAGAAGAAGACGCAGGCGTGGGCAGAGATATGCTCGCGTTGAGACGCTCTTCGTTGAAACTTGAACGCCTTGGGATGTCTATGATCCTCCGATCTTCTTTCCATTGGCTCATCGATTAGTTCATTTTTCAGTTTTCCATCATCGATTATTCTTTCTTGTTGGCTAACTAACTTCTCCAAAGGCTGAACTATAGGCTGAAGATTCTCGATTGCCTCATCACGAAGAGCTGATTTTGCAATTTTCAGAGCGCTGCTTTTTTTGCGAATTGCTGACGAGGCCTTGGCTATTTGCTTCGCGATCTCAGTTTTTTCTTTCTTCTTCTTCTCAATCTCAGTTTTTCCTCCTTTTTTTTGAAGCACTCTCTTCACTGGCTTCGCCTTTGATCTCACCATTTTGACGCTTACCGTCAGACTGATCGAATGTTATGAATGTATCATAATTTCGTCTGTATCTGCCTTTATTTTTTGGAGACGTTTTATCAATCACACAGAAATCATACTTACCGGCTAACCAACAAGCTGAGCACATGGATTTGAATTCTTCCCAAGTCATATCGGAATTAACGTGGGAATGGTATATCACTCGGAGAGTTGTATCATCAACACTAAAAATGACTAAAAAGTTCAAATTATCACGGCATAGTTTTTTTGGAGCACTCGTGTAGGATTGAGTGAGAAAAAATATGTCCAATCCAAAATGTCTAGACATGCAAAAATGAGGTAGTAATAAGTGATAATTTTGATGAGCAACGTCGTCAAAAATAAGCAGCGAATTCGGCTTTGCATCTTTCGGATCAATTATCTCCTCACTGTTTGTCGATTCGTAGAAATTCATATCCTCTAGCTCATTCATAACAGCCTTCAACAGACGATATTTCGCTTGATCCAAGCTCTTGGAATATAGATATATATTCTCGAATGCTAATCCATTCGGCGCGAATATTAACGATAGCAAAGCATTCGTTTTTCCGCAACCACTCGGACCGATGAATAATGCGCGTAGGTTGCACGGCAGTAGTTTACCATGCTTGCTCATGGTCTCTCCTCCTGAGCAATTATCCAGGTTTAGCACGGCTATCCCCTCCTTTTGCTTGACGAATCTCATCTCGACTACTGAATTTTTTGATGGGATCAGCATATAAATATGGTATTTTTAATTATAAGATTAGTTTCCAATGCAGAGAGGGAGAGGCTTCGTTAATACGTTAATAAACAAGATTCCAATTGAGGCACATCTTCCTGGATATCGTTTCTGTGGACCAGGGACTCGGTTGAAAAAAAGGCTAGAACGAGGTGACAAGCCCAAGAATAGGCTAGATTCCGCCTGTCTCACCCACGATATCGAGTATTCGCTGAATCAAGATCTTGGAAAACGACACGAGGCCGACGCTCGACTACAAGCTGCGGCTGAATCGCTCTCCCACGCAAACGACTCATCTTTTTCAGAACGACTCGCAGACAGAGCAGTGGGTAAAATCATGAAAATCAAACGTAAACTTGGTATGGGCATGAGGAAGAGGAAACGAACAGTTCGCGGTAAAAAAAAGAGAGAGTTGATTTTGGCTCGAAGGGGCGGCTTTTTACCAGCCTTGCCAACGATTGCTGCGCTGTCTGCACTTGCTACTGGAGCAGCTAATGTTGTGAAGAGTGTTTCCGACATGAGGACGAATAGGAAGCGTTTAGAAGAGTTATCTCGTCATCATAGAGCCCTCGAGAAAGGTGGAAAAGGAATTTATTTGAATCCTTATAGGAATAAGATGGGCTCAGGCCTTAAGAGAAAAAAAAAGCCCAAACGTCGTCGAGTGTGAAAAGACTTGGTATGAGCGGGCGAGACATTATGAGGGCTGCGAGGAATATAAAATATTCTAGAGGTGTCTTTGCTCGAGATACTCTACCCGACTCTCCCTGGCTTCATGAATGTGGCGTGCTTAACTTAGCTAATTTGCTTGATAAAGGCACTCATTGGTGCGCTTGGCGCAAACAGGGTAACGTTGTTGGATATTTCGATTCTTTCGGTGCTTTGAGCCCACCACCAGAATTAATCAAATATTTCCGTAACAGTTCTCCAGATTGTCGAATCACATATAATCGTATACCCAGGCAAACGTATAATCAAACAAATTGCGGGCAACTTTGCTTACAATTTTTGAGAAGTATAAAATGAGACTCGCATCGATTTTTCATTCAGTCATGTCTAAAACTTATTCTATATCAGGTGTTGAACCTAACCTCACCACTAGCGTAACCCCGAACGTAGATGCTAGCAGTAAAAGCTACGAGCTTGCATTAACCAATTTTACAACGGTGAATTCAATTAGTAACGTTAATTCGAATAATAATCGATTTCATTTTGATAATCAGATATATATTATACCACGAGGATCTTATGAGCTAGAGGATTTACAAGATACACTACGGAAAGTTGTGAGTGATTATCATACAACGGTGAAAAAAAAGACTTTGGAAGCTGAAGAATATCCATTCACGCTTAGGGCCAACAAAGTAACTCTGAGCGTAGAGTTGTATTCCTACTACGACGTAGATTTTTCTCAGCCTCACAGCATAGGATCTGTTCTAGGATTTTCCAGTGATGAAAAAGCTGGGTCAATTTTGAAAGCTAACCATTGGCATACATCTAGCGAACTCGTTAAGATCAAGAATATATCAGTGATTAGACTGATCTGTGACATCATCTCTGGCTCATATCTAAACGGAGTCGAGAGTCATTCGCTTTTCGAATTTCCACTACTTGTCCCAACAGGATATTCCATTGACATTGTGCCATCGGATAGAATATATTACCCCGTTCACGTGCATACAATTGATCACATTAGTGTAAGTATTCAAGATCAAGACGGAAAACCAGTGGATTTCGAAGGAGAGCCAATAAATTTACAAGTTCATCTTCGAGAACAGCGGCAATGATCGTATATAATAATAGAGGTTGCACAAGAACAACAGTCATTCGCCACCCACCTTCAGTCAAAGCTATCGGACAAGCCCAGGATTCCGCTGACTCCTGCAAACGTGAGATTTCTACGTTCATTGGGATTCAAAGTGCGAAAAAATGGAGGACGCTCTTGATATTTTCGACGACCCACAAGTCGATGAGCGGATTGTTAAGAAAGATGTGAGATTTTTCAATCCATATACTCCTCATAGCTATAACAAGAGCGATGAGATCAGAATTGCTATTCAATCACAAGATATGTTTGTTTTACCGAGTGAGAGCTATTCACATATCAGTGGGAAGATTAATTATGACGAAGATGCTAGCATCACTTGCGTGAATAATTTTGTACTATTTCTATTCTCAGAAATACATTATTTATTGAATGGCTTTTGTATAGATACTTGCAAGCATGTTGGGCTCACGACTACTCTTAAAAGTTATTTATCGGTTTCGCGGAGCGAAGAAAAATCTCTGACTCACGCTTGCTGGAACCTTGGTGATTATAATGTAGATAAAACCAATTATGCTTTCGACTTTTGTATTCCATTGAAGAGAATCTTTGGTTTTTGCGAAGATTTCAAAAAGATGGTGATTCACTCGAAACATGAGTTGATTCTCATTCGATCAAAGACGGATCACGATGCCGTAATCGTGGTGCATGCTGACTGCGAACCGGAAATTACCATCTCGAATATTACGTGGTGCATGCCCTTTGTCATTCTGAATGATTTGAATAAGCTCCATGTATTGAAGGCGGTGGATCGAAATATTTTTCTTACTATAGTTTTTCGGAGCTGGTCGATTCAAGAGGTACCGTTGCTTCAAGAGACAGATAATCATGTTTGGTCTGTGAGAAGCTCCAACAACTTGGAAAAACCTCGATTCATTATATTAGCATTTCAGACTAACAGGAAACAGAATAAAAAGCTTGCTTCTACAATATTTGACCATTGCAAGCTCACAAGTTTCAAAGTTTATTTGAATTCCGAGCAATATCCGACGGAAAATTATTCCATAGATTTTGTTGCAAATAAACAAGTCTCTCTTCTCTATCACATGTTTGCATCGTTTAGAAAATCTTACTATAATACTCCAGAAAGCCAAGTTGCTCTTTCTCTCACCGATTTTGTCAAGCTCGTACCAGTCGTTGTAATTGATTGCTCGAGACAGAACG
Organism: Eretmocerus hayati; assembly: GCA_029851415.1. Classification (NCBI taxonomy): domain Eukaryota; kingdom Metazoa; phylum Arthropoda; class Insecta; order Hymenoptera; family Aphelinidae; genus Eretmocerus; species Eretmocerus hayati. The sequence goes on from CM056743.1 coordinate 111,416,672, forward strand.
ATTCGCTCAAGCATTCTTCAATAGATTTGCGTATAGAATTCCAAACGAAAGAAAATATGCCGAAGAATACATCGGCTTACTGCTTAATAATGCATGATAGTGTTGTAAGGTATAATCCGTTAACCAATATCACTCACAAGCTGGTATAAATGTAGGAACTCGGCATGCCAACATATGCGAGAAACCATATTTTCATCGACTTGTAAGGATTCAGCATTGGAGTGGAAAAATGTTTCATTCCAAAGGAAATCGCGGTTTTCAATCTGGAAACAAGGTCAAAAGAATGCTATCTCGTGAAGCCCCCTTTTCCATACATGGAACTCGATTGGAGAGATGGGAGACATGCGAGATATATGTATAACAACATACATGGAATTAAATGGAGCTTTGGAGATGTACCTTGGATTCAGAGAAAATGGATCGCCCGTCGTATCTTCAATGAGAGCAACAACGGAGAGGCGACATTTGTCTACGTGAATTCAGATGAAAAAAAATGGGCGAAAGAATTTTTACCAGGATATCTTGTTCATAATCCGAATTACCATTTAATTAACATTTACGATGAATACGATTGCACCTCGAATGATTATTGGTCCAATGATTACGAATATTCAGAATGTGACCATCACGACAATGACTCATTCCGATGTGCTTTGAGAACCGTTGAATATCTTTCGTATGTTGTATGCAAAGATCATTAATAAAATGTTATGAAAATTGATGGAATTTCATCACTCCCCCACTCCTCTTATACATATGAATTGCTTGTAATTATCAAAATTTGCTCAGTCATGAATATCGATACGTTCGGTAGGTCCATTGGCACCGAATTTTCTCACAAAAGAGCAATTGCTCAGATCAATCTCAAACAAAGAGCTCTGGAAAGAACCTTGAAATCTATTGAAGAAAACTTGAAAGAAAGCCTGGAAAAACAAGCAAAAACTATTTTTCAAACCAATTTCCGAATCAACGATTGTTTCAAACAGTTGGACAAAGTCGAAGACAGAGTAAGTACACTGGAAGAAAATATGCATGCTGTAAGTTGAGTCGAGCTCCACAAACGTCTAGGAAGAGTTGAAACCAAATTGAAAGAATTGTTGCGGCAATGAGTGCAGAAAAAATTCAGCTCGTGAAGGAGCTCCACGCACCAGCCAGGAGAAATTTTCCTCGTCGCTGTGTTGATGTGCGTGGAATCAATGATCTGTGGCAGCTAGACTTGGCTGTTATGATTCAGTATGCGAATTACAACAAGAACTATAAATATATTCTAGTAGTTATCGATGTTTTCTCAAAATATGTGTGGACCGAGGCTATTAAGTCGAAATCTGGTACAGAAGTCACCGAGGCCTTCAAAAAAATATTGAAAAGAGCTGGAATTGCTCCTAAGAATCTACAAGGCGACAAAGGTCGAGAATTCTATAACAAAGATTTTTTTAAAGTAATCAAAGACAATCACATAAACATGTATTCCACCTACAGTAATCTAAAGGCCAGCGTATGCGAACGAGTAATTAGGACTTTGAAATCAAAAATTTATCAGATATTTTCTCTGAAAGGCAAGTTTATTTGGTTGAATTTTTTACAAGAAATTGTTCAGAAATATAATAATACGATACATTGTAAGATACAAATGAAGCCAGCCGAAGTTTGGGAAAAAAGTAAAAATCAAGCTCAAATTGAAGCAGATCTTTTAACTACGGCATATGCGCGGAGGAGTATGCCGAGAAAATTCAAATTCAAGGTTGGTGACATAGTACGCATAAGCAAATACAAGTCTCTCTTCGACAAAGGATATCTACCTAATTGGATTGCGGAAACATTCACGATATATCGTGTACAGCAAACCAATCCGCCCACGTACCTTCTTGAAGATTATGAAAAACAGAAGATTGCAGGGTGTTTCTATGAATCAGAGCTTGCTCACGTGAAAAATCCCAACGTATTTCTCGTTGAAAAAATTTTACGAAGGAAAGGGAATCAGGTTCTTGTAAAGTGGTATGGAATGAAACAGACAAGTTGGTGTAAGAAATCTGATATACTCGAGTAAGAGCGTTTATTGTAGCCGGTAATCACCGTATGCAAAAGTATGTATACGATCGCTGTGACAGACATGTTTATCATCGCTCGATGAAAGTGCCAGCTTGCGCTGGCGTATGGTGCATACATTATGCTTCAAAGATCGTATGGTAGTTTGATCAATGTACATTGAATCTTGATTGAATAAACAGTTTTTATAATCTGCAAAGGTGAGCTTGTCCCTCAATATTGACCTAGTAATCCCTTTCCCAACACACTTTTCAGAGTCCAGCGTGTCAATACTGTAGAGCTTGGATTTTATGAATACAGCAGCTTTTATTGGTAGTCCATGCATCTCATCCGAGAACTTTCTTAGGACTCTTTTGTTGAGCAAAGGTATTTTGTAAGGGTTGTCTGGTGCATAATCAGATGTGTCGAAATACTGTTCGCCATAAGGCTTCAACAGGTCTTCATATATACATATATTTCTAAGAAAATAGATCATTGAGTCAGTATCTGTATAGCATAAGGAACAGTCTCCCGGATTCTTTGTAAATAGCTTCAACATGAAATCATAATGAAAAGAATACATAATAGTTTTCGAGAGCTCGAGTGTGCATAGCCCAACGAAAATGGCTACATTATACATTACGTTCACAGGTTTCATACAGATGGCAACAAAGTTCTTGTCGAATATTACAAGTCTATCAAAATGGGGGTGAGAAATATAATTTTCAGCACCAAATCTGGTATCCCACTTACTTTTTAACAACACAGTCTTCCGCTTCCGTATGTTTTCAATCGTTTTACCAAAGACACTATTAGACATGGTTTTGTACATGGATTTTTCGAAAGCATTCTTAGCATTTTGTCGGAAGAAAATGTTTTTCTCGATGTAAGGTTTCATAAAAGGCTTCTGGCTGAATTGGAGCACTCGACTAATTTTTTTCAGGATAAGACCGTGATTCAACGCTTGCTTCAGATTACGATAATAAATCACATAGTTTTCTTTGGGTAGCAGAGTCAGTAACAATTTTTCGTTGTCAGAATGTCCATTGGGAGCTACCATTTTCTCAGCACAGAACGGGTAATCCCCGAGCAAAATATGTAACTCTTTAGGATAGTCTAAATCGCATTCGATAATGTATCCAATCTCTGAGTCATCTCTTACGAGTGTAACATCAAAACTTGAAGGATTTTCCACCCACGCAAAGTTTCCATATGGGAGCGGTTCACACATAGCTGTTGCATATAGACTGTTAGCATCCACGTATAGAATGTGACTTGTTGGTTTGCTAGGATCGTAATTCGGGAGATAAATGTTATTGGCTTCCACAAATCTAAGCGAGCTCTGTGATATACCACCACGCAGCATCCTCTCAAACATGATGATTTGATCCACATCACAAAGTAATTCCAATTCTACTCTTGTCAAATATAGCATAGCGCTCATAGAATAACCGGGGAGCGAGAGATAATGAGCTGGATCGAGACCATAACTTTGATGTGCAGACTTTCTAAAATTTGTGAAAACGTCGCAAAGAAGTAATACATCTATTTTGAGATACAAATTACTGTATTCTCGTAGATCAGTGCAACTAAAAGTTTTCCAAACCTTGAGCCCATGCTCATAATTAGAGTCGGAAATGTAGGAATCGGTTAGTATGTTATAAAAATCAATCTTGCGTGGATAAGATGTCTGCTTGAGCTTGTTGGATGAATCCAGGTAGTCGTATGGAAAAACAGATTTACGGGTTACTAACTTGAACAAATCTTCCACGTTTTCACCAGTTCTCTCAGAAATCGAATGAAGTTCTTCTCGGAAACCGTGCCATAGGGAGTGTTCCTTGTCGTCCTCCAGATAAGTCCCTAACTTTTCCAAACTTTCGCTCAAAAATTTGAAAGAGTCTAGAAAAGTCAATCTTATTCGAGTTCCTTCTACTCTTTTGAAGATGGCTGAATAATTTTCCATGTTATGTGGTATAACCTTGATATCTCCTGGAAGATCTTCTACCAAACTCTTAATTAGCAGGTGAAAATCATACTTTCCCCCATTGTGCAGTATTATTGGAAAATTGAAGGACTTGCGATACAAGAGATTACACTGGCTATGCGCCACACCTCGAAATCGACCTAAAAAAAGGTAAGCAATTAGTCGTGAATCATAAAACGAGGCGAACAGCATTACCTGTTAAATGACAGTGATCTAATACTCGATCGTTTTCCAGAGGCTGATCACAAATATGACAATTCTCTGTGATTTGAATCAGTAAGTCATCCTCGTAACTGAGCTCTAATGGCACAATATTTCCCAACTCCTGAAAATGGTGAGATGAGTCATGCTGAACTAAAATTAATCTCTCGAATGCATACCTGTTCAACCATTTTTGCGATCTCTCCTAGCCTGATGGCAAACTTGCCAGCTACATCTTTACCTTCAATGAGCTCATAGAAACATTTGCTTACGTCATGTTCACAATGAAAATATAGCCCGAGAGAGTATGGGCAATGTTTTTGGAGTACATTCTCAATGATCTTGGAACGTCTCAATCTTTTTTCCGAATTCGACGCTGTCAAGGGATTCTTACAAACTTTTTGTAACACACATTCCAGATCAGCGTACAACGTGAATGGTAGAAATTCTTTCTTGTAAAAATCGTTGAATTTTAAAATATTGTCATCTTCTGGAGGAGTTCGCACAGCGCAATCGGATACATTCTTACAGTATTCGCGATGTGACTCGAGTTTTTCTGAAGAATGAAAACAATGCAAACACCGGTTGCATAAAAATATCTTATGACCATGACCACTAACTTGGTTGCTGACAAGTCTCGACAAATTCGATATGTAACAATAATGATGCTCACCTTCTGATTCGAAAAGTAGCAGATTTATATGAACATTCATTTCTTCGGAAGTCAAGTATAATGGATAGAAGTTTCTCTTTGAATCAAACCCGTAACAGTTGATTGATAAACGATTCATCTTTTCGAATTTTGGGATTCGCTTCAGCTTCATCGGGAAATCCGCTGAATCAAATTTTAAGTATTTTTTATAATGCGGATAGTTATAAGTTTCGTTCGAATGGTGAGATCGAGCCTTATCACTCAATAAACCAGGTAATATGCTCTGGTAGAAACAATCTGAAGTTTTATTTTTTATATTAATGACAGCGTGTTTCTTCTCAATCCAATCTGGAAGTTTTACATATTTTGAAGCACTTAGCATTTTCGTTTTAGCAATGCTGACTTTTAGCGACAGAATTTCTGATAAAGAATAACCGGATCCACAATCTTCAAAAGATGACATTTCATCATTAATAAATGTTATAGACTCGTCAAACCATCGATTTAATCGAGAAGATTTCATGAGGGTCTCGTAACGCGTTTGAAAATGTTTGATCAACGATGTTTCTTCCCCTAAATTAAAATAGGCAGAAAAAATCAGACAAACTTTAGCAGTTTTGAATTTTTTAATGTAAGGTCTCAAAAATTTCAATATAAGAGGTTTCGCAAGAGTGAAGAAAGTAGTCATGTCTAGACGATTAATATTACCACAAATACCGGTTACAATACGATTTTGAAGGCGCTTGGTCCAGTATAGAATGATACATCACCGATATTTTCGTTACTACTCGATTCATACATATTGCAAAGAATGATGTATTTCGATTTCGATTCATTATAAAATGTCTCGAGTCGAGCTTTGTGCCCAGTTGTCAAAATTATTTGATTCGTTGTATTCATTCTCACAACGTGAGAAATATGGCGCATAAGTCTCTTATAATCCCTTTTCAGCTTCGAAATTCGTTTAAGATTCACTGTACTCACGTCCTCCTCTCTCAGCGCGTTGAATATTTTCAAGAGAGACTCTCTGTCGTTGGTAATGGATTGTAGCAGCATGTCGCTCATGATGAGGCGTAGGAGTACCTTCTGCGCTTCAGAAACTTCAATGAGCGAGTTTCATATGCTTTATATGTAGTTTCGATGTGGCTTCGATCTTAGATTAGATCATCGTCTTAGATCATCGGTCCCTCTCATCATTACTCCTACTCTTTTGTTCTTGTTATAAAAGCTCGCATATTAGTGTACAAGCTAAGTATGTCTGATCCGCTCAAAGCTCTCAATAGATCAGGCAAGTTCCCGCAGCTTGTTAAAGTACGAAATTTGTCCACGAGTCGACGATATTTAATTAAAAACGCGTCAATCGTAAATACACAATACGGTGAATCTTGTTCATTAACTTTAGTTAACGACAGGAATAAGAACATTATAATTTACGTACCTGAACCAACTTTAAAATTGTTGTTAAAAAAACGCGAGTTCTGGTTAAAAAAATTTAATCAAAAAAATAAATTGTATTGTCGTCCTGTTGAAATCGGGAACTATCGACGACTAAAATTTTACACTTCGTTGGACCAAGCATCTGAAAGTGAGCAAGAAGATGAACAAAACGATGACATCGGAAGCACAGGACCAGTCGAAGCATCTTCAGAAGCTTCCGGTGGAAACGGAGAGTCCAGTAATCCATCAAGCAGCCGAACCAATAGATCTGAACCATCCTCTTCCAGATAATCAACATCTACCAGCAGATGCGCATAAGCTGGCTAATTGAGTAAATCGAATGACTCGTAAAGCCAGCCCTCGAAGTCAACTGGATGAACGGTGAGTTTTTCACAAGTTTTTCCTCTCAGAAAGAAAATATTTTTTAAAAAGTTGGCGACGTCTCTTGACTTGTTCCAGAATGAACATCCCATTTGCTAGCACATCAAAACCATTGGAAGAATCGGGGAATTCTAGCGAGCCTGGAAATCTAATAATCGATGAGTCAGAAATTGAGCTCATTGACACATTTGTTGTCGATGATGATGATGACGACAATGATGTGAACATTGTCTATGAGGAAAAAAAGGAGACTGGTCAAGTTAAAAGGAAGCTTGAAGGCATGTTGAGCAACAAACTTTTTGAGGTTGAGGAAGCCGAAGTAGCCATCCGCATAATTAAACCAAAGTAAGTTATAGATTTTTTCTTTCATCTAGAATTTTTTATTTAAATTTCATCTCTTTCATCTAGAATTCTTTATTTAAATTTCATCTCTCGAATTTCAGTAAGAAAGAAGTAGAAGAGGCTCGTGATTACGTAAGAAGCCTCCAGAATGAAATCGAACTGCAAACCCTTGGGATAAAGGGAAAGCCGTTTAGTATCGTGATGGAATCGGGGGAACAAGGAATCAGCATCAATTTTGCAACGTGGGATGGATTAATCAATAAAATCAAGGAACTCGCGGAAACCAAGGCAGAAGGATCTGGTAAGATCAATGACGTATTTTATGAATATAGAAATAAGGGAGTTTTCCCTGTACTAACGTTAATTCAAAATTCAAATACCATAAAAGCTTCCTTTAATTCATTCGTAAATTTATTGTTCTTCGAAAAATTTGTTAAGCATCGATTTGACAATTTTCTTATATCAGAGAAAACAAGAAAAGTAAACATTGAAAAAATTGTTACACTTTTGAAAACTGGAATTAGAAGCAAAGAAATTGATAAATGTGATAAAATAGGAATAATCAAATACTTAACGTTTTTAGATGTAGACTATGAATGTATTGTTAATGAAATAGATGAAATATTGTATAACCTATAATGTAATAATAAACATTCTTTCATATCATATATTATCATTTCATTTTTAACCATATCTCACAGTAATTAGGACTTTGAAATCATAAATTTATCAGATATTTTCTGAAAGGCAAATTTATTTGCTTGAATTTTTTACAAGAAATTGTTCAAAATATAATAATACGATACATCGTAAGATACAAATGAAGCCAGCCGAAGTTTGGGAAAAAAGTAAAAATCAAGCTCAAATTGAAGCAGATCTTTTAACTATGACATATGCGCAGAGGAGTATGCCGAGAAAATTCAAATTCAAGGTTGGTGACATAGTACGTATAAGCAAATACAAATACAATAGGAAAATCCTAATCAGGATCAACTTCTGATACTATATGGAATAAGGTGAGCCCACGAATTATTAGATTGAATATGGCTTCAAAACTGCCATAAAAAATATATACATCATCCATATTTACATTACGTCGAGTCAAATCTATAGATAAGGGGCATCATTATATAATACAGCATTATACCTATTTAACAACTCGACATCTAGATTTCTCATTTTAAATATGATTAGAAAATTATGAGATAGTCCCCATCTGATTACTTCTTCACAGTCCTCTCTAATCGCTCGCATTCTGCGAAATGTTTGAGTCGACGGATCTTCAGTAAGATCTCGTCGGACCATCCAAAATCTCGAGAGAAGGAGAAGTTGAGCTAAAGATATATTGACTTGAGTAAAATATTTGAATGAGTTGAAGAGAATAAGTGCTTAAACTTACTTGAAATTGGAGCTAGAGATTCCATGCTGAAAATCAAAACACACAAGCACTGTTTATTCACAAATGGGTGGAAAGCAACTGTTTAGTCGAGAATTCGATAAACTGAAAATTCAAAACACAAGCACTGTTTATTCATAAATGCTTGGAAAGCGACTGCTGAGTCAAGGATTCGATAAATGCATCTTAGCTATGAGCGAGAAACCGGCTGCAAAATCTGTTTTGCATAAAACTACATCTCTGAGTCAGGTTGAATAATCTGTTTTAAAACATTCATCAAAAATTATATGATCAAATCCTCCAAGCGCTTATGTACTGTATCTGAAGAGCTGTCAAAAAGCTTACATCAAAATGGAGCAAGCTGCAACTCGTAAAAGAGCCACAGCAAAAATATATCATCATCGTTTTATTCAATATACATCAAGCTGCAGCAAAGCTACAGCTTGATTTCATGTACAACAAAAAGGCATCAAGCTGCAGCAAAGCTGCAGCTTGATTTCATGTAAAAAAAAACCGTAAAAGCTTGCATCAAACTGCAGTAAAAGAGTCGCAGCAGATCATCATGCGACGGGGAAAGAGTAACGGGATTCAATCATCATCCGACGGCAAACATAGCCAAAGGTTGGTGCGAGCAAAGGCTGGTGGCAGCACCTCTCGAGATCTTGCTACGGCATGATGGCTGCGGAGATCTGGGAGGGACCGTTACGATCGAGAGGGGCCCGATTGGATAGGTATGCGATGCAGAGGAGGACCGTAGCGAGAGAGAGGGACGAGATTGATGAGCCAGGCGCATAGCTATACACGTGCGCGCATGGCTATATGCTTGCGCGCATATATAGCTATATGCATAGTGTTCATATATAGTTAGGTGAACTATGTATAAACTAATCAAGGTAATTATTACTAATTATGGCGCAATACTTGCCCAGGTTGGCGAGGATGACGCCCTGTTTGGGGTGCATCATCTTCTAGGTAAGGGTAGTTCCCACCCTTATTTATTACCTTATATATACCTAGTGAAAACTACCCTTAACGGGGGCTGAACCGGCTTTACCCACCCTACTGTAAAATTCACCTGTGAATGCTCTCATATTATAGAAGGAGAGTGAATTCGATCTCCCTCCGGAGAACGTTGTGTGGGGAAAAACCACCCGGCAGGACAAAGGTACATACGAAGTTAAGACTTTTAAGCTGTCCCTGAAGAGCACAATGACCTTCCCTTCTCCTGTATTTTTTCCTGCATAGTGGACGTAGGAATAGGAAGATCCGTGTGTATTAGACATTGTTGATGAATTCGAGATTCCGGGGGACTCAAGAAGATTCAAGCACAAGAGATTGTTCGCCGCAAGTTTGCGACGGAGCATATTCCCAATTCCGTTGAATTCCGTTGATCTGGAGCCTTTATCGGATCCATTCTGAGAATTTGTCATAGCCGCTCCTTTGTTGATAATCATAGAAATCATGACCATCAGAACCGCTCGACACAGGCAGCAAATGAGATTTATCAAAATTCAACCAAATTCAAAATAGATCTCGTCACAAATCCTGATCCACTGAGCTCTCCCGAGCTATTTTGTACGACCTCAGTATCTGCTCGAGTCTGGATGACTCGTTTGAGAATCAGGAAAATCGAATATGCAGGAAATCGAGTTATCAGTAGAATTACCCATAGTAGCGAATCCTGGCCCCAAATCTCTTTTCACGGCATGAGACTAAACGGGGAGGGTTACACATCCGCATCCTTAGGATGATCCTGAGCATCACATTCAACTTTTTCTTTCTCCCTAAAAACTGTATCGGAGCCAATTCTCTTGTATCCAGAGAGGATTTCGACACATCTGCAGTTGCTGATATCAGTCATACTCTTTCACCATCATCCTAGAGTCTACATCATTTATCGAATGAGTCTTGTCCTTTACATAGAGAATTGAAAGAATATATTGGAATGTGTGAGGATGACTATCCGTCTCTCACTAGATTGTATGAGGGAATTCGAGACCGTTCTTCTCATATTTTGTCGTTCATTACAGCAATGCTCATCGAAGCAGAATAACAGCAATCAAATATCGCACTCGAATAGATTACACGGAACTCCATCAACTTCAGAGTGACGCTCATCGGATTTCTTCTCCAAGAGATGATTGGGAAGATCGAGAAAATCAGAGCAAGAGTAGAGATCCAGCCTCACTATTCTCCGTATCATGATCCGAGGGAGAGGGGACTTTTCTGTCTATGCTGGTGAACAAGAGGAATTCTAATTGAATGTTTTATGAACTATTGTGAAGCAATCTCTCAAGATGAACTAAAATCCTTCGTCAAGAATTATTTCAATGTGTTTGAATACTTCATCTCGAGCTGATACTTCTCTGAACTTCTCAGGCATTCATCTCTCACCCTCTATCTCATTTTCCAAGCTCAACTCGTTGTAATCATCCTGTGGAGACTCCAAGATGAGTTGGAGTTCATCTAATCATGATCAGAAGGGGTCCCGATATCTTGTTACCATAAGAAATAGAATTCACTCCGCACCGACGCAAAAGGGACTGATGATTTGAGTCACACGAACTGGTCCTCGTTCGGTAATCCCTCGAAACTAGCCTCAGTCATTTCGTAATCTTCAGATAGGGGAAAGCGAGGCCTCTGAGCTCGCAGGCCTGCCACCTTTGAAAGAACTCTTCAAGAGAGCAAAAATCAGTGATGCCCCAACTCACTTGCTCCCCAATGCACTCCGGAAGAACTCTGTGGGAACCTTCCTTCACCCCACGGTGTCTTTGGACCAAATCCAAATGAGTCGAAAGACCACTCCAGTTCTCGAGTTTCGTGGGGTTCCCGGCGGATAGAAGAAGACCTAATGGAGCAAAACAGACGACGGGATCATCTTCAGCATCTCAAAATACAACCAGAAAACATTCAAGGGATATTGTCCGAAGAAAGAAGAATTTCTTCGGCCTGTGTTATCATTACGCAACGCGAAGTGGAACTTACGGAAATTATCGGCCATTTCCTGAATTGTATTGGAGGGTACTCGATATTCATCTGAAGGAAGGATGATTCCCAAAACTCACATAGTTATTTGAACCCGCGAATTTTCGTATGCCTAGATTGAAAATTTGTGTTGAGAGGAAATCATTCTTGAAAGTGTGGGAAGCATCCGAAACTCCGTATACTCTGATATACCAAATGAACCATAACCCATAACCGATAACCCATGTTGCGGTGGGGGTGGAGCGCTTCGCGCACACTCGCACGAGGACGATCGCTCTTTCTCCTGTTGTTACTTCGAAACCTGATAGGTTGAGGGTTCTACTTGGGTCGTGGGTTCGAGTCATGGAACGGGCTCGGCTCGGAGCCTGGGTTATGGGTTCGGATCCTACGCTATAGGTTCGAGATCTTGGTTTTGGAGCCTGGGTTATCGAAACCTGGGTTCTACTTGGGTCAAGGGTTCGAAATCTGGGTCATGACGAATTCTGGATTGTGAATTCGGATCCCGATCTATGCGTTTAAGTCGCGGGCTGGTTTTGGAACCTAAGTTATGGGTTCGGATTCTGCGCTATGGGTTCTAGACCTGGATCACAGAGCCTGGGTTTTCGATCGGTTCAAAACTCGGGTCGGATTCTGAGTCTCTGGTCATGGTTCCAAACCTGGGTTATTGTTTTGGATCCTCGGTTATGAGTTCGTATCCTGGTCTCCGGGTTATGGGCGAGGTTCGGAGTCTGGGTTCCAATCGTGGGTTCGGATCCTTGCTCATTGCTTCGAGATCTGGGGTACGGAGCCTGGGTTCTGTGAGAGTTCGAAACCTCGATTAGGATCCTGAGACTCGCGCTATGGTTCGCAACCTGGCTTCGGTTATGAGTTGGGTTCTACTTCTAGGTATGGGTTGGGTTAGCAACCTCCGTTATTGGTTTGGATCATGGTTCATGGTTCCTAGACCTTGGTTATGGATTCGCAGCCCAAATTATGGGTCTGGAGACCTGGTTATTGGTTCGAGACCCTGGATCTTGGATGGTTCGAAACCTGGGTTATGAATGAGTGAAAGGGTCCGAATCCTGGATGATGGGTGAGTTCGGATCCTGGGCAGGGTTGGTAGTCCATAACACGACACCTCAACCTTGCGTACATCACGCGATGTGTCACACATCGCGTGATGTAGTTTTGAGGCGGTTCGCGTGCGCGGGCGTCTAGTGCGGCGACTGCGGCAAGATATTGAGATGAGCAATGCGCGCGCCAGATGCGATTACGATGATGGATGGCGGGCCCGCAGGGGAATGTGTCGCCTGCTTATGCTCGACGAAACATTAGTAGCACGATGGCGATTCTTTTCTGTTCCTCCATAAAAATTATTTTACCCGTTTTTCATGTAACCTGGCCCATTCTATCATGAATATTTCTGTCGCGTGTTCAGTATTCAATTCAATGTGAGGGTGTCTGTGATGCATCAACTATAATATAAAACTCCATCAAATAGTCATGGACGTGGAGAAGAGCCGCCAGCTACCTCATGATCAAATTGTTCCTCATGATGAGAAAATAATTGGTGGTAGTATCGTAATGGAGAATGCAGCATCAAGGGGTGCAATGAGCCATAGCTACAAGGTTTGTCAAATATGTTAGTTCAATCAGCATGTCAGCGCTTCTATCCTTAAAAGTCTCTGTCTGTTGACATTATTCTGAGATAATTAGAATTGAAATCATTGTTGCAATGCCTCTGAGATGTGTATAATAATAAACTACGTACAACTAAATCTTGAATATAATTTCCTTGGAAGTGTGATAGATATTCTCTTTACAACTGTTATGTAAGTACATGCAGTTCTCTCGGTTCTTCATGTCTGGCAATGTGACTGGACGTTGTTATGCTCAGGACAAAGGCAGAGCGATGATAAGCTTGATCTAGAATATCACCTTCATTCTACATGTCAATGTATATGTTTCGTTGCAGGTCATCATGATAGTTTACAGCAGTTATAAGGGACCAGACGAATCACTAGCTGTCTCAGGTAGCTCAGTTCTGACCCAGTCCAGGTGAGCACTACCACCATATATTTTTATTCCTTTGTCGACTCGTTCAAGTATACGTCAACTTTTTCCATGATACTTACAACAATGCAAATGTTATTATTCATTTCAGTGGCTTTGGGATAATTCTTATGCTCAACTACTCAATAGTAGACTTATTCAGGATGGTTGAATGCCTTTGCAGTATCAGTTGACAATTTACTGCTTCTATCCAGAAACGTATGTACGATTTGCGCAATACTTTCCAGCCCTAGTACTTTGAAGACTGAGATGATGCAAAAAGTGCAGCGTGGATGAAGTTTCAGTTAAGCATTGGGGATGATGAGCTTTCACATAATATCCCAGGAACTTTTGGAAGGACCTAAGATTACTCTTTATGTAAATGAATCAGAGCATCCTGTGTTTCTATGCTCTTAAAATTACTTAATATTCGTATCACTCATTCCAGAATATTGTTGTGTGAGATGACAATTTTTTTATCACCGATGTTGTACCCATTACTAGGATAGCTATTACAGTATATTACAGATACACTATATTCATCTGAAAATGTCATATTACAGATTTATACTCCCATTCTAAGGTTCTTGCGATGTTGTGTCAGGAAGTACAACCTCCGATACAGAAATTTTGTGGATAATTGGTTTTAGGAAATCATCCAGTGCTTAGTTGCATCTGATGCAACTCTTCAATTACAGGCATAACTGTATAGAGACAGTTTTTCATCCAGGAATGCTTTGAAATCAGACTAAATGGAATATTTACTCCAATGAGGTTTCCTTATGCCTGCTAAACTTGAAGCATCTTGTTTTACCAAATCCATCTTTTTGATGGTGACTTCTCTTGCACCAACGCTATGATGGAAAGACGCTGCTAGAAGTAGTTAGCAGAATGCTTTCTCACAGCGTTATATTATGATAATCATAACGAACTTCATAACAATAAGTAAAAAAATGTATATTGAATGAAATCATTTTTTTTTCATTTGTTCAACGGTCATCTTCAGTCAATGGACTATCACAACCGGGGCGGATCTCGTGGGTTTTAACATTTCGTGTTTTATCGTGGGGTGTTTGAGATCCAGCCACTCACCCTAACCTAATTCTCTCCGCATTTGCCCGGGAATCATGCCCGTGGAGCAAGGAAAAACTCTTGAGGGGAGAAAACCTACTCTGGAGAGTTCGGCACATTTATCATGCTACCCTTGAGGTGCTCATGCCACATTTCGTGAGCATGAACACCGCAACTGTGACATTTCGTGCCTCCCGCTCACGTTGCTGAGGTGTAAGTGTCAACTAATCGATCAGAAAAGTCAGCTCGTCAAGGTTGATGAGACCGAATGGGCGGTCACCCATCCAAGTACTAACCGCGCCCAACGATGCTTAACTTCGATGATCGGCCGAGCTGACACCCAGCGACCCCGCCAACTGTGTCGGTATATTGAATGAAATCCTATCCTACATTTTGATATATTCTCTCAAGGAAGCTCTCAAGAGGGATGTAGGAGATCTCTCAAGAGAATATCTCAAGAAATAGTGGAAAATTATTCTGAATATTCAATTTTCCGTCGTATCCTCCTTTAAGACCCGTTTATCTCCATTCTGATGAGCTAAATACTTAGTTATATGGGTAATTCCGTGGAAACTTTGAAATAATGTGTGCCTGCTTGTACGAACACTTGGAATGCTTGGGAAAAAATTCGCACAGGTAATTTTCGACGTATTTTTTATGCTCTTTTCGGCGCAATCGTTAGTTTGGCGATCCAGGGTCGCCAAAATGAATTATCGTCGGAAAAGAGGTCAAAATGTCCGGTCCGTGTGCTGTTGTTTTCCATTTTTTCGACCTTTGTGAGTGTACAGCACCACCGAGAGGCTCGCTCAGGTTTCAGGCGAGCAAACTTATCAAATTTCATGGTATTGAGCACCAACTCCCATTACTATGAGAGCCCAAAAACCACTTTTCATGTGCGCGCTGAGCACGTACATTTTGTGGTGCAAATTAAGCTAAAATTTTACTCCCTGAATTTTCCTTGATAAAAATGGATTAGCCCCATACAAGACCTTTCCGCACCAACTTACTCTCGAAGGAAATTCTCAGGCGCAAATTTTCCATGCTTCAGAATCTCGAAAGAATGAATTTTTACATTTTGCTGAGTACTTTTCGGAAATAATCTAGTTTTGCTAAATTTTCATGTCAGGCCCGTGTGATATTGATGCGACCCTCAATCGCAAGCCTACAAAAGTCCTAGTCATTTTTTTCAGACTTTTGCTGGTCAAATCAAAATTTCAAATCCTCAAAGCTGTAGCTTAAACCGTTTGGCCGTGAGATCAGTTTAAGTGGCGAAATGTCAGGTCCGTGTGACGCTACTGCATTCGTAGTGTTATTCTTATGTTACTGATGAGTGGGAAAATTTACATTCGTTCGCGAGTTCATTCATACTTTATGTTTCAAGAAGTCGAAGAATACATCTTAGAACTTTCGGAAATGCGACTTGGGGTTGGCATATTTTCGACCCCCAAACAACGAAGTTTCCGCGGAACTACCGATATGCCATTGCGTATCGTTTGTTCGAGACGAAATTTAAATGAAGTGGGTGAAGATATGATCAAATTGGAGTTTTTGATGGAAATCTTCCTTTTGTGGAGGAAAAATTCATTTGGAAAATAATTCACAGATTTTGATAAAATTTGGTATCAACGAATCGACTCAGAATGCATTTGATGACCAAAAGGCTCACTTATACGCCATGGCGTATAAGTAAGTCTTTAGGTCATTGAAATTGAGCTAAATGAGCCATAAAAGAAGATATTTTCCTCACAAACATATATTGGTTGAGTGAGACAGAATTCACACATACCGTATTTACCCGTGTAAAAGACGCACCAAAAAATCAGTTTTGAGCACTCCAAAACAGGGGTGCGTCTTATCTATGGGTGCGTCTTATCTATAGGTGCTTAATATTTTCTGTGCGGAAAATTTGTTGGCAGCACTCGTGTATAAGACGCACCAGAAATGTATAGAATACCACCATACTCAGCTGCGTATTCTTGAAAATTGTTCACAATCGTAAACACGCGTGAGTGTACGTGCAGTTGTGTGACTTTGTGTACGTATTTCAATTACATCGGAAACTAAGTGATCATCATAACAGCATTGCCACATCGCGAATGAATATGATATTTCATCAACATTCGATAACATCAGTACACTGTCGAATCTCAGTAGCCCAGCAGCTGAGCGAGATTACAAATATGGAGCTCAAAAAGAGAAATTCATATACAAGTGCTTTCAAACTAAAGGTTGTGCGACAAGCTGAAGCTGTTGGAAATCGAGAGAGTGGACAATAAATGCATTGTGATATATCGAATGAATCTCTGTTGTCCTTCATTCGCCCGGTTTCATCTGAAATTTTTCACTCCGGGCCCTAGTAAACCGGGGTGCGTCTTATCCATGGGTGCGTCTTATCTACAGGCTCTTATTATTTTCCGATTTTTCCCCCCCAAAAAGTGGGGTGCGTCTTATCTATAGGTGCGTCTTTTACACGGGTAAATACGGTAATTGGTTTTAGGGCGATTAAAATGACGATTTTGGAGAAAATTTCAATTTTTTGCAAAATATCGAGGTCGAAAGGCATTAAATAGAATGTCGGGATTAACCAATAGATAGATCACGCAGAAAAGATAAAATTTGAGGTTCTTAAAATTGATATTAATAAGTCACAAAGAAAGGTAGGAGGAAAAACGAATATTGAGAGAAATTTTCCCTTATTTTTTGAGTTATTCTTTAGAGGAAGCTTTTTAGAGGGATTTGGGTCATCTGGTCTGAGGTTGTTTGGATGTCTATTGTTTGGTTGAGACGAAATTTGGATGCAGTGGGTTTAAAAAAGGTGAAAATGACATTTTTGGTGAAAAGTTGGATTTTTTCGAAAATTTGAGATCTGTAAAGATTGAAAAAAAATTCGGTATTAACCAATCGATAGATCATGCAGAAAAAGTCATATTTTAGGGGATACAATTCGTGGTGAGACCGTGTTAGAAAAAGATATGTATGTAACAGGGTTCGTACTACCCCTTGAAAACCTGGAAATACTTGAAAATCCTTGAAATGGCCTCTGCCCTCCTTGAAATCCCTGAAACTCCTTGAAATCATCTTTCATCTCCTTGGATTTCGAGAGAGGTACTCCGATATGATTCAAAATTCAGTTTGCTCGACGAATAACATATGATTATCGCGAGAATTTAAACACTTTGGACTCAAAAATTCAGAAGTTGAACATTGATGCCCGCATGTCTATGCTCTGGAGCAGATAATTTCATTTCTTTGTCTTTTTCGTGCAATTGAGTATCCCAAGGAACGGTTTCTGAGTGCACGGACCTGACATCTTGCCCTCAAAATCGATCGCAAAAATCGAGGAGTTGTCATAGAAACTTCTCCGCGTAGATTTAATCTCATGCCATCATACTTTTGTGACGTGGGATGGATAAGGAAGGGGCGGAAAGAATGAGTCAATAGGTGGACTTGATACTCATGTATTCTATGGAAGTATGTATGTAGTTAGAATGTGGTGTTGGGAGTTTTGAGCGGTCTGATGTGGCGAGCGCTAGTCGTGGCTTATAAGCGTTCGACTCGATGCGCGTTGCATCGTGTCAAGTGCAAAGGTCAGCAAAACGTGATGCGCGATGCATTCCTCGCGGTATGCATCGAGTCATCGGTCTTGCGGAACCGACGACAGAGTGGTTGACCAACAAGGGCAATCACCTATGGCGTCACACTTTGACGGAAAAAATTATTCGCGCTCAGATAGAATGACTTTTAGTAGGGTGAAGTAAAATACATGTACCTGGCATAAGTTGATTACATGGCTAATAATTTCCAATTAATCCGAAGAATGGTCGAATACTGTATTTCGAAATAGTTGGATACGCGAAGGATAACACATGTGCAGCAATCAATCGATTGCGATACAATCGAATTTTTGCAGAAATAAGAGAGAACTGTTCATTTCTGTATGCGTGAAAAATCCTTGAAATTCTCAAATTGGTCTTCTTGAAAATCCTTGAGAATACTTAGAATTGATCTGATTTGACTGGGAGCCGTAAGCTGCCAACTCACTAGGCTCTCAGAAATTGGATTCTGTACAACTTGTAGAAAGCCAAAAGTTGATAAGGTGAACGGTCAAAGAGAAAGCGTGTCCGGTATAAAACAAGAAACACACACACACACATATAAACACGGACAAAGGGGTGCAAAGACGAGTCTCTGGAAAATTTATAAGGCCATTAGGAAGGAAAGTGTTACCTATGATTGATAGATTTTGGCGAGAGGGAGAGAATGGTCTAAGGCTTTTTTAGATAAAAGGAATTTTGTTGAAGAATATGTTGGTTTTAATGGAATATTCGATCAAATTTTCGTTGTGGTCAAAACAAGGCTTTCTCTTTAGAGAAAGCAAAATTAGAACAGCTCAGCTTCGCCGCCCTTTTAGCACGTCTCTGTGAAAGTGATTTTATCGCTATAATTTCTCATTCATAATGTTTTCAGGTTCCTGATTGCAGCTCCTTCGTACAATGTTAGTCTCCATTCGATGTTCGAGTTAGCACCTGCAAAATGAATCCAAGACAGAACGAATACCAGGGTCGTGATCCTCAAGAAATTAGAAGAGAATTGGACTTGAGATTAGGTCTATAGTTATTTTCGAGCAACGCTCCGTTTAGGACGGTAGAAAATACTTACTACCGTCAGTTCATTACCGCTCTTGGTTAATCAAATTACAATTATGTGCCCCCCGACATGTACACGGTTGCAAATACTCTATTAGATGATGTGCACGAATACTTTCAGGTACAAAAGATCATTCAGTTGAATGATTCTGACGCAATACTCGTGATCGATGGCTGGGTAAACAAGAGCGCTAAAAGGAAATGTTGTTTGCGGATCAAGGAATGTAAATCTCACTCTCGTTTTCCTTCTCATGAGAGATTTTTCCATCGACACCGAGACTTCCGACAATATGCAAGACTTGATCGAAGATGCCAGTCGTATAGCTCTGAATAGATTCAACTATTGAGTTCACGGGCTCGCGATGAATAATGGTCGCAACATCGTACGAGAGGCCAGAGATGCTAGGGCACCCAATGGTCGTCCGTTCTTGATAATTACCTGTGCAAGCCACAGTGGTAATTTATTGCTCAAATCAATGGTTACCCGAGAAGATAAACTTCGATTCAGAGAAACCGTCGCCCATTTCAAAGAATTGAAGAGAGAAAATTTCCTTTTGCGCGCTGGTGGCACAAAATTGAAGAATGA
Organism: Eretmocerus hayati; assembly: GCA_029851415.1. Lineage (NCBI taxonomy): Eukaryota > Metazoa > Arthropoda > Insecta > Hymenoptera > Aphelinidae > Eretmocerus > Eretmocerus hayati. The sequence goes on from CM056743.1 coordinate 111,436,409, forward strand.
TCCAGAGGCTCGTTTCAATTTTATTTACTATTCATGTTTGAGTTTGAGGAATAATTCACCAGCGTTAACAGCTGTGTGCGATATTCCTGAAGCCAATGTCAATATTGTTATTGCTGAAAACGTGCGATACCCCAACTTTGAAGCATGGTTAAATGGTCTCATCAGAACCTTGGAACCGGTATGTCATCTCATAACTGAATGCCAGGGTCCAAACCGCAATGCTGCTGAAGCAGTTAATATGTGGATGGCTTTGCGCCAAAGAATTGATCCGCGATTTTTAGAATTGCTCAATCAGCAAATCGAAAGTGCGATCAGCCCGGCTGGCATTCTGGCTTATTTATTGCATCCAGCGTACCGGGGTATTCTATTCGACCCCGAGCAACTTGATACCGGCACATTGTACTTCCATGAGAATTACCCCAGGGCCGTGATTGAAGAATTTGATGATTACCAAGAGCGAATTGAAGAATTTGAACATCTTGCCGACATTACGGAAAATGCAATCGGTTACTGGACTTTGATGAAGCTTGAATTTCGAAATTTGGGACAGCCAGCCTTAGAATTGATGCTATTACCTGCTTCCACAGCTCAACTGGAAGGTATGTTCTTGATTTGGTCGTACATACACAGTGTCCACCGCAATCGGCTCACAGACGACAAATCTAGCAAACTGCTTGACATATATTATTGCATGAGGCATTCAATAAACATAGATTTCAATGAATGGGCACATAATCGCGATCCCGATAGTGACGACGAGAACAATGACGGTGATGACCTAATTGAGGGAAAAATCGAAGACTAATGTCTTAACGTTTCATGCTATGCCACGTCCTTTCCGCAACGACATTCTAATTTTTAGTGGAGTATTTTTACCATGCACATTTGGTTTTACGTAATTACGGTGTGAAATTGAAGCAAAGTTCGAGGGTTGTTTGTTACCAGATGATGTTTCTATGGTTACGAATACCCATTGCAGCGTAAAATTTGTACTTAATTGTACATGACAACGATTCCATGTGTCCAGTGACTCAACTGTACATACTGATCAATTATTGTATTCTATCATTGAAGTGTCGAATATCAATGATCATAAATGTAATTTCATTTGTGTTCAATCGTGAGAATGAAGAGATCTATCACGTTAGTCCGATCATCTAGTATTATTTCAGTGGCCATTTCAAGAGTCGACTGTAAATTCTGTTAATGATCAATTTTTGGGAATCTACAGTTTGCTCTGATGTCATTATTGAAATACTGATTACTATTATATTACATAAACTGGTGATATATGTTGCGTTATAGCAGCATACTCAATCTTGTTATAGTTTTCATGCATTCTAATACACCAAACAGTGTGGCGTTTCTCTTATGGAAAAATGAATTTTGATGATCAAGAATGATTTATTCTGATGGAATATGATGTATTTTGATAATGAATGATATAATCAGTTTGCATATTTTTGATATACCACCTTGTGAGAACCGGTACGATGCATTCATGAGCGTTGGATCTCAGTTATGGCAATGTTTTATTAATCAATAAATATCTTTCTACATATGAATAATATAATCTGCCTGCAGCGTCCGGCGGTACCAGATTTTTGCGATCTATATGTATATACGTATATACAGAGACATTATTCAAACCTTATTTAGACCTTACTTCACTAGATTTTTGCCCTCTCAATGTATTCACGCATACATACAAATATACAGACCCAATTTAAACCTTATTTAGACCTTACTTCACGCGATTTTTGCCCTCTCAATGTATTCACGCATACATACAAACCTTATGTGAACCTTATTTAGACCTTATTAGTCTAATTTCCAATCTGAAAACGTTTTCGTGCGATTTTCGACGTCCAATTTTTATTATGTTGATTCTACAGTCGTGACTATTTCATTGTTGATTCATTTTCTATCTCCAAGATTTTCTATCGATCATATATTATTATTTATAATACGGTGATCGTGTAAATGTGTTTTCGTCTAGTTCGTCGTATCTGTTCCAATGAATGATGATTTATGGGAATCGTCTATCTGTCTATCCGTACGTCATCCTCGATCGCCTCATTTTCTATGAATAAATGGCTCTCAATCCTTAGAGTCGCCACCATGCGTACCGAAGTGTTGCAAAGGCGCAGATTGAGAGCCAAGCCCCATAGTTTCGGCTCACGAGGATCTGTCGGTCGTCTGAATCTACAAGATCAATTCTCCCCATATATATTCACAACGAAGATCAATTGGTCGCAGATGTAAGGAACGTATAAGGGAGAATGTTTTTTATACGATCGTTGCATCTCTCAAATCAATTGACTTTTGAAATGAATATATATTCTTCGAATTGACCCTTGAAAAATGGATGATTGATGAGATATTGATGAGTGATCGAAAAGTAGCGATGGATGATTGATGATAATGACTAAATTGTTGAATGAGTATAAAAATGATGTTGAGTGAATGTGCGTGCTGAAGATGAAGAATGAATGGTAATGATGAAAATCGAGTGAATGAATGAAGGAAGTGATGTGAGCTGATGAAATGATGACGATGAATTGGAATGTATGATTAGTGAATATGTGTTGAAGATGATGACGAGCAAGAATGGTATGGAGTGAATGGATGTTGGTAAGTTGTGAGCTGATGAGGTGATGAAAATAATGAATGAATGATGATAATGGAAAATATAAGAAATAAGAGATAATGAATGCCTCACCCTCCTACTTAGAGAAGTCTTATGTGCATGCAGAAATTGTTCTCTAAGTAGGCGATCATTGGCATTGTATGATTATTATGAATTAAATAATGAGAATGAAAATGATGGTGAGTAAATGTGCGTGTAGAAGATGATGAATGAATGGCGATGATGAAAATGAAGTGAATGAATGAAGGAAGTGATGTGAGCTGATGAAATGATGACGATGAATGAGTTGAAATGTATGATAAGTGAATCTCATATTATTAACGGATAACTTCGATATTCGACATTCAAGGCGTTCCGATCAAGATTTCGCGCACTACTTACGAGTCGTCTTAATGTGTTTCGCTGTGGATTGATGATATTGGATTATTTGAATGTATCTATACGTGGATCAATATAGTTGAAAGTATGCAATCATGCTATCTACATAGCCGAACTATTATATCGGTTGATTATTTCGAATTCATCGAAAGAAAAGTAATGATGAGTTTCAAGCATCTGAACTCATGCACTGTAGCGTTCTGTCCAGTTCTGTCTGCTTCGTTGTCAATATTGAGCAGGTGATCTCGCGCCTGCGCATTATATCGGGTTTTATTTCACCTGCATGATGTATTAATCGAATTGCGCGCTATATAAATGAGTAATAGGAAAGTAGATTGCTGCTTGACCGACAACAGGAATATCGGATATCCCGTGTAATAATGAGGTTAATGGTAATCATTTGAAGATTCATTTTCTGATATTTCATCTTCCTTCAACGATCGAAAAGATCTCAGGAACGCTTATCTAAATTCTCTAATCGGTTCATAAAAACTTCAGAGTTGCATCCATACTGTTTTTTGATTGGGGTAGAATAACTAGATTTTTCGTGAATGATGAATGTTCCAACATAATACTTGAATTGCATGTATAACATTTTGTGATCGAGGTAGATCAACTAAACTTTCCTCCGTGAATGTTGAATATCCTTACATCATTTTTGAGAAAATTCTCAATTTGTGTATATGTATAATTCTTCAAGTTGAGATGGGTGAAACAACTTTTCAGTTGGTGGACGGCACTGAATTGTACAGAACCGATTGAGGAATTCTTTATTTGTGAATGATGTATTCTCTCGGATTGTAGAGGGTTCAATGACTTCCTCATTCCCGAATAATGATCGATTGAATTTCAAATAATCGATTGAGAATTTTTCATTTGTGGACTAGAAAAAATTTCTACAGAAGCATTAAAGAAATCCTCGCTTTGCAAAGGCTGATTGGCTGATCTTTGTGCTTATCTTTGGGAAATGTTTCCTCCTCCTCTTTCATAGCCGACTTAGAAGAGAAGAAGGAGGAGGAGAGGAATGTGTCTCCATCCGTGAATGAGTAAAAACCTTTAGAAATCTCAATCGAATTGGAAACCCACATATTTCACGTGAGAATTGGAATTTTCATGCACAAGCGTTGCATAAATTCAAATATTGATTTTGGATTTGAGCTCAATTCTCCAGTTCTCAGAATGATCTTCGTTCCTTGATGGTCACCCTCAATGGTATTTTATAAAAACTGCATATTTTTTTGACCCCAACCATACGGATAGTTGAGCCATTCGCGCGCAGCGCGCGCACTTCATAGATCGAATAGTTTTTTGAGATTATTCGAAAAATCCCGCAGACAGTCGTGAATTTCTGAATCAGCAATTCATGAATTTCGCTTTCGAGGCATGTTAGATAGATGAACATATGGATGAATGACATTCCCATTCCATATTTTTATACCATGTCATATTTGCTCCTTCCTGGTACCATATATACCTGCATGATTTTTTCTTTCAAACACAATAGCTATTGTTACCGTGACCATCCGCGCGCAACGCGCGCGTTTTAGAATTCTAGTTAATGAATGATATAATCTGCCTGCAGCGTCCTGCGGTACCAGATTTTAGCGATCTATATGTATGCACGAATCTATACAAACCTTATTTGAACCTCATTTGAACCTTATTTAGACCTTATTAGTCTAATTTTGAATTTGAAAACAGTTTCGTGCAGATTTCTACGTCGAATTTTTGTCATGTTATCTCTACAGTCACTACAAATTAATACTCAACTAACATTACATTACTACTACTACTACTTCTACTACTATACTAAGCCCCAATCCTTCTCGTGCCCGTTCATATGCGTGCATATATAACTATTTCATTCTTAATTCATTCTTCGTTTTCAAGATTTTTCATTCATTATCCATAATATGGTGCACGTGCAAGTGTGTTTTTCGTCTAGTTCGTCGTATCTGTTACAATAAATTATGAATTATGGAAATCGTCTGTCTATCTATCTGTGCGTTATCCTCGATCGCCTCATTTTCTATGAATGAATGATCCTCAATCCTTAGAGTCGCCACTATGCGTACCGGAGTGTTGCAAAGGCGCAGATTGACGGTCAGCCCCCAATAGTTTCGGCTCACGAGGATCTATCGGTCGTCTGAATCTACAAGTGCAATTCTCACATGATATATTTACAACAAAGATCAATTGGTCGCAGATGTAAGAATCGTATAAGGGAGAATGTTCTTCATACGTTCGTTGTATCTCTCGGATCAATTGACCTTTGAAATGAATGTATATGTTTTGAATTGCCCCTCAAGAAATGAATGATTAATGAAGTAATGATGAATGATTGAAGGAGTTGTAATGAATAATTGATGAATGGTGACATGTTAGATAGATGGTTGATGCATCATTGATGAGTGATTGATGAAGCAGTAATGAATGGATGATAAATGACGACACGTTTGATAGATGGATCGAGAAAAAAATGAAGTGATGAGGATGGATTGCCTGACTCTCCTACTTGGAGATGGACCTGGATGCAACTCCTGCACCCGAAGGTAACTTATGTGTGTTCAGGGATTCATTTCCAAGCAGGCGGCCATTGGCGTTAATGTTGAGCGAATGTGTGAGTTGAAAGTGATGAATGAGTGAAAATGCTGATGAGATAAGAATATGTGAATTGAAAATGTATAATGATTTAAGTGGTGAGTGAAGGAAGTGGAGATGATTACTTGTGAAATGTGCGTTGAGGATATTCAATGAGATGGAGTAGTGATGAGTGATTGATGAATGATGATATGTTTGATGAATTGAACAGAGATCAATTAGTCGCAGACGAAAAGATCGTATGAGAGGGGATGTTTTCTATACCTTCGTTGCATCTTTCGATTCAATTCACCTGTGATATGATTATATGTACATGCTCGAATTGACCTTTCAGAAGATGAATGATTGATGGATTCACCAATGGAATGGAATGAGATGATGAGTTGATGGAATGGAATGACAGAAAAATGATCAGGGGCAAATGATATAGGATAATGCCGGATGAGTGAATGGGATGAAATAACAGAAAAATGATTTCAATTATAGAATGTTGAGCGAATAATATGAAAAAATTGGTTCATGAGAGAATGGTATGGGAAGAAATAAGGAAACGAAATGAAAAACAAGTTGAAATGGAAAGAGTCAAATGATGAAAATGGTGATGAAGTAGCAAATTTGCCTCACCCTTCTACTTGGTGACATCCCCAGACGCAACATCTGCACCCGGAAGCTGCTTACCTGCGTACAAAGATTCATCGCCAAGTAGGCGATCATTGGCATATGAGTTGGTATTAGTATATGACGATTGACAATGATATAAGAAAATACTGGATGAATGAATGAAATAGAATGACAGAAAGATTATTTTGTTTGAAGAATGTGGAGTGAATAATTTGCAATGGTGCTGGATGGGTGAATCAAATGGAACGTAATGATAAAAAATTACTTTGATCATGGGAAGTCGAGCGAATGATATGAAACAATGGTGAATGCATGAATGATATGAGATGATGGTGGAAGGGTGGTGAACGACTTCAGATGGCACTGAATGAGTGAACGAAATGAAATTCAATGGGGAACTTGGATTGATCATGGGATGTAGAGTGATTGATATGAGATAATGGTGCATGTCTGAGAGATGTTATCAGGAATGAAAAAATGAAATGTTTTCAATGATAAGAATGGCGCTGGAGGAGGAAATTTGCCTCGGCTCCTATTTCGTGATCAATCCGGATGCAACATCTGCACTCAGAGGCGGCTTACCCGCGTACAAGGATTCATCACCAAGTAGGCGATCGTTGGCATATGCGCAGGTGTATTTCGAAGATGAATGAATGATTTGTTCCTGTGACATATGGAGCTAATGATGAAAGATGATGCTGGATGAATGAATGTAATGAAATGATAGAGAAATGATTTTGTTTGCGAGATGTGGAGTGGATGATTTTAAATGGTGCTGGATGAGTGAATGGAATGAAATTCAATGGATGAGAACGATTTTAATCATGGGATGTGGAGTGAAGGATATGAGATAATGGTGGATGTAGACTGAAGGATTCGAAATGGTGCTGGATGAATGAATGGAGTGAGATTCATTTAATGAGAAACTTAGATTGACTATTGGATGTGGAAGGAATGATCTGAGATAATGGTGGATAAGTGGATGGTAAGAAAAGAGATGAGAATATAATGAACAATGAATTGAAATGAAATAGGTCAAAAAATGAAAATGGCAATGAAGAAAAAAATTGTCCTCATCCTCCTATATGATGATGAATCCGGATGCAACATTTGCACCGAGGCGGCTTACGTGCGCACAAAATTCATCACCAAGTAGGTGATCATTGACGTGTGAAGAGTGAATTCCGAAAAAGTATGATTTGCGAAGTCACCTGCTATTTTGATACGTGATGAGTTTCGAATCAGGAGTAATCAAGATCCGAACCCCGTCAATGGACGGCTAATAATCAGTGATGAATAGTGAAACAGTATCAATTAAAGAAGCTATATTAGTCGTGATTGAAGCTGAATATCTGAATAGAATAAGGTACGTACAAGGACAACGACACAATTATCAAAGAACTCTATTAGAGCTCCATTGGGCTTCCGAAGGATGGAAACGGAGCTTTTTCGGAGCCCAGTCAGAATAGCGAAATTTGACATCCATTAGAACTTCAAAAACAATCATGAAGGAACTCTGAAAGAACTTCTAGTGAGTCCCAAATGAATGGTATTTCTGCCCCCGGAGGAGCGTCTTAAGCGTCACTCAATAGAAACTTTCAGAGCTCAGGGAAGATTCCGTTGATTTCTTTTTCACAAAAAAGCCGACCCACGGAAATGTTTAGAAATGAATAAATATTTTCGGAGAGTACGAGAAATCAACAAAATATCTGGAGAAAAAAGCTGTACATCGAGGGGTCTCGAACCCAAGACCTTTGGATCACTGTCCTTGATTCTACGTCACTCGGCAATTATGATTCTTGAATATCATTTCTGAGAAATTGTCAATAGGTGACCAACACTCTAATTCATCATTCTGGAGAGTAATACTGGGAGGGATACATTAACTGAGTTTCACTGCCTCAAGTACTCCCGATATCATCCGGTTCCATGGAAAATTCTTTCTAGCGGTACTAGAATTGACGTTCAGAAAATGGCGAATGTTGGTACAGTTGTAGATTAGGGTCTCGAAGTACTTCAGTTGAAATTTCAGAAGCCTTCAGTATCGGGGAGAAAAGTTCTGAGCGTTTGTGTAAAAGCCGTTTAACACGGAGTCTTATGGAAGATCACGAGTATAGTGATATCTGACCTTCAGATTTTCATAAGAATGCCTACACAGAAGGGAGGATGCACAAAAATCACTCAGCAACAATCAGATTGATGATTCAGTGCCTATGAAGAGAAGTGTAAAGACAAATGTAGCCGCTTTTGACCGTTACGGGGTTATGTTGCTTTCTGCTGCGCGCATTCACTGTACCTATATCGCGGGTGGACGGGAGTTTGACTCATCCAGTACCGCTACTATTACCTTATGAGAACGATACCTTGGGAATAGAAGATTCTAATGGTTTTTTTATAGAAAAGCCTACGAGCAGTTTCGTTTCAGCAACAAAATTTACAACAGTTCATACGGTTCTGAGGAACATTACCGATGAGTTCATTACGTCGGGTCTTTCAAAATTGAAAGAAGGAAAGGAGGATAGGTATTTGATTGTCGAGAACGTTCTTGCCAATCCTCAATTTGCAGAACGAATGTTCTTCTCAGTCACTATGGGCGCTGTTAGACTATCAGGGACTCTATTTTTCAAACCGCGATGATTTTCGTGATTCGATCATACATAACTGATTCACAAATATTACGCATATACAGAATTTGTTGAAATGAAGATACAAACTGATTGGATTCAAAGATAAGATGGGAGAATGAAGTCCTACAATCAACTTATTTCATAATTGGAATCATTCCCAGGTATTGGTAATTATTGGAGAGAACATTGACATCTCCACATCACCAATGAGTTTCTACACTGTGGCCGAGCGAGCACGCGAGCGAGGCAGTTCTGCTAGTAATCTTGAATAGATAAATTGTAAGAATCAGTATCAATTTTAGATACAGCGCAGATTACTCTAGATAAAAGCTTAGAGTTCCGCATTTTTCTTTTATCTCTATCTGCAAAAATTCTCACACATTCTTTCGGCTGCTATAAACCGGAGTAATTGCACATTTTGAAATAAATATATTCAAATGATAACTCAAAAATACATAGATAAGAATAGCTAGAACCATTACATCCCAGTCTCTCTTCATTAATCGTAAGCTATTGAATTTTTCATATCTTTTCGCCATAATCGCGGATTTGTAGGTGCAAGATATGTAAAATCTATCAAAAATGATTCACGATAGGGTAACCAACTCATAAAATCACTCGTGGCCAATAATCATGACGGTGGTTCCAGCCACACCACGTTAGAAGACCAGTAGCTATTTTGTATGGCTATCATCTAACTGTTCTTACAGAGTTCTCACTCGGAGCCTGCGCGCACAGACAGTCGAAATTTGACTTGATTCACCTAAGAAGAAATCCGTATTATAAACATAACCAATATGATTCAAAACGATAATTTCGTAGGGAACATTGCATAGTCCTTGTATAGCAAGACAAGAGCTACTCATTGTGCCCTTTTTGGTTAACATAACTGGACGTAAAGGATCCATAAATTGTCATCGCACACAGCACATTATTGTACATTAATAATTGGTACTAGCGGTAACGAACATCATTCGACCTACTTTTATGAAACTACATCACGCATCAACACAAAGTGAGTGAGGAATAAATGATCTGATTCGAGGCTATAACCAACTGCCAGGTACATATGCACATTGATTCGTAAGAATTCTGTAGTACAATTCATCAATCAAAATAGATATTTAACCATTTTGTGGGTATGTGGACATGTCGATTGCATGTACACTCATAAACTCGAATAGGTTGAACAAATACCACAACGTCGTGGCTATCATAGCTCATTGGGCTTCATCTCGCAAGACCTAAACTAGATGAGGCAGCGAAGAACCTCAGGCCCACGCTTTTCTGTCCCCATGAAATGATGCATTTCAAGGCAAACTATAGAATCGGAAGTATTTCGAGTCGTTCACATCTTCCTGCTTTCAGAGATGAGATCTGGACAGAAACTAAATATCAAACTAACGGGAACTCGAGGGAGTTGGGAGAATATAGCGTTTGGTGTGATTCCTGCGAATAACGTTTCTTGAAAAAATCCAAGCGATTGCTGTGTCGTTGCGACTTGGGGTGGTAAAATTGCAATCCTTTCGGTTTAGTGCAGCCTTCACGCTCTGGATTGTGGGAACTTCTCAGCGTTTTTCGGCTTTCAATCAAAGTGAAAGATGGAAAAAATATTGAATGCAACATTGATTTTGGTTTGTAATTTTGATTGGAGAATGGTGGACTGATCAAGGAATTGTTGACGCCTCATTTCTCCTTTTGCTCCATATATTCGACGTTTAAAGCGTTCCGTGGGAACTTTCGCTGCCTGATCTTGTGTAGAAACGGCTGCCCGCGGATCTCACGAGCCGTCCTCGTGCGAGCTCTTTACGTCTGAAGATTCAGATTGAAAGACCTTATCATGTTCTAAAGTAACCGATAGAGCTAATACCGTGGCATCATCTTCGCCTTTGATAAAATTTCTCATTATATCTTTTTTTTAATTGGTTTCGGTATTGCCGGGATGTTAATAATACACTCAGCATACACGCTGAAATCATGATAATCCCTCTCAAATGCAACATTTGCCCAGAACGTGAAAGAGTCAAAGAGATCTTCGCAGGTATTGAAAAGCGCAGTGTGAACACCAGACTCGTTTAGGGAGGAGACGGCGGGTTTCAGATCTTCGACGGTTGAGAATCTTCCCATTGAGGAACTCCCGGATTCCCCATTCTACACTGTATCTATCGACTGTCTTTTGACGGTATTGGGGGTGCAACGGCATCGAAACCAAATAAACCGGCTTGAGAAATTTTTGGATGGTTGTACATATACTCGGAATTTCGTTGAAAGCTGGATTTTCCAATAAATCAGTCAGTGAGTTTATAGCGTGGTTCATCATCTTCCCAGAATCAGCTATCGCTAATTCAGAATTGTCCAAAGCATCTCTGAACAATTCTGATAGATTCGGATTCACACGAGGTAAATTTTGCTGGTCTTTCGCGAGCTACTCCAGAACACGAGAAAAACTTATCAAGATAGGAATAATACCCGACTATAACGTTCTAAGAAGGGGAATCATAATTTGTTTCTATGGAAGATATCTCTTCTTCAAAAATTTGGTAGACTTTGGTAACAGGCTCTATGCAAAGTTGAATGGATGAGTTGACACACCCATCACCTTCATCGACTGGAATTTGATCCTATTCGATGTCTATGTACACACCCGTCTTCCTATCTATAAACATACTCACAAGAATATCGTCATTTCCATAATTTTCCGTTTGTATGAACAAAATGGCGGTCATTTTTCTGCCAGCCTTCTGTTGGTTGCTTAATTCCTTAGCTCTGGGTACCACTCGAAGCAAGAATTTCTTTGGAGTAGGGACACTGTATGTGGGATTCAATGCATTAACAAAGTTTTGCACGTGTATGAAGTTGGTATCTGCCATGTCAACCCCCAAGTGAATTAGCATTTTCGCGTACAAAGTATCCGATTTCAAGGGATGTATTTTGGGTTGCGAAAGACGGGCTCGAATTCGCTTTTCTACTGGTGAATGCGTAGGAGAATTGACGCCTTGCGATTGCAGAGGCTGCAGTGTTCTCTTTGGTGTTTTTGCTATTGTTACAGACGGATTCTCTTTGTTTGACACTTTTTTGAAAATTTGCACTGTATCGCACTCGTCAAAACGAATACTCTGTGAAGACTGCGATTCCATCTCAGTGGGTTCCCCAACAAGAGTGAAGACGGAATGATTATTTTCCTTGCCTGAAACCACCTTTGGCTAGAGGACGGAATGATCATCAGTTTTCTTTGTTGAGACCACCTTGGGTGACATTTTCTGTCTATTCGGGTTCAGATTGCTAACGTTGCTGTAAGTGGATAGAGTTTGATTATAATGCGTGTTTCTGTCATCCAAAATAGCGAATGAACATGTATACTAGCGCCTAGCGCCAAAAGATAATTCAGAAGTTTTTACAACAGCTGATCGGCAAAAATAACATATCACGAGTGAAATTTGATATTAACATGTTCACTGCGATGCCGTTCTTTCATGACTTCGATTCAGTCATGAATCTGACTCTCGTATTCTAGCAGATAGGTTTGTATAGAAATGAATTGTTTTCAATCCCAATGTTTACGTCCTCATTGGTTGTCGTTGGCAGTATTTTTCAAGTCAGTACAAGTCGGCTGAGATTGGGAAATATAAAAACCGCGGTTCTCACCGGTCGGGCCAGTCGCAGTGAACGTGTTAACCCATTCAGATTTCCAAAGGGACGAGGAAATTGGATTGAATCATAAATACAGTCCTCCAAGTTTTTGGTGAAGGAGAAAGTGTTACAGACTGTCGTCTCTAATCAAAGAAATATAATCATAGTGAGATTACGTGTGATCAGACATGAACTCGAAATCATTTTTTTTGAAGATGACTTTGCAGATGTGACACTTTGGCTTCAGCTTCAGTGTGACGTCGTCACGAATTTTATCAAAATAATCCCAGCCTGAGTGACATTCAAAATTTGATCGGCCTAGAGCTGGTCTCGTACGTTGCTTTCGCACCACCTTTTTTGGCCCTGCAACAGGATGATATGATATGTAGAGTGAGTCCCGCTTAATGTGATCGCGTCAGGCCGAGAACTCCTGATAACAATAAGCGAGTGATAACATTAACCGAAAATCGTATGTTTGAGTCAATTTTGTCATAATTTATTCATTCATGCGACTTTGTAAGTTCGTAAAACCATCCAGGAGTAGCAACAAATTCCGTACCCATTTGATGTACCAAATTTTCTGCTTTTTGCATCAGGACGGGTCCGTTCAGTGGAGTATCCACTTTCCGAACTTCCGTGAACCATCTTCAAGAGCTTCTTGAACTTTTTCATCTTTTCCTTGTCTCTTACGCTTTCGATTTTTATTCACATTATTCAAATAATCACTTTCTGTCTGTTTCCTATTTTTCAACAATTTGCACAGTAGAGGCTGAGATATTCCGAACTTGGCTGCAGCTTCCCGTTGTTTCGTACCATCCGGTAAAAGATCATAGTCCGATAACAATTAAGATTTGTCAGCCAAACTCAAGTCGTGCCGTTTGCTCATTTTGAGTGAACAAGTGATGTATGAGTCTCACACGCAACTGGCGATCGATTTTGATTTCATGAATGACGCCGTCAAATATATATTTCGCATAGTGGTAGTGCTCTTTGATTGACATAAACACGCAGCTGTATATGTTCCGATATTTCGATTGCATGATAACATTATCCGGGATCCTGATCACATTAGCCGAGTGAATTTACATGGATTGATATACAAGCGAACCGGGATCAGCAACTTTGATAACATTAAGCGGTTGATCACATTAAGCGCGATCACATTAAGCGGGGCTTACTGTAGTAGAACAAGCTGAGATATTGAACAGTTTAAATTCGAGAGAAACTATACTATTCCAAGTATTATGTGCAAGTGCAGTAGAGCGTGGTACGATGGAACTCGGTAAGACATTGAAAAGCTTTGATCTGATGAGCGTCAATTAATAGTTGCCTTCCGAACAGTACTTTGATTTCTTCCCACTTGCAAATCTTATCTCAGATAATCATAACAGAAGAATTCGCAAAAATTGTCCATAATTATGAAGGTGTCTTGCTGGAATGTCAAGTCTCTTTCCGAGCTCGATCAACTATATGGGTAAAGTTTGAAAAGTATGGAAAACCTTGTTAGTAACTTTGTGAAAGAGAAATTTGTGGGATTGTATAAATAATTGACCTGGGATGTTTTCTCGGAATGATCGTAGTCTTATCGAAACAGATCACTATACAAAAATTCCAGAGAGAATTTGGAAAAATGATGTGAGGAAAGTGTTATGGAGCAGTCACATTAAGGAAAGAATATGAGGAGTTCCGCGGAAACTTTGATATTTCGGGATCGAAAATGTGCGAACCTCAAAACTCACTGACGAGCTTTCTAAGATGGATTTTCGACTTTTTAAAACATATGAAGCTTAAATTAAAAACTCGCCCACCAATGAAAGGATTTCCAGTGATGGGTTCCATAAGTATAATAAAGATAATGTGGTGAGGGCACGGAACGTGACATTTACCAAATGATCTCACTGTCAAGCGTTGAAGCTACTGTCTTGAGGTTTTGAGGTTCTCATTTGGCCATCAGATACCTTGGAGAAAGGTTAGTTGGACTCCCATAGTCTTGCATTTACAGGTCGCTCTAGTGGGGCACAGAAAAGACCAAAAAATTTAGCCAACGTAGATGTTGGCGAAAAAGTACTCTGCGAAGTGTGAAAATCAATTTTTCTCGCTACTGGAGGGTATGAGAAAGTTGCGCTTGACGATTTACTTTGGGGGAAAATTTATGTGAAGAGGTCTCGGATGAGGCAAATTTACTCTTATGGAAGAAAAGTACATACAACGTGATTGTGAAGTACTCGACCATCCGGGAAATTCCGAAAGTCTGGCGCGTTGTGAGTTTTACAAAATTTTCTCCAAGTTATTCGAGTTGATTTGGAAATTTGCGTGGATGTTGAAAATTATCAGATTGTTGTGATCAGATGGATCAGAAAAGGGATCAGAGGGATCAGTCGCGCGAGGATCACATGGGATCAGCAGAGGGATCAGTTTGTTTTGCTGCCACACACGTGGTCTGGTTTCGAGGTTATGTGTCGGTGCGCCAGTCTCAGTATTTGCAGCCCGAGGAGATGGTTGTCGAATCTAGTGGCGGTGTAGATGGTGAATTGTGCGTCTGCCGTGCTCTTTGTCGCGTTCCTAGGCCTCGGGGTACCATAGGCCCGTGTTGTTTGTATTTGTCGCGTAGCCGCGCGGTAGATTTCCTTGGTGTAGGAGTGTCGAGCGCGTTTGGGTCGATTTTTAATTGTGGCCGTCGCTCTCAATCATCGTGCACTAAGTCGCCTCGCCCGCTGCACCAGGAACCATTACTGTTGCACAGCACTGAGACGAGAAAGCGGGTGATCAGTGCCGACGGCGCAAGCAGCAACTCCTCGCGCTGGCACGTTATACCGAGCGGGGCTCGGCAGGTTTTGCTTCGCTAGCAAGCGAGAATTGCTTGATGTTGGTCAACTGAGATCTGCCGAGCCGACCCGGACTTTTGCCTGGTTTGCTGAGTCCGGCATTCTCCGTCTGCTGCGCATACTGTGAGACGACGTCCACAGCACAGCCCGCTGTTTTGTTTACTCATACAGCTTGTCCTATTGTGTGTTGTTGAATGATGGAAATCTGACTCGGCGGCATGCAATGAATGAAGTTTTTAATAAGTGTGATTTGTGGAAATAGTGCGAGCTGAATGATATGGCCCTTGTATTTTGGTCCTATACCGGTCTTCGGCCAGTGTCGATGCGGAATCAGGATCACACCTGTCCGAATACCGGTACAGGACCAGATCGACACTCGCTGAGGACCGGTATGGTACTTGATAGGCACTCACCGAGCACCGGCACGGGACCAGATCGACACTCGCCGAGGACAGGTACGGGACTAGGTCGACACTCGCCGACGACCCTCACGGGACCAGTTCAACACTCGCTGAGGATCCGGAAGAGAACCACATCGACACTCGCCGAGCATCGTCACGGGACCAGTTCGACACTCGCCGAGGACCAGTAGAAAAGCATATCGACTGTCACCGAGGATGGGTACGGGACCAGATCGCCGATCACTGGGGACCAATATGGTACCCTATCGCCACCCGCAGAAGGCTGGTACGGGACGAAATCGAAGCTCGCCAAGGACCGATACAGGACCAGATCGCCACTCGCCGGGGACTGATATGGTACCCCATCGCCACTCGCCGGGGACCGGTAGCGGGCCGGGCCATATCGGCACTCGTCGCGGACCGGTAGAGAACCACATCAACACTCGCAGAGGACTAGAACGGGACCAAATCGACACTCGCTGAAGACCGGTACGGGACCAAAGTGACACTAAGGTGTTTTTCCATTACAGGTTCAAATGCTCAGCTGAATTTTACTCTCTATCACAAAATACTGCCAGCAGGCAGATGAAACGATCAAAAATGAACCCTAACCTAACTGCAGCAGGTGTATGAAGAAGATTTCTATGACAAAATGATACAAGGGCCATACCATTCAGCTCGCACTATATTCACAAATCACACCCATTGAAAACTTCCTTCATTGCATGCCGCCGAGTCAGGTTCCATCATTCAACAACACACAACAGGACAAGCTGTATGAGTAAACAAAACAGCGGGCTGTGCTGTGGACGTCGTCTCACAGTATCCGCAGCAGACGGAGAATGCCGGACTCAGCAAACCAGGCAAAAGTCCGGGTCGGCTCGGCAGATCTCAGTTGGCCAACATC
The DNA here is from genome assembly GCA_029851415.1 of Eretmocerus hayati. Lineage (NCBI taxonomy): Eukaryota > Metazoa > Arthropoda > Insecta > Hymenoptera > Aphelinidae > Eretmocerus > Eretmocerus hayati. The sequence continues at coordinate 111,453,049 of CM056743.1, forward strand.
AAGCAATTCTCGCTTGCTAGCGAAGCAAAACCTGTCGAGCCCCGCTCGGTATAACCTGCCAGCGCGAGGAGTTGCTGCTTGCGCCGTCGGCACTGATCACCCGCTTTCTCATCTCAGTGCTGTGCAACAGCAATGGTTCCTGGTGCAGCGGGCGAGGCGACTTAGTGCACGATGATTGAGAGCGACGGCCACAATTAAAAATCGACCCAAACGCGCTCGGCACTCCTACACCAAGGAAATCTACCGCGCGGCTACGCGACAAATACAAACAACACGGGCCTATGGTACCCCGAGGCCTAGGAACGCGACAAAGAGCACGGCAGACGCACAATTCACCATCTACACCGCCACTAAATTCGACAGCCATCTCCTCGGGCTGCGAATACTGAGACTGGCGCACCGACACATAACCTCGAAACCAGACTACGTGTGTGGCAGCAAAACAAACTGATCCCTCTGCTGATCCCATGTGATCCTTGCGCGACTGATCCCTCTGATCCCTTTTCTGATCCATCTGATCACAACAATCTGATAATTTTCAACATCCACGCAAATTTCCAAATCGACTCGAATAACTTGGAGAAAATTTTGTAAAATTCACAACGCGCCAGACTTTCGAAATTTCCCGGCTGGTCGAGTTGTTTACAATCACGTTGTATGTTGGCAACATCTTGGTCGACATTTTTCGGGGAAATGTACGTGTTCGCCATGCACACAAAAAATTATCTTGCGGCTGTTACCACGGTGAGGTTTGGTGTTAATACCATGATATTTGACATATTTTTCCGCGCGAGTCCCGAACGAGCTCCACCGCGATGCTTCACACTCACAAAGATCGAAAAAATGAAAAACCACAGCGCACTGAACTGACATTTTGACCTCCTTCGACGTCAATTTTTTGTGGCGACCCTGGATCGCTAAACTAATGATGGCAAAAAGAATGAAAAAGAAGCGCCGTAAATGACTCTATTCCTCTATCAAGTGTTTTAGGGTGTGTCCACAAATGAAGCGTACGCACTGCTCACCGTTCACAGTGCATGCCCACGGCTCACCTGCGCCATGCGCTGCTCATCGGATTTTAGCCGGCGAGTGACATGGATTTCTCGGAAGATCATCATCGAGATCATCATCCATTCTCGATCGCTAACCTCAAGCTCTGTACTGGATCCAGCCGATAACAAGGAAAATCCATATCACTCGCTGGCTGAAATCCGATGAGCAGCGCATTGAGCACGTGAGCCGTGGGTATGCGCTGTGACCCGTGAGCAGTGCGTACGCTTTATTTGTGGACACACCCTCAAGGATTCGTACAGGTAGGCTCACATCATTTTTGAGTTACCACGGAACTTCTCATAACATGATGAATTGCAAATCTCTCAGTTCACCTGCATACCGACCGAAAATAAAGGCTGTCATTCTGGCATATCTACGGTGGTTGGAGAATCATTATTTTCGAACGGTGTCTGTCAAATCTGGGAATCATGAGACTCAGGAAATGCTCGAGGAAACGTTTCTGGCCTTAGAAATCAGGAAAATTTTCAGGACGTCCTAGCCTCAACCCCATACACGAGCAGACATTTATGAAAGTCAGTCTACCTATGAGTTCGGGTAATGGGTTCTGATCCTGAGTTCTGGGTTCGGTCCCGAGTTACGGGTTGGGTTCGGGTCATGGGTGGTGTCCGGAGCCTGAGTGATATGGTTCGAAACCTGGGTTCGGTCTCGGTTGAAACCCGAGTTCGGACCCCAGTTCTAGGTTCGGACCCTCGGCCATGAGTTCGTAACCGGGTTTATGGAGGTTCGAATCCTGGGTCATTGTTCCGAGGCCTGAGTTATGGTTCCGATTCCGGTTTCGAGTTCAAATCCGGGGTTGTGAGTTCGGTTCCTGAGGAATGAGTTACCGGTTATGGAGGTTCGAAACCTGGGTTATGGGTGGTTCGGGTCCCGGGCCAGACCTGGTCTTCGGGTTCGAAGACCGAGATATGGGTTCGAAATCTCGGTTCTGGTGTTTGGACTCTGGGGTTGTGGGGGTTCGAAACATTTAACGGGTTCGGATCCTAGGTTATGGTTCCTTGACCTTGGTTACGGCTCGGACCTCGGTTGTTGTTTTCGGGTTCGGATCCTGAGTTATGGGTTCGAGTTCTAGGTTGCTCGAAACCGTGATTACAGACTCGCATCCTCCGTTCTCCGTGGTCGCTTTCCTTCGCGGGGACTGGATGAAGCGCCCCTGCAAAAACAAGCCCCTCTTCCGCCCCTACCGAAAAGTCCCACGTGATAAATTACGTGTCTTATCACGTGGGAAATCACTTGGGAAATTATGCCTTTCTGACTGTGTATTGCCACTAGTAGTTTTCCATTCGCAGATTCGAAAGCGAAAGCAGAATGTACCCATGAAAGACCCCAATTACAAATACTTTCCGCTATGTGCAACAGCTGATGGACATTGTAAGTGAGAGCTTCAAAAGGATAGAATTTCGACACATCTTGAACGAATGAGTGCAACATTCCACTGATAGCATTCAAGTTTTCGAAGTTGATGTCCATTTTCAAGCTCTTGTGCAACGAATTCACTAGCAAAGGCCAGTGTTTCAGCTGAGACTTATCCTTCATAAACTTTGACAACAGGGGAAGACTAGAGTAGCGTGCCCAGTTCTCCCATTCCGTGCACTTGAATTTGCTTCTGAATCCCAATGACCTTGACAAGCGGCCTATCTGATTAGGCACTCTTATTTTCGTCAATAATCTATTAATTCCCTTCAATTCCTGCGTCAGAGAGTTTAGAAATGATATACAGTAGAACTCGGTTATAACGAGAAAATTTTGAAAATTTGTTTGGTTTGTGTGCTAAGTGAACGGAATCAGCCTCGGTTATAGCGAGCTCGGTTATAATGAGACCTCGGTTATAACGAGCAGAAATTTGTCCGAAATTTGGATTTGGACCTCTGCTATAGTGAGCAGATACGATTTCAACGCTACGTTATGGTGAAATTGAGAGCTTGGCACTAACAAGGGGAGACCACGGGGTCCGGGTCGCCAATCTCCCCCAAGATTTTTTTACAGTTTTGTATTACCTAACATATGAAGAATCCAGAGTAACTCCGTCAAATAGGCCTCCTGTTCAAAGTTACAGCCCATGACATTAACATTGCCCATATAGGCCCATGTTGAGGAGTGATACATATAGATACACTGGCAATGCTAACGTTTTTGCTTGTGGCTTCGAACAGAAGGCCCATTTGACGGAGTTACTTTGGATTCTTCATATTCTAGGTGGTAGCAAACTGTAAAAAAATTTCGGGGATGATTGTCGACCCGGACCCCGTGGTCCCCCCTTGTAAGTGTAAGTAGGTAGAATCATACTGCGACCTGTACAATCGATACAAGGAACATGGAAACTGATGAAAGGAAAGCTTTTGCGGTGAAAGAACGAAATAATGCTGAATTTTGTGTGATCTACGGTTTGAGCCGGTCAACATTCCTGGAGATTCGAACAATTTTCATCTCTTTTAATGAGAATATTGATAATGAGTTCCTTCACCACTACTCAGTTGGAAAATACTGTTAGAAATATAATCTTCGAGCCAAGAAACAAACATTAATTCTCGAATTCATGGAGGATACAATCTTGTGGGCCGTGGTAATGATATAAGTGAGATGGAGTGCCCAATACTGCAATTTCTAACTCGACATTGCATTTTTCATTCATCCTTTTGACTACGAATCTATATCTATGTACACATCCAAGTATCTTTTTCTCTCATAACTTATTTGTGTATAACATTAATCGTCCATTTTTCGGAGTAAAACTGGACTATCTGACATTCTTTTATGTAAGACGATCAATTCTTCACTTATTCACATCATATCCATGTAGATCTGACCATTTCGAGTGACCTCGGTTATAACGAGCAAATTTTGCCGGACCCCTGAAGCTCGTTATAACCGAGTTCTACTGTATTCAGTCATCTGTGCGACTTCTCCAGTCAAATATCCATGCATATATTCTGGACTGAATCCATTGATGGAACCAAACTCTTGCAAGTTCAGCAATGGTGATGGAAATGCCACGCGTATGAAGGACTCGCCGGTGTTCAGAGCCTGCTGTGTAAATAGAATTCTATTCTCTCTTATCTGGCTCTATAAAGGATATTCATATGGGTACACCCTGCTGTTATCATTGGGAGTAACCCTTGGAACGATACCCTCTTGTAAACACCAGTCACAATCAAATCGAGCGTTGAACTGCCTAGTCCCATTCATGGGGGATCGAGCGATTGTATCGACGCTGCAGTATAGAGTGGAAAGTTTTATGTTCCGCTCTCGGCCTTTTATCGTACATTGTATACTCTTGGTTGACAGCTCATTCATTTGACAAACGAAATTGTCCAAAGATACATCCATAGCTGGTTTCCCATAACCAACCCACAAGCCTGCTAATATCAAGCCATTGAACCGTTTTTGAGGTGGGATTTCATTCAGCATGAGGTGAATTTGACAAACAGAACACCCCGAACTTTCATACAAAGGTACACCGTCTGTATTGAGAATGAATGTTATATATGAATGTTCATCAGATAGTTGCAAATGTGATCTGAATTTCCTATAACTCTCCCCACCATAGGAGTCTCTCAAGTGGTTTTTTTCATGACCACGATCATTCATCACATCATCATAATAATCTCCATTCATCTGAAGATAGTCACGGACAGATTCGGTCGGTTCCAAGATAACAAAAAACATTTATTAGACTGATCCATCATATCTACTGCGTTGAGTAACTACCTCTCTTGTCCCAAATGTTCCACAAAACTTCGTGCAGAAAGGACAAATTGAATGTAACTCATAACCCACTCTTGTGTCGTAGAATTCATCGAAAAAATATCGATTCTCGGGAAGTACATTTGTATCGCAAATGAGGTTGATGATCATCAAAAAACCTATAATATCTGTGAAAGATAGCTACGGTGGTCCTGAACCAAGTCTATCCTCCGCTGACGACAGCAAGTGGGATTCTTGATAGATATGGTTCGGGACATCTGTGGGATCACAACCTACTAAGAATCAAAATCGCCACTTGGGCCGTTTTTTAAAAAAGGCGAAATAACGTGTTTTTTCGATGATTTCCCCTTTTTTCACCCTCAAAAACTCGAAAGGAACGCATTTTATCGAAAAATATGTAGAGCAACTTTTTGAAGAACTTGGAATGATGAACAAAAATGTCTCTACACATTTTTCCATATAAGACCTTCTGTTCCCGTACTAAACGTATTCCGTCTGAGACTCGTATTTTATCTGTCATTTTTCACGGTTTCGACCCCGTAACTCAAAACGAACACATTTCATAAAAAAATATGTGCATTGAATATTTTTAGATCTTCAAAGGATAAACAAGAAATATATGTACATATTCTTTCATGTAAGGCCTCCTGTTTCTAATACGAGTCTCAGGCGGGAATACGTTTATTACGGGAACGGACGACCTTGTATCGAAAAATGTGTTGAGACCTTTTTGATTCATTTTTCAAAGATCTACAAGAAATTACTGTACATTTTTTTCGATAAAATGCGTTCCCTTTGAGTTATGGGGTCGAAACCGTGAAAAATGACAGACAAAATACGAGTCTCAGACGAAAAACGTTTATTACAGGAACAGGAGATCTTATATGGAAAAATGTGTGGAAACCTTTTCTGTTCATCGTTTGAGGTTCTACAAAAAGTTGCTCCACATATTTTTCGATAAAATGCGTCCCTTTCGAGTTTTTGAGAGTGAAAAAGGAAAAAACATCGAAAAAACACGTTTTTTCGACTTTTTTCAAAAATGGCCCAAGTGGCGATTTTGATTCTTACTAGGTTGTGATCCCACAGATGTGCCGAACCATATCCAACAAGATTCCTACTTGCTGTCGTCAGCGGAGGGTAGACTTGGTTCAGGACCACCGGGTAGCATATGCTTGATAGGAAATTTTGAAACCATCAATGATAGCAGCCTCGGGTCTTTTTCAGTGAATATTTTCACAGACGTGGGTAGACCTTGCACAGGATCGGGAGTCTTCCCAGTACCCTTCAAGTTTTCGAAGAAATTCTCTGTTTCTTTTCGTATCGCCTCATCTCCATCACAAAAATATCCATCTTGACTCACGTCATTTGGATCATGATCTATACAAGTGTTGAAATCTCCAGCCTGAAACAATTGAATCAGAGTAAGATGGGATTTGATCACTCTGGAGGTCTCTTTGATGGAAACGGATGAGCTCGACTTTCCGCGTATCCAAAGACGTTCGCTTTCTTGGGCGAAAAAAGTTTCGGAAATTCCTTATGGAACCAACTCAATGTCTCTGATAGAACCGGTGGAATACCTTCCCTCCGCGAATCCCACAAAATTTCGATTAAAAAATTCTTCTCTCCAGAATTTTGAGACAGAATTTTTTGAATATTGGATGACAACTTTTGTGAGATTCCACTGATAGGAGCGTGATCCATAGAATACGGTTGCAATGGAATGCATGATTAAGGAAACGTGCACTGGCTCTCAGAGTTCTCGTTAAGATCTCAGACAACTCATATAAAAGGGACTAGGCGGTTAAGCATGGTGAAGTGGACTTTGAAAGGTACGGCCCCGGAAACAATTTCACCCAGTTTCTAATACCAAAATTAGTAGGGAAGAAAGTTCGTTAGGCCCCGAGGTAGCCTCTATTTCACGTTTTTACCTCTATTGAAAGAGTATCCTATGAATGATGACTGATACTACGTTTGGACAGATTCTGAAAACTCCGGAACCTTCAGGTCTCTACCACGACTTCGTTCCTGGAAAATTTTCTACCACAAGTTTGGAAGAGAAAGGAAGACTACTCCTCGAAGCGTGTGTATATCTCTCGAGAATTCTTTGTGATGAACGCAATGAGAAGATCAAAGAGCTGGAACAAGAGATGGAAAGACAAAACATTGATGAAGATTGAGGAAATTCAGAATAAAAATCAAATATCCGTGGAATCTCGCGGGGCTCAAACTATTTTTTCTTCGTTTGACGATTTGTTCGATTATTATCTGCAGAGTTCTAACTACAACTACATAGATGGACAGCCATCTATACATCATTTATGTTCTATATATTTATCTTTGTTACATATTTGACTGCTAAGAATGCTGGTCATTCTTTAGTTTGTTATTTACCTCTAATGTGAAGAAGATATGGTTTGACTACTACACGTTGTGATAATGATTTGATTATTATTAATTAGGGGACCTCATTCGTATGTTAGTTCTTGAATTATTTTTGTACGATGATGATCTCATACCTATGACTATCATCACAACGAGTGAAATTCAAATGAATTTGATCGTGAACTGCTATTTCTTTAGTTCATTCAAGTTGAGGTATTTAAATGGATTTCTCTCACCAATGTCATAAGATTCAGTATTAGAAGTGTTCTCGATCTTTCAGTCTATGAATTCTCATCTACAGGGCTCGATTTATTCCATTGTTATTCCATATGTTACTCCTGGTATTTTTCACAGGACACGTGGAAAATCACGTGGTATTACACGATCGTGATCACGTGTGACAGCACATGTACGGTCACGCGCTCGTCCACGTTCCGAAAAGGGTCCATTCAGAAACGTGATTTTCCACGTGTTTAATCACCTGTTTTAACATGTGATTTTCCACGTGCTTACTCACGTGATAAGACACAAGATTCATCACGTGGGACTTTTCAGTAGGGGCTTCACACCTGAATTACCGTGAGTTATGGGTTCGAAATGTGGGTCCGGCCTGGCTTCCGCGCCTTGATCATGAGGTTTTCCGCTTTCGAGCGATTATTTCGACCCTAGCCTGCGTCTCGGGCCAGGAACCAATCCTTTAGAAGCGAGCTACAACCCCATAATCTCGGTGCAAAATCTACCATCATGTAACCCGTGCGGAAAACTGTACCTCGGCGGTTTTCTAGGAAATTTTCCGGATTGGGTTCTCAATAGGCTCATGGGAATGGTCGAGGCAACCACAGTGCTTCAGAAGGAGTTGCAATGATCTATATGAAGGAACTGCACATTTTTCGATGATTTCAACCAGTATACAAGATTCGTATAATCGACCACTAGTTATTTAGTTAATGGCAGCGGGAGACAGAGGGTAGGGGGATGGCGTTGGGGGAGGCGCAGAGCGGGGTCCAGGGGCCGCAGCCCCTGGTGGAGGATCGGGGGTCCGAGCCCCTCGACTGACAGAGAATCTGATCAATGTATCAGAAAAAATCTCTTGTTCGATATATCATCTCACCAGATAGTTTCGTTATGAACCTCAATTGTCAAAAATTCATTCATCCTGACATTTCCCGCAAAAAGCATCAGAAGACAAACTTTTTTACTATACAAAGTACGCATTGTGATAGTTTAGTCATCAGTTCTAGAAGGAACACTTTTAAAGATTATCGATATATCCTGTTCATCAAGTTTAGTTTTTCATGGCGAGGGAATCATCAGGTCGTTTCGGCAGAATAACCCTGTGATTTGTATTCATCTTCAGCCAAGCCTTCAGCAGATACATCGACAAAATTGAGCAACTGAATCATTCCTAGGAGTTTTCAAGTTCTGATGAGAATCGTGATCAACTCATTATTGTACTGATCTGATTTTCGTCGGAACTTCTTGAAAAAGTTACCTACTCGCACGCTCACCAGTGTAATAATACCAATGTAATAATAATGTCATATTCTCGCACAGTTGGGATTTAGAACTATGCGAGAAAGCTTTCTCGCATCACTTTTGGCACGGGGATCATGCATATAAAGTTAACTTTACACACACTTTCACGCACGGAGTTACATGGAATATTCAAAATAAAATGTTAGTGTATTACACTATTTTAATAAGTTCATTGGAATTTTAGATATTCCAATAATTGGTACAGTCATACATTTTTTTTTTAAGATTCTGGAATATCAAATTCTATATCTGACCAACTGCATCATTTTACTGATCCATCTACAGCTCATTAATCTGATATGTATTTGATGATTAATGTATAAATCAAATTTATTAATGATACTGTGAACAAATTTAATATAATTACTGCATTGCAACTAAGGTAAGTGTGCCTAATTTGCCCCCACTACTTTTGTTTTCCTGGCCATTTCAACTCATCTCTATATTTTTCAACGTACTTCAGCTCATTTTGAAGCTTGTTTCAAGACCTTCAAAATGAGCCGAGGTACGTTCAATTTGAATGGATTGGAGCCGAGATATCTTGATTTTCACGAAAGAAGATTTTTTGCGAGTTTGTGTCAGTGTGTTCCTAATTTGCCCCCACAGAGGAAAGAGGCCTATTTTCACGAGATTATACGGATTTTTCGTAAAATCGGGATATCTCGGCTCCCAGACCTCCAAATGAGACGTAGTTCAGCTCATTTCGTAGCTTTTTTCAACCCCTCTTAAACCTCTCGAGGTAAATTGATGCATCTTGATGGAGCGAGGAATGAGTTTGAAAAAAGTCTATGGGGGCAAATTAGGAACACTGCACTTTTTCTCGTGATATGAGCGTAGAATTGGCTAAAAATCGAATCTTGCAGTTTTGTAAAGAGCATTCTAAAGTTGGGACGAAGACAAAGAAAATGAATTAAAGTACGTCGGAATTGGTCACATCAATTTTGTTTTGTATAGCTTTTAGTGACTAACAAAAAAAGTCGAAAGTATCGAAAACCACTTTTTTGTTGTAAGAAATGCGCAGGTCGTAGAGGAGAGGCCCAGAACGTTTATTTCCTCATATTTTAACGCAACAAACGTGAAAAAAATGCGTGGCAGGGTCTGCGGGTGCATACATTTGAGAACTTGAATGGGGGCAAATTAGGCACAGTTACATTATTTGATCTTTCTCTTTGTTTTGATCAAGATAACTATATACAAATTTGTTTTCGTAATTCTGAGATTTATGACGAGGTATTATCCCATCACTTTATAACAATTAAGAGACAAGGAGGGTCCCCTCCCTCCACAAAATCCCTATATCAGGCTTGCCAACATAAAATCGAAATCAGAACTGAACCGGAGCAGAGCCGGAGGCCTATAGCCGAGCGGCTGAATGTCTATATATATATATACCACTGAAGAGTATTGGTATATCTATATATTCAAGTCAAAAACGAGACGGATCAATGTTACCTATATGAGGTCATTTATACTTTGGTCTAAAAAAATTGACCAATCTTGGTCAAAAAACTCGAATTTGTTTATAAAATTGTTAGCAACAATCGTATTTGCAATGCACAAGTGTGCGTGAGTCATTTAATTTGATAGAAAAGTTTTCAGAATTTTTACAAAGTGAATTGAAAATATTGGTCAAAAACCTACAAAATCGACTCAGAGCGCAAGAATTTTCCAAATTTTTCGGGACGCATTGTGACGCTGGGATGGTTATAACGCCTAACGCTATATCACTATATCTATATATATTGCTGTCGCTTGCATCGCTGTGCAATTTCATAGTGCACGTTTCATACACACACTTGTTGCATGGCGAGTTCATATCGCGTGATTTTCGGATGAACTATGTCACGCGCACGAAATATTCTGATTGAATATTATACTATATATCATTATCTCTCTCGCACTCGTGAGAGAGAATTTTAACTCGTTAGCGAGCGAGCGACGATCGCGCGATGTTGAATATGACCATATATGGTCTCGTTTGCCTCTCCTGTCGAGGCGTCGAAAAATCGCGAAAATGTTGAGCTTCTACTTGCTCCGAAAATTTTCAAGCAGAATGGCCGTCGAGACCACGCGGGGCAGAAAATTTGCTCCAAAAATCCAACCGCACTTGGATTTTTCATACTTGACTCACCATGCTCTCACACTCATAATTCACACACACTATTACACACTACCTCGTGCTCGAATCTGTGTGCATTATACTCTAATTATGCAATAAAATGGAACCGAATTGGGCGCCAATGTGACTGGATTTATTCAGGCACATCCAGGCAGAGCCTGGTTGTATTTTTGTGGGTTACTTACTCTATATTCTGCATATTGAGAAGGAGTATGGAGTGATAAGAGCAAGGAGGTGAAGTTAAGCACCAAAGCTTTAATAAAAGTGGAGTGAAAAAGGTCGAAACATATTTACAAAGTATTTACAAAAGGTCATTAGACCGTGAGAGTATTTGCGCAAGCTCGAGCACGAAATCAGGAGGGCACGAAAAGGAACACATTCTACTGGCCACAGAAATAGAGAGAGAATTCGAGATAGCACTTACAGAACGTTGGACGTTGCTCTTGTAGACGACGTCGGCTACTGGGCGCAGGATGGCCACGGGACGCAAGTCGGCCTTGAGACGGTCGCTTAACTTCGACCTGGTAGGGTCAACGATTTAACCTCGCTTGGTCAAGGGGATGTCGCTCGTCCGGGCTCGTCCTAGAGCTCACAAAACGGCAGGGCCTGTTGCGGGACCACTGCACTGAATACCCGAGGCACGCGCGTACCGAGACTCGTTGTGACGACGACGAGAATATGCCCGGCAAGACGGAGCAAAAATCGGAGCGAGCGACGCCAAGTGCTTTCTCTATAACGAACGACGTAAGTCTGCCGACGGCGGCATAGCGATGATGAAATGAAGCGCGAGGGAAGAAAGCGAGGGGGGAAGCACGGCTGTTGCTGCAGCTAGAACCCGCGCGAGCCCATCTTGCTATAGTGTACTCTCTCTCTCTCTTTCTTTCTCTTTTTTTAGGTGGTTGTAGGGCGAACAACACTGAGACGTTCTGCCGGGAAGCAACCCTTCGGCTTCTCCGGGTTGGTGAGGTCTCGGTCGATACGGCTTGTTCGTGCCTACCTTCCCCCCAAACTATACCGGGCTGGGATCCGCATCGATACCGCCACCCCTTCCGATTGAAACCCTCTCTCCCTTCTCCGTTGGCATCGGCCATTGGACAAGAAAGAGATCCACCGAACTGACCAATCCGGCCCCGAAAACGCGTGAGCATTACTTCAGGACCGGCGGCATCTCGCTCTCCAGATGGAGCGGCTCTCTCTTCAGGACTCGCAGGTCTTGTTCCTCCTTCCTTGGTCTTCTCACTGCTCTTTATTCTTCTTTCTTCGATCTTCTCTCTTCTCTCTTCTTTCTCCCCTCTTCAAAGCATCAGGTTCCTCCTCGAACAATTGGGACCTCTCCTGTTTCAGTTGGCAGACTCACTGTAGTTCGCCTGCTTCGGGGTACCTCACTTCCCTCTCTTCCTCCTCCTTACGGGTCATCACCAGCTTGATGTATCCGGTGAGTCTATCCCATGTCTCCTGGTTGCGGAGCAAGTACGGGACGAGATTCTCAGGTGTTAGTTGAGCACCCAACCATTCATCCAGCTCGGCGCGCTCTCTCCGGGTGTCGCTGCACTTGAACAGGGCATGCTCAGCGTCATCCCAGTCGTCCCCGCATGACTGTCATGCTGGAGTCGTCCTCTTCTTGAATCTGGTTAGATCAGAACCGAAGCAACCATGATCGCTCAGTGCCTGAGTCGTCCAGTAGTCCATATCTCGGTGGGAACGTTCCGCCCACTCGGCTCCGTCGCGGATCATCCGGTGCGTCCATCTGCCATTCGCAAATGGCGAATCCCACTCAGTTTGCCACTGTTCAAGGGTGGTCTCCTTCTCGTTGTCGCGGATGATCTCCTTCATCGTCGGAGTGAGTAGTCGTACGGCTCCGATCACTTTCTCGCGGTCCCAGATCCTCACTCGTTCCGCGACGAGCAAGCGGATGGGCGGTGTACTCGCCAATACGTGAGCTGTATCTCCTGACACGGTGCGGTAGGCACGGATACTTCTCAGGGCCGCTCTTCGGTGGACAGGCCCCATCCTCTTCTCGATAATGGTCTTCTCTACTCTCTTTCCCTACACGAGTGCACCGTAGAGCATGATAGAGGTGCTGACGATGTTGAGAAGTGCGCGCCTCTTTTCCTTGGGTCCCCCGATATTCGGCATCAGCCGCTCAAGTGCCGCACCGATCCTGCTCGCCTTTTGGGTGGCTTCCTGGATGTGCTTCTTGATCGACCACTTGTCGTCAAGCCATACACCGAGGTATTCCAGCTCTGTCTTGCGTGGTATCTCTTGCTCGTTGATGTGAAAATGGGGCAAGTCGAACTTTCTCCGCCTCGTGGCCACTATGGCTTCGCACATTGGAACAGCTAGCTCTAGGAGCCTGCTGATCATCCACCCGTAGACTCGGGCCAGTGCCTCGTTTGCGCGTCTACCCAAGAGTTCCTCGTTGTCGGCTCAGACTATGAGTCCTGCGTCGTCCGCAAAAGCCACAATTATCACTCCTTCTGGCAGTACGATGGACAGTAAACTGTCGTACTGGATGTTCCAGTTGAACGGCCCGGGAACCGATCCCTGTCCAATTCTGCCGGACAGGTCCCAAATCTCTTGTCCCTCGCCGGTGTTGTACACGAGGGTTCTGTTCCGCAGATAGTCCTTTGAGACGGCTAGAAGATAAGGCGGCACTTTACCTGCTTGGGATTGATAGACTCGCTCCCAGCTCGCGCAGTTGAACGCGTTCTTTGTGTCCAACTCGATTACGGCACATTATCCTCTTCTTCCTTGGTATATGTTCCCTACCGACGCTTGAACCCGTTCTTGGACCTCCTCGATCGCGTGCACAGTGCTTCGTCCCTTCCGGAACCCAAACAGCATTGGTGACAGCCCGCCGCTCTCTTCGTAGGCTTTCTCTACCCTGTTAAACACCATTCTCTCATGCATTTTCCCGATATTGTCGAGCATGCTGAGAGGGCGTTGACCTCCTTGACCTTTAGGTATCAGGACCAGCTTCTGGCGTTTCCACTTGTCCGGGAAATTTCCCGGGCTCAGACAGATGTTGAAGAGGTCGAGGAGTAAATCTGGCTTGTATTTGAAGACCAGTTTCAGAGCCTCGTTTGGAATGCCGTCCAGGCCAGGGGCCTTGCCGTTTGGCAGTCTCTTCGCCGCTATGAGTAGCTCTTGCATAGTGAAGAGCGGGATGAGGTCGTCGCTCTCCGAAGGGAAAGTGACTCTAGGTTCTCCTGCTGGGAAGAGGTCTCCCACGATGCTGCGCACGGTAGCTGCAGCAGTCGGTGCTGGGTTGCCCCTCCGGGGTCGGACCTTGGACATAACCACGCGGTATGGCGTACCCCACGGGTCTCCATTGACCATGTCACACATTTCACCCCAGCACTTCTCTTTGCTTCTCTGGATGGCTAGAACGAGAGCCTTCTTCGCTTCTCTGTACGCTCTGTCATCTCCCGCCAGCGATGGTCGTTGCAGCTTTCTTGATTGCCACGTGGCCCTCCTTTCCTTGTTAATCGTTCTTCGTAGAGCCTTTATCTCGTCAGTGATCCAGTACTCTGGTTTCCTCCAAAAGCATGATGTTGTCTGGTGAGGCATCGATGCGTCACAAGCTCTTGTGATGGTGGTCGTCACCGTATCCACAGCCTCGTCCGCGGTGATGTTCATCGGGAGATCTTCGGCTGTTTCTATCGATTCCCGGAATTTTCCCTCATCCAGCTTGCTTACCTGACACCCCGTCGGTCGCGGTCTGCGTGTCGTCTGTCTCTGTCTGTCAGTCTTAAGCCGGAACTGAATATGTCGATGGTCACTCAATGTTTCCGTGACCAGGACCTCCCACGATGTCATACGTCCCATGAGCGACGGGCTCATGAACGTCAGGTCGAGGACCGATGACGAACCTCCCTCCCGGGGCCGAGTGTCGTACCGGTAATAGGTGATAACCCCCGTCTCGTTTGCGAGCACTTATCCTAATGCCTCCATGGTATCAGCGAATATTACGCCCCGATAATCGCGCGGCCCCCCGCTCCAAGTCGGTTCCTTGGAGTTGAAATCCCCCGCGATTATAACTGCCCCCCCCCCCCCCACATTGCCTCACATCCTCTTCTAGTTCATGGAGCTCGTCTTCGAATTCGTGCGTCTTGAGCGACGGCAAATAGTAGCAACTGTAGACTACTGTGCCCCCTATAGTCTTTTGAGCGAAACTGCGGCGACTAACGGCTGGTCCAGTCTCACGGATCGCAGGAATCATGATCTGGATTACGGCGGTCCTCCAGTGATCGAATGTGGATCGAGAGAATCCGCGCTTCCGAGGCGGTTCAGAGATAATCAGAGATAATATCGATCCCTCCTTCTTTGGCAACAGCATGTAGGCGATCATCTGCGTCCCCGCTCTTCCTGAGGTCGGCTTGGATGAAACTAGCCATTTCTTTCCTTCCTGCGTCTATATGTGGCTCTTGCTCTCTGGTACGCAGTGCAGTTGCTGGCCCCAGAACTGTGGTCAGATTTGGACCCGATCGCCGCACAGCGTAGGCATTTTGGTTTTTCCTTGCAAGTCGCGGCAAGGTGCCCTGTTTCGCCGCATTGGAAGCATAGTTTTGGTTTCCGCTCCTCTGCCCTCTATTTTGCATCCCGAGGCCTCGTGGCCGTACTCTAAGCAGTTATAGCACCGTGGGATGCCACCCTTCTCGCGGATCCTGACTCTGCCCCATCCAACCTTTGGCTCCTTCCAGTCGAGGAGATGGTGGGCTAGTCTCGTTGCGATCGAGACAACAGCAGTTTGGGTGCCGCGGTAGCCACTCCGGATGGACTTGACTACAACGGCTTCCTCCTCGTTCTCTGGTAGGGCCTTTGCGAGGTCATCCCGCACCTTGATTATGTCGACATCGTAGTCGACTCCGAGCACCTCGAGGGTCGTACTGTTTGCTAGACAGTGGACAGCTCCTTCTTGCCCGACGACTGGTGCCAAGGCTGCCTTGACGGCGGTATAGATAGTATGCCAGAGATAGCGTGCAGTACGCCTAATGTCAAAAGTTCTGTACAACCTCTCATATGTTAGAGAAGATCATTTCGAACATGTATGCAGAGTTACAGGGAATGAACATCTCTAGATTCATCCTGAGGTGTCGATTTCGATGGACCCCGAAGTGTCTGCTGGCCATGATCGGGTCGCAGCGCCATTTTAGGGCATGTCCATTATATGGATCCGACATGTATGTTAGAGAAGACCATTTTGAACAGGTATGCAAAGTTACAGAAAATGGACATCCTTAGATTCGGCCTGAGGTGTCGATTTCGATGCCCCCCCCCCCCCCCAAGTGTCTGCTGGCCATACTCGGATCGCAGCGCCATTTTGGGGCATGTCCATTCTCTGGATCCGATTCTTATGTTAGAGAAGACAATTTTGAAGATGTTTGCAGAGTAACAGGGAATTTGTGATCATGTGTGTATGACTATATACACATATCCACCTTTCCATACGTATATACATATACACACATAAATCCAGAAATACCCACATATTGTACACCATCAATCTTACCTGGATAACATCCTAATAAGGGTCGCTCTTTGATGAATGGGAAGTTGAATACGTCAAACAACTTCGAAGGCTACGAACCATCTGATTAGAGGGAATAATCAATTCGATTGACAAATATCGCATTCGATGAATATTCATCATTCCTCTTGGGCGTATTGGTCATTCAGAAGGGTTTTTCTCGTCATATAAAAGGAAGAACATGCTCCATTCCATGGGTTGGTTGCTTCAAATATGCGTGAGCCATCTGTCTGCTATCTGTCTGCCATCTGTCTGCTAACTTCAAACTTATGACATCTAGGAATCTCCGGATATTAGCGTTGTAGCCTGTGTGTAGACAGTTGTTCTACTTTATTCAATCACTCGTACATTCTTATATCGATTTCATCCATTTTATGATGGATGAATGTATGTATCAGTGTGAAATATGCTTCCTGATTTATTCAAAACTGTGGCTGAGGGCCGTCTCTGACTACTGGAAGCTTTTAACTCTCATGTTTTGGCTGGAGGCCTTCTTTTCGCTGAGGTTTGACAGAAGGTCAATTTTCCCTTACTTGTTGATAATGCTATTTTTATACTTCCTAGAATTGGCAGAAGGCCATGTCTATGTAGGGTGACCAAGAAACCCCAAATTGGTCTTATTGATTCAATTGATTTTAGAATACTCAGTTTAGTCTTGATTTTTCGAAATGTGTTCTGCACCTTGAAGGAGTGGCTCAGTTGCACTGGGATGTATGATAGGGTGACTAACTTCAGGGCGGATGTTCACCGAAAGTTTGGATGGGTGAACGTTTTCTATATGTGAGTATTTGATCAGAATCAGTGTGATTTGATTCACTCACACGTATTGCAATATGATGACCCTTGACCCCGCTGTTGATTCCTAGAAGTGAATTCGAAAACTTCTTGTTCCACTCTAAAGCGCGTCGACCTCCTCTTATGGTAGGTTGAGACCGACTGACGCTTTATGTATCCGTGCTCTATAAATTGGCCTCGCTCAGCGATCTCTGGTGATTTGTTGCAGAAATATGTGACTATTTATATGTATCTATAGTCCCATCGTTGTCTCTTTCAAACTTATGCTTGCTAGAATTGTCCCACAGTGAATTGTCCTAAATTGAATAGTATATGAGTAGTTCCGCGTGGAACAGACCTACGGAAAAGGGTCGTGTCTTGAATTTTTTTTCTTGACGTTTTTATTCGATTCCATGGCACAAAAAAGTGAATTCTCCACTACCAATGGGGCCCCAAAGGAATTTTCCAGGTACTTTCAACGTACATTACTTCATTCTCCTGAACTATTTCCAACAGAAAAGTTAGGGTATTTTATTCAATAGAATCAATTCTTCTCGAATTCGTTCAGAAATACAGAGATGCGGTTTGCGGCATTCGAAAGGTCTCTAAAAAACTTATCGAAATTGGCCTTGTAAAGTTGATTTTGATGTCTTGGGTGGTTTCATCGGGCGAAAGTGTGAGAAACGTAGAAGATTAAATTTCTCGGAAAACCAATTTTATAAAACATTGAAAATTTGATATTTAATGTAAAATGTTGTATTCTTTCAGAAAAAATAGTCCCGAATTCCTTTTTTGCGTTCTAATGCCAGCTTTTGCCAATTATCACAAATCCATCCTCCCGGCTCTTGGAAATCGTCTGTTTTCTGCGCATGCGCAGACATTTGGATCCTTGGAACCAATCTCATAAGGAATCCAAGAAAATTTCCTCCAAAATGACTACCCGCCGGAGTCGTTCATGCATTTGAGTCAGAGTTGCAACGTTCTCAAGACCACTGAATTTTGATAGTTCCTCAGAGGTAGGTCAGAGGTACTGGAGACAGCGGTGAGGAGACTCTACGCCTGCCCCCGTTCGATGGAGTCCATCGACGTGTCGCACTCGACCTAAGAATTCATCTTCCATACATTGTAAATACGGTTCAAATGCATGGAATTGACTTCGGCATGTGGTCATTTTGAAGGGAATTTCCTTGACTTTCTAATGAAATTGGTTTCACGGATCCAAATTTCTGCGCATGCACAGGAAACACACGATTTCCAAAAACCTCGGAAATGGATTCGTGATAATTGGCAAAAATTGGCGTTAGAACGCAAAGAAGGGATTTGGGACTATTTTTTCCCGAAAAAACACAACATTTTACATGAAACATCACATTTTCAAAGTTTCAAAAAATTGGGTTTTCGAGGAAATATTGCCCGATAAAACCACCCAAGACATCAAAATCAACTTTACAAGAACGATTTCGATAGGTTTTCCGAAGACCTTTCGAGTGCCGCAAAGCGCACCTCTATATCTTTGAACAAATTCTGTGAAGGATTAGTAATATCCGTACACCATAATATAGTTATTGTTTCAATGAGAGCCGAGCGAAGGAGAGGACACTTTAAAGGTAAGATTGATTGATTGATTGATTTATTTATTTATTGTGGACGGGGGGTTGGACCCAATTTGCCCCAAATTGAAATACATAGCATAATGCAAAAATAATAATAACTTAGATAAAAACGAGAAATGAAGTTGGAACTGAGCAATAACAAACTGTGGGAGTGTATGAGAGGTGCCTTAACAAATTCAGGATAAAGGATTAACAAATCAGTGCAGTATACATTTTTCTCCCTCCACACTTGAACGAAGATTAGGCAATAATACTTTAACGTTGAGAGCTCTCCTACGATTTTCATGTCGATAAAACTCCGGTAAGTCTCATGAAGGATGTTGAAGTATATGTATGAGAGATTGAGGTAGGGCAACAAGGCCCTCGCGGTTGGCACGTTTGAACCAGTCGTTACGGTCTCGGGTCAAGAGATAATTCAGCAAACATTCCTTCAAGGCATCTAGGCTCATGTCAAAATCAAGAGGTGGAAGTTGATTCAGAAGAAACGATGCACGGATAGTAAAATATTGATTAAGGGCTTCTGTGCGAGGAGTATGGTATGTGAGCTGTTTTCTCTTGGACCCTCTCTCTGATTGGCGTAGGTGAGGGATTTCTGATGTGAGGGAGAACTTGGATCGAAGGAAGGTTGGAAGTCCAGATTTGATTATGGACAGTGCGAGTGAGCCGAGCAGATACTCTTTTCTACTCACTGCAGAAAGCCAATTTGGAGTGATTCGGTAGGGCGTAACTTCAGCTTGTCTGGGGATGTTACCACAAACAAATCTGACGCAGGCATTATGTAGGCGGTGAAGTTTCAGAATCTGTGCTTTGTTTAACCCTGTCATCAGCGATGCACCATAATCAAAAAACGGAAGGACCAAGCTTAACACAAGTTCTTGTCTAAGCTGGCGAGGCAGATTACGTGCAGTTGCTCTGAGATTGATTGATTGATTGATATCCTTTATTTGCTCAGAGGCAAAAATTAAAAATTCTGTTACATATGATACATATGTCACTCATAATAAATATATATCACATTCATGAAATTTGTCGTTTTGGTCAAGGACATTGTATTATCACATCAAGTGACTAGTCATTTTGAAGCACTGCAAGGTGCGTAGAAAGTCAAATTACACTATTTATTATACAGGTAAAGATAGGAAAAAGGAGCAAGAAAATATAAAACATTTTTGTACATATAAAGGATAGTGGGCTCGGAAAATTATCACAGATGTTTCAGTCAATGGCGGGAAGGCCACGCATAACTAAGTTATAATTAAAAGCCTAATCGGAAAGAGCCCAAGCCTATCAGAGGTTAAAGTATTGTTTGTTATCCACATCAATCCTCTGGGATGGTTGTGATAAGAGAAACTCTTTCAAAGCTTCTTTGAAAAATGAGATCTTCTGAATTTGCCGGATGCCTGAAGGGAGAAAGTTCCAGAAGTGAGCGCATTGAACTTGGAAAGATCTTCTTCCATATTCAAGTCTCACCTTGGGGACTTTGAGTTCCTGCTCTTGTGCATCTCCCCGCACGGGGCGCTCGGATTGGTGCCTGGTAAACATTGCAGACAGGTAACCAGGTTCCCTCATGTGCATGATCTTATACATGATAATGCCTGCAAAGTACATTCGCCGCGAATCAGTACGCAGCCAATCCAAGTTTTCCCTGAACGGAGTGATGTGCTCGTCTCTCCTAAGATCAAAAATGTATCTCACAAATGAGTTGTTTAGTCTTTGTAGCCGTTGCCGCTGTTCGTCTGTGGCGTCAAGATACACGACCGTACAATAGTCTAGATGTGGTTGTACTAACGCCTCGACCAGTCGAACTCGGAGAGTCCCGGTGATGCATGCCCTGAAAAACCGCAAACCGTACAGGGCCCTGTTGACTTTCTTCGTCACTTGATTTATTTGCGGTTTCCACGATAATTCGCTGTCTAATACAACACCAAGACTCACGACTGTGTCACTGAAAGGAACGAAAACTCCATCCTGTATCTCAACACCTGGCAAATCCATCCTTTTCAGATCCTTGATATTCCTCTCGGAAGAGAAAAAGATTGCTTTGGTTTTACCAGCGTTGAGACGCAGGCCGGAGCCCATAGCCCAATCAGCAACCAGTCGTCCGATTTCTCCCAGTCGAGCGATGCCCTCCCTGATCTTATTTTTCTCGATTTGGAGATAAATTTGGAGGTCATCAGCGTAAAAGAGATGATCTACCGACTTTCCATTCAATAGCCCAGGCAAGTCATTGACGTACAAACTAAAGAGTAAGGTCCCGAGAACAGAACCCTGCGGAACACCCAGATTGGTTGCGAGCCAATCAGATTTACCATTCTTGGAGGTGACTAGCTGGGTGCGACCTTGTAAATATGATTTGATCCACAGGAGTGCTGAACGCGAGAAACCAAGTTGTCGCAGTTTACTCAGAAGTTTTGTTGGTGATATCGTGTCAAAGGCTTTGCTGAAGTCGAAGAGTAGTAAAAGGGTGATCTTCTTCCTATCTATACCTAGTCTTATGTCATCAGTCAATTTCAGCAAAGCTGTCTGGGTACTGTGGTGTTGTCTGAAACCAGCCTGGAAGCCATCTAATAATTTTTCTTTCTCCAAGTACTCCGTGATTTGGTCGTGTGCAATCTTTCCGAGAACCTTGGAGAGGAAGCACAAGATCGCAATAGGACGGAAGTCCGAGACTGATGATGGAGCTACAGTCTTTTTTAGCGCAATCAGCTGTGCTTGCTTCCAAGTCTCAGGAAAGATGCTGTGAGCGAAAGAGGAGTTGAAAATATGTACAATAAGATCACCAATCGCCGGGAGAGCTTTCGCGATCACGCTTTGAGGGATTCCATCTACCCCGCGAGCCTGTGAGGAGAAATGTTTTATGGCAAGGACTACTTCATTCAAATTGGTTGGCTTGAATTCGAAACCCTCCTCTGGAGCCACCATTACATCGTCCATTGCTTCTTCTATATTCTCGCGAGGTGAGACAGAGACTCCTGCAAAGTGAGCGTTCAACTCGTCCGGGGTGAAGCCGTGAAGCTCCTCCTCTTTGCTCTTAGGCAAGAGGCCGAGGTTACGCATTTCCTTCCAAATGTTTTTATGTTGATCAAGAGCGTCGGAAAGGTGACTTTGAATGAAGGAATTTCGCTCTTTCTCAATACGCACGTCGACCTCTTCACTGAGCCGGAAGAACTCATTCTGAAGACCAGAACACTTGCGCTGGTTGCATTGGTTTCGCTCCCAGCGCCTACGTGTTGCATCACGCTTCTTAATGAGTCCTTTCAGCTCGGGACCAATCCAAGGAGCGTCGCCTTTACGAGGGCAAATCGTTTTTTCAGGCGCTAGTTCATCTAATACAACTTTCAAGTTTTCATTGAGGCAATTAATCGCATCTTCCAAACTAGTTTCAGCATTGTTGAGCGCTGTCCAGTCACAGCGAAGCAGGCGATCATTCAACTGCTCCGGAGTGATGTTACGGAAATCCCTGTATGTGAAGGAATTTTTAGGCGGAGCAGGAGTGAAGACGTTGATGGTGACGTCGATGACCGCGTGCTTGCCGAAACTGGGCAGTAGTCTGTTTTGTAAGAGAAAGAGAGGGAGAGAGAGAGAGAGAGAGAGAGAGAGAGAGAGAGAGAGAGAGAGAGAGACCCCGTAGGGGGCTTTGGGTGTGACCTTAGGGTTGCACTTGGAGCTTGAGGGAGTAACGCCCCTCCGGACCCGAGTCCTACACTTACACTAACACACACACTACACTCTACACGCACCATACTTACGCTTGCTCAAGCATTACACAGACATACCAACATTATACAGAACACGCATCACACAACACACCACACCCGTGCTGGTCTGGTCCGGGGTCGGCCAGCATGCGGTTCCAGGCCCTGGAAGAAGAAAGAAGATGATGTCCAGCATTGACGGCAAGAATTCCCCAAGTAAAGCGGGGCCCCATTCGGATCTTGGGGGGGGGGGCCCCCAACGATGCAAAACGCGCCACCAGTGGCACACTTAGCTGGTGGAATAACGCGTACAGCTACAAGCGATGGAAATACGCTGCAGGTGGAGGGTGCGGGAGAAAAAAACCTACGCCATGGAGAAGCTGAGCTCACCCCTAGCAGGAAGAGAAAGGGCCCGAGTGACGGAGCAGAGAAGCGAGTGCTCAAACAATCAAAGCTCACATTTCCGAGCCAACGAGGGATGAACGCGAAAGTTGCAGCAGAAGCACGAGAGGCGGCAGAGAAGCTGCTGAAGATCAACCCCGCTATCAGGATCCAGATCACGCAACCCAGCAACGAGGTTGATGACGCCGTCAACTTGAGCTCAGACTCGAGCGAGTCTGACTCCACTATAGGGTCCCAGGGGAACGGAACAATCCTGACTCCTGAAAACGGTTTGCTCGAGAGGGGAGTGCACGATGAGGTGCCTGATAGGGTGGAGATTGACCACATCCCCTCAACCAGAGATGCGGCACGACAGAGGAGTGGAAACGAGGCAGGCGATCTCATGGGGAAATGGGAAGACCTGAAAACGTGCCGGGAAGAGACGGAGGAGAAGACATATCTCCTCCTCGAGCACTTCAACTTGGTTATAGGAATAGCCGAGTCTGTTTCCAGCAATCCAGAAGGGACCAAGGGTGACATCGAAGAGCTCAAGAAGATAGGTCACGCGCTCGAAGGCCTACTCGCGACAGACAAGGCGAAGCGGGCTGCTTTCGAGACAACGCTCCTCGAAACGGAAAAGACCCTGAAAGCGAGGGGAAATATGCAGCCTCCGGTCACAAGAAAACCGGCCGCGTCGGGTTGTGGCTTCCAGGGAAGGGGGGCAGGGAAACCGGAATCGCGACCGGGAAAACAACGCGGTTCGGAGGCGACGCGATACGGTCCTCCACCGGGAGGTCTCGGAACACCGCGCTCGACATCAACGCCCAATCGGCCCGAGCAGAATGGGCCTTGGAAGGAAGTGGTGTCAAAGAAACAAGCGAGAAGGGCAAAGAAGAGCGGTAGATCGGACGATGCCGCCGGGAAGAAAGCGAAAATGAAGCCGAGAAGGGTGAAGCCCGAAGCCGTCCTCGTTACGGCCAAACAAGGTGGGCTAACCTACGCAGACATGCTGCGCAGGATAAAAACGGATGACCTCGATGAAGAAGTGGGCTCCAAGGTCACGGGCATCCGCAAGACCCAAGAAGGCCAAGTCCTTCTTGAACTCAAGAAGGGCACCGATGTCGCCGCCGTCAAGGCAGCCTTGGCACCAGTCGTCGGGCAAGAAGGAGCTGTCCACTGTCTAGCAAACAGCACGACCCTCGAGGTTCTCGGAGTCGACTACGATGTCGACATAATCAAGGTGCGGGATGCCCTCGCGAAGGCCCTACCAGAAAACGAGAAGGGTGCCGTTGTAGTCAAGTCCATCCGGAGTGGCTACCGCGGCACCCAAACCGCTGTTGTCTCGATCGCAACGAGACTGGCCCACCATCTCCTCGACTGGAAGGAGCCAAAGGTTGGATGGGGCAGAGTCAGGATCCGCGAGAAGGGTGGCATCCCACGGTGCTATAACTGCTTAGAGTACGGGCACAAGGCCTCGGGGTGCAAAAAAGAGAAGGCAGAGGAACGGAAACCAAAACTCTGCTTCCAATGCGGCGAACCAGGGCACCTTGCTGCGATTTGCAAGGAAAAACCAAAATGCCTAAGCTGTGTGGCGATCGGGTCCAAATCTGACCACAGATCTGGGGCCAGCAACTGCACTGCGTACCAGAGGGCAAGAACCACATATAGACGCAGGAATGGAAGAAATGGCTAGCTTGATCCAAGCCAACCTCAGGAAGAGCGGGAACGCAGACGATCTCCTACACGCTGTAGCCAAAGAAGGAGGGATCGATGTTCTGATTATCTCCGAACCACCTCGGAAGCGCGAATTCTCTCGATCCACATTCGATCACTGGAGGACAGCCGTAATCCAGATCATGAATCCTGCGATCCGTGAGACTGGACCAGCTGTTAGTGGCCGCGGTTTCGCTCGAAAGACCATAGAGGGCACAGCAGTCTACAGCTGCTACTATTTGCCGTCGCTCAAGATGCACGAATTCGAAGACGAGCTCCATGACCTAGAAGAGGATGTGAGGCAATGGGGGGGCCCAGTTATAATCGCGGGGGATTTCAACTCCAAGGAACCGACTTGGAGCGGGGGGCCGCGTGATAGACGGGGGGTAATACTCGCTGATGCCATGGAGGCATTGGGATTAGTGCTCGCGAACGAGACGGGGGTTATCACCTACCACCGACACGACATTCGGTCCAGGGAGGGAGGTTCGTCTTCGGTCCTCGACCTGACGTTCATGAGCCCGTCGCTCATGGGACGTATGACATCGTGGGAGGTTCTGGACACGGAAACATTGAGTGACCATCGACATATTCGGTTTCGGCTTAGGACTGACAGACAGAGACAGACGACACACAGACCGCGACCGACGGGGTGGCAGGTACGCAAGCTGGATGAGGGGAAATTCCGGGAATCGATAGAAACAGTCGAAGATCTCCCGATGAACTCCGCCTCGGACGAAGCTGTGGCGATGGTAACATCCGCCATCACGAGAGCTTGCGACGCGTCGATGCCTCGCAGGACAACACCATGTTTCTGGAGGAAACCAGAGTACTGGATCACCGATGAGATCAAGGCTCTACGAAGAACGAGCAACAAGAAAAGGAGGACCGCATGGCGATCAAGGAAGCTGCAACGACCATCGCTGGCGGAAGATGACAGAGCGTACAAAGAAGCAAAGAAGGCTCTCGTTCTAGCCATCCGGAGGAGCAAAGAGAAGTCCTGGGGTGAACTGTGCGACATGGTTAACGAAGACCCCTGGGGCACGCCATATCGCGTGGTCATGTCAAAGGTCCGACCCCGGAAGGGCAACCCAGCACCGACTGCTGCAGCAACATTGCGCACCATCGTGGAAGACCTCTTCCCAGCAGGAGAACCCAGAGTTACATTCCCTACGGAGAGCGAAGACCCCATCCCGCTCTTCACTATGCAAGAGCTACTCATAGCGGCGAAGAGAATGCCGAACGGCAAGGCCCCTGGCCTGGATGGCATCCCAAACGAGGCTCTGAAACTGGTCTTCAAATACAAGCCAGATCTACTCCTCGACCTCTTCAACATCTGTCTGAGCGCGGGAACTTTCCCGGACAAGTGGAAACGCCAGAAGCTGGTCCTGATACCTAAGGGTCAAGGAGGTCAACGCCCTCTCAGCATGCTCGACAATATCGGGAAAATGTACGAGAGGATGGTGCTCAACAGGGTGGAAAAAGCCTACGAAGAAGGCGGTGGGCTATCACCAATGCAGTTCGGGTTCCGGAAGGGACGGAGCACTGTGCACGCGATCGAGGCGGTCCAAGAACGGGTTCAAGCGTCGGTAGGGAACCCATACCAAGGAAGAGGAGGATTCTGTGCCATCATTGCGTTGGACATAAAGAACGCATTCAACTGCGCGAGCTGGGAGCGAGTCTATCAATCCCAAGCAGGTAAAGTGCCCCCCTATCTACTAGCCGTCACGAGTGACTACCTGCGGAACAGGACCCTCGTGTACGACACCGACGAGGGACAAGAGATTCGGGTACTGTCCGCCGGAATCGGACAGGGATCGGTCTCCGGGCCGTTCAACTGGAACACCCAGTATGACAGCTTACTGTCTATCGAACTGCCAGAAGGAGTGATAATAGTGGCTTTCGCGGACGACGCGGGACTCATAGTATGGGCTGACAACGAGGAACTCTTGGGTAGACGCGCGAACGAAGCGCTGGCCCGAGTCTACGAGTGGATGATTAGCAGGCTTCTGGAGCTCGCTGTCAAGAAGTGCGAAGCAATCGTGGTCACAAGGCGTAGGAAGTTTGACCTACCCCGGTTTCATATCAACGGGCAAGAGATTCCACGGAAGACAGAGCTGAAATACCTCGGTGTATGGCTCGATGACAAGTGGTCGTTCAAGAAGCACATCCAGGAAGCCGCCCAGAAGGCGAGCAGGGTCGGTGCGGCGCTCCAGCGGCTTATGCCGAATATCGGAGGACCCAAGGAAAAGAGGCGCGCACTTCTCAACACCGTCACTACCTCCATCATGCTGTACGGTGCACCCGTGTGGGGGAAGAGAGTAGAGAAGACCATCATCGAGAAGAGAATGGGGCCTGTCCACCGAAGAGCGGCCCTGAGGAGTATCCGTGCCTACCGCACTGTGTCAGGAGATGCGGCTTACGTATTGGCGAGTACTCCGCCCATCCACTTGCTCGTCGCGGAGCGAGTGAGGATCTGGGACCGCCAGAAAGTGATCGGAGCCGAACCAGTACTCACTCCGACGATGAAGGAGATCATCCGCGACAACGAGAAGGAAACCACCCTTGAGCATTGGCAAACTGAGTGGGATTCGCCATTTGCAAACGGCAGATGGACGCACCGGCTGATCCGTGACGTAGCCAAGTGGGCGGAACGCACCCACGGAGAGATGGACTACTGGACGACGCAGGCACTGAGCGATCATGGTTGCTTCGGTTCCTATCTAACCAGGTTCAAGAAGAGGACGACCCCAGCATGTCAGTCATGCGGGGACGAATGGGATGACGCCGAACATGCCCTGTTCAAGTGCAGCAACACCCGGAGAGAGCGCGCCGAGCTGGATGAATGGCTGGGTGCTCAACTAACACCTGAGAATCTCGTCCCGTACTTGCTCCGCAACCAGGAGACATGGGATAGACTCACCGGATACATCAAGCTGGTGATGACCCGCAAAGAGGAGAAAGAGAGGGAAGTAAGGCGCCTCGAAGCAGGCGAATCACAGTGACTCTGCCGATTGAAACAGAAGAGGCCCAAATGATTCCAGGAGGAATCTGATGCACTGAAGAGGGAAGAGAGAAGAAAGAAGAGAGAAGAAAGAAGATGAAGAATGAAGAGATGGAAGAAGATCGAAGAAAGGGAAACAACACCTGCGAGTCGTGAGAAGAGAGACGCTCGATCCTGAGCGCGAGACGCCGCCGGCCCTGAAGTAATGCTCACGCGGTGCCGGGGCCGGATTGGTAAGTTGGTGGATCTCTCCCTTGTCCAATGGCCGGCGCCAACGGAAAAGGAAGAGAGGGTTTACCCGGTTCGGATGGCCGTATCGATGCGGATTCCAGCCCGGGACTGTTGGGGAGGTGCTGGCCAGCCGTGTTTGGCTGACCGGTGCCTCTCCTTCGTACGTCGCAGCGTATTTGCCCTACAACCACCTTAAAAAAAAAAAAAAAAAAAGAGAGAGAGAGAGAGAGAGAGAGACAAAGAAGGACTGATGCACTGAAGAGGGACTGATGCACTGAAGAGGGAAGAGACACACACGCGGCCCCCCGCTCCAAGTCGGTTCCTTGGAGTTGAAATCCCCCGCGATTATAACTGGGCCCCCCCATTGCCTCACATCCTCTTCTAGGCATTATCAACAAGTAAGGGAAAATTGACCTTCTGTCAAACCTCAGCGAAAAGAAGGCCTCCAGCCAAAACATGAGAGTTAAAAGCTTCCAGTAGTCAGAGACGGCCCTCAGCCACAGTTTTGAATAAATCAGGAAGCATATTTCACACTGATACATACATTCATCCATCATAAAATGGATGAAATCGATATAAGAATGTACGAGTGATTGAATAAAGTAGAACAACTGTCTACACACAGGCTACAACGCTAATATCCGGAGATTCCTAGATGTCATAAGTTTGAAGTTAGCAGACAGATGGCAGACAGATAGCAGACAGATGGCTCACGCATATTTGAAGCAACCAACCCATGGAATGGAGCATGTTCTTCCTTTTATATGACGAGAAAAACCCTTCTGAATGACCAATACGCCCAAGAGGAATGTTGAATATTCATCGAATGCGATATTTGTCAATCGAATTGATTATTCCCTCTAATCAGATGGTTCGTAGCCTTCGAAGTTGTTTGACGTATTCAACTTCCCATTCATCAAAGAGCGACCCTTATTAGGATGTTATCCAGGTAAGATTGATGGTGTACAATATGTGGGTATTTCTGGATTTATGTGTGTATATGTATATACGTATGGAAAGGTGGATATATGTATATAGTCATACACACATGATCACAAATTCCCTGTTACTCTGCAAACATCTTCAAAATTGTCTTCTCTAACATAAGAATCGGATCCAGAGAATGGACATGCCCCAAAATGGCGCTGCGATCCGAGTATGGCCAGCAGACACTTGGGGGGGGGGGGGCATCGAAATCGACACCTCAGGCCGAATCTAAGGATGTCCATTTTCTGTAACTTTGCATACCTGTTCAAAATGGTCTTCTCTAACATACATGTCGGATCCATATAATGGACATGCCCTAAAATGGCGCTGCGACCCGATCATGGCCAGCAGACACTTCGGGGTCCATCGAAATCGACACCTCAGGATGAATCTAGAGATGTTCATTCCCTGTAACTCTGCATACATGTTCGAAATGATCTTCTCTAACATATGAGAGGTTGTACAGAACTTTTGACATTAGGCGTACTGCACGCTATCTCTGAACCTTCAAAAGATTATCAAAGTGTCGGAGTTGATTTGAATAGGTTCGAGGGCCTCGGAATGTGTACTCTATTTGCTGTTCTGTCAAAAGAATCTGTTTATCCACAGCACGGCCCGCAACCCTCATTCTTTGGGTATCTCTTAGCGTACTCGCGCCGTTTTTTGATTTCTTCAGTCTGCTGCAAAAATAACATTGCTCGAAAAATTCTGCCAAAATTCGGTGACATTTTAGGCACCCTATATATTGAGAAAAGATCGGTTTCAGATGCGTGCCTTCAACGTGGCGTTCATAAACAAACGTCGAAGTCGCGTAACCGTGTTTTCACGAAAAGTTGAGATCTCCCGTACTGAGCTTACAAAAAAAATAACATTTGCGATAGTTACATGATCGAAACGGATTTCAATAGCTTGAAACAACACCAATAATATCCCGTTTGGTTTGGGTGCGTGCGACCAATTGCGTTTAAATTATAGCATCAAGAAGATGGGTCAGTTCATGCGCCCACTCGACTCAAAATGGTCAAATTTCCACGGCACGACGCGACGGGGAGAAGGGGGGCACACTCCTGGAATGTTTTGCCCATTTTTCTCCACCTATTTTTGAACAATATCCCATAGTTCTCATGTCCTGATATGGAATGTTATTTGAGTGAGAAGCATAACAAGAATCGTATCGAAGGGGTCGATGTAATCGAGCCCGTCTCAGCACTTCTATGAGTTTGCGATCGCTCATATCATCTTGGAAACAGATTAATCACACCAGAGAACCCATTCTACCTTCAAATGCCACCATAGACTTTATTCAAAAATTTTACGGTCAATTGAAGAATTACGGAGGAGGCGCCAGATCTTGAGCAGAAGGAATTTCAGAGCTCCGGCTTGTCGTACAGGCTTATCAAACATAGACACAGCATTACGCTGTAGATGTGTATGTTTGTGCTCACCGGTAAACATTGTAGAGAATTTTGGACGACTGTGTACGACAGGGGGGGGGGCTTGTAGTTATTCGCGCAACTAGTTGTTTCCTGATTCTGAGCTCTACTATCAATATCGGTTTCGGGCATTTGACGACAACTCTGTGCAAATCGACTATTATAACCATTTTGAAAGGATTTCAAAATTAGATACATGGGAAATAGCTTGCGTGGTGCTAGATCGTCGATTGTGACAGGATATTCAATATTATTGATTCATGGAAAATAGTGAAAACAATGCTCGAGTCAAGAGGGAAAAATCGAGACTTAAACGAGAGGAGCAAGAGCAGCAATTGGAGGAGAAAAAAGAAAAAAAATATAGCATTTGCCATATCTTCTTAAAATATGGAGCTCTACCTCGTGATTATCACTACTCTCGCCATCAGCACCACCCATATACTGTCGATCGAAAAACACTCTGGGACCTTAGTATTCAAACACATATATTATATATATATATATATATTACCACGATCCCGAATCATACAAAGACGCGTTGAAATGATTCTAGTTTCCAGAGCCATTTTCCTTGGATACCCCTCGTGGTGTAATAACGAGCTGGCGAGGCAGAAAAATCGTTGCTTTTCAGTCAGAATTACTCAAAAATCTGACCGATAACCACATCTAGCAGTGCGCGAATGATCCGATGGGTTTACATTCGACTAAGAGTATCTAAAAGTCCTTTGGACGTCTGTGAACGTTTTTGGTTGGTACAGAAATAACATTTCCCCAAATTAGTGGGCACGCACTTTTCCACTCCTTTTTGAGGTTCTAGTTACCACTCAAATTGATTCCAGACGCGTGCCATGAAAAAAAATTTCATTCTGCAGTAACCCAAATGTCAAAAGTTCTGTAGAACCTCTCAGATATGTCGGATCCAGGGAATGGACATGCCCCAAAATGGCGCTGCAACCCGAATATGGCCAGCAGACGATTCAGGGGCCATCGAAGTCGACACCTCAGGCCGAATCTAGAGATGTGCATCCCCTGTTACTCTGCTTACATGTTAAAAATGGTCTTCTCCAACATATATGTCGAATCCAGAGGATGAACATGCCCCAAAATGGCGCTGCGACCCGATTATGGCCAGCAAATACTTAGGGGGCCATCGACGTCGACACCTCAGGCTGAATCTAGAGATGCCCATTTTCTGTAACTCTACATACATGTTCAAAATGGTCTCCTCTAACATATATGTCGGATTCAGAGAATGGACGTCCCCCAAATCTCAGTTTTGATGAGAATTCAGCTCAAAATATCGTTTTCTCAGTCGTAAAGACCGATTTTCCCGCACAGATGATCCGAAAGGCGGATTCCCCTTGTCGTGTAAGTGTTTCCGAACAATTTATGACAATGGACATTTTTCCGTTCCTCATCTGAAAACGTCATCCTCAAGCTAGCTCATCTGTCTACCATCTGTCTACTGATATCGAAATTCTACAAGATGTTCTTCTTTCCCGATTTCAACGAATGGACATTGTCTATTTTTTCGATTATATGATCCTACGCGTGACTATCTCATCTGCCTGCTAACTTCAGACTCATCTAGATGTCCTTGTTCTTGATGGTGGATGCCAAAGAAAGAAAATTCATAAAGGACCCCGCTCCGAGAGATAGGATTTTGGATTTAGGTGAATTTAGTCGGGGGAAAAATATGTTGTAGAGCGAAAAATTCTGAACAAACAGTTCAATGGGCTTGAAGATGGTAAATGGCTAGTTTTTTCAGGATTAATCAAATAAATACCGATATATGGGAGGTTATCAGGTTATCTAGAACAGCAACAAAAGCTTGTCTGCGGCGTTCGAATTTGCATAATTGGAGATGTACAATTTGAATTTGATGTAGCTCAAGTGTCATCTTTTTTGTAATAAAAAAATTTTATCTCAAACCTTCGATGAAAGAAGCAAATGGACGCATGCAAAAGAAGTGATAATATGCGATCGACAGAGAAATCAGAATGGCTCATATTCTTGAGTATTACTTTTTATGTCAAACAGTGTAGCAGGTAACGTTGGAGCTAGACCATAAGGCTGTGCTGAGTCGATGCAACGAATACATGATCTTGAGCGTCTAAATATGGTGTGGGAGCGGCTTTTTGACCAGCATCATCGCATCACGCAAGTCTCGCGCTTTGAATAGTTTATGGAAAGTGCCCGATAATGCATAGCTGCGATCGAGATATCCAAAATTAATCAAAATCAATCTTGTATTGCGTGAGACTGGTGTCTGCCAAATATTCCGAGGGTATGGAGATCGAATTGATGCATCTCGACATCATGTCAGATGGGAGGCTGCGGGGTCGAGAGCAAGTGACTATCAAGATCGAGCTCGAAAAGTTAAGTGGAGGTCGTTTCTGAGGTATTTCGAGGTCCACGAACCCGAAAATGATATCGCCCGCCTCCTAATCGTGTCGTGGAGTCAGCTGCGGGGTTGAAGGCGCAAAGCGATTGAGATCAAAGTTTGAAAGTTAAGTACGGGTGTTTTTGGGCTATTTTGGAGTTGCTGAGTATGAATTTGTGATCGCCGCTTCGAAATCGTGTTTCGTGTTGCGTGGACTGTTGCGGGGGCAGAGGCGCGAACTGATCGAGATCGGAGTTCAAGAGTCGAGTATGGGTGTTTTTGGGATACTTTAGAATCGCTGAGCACGAATTTGAGATCGACCAGTCTCCAAATCGTGTTGCGGGGCGGGAGCGCGGATTGACCGAGATCGCAGTTCGCGAGTTAAGCAAGGTTGTTTTTTGAAAGTTTTGGTATCGCTAGCACGAATTTGAGACCACACAGCTTTCGAATCGTGTTAAATGGGTGGCTGCAAGAACAAGGACGCATGCTGAGCTAGATCAAGCTGGAAAAGTCGGGGAGGGTCTTTCATATTTTGAAATCACTGGGCACAAATCTCACATCACCCAGCCTCAGAACCGTATTGGGTGGGTGACTGTGATGGTGTTTCCGATATAATTTCTTTATAATGATTATTTACGGAGATAGAATCTGATCAGGAGTTGTAGGCCAAATGATAGCATCAAAAACCATACCACGAGCATGCGCCAAGTATCTTCATTGACCGAGGGATCGAGCAATATCCTACTGATCGGAATCCCGATTCACTAGCGCTGTAATCGAAATTCTCGATGATGGAATAGACCACAAATCTTTTCGGGCGTGAATCTGAGAGAGGGTGGTTACTACGAAGAGATTCAAGTGTTGAATCTCGATCATGGCCCATTTTACATGCAGGATATCATCTCATCTTGCGAAAAGCTTGACTGCCATGACACGGCCATGACCAGAGCGTGATTTGATATCACCGGGACCGGGTGATGTTTTTGGGAGTAAGATTCTAGAATCTCAGCCACGTGATGAAAAATCTCGAGAAGGAGTCGATTCTGATAGATTTATAGGCGTGAATCTGTTACTCGCTGGTGACGGATGGGAGATTCGAGAGACTTCTTGCTGAATATGGGCATCCCCACGGATGAAATCTGATTCCAAGTCGAAGAAGACTCAAGTTATCCGGTCACCATACCACGAGACTAAGGCAAGTGTATTGGGTGGTCGAATGATCGAGCAATATCCTAAGGATGGGAACTACGATCGTCTAGCTATGTAATCACAACTCTCGATAACAGAATGGACTACAAATCTTTTCGGGCGTGAATCTACGAAAGGGTGGTGACTGCAAAGGGATTTGAGCGTTAAATTTCTATTCTGGGCATTATCACAAGCAGAGTTTGGTCTCCTGTACCGAGAAGCACGATGGCCATACAACGGTCCAGAATCAACACGTGATCCAATAGCCTAGGAATCCGGAGATATCCCAGGACGTGCAATTCTGGTTTCTTAACTCTGTGATAGAAAAACTCGAGAAACTACTCGATTTCTCCCCAAGATCTTTGATTACAGAGCTGAGATTCCAGGATCATACTCTCTGAAACATCACCCGATCCAGCTGCTATGAAATCATGCTCTAGCCTCAGACGTTGTATGGTAGTTATGCTTCTCACAGGATGAGATGAAATCCTGCCAGTAAAATCGGCCAAAATAGAGATTCAGCTCTCAAATCTCCTTGCAATCACCACCCTCTCGTAGATTCACGCCCGAAGAAGTTTGTAGTCTATCCTCATATTAAGAATTGTGATCACATAGCTGGGGGATCGTAGTTTCAATCCCTAGAATATTGCTTGATCTTCCTACCACCAATACACTTGGCTTAGTCTCGAGGTATGGTGACAGATAACAGGTTTATTCGAGTATGCTGATCAGAGCGCTGGGAACAAACATAATCGGATGAATCTAATGTGAGTCTTTCCACGACCTGGGATCAGATTTCATCCGTGGAGATGTCCAGATTCAGCAAGGTAACAATCAAATCTCCTACCCGCCACCATAGAGTGGTAGATTCACGCTCGTCAATCTATGAGAATCGACTCCATCTCGAGATTTTCGATCACAGAGCTAAGATCTCAGAATCAAATAACCTGGGATATCCCCCCATCCCTAGACTATTGGATTTCGTGTTTATTTTGGGCTGTTGGATGGTCACCATATTTCTCGATACATGAGATCAGATTCTGCTAGTGAAAGTAGCCAGAATAGAGATTCAACGCTTGAATCTCCTTGCAGTCATCAACCTCAACTAAATTCACGCCTGAGAAGATTTGTAGTCCATTTCGTTATCGAGGATTGTGATCACATAGCTAGAGGATCGTAGTTCCCAGGTCTAGAATATTGCTCGAACTTCCGACCACTGAACACAAATGGCTTAGCTTCATGGTATGGTGACCGAATCACGTAAGTCATCCCAGACTAGGGATCAGATTTGACCCGTGGGAATGGCCAGGTTCAGCAAGGAAACACTCAAATCTCCTACCCGTCACTATCGAGTAGTAGATTCACGGCCATGGATCTATGAGAATATACGGCTTCTCGAGATTTCTGATCACAGAGCTGAGATTTAAGAGTCGCACGTCGGATATATTCCGATCCCTACGCTATTGGATCACGTGTACGTTCTGGGCGGTTGTATGGTCACCACACTTCCCGGTATATGAGATCATATTCAACTTGTGAAAACAGGCAGAAAAGAAATTGAACGCTTGAATCTCCTCGCATCCACCACCCTCTGGTGGATTTTTGCCCGAAACGATTTGTAGTCCATTCCGTCATTGAGAATTGTGATCACGAAGCTAGAGGATCAGAAATTCAATCACTAGGATATTGCTCCAGGTTCCATCCAACAAACACAGGTGGGTTAGGCTCGTGGTATTCGAACCGGATAACGTAAGTCTCTCCACAACTCGAGATCAAAGTCAATCCGTGGAGATGTTTAGGTTCGCCGAGAGGACACTCAAATCTCCTCCTTGCTACTATTGAGATCTAGATTTACGCCCGTTTATCTATGAGAATCGACTGCTTCTCAAGACTTTCCATCCCAGAGCTGAGATTTTAAGATCACACTCGCTAAGTCATCACCCGATCCCGCTGCTATCAAATCACGCTATGGTCATAGTCGTCGTATGGTAGTCATGGTTCTCGCAGGATGAGATGAGATTCTGCCTGTCAAGCCAGAATTAGCCAGAATAGAGATTCAGCTGTCGAATCTTCTGGCAGTCACCACCCTCTCTTAGATTCACGCCCGAAAAGATTTGTGGTCTATTCCGTCATCGAGAACTGTGATTACAGCGCTAGTGAATCGGAATTTCGATCAGTATAAAATTGCTCGATCCCCCGGTTAATGAAGATACTTGGCGTATGCTCGTGGTATGGTTTTTGATGCTATAACTCGGCCTACAACTCTTGATCAGATTCTATCTCAGGAAATGACCATTATCAGAAAGCTATATATTGGACACAGCATCACAGCTGCCCACCCAACACGGTTCTGAGGTTAGGTGATGTGAGATTTGCGTCCAGTGATTACGAAATATCAAAGACCCTCCGCGACTTTTCCAGCTCTATCTAGTTCAACATGCGTTCTCGCTTTTGCAGCCGCCCATACAACACCATTCGAGAGCAGAGTGATCTTAAATTCGTACTTAGGGCCTCGATAGAAAGTGCGCGATGTTGTATGAGCATAGGCGCTTGCTTCTTTCCCCGTGAAAGTAGAGCTATTGCGCGCCACTAGCGGCCACTGCAACTACAATGCCTATGCTTGTATACGGGGAGAAAAATGGAGAAAAGAGCAACGCGCACTCTCTGTCGAGGCCCTTAGCGACTCTAAAATAACCCAATAACACCTCTGTTCAGTTTGAGAACTTCGATCTCGGTCAATCCGCGCTTTCGCTCCCGCACCACGATTTGGAGGCTGAGTAATCCCAAAAACGTTTTTAGCGACTCCAAAATATCCGAAATACACCCCCCTCCCACTTAGCTTTCGAGATTCGATCTCAACCTATTCACGCCTCCACCCCCATAGCTGCCCACTGAACACGATTTGGAGGCTGGGTGATCTCAAATTCGTGCTTAGCGTCTCCAGAATTCCCCAAAAACACCCTTACTTACTACCGCAGCCACCCACGCGAGACGATTTGCAGGCTGGGTAATCTTGAACTCGTGCTTATAGCGATTCAAAAATACCCCATATACACCACTACTTGACTCCCGAACTTCGATCTCGATCAATTCGCGCCTTCACCCCCGCAACCACCCACGAATCACGATTTGAAGGCAGGGCGATGTGATTTCCATGTTCAGCGACCTCGTAATACCTCAGAAACACCCTACACTCGACTTTTCGAGCTCGATCTTAATAGTCACTTGCTCTCGACCCCGCAGCCTCCCACGCGACATGATCTCGAGATACATCAATTCGATCTCCATACCCTCGGAATATTTGGCAGACACCAGTCTCACGCAATACAAGATTGATTTTGATTAATTTTGGATATCTCGATTGCAGCTATGCATTATCGGGCACTTTCCATGAACTATTCAAAGCGCGAGACTTGCGTGATGCGATGATGCTGGTCGAAAAGCCACTCCCGCACTATATCTGGACGCTCAAGATCATGTATTCGTTGCATCGAGTCAGCACAGCCTTATGGTTTAGCTCCATCGTTAGCTGCTACACTGATTGACATAAAAAGTAGTACTCAAGAATATGAGCCGTTATGATTTCTCTGTCAATCGCGTATTATCACTTCTCTCGCATGCGTGCATTTGCTTTTTTCATCGAAGGTTTGATATAAAAATTTTTTATTACAAAAAAGATGACACTTGAGCTACATCAAATTCAAATTGTACATCTCCAATTATGCAAATTCGAACGCCGGAGACAAGCTGCAAGCGTGCACCTTGCCCGATAGGTACATGCTTGTATAAATTATGGGATAAAGATATCCCAATCATCCGATTCATACGAAGGTATATATGTATATGTATCTGGGGAATTCGTCATATATTCTAAATGAAAGAACGAAATATTTTCTATTATGCTGTGGGATACTTTGTGTATCCTTCGAACGATTTATTCATAAGACGAAAAGTTGATTCTACTGCACTGTCGATGGCCCGCACTCATATCTCGCACCTTACAATCTAAGCACTCTGCAATATACGAAATCGATCTCGCGCCTATGGGAAAGAGAGAGATTTCGGCGGGAACCGAACTCGAGAGAGAGAACCACTTACATTACGCCTCCAGGTCGCCTCCCGGGTTGGCCGTCTCGCGCCCTGGTCCGACAGCTCCTCTGCGCCTCGCCGCTCACGCTTATGCTGCAGAGGCCGGCCAGGTCGACGCCATCTCCTGGTGCGCCGCTTCTCCTTATTCACGCAAGTGCGGTCTCGCGCGCGTGACCGCTCTCGATCGCGATCCGTCGCAAGCTCTCGCATGGTTTCTCTCTCAAGCAGCTCTTGGCCGAAATTCTCCCACTTTACCCTGTTTCTCTATTATATTATGCACACGTGTGCGTGTCGCTGACGAGCGACGTGATGGTCAAAGTACACCGTCACAGGGCCCCCTCGCAAGGATCGAAACCCCGTTGATGATCCGGAAAACCTCGCACACGTCCACTAGGCATTCAAAATAATTCATGAATAATCATATTTCATTCAAAATTCAAATTTTTCATCGGAACATTCTTCATACTGGCCATGATAGTGCTACAAAAATTCAAAATTAATATTCATCATAACAAAAATATAATCTTCTTCAATTATTCTTCTTTTACCTGTGAAATTCAAAATAAAATACTATTCAATATCATACAATGGTTTTGCACTTTGCACCAAATAGGTTAGTTAGACATTCTTTTCACTTTGACACTTCACTTGTTAGTTCACTTTAACTATCTGTGATGATTATTCTAGTTATCATTCATGATTATGTATCCGAAATAATATTCAAAGTATTGTCTCAAAAAAAGCATTGAAAGTATACTTATATTCTAGTCATCTTCGTTGTTATCATATTTTTTTTTCTTTTTTCAACGCCTTAAATCTAGTCAAATTATCGTGATTCTCTCTCTTTTCACCAAGAAAAATGGAAATTAAAATAATTATTTATCGAAACGAATAATAAAAAGGAACTGTATCTCTCTCTTTCCCGCACGCAGTCTATCGCAAAATGAGTGCGGATGTGTCCTAACGCACGAGATGGAGCTAATCGCCTATAATTAACGAAAATCGAAAAGGAAAAATCAAAACTGAACGCATAAACATTAATAAAATTCACTCGTACATTGCGCCCGCTCGCTCAGCCCAGATGACGTCGTTTCCACACTGCTTTTGCTGCTCTCTGCACCGCTTTTCTCTCTTCAAACTCATTGTTGATTTTCTCCTGCATGCTGCTGTACGCTTGCTGTGGTAGACGCCACCGCTGAGCTCTGCGTCGGCTGCTGCTGTTCGACGGGAGCGTATGCGACGTCGGCTCACGCAACTCAGATGGTGTCTGCTGCTGTGAGCTATCTCGCTCGCTCTCCGTTTCTCTGTCCTCATGCAGCTGCTGCTGCTGATGGCTTTCGCCTTGCGTCGTCTGCCGCCCCGCGAGAGAGGGATCTGCCTGGCTCATATAGCATTGCGAATGCAACACGTACTCGTGTCGCAGAGGCAGGCTCTCTCGCTGACTCGGGACAGCTGACTCACTAGCGTGCCATATATAATCCCCGTCATCTGCGCCGTCGTCTGCCGGCACTTGTGAGGTGTTTGCGGAGGCGACTTCTTCGCAGATGGTGTCCAAATATGCACATTGTGCTAATCGGCGTGGACGTCTCGGTGCTGGCTGGGGTTGCGGTGTTGGCTGCCATTTTGCACATCGTT
Source organism: Eretmocerus hayati (assembly GCA_029851415.1). Lineage (NCBI taxonomy): Eukaryota > Metazoa > Arthropoda > Insecta > Hymenoptera > Aphelinidae > Eretmocerus > Eretmocerus hayati. Next base: position 111,492,518 of record CM056743.1, read on the forward strand.
GTTGTTGTTGTTGTTGCTGTTGGTAAGCCCTAAAGCCTCGATGAGCCGGCCAGGCTGGTGTGCATTGCCGTGTTGATGCTCTTATAAGCCGCTTCTCCGCGCTAAGCTGCATCAAACGCTCGCACTCCGATTTCTTCTGTTGTTGCTGTTGTTGCATGTGCATGGCGGGTTGCCTGGTATTTGGCGCGCCATATACTGCTGCAACTGCGTTGACTTTTTCGCCGGCTTGTGCACGTTGTACCTTCTCGTCATCATTTCTGCCGGTGCACGAAGTATCCGAAGCTGATGACGAGGGGTATGATGAGCACACTCTGCGCGTCGCGGGTGATTGGGGTAACACCGCGACTGCCGCAAGTCGGCTTAAAAAATTTGGGCTTGCGCCTAAAATTGTCTCTATTTGGGGTAGGTAAACTGGCACTGGGGATGCACCCGCGCACTCAAATTCACTGTTTTTGATGCGCGGTGCTAATTTCACTGTGTCCGAACCAGTCACCACAAAGGCGAATCTCTTTTGCTCTTGGAGCCAAATTACACTGGTTGTATCCATTTTGATAACGGAGTTGCACCTAAAATGCCAAGTCTTTCAACGCGAGCTGGCCTATGAAGCGTGTCTCAACTCTCACTGCCGTCGCTCACGCACTGCCAATACTTTGGTGATATCGGAGCGCATCGCGGAGGGAGGGAGGGAAACTATTGCACTCATAGGGTTCTGCTACTGTGTTGCTGAGCGGCTATTCTTCTGCTGCAAACTGCCGTCTTTGTTTATCTTGATATTTGTTTTCTTGGAATTCTTGATGCTGGTTGTAGGTGATGATGGCTGCTTCTGATGATGGGCTGAGCGAGTATACCTAACTATATCGCATGATGCTAATCATCACTGCGCTCATCATCTCATCGCCATAAATAAAATTACTTGTCAACTAGCGCGTTTAGCTTACGTACGGGCCATCGAAACTTTCGCATAACTCTCTGTAATTACTTGACGCTGGCAAGGATATTCTATTTTTCTCTTTCGCTTTAAAATTTTCAAACTTTTGTCCTTGCTTATATTATTAACTCTAATATGCATCGTAATATCGCGTAATTACTTTGACCATTCTTCTAGTGCACTTTCTTTGAAAATCCATATCGCTAATAATTTCTTTTATAGCTTACGCTTTATGTTAAAGAAAAATTGTTGCATTATGATCTTAATATTACTACATCTCAATTTTCTATTGCTATTTTCTGACTCGTTCTGACTTGTGTAAAAAAAAAATCCTCTGAATTTCAAATTCTGACGCTCTCTATAATAGCGTGTGAAAAAAAACTCTATGCTTCCACACTGTAATCTTTGATTCTATTTTCTAAATATTATACTTTTGTATACTGAAATGCTCTGTACGTTTTCTCCAGAACTCTAGTAGGCGCAACATAAGTTGCTTGCCTCCGAATATTTGGAAATCACGTATGGCACCAGTCTTATTTTCATTTCCATAGACGATTCAATTATCTGTAGTTCGCGCATCCCGGGCGCGCGTCGCTACTCGCCTTCTAATTTCATTTATTCAAAAAAAAAATTTTTTCCTTTCTTTCATTCAACAAAGATACTTTCAAAAAAACTTTACCTTATCACGGTGGTCTTCGCTAACGCACTTGAGTTAAGCTCTCTATCGCCAACTATTGCTCCAAAGCTATGCTTGTTACTGTGCAAAACTATGCACAAATAAGCGGTCGCTCAACGCAGGTGTTAGGCGAATAATGAGAGTTCAATTCATGTGCTGCCATGGCCTCGTGTTCCAAACAAAATTGCAAATAAATTATTTATTTTCTCATTAAAGCGGGGGGCACCGAATCTCAAATATTTGTGATTATTTACAGCTGTTCTGGAGACAGTCTGTACATCCCAAAATATTTGTCGTGCCACACTCACCACTATTCTCATTACTCTTTCTTCAAAATTCTCAATATATTTTCTTTACTTCTCTTTTATTCGAATTTTTCCTTGCATCTTCTCAAAAAAAAAAAAAAAAAAAAAAAAAATACCTTACTGATTTTACTGAAAATGACATTACTTAACCTACATTCTAGCATGTTTTTAAGGTCTGCGACTGTATATTCGTCACTGCTGCTACGATAAGTAAGCATTATGAAAAACTTTCGAATTCAAATTCATAATGAGATCTACAGAGAACTGCGGCTTTGTAGAGAAGACAACACATTTTTGTTGCTTCCCACTGTATCCTCGGGAGTCGTCACTCACCTTTTACCACTCCAAATTCTTATCTACTTGCAAGCAAATAAAAATTGGGGGGGGGGGGGGCTGGATAACTGTGCCCGCTCAATCTGCGATATTCTCGATACTTTGCGCCAACACTGAAGGTGCGGCAACCGTTCTCTGCACTCTAGACGCGAGTAGTCTCGAGCGTCTATGCTGAGCGCTGAACTGGTCCAAACATATCAAAATTCTACCCTTCTATGAGCATCGATCTGAGTGATCTTTGCGTTTCTCTTCGCAAGTGACGTATAATTTCGCTAATATTAGACCTGTGAAAACACGGCTAGAATACTTTTCTATCTATTCCGCTTCATTTTTATTACCCGACGGAAGCTGCGAACTACATTGTGCGCTCTCGGTCGGTGGGACTTGTACACTATCTATTCCATGAATTTGAGGAATTTGTACACCTATCTGAGGTGGTCCGTTTTGCGCCACAAAATTATCGTAATTATAAGTTTGTTGTTGGTTACAATGCCAATAATTCTCGCGCCCTCGACCACGAGAGTTTCCGCGATAGCCACCATTGAAATATCCTCTGAACATACCTCTACTATTTCCCGGATTTTCATTGAAATTGCTATGATAATAATCATTGGAATTGCTGTAATCGTTAAAATAATTTTGGTTCTCATAGAAATGATTGTAACTTTGCTCATTATTAGGCTGAAAATTATTATAAAAATTCCCTTGCGCCTGCTTTTGATAGTTAAAATTATTTGGTTATTCTTCTTGGCTCAGTGAGGAATTTTGAGAGTGGCTACCGCTTTCACCCTGTGGCTGGGTAGACGCATCCTCGCTATAACCTCTACCTCGGCCCCCCCGGCGATGCCTTTGACCCTGATTGTTGGTTAAATCGTTGGCATTTGCCGCAGGTAGTCGCGTATTTTCGAAACATTTTTGTGTCTCGCTAGCAATCAATTTTTGTACATCGTCCAAGGTCGTGACCTGTACAGTCGCCGACTCGGACGAGTCTTTGTCTGTATTTGGTATACTCTTTGTTTGTGTGTTGTTCTGTGATGCCTCTTTTTTTCCTAATAACTTTGACGCTTGGTGTTTGCCAGCCTCAAAAGCTTTACCTATTCCTATCGCCTGTTTCGTGAAAGTTTCAATATCAGAATGTAAATGTTCTCTCATTATTACGTGATAACCAGGCTTCATATTATAATAAATTCTTTCAACTTGTTTAACGACTGGTGGCGGCTCTGGCATTTTATTGAAAATTAAACGAATCGCTGTAATATACTCATGAACAGGCTCACTATCGCCTTGAAATGTCATTCTTGCTTCATCAGCTAACCGTTCCGAATATTTTTCATCTTGATATTTATTTCTCAAACAAGCTACCGCGTCTCGCCACGTATGCCACGATCGTCCATGCAATCTATATTCATCGAGAGCTGGACCTTTTGATAAAACTGCGACTGACCGCAAAAGATCATTTTCAGACATACCGGCTACTATACGGTGCTCTCTTACTTTGGTTAAAAATTCTTCCAAATTTTGCTTTTCATTACCGCTGAATTTCAAATTCCATGCATTTATTGTGCGCGTCAAATCTCTCTGTGAACTCGCGTCATTTTCCTCTTCTTCATCAGAATCAATATCAATAATATTCGAAGCTTGTGTACCTCTTTCGCCTCGACCTTAAGTTGCTTCTTCTTCTTCTTCTTTTCGTTCGTGGCCATGGACTGCCGTCCCCTCCGCCATTACCTGGTTTTAAGTCTTGTTTCTACCGTGGCTTAAGTTGCTTGATTTGAACGTCTGTTATTGCTTCGCACCTCACAATTGTGCCCAAAATTTGAACGCCTCAAATCTTGCAATTCTGGCCGATCGATTTGTCCTGTATTATTCAAATTAAAATTTCGCTGACTTGAAAATTGCACGGTTTGATCGGCATTCCAATGTTTCAAAACTGCTATCGGAATTCTAAAAGTTTGCCCAGTGGCTGAAGTTACTTCTATCATCTCATTCGAATACTGGAACTGTGCATTCTGTGTTTTATTGCTAAGTGTAGTTGTATTGTGTCTTTGATGTGTGACCTGGGGCCACGGTGGGACTACGTACGCTCCTGAGCCCTCATCACCCAACAACGACAACTCTGCGATGGATTCGTCTAGCACCTTGTCGCGCTCTGCTTTTGCTATTATGTTATCAAGCGATCGTGATTCTACGAAATCATTTATATGATATTCTCCTAATAAACGTCTCTCAAGAATATCTATTTTGACCGGACGCGATTCTATGTTCACTAAAAATAACCGAGCTAATGTAGAGTCTAACGCCTCATCTGTGATATCTTCTAAAAAAATTTTAATGCCTTTCTTTAGCTCCATTTTGCTGATTCTTCAAAATCAACTTGAGTCAGAAAATAGCAATTGTACCTTTCTACTCGCACATTTATGCGCGAAAATGATCGAAAACATATGTTTCTAGTATATATTCATTGCACTACTAATAAACTCATTATAATGCGTTTCAAAAATAAATATGTAGTTTTAACTACTTCCACTCGCTACTTCTTATAGCTGACAATTCTCTTTCTTGATTAAAAGTGTCCCGTAATTCAATGGGCTGCTATATCTCTCCATTATATTTGCAGTTACTAATTTTTCCAACTCGTAATGCATCAGCTTTTTACTCTTCTCTGAAGGAGAAAAACAACGTGCCTTGGATGTATGCTCATCTAAATTCAACTTCACTTCATATTTCATATGCTTTCGCATTTCAAAATTACTGCAATTATGCATTTTCAAAACGCAACTTTCCACACAAAATTTATTCAAATATCTCTCATTTGATAAAGTTTAGCACTAGAAAAATGCTCGCGCGCGAAAGTAAACTTAGACGAAAAACTCATCTCAATATTTGAAATTCAACGAATTCGACTTTGACTCTATGATGAGCACGTCTCTGTTTACGTTCGCGAAGCTTGGGATGTCACGCGATCGGTGTCTACTACTCGATGCTCGCTGTACATTGACCCGCTCGCGCGCTGCACGAAAATGGCTAAATTATACGAATATTCGACGACTATCTTTTTGACGCACGGGCGCTTACGCCACAAAAATCTACCGCCGAAATTTCACTTACGTAAAATTTAATTATTGATCGGAAAAGAAAATCTTATGATAGCTCTCGGTTTGAGCTTTGCCGTAGGTGATGCATGGTATATCGGCTACGCACAGAAAACTATCGCGCGCGCTTTTTCACTCGCGCCTAAAAAAAAATATCTGGAAAAGTTCACGATTCTCGTGAATCTAAAAACACTGATAATCACCACTTATTTCGTTGGGCGCCATTACAAGCGTGCACCTTGCCCGATAAGTACATGCTTGTATAAATTATGGAATGAAGATATCCCAATCATCCGATTCATACGAAGGTATATATATATATATGTGTATCTGGGGAATTCGTCATATATTCTGAATGAAAGAACGGAATATTTTCTATTATGCTGTGGGATACTTTGTGTATCCTTCGAACGATTTATTCATAAGACGAAAAGTTGATTCTACTGCACTGTCGATGGCCTGCACTCATATCTCGCACCTTACAATCTAAGCACTCTGCGATATACGAAATCGATCTCGCGCCTATGGGAAAGAGAGAGATATCGGCGGGAACCGAACTCGAGAGAGAGAACCACTTACATTACGCCTCCAGGTCGCCTCCCGGGTTGGCCGTCTCGCGCCCTGGTCCGACAGCTCCTCTGCGCCTCGCCGCTCACGCTTATGCTGCAGAGGCCGGCCAGGTCGACGCCATCTCCTGGTGCGCCGCTTCTCCTAATTCACGCACGTGCGGTCTCGCGCGCGTGACCGCTCTCGATCGCGATCCGTCGCAAGCTCTCGCATGGTTTCTCTCTCAAGCAGCTCTTGGCCGAAATTCTCCCACTTTACCCTGTTTCTCTATTATATTATGCACACGTGTGCGTGTCGCTGACGAGCGACGTGATGGTCAAAGTACACCGTCACAAAGCTTTTGTTGTTGTTCAAGATAACCTCATAACGTCCCATATATAGGTATTTATACAATTAATCCTGAAAAAACTAGCCATTTTCCGTCTTCGAGCCCATTGAACTTTTTGTTCAGAACTTTTCGCTCTACAACATTTTTTTCCCCGACAAAATTCACCTGAACGCAAAATCCTATCTCTCGTAGCGGGGTCCTTTCAATATAGCGTCACTGTATCGCGAGTCATACTTATTATCGGGTGCAATCAGTATTGATGACTGTTGCAAAGATCGGGTTCGAACAGACTGATCAATCGGATCGATATGGATATAGTAGAATCTTTCTTTTATCCCAACTTCCTCTTCGACGCCCCCAATGGATCAACACGCATGCGAAGAAGGACTCATTCACGGCTACCCAAGTACATGTTCATCTTTCTGCCTCCCACTTTACTTTTTCCAAAAGTCTAACTCGGCGAGTATCACCATCCTCCCCCCCCCCCCCCCATAACTTCATCTGAGATCAAAGTATGAATTCCAATTCTTGAGGGTCATGAGATCAGGGGGAACAAGTCGAGTAACTTTTTACCAAAATCTGAACGTCAAACGAATGGAGAGAGATTGCAAGATATTGATTTCAATTCTTGAGAGTCATGAGATCAGGAAAAGTATGTCGAGTAATTGTTTTGCAGAATTTGAATGTGAAATGCATGAAAAATGATTGATTACATTACAATCTGATTATCTTTCTGTAAGTTTGACTCAACTTGAGTTGCTTAACATCTCTCTTTCCCTAAAAATATATTGGAAATAAGAATCAATCCAGACCAACAAAAAAAGGAGGGCGTCCGGAGAACGCTCAGTTGATGACGAAGTCATAGAAGTTGACTAAGCAAAAGAATAATTCAACTGAATTTTTTTTAATTTTCTTCGCTACGTAATATATTTCAGGGTTTGACAAGTAACATAACAAAATTGCGTTATCGATTTCGTTATGTTACGTTATCATGACAAGAAACGAATTTAAGAGGTAACTTCGTTACGTTAGGATAACATAACCAAATACCGTGACGTAATGTCAGTAACGCAATACAATAACGTAACGAAACTCCAATCCTTGGCTTTCGTTTTGTTATTAATAACGTTATTCTATAGTAACGAAACTCGACTCTCACGTGAATAACGTTATATGTGAATAACGTTATTAATAACGAAACGAAATCCAAGTATTGGAGTTTCGTTACGATATTCGAGTGACGTTATTCACATTATAATTAATTTCGTAACGTTACTTCCGCGAGTAACGTAACGAAATGAAAATTATATTTTGTTTCGTTTTTTTTCTTTCGCCAAGTGATCAGGACGAAGTTTTGCCCCTTGAGGGCCTTAGATAGAGAAGAAAGGATATGACTGATTCCTAATGCGTCAGAAATAGACTAGGTTCGTGGGTACGACCAAGTATCCGAAGATACTTATTCCAAAATTCTCCTATGACGCATAGCATCCGAGATATCGTTATTCTCAGAGAGGGCGATATATTGCGTTCACTCAGAATTTATGAGCGGCAGTGAATATGATGAGAAAAATAACGTAACGAAACTCGGAAAAGAATTTCGTTACGTTATCGTAACGAAAAACATTGACGAAATCTCTTGGAAATTACGTTACTCAATTTCGTTATTAGTTTCGTTAGTTTTGAATAACGTTATCCACATGAATTTCGTTATACGTTTCGTTAAAAATACCGAAACTCATAACGAAACGAAATTCAATTCGTTATGATTTTAACGTTATTCTAGTAACGTAACGAAAAATATAACGGAACTCTACCTAATATTCAGCGTAATAACGAATATCATAACGGATCTCCGAGGGTTTCGTTAATAACGCACCATAACGAAACTAGCGTTATTTGTCAAACCCTGATATAAAACAATAAAATGATATACATAATCAAATAATGATATAAAACAAATTAATCAAAAATGATATAAGTAAGATGATGATAATCTATTTGAGTGAGGTGATTGAGTCGTTCAGAGTCATGGTGGGATAAATCGAAGGAAATTTTTTCCTGGATATCAAGTAACACTCAAACGGCAATTATTCTGACGAGTGTACCCACTAGTGGGGCCTGCGATTTACCAAATCTTAATATTCACCGACTTGTAACTGTTCGGAAAGTATTCCCAGCGTGATCCCCAGGGATCATCTTTTATGGCGATTCACCTTGCCAAGAACACAGATGGTGAATAAAAAGAGAATTGGCCCCTTCAGACGTGTTTTCCGAAGTACGGTAGTCCGGTTCATGACGCAAATAAAAGTATACGTGAAGTCGACTCGCAGTGAATGGGTTCACCCTGTCAGATTTTGTCTTGGTTACTGGAAGCACCTCTACAATAGAAATTACGATCGCAGACCCTGTGACGAATTGCACTAGGATTCCAGTGTTCAATTGAATGAATGAATTCCAATAGTCAATAAGCCCGTAAGATTGAGCTTGCTTGAAGAGATCTGTGAAATTTGGATTCAAAATCGAGTGAGAACTTATCGTGATTCGCATTGCACCGGAGATAATGTCGCTCCAATTGCCAAAGAATCACCATTCACGAATTCTGCTCTTCTTCGTTGGCTGTGATTGTATTTTGAAATACCACCTGCCTGAGCACGGAAACTTGCATTTCATGGATGTCCCTCAATCTTAATTTTGGAGCACGTTTTGGAAAGCTTGAATACTCGTAATTTATGCATCCATAGCGAGATGGCATTGTATAGTTCCGCAAAGATGTGTATACATCACAGGTATGGGAGATGCATTTGTGTCCGTATTTGTTTACAAGTATAGCAGCTCGGCTCGCCGATGAGATAAGGACGCACGCTATAGGTATACTCGAAGCACGCGCGGGCGTGCGTCGTTTAGCCAAGTCGCAGCCCAACTCAACGCGCGATTTTATTCATTTTATCAGATAATGGTATAAACTTAACTGCAAGGGAATTGCTTAGCGAGAGTTCAAAATAGAAATCAAAATAATAAATCAAATTACAGAGTACATTGTGCGACTTAATTTTGTGCATTGAGATAGTTCATTTTGAGTATCAACTTAAAATTAGATATAGACCTGGTGTGCTGAAATTCTAATGGAATGCTATTCCATGCTCTTTCCGATCTGGCCAAAGGAGAGTAGAAAAGATAATTTTGAGAAAATTGCGGCTCAAGAATAGTTCTAGTGTTTCTCAACTCGTAGGGTACTTCTCTCTCACACAATTCAGCTTTGAGAATGTCACAGTTTAGGTAATTTCTCAGTAAAGAGGAAATCATGACAATGTCATTGTAGTCATGAAGACTTTTCAAAGATGGCAAGTTGAAACGTTCATAAAGATGAGAGTATTCGTGATCAGAGAAGAGCATAGGTTCGCCTAATTTGAAGGACATATGACGCAAAAATTTATGTTGAATATATTCGAGTTTAGACCAGTTTTGCAAGGTATAGGGTGACCAGACAGGGCTAGCGTATAATAATACGGGAAGAACTAATGATTTGTACAGATATAGCATGGTATCAGTGTGTCTAAAATCACGAGCAGATCTCAGCAAAAATTCAAGCGATTTCAAAGCCTTGGATGAAACATAATCAATATGAAATTCGGAACTAAGTTTGCTATCAACAATAACACCAAGGTCTTGAATACTATCCACTTTATCTAATATAACTTTATCTAGTGAGTAGAGAAAGTCAAGAGGTAGCTTATTGCGTGAGAATGATATTGACTTAGACTTTCTACAATTCAAGACCAATCCATTTTCAGTAGCCCACTCAACAATTGCTGCTAAGTCACTTTGAAGTTCAATACAATCATCCTTGTTAATAATTTTTTTATCAAGTTTAACATCATCAGCAAAAATAAGAATATTTGAGAAATTGATCACAGATGCAATATCATTTATAAATACTAAAAATAGGAAGGGACCAAGATGAGATCCTTGGGGCACACCGGATAATGTTTCACGAGGTGAGGATTCATATCCTTTGACTATAACAATTTGAGAACGGTTTTTCAAGGAAGACTCTATCCATTTTAGTAAATTACCTCTGATACCCATGTTTGATACCTTACTCAATAATTTGTCATGATTGACACTATCAAAAGCCTTTGAAAAATCTAAATATATTGCATTAGTTTGGATATTGTTTGCAAAGTTATCATAGATATGTTCTACAAATGTTAGTAAGTTGGTTACAGTAGACTTATTTTTTACAAAGCCGTGTTGCTCAGAAATGATCTTCAAAATTAGGGCATCAGTCAATTTTTGAGTGACCAAAAAATCAAGAATCTTTGGAATAGCTGAAGATTCGGCTACAGGACGGTAGTTCTCTATATCATGTCTATTGCCATCTTTGTGAATTGGAGAAACATAGGATACTTTCCATTTAGCAGGTAGAAATGCTAGGTCCAGTGACGCATTAAATAGATTTAGCAATGGATAAACGAGATTTTGACAACAATTTTTCAATAATGCAATTGGTATATGGTCAGGACCTGCAGAAGAAGTGTTTTTAGCTGATGCTATGGCAGATATTAATTCTTCCTCCGTAATATTCATACTTTCAATAACAGTGTCGAGACAAGAGTCTGAGCAACAACTGAGCTTTTTGTCTTCATAAACCGACGAAAAATGGTCAGAGAATAAGTCAGCCGTTTCTTTCCCAGTACATGCAGTACGGTTTTTTAGGAACATATGATTTGGAAGTCCACTAGATTTTTTGATCGATTAACGAAAGCCCAAAATGAGTTTAGGTTGGATTTCGCAAAGAACTCTACTTTATCTAGGTATTCTCTATGATTGACTTTGGAAAGCCAGAGACACTGAGCTCTCAGTTTTTTGAAATGTATATGATCACTAGAATTATTGGTCTCTTTCCATCTCTTGTGTGCTAACTTTTTTCTGAGGATGAGCTCTTTGAGTTCATCAGAAAACCAACGAGGGTAAGTTGGGGACTTGAATATTCTTTTAGGGACTGTACACTCTAAAATATTATGCAAAGTGGAGTAGAAAATGTCAACGTTTTCATCTAGTGAATGTTTTTGGAAGTCCAGTAAAATGTCCCAGTCAATTTCAGAGAGCTTTTGGTTTAATGAATCATAATTTGCTTTTTTAAAATCAGAATCAGGAAAAGTATAAGGAATCTCAACAGTAGTTTCAATTTGAATGGAAAAATATTGAGGGACATGGTGCAAGTCAACAGGAACTAAGTATTCATCAGAATTTAGGAGATTTGCATGAACAGTGGAAAATAAGAGATCCAATGTGTAATCTTTATGGGGTGGAACATGAAAGTACTGTCTAAAACTATAAAAGGATAGATGACTCTTGATTAATCCAGCAGCTTGACGTATCTTTGGCTCAGAATATCCAGTCTCTCCAAAAACCAAATCCTTTCTCTTGGGCCAGATGATATTTCTCAAATTGAAGTCCCCAATCAACAAAAACTCAGCATTCGTATATCTTGCTAGTACTTCTTGCGTAGTCAGCATAGAGTCTTGATACGTTGATAAAGGTTGAGATGGAGAGATATATGTAGCACCAATGATAATATTCTTCTTACTGCCTTTGATCTTAACAAATAAGGTAAGTGTACCCAACTTGCCTCTGTACCCAACTTGCCTCCATATGCCGATTTCAGGAATGGGCGCTCGTTGACCTTCCCGTAATTTTTTTTACGTTTGTTATGTTAAAATATGAGAAAATACGTAGTTTTCAACGACACCGGATCATTTCTGCGTTCTCCAGAAAATATAAAGTGAGTTTTCCATTTTTCGTGTTTGCACGGCTAAGAAATGACCGAGGAAATCACGGTCACTAAAACCGGTGCCAATTTATTTTCATCCGACCAATCTTGACGTACCTTAGCGCATTCGATTCCTTGTCTCAATACCTTTAAAATCCGCTCTTCAGGGTTGCAGAACTCTGATTTGGAGCGATTTTATGTACAAAACACGGAGATGGTTTGAGAATCAAGAAGGCCGACATCGGAGTGTACCCAACATGCCCCCATATGGTTATCTCAGGAAGGCGTGCAGTATGACTTTTTTTACCACTCAGAACGTGTTTATCACGTCAAAATAGGTCGGAAACGATGTTTCGGGCCAGCTCAAAGCTACAAAAGTCGCTGCACGGTGATCAAAACGGATCAAAGCGATTTTATTCACTTCATCGCCGATTTACATTGTTTTAAATGATGGGGGCAATTTGGGTACACACTTTTGTAAACTCTCAAAAATCACCTTTTGGGAGAATTCAAACAGTTCGGCTCCACTTCATTCAAATTGGACGTATCTTAGCTCATTTTAAAGGTCTTGAGACAAGCTTCAAAATGAGTTAAAGTACGTTGGAAAATATTGAGATTAGCCAGAATTATTAAGAAAATGGCTTAATGGGGGCAAGTTGGGTACACTGACCTTATCTGTTCACAAGACCTTTTATTTGATGTACATTCCGATGAAATAAGTCTTTTGTTGACAGCAATAAGCACTCCACCACCCTTTGTATCATCACCAGAGAGAGAATGTCTATCATATCTGAGAATATTGTAGTTTTCCAAGCCTAATTCACTGTCACAAATATCTGGTATTAGCCAAGTCTCAGTAAAGATGAGTACATTAGGGGTAGTGGTAAGCAGGTTTATATTTGTCGAGAGAACTTTGAGTTTAGTTCTCAAGCCTCTTACATTCTGATAGTGGAAAACTAATTGTTCATTTTGATTTAGATTGAGTTTTTTGAAAAAGTGACATCCATTAAGGAGTTATCATGGGGCACTCTTGTGTTTGAGCCAGAGGCAACATTTGAGTGGAGAAAAGTTGTATCAGGAATCTTGACTACAACAGGAATGGTGTTTATATAGCGTTTCATCAGATTCTTCTCACCATTCTTTATTCTTTCTGATAGCTCACTTGCAGCAGCTTTGTATTGGTTTTGTTGCATTCTGGTTTTATCAGTTGATACTTTATAGGCTTCCTCAATTTTACTTCTATTTTTTATAACCTGAAAGACATCTTGCTGAGAGGCCATAGTTATGAGCAAGGGTCTGGGTTTAGTACCAAGATTTCCAACTCGAGTGGCAGAAATTGAAGTAAGATTTACATTTGTAGGAGAAAGAATATTTCTTGCAGAAGTTGCATCAGCTACAGGATCATTGGTTTAAGGAACATTGTGCAGCAACAAGTTTTTAGATTTAGCAATACGCTCTTGAACTTCATGGATCATTCGCTCCTCATTGAGGCCAGATAGAGAGTTTGATGACTGGATAACTTCCAACTTTTCTTCCAGATTTGCTACTTTGGCCTGGAGAAAGGGAAATTCATTTGCTACCACTTTAAATGAGTTTACTTTTTCTTTTACTTCATTTAACTGATTCTTTATGTCTGGAATAGTATCACACTGTGTTCTTATAATACTCATGTCTTCAGCCAGTTTTTCTGAGAGTTTAAAATGTTTGTCTCTTCCTGCAACTTTACAATCATTGCAAGTAAAAGTTAGTAGAGGTTTGTTTTTTAGCTGTAGAACTTTAACCTCAGAAGCCGTAATGCCCGCACATTCTGGATCTCCATGGTATAACTCATTACAAATAACACAAGTAGCAATCAGATTGTTGTTAAAAGCCTGTCTACAAGCCTTACAGGTAGATGACATTGCTGCCACGTGGAGAGATGTTTGACCACGGGGGCGAATATAGGTTAGGATGGGCTGAGATGAAACACATACAGTTTGTAGGATAAATAAAGATTTAGCCTCAGCGATTCTTTCTCAGCAGTTAATATGTTGTTCACCACTCACAATTTCGTCAAGAAAATGCAAAGATACTTTTTTACTCTTTATAAAGTGACGCGAAATTTGGGAGCAATCGAAAAACCTATAGCTCGCACGGCAGCGCCACGGCGAATGATGACTTATGTGCGTAGAGCTACGCGCGCAGGAAGGTGAAACCGGTCGGGAAACACCCTTCGACAGCATTATCCAGCAGGTATTCTCTTGTGCAAGGAGTGATGATGGAGATATTGAGATAGGTTCCAAATTTGGTCAATGTAGGATATTGGAAAAGGAAAGTACTCATTCTCAGAAAGATTTCGTGTATTGATAACCAAACTTGTAAATAATAATTATAATAACATTGAAATATTTACAAGCAACCTCCGCTATTAGCGGGACTAGCTCATTCGTGATTTCACAAATACGGCGCTCCCCAGTATTCGCGGTGTCCTGACTCACTTATTCGCGGTTTGGATCTGGATTGTTGAGCTTACTCAGCTCATTAAAGATGAATTCTTGTTGGACTACATTCAAATATGTCATTCCGAAACAATTCCGTGATCTAAATGTTTAGGATATTGGTATTGTGATCGTCTTCTAAGCTTGATTAATCGGTCACCTCACAAAATTATTCGTGTACTTGTGTACCAACTGAATTCTGATTTTGGTGACGCACTCAGGAAGATTGCATTTTTGTCAATGAGAAAACGTGACTCCAAGTGGTGAGCTCTTCAGAGGAACTGAGAATGTTCAATTTCCTCGGTCCTGAGGAGAAAATGGCCGAAGTATTTAGACTTTCCATGGCCACTCAGTAGGGATTGTGCAGGGACTATGTTCGTTGATTTCGCCTGTCAAAAGTGACAGAGTTCATCACCCAAACGCTGATGACTGATTCTTCAACAGATATTGGCAAGGGAAAGAATTACAGGAATCCCTCAATCGTATGGTGATGTTACTCCGTATCGTCCTTAAATGGAGTCAGTTTGATAGAATTTTCACATGAACTGATAGAATCAAGATGAGGTTTGCCATTTTTAGTCGCTTTCTGATCATCATGTAAACGTAACTCCCCTTTACCCATGGGCACACGGTCCCGGTTTTCGCGGCATTTTCTTCAAACGCATTAACCACGAATAGCGGAGGTTGCCTGTATCACATAATTCCCTTGAAAATGCTTCTCAGGAATTCTCCAAGATTAGTGATAAACATGCTGAAACCAAGTATTCTAGTACGCCCCTATTACTGCACGCGAGAACATGTTCAAGGTATAGAAATACTCGTATTGAAAAAAGCAATGCCCGTCCCCTCGGGAATCTCTTGCTTTTTCATTAGTTTTTCTATACATGAAATTGTTGTCTATAAGCATAAAGATCCAGATCATCAGCTGTCTTGTGTAAGTCACGCGTTGACGTTGTGCAAGATCACGAGTGATCTGAACTTTCAAACTGATGGACAACAATTCCCAGTGTAGAAAAACCAATGAAAAGCAAGAGATTCCGAGGAGACGGATATTTTCTTCGCCCAAAACGAATATTCCTATACCACAAACAAGTCTTCACGTGCGGTAGAAGAGGCGCACTGGGGTGCTTGTTTCCAGCACGTTTATAAATAGTCATGAAAAAGTCGAGGGTGATCGTGTTCCTCTCAGCGCGGGTTTGAATGGAAAAGTCACTAGAGTATCGATCACCCTTTTTGGAATCCCTGTAGCTGACAATTTTGGTGCCGTGATCTCTTTAGTTTGTCTGGGCGCCACGCTCGACGAATTCCCGCTTCTCCCCACTCCGCCGTCGTCACACCGTATATATAGGTATACTTGGTACACGTGTAACTTATTATCGACGGTATTATCCTTCGTGATAAATTTCCTAGCCATTCAATACCGAAAACTATTTGGGCGAATTCGAAGCTCCAATTTGAGCCGAGATACGTTGATCTAGGCTCAATATTCGAAGAACTGTGGCTTCTGGAAGACGGAACTATTTTGATGACTCAAAAGGCGATTCTCTCAAAAAGGCAAAATAGGCAAATTCCGAAATCCTCTCTACAATCGGAACAACCAGAGTCCTACCAGAAACAATTGTAACATTTCGCTCCCGGGACAGGTTGACGTAGGCGATATCCCGCGCCACGGCTCATATCCTCGGACGTTGTATGTATAGCTATATTGGTTGCGATAGATACAGATATACATTCAACAAACGTTCGTAACTTCGCACGGTGCGCGCCGTTCGTATCCAAATGAATTTACTCGCCAGCTGAGAGGTGTCGGTAAAGAAGGTTTCACCTTCAAAAAACAGAGGTAAGAAAATTCAAACCAGCATTGATCGTTCCAGTTTGGAAGTTAGTAAAGATGGTGAGTAACTCAAGTTGAGTCAAATTTACAGGGAGATAATGAGATTACAATATAATCAACCATTCTTCATGCATTTCACATTCAGATTCTGCAAAACAATTACTCGACATACTTTTCCTGATCTCATGACTCTCAAGAATTGAAATCAATATTTTGCGATCTCTCTTCATCCGTTTGACGTTTAGATTCTGGTAAAAAGTTACTCGACATGTTTCCCCTGATCTCATGACCCTCAAGAATTGAAATTCATACTTTGATTTCAGATAAAGTTATGGGGAAAAGGACGGTGATACTCGACAAGTTAGACTTTCGGAAAAAGTAAAGTGGAAGGGGGAAGATTTCAAAACTTGGCTATGGTAATGATTGAAAATTTCCAGACTGACATATGAGAGTTTCCACGGAACTTTTAACTTTTGTGTTACTGCAGTGTTCCAGGAGTATTTTGAACTATTCGGAGTGCGCCTGAGTGGCATTTTATAGTATTTGGCATCATTCAATATGGACTACATTGTTTTTTGTTGAAACGCATCCCGATTGGTCAATAGCAGACCGCAAAAGATGATTTTTGGGTAGTTTACAAACGTACCAACGCGATTTTTTGAATTGATAAGGCTGTAACTAAAATACCTATGCCTCAACTACTTCGGTGGAATGATATATCCATCTACTTATCTCATATTTTGAGAAAATCTTTGATTCAGAGGTGTGCGCTGATTTGGCTATGATGTTAGCTCTCATTCATCGATATTACCGAGTTTTGTGGGAAAACCTTTTTTGGCTATTGTTTACGAAATTGATGAAATACCTTGTGCGAAACGGAGAATTTAGCATTGAAGTTGAAAAGAGGACAAATCGAATCCCGTTTGGTTTGTGAGTGTGCGTTGATCCTGACAAATTTTATAGAGCTTCAAAGCTCATAAAGTTATCGCGCCACTGGCTTTCAAAATGGTCATTTTTTGGTGTCATACTCAGGAGACGCGAAGCACAGGGTTGGGACCTTGTGCTCTTTTTTCTTCATCACAAAGAGGATATAACCGCACTATTTTTAGTTGCAATTGTCGATCGGTATTTCTGTGAGAAGCTGAGGAGAAATATTTGAATCCGGATGGTAAGCTAAATAAGCCTCTAAATATGATGGTATCGCGATTTTCTTGGTTTTTACATAGTATACGGCTAAAATATGAACAAAATAACACTACAGTGTATTCTAGAAATTGAAATGAGACTCATAGCTCTTGACTTGATTTTGGAAATTTATATCGAATTTCGGAGAAATCGATGATGAAATTCATCTTGAGGTCAAGTCAGGCAAAATATAATCCGTATCGATTGTCTAGACAATGTTTTGAATCGAATCTATTCGATTGAAGTTGATTCACGAATGTTTCAAGTGTGAAATTCCGTACATGTCGTTCTGAACCAGATACCTCGGCTTGGAAGAGAGTGGCACCACTTTTTTCACATGTTTTCGAGGTCTAAAAATCACAACAAACCCATTTCAAACGTGTGCGTTGAGAAAATTTTTTTTTAATTTCAGAGGGTCAATAGTTAAAAGTTCCATGGAAACCCTCATATGTAAGCTGTGAATAGTAACATGTGGAAAAACCAAAAAACCACTTATCCATATCTCATTCTTAAAAATCATTCCCCCAATGAAGAGCAGTGTGCTATGTCCCAAGATAAATATTTTTTAATTCCAAGCAACAGAATCTGGAGCAGTACAACTTCATTTTATAGCAAAACTTGGAATTAATTCATGAAATTCAACCTGAGTTGATGCACAGACTCTCAATTCTACCTGTGATAGTGGGAAGTTTTCAGTTGATGAGAAACTTCTGGATTGTGAAAATTCTTTATACGGGTTGGTTCATCCGCTCTTCAAGAAGAGAGGAACTCAACCACCAAGATGACCAACTCATGGGTGACTAACAAATGAAATATGGAATTTTGACAATACATCTGCTTTCCAACACTATTTGAAAACAAAAATCTCGAAAAAATTTCAACTAGGACATTGATTATTTGTGACACATCAAGAAGTTCAAGTGCTGCGTGGGAACTCATTTTGAGAATGAAGATTCAATCGTGTTATGTGAGAAGTGCTTCGATGCCAGACAGACTGATCCTCAAAGTACATCCTGATGAATGTATGGATCCAGTTCCTGTGTTGATTGACTTCTCCGCCCTGAATTTTGCCAAGTTGAACTTACCAGTTTTTTCTGAGAGCGTAAATGTGCTACTCTTCCTCAATAACTAGGTGTGTCCGTGCTTGCGGACAAAATGGGGCGAAGCGAAGTTCGGAAAAAGTTGTATAACTGCTCAATGAGTTCTCATCATTCTACCAATATTCTGGGGCCGGCATGTCACATTGACCGGATTACAAATGTCTCGTGTATTTTTCGGCGTAGAAAACGAATTTGCAGGTTTTTTTGCGCACCAGGACTCTTTGTTAGGTGTAAAATACCTGGTTTTCTATTCAGAGGACTCCTTGACTTACCAGACAAGAATCCCGATGTGGAAGCTCAATACGGAAACCGGGGTTGCGTTCGGGCGTTAATTTTTCGTCGGCAAAGCATATTTGGGTACCCCACTCACACGCAATTTCTTCTCGCTATTTGAGTCCCGCAAAGATTATTGCGAAAGCAGATGATCATTGGTTATCATGCTGAGAATCGTAGAATCAGTTCATAGTATGGGTGCCCATCGATCAGGACCACCGATGCTCCCGTGGCCACTCAAATTCCCCCGGAACATCTTCACGTTATACTATGTACTTTGACGCGCTGTTGCGAGGTTGCTTTCCCAAATTCCTATTACTTTTCTTGCTGTGACAATTTTTAGTGCAGAATTATAGTTTTTTTTGCCAATATCTTGAGTTTTGTGAGTTTCCCGGGGGAAACGCCGCACGACAACCTTGTAGATGGTGAAATTTTTCACAGAGAAGGTTCTTACGAGTTTTCTGGGAGATGGAAACCCGAGTCGGAGAGTGGGCGAAGAGCGCTCGGCGCGGTTCACATTCGTTTGAATGGGGCCATCACCGTTGCGTTGTTAAATGTGCTGCCAATCGGACAGTTTTCATTATCTGGCGAAGAGACTGAGTGCATCTCGAAGGAGATGTCATCTCCTCCAAAATGGTACAGGTCGTATCTCGATTAATACGAAGGTATCACGGTGTGCGAGTAGCAGAAAGTGAAAAATCGCAGATCTTGAGCGCCGCGTCCCAACAGTTTTGCTGCGAGAACAGCGTTTTGACACACTCATTTCTCTTTCTTCTGAGCTATGCTCGAAGGGCTTCGTTCTTAGAGAGATACGAATTGTGCCAGTTCGAAGGAAATGTTGTCCTCTCCAAAATGCATTTGATTGCCTAGCCCAAAATTGAGAACCGTCAAATTGGCAGCAAGATTACAAGCACTGCGTCAGACGCTCCATTCAAGCCATTTTTTGAGCCTGGCGTTTCAGCCCATTTCCCGGCCCAGGCTTGGGTTTTCCGAGAAGAATGAAGGGACTTTCTCTCTAGAAAATGTTGCGTTCTACAAATTTGATCTCTTGAAATCTTCTCAGATTTTACCTGAAAACCACAATTTTGCACTCGAGATCTTTTACACACATCAAAGTTAACTTTGATATGTGTAATACTAATCAGTCATTTAGTGTCGACATCCGATGCTAAGAGGTTGAGATACGTCGTGCGTGGCATGGTCCAGCGAAGATGATACCGATAATGGGATTAACTCATAGTATTTACGGATCTCTGCAAATAATCTTCATTATCCAGCTTTGAGTCAATGGATCCGCATAATTCTGGAAATATGCACCCTTGAGTATGTCCCGAGCATGTGTGCAAAGTTTGGTAAAGATTGATTCGGTAGTTTCGTCAAGTCAAAGTGCGAAAAAGCTGGTTCGAGTGGCGATGAGGAAAGGGGCTTCGCCCGAATGATTTTGATGAATCATATGAACCCTGAATAACTCTTCATTAGACCTATTTAGGAATTGACGTATGCCCACTAGCTCTTGATGGAGTCTTCAGCATGAATGTAAGTGGCACGTCAAGACAAGTGAGACCCATAAATCAAGAGTAAAAGTGTAGCCAAAACTAAGATGTACAATGATATGCAATGAAAGTATTATGTTATAAAATTGATAAGAACAGCATCAGCGATGACTACACATATCACAACGAATGTTATAACAGTATACATGGACAGTCACTAATAGGACTGACCAGTTCCACAACATCTGAATGGGAGAGACGATCCCTCCTGTGTTCGACCCGAATAAGTTTTTGGTGAGATACAAGAATTGGTCGAAATGTAATTCGCTCACTAGAGTAGATTATGAACTCGAGATACACAATTTATAGCTTCAGAGTTAGGTCTATCTCAAGTATCGGAGGGAGTAAAAGTCAATTTACTGATGAAATGTACATTAATTCTGGCACCCATGCATGATAAACTCTCCAAAGATATCTGAAGATTATTCTCGACACTTCACCTTGCACTGCACAACAGCAAGAATGGCACACATTTGGGCCATCAGGCCATCATTTTTTGATCACTGCAAACAAGATAGCATACATCAGGTTGCTTCTCTCACTAGTAGACCAACAATTACGATTGGCATCAATATATATTAAATTTTCACTGTACTCGATACTCGTGCAGAGAGTAAACATTCATCTGGAGCAGAATCTGAATGGTGAATATGGTCTGCTGGCTTGGATTATATATTATATATGGCGTTAGTTGCTCATTCACGCACACAAGGCCGATTGTGTCACACCGACGCAGTGTCGACTTCGAGATGAGTCGAATCTCGGAAGTGACTGGAAACTAAGATCCACGATGAATTCCGTCGGGGAGGGTCTCAAATTTTTCGGTCGTGGAACGATGCTATTCGTTCATACATCGACGAAACAAAATAGTATTTCGATAGAGGAATAACCAAGCTAGCGATTATTGGGGCACATTGTGGCTGATAAGCGCAAGAATCCATAATATTCTATGATCGAGGCAGAACGAGAGGTTGAAAAACCCCAACTTGGTGTATATAAGGCTACGGCAGTGCTGCGAGTTTTTTTTCTATATATGAGCGTTTCTCTGGAACTTTTGCACTTTGCTGAAAATCGATGAAAAATGAAAAATGAAAACCGCTCAAAGCACACCTGGAACCTTTTGCTCACATATTTGTGTAGAGTTACAAATCCACTATTAGAACTCATATAGAGTAAGTGGCATCGCCAAAATCACGTTAATAAGTCGAACTCAAAGTTGTTTTTCGCCGATTTTCCAGAATTTCTTAAGCAATTATTTGGCAAGATTGACAATTTCAACGAACGCCTTGGGCTTTTTGCAGCTTCGTAAGGTCAGGGTATCCGGTCACAATTACTTTGATCAACATAGAGCTCGATCCGCCAATGTGGGATGAGAAAAACTAAATTTTTTTCATGAGTCACGTTTTTTCTATTTCACTTCAGAACGGCCGTATTCTAGACAGAAATATCGCACCAACACGAGACTTGTCGCAAAATCTCCGCAACTGCATCTACTTTAGATATGCATCCCAAAAATTGCGTTCAGAGTCACGGCAGGAGCTTGGCGTAATCATCTTTGAGTTGAACGAGACATGATTGATTTTTTATTCCCAATTTTCAAAGTCATACAGTTTTGGCTGAATTGGTAGCACACCATCGCGCTTTTGGGCCGATTTTCTTTAATATATTACCCACCAAATGCAGCTTGAATCAACCCGAAAAGTTGCGCGGCATCACCAGAATATCCGTAAGACCGCCCGAGAGTACCAAGTATTTCCACAGGATCTTCCCCACATTTTCTCTCTTTGAATAAGCTAGAATGGATCAGCTCCTTCTGATCATACAGAGGCCGAAGATATCTCATTTTGAGACTCGGATAATGATATTTTCACTTCGATCGGGACCGATAGATTTGATTGTTCCCTTATATCATTATCCATAGCTGTATTCCAACAGGTGTAAAAGTTCCAGAGAAACGCCCATATACTCGACAGCAAAGCGCTACCGCGCCTTTTGATAAATATGTAACCGAGACAAGAATATAAGGAACCATGCGAGCTAGTCTGCGGGGAACAATGAGGCCTCAGTGGGTTGCAATAAAAATTGATTAAATAACACGCGGAATGGGAATTGTGTTGTCTGCTGTGTTCGCTCAGGCAGTTGCGCTACACCATCATCACAATGACACCAGACGCGTCCACTTGATAAAAATTATGCACTTCCGTACACCCACATCATTGTTTTGGTATAATTCCTAGATTATACAAGCGCTCACATGACACTCAATTAAGTACGTTTATTGATTCTCCCATATTATACACACAATAGAGAGACGCTTAGCTGATTGGTCCTGTACAATCCCTAGATTATACACACGCTCACATGACACTCGGTCGAATAGGGTTGTCAATTACCCCATATGATACATATACAAGAGATAGGAAGCATAAAAACATCACTCTGGGGTGGATGTAAGAACTAGGGCCGGGGTGAAGTGGAATTCAAGCGTTCAATCATGAAGACATTCTTCACCTTATATAGAGTTTTCGGGAGAAAAGTAATTATAATCAATTGATAAGTATGAATTTTTTCACTTCGAACTCATGTAGGAAATGTGGTAAAGTCGGCGATGAATTTATGAATGAGGAGTCTCAGACGAATGAATACGAAAATGAGGGAACTCAATCATTCCTATCAATACTAGTTTCTTGAGATTCTTCTGATCGCCTAACGGTTGCAGGATAATAATCAACAAGGAGAGGTCTTGGCCTCTGACCAATGCCTAAAGGTTGTTGTAATCCACAAGCTTGTTCTTCATGTGTGATAACTGCCACAAGAGTTTTCAAGACCTGCTCATCTTGTTGGGTCATAACCTTGTTCGGATTCCTCATGCGACGTAAGAACAGTGCGTTCCACTTCTGCCTGAGGTGTAATATTAGCTGAGCAGTTTCTGGGTCAACTTTGAAAACCACCCACTCATCTAGTTTCAAGATAGTCGTGCCTTCATGGCAATCATCAATTTCCGAATCTGATTCACTCTCCGGGACACCTAGAATCAAGGGAGAATATAGATGACGTGATAGAATCAAGAACATGCGAATCGAACAATCAACGGTCAAGTTTAATGCAGGATTGCTCACATTCTGCTTCGTAAATAACTTCCACTGGTAACCTTACAGGTCCACTTAAGATGGCTATAGTAATAGCATTGACAAGAGTGACTGTCTTAGCATGGCAAAATCGTCCTGAGCGGCTCATTTCTTCATAAAGCATCCAATCACAGGGTAAAGAGCTGACACTAGTAGCATGGATTTGGGCTGAAGTAGTTCTCAAGGATTTAGAGAAATCTCTCAACGTTGAAGACGGGTGAAATTGAACTTTAACCTCTTTCCTGAAAAGTTGAAAGTATTACTGAAGAACATCTATTCCATTCTACGGTGGTCTGGGTTCTTAATATAGCTGCATATCGCCATGGATTTCATCCCCGGAACCCCTTCGCCTCTCCTCCTAAAACGACTAGTGGAATAAAAAATTGATCATTCTTCCAATTCTCCCCATTTTCGTGACTTTTCTCGATTTTTGGGTCTCTCTCGTCATGAAAGAGCTCCGAGTTCTGTTTTGTTATATTCGAGATATTACAGGGTCTTTGCACACTTGAAGCAGTTCATTTTGATCTATATTGATACCATTCATGCGTGTTTTCTGCTCAGTCGTCCAAAAACTTGGCCGTTCCAGCGATGTACATGCACGGAAAATATATTGAAACTGAGTAGATTCTTATGAGATATTTCCTGTTAGCGGAGATGGTTGTCACAAGAATCGGTTCCATAAATCGGAAGTAGCAGGAGATGGAGACAGACCTTGACTCTCGTGCAACAAGCCAATCATCCTCAATCATTGAGATGGAAGTTGAGATCATCGCATTTATGACTCTTGTAGATTTGCACTGAGTATCGGTCTCAGTCTATACTTACAAGGCGGACCACAAAGTCCTGATCGCCAATCTCGCCTAAGATTTTTTGATGACGAAGTCATCTTCTCGCGCGTTAAGTCGTGCTGCGGCTATAGGAAACGACGCACGCCCGCACGACGCACGCTCGCGCGTAAGCGTTTGGGTATATCTATAGATGCGCGTACTTATCTCATCGTCGCGCCGAGAAGCCGATAGTTGTTTGTAAACAAATACGGCCACACACGCATCTTCCATATAGGCTATATACTTATATCTTCCATATGAGACTGATGCATGAATTATTTACGAGTAGCAGCCCTTTGAAACAAGCTCTAAAATTGAGAGAGAGGATGTCCAGTTGCGAATTTCTGATCTTCTTCGTTGTTAATCGAATATATTCATCAACCAAAAGCCATGCCGATCACGGAAAGTTCTCATTCAATTTTAATTCCAAATTTCAACGATCTGGTCATCCCAAGTTCCTCGAGTTCCATTACACGGTCTTAGGGCCTCGACAGAAAGTGCGCATCTGAGCCATTGGTCATCATCTACTCATCGAAACACCGGAATTTGAGTGAACAATTCGTTACGGGATCTCTTATCGTAGAAGTGGTTCTAGACATCGAGACAGAACATGGCAGGATTAACCCGTTCACGGAGAGTGAGACGGAGAGTCACCTTTCGTAATTTCATTTGAGTCATGCACCGGGCTGCCATCTTTAAGAAGATATTTTCGTATAACGGGGATAATTCCGTCTTCTACATACCATTCATATTCTTGGCAGAGTTAATGGACATGAAAGGCGATCACTGGGGATACTCATTCGAGCAAAGATGAAACGAAGGAAATTGAAATGTAAAAAATCGTCAGCCCTACTTGCAGAATCCTCGAAACAATCGCGTGTGTACGCGTTCGTATCGATAACAAATTATCTTCTCCATTCCATCTCGCCTCTGAACGACTCGATCTTGCACCTAACGCCAAAATCAACGGAAAGATCTATTTTATAGCTGAGAAAATACAAAAATTCGGTTGAATAGCGATTTTGTTCAGCAAACTTTTATGACTTCAACGTCAATCGCGCATTCTCCGGACGCACACCATTTTTTACAGTCTTGCACTACCAAGAAGATGAATAATTCAGAGTAATTTCGTCAAATGGATCTCCTGTCCAAAGATACAGCCACTGAGATTATCATTGCTCATATAGGCCCATGTTAAAGAGTGATATACCACGTGACCACGATATTTTGGACTAAGTTTGGAGGTTATTCTCATACCCTGTACTTGCGTGAGTATGTTTCATCCAAAATATGGTGGTCACGTTGTATATAGCAACAGTCAATCTTGTCAAATTGGGAACCTCCGTAACCTGGGCACATGTCGAAATTGGGTGCTTTCCTATGAAACCGGGAGAATAACATTGCGTCTTATGGGAGATTTTCTCCACATATTGGGCACCTTCCTAAATTAGACACCTGCCTAATTTGGGCATCTTCTGCTTCACCGGTTGTATGCAACTGCATGTTGAATTTATGATAATAGGAACGGTCGATTTGTGAGGCAATCATTATTGGAGGAAGATTTCTTGCTAGAGCTTCCGTCACTCTGATTGCGTGGGGAAGATACAACTCCTTTGGAACCACAGAGCCATCGGGAAGCTATCATGAACCCATCTCCGATACCATTATGAGTCTCAAAGGCAGAGCTGATGATAGTTTCCATCCTTATCTCTACACCGTACTGAATTTTTCAGACTGTGAGAAAAGCATGTGTTATCGAGTGTGTGTTTCGCCCCGGTCTATCCCTTGGGCTCGTCAGTGAGACGAAGAGAGACCTGTCTCAGACACTTTTGCAATTTGGGTGGATTGAGATCAAGTTAAAGAAGGGTTAACGTTGGAGTTTTGGTAAAACAACCATAGAACGAGGTAGACATCTGGTGATAAGGACACGGAGCAGATGTTAAGCTTCGCGTGGTTAACGACTTTCTACGGCCTCATGTCGTTTGGAGATATAATGAAATTATACACTCGCTATAAAGTCGTTTCTCACACGAAGCTGAATATCTGCTTCGTGTCCTTATCACTAGATGGCAATACTATCATCAGCTCTGCATATGAGACTCATAATGGTATTGAAGATTAGACCGGGAGCTGGTGAACTTTTTTTGTGCCACATTTCATAAGAGCTGGGGAGGTACTAAGAATGTTGTCCTTGATATCCTAACTTGAACCAACCGTCAGCCCTCTCAGCGCCTGGGCGTTTATTCAAAATAAAATTTTCCGACAATTTTTCCGACCAATTCATGTGCTATTCGCTCCGAGCTGCGCGCTTTCGAGATTCAAAACAGGCGATCGTGCGCTGTAGGTGGCCACCGCATGCACTACGCTGTAAGCGGTGTTGGGGGACGCGTTATACAGTGCAGCATGCAGCGTGGTTCTTCTCATAGGTTTAACTCAGAAACTATAGCTCAGAAGTGGCAACAGTATGCGAGAAAGTTGTAGGGCTTTCAAAAATGAAGAGTTTGAGAGATCGTGGTCCTGAATCCGAGCAAAATTGAGTGAGTTGGAGCGATTTCCAGATTTGGCCTATGCTTTTTGCATGGGCGTCGTGGCCGTCGCTCAAGCCACCAGCTCACTCCGATACTTTCGAGTTCTGCAAGTCTTCCAATATTACTCTGATTAATGTCTACAGTAGCTCAAAATCTTCGTAAATGAATACCCAACAACTTTCTCCCTTACTCTTGGTAGGTTTGAGCCACAGTTTTCTCACAAACAGGCGAAAACCACGTCCACGCCTGATGCTGCATATGCTATGGTCCCCCAATACTCTTGCGTGCAGACGCTTTTGGGAAGTTTGGAAGACGCCGCTAGGCAGCGCTAAGCTGAATCTCGGAGCGAATATGACTTGAAATCTGAATCTTTCAGGGATGATAGATCACGATCTGAAATGATCGGAATCAACCGTCAGCCCCTCTCTAGACTAGGCGTTTCCAAGACAAACGATATTTCCCGATGTGAACAAAGCCCCGCTTCGAGGCCACGATTCATATATAAGCTTTGTCACATTTCTATGTAGGCCATTTCGCTCCAAATGGCCGTCATCGCTCCAAAATATTGATACTTGTTCTCAGACTAGAAAACACTTTAGTTACATGTTTTTCGATGGAGTGGCTTCAGACATTGAATAAAAGCCAAATTGACCATGAGAACGTGTCCAGATGATCATTTTGAGTCAGAAAATCATGTTCGTATCTTTATTTTAGCCGCTTATTTCATTTGTGAGCTAGAATGAGTGAAATCCCACTCGTACTCGCCTGCGCCCAAATAGACGAAATAATGACGATTTTCAACTCGTCAAATAGAACTGACTGCTTGCATCTAGCTCGAGGCTCGCCTCCGGAAGATTCCACACATATTCGGGGGTACATTGGGGAGTAATCCCACACAGATTGGTACACATTAGTTCAGATGGAAGCATATGCGAGCCATACCTTTGAGGTCATTTTGAGCAAAAAGTCAAAAAAGGGTGTTTTAAATTGGCTGAATAAAATCGGCAATTTAATATCTCACCCAGATTATTGTTCTAATTGGTAGTATTTGTATCGAAAAACATAGTCGCACTGGTTTGGGCTTGAAGGAAAAAAACGATTTTTTTAAATTGAGATCAAAGTTTGTCATTTTTGCGAATTTGCTCAGCTTGTAATGACTGTAACCTCCAGAGAAAGTACAGTAATCGACTTTTACCAGTGGTCAAATTGTAAGTTTTTTCAAGACCTTCAAAATGACCACTTGTAAAAGTCGATTATCTCATGTCTAGTGGGAGTTACATCACCTTGAAGCAAGCCCAAAAATTGCTAAAATGTGCTCTCAGGAAATAGCTCCTAGAAGTTGCTAGGCTCAAGTATCGACCATGAACAATTTTTTCCTCAAAAGTACTAGTCTCAAGGAAGAAAATGCACCTAAGTACGTCCAAAATGTTGATCTTAGTCGGAGTTATGATTTTCTAGAAATAGGCTGAAGAGGGGCCTAAAAAAGACCTTTCATAGGCCCTCACGGGGGCCTTAGAAGAAATCCAAAAAAAATTTTTTTGTACTATATTGATATAGTACTGACGGAAAAAATTTTTCATGGATTTTTTCCAGAACCCCTGGTGCAGGCATTCATCGAAATGCTCCGGAATGGCCCATGTACAGTCTCCGTGGTCTAGTCGATACCGTTCTACTGTAGCGGCTGAAGGGCTCGGGTTCTTATCCCGGCAGTTACATTCATTTTTTTCCATCCTTCCGATGTAATTTCAACGCGAGCAAAACATCATCCTCTGAATAGGAAACTTTTTTTGTCTTCGTGCCGTTCATTCGCGCGTTTTATTCAGTGTTATAATAATACCAAAGGGGTATACACAAAACGTTCAATCAAGAGACAGTATCGTTTGATTTGATCCATGTGCAGCACTCATTCAAGTTAATAGTCTTACAATATTCATACATTATTCCCTCAATCACACCCTGTACTTTCCAGAAACCATACAAGTGTCAATACAATCTTCTATTTTGACAAGTTATGCATTTTTTGAAGTTAACGCTGATCCTTTTCCCTGGCCGTATTTTAAGAACATTCGTGAACAAGAATGAAATATTCGTTCCTAGCAAAAGAAATATCACCTATGAATTCGAGCCTGATGACGAGGAACCTCAAATCCATGTTATTTTGTAAGAGTTTGCAGTTGAAACACTAAATTAAATGCTCTCTCGAATGAACGGTACTAAGACAGAAAAAGTTTCCTAATCAGAGGATGATGGTTTTCTCTGCGTTGAAATAACATTGGAAGAAGAATGAAAAAAAAAGTTGAATTACCGGGGTGCGAACCCAAGCTCTCCAGCCACTACACTAGAACGGTATCCACTAGACCACGGAGAAGTGTACATGCAAGTGTGACGAAGCTTATATATGAATCGCGGCCTCGAAGCGGGGCTTTGTTTACATCGGGAAAAATCGTGAGTCTCGGAAACGCCCAGTCTAGAGAGGGGCTGACGGTCGATTTCGATCGTTTTGGATCGTGATCCATCATCCCTGAAAGTTTCAGATTTTAATAAATATAGCACACCAACTTGTCAACATTGAATATTGAACAAAGGGCTGGCGCATAACGCCCAGTCTGCGGAGGGGCTGACGATTGATTTCAATCACTGTAGATCATGATCTACCATCCCTGGAAGATTCAGATTTTAAGTCATATAGCACATGAGTTGGTCGAAAGAATTATTTGAAAATTTAATTTGAAAAAACGCCCAGGTACTGAGAGGGCTGACGATGGATTTAGGTTAGATACATCAAGGACAACATCCAAATACCTTTCCAACCTTTATGAAATATGACACAAAAAAGTTCACGAGCTCCTGGTCTAGATTGGTTCATGATATCTTCCCGATGGCTCTGTGGTTCTAAAAGGGTTGTATGTTGCTCAGACAATCAAAGTGACGGAAGCTTCGTCAAGAAATCTTCCCTCAATAATGATTGCCTCGAAATTTGGCCGTTCTTACCATCATATATCGAAATATGGCGAGGGTATAATTTTATTAATGCATGTTAAATCATCTTCGTAGTTTGGGCACCCATCTTGGTGGCTCTGTATCGAAGTCTCGCGGGGCTGTGATGGTTTGGTATCTCTATCTACTATCGCTGAGTTCATGATATGGAGTCTCGCTCTGGCGAGAATAATTTTGTGTGATTGACATCGAGATTATCGGTTGATAGCAATATCAATACCAAAAACCGCTCACGTTGATCATCGAGTAGAGCTCACGATGAGGCCATTGAGTTTATATTAATGTTGGTTGCGTACTCTTACTTGCACGAAGAATCATCAATGGTTTCAGATTTGCTGAATGTGTAAGGTGAGATTGATGATGAGATCCTCAAACGATCCTCAAAATTCAAACGAGCCAAGATCTCAGACTTCTCCACCCAGCGAATAGATTGAGCGAAAAATTGAAGAACTCCGACAATTGGGTTCATGTATCGTGCAGCTTGCATTCATCATGTGAAAATGTTTGTATTGACTCTTTTTAGAATCAAAATTTGTAATAATTTGAGCATCCTATTCTAGAATTGAAGCGAATTGATAATAAATCTGCTCATTCCCGAGGATTCAATGAGCCTCGATTGTATTGGATATTGGAGAATCGTGAAGTATTTTATCGATTAGCTGCGTATTTGACAAATAATTTGACACAAGAGGGAGAGCTTTATCACAATGCACGCACACGTATATCCGTAGAGACTTGTTAACATCTTTCTGGCCATGAAGACATCGTTCAATTTCCCAAAGAAGATTTTTCCCCAGAAAATAATGCCTGTCACTGTATACTGGGCACCTGCTTGTATTGGGGGCATTTCTTTGGAACCGAGGGTACCAGATACACAAGATTCACTATATACTGGTAATGCTAACGTTTTTGCTCGTAGCTTTGGACAGGAAACTATTAGACGGAGTAACTCTAGATTCTTCATATTTTAGATGGTACCAAACTGTGAACAAATTTTAGGGATGATTGGCGACCCGGACCCTGTGGCCCCCCCCCTTGTTAGTACGAAATCATGTTGTTGAGTTTCGGAAATGATATTTTAGGATGGACAGAAGAACGGCGTGATGTTAGAACCATCTCACGGTGATAAGTCATCTTCTTCTGAGAAAACATCCACGAACTCGTTTAATGAACGACCAAACAAACACACTTATCCTTGCGAAAACCTGCACCAAAAACAGTCTCCCAATCGTGAAATATTCAAACAAGATCTAGAAAATGTTACTCCTTGTATCGCTCCGACGTATCCCCAAGAAGTGTAGAAGGAAATCCGCCCCAGACAGTCCGGTACTTCTACCGTGCCACCAATTGGGCCTACACCTCTCGCAACCACAAAGATTCTAGCATTAACCCTTGCAGCCGCGGGGGCTAATACCGAATTACTATCGGTTTAAAAATGATTGACACCTAGAGAATTTCTGCTATCCTGGCTCCAAAAAAATCGCTTATTTTTTCAACTGGGATAACGTCGAAGCACATCTAGTCGCGGCCATGATAAAATTTTTTTGAAGTCGATCGGATGACAACTGCGGTTGTAGCTGTTATCAGAATGTAAAAAAATGCGGGTATAAGGCCGATTTCAGAGGTAGCTCGACTTTGGGATGCTACAGCTCTGTCAAAAAAAATTCTGGGACGCTGCAAAGAATGTAGGTGATAGATATTTGGTTCCCCAATAGCGTCCAACAACAATCAGCCAAAAAATTGATAACTTTTGGAGATAATCCAGTTATTGTTATCTCGGGATCTATTGAGGTTGAAGACTTGATTCAAAAACCGAAAAATCATAAAAAAATTCTGGATGTCAAATACCAAAATGCAATATGAGATTTTAAATAAACAAACGCGTGGCAAGGTCGCAAAGTTGAAAAAAATTAAAGTTTGCGCCTGTTGTGAGGCTTTTATTGTCCTTTACAGCCGGGGCTCGTAAAATCGTCGATGGGCGAGACTATACCTGACCTAGGACCATAAACGTCGTAAAGTTGCGGTCTCGAAGTCAATTAGGGTACCATCAGTCTGCATCGGCTGCAATAATGAAGCTGAATTTTCAACAAAGAGAGCAATAAAACTATTTCGAACGCGATTTGGGCCTTGCGTTACTATCACAAATATCGCCGATTCATCGATGAAGGATTGTCAATGATGAGTCGAACAGTATATCAATGACGCGTGAGTGCAGGTGTCTTTATCTCTCTCAGAGTTTCGCGATATCTGCATGTAAGTATTCTATGGCGGATCCTTCAAATGATTGATAACGTAAGATCGATCCATTGTCCTTATCATTTCGTTGTGCATAAGTTGGATATCATCCGCATTGATAAGATAACAATCGATAATTGTATGATTAATCGATTATCTTGTTCGATCGTTGGCTGATAATTATTGATTGTGCGAAACGCGCAATAACACGATATACATTCATTTCTATGATGCTATAAATGATCGGTCGAACAAGATGATAGCAAAATCATTCAACTGTCGATTTGTCATCTTATCAATACGGATGATATCCAACTGATGCACAACGAAATGATAATGACAATGGATCGATCTTACGTTATCAATCATTTGAAGGATCCGCCAAAGAATACTTACATGCAGATATCGCGAAACTCTGAGAGAGAGAAAGACACCTGCACTCACGCGTCATTGATATACTGTTCGACTCATCATTGACAATCCTTCATCGATGAATCGGCGATATTTGTAATAGTAACGCAAGGCCCAAATCGCGTTCGAAATAGTTTTATTGCTTTCTTTGTTGAAAATTCAGCTTCATTATTGCAGCCGAAGCAGACTGATGGTACCCTAATTGACTCCGAGACCGCAACTTCACGACTTTTATGGTCCGCGGTCAGGTAGTCTCGCCCATCGACGATTTTACGGGCCCCGGCTGTAAAGGACAATAAAAGCCTCACAACAGGTGCAAACTTTAATTTTTTCAACTTTGCGACCTTGCCACGCGTTTGTTTATTCAAAATCTTATATTGCATTTTGGTATTTGACATCCAGAATTTTTTTATGATTTTTCTGTTTTTGAATCAAGTCTTCAACCTCAATAGATCCAGAGATAACAAAAACTGGATTATCTCCAAAAGTTATCAATTTTTTGGCTGATTCTTGTTGGACGCTATTGGGGAACCAAATATCTATCACCTACATTTTTTTCAGCGCCCCAGAATTTTTTTTGGCAGAGCCGTAGCATCCCAAAGTCGAGCTACCTCTGAAATTGGCCTTATACCCGCGTTTTTTTACTTTCTGATAACAGCTACAGCCGCAGTTGTCATCCGATCGACTTCAAAAAAATTTTTTCTTGGCCGCGACTAGATGTGCTTTGACGTTATCCGAGTTAAAAAAATTAGCGATTTTTTTGGAGCCAGGATAGCAGAAATTCTCTAGTTGTCGATCATTTTTAAACCGATAGTAGTGACAGTTCACATCTCCCGAGTACATTGCAAGGTCGTAAACTTCAGCCAACCGATCAGAAAATCAGCAAATTGGGGTTGGTCAGGACGGGATGGAGACTGGTCACCCATTCAAGTACTAACCACGCCCAATTATATTAGCCTATTATGATTTGAACTATTAAAAGCCTTGAAAAGTCAAAATGTATGGTATATGCTTGAGAACTGTCCACAGGATTATCATAGATATATTCTATCAGGGTGAGGAGGTTTGATGATGCGGATTCTTTTTTGACAAAACCATGTGGTTCAGCGATTATTTTTCGTGAAAAAGCACCGGGAAGCTTATGTTTAGCGATTGCATCAAGAAGCCTTGGAATCACTGGAGCTATACAGTCTGGAAAATAGTTTTCTACCTGAATTTGCCTCCCCTCTTAAGAATGGGTGTGACGTGAGAAGATCTCCATACGGGAGATATGTGGCCCATCCCAAGAGGAGAAAAAAACAAAATCAAAAAGGTTTCTCCTAAAACTGCAAGACATTTTTTTGTACAGGCTGCAGGAATGAGATCAGGATCAATTGACATTGAACAGTTTAGTCATTTGATCTCCGAAGCTAAATCTTTAGCAGCGATGATAACTTGGTTAATAATAGACTCAGAGTTTACGTCTCATCTTGAACTTGAGGATTCATTTTCCGATTGAGAAATTGTTCTGAAGTCAAAATAGGTTGACGGTTTGTTTCTTCAGGCTTAGAATATCATGGAATTTGGGATGTTATTGTAGTGTATTACAGTGGTGTGACTATGATGAGCGAGTGTTGATTGGAAACTTGGAATCGTCCTCAAAATTTTCAAAGATGAATATAGATGATCTTGGAATCGATCGTGGAGGACTAGTATTTGTGCAAATAAATGAACACGAAATACTTGCAATTACACATTTTGAGCTACGTTTTGTCCACATATTTTGTGAACCTCATCAGGCGTTGACATAAGATTGAACCCATGAACGAAACGTAGCAATACGTGTGTAATTGCAAGTACTTAGTGTATATTCATTTGTACGAACACGAGTCCTCCACGATAAATTCCAAGATCATCTATATTAATCTATGATGAACGAGTTTTTGTTATTGATTGGAGGAGAAATGGAATTAATTACTCGTATAGACAAATATTCTCAGGATGATAAATCAACATTATCCTAGTCATTCATAGAATTTTATTGGGATAAGAGAATGATAAAAACCTTGGATGAATTGAATATAGAAAGTTTTTTTTGAATCATGGATATAGAGTTTAGTTATTAAAAGGAAATCTTGATGACAGGAATATGTGAAGGATGTCAGAGTATGAAGAACTCATTGGGGAACAAAATTTAGAAATAACAAGGAAAATTAGTTGAACGATTATGAAAATATGCAGAAAGAAGGAAATATTCGTATTAAAATTCAAGATAAAAAGGTTCCTAGACGCGAAATAAATGAGTGGATGAGGCTCAGAAAGACTTGGGATCATTGCCTGAGGAAGTGGAACAATCCCTCAGAATTTTGAAGAGATTGGTGGACGTGGAAACGAAATATGAAGTGACATAGAAGGAAAAATGAGAGAATTTTTTCTCAAAAATGGGAACACTAATCAAAATTCTGTATTAACCAAACTCTTTGGAATGATCGAGGAATAATCGGACAACAATGAGTGATAGTTCATACTGTGAACAGGAGTTGCTAGAACGTGTTTGGACCAACAGTGTCTGAAAATGGTGTTGAAATTCAGGCAATCAATGGAACGTGGAAGAAGGTATGATTAGAGTATGGAACTGTCAATAGACTGGGTCGTTCACTGATCGATTGGGAGTAAAACTCAAGACTTCAAGAAAATTTATGATATAGAAGATGGGTCTAGTATTATCGAATGCAGGGACGTCGGAACAATGATTGGAGAATGGAACATGAGTACTCAAGGAATTCTGAGTCCGATTGCGTGTTGTGGAGCAAACAGACTTGGACAAACGGTTCGTTGGCGCAAAATGTTTCCGTGTGAGTTTTTGAGTTTCTTCCATATAATACATCGGTATTCTCAACGACTCTACAGATTGCTCCGAAATGCTCCAAAATGACTCATATGTAGAACTGCACTGAGGCTGCACGACCTGGTGGATCCTGGTACTGAAGCTTCCCTGGGGGACGTCCTCGGGATGAGGAGGTCTTGGTCATGGGCAGGGTTGGTAGTCCATAACACGACACCTTAACTTTGCGATGTGTCACACATCGCACGATGTAGTTTTGACGCGGTGCGCGTGCGCGGGCATCTGGCTTCGAGATGAACGATGCGCGCCGAAAGAGAAGCAGATGAGATGACAAACGAGAGGCGAAGGCATCGCCGGCTCGGCAATCAGATGAATATTTGCATTTGTATTCGATTTAAATTCTTGATGAACTCAGAGTCATGAAGGGATATTCTCTGAGGACATGGGAATCGATTCATGCATTGACTTCAAATCGAATCATGAAATTCGATTTCCGTGACCACATCCAAGGAAGAAAAGGCAACTTTTCTCGATGTCCGGACTTGGTTTTCGACGCGGATTTTTAAAACTGTCTCGACTATAAATGCCTCTATCTTCCCAAAGTGATGAATATAGGTTCTTTATCATTATAAGGAGCCATTCATACAATGATTCCGAGTCGGCTGCTAAAATTCGATTTTTGTTGTCACATACAAGGAGAAAAAGTCACATTTTTTTGGCGTCCCGACATGGTTTTCGACGAAGATTTCTCAATCTGACTCGAGTAAAAATTTCTTTATCAACCCAGAGTGATAAATATAGCTTCTTCATCATCATGAGAAGCCATTTATGCATTTATTCCGAATCAAATAATGAAATTCGATTTTCGTTGCCTCATCCAAGGAGGAAAAGTCAACTTTTTTCGATGTCCGGACTTGGTTTTCGACGCGGATTTTTCAATTTGACACGAGTAAAAATTTTTTCATCATTCCAAAGTCATAAGTATATATTTTCATTCTCGTGGAAAGCCGTTCGTACATTTACTCCGAATCGAATCGTGAAATTCGATTTTCCTTGCCACATACGAGGAGAAAAAGTGAAATTTTTTCGATATCCCGACTTGTTTTTCGACGCGGATTTCTCAATTTGACACGAGTAAAAATCTCATGAGAAGAAAAACTCAAATTCATCTTCTTGGGATGATGAAAAAAATTTATAGTGGAGTCAGTTCGAAAATTTCGCGTCGAAAACCAAGTCGGGAGATCGAAAAAATGTGAAATTTTTCCTTTGTATGTGGCAACGAAAATCGAATTTCATGATTTGATTCGGAATAAATGCATGAATGGCTCCTCATGATGATGAAGAAGATATATTTATCGATTTGAGTTGATAAAGAAATGCTTACTCGAGTCAGTTTGAGAAATCCGCGCCGAAAAGCATGTCGGAACATCAAAAAAATGTGACTTTTTTCCATGTATGTGGCAACGAAAATCGAATTTCATTATTTGATTCGGAATGAATGCATTAATGGCTTCTCATGATGATGAAGAAGCTATATTTATCACTCTGGGTTGATGAAGAAATTTTTACTCGAGTCAGATTGAGAAATCTTCGTCGAAAACCATGTCGGGACGCCAAAAAAATGTGACTTTTTCTCCTTGTATGGGGCAACAAAAATCGAATTTCAGCAGCAGACTCGGAATCATTGTATGAATGGCTCCTTATAATGATAAAGAACCCATATTTATCACTTTGGGATGATAAAAGCATTTATAGTCGAGACAGTTTTAGAAATCCGCATCGAAAACCAAGTCCGGACATCGAGAAAAGTTGCCTTTTCCTCCTTGGATGTGGTCACGGAAATCGAATTTCATGATTCGATTTGAAGTCAATGCATGGATTGATTCCCATGTCCTCAGAGAATATCCCTTCATGACTCTGAGTTCATAAAAAATTTAAATCGAATACAAATGCAAATATTCATCTGATTGCCGAGCCGGCAATGCCTTTGCCTTTCGTTTGTCATCTCATCTGCTTCTCTTTCGGCGCGCATCGTTCATCTCGAAGCCAGATGCCCGCGCACGCGCACCGCGTCAAAACAACATCGTGCGATGTGTGACACATGCCAAAGTTAAGGTGTCGTGTTATGGACTACCAACCCTGGTCATGGGATTGCTGATGTTCCAGTAGGGGATTCATTACCAGGTCGGCGCAGTATCAATACAGTTCTATCTACTGCCATGACTTGTGGAATTGGCAGCACCAGAACCCATCAAAGTATCTGAAAAAACCACTACTGATAAGAATTTGTCGGAGTTAGGAGTTATTTCGACGGAAGTGGCAACAAGCACACTGTAAAAAAATTCTCTGAAAAACTTCAACCAACTGGTTGAATTGAATACTCAACCAGCTGTTTAAATGGGAAATTCAACCATTTGGTTGAATTTTCAACCAAACAGGTTGAATTTTCCATTCAACCAGTCGGGTGAAGTTTTTCGCGAAATTTTTTTACAAAGCACGTGATCCATGCTTGGTTTCTTTGATGGGGGCGAAGACTCCCCCAGATAGTGTTGATGATGATTCTGATCAATATGAACATCGGTTTAAAAATGATTGACACCTAGAAAATTTCTGCTATCCTGGCTCCAAAAAAATCGCTAATTTTTTTAACTGTGATAACGTCAAAGCACATCTAGCCGCGGCCAAGATAAAATTTTTTTGAAGTCGATCGGATGACAACTGCGGCTGTAGCTGTTATCAGAATGTAAAAAAACGCGGGTATAAGGCCAATTTCAAAGGTAGCTCGACTTTGGGATGCTACAGCTCTGCCAAAAAAAATTCCGGGGCGCTGCAAAAAATGTAGGTGATAGATATTTGGTTCCCCAATAGCGTCCAACAAGAATCAGCCAAAAAAATTAATAACTTTTGGAGATAATCCAGTCTTTGTTATCTCTGGATCTATTGAGGTTGAAGACTTGATTCAAAAACAGAAAAATCATAAAAAAATTCTGGATGTCAAATACCAGAACGCAATATGAGATTTTAAATGAACAAACGCGTGGCAAGGTCGCAAAGTTGAAAAAAATTAAAGTTTGCGCCTATTGTGAGGCTTTTATTGTCCTTTACAGTCGGGGCCCGTAAAATCGTCGATGGGCGAGACTCCTGACCGCGGACCATAAACGTCGTAAAGTTACGGTCTCGGAGTCAATTAGGGTACCATCAGTCTGCTTCGGCTGCAATAATGAAGCTGAATTTTCAACAAAGAGAGCGATAAAACTATTTCGAACGCGATTTGGGTCTTGCGTTACTATTACAAATATCGCCAATTCATCGATGAAGGATTGTCAATGATGAGTCGAACAGGATATCAATGATGCGTGAGTGCAGGTGTCTTTCTCTCTCTCAGAGTTTCGCGATATCTGCATGTAAGTTTTCTTTGGCGGATCCTTCAAATGATTGATAACGAAAGATCGATCCATTGTTCTTATCATTTCGTTGTGCATCAGTTGGATATCATCCGTATTGATAAGATGACAAATCGACAGTTGAATGATTTTACCATCATCTTGTTCGACCGATCATTTATAGCATCATAGAAATGAATGTATATCGTGTTATTGCGCGTTTTGCACAATCAATAATTATCAGCCAACGATTGAACAAGATAATCGATTAATCATACAATTATCGATTGTTATCTTATCAATGCGGATGATATCCAACTGATGCACAACGAAATGATAAGGACAATGGATCGATCTTACGTTATCAATCATTTGAAGGATCCGCCAAAGAATACTTACATGCAGATATCGCGAAACTCTGAGAGAGAGAGAGAGAGAGAGAGAGAGAGACACCTGCACTCACGCGTCATTGATATACTGTTCGACTCATCATTGACAATCCTTCATCGATGAATCGGCGATATTTGTGATAGTAACGCAAGGCCCAAATCGCGTTCGAAATAGTTTTATTGCTCTCTTTGTTGAAAATTCAGCTTCATTATTGCAGCCGATGCAGACTGATGGTACCCTAATTGACTCCGAGACCGCAACTTTACGACGTTTATGGTCCGCGGTCAGGTAGTCTCGCCCATCGACGATTTTACGGGCCCCGACTGTAAAGGACAATAAAAGCCTCACAATAGGCGCAAACTTTAATTTTTTTCAACTTTGCGACCTTGCCACGCGTTTGTTTATTTAAAATCTCATATTGCGTTCTGGTATTTGACATCCAGAATTTTTTTATGATTTTTCTGTTTTTGAATCAAGTCTTCAACCTCAATAGATCCAGAGATAACAAAAACTGGATTATCTCCAAAAGTTATTAATTTTTTTGGCTGATTCTTGTTGGACGCTATTGGGGAACCAAATATCTATCACCTACATTTTTAGCAGCACCCCAGATTTTTTTTTGGCAGAGCTGTAGCATCCCAAAGTCGAGCTACCTCTGAAATTGGCCTTATACCCGTGTTTTTTTACATTCTGATAACAGCTACAGCCGCAGTTGTCATCCGATCGACTTTAAAAAAATTTTATCTTGGCCGCGGCTAGATGTGCTTTGACGTTATCCAAGTTAAAAAAATTAGCGATTTTTTTTTGGAGCCAGGATAGCAGAAATTCTCTAGGTGTCAATCATTTTTAAACCGATGGTAGTATTGAAACTCGGCTTATCTTCCGAAGGAATTTGGAATCGTCTGTTCTGAAAAACAATCCCTGAAAGTGCTCCCGCTTCAAATCTTCCGTGTGATATTTTGTTACACCATCCTATTTCCCAGAATCCACAAGTATCCTTACAATACGGCAAGAGGGTGATTTTGCGTATGCTCGAGACGTGTTTCCTTCGTCTGAAAGCAATGACTCGCGAGATTCATATAACTGAAAACGGAAAACAAAGGTATCTCGGGTCTCACCCGATGCGGATTGACCGAGATCGAAGTACGGGAGTTGAGCAAGGGTGTTCTTGGGGTATTTTGGAGTCGCTAAGCACGAATTTGAGATCACCCAGCTCCCGAATCGGGCCGCATGGGTGGCTGCGGGAGCAAGTACGCATGTTGAGCTAGATCGAGCTGGGAAAGTTGGGGAGGGTCTTTGATTATTCGAAATCACTGAACAACAATCCCACATCACCCAGCCTTAGTACCACGTTGGGTGAGCGGCTGTGATAGAGTTTTCGATGTGGTCTCCTGATT
Organism: Eretmocerus hayati; assembly: GCA_029851415.1. Classification (NCBI taxonomy): domain Eukaryota; kingdom Metazoa; phylum Arthropoda; class Insecta; order Hymenoptera; family Aphelinidae; genus Eretmocerus; species Eretmocerus hayati. Next base: position 111,533,062 of record CM056743.1, read on the forward strand.
ATGATCATTCCTTGCGATCGAATCTGATCAGGAGTGGTAGGCAGAATTATGGGATCCGGAACCATACCACGAGCATGAGCCAAGTGTGTTCATTAACTAAGGGATCGCGCAATATCCTACTGATCGAATCTCCAATTCGCTAGCTCTGTAATCACAGTTTTCGGTGACGGAATAGAACACAAATAGTTTCAGGAGTGAATCTGCGAGAGGGTGGTGACTGCGAGGAGATTCGACCGTCAAATCTCTATTCTGGCCATTTTTACAAGCAGGACCTGATCTCATGTACCCAGGGCATGATGATCATACAACGACCAAAAATCGAGGCGTGATTCAAAGCCAGTGGATTGGGAGCTATCCGAGGACGTGCGATTCTAGAATCTCAGCTCTGTGATCAAAAATCTCGAGAAGGAGCTCATAGATTCACGGGCGTGAATCTCCTACTCGATAGTGACAGGTAGGAGATTTGATTGTTCCTTTGCTGAATCTGGACATCTCCACGGATTAAATCTGATCCCAAGTCGTGGGAGAACTCACGTTATTCGGTCACCATACTACGAGACTAAGCCAAGTGTGTTCGGTGGTTGAACGATCGAGCAATATTCTAGGGATTGAGACTACGATCATCTAGCTATGCTATCATAACTCTCGATAACGGAATGGACTACAAATCTCTTCGGCGTGAATCTACGAAAGGGTGGTGACTGCAAGGGGATCTGAGCGTTGAATCTCTATCCTGGGCGTTCTCACAAGCAGAATCTGATCTCATGCAATGAAAAGTATGGTGGCTATAATAAGGCCCAGAATCAACACGTCATTCAATAACCTAGAGATCAGGAGATGTCCCAGGACGTGCGATTCTGGAATCTTAGGCCTGTGATGAAAAATCTCGAGAATCTCCCCAACTCCCTTCAAAGATTCTTGATTACAGAGCTGTGATTTGAGGATCACACTCTCTAATACACCGACCCATCTCGCTGCTATTGAATCATGCTCTGGTTATGGTCGTTGTGTGGTAGCCATGCTTCTCGCACGATGAGATGAGATCCTGCCAGTAAAATTGGCCAGAGTAGAGATTCAGCTTTCAAATCTTGTTGCAGTCACCATTTACCCGTAGATTGACGCCCAAAAAGATTTGTAGTCTGTTTCAATATCGAGAATTGTGATCCCATGATAGAGGATCGTAGTTCCAATCCCTAGGATATTGCTCAATCTTTCGTTCACCAAACACACTCGGCTCAGTCTCGAAGAATGGTAAAAGATAAAGTGAGTCATCTCACGACTTGGGATCAGATTTCATCCGTGGGGATGTCCAGATTCACCGAGAAAACACTTGAATCTCGTATCCATCACAATCGAGTAGTAGATCCACGCCCGTGAATCTATGAGAATCGACGCCTCCTCGATATTTTTGATCCGGGAGCTAAGATTTTAAAATCGCACGGCCTGGGAAATCTCCCGATTCTGAGGCTATTGAATCACGTGTAGGTTCTGGGCCGTTGTATGGTCACCATGCTTCTCGGTACATGAGATTAGATTTTGCCTGTGAGAATGGCCAGTATAGAGATTTAACGCTTGAATCTTCCTGCAGTCAGCCCCCTTCCCTAGATTCACGGACGAGCAGATTCGTAGTCCATTCCGATATCGAGGATTGTGATCTTATAGCTAGTAGTTCCCAACTCTAGAATATCGTTCGATCTTTCGACCACTGAACAAACTTGGCTTGGGTTTGTGGTATGGTAACCGAAAAACGTAGGTCATCCCATTACTTGGGATCAGATTCAACCCCAGGGAGGGTCCAGATTCACCAAGGAAACACCCGAATCTCCTATCTCTCACAATCGAGTAGTAGATTCACGCCCGTAAATCTGTGAGAATAGACTTTTTCTCGAGATTTTTGATCACAGAGCTAAGATTTCAAAATCGCACGTCCTCGGATATCTCCCGATCCTGAGGCTATTGTATCACCTGTTGGTTCTGGGCCGTTGTATGGTCGCCATGCTTCTCGATACATGAGATCAGATTTTGCTTGTGAAAATAGCCAGAATAGAGATCCAATGCTCGAATCCCCTCGCAGTCACCACCCTCTCATAGATCCTTGGCCGAAACGATTTGTAGTCCGTTCCATCATTGAGAATTGTGATCACACAGCTAGAGTATGAGTCTTTCATTCCCTAGCATACTGCTCGATGTTTCATCTCACAAACACAATCGGCTTAGGCTCGTAGCATGCAGACCGGTTAACGTAGGTCTTCCCGCAACTTGAGATCAGATTCAATCCGTGGGGATGTCCAGATTCGGCAAGAGGACACTCAAATCTTCTCCTTGCTACTGGTGAGTTCTAGATTTACGCCCGTCAATCTATGAGAATCGACTTCTTCTCACGATTTTTGATCACAGAGCTGAGACTTCAGAATCACATTCCCTAAGACATCACCCGATCCCGCTGCTGTCAAAGCACGCCCTGGTCATGGGCGCCGTATGCTAGCCATGCTACCCGCAAGATGAGATGAGATTCTGCCCGTAAAATTGGCTAGAACAGAGAATCAGCTTTCGAATCCCCTTGCAGTCACCACCCTCTCGCAGATTCACTTCTGGAACTATTTGTGTTCTATTCCGTCACCGAAAATTGTGATCACAGTGCTTGCGAATTGGAGTTTCAATCAGTAGGATATTGCTCGATCCCTCGGTTAATGAACACACTCGGCTTATGCGATGCTATCCTTCTGCCTACCACTCCTGATCAGATTCGATCGCAGGGAATGATCATGATCAGGAGATCACATCGAAAACCCTATCACAGCCACTCACCCTACCTGGAACTGAGGCTGGGTGATGTGGGATTGTTGTTCGGTAATTTCGAATAATCTAAGACCCTCTCCGACTTTCCCAGCTCGATGTAGCTCAACATGCGTCCTTGCTCTCGCAGCTACCCATGCAACCCGATTCGGGAGCTGGGTGATCTCAAATTCGTGCTTAGCGACTCCAAAATACCCCAAGAACACCCTTGCTCAACTCCCGTACTTCGATCTCGGTCAATCGGCGTTTCCGCTCCCGTAACAAGATTTGGAGGCTGGGTGATCTCAAATTCGTTCTTAACGACTCCAAAATACCGCTCACTTAACTCTCGAACTTTGATCTCGGTCAATTTGCGCCTCCGCCCACGCAACACGATTTGGAGGCTGGTCGATCTGAAATTCGTGCTTAGCGACTCTAAAGTATCCCAAATACACCCCTACTTAACTCTCAACCTTCGATCTCGGTCAATTCGCGCCGCCACTCCCGCAACCACCCACGCAACACGATTCGGAGGCTGGGTGATCCCAAATTCGTGATCAGCGAAACCAAAAAACCTTAAAAACACCCCACTCAACTCTCGAACTTCGATCTGAGTCAACTTCCGCCTCCACCCCCGCAGCCACCCACGCAACACGAGTAGGAGGCAGGGCGATGTCATTTTCGTGTTCAAGGACCTCAAAATACCTCAAAAACACCATCCACCCAATTTTTCGAGCTCAACCTTGATAGTCGCTTGCTTTCAACCTCACTGCTTCCTACGCGATATGATCACGAGATACGGTAATATGAGATTCGATCCCCATATCCTCGGAATATTTGGCAGACACCTGTCCCACGAAATCCAAGATTGATCTTCATTGATCCCGTATAACTCGACGCATAGCCAAGCATTATCGGCCACCTTTTACCAACTATCCAAAGCGCGAGACTCACGCGATGCAATGATGCTGGTCAAAGAGCCGCCCCGCACCATATCTGGGCTCTCAAGATCCTGTACTCGTTGCATCGAGTCAGCACAGCCTTATGATTCAGCTCCAGCGTTAGTTGTTACACAGATTGGCATAAAAAATAGTTCTGGAGAATACAAGCCGTTATGATTCCATTGTAATCGCGCATTATCACTTTTTTTGCATGCATCTATTCACTATTTCCATCGAAGGTTTGTGTTAAGATGATTCTATTACCAAAGTAATGACCCTTGAGCTACATCGAACTCAAATTGTACATTCTCAACTATCCAAATTCAAACGCCGCAGACAGGCTTATGTTGTTGTTCTAGATAACCTCATAACCTCCCATTTATCGGTATTTATTCAATTTATCTTGGAAAATTTAGTCATTTTCCGTCTTCGAGCTCATTGCACTTTTTGTTCAGAATTCTTCGCTCTGCTACATGTTTTTTTCCCGACAAAATTCACCTAAACCCAAAAACCTATCTCTCGGAGCGGGGTCCTTTCCAAAAAATGGCTCCTAAGTCACTTGGATCGCCCCAAACTTCTCTGGAACCCTTTTTTCTCAAAAGAACGCCAAATTTCCACGTCAATCGTCTGACTTTCAAAAAATAAAAAAATGTCTTCTTGAGAAATTAACGTTTTAGCGAAAAACACTTTCTTGCCTTCAGGACGTCCCTAAATCACAGAGAAGAGATTCCCGACAACGTTTTCGATAAGTTTTTTGATGCCCTTTCAGATCCTGCAACCCGCAAATCGATAGCTATTCAAGAACTCGGAATATTCCCATTTTTGTGAATAAAAGAGCATCGATTCTTACACGATGAATTTTCGGTCTGTTCACGGATGTGCGTGCAATGGAGAGGAGAAATTTCTTTTGGACCCCATAGGTGGTCCGAAGTTCCTATTCTGGGTCATAGAATCGAATGGAAAAGGTTAAAAAAGAATCTGAGAGATGACCCCTCTCCGTAGGTCGCTTTGGCGTGGAATTCATCATATATCACAGACGATGATGAATGTGGGGATGGTAACTATATTATTGCTATCATTATTTCCTAATAATCCCCTTGATGACATGTTATTGTGTTAAGTCAATACAGAATTGAATGTTGGTTTTCCTAAGAATCCATGCATAACTCGTATATCGCAGGATCAAAAGATTCTCTTGATGAGTCAATGGACGACCTCATCCTTTGAAACACTTCTTCTCAAGAATGCGATGTAGGAAAAATTAGGATGCCTCTACTGACAAGTACTCAAGAAGCACAAGGCCAAACCTATAATGGTTATTGCATTGATATCCGGTATAATCTGGATCATCTTATTCAGCTGAAAGAATTCATTAAATACACAGTACTTTGTCACTTTGTCAGATAAGAGGTTTTACTCGCTCCAGTGATAAGGTCTCAAATATAATTCTCTTGTAGGCGTCGGGTAGCAGATGTCTCAACCAATGTTATTGCGAAAAGATTAGAGTATACTGAGAATACAGAGACGAAAGGTGAGCTGTTGACGTTTGAATGTAAGCGAATATTGATTGATATCATCTATTTTTTCAAAATTTCTCGGAATTCAATCATTGGAACGAAATTTTGACTACCACTCATCTGGAAAGAATGATGGTGAGGCTCTCTATAATTCCCTCAGCGGGAGCTCGGATGAATCGAATGAAAACTATTCAACAGGACTTCATGAGCCAGATGCAGATGAACATCATGGACCTTGTGATATCCAAGATGTATTCCCTCCAGTTCTGATGTAAGGAGGAGCGAAATCCGGAGGATGTGAGAGAACTGAACGTAGGAGAAACGAAGATTGGCACAAAAGATGAGAGAAGGCTTCCCCGAGCGAGTGAATACGCAATCGCCTCGGTGGTCTAATTGGTTGAGGCGCCGGTCCGGAGTACCGGAGATTGCGAGGTTCAAGTCCCGCCCGAGGAAGAATTTTTTCATCTCTTTGTCAATCTTTCAATGAAAAAATTAAAAAATCCAAAAAAATAAAAAATCCCTTCGTGATGCAGCCACTATGGAAGTGTAGCTTTGGAGGTCACAGTTTGACATTTGTCAAACTCTGATCGCCGCCTGAGCCCGGTGATTACGAGTGGCTCGAAAGAACGATGAATTCATTCATTAAATGTATTTCATCAAATCAAGCGACAGAGTCAAAATACCTATGAGATCTACCTTATCGGTATAATTTGCATATTCGAATGGTCATGGTTCTTCGATTGACCGCATCGGAAGGTTGGCACAAGAGATGAGAGAAGGCTTCCTCGAGCGATTGAATGCGCAATCGCCTCGGTGGTCTAATTGGTTAAGGCGCCGGTCCGGAGCACCGGAGATTGCGAGGTTGAAGTCCCGCCCCAGGAAGAATTTTTTCATCTCTTTGTCAATCTTCCAATAAAAAAATCAAAAAATCCAAAAAAATAGAAAATCCCTTCGTGATGCAGCAACTATGAAAGTGGAGCCTCGAAGGTCGCAGTTTGACATTTCAAACTGTGATCGCCACCTGGGCGTGGTGATTACAAGTGGCTCGAAAGAACGATAAATTCATTCATTAAATGTATTCCATCAAATCGAGCGATAGAGTCAAAATATCGATGAGCACGGTGTCCTTGAACCAACTTGAAATGAGTCGGAAGACCACCTCGCCAAATATTTTCTTAAATGGTTGTTCAGGGCTCAAATAACATCTTCCAACTGTTTTTAAAATCGCCTACGTTAGAATTTTCAAATAAAACAACTTCTATGATTTATTCTGGAAAAATTGTCAAAAAACGACTTTGACGCGCTTTGGCGATGATAAACGCTTAGTTATATGCTTCAAATTTCACAAAAATTTCGTCACAAAGTGCAGATGGTTCATGACACTCTATCCCAAACGATTCGCAATGTAATACGTAGAGGAAGGGATAGGCTTCGTGAGCTGTGACTAATGCTTGGGTAGAGAATCAGATATGGCGAATATAGAAAGGTCCACCTATCTTTATTGGGAAATTTGTCGTCTGCTCACGGCTCTGTCTTCTTCTTACTCACATTGGTCCTAATAATATGTACACAATGCCTTGGACTCTCGGCAAGGTCCTCATCGCGCAACAAAAGCTCTCACTCCGGTTCTGGAGAGCTTGCAGGTTCGTCATACCTGCTCCACATCTCGCATTTGAGTGAAGGGGGTAGCTCTATCGTAGTCCTAAGATGCCATGTGCTCGCTTTCATGAAGAGAATCGACTCAAATTTTGGGTATTGTGCATGAAAAAGGAGGTGGGAGTGCAGAAGCTGAGAAGAGACATGGAAGACTGCTCCAAAAATGTTCAGCGATTGACGGTCAGAATGATAGATTGACCTATCTGACTTACCTATGTCTGACATATAGATAAAGGTACTTCATCATTCTGACCGTCAATCGCTGAACATTTTTGGAGCAGTCTTCCATGTCTCTTTTCAGCTTCTGCACTCCCACCTCCTTTTTCATGCACAATACCCAAAATTTAAGTCGATTCTCTTCATGAAAGCAAGCACATGGCATCTTAGAACTACAATAGAGCTACCTCTTCCACTCAAATGCGAGATGTGGAGCAGGTATGACGAACCTGCAAGCTCTCCAGAACCGGAGTGAGAGCGTTTGTTGCGCGATGAGGACCTTGCCGAGATTCCAAGGCATTGTGTACATATGATTAGGACCAATGTGAGTAAGAAGAAGACAGAGCCGTGAGCAGATGACAAATTTCCCAATATAGATAGGTGGACCTTTCTATATTCGCCATATCTGACTCTCTACCCAAGCATTAGTCAAAGCTCACGAAGTCTATCCCTCCCTCTACGTATTACATTGCGAATAGTTTGGGATAGAGTGGCATGAACCATCTGCACTTTGTGACGAAATTTTTGTGAAATTTGAAGCATATAACTAAGCGTTCATCATCACCAAAGCGCGTCAAAGTCGTTTTTTGACAAGTTTTTCAAAAAAAATCATAAAAGTTGATTTATTTGAAAATTCTAACGTAGGCGATTTTAAAAACAGTTGGAAGATGTTATTTGAGCCCTAAACAACCATTTAAGAAAATATTTGGCGAGGTGGTCTTCCGACTCATTTCAAGTTGGTTCAAGGACACCGTGTGAGATCTACCTTATAGGTATAAATTGCATATTCGAATGGTCATGGTTTCTTGATTGATCGCATCGAGAGATTGGCACAAGTGATGAGAGAAGGCTTCCCCGAGCGAGTGAAGACGCAATCACCTCGGTGGTCTCATTGGTTAAGGCGCCGGTCCGGAGTACCGGAGATTGCGAGGTTCAAGTCCCGCCCGAGGAAGAATTTTTTCATCTCTTTGTCAATCTTTCAATAAAAAAATTGAGAAATCCAAAAAAATAGAAAATCCCTTCGTGATGCAGCCACTATGAAAGTAGAGCCTCAAAGGTCGCAGTTTGACATTTGTCAAACTGTGATCGCCACCTGTGCGTGGTGATTACAAGTGGCTCGAAAGAACGATAAATTCATTCATTAAATGTATTTCATCAAATCGAGCGATAGCGTCAAAACATCGATGGGATCTACCTCATCGGTATAATTTGCATATTTGAATGGTCATGGTTCCTTGATTGACCGCATCGGAAGATTGACACAAGAGATGAGAGAAGGCTTCCCCGAGCGAGTGAATACGCAATCGCCTCGGTGGTCTAATTGGTGAAGGCGCCGGTCCGGAGTACCGGAGGTTACGAAGTTCAAGTCCCGCCCGAGGAAGAATTTTTCCATCTCTTTGTCAATCTTCCAATAAAAAAATTAAAAAATCCAAAAAAATAAAAAATCCCTCCGTGATGCAGCCACTATGAAAGTGGAGCTTCAGTGGTCGCAGTTTGACATTTGTCAAACTCTGATCGCCGCCTGAGCGCGGTGATCACAAGTGGCTCGAAAGAACGATAAATTCATCCCTTAAATGTAGGAGGAAGGAAGATTCTCGACAAGAGGATACTTCATCAATGGGTGTGAATTGTCATCCAAAGCATTTCCATGTGACTGTATGCAACTGTCTTCATAATTACCCTAGGATATTTACTTTGAAATCTCAGAAAACGATTAGGGACTATTATTATAAGCTTGGTGACTATACTCCTCAGAATCGATTAAGATTACCGAAAGAAAAAGTAGGAAGAGGATGGTGAAGTACTTTTTCTGCGAGGAGAATTATTCTCACAGAACTTGGAGAACGTTTTTCCTTAGTGTTCAGGGTCTTTCTGGCTGAACCATTTAACAATGAGTCGAGATATTCAATGTGCGATGATGTGAAAGATAAATGTAGCACTCTCACTCAAAGTGGACGAGATTATCTAAGTATTATTGATCATATCAATGGTTTCCCACGTTATCAGAGACTATTCACGCAAACATTATGCTAATACCAGAAATCTATCACCAAATCTCAATTTATCGATAATGTAAAGATTGTATGTAGAAGATTGCCAACAAAAAGGGATTGCACCTCTACCTGATAGATGTTAGAGAGATATATCCAAAGATCAATTTAATCTGAAATCAAAACAACCCCACGAAGATACTCGTAACCCTTGTGGATCATTGGACATTCGCATCAATAACGAGACAGATGAGGTTAAGATTCTTGAATTGAAAGTGAATTGGATGCACATCGGTTAAAATCAGAATCTGCTAGGTTGGTGCTTGAAGGACGAAAGGAAAGTCATCGGAATGTCATGCACTAACTTTCGACTTGCAGAAACAATCGCCGTTCCCGATTCTGACAAGTTCGATTGCATGGTATAGAAGATCGATGAACTCCCTTTTCAAAAACTCAACTTTGCTAGGAAATCCGCTTCAATCGGCATCTTGAGCCATTGGGATGATTCAAACAGCATTATCTCCAAAATTGTCTCAGTTACACGATGTGCCATCTTTTTTGGAGATACCCCCCCCCCCCCCCCCAAAAAAAAACAGCGTATTCTCCCGAAACGAGACATACACGTGACGAGTCACTCGTACTACTGCCAACTTGAGTATACTTACTTATCAGCCAGGAAACATGTTATAGGCACTGTATATTTAAACAAAATCGTTGATTCTAACTAGCTGACCGTGCTGCTGCCTCCTGGAGAAAATTGCGATGATTTCTGGGATCATTTTACGATATTTTGAGCTGATTCTCGAATTGAGAAATTACTGTTGATATTGCTGCGATAAGTTATGAGCTAAAAATGGTTGAAAATGCCCTTGGACCCAATCAAAGTCATAGATCTTCCCTCAAAATTCTCACCCCTGCCAGCTCAAGAACACTTGGAGCACACTCTTAAATGACTTAATATGATTTTGACATCAATCCTGAATCTCAGAACTGCTGCAGGAGGATTTATGACCAATATTAGGCCAGAAAAGACCTTTGGAAAATACGCTGGTAAAAGTAATTGCTTTCTCACAGCGTTATATGACAATAATTATAACTAATATCACAACCATGTTTTACGAATTTGAAACAGAATTAGTATCAACTAATCAATCCAGAATGCCAAAAAGTGAGTCTCATGGTCATTGAAAGTGGAATGAATGAATTGTCGAGGAAGATATAAAGTAAAGATGAATATTCATTATGAAAAAGTATCGTATATTTTGAATTATTCTTTTGAGTTAGCATTTCAGAGACACTTGGGCCATCTAGAGGCAGAGTTTACCAATAATATCAATCGTTTGGTTGACATGGAATTTTGATACAGTTGGTTCAAAGATGATTAAACTAGAGTGTTGGTAAAAATTTCTTTCGTCGAAAAAATACTTCATTTCATAATGTTTTACGGATTTGGAAAAAAATTGTATATCAACCAATCGATTTAGAATCGAGAGAATGTTTGCCTTTAGGTCGTTGAGATGGAGATCAATCGGTAATAGAGATAGTTACGAAGAAAAAATGAATATCGATGAAAATGTCCTACTCTTTTTGACTAATCACCATATCAGTCTTACCTTGTACGTGCTGCTTGACCTCGGTATCTTTGACCCGGTGCACAAGCTCCTGCTACGCCACTATTCTGTGTCTTTGCATCTTCTGCGTAATATTTGATTTACGGGTGTGGCAAGAAATCGCATCGATTCATACTCCACGTTATTCACGCGAAGGGAGCCGCCCCGCTCTAGTCGGATTGCGACGTCCGATGAGAGATGGGAGAAACTATTTTGGAATTTTGGCCGCCCGCCCCAGCTGAATAGGCGCGCTTACCTCGATCAGCCACGTCGCGTCTGTTTGCTCGGGGCGAACAGGCCTACGCAGCTCGAATGAGCGCCCGAAGAATCAGGTAAATTTATCTTGGGTCTATAACACGGAGAGATTTTTCTGCGGTAAAGTATGGCGGGAGAGCACCGATAGCGCGGCAGCACACCGTTTGTGATCTCGCGCAAACATTCATGCCGGGCCACCCCGACAATCGTGCGGAGAGCTTCACAGCAAATGCGGAGCTGGAACACAGAACGTGTTCTCACCGCATGATTGTCGGGGTGGCCCGGCATGAATGTTCGCCCGAGATCACGAACGTTGCGCTGCCGCGCCATCCGTGCTCTCCCACCGTACTTGACTGCAGAATGATTTCTCCGTGAAGGTCGCGCGGCCTTGACTAGAGTGAGGCAGCGCCCTTCGCGCGGTTAGCGTGGAGCATGAACCGATGCAATCCAGCAGCACACGCACGAGTCAAAAACTCTTCAGATGATTAACAAGACCCAGACCAGTAGCGGAGTAGGAGAGTACACCGGGCCTACGACAACCGGGTGGAGCAGCAAATACGGAGCGAGGCTGATATGGTGAGTACAAGTATAGTCAGTCACCAATCCTACTAGTTTCCCCTGAAGCGGTCAAGGCGAGTAATCCTCGGTTGAGAATAATTTATAGCAGCTCATGAATAAGCAGAAATCTCAAGCTTCCCCCGCATTTTACTGGAATTTTAATGTAGGACATAGACTTCCAAAAGACACCGCTCCGAGAGATAGGATTTTGGGTTCAGGTGAATTTTGTCGAGGAAAAAATATGTTGTAGAGCAAAAAATTCTGGACAAGAAAATGATTCGGCTCAAAGACGGAAAATGGCTAGTTTTTTCAGGATTAATTGAATGAATACCGATACATGGGAGGTTATGAGGTTATCTAGAACAACAACAAAAGCTTGTTCGCAGCGTTCGAATTTGCACGATTGAAAATGAACAAATTGAATTTGATGTTCCTCAAGTGTCATCTTTTTTGCAATAAAACATTCTATCTCGAACCTTCGATGGAAAAAGCAAATGCAAGCATGGAAAACGAGTGATAATACGGGATCAATAGAGAAATCATAACGGCTCATATTCTTGAGGATTACTTTCTATGTCAATCAGTATAGCAGCTAAAGCTGGAGCTGGGCTATAAAGCTGTGCTGACTCGATGCAACGAATACACGATCTTGGAGAGTCCAGATATGGTGCGCGAGCATCTTTTTGACCAGCATCATCTCATCACGCGAATCTCGCGCTTTGAATAGTTTATGGAAAGTGCCCGATAATGCATGGCTGCAACCGGGTTATACGAAATTAATCAAAATCAATCTTGGATTGCGTGAGACTGGTGTCTGCCAAATATTTCGAGAATATAGAGATCGAATTGCCGTATCTCGAGATCATGTCACATGGGAGGCTGCGGGTCGAGAGCAAGCGACCATCAAGACTGAGCTCGAAAAGTCGAGTGAAGGGTGTTTTTGAGGTATTTCGAGGTCGCTAAACACGAAAATCACATCGCCCTGCCTTCAAATCGTCTTGCGTGGGTGGCTGCGGTTGTGAAGGCGTGAATTGACCGAGATTGAATGTCGAGAGCTAAGTGGGAGGGGGTGTATTTCGGATATTCTGGAGTCGCTAAGAACGTTCTTGAGATTATCCAGCTTCCAAATCGTGGTGCGGAGGCAGAAGCGCGGTTTGACCGAGATTGAAGTTCGCGAATTGAACGAAAGTGTTCTTGGGGTATTCTGGAGCGACAGGAAGTGTGCGATGCTCTTTTCTCCATTTTTGCCCCCGTGTACAAGCATAGGCGCTGTAGTTGCAGTGGCCACCACGGGCGCGCAATGGCGCTACTTCCACGGGAAAAGGAGCAAGCACCTATGCTAATACACGGGGAAGAAGCGGAGAAAAGAACATCGCGCACTATCTGTCGAGGCCCTAAGCACAAATTTGAGATCACTCTGCTTCCGAATCGTGTTGTATGGGCGGCTGGAAGAGTGAGGACGCATGTTGAACTAGATCGAACTGGAAAAGTCGCGGAGGGTTTTTGATATTTCGAAATCACTGGACGCAATTTTCACATCACCCAACCTCAGAACCGTGTTGGGATAGCAGCTGTGATGGCGTGTCCAATACATAATTTCCTGATGATGAGCATTTCTCGAGATAGAATCTGATCAGGAGTTGTAGGCCGAATTATGGCATCAAAAACCATACCACGAGCATACGCCAAGTGTCCTAATTGACCGGGAGATCGAGCAATATCATACTGATCGAAATGACGATCTGCTGGCGCTGTAATCACAATTCTCGATGACGGAATAGACCACAAATCTCCTCGGGCGTGAATCTGAAAGAGGGTGGTGACTGCCAGGAGATTCGACAGCTGAATCTCTATTCTGGCTAATTCTACAGGCTGAATCTCATCTCATCCTGCAAGAATCATGACTACCGTACGATGACCATGACCGTAGCGTGATTTGATAGCAGCAACAAGATCGGGTGATCTGACTTAGCGAGTGTGATCTCAAAATCTGAGTTCTGTGATCAAAAATTTTGAGAAGCAGTCGATTCTCATAGATTGACGGGCGTAAATCTAGATCTTAATGGGAGCAGGGAGCAGATTTGAGTGTCCTCTCAGCGAACCTGAACATCTGCACGGAATGACTCTGATCTCGAGTTGTGGAGAGACTTACGTTATCCGGTTCGCATACCACGAGCCTAACCCGACTGTGTTTGTTGGATGGAACATCAAGCAATATCCTATTGATTGAAACTCTAATCCTTCAGCTTCGTGATCACAATTCTCAATGACGGAATGGACTACGAATCATTTCGGGCAAGTATCCACCAGAGGGCAGTGGATGCAAGGAGATTCGAACGTTGTATCTCTATTCTGACTGTTTCCACAAGATAAATCTGATCTCATGTACTGAGAAGTATGGTAACCATACAACAGCCCAGAACGAACACAGGATCCAATAGCCAAGGGATCGATAGATATCTTAGGACGTGCAACTCGAATCTTAGCTCTGAAATCTCGAGAAGCCGTATATTCTCATAGATTCATGGCTGTGAATCTACTACTCGATAGTGACGGGTAGGAGATTTGAGTGTTCCTTTGGTGAATCTGGCCATCCTCACGGGTTGAATCTGATCCCTAGCAGTAGGATGACTTACGTGATTCGGTCACCATACCACGAACTTAAGCCAAGTGTGTTCAGTGGTCGAAAGTTCGAGCAATATTCTAGGGCTAGGAACTACGATCCGCTAGCTATGTAATCACAATCCTCGATAACCGAATGGACTACGAGTCTTTTCGGGCGTGAATCTGGGGAAAGGTGATGACAGCGAGGAGATTCAAGCGTTGAATCACTATTCTGGCCATTTTCACAAGCGAAATCTGATCTCATGTATCGCGAAGCATGGTGACCATACAACGGCCCAGAATAAATACGAGATCCAATCGCCTCGGGATCGGAGGATATCTCAGGTCGTTTTAGCCTGAGATGTTCGCTCTGTGATCGAAAATGTCGAGATGGATTCGATTCTCATAGATTGACGAGCATGAATCTAGCACTCTGTGGTGGCGGGTAGGAGATTTGATTATTCCCTCGCTGAATCTGGGCATCCCCACAGATGAAATCTGATCCCAAGTCGTACAATGACTCACATTAGATTAATCCGATCATGTTAGTTCGGAGCGCTCCGACCAGCACATTCGGACAAACCAGTTATCTGTCACCATACCTCAAGACTAAGCCAAGTGTGTCTGGTGCTCGAAAGACTGAAACTTCGATCCTCCAACTATGTGATCACAATTCTTGATAAAGGAATAGACTACAAATCTTTTCGGGCATAAATCTACGAGAGGGCGGTGATTGCGAGGAGATTTGAGAGCTGAATCTCTATCCTGGCCGATTTGACTGGCAGGATTTCATCTCATCCTGCGAGAAGCATGACTACCATTCAACGACCGAGGCTAGAGCATGATTCCATAGCAGCTGGATCGGATGATGATTTAGGGAGTATGATCCTAAATCTCAGCTCTGTGATCAAAAATCTCGGCGAGATTCTCGAGTTTTTTCCTCACAAAGCTAAGAAACCAGAATCGCACGTCCTGGGATATCTCCGGATTCCTAGACTATTGGATCACGTGTTGATTCTGGACTGTTGTATGGCCATCATGCTTCTCGATACATGAGATCAGATTCTGCTTGTGATGATGCCCAGAATTGAGATTGAACGCTCAAATCCCCTTGCAGTCACCGCCCTTTCGTAGATTGACGCCCGAGAACACTTGTAGTCCATTCTGTTATCGAGATTTGTGATTGCATAACTAGAGGATCGTAGTTTCTATCCCTAGGATAATGCTCGATCATTCGACCACCAAACACACTTGGCTCAGTCTCGTGGTATAGTGACCAGATAACTTGAGTCTCCCCACGACTTGGGATCAGATTTCATCGGCGGGGATGCCCATATTCAGCAAGGAGCCACTCGAATCACCTATCCGTTACTATCGAGTAGTAGATTCACGGTCATGAATCTGTGAGAATATACGGCTTCTCGAGATTTCTGATCACAGAGCTAAGATTTGAATTGCACGTCCTAAGATATTTCCCGATCCCTTGAGAATGAGAATCGACTCCTTTTCGAGATTTTTCATCACGGAGCTGAAATTCTAGAATCGTACTCCAAAAGACATCACCCGGTCCCGCTGCTGTCCAATAGCGCTCTGGTCATGGTCGTGGTATGGTAGACAAGCGTCTCGCAAGATGAGATGGGATTCTGCATGTAAAATTGGCCATGATAGGGATTCAGCAGTCGGATCTTCTTGTAGTCACCACCTTCTCTCAGATTCATGCCCGAAAAAAATCTATGGTATATTCTGTCATTGAGCATTGTGACTACAGCGCTAGCGAATCGGGATTCCGATAAGTAGGATATTTCTCGATCCCTCGGTCAATGGAGACACTCGGCGCGTGCTCGTGGTATGGTTTTTGATGCCATAATTCGGCCTACAACTCCTGAACAGATTCTATCTCCGGAAATAATCATTATCAGGAAACTATATCGGAAACACCATCACAGCCGCCCACCCAATACAGTTCTGAGGCTGGGTGATGTGAGATTTGTGCCCAGTGATCCCGAAATATCAAAGCCCGTCCCCGACTTTTCCAGCTCGATCTAGTTCAACATGCGTCCTTGCTCTTACGGCCACCCATGCCACACGATTCGGGAGCTGTGCGATCTCAAATTCGTGCTTAGCGATACCAAACCACTCAAAAAACATTCTTGCTTAAGCTCGCGAACTGCGATCTCGGTCAATTCGCACCTTCGCCCTCGCAACCGTCCACGCAACACAGAACACGATTTCGAAGCTGGTCGATCTCAAATTCGTGCTTAGCGTCTCCAAAATCCCCCAGAAAAACCCTTAGTTAAGTCTCAAACATCGATCTCGGTCGATTCGCGCGTTCACTACCACAGCCGGCCACGCAAGACGATCTGAAGGCAGGGCGATGTGATTTTCGTGTTTAGCGACCTCGAAATACCTCAAAAACACCCTTCACTCGACTTTTCGAGCTCAGTCTTGATGGTCGCTTGCTCTCGACCCGCAGCCTCCCATGTGACATGATCTCGAGATACGGCAATTCGATCTCTATATTCTCGAAATATTTGGCAGACACCAGTCTCACGCAATCCAAGATTGATTTTGATTAATTTCGTATAACCCGGTTGCAGCCATGCATTATCGGGCACTTTCCATAAACTATTCAAAGCGCGAGATTCGCGTGATGCGATGATGCTGGTCAAAAAGATGCTCGCGCACCATATCTGGACTCTCCGAGATCGTGTATTCGTTGCATCGAGTCAGCACAGCTTTATAGCCCAGCTCCAGCTTTAGCTGCTATACTGATTGACATAGAAAGTAATCCTCAAGAATATGAGCCGTTATGATTTCTCTGTCAATCCCGTATTATCACTTGTTTTCCATGCGTGCATTTGTTTTTTTCATCGAAGGTTTGAGATAAAATGTTTTATTACCAAAAAGATGACCCAATCCGAATTCGAACGCTGCAGACAAGATTTTGTTGTTGTTCTAGATAACCTCATAACCTCCCATAAATCGGTATTTATTCAATCAGTCCTGAAAGAACTAGCCATTCTCCGTCTTCGAGCCCATTGAACTTTTTGTTCGGAATTTTTCGCTTTACGACATATTTTTTCTCCGACAAAATTTACCTGAACCCAAAATCCTATCTTCAGGAGCGGACCCCGTTCCTGAAGATAGGACCCCTCTTCCTTCAAGAATTCGAGGATTTTTCTACGGCACCATAAGAATATGGAAAATGAATTCGTCACACTCTTTGAAAATCCTCGAAACGTCCCCGACCTTCAGCGGGATCAACATATGAAGAACAATGAGTGAGGCACATCTTCTTCCAACAGAAGAATCATGACTCTGGAATATTAGAAATCAGTCTGAGAAGTTACAGAACTTGATCAGAAACGCTCCACTCACGAGAGCCTGCCAAATTTCAAGAGTCTGACGTTGTGACACGTGAATTCTTCGATTTACGGGTGTTTTCACATGATCAACTCTAGTATTCCCCGACATCCACCAATCAAGCTCTAACTTGTTGACCACTTTCAGGACATTCAAACGAAGATAATTTGACAGGTCAGACCTGAAGAAACGCCCTATAACCAGTTTGGCTGAGCTGTGACAGCGAATGTCAAAAGTTTCAGAGATATACTCATATATATACAACTACACATGCGTATATACATATCCACACATGAACACATACATACCTACATACTATACACACATACAATATTACCTGGATCTCACCCTAGTATGGGTCATTCTTCGATAACTGAAAAGTAAAATATGTCAAACCATCACGAACTATCTGATTAGAGGGAATCATTAATTCAATTAACGAGTATCTTGTTCGATGAATATTCAACATATCTGTTGGGTGTGTTGGTCACTTGGGAGGGTTTTTCTCGGAATTCAAAAGGATGGACATGCTTTATTCCATCGGTTGGTTGCCTCAAATACGCGTGGGCCATCTGTCTGCTATCTGTCTGCCATCTGTCTGCTAACTTCAGGTGGTAAGTACCGCATTCTACTTACCTACAGTGCTTAAAATGTACGGCACTCACCCTCGATAAATAAACGGATGTGAATGGCCTATATAGTACGGCTTCTCCTACTAGGTCGTATATATGTATGCGTATTGCACACTTGTGCGCGCGCATTCTGTAGTTTTTGACAAGGACTTTTGGTGGAATTTTTTACTCTCAAAAACAAGAGATTTTTTCAGACAAAAGAGATTGACTATCATCCTTTTCGCGGAGTTTCCACGACCACCCATGAGGTAGAGCGATATGGCCGCGTTTATTTTGTTGTGTCTCTCCCTTGGAGGCCTACTCCACACTCCAGCTTATTGTCATCACAAGTATTATACAAATGAGCGAGGACGTGTGATGAATATAAATTTAAATCGAAAATCATTTTGTAGCTTTCGACATAAGCTCTTGACAAGGACTCCTGGTGGATTTCCTACTCTCAGAACAGATACATTTTTTTTCAACCAGAAGTTCGTTTTTCTTTCACAGAAATCACCAGATAGTTTCTCTCGTAAAATTCACAGATAATTCAACAATAATCAACAGATAGTTCCTTCACCAAAAATGTATATCCTTTGCACTATGAATTTTTGAATAGTCTCGTTCAACTCTTACGATTGCAGAAATTCGATTCCTCAATTTGAATATTATAACGAACCGATGAAATTCGCTATATTATCATTGCCAAACATGTAGTAGGTAATTGTCTCAACGGGTAATATATGTCCCTCAATACAAACCGACTCCGCGAGCGATGAGTCGTCGAGAAACACTTCACCGACAATAACATACATCACACGATGCGTTCCTGGTTCTTTTGCGACATTTTGCGTTATTAAAAAATGTATCTAAACGTGCGATATCTGACGCGCAAAAGTGCAGCGAATATAAGTCGGGTAAGAATTAAGTATGTCCTACTGGGGGAACAAGTGTCATTATCTTCACTGCAGGAATCCCAATGGTGTGCCCTTGCATAAATTCCACAAGCCTCAAATAGGCAGCGACAGTTGCTATGGATTACAAATTCAGGTAAGCTGATTTTAGTGACGCGAAGGCCAAGCTAGATTTTGGGCTTGATCGCGTTTTATCGAAAGCCGTCATTGCATTCAGATGTCACTGGATTTGTTTATATGTGAAAGTGATAAGATTGTATCAATAGCTAATCTGACGAGGGCACCGTACCATCAGCGCCCACATCGGATGATTCTAAACTGGCCCGGAGCCAACCACGTGACCCCTCAAATCAAACCGCATCTGCTAGCTGAAATTTGGTTCCCCAAGTATCGAATGTTCTTATCACGTACAGGAATCGTTACACAAAGTTCGATTGGTTTCAACAGCATAAGTGTGCTTTTACAACACGGCTCTCCTTGGTGTGAGGCAGATTTTGCATTTTTTTCTAAACACGTAGATACATTAAGTCATCCATATGCTTTCGTAAGGAAAAATAATGCAAATCATGACTCCCAGTAGGAAGATCCGTGTTGTAAAATCACTTATGCTATTGAAACCAATCGAACTTTGGGGAAAGGCTCTTGTATGCGATGAGAAAATTAGATTCCTGGGAACCAAATCACAGCAAGCAGACGCGGTTAAATTTGAGGGGTCACGTGGTCGGCCCCGAGACAGTTTAGAAACATCCGATGGGGGTGCTGATGGTACGGTGCCCACCTCGAATAGACTCAAGTTGATCGGAATCTAACTCTTTTTAGCTGATTCAGAAGGTTTTGAAACAATAGTTTATAATACATAGAAATCTTCAAGTACTTCATAATCTGAATTCCACCGTCAGAATATCTGTCTTAGCATGCAAAAACAATGAATAATTGTAAAATTTCTGGCTAATCCACTGCTATCTACGTACATGGCAACTAGTGTCGCATCGTGCAAGCTCTACGAGGATCATTTCGATCCAAGCAGTTTCGAGATCGATTAGGCAACGGGTAAAAGGCGATTATGTCCACAACCAATTCCAATCTCGTGGTTGGACTAGCAGGAGCAGAAGCGCAAAAGAACCAATCGACAGATACAACATACAATCAACAAATTATTCCCGCCGGATTTGTTGCGGAGGGAATCTATTCAGAGGGAGGATTATTCGTCGAAGCTGGAGACCAAGATGTTACTCAATTTGATACGGGTGAGAGTAGTGATTTGCAAAACAATGTTGACCCACTTCATCACGAAAATGATATTCAAACTCTTAATGAGACTGATTGCGCGTAATATGACGACTATACGCCAATACTCAAAGTAAATCGCGATGAGCGCGTTCGCACATACACCCGATCAAAGTTGAAACCTGCCTTGACATCTGTTCAAGATGTTTGCACGAGGGAGGCTATCGATAGCCTTACGCCGTTATCAGAAGTAAATCGTGCTCCAGTGAATAAAGCTGCCACTTCTGTTCGAAGAAATATTGAAAATATCAGGTCGGAAGCTTTTATGTATTGCATATGACTTGAGAATGAGAATATTTTGGCTTTGCGCGCTGGAACTGGGAGGCTTCGAAACGAAAGTGATAAATCAGAGGTAGATCTTACCAATAAGAGAAGAGATCTTAAATTGGAGCTACAGGAACAAGCGCGCACGAAACAGGCTTTGAAACGTGAAAAATTGAATGGCGTTAAGGCGATGCGGTCGCCGTGCACGCTGATTTTTGTTTACAAAACTCTCAAAATCTTTTCCAATTTGTGCTAAACGACGAGTTATCCAGGCTTTTTTATCATCTAATTTAGCCTGGATAACTCTTCGTTCAGCCCAAATTGGAAAAGATTTTGAGTTTTTTGTGAAAGAAGATGTGCCAATTTGTAGGTTAGAAAGTACCCGCGGGCAAGTTATTCTCGTTCTTTAGTGATAATTTTGTGATTGGTGACAAATAATGAGTTGTCCACCACAATGATAATACGTAATGGACAAACCGTCTCCAACATCATATCGTGAAAATTTTCTGATCTAAATCTAAATGAGATATAATTTCAAGGTTGCACGGCGACCGCGTCGCCTTAAGGCGAGGGGATAGGGCCGCATCGTATTGAATCGGCCCTAGTGACATTGTGGCACCCCTGACGTCATCAAGTCTCTGAGCCTGAGACTTCAAACTCGCATGTGATCAGCGGGGGTCGACACATACATTGATGTATGTATGTGTATGTATGTGACCACAGTGGAAGGACCACCAAGGACCACCAAGCGGCTCACTACCGGCAGTCCGGTAAATGGTGTGCCATTAAGCCCATATGATTACATGCATTTAGTGGCACAGGAATTCACGGGTTTCCGGTAGTGCGGCGGTCCTTGTATGTGGTACACTAGAAGTGCGGGCGCCTGTGTAGCTTGCGTTCGTAACAGATGATAACTACACCAGCTTGCATGGTAGATCAAAATTAAGTTGGGATCATACTCGATGGATGTGGAGGTTGTGACTCGCATATTCTATTATGAACCCTTATTCATATTTGCAATCATTGAAATCAATCCCCAACGTTAGTAACCACTTTTCAGCTTCAATTAGATCAGCATGATTATAATGAATTCACTTCGTACACAAATACTATCCAAAAACAAAGCAGTCCTTAGATGAGTAGGGCTAATCTGGGCTACACATGAATATCTACTATCTTCAGTGATGCTCACATGGCTAGGATGAGAGCAAGATCAATTGTACAATCCGTTCTGCATCTAACAAAAATCCATGAACAATCGGCCAACTTGAATCGAAAAAAGTTGAATCGAGCCATGCAAAAAGGGACCTGAGCGTCATTTTTTGCGAAATTGAGATAAGGTGATTTTTGCACTCTTTGAACATTCCTCTATCACCTGCATATGGAATCTTCTCGATATTACGGATCCCTGAGACCTGATCCATGCAAAAAGAGACCCAAGTACAGGATATGAGACCCTTTTTGCATAGATTGATACGAACCTGCAAAAACTAATACTTATACACACTGTATCATCACATTTATCACTCACACAACTGATGGCTGTGGTTCTTGGCGCCAGTTGGTCGACAAGCTGAATGTTTACATTTTGCAACGCTTCGAATGATGTATAGGTATATACTATCCGCTTTAAACTTAACTCGAATTTTGAAATGATCGGAAAGTGTGTCGTATCTAGTGTCACTCGATAGCTCTGCAGACATTTATCTTGTCTGTCTCATAGTATGTAAAAGCTAGCATATGGATTGTGACAGTAATAACGATGGCGAAAACGGAAGAATCGTAGCAATCGTTCATCTTGGGCACGGAATGAGAGGAAAAGATCGAAAACATGTGGCGAGCCTTTCTTAAATAGCCACAATGAATACATTCATAAATTTATAATATCATGAATATTATTGTGACGTGATTCAGATAGTTATTATGGTTTTGTTTGTTGCAAGGGATTTATTAATTGCATCTGCAGTATTTTCAGTCAATCCGAGCCAAAAAGTGATAAAATTCCGCTATAAATCTATGATAATCATCAAGATATCGTTCAATTCTACTATTCTCAAGTTTCGTAGTGTCTTGATATGAAATAATAGATTTTTAAAGTGATCCATGCTAAAAGAAACCCAAGTCCTTTCGAGTTTTTATTAAAAAACAACTCTGCAGAACGTCCTCGGTCGAAAAATGGGAAAGATTATAAAACATACTGATAAGAGGCATGTGTATGTTCATTGGCGTTGGGGAATTGTAAATGATAGAGATACAACAGTTTCTTTCGTTTCCCAACGATTTGTCATTTGCACGAAGGTCCCTTTTTGCATGGCTCGATCAGTTGTGTAACCAAGCAAATATTCATTATGTCCTTCATATTCAATCCATTATCTGGCATTGTACATCATTGAGCTTCTCATGTTGCGTAATTTGCGACCCATTTCCATTGTCTAATGTTCAGTGTCACTGGAATCACTCGAACGTGAGAAGCTTGTAGAACTGTATAAGCTGCATCAAATATTTAGGATAGACTAGGCATACACAACTATGAATATGAATATAGTATAAATCATATGGGAAGAACATTATTTTCATATATATATACATATATATATATATATATATATATATATTATCTCTGCTGCTAATAGCAATATCATTAGTGATAATTTTTTTTATCTCAAAAGCACCGACATTCATTCAAAAATAAGTCTGGGTTTGGTACTTTGATAACATAAACTCTAACAGTCTTCGAAACCCTAAAGAAACTATGGAAAGACGTAGATCATTCCCAATCTGCAAAGCTTCCTGATTCTCGTAATAGAAGCATATATGGGCATTGACAACTGATGATTATTGCCTCCGATCACAAGATTACATGGTTCTCAAGAGTTTGCACCTTTCCCTGAAAGATCTAGGATTTACTCTATAACAGTGTATGAAAGAATTAGTATCTGTTCCAAAAGTCTCTCTATAAGTACTAAATGTTGTCAGAAAATTTCTTGCTCATAATATTTTACGTCTCTAATAATCTTGAGCGAATTGACATGTTTCACCTGAATGGAACTGACCTGTAACACGTGCATCAATTAGCGTACAACATATATCACCGAAGTTGACTAATAAAATGAGGAAATATTTCAAGACATTGCGTTACTAAAGATTTGACTTATCAACATATAATAATATTGTACTACTATTATCTCATCTAAACACTTCATTCTATTCACCAGCTTCAACGTATAACCACAATGGCAATTCAGTCTTGACGTCATCTCAAATTTTTTCAAATTGTTTTTGATACAGAAGAGCATCCTTGTATGTTTGGAATAGCAAATCTTTTTATTCTGAAACTTTCCATTGAAGTCCAACCTCCAAATACTTTCAGTTCTCGACTAGATTTTCGGCTGACCTAGCCAGAGCCTCTTTAGCTTGCTAAGAAACAAAAACCGTCTTTAATCACATCATTCTTTTTCTCAATTCCCACTACAACTAATTCGACATGCTTTTTTGTGAGCACACACACACACGCACACCTACACACACACTTATATATGTATATGTACACTAGGGGGGGGGGGCAAGCCCCCTGCTCGCTCCGCTCGCCAACCCCCCATTTACATTCAATTTTATCTTAGATGGATTCCATTTGAAAACGACACATGAAAAATAGTGATGTCTCGGATCGGTTTTTCGTGGTTTTGATTCGATTCTGTAGTCCAAAATATGAAGTTTCCACCCACTGGGAGGTCACAAAAAAATTTCGGCTTCGCCTGCCACGCTATTTCTGTTTCGCTTTTCGACCCCACTACAGCATCAAAATCATGATCTTTTTCTACAAAATTGAATATATTTCGAGTTTGGCTCAAGATGATGCAACGCGGTTTGCGCCATTCGAAAGATCTCGAAAAAAACCTATCAAGAGTGACCTTGAAAATTTTTGTTTAGCCTTTTCAGGCCCTGATCAGGCAAAATCCGGAAAAATCAGGCTAACCTGATTATCTCAAAAAGCGATTCTTTTTAATTTCCCAAAAATATGATTTCTCATGCAAAATTGTACGATCTTTGCGATGGAACTGGTCCGAAGTTGTTTTTTTTACGGTTTTGTGCGTTTTTGGGCCAATTTTCCAATTTTTCATTCTCCGACCAATCAGAAAACAGAATTCTGCACATGCACGTGGTTTACCGGATTTCAAAGTAGTCCCAATCGAAAGCTGAAGAAATTTCCTTCGAAACGACTCATTGCAAAACTCCATTTGATTGATTGGAACTGAAGTTACACGATTCTTTAGACATCAAGATTATTAACACCACTGACAGCATGGATGCAAGAGAAGGTCTCAAGGCTCTGGTTCACGATAGATAAGGTCATCTCGCTCTGGTCATCCTTCTTTTCTAATGGAGGTGCCGTAGATACTGACAGGGGACATGTAATTGACTTTTGCAAGGGATCATTTCGAAGGAAATTCCTTCAGCTTTTGATTGAAAATACTTTGGAACTCGGTAAACTACGCGCATGCGCAGAAATCTCTGTTTTCTGATTGGTCGGAGGATGAAAAATCGGGAAATTGACCAGAAAACGCATAAAATCGTAAAAAACAACTTCAGACTAGTTCCATCGCAGAGATCGTGAAATTTTGCATGAGGAATCATATTCTTGAAAAATTAAGAAGAATTGATTCTTGAAATAATCAGGTTAGCTTGATTTTTCCAGATTTGGCCTGATCAGGGCCTGAAAAGGCTGAACAAAAATTTTCAAGATCACTTTTGATAGGTTTTTCCAAGATCTTCCGAATGGCGTAAACCGCGTTGCATTAACTTGAGCCAAACTCGAGATATATTCAATTTTGTAGGAAAAGATCATGATTTTGATGTTGTAGTGGAATCGAAAAGCGAAACAGAAACAGTTCCGCAGGCGACTCCGAAATTTTTTTGGGACCTCGCAGTGGGTGGAAACTTCATATTTTGGACTACAGAATCGAATCAAAACTACGAGAAACCGATCCGAGACATCACTATTTTTCAAGTGTCGTTTTTAAATGGAATCCAATCTTAATAAAATTGAATGAACCAACTATAAAACCCATAACTGTGAATGCTTACAGCGCATCCTTAGGAAGCATTCTACCGTCCATATCAATTCCGAAGAGATCGGTTAAGGGGTTGATGTGAATACGTTGAACAGAAAAGACACACCGACAATCGACACACGTCTCAATAGCGACGTCGATTTTCCATTCTGAAAATCTACACTAACACAGATTCAGGTTCCACGATTTCCTTCCTCGCCCTGGGGTCTTTCGATTGTAGACAAAATTTTTCGCTCAATTATAATTGGAGGTAAAAAAGATGATTATTTTCCATGATTGTTCATGTAGGTGGTTGGTTATTTATGAAAAAAGTCGATAATTTGATGTGTGTGTTTTCCTGCGTTCACGCGTTCTCCTCAGCGGTTCAGTCGATCCTTCTGAAACCCATGTGTGTAGTAGATGATCACCCAAGAACATCCTGAAGAAATTTACAGCTTCATCGATCAAATTTTTTTTGAATCATGCGTCCAAAATGAAAGAATATGCCATTTTGGAAAAAAGTTTCTAATTTCGGAAGAATATGTTCTAAAGATAGTTCCTAAAGAAATCCAGAGTAACCTGATGTAATATTCATTCTCGACAGAATCGATCAATTGGTTGATACGGAATTGCGTATTGATGAATAAAACATGATTGGCACGCGATTTTCCGTTGAATGATGCAGAATGTATGTTTCAAATCACGGGAATGGATGTATATGGATCATCCATATGAATCAGGTCACGGAGAATCACCGAATGATGTTAGTTATGGTGACGCAAACTTTGGTAAGAAAATTGTGGATAAAAATATTTGTGAATAAAATTGTGAGGTTCTCGAAGATATTGACTTTCCCATATCACAAAACGCGAATATCGGAAGTTATCTAATGGATTGAGCTGCAAATCCCATTTCAGAACATCATCGGGTGGTCATCTACCCAACAGATGAATTCTATAAAGATCAATTGAAGGGTTGGGGAGAACTTATGGATGGCAGAGAACAACATACACACAAACAAGGCCAAAGACCGCCAAAGATGGATTTCTAGTGGGCTGGGAATGATCTTAAAGAAGGAAAGGTGACCTACAATCAAGAGATATTGGCAAGGAGAACAGGATGATGGATATCGACTCTGTGTGGACGACAATTTTTATGATATAAATTTAATTTGAGTTAGAAGATCCGAGAAAAATGTCTCGTCACGAGTGCAACTCTTCCTATATGAAGAAGCGAAATGTAGAACTCCTCTGTCAATGCTCATAGGTAGCAGAATAGAATTGCATTGCAGCTGGTAATTGTAGTACGAGATCGTTAGTGTGTATACAAGTCTGTAAGTTCTTTATTTGAGTGTGGGTATATAGAATTTGTACGAGAATAATGAGAGGATTATCTCGTCAGATGAATTTTTCATCGTCAAGATTCTCAGAGAGAGCAATTTGGTTTTCACCATATTGTTCCTCTCAGCGAGATCTTCAGACTGTAGATGACACTTTCTACTCGAAGATAGTCAATGTTCGAGAAGAATGATGACTCGCAGATGAATGTATGAGAGTATAATCTGGGAATTTCATTCTCAGGAGAATTTTTTATCCTCAGAGTATAAAGAGAGAGGTTCCGACCATTTCGTTCTCGACGTCGAGATCTTTCAATTTTGGGTTAAATTTTTTTTGTAGGTATCCGGTGGTTACGGAACATATGATTTGCAGAGGAATTCAATGTTTCGACATGTATGTTGTTCTTTCTTTGGTTCACGAGTTCTAGTCAATCCTCCGATCGATCTCTCTGAAATGATCATGAGTGATCGATCACCACGTCGAGGTGTGCTGGGGGGAAAATATGGACCTCAGAAGCAATCGAAAGTGTTGAAAACGAGTGAGTTTTTGAAAATTTCCAATGCAAGACCTCACTCGTCGAAAACCATGTCTCCTAAGACGTAAAATAGTTCGTAATTACAAAGTCACCCGAATCCTGAGATTCGCCCATATACATTGGACAGTCTAAGAGCTCTATCTCTAAATGCTGAGCACAACCTCAAAAGATGCCTGAATTCCTAAATTCAAGTTGGCGCATAGTCTTTCGATGGGCATATCTGAACTTACGGGTTGGGTATACAAGAAATCATTTAGCAACTTCCCACATTGAAATAATGATGGAATCCTTGAAGAGATTCTGAGAGAATATATAGTGATAATTTCACAAATGCATTAATAATTCCACTCAAAGTTAACGGGATTTGGTGAACAAATTCTCTTTAAAGATAAATTTCATCATCTAAGTGGAAAAGTTGCCTAATAAGCTATCTCAGATCGTCAAGCTTCAAGATGTTCCTCGAATCGAATGACTAGAATTTAGGTTCTCAGAGTTTTTTGAGGTTGCAATCGTCATTCTGTGAAACTGAACTATCAGAATGGCCAAGTTACCATCAATATGAGAAATACATATACATAGGTACTTTCGTAAAGTTATAGTTACATGAGCTTTAAAATTACAAATAATTGAGAAATTTGACGAATGTGTATATCCTTCGCTCAAGGTCTATCCCATCGAAGGGCGAACACCAGCCTAGTATTGAATATGTCCGGGGCTATTTTGATTTATCTTTGTATTCTGTGTATTGTAAGGCAATTTTTTGAAAAACAAATAGGCTCACTTCGCTTCAATCCTCTTTCTGCTACCCTGATACAACGAAACCAAAGTGTCTAGAGATTACACTGAGAGAAATTGGGTAATAAATTTGATAAATTTGAAAATAATTTTTGTTGATTCTCTCAAGACTCGTGCGACATCGTGAAAATCAATACTTTCTATAGAGTTCGAAACAGAATTTGTAGCAAAATCTACAAAATTCATTGATTCCGTTATAAAAATTGCTGACGGATATAAAAAATTTCTGCTCCTGTGCCGCTGCAGCTTTTACTGATTCTAGAACAAAAATTGTTGATTTTCCTTGTAAAACAAGTTGAATCGCGCGTGCGCTAGCTATCAAATTTCGTCTGCTCCTGCATAATTGGTGGGTTCATTTCTAGCAACTGCATGGTCGCGAATAACTTATGTAGCTTCATGTATTCCAATAGGAAACCTAAAGCAACACCAGTCCATTAAATATATGGTCGAAATTTGCGAATATATCAGTGCCGGGCAACTCTTTGATGGAGAACATTTTATAACACGAGATTGAAAGTTAAGTGCAGCGAAAAGTGCAGAGGCAGAATTTGTTGTTTTTGTGTGCCTTTGCGACTTCTCTTTTCCTCCACCAGGTGTCTCACCACGTCTTTTGGGCTACTCCTCGTGTCGGTGACAATGAGTACTTAACTTTTTTTGAACAATTAAGTTGATGTCAAGTGATCGGAGTCATCGGATCTAGATCAGAATTTTGCAAACAATCTTTAGCACTTTACATTTTTCCAATCTGATTTGATCTCGCAGGGTCTTGGCCTTATGATCATGCGGATTGGCGTTCTCGCGAGCGACCAACCTCGGCATGGTTAGTATACATACGAGTTCGGATTGCTTAATATTTAATGTATAAGCGTACGAGCGATTCTACAGATTGTAACCTGATTAATACTTAATAATCTATAAAATAACATAGTTGTAAGAGTGTGAAATGCGAACTCTCCATATCTCAATGTGAAATATAAAAATTCTAAAATGTGTTCATCTAACAGAGAAGGCTAAGATGTCGATATGTTGAAAGCACAGACCCATCTACCTCTGTCTACCAGTAATACTCGAGCTATAATTTTGAAAAACTCACAATACACCTTGGGTAAAAATTACAAATTCCATCAGTGAAATTTGTTGATATAATATCAGAAATTATTGATTTTCACGATGTCGCATGAGTACTGAGAGAATCAACAAAAATTATTTCCAAATTTATAAAATTTATTACCAAATTTCTCTCAGTGTAGCTTGTTTGATTTTTCTGGGGTAGATATCCTCTTTTACCACACTATGCAAAAATGGCGAAGACCTCCCGCAATGCTCACTGGTGATCTGAACTAGTAACGCAGTATCCACCATTAGCTTAGATCCGAAATTCCATGTCCTCTTTACGGATATTGATGGGAGTCCTACTCACCCGAGGACTACTTTGTTTTTGGATAGTATTTGGGTACAAAAAGAATTTATTATAATCATGCTTATCTAATTGAAGCTGAAGAGTGGTTACTAATGTTGAGGATTGATTTCAATGATTGCAAATATGAATAAGGGTTCATAATGGAATATGCGAGTCACAACCTTCACATCCATCGAGTATGATCCCAACTTGATTTTGATCTACCACGCAAGCTGATGTAGTTATCATCAGATGGAATGTTTTGTTTCAAAAGTCATGCTGAGGTGTTGAAGAAGATGCTGAGAAGATGGATTCAAGTTGGCGTAGACTGACCCAATGGGTTAGTTCCATGAAAATCAGAGGTCAATGGTTAAGTATTACAGTTGGCAAAGTGAATATCCCTTGTGAGAAAATACACCGGTGGACACACCGGTGTACCCACAGGTGTACTAACACCGGTGTAATTCGTGTACCTTTTACACCGGTGTGAATACCCTGTGTACTTTTCAGGGCCCCCGCGGTCAAAAGAAAATGTGAGCGTCGCGCGAAGTAAACAACGTTGTATATCTTCAGTCCGATTCGGAGAGCGAACGCAGGTAAGTTTCTAAGGAATTGGGCGCTCATGACTATATGCAAGGGGACTGCCGCGGTGGAGGGGACTGAGCTCTATTTGAAAGAATATTTTGAAATCTCTTATATAGCAACCGCAGTCTTTTGCCGTCGCTTGCGCGAAAGGTCCCTTTTTTAGCCACCTACAATCGACGAAGGGAACTACAGTTCAGGGATGAAAAATACATCATCTATCCTCACAATTTCTCATATTATTTCCATACATCATTTATACATGAGGAGTTCTGTTGAAACTTTGATATTTGGAGGCCGAAAATGTGCAAACCCCAAATTCCACTTCGGAAGGTTGTAACACGTATTTTTCGACTTTTCCAAACATATGATGTATAACTTAGCTCGCGCATGGATTTAAAAATTTCCACTCATGGGTACCATGAAGATAACACACATAACGTGGTAGCGTCACACGGAACCTGACATTTTGAGTGAGCGTGCACACGCAAACCTGATATTTGACACTAAAGTTGATCTCGCGGCCAAATGGTTTAAGCTGTGCAGTCTTGAGGTTTTGTGATTTTCATTTGGCCATCAAATAGTCTGAAAAAAACTAACTAAAGGGCCTCTCTGTGCCCTTGCGTTTAAGGATCGCACGATTAGGACACGGAACTGACCCAAAAATTTAGCAAAACTAGATTTTTGCGGGAAAGAGATCCGCAAATTATGAAAACCAATTTTTTTCGAAATTCTGAGGTATGGAAAAGTTGCGCCCGACGAGTTTCTTTAAGAATATATTGGTGCGAGGAAGCCTGGAATGAGACAATTATTAAGGAAAACTGAGGGAGTGAAATTTGTAGTGAAATTGCGCCACAAAATGTACATGCTCGCCATGCACACAAAAAGTGGTCTTTGGGCTCTTGTAGCAGTGGGATTTGGTGCTTGATAGCATTATATTTGATGTATCTACCAAATTTATTCAAATCAGCCAATATCTCAACGTATGTACCTCAGCGCATTCGATTTCTTGTCTCAAGACGTTCAAATTCCTTCTTTCAGAATTGCAAAATTACGATTTGGAGCTATTTTATGTGGAAAACACGGAGATGATTCGTAAAATAAGAGGGCGAACATCGAAATGTACCCAACATGCCCCCATATGGTTATTTCGAAAAGGCGTGCAGTACGACTTTTTTTACCACTCAGACCGCGTTTATCACGTCCAAATAGGTCGGAAATGGTGTTTTGAACCGACGAAAAGCTCCAAATGTGGTTCCACGGCGATAAAAATGGAAAAAAACAATATTAAGCACTTTACCGCTGATTTTTTTGGTGAAATCAAGATAACTCAGCTCCAGTCGATCGACATTGAACGCACTTTAGCTCATTTCAAAGATCTTGAAACAAGCTTCAAATTCAGTTAAGGAACGTTGGAAAATGTTGCAGGAGACCAAAGTTGTTGTAAAATTGCTTAATGGGGGCAAGTTGCATGGGTACACCCTTTTGTGAACTCTAAAAAATCACTTTTTGGGAAAATTGAGATAGCTTGGCTCCAACAACTTGAAATTGGACGTTTCCTAGCTTATCTTGAAGGTCTTTTGCTTTCTCTAAAGAGAAAGCTTTGTTTTCACCCCAGCAAAATTTTGATCAAATTTCCCACTAAAACCAATATTTTTTTCAAGAAAATTCCGTTTATCTGAAAAAGCCTTAGACCATTCTCTTCCTCTCACCAAAATCTATCAATTGTAGGTAACACTTTCCTCCTAATGGCCTTCCAAATCCGCCAGAGACTCATCTTTGCACCCTTTGTCCGTGTGTGTGTGTGTGTGTGTCTGTTGTTTTCTATCGGACACGCTTTCTCTTTTACTGTCCACTATATCAATTTTTGGCTTTCTACAAGTTGTACAGAATCCAATTTCTGAGAGCCCAGTGATTTGGCAGCTTTCAGCTCCCAGTCAAATTTGATCCATGGGGTTTTTAGAGCAAAACAGCTCAAATTTCGACTCTTAATACATAAATATCTTTTTCTCACACGGTCTCACCACGAATTGAGTCACCTAAAATATGGTTTTTTCTGCAAGATCTATCGATTGGTTAATACCGAAATTGTATAAAATCTTCACAGATCTCAAATTTCCGAAAAATTCAAAATTTCCACCAAAAATTTCATTTCGACCCTTTTTAAACCCACTGCATCGAAATTCCGTCGCAACCAAACGATGAATATTGTTAAAAAAACCTCAGACTAGAAGGTCTAAATCTCTCTAAGAAGCTTCCTCTAAAGAATAACTCAGAAAATAATGGGAAATTTTTCTTAATATTCATTTTTTCCTCGTACCTTCTTTTATGACTCATTTATATCAAATTCAATGACCTAAACTATGGTTTTTTCTGCATTATCTATCGATTGGTTAATACCGAAATTTTATAAAATCTTTACAGATCTCAAATTTTCAAAAAAATCAAAATTTCCACAAAAAATTTCATTTTGACCCTTTTCAAACCCACTGCATCGAAATCCCGTTTCAACCAAACGATGAATATTGTTAAAAAAACCTCAGACTAGAAGGCCCAAATCTCTCTAAAAAGCTTCCTCTAAAGAATAACTCAAAAAATAATGAGAAATTTTTCTTAATATTCATTTTTTCCTTGTACCTTCTTTTATGACTCATTTATCTCAATTTCAATGACCTAAAGTATGGTTTTTTCTGCATCATGTATCGATTAGTTAATACCGAAATTCTATTGAGTCTTCACAAATCTCAAATTTCCGAAAAAATCAAAATTTCCAAAAAAAATTTCATTTTGACCCTTTTCAAACCCACTGCATCGAAATCCCGTTTCAACCAAACGATGAATATTGTTAAAAAAACCTCAGACTAGAAGGCCCAAATCTCTCTAAAAAGCTTCCTCTAAAGAATAACTCAAAAAATAATGAGAAATTTTTCTTAATATTCATTTTTTCCTTGTACCTTCTTTTATGACTCATTTATCTCAATTTCAATGACCTAAAGTATGGTTTTTTCTGCATCATGTATCGATTAGTTAATACCGAAATTCTATTGAGTCTTCACAAATCTCAAATTTCCGAAAAAATCAAAATTTTCACCAAAAATTTCATTTTAACCCTTTCCAAACCCAGTGCATCGTAATTCTGTCTCAACCAAACGATGGATATTGTTAAAAAAAAAACCTCAGACTAGAAGGCCCGAATCTCTCTAAAAAGCTTCCTCAAAAGAATAACTCAAAAAATAGTAGAAAATTAGAATTAATATTCATTTTTCCCTCGTATCATCCTTTACGACTCATTTATCTCAATTCTAATGACCTAAAGACTTACTTATGCGCCATTCTGAAATGAGTGGCTGATACGAAATTTTCATAAAATTTGTAAAACATTATTGAAATGAAGATTCTTTCGGGGGAAGGGAATATTCACAAAGAACTCCAGTTTAATCATCTTTAAACCGACTATATCAAAATTTTCTCTCAATCAAACTATAGATATTGTTGGAAAAACCTTCTTTTAGATGACCCAAATCTCTCTGGAATGCTTCCTCAAAAGAAAAACTCAAAATATAGGGTACTTTCTTTTTCATTGGAATTATCATCATATAACGCCGTGAGAAAGCATTCTGCTAATCACTTTTAGCAGCGTATTTTTAATCGTCTTGTGGGAAGCTCAAGCTCCTCGTAACGAACCATATGCAATAAAATTAATTTTTTAAGGTCATTCTAGCATTTTCCAGGCTTTTCCAGTATTTTCCCGTGAGATAGCTTCTCCCACGTCGAAATACGTATTTTTGGGTAATTCCTTCATCGAAACTTTTATATCGGTGAGGAATCAGTCAAAAAATTGAAGAATCGAATTTTTGATGGACTTCAAAATTAAAAAAAAGGCGTCAAACTCTCAAGAATGACTTTTGAGTCTTAGAAACTGATCTAACCATCTTCTTATCCTCCATATACAACGTAATATACGTATTACGAAAGATCCCTGAACATCCACCAAAAACCTGGTATTACTAAAAAGAATGACTCATAAGCATATATAGATGATGTAGGGAATAATAAGAGGAGTTGTGAGGATAGATGATGTATTTTTCATCCCTGAACTGTAGTTCCCTTCGTCGATTGTAGGTGGCTACAAAAAAGGGACCTTTCTCGCAAGCGACGGCAAAAGACTGCGGTTGCTATATAAGAGATTTCAAAAGATTTTCTTTTCAATAGAGCTCATTCCCCTCCACCGCGGCAGTTCCCTTGCATATAGTCATTAGCGCCCAATCCCTTAGAAACTTACCTGCATTCGCTCTCCGAATTGGACTGAAGATTTACAACGTTGTTTACTCCGCGCGACGCTCGCATTTTCTTTTGACCGCGGGGGCCCTAAAAAGTACACCGGGTATTCTCACCGGTGTGAAAGGTACACGTATTACACCGGTGTTAGTACACCGGGGGAATACACCAGCGAGTCCACCGGTGCGTCCACCGGTGTATTTTTTCACAAGGGATATACAACTGGCTTTCAAAGAGCAAATGTGTTACACATTGTAAAATTCAAGTATTCTCAATAATTCTTCTGCACCGTATCATGGCAGCCTTCTCACTCAAGATTAAATAAACAGCGTCCAGATGTCTTCCGATTGAAGTCATGCTCCATTATTCATCAAAGATTACAGACTGTGGATGAGGAAATTTACTGGCAAAGTTTACAGCGTATGCCATGCTGTCAAAAGCTCTTCCAATTTCATTTCCATGCGCATATATTCCACCTTTTCTTCTACAGATTGAGTCAAGTATAGATCATCCCAGAAATAGACAAAGCAAGCTTCTTATCTTTTATACTTTTCACATCCCGGGCCAAAGGTTTTAGCATTTCCTTGTGAAATACTTCACGGAATATCATCATTCCATAGTTGTTGGTTAATTATTGGGCTATTGAGGAAGAGGAGTCATTGGTATTCTGTCATTCATTACGGAATAACCAAAGTGGCCTCTTGAAACCAATGGGCCTGCTGTTGGATAACATGAAATGATCACATTATACTTTCTTCATCTTGAGTGATTTCAATGTTATAAATTTGAGCATCTATCTTTTCACTTAGAAATCCATGTTACTAGTAGAGACATACTATATAAAGATCAAAATCTCTAGTCGTGTTGATGAAACAAGATGTTCGGATGGCATATTATAAAAACTTCTATCAGCGGGCTCTCATAACTTTATCTCTTGCACTACTCGCACTTTCCCCTCCAAACACTCTCACAACTCTTACTCATTTTCTCCAATGAGTCTTGAAAACCAGAGTGGCCGAATGGCATCAGAACTATTCATAAAATTTGCAGCACTACTCACAGATTTCGTGTGGTATTGGGGAAGCTTTATGTAGGAACACTATTCTAAGTTATTTTTTGGGATATCCCGCATATATACCCGATCAGAAAAGTCGAGAGGTCCCACGCGGGGGCCACCCGTGGCGGCCACGGGTACGCCACCGGTGGGATGAAACGCCTTCCCCGCGTGTGACCCTCGCGGCTCAAGCTGTGCAGCCCTCTTCAATTCATCCGACCCGAAGTTTTATTGTTCATCATCTTCAACTCAGCACAGCGCCTTTGGGAAGTAGCAATCAATCCTCTATAAGGCTATACCCATTACCTCCGTATCTTCACGGAATCAAATTCAACCCAGGATTCCAATCATAACAACCGTAAAATCCATAGAAAAGCTCGTATCAAAGCTTGTTCTTTTAAAATTCTGAGAAGCAGTTGAACTCGTGGTTCGTACCAAATGAGCCAATTCTTGCTCCAATATTGATGA
Organism: Eretmocerus hayati; assembly: GCA_029851415.1. Lineage (NCBI taxonomy): Eukaryota > Metazoa > Arthropoda > Insecta > Hymenoptera > Aphelinidae > Eretmocerus > Eretmocerus hayati. Next base: position 111,569,123 of record CM056743.1, read on the forward strand.
GTTTCGAAGATTCCTGAGTGTACTCCAAGCAGAAGAATTAATTGGAAATTACGAAAATCGTCTAACGTGAGATCTTACCCGATAAGGATGACTTTTGACCCCTCAGAGTTCCGAATAGTATCTCGGCACTCGGATTCATTGAACAAAAAAGATGAATGAATGAGTGGATGAATGGGTTCGTCATTCTGCAAGTATTCGCTGTGTCCACCTATTCGCTCCGAGCCACGCACTTTTGAGATTCAAAACGGGCGACCGTGCGCTGTAGGTGGCCACCGCATGCACTATGCTGTGAGCAGTGTTGGGGGACGCGTTATACAGTGCAGCATGCAGCGTGTCTCTTCTCATAGGTTAAACTCAGAAGCCATAGCTCAGAAGTGGCAACAGTATGCGAGGAAGTTGTAGGGTTTTTAAAAATGAAGAGTTTGAGAGGTCGTGATCCTAAATCCGAGCAAAATTGAGTAAGTTGGAGCGATTTCAAGATTTGGCCTATGCTTTTTGCATGGCTTCGTGGCCGCCGCTCAAGCCACCGGCTCACTCCTACACTCTCGACTTCTGTAAGTCTTTCAATATTACTCTGATTGATGTCTACAATAGCTTAAGATCTTCGTAATCAAATACCCAGCAACTTTCTCGCTTACTCTTGGTGGGTTTGAGTCACGGTTTTCTCATAATTAGACAATTACCACGTCCGCGCCTGATGCTGCACATGCTATGGTCCCCCAATACTTTTGCGTGCAGACGCTACTGAGAAGTTCGGAAGACGCCGCTAGGCAGCGCTACGCTGAATCTCGGAGCAAATATTTAGCGGGGAAAATTCTGACTGTAGCGCTCGCGGTGGCCAAACACGACACGAAAAAGGGGGGGCAGCGACGGAGAACGGTGATCGGAAGGGATGGCATCGCGCTGGATCGCGATGAACGACAGCTGACAACATGCAGCTGATTTGTTCTTGCCTTCGATGGCTATTTTTTTGACTCAATATCTCAAACCGCCTTTCATTACAGTCACATAAGCAACTTGTGTTTTGAAACAACGTGGGCGTAGGTTTTCTAGTTAGATCAAATGACCGCTTGAGGAGCAGAGATTCAAAACCTATAGACATTCAATATTGAGAAAAAAGAAAGGCAAGCCGTGCCCGAGTACTCAGGTAATTCCTACCTTGCTCGTCGAGCAACTTGGTTGCCGGAACAAATCGTGTTGTCACGGTGACTTGACTTAATGGAATGATCTGAAATTCTGCACACACATAGTTGAAGAACATTACTTTCATGTAGTTGAAGATTTGCGATGAAAAACATTTCCAGAAAAATAAGAAAAATCATACAACGTTTCGACGTTTTCACAGGTCTCAGTGCCGAGATGCCGACCGCAAGCATGATTTTCGACATGCGAGGAAGTTTCTCAGTTTTCAATTACAGGAAAACTCAAAGCGAGAAAGTTGTTCGGAAGAGTCTAAATTATATTCATATTCAAGATTCAGATCGAATGATGTAATAGGAGAAAATTTGGAGTACTTTTTGTATGTAAATCTACTCGCGGCTAACGAGCAGACGACGCTCCGGAACACGCCCTGCCAAACAATAATCTCAATAAATCTCTTCTAACTTTTTTCATATTACATCATTCGATCTGAATCTTGAAAATTAATATAGCTCAGACTCTCCCGAACAACTTTCTCGCTTCGAGTTTTGCTGTAGTTGGAAACTAAAAAACTTTCTCGCGTGTCGAAAATCATGCTTGCGGTGGGCATCTCGGCATCGAGACCCGTGAAACCGTCGAAAAGTTGTATGTTTCTCTCATTTTTTTGGAAATATTTTTCATCGTAAATCTTTTACTACATGGAAGCAATGTTCTTCAACTATGTGTGTGCAAAATTTCAGATCATTTCGTTGAATCATGTCACAGTGACAACATGATTTGTTCCGGTAACCAAGTTGCTCGACGAGCAAGGTAGGAATTACCTGAGTACTCGGGCACGGCTTGCCTTTCTTTTTTCTCCGTGGATACTTACGACTCTTGATATATGTGGACTGGACTAGGAGCTTACAAACTGATTGCAAAGTCTTCAACGAGTTTACATCACTTCCATTTTGCGGAAAATCGAGGGCTGGAGGAAGAGTATGTGGAGTCGTCGACAATCGATCGACAAAGTGATGCGACACTTGCGTGTAAGATAGTGTGTGTGTATGTATGTGTGTGTGCGAGATCTTTCGGTTGTGTTCTTGTGCCCCCGTTCTCTAATGCGCGGCAGAGCCACTAGACGGCACTCGAAAACAACTTGGACACAGCGAATATCTTCCAATTGCCATCATCTCTTTCTTTATCTCCGCATCGTCTCCCTTTCGGCAAATAAATCCTGGAAATCTGCAGTCGTTATACTTCTCAATTCAATTTATGAAGAGTTAGTTCATTACTTCTCCTTCCCATACAGATCAACTTTTTTCAATGTAATGGCTAGATCAACCAAGTATCATTCACAAGCCAACTGGATCCAGAAATTCTCTACCATTTAGAATTTTGTTCTGGGAAATTCCAATATCAAAGAGGAAAATCACCCAAAATACGCTGCAGAAGCGAATTTGCAGAATGCTTTCTCGTTCCCTGTGGATTATTCTGATATTTCAATTCATGAAAAATTGTATCAATTATCATTGTACATAGATTCAAATCCAAATCCAATTTTTGTCGCTCACACATTTATTGCACGAAATAATTTTCTCAATTGAATATAACAATTCATCCATAGCATATCAGGACTTTACCGACAGCGTATTAGGAAATGATTGTATAGGGGTACTATTTCATCGATCTCGGGACGGAGTATAAAGTGGACTCACTTCCATTCAGGTGGATGTGGAATTAAGAGGTAAAGAATGAGAAATTCGAAAAGTTTTCATGAAAAAATTCAAGCAGAAGAATGAAATTTACGTGAAAAACATCATTTGTGTCAATATGAGTTGGCGAATAACGTTCAAAAATAACTGGGCCCATTGCCCAAGAAAAAAGAACAATGCCTGAAATTTTGAAAGAGATCCATAGAGGCGTTCGCCAAATTTGGAGTGACATAGAAGGTAAAGTTGAGAAAAATTTTTCTATGAAAATGAAAATTCTTATGAAAATTCCGTATCAACCAATCTCTTTAGAATGACCAGGAAATACTTTGAAATGATATTCGAAATATTTATGTGCTGAATATTGAATGGTATGTCGTCTGGACAAACATAGTCTGAAAATAATGATAAATTCTAGGTAATCAATCTACTGTCGATGGAGAGTATGAAGTTGTTAATAAACTGGGCTCATCACTGGTCGAATTAGAACAAACCCTCGGAATTTTATAGAGATTGGTCGGAGGGTTCAAGAAATATTGCGTGACAATGGAAAGACAACATACAGACACACATACATACGGATACGGACAAGGTGTACTTTAAAATAATTCACACAGAACGTTGTGCATTGTGAAAGAAATTGATAAGGGTATCATTCCAACGATCTCGGCGAGCAGAATAAGATCGATCAACTCTGATTTGGATAAGGATAAAATTAAGGGGTGAAAAATGAGAAATCCGAAAAAATTGTATGGAAAAATTCCCGCACCGATCCAATACTTTCTCTTCGAGGAAGCAAAATCCTAAATCTGATTTGATTTCAAAGATTCATGATGTTGAATCCTCTCTTATTTACAAAGAATTTTTCCAAATAGGACTAGTATCTCCATGCATTGTCTGACTAGAAGATGATGATCTTAGAGGCTATGACGTGTGTCTTTCAGATAGACACCTCCAATGGATAAAGGCCAATGATTAAAATGAAATGGCCAAATCAAACAGTTATCATTCACAGGCTCCTTTCAATCCATGTGATTGCCAAGTATGTCCAAAAAACCTCTACCATACAGAATTTAGTGTTGAACATTTCAATATTTGAAGATAAGAGGATGGAAAAACCCCTCTCATTAGTAAAGGATCTTGCTGAATAGCACTGTTATCCTTATACAATGTCTAAATACAAGGTGATGATCTTAGAGTTGATGGAACGCATCTTTTGGATGAATACTTCTGATGCAAAGAAGTCAATATTTGATATGAGATTGCTAGATAATGGAGCTACCACTCACAGGCTCATTCAAAATCATCACCGCCAATTAGGTCCGTTCAGATTTATAATTGTGTGTTGGACATTCCAATGTTCAAAATTGAAAATCTTCCAAGAATTTCCAGATCTGATTTGGTTGCATAAAATAAACATTAATAAGCCCCTCCGACTCATGGAGAATCTAGCTGAATGTGACTTGTAATTCCATATGTTTCCCAAGTACAAGATAATGATGTAAGAGTCGATGGAGTGAGTATTTCGATTTGATACTCCTAACAAATACAAAACAGTTCAAAATAAAACGACAATAAAACTTTGTATTTCATTGGAATACAGAAAAGAGACTGATTGTCTGGATACCATCTAAATACCAATCTAACTTTATTATTTGATCCCACACTCTAGTCAGAGGTTGAGTATATGTCTATTCCAAAGTTCATTAAGTAGAATTAAATATTAACTGCTCATTCGATATAGTCAAGATTAATACTGAATACCAAGCTACAAACAAGAGTAATATGAGATGGGATGATGGTCCTGAATGATCCCTTGCCCACTAGGCAGCAAGAATTAGTCTTGGTGCTGCCTCCGAATGAGATGCAAATCTATGAAAATTCCTCCAAACAATATGTGTCACTGTTGTATCTGAGAGACTCAGCATGGATATTAACACAAATTTGACTATCCAAAGTACAACAAGAATATACAATAAAAATAGCATAACCTGTCGAGGTTATGTTCCATCTGGTCACAGTGAAAAACACTTCACGACAACTTTAGGGTATATTCATTCATCTTTACCCGTGATTTTGAGTGTCCTGAGTGAATTATCCTTCGTATGTGATTTGTGTGATCCAGGGACATTGAACAGGATGTAAGGAGGATGAAACGATTCCAGCAAATGATCAGACAGTCTTTGTCTATACTGTCTGCTGTATCCAATGATGAGTGTGACTCGCAACATGGTGGCGTGATATTTCAATACGAGACACCCATAACTTAGAAAACGTGCATCCTTCAACGTCTTCTTCGGTTTTTTCATTATAAGTTCTGAAATATGGAGTTTTTGAGGAAACTTGTGTGAACATCATTTGTAGATATTCGAAAAATCTACAAAAAGTCACTCAACCTATTTTCTCGAAAAATCAATATTTCCCGACTTTTACCCAAAAAAACCGTAAAAAGGCGGAAAATGCATGTATTTGCTGTTTTCTCATATCGCACTGCAATTTTCAAACAATGATTATCATCAATATTGATCATTGAATGTGCCACGTATCATTTGAACCCAGAATCATGCTGTTGTGCAGAGTTTAGCCACTTAGCGCTCGAATTTCGAGAGTCGCGCACTGATCTATATCTGCGGCTCACACTGAACGAGATACGCGCTTCCATGATAGATCTCACTTGACCCTTGAGTTTAAATAATCACGTTCAGACACCAATACTTCAATCAAAGTGGTATATAGAATACAATAGAATAGATATTTATTCAACTGTGGACTCCAGGTCCAATGTAGTCGAGGCTACGTGCTGTACAATCCCTGCACTGAACTGTATATGTGTCCCCTCACTCCACAAGAAGAGTCTTCACGTTATTCGTGTAAACTCCGTGTCAGTACTGTAAACTTCGTGGCTCACCAATACACAGAAATTCATTTTACGTTGCTGTGCGTTCAGATTTGGTTGGAAAAGCATCATACGTTCATCTATAGTGAAAATGAAAGATATCCTACCCGCCAGGACAGTTTTAAGTACCATTTCTTATTCGGAATATAGATGTCCAAAATGACGTGCTTATGGTGAATGACCCATATCTCATATTTTGGCTGAATTCGAGGCATGAAGTTGTTAATTAAACTCCGATACATTGGTTAGCCATGAGCAAGATCCTCGCCGGCTGTTATATACGCCAAGATATGCGTTTCAAATTCTGATCTCGCGTGATATCTCACGTGAGATATTTTTACCGAGTGACTTTTAGCCACGATGCGCTCTTCGGACAGGCATTTTATACGCCCATATCAAATGCTAGGTAATTCGGTTCATTACGATTTGAGTTATTCTCCAAACGAATTACGGGTGATTATCCCTAGAAAATCCAATATGGCGTAGGCGAGTATCGATGAATTTATAGAAGATAGAGTAGATATGAGTCTTGCTTCCAAGACAATTATTCGTTTCCAGTTTCGCGATAAGCGAACTCCTGATACAGTAGAAGATCAAAATGTCACAAAACGTATATACTTTCAATCACCATCGTGTCTCTCGGCAATGAGACAAATGGGCGTCAAGCTGCCATCGGTATCTTCTTTTCAGGGTTGGGTTGCCAAATATGACATCCAGCCAGGTCTGAATAATAAGTGTGTACTGGATGGCATGGAAAAAAAAATAAGGGCTTGACCCCGAAAACGACGCAGGTGCTTAATAAAATTTGATGAGTTGTCTGCCAAACAGTCTGAAGAGTACTCGAAAAAGTATGATCTGGTCAAAGGCCTGGAAGACTTGGGTTTCGGCATGCGCAGCGACCAGCCTGCTCGATACGTAAAGCTTATCATCCCGAGAGCATTGATCCAGAAGATCTTTGGCGTCAAATTTTGTATTTTGGGTTTTCTGATAATGGTGCGTCCGCTGATCAGATTGAAAAAATCGTTTTCAGTTGTTTACAAGCTATTGTTAAAATGGAGGCAGATTGTTATGGGATTGTTCACGATCTGGGACAAAATAACCAGAAGGTTGTGATGACGAAGCATGGGGTAACTCTTGACGAGCCCTACTTCTTCCTAGATGGCAGAAAGTATTATGTAATATGTGACTGGCCGCACCTGATCAAGAGGCTGCTATATCACTTGAGAAAGCATGGTTCCATAATTATTTATGGTAAAATCATTGTAAGTTACAATGATATGTGAAATACGTGGCTTCTTGATAGTAGTTTCAACCTCTAATCAGCTGTCTTTTTAGTCGGACAAGCATTTCCACCCCAATAACTTTGAGACGATGAATGTCAAGCTTGCCTTCCAGCTTTTGAGTGCCAAATTTACAGCCTGCATCAGATTGGCTGGAAGGGACTTGCAGAGCCTCAGCCTTACCACTCGGCATTGGGAGGACTCAGCCGATTTTGTCGAGAGGATGAATGCTGTAATCGATCCCTGCAATTCCCCAAAACTGAAGAACTAGAAACAAGTTGCAGAGACCATTAGCACCTTGCAACCTACAGATTTAAAGAAAACTTTGGAAGATTTCTCAACATGGGCTTCAAAGTGGAGAGTCGGTCACGCGAAATCGATCCCCATATGCTTGATCGGCATGCAAATCACAGTGCGCTTGCTTCTATATCTCTATCAGGATCTACAGAATGTAGATCTCGAACACCAAGGGTGTTCGTGTGCAATCAAGACTCAGTAGAGCATATTAATGCTAAAATCAGACATCATGGTGGAGAGAATAGAAACCTTACTTGTCGAGCATGTCGCCTAGCACTCATGCACATCATTTCTACAGATTTCATCATAGCTGGTGGAAGAGGAAATGTCATCTGTAGCGATGCGCCATCTTTGCTGAATTTTGAAATTCCAGCTGAATTATTCGTAGAAAATGCGGCAAATCTGCCTGGCTCTGGGTATTTTTCAGCTCTTGACTTGTTGGCGGGGGAAGATGCGCAAGAAATTAATGAATTGCTGGAAGCAGCACGAATGATGACAAATCTCGATCCAGTCGATCAAAATATACAAGCCTTCGACTCAACGACGGTGTATGAACAGGGAAGTGTTGAGTATCTGGCCGCCTATATGGCAATGAGGATTCTCGAACATCAGGCAAAAAAAGTAAAAGTAAATTGCAAAAGTTGCGCTGATAGTCTAATGGAACGCCCGTCGGAAGACAACACTGACGATGAATATTACACCCGCATCCGAAAGTATGGGGATAGACATTGTTACGGTGCCCAGAGTGACGTTACCTATCTTATGAGGCCTTCAGATGAGTTCAAGAAAATTATTCATCTACAGTTGCAAGGTTTCAGTAACATAATCCACAGTTACTGGGGTTGGAGAGGCCTCATGGAAGTTCTCAGAGAACTGTTGATAATTCTGACGAACACGCATTTTCAAGGTTGGTTTTATGAAAGTCACACTTGTCATGAACATCGAATATTTGGTCTAGACTCTTTGCTCCTGGTGAAAATTCATGCCTATGCTCGTCGTCATCACGCCGCAGCTTACGGTAAGCGCAAAAGTAACGATATTTCCGCATCTAAATATGAGCCAGCTACTTAAAAGATGCAAATCATCTTTTCGATACACTGTGCGTAAAAGTGCACTTTGCGCACAGTTTGTCGACTTTCACTCACAGTTTATCGAAAAGTATAGTTAGATACACGGCCGTAAAACCTATTATTCGCGTCCTCGTGATGATTCCGACCCTCGCCTGCGGCTCGGGCCGGAAACCCATCACTCGGACGCGAATAAAACGTTTTACGCCCTTGTATCGAAATGTGCTATTTCGATACACTGTGCGTAAAAGTGTACTTTGCGCACAGTTTGTCTTCTTTTACTCACAGTTTATCGAAAAGTATCCTCAGATACACGGGCGTAAAACCTATCATTCGCATCCTCGTGATGATTCCGACCCTCGCCTGCGGCTCGGGACGGAAACCCATCACTCGGACGCAAATAAAACGTTTTACGCTCTTGTATCAAAATGTACCATACATGCATGAATTCTTCTCAAAATCTGACGAGTTGGTGACAATTACAACGCAAAAGTTTTCAAAAGCTGAATAATAATTTTAGGCATGATACATTTTCGTCAAAATGATTTTCGGTTTTAATTCATATTTACGACACATCCTCTCTCATTTGTATGATATTTGTGATGACAACGAGCTAAAGTGTGGAGTAGGCCTCCAGGGGAGAACCACAATAGGAAAAACGCGGCCATATCGCTCTACTTCATGGGTGGTCGTGGAAACGAGCGAAATGGGTGATAGTTTAATCTCTTCACCCGTATGAAAAAACTTGATCACATGGGTCAAGTATCTACTTACGTGGCTAAACTATGTGGTTATTTGACCACTACGGATTCATGTACTCAAAAATTTGGTCTCACCGAGAGGTCAGGATCAGCCCTCAGGCTGCCTTTGCATGTGACAATTATTTTGTCGGAATCAGACCGCGAGATTTGAAAACTCCCTACCTAACAATGAGTGCGAAAGAGATGGCACTTCTTTGGTGTCTCTCTCTTACACATTGAGAAGGTACCCGCGCCATCTGCCATGGAAAGGCAACCTCATTTTGGCTGCGGATGAGGACGACCACTTGGAGCGCGGGAAATTTAATTGTTGATCTAGGCACGTGCGATTGCATCTATCTGGTCTGAGTGAGTGAGAATTAATTTGAGTAGAATTTGATGTAGTCATTTAACCACATCCCTCAAGTGATTGATACCAACTTTTGATAGGTGGTCAAAAAATTATTGGGGCGATTCGAGCATTCAGGAAAAATTGCGTCTAGCCACGTAGACTATAAGCGGTCAAAAATTGATGTGTGGTCAGAATTTGATGTAGTCATTTGACTACATTCCTCAAGTGATAAATATCAACCTTTGAATGGTGGTCAAAAAATTATTGGGGCGATTCGAGCATTCGAAAAGGATTTCATCTAGCCACGTAGACTACATGTGGTCAAAAATTGACGTGTGGTCAGAATTATATGTGGTCATTTAACCACATTCCGCAAGTGATAAATATCCACTTTTGATAGGTGGTCGAGAGTTTATTGGGGCGATTCGAGCATTCGAAAAAAATGCATCCAGCCACGTAGAGTACATGTGGGCAAAAGTTGAAGGGTAGGTAAACTTTGATGTGGTCGTTTTATCACATGCGTCATATGGAGAATATCCACCTTGGTAGGTGATCAAGGATTTATTTGACTGATTAGACGACTTGAAAACATTGACATTCAGCCACATAGACCATAAGTGGTCAAAAGTTGAAGGATAGGTAAACTTCGATGTGGTCATTTCATCACATGCGTCAAATGGAGAATATCCACCTTGGTATGTGGTCAAAAAATGGTTTGACTAATTTGAACACTCCAGGGCGATAATTGAAGTTTAGCAACGTAGGCTAGATGTGGTGGGGAATCTAGGTGGATAGAATTTTGTGGGGACTATCTGACAATATTGACAGACGAGACTGCATATACCATGATAACGATACATTTATCATAAATCAATTGCTTGCAGAACTTCTAATGCGTATCGGAGCTCTTGTCACTCATGGAAATATCTATATCAAGTTTGGTATACGCATTTCTTACATTTCCAAGTTATCCACAAAATCATTCAACAAAATGTAAGATCAAATATTGTTATTCAAGCAAAAGACTACGGACAATTTGATATACATTTCATACAACATTTACAATGCATTATTCACAAGTCCTATGATCAAATGATTCAAATAATTAGGTGTACAATTCTTATCTACAAAGAAATCCATGAAAAATGTGGTATCCATTTATCGAGAACTTTACACGAGTTTCACAAGCCCGTACAATAAAAAGTTGAATAAAACTTTGTCGTTCATAAAAATTTCACACAAGAGTTGATTTGCATTTCATCCAAAATTTACCGGGGATTCACAGGCTCTTCGAAGGAAATGTTGAATAAAGAATCGCAAACATACAAAACTATATGCAAAATTCAGTTGACTTTTCCAAGTTGTCCAACGCTGCCCCCTTCTCCTCATCACTCTCTCTCTTCATCGGTTGCTTTGATTCCCCCTGATCCTTCTTCTTGTGCTTCTTGGTGACAATCTAAATCTCATCATCGACAATATTCTTCTTGGCGGTCACCTTACGATCTTTCTTAGTGAGATCATTTTTTTCAAATGTGAAGAGGATTCGGAGCTTGGATCTCATCTCTATATACCCTGTAGAAGCATGAGCACAGTTCACGCTACTACGGTTTTGGGAGATTCTTGAACACCGTTGCTTTCGTTAACTTTCATAACCATCAATCAATTATCGATACAAAGGGTAAGAAAACCGGGAGGAAATTTCACGATGCAGTCTAAAAAAGTGAGTGCGATAGTTATGGCTACATTGCTAAAAAACGAATTTTGATAATGCAGAAAGCGACAATATATCTATTTACTTGTTCCGCTTTGATCTCCGGATCTCTTATCGACAAGAAGTCATTGCTTCAGGTATAGACCAAAGTGAAATTTGAGGCTGAGGCTACGGCCAGTCCTGGCGATTTTTCGCCGCGGCAAGCGATCTTCGCCATTGGTGTGAGGGAAAATGACTGATACAACTTTCTCTCTCACACCAATGACAAAGATCGCTCGCCGCGGCGAGAAATCGCTAGCGTGAAAATGCAGCCTCATGGCACTTCCGCGCCAAGAGTCTTGCTCCACTTCCGCCGCCGCGCCGCCTGTTTCCTTTGCTTGGCAGATGACGCGGGTACCCTCTCATTATGTGAGAGAAAGATACCAAGACCAAACTCGTGCCATCTCTCTCGCACTCATTTTTAGGTCAGGGATTCTCAAATCTCGCGTGTTGATTCTGATGGCAAAATATTTGGAAAGCAGGAGTACAAATACAACTCCTGTGACGAACTTTCAGATATGCGAGAGCGCTAATTCTGTGAAAAATGAAAAAGTTACTCGACTATTTTCTATATGCTGACTACGGGCAGACTTGGCAATTTCTTACCCATAAGAAAATGAAAATAGTTATAGGTGTTACTTACCTCCATGTGACAATACTGTCACGATGACGGCGTCAACGGATTTACCCTGCAGATCCCTCAACGTCTCTTTTGCGCTCTTCATTTCTAAGTTGAGGTCTATCGGCCACATCATTTTCACTGGCTTCTTCGATCTTTTCAACTCTTGCAGGGCTGCCTCCTACTCTGCTTCGGTATTGTGCTCCATGGCGAGCCAATACCTGTACCCGATTCGGTACTCGGGTTTTCCAGTTTTTGGGTCAAATTTGTTCTCTAGACGAGCGAAGACAGCCAGACCTGTCGTCCACCTTCAGTAATTCTTTCATATTGGGTTGATAGTTCATGACGAGGTGTTAGCGCGAGGTGAGGCTACCTGCCTCAAAATTGACACGGATACGCAATCACTTGGACAAGCCGTGAATACGGGCTAGGACAGGGAAAATGGCGATACAATGAATATTACGGGCCCGCAGCGGTTTACGGAGTGAACAGTCACTACAGCAGCTCACAAAACACGCTGAGTAAATCACAGTCTCAAATTCAACACAACATAGCGTTACACTCGCAATAAACGTATACCTGAGTGCTCGATTAACACAATGCACACACTCCTTTAACGAGTAACTGCTAATGCAGAGTGCATAACACAATGAAAAATAAGAACACAGTTTGTACACGGCGGCAAAACACAAGGACAAATAGCGATGCTAGCCGCGGCGATACTGAAGCTCCGCGTCGCTGCACTTGCACCGCCGGCGAGCTTCGACACCGGCAGCTTGGTCGGCAGGAAAAAACCATCAGAGTAGGGGTAGAAGAGGAAGCGAGATTGGAGTGGCGGCATCCGGCATCAGCGTTAGCGGGCCTTCGTTTCAAGAGGTGGTTGTCCGACTGTCGCAACGGCGCTGAGGCTGGCCCCGCGCCCCCCCCCCCCTCCGAGCAAAGTTCCAATAAATCATTCATTTTTTGCAGTGCAACGAAAACAAAATGCAATATCATGAGTAATTTGGTAGATTCCTCGTCCTTGATGGTTAATATACAAGTTGATTACACCGGCACACAAAATAAAAAATAGTATCTGTACTTTTGACCAGACCTACTTTTCTTTATGTATTTTGGCACGCCTGAATCCGAATCCGAGGTCGGTTTGGTCCGACTACTTCTTGTTTTCGAGAAAAGCCTGAAAAATATGGAAATAGCGCAGAATAGCACGATTTTCTCGAAAACAAGAGGTAGCCGGGCCAAACCGACCTCGGATTCGGATTCAGCGTGCCAAAATACATAAAGAAAAGTAGGTCTGGTCAAAAGTACAGATACTTCTTTTTTGTGTGTGTGTGCCGGTGTTACATTACACCGGCATACAAAAAAAAAGTATCTGTACTTTTGACCAGACCCACTTTTCTTCGTGTATTTTGGCACGCTGAATCCAAAGCCGAGGTTGGTTTGGCCCGACTACCTCTTGTTTTCGAGAAAATCGTAAAAAATTCGATGAAAATCGCGGAAATAGCGCAGAATAGCACGATTTTCTCGAAAAAAAGAAGTAGTCGGGCCAAACCGACCTCGGATTCGGATTCAGCGTGCCAAGATACATTAAGAACAGTAGGTCTGGTCAAAAGTACAGATACTTTTTTTTATTTTGTGTGCCGGTGTTATTTGGTCTCATCGATCTTGAAGGACGTTGGGGAACTGAATAAATTCCCAGAATTTCATGATAGAAATTTTATTGCTACGTTTCGTCCACTAGGTTCCGTGGACCTCATCAGGCTTCAGGTTTGTGATTCTTTAGATCGTCATGATATTTTTTGAACGATCTTGTGATAGAGCACAGACATGACGTCTGGCTCCAGTCGATACAGGTAAATAGAATGAGTCCAATAAAATGCAATAAGCGCACGTGAGCTCAGTTGTCCAAAAAATGTCTAAGTGAGTGAATTCACATACGAGAGCACGCATTGATAGTCTCGCACTGCCACGTGCTCACTCTCCCGTCCATCCCTGCATTTGTGTATTATGTGTGTAACTGAATCAACGGATACAAACTCTACCGCCAGAACAATTGGAGTGAAACACAGAGAAGAGCAGAATCCATCGGGATCAATTGATCAGGTCCAGAAATCGAATTGAAGATCAAACAATAGGTCCTTGACGCATTAGACTTGATCAGGCTGGAAAATCGTATGTCATAAGAGAACTGCCGCGGAAATTTTGATTACACCTTGGTGCAAACGTAAACATGAAAAGGTACATATACGAGTTGAATCTTTGGTCTCGTCGATCTTGAAGGACGGTGGGGAACTAAATAAATTCCCAAAATTTCATTATGGAAATTTTATTGCAACGTTTCGTCCACTAGGTATTGTGATCCTCATCAGGCTTCAGGTTTCTGTTTCGACATATGTATAAAGATAGAAAATATGAGATTTTTTACAAATGATGGATGTATAGATATTCAAGATGCGCAACTTACGTTATTCTTTAGATCGTCATGATATTTTGAACGATCTTGTAATAGAGCACAGACAGAACGTCTAGCTCCTGTCAATACAAGTAAATAGAGTGAGTCATCGGTCTCATTTTTCACTCATATTTATATTAACGCGATCGCAGTATACAGTAGGTGACATAAATATGAAAAGTAGTGCATGTGGGAGAGAGAAAGAGAGCGGGGGGTCAACGAGCTTTGTCAGCCGTTGCCCACAACGGGTTATATATTCGACTGAGATTTTGAATATCGTCTTTTCTATTGATGCAATTCTCATCGAATTTCATATGGATCACTTCACAAATCAACCGTTTTTTCCAATTTTTCTCTGTGTCTAAAATTTTGGTTTGATCGCAATGGAAATCGTGTTTATCATTTAGTCTGTGAACAGAAACTACGGAATTTTTATCTTTATTTGTAATATGATCTTTAATGCGTGTACCTAGTTGTCTTTTTGTCTCTCCCACATACGTTGCTGGGCAATCTTTACAATGAAATTTATAAACAACACCAGTTTTGCTAAATTTATCTAGTTGGTCCTTACCTAATTTTACTATTGAGCTTAATGACTTGGAAACTTTTGGAAGAGTGTGAATATCGTTATGTTTGAACAGAGCATTACATTTTTCGAACAAGCGTTCGTGTTATGGAATACAAATTTTGTTCTGGACAGCATATAGAATTTGGTTGCAACGTATTCTCTCTGCTCTGTTCATGAGATCTTTTGAACGATGTAATCTGGTTTTTATACATTTGTCAGTGAAATCTTCAGGATAATCATTGTCAGAGAGGAGTTGTTTTACAATTGACAAGTTAGAGGAATGAAATTTTTTATGTGAAAGTGACGTGGCTCTGTCGACTAAATTGAACACTATGTTGCTCTTTTGTTTCATGGTATGATTGGATTTGAAAGTCAAGATCCTGCCTGATGACGTCGCTTTTGATACCAATTGGTGATGATTTTTTCATCCTCTCGGATCAGAGATATGTCAAGGAAATTGATGGTATTATTGTTTTCAATCTCATGTGTGAACTGTAAATGCTCATTGTGACTGTTTAAAACATTGAGGACTACATCTACATGTTCTTTCTTCACACACATTAGAGTGTCATCGACATATCTATAATAGAATAGAGGAGTGCAATCGTGATCATTTTTCAATTTACGTAAGCATGAAGTTTCCAAGTCATCCATAACAATGTCTGCGAAAAGTGGAGAGATGGGTGATCCCATCGGACTACCAAAGATTTGTTGATAAATTTTATTATTGAATTGAAAAAATGTGTTGTCAAAAAGGAACTCAGTGCATTTACGAATTTCATCAAATGGTATGTTAGACTGATTATGTATATCTGAAAATCTGCGGTCAAGCGCCTCTAGCACTAACCAGCATAGGATGTTTGTAAACAGAGAGCTAACGTCGAGAGAAAGGAGTATATGATCTTTTGGGATCGTGAAAGTCTCCAACCGTTTTCTTAATTCAAAGCTATTGTCAATGCGTGATGCAGGCGGTTTAATACATTTCTTCAGCTCTTCATATAAAACGGAAGCAAGAAAATCAGTAGGGCTATTGACTGTAGAAATTATCGGTCTGAGTGGAACATTTTCTTTATGAATTTTTGGTAAACCATAACAACGAGATAAGTTGGTGTCCGTCTGTGTGAGAGCATTATTATGATTTTTTCTAGACAAATAATTCAAATCATTCCAACTTCCCAGTATTTTATGTACTTTTGCCTGTAAACTTTTGAGTGGATTATTTTTGATCGGAACGTATACTTTTTTGTCACTCAACAAACCGTTCATTTTATTGGTGTAATCCGACTTATTCAAACAGACGGTGACATTGCCCTTATCTGCACGTGTTTCACCATCAAAAACTCGTTAGGAACGCATTTTATCGGAAAAGATGTAGAGCATTTTTTTGTAGAACTTAAAACGATGCACAAAAAAGGTCTCTGCACATTTGTCCATATAAGACCTCCTGTTCCTGTAATAAACGTATTTCGTCTGAGACTCGTATATTATCTGTCGTTTTTCACGGTTTCGAGCCCGTAACTCGAAAGGAACACATTTCATCAAAAATATGTACATTACATATTTGTAGATCTTCAAAGGATAAACAAGAAATATATGTACATATTCTTCCATGTAAGGCCTCCTCTTTCTAATACGAGTCTCGGACGAAAATACGTTTGTTACGGGAACGGACGACCTTGTATCGAAAAATGTGTTGAGACCTTCTTGATTCATTTTTCAAAGATTGACAAGAAATTACTGTACACTTTTTTCGATAAAATGCGTTCCCTTTAAGTGATGGGGTCAGAACCGTGGAAAATGACAGATGAAATACGAGTATCAGACGAAAATACGTTTATTACAGGAACAGGAGGTCTTGTATGGGAAAATGTGTAAGGACCTTTTTTGTTCATCGTTTCAAGTTCTACAAAAAGTTGCTCCACATATTTTTCGATAACATGCGTTCCTTTCGAGTTTTCGAGGGTGAAAAACGGGAAAATAGAATTAATGAACAAGATTCACCGTAGTGCGTATTTATGATTGACGCGTTTCTAATTAAACGTTTTTTCGACTTTTTTAAAAAACGGCCCAAGTGGCGATTTTGATTCTTAGTAGGTTGTGATCCCACAGACGTCCCGAACCATATCCAACAAGGATCCTACTTGCTGTCGTCAGCGGAGGGTAGACTTGGTTCAGGACCACCGTGTTGCATGTACGATTTCACACCTATAACACACATACATCCCTTCAGTTCGAATTGAATCCCTGCTTGCTGTGATGAATTCTTCTTCAGAGGAACATTTCGACTCCAGTTTGAGTTCTGTGCTTGGTTAGTTGACTGCTCCCATTATTTATTTTGCTTTCTCTAAAGAGGAAGCTTTGTTTTCGGCACAGCAAATTTTTGATCAATTTTTCCATTAAACTCAATATTTTCTTCAACAAAAGTCCTCCTATCACAAAAATGCTTCAACCATCTTGTTCCCCTCGCCAAAATCTAACGATTGTAAGTGACACTTTCTCTTCTAAAAACCTTCAAAACCTCCCAGGGACTCATCTCTCAGTCCCTTTGCATGTGTCTGTGTGTGTCTGTATGTTGTTTTTTTCAGCCACGCTTTCTCTCCTACACTCCACTCTATCGATTTTTGCCTTCCTACAAGTTGTAGAGAATCATTCAGAGATGAGACCAGTGATTTGGCTGCTCTCCTCTCCTAATTGAATTTGATTTAGACGTGTTTTGAGGTAAATTGGCTAAAATTGTCTACTTTCATAGTAAAATATCTCTTTCTAACTTTATCTTACCTCAATTTGGGTTACCTAGGCTATGGTTTTTTTGGCTTAACGTATCTTGTGGTTAATACCGAAATTCTATTTAGTCCCCATAAACCTCAATTTTTTCGAAAAAACGAAAATTTTCCACAAAAACTCCATTTTGACCATATTGAAACCAATTTTATCGAAATTCCCTTTCAACCAAGTTACAAGCTTTGCTAAAAATCCTCAGTTTAGGTAGCCAAATTCCCCCTACCTAGCTTCCTCCAAAAAATAACTCAAAATATGACAAAATATTTTTTTTGCTTTCTCTAAAGAGAAAGCTTTGTTTTCGGCACACCAAATTTTTGATCAATTTTTCCAGTCAATTCAATATTTTCTTCAACAGAATTCCTCTCATTATAAAAATGCTTCAACCATCTTGTTCCTCTCGCCAAAATCTTGCGATTGTAAGTAACATTTTCCCTCCTAAAATCTTCCAAAACCTCCCAGGGACTCATCTCTGCGTCCCTTTGCATATGTCTCTGTGTATGTATGTATGTTGTTTTTTTTCTGCCACGCTTTCTCTTCTACACTGCACTTTATCGATTTTTGCTTTTCTATGAGTTGTGTAGAATCACTCAGAGATGAGACCAGTGATTTGGCTGCTCTCCTCCCCCAATCGAATTTGATTCAGAGGTTTTTTGAGGTAAAATTGCTAAAATTGTGTACTTTCATAGTAAAATATCTTTTTCTAACTTGATCTTACTTGAATTTGGGTTACCTAGGCTATGATTTTTTGGCTTGATCAATCGATTGGTCAATACCGAAATTCCATTGAATCTCCACAAACCTTAATTTTCAGAAAAAGCGAAAATTTTCAAGAAAAACTTCATTTTGAGCATATTGAAACCAATTGTATCAAAATTCCGTCTCGACCAAATTACAGGCATTGCTAAAAAAAACCTCAGTTTAGATAGCCCAAATCGCCCTAACTAGCTTCCTCGAAAAAATAACTCAAAATATACAAGAATATTTTTTTCAATATTCATACTTTCCTCATATCTTCCCCTCAAACCGACCGATTCAAATTTTAATAAACTAAGCTGATACTTTTTCGTCATCCTGAATCGATTGGATGATACCGAATTTTTTCAAAATTTGTTTTAGTACAGTCAAAATCAAATTTATTCTCGAAAAAACTCAAATTTTTTGAAAATACTCCATTTCTATCATCTTTACACCAACTATATCAAAATTTGTTCTTAAACAGACGATATATCTTCCACAGAAAACACAAGTGTAGGTCATCTGAATTCCCCTAAAAGGGAATCTTGTAAAAATAGCTCAAAATATGAGAAAAAAATTTCATCCAAAATTCATTTTTTGCTCGTATTCCCCTCTCAAACTAATCTATTTTCTTTTTAATGAACTAGAGATACTTCTCCAGCAGCCTACATCAATTTGTTGGAACCAAATTTGATTCCACTACGTTTAAGTCTGATTCAAATCCAATTTTCGGTCCAAGAATCGAAATTTCCTCCAAGAACTCCATTTTCATCATCTATAAACCAACTGTATCAAGACTCTGCCTTAACCAAACGATTGTTTTCACTTGTAAAACTAGAGTCTAGATCATCTTGATCACCCTAAAAGTGTTTCCCGAGAAAATAAATCAAGATACACAATCAAAATTTCATCTAAAATTAATTCTTTTCTCATTTCTACTTTTGAATATAAGTTGCGTCTAAAATGGATTGGACCACAGGGGAAATGAAACTATTTTTTGGGAATTCCAATCATGATTTCGGAATTTGATCAGTTCTCCAAATTTCTCATCAATCCGAGTGAACCTCTGAGACTATTCCGCTGAGAGAAAGCATTCTGCTAATCTCTTCTAGCAGCGTATTTTCATACTCATGTTAGGGTGGATCCAAGTTTTTCAAGCTTCAAGTTATATAGTAAAAGCTATGTGTCGTGAATGACTTGTTTCATTCTATCACATTTTCGACTCGATGAATTTTTGCAAGTTTCATCCGAAAACAACATCGAGTGCTCCGTGTGAGTGATGTATTGAAATTCATACAGATCGTGGATATAGTGTCTTACGAGTAATTCCACGAGAAAACGATGAATGGTCGACAGTTGAATCTCATATTTCTTTCTAAGTGAATTTTTTCGATTCTACAGGCTAAAAAATGATCATCTGTCACGAAAAAAAATTTGTAGATTTTTTCTCGGACCTTGGTACACAAATCAAAATTATGTTTTCAAAATTTTTTTGCGAGATTGTCGTAACTTCCCTATACTCGAATCGTTATAGCTCGAGAGTAACATTAGATATTTGGACGCGGATTGCCGCATCTCCAAGGTGAGCAATTCACTCAATTTATATCATACCAACCTGGAAAACAACTCCATTCTCATTTACCAGCCATAGCAAATGCAGTGAGCCATATTACGAA
Organism: Eretmocerus hayati; assembly: GCA_029851415.1. Lineage (NCBI taxonomy): Eukaryota > Metazoa > Arthropoda > Insecta > Hymenoptera > Aphelinidae > Eretmocerus > Eretmocerus hayati. The sequence continues at coordinate 111,589,164 of CM056743.1, forward strand.
TGAAGATACACTCAGTCGTGTACCCTTGCAAAATCTTGACTTGAACAGTTGTACGGTAAATAACGAAACCCATTCTGGGCCAAGTACACCTACTTACACAAATTTGGGCGCCAGCGCAACTCTGCTGGATTTTCACCTGAAGCATCTCATGGTTGTAACTTGGCAGATTCACAACAAACTCAAAATAGCAGCACCGGAGGTATTTTTTCATGAAAATTCCGAAGATCAGGTGGTAGTAACATACCTCAAATATTCTAATATTCTCTGTAGATGTGTCAAGGGAAAGTACTTGCGATAACGAATTCGACGTCAATAATAAAGTTTACCAATTGCTGATCAGTAAAGGTTACGAGGGCATATTTAAACTTGCTCAGTACAAAATAGATGAAATGATTATAATGGTCAAGTTCATGAAATTGATAGAGAGGATGAAAATGGTCAAAAGAATCCAAAGCTAACAGATGAAGAGCTAAAAGAAAAGATGGATATCTATGAAGTAGTCGAATTGATTGTATACCACGAGTTTGGTAAAGGCAACTTCGAGTAAGTTTGTTCGTTTCTCCACGACTTTCACATGATTATCTTGCAGTGAGCGATTCAATCTGTTTAATAACTCAAGATCAAGGGAAGGGTACAAGAAGGAGGTACATTTTTGAAAATTCTTGAGTTTCTATCATTTGGCTTGGATTTGGCTCTACGTGGATTAGAGTTATCATCGCTGAATGCCTTCGACTATTTCCCTCCGAATGAGATATTTGCAGTATAGCTATTCTTGCATCAATTTTTAGTACGAGTGAAATGAAAACCATTAGACAAAGCATTTTCTTTGCTATCATATGGACAGCCCTTTCAAAATTCTCAGATAAAACATGCCGTTCTGAAATAAGGAACTGACATGATTTTGAAAAATGTTAAATTTTGAGAGTTCGCAGCAAAATAGATATAGGAACAAGATTTTGAAATTTGTACGACGCCTCTACAATTTTTGAATCATCATTAAAGTTTCATCAATTTGAATTGGCGCCATCCAATATGGCGGCGGCTGCACATGTGCCACTAAATTCGCCAACTGTCGTGATGTCATTTTTCATCGGAAATTATCATTTAAATCACAATTGAGAGTTCATTTCACTCAAATGATGAAGATTTACGGCGAAGGAACGCAGGTTCGCCTCCAGAATCATCGTAGAAAACACTCTGAAATCACGTGACTCAGATGCAATCGCCGCCATATTGAATGGCGCCAATTCAAAACTTGAAAAACTTCAGACTCGAATTTAAATCACTTTTACTACAGAAAATTTCCAAATTTTCACATATCGTGTCTCTTTCAACGTGAACTCCCATAGTGTAAGCGTTTTGAAATAATTTTTGTGGTCATGTCAGTTCTCTATTGAGCAGTCGACACAAATTTTCAAAAATATAGAATTGATGTTTGGCCTGGCGGATGTTACAAGAGTATTTCATCCTTTTCACAACGATATATGTCAGTTGATCCATCTCACATAATACCTATATTCATGTAATGTAGACCCGGCAGAGAAACGTGGGAGGCATGGGCAAAGAGTCTCCATATCCAGTTTCCATTAAAAGGTAAACCCACGAAGCACTACAGGAAAAGTTACAAATCGCAAACAACTAATCAGCCCGTGGGGTCTTCAGGAATTATTTATGTCATATGGAAAAGACTCCATGAGGAAGTTGAACAAGTCGGATTTGCAGAACCGACTCGTCGCCCCAACATAACTTCAGGAAACGACCTGAGTGGTAGTTTTGTTGCTTGAGTCCACGGGAAACCTTTATTGGCATCAGGTGTAATAATTATTCATATTTCAGAACTGGAGCTTGAGTATCTTCACAGATTGAAGACATCAATTGTAATTGATAAAGAATATTTACGAGCATGGGAGGCATTGAGAACGTATCGACTGAAACTTTACAAGAAGCTTTCGATTGATGAAATTTTCAAAACTTTCCCACCTCTCGGCACACCAGGTGGTTATGAACTGGTAAAAAATACCTTGGTAATCATCGCAGGATACGTGGATGAATTTCCGTAGCTCTTGCTAGGACTTCTAGCCTATATCGAAAAATCTCTGAATCTCATTTTACAGTTCTTGATTGACTTCAAATTTGCAAATGGAGATGTTAGCTTAGCAGGTGAAGTTTGGACAGACAAAAGCTCTGCCATTGTCCATTTTGCTAGGCAGAAAGCGAAAGGCGAAAGAGAGTGCTGCACGATTGGAACTAGCTCCCTATGGATACCCCAAAATCGGTAATTAATGCAATCTTCAAGATGAACTATTTCATAGAAGCTCTGATTTTATTCATGATTCTTGTAGATACTCGGCTTGAACCAAAACTAGGTCTTATCTTACTCGCTCATTTTTTGGGTTCATTTAAATGTTCAATAAAAAGGAAGAAGAGTACTAAAAATGGTTGGATAGCTTCTACAACTGAGGTTCTGAACTCTTTCATCTTGCAGCACGAGGTAAGAGTATGACTCCGTGTATACTCTATCTAATTTAGGACGATTTTTCTGTTCTGGTCTATCAAGTTGCCTTATATGTTGAGAGTTGAGATGACGCGATATTGTGCCTTTTGTTTTCTTTAAAGAGGAACAGTTGTGTTACTGTATTTCGTGCCAGCAGATTATTGATCAATTCAATCGCATAGTTTCTCCAACGAAAGTCCTCTGAAGACCTCTATTCCTGAATTTCTTGTGAGAACTAACAAAATAATACCACGAAGAAAAGAATTGAAAGTAATATCGGTAGGCAGGAAACTTTGCCTCTACGCGACAGAATAATTTGAGTTGTCAATAGTAGATAAATGCCACCCTTAAAGAGAAGCAAACACACATTTTTCTGATTTTGATTTGGTCTCAATCTTTATTGTATGGTAACCTTCCATACCACGAGATGATAATTGCTATTCTCATTCTTGCGATAATAATCGCAAGTAAGATCATCATTTGCTCGCTTAATTTTTTTGTCTGAAAGTAATGGTGATATGTTGTTACAGAATGGAGTTCTCCAACTCAACTTTATATTTTCATGCTTTCAGAATTCTTCTTTAGAACCATCAGAGAATAGAAAAAGTCTGGATGACAAAAAAGAAAAACTACGAGCTCTCTACGCTGCAAACGGCTTTGAACTCACTGCATACGTCGTTGTGATTGGAAAATTGGATGAAATTGAGTGTTCTCACTTGAATATTGGAAGTTACACGTATGCGATACCAGGAGGAGATTCATTGTTGACCTGCGTCGAAATTTTTCCAAATGTATTTCTGTTTTGAAAAAAAGTTTCCCAAGAGCGAGCACACTTGTCTGGGAGCTTTTTTGCCAGTGAAATCTACAGGACAGGATCCGAGACCAATGCCGGATGTTCTGAATTCGTCGGAAAGATTGCCGAGTTTTTGAAGAGAAAGGAGGAAATTCAAGTTGAGAAAACGCCTCCCTCGAATAAGCGCACCTCAGGTAACCTTCCTGCGAATTCTTGAATTGATGTGAGAATTTCGCTCACCTCTGAGCTTCAACTCCTTTGGAAAATGAGATTCTGAGCTAGTCTGTGTACTTATTAACCAAAATGGAGTGTATTCAAAACAAAACATTCGCTTTAGACGTTAATAGGCTAAAGTTAGACAAAAATACTTTAAAGTTAGTGCTGTCTTTGTTTGCAAACGCATCTATTTCACGGAAAGATGCGATGGAAATGATAAAAAACTTTGATATCTTCATTTCTCAAACATTGGTAACTTTCTCCAAAAGTGAAATCAGGAAGAACTTAAAAAACGCTGAGAGCCTTTTTGGAAAATTCGTTAATTTTCGGAAATGCTTAATATCCAATTTTTCACTTGTAACATGAATAAAATCGAGGACACCAGATTTCTGAAGAATAGCTACAAAACGTGCGTCAAACTCCAATCAAATTGATAGCCTTCAGACACATCAAAACCGGAGAAGAAGAAGATCTAATGAGCGGATCAATAACATCTAATCACAGGCTTACGTGAGATTCCGGCTTTACCGACCTCTCTGTTTGCCTTTTCTCGCTCTATTCATACTCTTGTCAGTGCCTATCAGGTGATCGAACGCCTAACATCTGCGTTTCTCTGTCGCTCTCATCACACTCACACATACACAACAGTTTACATTTCTAAAGTAGTGAAATTTCCAGCTAATTTATATTTTTACACCCAGGCCTTCTTGAAGTCTCTGCGTGAGTAAAAAACTAAAAACCTTCTTCATTTCAGTTGTTAACTTTAGCTCGACGTCTAATAATCATCCTCAATCTTGACGGTTTCTACATGTTGTGCGTTGTTATTTCTGTTCTAGACCAAAGATACCCTGTTGTCAAAAACACTCATTATGAGTCATAATCTCTGGAAAATTGAGTGATTTATAACTTTTTCTTGGTGAGAACTTTATAAGAATAATGTGAATTACTTAGCAAATTGTCTTATGTTTCAATGTGGTGAATATGTACTTATATACAATTTAAATTTTGTTGCTCAGATTTGTCCCTGATGAGGGGTGTATATCACACACCCGAAACGTCGGAATTTTAATCAACTTTTGACCAGACTTTGGCAATAATGTCCGTCTGTATCGAGTATCTGGGAGTCATTTATTGCATCGATTTTGCCAACGGACGAGGAGGAATCCACCAATTAGAATATTGAATAAAAATGTCCGCGTTTGAAATTTTGTGCCTTGGGCGATACTTAGGTTTGATGATAGATTTAATAAGGAATAAAAATGATGAGCACTGGAAGTTATACCGTCTGATGCGTCGGGTTCTTGGTGTGATAACTTCACCTAGGCACACAGACACACATGTGTACGACATGCGTGATAAGATAAAGGCTCACCATGAATGGCATAATTATTTGTACCCTAGGCTTCAAAAACCCAAAGGCCATAATTTGACACACGCACCTAGGTTGACCTTGGAGAATGGTCCTCCCACTCTACAAGTTGAACCTTTGGTCTCGTCGATCTTGAAGGACGGTGGGGAACTAAATAAATTCCCAAAATTTCCATCATGAAATTTTAGGAATTTATTTAGTTCCCCACCGTCCTTCAAGATCGACGAGACCAAAGGTTCAACTTGTATATTAACCATCAAGGACGAAAAAATCTACCAAAATCACTTATGGTCCTCCTACTCGTTGCTCGGCGATGCCATTTGAAAGGAAACATCAAGATTTAAAAGAAGTAGCGAACAATACGAAATGTAAAAAAAACACCCCGCTCACGATTGGCATCCGCAATCAGTTGCAGCTGAGCTATATCAAAGAATGTTGTGAGGCAGTTGAAACTGATGTGGATCTTGGCACTACTGATAACTCATATAATGTTCTGCTCAAACTTAGCCACATGGTACCAGAACTCGCTAACGATACCAAGTCTGAGTTATATATAAATATCCGAATCTGCGGAAAAAATTTCAAAAAAGGATCTGTATTTTTAGCAGATGTCAACGATGACGGACCTGAATTTGCTAAAGTGTATAGAATATACAAATTGCGTGGAAAACTGTACTTTCACGCGTGTACAATACATGTCCCGGATTTCAATACATATTATCATGCTTACAAAGTACGAGACAACAATACACCCGATAAAATTATATGCGTTGATGATGTGCCGAGATATGGACCGATGCTGATGCTGAAAAAATTTGAAGATCATTTTGTAGTAACTAGATTTGATTTATGAGCTCGAATTCGGAACCGAAATGATGGTCAGGATTAAGTTATGTTAGAATCGAAAAACTTACGCTTGTTCATTCTTCCGTCTGTGAATGTTAGCTTACTGACGTTGGAAATAAAATGCATCTCCCATTGTTGGGTCATAAGATGCTCCAAACTTGAGATTTATGTGGTTGAGAACAATTTTGAGGATGTAGAGTATGTATCTTTACATTTAATCCAGTGTAATTTCTTTTCGCTGTGAACCAAAGTACATGGAAACTCGATTTTATAACGCTCTATTTCCATTCGCTTATAATTGTTATGATGTGTGTATTCAAGAATCTAACTTAGTTACAAGATTTGTAAATTATTCAAATTCGACTCATGACTTCATTAGTCCAATACGGAATATTTAGAGGGAAATGTGTCACCCGAGCTAATTGTTACCATAATCGTAATTGTAACCAACACATACAAAGAATTCATAAGGTTCGAGTGAGGATTAATGATACTGAGAATGTTCATGTTTGACTGTCAGGTTGACTATGATGATTTTTAAACAATAACTGACGATGATATTCAGCCCATCAATCAACGAGTTGCACTAGCTTGGGTACTCGCAATTAAATCTGAATAGATTCTCAAGGAACTGCCAAACGTATATGTATTGAATAACTCGTTCCTTTGTAGCACTAAGTTTGTTTCATAGTCATTGAATTATAAATGCAGTCACAATCATATCACACTGATAAATTTGACGAAATCCTGTGTATTCGTTGTCTGTATTCGTTGACGAATTGTTCTAAATGCAGTAGTAAAAAATTGTTGAATTACTGTAACTAACCGTTGATACATTAATATAGCCTTAATTCACCCTTTTTCCCTACTCTGTTTGAAATTGCATCTTTTCAAATTACCATCTGTGAAACTGGATGAATTGATTATTTGCAGACCTAAAAAGGGAGAACTAATACACTTGCGTCACCCATCAAATTTACCCCGGCAGACATTAGCAATACTTATTCGTTCGAAATAAACTTTCGATCGTATCCGTCTAAAGCGCTCAACGAATTTTCTGATGAACTCATGATTTAAAGAAAATGATAAAATGTAGGTCACGGTTCGCCAAGAAAATCTAGTAAATACAATTTCCACACTGCTTCAAATCTTTCTTTATTCCTCTAGTTACACACACTCACGCAGTTCTAAACCTCGATATGAAAATTGGCTGAAAATCATTCTGTAAATCTCATTCGTCGATTGAGGTTATGCTGAATCCATTGTAGTATCTCATGATACGAGAAAATTCTGCAATTATAATATCAGTGCACCTCAAAGCGACTGTAATCAGAATTTTCTAAAATTTGAATGCTTTGAGAACTGATTCGTTGAAAATTCATGAACTTAGATTGTTGTCCTTCATACCCACGCGCGAGTGGGGCATATTGGTGCTAATTGATTATATTAACACGTTCACTGCGATGGGCACCACGGGTGAGGCCCACGCGTCCTTCCCTGTGTGCGATGGGACCCACCCGTGAGGCCCACTTTTCATTGAGTATTATCAGCTCACGTCTAACAGCGGAGATGTATATCCAATGGCTTAAGTCACGAGTGTTTCTCGTTGTGTATGTTATCATGAAGATGTGTGCACAGCAGTTCCCGTATTGAACTCGATTTCGCTGAGTTCTTCCAGCTTTTTGTTTTTTCATAATTTATCCATTAATTACATAGAATCAAGCGATTGTCAGCAGACTACTTACTTTGGATTCAACCTATCTTAGCTCATTTGAAAGCTCATTGCAAGATCTACATCCAGATCTACAAACAGAGCACAAACACGTTGGAAATTATCGAACCCCACTTGATTAATCTTCTATTTACGCGCGGATAAAACTTTTTGCTAAATCAAAAAACGTGGGTCCTTCCAAGCACTGCTTTTGCTCTGTTGTATGTGTATTGGCATGCACTGTGGAACTCTTAGCATTGAAGATATAAAAAGAGATGATCGGATTGAATCTTTCACTTCTCATGCTTGAAACGATTTGAAGAACGTCAATGAACCGCAGCCCAAGATCAGGCTCAGCAATGCTGAAGCACGCTAAAAACTATGATCAAACATTATTCCGTGGGTGGAACAGATATTGGAGTACAAGTTCTCTTGGAGGCTCATAACATTGAATTTGATGATTTCATTGATACTACTGATCATCCTCATGAATATCCTTCGTATCAGAGAGAAACTTTTGGGCCCCACCGGTGGGGACCGCTGCATAGAAAGATGGGTGCCAACTCTGTGTGCGATGGGCCCCACCGGTGGGGCCCACTAAAATTTATAAAAATACTGTAAATAGATGCCAACCCGATGATTTTCCATGAGGTTTAGCCTCCGAAAGTGCTGAAACGCACATTTGTACTCTCTCGCAATCCAGACCGGAATCGCGATTTTGCCTTCGCAGTGAACGTCTTAAATAGTCTGCGTAAATCGAAATCTGCGAATGTCTCGTGCCGAAATCCCGCGGGCAAGCGAGATGCGAATATCATTTTCATACCGATAGTCTTGTATTCTACGCTTAGGGCAAAGTTGCCGACTCGCGCTCACTCATAGCCGCAGAGAAAGTACAATCAATAACGCTTTTCAAAAAAATGTCACCTTCTCGAAAAAAAAAAAATAAAATGCGTAGTCGCTATTAATCTGTCAGGAATCACTCCTGGTCCTCCCACAAGGGAAATCGTACCAATTTTGCCATATTTCAAGATAACAAACGTTAAAAAAGTTTGTGGAAATGTCAACGAGTGCCCATTCCTGAGATTGACATATGGGGCAAGTTTATATACACTTACCCCAATTCCAGTAACCATTGAAAAGGCTCAGATCAGTCTTTGGCAGGAAGCGAAACCGTAATTCGGTACATTTAATTATACATTCTCGAAACCGGGAGAAAAATATATTTTCCCCAAATTGGTATAAATATATTCTCATCTTCAAAATATACAAATATTAGACCAAAATTTATTTTGATGCAGAAACAGCTGAATTAAAAAAATATATCCTCATTATTCAAGGTTTCAGAGAATCCTTGACTCCCGATCAAAAACTTGATGATGAAAAAGAATTACTAATTCGAAGAAAAAAAAACCCCACCCGGGATCGAACCCCGATCTCCCGACTGTGACTCCACTGTTGTATCCAGTAGACTAATGCAGAAGTAGTCACTTGTAATCAAATCTTGTATATAAGCTAACGTTCGCCAAGAGAGGCTTATTATTCTTCTCATCCGCATGAACGTCCCACGCCCACAACTGGGCACCTCAGCCGCCCAGTCTTGAGCGTCGATGATGCCAGCCGCCACCGGTGGCGCTCGCGACCAGTACGAGCGTCCTCTCCGCTATCGCGGATCCCACACATCATTCCGAAAAAGAGAATAAAGCACAATCACTTAAATCACAGTCCGTGCTCTGGCCAAAGATAACATACAAGCCCACCGGTCGGGTATGTCGCATATTCGAGGCGCTGACGATCGGATGTAACCAAAATATTTTCAGTGTATACAAAGTCATCCTACAGAAATTTCGATGGAATATATTTTTTCCAGAATTAAGATTTTGGAACAGAGAGAAACTACAGGAAAAATATGATTATTCATGAGAAAACCTCCAATTCTTTCAGCAGGTGAGTTTCATAGGATAGACCGAAGCCCCTTCCTGCAATTTTTTCAGATCTACAAAGAAGGATTGTACACGATCTTCGAAAAAAACATGGTTTGTTCGAGCTGAAGAGCGAGAAAGCGAGAAAGATATGATTTTTGATGAAAAAGCCTCTAATCTCTCCACCAGATGAGTTTTACGGGATAAAACGAGGACATGAATTTTTCAATTTTTTGAAAACTACTGACAAATTGGCCTCCCCACATTTTTTTAAAGAGATGCGTCCTGTTTTTTGAGCTCGTAGAGCGAGGAAGGTCAAAAGGTAGCGAAAAACTTGTTTTTTGGGCTTTTTTGGAGAAGGGGCCAAGTGACGGTTTCGATTTCAGCTGTAATATGATCCTAGAAGTGCCCAAAAACATATCTCACAATAATTCCGTAGGTGGTCTGAATATCACGAATTCAGACTTACACCTAGGAACCTGTGCAATATTCGGTTCACTTCTCATTCTTTTCACTCTCAACTCTCATACGTCGTCATGTCAACCATCGAAGTTATACAGTAGTATTTGAATATAACGTCTCCGTCGTCAATCAACAATTCACAAGTATTTATTTGGTTTCAATAATAAATAAATGTAGTCGAGTCCGGTTATAGTAAGTCGGCTATAAGAAACAGTCTGGGCATAACGAACGGGAATTCACTCAAATTTAGAGTCTCGGCATCGCTCTAACGGATAATTTATACATCCAAAAGTATAATCACGCGACATGTGTGATCATTAATTAAGATCTTGAAATGTTCAATTTTCATGCTCATTTGATACAATTTTAGTATCCAATCTTGTACGCAAATTGGAAACTCCTCAATTCTAAGAAATCGGACTAGTCGTTCAGTGCAAGTGCTCAGACTACCCTAGATAACGTTCTTGACTTTCGGATTTATAAAAATGAAAGCTTATTTCGATACACTCATACATTGAATCACTCTCCTACCCACACCTAGTATCTCTAATATCCATTAGACAGACCCTCGACTACTCAGAACTACGTGGAGATGAGGTCTGTAAAGATTCTAGGTGCAGTAAATGCTGTGTTCCACCATACGGACACAGGCAAAAAAGGTGTTCCTTCATTGGGACATTGCAACACTTCCGTAATTGATTTATCATATTTTTTGTTGAGGTCATGAAAAAATTGAGCTTATTCTAGAGACATTTGTCTATCAAATGCTCATTTTAGTTCCGATCCAACTACTCTTATGGAGTCAGAATACGCTCTCGGCCGCGGAACCCCCGAAAAAGTGTTCCCTCATTGGTACATTTACCTTATGCGGTGGGCGCGTGTCGTCCTAAAATCGCATCTGCTGCTCTTGATTGCCAAATATATATGAGTCATTTTGAAACATTTCGACAAATGCCGTCACCACAGGGGTCTGGAAAAATACCGAGTAATTTTTTTCTATTTGTTCTAGGTTCAAATAGTACACAAACACATTTCTTTGATTTTTTCGAAGTTTCCACACATTCTGCGAAATATGTATATCTATACACCATACATGGTACAAAAATGTGCGCCGACGTATGCGCCGTGGCGTAGTAAGAGCTCGAGGTATTCCATTAACAATATAAAGTACAATAATAATCATTCAAGCCCTAGGGCTGTTTTCAAGCTCAATTTAGATGATATTTGAGAATCTTTCTTTTTGGATTACAATAATCCTCCAGAATGTAAATGGTTGATCTATTTTTGAGTTATTTGATATTTTCGATTTTCATTCTCATGAATATAAAATCGGTGCTGCACTCGAATAATGATATTTATCGAATATAGTGTATGGAATTCAGACTTAAATATTTCAAATCTTCGATTATTGATAGGCAACATTTTCTGCGGTGCGCGATTCACGATTGCTCTGACTTCTCGAGTATGTTCATAGAGTGCAAATAAGATGCCCGAGTGTGAGCAAGGCTGAAAAGTAATGTACGCACTCGCGGGAATCGACCGCTTGGCAACCTCGAGATTTCTAAGAAGCGATAACCCATTTTACGAGCAGGTTTTGTTATCTCCAAATTTCTTTCTCACACTCATATTCACCTAAAACCAAAGGAATAATAAAATATTTAAATTTTTCTGACTTTACATTTAGTATTGATTCACTGCTATTTGATACTATTCAACCGACCTAGTCAACAAAAAATATATTCAAGATCTCTCATCTACTTATAGATTCAAATCTCACAAGTTGGACTTGAAAGTTGCAATTCTTTATATAGAATGTCAAAAATATTAAGTAATCTTACAACTACTATTTTTCATGGCATTGTTACATCCTTACAAAAGTTACAACAATAAAAAAATTTTTAGAAAGCTGGCGTCACTAATTATGACCAGTAATAGCCACAGAAGCTGTGGAAGTAAATCAGAAATCACCCAAATGGAGGTGAAACTCTGATGAAATTACACTTGATTAGTTTTTTGCACAATTACTCAAATTGAGATAACCGCATGGGCGAGCGTGTTGGATTAATTTATTTTGAGACGCAATTTGCGGACTAATTGCCATTCATACATGGTACGAAATGAACCAATTGCTCGCCTGTTACAAGTTAAATTTGGCAGTTATTGACCGGAATTGTAATTATCAGGAATTAATTTCTACACTGTCTCAAAGAAATTACTCTGAGTTGATGTAAGCTATTGATAAGTGAAAGTCTTGGCTCATGCTTGGAAACATTCGCTTACTTTTAGGACGAGGTGGGGGCCTCAAATGCTTTACTACATAACGCAATACTTTAATTTTGATGCTCGAGTGAGTTTCCACATGTAATTAGCATTAATTTTACGAGCAGCACATTTCATCTTTGACCTTAAGATTTATAGAAGTAGCGGGAATAAGTTCAATTTTTTCCCCAGAGAGCCTGTGAATCCCCAGTGAATTTTCGATAAAACCGCATACAACTCTTGTACGAATTTGTATATGAACGACAATGTTTCATTGAATTTTTCATTCCACGGGCTTGTAAAAATTGTGATAAGTTCTCTAGAAATGGATACCAAATTTTTCATGAATTTTTTTGAAGATGACAATCGTACACTAATTATTTGAATCATTCGATCTAAGGACTTGTGAATATCTTGGGAATTTTGGAAAAAATGCATATAGCAAACTTGATATGAATTTTCCCATGAGTGACAAAAGCTCCGAAATGCATTAGAAATCTTGTAAGCAATTGATTCATAATAAATGTATCGTTGTTGTGGTATATGAGTAATTCCACGCGAAAGCGGACCACGAATTGCAGACATATCTCAGATTGTTTTCCCACTATTCTTAATCGATTCTATGGTCCAAAAAATGAACTTTCCACCCTCTATGGGGTGAAAAAAAAATTTTTTGTTTCCGTGGGGAATATCTTTGTGATAGTGTTTTTAGGAAAAAATACCAATCTTTTTTCAGTAAAATGGGTGTAGTCCCGACTTGAGGTGAGATACGACCACGCAAATAGTGGCATTCGAAAGATCTTTCAAAAATCTATTGAAATATGTTTCGAAAAAATTTTTTTGAGGCTACGGACGCCCCCTATGAGCAAAAAGGTGAAAAACAGAAAAAATTCATTTCCTCAAAAACCTAATTTTTTAAAAATCTGGAAATCCATATTTCGATGTAAAATTGCGTGTTCTTCCAGAAAAAAGTGGTCCCGATCTTTGTTTTTGGGTTCTACGCTGTTTTTTTTACGTTTTATCAATATTCTCAGCCTTTTCGGTTGAAAAATGAATTAAACTGCGCATGCGCAGGAATTTAGACTCCTGAAACCAATTCCATTGAAAAGCCAAGGAAATTTCCTTCAAAATGAGTACTTGGCGAAGTCAATTTTATCTACTTGGCCCAAACTTACATCACATTAATGATGAAGCATCCTGAAGAGGGGTAAATGCAGATCTTTCACGAATTTCCCATTACTATCGTGACTCGAGTAGAAGTGTCATCATTTTTTAGACCTTCTAACTTTGGTCCCAGTACATCGAATTGACTTCGCCAGGTAATCATTTTGAAGGAAATTTTCTCGGCTTTTCAATAAAAATGGTTTCAGCAGTCTAAATTCCTGCGCATGCGCAGAAAAATTCATTTTTCAACCGAAAAGGCTGAGAATATTGATAAAACGTAAAAAAAACAGCGTAGAACCCAAAAACAAAGATCGGGACCACTTTTTTCTGGAAGAACACGCAATTTTACATCGAAATATGGATTTCCAGATTTTTAAAAAATTAGGTTTTTGAGGAAATGAATTTTTTCTGTTTTTCACCTTTTTGCTCATAGGGGGCGTCCGTAGCCTCAAAAAAATTTTTTCGAAACATATTTCAATAGATTTTTGAAAGATCTTTCGAATGCCACTATTTGCGTGGTCGTATCTCACCTCAAGTCGGGACTACACCCATTTTACTGAAAAAAGATTGGTATTTTTTCCTAAAAACACTATCACAAAGATATTCCCCACGGAAACAAAAAATTTTTTTTTCACCCCATAGAGGGTGGAAAGTTCATTTTTTGGACCATAGAATCGATTAAGAATAGTGGAAAAACAATCTGAGATATGTCTGCAATTCGTGGTCCGCTTTCGCGTGGAATTACTCATATGCAGTCTCGTCTGTCAATATTGTCAAATAGTCCCCACAAAATTTTACCAAATGATGCATGCGATAAAATGACCACATCAAAGTTCACCCAAACATCAACCTTTGACTAGTTATAGTCTATATGGCTAAATGTCAGTTTTTCGAGTGGTCTGGTCAGTCAAGTAAATTTTTGACCACCTACCAAGGTGGATATTCTCCATTTGATGCATGTGATAAAACGACCACAAACAGTTTACCCACACATCAATTTTTGACCACATGTAGTCTACGTGGCTAGATGCAGTCCTTTTCGACTGCTCGAATCGCCCCAATAATGTTTTGACCACCTATCAAAGGTGGATATTTATCACTTGAGGAATGTGGTTAAATGACCACATATAATTCTGACCACACGTCAATTTTTGACCACATATAGTCTACGTGGCTAGATGCAATCCCTTTCGAATGCTCGAATCGCCTCAATAATGTTTTGACCACCTATCAAAGGTGGATATTTATCACTTGAGGAATGTGGTTAAATGACCACATATGATTCTGACCACACGTCAATTTTGACCACATATAGTTTACGTGGCTGAATGCAATCCTTTTTGAATGCTCGAATTGCCCCAATAATTTTTTGACCACCTATCAAAGGTGGATATTCATCACTTGAGGAATGTAGTTAAACGACCACATATAATTCTGACCACAAGTCAATTTTTGACCACATACAGTCTACGTGGCTGGATGCAATCTTTTCTGAATGCTCGAATTACCCCAATAATTTTTTGACCACCTATCAAAGGTTGGTATTTATCACTTGAGGAATGTGGTTAAATGACTACATCATATTCTACTCAAATCAATTCTTACTCACTCAGACCAGATAGATGCAATCGCACGTGCCTAGATCAACAATTGAATTTCCCGGGCTCCAAGTGGTCATCTTCATCCGCAATCAAAATGAGGGCTGATCCAGACCACTTGACGGAACCAAATTTTTAAGTACATACATAAATCCCAAGTGGTCAAATAACCACATAGTTTAGCCACGTGAGTAGATACTTGACCCATGTGATCAAGTTCTTTTATACGGGTATTTGGCTGAAAAATAATTTCTTATTTTGAGAGTAACAAATTTCACAAAGAGTCCTTCTCAAAAGCTCCAAAATGCGCGCGAACAAGCGCGCAATATGCATACATATATACGACATAGTAAGAGGATCCGTACTATCTAGGCCATTCAAACCCGTTTATTCATCGAGGGCGAGCTCCGTACAATAAGCACTGCAGGTAAGTAGAATGTGGTACTTACCTGCTGTACCGAGAAGTTTGGGAGTAGCTAAGTGCAATCTCTCTCCTCATCTCTGACATGACGATCCTGCCTTTACAGACAGAAAGTGGTATTGGGTTGAGTGGATCCCGGGCACAAACCATAGAGGTATAAGAATAGAGTGAGCAAGTACCGCCGAAAATCGTCCGCAGCTAGAGAGAGACAGAACGATTAAGTTACCCTCCATGGACGCGCATGCGCGGTATGCTATATACCCTTTGGTGCTTGAGCTCCCCGCTCCCGCGGCACACCACTGCAGTCACCTATATACACTCACACACAAAAATCAGCTGCGTACGCGCATTAGACAGCTGGAAACATATACGCGGTACACCTGACCTGAGTTTCAGCGATGCGCGCATGCGCCACAAGGAAGGTGCTTACGCATGCTGTCTCTCTCTTTACATGTTCTGTCTCTCTCTCTTTGCGCGAAACTACTGGACGCTTCCGCGCAGTGAAAGGTATGGGACTCGCTCACTCTATTCTTATACCTCTATGGCACAAACTCGTAACCACACACGGAACCAAAAAACAAATTAACCTCTGAATGGGTTGATTCCACCTGACAGTCGATTACGTACCATAGAGATATTACGGATAGAGGAGGGAAGAGGCGGGCCTCTCTGTAAGTGGGATTTTCTCTGCGAAAGAGAGAGAGGAAAGACAAGGAGTCCTCTTTCTTTCTCTCTCGCACCTGCGCGGCCTACTGCACAGTCGACACGAAGACACATAGGCGTGTGGGGAGGGGATAACGCTGGCGGTGAGACGGTGAACCGTGTCTTGGTATCGACACCGCAATGCGCCGCGCGGGTACGAGAGAGAAAGAAAGAGGACTCCTCGTCTCTTCTCTCACTCTTTCGCAAAGGAACGTGTAGGCTGCGCTTCCCTCCTCTAGCTGTAATATCTCTATGTTACGTACCCGAGTCGTGAAAAGCCGCGTTCTCGCAACGAGGTGCAAATACTCAATTCGAAACCCCTCGACGCATAAGCGAGCTTTTAGAGCCCCTCGTAAGAGCATGCTCGACGCGTTGGAGAATATAAAGAATTTTGCGATGAGAATTCTCATGACAAAGATGATCAACCCAAGTCACACTGAGTAACACTACATTCATCTCTCATGAAACTTCAACGTGGTGGCAACTTGGTATGCTTTTATGTAATTCATTCTAGGAAATTCGCGATTCATTCGGAGCCGGGGTCGCAAAAAGTCTTGAGGTAACAACCAATTTTCAAGCGGCAGTACACGGTGGGTCGGGGAGCTGAAAAAGTGAGAGGTGCGCAAACATGAGATTTTCTTGTTGGATATCAAAAGAATCTGTAAAGGGATAGAAAACTCGATGTTAGTAAATTTTGTCATGTTCTTTCATAATAATTGATTTTTACTTACGTTTGTATTCGTTTTTCAGACTCCAATCAACTCCAAAAAATCGTTGGGATATTCTCAATCGATGAAGAAAGTTCTAATCATTCAGAATATGGTAATTCGGGCCTGATGGAGTTGTATGGATCAACTTCTATTTTGGAGCAAATAAAAGGAAGTACAAGTTGGTTTCTGCTCCTTAAAAATTGAATTTGATCCATCCAATTCCATTTGATTCCAGTTCTGGCTTCACAAGCATTCTGTGAGAAAAGTACTTTCTCCGTCGGTTGAGTATACACCATCAATTTTTTGGATTCAATGAAAGTCTGAGAAACGAATGCGAACAGCGATAGAACTCGATTTTTAAGAAAAACACGATAAAATTTAGAATAATCGATCTTTTCCGAATTCTCTGTACAGATTTCTCTATTTTTGTTTGACAATGACAACGAGAATACCCCGGAACATATCCAACGAGGAAGTCCTATGTTTACGCACCTCTCACTTTTTCGGCTTTCCGACCCACCGTGAGTAGTCACTCACACATTTTCAGCATTGTTGATTCATCAAAAATATTCTTCAAAAACTCTCACAGCAAATATTATTTGCGGCTCACATACTTACTGAGTTCTCAATTGAGAATGATCACGATCTACCCGAATTAAATTCGGGTACAAGCCAGCCGTGAGAGAGGCCTTAACAACTGCCCAATTGTCAGAGTTGGAATTCAGGTCTCGTATATCACCTGATCCCCTTGCTTTCACAAAGCCAGATGCTCGAAGTTGACCAAGGAGTTGAGTTCTCATACCAACTACCATTTCCATGACTGCAGCTGATATATAATTCTTATCACAGAAAGCTTTCTCCCAGCCATTTGCTCTTGCATTTTGCCAAATTTGGAAAGCTCTCAACACTGCCATGTGATCTGAATAAGTGCTAGCTGCAAAATCTTTGCGAGCAAGCAGAGCTGCTTGCTTTTTAGAAGGTTGGAATGGCATTACAAATGGATCCCTGACAAATAAACACATTTCATTAAATAAAGAAAGTTTCCATCATCATTATTCATACTTACTTGTATGCTAAACTGCAAACAATTGTTAATATTGGATCCAGACACTTCAATACAACTGCATAGAGTAACATCTTCCCCAAACGCGGTTCAACAGGCAAGTCAATCAAATGACTACCTAATTCTGTAAGATCTTCCCAAGGATCTAGGGCTTCAATAGTTTTCAGTAACTGAACTGCATTCCTTGTTACAATATTGGATGGAGGTTCAATGGCTTTATCCAAAAACTCAGCTATAGGAGTATTTCCTGGGGCTAAATACTTTGTGTAAAGACACAGTTGTTGGAGTGGGAGTCTCAACATTTCTGGTGTCTGGAATGCCTGCATACTATTATAACGTACTGATGAATAGAGGCGATAGCATATACCTTTTTGACACCTGCCAGCTCTTCCTTTTCGTTGCTTAGCACAAGCTTGTGATATCCAATTTGATCGAAGTATGCATACGTTTGATATTGCATCAAATGACTTCTCTTTGACCTTACCAGAATCGATCACGTAAACAACATCATCAATTGTTATACTTGTTTCAGCAATGTTTGTAGAAAGAATGATCTTTCGACAATTCTGAGGGCTGGGTCGAAATACACGTTTCTGATCACTAGTTTGCATATTGGAGTGAAGAATATACAGATTGTACCGACTACCCAAATTCATTCTGCTTTCTGCAACAATTCTCTCCCTCATAGAAACAATATCATCATATCCAGGCAGAAAAACCAAGATTGATCCTAATGGCATTTTTAAATGTATGTAAAGTATAAGAGAAATTAGTAAATTATGATCAATATTTTCATCATTAACTGTACTATGATAAATATCAAGTAATTCCCTATCTTCCACTGAAATGGCATCGTTTTCGATTTTCAAATACTTATCATTCAAATCCACACAATCATACGTTTTCATATATGCTTCAATCAGTTCAGCACATTCTTCTTGATTCATTTTTCTGGCCCATTCAAGAGCTGTCCAACCATTGCAAGATTTCAGAGTTGAATTGGCACCAAGATTAAAAAGTTGTTCTACTATATTTGAACAACCACGACCAGCAGCAACCATTAAAGTAGTGGCAGATGTCTCTGAGTGTTGGTAATCAACGGATACATTTTCTGAGTGAAACATGTGTACAATTTGGGTGAAAAGATCTTCATCCCCAGATAACCATGCATCTGCAATAGCATTATCCATCTCTTCAATAAGCCATGATTCCAACTCGACTCTTTCTGGTATGGGTCCACTCTGCTGTTTCAGAATGGGTACTGGAATTGGATTTCTTTCTACACTCTTGGAAAATGTAGAAATATGTGGTTGGGATCGTGTCCAGTCCTCCAAGACCTTACGATGGTTTTGGATTTTCAATAGTTCTTTCTTCTTGATTTCCATTTCTTTGGTTGTGTAATTGATTATTCTCAATATTTCTTCTAGATAGTAGACATCTACATCATACAGCTTTCCAGGGACAGTGATGACAGGACAACCATTGAAATATTTCACAAATATAGAGGTGTCTATGGTTGCGCTCATTAGAATTACTTTCAAAGATCTATATTTGACTAAAGAATCCTTCAATGCAATGAGGAGGAAATCGCAAAACCTGTCGCGCTCATGAATTTCATCAACAATTATGTGGGTTATCATGGCTAAAGCTGAGTCATCACCCATTAATGTTCTCAAAAGTACTCCATTTGTGCAGTAAGTCAAGAGAGTTTTAGGTGCAACTCTACTTTCTAGTCTGATCTGATAACCAAACGTTTGGCCTATTTTTTCATCTCTTTCGAATGCTACTCGCTCAGCTACTGATACAGCTGAAAGCCGTCTGGGTTGGGTACAAATTATCCTACATGCCTGATTTTTTTGTTGACAGTTTTCAAGTATGAATTGTGGTATTTGAGTTGTTTTGCCGCATCCTGTTTCACCAGATATAATGATCACTTGATTAGAAGCTAGAGCTTGGAAAATTTCATCTCTTTTGGAGTTTATTGTGAGAGTACTACGGAAGCTCAAAACGTCATAATTTGTCTTCAACTGGGGCACTTGGGGTATACTATTATTCAATCTCCCCATAGCTTTTGGGTTGATCATAACTAAAATGATGGATATTCAGTGTTGGATTTTGATTGTTAAAGACCTCAATATTACAGAAGAAGACCACTCACCCTCATGTTCCATTGGTCTTTCTCTTTCAGTTGGTGGAATTAAATCTCTTCGCTCTTTGCCATCAAGAGGAAATTTTCTGATCAGATTCATTATTGAATGCTTTGATGGCTTCTGCAATCTCAGGATAGCATCAGCTTGAACGATAGTAGAGCCCTCCCGCTTGTAAACAGTCAAGTACCGATTGGATCCACGCCTGGAGTGAGAGATATTTAAAGTATTTAGATACAGCGAAAAGGACTGGGTGGGTAAGTACATTACCCTCTGCTTTTGGATTTGAGTCCCATGTGAAGTGCCAGGTTATGAATATACGCTCTTTCATCAGCAGAGTAAGAAGATGGGAACTCCAACTCTTTCTGATCAGCTGTCTCCATCAATTTTTTCAATGTAAGATTCACTGCGATTCTTGTGTCTTCTCCGATTTGGCGATTTCGAAGGTATTGTCGAGGTGGCATGATGAACGTACGATTGATATCCTAAGAATATTCGCTGGGTGGAAAACCTTCTGGAAAGTAGTGAGAATGAATGAGGAATTATTTCCGTTCCATTAGAGACCCTGGAGGGTCTCTACGTTCCATATTCTTCATAAGGTTCACAGCTCGGATGTTTGTAGTAGTGTGGAGTAATTAGATACTCGACATGCGCACTAGATGGACAACAGTTCCAACTCTTTTCCCGCGAGTGATGAAGCCGAGTGATGGCAAAAGACCTCAGTAAGTGCGCAATAAGCTTCATCGCCAAAAGCGTTCAGGGCACCACCTGCAATTCCAGCCCTGCTGATGAGTCCGGTTCATAGAGATATTACGAAATCTCTATGGTCCGGTTACGATGAACCAAGTTGTAGGTGGAGGACGAAACGCACGTGCCTTCTGCTCATACGGGCCCGTCAACTCCGACTTAAAAATGTGGCAACAGCCGTGGCCAAAAATGTGGCAACAGCGGTGGCCTGCGTGGCCTGACTCAGCCCCTTAATAATAGTAACACGACGCGCAGCAGTGTACACAGCAGCAACGCGCGCATGGGCGCATAAGCCAGCTGAAGCTAGAGGCCATGGAGACTACACTGTAAAGAATTGTTAAGTAAATATGCCAACTAGTCTGGTAAAAATACAGCTCGGAGAGTGGTGAATTTCATCTCATTTTTGTAACTTTACAAGACGCTTGTCAATTTACCAGGCTGAGATGCGGTTATTCTTGGATACCAGTCCCGGTCCGGTATCTGCTGTGAAATTCCTGTGCTCAGGATTTGGTTCACCAGTGTCGGGACCAAAGCGGCGCTCAAATCAGGGGAAATCCAGCAACATGCTTCCGAAGAGTGGCGTTAGTATTGTGTTGTTGTTTTACAATAGTTGGGCAACAGGGAGTCACACTCTGTCGCACTCGGGAATGAGAAACCCAACTCCCATATGAGCCAAGGCATTATGCGCTGTTGCAACTTGTAAAAGTGTGGTGTGGTAGTTTTGAGTGAGTATGACGAGGATGAGGTGAATTTATATGTGATCAGAAAAGCTTTGAATCAGATCCTGTTGATGAAAATCACGTGAATGTATTTACTTTTTGATGAAATTGGGACAATGACTTCATTTTGTCAAGTGATAGTGGATTCATAATTATTTCTCTAAATAATTCGTAATTTGATTCAATTTGAGCTGGAATTAGTTTTTAAAATTTCCCAATCTATTCAAAAATTCAGTCATGCCCTTTCTCGAAATTTGTAGAAATCTAATAATGATTAGAATATTTTCTGACTTGAGACTGAAAGAATGTACAATAGAAGATTGTATGCTTACATTAGAGGGCGTCATTTTATATAGAGGAGTATTTGAGACAACTCTCTTGACCAGTTTATGATTTAAGTAATTTCCATGAGATTTAAGGATAGATAATTTGCATTGAGAAACGGTATCGTATAGAGTATTAGGAATGACTTTTGTAAATGAATCCAATATCACTCGATTGATGCAATCGTGAGGGGAGAATTGAATCGATGCATTGTGATGGTTTTTGCTACGCGATCATTAAGAGTAATTATTGGGAATTCACTCATCAGGAAAGTTCTTTGTTTTCATATTGAGCATTTACGTCGCAAGATTTGAATTTTTGAGAAGTTTTCGATTCGATGAAATGACTTCGATATTCATCATCCTCGTTTTGTGTTTATGATGTGAAATTGAGTTGCAACTGAGGAGTGTTTTATGTTCAGAGTATCACAGAGGTTGAAGGAGACATGATCAGATGAGACTGACCCGTCGATTTGGTTTACCAGTGTTGGGACCAAAGCGGCGCTCAGATCAGAGGAAATCCAGCAACATGCTTCCAAAGAGTGGCGTTAGTATTGTGTTGTTGTTTTACAATAGCTGGGCAACAGGGAGTCACACACTGTCGCACTCGGGAATGAGAAACCCAACTCCCATATGAGCCAAAGCATTATGTGCTGTTGCAACTTGTAAAAGTGTGGTGTGATAGTTTTAAGTAAGTATGACGAGGATGAATGAAGCTTTGGATTAGATCTTGTTAATGAAGATTACGTGAATGCATTTACTTTTTGATGGAGTTGGAAGAATGATTTTACTTTGTCGAGTGATAGTGGATTCATAAATATTTTTTCGGATGACTCTGAATTGATTCAAGTTGAGCTGGAATTAGTACTTGGAAATTCTCAATATATTAAAAAATTTCAATTATGCTTTTTTTGAAAATTCGTATGAATCTCATCATGAATAGAATATTTTTTAGCTTCAGATTGAAAAAAAGTGCAATTGAAGATTGTACGGAAAAATTCATTTGATGAGTTGTATTCTTTTTCGAATGCTTGTTCTATGATAAATGAATCGACACGGGGATGGTTGGGGACATTCCCCCAACCATTTGATTTTATTCATCGAGTTTCAGGAGATTCAGATATTGATACATTTCACATTGGATATAATTACATGTAGAGTACGTAGTGTGATATCTTAAACTAAAATCTCATCATACATCATTCTAGTTACAGGTTTACATTTGGATGTCTTAAAGTAGAGTGAGTTATGATATACAATCGTATGAGAAGCGTATGTCGCCGTCTTGTTAACAAAATTAGTTATTGTACGAATTGAAGGAGAGTCGTCATAACAAAAGATTGAATCCTGAGAAACGTGCATGAAAGTCACTACATCGATGAATGATAATTTTCCATAATACTTAATAACGAACGAGTAATATTGAACGATCAAGTAGTGGGTTATTCTCTTCATTGAAATGCTATTGATGCATGATGAGATGGCAGGTTTAAACGATGAAATCCTGCCCCCTTGTTTGAAAGAGTATGGAATAGAGCTCTAACACCAGGAACTTGGATGACAATTTGCCGATATCGAAAAGATAAGAAGTTGACTCTGAAGCTCCCAGGCCTTTGAATTGAATCTTATATGCTCAATCTACAAACATCAAATATTGGCTTAGAGCGCAAGGTGCATGAAAAGACGTAGCCGTAGCTTGATAGAGGACTGGGCAAGAAGACCACCGCCGGTGCACCAGGTCGGGCGTGGAGCCCCGGGCGGCGTGGTGCACAAGCACACAGCACATGTTGGCGACGTCGTCCAGGATGACACGCAGCTTCTCCCTGTAACACACGCATTCATCCAAAGAGCACCGGGAGTCCAGGGCCAGTGCCCAGGGTGCTCGTCGACCTCGGCACCGGAGTAAACACAGCGTGATAAACGACGACGACGATCAGATGCACATCATCAGCGCAGCAGACAAGTTTTTTCAAACGATGATACGTCTGCGTGCGGCTTCTCCTCTTCTCCCTCGACTCTCCCCTCTCCGCCGACCACCCGCTCGTACTATGCTTATACACGGGGACACTGCGAGCAGTTTTTTGGTACTTTAACGTAATTACTTCGGGTTTTTGACAACTGCTCATGGTTGGCCAAAATTGGAGCTTCAATTTGAGCCCGAGTACGTCCCTCTAGCAGTCGAATTCGTGGCGATCTGAGAATTTTCGTGATGTGCGGGTGGGAGGAGTGGGGGGTGAAATCGGGCTACTTTGAGGGCGATTTTCTCAAAAAGGAAACCTGGCCAAAATTCGGGACTTGGACGAGCATTTGAGGGCCTACCACGAGCATATTTTGGCCCAATTTGGCGGGCCAGGTTCACAGGGGTGCGCGTGTCTGTGACTGTGAAGGCGGAGAGGGGGATAACGGGGCTTCGGTGGAGAGCGCGAATGCTTGAGCGTTTCTCTAACTGAAACTGATAAGGATGGAGGCAAATTCAGAATGTGCCTCAGAGTGGGAAATTTTGGAAATTTTTGGGAGAATTGTTTGAAAGAAAAAACAATTTTTCATATTTTCGTTTTTTCAAAGTCCCGAAAAAGTTATGAATTTTTATTTTTGATATATTTGTTCTGTCAAAGCCCCGGATAAAATCTTAAAATCTCATCTATCGTATTTTCGATCAATCTGAACCATTGAAATTCTCGACGTTATCGATTCCCCGAATTCAACGATTCCAGAGAAAATGAATTTCTAAATTGTTGTAGAAATCACTCACTCCTATGGTGTCCTCTATGTATGTTGACGTCCTCGATGATATCTTGCAAGCTGACTTTGTTTTGCGTCGACTCTTGTTATACCTGCTCGACCCCATAAAGTACGTGTGTTTGCGCCGGGCACCAGAAGAAGACTGCGAACTGTTGAGAGAGCGCGCATCACTAAGAATCCCCTCTCCTCTTCTGGTGTCATAATAAAGCGTCGCGGCTCGCTGCGAAGGAGCCCCTCCCCTGCGACGCCGCGGCGTGCTCTACACATGACTGGAGGGGCTTGAGGGGAAGGACTCTACCACGCTTGACTGCCCTGGTCATAATGCTTCTTGGCGCGTGTCTGTGTCTGTGGATGCGGAGAGGGGGATAACGGGGCTTCGGTAGAGAGCGCGAATGCTTGAGCGTTTCTCTAACTGAAACTGATAAGGATGGAGGCAAATTCAGGATGTGCCTCAGAGTGGGAAATTTTTGGGAAAATTTAAAAAAAAAACAATTTTCCATATTTTCGTTTTTTCAAAGTCCCGAAAAATTTTCGAATTTTCATTTTTCATATATTTGTTTCGTCGAAGCCCCGAACAAAATCTTAGAATTGCATGTATCGTATATTCAATTAATTTGAACCATTGAAATTCTCGACGTTATCGTTTTCTCAATTTTAACGATTTTAGAGAAAATGAATTTCAAAATTGATGTTGAAATCACTCACTTTTATGATGTCTTCTATGTATGTTGATCTCTTCGATGATATCTTACAAGCTGACTTCGTTCTGCGTCGACTCTTGTTATACCTGCTCGACCCCATAGACTACGTGTGTTTGCGCCGGGCACAAGAAAGAGACTGCGAAGTGTTGAGAAAATGCGCATCACTAAGTATCCCCTCTCCTCTTCTGGTGTCGTGATGCTTCTCGAAGTGTATCTGTGTCTCTGAAGGCTAACAGGGGGATAATGGGGCTTCGGTAGAGAGCGCGAATGCTTGAGCGTTTCTCTAACTGAAACTGATAAGGATGGAGGCAAATTCAGAATATGCCTCAGAGTGGGAAATTTTGGAAATTTTTGGGGAAATTTTTTGAAAAAAAAACAATTTTTCATATTTTTGTTTTTTCAAAGTCCCGAGAAATTTTCGAATTTTCATTTTCCATTTATTTGTTTTGTCGAAGCCCCAGACAAAATCTTAAAATTGCATGTATCATATATTCAATTAATTTGAACCATTGGAATTCTCGACGTTATCGTTTTCTTAAGGTAGTTGTACACTAAAATGCAAAATATACCAGAATGTCACCAAAGTTGGCGAGGATTGAGTTCAAGTGTTAATGGACACCTGTGCAAAATTTCAAAACGATTGGTCGTTTTGTTCCAGAGGGTAGTCATCAGAATTCGTCACTTTTACCCTGCCGGAAAATATCAAGTGATATATCACTTGATAAATCACTTGATAAATCAGTTGATATATCACTTAATAAATCACTTGATTTATCAGGCCAATTTCACATGTGAAATTTCTGAGGTGATTTTTTAAAAAATTAATTTCTTTTTTCCCATATTCGACACTCGAGTCAATGTCTTTGGATTCAGATGGGCCAAGCGTCGTAGCTACATCGAGAAAAAATGTAATTTGAGATATAAAATTTTAGACTCATGGGGATTTGAACCTGCGACCTTCGAGTTTGTAGACACAACACTTAGCCACCTGCGCCATCTGAGATGTGTCATAGGGATGCACAGAATACGTACATGTGGCACTCTTTCTCAGAGCAAACTTCGTCTTTTATCGACAAAGTTCAGAGTGTAGTTTAATTCCCCGTCAAATGTGATGCGCTATGATTTCTTATATGCTAAATTGAGTTTTAACCATATTTTAGAGGAAATGACGATACAAAACTGAAGAGAAGTGAGAATCTCACTCATCACTCGACATCACTTTATTTTTCTTCATGTGAAGCGGAAGAGTCAACTACTGTCTAGATGAGCTTCCAGCCTCTTCTCCTCAAGCAAAATTTCAAAGTATATGCTAAAATTTGCTATTGAGTTTGTACCTTCGCCGTTTTTAAAATCTCATAGCGCTGCTCGAGGGTCACTAAATTTAACGCCGGCATTACAAGGCATACCTTTTTTTCGCATGGATTCCTGAATATAAATGAAGCCTGGGCAATGCAGTTGGTTTCGGCTCGGTGTATAAAATTAATGTACCCACCCACCCCCTGTGTACCCAACATACCCCCCCCCCCCCATATGCCGATCTCAGACATGGGCACTCGTTGGCGTCCCCGCATATTCTTCTTACGTTTTTTATATTAGAATATGAGAAAACAATCGAGATGTACCCCCCTGGGGTGATTCCTGCATGTCCTAGAAAATTTCAAAGAAGTTTTTCCACTTTTTGCTTCTGCACAGCTGAGGGGTCAGAGAATAAAACCAGTTCCAAACTTTTTGGGTCCAACCAATCTCACATTAGTTTCGCAGTTTAGCCCATTCGATTCGCCCAGCCTCGCAATTTAGCCCATTCGATTCCTTGTTTCAAGGCTTAATGCCGTCCAATTGGGTAACTTTGGTACAGTGGGTGCGACTTTGGTACGAACCTGAAAAATGACTTTCAGAGCTGCGTTCGGAAAGGTAAAAAATTCTATCGCTCTAAAACCAATTCTCCCCCTTGATAAAAACATAAACAACGTGTCGAGGTACCGTGGATACCGTGTGGATGATTATACTCGTTTATTGAAGCTTTTTTCGAAAAGGCTGATTCAGCAGCGATACCTGATTAGTCCGGTTCGTGTATCTGGCAAGAACTGTTTCAGAACGAACTATGAATGAATAACGCTACATTTCAATAACATATATCACAATATTAAGGAAACCATCGTTACATTGGGGTATTTACAGCATTTTGAATTTTAACGGATACAAAACCAGAAAAAACTAAGTAAAGTGTACCAAAGTTACATGACTCTACGTAAGAAACATTAAGATGAGGTTGCTCCAGTATACCTCTGTATGATAGTTTATTTATAACTCATCTTGAGTCGAGTGATGGTCAATGAGGTTCAAAAATGTTACAAAAACCTTAGAAGAAGACTTCTGAACGATTACAATTGATTCACTGGCATGGTGGTGGGTGAAATTGGAATATTTTGCAAGTGTACCGGAGTTGCTCCATCAGGGTCTAACTTTGGTACACTTAAAAAATTGCTAACAGCTCTTGCTCCGACACATTACATTGAACTTTGTAGCTCGTCAATCAAAACCTGAGACTGTAAACTCTCGATTGACTACTAATAGGAGTGTGTTTTGTCAATGTATGTTGAAATGCCTAGCCAAACAAAATAAAAAGTAATGAAATCGTACCAAAATTACCCAATTTGACGGTACCTCATTCATAGTGACAAACCTCGAACGCAGGACCATTTTATGACCAAAATCCAAAGATCTTTTGCATGGCACAGACACAAAAAATGGGTTATACACAACATTCCCCCATATGATTATCTCGAAAGGCTGTGCGAGAAGATTCTTTTCAACCACTCAAAACGCGTTCATCACGTAAATTTGAGCCAGCAATAGTAGTTGGGACTGGTGAAAGAGCTTTACAGTTTACTTGTAGTTGCGCGGACATAAAAACGACTTATGGACGGCTCCCGACCCCAACGGTGTAAGTCCATTTTTAGTATCCCTGGCTAATGAGCTTCAAAGATTTCTTGCAATAGAAAATTCGGATTGTTATTTTTAGTGATTATGCTTCACTTATCAGTTTTTGCATGGGACGTAATGATTTTCAATTGTCTACATTTTTTTATCAGTGGTTTTGCAATAAAAAATGGAGACTTATACCGTTCTGATTACCACATTATTTCGAATTTTTTACGGTTTAAGTCCATCATTTTTTTCCAAAGTGAACTTACACCTTTCTGGACCGGGGAAGGTGAAGAAACGAGTCGCCTTTCACGATCTTGGATCGTAAAATATCAAACAAATAGTCGATTTGAACCATTTTGCATCACAAAACATCGAAACACTGTGGATTTATACCGTTTCTAGCGTGCAAAAAATAGGCATCTTGCATTTTTTTGACGAAAGGTTTGGCAAATTCAAGCAAATCGAGATAGATAGGGTACAATTGGAAAAAAAATCCCCAAAAATTGTTTTCATCTCGCGCAAATTGTTTGAAAGTCTGATGACTTGCGCTCTGTGACGTCACTTTGACAAAGTAGTCGACTGCCGCTATTGTATGGCGTCTTGCAATTTTTTTGATCCCTCCAGGAAAAGGTTTGGCAGATTCGAGCAAATCGAGACAAGTATTGTGCAATTCAAGAAAAAATCCCAAAAATTTTCTTTGTCTTGCGCAAATTGTTTGACAGTAGGATGACTTGTGACACAATCGTCTATTTCTCAAACCTCTATCTGTTGAACATGGGAGAACTTCAGCTTTGTTAGTCGCTTGGCTGATAATACGCTCGGCTGCGAGATGATCTCCTATTTCTTTCAACATTCGGAACAGAGGAAATCGTCTTCTTTTTTGAAGACTTTCAAACAATTTGCGCAAGTTGTGAACAATTTTTGGGAATTTCTCTCTAATTGCACCTTACTCATCTCGATTTGCTCGAATTTGCCAAACCTTTTTTTTGGGGGGGGGGGGGGGTCAAAAAAATGCAAGATGCCTATTATGGAGGCCAGAACGGTATAACTCCATGTTTTTTCCCGAATTGTCAATTAGGAATTATGTCTAAGTGTTGGTGAAGATATTTGCTAGTATTCACGAATCATAATTGGTTTGGGTCGACCGATCCCACCAAATATGTTACATTTGGAGTGCTACGACCGTAATCGATTATATTTTTAAGATTGCAGTCCACGTATGCGTATTTGAGGGTTTCAGTCGAGAAGTATCTACTCAATCAGCCTGGTTTACACGCTATAGTGTTTGAAAAGTAGTAAAGTGCGGAATTTCTCCAAGTGATCGCAAGGTTGTTGTGGATCAGAAATTTTTTTTGCAAATGTATGACATGATGGTTTGATTATATGCCAGGCACACAAAGAGCATGTGATTTATCAAAACACTTCTGTGAATTCCCGTTCGGAAGCCGATCAAACTAGAGAAAGTTACTGTTACATAGTTCATGATTCATATCAGGATATATCAGGATTCACTTTTTTAAGAAATGCAGTGTGAGTCTTGAGATAATGGAGATAGCGGAATCCATAGCTAAAAAATATAAAACTCGGTGAAATCAGGCATTCTTTGTTGGCAATCAATTAGATGATAATTATGCTCTGCAACACAAGAATATGCGATGTGTCACTTATTCACATAAAACAAAAGAAAAAACCCTCGTGGGTTCAAATTAGCCATTTTTCACCATTCAACTCAATTAGCGGCTAGATCACCGAATTCCTATCACTGAGATTCGCAAATGGCCTCAAGTTGAATGCAATATTCAATACATTATGAAAATAGTACGTATTCGTAAGCCTGACATGGAATATTCTCCCTCGTTCTGGGCGTGTAAATCTGTAAAACTGAACATTGACGATGATGATAGGTTGGACAGAAAGAATATTCTGTGTGATTACGAGAGCTCCTCATCCACAGAAGTTCGTTTGAATTGATGAGCCAATAATTATGTGAAAACTCCAATAGGTGGAGTCGCGGGATTCTATCAACCGCAACATGAGTGATATGCTCTGATCAACAAATATATATGAAACAACTTATATTCGAGACAGAGTGTTATATCAATGTCCTTGTGGAGTGCATTGTGCATCCAGATGTCAGTTACAAATTGATAGTGTCGAACGTGATTCTGCCTGTGAGAAGAAGTCAAAAAAATCATCATGCAATACCAGTGATTGCAGTTCTCAGCGTTCACCAATGGTAAGTAGTGTTCAAGTATATGGTCAAATCTCACGAACTATGCGGTTTGGCCTGACAGGGCTGTTTTCAGGTTGGGAGAAAAACACTCGCGTTATTTCCGCTACTCGTACTGGGTCATTTTGAAGATCTACTTTTATTCAATAGTTTTGCATCATTCAAGAGTCTATTACTTGCTCTAGCAAGGTACTGGGAGACGCTTCTACATGACAAAATCGCAGTTTTCGACCAAACTGTGCCATAATTCGCTTACGCCTTAGCTCGTGGCAGGCGGGGTGGTTCACCGATCGGTCTGAGAATCAGATATGTGATAGATTATATAAATGTGAAGAAACATATAATTTTCGCCCAAGGCTGAACCTATCGATGCGTCACAGTGGCGATGATTCTTTGGAGCAAACTTCGATTATACATTTTTTCCTGTATTGCTCTTCTAATGGATGCAGCACTCGGGGCGGTAAATATTTCGTATCTGTAGAAATGACATCTCGTTCCACTCCCAAAAATCTACAAATCTAGCCCAAGAACGATAGTGTGCTCATTTTTGAAAACAGGTGCTAGTTTTTTCGAAAAATCTTCCCTCAGAGAAAATGGCATTGCTCGGACTGGAAATGGCGTAGAGAGACGTTCAAGAACGGACACGGTGTCCTTGAACCAACTTGAAATGAGTCGGAAGACCACCTCGCCAAATATTTTCTTAAATGGTTGTTTAGGGCTCAAATAACATCTTCCAACTGTTTTTAAAATCGCCTACGTTAGAATTTTCAAATAAATCAACTTTTATGATTTTTTTGAAAAAATTGTCAAAAAACGACTTTGACGCGCTTTGGTGATGATGAACGCTTAGTTATATGCTTCAAATTTCACAAAAATTTCGTTACAAAGTGCAGATGGTTCATGCCACTCTATCCCAAACTATTCGCAATGTAATACGTAGAGGGAGGGATAGGCTTCGTGAGCTGTGACTAATGCTTGGGTAGAGAGTCAGATATGGCGAATATAGAAAAGTCCACTTATCTATATTGGGAAATTTGTCATCTGCTCACGGCTCTGTCTTCTTCTTACTCACATTGGTCCTAATCATATGTACACAATGCCTTGGAATCTCGGCAAGGTCCTCATCGCGCAACAAACGCTCTCACTCCGGTTCTGGAGAGCTTGCAGGTTCGTCATACCTGCTCCACATCTCGCATTTGAGTGGAAGAGGTAGCTCTATCGTAGTTCTAAGATGCCATGTGCTTGCTTTCATGAAGAGAATCGACTTAAATTTTGGGTATTGTGCATGAAAAAGGAGGTGGGAGTGCAGAAGCTGAAAAGAGACATGGAAGACTGCTCCAAAAATGTTCAGCGATTGACGGTCAGAATGATGAAGTACCTTTATCTATATGTCAGACATAGGTAAGTCAGATAGGTCAATCTATCATTCTGACCGTCAATCGCTGAACATCTTTGGAGCAGTCTTCCATGTCTCTTCTCAGCTTCTGCACTCCCACCTCCTTTTTCATGCACAATACCCAAAATTTGAGTCGATTCTCTTCATGAAAGCGAGCACATGGCATCTTAGGACTACGATAGAGCTACCCCCTTCACTCAAATGCGAGATGTGGAGCAGGTATGACGAACCTGCAAGCTCTCCAGAACCGGAGTGAGAGCTTTTGTTGCGCGATGAGGACCTTGCCGAGAGTCCAAGGCATTGTGTACATATTATTAGGACCAATGTGAGTAAGAAGAAGACAGAGCCGTGAGCAGACGACAAATTTCCCAATAAAGATAGGTGGACCTTTCTATATTCGCCATATCTGATTCTCTACCCAAGCATTAGTCACAGCTCACGAAGCCTATCCCTTCCTCTACGTATTACATTGCGAATCGTTTGGGATAGAGTGTCATGAACCATCTGTACTTTGTGACGAAATTTTTGTGAAATTTGAAGCATATAACTAAGCGTTTATCATCGCCAAAGCGCGTCAAAGTCGTTTTTTGACAATTTTTCCAGAATAAATCATAGAAGTTGTTTTATTTGAAAATTCTAACGTAGGCGATTTTAAAAACAGTTGGAAGATGTTATTTGAGCCCTGAACAACCATTTAAGAAAATATTTGGCGAGGTGGTCTTCCGACTCATTTCAAGTTGGTTCAAGGACACCCTGCGGATTTTGAAGCTCTAGACTTGTACTTCTGTATCTCTTAACTGTCATATCGAAACATTCATATGGCTCAAATTGGCACCACCCAGAAGATCCTCTCAAAAGTCGTCGAAATTGACACATTTTCAAGCTCAAATTGGAAAGATCCCGATCCGTACGGATAAAAATGAATGATGCTATCTCAAAGTACGTGAGAAAAGCTTCAAAATGAGCTCCGGAAGAGTCCTCTATGGTCAAATAGAGTCGAGTAGTTCAACTCACACAATTGAAAAAAAAATTTTTGAGTGAGCTTAAACTTTTGACCGGTAGTGTATGCATAAGGCTCTAGATCGCCCATTATTGAATCTAAAAGTCTTTGGAGGCATGCTCCAGAGTTGGCACTGCCCACAGGCATTCTTTTATAACACCAGTGCCCCCTACCGGGCACTGTGATAGCTGTAATGTTTCTCGAGACTTGTTTGATTTTTATTTGGAAAAATGCCATTGATAGGTCTATCGTGGTGATATATCTTGCGTTTCTCAATTTCTTTAAAATTGTCTCCATGTATGGAGTAGGGTAGGCGTCTTTTTCTGACAATGAGTTAGGGATGCTCGTATCTACCACCATTCGATAGCCTCCGCCGGCTTTTTTGACTGAAGATTCAGGGTTCTTCCACGGACTATTACATCTCTCTACTATGTCTGCGTCTATCATTGCCTGTAGCTCGTCATGCATCGCCTTTTCCATCTTATCAGACAGAGAGAAATAACGTTGCTTGACTAGGCGTGCGTTACTTCGTAATTTAATTTCATACTCTACCAAATCCGTAGCCTTCAAATATTTGTCACCAACCAGTTTTGCTGGTGAGTTCTCATCTAACACTCTTTTCAATCTATACTTTTCGTAATCTGATAATTTACTCAAACCCTTATGACTCTGACCAGATCCATTTTCTTGCGCACTCTGGTTTGTGCTCTGATTTGGATTTGCCTCTACATTCCCTCCAACTCCTGGATGATCCTTTTGAATTGATTCTGCTGAAAATAATTCAAAGGAAAATTTCTCTCTCCCCTCTAGGTCTGCGAATGTGTACTCGTCACTGTCGCCTAAAATATGCATTCCGAAAAACCTAACGAATTCTGATCCCAAAATGAGATCTACAAGCAGCGTCGGCACTGCAAGAATTGACATATTTTTGCAAATTCCTGCGATCTCTAAGGGAGTAGCCATCTCACTTTTCACCTGCTCCAAATTTCCATTCGCCATTTGAGCGTATAGAAACTTGGGAGGCCGGATCTTTATGCGCACTTGCTCTGCAATTTCTCGATACTTTGCGCCAATCACGGAACGTGCGGTACCAGTGTCGAGTAACCCTCATAATTCTACTGAACCAACTCTAATCGTGATCCAATAGCGAGGATACTCAGCTGGTTTAAACATATCGGGGATTTTTATAATTCTTGACGCATCGATTTTTAACATCTCTGCGGTTCTCTGTGCTAGTGACGTTTTTGCTCCGCTAATCTCTGAGACCTGTGAAGAATTAATTGTCATAATGGTCTCATTTATGCAGCTTGATTCGCGTTCCCCGGAGGTGCCTGATCTTTTGCCTCTCCTCTTGGTGGAGCTGGGATGCTATTCGCCCCCGTAACTGGCGCATTTGGAGGGTTTTGAGGTGGGAGTGGACTTTGCGCAGCTAGATTGTAATAACCATTTCGTTGATTACTATTTCAGTATGTACCGTGCCCTCTACGACGTGGGTTTCCACGGTAGCCATCGTTAAAATTACCTTCATAATTGCCTCTAATATATCCATGGTTGTTATAGAAATTTTTTTTTTTTTTTTTTTTTATTATTAAGCATTCTCAACTTCTTTAAGAAGTTATTCTGCAAAGAAAAAAGAAATCATACTACATACTCATGTTACAATGATGGTGTTCATAGTAGTAGTAATGATATATGCATATAATAATATCAAAATAATACATATTAAACAGTTTGTTACACTTCTAACTTACATTGGTTTAGGAATGCATACAAGATTTGACATACTTTAGTTTTTGGTTCAAAAAGTAGAGAATCACATGATAAAGGTAGGTATAAACTTTGCTCCGAGAGTCTTGCTATGAAATTTTTCCTCGGTTCGTCGTATTTTGAACATTGCCACAGAATGTGGTTTATATCTTGAGTTTCACATCCACACGAACATTGACTCTCATTGATAAAACCGATTCGACACAGAGACGAAGCCAAGCTATAATGATTACATCTGAGTCTATTTACTGTTGAGATAGCACCTCTAGGCAATTTTTTATTGGTGAACCAAGGCTTGCTATTGCGATTATGATGGATTGCAAAGAATTCTTTACCTTTTGTTAGACCTTGTTCTTCTTTTCTATCAAAGGTTGACTTTTGGGCTTTTATATTGAATGTTTCTCGAAGGTCCGAGAATGGCAGTGTGAGGGATGCATCAGAGCACCTGGTTGTCGCCTCCTTTGCTTTTTCGTCTGCAAAATCGTTCCCATCAATTCCCTGATGCAATGGTACCCAGTATAATGATACCTTCTTCATTCCCGAAATTTGAATCTCGTATAATTTTTTCTTTATCTCTAATACATAAGGATTTACCTTGATATCAATTTTGGTGCTTCTAAGCGAAAGTAGAGCGCTGAGCGAGTCTGTGAAAATTAGTACGTTATCTTATGGCCACTTTTTTGCAATTGTGACTGCATCCAGAATCGCAATGCACTCAGCAGTAAAAATTGACGCTTGCTTTGGAAGACTTCTCATGAGGAC
Organism: Eretmocerus hayati; assembly: GCA_029851415.1. Classification (NCBI taxonomy): domain Eukaryota; kingdom Metazoa; phylum Arthropoda; class Insecta; order Hymenoptera; family Aphelinidae; genus Eretmocerus; species Eretmocerus hayati. Next base: position 111,624,353 of record CM056743.1, read on the forward strand.
CAAATTTAAGCTTTGACAACAGCATGCACTTCCAACCGAAGTGGTGTCAGCTGATTTGCTACCATCAGTAAATATTGCTTGTGCCTCCTTTTGAGCCACTAGCTCGTTCAATATCAAATTAGGATTATCTACTTGTTTCAGTATTGCACCAAAATTTAAGTCAACTTCAGGGGTAAATTTCAGGATCTCGTAATCGTGAATGTAGATGGGATGATGAACATTTTTTTTTATCAAATGAGATAGAGGTTCTAGATCTTCGATACCCTGATGAAATACTCTATTCTTAAATTTATTTTGAAGTTTTCTGTCGAGTAACATTTTTTCGAATCTGTGTACCGTTTGAGACACGGATGATTGACTATTCGAATATATTTTAGACAAATAACGGCTACCCAAACTTTTTGCTCTATCCTCCAGGAGTTGGAGTTTGGATTCAGAGACAAGCATGTTGGTAGGGGTGCTGATCCTATACCCAAGAGCTATGCGTATTGCCGCATACTGTATGCGTTCCAGCTTTTCAACTTGTTGAATTTGTGTAGGAAAATACACGAAGCAACCATAATCCACCATAGATCGTATGAGACTCTTGTACAGTATAAGAAGGGTATTAGGATTTGCACCCCACCAAGTACCTCTCAGAAATTTCATCACATTCATCGACTTGTAGCATTTTTTTCGTACTGCATCAATGTGGTCTTTGAAATTTAGCTCATAATCAAACTCAATCCCAAGAAATCTGGCATGTGAACTTGATTTTATTGTGGTACCTTCAATTTCAATAAAATGGTTTCCTGGTACGATATTATTTTTGTTGAAAAGCATGAATACAGTCTTTGGTGGAGCAAGCTCTAGATCGAGTTCGCGAAGATTTTCATTAATAGCCTTCGTTCCCCGTTCGAGTATCGCTTTGGCGGATTCTGCCGATCTTCTTTTACAATATATTGCTATATCATCCGCAAAGTGAGAGACGAGTATGCTCTTAGGGAGATTTTTGGAAGATTTTGCAGAGTATACATTATAGAAGGCGGGGCTCATAACTCCTCCTTGTTACAAGCCTTGGTTCACATATCTCACAACTCTTCCTGAAATATCAGCATGTACTTTTTTTTCAGAAAGTGTGTAATGCACAAATTTCAAAAAATTTAAAGAACATCCAATTTCTGCCAAATTTTGCAGTAGTATTTGTATATTAACGCTATCAAAAGCATTGCTCACATCAAGAAAAGCGGCAGCTACGACCTGATTCTTACTGAAAGCTTCATCTACGTTAACTAAAAGATTGGTGATGTCGTCTATTGTACAGTGACCTTTCCGAAATCCGCTCTGGGTTTCTGGCGCCACTTTACTCTTTTCTATCCACCACTGGAATTTGTTTTTCAACATTGATTCAAACAACTTACAAAGACAAGATGTCAGGCTGATTGATCTCTTACCTTTTTCATTTGGTTCATCAATGAAATGAACAAAAGATTCTTTCCATTCTTCAGGATAGCTCTGACAAGTATACATTTCGTTATACAGATCAAGTAGGGTAAGTTTGTATTTGATTGGAAGATTTTGCAGTGCTTCATAATCGATACCATCTAAACCCGGAGCGGACTTTGGATTGCGATCTTTCAAGGCCATATTGAATTCTGCGAAATCAAAAGGTGCGTTCAGAAATGCATTTTCTTCGCATTGGGGTAGCCATTCAGGATTCGTCATACATGAAGAGGGACAGAGCTTATCTAGAGCGGCAATCTTGATTTCCGTGTCTTGGTGGTTTTCTGATGAATGAGATGGGACAACTTCAGTAAATTTATTCTTCATGATTCTTACTTGATTCCAGACATGTGATCTACTCAAATTAAAGTTGATACTTTCTGCAAATTTCCGAAAAGAGAGTCTTTTTTTGGACTTGAAAAGTTTCCTAGCCTCTGCACATCTTTTTTCACAATTTATATAATCGTCTAGGCTTCGAGTAAACTGCCAGCGCTTCAAGGCTGCTCTCCGCAGGCTTTTGGCTTTATTACATTCAGCATCCCACCAAGACACAGGATTTCGATGAATTTCATCCGGCACTCTTCTCTTCCTTTGAGTATTTGACAAAATCGCATTCTTAATCAGCTCCGTAATTATTTTGTATTTTTCCGATGTACTCGCTTGACAGTAAGAATTTGATAATAATTCGTCATACTTTTCATTCAGTTGTGCCTCTACTTTTTCCCAGTCTGTTCTTACAGATTTAAGACGAAATGATTCTTTAAAATATAAAAATTTGGTCAAACTGACATCAATGCGCAAAGGGAAGTGGTCAGATCCCCAAGTATCTCCATCAGTCTCAACATGGATCTTCTCAGAGATATTAAAGGTAGAAAAAACTAGATCTATATTACTTGTAGTGCTGCTTGAAGATTGAATGCGTGTTTCAGTATTATGATTGTGTAAAACAAGGCCGGATCGGTTAGAGCTTTCAAATAGTTTTTCACCATTAGAGACGTTACTATCACAATTCCAGGAAATGTGATGCGCATTAAAGTCACCCATGAATATTGTATGTGTTCGGTTATGGACATTTCGAACAATAGCATCCCATTGAGACTGATTGAGATTTTCTCCTGGAGGTCTATAGCAGACTACCAAGTCTAATTCAGGGTTAGTATTTGTAATTCGTAGTCCTGCTAATTCTACAGATGAATCGGGATGATCAGACTATTCAGTTCATAATACGCTAAATTATTCTTAACAAGGATGAATATACCTCCACCTCGACTTTCGAGCCGGTCCTTTCGAAACATCTTGAATCCTGGAAAACGAAGATTTCTGTCTTTGGTGTTCTCTTCCGAGAGCCATGATTCAACACACACAAAGACGTCAATTCCTTCAAGTATATTTGGCATTTCTTCTGTCTTGTTCCTGATACTCCTGGCATTCCAAAAATTATTCTCAGATCTCTCTCGATTATCGCAGCCATTTTGGTTCTCTAATTTGCGCTCTCCTCTTGTGAAATTTCACTTTCAGATTTACTTTCAATCACTGGTTCGTTGTTCAATTTTTTCTTCAATCTCGTAAATCTGGATTTCATACTTGCGTCACTCAGTTTATCATACGTTAAATGGATGATACTTATGAGTCCTCCAGTGTTATCACTGACTATGTTTTTGACGATTTCAGAAATGTCAGACATCCCAGTCGCGTCTACTATGAACTTTTCAAATGTTTCGTAGGTAATGTTATGATTTTCTACAGAATTACTGATACTTTCCTTCACAGGCAGCAATTTGGCCTGTATTTTCTGTACGTCAGGTGTTGTCTTTCGAACATCTTCCTTGGCTTTCTTCTTACTCCGTCTTTTAGGGGCGATGAAACCTGAAAATTCACCCTCAGGCTCTTTATCGTCTGAAGGTTGCATTTCTGAAAAGTTATCTTTGTGAGAATCTATTTCAAATAGCGAGTCTGATGGTGGTCGTTTCATGCCTTTACTCGTGCTTGGGTTAATCTGATTGTTTTGATTGTTCACTTGCTGTACTGTGTCGCTATCGAGCCCGTCGTTTACATTGCCAACTTGCTCGTTCGACTTGCCGGATTCCGGACAAACTGTAGATGTGTGTCCAATCTGTTAACATGCAAAACACCTTGCTAATTCCGTACTTAGATATATCCAATGCGGAATATTTTCGTAAACGATTTGAAGTGACTCTGGGACTTTACGTTCATCTTCTTCCTTCACGTATATTTGACGACAAAAAGACTGAATGTGTGCTCGGCCAGGTTTGGTGAGAGCAGCTTTGAGCTGTTGCATCTGTGAGACGGGAGTGATGCCTTTGCTTTTTAAAGCTTCAACAAGTACAGAATTTGGAATCGTGGGGTACACATTAGAGATAACAACTCTTTCATTCCTTTCCATGAATGGTCTAATAGCAAGTTCTTGGTCCTTCACTTTCACTTTCATGCCACACACTTTATCTGCAACCATTTTACTCGACATAAAGACGCACATACGTCCACCTGAGATTTTTGACATTGATAATATTTCCATAACATTTACTAGTTTTTCCAAACCATCAACGTAGTCATCAATGGTTGCACCTTCGATAGGTTCTACTATAATTGCTTGATCACGTTTACGGTACATTGCATTGGCGTATGTTGACATTGGGTTGGTATTTGCACTCGCTGCAGCCAGATTTGGCCTTGAATGACCACCACTCATGGAGGCCGCAGTTTGGAAGATGCACTTCACAGTCACTCAGTACAGTTTTTCCACTAAGTCACAGCTCGAGAGGTATAAACACAAGCCATTGAAGTACTCGTCGACTTTGTTATTGACTCGATCCGCAGCACACGTCTACTCGGCACGGTGTCTTACACGCGAATCCCTTATAGAAATTGTTATCATAATTATTGTTGCCATAATTCCATTGATGATCATAATTTTGGTTGTAATCTCGCCCATTTGGCTGAACGTTATTTGGAGAATTGTTCTGAAAATTCCCGCGTGGCTGCTGATTCTGAAAATCATTTCCTGTATGGTTTTGATAATTCTGAGTATTTTGAGGGTGGCTACCGTTTTGGTATTGTCCTTGCGCGGGCGCACCTCCCCGATCCCCCTGCCTCGACCCCGTCGGCGGCGTCCCTGATCCTGGGGCTGACTATTTGCCGGAGGTCATTGTGCTGCGGGGAACAACTCAGCTTTCAAATTTCTATCTCTGCCGCCACTATTTCTGACACTTCGTCTATGGTTGTGACATTTACGTATAGGTAAGGATGGCGAATCGGCCATTGGTATGGTTTCGGATCCGGACTGGTCATCTTTTTTCCTTTCCCCGTCGTAGACTTCATTGCTTATGGAGCCGACAAGTATTCACTTTCAACTGAGCGAGACAATCTCACTTGATTCCAAATCCAAATTTGATCAACAACGATCTATATTGGGTTTCGACAGAATTTTCGGAGAAAATCGATAGCCCGACTGAAAAGTCTCAACTATCATGAAGAACAGAGAAAAGATCCTGCGAAGTTCTCAGGAATGTGGTAGTAATGTGAAAGAGTTACGGATGCGTGATGAGCCTGAAATAGATAAAGCTCTATTCGAATGGTTTGAACTGCAAAGGGATCAGAATATTCCAATCATTCACAGATCATTCGAATTATTCTATTAATTTCCTTCATCATTTAGATTCTTTATCGTAACATGCATCTCTATGTTTCAATGACCAGATGAATTTCATGTATGGAAGTGATGAATGAGTCTCCAAGGAGTAAAGATTAATTGTATATCACTAATTCCAGTTTGACATATGAAATCCTGGTAATTTGGATCAAACCGGTAACAACGAGCAACGGCTCTGAGGAGCATTTTTCTCCGGTTCCTTCAAGCTCGTTATAACTGGAAGAGACTGTATCACTTGATGGATCAGTTGATATGTCACTTGATTTATCAGGCCAAATTCACATGTGAAATTTCTGAGGCAATTTTCTGAAAAATTGATTTCATTCTTGACACTCAAGTCAATGTCTTTAGATTTAGATGGGTCAAGCGTCGTAGCTACATCGAGAAAAAACGTGATTTGAGGAATAAAATGTTGGACTTCCGGGGATTTGAACCTGAACCTTCGAGTTTGTAGACACAACACTTAGCCAACTGCGCCATCTGAGATGTACCATCGGAATGCACAGAATACGTATCCATTTTCGTTTGTTGTTCGAAGATATAATTGAATGTAGTACCGCAACTTATTGCCAGGTGACATAATTTCAATTGAACTTCACTCCAAGGTTTGTTCGTTTAATATTCAATTTTACAGAGCATAACGAATGAAAGAACTCAAACAATGTGTTAAAAAGGATCTTCTCAGAAATGGGGTCATGAAGAATTGACCGAAATACGAACGATTATTTTGCTCATCTGATTCCGAGATGTGTATTTGTGTGTTTTGTATGTGTTTTTGTGTGTCTCTGACCCACGCTGTCGCCTTATGCACGTGATCAAATGATCTCCGTATCCGTTCTTCAGTTTGCTTCGATAGGAACCGACATCAAATGAATGTAAACAACCCAAATTCTCTATTAAATGGTTGGCACATTACATTATATTATAAATATCCCTAGATTTTACTAACCTAACCTGATAAGACCAAAAAGTTGCGCGTATTTTCCTCTAGATTTTTTTTACAATTCTATCTAGGGTCTATTTTACCAGTTTCTTTCCATCTGTTATACTTTACCTGTTCTATGGATTTTTTACCTATTTTGATTTTAGACTTTTTATCACTTTGGATATTACTTATTCTATTTTACCTGTTTCGTTTCACCTGTTTGTTTAGATTTTTTACCCCTTTCAGATGTTAAATTTTGTAAAGCTGTCAAAAGTCTGTTCGTTGTACCCTTGCCGTGTTATCATGTTTTCGCACCAATATCCCTTTTTGATGTATCCGCTCACCTTACTTTCGTATGGTGTCGGACACAGGGATACGGGCTACTCCTATGTTTCCAAGCGTTTTGTGGGTACCGCTGTCTTTGTCTGGCTCGAATTGATGTAAGAGTTCTGTCGAAAGTCTGTCTGTTGAACCTTCGCTTCGAGCCATCGTCGAATTCGCACCATTTTCTACACTTGCTCACCATACATAGGTATTATGATGTTGCAAGTGCAGAAAATGGATTGTTCCAACGATGGAAGCTTGGGTCCCTCTGTTTGCGTCCGTGGATGGAATGTGATGAATGAGAGAATGTATGATGATGATGATGATGATGGGAAGTGATGGATGAGAGAATGAATGAGAGAATGAATGATGATGATGGTGGTGATAATGGAAGAAGAGAAGGGAAAGAGAGGAAGAAGGAGTTGGGATGGGAATGAGATGATATGAATGGAGAGAATGGTATGAAATAGAAATAAGATGCAACGTGCAATGAAGATGTAATAAGTTGTGATGTTTAAGATGGATGCATGATTATATTATGGATTGAATGATTGCCTCACCCTCCTACTTGGATTTGAATTCGGACACAACCTCTGCACCCGAAGGCGGCTTACCTGCGTACAAGAATTCGCCTCCGAGTAGGCGATCATTGGCGGATGTATGATGAATGATGAATGTGTGATGAGCTGGTGAGAATGATATAGGAAAGGAGATATGATGGTGGTAAAGTGGGGGTGGTATGAAAGATGATGAGATTTAATGAAGGTAAGATGGGATGGGTAAAGAGGAGGGAAAGGGATGAGATGTTATAGACTAATAGCATTCATGATGAATGTGATGAGGTGGTGGGAATGACGTAGAGGAGGAGATGAGATGGCGGTGAAGTGAAAAATGATATGGAAAATGATCAGATTGAATGGAGGTGAGATTGGGTGGAGGTGAAGAAAGAGATGAAGAAGATATAGACAGGAGATATAGGAAAGGGAATGAGATCATATGAAAGGACAAAATGGAATGGAATATGAAATAGATATGTGATGTGACATGCAATGAAAATGAATTAGGCTGTGATGTATGAGATGGATATACGAATGTAATGTAACAAATGAAATAATGATAAAAGAAGTTTTTGTATAGTCATTCTATATTTTTTCGCGCAGCTCTATCAATCCTTGAAAAGTGAGACTGAAGCTTCGTAGAATTCATGAAAATTGAACTTCATGTACGAAAATAGTTACAGCGTGCATCTGTAACTAATTATGGTTGCCATTTGAACGAAATTCTTATCTTATTCAAAATCAAATATTTGTTTTGAAAAATAATACGATTCGACTATTCAAACTCCCTCCAAAGACTCTTAGGCGCAGCGAGCGTCAGCGAGCGGAGCAATTCTGCTAGTCTTATGTAAATCTACAAGAAACGATCTATAATATAACAGGAATATACCACGTGTGTTTTGGCACAACATTGTAACCACGAATGCGGGTCTAGTTACTACTTACGTGTCTAGAAATGATAATGACATTTACAAGAGTTGAGACTGGCACCGCACATGAACACACGCGTTTTTTCGACCTCAATAATCAGCACGCACTATGCGTCGTATTTATACCTCTTGATTCGAAGCTTTCGAATAAATAACCCAAAAATGATGAAGAGTGAGGCTCAGAAGAGCCGTTCTTCATTAACGAGAACGAGATGATACGATACTCGAACTCATATGATTGATTGTCAGCAGAGCAGACAGACACAAGCATTCTTATTCTGTATACATCACGCGCTTTCTCTTTGACAAGAACCAGAGCTTTGGAGACAGTCAAGGTGGAGGAGAGGTTTCAGACAGTAATCCCAGGTGAGATATGAAAGTTAATTTATTGTTACTGCTTCATAGAATGTAATACAAAAAGGCGCCTGTGAACATAAGGAGATATGACACTGAATACAAGCTGCATCGCAGTGCTATAAACTGTAGGATCTACTTGTACAGTTACATACCTTTTAGTCGTTGTTATCATTCGTGTATCACACAGGCAGTCATTAATTAATCAATACATTATTGCTTCTGATGAAGCCAGACAGATTTGTACGTTACATTGCTTTGTATCAGACTAAAGGTATATATCTATGCAGAGCCTCCTGCTTCGTGGACCGGATCTGAACTGAACACAGTAGCGTATCGGTATAGTAGGTAAACGCATTTCCGACCAAGTTGGCTCGACATTCAAACTCAAATAAATTAATTACCAATCAACACTCTTCTGCTTGGTGTCAAAAATGTCACATCACACGGACACACTAACACGAATGCATGTCGAAACTTCATCTTAAACAATTGACAAAGAGTTTCTCGAGTAACCCTCAAAGTGAGTTTTTGATTTACCAAATATGAAAGGGAGGGCGCTTAAGATCATGGATAATAATCGACGAGCAATACCATAAGAAAGCACTCAAAAAACCTTTCCCCAGGCCAAAACCTCCTCATACATCATTGAAACTTTAATGAAATGGTATGACAAGGTTAGGTTCGACGAATTCAAAGTATAGTTACGCGGTCGCTCATTCGCTTTTTTGAATCCATATTTGCCTGGGCGCGCGACCGCGCGCCTCGATTGTGGAGCTGCTGACATTGTACATCTTGCACAGATCACTATTTTTTGGCCCTCCTCAAACAATCTATTGATATCAACTTTATCCCGAATCGAAATCGCTTTTCTCTTTTTATTACTGGCCATCTCGCTTGACAAAAGCACATTGACTCTCAACTCTTATACTGCTTGTTTACATAGGATTTGCTCGTTCTGTACCGGTAAACATCGGATTTTCTTGCTATTTCAGGATGCAAATCTAATTTCCAACCGAATTTTCGCTTGTTACATCCGGATTTTTGCTAAAGTCGAACTCGTTATAACCGGTGGATAGTTCCATCGCCTTTATATGGCGGCCAACCAAACGGGAAAAATATCTTCGTTATGGCCGGATTCTCGTCACAACCGGAAGAGACTGTATATCAACTGATTTAACAAGTGATATATCACTTGATATTTTTCGGGAGGGTATTCTGAAGCTTGCGATCCACGAGTGCGTATCCCAGGGTTTTAGTTGAATGAAGAATATCCATTCAATGAGCCTGGTTTACAACCTATACATATAGTGTTTGGGGAGTAGTGAAATACGGAATTCCTGATTGAAAATTTCGAATTTAGAGAGCTCCTACTGGAAAGCTCGGGATCAATTCACCCCTATTCTAACATAGAGCTAGAATAAGTAATTGAAATTTCTACAAATTAGCAGTCTGAAAGAAATTATATTCATGGTGAATACAATGCAGTTTGAATTAGTTGCAAGTAGCTCAATTCGAGAAATTTAGTATTTTTTAACACAATATGTACCCTGATGAGATTCCCTCATAACTAGCAGGAGAATCGAGCGGTCGGTCGGGTGACTACTAATATCGAAAGTGCGAGTTGATAATTTCCAGAATGGTATCTCGGAGTAGCTGTGAAATATATCTTTTCGGTGAGGAGGCTAGACATTCTCCGCCATTCAGATTCCTCTCATAAATAGAAACAATGTGAGTGATTGGACTTGTGTGTATCTTGAATACAGTAATTCAGTCCTTTGAGAAAATTCTTGAGAGAAACATGTAAAACCAGAAACCTAGCGAGTTCAACACCAATTGCTCTATCGGCTCAATTTCTTTGAGTGACTCTCATTTCGGTGTCATTACTGACGATGTAAGATGTCGAAATTTCACTTCAGAGACCCTAGCAAGGCCAGAATATTCTTGCGAACGCTCACAAAATGCAGATCCGCGATTCTTCAATTAAGATGAAGCTTTTCCGTATGCAAGTGTGCATGAAAAAGGGAGTGATGAACTTCGGCTTGCAAACATCTGAACGATTTGATGCAGCTACCTCCACAACTTGAGACACCTAAATTCTAGTTACTGGATTCCACTACCGACTCAGAAAGCTTGGAAGAGTGGAATAATTGAAGATAGAAGATGCGAGAGAGATGCTCCAGTGTCCGAGGATAGACTTATACTGTTCTGGCCCGGAAAAAAGTCAAAACTTCTCTCGGATCAAAAATGGTCATGGCACTTGTGACGCCTCAGAATGAATTTTCACTCCCGGAGTTGTGCGTGCCTGTTTTCAGATGTATTCTCCACCGTTTCCCGTCAAAAACTCAATTTCCACGGAAATGAACTCATACCGTTTGGAGCCGTCCATATCTTTTGAGGAAAAAAAATTGACCGGTACCCGTAGAAGGTGTGGTTTGATGACAAAAACTTTCTTTAAACGCCTGTTTTTGGAATAAATTTTGCTGTGTTGAAATCACGAGAAGAAAAATTTCCTTTTGCATGAGGTAGAATACGCTGTTTCTTGGGGAATTTTTTTTTGCAATTTACAAAAATATACTGACGCGAATTCGCAAAACCAAGGTCGGATTCGGTTTCAGGGTCCAAAAATATATGAGAAAATCCTTTTCCGGTCAATGCATTATTCTTGAGCCAAAATTGTGTTCCGCAGTGAAATCAGTACGGAAATAGTCTGCGGCAACAAAGCAACATTCAGGAACGGTCGAGATCATAACTCGAGAAATTTTAAGCGAGGAATATCTTGGAGAAATGGGTGGTGAGCTATGATGATTGAATCGTGTATTTTGGCTTCATAGCATTCACCGAAGTCCTATCGCTGTCTCAAATATCCCCTCTACATCTGTCACCTCCATGATGTTTAAGTTGGTAGCCCATCGTACATTAGGGTGTTAAATAGCTCGTTAGTTTGAACTTTGGAAAAGAATTCAACACAAACTCTACACAGTGTAAAAGTCTGCATCTTTGATTGTGAAATTTTGAAGGTACCAGTTGGCTACTTCCCGAGTGACGGAACGTGCTTCACGCTTTTTATGACTCTTGACCGGTCTATTGAGAATTACGATTCATATATTCGATGCAGGAGAGCTCTACAAGAATGCTTGCCACTAAAGACGGTTTCTACTGAAACAGAAGTACGATGAAGCCTCCAAGATATGCTCAACATAAGTGGTTTGACGTTGGTTTTAGGCCCGAAGTAATAGTCGCGTTCAGCCAGAGATTAGTCTGAGATGAACATGATTGTGGCGCCCCGGCTTAGGCTAAACTTTGACTCAACGCGACTATTACTTCGGGCCTCGATGTTGATTCTCCATCACGGCCTGGACACCACAGGATGTGAGAAATCTCATTTTGACCGTAACTTGGGGGTTTTGACGGCTCATCTGGCCACAATAATCCACATCAGGAATGTCAAAACAAGACTCTAGAGACCAAGAGCCCTCAAACTTCACTTTTGGTAACTAGCACGACAATTATTGAATTAACTTCATTAGATACTGGGAAAACTTGGTTCAATCTCACAATAGGAAGCGTACAATTTTGCCGTACATTGAGGATGTCAATGGAGGAAGAAACCAGTGGTGCTATAGAAAATGAGTTTGATCGTGTTGAGGATGAGAAGACTTCATTCGTGCCCTACGACTTCAAAACGAAGGAAAATTCAGATGCGAAGATGAGTTTTCACGTGGAACACACACTCTTTGATGGAAAAATGGTCAACGAGTTTGTTGGTAACTCCTCGACGCTGAGATGTCCCATCTGTTTCAAAACTAATAAGAGTTATCAAGCACTCGCATCACCTTGTCGAGCACAAGAAGAAAGTTTCTTGAAATTCGACCTAACATTTTCGCACGCAGAGTTGAAAATGCATGAACAGTTACTGAAACTTAGCTATCTCATGAAAATTGCGCGCTCTGGGAAGAAAAGCCAGAAACAGAATGGTAATGATTCCCTAGAATTGTCGTCATTTCTGTATACAAAAGAAGTAGCTATTCAGGTACCAAAGACGGACGGTCCACGCGATATTTCGAAATGATTTCCAAATCAATATCAATAAAACTGTTCTGAAGACTATAAAAAATGAGGAACAAACAAACAGATTGGAAATGACACTGAAGCAATGAGGCGAGTTCTCTCCGAAATGCTGGCAAAGAAATCGAGATAATCCTATAATTTAGAGATTTTTTGGATTCTCGGGCTGACTATTTGTTCGTCGATTCTTGGGTTTCTAACCATATGGGATTTTTAGAATGGTGAATTTCTTCACTCATTAGGATTTGTATTCCGCACATCCCGATTTTGCGGCTTTGGGTGCTTTCCGCGTTTGGGATTATTCCTGGGATTCATCTTCAAATAATTTTTGGTCCAAGCATCCGGTCATTCGCGACTTGATTGCCTTCCTAGGTTTTGGGGTTGATTATTTCGCCAACAGAGTTTTTGGGTCCAAGAATCCGGCTATTTGCGGGTTTATTTGCCATACTAGGTTTTGGGGATTGATTTTTCCATCAACAGAATTTTTCGATACGAGCATACCGGTTATTTGCGGGCTTATTTGCTTTCCTAGGTTTTGGGGTTGATTTTTTTTCCAATAGAATTTTCAGTCCGAACATCCGGTTATTTGCGGGTTTATTTGCCTTCCTGAATTTCGGGGTTGATTTTTCCCCTACAGATCTCGCTCCAAGCATTAAATTTATTCCGGGTTTAATTGCTTTCCTAGGTTTTGGGGATTGATTGTTTTACTGACATAATCCCTGGTCCAAGCATCCGGCCATTTGCAGGTTCATTTGCCTTTCTGGGTTTTGGGGTTGATCTTTTCCCAATAGAATTTTCGGTCCGAGCATCCGGTTATTTGCGGGTTTATTTGCCTCCCTAAGTTTTGGGGTTGATCTGTCCCCTACAGAATTTTCACTCCGAGCCTTCAATTAAGGTAGTACCCGCACTTTCAAATAAATATGTTTCGCGTCGCAAGAGTTAGCTAGAATTGAAGCTGAAACTCTGAGTTTTCCATATCCACCAAGAAAAAAGGAGGTTGTCGATGTAAATTCTGAAAAAAAAGCATCGGCATCTGACGCGCTTATACACGCGGTCTTATGGGAGCGTCACTGTTTATACCTGCTCATGCGGAAATAAATATGTCAAGTTCTGTAAAATTTCAATATACGTATAAATGCGGTCTTGATGATTCTCTTGCTAGCAGCAGAAATGTGGCTAGTCGATCAAAATCTTTAGCAAATTGATTCCGAAGTCGGCCGGAGAGGCATTTTTGGGTCCAACGCCATGCTTTGCGGTATGCGTCGTCTGCTGCGCTCATGCGGCAACGCTACTCGAGCTCCGGCGCCCTCTCATTGATACGGTCCTGCACGCGGGTACTACCTTAATTGCGGGTTTGATTGCCTTCCTAGGTCTTGGGGATTGATTTTTTTACTGACATAATCCCTGGTCCTTGCATCCGGTTATTTGCAGGTTTATTTGCCTTCCTGGCTTCTGGGGTTCATTTTTTTCCCAATAGAATTTTCGGTCCGAGCATTCAATCATTTGCGGGTTTGATCGCCTTCCTAGGTTTTGGGGATTGATTATTTCGCCAACAGGATTTTTGGGTCCAAGAATCCGGCTATTTGCGGGTTTATTTGCCATATTAGGTTTTGGGGATTGAGTTTTTTACTGACATAATCCCTGGTCCTAGCATCCGGCCATTTGCAGGTTTATTTGCCTTTCTGGGTTTTGGGGTAGATCTTTTCCCAATAGAATTTTCGGTCCGAGCATCCGGTTAACTGCGGGCTTACTCGCCTTCCTGAGTTTTAGGGTTGGTTTGTCCTCTTCAGAATTTTCACTCCGAGCATTCAATTAATTGCGGGTTTGATTGCCTTCCTAGGTTTTGGGGATTGATTTTTCTGGTCCTTGCATCCGGTTATTTGCAGGTTTATTTGCCTTCCTGGCTTTTGGGGTTAATTTTTTTCCCAATAGAATTTTCGGTCCGAGCATCCAATCATTCGCGGGTTTGATCGCCTTCCTAGGTTTTGGGGTTGATTTTCTCCCCGAAAAAATTTTCGGTTCGAACATCCGGTTATTTGCGGGTTTATACGCCTTCCTGGTTTATGGCGTTGATCCTTTTCCCGACAAAATTTTCTGTCCGAGCTGCTGGTTTGTTGCGAGTTTGATTGCTTTTCTAGGTTTTTGGCATTGGTTGTTCTACCAATACAATTTTCGACCCGATCATCTGGGGATCGGCAGGTTCCATTTCCTCCCCACGTGTTGGGAACAATTTGACCCTTGAAAAAGATTTTGGTTCGAGCAGTATCCCAATCCATACGAAATCTCGAGCTTGCCAGGCTAGAATGCATTTGTTTCTAATAGTATATCATAGAAGAACCTTCCAATTGGACAATCCCACGTTCAATATCATCCATTCCACATCTAAATGATGTTGAAGTTACTACTATGGAGGTGCAATGGAAAATTCATGATAACTTCGGACTGAGGCCCGACAAAGTTCTTCAAGGCCATGGTACCACCAACACTGGCAATCTGGCAAGACGGTGTTATGCAGATCCGAAAAAGTTTGCTAAATGCATGCAAGTTGATGTTGAACTAGTTGGCTGGATGGCCTTGAGGTTGAAACTAGCAAAATGCAAGAAACCGTTGGTTATCGACAAATATAAAGATCTGGGTCATAGATACACGATCTGCATTACAAGCTGTATGAGTGGGCAACTTGGAATCCAAGCTCCCATGGATTTTTTATGCATTCTTGGGAGGTGGCTGAAGTTTTTCCCTCACCTCTTATTGGAAATTTACTTATGATGGGCTCCACGCGAAAGCGACCTACAGAGAGGGGTCATCTCTCAGATTTTTTTCTAACCTTTTTTATTCGATTCTATGGCCCAAAATAGGAACTTTTGACCACCTATGGGGTCCAAAAAAAATTTCATCCCTCCGGTGCACGCATATCCGTGAGAAATGCCGAAATTCATCGTGTTAAAAATGGTGCCTTTTTATTCAGTAAAACGCAAAAATCTCGAGTTCTCCGATAAGTATCGACTCGCGGGTTGCAGCATCTGAAAGGTCATCAAAAAACCTATCGAAACCGCTATCGAAAAAATATCTTTGGCGAGTAATGGGCCTCCCAGAGCTTAAAAGGTGTTTTTCACTAAAACGTTAATTTCTCAAAAAGCCATTTTTTAAATCACATAATTGATGTAAAATTTTGCGTTTTTTCAGAAAAAATCGGTTTTAGAGTGTACCTACGCGATCCCATCAACTTATAAGCCATCGTTTATAATTCAATTTCTTTCGGTATTGGAAAAGCGTCATTTTCTGCGCATGCGCACAAATTTTGACTTTCCGGACTATTTTTAATGAAAAGCTGACGTGATTTCTCTTAAAATGACCCCTGGCGAAAGTCAATTTGATGCATTGAAACTCGAGATGTAGCTGGTCTAAAGAATGAAAATATCCCAGGTATCAAATCCGTGAACCCGGGGTCTCTTCAATGGCCCTGAAAAACGCGGATTTCGAGTCGCTGTGTTCCGGAGATGCGGACATGTGTTTTTCATGTATTTTTTGACGTAGAAACCGAATATGTGGCCGGTTTCGTCCCCAATCTCGAGGATTTTCCAGTAGACTCAAAAAACTGAACCGAAAGTGATAGTCGTTTTTAGGCTTTTAACATACATCTGATATGCATGTGAGAGCATCGGTCGATTCGAGTCAGGTTTTCAGTGAACTGAACCATGTTCCCAGCTAGTCAATATACGTGGAGCGCGTATCTCTTGTCGACAACGGAACTGTTTTGGTTGCCCATGACTGTCATCACTCCGTTGTGAGCCTTGATTGCAAGGAGTCGCGTCGATACTTAACCCCAAGAGATTCTCCGCTGTGTATATTGCGTATTGTGTATAATTGATCTACGAGTCTACGATTCTACAATGAACGAGTCATCCAGTTCATATATTATGTGTGGTTTACTTCCCAAAAGCCCTGCCATGCTCACAAATTATGGGCACAGGGCACGCTTCCACTGCGCAAAGGACGTTTCGCAGATTCCGAGCCTCATCGACCAGCAGAGCTTCGGAGCAGCAAAGTCAAGTTGGATAGAATCGAGGTGAGTGAATAGTGTGTGATCACGATTGAAGTCAAATCGCGAAATTTCAATGGTGTGCTATTTGGACCGAGTTGGTGAAAGATTCTAAGAGTCTAAGAAGGTCGTCCGGTGCAACTCAGCAATACAACAGTGCGGTTAGTCGTATGAGTGTAGTTTTTGCTAGATTTCCGGGATTCGTTTGTGAATGTCATTGTGGCGGGTTATCAGCATCTCAGAGAAGCATCATCGTCGAGGTTGCGGCCCAGGTTGCTAGTCGAGGGTTTCATCCTGAATCACGCGTCGCGTTGATGGCGCGCACATGTATAGTCTCGCTTTAGAAGCAACGGCTTTTTTCTGCGAAATCTTCCTCTCTTACGGGTGTTGGGGTTAGGTATATCTCGCGACTCGATTCGGTAACTAGACTCGAAGAGGATTTTTTATGAATTGTCGGTCGATCTTGCGTGCG
Organism: Eretmocerus hayati; assembly: GCA_029851415.1. Taxonomy (NCBI): domain Eukaryota; kingdom Metazoa; phylum Arthropoda; class Insecta; order Hymenoptera; family Aphelinidae; genus Eretmocerus; species Eretmocerus hayati. The sequence continues at coordinate 111,641,176 of CM056743.1, forward strand.
ATTCATCGAGCATGCTACTTGCTGTAATACCTCGTCCCTTGATGCTCACATACCCGCGGAGTGTGCATGTTTTGCTTGATCTCAAGAAATGTTGCTGTTTACGGTTATCTAACCAGAGCATACAAATGTTCATACTCGTTGAGTAGGAATGTTGCTGCTCACATTGATTTTCGCTGCGATTTTTTGTCGATTTTCTAGGCGAATTTCCTGCAATCATGCTTACGTTGACATACATCATATATGATACCGGCACACAAAAAAAAGTATCTGTACTTTTGACCAGATCTACTTTTCTTCATGTATTTTGGCACGCTGGATCCGATTTTAAGGTCGGTTTGGCCCGGCTATCTCTTGTTTTCGAGAGAATCGTGAAAATTCAGTGGGAATCGTGGGAGTAGCGCACAATAGCATTACAAATCTGATGAATTTTTATCAATCTACATATTTTGAGCTGGAAACTTGTAGTCAGGGGTTTTCGGGGTCGCTGAAAACGCATGTGTCAGATTAAAATTTTCTAGCTTATGCAGTCGATAGTCGATATAAAAAGAATAACTTCTGTGAAATCAGAATATTTTTAAACGCTATGAATTTTTTTTGAGAGTCGATTGAAATTGGGGATGATTTGCACGCCCGTTCAAATCGATGTTAAGTGATTGCTGTATGCCGCCGAGCCGACTGACAGCAATCCAGCCGGGTTTGTTCGTCATTTAGTTAGGGTCCCTGGACAGTTCAGTAATATATATAGCGACTGTAAGTCTGCAGTGTTGTGTGCGTGTACCGTTCAATCACACTCAACTCCACGATTTGTCGCAGATAAAATGAAATTATGACAAATAAGTGCTGTGAATAAATGGCTCAGACAATTCCCTCATGTGATAGGTAGCTGCTAGATCAGATATCAAAGGCAACTCCGAGTTCTCCATGTGTTTTTCCTTTCATCAGATGAGTATTTACCAAGTTCAATTAAGGATAATCCAACTGAAATAGAAGAACTCTGTTCTTGGTGAAGAGATCCCACTTTATTTTCAGGTTTCTGGTGTATGGGAATACAGTGGAAATGATGAAGTCGTACAGGTCTTGATACCACTGACCTTAATCAATACTCAAAAACATGTAATTGGCAGACCAGATTATGATGTTGTCACCACTCCATGTCGTGCTCCATGTGCATATCTTTTCATTCAGTCCCGAGACCCAGTGAAGCATTCGGATCCTCAAGTACAGCAAGGGGGAACGGTGAGTTTATGTGGACGAAATCGATATTCAGACAGGTATTCCCCACTTCATAGTTCTCAATGTTTCAACGTCATGGTGCATGTTACACACATGTAATTGTAAATTGTTCAATTGAGGAAAAATCCTTATCTGCTTCTATGAGATAACCCTACGTTGACACAAGATGGAACATTCTTTATAAAGTCAACCGTAAAATTTCAGGAATTCCAGCTGTAGTCAGATTCATAACTCGAATGGCAAGATTCTATATATTTTGTCACAACACCACCCGTACAAAAAAATGACGTCAGGTCAACCTCACGTCAGGCGTCAGGTTAACCTCACGTCGACGCAGGGACGACATCGAGACAATTGGACACTCCTAACTGATTGAATTTTGGGATGGTGCCTTATCAAAGTCGTGGCGGAGTCGATCGATTATCATCAAGTAGTGGGCCCGAATCTGAATTACTCGTGGATTTTCGTCCAAATTTTTTTTCCTGTATTCATTTGAATGATGGTCAATTTCACGGCAGCGGACTCAACACTTATGTTATTTTCCGCGGAAATGATTAGTATCGGGGATTTGTGGCATCTCGCCACATGAGGCACCCGAGAATAGTTATGATAGATAGTGGGGGAATAATTCGAAGCTATAAAATGGATAACCCGCACGGATAGTAGGGCGGCCGAGGTGTTGTCACGAGGTTGACGCGACGTTGCCACGGGGTTGTTCCCCGCTCCTAAAATACGGAATGGATTCGAATTGCGAGATGAATACACGAACAATACATTCTAGCTCTAACTCATGAAACAAGGGTTATAGAGAAAAGTTTGTCGCGGGGTTGTCGTGGGGTCATTCCCGGCTCCCAAAGAACGGCAAGGGTTGGGATGATATTCTCATATCTACTATGGTTCTCCATTACACATTGATGTGTATGAGAGTGCGAGAAGAATGAGCGGATAATATATCCTAGCTCCGAATAACGAGACGACGAATTATAATACCAACGGTTGTCTCGGGGTTGGCACGGAGTTGTCAGGGGGTGTTCCCGGGCTGTCGAGGATCTTGACTGATCCGAATGATACCCACATCCATCGATAATCAGAACTACGCATCGATGCGTGGAAGAGAGTGAAAGGGACGGCCGAATAATATATTCTAGCTAAGATTATAGACAATGATTATAAGAAGAAAAGGTTGTCATCAGGTCGGCACATGGCCGTCACGGGGTCCGCATGAGGTTGTCACGGGGTTATCGCGAGCCTCGACAGTCTTGATGGATCCGAACGATACTCTCATCCAATACAAATCTGGATCACACATTGGTGCGTGTGAGACTGCGAGGAATAATGCACATATAATATATCCCACCTCGACAGATTCGACCCACGAGACAACGAATATGATACAGATGGTTGTCATCGGGTTGGCACGGGATTGTCACGGGGTGGTCCCGGGCTGTCGAGGATCTAGGCTGATCCGAATGATACCCACATCCATCATGATTCAGAATTACGCATCGACGCGTGGAAGAGAGTGGAAGGGATGGCCGAATAATATATTCTAGCTAAGATTATAAACAATGATTAGAAGAAGAAAAGGTTTTCAGCAGGTCGGAACGTGGCCGTCACAGGGTCCGCATGAGGTTGTAACGGGGTTATCGCGAGCCTCGACAGTCTTGATGGATCCGAACGATACTCTCATCCAATACAAATCTGGATTACACATTGGTGCATGTGAGACTGCGAGGAATAATGCACATATAATATATCCCACCTCGACAGATTCGACCCACGAGACAACGAATATGATACAGATGGTTGTCATCGGGTTGGCACGGGATTGTCACGGGGTGGTCCCGGGCTGTCGAGGATCTTGGCTGATCCGAATGATACCCATATCCATCATAATTCAGAATTACGCATCGACGCGTGGAAGAGAGTGGAAGGGATGGCCGAATAATATATTCTAGCTAAGATTATAAACAATGATTAGAAGAAGGAAAGGTTTTCAGCAGGTCGGCACGTGGCCGTCACAGGGTCCGCATGAGGTTGTAACGGGGTTATCGCGAGCCTCGACAGTCTTGATGGATCCGAACGATACTCTCATCCAATACAAATCTGGATTACACATTGGTGCATGTGAGACTGCGAGGAATAATGCACATATAATATATCCCACCTCGACAGATTCGACCCACGAGACAACGAATTATGATACAGATGGTTATCATCGGGTTGGCACGGGATTATCACGGGGTGGTCCCGGGCTGTCGAGGATCTTGGCTGATCCGAATGATACCCACATCCATCATAATTTAGAATCACGCATCGACGCGTGGAAGAGAGTGGAAGGGACGGCCGAATGATATATTCTAGCAAGATTATAAACAATGATTAGAAGAAGGAAAGGTTGTCAGCCGGTCGGCACGTGGCCGTCACAGGGTCCGCTTGAGGTTGTCACGGGGTTATCTCGAGCCTCGAAAATCTTGAGGTGTCCGAACTATACTCTCATTCAATACAAATCTTGATTATACACTAGCGTTTTTGCCTTACTCGCTATCGCTCGTTCGGCTTGTAAATGTTCTTGATAAGTCATAGGCACCGGAAATGCTTCTATAGTTCAATAAGAATAGTTGTAAAATAATGACTGCTGATCAATTCAAGGTGCCTAAAAAAAATTTTAAAATAGTTCGAAAAATTGGTATTATATCAAATTATACTGGCTAATCGTGGAGATATAACTTCAAGTAAGCAACAATGAATATTGCGGAATTGCATAGTTCCTTTTCAATTAGCTGAGCTGGTATATCTTTGATAAATCGATTAGGCTGAAAAACTTCCGTTACATGGCGTGAATGTAAAGGGTTAATCAAAGCGATGTCAATTCAATTCATTGTGCAGTGTGCATGAGTTGACCGTTGATCTCCGGACTTGGTGCATATAAGAGCAACTACAAACTAGAACAAACTAGGCCAAGCTAGACCGAACTAGACCAACCTGATTGGACCAAACCAAACCGAATTAGACCGACCTAGATTGTACTAGACCTGATTGGACAGAACTAGATCGTATTAGACCATACTAGACTGAACTAGACCGAATTAGACCGGAGTAGGCCGAACGAGACTTAATCACCCCAAACTAGACCGAGCTAGACTTAATTAGACCGAACTGAACTGATATAGATCGAAAAGGACCAAATTAGACCGATCTAGATAAAAGTAGACCGGATTGGACGGAACTACACCGTATTTGACAATACTAGACTGAAATAGACCGAATTAGACCTTCTCTCATTGCTCGAGCTTTTCAAAGTGGTAGAAGAGCAATGAGAGTTTACCACTGACACGCGGCTCAAGTAGCCGAATGTTCCATGGTTAGAACGTCTTTATATACGAAAGTTCATCTTCGTTAAGCGCTTGCGAGAAAAGTGATTTTAACCCGCTATTTCTATTTGATTTCTCACCATTTTTACTTTTGGCAGGTCTTCGACCTTCTGCCGGAGATATATATATGATTAATTAAGACACTCGATCGATATGATCGGATATCGTATTTATCACTCGCGGGGATTTCAAATTATGGAAGTATATTTGATCGGTCTTTGCGAGTTGAAGTCAGCTGGTATTTCTGAAATTGATCGAGAGTGGAGAAAAATCCATTCTCGATTGATGCCAAAAATTTCAGCAGTACCAGCTGACTTTAACCCGCAAAGACCGACCAAATATACTTCTTTAATTCGAACTAGACCTAATTTCACAGAACTAGACCGAACGAGACCTAATTACCCCGAACCAGACCGAGCTAGACCAAGCTAGACTCACTTAGACGGAAGTCGACCGAATTAGACTAAACCTAACCTAATCAGAAAGGAATAGACCGCATGAGAATAGGTTAGATCGAATTTGACTCAATAACGCCAATCTGGACCAAACCAGACCGGACTGTACCATTTCAGCCCGGTACTTCCCACCCCCATCCCCGTCCCCATTATCATCCCCAACCATCCATCCACTAATTAATCCATCCATTCATTCATCCATGCACCCCCTACCCACCACCCACCACCCTTATACAACCACTTGTTATACCGGATTGAACAAATTAAATCTAGACTGCCTAGTATGACTTTGCAAGTTTTGACTTAATTTTGTTCTAAATATAAGTGTTGTGGTTTGGTGATTTTATGTAGTAATCTCTCTTTGACATTCATTAAAGTAAAATATTCTGATAGTAAACCTAACGAAATCGTTGCAAAGCGTTGCAAGCAATAACTGGGTGCTTACTTCTTGAAGTTACCAAATGAGAATTTCAAGTATGCCAACATCCTATTCTTTCGTCTCATTCCAACACCAGCGTTGCCAGAAATCAGTCAGTCCCCTGTATAAAACAGCTACACTTTACAAAAGCAATGAATGCGCACACATTGCATGTAATATCAATCAATAAAGAACGCACGAACCATCAGAAGTCAATAGAATCTGGCATTTAAAGATATTTGACTTTGAGAATACTTATATTGTAGAGCTCGAAACATGTCATCAATGAATGACCTATTTCCACTATGTTTTCTTAGCATGAGCCCTTGTGGGCAATACCAAAGTCTGTAACTCTAAAGCCCTTGAGCATCCAACTGTACACCTTCAGATATCGTCTTTGGGGGTTGGATGAGACTGTTCACCAAAACCAGAGACCTACATCTCGTGCACCCCTGGTTAGCTCAAATCTATATAAGTTTCGCAAAAAATTTACGCTATTTTTGTGCCTCCACGCTACTTCTCTGTACCATTGCCATAATCCATAACCCATCACTCACCAACCTACCCATGACCCATACGGCCACCCGACCACGGACCCACCCACCCATCTACCCACTCATCCACCCACCCATGATATTTCAGTCCTTCCACATAGGCAACCAGATACGAGGGATCCGGACGAAAAAATTTTGACTGGCGCTTAATTATTGGAAAAAAAAAATTCGATGATGCAATTACATTGGAATGCCTAACAGAGTATCCAAAATAACACACGACGTAACCAGTGAATGAATCGAACAATCTTTCGCGTAACTCCGAATCGAACAATCTGCTGTAACTCCTCATAACTCAATTCCTCATAACACATTCCCACCAATTCACCAACCCGTGTCCCACACGGCCACTGTTCCACCTCTCCATGACCCATACGACCACTCGATCACAGACCCACTCATCGACCCATCACCCACGGATTCACAAACCTTCCCATGACCCATACGGCCACCCAATCACCGAATAAAACCCAACTGGACCAAACTAGAGCAAACTACACCGGATGAGGCCTAGGTACACGTAATTAGACCTAATTCCAGCATTTCTATTCCCATGACTATGCCTCATTTCTGATTCATTCCTAATCACGGACTCCGCAAAACTCGTTCCTCATAACTTGAGTTCCTCATGGCTCAAGTTCCTCATGACTCGAGTTCCTCATGACTCGAGTACCCATGACTCGATTTCCTCATAACTCGAGTTCCTCATAACTCGAGTTCCTCATGACTCGATTCCCTCATAACTCGAGTTTCTCATGTCTCGAGTTTCTCATAACTTAATTCCTCATAACTCATGACTCGTTCTTCACAGGTGTTTATACTTCATCCTCCATAATTTGTGCCTCATACCTCATAGCAATCCATCCATCCATCCATCCATCCATCCATCCATCGACTCACCCACCCACCACCCTACCCAACCATCCACCCACCCATTACATTGACCCCTTTCGGAAAGGCGACCCGATGTGCGGCATGTGGACGGACAAATTTTGCCTGGCTCCTTAATTATTATAATTAGTGCGTGTGAGACTGCGAGAATGATACACATTAAATATAATCCAACTTTCACCCACGAGACAATTAATCATACTAGAGATGGTTGTCTTCGGATTGGCACGGGGCTGTCGCGAGGTGATCCCGGGGGGTCGTGACTCGTGGCTGACGTGAATGATACTCTCACCCATTACGAATCTGAATTACACAATGATGCGTGTGAGACTGCGAGGATAATGCATATAGAGTATATTCCAGCTTCGATAACTTAGACTCACCCAATGAATTATAAACAGATGGTTGTCATGGAATGATGAAGGTTAATTTAGATTTCACTATCTCGTGGGTCGAGGCTTGAATACATTATTAGTGCATTTTGCTGACACTCACGCATATCGATGTATAACGGAGATTCATAGGATCCAACCCGTCCTTCGGGTGCCAGAGACAACCCCGTGACAACCTCATGCAAACCCCGTGACAACCTCGTGCCAACCCCATGACGACATTTTTCTCATAACTCATTGTTCATGAGTCGGAGCTAGAATATATATCATTCTATTTCTTTCACTCTCTCCCACGCATCTATGCGGAATTTCGCGTGCCATACCCATGACAACCATCTGTACTCCCGTGCGTCCCTGTCACTCTTTCCCACGCATCTATGCGTAGTTCTGATTTGTGGAGAATGTGGGTCTCATTGAGATCAGCCGAGATTTTTGGCAGCCCGGGACCACCTCGTGACAATCCCGTTCCAACCTGATGACAACCATCTGTATCATGATTCATTGTCTCGTGGATCCAAGCTGTCGAAGCTGTAATATATTATATGTGCATTATTCCTCGCAGTCTCACACGCACTAATGTATGATTCAGATTTGTATTGGATGAGAGTATCGTTTGGATCCATCAAGATTCTCGAGGCTCAAGATGACTCCGTGACAACCTCATGCGGACCCCGTGACGGCCACGTGCCGCCCTGCTGACAACCTTTTCTTCTTATAATCATTGTGTATAATCTTAGCTATAATATATTATTTGGCCGTCCCTTTCATCCTCTCTCACGCGTCGATGCGTAATCCTCATTTATGATGGATGTGGGTATCATCCGGATCAGCCAAGATCCTCGATAGCCCGGGAACACCCCGTGACAACTCCGTGCCAACCCCGAGACAATCATCTGTATTATAATTCGTCGTCTCGTCCATCGAAGCTGGAATATATTATATGTGCATTATTCCTCGCAGTCTCACACGCACCAATGTGTAATCCAGATTTGTATTGGATGAGAGTATCGTTCGGATCCACCGAGATTTTCGAGGCTCGCGATAACCCCGTGACAACCTCATGCGGACCCCGTGACGGCCACGTGCCGACCCCATGACAACCTTTTTTCCTTATGATAATTGTCTATAATCATAGCTAGAATATATTATTCGGCCGTCCCTCTTACTCTCTTCCACGCGTCGATGCGTAGTTCTGATTATCGATGGATGTGGGTATCATTCGGATCAGTCAAGATCCTCGACAGCCCGGGAACACCCCCTGACAACTCCATGCCAACCCCGAGACAACCATCGGTATTGAAATTCGTCGTCTCGTTATTCGGAGCTGGGATATATTATCTGCTCATTCTTCTCGCACTCTCATACGCATCAATGTGTAATGGAGAACCATAGTAGATATGAGAATATCATCCCAATCCTTTCCGTTCTTCGGGAAACGGGAATTACCCCACGACAACCCCGCGACAAACTTTTCTCTATAATCCTTGTTTCATGAGTTAGAGCTAGAATGTATTGTTCGTGTATTCATCTCGCAACCCCGCACGCATCAAATAGTAGATTGAGAGTATCATTCGAATCCATTCCGTATTTTAGGAGCGGGGAACAACCCCGTGGCAACGTCGTGTCGACCTCGTGACAACACCTCGGCCGCCCTACTTTCCGTGTGGGTTATCCATTATATAGCTACGAATTATTCCTCCACTATCTATCATAACTATTTTCGGCTGCCTTATCTGGCGAGATGCCACAAATCCCCGATACTAAATATTTCCGCGGAAAATAGCATCAGTGTTGAGTCCGCTGCCGTGAAATTGACCATCATTCAAATGAATACAGGAAAAAAAATTTGGACGAAAATCCACGAGTAATTCAGATTCGGGCCCACTACTTGATGATAAACGATCGACTCTGCCACGACTTTGATAAGGCACCATCCCAATATTCAATCAGTTAGGAGTGTCCAATTGTCTCGATGTCGTCCCGGCGTCGACGTGAGGTTGACCTGACGTCTGACGTGAGGTTGACCTGACGTCATTTTTTTGGAAGTCAGTCCCCCATTAGCAGTGAACGTTGCTGCAACAGGTTAATGTCTACCCACGATGATTGCCGCAACAAAATTTGCAACTAACGGAAGGTTGCAGGCTTGTTGTGGTTCGGGCGCAGAAAAGTTGCAGAATGGTTGCAAAAACGTTGCTGCAACCTTTGTTGGTCGTTTTCCCTGATTTTGGGGCTAAGTTTGGTTGCAGTTTTGGTTGCGGCAACCTTGTTGCTACGTTTCTGGAACCACCCATGGGATTCTGCGGAAGGAGGTTGCATGACGTGTTGCAAATACGTTGCGACAACGTTGCTGCAACTTTCTTTGCAACCAACCCTGGGAATCCGCGAAATAAAGTTGCACTGAAACGTCACAGAAACGTTCTCACAACGAACTGCGCAACGTTGCAGGCAGAGCTTCGAGCAACGCACCATGAAAAGTTGCATCAACGTTGCATCGACCTTGCTGCAATTTTTTTTGCAACCAAACCTCAAAATCCTCGGAAAAGGTTGCACAGAAACGTTGTTGCAACGTTTCTATAACCTATTACGCAATGTTGTTGAATATTCTCCGGATCAACGTTCCACAGGAAGTTGCAAAGACGTTGCTATGACGTTGCTGCACCATTTATTGCAACCAATTTCTAAAATTCACGGAGAGAGTTGCTATAAAACGTTGCTAGAACGTTGCTGCAACTTCCACTGCAACCAAATCTCAAGCTTGGGGGGGGGGGGGGGGAGGTGGGACTGAAACGTTGCTGCAACGATTCCGCAACGTTCTTTGCAACGCTGCCGAGATAAGATCGGGCCAGTGTTGCATGGAGAGTTGCAGAAACGTTGCTAAGATGTTGCTGCACCATTTATCGCAACCAATTTCTCAACTTCACGGAAAAGGTTGCTATGAAACGTTGCTAACACGTTGCTGCAACTTCCACTGCAACCAAATCTCAAGCTTGGGGGGGGGGGGGGGGGAGGTGGACTAAAACGTTGCTGCAACGATTCCGCAACGTTCTTTGCAACGCTGCCGAGATAAGATCGGGCCAGTGTTGCATGGAGAGTTGCAGAAACGTTGCTAAGATGTTGCTGCACCATTTATCGCAACCAATTCCTCAACTTCACGGAAAAGGTTGCTATAAAACGTTGCTAACACGTTGCTGCAACTTTCACTGCAACCAAATCTCAAGCTTGGGGGAAAAAAGGTTGGACTGAAACGTTGCTGCAACGATTCCACAACGTACTTTGCAACGCTGCCGAGAAGAGATCGGGCCAGTGTTGCATGGAGAGTTGCAGAAACGTTGCTAAGATGTTGCTGCACCATTTATTGCAACCAATCCCTGAAATTCACGGAGGAGGTAGCTATAGAACGTTGCTAACACGTCGCTGCAACTTTCACTGCAACCAAATCTCAAGCTTGGGGGGAAAAAGGTTGGAATGAAACGTTGCTGCAACGATTGCCTGCTAGTTTTCAACAAAGTCCAGCGTGAAGAATGAGCGATACGTAAAGATAGCAGAAAACAATGTGAGAATCCATCCAAAATTATGGGATTATAAAAGTAAGCAATGAATGTGTATTATCTAAAAATAATCCAAATATTTGGGATGGCATCAAAGATTACTGCTTAAATTGGGATTAATTATCATAAACAGGTATCAGTTAGATTGATTAGTCTCACATCTGGATAAAAGAGAGATGATCCTTGTTTACCTGATGTAAACGGATTTCTGCTGAGTTACATCTAGCAGCAAGTGAGATGATTCATCGGTCACAATCATTCTTTCACTAGGGTAGGTTGTACATAAACCACAGATTTGAAACTTTAACTCGAATGTTGGGTATGGCTGGAGTATTCAGGCGATTTATTTCATTACCAGGCGGAAAAGATTTTCTGGCACCTGTGCCATAAAATCAAATCCTAATAAATTCTCAAATTACAACTGGAGATCACTCATGGCTATCAAAAACAGTGAGGGTGATACAAATTTTAGCCTCTTGGACCATCATTTTCAAGTCACCATCACACAGTCAATTTTTAATCCACTCGAGGCTACGATCACGATTGGAATTGAAATTTTGCCGGTTTTTCTGCGCTTATATTTATCTGTAATGGCAATTCCCAAACACCACAAGCCCAGGTGGCTCACAATAGGGAACAGGAGTCAAGAATAGTCTGCTAGATTTGATATCCATTTGCATGCATTAAGGTGCTCCTCCTCACAGGCTGACACACACACACACAAAGCCACGCTCACAGTGGGGAAGACCAACATTTTTTAGCTGAAAAGTTAAGACGCTTGTGCCATTTGACTTTTGAGCTAAAAAATTTTGATCTTCCCCACTGTGCGCTAGTACGCGACGCACGCGATACGACTCAGGGAGTTGCGCACGCATCCGTACGAATATTTCGTGTCCACATGCCACACAAAACTCAACGCGTGATAAGATGATTTCGTCATCAGGAATTCAAGTTACTGGGAGAGAAAAAGGTTTTCCATGTGGGGCGCGAACCTCGATCTAACGCGCGGAAGGCTCAAACGGTAACCGCTCGGCTACTGACCATGTTTTACCAATGAGGTCTGCAGGTTGCACAAGTTCGTCGGCCCCCCATACAGGGCTTGGATTTTGTTCATTATGCTTGTCATTGAGTAGTTTTACCGCTCAATGAGCACATTGAATGTACTTTACTATCTACGAGTCACGAGATATAAGACAGCACCGAAAACTTCCGATCGAGAACGCGGAAACCTCATTGAAAAGCCTAGCAGAAACTAAAGAGTGCCACGCGCAACCGGGCTACGTTGCGCATAGATACTCGCCGAGAAACACGGATACTCGTGGATACTTACTCGGATACTCATCGGTGCTCGCACGCGGTGAGTATCTAAGCGAGTATCCCAGATAATCACGAGCACTCGGGTGATTGCCCTCGTTGCGGAACCCTCACCCAGACCACTCTCAAATCAATTTTTCCTGACAAAACGCAACATTTCATAATATACATGTGATTTTCAGAAGAAAAGAAAAGTGGCCCCTTTAGAAATCTACATTTTAGTAGAAAAAATTTTTTAGACTCCAACGTTTTTGATAGATTTTTGGATGCTCATCCAGATACCGCAAGTTGAAGATTGATAGCTCCTGAGGAGAGCGAGATATCTTCATTTCGATGGATGAAGGAGCATTGATTTGACAAGATGGATTTTTCCCACGGATATGCGTGCTACGGAGGAATGAGAATTTCCTCGAGCTTCATAGGTGGTCTAAAGTTCCTATTTCGAGCCGTAAAATTGAATAGAAAAAGGTCAGAAAAATTCTCGGTGGTGACCCTTTTCCGTAACTAGTTTTCGCGTCGAGTTCCTCATCTACTGGTACATTACGACTTGTGTCCTTATCAACTCAATCACCCACAATTTCAAATACATGACATACGGATATGAAATAACAAGTGGGGTAAGTATGACTTCGTCGATTAATGATTCAATCTACGATCGGAAGCATCTATGAATATCGGTTGAATAGGATCAAATCAACAAATCTTCCTCGAACATCTTGAAAATCAATTGTAAATATAACGCTATTTCCATAGTAATCAGGCGAATATTCAGTTAGTTGGTATGATTTTTCTAGATTTAGGTTCCTTCGTCAGAATATTCTCATTGATTCTTCTTTTGAGCAGGGAACTATCCTCCTTCGCGTGGACAAGAGATTCTTTGCTCAGTTTTGGGCATCCAGAGATAATCCTTTCCATCACATCTATAGCGTTTTGCGGATTCTGATCGGCGGAGTTATCAGCAGTTGCATCGATATATTTCCCAGAAAACCTTTCAGGAAAAACCGGTCGTCTCATTAGATTTGAGAGCTGATTTCTCTTCATCTTGAGGAACCTTTTTGATGCTATATCATTTCCTTCTCCGTCTAAAGAATCACTGAAATCAAATCGAGAATGTTATATGAAGAAGCCAACCAATACCCTCTATTCAGTGAAAAGAGTGAGCCTCACAATTCCTCGTTTTCCAGAAGTATATCCATATCTTTCGCTGCTTTTTGTAGCCATCCTCTCTGAGAGTTACTCCTGCGACATTTTAATTCAAGACAGTCTATCTTTCGAGCGAGATCCACTCTTTCTTTCACTGCCATGAGTAGACGATCGCTGACAGGGAAGATCGGCAAATCCTCAGCTGAAGGGAAACAAAAATCATTAGCTATATATGATAATTGAATACAATGACCATGAATAAATGGGAGCGTTTTGAGAAGAATCTTGAAGAATATCGTTCTGGGTGGAGGTGCAGGCCTCGGTTTGAAGATTGACAAAATGAACGTGAGGACTGGAGATCTATAGTGAGCTGTATTTTCGCGGAACGAAAATGTTGTTATATTTTTGATCTTACAGGCCCTGCGGCAGATCACTAAGCGCACACGGGTGGCCTGAAGCGAGTGAAAGTTGAACAAAACTGGCGCCAAAAACGGGTCACGGCATCTTGTTCTTCTCGTTCTTCTGAAGAAAAAAGTTCCCCATGCACAAAATTGGATTTGCTTCCTAGAACGATCTACAGAGCAATTTTCATTTTGAACTAATATATCCGTTTGATTGCATGTATTCTGATTAGCCTGGCTAACCACTCGCCGGACAAAGATAGAATAATTGCTTATCTAACGTCGCCGAACGGGTTAGAGGGGAACAAATATGCATTTTGATAAGAAATTTTTCGTAAAATCGGCTGGTTGAACCCATTTTCCGAAATCTGGCTTCGTTTTTGAAATGTGGGCGAAATAGCCCAAGATTCATCAGGAGAGCCCAATCTGACAGAAACGCTTGAACTAATGATTGTATTGAACAAAAGGGAATGATGCTCCACATAATGCTCTGTTGCACAGTTTTTTAATGTATTTTTCTACATAGAATCCAAGTTTGAGCCCGGTTCCATACTAAGTCCTCAGGTTTCCATTTGAATCGCAGAAATTTATCACAATCTCCCAGAAACCATCATTTTTCGGTATTTTTCGAATCGATCGATCAAGTGTCGTTTTCTACTATTACCCAAGAATCTTCATAGAACACTCATTCAACAACTGTATTGACCCGATGGATATGATGTCGATGATCGGATAACGCATTTGGAACGTCCTCCGAATCGACTTTGCGAGTATTTATTTGTAAAGTTACGATGATTTTTGTAATATAAAGAATGTTTCTCGTAATTTGATTGGGAGCATAAAAACTTAGGATGAAGCTGAGCTCAAACTTGGATTCAACGTGGAAAAATACATTACAAAACTATGCAACAGAGCATAAGTAATTTGGTAGATTTTCAAGAAAGAATCAACTTGTATATGCAACAGAGCGTTATGTGGACCTCCATCCTCTTTTGTCCAATACAATCATAAGCTCAAGCGTTGCTGTCTGATTGAGCTCCCCTGATGAATCTTGAGCTATTTCGCCCACATTTGAAAAACGAAGCCAGATTCCGGAAAATGGGTTCAACTAGCCGATTCTACGGGAAATTTCTTATCAAAATGCATATTTGTTCCCCCTAACCCGTTCTGCGACGTTAGATAAGCAATTATGCTATTTTTGTCCGTCGAGTGATTAGCCATGCTAATCAGAATACATGAAATCAAACGGATATATTTGTTCAAAATGAAGATTACTCTGTAGATCGTTCTAGGAAGCAAATCCGATTTTGTGCATGGGGAACTTTTTTCTTTAGAAGAACGACGAGAACAAGATGCCGTGACCCGTTTTTGGCGTCAGTTTTGTTCAACTTCCATTTGCTTCAGGCCACCCGTGCGCATACGACACATTGTATAGAACATTGGTTAGATACCAAGAAAGAAAAGGGGGAATTCGGACCTAATGTCAAGTTGTGCAGACTAATTTCATTTTCTCGCGTCGAAATTCCAAAATTTCTCGTAAGAGGGCATCAAAACTGAGAAGATGAGTCCTTTTCGGAGAACCGCAGAAGTACTCTCCCGTTTGGATTGAAATATATCGAAGTGGTGGAGAAAAAAATGCAGCTGAAGAAAGAAACATAAAAAATCAGACATGCATATGGGTTTTATACTTTCTCACGATGTATCTTCTCAATTCCTGCAATTTTTTCTTCAATAATCCGATGTTTCTCATGTAACACGGTGTCCTTGAACCAACTACGAATGAGTCATGAGACCACTTTGCCAACTTTTTTTTGAATGATTGCTTAGGGATCAAATACATCTTTCAAGTCCATTTAAAATCACTTACGTGAAGATTCTCAAATACATCGATTTTCATGATTTTTTTTTTCTCAAAAACGATAAGAAATGCCTGTATCGCGGTCTGATGACAGTGTGCGCTGGATCAGATGCTTGCAATTTAAGCAATACTTTGTCAGAAAGAGCAGGTGGTTCATGGTATACTGTTTCAAACGATTCGCGATGTAATGCGCAGCAGAGGTGATAGGATACGTGAGTTTTGGCCAATGCTTGGGTAAAAATTCGAATGTTTGACAGAGAGTTCCGCATTCTCATATGAGAGAAATTTTTGCATGCTCACGCCTCTCTCTTCTTCTCACGTACATACAGTACTATTCATAAATAATGGATCAAGTAGGGTCTCTCTAAAACAGTGATATTTCCAATATACTCTGTCGCACGGGAATTTTTAAAAAAGCATCTGAAAGATCACAAAAAAATCCATCGATTCATGTGTTTAAAACATTCATTGCTTCTCTTTTGATCGCCCTTAGTCAACCATGAATATCTAAAAAATTTCTCCTTCAATCAATCACCTAAAACTTTGGCGGGAGTGATTGGATCACAAAAATTCGCACGGGATCTTGTAGATCTTTTCAAAACCTACCATTTCCTCCTTTTAAAGTTCTCTCTACGACATTTTCTGTCCAAGTAACGAGCTTGGAAAGAAAACTTTGTATTACATGGACTGCTTATGGAGCTACCGAAGCTGGCGCCTGTTTCGTTTCGCCTTGCTCTATTCTAGCGCAAAAATTCATCGAAAAAATATCATAGCACATGATTTCGACGTGAATTGATCTCATTTTTCAGAATATTTGATCAGATCTTGTCTTAAATGTGATCTATAGAGACAAAACATGAAATGAATCAATTTTTCCAATAAAACTCGAGAAATCGGGGTTGCCCTCAATCCAAGACTAAATGTGATCAAATATTCTGAAAGATGAGATCATTTTACGTCGAAATCATGCTACATGATATTTTTTTGATTAATTTTCGCGCTAGAATAGAGCAAGGCGAGACGAAACAGGCGCCAGCTTCGGTAGCTCCATAAGCAGTCCATGTGATACAAAGTTTTCTTTCCAAGCTCGTTACTTGAACAGGAAATGTCGTAGAGAGAACTTTAAAAAGAAGAAATTGTAGGTTTTGAAATGATCTACAAGATCCCGTGCAAATTTTTGTGATCCGATTACTCCCGCCAAAGTTGTAGGTCAGAGTGTCTACCTCGAGCCCCCATAAAAAATCCCTGACAACTCCCGGTTTTCCCTGACTATTTTGATGATTTTTCTCTGATTTTGGAAAAACGTAGAATGAAGAAATGCGGTGAACTATTGCATCTTCTACTCTCGAACAACCTAGTTTTGTGTAGCATATATGTAAGAACTATTTCACACATGTTATACTATTATGCTACTGCAAATGAATTGGAATCGTCCTCAAGATTGATATCCAGTACATTTCTTCCATGTTTTTTCAAAATATCAGTTTTCACAATTCGCTCAAAGATGTCTACATATAGGTAATTATGAGATAATTCAGGTATTTCGAGGCCGAAAATGTCAGAGGTCGGGATTTGAACCAAAAATTGCCTAGTTGAAATATAGCTGCAGCTTAACTGCTCATAGGTGTTTTCCCAATCAATCTGACATCCAAGAGCAATCCCCAGATGGGCAGAGACGTTAGTCGATCGACGTGAAAGATATGAGCAATTTTCGATATAATATTGCCATGGTGAGGACATGCCACGGTGAGGACATTTGGCATGAAGACTGAACTCAACGACGTAAATCGAAACGGATAGTTTTTTCCGAATACACAGTACTTTCTCACGGTGAGAGTTGACTGTAAGAGAAATTTTGGACCCGAATGTTGCACAGTGTTCAATATGCCAGATATCATCGTTAGACTCATCATATTTGGTCGTTCACATGAATGCGAGGTCAGGACATCAAATGCATAAGTTATCTCATAATCACCCATAAAGCGATGATGAACTCTTCGACAGGAAAGGAACTTCTGGGTCACTTTATCGAAACTCTGTGAGGAAAGGCTGGGTGGCACTTGAAAACGCTTGATGAGAACAGTCAATTTTGCTCTGAGAAACTCATCGGAAATTATGCTCTGGATTATATCAAAATTCCTAAATGTTGAAGTTGCAGATTCTACAGAGTTCATTGTTTATCCCCAATTAAGTTCCGCTCCGATGCGACAGAGCCATGAATGTCATAATACTTTCATCTTAATCTGTGGAATCACTTCATGTTCCCATTTGTATTTTGATGTTGCCAGTTTGTTTTAATTAGAATTGACTCGCAGTTGTGATCCACACCTTGCGCCGTGCAAGATCGCCTTCAATTGAAAGAAATTTCCAGGTTTTGAAACGCACTTCCCTGACACTTCCCGATTCTCCCTGACTCAAAAAATTTCCCTGACAATTCCCGGTTTTCCCGGTTTTCTCGGTGTGGTAGACACCCTATAGGTGATTGATTGAAGCAGAAATTTTTGAGATTTTCATCATTGACTACGAGCAATCAGAAAGGACGCAATGAATGTTTTAAACACATCAATCGATAGATTTTTTGTGATCTTTCAGATGCTTTTTTCAAAATTCCCATACGACGAAGTATATTAGAAATATCACTGTTTTAGTGAGACCCTACTTGATCCATTATTCATGAAAGGGACTGTAGGTCTCGATCATGTGTAAACAACGCCTCATATTCTTCACGGTCTTTATAGCGCAACGAAATTTCTCATTCGGGTTCTGGAGAGCTTGCAGGTATATTATAATGTATGTGTGATGCATGTGTAGCGTTTAATGCATGAGTAATATATGTGTTATATATGAGGATATCTCTGAAACTTTTGATATTTGCTGTCACAGCTCACAATCAGTCAAACTGGTGTAGGACGTTTCTTCAGGTCGAACCTGTCAGACTGTCTTCGTTTGAATGTCCTGAAAGTGGTCAAGTTGGAGCTTGATTGGTGGATGTGGGCAGATACTAGAGTCAATCATGTGCGAGAAAACATCCGTAAATCGAGGAATTTACGTGTCACAGCGTCAGACTCTTGAAATTTGGCAGGCTCCCGTGGATGGAGCGTTTCTGATTAAATTCTGTAACTTTCCAGACTGATTTCTAATGGTCCAAAGTTATGATTTTTCTAGTGGACAAGGGTGTACCTCACTGAGCTCAGCCGTGACACGTAGAGATGCGAATGTCACAGATTTTTGAGAAAAAATTCTTGACTCGCCTTAGACGTTACAGCTTGTGGAGCGTGATCCAGAGATACTTTGGTGGATACTTATCGTATTTTATACGGAAAAACGAAGAAATTGAGCTACTGTAGACTGATGTGCCTTGACGGAGAAGCCAGGGAACCGGATAAAACGAAAAAGAGAACGTGCGTACAACATGCCTAATCGCACAGCTTTTTGGAGAGCACGTGCATGGTAATAGGGGGGGGGGAGGAGGGCACAGACCTCTAAATACTGTGAATATGTTACAAATACCCTCAAAATATCATACCGATTTCCACCCACCGAGACACGCAAGTAAAGCAGTAACCGAATCATATCGGTGTTCATGTCAGGTTCGTTTTCACATCATCGTTTTAATGACGAAACCATCAGATGTCTGAATCCTTTATAAGCTGTGTGTGGCATGGATTAGCATTGCGTTGTCAGTCCTCTTTCATTGTCAGATTGTAAATCTGTGTACCTTTTGGACGAAGAAACCACGGATATCTACTGTGAAGTTCTCTAGTTTCCACTCACACCACACCCGGCTAGCCACCCTTCATCTATCTGCTTACGGCCGTTTCAATAGGCTGACACTCAGGCGGATACTCATCATACGTGACAGCGGTGGTGGAAACTGTTGGAGTAGCGGCTGCGCTCGTCTCTCCTCGCTCCCCTCTCAGTCCTTTCCCATGGAGCGCCGCCATATTGGCAAAACGGCGTCTCCCCAGTCTTGTACCCATCGCGGCGAGGTGCACATCGAGTGCTTAATAAATAGAAGTGTTTTTACATTAATTGAACTCTTATTATTCAATCAACCTGCTCCATGAAACTCCGACATGGTAGCAGAGCGTGGTTCGGTTCAGGGAAAAGTGTTTTTCGATCTGTGAAAGTTTTGTTGAATGAAAGTTGTGCGTCGCGTCACCCACGCTAAAGCAAGCGCCGGCGACGTTTCAAAAAGTCATTGACGGGCAGTATATATATCTATATTAGCATCGCTGCACTAGCTGTGCATATAGTATTTCAAGATGTCGGCACGCAGCAACAGTGATGCTGAGAGCAGCGGGAACGAGGTCGACCTGGCCCGCAGTAACAAAGGTACGGGTGAGCAAAGTTTGTTTATGTTTTTGAATTGCGCGCGCGCAGCACATGTGAGATCGGGTGAACTCGTCAGCTGATTCGCGTCAGATTATTCGATTGTAAGCCGTCTTCCGCGAGTGAATATTGGATCGAGATACTGCTTGTGTGAGTGTGTATATGTGAATTGCGCGTCATTGAGGACGCCGTTTCATTGTTCGAGTGCTGGCTGTAGTGACGCCATATTTGATGCGAGCCGCGGCGGCGCGCGAGCAGCGTTGGCGGTGAAAGTAGGTGGCGGCATTGGAGGATGCGCGCGCACCATTTGTAGGGTCCCTAGGGCGGCATTGGAGGATGCGCGCGCACCATTTGTAGGGTCCCTAGATTCTAGGGTCCCTAACCAGGTGCATTCATGTTGGCACCGCTGTAAGTTGTCGCGCGGCACGAAAATTCAAACGTGGCGCGCGAGAGTGCCGAGTTAGTAGTCGCATAGTCCAGTTTAGCTATTCGTTGTGAATACTCCCGTGTGCTGCGGCCGTGCAATAAATATTAAACCTTTTCTAGGCTTGAATTAGGCATAGCTCGAGATTGTTAGCTGTATATGGAGAACATGGCAGCCAAGCAGATGACATTTAGAAATGAATAATTAATTAATATCTTACTGACTTTCAGCCTTGAAGCTTTACGTGATTATGACTCTATATGTAGGCGATATAACCACCATAATTACACATAACTTAGCATATTAATTGTATTAATATTGAATGACATTGAATCGACACCCTATGACGCTCCTCTGGAAAGTGAGATATACGAGTTGAGCATTCAAAATATGTGAATATGTGTATTCACACAAATAATGAAAAGAGAGCCGAGGTGTGTAGCTATAATGGGAAAAACAAATCTTTTCTGTTTAGATACCACACTTTTCACCGACTTTTGGTACAAAGTCACGAGCGACTATCATCTGAATATAGACCATGTGGGTCAGAGAATGCACTTGATAGTAATCGATGGAGAAATCATTCTGTCAATCGACAACGGTGCATTGTTTGTCATAGGTGTGTACACGAAACAAATTAATACCCTCCCTAATTTTATTTTCAGAAGAGTACATCGAGTTTTATTTTGGAATTCCATGAGTGTATATTTATTTGAGTTTCTCCGGAGATAAATCATTGAGTTTGCCATATTTAAGAGCAGAGTTTGAGTTTCATAATAAATCTCGAGATATCCGCCGATTCTCTGGACGGGTCATTGCACTAAGAAACCTGGTGTGTTCCCAAGTTTTGTTGTGATGACTAGGGTGATTATACGGTTGATCTTGTGTTCGGGCCAACTGTATTTTTCACTCGTTCCAGCTCGGTTCACTCTGAGTTAGAGAGACTGAGTTAGGAGCATATTTGGAGCATGGCTTGAGAGGAACATTTGGAAAATATTTTTGATTTTGTTTCAGATGATTCCGATGATTATTTCACACCAGAACAGTGGGATGAGATCAGAGCCACTATACAATCCATGTCGGCGAACGATGAGGGCATGGCCATGACTCTAAATCGAAACCGCCCAGAACCCCCAAATGTTCGTCAACCGGACCATTCTGAGGAGGCAGAGGATTCTGAGAATGATGATGTTTTGGATATCTTTCCCGAAGGTTATGAGAACCTTGATCCGGATGAAAACATTGGGGTTGAATATGAGAGATCTGCTAGAGGCCGATCAGTTGCGCCTAGGAATAGAGGGACTGAAGAAGGTCAGTCCAGAAGCAGCAGTCTAAATCGAACCGAAGATCTGAGTAGACGTATCGACAACTTGGCTGATACTTTGTCAACGCTGTGCAATTTAACCAAAAACTCTATGAGGATGGGCATGAAGAAGTGGAAGGAGCAACAGACAAAAGATCGTCTGTTGTCGACCAGACTGGATGACCTAACCAGGGTCACTGAAGCGCAAGGCTTGCGCTATCAAACTTTGGAGCGGAAGCGCGACTCACTGGCCAGTACTGTCAGATTGGGCTCTGGTTCGTCTCGATCTTCTGTCCCCCCTCGTGCATCCTCGTCAAGATCATCAGAGGTCCCGCAATTTCCTACCCCAAACACTGACAGAATCGAAGTAGATGCCCAGGTTCATGAGGAACTCGGAAATGCAGCCCCAGAGACACCCAGGCCAGTTTGGATTGACTTAACTAATGTCGAAAGACATTACACTCTGACAGAGAAGGAATCATGGTCCTTCTTCCTGGAGAAATTCCGGCTAGAGGTCAAATCAAGGTCCAAAGGAGAAATTGCATTGGACCGTAACTTCAATTTTACGGGTTTCGTAACCACAGCAATCAAAGATTCTATCAGAGATTTGCTGATGCATCGGATCGAGAGGAAATATTTTGAACAGATCCAAGAATTGAGAGATCCAGTAGAAATGTTGAGGAAGTTGAAACTATTGAAGATTTCAGAGAACCTAAAGGATCCGGCCGAGGCAGAAGAAGATTTGTACCACATCAGGTATGACAGAAGAAGAGAGTCCGCTATGAGCTTTATTGCGAAATTCGATAGGCTAGTGAGAGAACACGATGAAATTGAAGGTGTAAAGAAGCTCGATGAAGAATCGAAGAGTAACGCCTTCTTTAGATCCGTGTTCCGGTCATGCAACGAGATACAAATACTCAAGTTCCTGACCGAGCAGCGAAATTCAGCGAAAGAGAAAGATGAGAACGGGAAACCAATCGACCCCGAAATTCTTCCTTTGGAACACATGAGAAGGGTGTTTTTGTTGAAGGAGCCGGAGTTGAAAAACAGGAACAGTAATCCTCAGAATATTGCCCGAGCGGCCTTTGTTGCGGGAGGCAACGAGGAGCCTATTTTCAAGAACAGACTTGGCAGGCTAAAGTGTAAGTGCTGCGATGACTTTTTCACCGCTCACGAAACCAATGACTGCCCTCACAGAGACAGAGGCATCAAGAAATGTCTGAACTGCAACTACATAGTTAAGCATATGGCTAGGAAATGCCCGGGGCGAAAGATAATGGATGACAGATATGAAAAGCTGATGGAGAGAATCAGGCGAAATCCAAATCCAAGAGGCCAAAAACGTGCGCATACTTCGAGGAGAGGAGATTGGAAGCGGAACAATAATAACAGCAACACTAATAATGGACGCAACAACAATAACAATAACAGCAATAATGGACGCAACAATAATGACAACAATAACAAGAGCAATCAACACGCCAATAACGCATCGAGCAACAACCGAGGTGAGAGTCAAAATACTATCGATGGAAACTTAATCATACAGAGATTCATTGCTGATTCAGGAGCAACCGAGCACATGTCAAAATCCAGACTTATATTCCAATCACTAGACGAGAACGACGTTAGCAAAATTCGCTGCGCCAATAAAGATTCGAATGCTGACATTCAAACTGATGGAACTGGTGTGGTAGAGTTCCACGGGGAGAATGGTTTTTTCAAGTTCAATAGAGTCATTTACGCGGAATCCTTGTCAGAGAATCTGATGTCCCTTCGAAAATTTGCTGAACTAGGTCTTGGAATTTATTTAGACAACGAGAAAATCAACATTTTCGATAAGAACTCTAGAGAAACCTTCATTTCTGGTATCTATGAAAGCCCGTATTGGATAATTAATCTATACAAAAATGCCAATGACGATTTAATGAGAAATAAGTCTGAAAACTGTGTCTTGGTAAATCTTGCTACAGCTTTGAGCGCAGATGCGCATAAGTGTCAAACTCGAAATGAGACAGCACAAATTCAGAATCGTCAACGAAATGATGATAACACTGAACAATGTGCTGGGAAAAAGGATAAAGTGATTCACGAGAACTCTAATCTTGACACTACTGTGTGGGATCGGAGGATCCATAATTTGGATGAATTTTCAGAGGTTATTGAGTCAGAAAACGATTCTCCTTTCTCTGAAATCAATGAAAAATTCCAAAGTAATAATAAAGCCCTCTTGTGGCATGTGAGAATGGGTCATGCTTCAGTAGCTTATTTGAAATCATTACAGAAGAAATTCCCAGAGAACAAAGAGCTTAAAAATGCAATTTTTGATGAGTCAATTCTGGATTGTGAAGTGTGTAAAATAGCCAAGTTCAATCGGTTGCCTTTCAATGAAACGCGGAGGCCTGCGACTCAACCGCTCCAGCTTGTGCATGCAGATTTGATGGGGCCGATTACCCCAGCTTCACATCTTAAACGTTACAAATATATTGCTTCTTTTGTTGATGATTATTCCAGGTTAGCCTTGTCGTATCCAATGAAGAGTAAAAATGAAACGGGTTACTATCTCCGAATCTTTCTCCGTACCGGGAGAAATGCTTTAGGCTACGATGCCAAATTTTGTCATCTCCGAGCAGACCAGGGCGGGGCGTATACCGGGGGTGATACCCAGGAAGTACTAAAATCGGAGGGAGCGGAATTTGAACCTGCTCCTCCTGATACCCCACAACTTAATGGTGTTGCTGAGCGCTACAATCAAACTATACAAACAAAAGTTAGAGCTCACATATTCGACTCAAAACTGCCGATGAACCTGTGGGACTTGGCCTTGAGTGCGGCAGTGTATGCATACAATATGACCCCCACAAATCGAACAACATGGTCGCTCCCATGGAAAAATTTGTACCGAATCGTCCGTTTAATATTGATCAAATCAGACGATTCGGATGTCTAGCATACGTCAAAATTCAGAGGCAATCAGGTCCGAGATTTGGTAAAAAGGGAATGAGAGCCGTGCTAGTAGACTACACTCCGATGGGTTACACCCTGCTAACACCAGAGAACGGTAAATACTATGAGAGCCGTGATGTTAGATTCAACGAGAAATTGGTTTATGGTGACATATATGGGAAAGGCACGATAAAAGACCTGCCTCTTGTAACTGAGAGCATAGATGAAAAACACTGGCTGGTTCGTAATGAAGAACCAACAACAGATTCAACCAAATCGGAAAGAGCACCGAAACGTGGCAGAGGTAGACCACGAAAAACACAACCAGAAAGCGGGATTCAATTTGCGAATCTGGCCGCGTTAACAGATGAATTGAGTTTAGCCATCAAGCAATCAGAACGTGATTTAAAATCAGTAGGCGAAAAATATCTAGAGGTCGACACCTATCACGCTTTTCTATCCGACATTAGAGGAGACCCCGCTTCCTTTCAAGACGCGATGCAGCGCGATGACAAGGAAAAGTGGAAGGGGGCAATTCAAAGCGAAATGGATTCGCTAAAGAAAAACGGAGTTTATGTAGAGGTAGACAGACCCGCGATGACAAAGAAGGGGAGTCGCGCGAGAGTAATTGATTCAAAATTAGTTCTCAAACGCAAAATAGAGTCAGATGGTAAAACCAAATACAAAGCTCGTCTTGTCATACGTGGATTCAAGGACAGAACTGATTATGACTTATCCAAAACTTACGCGCCGGTTCCACCAATAGGTTTGATCAGGGCCGTTCTTGCGATCATAAACAAATACAATCTCGAATGGGCTCAAATGGATGTTGAAACAGCTTTTCTGAACGGAACGCTGGATGATGACGAAGAGATTTATATGGAAATACCCGAAGCTGTCAGGTGTTCAGAGCAGACGCGTAGAGATAAGGTCTGGAGACTTTTGAAATCGTTATACGGCCTTCGGATAAGTCCAAAGAAATGGAATGATAAATTCAATGAAGCCGCGGAAAAGATCGGGTTTAAAAACGATGATCATGAGCCGTGTCTTTACATTCTGGAAAAGGATCGTGATTTTGTAATCTTAATATTATATGTTGACGATGAACTATTGGCGAGCAATAGTTTGAACTTGTTGAAAGAGACCAAAATAAAGCTAAAACAAGCTTTCGAGATGACTGACTTAGGAGAACCTCAGGAATTTCTGGGAATAACACTTCTGAGGGACAGGAAAAATCGAATCTTAGAACTTGTTCAAGAGAAATACGTCGATAAAATCCTGGAAAAATTCGGTATTGAGAGCGCGTATCCCGTTAGCACTCCTATGGAGACAACGCGTTTTTCGAATCAAGACCTAAATCAAAATCGGCGAGATCGAGAGGAATCGCCCGATGCAGGTAAATCAGCACATGCTACTTCCGAAGAGGTCTCGGAATATCGTAAAAGGATAGGTTGTCTCCTGTACCTTGCCGGTTCAACTCGTTTAGATATATCATATGCAGTTAACGTATTGAGTCGACATCAAACCAATCCCACTGAGAACGAGTGGAAAATGCTTGAAAGAGTATTCAGGTACCTGAAAGGTACGAAAGACTTAGGCTTGAAATTCCGTGATGAGACAGATGACTTGCAAGCATATTGTGATGCTAGTCACGGTGACTGTAAAAACGCTGTTTCCTCGTGTGGATATATAATACAACTGTATGGGGATCCAATCGCGTGGCGCACTCATAAGCAACGGTACGTTAGTAGATCTACCTGCGAGACTGAGTATGTCACAATGAGTAAGACATGCGAAGAGTTAATCGTGATGAATAAAACCTTGCAATTGATTTTTAAAAGATCATTCAGCCCGATGGTGCTGTGGTGTGATAGTAAACCAGCTCAGGCTTGTGCTAAAACAAGCGGAGGAAATAGACTCAGACATATGATTGACATAAACAATCATTACATAAGACAATGCGTAAAAGAGAAATTGGTTGTTGTGGAATATCTCAAATCTAAACAACAACTGGCTGATATATTTACAAAGCCTTTACCACGTGAAAGACATGTAGCTCTGGCGAGAGCCCTAATGAATCAAACGTGAGGTTTGACAAGAGTTTCAAAATTCTGTGTGTTTTTGTTTCAGGACGGAAATAAAGCCAAGTTTGTCCTAAGTATTATCAATGTCATCGGAATGCAGAAACCTACATGTATCGTTTGCTCTTATAATATGACTATGAATTGATATGAATAAATATTACTCTGTAAATAAAGAACCTCGTAGTGACTAAGCTTAGCCGGGAGGGAGTGTTGGAGTAGCGGCTGCGCTCGTCTCTCCTCGCTCCCCTCTCAGTCCCTCCCCATGGAGCGCCGCCATATTGGCAAAACGGCGTCTCCCCAGTCTTGTACCCATCGCGGCGAGGTGCACATCGAGTGCTTAATAAATAGAAGTGTTTTTACATTAATTGAACTCTTATCATTCAATCAACCTGCTCCATAAAACTCCGACAGAAACACTGTATACGACTATCAAGGAGTAACGGAATTGAACAATTTTTAAGAGAAAATAAGGTAAATAACCACGTTTTGTGAATGAATTTAGCCATCGGAGTAGTTAAAGCTAGGCGGGTTGTATTATCTTTACTTTTATCTCGAGATCTCCATAAGACTAACATTATGGGGACCAAAAAGAACGATGCAAAGACACTTTCTTCCTCATCCGAAGATCATTTTCCCACGGTCTTCCCATTGTTCTCCAACTGGACATCCACGCGATTAATTACGCATTAATTACCACTAATTAAGGTCAACTGAAATTTCTTCCCACGGTTTGATCTTTTTTCCCACGCTTGCGAGATAAGATCCACCAACTGGACAGTCACGCAATTAATTACGCATTAATCACCACTAATTAAGGTCAACTGACATTTTGCTCAAGCTCAGCGAGCAAAGATCTTTCCATTGTTCTCGAACTGGACTCACGCGATTAATCACGAAATCAATTACTAATCAAGCTCATCTGTAATGATTCCACACACACTCACACACTCACATCGAAAATTTCCCACGGCTACCCGGAAATTAACACGGTTGACCAAAATTCCTCATGGTCATCCAAAAATTCCCACGGGACCCTCTCTTACCCTAAGATCCAGTATTCAACACTCCGTCAATATAAGCCCAATGACAAATATTTCTGATTATTTGTATATCTATATATCATGGAAGTGCGATGAATATTTTCCATGATTATATATTCACCCATCATTGTCAAAGTGTAATGATCTAAAATCCATATTCCCACGATATACAAAAACTTTCCACGCTCAATATGACGGGATGTTAGTTCGAAAATGACAAATATTTTCTAAATTCTATACCCATTAATTATGGAATAATATCACACCCAACAGAATAGGTAATCAATGTTTGACATAATCATGCATCTGTCATTATTGAAGTGTATTGATCTAGAACCAATGTTCCACCCTAGACGATCAATTCTTACGCTCAATATGGCAATGATGTATTCTTGGAAATAACGAATATTTCTAAATTCATATTTCATCAATGATCGAGGACTTCCTCTGATCACTAGAACTATTCACCAAAGTTCCCAACAATCTTACTATCATCTGTTATTATCAATGTGTAATGATCTTCAATCCCTTATCTTATGATCGACAAAAAAAATTCCCGCGCTCAATATGGATATAATGTAATGCCGAAATTGACAAATACTCCTAAAATCTGTAATCAATCGATTATGGATTGATCCCTGGGCCAATACAATTAGTAATCAATTTTTTCCCCATAATCATACAACCATATCTTCCTATAGAAGTGTGATAATTTAGAATCGAAGTTTCCATAATAGACAAACAGTTCTCTGGAACGTACAATTCATCATGGAAATAATCTAACCTCAAAAGGGACGAGTACGTCTAAAATCCATATTTCATCAATGATGGGATAATTTCCCCAACCAGCAGAACTACTAAAGTTTGTCATAATCTTACAATCATTCATCATTCCTGACGCGTGATGATCTGGAATCCATATTCCCACGATCAGTCAAAATTCCCACACTCAAAACGCAATCGAAGTGAGCTCAAAAGTGACAAGTATTTGCCTAAACTCGCTAAAACTAACGTCCAATACTATCGTTACCAGAAATCTCACGCGTTCAATTGTCGTGAATCTCAATCCATCTCAAAGCCACACATATTTCTCACAATCATGCAATTTATTCAATTATGCAATCGATCAAAGCTCAACAAAGTCCATTGAAATTCACATCCGATCTCACATATCCCTAAAATACTCCACACACGCACACACGCACACACGCACACACGCACGCACACACACACACACACACACACACACACTTATTATGCTTTAAATATACACTCTGTTCAGAGCTAATAATTACCCGCATTTCTTCCTCTTCAGTATACACGGTAAGGAGGGAGCTCCTCACATGGTCTGTAAATATCATTCATCGATGTTTATCCCTCTAACATGCCTCGCAATCGAAATTTATGAATCGCTGATCCAGCAATTCACGATCGTCTGAGGGATTTTTGGAATGATTTTAAAAAACTTTTCGATCTACGAAAAGCGCGCGCATGTTGAACCACCCTCAAGGTGTGGGGTCAAAGAACTATCCAGTTGGTATGGAATATCGTTGAAGGTGACCATCACGAACGAAGATCATTTTGAGAACTGGAGAATTGAGCTCAACTCCAAAATCAATGTTTTAAATTTATGCAACGCGGATTTCCAATTTGATTGAGATTTTCAAAGGTTTTTACTTATTTCCAGATGGAGAAATATTTCTCTCCTCCTTCCTCTTCTCCTTCTCCTCCCCTATGCCGGCTATAAGAGAGGAGGAGGAAACATTTTTCAAGGATATGCACAAAGATCATCGATAATGCTTCTGTAGGAATCTTTTTAGTTCACAAATGAAGAATTTTCGATTGATAATTCAAAATTCAATTGATCATCATCTAGAAATGAGAAAGTTATTGAACCCCCCAAATTTTGGGAAAATACAGTATTCACAAGAAAAAATTCCTCAATCCATTCGGTCGAATTCAGTACCATCCATCAACTGAAGAGTTGTTTTACGCATTCTAACTTGAAGCATTATATTAACAAATTGAAAATTTTTTTAGAAATGGTGTAAGGATATTGAACATTCACAAAGAAAATTTTAGTTGATCTACCTTAATCAGAAAATTTTATATATGCAATTCAAGAATTATGTTGAAACATTCATCATTCACGGAAAAAAGTCTAGTTAGTCCACCCTTAATTAAGAAACAGTATAGATGCAACTTTGAAGTTTGTTTGGATCAATTTGAGAATTCAGATAAGCGGCGTTGAGATCTTTTCGATCGTTGAAGAAAGATGAAATATCAGAAACCAAATCTTCAAATGATTACTATTAACCCCATTATTACACGGGATATCCGATATTTCTGTTGTCGGTCGAGCAGCAATCTACTTTTCTATCACTCATTTAGCGCGCAATCAGATTAATACATGCAGGTGTAATAAAACCCGACATGATGCGCAGGCACGACGATCACCTCCTCAATGTTGACAACGAAGCAGACAGAACTGGACGGAACGCTACAGTGCACGAGTTCATATGCTTGAAACTCATCATCACTTTTCTTTCAATGAATTGGAAATAATCAACAGATATAATAGTTCGGCTATGTAGATCGCATAATTGGATACTTTCAACTATATTGATCCACGTATAGATACATCAAGATAATCCAATATCATCAATCCACAGCAAAACACATTGAGACAACTCGTAAGAGGCGCGCGAAATCTCGATCAGAACGCCTCGAATCTCGATTATCGAACTTATCCATTAATAATATAAAATTCACTCATCATACATTCCAACTCACTCATCGCCATCATTTCATCAGCTCACATCTCTTCCTTCATTCATTCACTCCATTTTCATCAACATCATTCATTCATCATCTTGAACACGCACATTTACTCATCATCATCCTGATTCTCATTAAACAATACATAGTCATCCAATGTCGATGATTGCCTACTTGGAGAACAATTCCTGCATGCACATAAGACTTCTCTAAGTAAGAAGGTGAGGCATTCATTCTCTCTAATTTCATATATTTCTCATGATGATCGTTCATTCATCATACTCACCATCTCATCAGCTCACAACTTACCAACATCCATTCACTCCATTTCTATCATTTTTGCTCGTTATCATCTTCAACACATATTCACTCATCATACATTCCAACTCATTCATCATCATTTCATATCAGCTCACATCACTTCCTTCATTCATTCACTCCATTTTCATCATCATCATTCATTCATCATTTCCAACACACACATTTACTCATCCTCATTTTCATTCTCATTGAACAATTCATAATCATACAATGCCAATGATCGCCTACTTCGAGAACAATTTTTGCATGCACATAAAACTTCTCTAAGTAGGAGAGTGAGGCACTCATTTTCTCTAATTTCATATATATTTTTCATCATCATTGTTCATTCATCATCTTCATCATCTCATCAGCTCACATCTTACCAACATTCATCCACTCCATTTTCATCATTATTGCTCGTTATCATCTTCAACACATATCTTGATTCCTGACTCGACGCTTACGGGGCACCGGGGGCTGGTTCTGCATGTTCGGAGCAGCTACATTGACTCCAGATCGTGCGGCAGCGGGTGGCCGTCCACGGCCACGTTTTGGAGGAACCGGCAATTGATTTGCGAGCGCGGCACCAGGACCTTGAAGCGCGGCGCCATCGTGAATCGGCGATCGCGGTCGATGTTGCGTTTGCGACGGGCGTGCTATCGGCCGCGAACGCGAACTTGCTGGTAATTGTTGAATACCTGATGTATAAGCTTATGCTCCAAATTGTTGCTCGTCATCTGGATCATCAGATAACTCGGCGTCGTCGAATCCATCTTCTCCTTGAACAGCAGCTCCAGTCCCCGATGCCCGTTCTCGCACTTGGTGGTTATGTGCAGGCGCCGGTTGCTCGCGCTGCAATGCACTATCTGAAGCAGCTCGCTCTCGCTCGTTGTCGTTTGCTGCTTCTTCAATTCGCCGGTTCTTGCTCGGGCCTGTTTTGGCTGCCCTCTTTCTCTTCATGGCCGAGACAATCTCCCTCGCGTAATTTCAAACAGGATCAAATTTGTGTCCTGTCACGGTCGCCAAAAAATGTGCTCGCACTTTGCCAGTATCGCGCAGGGAGATAAAAATGAATTGATCAAAGTTAAAAGAAACTGACTTTTATTGACTCTAGATTAAATTAAACTTTGAAATTGACCTGAGAGAAAGAGAAAATGTCGTTAGGTTAGAACTCGATGTGTTCGCTTCGAGAACCTGAACGAATCTAACAAAACGATCTAAATTTTTTCGTTTGGTTAACAACGCGTTGCTAGGGAAATTGTTGAACAGTTGAATCGAATTACTTTTACTGGTGGCCAATTGCCCACAGACACACTGTCTGCGACAAGGGCCTCTCATGCACGAGAGGCGAAAGGTAGCCACAGATTGAAAAATCCATGCTACGACCGGGACACCGGGACCACGTCCCTCACGTCCTAGCAAAAGTAATTCATAGAAAATCATTGCAATTAATTAAAGATTTTACAGTTTTCGAGATTAGAAGCGAACACATAATTTTCAATTACAATTTTCATTTTACATATTTTATAAATGATTTTTATAGATTTTATAGATTCATTTTCATCATAAAATTTGAATATTCAAAAAATATATATTCACATATTCTTAGGAACTAAATTAATATTTGAACGTTTGATAACAAAATTATTCATTTTTAACATTTTTACTTATCAGACCAATTCTTCAAAATTGGAAATTTCTTCTAAATAAACTTTGAACTAGAGCAAAAATGTTTGCTTTAACTAGAAATCAACTGATCGGGAACAATGCGTATTTGCTATTAATATACTGTGAAGATCTTTCTTGCATTCCTTCCACTGCGTGTCATCTTTACTCGGACGTGTAACTATTCGCAATACACTACAACTCCCCTCCTCTCATTTTTGAGATCGGGTCGCTGCTTTTTTAGCAATTCGAGACGAACGTCTCGGTACATTTTGATCATTTCCAGGGTACAATTTGTTCCTACATTTTTTCGAAACATTTGGGTGTACATATGATTTTTCAAAATTATCATTACATATCAATTCCCCTCTTCTTAAAGTAGGTTCTAGTTGAGTCCTGACAATTTTATTTTCATGTCGTTTTGTAATATACCCGTCATTGAATTTTATCTCATACATTACAGGAGATAGTCGTCTTACAATTTTCGCTTTTGTCTTATTCTCAGAGTGCGTTCTATAATCGTTCACAAAAACAATCTCATTCTCTACAAATTGTATTTGTCTGTTACCCTGCTTGTATCGTGCTTGATCAAATTGGTGTTTTTCAACATCGCTAATTGAATTGGGAATCAATAAATCAAATCTTGTGCGCAAATCTCTTTTGAAGAATAGATTTGCTGGTGTTCTGTTCGTTGTCGAGTGTTCCGTGTTCCTATAATCACTCAAAAATCTATTTATCGAAAATTCTAGTGAATGACCTTCTTTAACCATTTTGTCTACTGTGTGTTTGACCGCTTTGACAAAATTTTCTGCTGCTCCGTTAGTAGCAAGATGATAAGGTGGTGAAAATGTATGTTTTATCTTGTATTGCTTCAAATATTTTCCGAATTCGTGGCTCGTTAGTTGTGGACCGTTATCGCTCACTATAAGGTGAGGGAGACCATAACGCGAAAAAATTTCGTCTAGCTTTCGTATCAGATTGTACGAAGTTATGTCCTTTTTCATGTTAATCATTTCTGGCTATTTGGAATGTGCGTCCACGATGATCAAAAACATAAAATTGTGAAATGGAGCCGTAAAGTCAATGTGAATACGTGACCAAGGTTGACTAGGCCATTGCCACGGTGTAAGTGGTACTTTTCGTGGTTCTGCTCGTGTTGATAGGCAGATTCTACACGAATTCGCAATTCGTCCAATATCTTTATCGATATGTGGCCACCAGAAATAATTGCGTGCTATTTGCTTCATCTTTACTATACAAAGATGTGAAGAATGAAGTTCATCGAGTATGTTTCTCTGTAAAGTTTCTGGAACTATTATTCTGTAACCCCAAGACAAACATCCTTGTTCAAAGCTCACTTTGTGTCTTCTATGATGAATGCTTTTCTCTATGTCATTCAATGTTTCTATTTTAGGCCATGACGTCTGTATGTATGATATGACTTTTCTCAACATCTTGTCGTGTAAAGTTGCTTTTACAACTTTTGGGAAATCAATAATTGTGCATTCATTCTCTATAAAATGGATGTTTGTGTATTCTGTTTCGAATACCGGCGTTGTGTCTGCGATCGGTAACCTAGAAAGCGCAGCGCAGTTTCCGTTAGCTTTTGATTTTACTACTTCGATGGTATATTTGTAGCCTGATAAAAAATATGACCAGCGTAATAGTCTGCTGTTTAGCATTTTCGACATATCTTTATTGCCAAAAATATATTTTAAAGCTTTATTGTCAGTTTTCAGAATAATGTGATTCCCGTAATTGTATTGATGAAATTTTTTGAAACCGAAAATGATTGTTTCTGCTTCCTCATCGATTATTGCTCTATGTTTCTCGGATTTTGGAATTATCTTGGATGCGAATGCTATAAGTTTCTCAGAACCGTCTTCGTACCTGTGCGACAAAATTGCTGAAACCCCGACGTCACTAGCATCACATGCCATGACGAGTTTTACGTTTGGATCGTAGATTGCTAAAACTTTATTTGAAGAAATTTCCTTCTTGATCCAATCAAATGCATTCTGACATTCGTTTGTCCAAGTCCAATTTTTGTGTTTGATTTGATTATAGAGAGGATGAATGTGTTCCGCTCTATCTGTTAAGAATCTTTCATAAAAGTTTACGAGACCTAAAAAAGCTTCTAGTTCCTTCGAATTTTTTGGTGTTGGCGCTTGCGATAAGGTGACGAGCCTATTAAAATCACCTTAATCACTTGCATCTTATCCAGAATGGATTAGGAAATATGGGGATTAATCCATGAGTCATTGGGATGTATGATTCTAATATTCATAAGAGTGACTTTTACTCCGAACACAATATTTTTGTTTAACTGTGGTTCACTCTCCGTGAACTTCGAATCGTTGATTTACTTCCAAAAGAACAATACTCATATGAATATTCAATATAATTATCGCGCGTTAGACGCTGATTTATCGCTCGCAATTCATTCTAACTTTTACCGCGTGAGAGAGAGACGCGCGGGAGAGAGACTCACCATGTCTGCATACATTCCGCACCGCATACAACCGGGCCAGCGCCTCGCGCCCGGGCCGACATATCCCCGAAACGCTGACAGGCAAGTCAGCAGAAGTCTAGGGCTCAGTCCGGTCGGCTACTAGCATCGTCTCCAGGAGGCACTTCACCAGGCAAACTCACACGAGGCCGACGACCGAGGCCAGCATCGGAGCACACGCATACTCCCACACACCGCGCGCGTGACCTCGCTGATTCGGTCCGACGGCTAGATCGCCCGATCGATATCGCGGCTCGCGCCAAGCTGCTCGTCAACGCAACGACAGCTGTCCCTTTGCTCTCTTTTCTCTCTCTCCCCTCTCTCTCGCTACTCATCATCTGTTCATATTCTAGCCTCACGTTTCGGCTATCTGAATATATGCTTCGTGTCGCGTGTGGCGATTTACCCCGTCACAGAGCCCCCCGCTAAATCTCGAGACCCGTGAGAGATTGAAATATCACTGCGATCGAAGCTTTTGCCTTATTGAATTGAAAATAGATATAACCTCAAAACAAAAAAATCATTAACTTTATTCTACTTTCTTTTACTTCGCGTAAGATAAGTGAGTCTATTACACAAAGGACCTAAGGAAACGTAACATAATTTTCATATATCACGCACCTGTAAATATTCATTATTCCTCATGTGCTTATATATATATATATATATATATATATATATATATATATATATATATATATATTTATATATATTCCATTGCTAGTAGAAAAGAATACGCTGCTAAAAGTGATTAGCAGAATGCTTTCTCACGGCGTTATATGATGGAAACTTTGACGAAAAAGAAAGTATCCTATATTTTGGGTTTTTCTTTCGAGGAAGCATTCCAGAGAGATTCGGGTCATCTGAAAGGAGGTTTTTCCAACAATATCTATTGTTTGATTAAGCGAAAATTTTGATATAGTCGGTTTAAAGATGATTAAACTGGAGTCCTTGGTGGAAATTCCCTTCCCCCGAAAAAAATTTCATATGAACAATGTTTTACGGATTTTATGAAAATTTCGTATCAGCCAATCGATTCAGAATGGCGCATAAGTAAGTCTTTAGGTTATTAGAATTGAGATGAATTAGTCGTAAAGGATGATACGAGAGAAAAATGAATATTAATTCTAATTTTCTACTACTTTTTGAGTTATTCTTTTGAGGAAGCTTCTTATAGAGATTCAGGCCATCTAGACTGAGGTTTTTTCAACAATATCCATCGTTTGGTTGAGACGGAATTACGATGCAGTGGGTTTGAGAAGGGTTAAAATGAAATTTTTTGTGGAAATTTTGATTTTTTCGGAAATTTGAGATTTGTGAAGACTCAATTACATTTCGGTATTAACCAATCGATAGATAATGCAGAAAAAACCATAGTTTAGGTCATTGAAATCGAGATAAATGAGTCATAAAAGAAGGTACGAGGAAAAAATGAATATTAAGAAAAATTTCCCATTATTTTTTCAGTTATTCTTTAGAGGAAGCTTTTTAGAGAGATTTGGGCCTTCTAGTCTGAGGTTTTTTAAACAATATCCATCGTTTGGTTGAGACGGAATTTCGATTTAGTGGGTTTAAGAAGGGTCAAAATGAAATTTTTGGTGGAAATTTTGGTTTTTTCGAAAATTTGAAATCTGTGAAGATTTTATAAAATTTCGGTATTAACCAATCGATAGATAATGCAGAAAAAACCATAGTTTAGGTCATTGGAATTGAGATAAATGAGTCATAAAAGAAGGTACGAGGAAAAAATGAATATTAAGAAAAATTTCCCATTATTTTTTCAGTTATTCTTTAGAGGAAGCTTTTTAGAGAGATTTGGGCCTTCTAGTCTGAGGTTTATTTAACAATATCCATCGTTTGGTTGAGACGGAATTACGATGCAGTGGGTTTGAAAAGGGTTAAAATGAAATTTTTGGTGGAAATTTTGATTTTTTCGAAAATTTGAGATCTGTGAAGATTTTATAAAATTTCGGTATTAACCAATCGATAGATCTTGCAGAAAAAACCATAGTTTAGGTGACTCAATCCGTGGTGAGACCGTGTGAGAAAAAGATATTTATGTATTAAAAGTCGAAATTCGAGCACTTTTGCTTGAAAAAGCCCATGGATCAAATTTGACTGGGAGCCGAAAGCTGCCAAATCACTGGGCTCTCAGAAATTGGATTCTTCACAACTTGTAGAAAGCCAAAAATTGATATGTTGAACAGAAAAAGAGAAAGCGTGTCCGATAGAAAACAACACACACACACACACACACACACACACGGAAAAAGGGGTGCAAAGATGAGTCTCTGACGGGTTTAGAAGAGCATTAGGAGGAAAAGTGTTACCTACATTTGATAGATCTTGGCGAGAGGAAGAGAATGGTCTTTGGCTTTTTTAAATAAAAGGAATTTTGTTGAATAATATGTTGGTTTTAATGAAAAATTCGATCAAATTTTCGTTGGGGTGAAAACAAAGCTTTCTCTTTAGAGAAAGCAAAAAAAAATAAATAAATAAACAAAACTGATCTTTGATTTTCTCAATTTTTGAGCTAATCTCTGCTCACCTGTAAATAATGTAAATGGGTCATTCTGGACCAAGGTGAACATTTTGAAAATCGACGAAATTTAAAAATGCCCCAAACATTTTTTTTCCGTTAGTACTACTAGAATATAGTTGAAAGAAATTTTTTTCAGATTTTTTTGGGACCCATTGCGGGCCCTACGAATTTTCCAAGTCCCATTTTTGAGCAGTTTCTCGCCTATTTTTTCGCTACCTTCGAAAATTTGTAGCTCGGACCCAAATGCATCTGTTCCATCCTAGCTGGGCGCATTTTCTTTGGTATGACGTACACTTTCGAGAAAAAAATTGACCGGTCCAAAAAATTGATATCTGGTAGGTCCCACGCTTGCATAAAAAAAAGCCCAAAACTACGACTTTGCACCACCTTTGGAGGCGTATAGGTCAAAATGGAAGCCTCGTAGCAAAATTTTGCAGGAGAAAAAACTTGTAGGCCTTGAAAAAACCTTCAATTTCCCTCTTGGAACGTGTCATTATCTCATCTCACGTACGATCTACAGCCGATTCAAGTTGGGCATTTTTGTAAAAACGTGAAACTTCAAGGCCAATTTAAAAAAATCGTTTATTTTTTATCGACCCCAAACCTATGAGAAAATGTTCTTTCAGGTGTCTATTTGAAGGCCCAACAATAATTTGGTTGTTCCTTTAAAATCCCGATTTTATACGAGCTGTTAAAAACCGTCGAAAATACCGAAAATCGTGTCGAATTCGGGCCTTATCATGAAGCTTCGTGGACTGAGTCTTCCCTTGCTCTCGATTCGTGGACTCTAATTATACAGCACTCGGCATAAAATATCGTGGAAGATGAGACCTAGAGCTGAAAAAGGCCTCTCGTGCGATGTTTCACGATGGAACCGTCCAAAACTAGAGTAAATTGAGTAAATACAAGATAAATCGAGGAAATCGATTGAGATGCATCTCTCACTTAACTAGCCCGCACTCACTAGCCCAACCGGCCGTTTTGGCACTCCGCGTATGCTCCGCACTGCATGCCATCCTACGTTTATGCGGAAGTGATAAGTGATATTAACAGCTGATGCAGTATTGTCAGGTATAATCCAGTATATACAGAGATAAGAAGGTTCTATAATCTTCGTTATAGGCTGTAGACTGTACGAGGTTTCGGTTGTTAGTGACCACCTCGGAAAAATTGTATGTGTCAGTCAGCGTCTCGATCAGAAATTTTGGTACCTTCCTCGCGGGGTTTGCCCCGAAGATGGGCCAAATGTATCGTGAAGCATATGAAGTGTAACGCCTTCCCCGCGAGGCACCCGCGAGGCATCATCAGGGCAATATTTGCGCAAAATTAGTGCAGTTTCTGTTGAGACCTTTAAAATAATTTCGGATATGTTTGTAATGTTATCACTATCATGTGATTGTTTAAGTAAAGTATGTTCAAGTAAAGTTGAAAATTCATTGAAGACCTGGGAAAGCCTCATAAGAGCTACTAATATCCAGCCTGTGTTTACTCCTACAGAGGGCAAATAGTCACTTGACTTTGCAGCGAGTGACGAAGAAATTAATTTTGCTGGACTGAGATTTGTGTGAAAAGTGAGTGGTGCTCATCAATGATATCAAAATACAGTATGTTCAATGCCTCTGTTGAAATTTCCATCATACACCCACAGAAGTGAGGTTAACTCTGAGACACTATGCAGGAATGTTGTGAAAGTGATCAGATACTT
Organism: Eretmocerus hayati; assembly: GCA_029851415.1. Taxonomy (NCBI): domain Eukaryota; kingdom Metazoa; phylum Arthropoda; class Insecta; order Hymenoptera; family Aphelinidae; genus Eretmocerus; species Eretmocerus hayati. Next base: position 111,680,388 of record CM056743.1, read on the forward strand.
TGCGGGGGCCCTGCGGGGAAGGCGTTACACTTCATATGCTTCACAATACATTTGCCCTAATACCCGCGATGTTCGGGGCATGGTTCGGGGCAATTCCGCCATGGTTCGGGGCAAACCCCGCGGGGAAGGTAATGACGGTCAGCGGCCATTCGAGATCTCCCATCTCACTCGCACCTAATAGGTTATGCCACGAGTGCGAGGGAGACGACAGATCTCGAACGGTCACTGACCGTCATCCCATTGCAGTTCATCTCATGGCGTAAAGATAACAAAAGTTATCTTCCCGCCATGGTTCACCTTGTTCTCGAGTGTACCAAAATTTCTGATCGAGACGCTGACTGACACATACAATTTTTTCGTGGTGGTCACTAACAACCAAAACCTCGTACAGTCTACAGTCTATAACTGAGATTAGAGAACCTTCTAATCTCTGTCTATACTGGATAATACCTGACAATACTGCATCAGCTGTTAATATTACTTATCACTTCCGCATTAACGGAGGATGGCATGCAGTGCGGGGCATACACGGAGTGCCAAAGCGGCCGGTTCTCGATTTATCTTGTATTTACTCAATTTACTCTAGTTTTGGACGGTTCCATCGTAAAACATCGCACGAGAGGCCATTTTTTAGCTCTAGGTCTCATCTTCTACAATATTTCATGCCGAGTGCTGTATAATTAGGGCCTCAACAGAAAGTGCGCATTTGCTCTTTTTCCCCCTTTTTCCCCTGTGGAAGTAGCGCCATTGCGCGCCCGTGGCGGCGACTGCAACTACAGGGCCTATGCTTATACACGGGGGAAAAAGTGGAGAAAGGAGCATTGCGCACTTTCTGTCGAGGCCCTTAGAGTCCACGAATCGAGAGCAAGGGAAGACCCAGTCCACGAAGCTTCATGATAAGGCCCGAATTCGACACGATTTTCGGTATTTTCGACTGTTTTTAACAGCTCGTATAAAATCGGGATTTCAGAGGAACAACCAAATTATTGTTGGGCCTTCAAATAGACACCTAAAAGAACATTTTCTCACAGGTTTGGGGTCGATAAAAAATAAACGATTTTTTTAAATTGGCCTTGAAGTTTCACGTTTTTACAAAAATGCCCAACTTAAATCGGCTGTAGATCGTACGTGAGATAAGATAATGACACGTTCCAAAAAGGAAATTGGAGGTTTTTTCAAGGCCTACAAGTTTTTTCCCTTGCAAAATTTTGACCTATACCCCTCCAAAGGTGGTGCAAAGTCGTATTTTTGGGCCTTTTTTATGCAACCGTGGGACCTACCAGATATCAATTTTTTGGACCGGTCAATTTTTTTCTTGAAAGTGTACGTCATACCAAAGAAAATGCGCCCAGCTAGGATGGAACAGATGCATTTGGGTCCGAGCTACGAATTTTCCAAGATAGCGAAAAATAGGCGAAAAACTGCTCAAAAATGGGACTTGGAAAATTCGTAGGGCCCGCCATGGGTCCCAAAAAAATCTGAAAAAAATTTCTTTCAACTATAAGAATATAAAAAATTTAAAAATGCCCCAAACATTTTTAAAGTTCGTCGATTTTCAAAATGTTCACCTTGGTCCAGAATGACCCAAATAAATTATCAATTTTGCAGATAGGGACTGATTCAATGTACATAATGTAAATACTTAAACTATAAATACGAGTCTCTCTCGTTGTATATATATATGTCTCTATCTCTCTTGTTTCTCTGTGTAACGCAAAATAAACAAATAGTATGCGTTATTTGACGCGCTTTATCCAAACTATATACAATATACCTTCTCGATTGGGAAAAATTTCTAACTGATTCTAACTAATGAACTAACTCAAAAATCATATAAAATAATAATTATACGTCACTGTCTTGATGTTGTAGACTCGGTGTTGTTGAAATTGATGCTCCTGCTTATTCGATGTCTCGTTCGCCTGGCAGAAAATGTGCATCTGCCCACGCCTTATTCAATTTCATCTGCTGAATCTTTCTGAGTTTGAATGACTCATTCAATTCTTGCGCGCGTTGAATGCGCTGCGCTTGTGTGACGTATACACGCGCTTCACGTTCCGCTTGGGCGCGGTAGCCTCTTATCGGCCTCCACGCATTTTCATCTTGTTGTGACTGCTGCTGCGGCTCAACAGCTGGTTGAGGTGTTTCTTCAATCTGTTGTATTCGTGGCTCCATATCTGGCGCGGGCGGCTCATCCTCCACCTACTCGATAACCACCTGATTTTGATGCTGCTCTGGGGCGTAGAAATTGAAGTCAATTTGCACCGTAGCAGACACCCGACGGCGATGATTATCCTGCGCGGGAGGGGGTAGCACACGCTGTTGGTATCTTGCGCGTGACCTCTCCTCGCGCAATCTTCTTTCCAAATTTCGGCACTCTGCAGACCAACGATCAGCTGATCGCTGCAACATAATTTCACGCGCGTGGACCGCTGCCTCACGCTGCATGACTGCTTCCTCTCTTGATGTCATCATGTCTTCACGATATTGCAGTGATGCATGAATTTGGTCCGCGTTTTGTATAGCGCGGGGTAAATCCACTGCAAATCTCTGTGATATTTCTTGCCGTTCTCTCTCCATCCGCGCCTCATATTCTTGATTTTGGAGTTGCTGGAAATGATCGCGCTGGCGTTCTTGGAGGACGCAGCTACACCGAACCTCCAACCCAAGCCTTGCATTACTCACTCGCCTGTCGATCTCTACTGTCTTTGCTGCAGCATGAGCTAAGGCGCGTGCTACTCGAGTTCTTCTCTGCTCTTCCTGGAATTCAGGCGCCGGTGTTGTTGTTGTTGTTGCTATCGCGCGCGTTTCCAATTCACGCTGGCGACGATCTTGATCTCTCCACGGCTGTGCTATGGCCTTCAAATTTTTCATTAGCGCGGATTTCTCACGTACTCGTTTACGAGCGTGAAATTCTGCAATATCGTCGGCACTAATTTCTGCACTCTCTACACGCGCGGCTGGAATAACTACGGGCACAACGGGATTATTTTGTACTGGCACTTTCACCTCATTTAATATAGGATTTTGAGCGTCCACTGGCACACTATTCACACTGCCTGTACTGTCTTTGTGTTGTACCACACTGTTAATCTCGCGCGTTAGAGTCATTCTCTTCACTTTGTTCTTGATTATTGTTATCTTTACTTAGCCACTTAAGCACTGCCTCTTTTATAGGTCCCATTTTAATCACTTATAGTCAATCTTCTAGTCACTTAGCTTTATATGCACCCTAGTCACTTTGTTTTTATATATACTCTAGTCACTTATAGCTTTTATCTACACTCTAGTCACTTGAAACTTTTGATTTAGATCTTGTTATTGGGCCTTTCGAGCGCGTGGGCTGTCGATCGGTCTCACGCGTGATCTGCTCACCTGCAGCTCCTCGCGGCTTCTGGCGGCTTTCCTCCGAGCGCGTGGCGCTGCTGCGGGGCGGGCAGACTCGCCGGGACTTGACGACGCCGAATCTTCTGTTTGCTGCTGATTTGATGATTGCTCGGGCGGATTTTTTCTTGACTTCTGACTTGATGCAACGCTTGCATATTTCAAATCCTCGGCGTGGACAGATGATTGTAATTCAGCTCCATCTTTCGATAATACGTACACATTTTCTCCTAATTTCCTGCTAATTTCGAATGGTCCTGGAAATTTTTCTGCCAGCTTCGCTGTAAAAATCTTCTCCGCCGATGACAATGGTCGATTCTTTTTCAATACCTTATCACCTGTCTTAAATTTAACATCACGCTTTGATACATGATAAATCAATTTTTGCTTTTCGCTCGCTTTTTCAATCTTACTTATGGTAGAGTCGTGTACCTCGGGTAACTTATTCATACGATCTGACCATTTTTTTACTGATTCCTGAGAAACAATAAAATCTGACTTGAACTTTTCGTGTTGAATAGTGAATTTCTTTGGCTCATCGATTCGCGAGCGCTCATTTGATTGACTTGAATTCTGATTTTCTGAATCGCTTTCTATCTTATTTTCTCAATTTATTTTTGAACTAATTTCTGCTCCGTCTAAATCTTTTAATGACTCTATCAATTCGGCTTGATTACCGTTCTTCATGAAATTTTTCAAGCTTTTCCCAAATATTTCCACGCGTCTTCTTCATAATTTTGGCGCTTTAATCTCGCGTCCATAAATCATGAACGCTGGTGATTTTCCGGTCGAACTTGAAAAATTCGAATTGTGACAAAATTGAAATTGTTGAATATGCTTATTCCACTCTTTGTGGTTATCAGCAAATATTGCTATCATGGTCTTAATATCTCGATTGACTCGTTCAACCGGATTTGCTTGGGGATGGAAACTAGGGGTGAATTCATGCTCTATACCGTTTTCTTCGCAGAATTCACTCATTAATTCATTTTTGGACTCTAACCCATTATCACTAATCAAAATTTCTGGTGTACCATAATGTGTACATAATACATTTTCAAGTGCATTCTGAACCGCTTGACCAGTCTTTTTACGTAATGGTACGCAGACTATACAACAGCTAAAAATACACTCGAAAATGAGTGAATATTCAAACTGTTCTCTCGATTTTGGGAATGGTCCCATTAAATTCATTGCAATAATTTTCATCGGTCTGTCGACTGTGCGCGTACCCATCATACCTATTTGACCGCGTTGATCTACCTTATATAACGCGCAACTATCGCAATTTCTCACGTACTTCGCGACGTCTAGGTAAATACCAGGCCAGTAGTACGACTGCGCGACATTTCTATACGTTTTTTCTTTGCCCATATGACCGGCTGATGGCTCGTCGTGGTTTTCTTTAATTATTTTTGCGCGGTTTTCTTCTGGAACCACTCATCTCCACGCATCTAAATCATCAACTATCTCATTTAATTCGTGATCTGGCCTATATTTATAAATTCTACCATCCATAATTTTCCAATCTCTGTATCTTTTTGGATGTTTCAAAATTTGAAAGAATGTTTTGTTGTACCACTTATCTGATGTTTTCTCAAGAACTCCAACTGAACCGATATTCATCGTGTCGTCATCAAACATTCTTGAGAGCGCATCAGGGACAACATTAAGTGTTCCCTTGCGGTGGATCACGCAGAACGAATAACTCGCAAGGTCATGGGCCCATCTGCCTACGCGTCCTACTGGATTTTTCTTGTTGAACAGCCACTGTAGCGCGCTGTGGTCTCTTACAACTGTGAATTTTTCTCCCTCAATGTACGGCCTAAATTTTTCAATACTCCATTTAATAGCCAGACATTCTCGTTCTGTTACTGACCAAACTCTTTCTTGTTTTGAAAGTGATCGACTCGCGTAACAAACTACGCGTTCTTTGCTATCAACTTTCTGTGTGAGCATAGCTACTATCCCTGTGTCTGATGCATCAGTATGCAAGAACCATTCGGCGTCTGGAACTGGCATATTGAGCACGGGTGCAGATACTGATGCTTCTTTTAGCGCACAAAATGCTTTTTCCTGTTCTTCTTTCCACTCAAATTTCGCGTCTTTTTTAAATAAACGATTTATTGACTCTACAATCGTAGCATTATTTCTGATGAATTTACTGTGCCATGATGTCATACCTGTGAATCTCTTCACTTGCTTGACATTTTTAGGCCTCGGATAATTTTTGATTGCTTCTGTTTTCGCGGGATCGACTCGTAAACCGTGCTCGTCCACTATATATCCTAAAAATTTAACTTCTTGGCAACAAAATTTACTCTTTTCTCTGTTAATCGTTAGACCCGCCCCCACGATTCTGTTTAATAATTTCTCTGGTAGCTCTAAATGGTGTTTAAACGTCTCTGTCACCAGGACAATATCGTCTAAATACCCGTACGCGTAAGGCTCTAGGTCTCCTATAATTGAGTCAATTAATCTTTGAAAGCAGGCTCCAGCGTTAGCTAAGCCCATAGGTAGCCTTTTGAATTGCCAGTGCCCTCTACCGGGAATTGTGAACGCGCAAATATTCCTCGAAATCTTTTTAAGCTTTATTTGATGGTAGGCCATGGATAAGTCCAGCGTAGTTATATATTTCGCGTTCTTTAATTTCCTTAATTTAGTGTTCATATAGGGTGTCGGATACGCATCTTTTTCAGCTAACGAATTGACTACTCGTAAATCTACTACCAATCTATGCCCTCCGTTCGCTATTTTACTAAAAATGCTGGGTTATTCCAGGGACTATTTGATTTTTCAACTACATCTGCATCGTATAGTTTTTGAAATTCTGCATGCATTGTTTTCTCCATTTTATCCGATAACGGAAAATATCTTTGCTTTACTGGACGTGCACTTTTCAAGAGTCGAATCTCGTATTCGATTAAATCAGTTGCTTTCAAAAATTTCTCATTTTTATCCTGGTGAGGTAAACATTTATCTAAAACTCTTTTCAGTCTGTAAGCTTCCTAATCACTCAATTTTTTCCAACCTTCACCTCTCGATTGTGGCTCTTGCGCGTTTTTTGACGCTTCAGATTTTGACTCAATTTTTTCTTCCGCTGATGTTGGAATTTCAGACTCTAAATTCATTTGATTTGGTGCTTCGATTGAAAATAATTCAAATGCAAATTCTTGCTGGTCCTTAAAGTCTGCGAATGTATATTCGTCACTATCACCTAAGATGTGCATCCCAAAGAAACGGATGAATTCAAGTCCCAAAATGAGATCTACAGGTAATGATGGCACGCTTAGAATCGGCATATTTTTGCTTATCCCAGCTATCTCCAGGGGAGTGATCAATTCCCCAGCTACCTCTTCTGATTCTCTGTTCGCCATTTGAGCGTATAAAAAATTAGAGGGTTGGAGCGTAATACCAATTTGCCCTGCGATGTCTCGATACTTTCTGCCTATCACGGACCGTGCGGCTCCCGAATCTAATAATCCCTTCAATTCTATTGGACCAATTTTTACGTTGATCCAATATCGAGGATAATCTGTCGGTTTCGTCGTATCAGGAACTTTGAAAATCCTAGTCGCGTCAACTTGAAAAGTATTCGCAGTTTCTTGAGATTGTGATTGACTGGCTTCGCAAACCTTTGAGACCTGTTCGGACGTAGCTAACGCAATAGTCTCATTTACGCCGCTGGTTTCGCGTTTCCCGCCTCGGCTGATGGTTTTGTCGCGGGCGCGTTCCCTTGTAAATTCACTGCATTAACCGGCGCATTTCGTTGTTGTATTGGTGGTGGTTGGCCCTGATCCTGGTGATTATTATAATAGCCATTATTATAATATCCACCATAACCTCTACCACGGTAACCCCCGCGATAACCACCTCCTCGATTTCCTCTATACCCTCCTCTTGGATAATTGTTTTGGTAATTATTATTGTAATTGCCATTATAACCTCTATTCTGATTTTGATATTGATTTTGATTGTTATTCGCGTAAAATTCACGCGTCTGAAAATTTTGTTGCTGAGGATAGGTATTTTGGGAATTTTTAAGTGAAGACCCCGCTTGAGCACCCTGCTGCTGGCCATTGCCACCGTTGCCATTGTTGTTATTATTGCCTCCCCGATCGCCTCGATCTCTACGTCGACTTCTATTTCGACCTTGCCCGCTATTCTGATTTGCATTTTGCGCGTTATTGCTCTGACCCGCGTTTTGACCGTTCGGCTTCGGTAAGAGTTCTTCTCGTAATTTCTGAATTTGAACATTCATCAATTTTGCAACATCTGCCATAGTTGTTACCTCGACGGTTGCTAAATCTATCGTCTCTTTTTCAGATTCCGATTTTTTCTCCTTATCTTGACTTGAATTTTGAGTCTCTTTTGAATTTTGATTCCGAATTTTTAGGCTTTTGCGAACTTGATTTTCCATCATCTTTCTTAGTACCCTGAACGAGTGCTTGATTTTTCGCCGCATCAGAAGCTTTTCCAAGCTCGGTAGCTTGTCTGGAAAATTTCTCAATACCCGCGTGCAAATATCGACGCATCAAAGGGTGAAAATCTTTTCTCATATTATAATAAATGCGTTCAACCTGTTTCGATTCGGGTGGAGGTTCCGGCATTCTGTTAAAAATGAGACGCATCGCTGTGATGTATTCGTGAACTGGCTCATCGTCTTTCTGTCATCGTGCGCGTGCTTCGTCTCCTAACCGTTCTGAATACTTTTCGTCCTGGTAACGCGCGCGAAAACAAGTAACCGCATCTTTCCAAGAATTCCAGCTACTACCGCATAACCGATGCAAATTTAACGCTGGGCCGCTTAACAGCACGGCTACTGCGCGTAAAATATCATTCTCGGACATGCCTGCCACCATTCTGTGTTCATCGACTTTGATCAAAAATTCTTCTAAACTCTGGTTTGCTGAACCTGAAAATCTAAGGTTCCATGATTTTACTGTTCGCGTGAGATCTCTCGTCTCAGTTGTATTTCTATCGTTTCTATTTTGTGTATTCGTGTGAAAATCTGAACGCGCTGCTTGTGTTTGTTGCGTGTTATTCGGCTGCGGTGCCTGATTTACGTCCGCTGCCCAACTCACGCGCGAATGGCCGCTGAGTCTTGGCAAAGAAGGCCTCGGATTCTTCCCTTGATTCTGAGAAAATTCATTCTCACTATCGCTAGAACAAATTCCCTCATCATCCTCGATTTGCCCCGTTTCATTACCTTTATATGATTTATTTTCAACGCCGCACAATTCGTATTCCTCTTCTAATAACGCTTGCTGTAATTGCTCGCGTAAAATTTGACTACGCCGTTTGGGTTTATTTGAATCTGTCTTTGTGTGCATGTTGTTGTGTGGATCGGCACTTGGCTCTTTCGCTTGCCGTTGGGTATTCGATTGTTATGGCGCGCTCGATCTCGCACTACTCTGAAAACCCACCGTCTGATCTAAAATGTTCTCGCGGATGATTTGATTTTCAGCATTTCCGCGGTCCGACGAATTTTTCCAACTATCCGCGATCTGCATTGGAATTTCGTATAACCTGCCATTTTCATCTCGCAACATAATAAATTTAATTGGCGGTTCGTTGCTTTTTGGATTTTAGGGCGCGCGTCATCTTGAACTAACGCCGATCGCCGTTGTGCATTCTCTTGCACATCCGCTAATTCATCGCGTAATGAGCTTCTTCGCACTCGGTGATTGCGCCTAGTCACATTTTCATCATTTATCTTGTCCGCAAAAATGTCGTCCTCCTCATATCTATTGAGGATTGAACGCCTATCATGAGCTGTCTGTGTGGTTTTGCGTAAGAATCTCGGCAATGCCTCCATTCGCGCGACTATAAATATTGATCAAAATCTGTCTCGTTATATTCGCCGCGAACACGTCTACGCAACCGTTCTATTCGCGCCCTAAATGTCCCTTCACGCGAGAGCAAGAGTTCACCCAAAGCCTCATCTAACGATTCTTCATCAATATTATTAATGAAATCGTCCACTATGTGGCTATCCATGTCAGCTCCAGCCATTTTGTCAAAAAAAAAACATTCTCACTTTTCTTACCACACTTCAAAATTCAGACGGGCCAGAAATCAGAAATATCTACTTTAAAAATTCATCACTTCAATATTACGCGTGTGGGAATCACGCCACGCTTATTCACTATAATATCATGTGAAATATTCTCATATTATATTCTCATATCATCAAAAATTGGTCAGACGTGAGCGTGAAAACTGGTCGAGGCAAAATTTGAATGCTAAATCTATATCTATATTTATTTCTATAAGCCTGTTAAACTTGACACGCCTCTATCCCGCTGTTGAAAATTCAAATGAATTTCATTCTCACTAACAGAAAAAAAAACTGCCATCGACTTGTGTTGACGCCTTCGGAGCTTGCTATATCCATATACGCATCATGCGATCTTATATTTACGCGTGAGGTACTTGACTCTAACTTTTGCCGGCTAAGCTTGGCCTTGGCGCGCTTTCTATCAATTTCATGTCTCACAAATTTTCATCTACATTCAAAGATTCTAACGATTTTAACTGAAAATTGACTAATTTACTCATTTTGAATCTTTTAAGCTCGATTTTGGGGGGGGGGTTTAATTACTTCACTCTTCTTCATTTTTTGTAACGCTTTTTTCGAATGAAATTGAGCTATTGCTCCAAAATTTGCGCGCGAAACGCGTTATATAAAATTTCAAAGTACAATGATTAAATAAACGTTGGGCGCCAATGCGATAAGGTGACGAGCCTATTAAAATCACCTTAATCACTTGCATCTTATCCAGAATGGATTAGGAAATATGGGGATGAATCCATGAGTCATTGGGAGGTATGATTCTAATATTTAAAAGAATGACTTTTACTCCGAACACAATATTTTTGTTCAACTGTGGTTCACTCTCCATGAACTTCGAATCGTTTATTTACTTCCAAAAGAACAATACTCATATAAATATTCAATATAATTATCGCGCGTTAGACGCTGATTCATCGCTCGCAATTCATTCTAACTTTTACCGCGTGAGAGAGAGACGCGCGGGAGAGAGACTCACCATGTCCGCATACATTCCGCACCGCATACAACCGGGCCGGCGCCTCGCGCCCGGGCCGACATATCCCCGAAACGCCGACACGCAAGTCAGCAGAAGTCTAGGGCTCGGTCCGGTCGGCTACCAGCATCGTCTCCAGGAGGCACTTCACCAGGCAAACTCACACGTGGCCGACGACCGAGGCCAGCATCGGAGCACACGCATACTCCCAAACACCGCGCGCGTGTCCTCGCTGATTCGGTCCGACGGCTAGATCGCCCGATCGATATCGCGGCTCGCGCCAAGCAGCTCGTCAACGCAACGACAGCTGTCCCTTTGCTCTCTTTTCTCTCTCTCCCCTCTCTCTCGCTACTCATAATCTGTTCATATCCTAGCCTAACGTTTTGGCTATCTGAATATATGCTTCGTGTCGCGTGTGGGGATTTACCTCGTCACACGCTTTCGTAATTGCGTCTACCTTAGATTGACTTGGCTTTAGCCCTTCTTTCTCTATAACAAAGCCTAGAATTTCAATTTCATCTTTGAAAAAAATCGCATTTTTCGAGGTTTACGCGTAAGCCTGCGTCTTGCAATCGTTCAAAAATTTGTGTCAGTATATGTAAATGCTCAGAATCTGTTTCTCCTGTGCAATATATATTATCCATATAGATCTCTGTATGATTTATACCTTTCAGGACGTCTTCTAAAATATCCTGTACTTCTGCAGGATTTGACGCTATACCTTCTCCTAAGCGTGTGTATCTGTGTAACCCTTCGTGTGAAATAATCGTCAGGGCGTCTTTCGATTCGTCATCGAGTTGAAATTGCATAAATGCGTGTGTCAGGTCGATCTGAGACCATCTATTCCCTATTGGTAGCGTATGAAAAATTTTCTCTTTCAGAGGAATGGGATGTCTTTTGATTATTAATTGTGGATTAACCGTCATTTTGAAATTTCCACAGATGCGTACCTCACCATTCTTTTTCAGAACTGGGATAATGGGTGTTGACTATTTACTACAGGAAACCGGTTCTAGATTGCCTAGTTTTAGTTGTCTGTCTAACTCTTTGGAGATTTTCTGTGTTAAAGCGAATGGCGCGTGATATGGCTTCATTTGTATCGGTTTTGCGTCTTCTTTGAAGACCAAATGTATCTTCCTAGCTTTGTAACACCCTTGCGTGTTCGAAAAAAGGATTGGAAATTTTCCAAGTATTTGCTTTCTGATGTCCTCACTCTGTATTTGTAGAATATTCGAGGAATTGGTATTTTTCCATAATTTTAACGGCCAAAGTCCAAAAGCTGCTAGCCATTGTCTACCCAACAAAATTGGTCCTTTGCCTTTAATAACGTAGATGTCCAAAATGTTACTCATTTCATTGAATACTACTTTTAACGACTCTAGTTTTCCAATAGGATGAAGCGGTGTTCCACCGTAACTCTTGAGTTTAAGATCACATTCTCTCAGTGGTAATTCTGGAAAGATTCTATTTTTATCGGTTTCGGATACAACTGAAACATATGTACCCGTATCTAATTCCATTTTGACTTGAATATTATCTATTGTTAAGTCAAAATATAATGGTTCTGCTTTGATGTTTTGTCAAGAACATTCTGATATTTGGAAAAAATCTGTGTTTGAAACCGTATTTTCATCATCCGATTCAGTTTGTAGAACTTTTACTTGCTTATTACGTTCATTCCGATTGTCTCTATTCTCAAAACGATTTTTACTGAACGTACCAAAAATTTTGTTCTTTCCATGTTTTTTGGTACATGCTTTTTCGAGATGCCCTTGATTATGACAAAAAGTGCATTTCCTGTCTCTGTAACGACAGTCTCTTGTGTAGTGACTATTGCCTATTCCGCAACAATAACGAAATTTTGTGCGCGATCTATTATTAAATTCGCTTTTACCTGTCTGAGTAACTTTACTCGTTGGCTTGTTGTATCGATGTGCTGCGACGTATTGAATTGAAGTGTTGCTTCGATGTCGTTCAGTGGTTGCTGCATCTCTCGCTGCTGCTTCACGAGTGGTAGCAATTTCTACTGCTTTTGAGTAAGTGAGATCTTTATCGCTGAATAGTGCGACTCTGGTACCTCGATCCGTGAGACCTGTGACCAGTTGGTCACACAGCGCGTCGTTCAAGTCCGTAAAATCGCAGTTCATGGCCAATTCTTTCAGCCGTGCGATATACTCTGTTATAGATTCGCCTGCATTTTGATGAGTTTGACGAAATTTGCTCCGTTCCATGCGTTTGCTTTTTTTCGGGCATAAATGAGCTGACATTCAAAGTTTTATCTCCTCAAATTCCTTGGTTTTTGGGAGGTTCGGTGCTGCTAAATCTTTGATCAGCTTGTATGTTTCTGATCCGCATTTTGTTAACAAGGTTGCTACCTGTTTATCATCTGATGTAATATCATTTGCCGTAAAATAGAGTTTCATGCGTTCAATGTAGTCATCCCAAGATTGCTTGCTTTCATGGAATTACATTGATTCCATCATATCTGTATTTGGGCTGGAAACTTGTTCTTGTACCGTTTGAGTCTCTGCAGATATGCTGTTTTGTTGGGGTGCCTTAGCCAGTGGTGTTAAAGTTTGTTTAGTTTGTCCACTCGATTCTGTTTCTTCTGTTACTACAACCCGTAATCCTTCTTTGGAAATATTGACTTCTTTAGTTTTTGCTGAGAACTGTACGCTGCGTATTTTTCTTGCTATTGACCTCAGAATTTCTAATGAGACCATATTGAGATGGAGTTTTACCGGAAATTATGCCAATAATTCGATCAATTCTTGTTTAGTAAATGTTTGAATCGTTAAGTCTGTAAAGTCTGGATGATCACCTGGAGGTATTTCCACAGTAGTCATAAATGCTAAATTACGACCAACTTTATGGCTGGCTCTCTTACCGCTCTTGCCTTGATTCAATGTTTTGATGTATATTCATGGAGACCAAGCTGCTTGTAGGCGCTCACCGTATGCGTTGATTTGGGACCTGTATGTATATGCTGCGGGGACCTTTCTCCTCTCCAGCTTCTCTCTGTATCCACGTTCGGTGGCTATATGCTGCGGGGGACCTTTCTCCTCACTCCAGCTGTGCTCTGTTGTGTTATCCTCGTCGGATGGCTTTTAATTTTTCTGAATATTCTCGTCGGATCTCTCTTCGACTATCTTCGTCAGATAGATTGATGCTTTTGATGAGCTGTGTGTATCGTTGGATGTCTTTACTGCTCATCCTCGTCGGATGTGCTTCCTATCATCGTCAGATAGTCGTTCCTTGTCGGCTCCCTTCTTTTATCCTCGTCGCCAATGTGGTATTGTGGAAAAAGTGTGAAGCACTTGATGAGATCGGCGTTCTGAGTGATAACTAAAACTTTATTTAATATTGATACAAATGACACGGAGCCGTGTATGAGGCTTGCCGGTCTTGAGCCGTCTGACTGGCTATACAGTGGGTGCATCTTTTATACTCTGTGCTGTACCAGCTCGTACTTGGCTGTACCTGGCTGTACTAGTCCGTGCTTGTTACAAGCTCCTTTCACCAGACTTCAAACTACCATATATGGTTCGATGCGTATTTGCTATTAATATACTGTGAAGATCTTCCTTGCATTCTTTTCACTGCGTGTCATCTTTACTCTGACGTGTAACTATTCGCAATACACTACACATACAATGCGCTTTTGATGCACGACGTACAAGTTTCGCGAGGTTGAAGAAAAAAAACGCGATTTTTGTTCCAAAGTTACCCCGGTTGACGGTAGATATACTTTCATTATCCTTATGGACTTTATTGATAAATACTACCCGACAATCCTACAAAATTCTGTACACCTGGTGTTGGAAATATTCCCCAAATTCAGTATAATCAAGCTCTTTTCGGGCACGCTTGGCAAATCATATCAACTAAATTAGGACCAAAACGAGCGTGCACCTTTTTCAACGGCATGATGAACGGCTTAATTAGACTCTTCAGCGGACCCAGTTTTTCCCACAACTATTATCAAGGCTCATTTTATAACTGGGATCACAAAGAAACGTCACTGGATCATCGTGATAAATTTGATGTTATGGGTGGCATCGTGAGTACTCAGGCATATTCCGAGCTTCCTGATTCGTTGGAATGAGGCAGACTATTCCTTATTTCTTGGATATAAATGTGCTTGCCAGCTTATATGTCTCATTTTGACACATGACGTCACACTATTGTCTCATGATGCCGTGAATAAATTTGGGAAGAAAAAAATTAGAATTATCCAGTAATCAAATGAAATTCTAATTGAAGATATACCCTTGAATTGAAAATCGTTATGAAAAAGTGTCACTGAATGGATTGTTTCAATTTTTCAAAGACAGTGAGCAACATTCATTTCTGTTTTGTTATTCAACAACAACTTTGTGTGAAGTATCCACGAAGTATGAAAGCTTTGGGAGACTTCCTAACACCAAAACGGATGAAAAACGTAGAGGTAAAAATTTGACTCGAAATTTCGATATTCTTATACATACAAAAATCCATCCAATCACCCTGGAACAGACGCCATTATGTTTTTTTTTGACGAGCTACTCCCATTTAAAAAAAGAATGAACGAAAAAGGTTGGGTAGAACCCGAGATATTGCAAAATTTTCCAGCGCACTCGACTTTGAAGAGCGCGCTTCGTTTTCTGCGGGGCCGCGCGGCGCCGAGAGAGAATATCCCCACTCCACCGCCACTAGCCGGCTTCGGCTACAGCTGGAATTTACAACAACTGCTAACAACAACAGTGGCGAGGAAAGCTGAGGTACGTAGTTCCAATATTTTTTTCATTGAAGTTTCGGGTCTCCTCCATATTTCCCCCAAGAGACAGCCTTCCAGGCCCAATTGTTTAAGAACAATGATTTAAAAAAAAACGTAGCTCGGGCCCAGAACGTCCTAAGACAACGTTTTTTTTCAAAATTTAGAGAAAGATCAGAACTACACGAATCAAAAAGAATTTTTTCGATTCGTTGACTCTTCGAGGCCCTATGCGCAAAAGAAAATGTCAAAAATCCGAAAGTTATAAACAATTGCACCTGGGGCTGGGTAATATCAATGAAAAATTCATTTTATGGTTGGTTATTGTTGTTGAAGGTTTCAGAAAGGTCCTTCATTTTGAATTTTTTCTCTATCTGACCATGGAGCGTTTTTATAGTTATGGCAAAATCGACTAATTTTTATAAACAAATTGCAAGTGCTCTGTTGTTAATGGACCGATCTCCATGAAATTTGGTATGGGTATTGTGGAACATAAAATACATATATTCTAGGACTTACAGGATACTTCATGCATTTTCTGTGGAGTTACAGGTAGGGGTGGAATTTGACTCGACCCTTTCTTCGTTGCTAAATAACGGCGGTTGGAAAAACGATAGAGAGATGTTTTTTTTCAATCTGTAGAGAATTGAACCAGCTACAATATGGTCGAGGCATAAACGATATAATATGCAATCCAGAATCACTGCACGCAAAATAGTGAAAAAAGTGCTTGAATTTTCACCATTTTGTTGCTATAATTTTTTGCCATGGCCAAAAATTGTTCCATTTCTATATGGTATCCTACACCAGAAAAAAAAAAAGAAACATCGACTTTTTTTTCTTCAAAAACCGGTACCTTGTAATTCTCTACTTACTGGCCTAAATCCTCTAGATCAGCATCAATCCGGTTTCCGACCTAACCACTCACCCCAAACGGCACTCCTAGACATTACAGAGAGCGACAGGAATGCAATCGATCAACGCAAACTCACTCTTTTGATATCATTCGATTTTTCAAAAGCGTTCAATTCAATCCCTCATCTCAAACTCCTCACCAAACTTCGCAAACTTGGCTGCAGCGAGCGTGTGGTACGGTGGTTTGGCACCTATCTGATGAGTCGTCGTCAAGCGGATTCGTTTAGAAGATGGCTCTCACAAGAACTGGATCGAGATTGATGCCGGCGTCCCACAAGGGAGCGTACTCGGCCCTCTTTTGTTTACGATCTTTGCGAACGATCTCCCAGACGTACTTACTCGCTCTCAAAATGCTTTTTTCGCTGATGACATTTACATTTACAGTCATTCCTCCACAACTGAGCTTGTAGAGAATATCATCCTAATGAGCCACGGAGCTCAGACCGTTGCAAACTGGGCAACCGACAACGGTCTCAAGCTAAACGCACCGAAAACTACCACCATGATCCTCGGTCGTAAACTCTATCTGTCAGCCATTGACTTCAATGCCATACCCCAGATTACCTTCATGAACACAGCAATCCCATACTCGTCCACTATCAAAAGCCTCGGAATACTCATCTCTCCCACGTTAAGTTGGAAAGCCGAAGTGAACGAAATATCCAAGGAAGTCCACTGGTCCTTGTATGCACTACGCTCAGTGGCATGCAAGCTTCCTATAGAAATCAGAAAGGATCTTGTATCTGCCCTTGTTCTACCCCGACTCGGCTACGGCGCAGCTCTGCTCACGGGATTGAATAAGTCAGAGGCTCTGAAACGACATCGCCTTCACAACGCTTGTGTGCGTTACGTCCATCAAAACATCTCCAAACGTAACCATGTCACCCCGTTCCGCATAGCCCTCGGTTGGCTATCTGCTCTAAGTCGCCGAGATTATCTCCTCGGGTCTCTCGCCTTGTCAATACTGACAAACGGATCTCCCAAATTTCTCAGCTCGAAATTTGGACAAACAAGAGACCTCCCGGACCTCCGTCAATCCAACCGCCGCACTAAACCGATCCTGACCTACAAACCCCCTCGAACTGAGGCACTAAATCAGTCATTCGTAGTATCCGCGTCTCGCCTCCTGAACACCCTTCCCCATGTGGACCTCGTAAAACCCGACCTAGATAAACTCAAGCTAGTACTACGTGAGATGATACTCTCACGTGATACTCTCGAGTAGTGTAACCGTGCAGCCCAAGACAATCTCCTGCTTGTCCCACCTTCTCTTTCTGATAAGCTCAAACTCCCTGCTCCTCGGAACTGAAATTCAATTCCTGTCTTACTGCACTGAGACCAGCCACGAAAATTCAATATGTATCAAATGTAAAGAAAATTACTTCAACGTCATATGTGAACGAACCATAACTTCGCTATTAATCTCCAATTTTCATTATTATGAGTATATTCAATCTCTTTGCACTGTATCAAAATGTATTGCTTCAGTGGGCACGATAGAATTTTTATCCTGTGTCCTCTAATAAATTCCAATCAATCAATCAATCAATCGCCCAATCAATCTCTTTCTCTCTCGATTTTAATCCTGATCGGAAATGACTCCAACAAGATGCATTCTACGGCAGGATGAATTGAGATCTCCCTTGTAGACTGTTCAAAGATCTACGAATTGCCTCTCCACAAATTTTTTCGAAAAACTAATATCCTTGGACTTATAATACAAAAACCGAATGAAAGTCGAAAAAGTGCGTATTTTGATTGTTCATTCATGTCTTCCCCCAACCGTGAAATGATAATCCTCATTGATATGGATCATTGAATAAGCCACATCTAACTTGAGCAAAATACTTGACGGTTTGGATGACTTTAGTCAGTTATTGAACGAATTGAGCTCACTTACGTTACTCAATATAGAACAAACATTCAAAGTTTCATGGTTGAGTACTGGTTGAGGGGTTCCGGTAAGATCGTTGACAACAGGGTGACAACATACAGACACACATACATACGGACTTACACAAAGTGTAGTTCGGAAGAATTCACAGACAGCGGCGTAACCTGCGGAAGGAATGTATAGGGAAACCATTTTATGGGTCTCGGCGAGCAGAAAAGGGTGGATCAATTCTCATCTGGGGAGAGATAGAATTGACGGGTCGAGAATGAGGAATTCGAAACGTTTTTCAGCAAAAATTTCCGCACCGATACAATAATTCCTCTCTGAGAAAGCGATAAGAAGCCAAATTGAAGTAATTCAATCCCTCTATGGTCCAAAACAACTTCAACTCAGCTCCACTATAGCTTTTTTCGAGTACTCAGAAGACTTTTTGATTTTTCTTTGTGCGGCCCGATAGATCTCCGCTGGGTTGAGTAAACTTTTTGGAAAGGATGCATACAAATTGTGTCTAAACTCAGACCTCTGCTAGTTAGACTTGAGTTGATGGATCGAGACGATTCAAAACGCCTCCTCATTGTTGGGAAACCTTCACTCAATAAGTTAATAGAATTTTCCAATACTTACTCCGATTTAATGTTCTACATAGTCGGCTATAGAATTGTTTTTCAGATGGTTCCATTATCAGTACAGTGATACCTTTATTCTGTGCTCTAGCAGTTCTCCCACTCCTGTGGATATAACTCTGGAATCAGAATTCACCGCAAATCTGATCATGTTTCATTATTATTCGGAAGCATTCAATATTAAATAGTAGTTCTAACCTCAGATGTTCGAGGAACTTGGTAGTGAAGAACATGCTCGATGTGTGGTATATCTAACCCTCTAGCAGCAACATCAGTGGCAATTAAGAGTCCGCAATCATTCTTTTGAAACCTAAAATATTCATCTTTTTCATGTCTCTATGTATTACATCATATATTTTCAAGCACTCATGATTGGATAACAATTTGACTTGCTTCTCTAGATTCTTCAATCTCCGACGTTGTGGCATACAAGCATGTAGAGGGAGAGGATTGCAACCCAAGATCCCAAGTAGAGTTGCTAATCTCTTAACACAATTAATGCTGTTACAAAACACCAATGACCTGCCTGGGTGTTTCTTCAGGAAGTAGTACAAATAATAATCTTTATGATCCATAGTACATATTATGCGACATTCTGTCAAATTATCGGCTGTTCCTATAAATGAGATGTGCGTGAGTAATCTTACATGAATAAAAGGTCGGTCATACTCTGTCGAAATCAACGATGGAAACTAAACATCATGATCATTTTTCGACAGAATGCTTATTCAAATCATTCTTCAACTATTTGTTTACTGTCCCAGGAGGAGCTACGGGTATGAGCCAATTCGGACAGATTTCATCATTCAGGAAGTTTGGCGGAGATCTCTAAAAAATTCTTCAATCAAAACTATGTAGAAATAGTCCAGAGGACTTTCTTGGGTTTTTATCAGTTCCCCGCAGGCCATGAGGCGCATGAGAAGACCATTTTAGACCCTTCATGGCCTATTTTCATTAGTCACAGCTCCAACTGAAGTCAATTATTCTATGCTTTTATTACACTCTATGGAGAATTTGTAATTATGAGAGGGTATACACGAGGGAAGTTCCTATCACAATTTGGGAGTAGTCAAGAGGGTCAATCCTTTAATGTGATCCGAATAATTATTCATCGTTGGTTCTTTTATACCAAACAATAGCCAAGGGTTCCTGATCCCACTACCACTCCCACCCCACCCCCACTTCCATCTATCCATCCATACGTCCACCTGCATCCATCCATCCAATTATCCATCCATCCATCCATCCATCTATACATACATCCATCTATCCACCCATCCATCCATCCATCCATTATCCGATCCGATCCCATCCCATCCCATCCCATCCCATGAATGACTGTTCAGGGCTCAAATGATCTGTCCATTGTTATTAAAATCGTGTACTTGAGGACTTTCGAATAAATCTTTTTTTATGATTCCTTTTCTGAAAAAAACGTCGAGAAATGACTTTGACGCGCTCTGGTGATGATGAACGCTTAACCATATGCTTCGAATTTCACAAAAATATCGTCAAGAATTGCAGATGGTTCATGGCTCTCTATCCCAAACGATTCGCAATGTAATGCGTAGAGGAAGAGATAAGATACGAGAGTTGCAGCCAATGCTTGGGTGAGGATTCGAATAGCGAATAGAGAGGTCCACGAAGCTTTATTGGAAGATTTCCAGCATGCTCACGCTTCTCTCTTCCTCACCCATCCTCATATCGGTCTCGATAGTATGTGAGCAACGCCTTGGACTCGCGACAAGGCCCCTATCACGCACCAAGAGGTCTCATTCAGATTCGGGAGAGCTCGAGAAATCATATCTACATTATTTCTTACATCCGAGGAGAGGGAGGTCCTATCGTAGTTCTAAGATGCGATGTGCTTGCTCTCATGAGGAAAATCGACTCAGATTTTGGATAAAAAGCATGAAAAAGAAGTTTGGAGTGCAGATGCTGAGTGAGAAACATGAAAAATTGCTCCAAAAGTGTTCGGCACTTGATGTTCAGGATTTGAGATTGTCTACATCCGACCTACTTATGTCTGATATATTGATAGAGGCAATCTATCGTCTTGAACATCAAATGACGAACACTTTTGGAGCAGTGTTCCATGTTTCTCACTCAGCATCTGCACTCCAAACTTCTTTTTCATGCTTTTTACCCAAAATCTGAGTTGATTCTCTTCACGAGAGCAAGCACATCGCATCTTAGAACTACGATAGGAGCCCCTCCTCCTCAGATGTGAGAAGTAATGCAGATATGATGTACCTGCACGCTCTCCCGAACCTGAATGAGAGCTCTTATTGCGCGATAAGGGCTTTGCCTAGATTCCAAGGCGTTGCTCACATACTATCAAGACCGATATGAGGATGAGTGAGGAAGAGAGAGGCGTGAGCATGCTGTAAATCTTCCCATAAAGCTTCGTGGACCTCTCTATTCGCTATTCGAATCCTTACCCAAGCATTGGCTGCAACTCTCGTATCCTATCTCTTCCTCTACGCATTACATTGCGAATCGTTTGGGATAGAGAGTCATGGACCATCTGCACTTCTTGACGATATTTTTGTCAAATCCGAAGCATATAATTAAGCGTTTATCATCGCCCAAGTGTTGTTTTTCGACGTTGTTCCCAGAAAAAATCTGAAAATGTATTCATTCAAAAATCCTAACGTAGGCGATTTCAAAAACAATTGGAAGATGTCATTTGAGACCTGAATCAAAAGGCGCGGCAGCGCCTTGCTGGCGAGTATATGAACGAGAAGAACATGTGAGACAGAGAGAGAGAGAGAGAGAGAGAGAGAGCGCGCGCAAGGCTGCCGTGCCTTATATACGCTGAGTTGGGCCGTTTTAACCTCACACATTTTTTCGAACTTACTTATTTCATGCTTTTCTGAGTTCAGGAGGGTCTCATTCCCTCTGAACCCGTTATTTTGGTCCTCAACAAGGATATTGGCGAGTCATTTCGCCGCTGACAGCGTTTAGTGCCAAAATATCTTACTCACTAATTTCGACCCTTCCCAATTTTTTCGCGTCAAGATTTCAGCCGCGTTAGGACACTCGAAGTCGAACACAATCGATTGTTGGGGTCGACCACGCGGAACGATCGACCGCGAGAACACGGGTGATGTTTTGATGCAGCCGCATGTGTAGCAGACGGCGTTATTCCGCTCCAGCAGTAACATGTTGTTGCAGTAACATGTAACTTTTCTGACTATTTTGATTATATTATGTAGAGATGCTAGCAGAGATTGAAAGCCAATCGTAGCACCGCCTGCAGCGAGCTTGTAGAAATCAGCTCTCATTGTTGAGGGAATAAGAGCCACTTATTGTTGTGGGTTTTCTTGTCTGGAGTGATATAAGAATAATAGGCCAAAGGCCAAAATGTGTGTTATTCTCGCTGTTGTGCAGTGTCAAGAATTGATCTCCAAAAATATTTGGAGAATTTAGGATTTGATCGTGAGGAAAAATGAGTGCCAGTGTCAGCCTACATTTCAGCCGTGTATTGACTTTCAGTTTCCTCAATACTTCAGAGAGACCCAACTCTGAAAAATTGTGCATCTCAAAGAAAATTTGATAAACCACTCTAGTTGAAGGAGAGTGTGACCAATAGAATATCCTTCGTGTTGCTCTTCGTAAACCTGTCAATGTTCAACACATTAAGAGGGATCGTCTCTCACATTTAGATGTTGTAAGACAGGTCATTCAATTGACGACTGTCCAAGAACAGTTGTTGTGATATATAAGCACTGATATTTGGTGTTGCTCTGGTTATTACTTTTGAATATCATATGTCCATTGCGTAATACTCTAACCCAAAGGTCTCAGCTAGACTCTTACTCTCATATGGTATATGGATTTTACTTCCTTGGCACTCAATTCTGAATAGGATAAGAAAGTTGTACAGGGTTCATCTGTTTCATCAAGAGTATTATGGAGAAAGAAAGGCACTTTTACGCTCTTGGTGGGAAGTGGTGAGTTCAAATTGAAAAAATTATTACTTGAGTTGGCAATCACTAAACAAACTGGATCCGTACATCATCTATCTGGAAGTATGTTGAGGATCATTCAAACGCATATCACATAATGCTACTGAACCTTCATTTCCCTCAGAATGAGTTCGCACGAATTGCTCTAACTTCTTGATGTGTTATGAATTACCAATGTGCTACATGGAATTTGTCTCAGTTTTTGGTCCTTGGAAAATGTTGAACAACAGATGTAGTGTCATAATTCTATGTTTCATTTATCAATTAGTTATTAGTTATTCACTTTAATATTTAGTATGCTCTCTTGCTGAAGAGTGGATGTGGTTCATCATTAGGGGAATTTTCACAATCTAGAAGTTCCTCGTGATCCAAAAATTTTCTCTTGCAAGCACCATCACAAGTGGGTTAGGAGTCTTCGCATCAACTCAAGTCAATTCTATGAACCAATTTCAATAGTCTTGCTATCAAAAATACAAAGTTGTCCTTCTCCAGATTTTTCTTTGTTTATGATCAAAAAATGTTCATCTTGGAATGAAACACACTAGTGTTGATTAGGAGAATGATTTTTATGGATGAGATACATAGAATTTTTTTTGTTTTCCTACATGCTACTATTTACAGCATGTTTTTCAATCTCAGGATATTCAGTCATTACCATAGCCAAGTGTTGAAATGTCCTCCCCCCTCACTCCACTTTTTCCAAAAGTATAACTTGGCGAGTATGGCCATCCTTCCCCCCTATCACTTCATCTGGGATCAAAAATTGAATTTCAACTCTTGAGGGTCATGAAATCAGGGGAAACATGTCGAGTAACTATTTAGCAAAATTTAGCAAAATTTAAACATGAAACAAATGGGTAGAAAATGAAAAATATTAATTTCAACTCTTGAGAGTCGTGAGATCAAGGAAAGTATGTCGAGTAATTGTTTTGCAAAATCTGAACGTGAACCGCATGGAAAAGGATTGATTACATTACGATTTGACTTTCTCGGTAATTTTGACTCAACTTGAAAAACTCACCATCTCTACTGAATTTTAAACTAAACCGATCAATGCTAGATTGAATTTTCTGGTTTCCTTTCCTTCTCAATGGTCTGAATGAATTATTTTCATTACATTTCATAGACGGAAGAGATGGTGAGAAACTCAAGTTGAGTCAAAATTACCGAGAAAGCCAAATCGTAATGTAATCAATCCTTTTCCATGCGTTTCACGTTCAGACTTTGCAAAACAATTACTCGACATACTTTCCTTGATCTCACGACTCTCAAGAGTTGAAATTAATATTTTTCATTTTCTACCCATTGGTTTCATGTTTAAATTTTGCTAAATTTTGCTAAATAGTTACTCGACATGTTTCCCCTGATTTCATGACCCTCAAGAGTTGAAATTCAATTTTTGATCCCAGATGAAGTGATAGGGGGGAAGGATGGCCATACTCGCCAAGTTATACTTTTGGAAAAAGTGGAGTGAGGGGGGAGGACATATCATTTCAAAGAAGATTTGGCGAGGTGGTCTTCCGACTCATTTAAAGTTGCTTCAAGGACACCGTGTCCCCTCAGTAGGAAGGGAAAAAATTGCTGATGTCCAGCTCCTGCTACCGGGGCGTGCGGCTGGGGACCGGCGCTCGTCACGCGATAGAGAATCGTTTTCATCATCTCAAGCTGCCGTCTCACGCACGCTGCCATCATGCAAAGTCCAACTCCCTAGCAGTCATCTGGTCAGGAGGGTGATTCAGGCTAGACGCTCAATCACTCACAACTATTTTACAGCTAATAACATCCAGCCTAGTTTGCTCGACCCAGATACGGAAGCTCATGTGCAAGATTGTGGAATATTTATAAATGAAATGCTTCCTCGTGTAAAAGTACAATGAGCACATACGTCCGAGGTCAATTGCACGTGGCTTGGACTTGAAATACGCCTCGTACAGCGATGAACGTTCATGGGTCAGGAAAATGGTGAACGAGCATATACATTTGAATCTCTTGCCGATCTGTGGGTCATTCAAACGGCCTGTCGAACTGTTGCAACATGCACCAGTGCGTCCTCAAACAACACCTGGAACAGGTCCCTCGTCCCGAAGCAAAATGGTGTTCCAACAGCAGGACCAGCGGGAACTCCTTGACTCAGCATAGCTGCTGGAGATGAACGAGGGAGGGGTGTGTCTTCCAAAACGGAATTTGTCATGCTCCACTCGTTGACAGATGAGATTGAGCATCTACGCTTGCTCGTCGCTGACAATCCCTCCCATCACCGCTTCGGGGTGGCTGAGTCAAAGCTAGATGAGTATATAGACGACAATTTCGTTCAGATTCCGGGGTTTTCACTGTTGGAAAAAAAACGCAACTAAGAGAGTGGCGAGGTTGCTTTGTATGTGCACAATGAATACAAAGTTGAAGAATTGATTTCGTCAAATACTTTCGGTCCAGGGAAACCTGGTGTGCCTGAATTTCTTTTTCTGTAGCGCACACCAAGGTAACTCTGCTCCAATATTAGTTGCGTTAATCTATATACCCCCAAAATTACCATGCAGAAGAACGATGAGTTGTTTGACTCGTTACACCGGCTGTATGGTGATCATAGTCATAATCGATGATCTGAACGCTGACTTGTTGGATACTGCCCATCCCGACACCAACACGCTGACTGCACTGACAGAGGAACTAGCCCTACAGGTAGTGCAGCATGGCTTGACTCACCAACATAACTCCAATGTGTCTCACGCGACTGAACAGCTCTCGGAAATGTCGAATCTAGTTAGGGAGATGCAATTCACTACCTGAATGGAGAAAAGACTAGTAATCCAGGAAAAAATGATGCTCCTTGGAATATTCCCCAAATGAGGGTGCTCATGAATAAGCGAGACGTGACCCGCAGAAGTTGAGAGCGGATGCAACGTAACCGGCGCAAGAGTCCTGAGCTTTCAAGTGAGTACTTTTGGCTTCGCGAAGGAGTCGACTTGCGCATTGAACGAGAGCGTAACTCCTTTCATCAAAACCATCTTCGGACGCTCTTGATGAGCACAAGGGAATCTGGAGGGAGCTGCGCAATCTCGGCCTCTTGCCTCAGAGCGAAGAGGAGGAGCTGCATGGCTTCACACCAGATGAGTTGAAAACACGTTGCGGGGGTTTCCGTTTTGCCCTACAAAAATATTAATGAAGCAATGGACGACATTGACTCGGCACCGGAGGAGGCGTTTAAATTTAAGCCCACAAATTTCAATCATGTAGTCCTTGCTATTGAACATTCCTCCTCGCATGCCCGCACGGCGGATGGGATCCCCCAGAGCGTGATCGCAAGAGCTCTTCCGGCTATTGGTGATCTCATTGTACACGATTCCAATTCCTCTTTCGCTCAGAGTGTTTTTTCGAAGGCCTGGAAGCAAGCGCAGCTGATTGCATTAAAGAAGACTACAGCGCCATCCACGGTCTCGGACTTCCGTCCTATAGTGCTGCTGTGCTTCCTCTTCAAGGTTCTGGCAAAGCTTGGACATGACCAAATCACGGAGTATTGAAAAGTAGAGAAACTTCTTGATGACTTGCAGACTGAATTCATACAATACCATAGTACCCAGAGTTTCGCCAAAGTTGACCGATGACATCAGAGTAGGCATTGATAGGAAGAAGATCACCTCACTCCTACTATTCAACTTTAGCACAGCTATTGGCACAATAACACCATCAAAACTGTTGAGAAGAGTCAAGAACCTGGGCTATTCGAGAACGATACTCGTGTGAATGAGATCATTCTCACAAGGTCGCTCTCAAATAGCCACTTCAAAAGCTGGTAGTTCTGATTGCCTCGGGGCCAAATTGGGTGTTCCACAGGGCTCCGTTCTTTTCAACTTCCAGTTTGACTTTTCAACCTTCAACTTGAATATTCAAAAATATTGGTTGAATTTTTCATTCAACCAGGCGGTTGAACCCTCAAGCAAGTGATATCATTCAACATTGAATTCCAACTTACGTCGGTCGGAAATCCAGGTTAAATTTAGTTTTGCGGTGATCGTATCTGGATGAGTGACCTCTGGTCGGGACATGCCACGCATAGCTCGGGCGAAAAATCCGTCGATTTTATTATTATGGTTATAATACACGCCCCACGAGATTGATAGATGTTGATGATCGGTTGACATCTTTGGGTCAGGAAAACAAGTTTCGTCAAGGTTTCTTGTAAAGAAACAGGGGAGAACATGTACCATTTCCATTCGGAACCACCTATCGATCTCATGGGTGATCTATCCATAAGCTCATTCACAGTGACTATATATTTCAAACTGGTGTTCGAGTTGGATATGCGTCACTGAACTTTTGCCCGAAAATGCTCGCGGGACCACCGCTGATGTTTTTCCTATTTGTTTATGAGGGAACATGACGAAATTTGTTTTTCTGACCCAAAAATATTAATCGATCATCACCATCTATCAATGTCGTGAGTCCTGTACTATAACTATAATTATAGAGTCAGCGAATTTTTTGCCCGAACTAAGCACGGCAGCCCAACCAATCTGGATACTAGATCGCGGAAGAGTTGCTTAACCTGAATTTTTTCCCGAAAAAGCTCGCTTGACTGCCGCTGATATTCTTTCCTATTTGTTTGTGAAAATTCGCGAAGAAATTCTCTTTTCTAGACCAACAATGTCGCACGAAGACCACCACCTAAATAGGCCGGCACCCAAGTGTATATGTTACCGTGAAAGCCCGAAATCCGTGATTGCCGGGCATTCACTAGTGAATCCTAAGATTCACTGGTCGAGGCCAGTGGATGCTGACATTCACTAGTGAAAGCCCGGAATCCGTAGCTGATATCGTTGCTGATGCCATATTTCGGGCTTTCACTAGTGATTGTCAGCATTCACTGTCCACCGACCAGTGATTGTCAGCATTCACTGACCCGGACCAGTGAATGTCGGAGATCGGAAGAATTGGGGAATGGAAGTCGGATAAAATGTCAATCACATTGTCTCATTATTCCAAGTTTCCGAGGCAGGTTGAAATATGGGAAAATTAAGGTATAGTATTCAATACTCTCTTAAGCTTTCCGTATGAACCCCCACTCTGTGGCAACTCCGAAAAGAGTGAGTTTCACTCTTTTGGAGTGAGAATTTTACGCGGGCCTAAGTGAATCTCATCATTCCCGAATCGCCACAAAAAGGGGGTGCCACTCAGAAAGGTTGAGGGTGTATGGCCTCTTCATTCATCACCCATGGAATGAGGTCAGGAGTTCCTGATTCCTAACCTTCATCTACTGAGGTAGCCATGGCGCACAAAATTGAGAGGACAATTGTGTCAGCATGAGCAGTGTGTCATGAACAATCATAAGTAAAACGTTTATGTCACTCAACTTTTGTCATTGACAACTATTTTCTATGAGGTATTTCTGAGATCGACATGTATTTGACATGACATTTTATTGACAACTCTTCATTGATGAATAATGGATATTTCTCCATATTCCAACCTGTCTCGAAAACTTGGGATAATGAGACAATGTGTTTGACATTTTATTCGACTTCCATTCCCCAATTCTTCCGATCTCCGACATTCACTGGGCCGGGTCAGTGACTGCTGACATTCACT
Organism: Eretmocerus hayati; assembly: GCA_029851415.1. NCBI lineage: Eukaryota > Metazoa > Arthropoda > Insecta > Hymenoptera > Aphelinidae > Eretmocerus > Eretmocerus hayati. The sequence goes on from CM056743.1 coordinate 111,708,560, forward strand.
GGTCGATGCCCAGTGAATGCTGACAATCACTGGTTGAGACCAGTGAATGCTGACAATCACTAGTGAAAGCTCGAAACATGGCCTCAGCAACCATGTCAGCTACGATTTCCGGGCTCTCACTAGTGAATGTCAGCATTCACTGGCCTCGACCAGAGAATCTTAGGATTCACTAGTGAATGCCCGGCAATCACGGATTTCGGGCTTTCACGGTAACATATATGAGGGAATCTACCAAATCTTCAACTTTTGGACCATACGAGAAAAAAAATTTTTTCCTTCCCGTCGCTTTTGAAACCAATTCCATAGTGTTTTGGTACCTCTAAAATGTGAAAAAAACGTTGTGCCCACCATTTTTGAAAGATGTTAATCCTCTGAGAACAATGAGATGGAATTAGTCTATTACGTTTTCGTCACTTTTACAGGCTTTTCACATGGATGGATCGTGAATAGTGCAATGTGATGGTTGATAAAGATGTTGTTGCACTCGTTTAATCGAATTCCATTCCCAAAATTGAGTCTCTTTCCGTTATACTCATCGGCTACCATTTTTTCCGCGTTTACAGAGTTGTCGGAGGTATATGCAATTTTTGCTTTCCCAAAGCTTTCCCGCTTAGATTATGATAAGTGTGCAGTGTGAAAATGGTATAAGAACTACATACAAAGTCGGCAGCTATAATTTAGATCTGTTACGTTCATCTTTTTCGACCGGAAAAATCAGTTTTCGGAGGCTGAACAAGTTTCCCGAGCTCCTCCCTCAAATAACAATCGTTATAGGCACCCCATTGAAGTGCATGGTAATTCATCATACGTAAAAGTGAAATGGGCAATAGGGTTTGGAAGCGACATCTGCTCATTATTCGAGTAACAAAGTTTTATGTCCTTTTTTGGAGCGGTGGGCGCGACAAATTTTGCAAGTTCAACGTCACAGATCTTGGGCCAAAATAATGTGTCACTGCCAAACGAAGAAACATTTTGATTGTCTGTTCTTACTCTTCAATTTACCACCACCCGATTTATCCTGGCTTGAATGTTATTTTTTTTACATACGAAAAATCGGAGGAAGTGAGTATTTTGCAACAAGTGAGTTACACTTTTCATGGGAGGACGACTGTGACCAGGCATGTGTGTCGCTATTGGAACGAATCTCTTATGATGATATCAGGTTCGAAGAGTTAGATGGAATTTTTTCAGATTTTTCGGGACAGTGTTATTTTTTTTAGAGGCCGAAAAGTTTCAGAAGACGCGCCAGTTACACTGAAAAAGTACAAAATTTGACGATTCTTCAATTTGTATCAAGAGCACTACACACGTGTCATAAAAAATCGATAGAGTACCATCCTAGAAACTATAGAAACCTCCTGAAAAACATTTTCCCAGGGCGTGAAAGTCCCAATCTCATCGAAATACTGTATGGTACACTAGATGTTAAAGGTTCTGTAGATTTCCTCATATATGTCGTAGCCGGTTACTCACGCCCGCCGCTTAATTAACTGGCTAGCCGGTAAAGTAACAGCGGCCGGTTAATAAAATTTGCACGAGCGCATGCATTCGTTCGTTGACTGTCTAGTCAGTTGAGTAACTGTCTGATGCTGCCCGCCAGTTACTTAACAGGCTGGCATGTCTTCAGCTCGTTAATGAAATCTCTGGGATGAGTATCGGAAAATAAGCGCGCCTCGCAGTTATCGACTGATACTTGAAATTTTTTTCTATTTCCATTGAATAATAGTGTATTTCGAACCGAAGACAAGCGTGAGAGCACATATGGGGAAACTATAATATGTTTCATGTCATCAGTCAATCATTTTTCTCATCATTTCGTTACACATAATCAACGCCTGAGAGTATTCATACAAAGCATATGATGATGATGAGTGTTGAAGAGTATTTCTGGAACTCTAAAAATGTTGATCTGTTCAAATAAAATATAAGTATGGTTCTTATAGGAAAGATACAATGAAATCATCACTTATTCTTGCAAGCTCTAGAATGATGCTATCAAGAGTTTCACTGTAACTCTGTAGCTGCGCCTTGGAGGCAGGAGCATTGCTCAGTGCAACATTGACTTCCTGCTAACAAGCAGTCGAGATTCCTGGAGCTTGGCCCCCCAAAATGTAACTTACGAGACGCAGCTTCTCTCCAAGATATCCCATCGTTTTGAGGCATTCCCTAAAGTAAGACGTTGCTGATTCTCGACTTCTGAATTTCTATCCTTGAGAACCGACCCTTGATCAGACCATTCTTTGTCTCGATTCGATGCACACTGTTTTAGATATCAATTACAACCCCCTCACATTCTGTTGAAATCAAGTGCTTGTCAGCAGGAACTCAGTGTTGCACTGAGAACTGATCCTGACTCCAAGGCGCAGTTGCAGTGAAACTCTCGATGGCATCATTCTAGAGCTTGCAAGAATGATAAGTGATGATTTTACTGTATCTTCCTCATCAGAACCATACTTCTAATTCATTTGAACAATTCAACACTTTCAGAGTTTCAGGAATACTCTTGAACATTCATCATTATCATCATATGCTTTGTATGAATACTCTCAGGCATTGATTATATGTGTAACGAAAGGATGAGAAAGATGATTGACTGATGACATGAGACATATTATAGTTTCGCCATATGTGCTCTCACGCTTGTCTTCGGTTCGAAATACACTATATTCAATGAGAATAGAAAAAATTTCAAGTATCAGTCGATAATTGCGAGGCGCACTTATTTTCCGATACTCATCCCAGAGATTTCATTAACGGGCTGAAGACATGCCAGCCTGTTCAGTAACTGGCGGGCAGCATCAGCCAGTTACTCAACTGACTAGACACTCAACGAAGAAATGCATGCGGCTAGCCAGTTAATTAACCGGCGGGTTTGAGTAACCGGCTACGACATATACATCTCATGGCTTGCGTATCCGGGAACTCACAGCCATTGAGTATTCAACCAGCTGGTTGAAGTTTTCATTCAACCAACTGGTAGAAGTTTTTTGAATGAGTATTTTACAGTGTGAGTATGGAAAAAGATCTTTCCAGGTTCAATGTGCTCACCTGTGGAAGTCTCTCCCTCTGGGCTTTTGGCAGTTGGGAAAAATACCCTCATTCGAAAGCGCCTTGAAAGGCTATTCACTGACACAAAATCCTCCAAGGATTGATGTTGGGAAGAAGCATTATTCCAATCTCTAAATTTTGAAAGGCTCAGACTCACATCACCTGATTCGTTTGAAATAGATAAAATGTAGAATAGAATATGTATGACCTTCCGTCAACCGACTGAATTCATCTGTGATATGACTGTGAGCCCTGCCATTTTCCTTTTTATATTTCATTCTCTTCTTCATTATTTTATTCAGAAGTTGTAACTCTCCTGAGTGTAACCCGGATAGTCACAATTCGTGACATAACTAGGATTTGTATTATTAATATGTGACATATGTTACCATGTGTAACTGATTATTTTCTTTCCTCTTAGGACAAATAAGCGGGCATCAATCAATCAATCAATCGATCAATCTCACCATCCCTTTATCCGCATAGCATCCCGGCCCAGCCCATACCATCACATCCCAGACCAGCCCAGCTCAGCCCAGTTAAGCCAAGCCCATCCCTCGCTAATGCTTACCTTGTCGAATGTAGCTCATCCCAACCTGGCCATGTCCATACCATTCCATTCTAGCGCATCCCATCCCAGCCCAGGCCATTCCCTCAGCCCGGCTCATCCCATTCCATCCAAGCCTATCTCATTCATCAAGATCCACCCTACCCGACCTCAGCCCAGATCAGCTCAGCCCATCTGACCTCAGCCCATGCTAGCCCTAGCTTGACCTATTCCATCTTATCCTATCCTATCCAAGTCCATCTCATCTCAGTTCAGCGCATGCCAATCCACTTGGTCATAGCCCAACGCAGTCTGATCCATCCCATCTTGGCCCAATCTATACTATCCCATTTCAGCCCATCCAGGGCCCCCCAGCCGACCCTAGACCAGCGTAGCTCATCCCATCCCAGGACAGCTCATCAAGTGATTTTTGATCCCAAAAATTGCCATTCGTAACAAGAAATAGTTATAGCGGAAAGGTCCATATTATTTTCGCCTGTCTGCGCACGTGGTCACCACGCACATCTCTATGTTGGCAAAATTTGTAGTCAAGCATTTCAGTATTTGCCGCTCTAATTGCTTTCCTGGGTTCTGAGTTTGATTATTCTTTTTAACAGAACATACACAGAACACTCGGTTCGAGCATCTGAGCATTGGTGGATTTGGTTGCCTCCCTAGGTTTTGAGGGTGATTCTTTTTTTGACAGAATTTTCAGTCCGTGTCACTCGCGAAATTCTCTTCCACGATATGGTGGAGGCTCTTGAAGCGATTCATATGGTGGAAGCCTGTAAACCCTGGCCTAACCGTCTCACTTGTAGATTCGACAATGTACAGTACTGATTGAAAAATTTTCCATGGGGTTTTCCCCCTGGTTACGATTATTGTCGAGATACTCCGAAAGAATTCATATATTCTATACCTAGGTAGTCCTTCCAGTTATATGACATTTCGGAAGATTGTAGTTGAATGCATACCGATGAAAAGTAGATATATTTCAAATATCATGTTGACTCTTTGAATAGATGTCAATTGGCCATTACCCAAATTTTTTACGAAACTGATCTGTTTCAAAAACTCCACTCAAACTATGATAACTGATTGCGATGTAATTTGGTGCAGAATCATCGAACGAGATTCAAATCGTTCAAATCAACTGTCTTGATAAGTAATCAGTGAGAAGAAAGTCACCCATATAGACTACTTAGGTGAAGGGAGGCTATTGAGTTGAAAATGATTTGACTTATGGATACACAATTTTCCCTTCAACCTGATCCAATGCATGCTACACGACCAACAACATGAATTGTATGGTTGAGCCAGGAAGGTTACGGATGTTGGGTGAGACAGTGGATACAAATTGAAAGCTTTTGAATACTAACAAAACATACATGTATTTTTCCAAAGAGTCAACAAAATAAGAACTAATTCAGATACGCGGATCTTCAGTAAACAATTTGCACAATTTTCATTCAATGTACAGCTGTACCACGGTTGATTTTCAGGAATCTTGGAAAGTATTTGATAGACTCTGACAATCATGATCAATAACATATTCCGAATAGCAGTTCGTGTCAAAATAGATGTACAGATCTTCAGATGGTATGAAATTTAATGTATGCTGAGATATATAAAGACGGTCAATGAGGGACGTGACTTAATTCCAACCACGTGCTTGAAAATCGTTGTCTGAATTGATATTCCAACCTCAGTGGTTGTCGATGAATTCCAAACACTGCTTGAGAATTTGACTGCAAAGTCTTTACAGTGTAGGTAGGATAAGGTGGATATGTTTCCTGTATTCATAGGTCATATCGCCTGCAGCTATCCGTTTAGTGGGCTACCGACATGAGTGAACTGAGTGATTCTATTAAATCCTCAGTGCGCATAACTTGAGCACCACCTAACGAGAATTTTGTCTTTCTGGGCACAACCTAGGCTCTTTGGAATGTCTCACCCATCTAGAAACTACTCACATACACCATAAGTGGTTGAGTATGACTAGGTGAAATTAATATTCGCTAAAACGGAAAAAAAATCATTTCAGCATATTTTCACAGCTTTTTTGATCCATTTCCAATCACGTCGAGCCTCAATTGAGGGTGCTTTCCAGCTTCCCCGGGAGACTCGGAGTGCCACCAGCCGTGGCAGAAAATGCACTCTATAGTACTGCACCATAGTGGTGCGTCGGTAATAGCAGCGCGGAGAGTCAGAGACGCGGGGAGAGAAGAACGTGGGAGTAAGGGGCCTCGCAAGGAGACTAGAGAGAAGCAGAGTGAACGTAATGCTACGAATATGCCGGGAAATCTGGCGCAAGGTTTGAGGACCAAATAGACGCCTTGGTGTACTATATTGGACGGCGCCCGACCAGAACGGTATAAGTCCATTTTTTTCATTTCTGGCAAATTAGCTTCAAAGTTTTCTTACGATAGAAAATTCGGATTGTCATTTGCAGTAATTATGCTTCATTTACCATATAATAAGTGTGTTTTTATGACAATTTTTGCAAGGGGCGTGATAATTTTCAATTGTTTACACTTTTTACCCCTTACAGGCAAACCCCGGTATTCGCGGTTAATTGGTTCCTGAAAAGTACCGCGAATACGAAAATCGCGAATACCGGGGTATATGGCTTATGGGAAATGGGGGGTACCGTTTCAAAAATCACGCAGAGTCAGAAATCATTGACTGAAAATCAAATCCTTGGGGTCATTAAAGAGTTTCAAAATGTTTATTTCGTACAAAAATGTGTCTCCTAATTATAAATGATCAGAAACATAATGTTTGTTTGTAAATATTGAGTAAAATAGATCTAAAAGATTATGTTTTAGCAAGAAAGTCGGTCATGCGTGTCTGTCTTGACCTTCTTATGAAATCTCTGTATAATTCCCTATAAGGTAACAAAGCCAATTCACAATCTTGTTTGAACTTCAGGCTCCGAGTCAGTATTGGATCTTTATCAAATGCTTGATCTATTGCGTTTTGTACCGCATTCAAAATCTCAGCCAAGGCTCTCGTGGAGAATGAAGATTCAGTAATGTCTCCTGAATTTTCCTGAGCCTGTGCTTGTTCTGAGTCCTCCAAGATCTCCTCAATATCAGCAGCACTCAGCTGACTTCGTTCAGGCAGAATGATCTCCAATAAATCAGAGTTTTGCATATCTGAGAAGCCTTCGCCGCCAATATCTTGAGCTAGAGCCACTGTAGACTGTACGACTTCTTGTAAAATCACCTCAGATGAGGCCGAAGATTGCTCACTGATGACAATTTTTGGTAAAAGTTTACTCCAGCTGGCATTTAGAGTCGAATCTTTGATTTCTCGCCACGCTTCATCGAGTATCGTAATCGACTTCAAAATATTGAAATTCTTCCAAAACATCTTCACAATATTGTGAGAGGGAGTTGACTCATCAGCTCGTTTTTCGTTGACTTGCTGGAGCATTTCCCTCATCACTCGTCTCAAATAAAATGATTTGAAAGTAGAAATTACAGTTTGGTCCATGGGCTGGATCAAGGAAGTTGTGTTGGGTGGAAGAAACATGACTTGAACATTAGGATCAGCTGTAAACAATGTATCCGGATGAGTCGGTGCGTTATCCAGTAGGAGCAAAACTTTGAATGATAGGTTTTCCTTGAGAAGAAATTCTCTGACTTCACGCACAAACGATTGTGTAAACCACTCTTCCATAATTTTTTTGTTTATCCATGCACTCTTGTTTGACCGCCAGACGACTGGGAGATGCTCTTTTCTCTTTCCTTTGAAGGCTCGTGGAGTTTCAGCCTTGTATATCACAAGGGGTTTGCATCTGCACGATCCAGATGCGTTAGAGCAGAATAAAACTGTGTATCTATCTTTGTTCATCTTGAATCCAGGAGCACTCTTCTCCTCTTTTGTAAGGTATGTGCGACCTGGCATTTTTTTCCAATAAAGACCGGTTTCATCGCAGTTGAATATCTGCGCAGGTACATAACCCTTCTCCGCAATCAGCGCTCGCAACTCGTCTGGGAATCGCCGAGCAGCTTCATGATCAGCAGAAGCGCTTTTGCCTGCGATAATAATGATTCCAAAATGAACGACTCAAAAATCTCGGTAAAATCGGTAAATTCGAAGCAGAGCGAATTAAAACTCACCGGTAAAGCTGATATTGTGGAGAGAAAATCTCTCACGAAATCGATCAAACCAGCCTCTACTAGCTGCAAAAGATTCATCATTATCTTTCGCGTACTTTGCCTTCGCGTGCTCATAGAAGATCAAAGCTTGCTCTTGAATTGCTGCTCCATTCAGAGGAATTTTTTTCTGAATCATGTCTTGTACCCATACAATCAGAAGATTTTCCATTTTAATAACACTTTCTTTGCGAGTGATCTTTGAATATTTTCCATGGGCACCTAAGTGACTTGCAGCTTCCCGAATCTTGAGTTCGTTATCACGAATCGAACGAATCGTGGATTCGTTGACATCGTATCTCCTGGCAAGCACACTAACTTTTTCACCTTCCTCCAACAAATCCAGAATCTTTAATTTTGTAGCGATGTCCATGACTTTTTTCGATCTCTTCTTTTCAATCTTCCCTGAACGCAAACTTTTCTTTGGTGGAGCCATTATTATACAATTAAATTCCAAATGCTGCAGCAGCTTGATCCACCCAACCTCAATAACTAAACAACAACAAATTTTCAAAACAACAGTAGCCTGGATGTTGACCACCGTGAAACTAGCAACTGTCTTTGTATTGACGAGGTGGTAGATCGTAATTGTCGGTTTCGTCACGCGTGATCATGATTTGTAACCAGGTTCGATGATTTCACATACAGGAATAAGAATAAAAACATCTCTCGACTCTACTAAATTAACGTACTTGAATCGTCGAACCGCGAATACCGGGGCAAATTACCGCGAATACGGGGCATTGTCCACGATTCGGTAACCGCGTATATGCGGGGATCGCGAATACCGGGGTCGCGAATACCGGGGTTTGCCTGTATTTTGCTATAAAGAATGGACTCATACCGTTTTGGTCCCCAAATTTTCTCGACTTTTCTTTCGGACCAGAACGGTATAAAATATTTGGGAAGGCTTTCTTGTGTCCAGGCGGATCAGAGAATTTTGGTTTGATATAAAAATGCGTGGGTACTCTGGACAATCCTTATTAATTTTGGCTAAATTGCCAACGTTTCACCGACCTCCATGTCGGCCTCCTCAGAGCTGTATAGAAGGTGAAGGTTTTACAACCAAGTCACAAATTGATAAGTATTTGAAATACAAGAAAATTACGCTCACCATCTTAATTCTAGTATGACATATGACCAAGGACATTGCCACTTGTCAGATACATGAGGAAAATAAAGGACTGCACGACAAAATCTAGAAAGGAATGTTAATTGTTCCTTCAAAAAAGGTTTGTGAGAGAAATTTTTATGCAAGAAAGGATCGTATACATACGGCACGCCACACAGGTCCAAGGCGCAGCAGACTGCAGACCCGCTAGTCTTGGGTGGTGATTGACCAGCAATGTGTGATTAATCCCGTGAGCTGCGGCCTTATATACCTGTGCAGCGTTTACCGTCCTGAATTTGATGCAGCGCGAACGAGGGGACGGAGATTGTATCGGGACTGCACGAAAGGCAAAGAGGTGGCACAAGCCTTCGTACGCCGGGCGCTTATGCTAATAGTCGGGGAATCCCCGTTGTGACTATCAGCTGGAGAGGTAGCAATGCCTCTGCGCGCACATGCTCTCCTGGTACATCGGGTAGGGCTGTGGGACTTCCACCGGTTTTCATTCCATTCGTTGTGTGTCTATTGCGTGTAGTGTGTCTAAGGTGTGCGTGTGTGTGTGTGTGTTTGTGTGTTTCGTAGAGGGTTTGATAGTATAGATCAATTTTTTGTACGTGAACTTCAGCCCATCAAGATCAAATTTTCTGTTCACGTTATTGTTGTACTAATATATGTACAGCATCTCGGCAAACTCTCTACGAAACTTCTGTTTTTCTGTGTAGAGGATTTTTGTGTGATTAAAATCAAAGGTGTGGCCTCTAATAGCGCAATGCGTGGCGAGATCAGAACGCTCATTTTTGTTCTTAAGATCGCAAACGTGTTCCTTGATTCTAGAGTTTAAGCATCGGCCCGTCGGACCCACATACACCTTGTTACATTTTTTGCATGTGATTTGATACACAACACCGCTCTTATCGCCAATGTTTTGCCGGTCTTGACCCAGCCTAATGATATCATTCAATTTGTTTGACAGTTTATGAGTGGGGAGGATGTTGTGATCTTGCAAAATTTTACTTACGTAGGTCGAGACGGAGTCGATGCATGGAATGACGACCCGTGGGAGAGAAGCTTGGGACATTTTTTGTCTCTCCTCTGCTGCATGTATTTTGGGTAGTGATTTAATACTAGCATACGGCGTTTTATGTTGTCATCAATAAATTCATCAGGATAATTGTTAGATTTCAAAAACTGTCCCATTGATAGTAAATTTGCATTGTGAAATTCTTGATCTGAAAGTTTCAGGGTTTTGATGAGTTGAATATCTTGAAATCAATCGTGGAGGACTCAGGTCTGTGAGGATGATAAAACACAGAATTCTTGCACATATAAATATATTGCAACGTTTCGTCTGCATATTTTGCAAACCTCTTCAGGCTGTAACAAAATTTCAACACATGTGGTATATATTATGGACAAACAGTAGCACGATTCACAATGAAGTTGCAAACAACAATTCACATACCTGAAGCTTTTTGTTTTTTAGAACGATTACACTATGATTAAAAACGTAGAAACACAGAAACTGTGATTCACGTCTTACGTCGATATTTGGTATATTGATACTGATCAGTCCATGCTAATGTGTGTATATGGAAACGGGATGAGGAGAGAAAGAGAGAGAGAACGAGGCGATTGAACGGGGAGAGGAAAGGGAAGGAGAAGGAGTCAAGAGAAGCAGCTATATGTCATAATCGACGATGAGACAAACTATAGTAGGAGAGAGTTATAGACACGGTTTAGATGGAAAATATCGTCTTTCAGATTGATGTTATTCTTATCAGAATTAATGAAAATCATTTCTGAGAGTGTCCTTTTATGAAAATTTGATTCTCTATCTAAGATCTTAGTATTTTCCCAATCAAACTCGTGCCCTAGGTTTTTTCGATGGAGTGACACTACAGAATTGGGAGTTTTGAAATTTATATGTTCATCGATTCTCACATCTAAAGCCCTTTTTGTCTCTCCTACATAGCTTGCTGAACAGTTTTTACAATTTATTTTATATACTACATTTGGATTTTCAAATTTCTTCAATGTATCTTTGACTAATTTTATAACATTATCAAGTCCTTTAGTGATTTTTGGCAACGTTACAATGTTGTGTTTCTTGAAAACATGTTTACATTTTTGAAAGAAACTTTTACGAAACGGAATGCTCACTTTCTGTAGTGAAGCAAATGTACGTTTTTCCAAGCTATTTCCATCATTCTTCTTGTTTTTCAATTTTTGAAGTCTGTTTCTCATGCATTTTTGTACAAAATCAATGGGAAAGTCTTCTTTTAGCAGTAAATTTTCTACGTATCTTATGTTTTTTCTATGGAAACAAGGTTCAGATAGATTGATAACACCGTGTCGTCGACATAACGGGAATAAAATAATGGTACACAATTTTGTGTACCATTATTTTATTCCCGTTATGTATCAAAGAAGACCAGATCAATGTAGTACTGGAAGTTTTTAATCAATATGACCAAAGTCTAAAATTCACTCACGAGATTGAAAAAGATAACAGTATTAATTTTCTAGATTTAAAATTGATACGAAAAGATAATAAGATTATCACGGATTGGTACCATAAGCCCACGACATCTGATAGGATTTTGAATTTTCACTCGAACCACCCAACTCAATTGAAAGAAAATATCATAGACAATTTGGTAGACCGTGCTATTAATCTATCTGAACCTTGTTTCCATAGAAAAAACATAAGATACGTAGAACATTTACTGCTAAAAATGACTTTCCCATTGATTTTGTACAAAAATGCATGAGAAACAGACTTCAGAAATTGAAAAACAAGAAGAATAATGGAAATAGCTTGGAAAAACGTACATTTGCTTCACTACAGAAAGTGAGCATTCCGTTTCGTAAAAGTTTCTTTCAAAAATGTGAAAATGTTTTCAAGAAACACAACATTGTAACGTTGCCAAAAATCACTAAAGGACTTGATAATGTTATAAAATTAGGCAAAGATACATTGAAGAAATTCAAAAATCCAAATGTAGTATATAAGATAAATTGTAAAAACTGTTCAGCAAGCTATGTAGGAGAGACAAAAAGGGCTTTAGATGTGAGAATCGATGAACATATAAATTTCAAAACTCCCAATTCTGTAGTGTCGCTCCATCGAAAAAACCTAGGGCACGAGTTTGATTGGAAAAATACTAAGATCTTAGATAGAGAATCAAATTTTCATAAAAGGACACTCTCAGAAATGATTTTCATTAATTCTGATAAGAATAACATCAATCTGAAAGACGATATTTTCCATCTAAACCGTGTCTATAACTCTCTCCTACTATAGTTTGTCTCATCGTCGATTATGACATATAGCTGCTTCTCTTGACTCCTTCTCCTTCCCTTTCCTCTCCCCGTTCAATCGCCTTGTTCTCTCTCTCTTTCTCTCCTCATCCCGTTTCCATATACACACATTAGCATGGACTGATCAGTATCAATATACCAAATATCGACGTAAGACGTGAATCACAGTTTCTGTGTTTCTACGTTTTTAATCATAGTGTAAAAATGTGATAATCGTTCTAAAAAACAAAAAGCTTTAGGTATGTGAATTGTTGTTTGCAACTTCATTGTGAATCGTGCTACTGTTTGTCCATAATATATACCACATGTGTTGAAATTTTGTTACAGCCTGAAGAGGTTTGCAAAATATGCAGACGAAACGTTGCAATATATTTATATGTGCAAGAATTCTGTGTTTTATCATCCTCACAGACCTTAGTCCTCCACGATCGATTTCAAGATTTTCAACTCATCAATTTGGAATAACTGAGGACGATTCAAAGTTCATTACTTCTATGTTTCAGAGTTTTATCAACCAGATCGTAGACGACTGCTTTCTCATTGCTATTGGATGGTGTGAAAGGTAATTGATGTATCTGCCTGAAAAAGTATTTTTCCTGAACCAATTAAATGACGGAACCTCATCAATCTTTCGATGAATGGTCATGTCGAGAATAATAGGCTCCCGTATGCACTGAGAGCGCCGATCATGAACCAAACGTTTTCTAACGTGATTTTTCTCTTAGAATCCAAATCCGTCGGTATTTCTACTATAGGAGGTGGAGATCACCTTTAAAAACGAAATTTTTAACCTCAAAACTGTTTTTTGCACGGGCAAGGGGACGAATCTTCCAAACTACTTGGATGTCATCCGGAACATAGAAGTGTAATTGAAAACACTCCATAACATCATATTCAAATATTTTGCATTCGATATACAGGGTGTCGAAGCCCCTTCGGGGTTGTTTGGTGCAATCGATGGTCCGGAAACGGATGAATCGCTAAATAATTTAGCTATTGGGTATTTATATAATCAGGTCATTGATGCAACTTACTCTTCCCACTTCTGGGCCCTATGGAGCCAATATACAGGGTGTCGAGGAGTTGTAATGCCCATCTCCATCGTATTTGAATTACTCCAACTCACGTAATAGAGTATTGGGCAGTGAAATTGATAAATCGCAATTCAATTTGATCCTCTGACTAGACATTCAAAGATCCTTCCTCGATTTGGAGCATGGAAATTCCGTAGAAGTCACTATTTCCCATATCAAAATGTATAGATTTACAATGCGCTCACGTCGAAAAATTGAAATGTACAATCTGAATGTGGTTAATTAATCATCAGGTATCCAGAGTAATGCATTGCGTCTGTACTCTGGTAGCTCTGAAAACTGTATAGTTTATGAACATTATTGATGTGCCTTCAAACCTGGAGCTCCTCATATCATCTAATCGTGACCGTTGGGTCGTTAGAACTCACACCGTCTCAAAATATATAAACACAGGTGTGAGAACAAATTTGACCCGTGATAGCCGACGATTTTTTGAGTAACACGCTATGCCCAAGGTAAATTGCAGGGTTATTGATTCTGAGTCATTCTGAAAACTGAATGAATGCTTCGATCTATAGATCTTGGTTTGGAAGTTTTGTCTTTGTTTCGAAATTTGAGAGTCTTGAACGGATTATTTTTCATATCGCGGAAGTTAGCCGGGGTAAAGTAGCCGGGGTAAATTATTTTCCCGCGCAGAATCTACCTGGGGCCTTGTCCACCGGAGAAACCGATTTGTCAGCCTGCGAGCACATCCAATACACCCTTCTGCGGTATTTTCAGTCATCGTCAAGCGTGCACAAGTTTGACTCCCTCGATACTGGCAAGCTGGATCCAGCTCACGGGATGTTCACGTGATGTCGAGTGAATTTTGTCGCACCCTGTCCGCCGTTCAGGCCATGAGAGCTCCTCACCTATTAGAGTCCGTGACGACGTCATCTTCCTCATAGCTGGAAGTTCCTCAAGCCCAAACATCATTCGATCAATTCTAGGTGTTTACACAATCCTGTCAGGGTGCTATTCACACTTTGTGTCCTTGAATTTTCGAAAAAATTGTGTAATGACCCACAAAACATGCGATTCCCATTTTGCGCATGCTCGGAAATGACTGAAAATACCGCAAAGGGGTGTATTGGATGTGCTCGCAGGCTGACAAATCGGTTTCTCCGGTGGACAAGGCCCCAGGTAGATTCTGCGCGGGAAAATTATTCACCCCGGCTACTTTACCCCGGCTAACTTCCACGATATTTATTTTTCAACGGTCATTATGGATAATTTTAATACAAGCACTAAACGTTATTCCGAATTCTGTATAGTAGTAAGTCAGAGACCGCGCATCACGTAATCATTTTGTAAATTTACAGAGGTGGCATACCACATGCAGATGGTGGATTTCAATTTTTTGATGTGATCGCATTGTAAATCTATACATTTTGATATGGGGAATAGTGACTTCTACGGAATTTCCATGCTCCAAATCGAGGAAGGATCTTTGAATGTCTAGTCAGAGGATCAAATTGAATTGAGATTTATCAATTTCACTGCCCAATACTCTATTACGTGAGTTGGAGTAATTCAAATACGATGGAGATGGGCATCACAACTCCTCGACACCCTGTATATTGGCTCCGTAGGGCCCAGAAGAGGGAAGAGTAAGTTGCATCAATGACCTGATTATATAAATACCCAATTGCTAAATTATTCAGCGATTCATCCGTTTCCGGAATATCGATTGCACCAAACAACCCCGGCGCACTACCGGTAATTCGAGTCAAATTTTTATCGTCAAATCGCATGTGAACATATGGGCTTAACGATAAAAATTTCACCAGAATTACCGGCAGTGCGGCGGGGCTTCGACACCCTGTATATCGGGTGCAAAATATTTGAATATGATGTTATGGCGTGTGTTCAATTACACTTCTATGTTCCGGATGTCATCCAAGTAGTTTGGAAGATTGGTCTCCTTGCCCGCGCAAAAAAACAGTTTTTAGGTTAGAAATTGCGTTTTTAAAGGTGATCTCCACCTCCTATCGTGAAAATACCGACGGATTCGGATTCTACAAGAAAAATCACGTTAGAAGATGTTTGGTTCATGATCGGCGCTCTCAGTGCATACGGGAGCCTATCCAGCTCCCGGACTAGAAAGTTAAAAGAGCTGTGATGTTCTAATTCCCGAGTAAATTGAAGATGTTCATTGTACCTATTGTACTGAAAAACATAATAGGAAGAGTTATAGATTGTCAAGAGTTCCTGAATGGGATCTCGTTTCTATCGAACTCCACCTATGTTCAATTTAATAAGGAATATTACAAACGAAAGATGGGTTCACCCATGGGTGTATTTCCAGCTCATGGTTTGCCGAGATAGTTTTGAAACAATTAGAGAATTCATGTCTTAAAAAGTTGGGAGATTATGTCCTTTTCTATCGCAGGTATGTTGACGATTGCTTTCTTATTGCTAAAGAATCAGCTGTTTCGAAAATATTAGACACTTTCAAAAGTTACAATGAACATCTCCAATTCACTCTGGAATTAGAACATAACAGCTTTTTGAACTTTCTCGACATGACCATTGTATCGAAAAATTGATGAGGTTCCGTCATTTGATTGGTTCAGAAAAAATACTTTTTCAGGCAGATACATCCATTACCTTTCACACCATCTAATAGCAATGGGAAAAGCAGTCGTCTACGATCTGGTTGATAAAGCTCTGAAACTTTCAGATCAAGAATTGCACAATGCAAATTTACTATCAATAAGACAATTTTTGAAATCTAACAAATATCCTTATAAATTTATTGATGACAACACGAAACGCCGTATGCTCATATTAGATCACTACACACTATACGTGCAGCCGAGGAGAGACAAAAAATGTCTCAAGCTTCCCTCCCACGGGTTGTTATCCCACACACCGACTCCGTCTCGACCCACGTAAGTGAAATTTTGCAAGATCACAACATCCTCCCCACTCATAAACTGTCAAACAAATTGAATGATATCATGAGGCTGGGTAAAGACCGGCAAAACATTGGCGATGAGATCGGTGTTGTGTATCAAATCACATGCAAAAAATGTAACAAGGTGTACGTGGGTCAGACGGGCCGATGCTTAAACTCTAGAATCAAGGAACATGTTCGCGATGTTAAGAACGAAAATGAGCGTTCTGCTCTTGCCACGCATTGCGCTATTAGAGGCCACTCCTTTGATTATAATCACAGAAAAATCTTCTACACAGAAAAACAGAAGTTTCGTAGAGAGTTTGCCGAGATGCTGTACATATATTGGTACAACAATAACGTGAACAGAAAATTCGATCTTGATGGGCTGACGTTCACGTACGAAAAATCGATCGATACAATCAAACTCTCTACGAAACACACAAACACACACACACACACGCAGAAAAGTGTGCGGTGGCTACAGCCATCGCCTGCGCGCTGCTCAAGAGGAGCGACCGAGGGACCCTCGTGAGTGTGCCGCGGGCTGGTCGTGAGCAGCACCGTGGCGCTCGAATTCATCTGATCATGGAAGGGATGGTCCTTCGCGGCGCTTAGGTGCTTCTCTTTTCATGCACCCGAGCGACGAAGAAGCAGGATTTTCCGCATTGGATGATAGACGGCTGCGTTTGTACGCGTATTTCAGCGTACATGAGACATGAAATTTTATATCTAATTTATCCTCTTTGGTATGAACTTCTCTGTAACTTGAGGTTCATGTTAAATATGATGAAAGGAAGTGAAAAGTACAGTTTTTTAAGGTCTCGGAAGCGATCCGTGCAGTTTAGGTGACCTACTTTCGTTTTTAAAAGTTATAAAAGGAGTCGTTTTTCATCTTCAGATTGATCTTTCGGGCGTACTGGGACGATAACGAAATTGGTTTGATTTTCAACCACCATATTCTACCAGTGGTTCGAAATTCAGTTGATTGATCCATAACTCCTGGGCGACGAATCTGCAGATTTCAACCGCTGGTAGAATATGGTGGTTCAAAATCAAACCAATTTTCATTATCGTCCCAGTAAGCCCGAGAGATCAATCTGAAAACAAAAAACGACTCCTTTTACAACTTTTAAGAACGAAAGAAGGTCGCCCAAACTGCACAGATCGCTTTCGGGGCCTTAGAAAACTGTACATTCCACTTCCTTTCATCATATATGACATGAACCTCAAGTTACAGAGAAGTTCATATCAAAGAGGATCAATTAGATATAAAATTTCATGTCTCATATACGCTGAAATACGCGTACACACGCAGCCGTCCGTCATCGGGGAACCATCGAGCCGGCACGATGAGGAAAATCCTGCTTTTCCGTCGCTCGGGTGCATGAAAAGAGGAGCACCTAAGCGCTGCGGAGGACCATCCCTTCGAAAATCAGGTAAATTCGAGCGCCGCGGTGCTGCTCACGACCAGCGCGCGGCACACTCACGAGGGTCCCTCGGTCGCTCCTCTTGAGCAGCGCGCAGGCGATGGCTGTAGCTACCGCACACTTTTTTGCGTGCACGCACACACCTTCGACACACTACACGCAATAGACACACAACAAATGGAATGAAAACCGGTGGAAGTCCCACAGCCCTACCCGATGTACCAGGAGAGCATGTGCGCGCAGAGGCATTGCCTACCTCTCCAGCTAATAGTCACAACGGGGATTCCCCGACTATTAGCATAAGCGCACGGCGCCCGAAGGCTTGTGCCACCTCTTTGCCTTTCGAGCAGTCCCGATACAATCTCCGTCCCCGCGTTCGCGCTGCATCAAATTCAGGACGGTAAACGCTGCACAGGTCACGGCGAGTCATTGAGGCAAGAAAGTCAAAGGTGCGGGAACATGGGATATTCCTGTGTGGTATGTTTCGAGGGTGTCTCAGGATCAATTCCCAACAAAAATCAAAATCATCCGCTTGGGGTTTTCAAGATGAAATCAATTTTTCTAATCTTGACTCCGGTTATGGGAACTATTACTCTCCAGAATTTGATACTCACGTCAAATTTGCCTTTTTCTGGTTAAAAAATTTGATTCTCTGGAATACCGGGTCAGAAACTCCGACAAATGCAGTAGCAACGATCGAATCTCATGTCAAACGCGATAATCGACTATATGGAAAGGTTTTGATTATCAATCGCATAATTATACTATCAGTACGGGTGAGGAAAATCCATGTTGATGGTAACTTTATCAGTAACAAAATGTTCGATAACTGAATAGATCCAAAATTCGAAGAACACTCTACTTTGTCAACAGAGCTGCGCTTTGATACTGTCGGTAAAGAAAAACTCTGACAAACTCCACGAAACTTGCTTGGAGCTCATGTGACTCGAAAGTTGAGAGCGACAACTTGCAAGCTCCTTTGATGCTTCGAATTAATCGATGTTATGAATTGAAGAGCCCGCGTAAGGTCAAAGAGTGTTGGACGGAGTAAAGTAAGGTCACGCACCTCAAATGTCGTTAGAATGTTGTTCAAGTAGACGCGCTGGCAATTTCTGATTTCTTCACCCTTTGATGCGTATCTCATATATGTCAACAGTGTTTGTGCTTACCGACATTGCCAACGAGAAAAGTTTTTAACATAACACTAGAGTTTAATGTCTAGTTCTGCAAGAAAACATAGAAAGAAATCATTTATCGCGTTGCAAGGAGATTTAATCGTTGCCACTGCGTTTGTCGGAGTTTCTGACCAGGTAATCTAGAAGATTTTTAATCAAGGAAAAGGCAAATTCGTAGTTCTCGTTGACTCTACTGAATCAATTACAGGCCAAGAAACGTGAGTATCAATCTCTGGAGAGTAATAGTCCCCATAACCAGAGTTGAAATTAGAAGAATTGATTTTATTTTGAAAACCCCAAGCGGATGATTTTGATTCTTGTTGGAAATTGATCCTGAGACACCCCCGGAACATACCCCACAGGAATATCCCATGTTCCTGCACCTTTGACTTTTTCGCCTAAATGACTCACCGTGAGGTATATAAGGCCGGTATATGTGGACTTATACCGTTTTCGGAGGAAAATAAGTTGAACGATTCCGGGGGCCAGAACGGTATAAGTCCATGTCTATTTCTGAAATTGCCGACTGGGAACTTCTATGTCTAGGTGTTGGTGAAGATATTTTTTAATGCTTATAAAACATAATTGGTTTACATCGACGGATCTTACTAGACAGGTTCCATTTGGAGCACCGCGACTGTAATCTTCGTCAGCTTCGTTCTCACCAGCATGCACTCTCTTTCTTCTCACGAAAATCCCTCATTCGAACTCTCATCCTTCCTTACTTCGACTATGCCTGCCTAGTTTACTACGACCTTACCGACAAACAAAACACCAGACTTCAACGCGCTCAAAATACTTGCACTCGTTTTGTTTTCGGTAACATCCCTTGGTGCGAGCATGTGACTCCCTACCGTTTACGATTGGGATGGCTCTCGGTAAAGGCGCGGAGAGAATACTTATAGCCAGTCCTATGTTCCAAATTCTGGAGACGAATAAGCCCTCATATCTAGCGGAGAACATTGTTGAGATTTGTAACACGAGTATACACAGATCGGCAAGACTCCAGACTGGCGACCTTCTGATCCCAAGTCATCATACTTCTGCGCTAAGAAACTCATTTCATGTTTTTGCTTCCTTTTTCTGGAACAAATTGCCTCGCATCGTCACTACTTTACCAAGAACAGCACGTCACTGAACGTTTTCGAGAGGGCAGCTCGACAATTTCTTACTAGTCTGGAGTCGGACTTGACTGATGTCAACAGTTGAGATTATTCCTTGATGTCAACGGGTCTAGTCCAGTCTGCCTGTATGAAACCCATAAGAGAAGAATTTATAAAATATATACGGGCTCAAGTAAGTGATTTGGAAAGAGAAGATCGAGTACATTAATATTCCGAAGAGTGTGCACAGAATTTATTGCGGATTGGTTTTTCATACGGTGTCAAAGGTCAAGAAAGTGCGTTTTATGCGATTATTTCCGGAGCTGCTGACTCGATCGAAAAAAGTTCCAAACAAAAGTTTTTGACTTTACGAGGACGAAGAGTTTGAGCCCAAGTACGTTGGTATAAGTTGAATAGAGAGTCCAGAAATCGATATCAAAGATCGGCTGCAAATCCCGGGAAAGGAGGGAGCGCAGGCAAATCGACAACAGCGAAGCCAACGCATGGCCAGCCTCTCTCTCCCCCCTCTCCCGGGATTTGCAGCCGATCTTTGATATCGATTTCTGGACTCTCTATTCAACTTATACCAACGTACTTGGGCTTAAACTCTTCGTCCTCGTAACGTCAAAAACTTTTGTTTGGAACTTTTTTCGATCAAGTCAGCAGCTCCGGAAATAATCGCATAAAACGCACTTCTTTGACCTTTAACATCGTATAAAAAACCGATCCGCGAAAAATTCTGTGCACACTGTTCGGAATATTAATGTACTCGATCTCCTCTTTCCAAATCACTAACTTGAGCCCGTATATATTTTATGAAGCTTTCCTTATGCAGGCAGACTGGACTGAGAAAGTTAATGTCAACTCGTCAGTTGTAAACCATCTCATCAATGCGTGGATATGTCTTCTTGCAGCTGCAATCCGTGAATAAACTAGACAGTGTTTTATGTCAATTGTGATGACTCAGTATCTCGGTAATTAGTGGTGTTTTTCCAAATTCATTCCGATTTGAACTGAGTGTAGCTGCTATGAACTGAAAATCTGTCTGCGCATGCGCTACTAACACGAATGCCTCAATGCGCTAAATGTAAAAGGCCCATTGCTGGAGATTTTATTTTGTGTGAATCAAAACTTGTACATCTACATTTCATCCGGGCTGTGCACGTGTGTACGCAGGATACCACTCTTCGAGGCACTGCTGTGTGTTGTCCATAACGAAATCAGAAACATTTCGTGAGCGTTGTGCCATGCAAGGGAACCAGCTTCAACCGATTCACCCGTTGCTGAACGGTAATACAGTCATCACCATTAACTCGCCGATGGCTTCAAGCAGTGAAAATAGCCTCATCAACATTCTCCGAGCAGAGTAGTTCTGTCAATATGAGTACAAACACCAATACATCTGCAGCCCTATATCGCCCGATCTTGCAACCATGGTGTAAAGGAGATATGGTGTGCTCACGCGCAGCGTGAGCTCTCAGCCAATCGGATTTTGACCCCAGGCGAGCGCTCGTCCAATGAGATCTCGGGCGGGAGTCGGCACCGTTCAAATACCCTCTGGCATTTCACGCCTATTTTTATGCCCTGTCGGATCGTTATTTCTAAATTGTGAAAGGGCTTTGTTTCTCAATTATTTAACTAGTTCAAATCATTCATCCACTCACTTACTCAACTTTGTAATACCAACACGTTGACCCTGAGCCAGCTTTCGATGCGACAAAAAATCACCTTCGAAATCCCAGTACGGCCTTGATGATCATATGAAATCATACATTCTATAATTAAGTTTGGTCGTAATTTTTCACTCGGTTTTCGGAAAAAAGAGCTAATTTGTCGCTCGAATCGTAAATTTTTGTTCGAAGGGAATGTAGGAGTCTAGTATGGATAGGAAATTTTATCTGATTTATTTGCGAATTTAGGCGTGAAAATCATATCAAATCTCCTATTTATATTGAGACCTCTGCATTTTCTTGGTACCGTAAATATAAAAGTTGAAATACAAATATGATTTTTCTTCGAAAACTTGTCGAAAAACTGCTACAAACACTTTTTTATAGTTGGTATGTTCGTCATAACATCGTTGGAATTTTTAAGGGAATATTTGGTCGCATACGAGTATAGATTTAGTCCCACTGCGGCCATGTCAAGCCGACATCAAATTTTACGGACAGAATATTGTTCCATACAGATATAACTTGATTTTTTCTTAATCTAATAGTAGAGGAATAATTTCGACGACGAAGCCGAGAAATTTTTCCGAGAATATTCATGTATATCAGTAGAATATTTACTAAATATTCACTGCGCGAATCGATCTCTTCCTCACGTAACTCCATCTAAATAGATATGAAATAGTTCTCCGCAAAACGCATCAGTCTTATTGGAAAAGAAACCGAGAGTGAAAAAAAAAAATTAAAATATTACGGGATTTGAACTCGGATCATCTGATTATGAAGCAAAAGTGGAAGCCACGAGGCCACGAGCGACTTCACCAGTCAGTGGTATTAATGTTGTATATAAATCGCTGCCCCTAGATGGGGGTTTGAGATTTGATTTATTCTCGATTCTGATCGAGTTCTTGATATTCCGCGATGGAATGCTACCGATCCACACTCTTTATTTGTGTCAAAGTTCTGGATAGCATGAATCTATTGCTTGATATATTGAGCAAGATGCGGCTGGCTCATATCGGCTGCTAAAGTAATTAGACAATATGGCTGACGGTGGGGTCTGCGTAGACCGAGACGAAAACTCGTCCTCCAAGTGAACACACCATATCTCCTTTACACCATGCTTGCAACCGTCACTGTTATTTACTTCTGCCCCAGCCTCTACTCTGATCAGTACAAACACACAAGCGCCTGTGCTACCTGCAACCCAACAGCCCTTGATGCAAGGAGTGCCTCTCGATGCGATTTCACAACTCATTAACCAAGCATTTCAGAAGTTTGACGCGCGTCAAGAAGAACGACACCAGACGCTATCAAACGAACTTCAAACATCCATTGCCACTCTAAATGAGACTATCGATGATCTTGCTGCATTGAATCAGACGGTAGCTGAGCATGGCCAGAAACTTGAAGAGCTTGATACCCGAATCACGGATAAAATCTTGTCGCTGCGTCAAAAAATTCGATCCACTGCATCATCCGTTGGTGCGATGGGCAGTACGCCTCAGCAAGGCTGAGAATCTGACAATGCGGAACTTATAACATCTGGAATACCAACTGATATTGCACCGACACCCATGGAGATCATTACAGCACTTCTCACAACACTCAACATCGCTCATCTGATAGGAGATGTATTAGATGCAAAAGAATTTCCGCGCGCCTCAACGCGACCAACCAGTGGGAGAGGGCCGGACATGGCTTCAATTACCACGTCTCACACCTCACGAAGTATTATTGTTCAATTCAAATCAAAACACACCCGTGATTATGTTATTAAAGTACGTGCAAGTAAGGGTAAACTCACTGCTGCAGAAGCATTACACCACACTTCAACTCGCTCAATTTTTATGAGACCTCTCTATCCGAAACATGTGTTCGAATTCTTCAGGGAAGCATGTGCAAAATCGAAAGAACTAGAGTACTTACACCCTAAGGTAATTGATCAGACAATATATATTAGGAAAAATAAATCATCCCCTCGAATTCAAATTCTCGCGTATGCCGACTTAGACTCGATTTGGTCCTAACAAAATTGATAGCAGAAGCAGAAATCGTAGTTCTGATTTGTTGAGAATCTCTCATTCTAATGTGAACGGTGTTATCACACATTTTGATGAAATTGAATTGTTCCTGCATGAAAATTTCAGGCACATATTTGCCATAACGGAGAGCAAACTCTCTAATCTTGATCAAATACTTCAATAGCAATCCCTGGTTATTCAATCATCCGAAACGATAGGGTTGAACGTAACGGTGGTGCTGTTGCTGTATACATTTATGAAGATCTTAATTTTAAGATTCTTGTGAGATCAGATACTTCTCGCTTCAAACAGCAAGAATATATCATATCAGAGGTCTCATGTCAGAATGAGTTACTACTACTTGCGTTAGTTTACGGTCCCCCTAATGGACTTCTACCTAGAGAATTCTTCAATGTGATAACAAAGTTCCTACCAAAATATAAATCTGTAGTGATCACTGGTGATTTTAATTTTAGAATGAACAGGAATGATTCTGATAAAAATTCATATTAGGTACTCTTCAAAATCTTGCCCTTGACTTGGTTCCCTCTGAGCCAACTCACCATGCTCTGAACGCTCAGCGTGCCATGGCACATACCCGAATTGATCTATATATTGTTAATTCTCTCTCATTTGTAGCAAAATATCCAAAATCTGATGTTCCTTTTACAGTTGGTCATGATAGGATAGATCTAGACATAAAATTTGCTCGTGCAGAGACTACCGAGCTAACCATTACAAAGCGTTGTTATAGAAATTTTGATAAAAGGAGATATCTAGACAATCTACGAATCAACTTCGAAAATTCTGACTTTTCGTCAGACCTCAACGATCAAGTTTCCAACTTTAATAACAATATGACCAAAGCTCTTGATTTGTCTGCTCCGTTACGCACATTTAAAGCTTTTAAGAAACATAGACCTTGGATAAATAATGAAATCAGGGGAATCATGAGAGAACGTAACAAGGTCTATGATCTTGCTAGAAAGAGGGAATGTGAGATTCTCGTGAACCCGTATAGAATGTTACGTGCTGAAGTTCATAAGAAGCTGCGTGCTTCAAAGAGTGTATACTATTCCAGTGAAATGAATTCAGCAGCAGACAAGAATAAGCTATGGAATACTCTTGACAGGCTGGGTATTGTAACATCCCAAGCCCCATCACCATTTAGTGAATTTTCGCCGGATACTATCAACACTCATTTTGCTTCAATATCATCCATACCTCCTACTCGAATGACCTCACAGCTCGCGCCTCTCATTCCTGTTATGCCAAGAAATAGTGAAGCTTTCCCAATCTCCATAACGACCCCTGATGGGATCTACAGTATTATGCACACAGTCAAGTCGAAATCTTCAGGCGTCGACAGTCTTACACAAAGAATCTCTTAGCTTCATGCCCGGTAATTCCAGCTCCTCTCACCAACATTTTTAACTCGTCGATCACCCAAGCTTTGTACCCATCATTTTGGAAGAAAACCTTCATTACCCCTGTACCCAAATCGAATGTTGTCACAAGTGTGAGTGACCTGCGGTCAATCGCACGGCTGTCTGAGTGCTCAAAAATCCTAGAAGAAATTGTAGCTACTCAACTAACATCACACCTTAACAGAAACAACCTACTCGATCCTCATCAAGCTGGTTTTCGTGGAGGACACAGCACTCAGGCAGCCTTGCTTAGGGTCTTGGACAATGTTAGAAGAGCGATTAACAACACCATGCTGACAATTCTAGTCCTTTTTGACTTCTCAAAAGAATTCGACAAGATCCCCCATCAAATATTTATTGCGAAATTGCGTTCCTTCAAAGTAGACGATCAGTCCATAGAATGGTTCACATCATATCTTGCCGACAGGTTACAGGCAGTTATTGACAGTGGGGGCACGGTATCACAGTGGCTCGAGACAGCGACAGGCGTGCCGCAAGGTTCAGTTTTGGGGCCCCTACTCTTTGCGATTTTGATCAATGATCTTCCCAAAGTTCTCCGATTCTCAAAATATATGATCTATGCTGACGATACTCAGATTTATCGAAGTGGCCACTATCATAATCTTCTTGTTGCTTTGAAGGGAGTTCAAACAGATGCTAATTCCATACACAGATGGGCAATTACAAATGGTCTCAGCTTGAATCTGGAGAAAACAAAAATCTCGATAGTGGGTAGCTCCGAAAACTTACGTTTCATCAAGATTGAAAATATTCCATGCATTGAAATTGATGGTATGCCTGTCAACTTTGTAACGAAAGTGAAGAACTTGGGTATATGGATTGAATCAGATCTCAGCTGGAATACACATGTCTTACATATCTGTCAAAGAGTGTTCGGTACTTTGAGACAGCTTCGCTATCATCGGCACGCACTATCTTTCCACATACGGAAGTCGCTCGTGTAATCTCTTATATTGCCATTCTTTGATTATGTATGCTTAGTATACCATGGTCTCCCCAAAAGCTTATATACTAAACTTCAGAGGGCACAAAACGCCTGCACACGCTTTGTGTATGGGAACATTCCCTGGATGGCTCACGTTACTCCCTGTTGTAAGAATCTGGAATGACAATCAGTGAAAGCTCGTCGAGAGTACTTCCTAGGCAGTCAAACATATACGATCTTAAAAACTGCAAAACCCTCTCATCTGGCTGAGAACTTTGAAGAAATCTGCAATACCACATTCCACAGATCAAAGAGAATCCAAGCTGGTGAACTTCTCATCAAAAATTTCCGCACAGTAACATATGAGAAATCCTTCCATACCTCTGCATTCTACTTTTGGAACGGATTGCCCACATCTTTGAGATCTCTCCGTCAGAATAATGTGCCAATTAGTACATTCATAATGCACCTGATGCAGCATCTTCTCAGCCTGGATTCTACTGTAGATGTATAGTATCAACTTCAACTCGTTTCATCTAGAGCATTTTAACTTGCTCTATTTTACACATTGTGATAAATTGCCTGATCTTTACTTAATCTTCACTCAATTTCTACTTATTTTATTATATGTTTTATTATATGTATATACGTTTTTATGTGGAATTTTATATGTAACTTTTATGTATTCTAATCCAAATGCCCTTTGGGGCACGAAGTTCCCGGGCGAATAAATGTCATTCAAATTCGAAATTTCTGTTTTGTTTTGTTTTAGGTGGTTGTAGGGCGAAAAACGCTGAGAAATTCTGCCGGGAAGCAACCCTTCTGCTCCTCCGGGTTGGTGAAATCTCGATCAAAACGGCTTGTCCGTGCCCCCCCCCCCCCCAAACAGTACCAGGCTGAGATCCGCATCGATACGGCCACCCCTTCCGAATAAAACCCTCTCTTCCTTCTCCGTTGGCATCAGCCATTGGACAAGGAAGAGATCCACCGAACTTACCAATCCGGGCCCGGGACCGCGTGAGCATTACTTCAGGACTGTGTCTCTCTCTTTTTTCCTGCCGGTAAGTCGCACAAGCTACTTTCCACGACGCTCCCGGTAGAAAGTTCTTACTAATAGAGTTATTTCACATTCTCGAGAGAGAAACTGTTTACAGGCATTCTTCGGGCTTCCACTGGCTCACGACGAAAATGAGCATCACCAGGTTGGCTCAATTTTAGAGCCAGGGAGCCGAAATACCTGTCACTCGAATCTTGAGGTTATGTCGTCGCGTGGTCGCTGATCCAGCTCCTCAACCCGCTCGCAGTACATTTGTGGCGCTCACACGCATACGCACACATTCTCGGCGAATTTCGTCTGCTCCAACCAGCTGACACCGAGTGCTAGCAAGATCAGCCGCCCAAGCGAGGAGACGACAACGCACAGATGTAATGAAGATTGTGAGTGATGAATGTGCATAGTGCCGGTAAGCCCGGATGTGCTGTTTGTTTGAAGCCTGTGAAACGTGACGCTACACCGAAACTTTGCTCTGGTTGTGCTAACCTGGTGCACGTTACTTGTATTCCGGCAAACTATAATACTGCATTATGCTACAAGTGTACCAGCTGTAAGCGATCCGAGCTCACTTTCATACAAGTCTCTCCGACATCAGTTTTAACGATCACGGAACAACAACCACTTTTGCATATAGAGAATCATCTGTTTCCTATCCCAGCTACTCCCCCGCCATTTGCGAGTGCGATCTCCGGAACGTCAAGTGATAGTGTGAGTGCAACACCCAAACGCATTGCTTCGCCCCTTTCTCCGTCGATTTCTAGAGACGCGAAGCAACATTGACCTCCTTCTGCTCTCTTAGAGCTGAGCGACTCGTTTCCTGCTTCGCTTGAGACTCAAATAGACATGGGAACCAGAGGAAACAACGACGCAAATACAGGCGATACTCCAGCTTATTCGACACAATTTCTCGAAAACTTCAACACGCGCATGGATTCAGTTTCTAACCAAATTCTCGATCTCGACAACGATGTATCGACGCGCATTACAAGTATCGAACAGCGTGTTGATTCTGTTGAAAACTCCGTCAAACACCTGTTTGACCTCAGTACTCTTGTCGATAGTGCAGAGATCCTGATTAGTGGTCTCCCTCGGAACGTACAGCTCTCGCACGCTGAAATCATATCCAAACTTTTTCAGGCTCTAGAATTACCACACTTGACTAATTTCATAATCAATATGCGTGTTTGGAATGGCTCCGATCTGACTCCCTTGTAAAACGTGCTCAATATGCAAGCGCAAAGTGGTCCGCTGAACAATCAACCACGTAACCCCTCTTGCTTTGGTCATAAAATTGAACTCCACCCTAGTCAGAGATGAGATAATCTCGCACACTCTAATCCCAAAGGAAAAATCGGCTGCTACCACATGGAACGCACCAGGCACTTCCAAAATATCTTGTAGAGCTCTTTGGCCTCGTGAAGTATACCAACAATATGAAAAAGCATTAGTGGTTGCAAAAAATCTCAACTATGAGAGTCCCATGGTCAAAAACCTGACAGTCTGTATGCGTGAAAATCGCACATCTTTTTTGATTCCCATCAACTCAGAGCTAGAGTTCAACGCACTTATACTCCGTGCTTCGCCAGCAAACTGACTAGCCCCTAACCGCAAACGACTCCCACATTGTTCTGATTTTCTAAAAGTTGCTCACGCAATTGTGAACAGACTTCTGACACATTTCAATCTTATATCTACTCATTGTATAGAAAACTTGTATGATATATTCGTCATAACTGAAACATTTTTGAAGGACTGTGATGCAGATAGTCTTACTGAAATTGAGGGATACAACTTCATCAGGCTCGATAGATGTTGTAAAGGTGGAGGGGGCGTCAGTATCTATGTTAGGAACCAGTTCGCGGTAAAGGTATTGGCCAAATCGGACCCTGAATTTGATAACTTACCAGAATTCATCATAAGTGAGATAGCGTATCGTAATAAAAAAATCCTCTTCGCTGTTGTGTATCATCGTCTTCAAGACCTTTACCCGAAAGAATTCTTGAATATTATTACCCCGTTGCTATCGAAATACTTGAATATCATCATAACTGGTGATCTTAATGCTGATCTTTCATCTGACAAACATGATGCAACTTATCTCCGAAACGCAATCAAATCACGATCACTCCATTGAGTCCCTTCTGATGCGACTCACCATACTTTTTGCAAAGATAAACCACCATCTCACACATGGATAGATGTATTCATCACTGGATCAGCTGCTTCCGTACGTTATTTCAACAAATCTGTTGCACCTTTTATCTCCGGTCATGACATCATTGATATTGATTTTCACTTCTATAAATCTCCGCACTCGCAGAAAAAAGATCCTGGCTCGCAGCCTGAAAACCTAAACGTCAAACTAATTCTGTCCACTTACCAACAGAATATCAACTTAGATGTTGATGCATCTAATACAGTCCTCAATCCGAGTGTGGACAAATCTGTTCACAGTTTCTCTTCAATATTATTACACACTTTTGACTCCATAGCCCCTTTGAAAGAAATCAAGATCTTCACAAGACGCAAGCCCTGGTTCTCATCTGAAATAAAAAATCCTTATGCGTCAGCGAGACCGTGCTTATAAGAACGCCCTGCGTTTCAAGTCATCCGGCCAGTACGACCGTTTCATCGCTCTTAGGCGGATGATTTCAAAAGAACTGGACTCGGCCAAAAGCGCGCACATCAAATCACAGTTGTCCAAAGCTCTTGATTCCAAAGCAAAATGGGCAGAGATCAGAAAACTTGGTATATCAAAGTCACAATTCCTGTCTCGATTTCTACATTTCACCTCAAATCAACTGAATGAATTATACGCGACCATCAATTGCAGAAACATCACCTCCAATAGACCTTGTTTGAGTAACCTCTCGCTTGAGCCACGTCCGGAGCCACGATCGTGTAACAGAGATGGCTGTGCTGAAAGCCATCATGTCTTCGCACTCTAAATCAATCGGAAGTGATGGCATCTCAACCGAAATGATGAAAAAATCCGCCCCTGCGATTTTCTCCTCGAATCTTTTTCGGGGCCTAAATCCAAAGTTGTCAGTATGAAAATATCTTTCTTCTATTTGGTGGAGTTTCAAGGATATGTCAATAAAATTTCAGATCGATCCGTTGAAATGCATCAGGATGCGATTTGATAGAAGGAACATCGATTTTGAGGGTTTTTTAGAGGGTTCCTAGGGTGCCGTAGAAAACAGGGGCGACTTTG
Organism: Eretmocerus hayati; assembly: GCA_029851415.1. Taxonomy (NCBI): domain Eukaryota; kingdom Metazoa; phylum Arthropoda; class Insecta; order Hymenoptera; family Aphelinidae; genus Eretmocerus; species Eretmocerus hayati. The sequence goes on from CM056743.1 coordinate 111,738,762, forward strand.
GGACCTACAAACCTCTGTTTCCCTCATAATTTGGGGTTAGAAAGTGGAAAAAATACTTTCAAGGCCATACCTGACAAGGTCCACTTCACCATGCTTAACCACCTAGTCCCTTTAGGCTCAGATCACTGGAATTCTACAAACATTCACTAACTCGTGAGCTACGCAAAACTCTTGTCGAGTCCCTTATCTTCCCTATCCTTGATTACGGTAGCATAGTATACGACTACGTCGGGGTAGGTGAGAATCTCCTCCTTCAAAGGGCCCTCAATGCATGTGTACGCTTCGTGATTGGTAACATTCCTTACCGAGGGCATGTGACCCCTCACTGAATTGCACTAGGCTGGCTATCCACAGCCAGGAGGCGACAATATCTCCTCGGTTTTCTCGCCTTCACCGTAATCTCAAATCAGGAACAGAGCTACATCATCAGATACTTCTCCCTTCTGTCTGATAATCCCGATATTAGGCGTTCCGAGAGAAGCACTCGTAAACCTCTCCATTTAACCACTGTCAGGACTAAATCACTCGAGAAATCATTCCACTGCCAAGCATCTGAGCTTCTCAATTCTGTAACTCAAATTCCCTCCGAACAGGAAAACACATCACTGTTCAAATCATCTCTCTTCGACAAACTCATGGAAGATGATGTGAACGACTGCAGAACTCGAATTATTACCGAAGGCCTGGATTTTCAGATCAGTGTAACCTGACAATAATTTGTTAATCTTCTTATTTCCGCGTTTATTAACCTGCCTGTGGTGATAAAAAGTGATCTAAATCCGTGTTTATTGACTTAATTTGTATGTAAGCTATGCTTTTGCAAAACACAGGAAATTACTCGCTCGTACAGCTGTACTTTCTCGTTAGCTATATTAGACGCGTTCACCATCGAGCCATGTCGAGTTTCACACGAATAACCCATGTATACAATCTATGATCCCCTCTTTTTTATTTCATTTTTTTTTCACAATGCTGATTTGACTAAGGCACTCGAGTTCCAATCCCAAGTTTACGAAAACACCATCTTGTTTAACGCCATATTGTTATTTTTCAAGACTTAATTTAATTCGCTCATTCTAAGATAAGATTTCAATGCAAATGATGTACATTCCACTGTATGTTTGTTTCAAGGATCAGATAGGGTAATACCCTGTGACCAAAATAAAGAACTAGTCTAATCTAATCTAATCTCTCTCTCGCTTTGTCTACGGAAATTTGCAGGCAATCCCCGCTATTCGCGGTTAATGCGTATAGGAAAAATGCCACGAATACCGAGACCTTGGGCTTATGAGGAAAGAGGGGTTAGGTATACGTATGTGGATCCGTGAGTAAGTGAAAAATCCACACATCATCTTCAATTAACAAATTCATGTAAGAGGCCTAGCAAGTTGACTCAATATGTGGAAGATACGAGGTAACAGTATGATCGATTATAGAAACCATTGGGATTCAATCGAAAATCTCTTGGGAAAATCCATCGACGTGCGGATGAAAGTCTGTTACTTTTGACTAGCGAGATTGACGGACATACAATCTCTGGTGAGTGGCTATTGGGACTTCTAAGAACTCCGGCCGTTTTTCCTTTTGTGGCAAGCAAATTTGACATTTCTAATTCTTTCGAAAGGCTCAGGTTCCATTATTATGTTTTCTAATTATGGAATATGCGTTCTTTCCACGCACGGTGCCATAAGTAGAATTGAAATAGTACACAGGTACACTAATAGCTGGGTCTTATAATCAATTAATCAGTCTTGGAAAAAAATAGAAATAGCAACACCCTCGGAATGATGAACACTCAATCACAAAGTCGGTTTGGAAGAACACATTCAGATGAAATCCATCGAAAATTCACGTTTCATGAGCTAAGTTATCTCGAAGATCGAGATCCAAATCGCGAATAAGCGAGTCAGGGCACCGCGAATACCGGGGAATGCCGCAAATCGGAAACCACGAATAAGCGACATCCGCGAATGCCAGGACCGCGAATAGCGGGGGCTGCCTGTACCGTGGAAAGCAAATTCCACTCTCTATCGTATAGTTTCAGGCTGGATGTCAGCCGAAAAACGAAGAGAGTATCTGCAGGGCTCGGTGGTAATTCCTGTCATCAAATCAGGTTTATCCCAGCACCTCCACCACAGATTTCCTCTAACCAGTGAGATTCCTAGCCTTAGGCAATCCAAACGCAACAAGAAGAATATCCTTACCAACAAAGCACCGAGAACTGGAGCATATAAGTAGTCCTTCGCCCTGACCTCTTCACGTATCCTGAACAAACTACCTGCTTTTGATGTACAAGACACTTCTCTTGATGTCATGAGAAGACTGTTGTCTTCCGCCCTCATGGATGAAGATAAACATGAATGGTTCACGCGTGCTGAGAGAGGAAACTTTGTGCCCATCCCGCAGTCATTAGAGGGTACACTTACTCATCACTCTGAGCAGTAGCAAGAAAGCATGAGCTCGTACACTGTAATGATTTCTAGCACACCAGCTTTGTTATCAGTTTCATGAGTATCATGCTCCGAAGATCCGAGCTTCACGAGTGCACGGTGAGTCATTTAGGCGAAAAAGTCATAGGTGCGGGAACATGGGATATTCCTGTGGGGTATGTTTCGGGGGTGTCTCAGGATCAATTTCCAGCAAAAATCAAAATCATCCGCTTGGGGTTTTAAAAATGAAGTCAATTCTTCTAATTTCAAATATGGTTATGGGGACTATTACTATCCAGAGTTTGATACTCACGTTTCTTGGCCTGTAATTGATTCAGTGTAGTCAACGAGAAATACAAATTTGCCTTTCCCTTGATTAAAAATCTCCTAGAATACCTGGTCAGAAACTCCGACAAACGCAGTGGCAACGATTAAATCTCCTTGCAACGCGATAAATGATTTCTTTCTATATTTTCTTGCAGATTTAGAGATTAAACTTCAGTGTTATGTTAAAAACTTCTCTCGTTGGCCTTGTCGGTGAGCACAAACACTGTTGACATGTATGAGATACACATCAGAAGGTTGAAGAAATCAGAAATTGCCAGCGCGTCTACGTAAACAACATTCTAACGACATGTGAGGTGCGTGACCTTACTTTACTCCATCCAACACTCTTTGAGCTTACGCGGGCTCTTCAATTCATAACATTGATTAATTCGAAGCATCAAAGGAGCTTGCAAGTTGTCGCTTTCAACTTTCGAGTCACATGAGCTCCAAACAAGTCTCGTGGAGTTTGTCAGATTTTCCCTCTACCGACAGAATCAAAGCGCAGCTCTGTCGACAAAGTAGAGTGTTCTTCGAATTTTGGATCTATTCGGTAATCGAACATGTTGTTACTGATAAAGTTACCATCAACAAGTATTTTTCTCACCCAAACTGATAGTATAATTATGCGATTGATAATCAAAACCATTCCTATAGTTGATTATCGCGTTGACATGAGATTCGATCGTTGCTACTGCATTTGTCGAAGTTTCTGACCCGGCATTCCAGAGAATCAGAATTTTCAACCAGAAAAAGGCAAATTTGTATTTCTCGTTGACTTTACTGAATCGAATACAAGCCAAGAAACGTGAGTATCAAATTCTGGAGAGTAATAGCTCCCATAATCAGAGTCAAAATTAGGAAAATTGATTTCATCTTGCAAACCCCAAGCCGATAATTTTGATTTTTGTTGGGAATTGATCCTGAGACACCCCCGAAATATACCCCACAGAAATATGCCATGTTCCCGCACCTTTGACTTTCTTGCCTCAATGACTCGCCGTGAGTAAGAATTAGATAGTATCTATGATCCACGATATTTGATCACACATCAATTTATTACATCGCAAGCACCCAGAAAGTTGAATGTATTGCCGAAATATTCCTTTGTTCTTCAATTGTTATAGTATAACTATGTTTTTCTTACATCATAAGTACTGAAACCCGTTAAGTGAGCACATGGGAACATATCCCCTGCTCTCAATGAAAAACAATGAATGAATCAATTAATCAGTCACAAACACACACACAAACAAACTACTTTATTTCGTGTGACGGAAGGATATTGAAATATTGAGAGTGCTACAGCCACTAAAATCTCTTTCCTCCGAAGTGAATCAGGTGAAAAATCATCATCATCAATACAATCACACATAATACAACTACTAGCGTAATGCTTCACGTTGCTTGGCTTGTGAGTATTCCCGAGAGGCGTATTAGTTTTTCAAAATACTCTTCCAAATCAAACGAGAATATATTTTTCAAAAAGTTTCATATATTCAATCAGGCGATAGTTCTTCACATGATTTTGAACTCATGACAACCATACAAGATACCATCACTTAACTCAATATATGAATTGGTACAGAACATATTTTCATTCGACTTGAAAGAGCATTTTGGGAAACTAATACGCCTCTCAGGAACTTTCACAGGCCGAGCAACGCAAGGCATTACGCTAGTTTAAAATAAGCCTCTAGGAGTGCATTCCGAAGTGAACTCATAGAAGAAATTTTCAAAGAACTTTTAAAACAATAAATACATCCTAACATGGATTGGAAGTTCATTGTTAGTCTAGTGTTAAATGAAGATTACTACTATTTGGATTTTTACTATGATCTGCTATCTGCTATCTAAGTCTAATCTCGATCTAAGTCTGCTATCCGCTTCGTATTGGCTTCAACAATCCTTATTGTATTTCGCAATGACCTCAAAGCTCGAAAAATCGCAATAATTGGTCGTCCCTCTCTTAATTTTGCAGCTTGTTCCAAAGGGCTGACACTCGTATAGATATAATTTATGCACCAGGCTCATATCAAAGATATAAGTATAATAGCCACATGTACGTGAGGTGCGTGTGTGTCCGTGTTTGTTTACAAACAGCGACCAGCTTCTCGGCGCGCCGATGAGATAAGCACGCACGCTATAGATATATCCAAACGCTTACGTGCGAGCGTGCGTCGTTTCGAAAGCGTGCGTCGTTTCCACTAGCCGCAGCACAACTCAACGCGCGAGAAGATGACTTCGTCATCAATGAAGTTAGACAGATGAGACAGGGAAAAGGCACTTCTGATGACATCCACTCATTGTCGCGCGATCAGTGCTGCATTCGCCCCCCCCCCTCCCTCCCCCCACTCTATATACCTCCGCACGCCCACGCGCGCGCGGGAGACAACGCGACAAAAACTGGGGATGGAGGGCAGTTTCGATCTTTTGCTATGACTTTTGCCCCGTCAGTCCTGCACACAGCCTCTCCGCAAACACACGTTTGCGCACAAGAAGAAAACGAAACTGAACAGTTGAAGGTGAGATGAAGAGATTCTGAAAGCGCGAGCTCAGTCTGGCCTCATCAGTGCCCCATACACTCTCGCCACAGAAACACGGACGCACGTGCGAAAAAGATGACATTCGCACGGTTGAAGCGGAATAGAGGAATTCTTCAAAATCACGTAAGTATCATCACGCCATGAGAACTCAAGACGTATCCGCCGCGAATACACCCGCGCGCAAAAAGAACGGCAGCACGAATGGAGATAAAAAAAGCTTATCATGACGTGCAATTATCCTCGCACCGCCAATCTTGCATATACACTCTCGACATACACACGTCAGCGCACGAGGGGCAGGTGACGTCCAGACGATTGAAACTGAAAAGGAGAGCTCCTGATGCCGCGCGATCGTTACCGTACCGTCAGTACTCCACACGCGCTCACCACGGAGACACGAGCACACGCGAGAAGAAGACGACTCGCGAACACTTAGGAGAAAAGAAGAGCTCAACAACACGCGTGCGTTGTTCGATGTACTCTCCACACTAATACACCTCCGCACGCGAGAAAAAACAACGGTGGCGCAACTAGTGATACAGGAAGCTACTGTCGGCGTGTATTCACCTTGGCGCCATCGATCCTGCTTACACTCTCTCCACGTACACACTTCGGCGTGCAAGAAGGAAACGACAGCCAGCGGTTGAAGCTGAGAAGGAAAGCTTCTAATGGCGCGCACTCAATCTCACCACATCAGTACCCCTTACGCTCTCGGCACAAGAACACGGGCGCTCGCGAGAAGAAGACGATATCCACACGATTGAAACAGAGGAGAAGAATTGTTCAATAGCATGGGTGCAATGCCACGCCGGTGGTACTGAACGCGCTCTCACCACGAATACGCCTGTACGCGAGAAAAATGGCAGCACACCTGGAGATGAATGAGAGCTCCTCAAGGCGTACAATTATCTTTCCGCCTGAAAAACTTGTGGTGCAAATTGCCACCACAAAAGCGGGTCGAATTCTGTGCACTGCGCGTGGTGCAAAAGTGCACCATAGTGGTACAGCGACGCTCCACGCCGTTGCGCAGAGTGGCAGCACAGCGATACCCTCTTCACCGGCAGCTCGGCTCGATCTGTGGTGGCATTTTGCCCCACGCTGTTGACCAGATCGTCGCTACGAGTGAGGTTGCATCATGGCGTAAAACTGAGAGAGGATCAAATTTTTCGCAGATCAATTGTTCAGATCATATTCTTTTTAGGAATTTTGAGCATTACAATATGCAATGCACAGTATCGAAATACTTCTATTTCATCGTGAAATTTGAATGTTTGATCATATTTTACCCAACTTAGCGGTCTGAAACAGCTAATATTAATAAACAATATTATGTATTCGAAGTTCAATTCAAGTTATCCCGCGGATAACCGGATGCTCGGACCTGAAATTCTGTCGAAGGAAAAATATCAACCCCAAAACAAAGGAAGGCAAATTAACTCGCAAATGCCCGGATACTCGAACCAAGAATTCTGTCGGAGGAGGAAATCAACCCCAAAACCCAGGAAGGCAAATTAACCCGCAAATGCCCGGATGCTCGGACCGAATATTCTATCGGGGGAAGAATCGAACCCAAAACCTAGGAAAGGCGAAATAACCCGCAGATGCCCGGATGCTCGGGCCGAGAATTCTATCGGCGGAGAAAAGTCATCCAACAAGACAGGGAGGCAATCAAACCCGCAAATAACCGGAATCTTGAACCAACAATTTCTATCCCCTCTCCCTCCGAAGCAATTGTTGGTGGGACACACCTCGCTTCAAAGTGCAATTAGTATCGCAGAACCGACACCGAAATTCATCTATGGCGTGTTTTTCGGGAGCTCATACACAATGAGAATTTGTTTTGACTTGTATCGTATTGGTTCATGCCTCAAAATGAATGAATATATTGATGAAAAGGGGTCTATATAACCACTTCGTTATGTTGAATACACTTGTAATATGGAATATGGAGTATGATTTATGGTGAAAACATTGGGGAATTCAAAATACTTCAGAAAAAGTCACCGGGGTAACCAAAAGCGCCCGGACGAGCGGATGCATGCAGTTTGAGGATGATATAAGTTACCCGAAACGGTCCAAGCGATTACAAGTTCTCGTTCGAATGGTTTTTTTGAAATGGCAGCTAGGGTGGCCTTTTTGGCCCGGTAAACACAAGAAATCACGAGTTTGTGTCCGAACGGTCGTTCTAAATAACCGTTGCACCAAGATTCAATCGGCAAGAGTGCAAAATATAGAGGACATCAATACCTACTACAAAAATCATTGTAAGGACATAGAAGTTAATATAGTGTGCTGTTGAGGTAAATTTTTGCGACATAAAAATGTTACTTGACAATTTTCACTCCATTCTAACAAGAAAGAGAGTCGATGGGACTAGTTTTACCAGAAATGATCTGACATATTCTGAAAGGAAAAATCCTAAGCTTGGAAATGAGCTTTTGAACGTCAATCTAGGTCGTATAGAGTCGGAGCTACAACTTTTACAATCTTTTCCCGGAAAAGTGCCCACAACCACCCCGGTGGCCGGAGTCACCCCGGTTGACGGCAATTCATTCTCCGTGAAGAACGGAGTCAATCTTGGACATGGAAATATAAGAAAGGCTAGATTGGATTCTCTTGCCTCATTTACATTGAGAGAAAATATTATGAATCACCATTTCTTCAAATTAACAAGCAACCTAAACGCAGCAGTACTATGGTAACCCGTGAATTTTCAGATAAAAGATGGATAATATGATCAAGCAATTTGCTCCTCAGACAAGGAGATACACCAGAACGCCCGATTGTGACATTATCTCATCATCCTTCGGCCATATCATCGATCTTATTGTAGTCTTTCGGAGACAAAATTGATCTAGAGAGATTCCGTATGTTGCAAAAGCCACTCATCGAGTATCTTACGTTTTTGTCAGTCCAGATATCAATTTATTGAAATAACATACGCTATCCATTCAGATTTTTGCATAACACAACCCCACGGAAAAAAAAGTTCTGACCTAACTCCCAAACTATATTACTTTCATTTCTTGGGGGTCGCTGAATCCGAATCCAGGGTCAGTTTCGTCCCAGCACGTCGAGATTTTGACATAACCTCAAAAAAGCATGATTCGACCAAATTGCTCCAAACTCATAATCAAACCATACTGAATCCACTTTTGACAATCAAACCTATTTTTGGGGTCGCTGAATCCGAAAACGAGGTCAGTTTGGTCCCAGCATATGGGCGTTTCTCTGGAACTTTTACAACTACTGGAATACAGCTATGGATAATGATAAAAGGGAACAATCAAATCTATCGGTCCCGATCGAAGTGAAAATATCATTATCCGAGTCTCAAAATGAGATATCTTCGGCCTCTGTATGATCAGGAGGAGTTAATTCATTCTAACTCATTCAAAGAGAGAAAATGTGGGGAAGATCCTGTGGAAATCCTTGGTACTCTCGGGCGGTCTTACGGATATTCTGGTGATGCCGCACAACTTTTCGGGTTGATTCAAGCTGCATTTGGTGGAAAATATATTAGAGAAAAATGGCCCAAAAGCGCGATGGTGTGCTACCGATTCAGCCAAAACTGTATGACTTTGAAAATTGGGAATAAAAAATCAATCATGTCTCGTTCAACTCAAAGATGATTACGCCAAGCTCCTGCCGTGACTCTGAACGCAATTTTTGGAATGCATATCTAAAGTAGATGCGATTGCGGAGATTTAGCGACAAAACTCGTGTGCGACCCTGGTGCGATATTTCTGTCTGGAATACGGCCGTTCTGGAGTGAAATAGAAAAAACGTGACTCATGAAGAATAATTCAGTTTTTCTCATCCCACATTGGTGGATCGAGCTCTATGTTGATAAAACCAATTGTGACCGGATACCCTGACCTTACGAAGCTGCAAAAAGCCCAAGGCGTTCGTTGAAATTGTCAATCTTGCCAAATAATTGCTTAGGAAATTCTGGAAAATCGACGAAAAACAACTTTGAGTTCGACTTATTAACGTGATTTTGGCGATGCCACTTCATCTATATGAGTTCCAATAGTGGATTTGCAACTCTCAATACTACACAAATATATGAGCGAAAGGTTCCAGGTGGGCGTTGAGCGGTTTTCATTTTTCATTTTTCATCGATTTTCAGCAAAGTGCAAAAGTTTCAGAGAAACGCTCATATCATCGTTCTGACATAACCTCAACAAATCATGATTTCCCAATGATATTCGGACCTGGTGATCAAACAATACTTTGTTTTCACTCTACTATATGTTTTTGGGGTCGCTGAATCCGAATTTGGGGCTAGTTTGGTTCCAGCACATCATCATTCTGACATAACCTCAAAGAATCATGATTCCCCAAGGATATTCAGCATACTTTGTTTTGCCTACACTGTATGTTTTTGGGGTCGCTAAATCCGAATTTGGGGCCAGTTTGGTTCCAGCACATCATCATTCTGACATAACCTCAAAGAATCATGATTTTCCAAGGATATTCAGATCTGGTAATCGAACCATACTTTGTTTTGCCTACACTGTATGTTTTTAGGGTCGCTGAATCTGAATTTGGGTCCAGTTTGGTTCCAGCACATCATCATTCTGACATAGATCCAAAAAAATCAGTATTCCCCGAGAGTGCTGATGTCTGCTGAATAAACCATGCTTTTTTCGCCTTTGCCACATGGTCATGAAGCAGAGATACAGCCTGTAAGAATGCCCGCTCAGAGAGCGAATATTGAGCTGCTCCCGAGTTCCAGTTTCAGGGCCAGTCCCTTTCTACCGGATTCAGGCCAAGGCCCGGGTACGGTGTCCCTTGGCTGGGACCGGAGGGTCGTCACACCAGAGAACCGAGCCACCAGAGTGCCTCAGTCCTCTTTGCGGGTGCCGCGAAAGGAGGCAAAGTGTGCCGAGTACCAGTTTTGGAGCCAGGCCTCACCAATCTTACAACTCGTGCTCTACTCTATTTTGGAGCTATAGCGAGTTTTTTTTCTCCGAATGACCTATGTAATGTATATCGTTTTCGTTTCCCTGGTGTTGTGTCTCGCTTAAGCATCCAAAAAATCGGCCAGCATGTTGACATCCCATCTTCCTTGATAACGATCTTCCATTACTCTAATATCTTCATGGAAGTGTTCGCCTTTCTCTCCACTATAGTCTCCGAGGTTTTCTAGGAATTCGTCGGGATGGTCATCTTCCAGGAATGTAACTTGAGACTCATATTACCATGGAGATATTACAGATAGAGGAGGGAAGCGCAGCCTACACGTTTCTTCGCGAAAGAGAGAGAGAGAGAAAAGACGAGGAGTCCTCTTTCTTTGTCTCTCGCACTTGCGCGACGCATCACGCAGTACATTATCCTCTCTCCGACGCGCCTATGTGTCTTGGTGTCAACTGCGCAATGCGCCGCGCAGGTGCGAGAGAGAAAGAAAGAGGACTCCTTGTCTTTCCTCTCTCTCTTTCGCAGAGAAAATCCTACTTACAGAGAGGCCCACCTTTTCCCTCCTCTATCTGTAATATCTCTATGCATATTACACCCTAAATTCTTAGAATCATCCACCATTCTTTGGACAATACAGTAGGTTCCGTTTAATGTGATCGCGGTTAATGTTATCCGCTTAATGTTATTAGAATCGCCGGTCCCGATTCACTCGTACATGATCCCGTGTAAATTTGCCCGCTAAATGTTATCAAGATCCCGCTTAATGTTATCAAATTAATGAGATCTCGTGATACGAAGCTGATGTATTTACAACTCTTCTCATACATGAGCTACCTGATTGATGGACCAGTATTAATCGTCAGTTGCGTAACAAACTTGTTCATCGCTCAACCATCAAAAATAAGCAAAGGGCATGTTGAGTTTGTCTGAAAAATCGACCTTGTTGCGTGTGATGATGATGTTCGTGAGGTAGATGGACCATCTGACAAAAAAGTTTTTCCGAAAGAAATGCTCGATGCGTTGAAAGTGCTCCGGGAAGTAATTCATCAGTACGCCGAAGGCTTCCATCTCCATCACAAAAGTGAATATTTCATGAACCAATTGATGGAAAAAATGAAAAACAAAGTAAGATAAATGACTTCTTTATGAAGAAAGATGATTCTATATGAATGCCATATCCTTTGGATGATATTTTGTATATGTACGTAACTACATTTTCATGACTTTTATCATTCAACTACAACTGGATTTGCTGGTGTACTCAACCGGATCGACGATGGCCAAATTTGCTTAGAATAAATTCATTCGCTTAATGTTATGGTCCGCTTAATTTTATCAAAAATCCTCGTCCCAACGCGATCACATTAAGCGGGACCTACTGTACTTTTACAGTGTGGACTGTTCCTATCCCCTAAGAAGTTAGACGATACCTTTATCACTAGAAGGATCTTATCTTCATTCCCTGATTCATCCTCTTGGACATCATTTCTAGTCTCAGTTTCACATTTCACTGCCCTGAGAGGATCTGGAGTAGTGACTCTTAGAGTGCGTTGATAGACAATTTTGTGTTCATTCTTAGAGTTGTAACCTTCGATATGGTCAATACAAAAGCAAAAATCTTTTGAGCTTGTTGGTTTTCCCTAGGCCGCAGGTGTAACAAATTTTACCACTTTCTTTTTCTCTCTTTTTTTCATCGGAAGAGCTCTGATTAAGCGGTGCAAATCACGCATGGCACCCATGGGTTACTCTGATCAATTTTTGACTCAAAAATCTCTTCGTACAGTTCGCTGCGTTTTTTGTCAATAGGCACGCGCAGATTCTTTACCTCATATTTCGCACATATAAGACAGAGTCGCGTATATGTTACGATTACCATGAGAATCGTGCGTTGTTGAGAGTCTCTTGGATCTTAGACCCCATATCAGCCATATCACCAACTGATGTGGAACTGTGGTCACTGGGTAATGACGACTGCGGGCCCGCTTTCTCACCATGACCAGTCGCCGACTCTGAGGATCCGACCCTCTGCATCGTAGAACGCTTGCGTGCGTCTGCCATGACGATGTAAGCCGGCTTTGGCACCGATTTTGTAAACCTTGCTGGCTACCCGTGGCTGTATCGGATGAAGTATGGCTTGATCACCAGGTCCGAGTATCCTTGGGAAATCATGATTTTTCGATGTTATGTCAGAATGATGATGTGCGGGAACCAGACTGGCCCCAAATTCGGATTCAGCGACCCTAATAACATATACAATAGGCAAAACGAAGTATGGTTTGATCACCAGGTTCAAATATCCTTGAATAGTCATGATTTTTCAAGGTTATGTCAGAACGATGATATGTTGGGACCAAACTAACCTCGTTTTTTGATTCAGCGACCCCGAAAACACAGGGTTGGTGGTCAAAAGTGGCTCCAGTGCGGTTTGATAATGATTTTGGAGCAATTTTGTCAACTCATGCTTTTTTGAGGTTATGTCACAATCTCGACATACTGGAACAAAACTGACCCTCGATTCGGATTCAGCGACCCCCGAAACATGAAGATATTATAGTTTGAGAGGTAGGTCAGAACTCTTCTTTTGTGGAGCTGTGTGATTTTTCATCCCCATCAATCCATGTACGTACCGATATAACAGGCGGCGAGGAATGATCAAATCTCGAAACAATCTTCAAGTTTCAATGCTGTAGTGACTGCAGAAATACCGGAGCTATGAATCTCATTTAATAAGCAAACGAAAATAGGATGCGCCAATAACCGAGGTATGAATATATCGGGTCAAAGCTGAATGGCTCCGGATCGATGATCAAGTATCAGGGAAATCTCTGAATGCTTCTCAGTTTGCTACATGCAACATGCAAACTTATGTATGCGTCAATTTTCCTTTACTATAATCCATCTTGGTTGTCTCGTTGGGTTTGATTATGTGTCATCAAAATCGTCTGATTGGGGCTCAAGTCAAATCTCATTCATCAAGCGGAGCTACCAACTAATTGGGAACCTGGATATTCTCATATCTGAGTGACTCAAATTATCCGGAGAGGATCGTGGTCGGAAATTCAATGTTTTGAGCTTACTGAACGTATCAATATGAATAGATCGACTGAAATATTGCTCCGTTGTATAGCCGTGGCAACACAGATTGCCATACTTCTGAGTGTAGTATGGATGATCTATACTGTTCGCAATCGGTACTAATCAGTGTCTGACTAAATGTTGTTTGCTTCTTGTACTGTAGAAATTTGTAAAGCCTCATCCGCAATTCGGGAGGTTGACTATGAATTGATGAATAATAAGTTACTGATGATTCTATAGTATCATCAAGGTACCTTCAAATTGGCGAGTGCGTGTAGCAACCTCTAAAAATTGCCGGGTTTTTCATGTCTCCGGAGAGACATACTGGTAATCTCATAGATTCGACGACAAAACTGAGAATACACAACTGAAAAAACTTGAGAGGAGTTTCAAGATGTCTTTGAGTGAAATTCAATCGAGTCAACGAGGTCCGTGATACCCAAATTTCCCGATTACACACTTCTCGGATGGATGTCCAGAGACTATTGACATATGGTGTATAATTCTACTGGAAATTTCTGCGCTGCAAACTAGCCTCTGATACCCATTCTACGCCAATTTTTGAGCTCTTCAACTTTGGTTTGGTATTTGATACGGACTTTTGATTGACTTTTGAGCTCGCCGAGTGAAATTTCCCGGTAAGGTCAACGTCAAGTCAAAGTATGATGAAATTATCCACGTTCATTAATCTTTGACTATCAAAAGAGTAGAAACATAGGTATGAACTACAACTATCAAACAAATAACAATTTTGGAGATACAGGCAAAACCCCGTATCCGCGGTAGTTACATTTCTAAAGAATACACAGGGTGCCGAATCCGCGGATACGGAAGAATTTCTCTCATACATGGGAGAAGAAGGGTTACGGAATAGTCGCGGACAAAAGGCATCATTATTTCCTGGAAGTCATCATTCGACATATTTTTATCAGTGATATGTTGTATATATTGTATCATAAAGAACTTGGGTTATATAAGATAAGAGCGTGTGAGGCGTGACTTCAAGACTGAAAGGGTTTGAAAAAGAGGGAGAGTTGAGTTATTGTTGTCTGAATAGAAAGATATCCGAGATCGCCTTGATCTTCGGAGAAGATATGCTTGCATCATCCAATGTGGTTCTAGTAAGGATATATAGCTCATCTTGGACTGGAGTCCCCTGGACATAATTATTAGACCAAATAAGAAATAGTCTTACGAGGGGAGCACCAACCTTGCGGGTCCTGGATCTTGACGAAACTTCGGGAATCTTTTTGTGTTCGTGAAAAATGAAGGTACCCAAAAGGGTTTTGTCCAATGGGCCTCCTATCCTGAGATACAGCCATGGAGGTTAGCATTGTCACTATACCTATACATGTGTGATTGTAACATGGACCTATATGGATAATGCTAATCTTCATAGCTGTATCTCGAGATAGGAGGCCCATTGGACGAAACCCTCCTGGATACCTTCATTTCTCACCAAAACAAGAAGATTTCCAAATTTTTGTCAAGATCCAGGATCCACAAGGTTGGTGTTCCCCTTGTTGGTACATGAGTTGCATGAGTTACAGTATCAATATGAATTATGTATGTAACTCATGAAACACCGCATTACATGAATTACCACGCGTTGGATGTAATTCACCTACTCAGCTCTACCTACTTTGCCAACCCCAATGACTCAATTGTTTTGACATGATTTCGAAACTCACAGAAGACAAAATATCTTCATACACTGTGAAAAATTTATCCGAAAAACTGCAACCAACTGGTTGGGTGGAAAATTCAACCAGTTTGATTGAAATAGCTAATATGATGATTAAATACCCAGCCACAATCTGTCCGCGCGGTTGCCTGCATATCGGGTTGCAACGTGCGAGGGGTGAAATATGATGGCTAGTGATCGTAGGGCGGTAGGTGTATGGATGAATGATGGGTGGGTGGTTAGATGATGGATGGATGATGGTTGGATCGATGCACCGTAAATCCCAATCTGTGAAAACTACATAGACAATTCTTCTCTAGAACAGATTTCATATGTTAATTCTCTTTCTATGTTAATAGAGAATTAAAAATTTTCAAAAGAATGAAAAATCCCTTCGTGATGCAGCCACTCTGAAAGTGGAGCCTCGAAGGTCGCACATTTGTCAAACTGTGATCGCCACCTGAGCGTGACGATTATAAGTGGCTCGAGGAAATAATAAATTTATTCATTAAATGTATTTCATCGAATCGAACGATAGAGTCAAAATATCGATGAGATCTACCTTATCGGTATAATTTGTGTATTTGAATGGTCATGGTTCCTTGATTGACTGCATTGGAAGATTGGCACAAGAGATGAGAGAAGGCTTCCCCGGGCGAGTGAATACGCAATCGCCTCGGTGGTCACGGTGAGCCTG
The DNA here is from genome assembly GCA_029851415.1 of Eretmocerus hayati. NCBI lineage: Eukaryota > Metazoa > Arthropoda > Insecta > Hymenoptera > Aphelinidae > Eretmocerus > Eretmocerus hayati. Next base: position 111,754,440 of record CM056743.1, read on the forward strand.
AGCTATTTTCGAATGTTGCGAAATACCACCCGAGAAATTCTTGTGGGGTATGATTCCCGAATGTTTCAGGATCACTTTCCAACTTCGAGTGAAATTGCAACACTAGCCGTTTTCTATTTCCGTCATTTTTGGTGTTCGTCTTCGGGAATAACTGTCTTCTCACTCTTGTGAACTAAAGATGTCTGTTACCATGGTTTATGTATTGATAGGTATTTGGAATTGAGCGCACCATCACCACTTTTGACTATGATATTCATGAGGACAGTATTTCGGAACGATGAGCAAATTCTCGAATTGGTTTAATGTACGTCACGGCGATCTTGAGCTATTTCCAATGTTGCGAACCACCCGAGAAATTCTCGTGAAGTATGATTCTTAAATGATCCAGGATCACTTCCCAACTTCGAGCGAAATCGTGAAACTGGCCACTTTTCATTTCCAACATTTTCAGTGTTTTTCTTAGGGAATGATCATTTCTTCTTCATTTCAAGGGATCGAATTTCTGTTCGAATGATTCCAATTTCAACTCATGCGATGGAATTTCTATGCCATAACATCTCTACCTGTACATCAAATTACTTGGAGAAATTATTCGTCGTCCGAAAAATGGATCTTGGAGTTGATTTCTCATGAAAATCATTGTTAAAATCGATGATGGTGCGCTCAGTTCAAAATATCTATCAATACATCAACCGCGGTAACAGACATTTTCACTCCTCAAGAGAGAACACATGGTTATTTCCGAAGGACACCAAGAGTAACGGAAATGAAAAAAGGGCTAGTTCTACGATTTCACTCGCAGTTGGGAAGTGATCTTGAAACATTCGGGAATCATACCCCACAAGATTTTTTCGGGTGGTATTTCGCATCATTAAGGAATAGCTCAGGCTCGCCGTGTGGTCTAATTGGTTAAGGCGCCGATCCCGAGTACCGGAGATTGCGAGGTTCAAGTCCCACCCGAGGAAGAATTTTTTCATCTCTTGGTCAATCTTTCAATAATAAAGACTCAAAAAATTCCAAAAAAATAAAAAATCCCTTCGTGAAGCAGCAACTCTGAAAAAGGAGCCTCGAAGGTCGCAGTTTGAAATTTGTCAAACTGTGATCGCCACCTGAGCGCGACGATTATAAGTGGCTCGAGAGAACGATAAATTCATTCATTGGATGAAATATATGATTCTAGAGACTAAATGGAGAGACACGTATTTTTTTGTTTCGCCCAAAACCAATTCTCTCCGAAGTTCTGCGAGTTATAAGTTTAGAGGTAAAATGACGAGTTTCTGAAATTATGACTCTTGAAAATCACTGAAATTGCAACCAATCGGCAGGCAGTCAGGATGTTGACACGAATTTTGTATCATGGGGTTGAGTGCATGTTCTTACACCAATTTTTATTGCTGTATAGCAGGAAAATCCGTTCACAGCGCGAGGAACCGTTATTCCATGAAAAAGGGTCAAAACTGGATATCTCGAAAAAGTATTGATATTTTTAGCTGAAAATTCTTTCGAGATCAGATCTGGATATGAGGAATGAAATAGAATTTGTCCGGTCTGCAGGACTTGATCGGATTGGGTAGGGAAAAAACAATTCGAGGAAAAAATTGTTCTCTGCAACGGTGAAGTTGCAGCACGCTTGCAGAGCACCTTTCTCTCCAACCCTCGTCGTCGCCTCGGAGCGTATTGATACAAAACTAATGGTTTTCACGTTTTTGTGTCGAGGTACGCTCCGAGGGACGAAAAGAGACGAGTCCAAGCAGTTTGAATCCAGGGAGTTGCTCCCGCCGTACGGGTGGTGGCAGCACCTCCCGAGCGACCCAACCAAAGCCGCGCGCGCCGACGCAAGCCAGCGGAAGCTTGCTCAGCGGCGTCCTGGCTCCACTCTCAATGTGGATGGCGGCTAGCAAGCAACAAGTGCTGAGTTTTCCCAAGAGTTTTACCGGGAGTTAGTTGTGCATGCATAAAGTGATCGAGTGATGAAACTATTGGTGTAGAGAGTTGTCCAGGACGCTAGTTTTGCCGGCCTCGTCTACACCAATATATCTCGCCCCGTTTGTGGCTCGGTGAGCCTCCGGGCGACGCGCTGGCCAGGAGACGCCGCGCGAGCTGGTGCCAGCCCCGACGACGACGTCGCAAAGCCCCGGTGACCAACGATTGTTGGCAACACGGTGAGTGAGCGCAGAGGTTACCCCCAGTGTTTCCCCGCCCCCGTGTGCCCCCCCCCCCCAAAGTGATGGAGAGTCGTGTCGTGGTGCCGTGCAAGTAGTGACGCCCTAATAACTTGTGCTCCCTCATCGCGCACCCTGGACGCCCAAGTCGAGAAGGCCATCACCTCGGTCAGTGCGGAGCTAGGGCGACGCCACGTTGGCTTGGCCACGTAATGTACCTGCCCAATCTGACCGACTCGTGGAGCGCCCCTCGCTGCTGAATTAGAGCCCCGGTAACAATTTAGCCATCTTCGCCACGCGGGCGTCGAATGGCTACTATTTTGTGCTGGATTTTACTCCTTCCGGCGCGGGCGGAAATCATCGCGAGAGGTGAGCACAACCACGCCAGAGTAGTGCGTGCGCAGAGTTAGGCCCCGCCCATATGTATATGGGCATTTCCAACAAAAGTGAGCGCGTGCCCCAGAGATCGATATATAGGGGCATTTCCGACGAAAAGTAGTTGAAGATTGACTTTCGATGAACACTTTCATAGACTTTGAAAATTGTTTGGATGCCACGCGAGGCTTTGTATTTTAGGTTTATCGACCTGTGCGTCGTAACATGAAGTAGTAATCGGAAATAAACGCCATTTGTATTTTTTAGCATAACTTCGGAGTGGTTATTTATGAATCGAATATATGTGTCCGCAACCCAGAATCTTTCGCGTTTTTCAGGTGTGCTCCTAATTTCCCCCAGCCGTCCCGCCCTTCGTGGCGCGGGGAACCTGGCCTTGCCCCGATCCGGCCAAAAATAAATTAGGTAACACGGGTGGGTTTAGTCTTTTTCAGGTGACCCATCTCGCCCCGTTACATCTCAATCCTTCAAGCAGCGATCAAGTTGAACTCCTATCATTTTTTCCAATCAGAATCATCATGAGAGGTATGCCAATCATCTAAAGTGTATCTAGACTCACTCTTATGATGCTCATGGTGCCCTCATCTGCTCTAGAATATTCCAAGAGTCTCAAATGACTCAGGAAAATGAAGTGACAATAGTCAATATGTATATTATGTTTAATATCGTGTTGTTAATTTGAGATGTATGGAAATGAGGCTTAGGAAAGGATGGTGCGCCACTTTTCCTCCGAAATTTCATCAAAGCTGCTTCGTCTTGCATTGAACGCAGCTCTCGTAATCACCTCGTGATTCTCTTTCTCTGAAGAACAAAGAGCTTCGATGGAATTTGGGGGAAGAAATTGATAGACCATTATTTTTCTTCACTAGGATTTCATCTGATGATTTTTTCTCCAGATGATTAATTGAATTGAATTGATTGAATTAACATTGTTTGAAAACTTCATCTTTGAATACAAAAATAAGCAAATTGTTATTTAAAAAATGTAAAAACAACAGTCTTATCAAACGTTATAAAGTTTTTTTCAACAAAAGTCAGAAATCATTCACAGTTCCTTTGCGGATGCTTCCATAAATCAATTTTCTGATGATTTTTCTAAATCAAAGATTTGGTATCAAATGATTTCGAGTGACACCCTTAAAGCTTTCGTACAAATCCATGCAACATTTGCGGTATTGGTAGAGTTGGTACTACAACCAATCAACTTCTAACGAAAAATTGACGAGAGCTGAGATAATTAGAAGTCAATCAAATTCTTGTATTTCCGGATCCCGCATACCGGGTCGCTCACGCGGGGTGAGTAAAATATCATGGGTGTCATGAGTGGATGCGTGCATGGATTGGTGGATGGATGAATATACGGAAGGGTGGTCTGGTCCGGCCTGAACCGGTCGAGTACGGCCTGAGAGGGTTTTTACGGTATTGTTCGGTCTGGTTCGGTCTGTTGCAATCTTGCAAGGTTTTGTACGGTCCGCTACGGTCTGGTACAAGACCACTGAATGCAAAAGCCAAATTTTCAATTCCACAAATGAACATACTTACATACCTTATACAAAGTGCAAGATGAGTTCCGAATTTGCGATGCCACTCAGAGACAGTTCTGAACAATCGTGCGAGACCGTACAAAACTGTACAAGATCGTAACAGACCGAACTAGATCGAAAGAAACCATAGTAGACCTTTCACACCGTACTCGACCGGATCAGTTTAGACCAGACCATCCATCCATATACTTATCCATCCACCAAAATTCATGCACCCACCCAAGACACCCGTTATATTTGACCACTCCCACGTAAGCAACTCACAAGGGGGACCCACGAAGTGCCGGTCACCGAAGCTCACCAGACTTTTTTCAGTCTTGTACCACCTAGAACATGAAGAATCCAGAGTCACTCCGTCAAATGGACCCTCTGTCCGAAGGTACAGCCTATGACATTAGCATTGCCCATATAGGCCTATGTTAAAAAGTGATATATATAGATATACTAACAATGCTAACATTTTTACTTGTGGCTCTGAACAGGGAGCCCATTTGACGGAGTTACTCTAGATTCTCCATATTCTAGGTGATACGAGACTGTGAAAAAAGTTTGGTGAGATTTCGTGACCCGCACTTCGTGGGTCCCCCTCGTCAGTATGCGAGATCCGAAAATACAGAGTTTTGATTGGCTTTGAATTATTCCAACTCTTGGGACTTTCTCATGGAAGTCAAGAGGGTGGTGTAGTACCTACTTCACCGATTCCGCAATTGTTGGGATGATTTGCAAGGAAGCTTCGAGGGATCCAATTGAATCAAGTCGATGGTATTTTTTGGATTAAGATGAAGAAGAAACATGATATTCTCCTATCAAATCGATCGTACTGAATAGAAAGGATCCGAGCGAACGTTAACGAGCAAGGCAATACCGCTAGTTGAAAATGAAACTAGTAAAGTCCAAATAAGGTTCAAATACGGTTTGAATGTATGCGTGAATACATTTAGAGGGCACAAATCTAGTAAAGTAAGGTCTAAATAAGGTTTGAATAAGGTCTGTATATATGTTACCGTGAAAGCCCGAAATCCGTGATTGCCGGGCATTCACTAGTGAATCCTGAGATTCCCTGGTCGAGGCCAGTGAATACTGACATTCACTACTGAAAGCCCGGAATTCGTAGCTGATATTGTTGCTGAAGCCATATTTCGGGTTTTCACTAGTGGTTGTCAGCATTCACTGGCCATCGACCAGTGATTGTCAGCATTCACTGGGCATTAACCAGCGAATGTCAGCATTCACTGACCCGGACCAGTGAATGTCGGAGATCGGAAGAATTGGGGAATGGAAGTCGCATAAAATGTCAAACACATTGTTTCATTATCCCAAGTTTCCGAGGCAGGTTAGAATATGGAAAAATCAAGGTATAGTGTTCAATACTCTCTCAACCTTCCCGTATGAACCCCTACTCTGTAACAACTCCGAAAAGAGTGAGTTTCACTCTTTTGGAGTGAGAATTTTACGCGGGCTCAAATGAATCTCATTATTTCCGAATTGTTGCAGAAAGGGGGTTTCGCTCAGAAGGGTTGAGGAGGTATGTCCTCTTCATTCAGCACCCATCGAATGAGGTCAGGAGTTCCTGATTCCTAACCTTCATCTACTGAGATGGCCGTGGCGCACAAAATTGAAAGGGCAATTGTGTCAGCATGAGCAGTGTGTCATGAATAACCATAAGTGAAACGTTCATGTCACTCAACTTTTGTCATTGACAACTATTTTCTATGAGGTATTTCTGAGATCGACAAGTATTTGACAAGACATTTCATTGACAACTCCTCATTGATAGATGATCGATATTTTTCCATATTCCAACCTGCCTCGGAAACTTGGGATAATGAGACAATGTGTTTGACATTTTATTCGACTTCCATTCCCCGATTCTTCCGATTTCCGACATTCACTGGTCCGGGTCAGTGAATGCTGACATTCACTGGTCGATGCCCAGTGAATGCTGACAATCACTGGTCGATGGCCAGTCAATGCTCACAACCACTAGTGAAAGCCCGGAATATGGCCTCAGCAACGATATTAGCTGCGAATTCCGGGCTATCACTAGTGAATGCCAGCATTCACTGACCTCGACCAGTGAATCTTAGGATTTACCAGTGAATGCCCGGCAATCACGGATTTCGGGCTTTCACGGTAACATATATGCGTATATACATATACAGTACCGTGCAAAAATTCCTGAACGGGGGTTTGAAATCCTCTCTTGCAAAAACGTCGATTACTCGAGCCCAGATTGACGTAGAGGAATTTTGAAAAAAGCATCTTGAAGATGAGAAAAAATGCTAACTTTTCATGGTCTTCGATTTTTCTCTCAGCCCTTTTTGGTACCTCAAATAGCTGATGTAATTTCAAGGATTTCGAGAAAAAAACCGTTTTTACTCTATCGGCTGTAATTTGGACGCGGATAAAGATAGAACAGTTTATCAAAAAGCATCTTGAAGAGCGGAAAAAATGCCATTTGCAACGATTTTTCGATTATTTTTTACGTCGTGTGAATAAGAGTGTGAGAGCTCTCAAAGTAGCCAAAACCGTAGTTTTTCGCCATTTTTACACGTATTTCATTGAAAATCCGAGAATCTGGCTACTTTAAGAGCTCTCACACTCTTATTCACACGACGTAAAAAATAGTCAAAAAATTGTTGCAAATTGCATTCTTTCCGCTCTTGAAGATGCTTTTTGCCAAACTGTTCTATCTTTATCCGCGTCCAAATTACAGCCGATAGAGTAAAAACGGTTTTTTTCTCGAAATCCTTGAAATTACATCAGCTATTTGAGGTACCAAAAAGGGCTGAGAGAAAAATCGAAGACCATAATAAGTTAGCATTTTTTCTCATCTTTAAGATGCTTTTTTCAAAATTTCTCTACGTTGATCTGGGCTCGAGCAATCGACGTTTTTGCAAGAGAGGATTTCATACCCCCGTTCAGGAATTTTTGCACGGTACTGTAGGTCGCAAAAATCTGGTAAGGCCGGACGCTTCAGGCAGATTATGTTATTGATTTAACATAGCAGAGAATACATCGATTTTGTAGAGGCTCTGGAGCAGACTAAACCGAGAGACTAAACTAACCGTAACGGTAGAAGTTCCAAAAATGCTAAGACTAATTGATCGTGATATTGTACAATATTTATAGCTCAAGATGGAATTGTTAGCTTGTTGGTTATTACACAGCCCCAGCGCTGAACAAATTCAAATCAACGTAGCATTATCTCATTCTAAGTGAGTTTCACCCACTGATTTGAATTGTTCAAACTTATATTTATATGGGCGTTTCTCTGGAACCTTTACACCTGCTGGATACAGCTATGCATGTTGATATAAGAGAACAATCGAAATTTTTGGCCCCAATCGAAGTGAGAATATCATCATCTAAGTCTCAAAATGAGATATCTTTGGCTTCTGTATGATCAGAAGAAGTTGATTCATTCTAGCTCACTCGAAGACAGAAAATGTGGGGAAAATCCTGTAGAAATACTTGGTACTCTCGTGCAGTCTTACGGATATTCTGGTGATGCCGCGTAACTTGTCGGATTGATTCCAGCTGTATTTGGTGGATAAAATATTGAAGAAAGATAGCCCAGGAGCGCAATAGTGTGCTACCAACTCAGCCAAAATTTCACGACTTCGAAAATTGGGGATAAAAAATCAATCATGTCTCGTTCAACTCAAAGATAATTGAGGCAAGCTCCTGCCGTGACTCTGAACGCAGTTTTTGAAATGCATATCTAAAGTAGATGCAATTGTGAAGATTTTGCGACGAGTCTCAAGTTGGTGCGATATTTCTGTCTAGAATACGACCATCCTGAAGTGGAATAGAAAAAACGTGACTCACGAAAAAAATTCAGTTTTTCTCAGCGGATCGAGCTCTATGTTGATAATACCAATTGTGATCGGATACCCTGACCTTACAAAGCTGCAAAAAGCCCAAGGCATTCGTTGAAATTGTCAATCTTGCCAAATAATTGCTTAGGAAATTCGGGAAATCGGCGAAAAACTACTTTGAGGTTGAATCATTAACGTGATTTTGGCGATGCCACTCACACTATATGAGTTTCAATAGTGGATTTGTAACTCTCAATACTACACAAATATGTGAGAAAAACGTCCCAGGTGCGCGTTGAGCGGTTTTCATTTTCCGTTTTTCATCGATTTTCAGCAAAGTGCAAAAGTTTCAGAGAAACGCTCATATCGCGTCGTTCTACGGATTGTTCCACCAGAAATCATTCGAGGACAAACTCACGAGATCGACGCTCGAAAATAATTCAAATAGCGGCAAGCAGCAATCCGAAGAATTCTTGCGATTTATTATGAGGAATGCTTCAACCATCGATAGTCAGAAAAAATGAGGAAGGGTGTATCCCTGAACAGTTCTCTGTTATTTTCAACATGTTTTTCTAGAGATTTCAGCTTAAATAGTGGTACTGAACCAACTGGAACATATGACGAACCAATATAAAAGAAAGAGGCAAGAATTTAGTGGAGGTGAGAGTGCATGATTTAGGTATGGAGAAATGAAAGAGGGAAAAGTCTCACATCGTCGTTGAGTAGAGCCACACGGCTTCCGGGTGTGGGTTAGCTTAAGGCCTGGGCATTGTTCCAGTTTACCATCACCTCTGCTCTCGTATATATTTCTTGCCACCTCAGTAAATCATTGATCAGGATTTACGGTAGTATAATCACCGCACACTACCGTAAATCATTGATCAGGATTTACGGTAGTATACTCTGCTTATGCGATTTTGTAAAATTTTTTCCTCAAGACATCCTGATTTAAACTTATAGAATTCACGCAAAGCTGAATAATATCGGATTTTTCAACTCCCCAATCAATAATCTGAAAAATATCTGAAATAATTTTATATATATATATATATATATATATATTCATTCAAATGCACTGAAGAATTTTACTCACCTTGCTTGACTACTATAGATTTAGGAACTTGAATAAAATCAAACAGACATTTTCATCAATTCAAGTGGCCATATGTTATCTTCACTTGATTTGAAACTTATCAATTATCCTGATCTAAATAGTTATTTACGATACAAGGGACCTAACAGCCTTATTATTACACGGCGTGAAGTTGGCGCCCGAGCGCTTGCGCGAGGGTGCCAATCACGCCGTGTAATAACCAAGGCTGTTAGGTCCCGAGTATCGTACACTATTTTATAGCATCGAGTGACATAAACCCGCCCTTTCTGCGATTGATGGTGCACCCGAGCGCTCGCGCGAGGGTGGCGGTGGGTGGTCAGGGCGGGGGTAAGCGGGGGGGGTTCGGGGGGGCGGCAGCCCCCCCGACTGAAAAAAAGTTAAGAATCTGGTCCTATAAAATAGAAATCACACACCCGCGATTAAACCCATCGAGTGATGATGAAGACGTTTCTTGTACCTAAAATAATCCATGAGCATCATCGTTGGTTATTATAGTAATATAGGGGTTGTGCAAGCCTCATCCCGGCCAAGACCTAAAATTTTCCCTCTCAGACTTTATCCTAGAACAATTTCTATTGTTACGCTAGTAACTAGACTCCAGAATAATTTGGAGTTTAATTCTTCTGAGACATTTCATAGCGGCTGTTTGAGAATGGAAAACTGTGTAATGTAACACCCCTACCGCAAAAATGACGAATATGGATATTTGATCTTTTCAAATGAGGTACAATCCCTCATCATACTGATGCAGTCTCTAATTTTGATATTTATCTGTTGTCATTCCTTCACAACGGTGCATCAAATGCAAAATCCGGCATGGTCAAAGGTTTCAAGGTTAGCACGTACGTATGTACATCTGCAGAACTCTGCCACGTGTTTATGTTTATGTTTATGTTGCTGATGATTTATAACCATGAGCAGGAGTGTTACAGTCATGACTAATTTTCTTGCTCTTTACAATCATTGATGCGGATACAATTGCTCCAGACATGATCCATCATCGATTTCTTATCATTTTTCTTCAAATTTCGATGCCTGCATACATAGTATGCGCAAAAATTGCCAAAAATGCCCTTGTAACCTCGCAGTGAAATAAACTGATTTGCTGCACCCCGCACCCACGTGAAGTGAGCGGACGCATTATTTCACAGTTGAATAATAGGCCATTTAAGTCCCGCAAATGCGTTAAATAAACGCGGGTTTAGGTCACGCAGTGCTATAAAACCAATTACACTTTATCTGACTTGAAACTGATTCATTCATTCATCATCTTCATCGTGTCATCAGCTCACATCCTACCAACATTCATTCACTTCATTTCCATCATTTTCGCTCGTCATCGTCTTCAACACACGAATTTACTCACCATATACTCCAAGTCATTCATCGTTATCATTTCATCAGCTCACATCACTTCTTTCTTTCATTCACTACATTTCCATGATCACCACTCATTCATCATCTTCAATACGCACATTCACTCACCATCTCATTTATTCTCATTAAACAATTCATAATCATACAATGCCAATGATCGCCCACTTAGGGGACAATTTCTGCATGTACATAAGACTTCTCTAAGTGGGAGGGTGAGACATCCATTCTTTCTTAATTCATATATTTTTCATTATTATCATTCATTCATTATCTTCATCACCTCATCAATTCACAATTCACCAACATCCATTCATTCCATTTCTATCATTCTTGCTCGTTATTATCTTCAACACATATTGACTCATCATACATTCCAACTCATTCACCGGCATTTCATATCAGCTCACATCACTCCCTTCATTCATCCACTCCATTTTCATCATCACCATTCATTTATCATCTTTATCATCTTATCATCTTCAATACACACATTCACTCGCCATCATTTTCATTCTCATTAAACAATTCATAATCATACAATGCCAATGATCGCCCACTTGGAGAACAATATCTGCATCCACACAAGACTTCCCTAAGTAGGAGGGCGAGGCATTCATTCTCTCTAATTTCATATATTTCCCATCATCATCGTTCATTCATCATCTTTATCATCTCATCAACTAAGAACTTATAAACCTCATTACTATTTCATCAATCGTTCATCAATAATTCATCAACCATTTATCAAACATATCATCATCAATCATTCATCACTACTTTTCGTTCATTCATCAATATCTCATTAATCATCATTTTTTGAGGGTCAATTCAAAGAATATATATATATTCATTTCGAAAGTCAATTGATTCGAGAGATGCAACGAACGTATAAAAAACATTCTCCCTTATACGTTCCTCACATCTGCAACCAATTGATCTTCGTTGTAAATATATATTGGGAGAATTGATCTTTTTAGACGATCGATAGATGCTTGTGAGCCGAAACTATGGAGCTTGACTCTCAATCTGCGCCATTGCAACACTCCGGTACGCATGGTGGCGACTCTAAGGTTTGAGAGTCATTCATTCGTAGAAAATAAGGCGATCCAGGATAACGTATAGATAGATAGACAGACAGACGAGTCTCATAAATCATCATTCATTGTAACCGATGCGACGAACTAGACAAAAACCACACTTACACGATCACCATAGTATGAAAATAATAATAGATAATAGATGAAAAATCTTGGAAATGAAAAATGAATCGAGAATGAATTAGTCAAGACTGTAGAATTAACATAATAAAAATTAGTCGTCGAAAACCGCACGAAAATGTTTTCAGATTGGAAATTAGACTAATAAGGTCTACACAAGGTTCAAATAAGGTTTGTATGTATGCATGAATGCATCAACAGGGCGAAAATCTAGTGAAGTAAGGTCTAAATAAGCTTTAAATAAGGTCTGTATATTTGTATGTATGTGTGAATACATTGAGAGGGCGAATATCGCGTGGAATAAGGTCTAAATAAGGTTTAAATAAGATCTGTATATTTGTATGTATGCGTGATTACATTGAGAGGGCAAAAATCGCGTGGAGTAAGGTCTAAATAAGGTTCGAATAATGTTTGTGTATATACGTATATACATATAGATCGCAAAAATCTGGTACCGCCGGACGCTGCAGGCAGATTATATTATTGATTCAAACGGCATCCCTCTTGTTTCTCCCTACTCCTCCAGGATCGTGTGGGAGGGCGATCAACACGAAAAACGAAGAATATCAGCTTGTACTGACAAGTGATAGATGACTCCTCCTTGTTGCAATCTTTCCAAATCTAGGTGAGAGTGTTTGGAGAGTTCTTGAGGTGGGAGTTGACGCCTTGAAGAAAAATTTTGTGAGGCTACATCGACGTATACTCCAATAGATCGTTGTTATCGAGGATATTCGTCTACTAGGTAAGTGGGGAGAATATTGCAGAGCTCCAGAGCCTTTGGATCGAGCTCACACATTTTTGTGACATGGGTAGTGATAAATGTACTATTGGGTATCTCTAATTCATGATTTCAGCCCACTTAAAACCCGGTACATTGCCGCCGAGATCGAAAAATGTCGATTTTCGATGATTGGGGTTGACCACCAAGGTATTTAAGGCGAGGCCGTAGTCTGCGGCCATCTTGAAAAAGCTAGGGAGATTGACCGAATCTGTTCTGTGAATATCTCGAGTTTTACTTAACCAAATCCCTTCATATTTTGTATGCGTCAACAAAATGCATGTAAGAATTGCGCTATGGAGCGAAATCCCACAGAAGTAGAGAAAGAAACTTCCATGATAAACGCTGGACAGATGTCGTCTGCTCCTGTGGTAAGGCATACTGTTATACTTCATTCTATAATTTTGTGATCAACTCGTTTTTTCTCACTTTCACTCTATAGCGCGATTCTCTCAAGTTCGTAGATGATAGTAAGACCCTTATTTGTTGATAATTCTCTATAAAACTTGAGATAAATCCAGAACGGCGATGAGGTATACACAGCCATAATTTTACGTTTCTTCAAAGTGGTCAGACTGATCAGCGGGCGCGAGGCGGGACAGCAGCAAAACCGTCTGCTTCGATCATGCATGTTCCCGTGTGTTGTCATCATGGATAAGATATGTAAGACTTGTAAGCCGCGACTTCCCGGTGGAAAGCGACGGCCCAGGTGATGACATTATATGTCATCATCGACCGGACCCGGGTCCTATGTCTCGCGAGATTTCTGCAATCAGGCATGGTGGTGAATCTGATAGCCGTCCGCTGCGACATGCATCTTTTTGCATATATTGGCAGAGAGCTCAGTGCAACATCATCTTTGCAAATTTGCATGCACGAGCCCTTGAACAAATACAGAATGTGAGTATTTTTTTGGACCTCTCATCCAGTTCTGATCATTCTGATGATTCTCATATAGGTTCCAGTTTCAATACCTTAGAATACTTGGTGAAAATAACGTATCCGGGTCACTTTGAGAGATAAAGTCAGTCTTGGAATTTTCAATTGGAGTTCAAATCATGTCTGCTAAGATCCCTGCATTTCAGAGGGATAATTTCATGTTCAGTTATCTGAATCCGTTGGGAATTACTTGAGTTCTAAAGGTTTCGTGAACAAAAGTTAGAAAGTTAGTTCATGAATTGTGTTGTCCTCAAGATGCATTGAACGAATACTGAATGTAACTGTTCTGTTTGGGCCTCTAAACTAGTTCTGGCTATTCTAATAATTCTAGTCAAGGTTCCAGTTTCAATATCATAGAATACTTGGTGAAAATAATGTATCCGGGTCATTTTGAGAGATAAAGTCAGTCTTGGAATATTGAATTGGAGTTCAAATCATGTCTGTTAAGATCCCTGCATTTCAGAGGGATAATTCCATCAGTTATCTGAATCCGTTGGGAATTACTTGAGTTCTGAAGGTTTCGTGAACAAACGTTAGGAAGTTAGTTTATGAATTTTGTTGTCCTCAAGATGTATTGAACAAATACTGAATGTAACTGTTCTGTTTGGGCCTCTAAACCAGTTCTGGTTATTTTAATGATTCTAGTCAAGGTTCCAGTTTCAATATCCTAGAATACTTGGTAAAAATAACGTATCCGGGTCACTTTGAGAGATAAAGTCAGTAATGAAATATTGAATTGGAGTTCAAATCATGTCTGACTAGATCCCTGTTTTCCAAAGGGATGATTTCATGTTCAGTTATCTGAATCCATTGGGAATTACTTGAGTTCTAAAGGTTTTGGGAAAAAAGATAGAAAATTAGTATGTGAATTCCATCGTACTAAAGAAGAACTGAACAAATACAGACAGTGAGTGTTTTGTTTGAGCCTCTAAATCAGTTCTGATCATTCTAATGATTCTAATCAAGGTTCCAGTTTCAATACTCTAGAATACCTGGTCAAAATGACGCATACGGGTCATTTCCAGAGATGAACTCAGTCTTGGAATGTTGGATTGGAGTTCAAATTATGTCTGCAAAGATCCCTGTATTTCAGAGAGATGATTCCATGTTCAAACTCTGGAATCAGTTGAGAATTGATGAATTTGTAATTTCTGAAGTATTCTTAAAATTGAAAATTGGGGTCTCTAATAATACTTATTTTTCAAAAGTTCATGATCAGTGGCTTTCTGTCCATTCAAATTTGATTATCAAGTGAATTGAATTGCATAGAATTGCATCTGTGGTTTCCACTACAGGTACACATTATTTCCAAGGCCCCTAATGTATGTGAGAGGGGCACAATGTCAAGACCTCTGATATTAGTCTGCGAGAGGGGTACAATATGTCCGTATACATGAAGTATATATATATATACATATATATATATATATATTCACCTTTGTAAACAGTGTTGTTGTGTGTGTGTTCACACATATACATCAACAATCGGTATGTTTACAAAGGTTAGAGTATGCGGGTGGTGACACGCCTGCTGATCATCACTGAGCTATGGTGATCGCAGGGGTGCCACCGTAAGTTATTAGGGCTGATCCGATATAGCGGCAGACTACGGCCTCAATTTAAGCACGAAATCTCGATCCAAACCTAGGTTAGCGGGGTTCTGCAATGATGAGAGTCTTCATCGCATCAAGTGAGACCAAAAACACGTCTTCTGGGCCCAACCAGAAAATCGTACATTGCCAGTCTCCAAAAAAAATTCTCCGGGTGAATATCTTGTAGAGCGGCAAAAAACCAGAAAAGTCCCATTTGAATCATCCCATTTGGTTGAGTATCCGCGTGGCACTGAATCTTTAGGCCAGGAGAATAAGAATTTTTTGTTGGCGATGGAGGGTAAGTGCGAGTTTTATTTTTTTTTTAGGTGCAGGATACCCCCTGGAATCATGTCTACCACTTTCGAACGAATTTCGCTCGCCGCAAGAATTATTAATAATGAATAACCGTAAAAAATTACACTTCTTGCACATCAACGCTCATAGCTCTGTGGGTACAACTTTTAGCGAGTTCGCTCTGGTTTCATCTTGTAGCTAGTGAAAGAACCCGTCAAATGGAAAAAAATGTATTGCTCTAGCACATTTTTAGTGGGAGTTGTATACGGTTGAACAAAGAAAGACTTGTTATGAACAAATGGTTGTTAATCTTCCAATGGTTGAATGATGAGGCTAAAAACCCACACAATTAATAGTCCTCATTGAGGTCAATAAGCATACCAAATTTGGTGACGATTCGTTGAACCGTTTTTGAACAACCCTATTTGTTTATAAAAAATTGTCGTTCAGGAGAAGTGGCAAAACTTTTTTATAAACAAAGATGATGTTTTGGGAAAAATCAGGGTGATACCTAGAGGTCTACTCTACAATATCCCGTTGGAATCATCATCATATCTTGTATAGACGATTTTTGAGAGCTAATTGTTCATAATTTTTACACACGCCTCTCATTACGTATTAAAATCTCAGAATATATAGCTATTAGATGAGGAGGAACCTGAAAATGAAACCAGCCAATCGCGTTTTTTTCTCAAGCTCCCCCAGACCAAAAAAAAGAATGAAGTGAATTGGTCACGTAGAACCAGAAATATTGCAAAAAAATACTCGGCGCTCGATTTTGAAGTTTACCATTTCTCACGCGCTACGAGCCAACCAGAGCTAATCTCTGGTGCGATTCAAAATCGAGCGCTCGGTATTTTTTTGCAATATTTCTAGTTCTACGTGACCAATTCACTCCATTCTTTTTTTTAATCTGGGGTAGCTTGAGGGAAAAACGCGATCGGCTGGTTTCATTTTCAGGTCCCTCCTCATCTAATAGCTATATATTTTGAGATTTTAATATGTAATGAGAAGCGTGTGTAAAAATTATGAACAATTAGCTCTCAAAAATCGTCTATACAAGATATGATGATGATTCCAACGGGATATTGTAGAGTAGACCTCTAGGTATCACCCTGATTTTTCCCAAAACATCATCTTTGTTTATGAAAAAGTTACGCCACTTCTCCTGAACGACAATTTTTTATAAACAAATAGGTTTGTTCAAAAACGGTTCAACGAATCGTCACCAAATTTGGTATGCTTATTGACCTCAATGACGACTATCAATTGTGTGGGGTTTCAGCCTCATCATTTGACTATTGGAAGATTAACAACCATTTGTTTATAACAAGTCTCTTTTTGTTTGACCGTATGTAACTCCGACAATAAATGTGCTAGAGCAATGAATTTTTTTTTCATTTGATAGGTTTTTTCACCAGCTACAAGATGAAACCAGAGCGAACCCGCTAAAAGTTGTACCCACAGAGCTATGGGCGTTGATGTGCAAGAAGTGTCATTTTTTACGGTTATTCATTATTAATAATTTTTGCGGCGAGCGAAATTTGTTCGAAAGTGGTAGACATGATTCTAGGGGGTATCCTGCACCTAAAGAAAAATAAAACTCGCACTTACCTTCCAGCGCCAAAAAGTGGTTCTTTTTGAGCTAATTCTCCTGGCCTACTTGTCATGAAATTGATTTTAAGCCCCACCGTACGCTGGGACACGTCATGGCTCCCCTTCATGGGATTAGGCATGAAGGTCATCTTCGGAACACTCGATAAACGATCAGAGAGTGAACTAAGGAGCGGCATTGAGACAAAGGCAAACGATACGAGACGCATAGCAAAACTTGTGGCTGATCAGACCGAAGTTATCGCGGTCGAACTAGGCGAATACTCCACAAAACTAGCTGAACTTCAAAGTTCCATAACAAAAATGAATGAAAATTCAAACAATGTAACTAAGCACGCAAAGTGCTCTGTCGCTATCCAAATAATTTGAGCATGGACAAATAGATTCTCATCGGACGTCCGAACTCTAATTGGAACCGTATCATTCGCCACTCAGGGCTTGATTGATCCCCAATTCATGTTACCGGACACAATTAAAAGATCAATACAAGCCTTCCGCGACACCATTCCAGAAGAGTAATTCCGCGCAAAAGCGGACCACGAATTGCAGACATATCTCAGATTGTTTTTCTACTATTCTTAATCGATTCTATGGTCCAAAAAATGGACTTTTCACTCTCTATGGGGTCGAAAAAAAATTTTTTGTTTCCATGGAAAATATCTTTGTGATAGTGTTTTTAGGAAAAAATACCAATTTTTTTTCAGTAAAATGGGTGTAGTTCCGACTTAAGGTAAGATACGACCACGCAAATAGTGGCATTCGAAAGGTCTTTCAAAAATCTATCGAAATATGTTTTGAAAAATTTTTTTGAGGCTACGGACGCCCCCTATGAGCAGAAAGGTGGAAAACAGAAAAAATTCGATTCCTCAAAAACCTAATTTTTTGAAAATCTGAAAATCCATATTTTGATGTAAAATTGCGTGTTCTTCCAGAAAAAAGTGGTCCCGATCTGTGTTTTTGGGTTCTACGCTGTTTTTTCTACGTTTTATCAATATTCTCAGCCTTTTCGGTTAAAGAATGGATTTTTCTGCGCATGCGCAGGAATTTAGACTGCTGACACCTTTCTTATTGAAAAGCTGAGAAAATTTCCTTCAAAATGACCACCTGGCCAAGTCAATTCGATGTACTGGGCCCAAAGTTACATCGCATTAATGATCAAGCATCCTCAAGAGGGGTAAATGCAGATCTTGCACAAATTTCTCATTAGTATCGTGACTTGAGTAGAAGTATCATCATTCTTTAGACCTTCTAACTTTAGGCCCAGTACATCGAATCGACTTCGCCAGGTTGTCATTTTGAAGGAAATTTTCTCAGCTTTTCATGAAAGAAGGTTTCAGCAGTCTAAATTCCTGCGCATGCGCAGAAAGATCCATTCTTCAACCGAAAAGGTTTAGAAGATTGATAAAACGTAGAAAAAACAGCGTAGAACCCAAAAACACAGATCGGGACCACTTTTTTCTGGGAGAACACGCAATTTTACATCAAAATATGGATTTTCAGATTTTTAGAAAATTAGGTTTTT
Organism: Eretmocerus hayati; assembly: GCA_029851415.1. Taxonomy (NCBI): domain Eukaryota; kingdom Metazoa; phylum Arthropoda; class Insecta; order Hymenoptera; family Aphelinidae; genus Eretmocerus; species Eretmocerus hayati. The sequence goes on from CM056743.1 coordinate 111,772,807, forward strand.
GAGGAAATGAATTTTTTCTGTTTTTCACCTTTTTGCTCATAGGGGGCGTCCGTAGCCTCAAAAAAACTTTTCCAAAACATATTTCAATAGATTTTTGAGAGACCTTTCGAATGCCACTATTTGCGTGGTCGTATCTTACCTTAAGTCGGAACTACACCCATTTTACTGAAAAAAGATTGGTATTTTTTCCTAGAAACACTATCACGAAGATATTCCCCATGGAAACAAAAAATTTTTCTTGGACCCCATGAAGAGTGAAAAGTCCATTTTTGGACCATAGAATCGAATAAGAATAGTAGAAAAACAATTAAGATATGTCTGCAATTCGTGGTCCGCTTTCGCGCGGAATTACTCAGAAGTGAAATTCCCAGGAGTCGCAGGCGATGGATCGATCGCAGGAATAGTGAAGATTTCAAAATTATCTGTAGTAAAATGAACAAAACAATCGTCGAATTGTTGGCAATTCCACTTCTCGATTTGGCAGAGTACGTGCTATATAGAGCGTCAGCCTTTCCAATTTCGCAGGAAATGACTTCTCAGTTGTGACGGATCGGTGAGCTCGATCCCGAGGATCTTTCGCGCATATGAATAGTTCGAGACAATGTAAATGTATGGACATGTATGGGTGAGCCAATCGGGCATTTTCGAAAGCTTTCGGCAACAAACTTTCTGTGGCTAGCCTCATTTCCGCGACACCGCGTAGAGACCAGATCGTCGCGAGCTGCCGCAGCCAACGTCCGCACAACGAAGGCTATCGCCCGCGCTGCCCGCACAGCTCTGCAAGCATCCGGAACCTGTTCGCGGAGTGAGTTGTTGAATTCTGTTCGTGTGGAGCCGCGAATCGCGTAAAGTATACGTTAGCTCATTGCCGCGCTCATAGTGTGTTTCAGTTCCAAACTTGGACTCAAACTGAAATTTTGCCGTCAAGCATTGACCTTCTTATTGACTCGCCGTCTTCATAAAAATACGAGTTCATCGGCTCCGCTCATCATCCCGCTGCGATCGCAAGATTTGCTCAGAGCCAACCAAGAGTGCTTGTCGCCCAGGTCGACACCGTACGACATATCGTCGCAGCACACCCGAACTTGGCGCAGAGACGTTCATATTGCACCTTCATCTACAGCGAGGACTTCACATCTTGGCGAGATAGCGATCGCGCGGACGTTCTTACCAATTTGCCACTAGAAATTGATGCAGATCATTCCTTGGATAGCATCGTTAACTGTGCACGACGGGTGCTGTTTTTGCCACCGATAGTAATTACGCAGTTTTGGATTCTCGATCTGACGTATCGTTTTTGCGAGTATGTAACTGGATGATTGTGTGGGAGAGTCTTTCAAGTATTTAATACAGAATAATTGGCCAGTGCTTTTCGCAAATGGTTGATTGATTGATTGAAATTAACTTTATTGGAGTCTGAGGGCATGAGCTCATGAGACTATCTGGAGAAATGCAATAACAAGATACTAAGTGACAAAGATAAGTTGGCGGATTGTTTTTTGCATTACGGAATGGTTGAAAATGATTTGAAACTTGTGCGGCAAGCATATTTCTAACGTAAAAATTCCTCAGGAATCGATTGCCGAAGTCAGAATTGCGATATCTCTTTTGAGTTCTGATTTATGAACGAATTTTCGTAAGCATGTCATTTCTATTTCAGCAAATATCGATCGGAGCGAAATTTCAACATGTGCATTGGAAAGATCGTGGCATTTTGAGTCGGAAATGCTTCTTTCCGGGTCCTATTTGTTGCATTATCTCCTCTAAAACTATCGAAAAGAGAATTGTATGTGCAAATCGTAACGTTTTTTGTAACGCCTGTAACGCTATTGTTGTTATTTTTGCATCGGCGTGCGTCTGCTGCTATAGTCTGCTGCTGGCAATCAAAAAACTTCGTGTATGCTGTGAGCGTTCATTTTGAGCGACCATTGACGAGAAGAAGCAATTACTTTCATATCATGAGAGATAATGCAGATTTTTCAACAATTCCATCCATGTTTAATCAGTGTAATTGCCTGCCGTCTGTGTGATGTGAGTGAATCATGAGAGTTTGTGTCGCTACAGCCACGTGGAGTTTGCCTTAACCTCACAGTGACGCACACGCGTCTGGGGCCTGTATTCTGAATTCTGATTGATTTTTGAATGCTGATTGATCATTTTCGAGAGCCATTTGATGCGATCGAGTCCAACTCATTCACAAAAGGAGTAGAATTGTTTGATTTCTCTACTCGTCTTCAGGTTTTAACGGTTGTCATCAAATTATTCTGCCAATCAATCCTGGAGAAGGTCTCGAGTATCGATTACAAGGATAATTTCATTATGAAAGAAGTAGGAATTTTGAATACATCGATTTTAAATTTTTGAAGTATTTTCAATCTAATCGATTTGCCCATTAAAGTTTTCACATCATAGGCATCGGAATAAGGTTATTTGATGATTGAAAGGATTCAGAAGCTCTTCCGAGAATTTTGAGAGCCAAATATCACGATCATGCTCACTCTTTTTTGAAGAAGAATACGACTCCCAAGGCTATCTGTACACATTTTTTGAAGAATTTTCTGCACAATCGATCTGCCTTTTGAAGTTTAATATTATAGGATCCAGATCAGGATCTTTTGATGATCAAAAGGATGAAAAGAAATGTCTATGAATATTGAGAGCCGATTGAGCTCAACTTATTCTTGAAAGGAATACAAGTTTCGTAGCCATCGGTATAAAATTTTTGGAGAATCTTCAATTTAATAGATTTTTCCATTTGAGGCGATGCGATCGCCTTGCAAGCTGATTTTTGTTCACAAAAATTCCAAAATCTTCCCCAATTTGGGCTAAACGGCGAGTTATCCAGGTTTTGTAATCATCTAACTTGGCCTGGATAACTCTTCATTTAGCCAAAATTGGAAAAGATTTTGAGATTTTTGTGGACGAAAATGTGCCAATTTGTAAGTCAGGAAGTATCCGCGGGCAAGCTATTCTCGTTCATCACCCATAGTCTTGGGATATGCGAGAAGTGGCGAATTATTCACGGCAATACAGATGATGATACGTAATGAACAACTTGTCTCAAATATCATATCATTAAAATTTCGAGTAACGTCTAAAAGAAATATAACACCCGGGTTGCACGGCGACCGCATCAACTCAAGTTCAATCTCGTTGGCATCAGAATAAGGCATTCCAATCATCAAAAGGATAATAAAAACCGTCTATGGATCTTGAGAGATATTCGATGCGATCGAGTGCATGTTCCCTCAAGGAAAATTCGAGTTTCGAGGCCTTCTGTGTAAAATTTTTCGAAGCTCTTTCGATTGAATAAATTTTTCGATCCGCCTATCATCACTCACGTATCGGGGGAAGGAACTACAATAATTGAAAATGATTAATTTTGACTTGAAAATAAAATTCTGGAAATACTACTTGGGTCGTGCACAATCCCGCTGTCATGCAGCATTTTTGAAAAAAAAAACGTCCTCAGGAGTGAAATGTAACGGTCTTCGGCCCGGGTTCTTGATGTTTTCGGGGACGACCAGGAGATGTTAGGGTACAGATGGCTTTTGAGACGGAAAATTTGAAACTTTCTGTCCAGACATGCAGCATGTGGCCTATAGGACTGTCGCGCGGGTTAGCAGGTCACGGAGGTGGTACCACTGCATTACAGCTCACTAAACCTCGTCTGCTTGCGCAAGTTGACTGAAATTTGGATTTTTCGCGCAGGCGTAAGAATGCCAATTCTCGGCGGGTGTCGATGTGGTCCTCTATCGGTCCTCGGCGAGTGTCGATCTGGTTCCGTACCGTTCCTCAGCGAGTGACGATCTGGCCCCGTACGGGTCCTCTCTGAGTGTCGTTGAGGTCCCATACCGGTCCTCGGCGAGTGTCAATGTGGTCCTGTACCGGTCCTCGGCGAGTGTCGATCTGGTCTCGTGCCGGTCCCTCGTACTGGAACTCGGCGAATATCGATGTGGTCTCGTACCGGTCCTCGGCGAGTGTCGAGCTGGTCTTGTACCGGTTCTCGGCGAGTGTCGATGGGGTCCCATACCGGTTATCAGGGAGTGTCGATGGGGTCCTCTAACGGTCCTCGTCGAGTATTGATGTGGCCCCATTCCGGATCATCGGCGAGTGTCGATGTGGTCCTGTCCCGGTCCTAAGCGAGTGTCGATCTGGTCTCGTACCGGCCCTCGGCGAGTTTCTATCTAGTCCCGGACCGGTCACCGGCGAGTGTCGATGTGGTCCTGTACCGGTTCTCGGCGAGTGTCGATGGGGTCCCGTACCGTTCCTCGGCGAGTGGCGATGGGGTCCTGTACCGGTCATCGGTGAGTGTCGATGTGGTCCTGTATCGGTCCTAAGCGAGTGTCGATCTAGTCCCGTACCGGTCACCGGCGAGTGTCGATGTGGTCCTGTACCGGTTCTCGGCGAGTGTCGATGGGGTCCCGTACCGTTCCTCGGCGAGTGGCGATAGGGTCCTGTACCGGTCATCGGTGAGTGTCGATGTGGTCCTCTAATGGTCCTCGTCGAGTATCGCTGTGGTCCCATTTCGCATCCTCGGCGAGTAGCGATCTGGTCGCGTACCGGTCCTCGGCGCGTGTCGATCTAGTCCCGTACCGGTCATCGGCGAGTGTCAATGTGGTCCTGTACCGGTTCTCGGCGAGTGTCGATCTAGTCTCGTACCGGTACTCGGCGAATGTCGGTACAAAATCAAAATTAGACTGTTTGAGTACCGGTACAGGACGAGATTGATACTCGTCGATGACCGGTATAGGACCCCATCGACACTCGCCGAGGACCGGTATGGGATCCCATCGACACTCGCCGAGAACCGGTACAAGACCAGATCGACACCCGCCGAAGATCGGTACGAGACCAGATCGACACTCGCCGAGGACCGGTACAGGACCATATCGACACTTTCTGAGGACCGATAGAGGACCACATCGACACCCGCCGAGAATTGTCATTCTTACGCCTGCGCGAAAAATCCAAATTTCAGTCAACTTGCGCAAGCAGACGCGGTTGAGTGAGGTATAATGCGGTGGTACCACCTCCGCAACCTCCTAAACTGCGCGACAGTCCTATAGGCCACATGCTGCATGTCCCGATAGAAAGTCTTCAATTTTCCATCACAACAGCCATCTTTACCCGAACATCTCTCGGTCGTCCCCGAAAACAACAAGAACCCGGGCCGAAGACGGTTACATTTCACTCTTTGGGACGTTTTTTTTCCAAAAATGCTGCACGAAACCAGGCTTGTGCACGAACCAAGTAGTATTCCCAGGATTTCGTTTTTAAGTCAAAATTAGACTAAACCACAAGATAAACTGGAAAATATAAGATTCTGGCAAAATATCTCTTTAATCACGTATTTGAGACTCAGCTTACGACTTAGTCTCATTTTTACTCTTTCTTTCACTCTCTTTCTTTCTTTTGTTGATGAATTTTGAGAGTCATTTCATTTTATCGAGCTCGACTCACCCTTGAAGAAATATAAGTTTCGAGGCCATACCTTCAAAATTTCCATACAGTTCGCAATCTCATTGATTTGCTCATCGGAGATCCATATCACGAGCATTTGAATGAGGTATTTTGGTTCTCCAAACGATAAAAACAATCGTCTATGAATTTTGAGGCCCATTTGATGCAATCGAGTCTATCTCATTCTCAGAAGAAAGACAAATTTTGAGGCAATCAGTTTAGATTTTTCGAAGGATTTTCAGTTAGGACGATTTGCTTGATTGACAACTGCTATCAGAGACTCCTGGCGGACATAATTCGACGATCGAAAGGGTAAAACAAGATGTCTATGAACTCTTGAGAGCCAAATCACGCGATAAATCATATCCTTTATTGATGAAAAATATATCGAGGCCAATATTCCATAATTTCCGAACAATCTTCGATTCAATCGACTCGCCTTATAGGATTTCTATATCATAGACATCATAATCGGGTATATCAATGACCAAGAGAATGAAGAAACGTAAATTTTGAGAGCTGAATGATGCGATGGAGTTCATTCTTCTTTGAAAAAGTCTACGAGTTTCAAGGCCATTGTCTTGCAGTTTCTAAAGAAATTTTAGTCTAATTGATTTGCCTGTTGAAATTCAATAATTCAATTTGTGCTAAATCTTGAACATCAACCATTGACTCATTACAAACGATCGACAATAATAGAAGTTTCTATCGAAATAAAGTATTTTGATGATCAAAAGAATGAAAAACACCATCCATGGATTTTGAGAGCCATTGGTTTACGATCGAGCTCAACTTATTCTCCAAGGAGATCCGAGATCGAAGCCATCGGTTGGAAATTTCCAAAGGGATTTTAATCAGACTTCCGGATTGACAACTGATATAATAGCCATCAGGATAAGGTGTTTCGAAGATTAAAATAATGAAGAAAAAGTGCCAATGAATTCTGAAAGCTAAATTATGCGATGCATCTCGTTTCTTTTTCATGAAAAATATGAGTTCCGAGGCCAACTTTTCACAAGTTTCGATAACTTTTCAGCTCAATCGATTTGACTTATCAGAATCCAATATCATAGGCTCCAAGATGAGGTATTTCGACAATCAAAAGGATAAAAATACCGTCTATGAATTTTAAGAATCGTGTGACGCTATTGAACTCAGCTCATTATCAAGAGAAATACGAGTTTCGAGGCCATCGGATAGAAATTATTGAGAAATTTTCAATCCAGTCGATTTGCCCATTGGAGTTGAATATCATAGGCGCCAGAACGAGGTATTTCGATGATGAAAAGGATTAAAAAATCGGCTAAGAATTTTGAGAGCCTTTTGATCCAGGCGACCTCAACTCATCCTCAGAAGAGATGGGAGTTTTGTGGACATGAATTTACGATTTTTGACGTAAATCCAATCGAATTAATTTGCCTCATTGACGTTTGACTACATATTATGCAGCAAATTGAGGTATTCCAAAGATTAATCAGAATTCAGAATACAGGCTCCCAGCCCAGACACCTGTACGTCGCTGTGAGGTTAAGGCGAACTCCACGTTGCTTCAGCGACACAAACTTTCATGTATCACTCACATCACATAGACGGCAGACAATTACACTGATCAATCATAGATGTAATTGCTTCTTCTCGTCAACGGTCACTCAAAAATGAACGCTCACAGCAAACATGAAGATTCTTGATTGCCAGCAGCAGACTATAGCAGCAGACGCACGCCGATGCAAAAATAACAACAATAGCGTTACAAGCGTTACAAAAAACGTTACGATTTGCACATACAATTCTCTTTTCGATAGTTTTAGAGGAGATAATGCAACAAATAGGACCCGGAAAGAAGCATTTCCGACTCAAAATGCCACGATCTTTCCAATGCACATGTTGAAATTTCGCTCCGATCGATATTTGCTGAAATAGAAATGACATGCTTACGAGAATTCGTTCATAAATCAGAACTCAAAAGAGATATCGCAATTCTGACTTCGGCAATCGATTCCTGAGGAATTTTTACGTTAGAAATATGCTTGCCGCACAAGTTTCAAATCATTTTCAACCATTCCGTAATGCAAAAAAAAATTCGCCAACTTATCTTTGTCACTTAGTATATGAATTGAAAATATATGCAAAATAACAGTGAATCTAGAGGAAGTTCACACAGGTAATAATATGAGGAAGTTTTAGTGGCGCGCGCAGTGCATACTCGTAATCTACTACTAAGAGAGATGGATAGATATACAAAGAAAGAGGAAGAAAGGGCAATAATGTTGGGTGAAAGAATTATTCGAGATTCAGGTAGGTAGAGGATCAACGAGGGGAGGAGGAAAGGATGCAGCACCTAGCGTTTCAGCTTTTGAGATCCAGTCCGCTCTGTCCTGACGTAATAGGTGGTTTAGAAGAATTTCCTTGAATTGGGGAAAAATGTCAAGACTGAGCTCCATAGGAGGGAGGCGGTTAATGAGCTCTGAAGCAGCAATGACTAAAGACTGTTCCAACGTTTCGGTTCTTGGGGTTTTGTAGTAGAGTATGTGAGCAGGGAGCCTCCTAGATTAATGCGTCGTCATACTTGAGTTTGAACAGAGAACATAAGATGGAAGGTTCGTCGGTGGCGAGAATTTTGAAGGCAAGGCAGCCTATCAAGTAGAGACGTCTGCGTTTAGTTGATAGCCAACCAAGACACAGCCTGTATGGAGACACATGTGAACGCCATGGGATATTGCCATAAACGAAACGTATGCAAGCGTTCATCAGATGTTGAAGTTCTCCATCTAGGTATTGCTGCATATGGTGGATAACAGGAGCGACGTAATAAAGGTGAGGCAGGGCGAGGCTCTGCTCCAATTTCAAGCGGACTGAACGCAATAGTGCATCCTTATACAACCTTAGAACGTAGAGTGTGCGGTGGACTCTCCGTACGATGCCATTGACTTGCGTGGTCCAATCAAGTTTGGAAGTGATGTGTACTCCAAGACTTTTGATGGATTCTGAGAATAGAATTTCGGATCCTGACACAACAATTCTGGGGAGATTTGCGATCTGGACCTGTCTGAGATTGGGTTCGCTGCCCAGAATAATTACGGTCGTTTTCTTGGATTCCAGCTTCAGTCCATTGTTAGCATCCCAAGGGACAACCGCACTGGCATCCAGGTTGAGAAGAGCTAAACAAGCACTTAGATCGGATGGGTAACAGTGGCGGTAGATCTGAGTGTCATTAGCGTATAATTATCCTCTTTACATCAGGGCTCAGATTATCAGCTAGATCGTTGATGAAAATAACAAATAGCAAAGGACCAAGGCAGCTTCCTTGCAGAACACCCGATGAGAGTGACTTCCATTCAGAGTGGTGACCATTCTCCGACCGCACTGCTTGAGTCCTACCGCGGAGATAGCTAGCAAACCATCTTATTACTCTATCGCTGCATCCGATTTTCCGTAGCTTCATAAGAAGTTGAGCATGAGGTACGGTGTCGAAAGCCTTGGAAGAATCGAATGATATCAACACAGTGAGCATTCGCTTGTCAACAGCTCGACAGGTGCCTTCGAGAAGTTGCAATAATGCGGTTTGAGTTGAATGGGAAGGACGAAATCCCGATTCAGAGGGATTGAGCAACCTATTGGATGACAAATGAGTCATGAGTTGTTCGTGAACCAGACGTTCAAGGATCTTCGTGGCCTCGGGGAGCTGAGCGATGGGACGGGTATCAGACATCGAAGCCAGCGTAGAAGATTTTGCTAGTGGGATGACAGAAGCACGCTTCCAGTTGGAAGGAAAATAACCAGCTGAAAGAGACTCATTGAAAAGTTGAGTGTAGTAGGGTACAAGGGTAGGCAGGGCATACTTCAGCATACCGAAAGAGATTAGGTCCTCAGCAATACCGTGTGAAGTACTCGATGCATGGGCTCGCAGTACGTCACCTTCAGAGATAGGCATGAAATCAAACATGGGTATATTTACAGGCTTGGAGATTTGACAAGCAAATTCGATGTCACTATCAGTGAGTGGATCTGAGCAGGCCGACACGGATACATAATGACTATTCAAGGCATTAGCAGAAATGTGAGTGAGTGGCGAGGGTAGTCTTTGAGACAGCAAACCCAACTTCCGTAGTTCTCTCCATCTGGATTTCGGGTCAGGGGCACTATCAAGGCGTGAAGATACATATTTATTTTTACCGGAATCGAGTTGATTTATAACATCGTTTCGGAGAGAACGGTACTATTCGTATTTCGTAGGGGAGGACGTCCTACACGCCGCTCGATACACTCGATCGCGTTGCTTAATCAGACGCTTGATATCAGCTGCCATCCAGGGTTTATGCTGAGAAGATGCCGAGAAAATTTTTACAGGAGACAGTAGATCAAACGTCGATACCGCAACGGACGAGAGATGCTCAAATGTTGAGTCGATATCAGCTGCACTGAATGACGAGAAGATAGGGGAGCTCAAATCTGACAGAATTAACCTAGAGGTATTTGCAAAATTATTTACAGTATTTACACATATACTTCGATCAATGTCATGGTCTGACTGAACAGGAACCGAATGAAGGGAGAAAACGTTTGGATCGATTTTCTGTAAAAGTTCCTCAGCCAATCTCTGTGGATCATGCCGAGAGAGATTGCGTGTAGCAAATTCCTTCGGAGGAGCTGCAGGAGGTTGGATAGAATAGTCAATCTCGATGAGATCATGACCATCAGTAAAAGGGGCATCAGATTGCCTAAATTCTAGTACAGATGATTGAGAGCGAACCACGAAAAGATCAATACACGTATGATGGAAAGAAGCGTCAGTTTTGTAAAACGTATGGTGTATAGGCTTAGTACTGACAACCTCAAGTAGGCATGGATCAAGGTAATTATGAAGTACCTTTGAGTCAGAGGACTCATGAGCTATATTCAAATTGAAATCTCCAGTGACTATTGAGTGAGTATATAAGGGGAGGAAGGGGGAGATGGCATCGAAAAAGGCATGAGGATGAGCGGCGGGAGGTATTCTAAATACATTTGAGAGAAGTAGTTTAACTTTACCAATCTTTATGTCATATATAACAAACTCAGGTGGATTACAAAATTGCTGCTCAGAGTAGGTAAGAACTTTTACTGAAAAATGAGAGCGAACATCAAGTCCCACACCGCCGCCTTCTCGCCCTAACCTATCATGCCTATAAAATGAAAAACCTTCCAGGGAATATGGTGCTATTGAATCTTCAGGTTTCGGGAATGTTTCGCTAGGAGCGATAATATCATAACGACGCACTGTCGTTTGATGCTCTCATAAATTGAAGTTCGTGCGCAATCTGTTGAGTGAGGGATGAGATGTTAAGTTGCTCAGGGACGACGGGAGGAGGTTCAGCCAGACTGAGTTTTCTTCATAATTGCATGGATTGATTCTGGGAAGGAACGACAGGGGCTAGTTGCTTCAGGTCATTTGCGTTGAGAATGGGGATCAGATCAGAGTTGTTGGTCTGTCTCATATAAATTGCAAGGCCGCGTGTTATGGGACGACATACCCTAGTTCTTTGGATGCTTTTAGAGCTTCCCTCCAAGTATGATAGACAGGGCCAGGCAGAATGAGGTGGATCGGAATATTCCCACCGGTGCCGAAAATAGACAAGGATGTCTTATCTTTGAGTTTGCCGCAGCTATTGCGAACGGTGTCTCGAACAATAGATAATGCATATTTGACAACTACCGAAATGGAAGGAAAAGCAGCTGTGGGACTACCAGCATTGGACGTAGGAGTAGCAGACGACGCGAGAGTCTGAGAAACGAGTTCAGGATTTGCCTTAGATTTCCGCGGCTACCGAAGGCGGCATTGAAATATAAACGGATCAGTTTCGGAGCATTCCAGCGTGGCATGGAGAATTTGTACAGCTTTCTCGGTTTATTGGCAAAATCATTCGGGATACCAGTGAATTTCATTTCAAGGGTGTCAGTCAGAGCGCGCGTATTGAGTATTTCGTGACGGCATTCATTGCGAAGGTTGCACAAAGCGATCGCGTTCGCTCCTTGAGAATTTTGAAGTTTGGTCGATAAATTAGTAATCTCGTTGCGCATCTCTCCAAGCCCGGTACTCGTGGTCTGCATCAAGTTAGCGTAAAGCGCTTTTATAGTCGGGGCCGAGTGGGCGCCATCGTTTAGAAAATTATTCTCACGAGGTTTCTCTTCAGGATCCCCTTCAAAACACTGTCCTGATTATAGAAACCCATGTTGCCAGGACGAAAAATAGTCACAATTTGTTGAACTGAAATTGTTTGAACAATTGATGAAAGTTGATTTTCCGAGATGGAAACTATTTTATTAAGGTATTATGGGTGATTCTAAACCGAAAGTTATTTCTGTCATTTTTTGCTAAAATCGATCCTTTTCAAATTATACGCTTTTTTTAATTGAAAAAACACGATTTTTGCAATTTTCAGTGTCAAAAATTAGCAACAAAAAAGTAAAAAATGCCTTTTCTGGCAATGGGAATCCATTTATCTAACCTTTATCTAGAATATCCAATATCAGGGAGTAATGTTTCCGGACCAAAACCTTATTTTTCAGCTATTTGTTTAAGACGCTTCCGCGCGTATTGGAGTATATTTGAGTACCAACCTCGGTACCAACGCGTCAGAGGACTCTGAAAGTCGATCACAAGTCGCACTCCGTGAGGGATATTCAGGCATATTTTCTCTACGGATTCCTCTTCAGAAGATTCTCCTGATCATGAAGGTGTATGTTGCCAGGTCGAGACCCGGTCGCAATTTGTTTAAACTGAAATTTCTTAAACAATTTATGAAAATTGATTTTCCGAGAAGGAAACTATTTTATTAAGGTATTTTGGGTGATTCTAAACCGAAATTTATTCTTATCATTTTTTGCTAAAATCAATCTTCCTCGAGTTATACGCCTTTTTGAATTGAAAAAACACGATTTTTGCAATTTTCAGTGTCAAAAATTAGCAACAAAAAAGTAAAAAAAAAGCCTTTTTTGGCGATGTAAATCTATTTTTCTATCCTTTATCAACAGTATCCAATATCGGGAAGTAATGTTTCCGGCCCAAAACCTTAATTTTCAGCTATTTGTTCAAGACGCTTCCGCACGTGTTGGAGTATACTTGAATACTTACGCGCCAGGGAACAAGCTCATCCACTCTACGGATTCCTCTTCAGAAGACTCACCTGATCATGAAAACGCGTGTTGCCAGGCCGAAACTCGGTCACAATTTGTTTAAACCGAAATATTTTAAACAGTATATGAACATCAATTCTTCGGGACGAAAAATAATTTCCTGGGTATTTCGAGTATTGTAAATTTAAATTTACTCTTACAATTTTCCGCTTGAAGCGGTCGTTGTCAAGGTAAAAAATTTCTGAAATCAAATACAACCAATCTCTCACAATTTTTCGTTGGTTAAAAGTAGTTAGAGTTAAGAGTGATAAGAAGGAAAACTTGGATAACTAAATGTCATTGCAAAAATCGTGTTTTTTGATCGTCTGTGCGCAAATGAGTCATTTGCACACTGTTTTCCGCTCTTCATTTGCTCACAGAAGATCAAAAACCATAGTACGACACTCGGGCGCAATGGTTTTCGCTTTCTCGTGACTATTTAGACCCTCGCCCGCGGCTCGGGCCTAAAAAAGTCACTCGAAGTGCGAAAACCATCGTTTGCGCCCTTGTATCATGATATACTATTTTCAATCTGAAAAAGCGTATAACTCGAGGAGGATTGATTTTAGCCAAAAATGACAAGAATAACTTTCAGTTCAGAATCACCCAAAATACCTTAATTGAATAGTTTCCATCTCGGAAAATCAATTTTCATAAATAGTTCAAACAATTTCAGTTTAAACAAATTGCGACCGGGTCTCGACCTGGCAACATACATTTTCATGATCAAAAGAGTCTTCTAAAGAGGAATCCGCAGAGAAAATATGCTTGAATATCCCTCACGGAGTGCGACTTGTGATCGACTTTCAGAGTCCTCTGACGCGATGGTACTCAAGTATACTCGAACACGCGCGGAGGCGTCATAAACAAATAGCTGAAAGTTAAGGTTTTGGGCCGGAAACATTACTTCCTGATATTGGATATTGTAGATAAAGGTTAGAAGAATAGATTCCCATTGCCAGTGAAGGCATTTTTCCTTTTCGGTTGCTAATTTTTGACACTGAAAATTGCAAAAATCGTGTTTTTCCAATTTAAAAAGGCGTATAACTCGAAAAGGATCGATTTTAGCAAAAAATGACAAGAATAACTTTCGGTTTAGAATCACCCAAAATCCCTTAATAAAATCGTTTCCATCTCGGAAAATCAATTTTCATCAATTGTTCAAACAATTTCAGTTTAAACAAATTGTGACCACTCTTCGGCCTAGCAACATGGGTTCCCATGATCAGGACAGTGTTCTGAAGGGGATCCCGAAGAGAAACCTCGTGGGAATGATTTTCCCAACGATGGCGCCCACTGGGCCCCGACTATTATGTACGGTGGAGTAGATGGATCATCAATAAACTCTGCAAATGCACCGGATTCCATCATGATTAAAGAATGCGAGAAATTCGGTTCCGTGTGGTACTCGGATGTGCAGATAGATTTGAGTGGAGGCTCGCAGTCAGATGAAGGGGGCGAAGACCGTGGGCGCTTGGAAGAGGGGGCACGAGGGGGGGCTAGAGATCGCGGCGCGGCTGGGCGATACAGCTGATGTAGCAGACGACGACGGGTGCGCAATCTGAGCTGCCGACTTGGATGGACAGCTACGACATGTAAACGCGTGCTGCTCAGGAGGAGGCGATTCTAAACACTGGATATGGAAGGGAGTTTTGCACTGCACGCCCTTCGCAAACGGGAGGCTATTACTTTTCACTGATTTCTTACACGCTGCACAAGTAGATCGAAGCTTGATTCTAGTCATAATATGATTTGAAACACATCACTTGCACTTTAACTGCATGGCACAGCGAACGTTGATGTGAAACAGACGATACGACAGAACTTTAATGATATCAGAAGCCCGACTAGTCGATTGATCAGATTGGTGTAGGTCAGCTCGACGTCTGAATAAGTATGCGTGAGTATAAATGAGAAGCTATCCTATACATTGGAAGCTCGAATTCGCTGACCGCATGCTCGATCTAACCTCAAATTGTACAGGTAATACGGACACCCTGGCCCGAAATAGCGAGCATGTGCCTTTTCTGTTCACCAAAGTGTGACCCAGCAGGTGCCCAGAATCACCTGAAATCAAATCTCTCTCGAGAGACGTAAGAAATAACGATCAGAAATACACCCAAAGCAGGAGCGAAGTTGCACACGTCTAGGTATACTCACAGCGCCACTGGGATGGACATATTGATGCTATGATACGAATGTAATGAAGACTGATTCCTTTTTTCTATACATATGTGTTTGTGTGAGTCAAAATCCACATTCCTCACAATCCCAATTTTTCATGAAAAAGTGATCATACAGAGCATCTTTTACAACTGGCTCCCAAGTAAGGTCAGGAAAGGATTTTGCGCACACCATATTGTATGAATTTTATAATAATTAAGTACCCAGCCAAAATTTGTCCGTCCACATGCCGTACATCGGGTCGCCTTTTCGGAAGGGGTGAAGTGTAATGGGTGGATGGATGGTTGGGTAGGGTGGTGGGTGGGTGAGTCGATGGATGGATGGATGGATTGCTATGAGGTATAACGCACAAATTATGGAGAATGAGGTATAAACACCTATGAAGAACGAGTCATGAGAAACTCGAATTATGAGGAACTCAAGTTATGGAGAACTCGAGTTATGAGGAACTCGAGTTATGAGGAACTCGAGTCATGAGGAACTGAGTCATGGCAAGCTCGGGTTATGAAGAACTCGAGTCATGAGGAACCCATGTTATGACGAACCCGAGTTATGAGGAACCCGAGTTATGAGGAACGAGTTTTGCGGAGTCTGTGATGAGGAAAAAATTATCAGAAAAGAGGCATGGTCATGCGAATAGAAATGCTGAGATTAGGTCTAATTACGTGTACCTAGGCCTCATCCGGTGGAGTTTGCTCTAGTTTGGTCCAGTTGGGTTTTATTTGGTGACTGGGTGGCCGTATGGGTCATGGGCAGGTTGGTGAATCCGTGGGTGATGGGTCGATGAGTGGGTCTGTGATCGAGTGGTCGTATGGGTCATGGGTAGGTGGAACAGTGGCCGTGTGGGACACGGGTTCGTGAATTGGTGGGAATGTGTTATGAGGAATTGAGTCGTGAGGAATTGAGTTATAAGGAGTTACAGCAGATTGTTCGATTCGGAGTCACGTGAAAGATTGTTCGATTCATTCACTGGTTACGTCGTGTGTTATTTTGGATACTCTGTGAGGCATTCCAATGTAATTGCATTATCGAATTTTTTTTCCAATAATTAAGCGCCAGTCTAAATTTTGTTCGTCCAGATCCTTCGTACCTGGTTGCCTATGTGGAAGGACTGAAATATCATGAGTGGGTGGATGAATGCGTAGATGGGTGGGTGGGTCCGTGGTCGGGTGGCCATATGGGTCATGGGTAGGTTGGTGAGTGATGGGTTATGAATTATGGCAATGATACAGAGAAGTAACGTGGAGGCACAAAAAAAACGTAAATTTTTTGCGAAACATATATCGATTTGAGCTAACCAGGGGTGCGAGAGATGTAGGTCTCTGGTTTTGGTGAACAGTCTCATCTAACCCCCAAAGACGATATCTGAAGGTGTACAGTTGGATGCTCAATGGCTTCAGAGTTACAGACTTTGGTATTGCCCACAAAGGCTCATGCTAAGAAAACATAGTGGAAATAGGCCATTCATTGATGACATGTTTTAAGCTCTATAATATAAGTATTCTCAAAGTCAAATTTCTTTAAATGCCAGATTCTATTGGCTTCTGGTGATTCGTGCGTTCTTTATTGATTGATATTACTTGCAATATGTGCGCATTCATTGCTTTTGTAAAGTGTAGCTGTTTTATACAGGGGACTGACTGATTTCGGGCAACGCTGGTGATGGAATGAGACGAAAGAATAGGATGTTGGTACACTTGAAATTCTCATTTGGTAACTTCAAGAAGTGAGCACCCAGTTATTGCTTGCAACGCTTTGCAACAATTTCGTTAGGTTTACTTTCAGAATATTTTACTTTAATGAATGTCGAAGAGAGATTACTACATAAAATCACCAAACCACAACACTTATATTTAGAACAAAATTAAGTCAAAACTTGCAAAGTTATACTCGGCAGTCTAGATTTAATTTGTTCATCCGGTATAATAAGTGGTTGTATAAGGGTGATGGGTAGGGGTGCATGGATGAATGAATGGGTGGATTAATGAGTGGACGGATGGTTGGGGATGATAATGGGGACGGGGATGGGGGTGGGAAGTACCGGGCTGAATTGGGATAGTCCGGTCTGGTTTGGTCTAGATTGGCGTTATTGAGTCGAATTCGGTCTAACCTGTTCTCATGCGGTCTATTCCTTTCTGATTAGGTTAGGTTTAGTCTAATTCGGTCGACTTCGGTCTAAGTGAGTCTAGCTCGGTCTAGCTCGGTCTGGTTCGGGGTAATTAGGTCTCGTTCGGTCCAGTTCTGTTAAAGTAGGTCTAGTTCAAATCATGGAAGTATATTTGATCGGTCTTTGCGAGTTGAAGTCAGCTGGTACTGCTGAAATTCTTGGCATCAATTGAGAATGGATTTTTCTCCACTCTTGATCAATTTCAGAAATACCAGCTGACTTTAACTCGCAAAGACCGATCAAATATACTTCCATAATTTGAAATTCCCGCGAGGGATAAATACGCTATCCGATCATATCGATCGAGTGTCATAATTAATTATATATATCTCCGGCAGAAGGCAGAAGACCTGCCAAAAGTAAAAATGGTGAGAAATCAAATAGAAATAGCGGGTTAGAATCACCTTTCTCGCAAGCGCTTAACGAAGATGAACTTCCGTATATAAGGACGTTCTAACCATCGAACATTCGGACACTTGAGCCGCGTGTCAGTGGGAAACTCTCATTGCTCTTCCACCACTTTGAAAAGCTCGAGCAATGAGAGAAGGTCTAATTCGGTCTGTTTCAGTCTAGTATTGTCAAATACGGTGTAGTTCGGTCCAATTCGGTCTACTTTTATCTAAGTCGGTCTAATTTGGTCCTTTCCGATCTAGCTCGGTGTAGTTGGGTCTAGATCGAGCCGATTCGATCTATATCGGTTCAGTTCGGTCTAATTAAGTTTAGCTCGGTCTAGTTTGGGGTGATTAGGTCTCGTTCGGCCTACTCCGCTCTAATTCGGTCTAGTTCAGTCTAGTATGGTCTAATACGATCTAGTTCGGTCCAATTAGGTCTAGTACAATCTAGGTCGGTCTAATCCGGTTTGGTTTGGTCCAATCAGGTCGGTCTAAATGTTGATTAGAAACTTGGAATCGTCCTCGAAATTTTCAAAGATAAATATAGATGATCTTGGAATCGATCGTGGAGGACTAGTGTTTGTGCAAATGAATATACACAAAATAATTGCAATTACACATGTATTGCTACGTTTCGTCCACATATTTTGTGAACCTCTTCAGGCTAGAAATTTCTAGCCTGAAGAGGTTCACAAAACATGTGGACGAAACGTAGCAATACATGTGTAATTGCAATTATTTTGTGTATATTCATTTGCACAAACACTAGTCCTCCACGATCGATTCCAAGATCATCTATATTTATCAGGTCGGTCTAGTTCGGTCTAGTTTGGCCTAATTTGGTCTAGTTTGTAGTTGCTCTTATATGCACCAAGTCTGGAGATCAACGGTCAACTTATGCACACTGCACAATGAATTGAATTGACATCGCTTTGATTAACCCTCTACATTCGCACCATGTAACGGAAGTTTTTCAGCCTAATCGATTGATCAAAGGTATACCAGCTCAGCTAATTGAAAAAAAACTACGCAATTCCGGAATATTCATTGTTGCTTACTTGAAGTTATATCTCCACCATTAGCCAGTACAATTTGACATGATACCAATTTTGCGAACTATTTTAAAACTTTTTTTAGGCACCTTGAATTGATCAGCAATCATTATTTTACAACTATTCTTATTGAACTATAGAAGCATTTCTGGTGCCTATGACTTATCAAGAACATTTACAAGCCGAACGAGCGGTAGCGAGTAAGGAAAAAATGCTAGTGTTATATTTAGTTTGGTAGTAATTTTTGTGATTCAGACTTTGTCATGGGTTCGAGACGACGAGCGGCAGAACCGCCCGAACACCCTCAGGGCTAAGAAGACGCGGACATGCAACAACAGCAGCAGCAACAGTTCGAAGAGTTGAGGGAAGAACTTCAAAGACTTCGAGCCGAGCGCGGAGCCTCGGATCAAGATAATGCGTTACTGCGCGAGGAGGTCGTCGACATGCGTCGTCGCTGAGACGATGCAAATCGGCTCGCCCAACAGCAAGCAGCGCGGAACAATCGAGACGCGATGGCCCAAGGTCAGCCGGTAGAGGCAGAAGCGGCAGCAGCCGCGCCGAATATCAACGATGCTACCGATGGAGAGCAAAACATCCAAAATAGTCCTCATATTGAGGCACGGGTACTTGAAAATGTTAGAAATGAGGAAAGAGATCACGCGGTCGGTAATCGAGACAATCAGCTGCTTTTGAATCATAACTTGGAGAATGGCCTCCTGCAACATATGACGGCAGTGCAAGTAAATATTCCTCTGCCAACTTTTGAACCCGATCGCTCGGACCCGCTTGAGTTTTTTGCAGAGCTTTGAGAGGTATTGCGTCAGAAAAAACATCGCGAATTTTCAGCGATTAATCATGATCGAGGAGTCATTGAGAGGCGCGACGCATACATGGTATGGAACGGTAGTTATCCCCTTCAACACATACGACGAGTTTAAAGCCGAGTTCGTCGACAAATTCTTTTCGTTAGAGACCCGTATGCGCGCAAAAAGAGAGTCGGAAAATCGTCGCTTTCAAGCGCAGGATAAGTCGTTTCAAACATACTATGACGAACAGATCGAAACCGCAAAGTTCGCCTGTCCACGTACAGACTGTCGCGAAATCAATTTCACTGTCTGATGTCAGCTACCTCAACGCGTTCACGATGCACTCGCTACAGTTAATTACGACGACAGTTTTGCCATATCTCAAGCGCTAGCTCGTCTAGATTTGAGTGGCGCAGGTAATTCAGACCGAGACGGCTACGGGTACCGTGGGGAAAGTCACCGTGGCGCAAATTTCCGAGATCAGGCAGACTCTCGAGCGGATCACTCGAATGATAATGCACATCCGAGACAGGGTAACGATCGCAATGTCAATAATCAATCGAATCGTGGCGCGGATCAGCCAAGGCAGCGCGATACACGAGAAGATGCGCGAGACTTTCAAAGATCGGACAATTGGAGAGATCGCGGGAATACACAATCGCGCGATCGTGGTGTGCGTGACCCTCAGGGCGGCGCAACGGCAGCGGCTTCTCGGCAAGGTTCGCGACCCCCAATGCCGGAGTGGGATTCAAATTTACGTGCTCTACACACATGCTCGGCAACGGAGTTTCTCGAGACGTTCAGTCGCAAGGGGGCAACATGATCATGATATTGTCGATAGAGTTACGTGCCCACGTGTAATCGCGCGAATACACAACCGCGATGTGTCTGTGCTGATCGACTCCGGCAGCGATGTGACATGTATATCCGAAGCCTTCGCGAACGAATTGCGACGAGATAATAGTTTGCTTGATCTGCCTGTGAGCAACGTCACGGCGGATGGCGCGATTATTCCTAAGCCTACCACTATCAAAAGGCAAGCTCAGATCACGTTATCTTCCGATAAAATGGACGTTGAATTCTCCTTTCTCACTGTCCCCGGATTGATGGCACAGATCATCGCTAGGATCGATTTGCGATATAAATTCGGAATGGTGATTGATCTCGAGAAATTTCGTATCAAATTTTGTGCTCGAGACGACCGATACTTTTTCAATGCGCTCAGTCAAGCCAACGAATCATTCAACGAACAAGGCGCGACTCACTTGTCGTTTGGTTCGCGAATAGCGAGACTCAGCGTGCCGCGAGAGTTGAACGGGGAGTTTCGAAAGCTTGCAGAGATGCAGAGATTTTACGAGGACATTTAAATAGTACGCGGAAAAGTCGAATCGGTGCTCGAGTGCCGCGAGGACGCAGAGATTCTGTACTGTAAGGTGCGACCTGACGATAATTGGACTGTCATGATTCCACGACAGTTACTTCCGATGCTGCTCGCGAGAGTTCATAATCAGCTAGAGCACGCAGGCAGTTTCAAGGTATTCGAGTACGTCCGTCGATATTTTTTTGGCGTTACATGCAGAGCAATATTAAATCTTTTACGTCAAGATGTGACCTCTGTCAGAGAACGAAGTACCTCAACCCCCGAATGGAGGGTTCATACGAGATGGTAAGCGCCGAGGAGCCTAACGATACCGCCGCAGTTGATTTCTATGGCCCTCTGCCTCCCTTGTCAGCAGAAATTCAGTACATTTTTGTCATCTTAGACATTTTCTCTAAGCTTGTAACGTTGTATGCAATAAAACGTGCTACCACGAGAGTCTGCCTGAATAAGCTGACCGACCAGTATTTCATGGAAGTAGGGAAGCCAAAGCGCGCGTTGGCCGATAATGGCTCACAATTGAAATCACTTGCTTGGGCGACGACGCTGGAATCGCACCGAGTCGAGGCCATCCACTCGTCCGTTCGTCATTCACAATCCAATCCCTCAGAGAGGATAATGCGCAAGCTGGGCCGAATGTTTAGGACGTACTGTGATCAGAAACGTTCCGCGTGGGCGCGGCATCTCCCGTTCATTCAGAATTGCATGAGCAACTCGACGCATCAGAGCACTGGTGCTGTCCTATTTGAATTGCACTACGGTGCATGTGTCCAAGAAAAATACGCTATCGCTGAGCCCTTAATTGATCCTGAGGAAGTATTTCTGCCACCACTCCACATCAAATTAGGTTTAGTGAAAAACTGTATAAAGGCAATGGATAGGACAGCAGAGGGATTTCTCTACCTAAAATAGAAGTTCCCGCGCATGTCTGAGGCGAAATCAAAGGAGGGCGTATTGATTGGTCCTGATATCAGGAAATTGATGCTTGATTACGAATTCGATCAGAAATTGGTAAGAACCGAACTAAAAACATGGAAATCTGTAAGATGTCATAGCAAGTTTCTTAGGGAATAAAAAGTCAGAAAATTATAAACTCTTGGTTGACGAAATGCTAGTGAACTTCAGAACTATGGGGGTCAACACGGATCTCAGAATTCATATGATCGATTCCCACTTGGATTTCTTCCCTAAAAATCTTGGAGCAGTAAGCGATGAACATGGGGGAATATACAAGTTAATTCTTTGGTCTTGTCGATCTTGAAGGACGGTGGGGAACTAAACTAGGTGTGTCCGTGCTTGCGGATAAAACGGGGCGAAGCGAGGTTAGGAAAAGTTGGATAACTGCTTAACGAGTTCTCATCATTACACGAATATTTTGGGGCCGGCATGTCCTATTGACCAGATTACGAATGTCTTGTGCATTTCTCTGCGTAAAAAACAAGTTCGCAGTTTTTTGCGGACCAGGATTCTTTGTTAGAAGTGAAATACCTGGTTTTTCATTTAGAGGGTTTCTTGACTCACCAGACAAGAATTTCGACGTGGGAGCTCAAAATGGAGACCAGGATTGCGTTCGGGCGGTAATTTTTTGTCGGCAAAGCATATTTGGGTACCTCGCTCACGCACAATTTCTTCTCACTCAGTACTGCAAAAACCATTGCACAAGCAGATGATCATTGGTTGTGATACTGAGAGTCGTAGGATACGTTTATACATGGGCACCCACTGTTTAGAACCAACGATGCTCCCGTGGCCACTTCAACTCCCCCGGAACATCTTCACGTTATACCATGTATTTTGACGCGCTGAATCGATTTTCCGAGGTTGCTTTCTCGAATTCCAATACCGGTGCTCCCGTGGCTCCCTTCAATTCCCCCGGAACATCTTCACGTTATACTATGTATTTTGACGCGCTGCTAAATCGATTTTCCAAGGTAGCTTTCCCGAATTCCAATTACTTTTTGCGCTGTGACAATTTTCAGTGCACAATCATGGTTTATGCCAATATCTTGAGTTTTATGAATTTCCCGGGGAAAACTCTTCAGATCAAATTTGGGAATCGTGGAATTTCCCACAGAGAAGGTTCATACGAGTTTTCTGAGAAATAAGAACCTGAGTCGGAAAGAACGCGAAAAGCGCTCAACGCGGTTCACATTTTTTCTAACGGGACCGTCACCGTTGCGTTGTTAGATGTGCTGTCATTGGGCAGTTTTCATTTTTTGGTGGAACGACTAAGTGCATCTTGAAAAAGATGTTATCTCCTCCGAAATGGTACAGGAATTTATCTTTTATATCCCAGGTGCCTGGCTTTGCCTTCATGCCGGATGTTCCAAAATGGTACAGGTTGTATCTCGATGAATACAAAGCTTTTGCGGCGTGGAGTAGCAGAAAGTGAAACCTGTGCGACGCGTGTAAACTGCGAGAACAGAGTTTTGACACACTTATTTCTCTTCCTTCTGAGCCATGCTCGGAGGGCTTCGTTCTTAAAGAGATACGACTTGTGCCAATACGAGGGGAATTCTGTCCTCTTCAGAATGCGTTTGGTTACCTTGCCCCAAATTGAGAACCACCAAATTGGCAGCAAGATTAGTAGCACTGCATCAGACGCCCCATTCTAGCCCATGTTAATGAACGCAGGTAATAGTTTTAGCGCATTTTTCCGGCCTAGGCTTGGATTTCCCGAGGAACTTGTAGGGAATTCCTCTCTAGAAAATGTTGCGTTCTGCAACTTTGATCTCTTGAGATCTTGAGATTTTCTGAGATTTCACCTGAAAACCACGATTTTGCAATAAATATCTTTCACACTCAACGTAGTCAATCCCATACTAGTATCGACATCCCCCGCTAAGAGGTACAGATTCTGGTAGTAAGTACTCGTCGCCATCTGGTGGTGTGAGGCCGAAATGGTACGTCGCGAACGGCGTGGTGCAGTGAAGATGAGAAAAAGGAGACTCCGATAACGGCATAAACCTATGATATTCACGTATCTCTGACAATAATCTTCATTATTCAGCTTTGAGTCAATGAATCTGCATAATTCTGGAGATATGCAGCCTTGAGTATGTCCCGAGCAAGTGTGCAAAGTTTGGTGGAGATTGGTTCAGTAGTTTCGTCAAATGAAGGTGCGAAAAAGCTGGCTCGAGTCGCGGTAAGGAAAGGGGCTTCGCCCCAATTAGATAGTAAGTAATTCTCAAACCACCACGATTAGGATGAATTGAAAAAAGATCTGATTAAAGCAAAAAGGCTCTAGTTTCTATCAGTGATAATGTTGATCCTGCCAACATGTTTTTCTAGATATCATCTCTTTCAAGAGTTTAAACCATGTCATATGGAAATTGAAGTTTGGATATTCTAGAAATCAAAGACTTTTTTCTAAACCACATACTCGCCTAGTTTCACTTTTGTAGAAGTGAATGGGGGGGGGGGGTATATGTGACTTTACTACTATCCTTGGGTGGACAACTGGGTGGTACTCACCAAAAGTTCAAGAGCTCAGTTTGCTCTCAATTTCAAATCACCAGGGCTAATAGCACCATCTGTCGGTAGTCAAGGCTTGCCCCTTACCAACTGAGCTCTGAGCGTCGGCCTGTAAGGTTCAGTATTCTCACCACCGCCGAGCAGAGAAAGCAGTGGGTGTTCGACCATGTTCGACACTCATGTTAGTCGCCTATGCACGTATTCTAGTGAAGAAGTCTTACTTTGATTCTTGTCCCCTATGTACACTTTACGCCCACGTACGTCACGTATTGAGCCTCAAGCTCTGAACAATGTTCGAAACAATGTCTATGAGCATCAAATTGGCACCGAGAGTAGTGAATCCAACGTGTCCAATGATCAGAGTGAAGCAGATTCAGATAAAGGCAGTTGTGCATTGAATTCATCCGAGATTTCATCATTAGATTCCACGTTGGAAGGCAAGCCTTTACGGCTACAGCAAATTCGAGACTTGTCTCACAGACTGAGGTGGCCAATCTCAAAATACAAAGGCGAAAATGGATTCATGTGGCGCACAAATTTCGGAGTCAAACTTCTACAAGGTGTCCATTCGATTCCCGATTTCGAAATCCCCGAGTTTCCAAACATTCCCAGAGGGTTTTGAATACGTTTCCAGAGTCATAATTTATCATTCTTCGGAATCGAATCATTATCATGTAAGGGGAGAGGTCTAGAGGCGAGATTGTCATCTGTAGTTTTTAAGAATTCGTTTACTAATTCCAATACTCTGACACTCAACTGGTACGTGATCTGCTATATGATTTTCCACGCAGCCCGAAAAGCCTGAAAGTCGAACGTCAATGGAATGAAGACATTTTCATGGGCTTTGATTATAGGTGTCTCTGCGATCATTTTCCAACAGGCAAGAATCAAAAACCTCCGTCGGTTGATTTTTCAATTTTTCGATCAAGATTGATAGGTGAAAATGGTCTCTGTCGCAGTGTATTGTTTTTCCTCGTGATTTTGTCGTTACAGGCAGGAACGCAGTGGAGTAGGTTTTCTCTCTTCAAGAGTATTCCCCTCGCTCGACGGGCATGATCCCCGGGCGAATGCAGAGAAAATTAGGTTAGGGTGAGTGGCTGGATCTCAAAAACACGCCACGATAAAAACACGAAACGATAAACCCACGAGATCCGCCCCGGTTGTGATAGTCCATTGGCTGAAGACGACCGTTGAACACATAAGAAAAGAAAATCCCAGCGCAACTCTCTCCGAAACGAATTTCGAAACAAGAGTGTGAGCATGCACACCTCGATTTTGAATTAGCTTAAAGCTTGCGCGCGGAAGATTCATCGCGAGGGCAAATCCCGGTAATACACTCATGTGACCGCAAGCATAGAAATTCCAGACTTTTTTCTGGTATCCTACCGATTCCCTGAGCTTCCAGACTTTTCAGAGTTTTCCAGACGAGTGGACACCCTGGTCTACTACGAATCAACGACGGGCTGTGTATCGTGCAAGCGTTTCATATGCTGGATATGTAGGCTTTTTCTATGTAAAGAATGTGATGATATGGAAGAATGATCCTAATAAAATTGTATATTCTTTCTTTTCTATCAATGTAACGTCATTTCATGACTGATTAGCACAATAAAAAAAATATTTCATGACTGATGTTGAGTTTTTTTTAAAAATTTCACCCGCGTATAATCTGATTAGAATATGATAAACCATGTTATTTTGGCTATGAAAAATACATCAATTAAGTCAACGAAGAATTTTGGGGATGAGAGATTGATCTGGGAGCTCATAGCACCAATTCTTCGAGCACGGGTGTAATCGAACCAGGTGGACAACTATGTTATATGGCGATCAAAGTCCACCTGAAGGTGAAAAACACTTCGATAGCACGCATAACCTACAACTATATTTATTGAATGAAATAATCAGTTCTCTCCCAATCGATCAAAATAGTATTGATTTTTCATTCTTGGGTTCAAAGAAACTCCGCAGTTACCAGATCTGGAAATCAGGAAGGGAAAGAGAAAACTATGATCTCGGATTTTGTAAAAATGTGAGTTTCTCGTATAAAACTATCATTTTATCGGTGGTTGGGCATTTTTTCTCCATTTAGTATTTATCCTTCAAAATCTGAACGTTTAATCATTGCTCTGACTCCCAGCAACCGAGATTCGAAAACTCTGTAGTGAATGGGTTAAATGAAAGTCAGTTCCGTGATCGCGTTCCTCATTTTCATAAGCAATTTCTTCTTAATTGGACACGAAAGAGTTAGTGAATTCGATTTTTGTGGCACATGCATGTGGTAATTTTTGTGTATTTATGTGGCACAAGCAGTGCCCGAGTACTCAGGTAATTCCTACCTTGCTCGTCGAGCAACTTGGTTGCCGGAACAAATCATGTTGTCACTGTGACTTGACTTAATGGAATGATCTGAAACTTTGCACACGCATAGTTGAAGAACATTACTTTCATGTAGTTGAAGATTTGCGATGAAAAACATTTCCAGAAAAATAAGAAAAATCATACAACGTTTCGACGTTTTCACAAGTCTCAATGCCGAGATGCCGACCGAAAGCATGATTTTCGACATGCGAGGAAGTTTTTCAGTTTTCAACTACAGCAAAACTCAAAGCGAGAAAGTTGTTCGGAAGGGTCTAAATTATATTAATATTCAAGTATCAGATCGAATGATGCCATAGGGAAGAATTTGGAGTACTTTTTGTATGTAAATCTACTCGCGGCTAACGAGCAGGCGACGCTCCGGCTCGCGCCCTGCCATACAATAATCTCAATAAATCTCTTCTAACTTTTTCCCTATTGCATCATTCGATCTGAATCTTGAAAATTGATATAGCTCAGACTTTCCCGAACAACTTTCTCGCTTTGAGTTTTGCTGTAGTTGGAAACTGAAAAACTTTCTCGCATGTCGAAAATCGTGCTTGCGTCGGGCATCTCGGCATCGAGACCCGTGAAACCATCAAAAAGTTGTATGATTTTTCTCATTTTTTCGGAAATGTTTTTCATCGTAAATCTTTTACTACATGGAAGCAATGTTCCTCAACTATGTGTGTGCAAAATTTCGGATCATTTCATTGAGTCATGTCACAGTGACAACATGATTTGTTCCGGTAACCAAGTTGCTCGACGAGCAAGGTAGGAATTACCTGAGTACTCGGGCACGGCTTGCCTTTCTTTTTTCTCAGTGTAGAGTTGATAAGCCTGTGTCTCTATTACGAGACTTTGGTCAAGTGGATAGAGCCTCTGACTTGTGATCCAGAGGTTGTGAGTTCGATCCCGAGCAAATGCACATTGAGTACACAAACTCAGATTCTAAACATCCATTCTCGTGAGTTGAAGTATTCTGATTAACAGAGGCCCCAAGTGATTAGAAATAAATCACGAAAGCTGAAAAATATGCCGGTGTGATTTTTTTCGTTGTAACAGGTAATAGTTTCATCTCATTATACTCACCAACTTAAGGTGTATGTGGGGAGTTTGTAGGTAGGTGAAACGAATCGAAGAGCCCAGATTCCGAGGAGGACAAAACTCATGTTAGGTGGAGCTCAAACGATGCGGGCTGCGACTTTGATGGAATAGCCCAGTTGAACCGTGTTGGTAGCCTACTAAATGGATAGCTGCAGGCTGTATGACCGGTGAATACAGGAAATATACCCATCTAATTCTGCCCAAACAATTCCCAAACCTCACTACTTTTCTCGACTGAGTAACATAGTTCACTTCTGGGAGGCAAAACGAGTGGGGGCTCACCCGGGCAACCTGAACAGGGTATTCGCTCCGAGACTCACCGTAGCGCTGCCTATCGGCGTCTTCCAAACTTCCCAAAAGCGTCCGTCCGCAAGAGTATTGGGGGGTAGGAGGGATGCCCGATTCGCTCAAAAATATCGATACGTTTGCATCGATAGGCATCAGACCGCCCGATACGATACGACTAATATATCGGGACAAAAATATCGATACGATGTTTTGTGTTACCCAGAATTTTTCCAGCATTGTGCTAGTTATTGCATATCCGCGTTAATTGACCATGAATTATGCCATCTAATTAATGAGTCTCTGTGTGACATTGATTGGGATAATTACTTTGACAACAATAATATTGAAAATTCTATTGATTTTTTTTTAGCCTTTTGAACGACTGCATTGATAAACATGTCCCTCTTGGGAAGAAACCTGCTTCAAAGGAATATCCTCTTTGGTTCAACAAAGCTCTTATTGATCTTATAGGTGATAAGGTGTCCGCCCACACTAATTGGATTCAGATCAATAATCCCAATGATTACATAGTATTTAAGAAACTTAGGGCTCAGTGCATTCGTTTATCTAGATCTTTCCACAAGGAATACCTTCAGAATGTGCAGGATAATATATTGAAGAATATCAAAGCTTTCTGGTCACATGTAAATAGATGTAGAATTAATAATAGTATTCCTGACAAAGTTAGATTCCAAAGAAAGACCTCTTCAAATGATTCTGAAACTTGTAATTTATTTGCAACTCACTTCAGTAGTTTTTACTCTGGGTCTAACCCAATAACTAAATTACTCTCTCAAAACTATATACATAGTGATACTGATTTAGAAAGTGAGATCTTGAATGGTATAAATTCCATCAAAGAATCTAACTCTGCGGGTCCAGATGGTATTCCCTCAGTATTTGTGAAGAATTTGTGTGGTGTGCTAATCAAGCATTTGTGTTTACTATTCAACACATCAATCCGACAGAGAATTTTCTCAAGTAAATGGAGGCTATCATATGTTACTCCTATTTTTAAATCTGGTGACCGTTTTGATGTTACAAATCATAGACCGATTTCTATTTCTATATCTAATTAATTTTGACACTCGATCGATATGATCGGATATCGTATTTATCACTCGCGGGAATTTCAAATTATGGAGATATAATTTTTTCGGTCTTTGCGAGTTAAAGTCGGCAGATATTGCTGACGTTTTTTGGCATCAATCGAGAATGGATTTTACTCAACTCTCGATCAATGCACCTTTAGAGCCTCGTATGGTTCCGAGGATGCATCTGAAGGATTTTGATGGGAAGAAATGAAAAGTAAAGATGAGAAATGAGAAACTTTATGAAAAATTTTGGATTCTACGCTGATGTTATGCGTGTTTCGCCCTTCTCTCATTGCTCGGGCTTTTCAAAGTGGTGGAAGAGCAATGAAAGTTTACCACTGACACGCGGCTCAAGTGGCCGAATGTTCGATGGTTTGAACGCCCTTATATACGAAAGTTCATCTTCGTTAAGCGCTTGCGAGAAAGGTCATTTTAACCCGCTATTTCCATTTGATTTCTCAACATTTTTACTTTGGCAGCTCTTCGGCCTTCTGCCGGAGATATATGGAATTAATTTTGACACTCGATCGATATGATCGGATATCGTATTTATCATTCGCGGAAATTTCAAATTATGAAGATATAATTTTTTCGGTCTTTGCGAGTTAAACAAAAACACGCATAACATCAGCGTAGAATCCAAAAATTTTCATAAAAGTTCTAATTTCTCATCTTTACTTTTCATTTCTTTCCATCAAAATCCTTCAGATGCATCCTCGGAACCATACGAGGGTCTAAAGGTGCATTGATCGAGAGTTGAGTAAAATCCATTCTCGATTGATGCCAAAAACGTCAGCAATATATGCTGACTTTAACTCGCAAAGACCGAAAAAATTATATCTTCATAATTTGAAATTCCCGCGAGTGATAAATACGATATCCGATCATATCGATCGAGAGTCAAAATTAATTCCATATATCTCCGGCAGAAGGCCGAAGAGCTGCCAAAGTAAGAATGTTGAGGAATCAAATGGAAATAGCGGGTTAAAATGACCTTTCTCGCAAGCGCTTAACGAAGATGAACTTTTGTATATAAGGGCGTTCAAACCATCGAACATTCGGCCACTCGAGCCGCGTGTCAGTGGTAAACTTTCATTGCTCCTCCACCACTTTGAAAAGCCCGAGCAATGAGAGAAGGGCGAAACACGCATAACATCAGCGTAGAATCCAAAAATTTTCATAAAGTTTCTCATTTCTCATCTTTACTTTTCATTTCTTTCCATCAAAATCCTTCAGATGCATCCTCGGAACCATACGAGGCTCTAAAGGTGCATTGATCGAGTGTTGAGTAAAATCCATTCTCGATTGATGCCAAAAAACGTCAGCAATATATGCTGACTTTAACTCGCAAAGACCAAAAAAATTATATCTTCATAATTTGAAATTCCCGCGAGTGATAAATACGATATCCGATCATACCGATCGAGAGTCAAAATTAATTCCATATATCTCCGGCAGAAGGCCGAAGAGCTGCCAAAGTAAAAATGTTGAGGAATCAAATGGAAATAGCGGGTTAAAATGACCTTTCTCGCAAGCGCTTAACGAAGATGAACTTTCGTATATAAGGGCGTTCAAACCATCGAACATTCGGCCACTTGAGCCGCGTGTCAGTGGTAAACTTTCATTGCTCCTCCACCACTTTGAAAAGCCCGAGCAATGAGAGAAGGGCGAAACACGCATAACATCAGCGTAGAATCCAAAATTTTTCATGAAGTTTCTCATTTCTCATCTTTACTTTTCATTCCTTTCCATCAAAATCCCTTAGATGCATCCTTGGAACCATACGAGGCTCTAAAGGTGCATTGATCGAGAGTTGAGTAAAATCCATTCTCGATTGATGCCAAAAAACGTCAGCAATATCTGCTGACTTTAACTCGCAAAGACCGAAAAAATTATATCTTCATAATTTGAATTCTAGTTCTAGTGTTTTTTCTAAAATTTTTGATGCCATAATGTCCCATAAAGTATATGACTATTTCCTCCAATTTCTCGCTCAAGAACAACATGGGTTTGTGCGAGGAAGATCAGTGGTTTCCAATCTTGCTATATACACTGATTTTATAACAAGTTGTCTTGAAAATTTTGATCAAGTTGATGCTTTATATACTGAATTCTCCAAAGCTTTTGACTCAGTTGACCATGGTATCCTTATTAATAAGCTATATAACTATAAATTTAGTCCTGAACTCATTGACTGGATTGCCTCATATCTTACTGATCGCAAACAATCTCTGGGACTGAATAATTCAGTCTCTGATCTCTATGAATCTACATCTGGTGTCCCCCAAGGTTCTCATCTAGGTCCTATATTATTCATCATTTTTATAGACGATCTCACAAGTATTATGAAATATTGTTCTGTCCTGGTCTATGCTGATGACGTCAAAATCTATATCCGAGTACAGAGTGTTCTTGATTGTTCCAAATTACAAAAAGATCTGGATGTTTTGGTTGAATGGGCTCGCATTAACAAACTCAAATTAAATGTCGAAAAGTGCCATGTCATGAGCTTCGTTCGTTATCATAATCCCATTTCTTTCAATTACAATATGTGTTCTGAACAGCTTGTTAGGGTTCACAAAGTGAAAGACTTTGGGGTAATCTTTGACTCTAAATTGTCTTTCAGGGATCATGTTGAGGATATTATAAATGCTGGTAGTAGAACCTTGGGTTTCATCAAGAGAATGACCACTGACTTTAATAATATCAATTGTATAAAATATCTTTTCTCGTCACTTTTCAAACCCAAACTTGGGTTTGCATCTAGTATTTGGCGTCCCCACGTTGATTACTTGAAGTATGACTTGGAGAAAATGAATCACAGATTCATAAGGTATCTTGCTTTCAAATGTAGGATTAACTTTGATAGCTTTGATCACAATGATGATCACCTGTATGAACACTTTAGTATTCATACAATTTAAAGTCTTCACGACTATAATGATTTACTCTTCTTTAGATCATTCATCAAATTGATCCCAAGTATCGACTATGTTCACTCTGAGTTAGTCAGAATTCAATCTCACTACAGCACTGGGCAAACTTCATTTTTCAGAAATCTTCCTTACAAGTCCAAAACTGGATCAAACTCTGTCCTTTGTAGGTTTCTAAAAGCGTGGAATTCTCTACCTGACGATGTCCGTGAAATGGGTGATATTACATTTAAGTCTAAGATCAAAGTTCTGTGTAACTCCTAGCTCACAAATGTTGCAGAGATTTCTATGTTAAGTTGTGTATTTGACTCATACTTCTCAGCTCTCTTACTGTGATATCTTTCATTTCTACAATTCTGAAATTTTTTATTTTTATATTCTATTATATTCGTTCTCGCCTTGTCTACTAGTGTGTCATTTATATATATTTTTTTCTTTTTAATTGTATATGTATATGTTCATATTGGGCCATCAGGCCCGTGAATTTTCCTAAATGAATACTAAATACTAAATACAAAATACTGAATAACAAAAAAATTCACTGTAATAAAAATTCACTAACTAACAAATTTATATAACAATTTCGTAATTGGAAAATATCGAAATCATACTACATAAATTTTTGACGAATTCGATTGTCGTGAAAAGTATAATACCGGATGAATCTTTCATCTTTGAACCAAGCATAGATCTGCCCTGTTTGTGTAGAGTAGATTGTACTCATGAAATACAAAAATAGTCAGGCAGTCATCATCAACCTTATATTCCACGAATCATGACTGCGTGCAGGGCAGGTATTGGCGAGGGTATAATATAAACTGGCTGAGGTTTGCCTCCAGCGCACTCTAAATAACTTCAAATAACGGAAATTCTCGGGAAAATTTGAATACAGATATCGATACTATACTGCATACTATAATGCTGCGACGAGGCGCCTAAGACCGTGTCCCAAGGATACATAAAGACCGACATCATAATCCCAGAAACTCCCGTCGCCATCATTGCAGCTGTATCGATTTTCTGAGAACGATCACAACAAAGTAATTGTACCGATTCAGTGTGCAGTCTTTGTAGTTGGGACTTTTGGGGATTACCGTGTCGATCGCCGAAGTTTCTGTAGCTCTGTGACATTGCTCAAAATAATAGAATATTTACTATGCAGTTATTATAGTTTCACGTCTCGACCTACCAATCATAATCCCGACGCTCTGAATTTATCGCACAATACACAAAGACAAGAAAGACGGAAAATGGGCGGGGACTGCTTGGGGAAACTGTGGGTGACAGACAGCTGATGGGAAAATCTTCAAACCATATAACTGAATTCAAGTCTGTCTCGTCGATGAAGAGATTTATGCCTAGCTCAGTCGCCTTACCGGTGAATGTTCGCTCAAATCTGCCGGCACCGAGAAAACCCGTATTCGTAACTGGCGCGTATCGAAAACCGATACACAGACCTGCGTATCGATACGGGTTCGATACAGCCTTAGCAAAAATCGATGCAAAATATCGATATATCAGGTCAAAAATATCGATGCGCCGGAATGTCGATACGTATCGGGCATCCCAAACTGGGGGGTCATAGCATAATACGATGGCTCCTACGAAGAAAAACACTTTCTTAGCCGCCGGCGAAGAGTAACACGTACGCTTGTCATTCGCGAAGAGTAACACAATCGCGTACCACCGGCGAAAAGTATCACTTGGTGCTTGTCGCCGACGAAAAGTATCACATAGCGCGTACCACCGACGAAGAGTAACACTTAGCGTTTGACGCCGACGAAGAGTATCACATAGAGCTTGTCAGCGACGAAAAGTATCACATAGCTCTCTGAAAACTTATCTGGCCGATGTGGCTTGGTAAGCTCTATGTGCTACTTCTCGTCGGCGACAAGCACCAAGTGATACTTTTCGCCGGTGGTACGCGCTATGAGTTACTTTTCGTCGGTGGTACGCGCTACGTGTTACTTTTCGTCGGTGGTACGCGCTATGTGATACTTTTCGTCGGCGACAAGCCCAAGTAATACTTTTCGCCGGAGGATATCGCGCAAGTGTTACTCTTCGCCGACGTTTAGCGTATGTGTTACTCTTCGTAGGAGCTATCGAATATATGCAGCATCAGGCGTGGACGTGGTTTTCGTCTGTTTGTGAGAAAACTATGGCTCAAACCCACTAAGAGTAAGCGAGAAAGTTGTTGGGTATTTAAGCACAAAGATTTCAAGCTATTGTAGACATCAATCAGAGTAATATTGAAAGACTTCCAGAACTCGAAAGTATCGGAGTGATCCGGTAGCTTGAGCGGCGGCCACGACGCCAATGCCAAAAGCATAGGCCAAATCTTGAAATGGCTCCAACTTACTCAATTTTGCTTGGATTTATGATCACGACTTCTCAAACCTTCATTTTTAAAAACCCTACAACTTCCTCGCACACTGTTGCCACTTCTGAGCTATGGTTCCTGAGTTAAACCTATGAGAATACCCTCGCTGCATGCTGCACTGTATAACGCGTCCCCCAACACTACTTACAGCCCCGTTTTGAATCTCAAAAACGCGTGGCTCGGAGCGAATTGCCTACATATTTCACCTATGTAGTCTACATTAGTGAGCCTGAAGTGGTGAGATGCAGAGGATGAAATCGCCAGCAGTAGCTGGAAACCAGAAAGATCAATACAGAAGACAACGTGCTACGCATACGGCTTTCCGCTAGGCTCTTTCACTCACTTCACGAAACCAATGAGTGCGCTCGGATTTCTGATCATTTTGCTGCATCTGCATCTCACTACTTCAGGCTCACTAGTCTACATCGGTAACTTTCCTCCTACAGAAATGTTGAAAGTTTAAAGATAAGATAATCACTTAGCGTGATTTCAACACTCGAATTTCTGAATCATTGCAAACTTTCTTCTGATCAACTCATTGAGTCTGCTCACCTCGCACTAAAATGTCCGATCATTTGAGCTTTGTTGCGTTTCAAAACTCACGATATTTTTTTATTAACTTGGAGAACTGCTATAGCGCATGACCGCGTAGAGCCTATGATATAGCAATGATAACTCAAAATCGCAATTTTCAAATCATTTAACAAATATCGTGAGATTTGAGATGCAAGGAAGCCCAAATGATTGTAAATTACATTGCGAAGAGCGCTGACTCGATGATTTGATCCAAAAAGCGTTTGGAATTATTTTAAAAATCCGATATCGTTTAATTCACGCCCTGTCGATAAAACAGAGCACTAAATCTTTAGAGAACAAGGGTGGTCGTTATATCAACCAACTCTGACTTTGGGTGGATACATTTTTACATCCAATTATTCTAGATGACACATCTAGTGAAAATCCAAACTTGATTCCTTACTACCACCAGGGTAACTAAGGGCGGTATGAAGAAAAATGCTCATCCACTAAAAGTTAATTTTCAATCCTATAAATGTCATTCGATCATGATGGAAGAAACTCTACTGATAATCAGATGGCATCAATTCTGAGACAGCAGAGCAGCGTCATTGGATCTTCACTTATTATCAAGGACAATCCTCAAAACGATAATCAGATTCACCTGTTTTCCTTGTTAGATCTATCACTTTTGGATTTTCCAGTCTCAATGTATCTATGACCTGCTGTAACTTCTGGCCAGGAGTTAATTTGAGAATTTTACTCTTGGAGTAGTGGGCCTTCTTCCTTTTCAGATGCTTAGGAATATCATGAACAATTGTTAATGTTGCAGAAAATACAAAAGTCTGACGATGTGGAATTCTGTGGTCTTTGGAATTTATCTTTGCCATGATGTTGTGTAGCTCTTCAAAGTGACCTTTCTCAAGCATTCGATCAGTTTCATCTATGACAAGATATCTACGGTAATAGTAGCAAAAATATTAGAGAATTATAAATCTATCTCAGCAAGGATCAGCTCATATTACCTGATGGAGTTTATTTGACTGAGATGAAGATTTCCATCTGAAATGAGTTCCCATAATCTACCAGGTGTACCTATGACAATTTCTGGACACTTTCTGAGAATCCTCTCTTGTTTTACAGCTGCCATTCCCCCAACCACAACCGCCATCTAATGAATAATTGTTATAGCTGGAGAACATGTGAACCTATAATTAATTGCATAGCAGATCTGAATACCTTGACATTAGTGTATCTCGCTGCTTTAGCCAAGTGGGACCTTATTTGAACAGCTAACTCTCTTGTTGGAGTGAGGATTAAAGCATACAGAGGTTTTAATTTGTTAACAATTATATTGTCATGATTATCATCTGAGACCTGCGCGAAGCCGTTTCCACTTTGCTTCACTTTTTGAGAATGATTTTGAGAGTTAGGAAATTTTTCTACACCCGAATCATTAACATCACTCTCACTTGTCGGAGAGTTTTCAATCTTCTCTTTGAAGATGCCACTAGAAGTTCTTACAACCATTTCTTCATTCTTCTTCAGCTCCAGGATTCCATTAAGAATGGGGATCCCGAAAGCAAGGGTCTTGCCACTGCCTGTTTCAGCTGCACCAAGAATGTCTTTTCGTCCAAGTATTGCTGGTGGAAGTGTCATTGCTTGTATAGCAGTGGGAATGAGGAGATTCTCTTCCAATAACGCACGTGCAATAGTAGAAGGGACTCCAAGTGAAGTCCATCCCTCCATTTCACTGGATTGTATCACGTTTGGAATGACCAGTATGACCAGGGGTGCGACAATTTCATAACTTTTTTCCGTTCTGGCTGTCCCGGCCTGGGTGCACTGATGTGCACATATACTGAAATCTTTTTCGTACCAACCCTGGCCTTTTCGGCGAAGAGCGTGCGCAGTTGCGCGAGTCGCTCATTGGCTCTCTATAAGCGCGCTGTTCAAAGGCCGCGGTAGCGTGCATCGCCGGACTTGCATGTGTTGGACCACCAGCGCTCCTAGCGGCCGTTTTTTCGCTATAGCCTCATACGGAGGCTCGTCGACTTTTGACTGTGATTTCTAGGACATAAAAAACGTTATAAGAATGATGAAAAACATCATTATCGATGTATTTTTCCACGTAGATTACGAATTCGTCAACTATTTTTATGTACGGATCGATGTATGCCCGCAGATTGCGAATTTTGGGGAAGAATACATTATAAAGTTATTTTATAACAAAATTGATGAATACTGCAGCTGAATATTATGGTACATTTGATCATGCGTCTGATTCTTCAAGGTAGAATTTGCAGATTTTCTTTTTTTACAAAAATTCATCATTCAACAAGAATCATCCAAAATATTATAATGCGAGCCTCCCAATAATGAATTCTCATCCATCATCCTCGAAAATTCAAGAATTCATGGAGCAATAGATTTGGACAGTGATAAACCCATAACAACAATGCTGAAACCCAAGCCCCCGCAGGGGCCCGACGAACATGTGCAACGTTTAGTCCAACATCTGTAACCAGTTCAGTGGTCGAGTGGTACGCGCTCCGACTCCAACGCGGGAGGTAGGGGTTCGATTCCCGTCTTGGGAATTTTTTTCTCTCACCTAAAATTTTTTTTTCTTCGCATGTTTCAAATCACTTTCAATTTTTCTAACTCTTTTTTAATAACGTTTCTCATTGTTAATATAAAAAATTGTAACAAAAGTTGAAAGTTCATAATTTTAACGATGAAGTTGACATTTATTACAGATAAATATTGTTATAAGTTTTACTAGGCGTTTCATTCTCCATGGAGTGATTGGTGGAATCTTTTTAATTTCACAAATGCAAATTTGAAAAGAAAATCTGAAAAATTATATTGTATGCTTCCCAACAGCGCATTTCGGCTTAATATCATCCTCGAGAATTGACGATGGTATAAATGCAATAAAGTGGGATGGTGATGAGTAATTACAATACTGAATACAACCGTAATAACAATACTGAAACCCGAGCCCCCGCAGGGGGCCCACGAACATGTGTAATATTGAATCCTGATGAGGAACAGTACAGTGGTCTGATGGTGCATGCGTCGACTCTGATGCGGTAGGCTGGGGTTCGATTCCCCGTGTTGGTTTTTTTTCCTCCGATATTTTTTCCATCACGTATATCAACTCATTTTTAATTTTTTAAACATTTTTCATGAACATTCCTTATCAATTTTTTCAAACTTTTTCATGAATATTCTTCATTGATGATGGACATTGTCATACAAATCCAAAGCTACTTGGATTGCATGAAATACACTCGAATTATTTGATGACGATCCCCACGGTTCGCCATAGCTTCACTGGTTGTATCAATAATTTTGAGTGACATAATTATGTACAATCAACCGTACACAAGCCACATTTATGACATATTTTTGGGGCTCGTTATTGATTACGAAAACGTCCTCAATGATAATCCCCAATACATGGTATAGACGTGAAATTGTCTGAACTTTCCAAATATTTTCTGAAAATTCCCGTATTACGTATAGAGCGAACCTGAAGAGATACATCAAAGTTTTGGCAAAATAAAACGATTTTTTTATTCAAAAACGGGCTCAGGCGGCATTTTGAAACCCGAATCCGATAGCTATGGCAGTGGGAAGCCATTAAAACGTGTCATTGGGTCGTGAACTACAAAATCGTTGGGTCAGAGGAATTTTAAAAGACGTATCCAGGTCCAAGATATTGACCAAAACAAAAAGTGGTTAGACGCCTTTCCGTCGTCATGAAAACCTCTCACCACGTTTCATCTCAATTCTGAGCAGTGAATAGGTTCTGGAAAATTACCATACAACATGTTTTCAACGTGAAATTGTCTGTTCTTTCAGATTCCGTCATCAGAATTTGATTAGGATGACGTTTGGGTCGAAGAACTGTGTATTACTATCAGAATCTACCTTTCTGAATAAAAATTCCATATCAAATCCAAATGAAAATCGACACTTAGTCCCTATAGAAATTGAAATATCCAATCTGCAGACTCCGAACCTTACAGTCAATGAGATGCAGCACGGAATAGCATCGCACCGGGCAAGTTCTCCACAGCGCTATAGAATATGCATTATAGACTCGTAATCAAACCTTTAGTTTTCCCGGCCTCGTGTCCGTCAGGAATCTTAAAAAGGACCATAAGACAAGCGTCTCAAGGGAAGTTGTCCTCTCTTTGAAGATGTCTGGTCAGACCTACAATATTATGCCATTCGCCGTTTCAATGACGATGAGAACGCGTTCCAAAAACTTTTCATGTTTCGGTCGAAATTTTGGACCCATGCGCGTCTTTTAAAATTTTTCCGACCCGTAGATTTTGAAGTTCAAGACCCAATCAGAGGACCCAATGCCATATCTTCTTGACCTTCCACAGGCATAGCTATCGATTACGGGGGCCAGTTTTGACATCCAAACACGATTTTTAATGAAAATAATCGTCCCGTCTGACAAACAATTGAATATGGTTTTTCAGGATCGCATTAAACGGAATTTTTGATCACAAGTTTCGAAAGTTCAAACAATTTTACGTCAATCATATGTACTGAGAATTTTGATTGAGGAAGTTTTCGGACTGAATAACCAATCCCAATAAATTGATGTCATGAATGTGGCTTCTTTGGCGTTGAGAGCTTAACTCGGTTGTGCCTCATCCTGCTTTGTATTTTTAATCGATGCATCTGATGAAAAATTCGTAAGAAACGATGATGAAAATGGCGAGGTAAAAGATCGAGGTATTGTGATCAATTACTTCAAAATCATCTGATATCCAGAACATAGGGAAAGGGGCGATGAACCATGGTATTGAAGTTTGAAATGTTTAAATACAACGAATTGGATTACCGTATACCCTCAGATATTTTTCGAATCATGAACTTGAGTTTTTTTGTTCTAAACAACAGCAAGCAATGCTCGGTGTGATGAATTCTACCAATGATTAGTGGGTTCAAGTCTTGAAAATTCTTTATTCTCATGAAATTCTATTTTATCGTTGGATTAGAACGTTTCAAACTTGAACCCCATGATGAACCAATATACCCTAACTCGTTACCTTGTGGGAGTGGCACCAGCCACATGACTAACCTTTTGATAGGCACGCGTTAGGATGGAGTTCGAATCACCCTCCGCGCCTTCCCCCCTTTTTTCTTTCATTGAATGGAACCTTGGACACTCATTAAATGTAATCAGATCTGTATTCTTGTCAGTTTTTTAAAGGTTCTACTAGAGATAGGTTTGAGTTACCTAATTTCTATCGCTCTTCAATCTGTCTAGCATATGTATAATTACTATCGTTCAATACTGGATTTGAAGGCTAAAATTTTTGCGAACTCACTATATTAATCACCTCGACGGTATAGCACTCACAGTGTACTTGGAACCAATATTGAATCTTGAATACAAACTGTATTTCAATAGAATACTGAATTTTGAATACCAACTGTATTTCAATAGAATAAGTGCTGAAAAATTTCAGCAGAGTGCTTCGGCTGATTCGGACCTCACTCATCGGGATGGGAAGCCATTACACATTCCGTGTAAGATTCCACGATCGTACTCATATAACGATGAAAATTCGGGGATAGAAAATGGGAGAATTTCCTCCCCTGTTACTTTTTCGAATTTTCGAAGCATGATCCATGACCCCCTAAAACTCGTTTCTCGAAAAGCCCTGAAAAACACCCAATATTAAATTTTGATACAAAGATGGAAATACTTTTTTTCACGTCTGATTGATAGGTTCCCGGCCTGAGCTGTGGGCGAAATAAACCCGAGGATGCGAGAAATAGGTTTCAAACCCGTGTATCGAATCGTGTTTTTCGACAAACTGTGCGAGAAACTGGGGAATCATTGCGGAAAAGACACTTTTCCACACAGCGTGTCGAAACATTCCAAAGAAGGGCGTAATTTCCGAAATCATATTCCAAAAGGGCCTAAGTCCTCGATGAATAAAGTCAGAGGGATCTTATCACTTTTTATACAGTGCGTAAGCAGGGGGAAATTTGGAATAAGGGCCTAATTTTGAAATTAAAAAAATTTAAAAATGCTTCTGAGTGGAAAAACGCTGTTTTGACTTCTCTAACAATTGAAACATTTTCTTATATCTTCAACGAAGTGTTTTCGGCTTCCCCTAGTGAAAATAGATTCCCGATATTTTCTCACGACTGGTGAATTCTTCTCGTGCGTATAAAACCGTTCAGCGGGGATTGTGCCAGTTTCTTGCGATCAGATATCTTGTAAAACATGCTCATAGAAACTCTCGTAGGATTTGAAGAAGATTGGACTTGATTTCGGAATATGATTACACTCTTTGTCGGGAAGATGCCTCGAAATTTGATCCAGGATTCTAAAAAAGGGCGTAATTGCATTTTTCTTTAAATATCTATGAAAAGTTGATCAACATTGACTCTAATCCTCCAACTCTTGTACAGATATTTCGAGGATGCCACCTTGTTTGAAATTGGCCAGGTTGTTTCACCCAATCACGCCTCTGGCGACTTTGGTTAGGTTTTTTTATCT
Source organism: Eretmocerus hayati (assembly GCA_029851415.1). Classification (NCBI taxonomy): domain Eukaryota; kingdom Metazoa; phylum Arthropoda; class Insecta; order Hymenoptera; family Aphelinidae; genus Eretmocerus; species Eretmocerus hayati. The sequence goes on from CM056743.1 coordinate 111,814,092, forward strand.
ATTTTCTCGAGACAACCTTTTGCAATTACGCCCTAATACTTCCACGTGGCTCCTCAATTTCGACGGCTAACCTTAACATTGAATGTGAGTTATAACAAACTCATAGCTTGAGCGAGTGAGCTAAACAACCATAAAACTCTGTAGCTTTTCCTCATTGGTATCAAGGAAACGAAGATTATACAATGATTCATCAACTTTGTAAATGACGAAGACGATCTTGTACCTTCTACATGAATATTGAAACTCAAATGAAGCGCGACTAAATCCAAGTAAACCTTCTTCTTACTCTTATTATATCAAATTTCTGGAGAATCTCAGGATTATACTTGATCTAAGTTCATTATTCATAGAAAGATGCTCCTTGCGAGTTGGGCATTTTAAAATTTTGAGAAAACAACATAAAGAAAACGGAACAACTTATATTGGTTATTAAGGATTACATCACATCAATACATGCATGAGATATCGTTCGACAACCAGTAATAAAACGAAATTGACAAAATGTACAGTAGTGAAGTCAGTTTACGTTGTAACAATATCGAATGGTGAATTTTGAAAAGCTGGTGCTATTCTTTGGTCCGGGTAAAAGATTGAATTTTGGAAATTCGATGAGGATAAGCAAAGTTTTTGGTCACATTTGAATAACTTACTGTGACAAGTTGTCGGTAAAAATTGAAAATTTCCCTAGAAATTAGCATTCACTTGGAGTTATTCTTCATCAAAGTCACGATCGAATTTTTGGAAACAATTTCGCTCAAATTGTATATAACGCACTCAAACTATTTTCCTCAGCCAACTTTGTCTATTTCGATCCGGAAGTGTCTCTCGATATCTTTTTTTCTAAGTTTTATCGTTTCCAAGCAATGAAAATAGCAAATTTCGCGACTCCCAACCCTAAATGTAGTCGTGAAAGCAACGCAATTGGCGCGAAGTTTGCTGGAATTCATTACTGCAAATGGATCAAACTTGGGAAATATAACAAGGTACCGTTTCAGCTCCAAATTGACTCAATTAGCTTTTAATAATATTTTGAGCCCATTATGAACAGTTTTAGCGGGTTTGTTTAAACAAATTCAATCACGACTTTGATGAAGAAGAACTCGGAAAAAAAGCAATTTTCGGGGAAAAGTGTATGGATCAATTTTGTAGATCTTTCAAAGATGTCCAACTCATCTCTCTCCAAATTTTCCCGAAAAAATAGCCTTTTCCAACTTATGAAGGGAAACTCGAAAACATAGAAAAATGCATGTTTTCATTGTTTACTTATGCCACGCTTCAATTTTTAATACTCCTTGTTACTAACAATTGAGGGGGTGGGTGGAAAAAGGGCCTAATTACAAAACGGCCATTTCGAGAAAAACGATAAAAACTAACTATACCATGCCCGTGGCATGATTCGATGCGCATACCTGGCTTATTTCAAAGGTTTTGGCATCCCCAAAACAACCGCACAGGAATTGGAAGGTAGCTGTCGATTCTGAGAGGTATACAGCCATTCGAAAAAATGTAATTAGGCCCTTTTTCCCAATACTGGGTCAATTTTTGGGATAGTTGGTCCACTAAAAGTTGGATAACGTTGCGAAATCGAGTTCAATGGCCTCCAAATTTCATCAGTATATCTATGGGTGTGTCACACAAGATATCCAATTGCGATTCAACGTCTTAATGCATTTTCATCGATTCTGCACGTGAAAGATGGTTCCATTGAGTGTGTGAAACTGAGGTCACTCAATATTTACTTACCAAGCATGGAGATACATTTTTTGAAGGCCAAAGAACATGATTTGATAGCCAGAATTGGTAGAAAAGAGATATGGAGGTCATAAGAATTTTTTTAAAATTTTTTCGTAAAAAATTAGGCCCTTTTTACCAATACCCCACCACTTAGGCCCTTTATCCCGATATCGATAGTGGAGTTAGGCCCTTTTGAACGAGTTTTTCCGGTGACTTAGGCCTTTTTTACCAATATTGTTGCACTTAGGCCCTTTTTACCAATAATGTTGCTCTTAGGCCCTTTTCACCAATACTGTTGCACTCAGGCCCTTTTTACCAATACTGTTGCACTTAGGCCCTTTTTACCAGTACTTCTACGTTGAGGCTCTTTTTAACAATGCCCTTGCACTTGGGCCCTTTTTTCGAACAAAATTTCCCTGTTGTTTGGGCTCTTTTAGAAAATCTTCGAGGTCTTGGTGACTTTGTGGGTACCTCTCTCTGCAGTGATAAGACCCTTTTACGTAGTCACATTCGTGCTGAGATTCGATTCCTAAACAAAACTCTCTTCCGGAGTCTCATTGTTATAATCTTTTGAGGGGAATTCGGAGGTGTCTAGTTTCCCCGGTCAAACAACGATAAGATGAGAAATCCAATCTGTCGGAGTTATGATTTTCCAAAAAATAGCTATGTATGAAGAAATCGTGCCCGTGAAGTACACGCTCACAAGGGGAGTCCGGAGGGTCCGGGTCACCAAATCTCACCAAACTTTTTCCACAGGCTCGTACCACCTAGAACATGGAGAATTCAGATTAACTCCATCAAATGGGCTTTCATTTCAGAGCTACAAGCAGAAACGCTAGCATTGCCAGTATACCCATATATATATAATAATATATATATCACTTTGACATGGGCCTATATGGGCAATTCTTACGTTTTTGCTTGTAGCTCTGGACAGAAGGCCCATTTGAGGGAGTCACTCTGGATTCTCCATTTTCTAGGTGGTACGAGACTGTGAAAAAAGTTTAGTGAGGTATGATGACCCGGACCCTCCGAACTCCCGTTGCGAGTCCGATTTTCGGGCGCCACAGTGAATGGGGCCCAATCAATTTCTTACTTGATCTCGTTTCTTGAACCTCCTTTAGCCTATCTTACTCCATTTGAGCCTTCCAGATAATCCTGAAGGTTGGGGACGAAACTGACCACGGATTCAGTTTCTAAAAATACACGAAAAACACATGTTCACGTCTTGGGAACGATCCGACTCAAAATTCGCATTCTTGGCGTTCATTGGAGGAGCCGCGGGTTCACGGACTCGATACCTTAAAGTTTTTCATTTTTTGGACCAGCTAGATTTCGTGATCTAACGCGTCAAACCGACTTCCTCGAGTGACCATTCTGATGTGAGTTACACCAGGCGGCTATCAATTGAAATCACTTTTAGAGACACCAGAGGACGCGCATGCACAAGAGATGCAAATACTGGATTGAAATTTGTTTCAAAGATAATTTTTGCATTTTTGACCACTTTCCACCACCAAGACTGGTAGTTTTCGAAACCGTTTTCGCTGTAACATGACCCGGCAAACACGATGAAGTCGTTAACTAACGTCTTGATTACAGGTAACATGGTTAGAAATCAATTCTTATGTTTTATCAATTTTCTTAGAGGCCTCAATCACAGGTTGTCGATATAAGAATACTGCTCTCCTATTTGTCCGAGTTCCGAAGATATGTTGAAAAAAAATCAGGTTGTTTCATTGAAATCCATCGGAACACGATTTTACTAATGGAACGCCGATTTTCAACTTTTTTGGAGGATTACTTAAAACACTGTACGACACAGAGATGACCTTGGGACGTTAGAAAGCTCTTTCCCCACTCAAAGCTTATGAAATAGTGAGGTCATGCTTTTCTCTTCAAAATGATTGGCGAACCATTCGTGTCCAATGGTGCAGCATCGTAGTGAGGCAATTCGTTCTTACCCATCAAAACTGTGCAACTAGCTGTCCAAGGAGTCTAGCCGGGTCTAACTGCCCTCAGATAATAGACAGAGGATCTAACTCTCATCATACAATCGATAAAAGGGCGTAACTCCCATCATATAATCGACAAAAGGGCCTAAGTACACTTAGGCCCTTTCATCGAATATGTAAAAGGGCCTAAGTGCACTTAGGCCCTTTTTCTGATCTATGGGGTTTTCGAAGTTTATGAAAAAACAACTTTCATGGAGTGATAGATCATGGTTCAAGGGTTCAAAAAGCGGCAGGCCGGAAAAAGGGCCTAAGTGCACTTAGGCCCTTTTTCCACCCACCCCCTCAATTATTGGATGTGCCGCTTATCATTCGTCCTCGTGTAACGAACTTGGCAACTTTCTTTCACCAGGAGAACAATTCAACTACGTGAATTCAATCAGAGTAAAATTAAATTTGCACTAATTCCCATCGACAATGACGAAAGTTCATGAAAAATGTTTAAAAAATTGAAAATGAGTTGATATATGTGATGGAAAAAATATCGGAGGAAAAAAAACCAGCACGGGGAATCGAACCCCAGCCTACCGCATCAGAGTCGACGCATGCACCATCAGACCACTGTACTGTTCCTCATCAGGATTCAATGTTACACATGTTCGTGGGCCCCCTGCGGGGGCTCGGGTTTCAGTATTGTTATTACGGTTGTATTCAGTATTGTAATTACTCATCACCATCCCACTTTATTGCGTTTATACCATCGTCAATTCTCGAGGATGATATTAAGCCGAAATGCGCTGTTGGGAAGCATACAATATAATTTTTCAGATTTTCTTTTCAAATTTGCATTAGTGAAATTAAAAAGATTCCACCAATCACTCCATGGAGGATGAAACGCCTAGTAAAACTTACAACAATATTTATCTGTAATAAATGTCAACTTCATCATTAAAATTATGAACTTTCAACTTTTGTTACAATTTTTTATATTAACAATGAGAAACGTTATTAAAAAAGAGTTAGAAAAATTGAAAGTGATTTGAAACATGCGAAGAAAAAAAAATTTTAGGTAAGAGAAAAACTTTCCCAAGACGGGAATCGAACCCCTACCTCCCGCGTCGCAGTCGGAGCGCGTACCACTCGACCACTGAACTGGTTACAGATGTTGGACTAAACGTTGCACATGTTCGTCGGGCCCCTGCGGGGGCTTGGGTTTCAGCATTGTTGTTATGGGTTTATCACTGTCCAACAGTGTTTCTAGACTGTGCTGAATCTCGAGCACGCGCAGAACGCGGCACGCGCCGGCCCGCTCTCATTCGCCGACGTCTTTCGCGGCGATGCTCCCCTCGATTTGAATCGCGCCACGCCCCTCACATTTTTATCCGCAGTAAATTTTATTGAAAACTCATCGGATCACCGCGAATTTAAATTTTCTCCACGAATTGGGTGATTATTATGATATTCCACGGTTAATTACGACTCAAATCCCATGTGGGGGCCAACACTTTATATACAGGCTTTCTTCCCCGCTATGTATGACAGCTTCTGTAGCTCAGTCGGCCAAGTGCTTGCGCTTGAAATCATCGTTTTGCGTCGGGCGAGGGTTCGAGTCCCGCATGGGTGTTTTTTTTTTTTTAACAAACATTTTATTGACAAATTATGAGCCTTGTACGATAACTTGTAGAAAATCCGAGAATTTCCCGGAAAATTTTCGAGTTTTCTTATCCTATAATGACTCGGTTTATTACTATTTATAATGGAGACGATTAGAAAATAATAATATGCATGTTATTTACGTATCAAGCAACACAGACACCGGTGTTATGGAAATTGAGTAGCATATCGACGTACTTGTACCATTGAGATACTTGTACGCGCACGTCGATATGCTGCTCGATTCCCAATAGAGATACCGGGGATAAGATAATCTCTTTGATATTTTCAATAACATTACAACAAATACTCCACACAAGTGATAGAATAGCAAAGATGAGCGAATAATAAAGCCATACCCAAGCTAGGCGCATGCTAAGCTAATAAAATGATAATCTAGACGTATACCCGATCCAATCGGTGCAATCGATGCCATTCGGCCATTTCTTGGCCGATTTGGACCTACCGTGGCTTATTCTATCGACATTTGATGCAGCTAAGTGCCTAAATGATTTATGACACGTAAGTAATTGAATTGGAATTTTTGTAACCACAAATCACTCAAAAATTCAAAATTTCGGAGTGAAATTTTTCAACTGGTCGTCGTTCAAGTACGACGATCAGTGCGGTACGGGAAATAGTCTCGCAATGCTAATCATCGTAGAGACAGCTATCCTAGGTGATGTAATGGTTATTTGGACGATAATTGAAATATTTTCGTAAAATCCAGAATTTTCATATGTGGGTCTTTTTTCTCAAATCTTTGGGTATCCACGCTGTTTTTGGACAAGCTGATGAAACAGCTTGTCGAGCTAACGATTGGTCGAGGAGTATATTATCATCCACACTTATTTTGATCGATTTGTTTACCTTACGAATATATTGTCATGACTATCGGTTAGCGCATTTTTTCGTTGGAAGAGAAGGTTCGTTGGATAGATCCGGGAAGCTGTATGTGGGATTGTTTTGATGCACTGCAAAGAATCAATATTCAAGCCTCGAGCTGGTGAAATTCTCAGGAACCGGGTTTCCACGATGTACGTCGGCCAAGCGGGGGAAGGCCGGCAAGCCGGTATGATGACAATATATTCGTATTTTTTTACGATGTATTATGTAAATATGTAAACAAATCGATCAAAATGAGTGTGGATGATAATATACTCCTCGACCAATCGTTAGCTCGACAAGCTGTTTCATCAGCTTGTCCAAAAACAGCGTGGATACCCAAAGATTTGAGAAAAAAGACCCACATATGAAAATTCTGGATTTTACGAAAATATTTCAATTATCGTCCAAATAACCATTACATCACCTAGGATAGCTGTCTCTACGATGATTAGCATTGCGAGACTATTTCCCGTACCGCACTGATCGTCGTACTTGAACGACGACCAGTTGAAAAATTTCACTCCGAAATTTTGAATTTTTGAGTGATTTGTGGTTACAAAAATTCCAATTCAATTACTTACGTGTCATAAATCATTTAGGCACTTAGCTGCATCAAATGTCGATAGAATAAGCCACGGTAGGTCCAAATCGGCCAAGAAATGGCCGAATGGCATCGATTGCACCGATTGGATCGGGTATACGTCTAGATTATCATTTTATTAGCTTAGCATGCGCCTAGCTTGGGTATGGCTTTATTATTCGCTCATCTTTGCTATTCTATCACTTGTGTGGAGTATTTGTTGTAATGTTATTGAAAATATCAAAGAGATTATCTTATCCCCGGTATCTCTATTGGGAATCGAGCAGCATATCGACGTGCGCGTACAAGTATCTCAATGGTACAAGTACGTCGATATGCTACTCAATTTCCATAACACCGGTGTCTGTGTTGCTTGATACGTAAATAACATGCATATTATTATTTTCTAATTGTCTCCATTATAAATAGTAATAAACCGAGTCATTATAGGATAAGAAAACTCGAAAATTTTCCGGAAAACTCGCGAATTTTCCGGGAAATTCTCGGATTTTCTACAAGTTATCGTACAAGGCTCATAATTTGTCAATAAAATGTTTGAAAAAAAAAAAAAAAAAACACCCATGCGGGACTCGAACCCTCGCCCGACGCAAAACGATGATTTCAAGCGCAAGCACTTGGCCGACTGAGCTACAGAAGCTGTCATACATAGCGGGGAAGAAAGCCTGTATATAAAGTGTTGGCCCCCACATGGGATTTGAGTCGTAATTAACCGTGGAATATCATAATAATCACCCAATTCGTGGAGAAAATTTAAATTCGCGGTGATCCGATGAGTTTTCAATAAAATTTACTGCGGATAAAAATGTGAGGGGCGTGGCGCGATTCAAATCGAGGGGAGCATCGCCGCGAAAGACGTCGGCGAATGAGAGCGGGCCGGTGCGTGCCGCGTTCTGCGCGTGCTCGAGATTCAGCACAGTCTAGAAACACTGCTGTCCAAATCTATTGCTCCATGAATTCTTGAATTTTCGAGGATGATGGATGAGAATTCATTATTGGGAGGCTCGCATTATAATATTGCGGATGATTCTTGTTGAATGATGAATTTTTGTAAAAAAAGGAAATCCGCAAATTCTACCTTGAAAAATCAGACGCATGATCGAATGTACCATAATATTCAGCTGCAGTATTCATCAATTTTGTTATAAAATAACTTTATAATGTATTCTTCCCCAAAATTCGCAATCTGCGGGCATACATCGATCCGTACATAAAAATAGTTGACGAATTCGTAATCTACGTGAAAAAATACATCGATAATGATGTTTTGCATTATTCTTATAACGTTTTTTATGTCCTAGAAATCACAGTCAAAAGTCGACGAGCCTCCGTATAGGCGACGCACGCTACCGCGGCCTTTGAACAGCGCGCTTATAGAGAGCCAATGAGCGACTCGCGCAACTGCGCACGCTCTCCGCCGAAAAGTTTTACCTGGACGAGATAGGAACACTGACTGAAAGAGGCCGAGTCGGTGACCGAGACGGTTGACCATGGCGGAATGATAATAAGGTGTGTGACACCGGAGCCTCAAAACTCGTCTACTCTCGCGCAGACATGGCCCTGTCTCCACTAGAGACCCTCCACTCAGGGTCTCTCTAATCTCTGAGTGGAGATTCTCTAAGTCTCCAGTTGTCTCCACTCGCCTTTCTTACGTATTTCAGTTCGAGCCGCGTGTAAGTGTTGGTGACCGACAAGCGTGTATGGCTTGGCTTACCAACAATTGTTGTCCCACTATCCAGATCATTCTGTCGAAGTGCAAAAAAGGCACAGGATCAGTTGTCGATGTTAAGAATGTGCAGTTTCACCGATTCCCTCAAATTGTTAGTCTCGTGGACAGTTAAATTGAAAATAAATACCCATTTTGATTGAAAAGAATTCATGATTTTATTCTTCATTCCAACTGCAATATCATTGCGGCATCGTTCTAGATTTACGTATTTGCCTATAATTACGCTGAAACTTGCTTGTTCACGCTAGGACTTCTTACCTTCCTCAAAATAAGACCTACTTGCAACTCGTTTGTACAGTACTATACAGGGAGCAAGATTTGGAAGTTCGCGGTCAAGAATATCAAAATGGCGTCGAGTGGAGACACATCGAAAACGTGCGCGGTCACACACCTTGTTATTTTTACGCCATGCGGTTGACCGAGTCGGTGTACGGAGTCGGTGACTGTTTCAGTTTACCAACTCGGTCACTTCGCATGGAATGGCCCCAAATGCCTCGAAACGAACAATAAATGATAAATTATCGTCAGAGGTTAATAGAAAAATTTAAAAAAAACATGCCCGGCTATTTTCACAATTTTGACGCGAAAAGGGGTTCAAACCTGCAATCTCTTGTTTACGAGTCCAAGCACATGTGCCCGGGGCCAGCGAGACATGTTACGAGAGAGGGCTTAGTGAGCGTACTTGGAGTGTGACTCATAGGAAGTACCTAAGATCTGTTTATCATCAGTTTTATCATGAGTTGATCATAAACTCTGGCACCAGAGCACTGAGTCAAGCCGTAGTTAGGATGGGACTTGGAATATTTCTAGATCTGGCTGCTTGACCGAGTCGGTTGACCGACTCGGTCAACCGAATTCAAATTTTCGCGGGAAAGCAACACACATAAAATTAGGAAAATTTTCAAAATTTGACTGGTTAACCGACTCGGTGTTACTTTCCCGTGAAAATTTGGATTCGGTTGACCGAGTCGGTGTACCGTGTCGGTAGTTAACCAGCCAAATCTCGGAAATTCCCAAGTCCTATGCGTGTTGCTTTCCCGTGAAAATTTGAATTCGGTTGACCGAGTCGGTCAACCGACTCGGTCAAGCAGCCAGATCTAGAAATATTCCAAGTCCCATCCTAACTACGGCTTGACTCAGTGCTCTGGCGCCAGAGTTTATGATCAACTCATGATAAAACTGATGATAAACAGATCTTAGGTACACTCGCCGGACAAAATATCTGTACAAGCCATTTAGTGATTTTCGCTTTTTGGGTTGGTATCGCCATGCATTTGTTCCATTTTCCGCGTTCCCTTAGCACGGAATGAGATAGGCCGTGCCAACCCAAAAAGTAGAAATCACTAAATGGCTTGTACAGATATTTTGTCCGGTGAGTGTACTTCCTATGAGTCACACTCCAAGTACGCTCACTAAGCCCTCTCTCGCAGCATGCCTCGCTGGCCCCGGGCACATGTGCTTGGACTCGTAATCAAGAGATTGCAGGTTCGAACCCCACTCGCGTCAAAATTGTGAAAATAGCCGGGCATGTTTTTTTCTATTTTTTTAAAATTTTTCTATCAACCTCTGACGATAATTCATCATTTATTGTTCGTTTCGTGGCATTTGGGGCCATTCCATGCGAAGTGACCGAGTCGGTAAATTGAAACAGTCACCGACTCCGTACACCGACTCGGTCAACCATCTCGGTCACCGGCTCGGCCTCTTTCAGTAGGGTCGTCGCTTCTCCTCTCCTTACGCGACAGTTGGCTATATCGTGAGCGGGCGTATTGCGCAAAATCGTCGACCCGCGGGCGGGTGGCTCAAGTTCGCAACTCCCTTTTTGAAGGTTTTTTGCAAATATCATGGATTTGACAAATTTTACAATGTTCGCTAATAGAGCATTAAAAGATCTTTCGATCTGTCTTTTTGGAATTTTTTTCCGAAGCGCCCTTACAACGCACGCGGTTGTTAACACCTGTGGCACTAATTTTGCAAATAACTCAAAAACTATGCGTAGAGCAGTTTTATTGCACATAGGTCAATTTTGTCCGCTGTGTAAGTGCAGTTTTTTGGCCTGATGAGTTTGGCCTACTTTTGACCTTGTCCGCCAACTTCCTGGATCCCCTGCTGCAAGAGATGGATGGGATCGGATTGAACTTATAGTCTATCCAGTTTTATTCAATATGTGAATAGTATATTATGTGACGAGTGCGCAGCACGAGTCGCAAACGACATTTTCTAGCTGTGCTACGTCGGAAGCGCGACTTTAGACGAGTCCTCGCAAAGCGAGGACGAGTCGAAAATCGCGCTTCCGACGTAGACAGCTAGAAACACATTTTTCTGTAATGAGCCGGGTAGAGAGACGAATCCTCGCGAATTCAGTTATTGGGTATTCCCGACCAATAGAAGTCTATCCATCGAAACGGTGTAGAAATTGATCAGTTCTATCCAGTTCTAAACACAGGACCGGTATAAACTACAACGAATGAATCCGATCCAAACCTCACAAATTGTATTCAGACCTCGCCTTTCAATCCGATCCTATCCGGTTCTATACACGGTATAACGGTATTCAATCCGAATCTATCCGGTTTGATGCCTATAAATTGTTTTCAGACCTCGGCATTCAATCCGATCCTATCCGGTTGTATGTACGGTACCGATATTCAATCCGATCCTATCCGGATCAATGCCTACAAATTGTATTCAGACCCCGCCATTCAATCAGCTCCTATCCGGTTCTATACACGACACCGGTACTCAATCCGATCCTATCCAGCTTAATGCCTGCGATATGTATTCAGACCCCGTTTTGCTGTCTCTAAAGAGAAAGCTTTGTTTTCACCCCAGCAAAATTTTGATCAAATTTTCCACTAAAACCAATATTTTCTTCAACAAAATTCCGTTCATCTGAAAAAGCCTTAGACCATTCTCTTCCTCTCGCCAAAATCTATCAATTGTAGGTAACACTTTTCCTCCTAATGACCTTCCAAATCCGTCAGAGACTCATCTTTGCACCCCTTTGTCCGTGTGTGTGTGTGTGTGTTGTTTTCTATCGGACACGTTTTCTCTTTTAATGTCCACTATATCAATTTTTGGCTTCCTACAAGTTGTACAGAATCCAATTTCTGAGAGCCCAGTGATTTGGCAGCTTTCAGCTCTCAGTCAAATTTGATCCATGGGGTTTTTAGAGCAAAACAGCTCAAATTTCGACTCTTAATACATAAATATCTTTTTCTCACACGGTCTCACCACGAATTGAGTCACCTAAACTATGGTTTTTTCTGCAAGATCTATCGATTGGTTAATACCGATTTTTGATTCAATCTTTACCAATCTCAAATTTTCGAAAAAATCAAAATTTCCACCAAAAATTTCATTTTGACCCTTTTTAAACCCACTGCATCGAAATTCCGTCTCAACCAAACGATGGATATTGTTAAAATTTCCTCATACTAGAAGGCCCAAATCTCTTTAAAAAGCTTCTTCTAAAGAATAACTGAAAAAAAAGGGAAATTCTTCTTAATATTCATTTTTTCCTCGTACCTTCTTTTATGACTCATTTATCTCAATTTCAATGACCTAAACTATGGTTTTTCTGCATTATCTATCGATTGGTTAATACCGAAATTTTATAAAATCTCCACAGATCTCGAATTTTCGAAAAAATCAAAATTTCCACCAAAAATTTCATTTTGACCCTTTTTAAACCCACTGCATCGAAATTCCGTCTCAACCAAACGATTGATATTGTTAAAAAAACCTCAGACTAGAAGGCCCAAATCTCTCTAAAAAGCTTCCTCTAAAGAATAACTGAAAAAATAATGGGAAATTTTTCTTAATATTCATTTTTTCCTCGTACCTTCTTTTATGACTCATTAATCTCAATTTTAATGACCTAAACTATGGTTTTTCTGCATCTATCGATTGGTTAATACCGAAATTCAATTGTGTCTTCCCAAATCTCAAATTTCCGAAAAAATCAAAATTTTCACCAAAAATTTCATTTCAACCCTCTTCAAACCCACTGCATCGTAATTCCGTCTCAACCAAACGATGGATATTGTCAAAAAAACCTTAGTCTAGATGGCCTGAATCTCTATAAGAAGCTTCCTCAAAAGAATAACTCAAAAAATAATAGAAAATTAGAATTAATATTCATTTTTCCCTCGTATCATCCTTTACGACTCATTTATCTCAATTCTAATGACCTAAAGACTTACTTATGCGCCATTCTGAATCGATTGGCTGATACGAAATTTTCATAAAATCCTTAAAACATTATTCAAATGAAGATTCTTTCGGGGGAAGGGAATTTTCACAAAGGACCCCAGTTTAATCATCTTTAAACCCACTATATCAAAATTTCCTCTGAATCAAACAATAGATATTGTTGGAAAAACCTCCTTTCAGATAACGCAAATCTCTCTGAAATGCTTCCTCGAAAGAAAAACTCAAAATATAGGGTACTTTCTTTTTCGTTGAAATTATCATCATATAACGCCGTGAGAAAGCATTCTGCTAATCCTTTTTAGCAGCGTATTTTGATCTGGTCCTATCCGGTTCTATACACACTACCGGGATTCAATCCGAATCTATCCGGCTTAATGCCTGCGATATGTATTCAGACCCCGCTATTCAATCTGGTTCTATCCGGTTCTATACACGATACCGGTATTGAATTCGATCCTATCCGGATCAATACCTACAAATTGTATCCAGACGCTGGCATTCAATCCGAATATATCCGGCTCAATGCCTACAAATTGTATTCAGACCCCGTCATTCAATCTGATTCTATCCGGTTCTATACACGATACCGGTATTCAATCCGATCCCATCCGGTTCAATGCCTACGGTATGTATTCAGACTCCGCCATTCAATCTGGTCCTATCCGGTTCTATACACGGTACCGGTATTGAATCCGATCTTATCCGGATCAATACCTACAAATTGTATCCAGACCCTGGCATTCAATCCGAACCTATCCGGGTCAATGCCAACAAATTGTATTCAGACCCCGCTGTCCACCCCAATCCTATCCGGTCCTATCCGAATCGATCCCTGAAATTGGAACTGCATTCCCCAACTAATCCAATCAACAAAAGAATGATTCCGATCATTGAATTGATCGGACTTATTCGGACTGGTGGTGATTGTCTCAATCCACTCCCCTTTCAGCACACTCCTCAACAGATCCGGGCTTAGTACTAGACAGAAGAGTCATCTCAGACTATATTGTATGATACAAATGGACACCATATTTCCGCATTCACGATTCATCGCAACTTAAGACTTACGCTCGCAACTTATGACTAACAACTGAGAATTCCGAATGAGATCTGCCTTATATACGAATCAAGCAGATAGTTCGTCACTTGCGAGAGAAGAAATATACGTGTTTCTCGTCTGTACTTCAAAGTGCACGAGAAGCGCCACCAAGTGGCAGGTGTTGGAAAGATTGTCCTACCTCCAACTATTGCACCAAGAATTCAATCCGATCCTATCCGATTCTATACACAGAAACGGTATAAACTCCCTTCGGCCAATCGGGTTCAGTGCCTATAAATTGTATTCAGTCCTGGGCGATCAATCCAGTCTTATCCAGTACTCTACCTCCTACCGGCATTTGATCCTATCCTATCCAACTCTAAACACGGTACCGGTATTTAATCCGATCTTATCCGGTTCAATGCCTATAGATTGTATTTAGACCCTGCCATTCAATCCGCTCCTATCCGGTTTTATACACGATATCGGTATTCAATCCGACCCTATCCGGATCAATGCCTACAATATGTATTCAGACCCCGCCATCCAACCCGGTCCTACCCGGTCCTATGCCCAGAACCGGTATTCAATCCGATCCTATCCGGTTCAATGCCTACGATATGTATTCATCAGACCCCGCCTTTCAATCCGGTCCTACTCGGTTCTATACACGGTACCGGTATTCAATCCGAATCTATCCGGTTTCATGTCTATGAATTGTATTCAGACCTCGGCTTTCAATCCGATTCTATCCGGTTGTATATACGGTACCGGTATTCAATTCTTTCCTATACGGTTCTATACACAGGACTGGTATGAACTGCTTCGGATCATTCCGATTCAATACCAAGAAACTGTATTCAGCAGCCGGCCTTTCAATCTGATCCATTCCGGTCCTGTACACGACACCTGTATTCAATCCGAATCCATCCGGTTCGATGCCTACGAATTGTATCCAGACCCCGGCTTTCAATCCGATCCTATCCGGTTATATATACGGTACAGGTATTCCATCCGATCCTATCCGGATCAATGACTATAAATTGTATTCAGACTCCGGCATTCAATCCGATCCTATCCGCATCAATGCCTATGAATTGTATTCAGGCCCCGGGTTCCAATCCGATCCTATCCGGTTATATATACGGTACAGGTATTTCATCCGATCCTATCCGGATCAATGATTATAAATTGTATCCAGACCCCGGCTTTCAATCCGATCCTATCCGGTTATATATACGGTACAGGTATTCCATCGATCCTATCTGGATCAATGACTATAAATTGTATTCAGACTCCGGCATTCAATCCGATCCTATCCGCATCAATGCCTATGGATTGTATTCAGACCCCGCCATTCGATCCGCTCCTATCCGGTTCTATACACGGTACCGGTATTCAATCCGAATCTATCCGGTTTGATGCCTACAAATTGTATGCAGACCCCGGTTTTCAATCCGATCCTATCCGGTCGTATATACGGTACAGGTATTCCATCCGATCTTATCCGGATCAATGCCTATAAATTTTATTCAGACCCCGCCATTCAATCCGCTCCTATCCAGTACTATACATGGTACCGGTATTTAATCCGAATCTATCCGGTTTGATACCTACAAATTGTATTCAGACCCCGGTTTTCAATCCGATCCTATCCGGTTGTATATACGGTACAGGTATTCCATCCGATCCTATCCGGATCAATACCTATGAATCAGGTTCAGTCCTCGCCGTTCAATCGAATCCTACCCGATTCTATACACGGTAACGGCATTCATTTCTTTCCTATCCGGTTTTATACACAGGATCGATATGAACTACTCTGGATCATTCTGGCTTAATACCAAGAAACTGTATTCAGCAGCACGCCATTCAATCCGATCCAATCCGGTCCTATACGTGATACCGGTATTCAATCCGAATCTATTCGGTTCGGTGCCTGTGAATTGTATTCAGACCCCGGTATTTCATCCGATCCTATCCGGATCAATGTCTATAAAACGTATTCAGACCTCGCTATTCAATCCGGTCCTATCCGGTTCTATACATAGTAACGGAAGCAAATCCGAATATATCCGGTTCAATGCCTACGATAGAATTGGGGACGAGGCCGGATTGAAGTGGTATCGATCCAGATAGGAATACTCTAATCCAATACACAGAAGTTGGGTTGAAGCGGATAGGCACATTGTGGTTGTCCCTCTATTTGGCTTTGGATGTGGATTGGATTGGATTTATTCGAGCAAAAGGCCGGATTTGAATGGGATTGATTTCGATAGAAATACTCCACACCAATACACCAAAGTTGGATTGAAGCGGATAGGAGGTCTGTTTCTCTACGTGTATTATTCTGCATTAGTGCAGATTAGATGAGTTCGACTTGGAAATGAGGTTGGATTGGAGTAGTATCAGTCCGGATTGGAATATTACCACCCAATCTACAGAAGTTGGATTGAAGCGGATAGCCACATCGCGGTTCTCGCTCAATTTGGCTCTGGATGTGGATTTGATTGGATTCAATCGAGCCCAAGACCGGATGAGAATTGGATTGCTTCGGATTGGAATACTCCCTTCCAATACACGAATGCTGGATAGGAGCGAATAGGCACACTGTTGCTCTACCTCCATTCGGCATTGAATGCAGATTGGATTGCATTGAATTGGAGACTAGGCTGAATCGAAGTGGTATTGATCTGGATTGGAGGACTCTCATCCAATACACAAAAGTTGGATTGAAATGGAAAGGCATATTGTGGTAACACCTCAATTCGGATCTGGATGCGGATTGGATTGGATTCAATCGAGCCCAAGGCCGGACTGAAGCGCATTGATCCGGATTGGAATACTTCCATCAAATACACCGTGTTACCGGGATGGCTTGCGCCATGAGGCAACTGAGTGGGCCACAACAGTGGTTCATACGTTAGGAAGTTGGTGGCCCTGAAAAGGGCCGATTGGGTTTGTGGGTTAGCCCTGAAAAGAGCTGATGTCGCAGTTTGGTGGTTCCGGAGGTCCGTCGATCTTGGCGATGTTCTAGGAAGCTGATCAGGAACGAGCCGACCAGCGTGGAAGTTGCTCCTGCAACCTTCATCGAAGCCCCAAGTGTGGGAAGCGTGCCATTGGGGCCAGCATCATCTGCTCCAGCGAGCGCGTCGTGGAGAGTGTGTGACTGGCGGATCCCATCTCCTTGGGCTGTGACTCCGATCCCTGGGGGGCCGGCTAGTAGATGGCGTCGTCCGTGGTCGTGCTGGGTCCGTACAACTCGCCTTGATCTTCCGGTTCCGTGTGGTCCTGGGTCGAGGGTGGTCTCCGACGTGAAGAAGTCCACCCGAGCGACGTAAGAGCTCCCGGGTGCGTTAGTGCCGAAGAAGCTTCAAACATCAGCCCGAGGGACAGATTTGGACTGCCACTAGGTCGGAACACTCCCGAGCGCGTCAGCGCTGTAGAAGTGGACCTGGGTGTGGGTACCCGTCCGGTGGTCTCCCGAGCACGACAGTGCTGTAGAAGTCCAGCCGGAGGGGCCGTCGTGGAAGTTGGTTGAGGCACCGGTTTTGAAAACACGGTGCCCTGTTTTGATAGCGGGCGAGGATGGACGCCACCTGGCGGTGGCGTGACGAACTGCTCAGGCTTGTGGGCCACTCGAGGCTATGGTGTGGGGGAGGGAATGAGGAATGGAGATTGTGCGCAAGGCGTGGGACGTGGCAGCTGGTAACAACCGAAGTTGGATTCAAGCAGATAGACACACTGGTGTTCTAATCTCTTCACTCGGCATGAGATACGGATTGGAACGTATTGAATTGGGAAAAAGGCCGGATTGAATTGGTATTGGTCTGCATTGGCATACTGTCATCCAATACACAGAAGTTGGATTGAAACGGATAGGCGCATTGCTCTTCTCCCTCAATTCGGCTTTGGATGTGGATTGGATTGGATTGGATTCAATCGAGCACGAGGCCGGTCTGGAGTGGGATTGATCCAGATTGGAATACTGCCATCCAATACCCCTAAGTTGGATTGATGCGGATAGGCACATTGTTGCTCTACCTCTATTCAGCATGAGAAGTGGATTGGATCCCATAGGATTAAGGACAATGCCGGATTGGAAGAGTATTGATCCGGATTCGAGTATTATCATCCAATACACAGAAATTTGATTGAAGCAGATAGGATCATTGCGGTTCAACCTCAATTCAGCTCTGGATGTGGATTGGATTGGATTCAATCGAGCGCAAGGCCGGATTGAAGTGGTATGAGTCTGGATTGGCATACTCTCATCCTATATACAGAAGTTGGATTGAAACGGATAGGCGCATTGCTCTTCTCCCTCAATTTGGCTTTGGATGTGGATTGGATTGGATTGGATTCAATCGAGCACGAGGCCGGACTGGAGTGGGATTGATCGGGATTGGAATACTGCCATCCAATACCCCTAAGTTGGATTGATGCGGATAGGCACATTGCTGCTCTACCTCTATTCAGCATAAGAAGCGGATTAGATCGCAGAGGATCAAGGACAATGCCGAATTTGGATAGTATTGATCCGGATTCGAGTATCATCATCCAATACACAGAAATTGGATTGAAACGGATAGGCACATTGCGGTTCAACCTCAATTCAGCTCTGGAGGCGGATTATATTGGATTCAATCGAGCACGAGGCCGGACTGGAGTGGGATTGATCCGGATTGGAATACTGCCATCCAATACCCCTAAGTTGGATTGATGCGGATAGGCACATTGCCGCTCTACCTCTATTCAGCATAAGAAGCGGATTAGATCACAGAGGATCAAGGACAATGCCGGATTGGGATAGTATTGATCCGGATTCGAGTATTATCATCCAATACACAGAAATTGGATTGAAACGGATAGGCACATTGCGGTTCAACCTCAATTCAGCTCTGGATGCGGATTGGACTGGATTTAATCGAGCGCAAGGCCGTATTGTAGTGGGATTGATCTGGATTGGTATACTCCCATCCAATACACCAAAGTTGGATTGAAGCGGATAGGCACACTGCTGCTCTAATAACTTCATTCGGCATTAGATGCGGATTGGATCGTATTAAATTGAGGACAAGGCCGGATTGGAGTGAGATTGATCCGGATTGGTATACTTCCATCCAATACACCAAAGTTGGATTGAAACGGATAGGCACACTGCTGCTCTAATACCTTCATTCGGCATTAGATGGGGATTGGATCGTATTGAATTGAGGACAAGGCCGGATTGAAGTGAGATTGATCCGGATTCGAATACTTCCATCCAACACCCAAATGTTGGATTGAAGCGGACAGAAAGACTGCTTCTCTGCCTCCGTTCAAACTTGCATGCGGATTGGACTGGATTCAGTTGAGGCCAAGCCCGGATTGGGGTGGTATTGATCCGGATTGGGGAAGGTCTATCCAATACCCAAAAGTTAAATTGAAGCGGACAGAAAGACTGCTCCCCCGACTCAGTTCGGGATTGGATGCGGATTGGACAGGATTTAGTCGAGGACAAGCCTGGATTAAAGTGGTATTGATCCGGATTGAGAATTTTTTATCCGATACCCGAAAGTTGAATTGAAGCGGATAGGAAGACTTCTTCTCTGACCTTATCCGGCATTGGATGCATATCGGACTGGATTCAATCGAGGACAAGCCCGGATTGGAGTAGTATTGATCCAGATTGGAATACTATCATCCAATACACCAAAGTCGGATTGAAGCGGATAGGCATATGGCGGTTCTACCCCAATTCGGTTTTGGCTGCGGATTGGATCGGATTCAATAGAGCACGTAGCCGGATTGAGATGGGATTCATTCGGATTGAGATACTCCTATCCAATACACCAAAAATGTATTGGAATGGTAGTGACCCGGATTGAAGCGTTGTTGTAAGTTAGAGCATTCTTTTTGGATTCACAGGGATCGGAGTCTCTTCCTCATTGTGTACTGGAACGGATTCGACTCAATCATCCGTTTCTTCATTGAGTTGTATTCGGCTCTAACCTCGTGAATACTGGATCGAACCGGATTACATTGAGTCGAGATTTTGTTCATAGATTCGGATTCGTCTGTGATCTACTCATAAGTCCTATAGATGCGGACTCGAACGGATTCATTTAACGCTTCAATCTCGCATTCAGCCGGACTAGGTCCCTCGGCGGATTCAAATTGATTGAACCTCAATGCCACACTGTAGAAACGATCTCGTGAGAATCGCAACTACAAAGTAAAATCACCACATTCATTGTGGGTTCCGAATTGTTACAATATTGATTGTAGTGAGTTTACCTTATGGTAGAGGAATCGTCTACTTTGAGAGAGTGATTTTACATGTCCGCGAGTGTTCTGCTACATGCAAACGGCATATTTGAGGTTAGGTTTCAAATTATCTTTTCGCGTCGATTAGTGTACTATTCCTGAACTGAAATACTGTTGGCATCGATAAGAAATGTAACAGGGATCGAGTTTATCAATTCCGATTGAGCTGTCTAAGCAACAATTCAGAAGCGTGCGGCATCAGTCTTGGGATCAGTCGTGTTTTCGTGAACGCCGAACCGTAGCACCGCGCGCATACCCGCTTGTAACTTTACATTCGGCACGGTAAAATCGCATCATTCAATGTTGAAACAATTCAGGACTCACATTGATTGTTGCGATTTTACTTAACCATAGTAAATTCACCTCAATGAATGTTGTGATTCATAGTGTATTTTCACTGTGTCACAGTAAGATTCACTAAATATTTTTTACAGTGCACTTTTTTGCGTTCGGATAGACTTGGTAGATCCGGATTGGTTCGGACTCATCCGGATGGCTTTTCTATACGTTTTTATCCATCTCTTGCAACAGGGTCGCCTCGGTGCAGCAAACCAGAGCGTAGATGGCATAGAGAGGAGCCAAAGACTGCTTCCTCCCCTGCCGTAGCTCACCGTCGCCGCAAACGCAAACCTCAAAACCGCACTGTAAAAAATTCTCGAGGTAAAGATACCTGGTGGGGTTGTAGATTCACAGTGTTGAGCATGGTGAATTTACCAGAGAGTGAGGAAACCTACGAGCGGCTTGTAAATTTACCATGCTCAGCACAGGAAATCCTGGGACACCATGCTCAGCATGGTGAGTTTACGTTCCGGAGCTTGTAAATTTCCCGTCCCAGGCTTGTAAATTTCATTTGAGTACGCGTGCGCGAGTTGCAATTTGAAAATTTTTGAATCGGCCGTTCAAAGCGAACAACTGTATATATGTGGGAGTGGAGCATCAGATGACAGCAGACTCGAAAATCGAAAGTGCATGGGCAATATGGGCATCCGTCAACGTCTTCATACGTAAATAAACGATGTAAATAAAGGGATGTTGCTCTCCGTGAACTTGCTCGTGAACGTGCATGTGTGATTGTGTGTGATGCCGGCAGCGAGAAAAGAGTTCGACGTTCGATATTAGGAAACATTTTCATCCACGGATTACTTTTTATAGAATTATTCAAGCGCGATCAATTTGTTTAACGAGGCCACACAGTATTAGGTTATGACCGGTCCACAACAAAATCGATGCATTTTTGTCCAAAAAATTCCATCTACCGTAAGAATCAACACATCTCAATATCTCACTACTATGCTAGAAAAGACGGCTAGATGTAAAATCAACGACGACTCGACATTTCAATAGAGACACTGATAAGGATCTGTCACAATAAAGGCACGGCGACTTCCAAGCGGGAGTTTACCATCCGCCGGTAAGGAAATTTACAAGCCCGCTCGAAAATTCCCCATCCGGGCTTGTAAATTTACAATGCTGAGCATGGTGTCCCGAGATTTCCTGTGCTCAGCATGGTGAATTTACATAAATTTTTTTACAGTGCGGGCGCCTCGTCGACTCAGAACTACCGCTCGACTCAAAACTGCCTGGCCGCTATGAGTGCACGTACCTCCAAGAAGCCCACACCCTGCTGCAAAAGTTCGATTGGATTCGATAGAAAAACACTCAATCGATCTGAATCTAGAAACTTATGATGAATTTGAAACATGATTTCCAGGATTGGAGAAGATTGGAGTTCAATCGCGATCAATGATGTTGATCGGGATTCAAACAGTGTTGACCAATCTTTACCAATGCCGACTATACGCATTGAGAGAGAGATTGCCAATCGACCTCAATACTGACTAGAATCATTGGAGACCTTATATCCTATTCATCTGAATCGATTTGAATGCTGGAAATCAGTATTGGATATCCGAAATCCTATCCGCCTCAATCGATTCCAATACTGTTATTCTGCATTGGAACCTCAATCGAACTCAATACTGAATAGAATCATTGGACACCTCATATCCTATTCATCTGAATCGATTTGAATGCTGGAAATCAGTATTGGATATCCGAAATCCTATCCGCCTCAATCGATTCCAATACTGTTATTCTGCATTGGAACCTCAATCGAACTCAATACTGACTAGAATCATTGGACACCTCATATCCTATTCATCTGAATCGATTTGAATGCTGGAAATCAGTATTGGATATCCGAAATCCTATCCGCCTCAATCGATTCCAATACTGTTATTCTGCATTGGAACCTCAATCGAACTCAATACTGACTAGAATCATTGGAAACCTTATATCCTATTCATCTGAATCGATTTGAATGCTGGAAATCAGTATCGGATATCCGAAATCCAATCCGCCTCAATCGATTTCAATACTGTTATTCTGTATTGGAACCTCAATCGAACTCAATACTGAATAGAATCATTGGACACCTCATATCCTATTCATCTGAATCGATTTGAATGCTGGAAATCAGTATTGGATATCCGAAATCCTATCCGCCTCAATCGATTCCAATACTGTTATTCTGCATTGGAACCTCAATCGAACTCAATACTGACTAGAATCATTGGACACCTTATATCCTATTCATCTGAATCGATTTGAATGCTGGAAATCAGTATTGGATATCAGAAATGCTATGCGCATCAATCGATCCCAATACTGTTGTTCAGTATTGGAACCATCGAGATCTGAATCCGCCCCAATCGACCTCAATACTGACTAGAGTCATTGGAGACCTTATATCCTATTCATCCGGATTGATTTGAATGCTGGATATTAATATTGGAGATTCGGGATCCTATCTGCCTCAATCGATTCCAATACTGATTTTCAGTATTGGGAACATCGAGAACTCAATCCGTCTCAATCGACCTCAATACTGACTTTCAGTCATTATTACAAATCAACGTCTCACATATACATCACTCACATGACAGGTAAGGTTTCAATACAATTCAATACTTATTTTAATCATGATCGCATTAACATATCATCGCATTACATAACTAAACGCTATTTGGAGGTTCTGTCACTCATCAGTCTTATATAGGAACAGGAGAGATGGTTCGTCGCTTGCGAGAAAGCAATCCCATGATATTTGGATGCAAACTGAGATGGTCATCGAAACGCCGCCTAGCGTCAGCCACTCGAATTCTATCGGCCTCAATCTATTCCAATACTAACTTTCAGGAATGGGAAGTTCAGTAACTCACACTACGTCTATCGGTTCCAATACTGACTATGAGCATTAACGAGTTTATTTATCGTCCTGAATCGATTTGAATGCTGAATATCAGTATTGGGGACTTGAAATCCTATCTGCCCAGTCGAATCCAGTACTGTTTTCGAGTATTGGGAACTTCGAGATCTCAACCCACTTCAATCGATCTCAATACTGACTGTGAGTATTCTAGCCCTTATATTCTAATAACCTGAATCGATTTGAGTACTGTCTCTCAGTATTAGGTAGATCCGCTATCTCAATCCACTTCAATCGATCTCAATACTGAAAGTAAGCATTAGAAACCTTATATCCTATCTACTTGAATCGATTTGGATGCTGGATTCCAGTATTGAGGACTTGAAATCCTAACTGCCCCAATCGATTCCAGAACTGTTTTTCAGTATTGGGAACATCGGGTTCTCAATCCGCTTCAATCGATTTCAATACTGATTTTCAGCATTGCAGACCTCAGATGATATTTACCTGAATCGGATTGAATGCTAGCTATCAGTATTGAGGACTCGAAATCCTATCTGCCCCAATCGATTTCAGTACTGTATTTCAGTATTGGAAACATCGGGTTCTCAATCCGCTTGAATCGATCTCAATACTGATTTTCAGCATTGCAGATCTTATATCCTATCTACTTGAATCGTTTTGAATGCTGGATATCAGTATTGAGGACTTAAAATCCTACCTGCCCGAATCGATTTCAGTACTGTATTTCAGTAGTAGAAACGTCGGGTTCTCAATCCGCTTCAATCGATCTCAATACTGATTTTCAGCATTGCAGATCTTATATCCTATCTACTTGAATCGATTCAAATGCTGGATATCAGTATTGAGGACTTGGGATCCTATCTGCCCCAATCGATTCCAGTACTGTATTTCAGTATTGGGAATATCGGGATCTCAATCCACTTCAATCGATCTGAATACTGGAAGTAAGCATCAGAAACCTCATATCCTATCTACCTGAATCGGAATGAATGCTGGATATCAGTGCTAGATATCAGTATTCAGGACTTGCCATCCTATCTGCCCCAGTCGATTCCAGTACTTTATTTCAGTATTGGAAACATCGGGTTCTCAGTACGCTCCAATCGATCTCAATACTGATGTTCAGCATTGCAGACCTTATATGATTCTTACCTGAATCGAATTGAATGCTAAATATCAGTATTGGGGACTTGAAATCCTATCTGCCCAGTCGAATCCAGTACTGTTTTCGAGTATTGGGAACTTCGAGATCTCAACCCACTTCAATCGATCTCAATACTGACTGTGAGTATTCTAGCCCTTATATTCTAATAACCTGAATCGATTTGAGTACTGTCTCTCAGTATTGGGTGGATCACTATCTTAATCCACTTCAATCGATCTCAATACTGGAAGTAAGCATTAGAAACCTTATATCCTATCTACTTGAATCGATTTGGATGCTGGATTTCAGTATTGAGGACTTGAAATCCTAACTGCCCCAATCGATTCCAGAACTGTTTTTCAGTATTGGAAACATCGGGTTCTCAATCCGCTTCAATCGATTTCAATACTGATTTTCAACATTGCAGACCTCATATGATATTTACCTGAATCGGATTGAATGCTAGATATCAGTATTGAGGACTCGAAATCCTATCTGCCCCAATCGATTCCAGTACTGTATTTCAGTATTGGAAACATCGGGTTCTCAATCTGCTTGAATCGATCTCAATACTGATTTTCAGCATTGCAGATCTTATATCCTATCTACTTGAATCGATTCAAATGCTGGATATCAGTATTGAGGACTTAAAATCCTACCTGCCCGAATCGATTTCAGTACTGTATTTCAGTAGTGGAAACATCGGGTTCTCAATCCGCTTGAATCGATCTCAATACTGATTTTCAGCATTGCAGATCTTATATCCTATCTACTTGAATCGATTTAAATGCTGGATATCAGTATTGAGGACTTGAGATCCTATCTGCCCCAATCGATTCCAGTACTGTATTTCAGTATTGGGAATATCGGGATCTCACTCCACTTCAATCGATCTGAATACTGAAAGTAAGCATCAGAAACCTCATATCCTATCTACCTGAATCGGAATGAATGTTGGATATCAGTGCTAGATATCAGTATCCGGGACTTGCCATCCTATCTGCCCCAGTCGATTCCAGTACTGTATTTCAGTATTGGAACCATCGGGTTTTCAGTACGCTCCAATCGATCTCAATACTGATGTTCAGCATTGCAGACCTTATATGATTTTTACCTGAATCGAATTGAATGCTAAATATCAGTATTAAGGACTTGAAATCCTAGCTGTCCCAATCGATTTGAGTACTGTTTTCCAGTATTGGGAATATCGAGATCTTAACCCAATTTAATCGATCTCAATACTGACTGTAAGTATTGGAGCCCTTATATCCCAATAATCTGAATCGATTTGAGTACTGTCTCTCAGTATTGGGCAGATTGCTATCTCAGTCCACTTCAATCGACCTCAATACTAAATGCAAGCATAAGTGACCTCATTATATCCTATCTACTTGTATCGATTTTAATGTTGAAAATCAGTATTGCAGAATTGAGATCCTATCTGCTCCAACTCATTCCAATACCATTTTCAAGTATTGGAAACACTGAGATCTCAATCCGCTTGAATCGATCTCAATCCCGACTTTCAGCATTGCAGACCTCATATCATATTTACCTGAATCGAATTGAATGCGGAATATCAGTATTGAGGACTTGGAATCCTATCTGCCCTAATCGATTCCAGTTCTGTATTTCAGTATTGGGAATATCGGGAGCGCATTACGCTTCGATCGATCTCAATACTGATGTTCAGCATTGCAGACCTAATATCATATCTACTTGAATTAATTCGAATGCTGTGTATCAGATTGGGAATGGGAAGTCCTATCTGCCTCAATAGATCCAAATACTGACCTCTAACATTGGATACCGTATATTCTATCTACGTCAATATACCTGAATGATGATTGTTAGTATTGAGGACTTGAAATCCTATCTGCCCCGATCGATTCCAGTACCGTCTTCCAGTATTGCAAACATCGAGATCTCAATCCGCCTCAATCGATTTCAATACTGATTCTCAGCATTGCAGACCTTATAACCCGTTCACCTGACCAATAGCAAAACTCATCTTCAGGCTGTTCCAATTCTGCCCAGCAGTATTGAATTCGATTGATATATATGAAACCTAGATGAGTTCAATATTGATTGTGAGTATTGAGAAAGATAGAATAACCATGTACCCACGATTTCCATTCGATTCTGTAGTATTCATCTCGATATTAGTCAATGACGCAAAGAGTGATTGGGTCATCATTGGAATAGATTGATGCAGTCGACTCAATGCTGCCCGGCAGGATTCAGACCGATAGCGAAACTCATCCTCAGAGCGTACCAATCCTGCTCAGCAGTATTGAATTCAATTAAAATACATGGAATTCAGAGGAGTTCGATACCGATTGTAAGTATTCAGGAGGATAGAAACCACTTTTTCACGATCGGTATTCCATCCTATAGTATTAAGCTCGATTGGCCAATCACGCAATGAGTGATTGGGTCATCATTGGAATCGATTGACGCAGTCGACTCGTTGCTGCCTGGCAGGATTCAGTACGGAAGCAAAACTCATCTTCAGGCCGTTCCAATCCTGCTCAGCAGTATTGAATTCGATTGAGATGTATGAAATCTAGAGGAGTTCAATACTGATTGTGAGTATTGGGAGAAATAGAATAACCATGCACCCACGATTTCAACTGTATTCTGTAGTATTCATCTCGATTGATCAATGACGCAAAGAGTGATTGGGTCATCATTGAAATCGATTGACGCAGTCGACTCAATGCTGCCTGGCAGGATTCAGAGCGATAGCAAAACTCATCTCGAGACCGTTCCAATCCTGCTGAGCAGTATTGAATTCGATTGAAATATATGAAATCTAGCGGAGTTCAATACTGATTGTGAGTATTGGGAAGGATAGAATAACCATGCATCCACGATATCAATCCGATTTTGTAGTATTCAGCTCGATTGGTCAATCACGCAGTAAGTAATTGGGTGATCATTGGAATCGATTGACTCAGTCAATTCAATGCTGCTTGGCAGGATTCAGACCGATAGCAAAACTCATCTTCAGGCCATTCCAATCCTGCTGAGCAGTATTGGATTCGATTGAAATATATGAAATTCAGCGAAGTTCAATACTGATTGCGAGTATTGGGAAGGATAGAATAACCATGCATCCACGATTTCGATCCGATTTTGTAGTATTCAGCTCGACTGGTCAATCACGCAGTGAGTAATTGGGTTATCATTGGAATCGATTGACTCAGTCAATCCAATGCTGCCTGGCAGGATTCAGACCGATAGCAAAACTCATCTCGAGATCGTTCCAATCCTGCTGAGCAGTATTGGATTCGATTGGAATATACGGAATCTGGCGGAGTTCAATACTGATTGTGAGTATTGGGAAGGATAGGATGACCATGCATCCACGATTTCGATCCGATTTTGTAGTATTCAGATCGATTGGTCAATCACGCAGTGAGTAATTGGGTTATCGTTGGAATCGATTGACTCAGTCAATCCAATGCTCCCTGGCAGGATTCAGACCGATAGCAAAACTCATCTCGAGATCGTTCCAATCCTGCTGAGCAGTATTGGATTCGATTGGAATATACGGAATCTGGCGGAGTTCAATACTGGTTGTGAGTATTGAGGAGGATAGAATAACCATGCATCCACGATTTCAATCCGATTTTTTAGTATTCAGCTCGATTGGTCAATCACGCAGTGAGTGATTGGGTCATCATTGGAATCGATTGACGCAGTCCACTCAATGCTGCCTGGCATGATCCAGACCGATAGCAAAACCCATGTCGAGACCGTTCCAATCCTGCTGAGCAGTATTGGATTCGATTGGAATATACGGAATCTGGCGGAGTTCAATACTGATTGTGAGTATTGGGAAGGATAGAATAACCATGCATCCACGATTTCAATCCGATTTTGTAGTATTCAGCTCGATTGGTCAATCACGCAGTGAGTAATTGGGTTATCATTGGAATCGATTGACTCAGTCAATCCAATGCTGCCTGGAAGGATTCAGACCGATAGCAAAACTTATCTCGAGATCGTTCCAATCCTGCTGAGCAGTATAGGATTCGATTGGAATATACGGAATCTGGCGGAGTTCAATACTGATTGTGACTATTGGGAAGTATAGAATAACCATGCATCCACGATTTCAATTCGATTTTCTAGTACTCAGCTCGATTTGTCAATCACGCAGTGAGTAATTGGGTTATCATTGGGATCGATTGACTCAGTCAATTCAATGCTGCTCGGCAGGATTCAGACCGATAGCGAAACTCATCTCGGAATCGTTCCAATCCTGCTGAGCAGTATTGAATTCGATTGAAATATATGAAATCCAGCGGAGTTTAATACTGATTGTGAGCATTGGGGAGGATAGAATAACCATGCATCTACGATTTCGATCCGATTTTTTAGTATTCAGCTCGATTGGTCAATCACGCAGTGAGTAATTGGGTCATCA
The DNA here is from genome assembly GCA_029851415.1 of Eretmocerus hayati. Classification (NCBI taxonomy): domain Eukaryota; kingdom Metazoa; phylum Arthropoda; class Insecta; order Hymenoptera; family Aphelinidae; genus Eretmocerus; species Eretmocerus hayati. The sequence goes on from CM056743.1 coordinate 111,843,020, forward strand.
TTGAAATCGTTTGACGCATTCCACTCAATGCTGCCCGGCAGGATTCAGACCGATAGCGAGACTCATCTGCAGGCCGTACCAATCCTGCTGAGCAGTATTCGATTCGATTGAAATATATGAAATCTAGCGGAGTTGAATACTGATTGTGAGTATTGGGAAGGATAGAATAACCATGCATCCACGATTTCAATCCGATTTTGTAGTTTTCAGCTCGATTGGTCAATCACGCAGTGAGTAATTGGGTTATCATTGGAATCGATTGACTCAGTCAATTCAATGCTGCTTGGCAGGATTCAGACCGATAGCAAAACTCATCTCGAGATCGTTCCAATCCTGCTGAGCAGTATTGAATTCGATTGAGATATATGAAATCTAGCGGAGTTCAATACTGATTGTGAGTATTGGGAAGGATAGAATAACCATGCATCCACGATTTCAATCCGATTTCGTAGTACTCAGCTCGATTTGTCAATCACGCAGTGAGTAATTGGGTTATCATTGGAATCGATTGACTCAGTCAATCCAATGCTGCCTGGCAGGATTCAGACCGATCGCAAAACTCATCTCGAGATCGTTCCAATCCTGCTGAGCAGTATTGGATTCGATTGGAATATACGGAATCTCGCGGAGTTCAATACTGATTGTGACTATTGGGAAGTATAGAATAACCATGCATCCACGATTTCAATTCGATTTTCTAGTACTCAGCTCGATTTGTCAATCACGCAGTGAGTAATTGGGTTATCATTGGAATCGATTGACTCAGTCAGTTCAATGCTGCTTGGCAGGATTCAGACCGATAGCAAAACTCATCTCCAGGCCATTCCAATCCTGCTGAGCAGTATTGGATCCGATTGAAATATATGAAATCCAGCGAAGTTCAATACTGATTGTGAGTATTGGGAAGGATAGAATAACCATGCATCCACGATTTCAATCCGATTTTGTAGTATTTAGCTCGATTGGTCAATCACGCAGTGAGTAATTGGGTCATCATTGGAATCGATTGACTCAGTCAATTCAATGCTGCTTGGCAGGATCCAGACCGATAGCAAAACTCATCTTCAGGCCATTCTAATCCTGCTACGCAGTATTGAATTCGATTGAAATATATGAAATCTAACGGAGTTCAATCCTGATTATGAGTATTGGGAAGGATAGAATAACCATGCATCCACGATTTCAATCCGATTTTGTAGTACTCACCTCGATTTGTCAATCACGCAATAGGTGATAGGGGGATGATTGGAATTGATCCAGGCATAATTCGACTCGAATCTGTCCATTCATGATTAAAACGGATAGGAAAGAGCAAGGTTATTATACACCCAGTACTGCAGAGAATTATTCAGGTCGATTGAGGAATGTTGAAATAATAGTGTTCAAAAGGTGAAATCCAATCCTGTCATTTGGGATTGGTTAGGATGGACAATTAGTATCGTTTCGCGAATCGAATCACTTTCTGAAGCATTGATCTCGATAGAGCAGTGGGAGACGAGATCCATTATTCAATTAGATTGATTCCAATACTGAATCGGTTCATTAAAACATATTGAACCAGCAAAGATCTTCCATTCATCCTCCCGTGTCCGATCCTATGCTGAATACTAGTATTGGATTATATTCGCTTACATCAATCCTCATCAACTGTATAGAATTCTATTGGCAGTTGTGATCCCAATTCTACAATTCAGGATTCAGCTTGATTGGGTCTTTGTTCGATTGATCTGCATTGAATTCCAATACTGCTCTCGCCGGTTGAATGATAGAACCGATTGAAATGTATTCATCCCGATAGGATTCGATTGGTTTTCAATCCATCCCAATCGATCTTTTGCAGCAGGGAATGGCTAACCTCGAAGCGACGCACTCGCCGTTGCGCTATTACGGCGCGATGTAAACATTGCTGCAGCAACAGCACCACTGCCACAGTCGTTTACAGCGGACCAGCAAACGTCGACGAAATAACCACGGAGCTCACGATGACACCATCAGCAGACGAACCCTTATTGCTGACGTTCAGGCTCGCCGCGGGTGCACCACGACGATGTTTTTCTCGCCGGCCACTACCCGCTCTCCGTGCGTCACTGGATTCACTATCCGACTCTCGAAGGACCAAATGTTTTGATTTGGAGAGATGAAATAACTTTCAGGCAGCGATTAGAAAACGATAATACAAGTTTATTGAAGCAAACATGTGCTTCGCTCCGTAGCTCGACAACTACTAAAAAGTTTGACGGACACCAAACAGATGGCGCTACGGTCGTCATGGCGCGTAACTACGACATTTTGAAACAGATGTGTTGGTAGCCAAGTGGTTATCACATCGGCCTGTCACCAGGAAGGCTGCGGGTTGATTCCCGATCGGATTATTTTTTTTCTTTATAATAATGAGTTTTTTTTTGAACATCGTACAATGAAAATTGATTAACAACTAAATTAAATTCGAATGATATTTTATGAGATTATTTTATTACTATCAGCGGTGCGCGATCTCGTGAATAGACGTTCATACTCATGATATATTCTCGGATATATTTTATTACTGTTTGATGTCCAAAAAGACAAAAGGCAAGATAAGATTTATTCTTAGAAAATTATTTCATTTGCTCATGTCAATTGCAATGCTCATATCCGAAACATAATTGTAATCTGTTATAACTATCAACTCAATATATTGAAAATATGTGTCTATTCGTGAGATCGCGCATCACTGATGGTATTAAAATAATCTCATAAAATATCATTCGGATTAAATCTAGTTGTTAATCAATTTTCATTGCACGATGTTTAAAAAAATTCTTATTATGGAGGAAAAAAAATAATCCGACCGGGAATTCACCCGCAGCCTTCCGGGTGGCAGGCCGATGTGATAAGCACTTGGCTACCAACACATCTACCATGTTACGAACAAAAGGTGTAAATAAGCCGCGCGCCCATGAGAGCTTGGGATTTGGGAAATAGTTAACTATCGAGATGAATTCTGAATACTGAACTATGAAATGCATGCATCATCTACATCATCATAATAATAGAGCGATTTGTTCACGTCCACCTGCGATACGTAAACAAATCGTCTATATATGTGCTGGCCCGATCCTCGCTCCCGCGAATCACATATGAGCGTCGCGGCACAAACGATGCAGTCAGCCGCAGCAAAGATGAAGTCGGAACACAAATCGTGCTCTCACCTCACGAATGTCGGGGAAGCCGGCGTCGATTGTGCGCAAGAATGATCAAACGTGTGGGGTACATAATACCTCACATGCGCAATAGATGGATGACAGATCCAGCTCCTTTCCCCCAATCGACGGCACAAGACCTCGATTAGTATATAAGAGCGCATAAGTGCTTCATCGCCAAGCGTCACCTGCAATTCCAGCCCTGCTGATGAGTCCGGTTACGATGAACCGAGTTGTAGGTGGGGGACGAAACGCATCAGCCTTCTGCTCATAGTGTGTGTAGAGTCATTTATCAGTAGTGGAAACCCCTCAGTGTTCCCTACAAACTAGGGTAACTAGAAGGGGGTCTCGACACGGTGTTATGTACCAGCCGGTAGAAATTGATTAAAAGCGCCTCTGGTGGCGAATAAATGTGGCGCGGACTTCAGAGTTGGCTGGTTGAATTTAAATTGAGTTGAGCGGCTGGGTTCTCAGCAGAAAAAACGTGAAAACGTCTGGAGTGTGGAAGTGAAAGAACAAATACTGTATTTGCTGATATATAGATATGTAGGTATATTCTGTTCAAGATACAATTTAGATACGGTCAAAGTTAACAAGATGTGAACAGAGTCTCGATCAGAGATCGAATGAAAGTCCAGTGATCGGTCACCTCCTTATATATAATTTAGAGTAGTGGGGATTGCATTATCCCACAGTCGGCCTGTATTTCTGGTGTTGGGCTCAAAATCTGGCCTGTCAATCAAACGACGTAGAAGCAAAATAGTTGTCCTGGTTCCAGAAGTCGGCCTGTCAATCAAAGTAGAAGGAAAAGAATTGTCTTGTTTGTCAGATGTCAATCAAACGTCCAAAAGTAGGCCAGGTGTCGGTCCAGAGTCGAGTCCACCAGTCGACCTGTCAATCAAATGTAGAAGCAAAAAATGTTGTCTCTTTTTCCAGTGGTCGGTCTGTCAATCAATGTGCAGGCAAAAGAGTTGTCTTGTTTTCCAGACGTCAATCAAACGTCAAAAAGGTAGACCAGATGTCAATCCAGAATCGAGTCCAAAAGTAGGCCTGTCAATCAGAGGCAGAGGCAAAAATGTTGTCTCGTTTTTCCAGTGTCGTAGAAGCAGAAGAGTTAACTTGTTTTCCAGACGTCACTTCAGGTGTCGAGTCGAAAAGTCGACCTGTCAATCAAACGTAAAAGCAAAAGATTTGTCTTGTTTTTCGGGGATCGGCCTGTCAATCAACGTGGAGGAAAAGAATTGTCCTTTTGTCGGATGTCAGTCGAGAGTCTAGTCCAGAAGTCGGCCCGTCAATCAAACGTCAAAAAGTGGATCAGATGCAGGCGCCGATAAGTGGGTTGAAAGGTTTTCCAGCCGTTCCTATAGTCGAGTAGTATGAGTCCAAAAATAGACAACTGAAAAACAAAAGGGGAAAAGATTGACTCCGTTGCATAGCGTGAGAGCGTTGAATTTTACTTGACCGGGTGGCTCCCATCATACATGTGTATACGCGCGTGCCCAGATGCATATATATATATATATATATATATATATATACATACACATACATACATACTGATTCTTACGCGCGCCGATATTACACTCATACTATACATAACTATACATATATACCTGCATATCTCTGTATCCTTACCAGGGCCATATACGTATCCCGACACATGCATCCAATACCACTGCTGCCCGCGCCGACATACGCCTTCTTCTAGCTTATTCTATATCTATATTGACTTGCCCACCAGAGACCGCCCGGTCTACCGTATACCTTGTCCCTGCAACGCTAGCGACTTGTATCTTGCGTGTATCCACATACATATACTTACATACATACATACACACCACTACTCCTTATATGCCACGCGAGCTGTGAGATCGTGAAGATTCCGCGAGCGAGCGCGTGCGCGAATTTCATTATAGTTTAGGGCCTAGCAGCTCATAACACCTCCGCCCTTACGCGAAAAATGTGTCTGGCAGACACATTTTAGGTTATAATTTTAAGGTGATGTAGTTTTCGGCTATTCGCAACTAATTCTCAAAATTTCTATCGTAAAAATGGAGAGAGAGAAAGGAATCCCGAAAGGAATCTCTAAAATGATATACTTGGATTTCGGATCTGGTAATTCAAATTTAATGTACTACCTTTGTATATATTTACTTGGATGACAAGGTTTTAAATCATTGTATTCGGCTGTTTCCTAATAGGAATTTTATTCATCACACACACACGCTGATTATACAGAGAGTTGATTATAAGGGAGTCTACACAATTGGTCGGTTATAAATGTGTGTCCCGTCTCTCGGTCACGTAAGTATATATATGGGTCAGATCAGTATATTTCGGCAAATCCGTGCGCACGACCCCCGCGGATCTTTTCGCCAATTTTTTACACGAAAGTAGGCACCAAAAATAGTACTTTCCCAGAGTTCCAGCTCCCTAAAAAATTTTTTACGCCCGCTAGAATTTTTTTAAGTTTGAAAAAAGGCCTTTTTTAGCGTTTCTTAAAAAAATTGCCATATCGACCAGAAACATCGTAGCGAGGCGTGCGAGGTCGCATTTTCTTCGTTTTGATGTCAACTTTTAGAAAAAAAATATGCGAAACTCTCAAAACCAAATGCGTCTAGTCTACACGACGATACGTAATGTCACTTTTTCTCGATTTTTAGACCATTTTCGAATGGATGCTATTCCGACGCATCTGAATCTTTTTCCATCTAACTCAACTAGTTTTTTTTGTCTTGAAAACCCCTACAATTTGCGCTCTTGCACGTCCAAATCGGATAATTTTGGCCCGAGTTATGTCCATGAGAAGATGGTGAGTTATCGAAAAATGCCCAATTTGTCAAGCTCGCCAAATCTATCGCCCTCCACCAATCGACTCGAAACTTGACACAGGTGCTCTTTCAAGTGTCCCGAACATGTGGAAAAAATTTCGCGCTGTGTTTCGGCCTTTCGTTGGAGCTATGAATTTTACAAACACCCTCATTTTTGCAGTTTTTCGTGAAATTTTCAAAGCAAATCCTATCCTAATAAATAGATCTTGCTGCGCATGCGCATCTTCTTGGGGTTCTAGAATTTTTTTCAGTCGGTAGTTCGTGCAATTTCCTACAAAATGCCCTCTTGTGGAAGTCAATTTGATACTACAGAACCTGAGATACAGCTGTTTCGGAAGAGGAAAAAATTCAAAGTACTCGAATGGCGAGCATCGATTTCCGCTTGTCATTCTGATAGAAGGAGCTTGTGTTCAAAAAGTGGTATGGGACTAGAATTGTACATACCTCCTCTCAATAATCTCCACGCTGTAGGGACCCCATATTGCTCTAGGTTTTTGCATTGCAGTGGAGTACTAGCACTGAACACTGATGCTAGCTGCACCACACTACTTATGATACCTAGAACCGACCTGCAAACGCTACCTTCACGGAGTGCACCCTCGAATCCCTTTGATAACATACTTAAATCAACAAAATTACTCTGAAAACAAGATTGGAATGGCCCAGTGTGATTATTTTCTCATACAAATTTATTCAACGAATAATATCACATGGAAGCATGTTCAAATTCCTTAGCTCACAAAATTTGGATTACGTCACCAATAGCGTCCGATGACATCAATTTGAATTCTAAAGAATCATTCCCCACGGGAATACAGCAATGGAAATCTCTAGTGCCGTGGACAGTGTCAGTATCATTATAGAGTTGTTTCAATTTTCTGTTAGTAGCGTTAATTTTATCTGCGCCGACCCAAAGAAATCTAAAAGGACAAAAATGTCATATATAGAGCATTTCGGATACCACAAATTTTAGAAGATATTTGTACGATGAGTCAATACTTGATTCCTTTGATGTTGCCATCGGCAGCTTCGTACATTTGTTTTGCGTTGGTGATCTGTTCATCAACAGGTCTCCTAATAGCTAATCTAGTAATCTCTCTTTTTGCCACAGCCCCAACACCATCACACGGGCTTTTGCCATGACTTGTGCAGAAGAAATTGTACGATTTGATGCCAAGACCGAACCTTTTCTTGTGCAAACAGATGTTCACGAACATATTCCTGTAGGGTCACGCATTATGCAAAGATTATTGAGGGAAATCCATCAATTTTAAATCATTCTGCTTGATGAAGTCAGAATAATAGCGGTATGATTGGCACTGGAGGTCTACTTACTTATTTTTGTATTGAGTTGGAGCCCCATCAGAGAAATATATCACATTTTCTACACGTGGTAGATCAATTTTCACGGTTCCAATGAATTTCTCTTGGAATGCATAAATGGTTGCTGCCGTGTGCTGAGTTGAGTCACTGATGACGCAGTAGTTCTTAACTTTTACCTCACCATCACTATCCTTGTAATAAACAACCATGGGATGGACAGTCGCTTGAGTATTGGTATTGTTAAAATACCATGCTTGCACTGATCTTTGAATGACAAAAGCATAGTTTTCTGCAAAGTCCATCAAAACAATGATTGTGAATGCATCTAAATTTTGCTTACAATAAGCAAGAAATTCTTTTTGGTTTTCGGCAATAAAATGATGCGTCACCAAACGAACTACATCTTGACTGAGAGTCTGAATGAATTCACTAAAAGCTTCAGTTTTCGTCTGCAACGACATAGCACTGGACTTTCCACTCCCATTTGCACCCTTTGTGGACCATGTTTGAAATTTTATTTGTTTAGTAGCCTCATGTTGTACACGTGTCGATAAGAATTGTAGAGCCCCATTCACTCCCGGGCATTTCTGGCATTGCTGGAGCATACAGTGGGGATTATCAATATCACACACCACTTCTGCCATGAGATCTCTATATGTTACATTTGCATGTAGAGCATATACTTTTAATTTTACATTCTCATGTTGAGCACAAACGCAGATAGTATGTGTACCTGGATCCCCAGCTGATACACATTCTTTGGGGCGTAAGCCCCTGAAAAGAGTTAAACTTGGAACTTGGTTCAGATGAGGGTTTTCTCTTTTCCACCTCCGATGCAACTCTTCAGTTGTGTGAAGCATCAGTTTCTTCTGCTGTTTCTCTTTCTCACCGGTGTCAAGATTTTTCACAGTAAGACACTCCTTTGTTCCTGGACAAATGTGGCAATTTTTTGGATCCAAGTAGTATTCTCTAATAGAGTCTTTGATATTCAACGAAAACACAGTGCGTGGTTTTCTACTGATATCTGTGGAAAGCAAATAAATAATTTCAAGTGCCATACTCTGAAATTTAGTATTCATTATAGAGTGATTACAAAAGTCCCACAATCACTTCACAGTATGAGAAAATATGACACTACATTATAACACTCATCTGCTAGTGAGAAAAATAGTATAGAACTCTATCGAAACAAACCACTTGATGAGAGCTGTGAGGGTGAATAAATAAAAAACATTCGGGCTCAATGGAGAGAGATCAAGGATCACTTGAATATTTGAATTTGACATTCTAGACCAAAACCTAGGTAACCGATGATTCAATAAATAGAGATGGCACACAAAAGATTTAGAGGAATTACAGTTGCAATATTGGGAGAAGACTAAGTGGTAAGAATAATGTGTTGAAACTTGGTCACATTAGTTCATTTCTCTGGCCTGTAACAAAATGCGAGAAATCCTACCTTCACCATTCCTTAACTTGAGCATTTTGGTAAACATGTGTTTTGAACAATCAAAATATTCTCTGATGTCTGAGTAGGTCCATGTTTTGGGTAGCAGCGCTATGACTTCGATTTTTTCTCTTATCACTGGAGCTTGTTTGAACTTGAATTGCAAGTTTCGAAGGATCTGGAAGAAGGAATCATTCTTTTCTATAAGATCTTTGAGATCTATGTTTCCCTCAACAATTTTGCAATCAAATGAGCGTTCCACATTTGCTACAACTTTATTCTGGATTGAGCTGAGTGTGTTTAGGGCTTGCACTCTGAAACGATCATCACTAAGTTTACCTCGCTTCAGTGGAGGCTCATCCAAAGCTTTGAGAATAACCTCTAGCCTCTTCTTTGACTGACTACCTATGCTGAAATCTGAGCTAGAGGACTGAGTAGCAGCACTGAGAGGCTCTAACATTTCTATGGAAGAACTCGCAGGTTCTGAATGATGCTGCTGTGGTTGAGCCTCACCAATTTTGCTATTCACTTTCTTCATGCAATTTGTGCATAACTTTTTCCCTGGTATCAAACGCTTATTACAAGCTGCATAATAGGCATCACTCAAGCATAAACTTATTCCTCTCAAGTTGGCAGTGATAATTTTGGTGTGATTTGAATCAGGGTCACAACACTTTCGCTGGTGATCCACATAAGTTTGTCCGTTCAACAAGTACAAATGATGGCTGCAAATTGTGATCAACTGATCAGCTTCCTGATGTTCAATTCTGAATTTGAGAATAGTTCTTTCGTCATCTTCCAAATCAGTAATGTTAAGCAGCTCTTTTTGGTGCACATAAGCATTGCTATGACATACAGTCTGGGTCAATCTACCCACATCGCATTCGGGTTCAATCATTATAGTTGGATAACTGCTGGCATCTCGGGCATCACAATTCATGAATAGATTGAGTTAGTAAGTACATGAGGCCAGCAACTGAAAAAAGTAGATCTGTGACACAAGGTGGTTGTAACAAAGATATCCTCGCTACACTCTAGTACCCAACACAAAGTTCTTATCATCTATGAAGAACATGCATAGGTACATCCAATGAATTCGATTTCATGTTTTTTCCATGGACAAAGTGAGACTTCCCGGAGGCCTATACTTACCAGAAATTTATAGAGAGCCATCTAGAGAGATGAGCGAATGCTCATCGACGAAGCATTTTTCGCATGAGCACCATAACACCTGATAGGCAGAATGTCTTGAATCGTATTTACGGGAGGAGAATAAGTACGTAAATACAGTCAATCGGTGTTCAGAATCCATTCAACATGCATTCAATTGAAATATACAAGCACTGACTCCGGCATCGATAGGGGTTCAGTTCAGACTATTCTTCGCAAGCACAAATTTGGTGACGGTTTAGTTTGCAGGTTCGTTCTGTATTGTGAGTATGGGCAGTGGTATACAGGGCTGATGCAAATACCTAGAGCAATATGGGGTCCCTACAGCGTGGAGATTATTGAGAGGAGGTATGTACAATTCTAGTCCCATATCACTTTTTGAACACAAGCTCCTTCTATCAGAATGACAAGCGGAAATCGATGCTCGCCATTCGAGTACTTTGAATTTTTTCCTCTTCCGAAACAGCTGTATCTCAGGTTCTGTAGTATCAAATTGACTTCCACAAGAGGGCATTTTGTAGGAAATTGCACGAACTACCGACTGAAAAAAATTCTAGAACCCCAAGAAGATGCGCATGCGCAGCAAGATCTATTTATTAGGATAGGATTTGCTTTGAAAATTTCACGAAAAACTGCAAAAATGAGGGTGTTTGTAAAATTCATAGCTCCAACGAAAGGCCGAAACACAGCGCGAAATTTTTTCCACATGTTCGGGACACTTGAAAGAGCACCTGTGTCAAGTTTCGAGTCGATTGGTGGAGGGCGATGGATTTGGCGAGCTTGACAAATTGGGCATTTTTCGATAACTCACCATCTTCTCATGGACATAACTCGGGCCAAAATTATCCGATTTGGACGTGCAAGAGCGCAAATTGTAGGGGTTTTCAAGACAAAAAAAACTAGTTGAGTTAGATGGAAAAAGATTCAGATGCGTCGGAATAGCATCCATTCGAAAATGGTCTAAAAATCGAGAAAAAGTGACATTACGTATCGTCGTGTAGACTAGACGCATTTGGTTTTGAGAGTTTCGCATATTTTTTTTCTAAAAGTTGACATCAAAACGAAGAAAATGCGACCTCGCACGCCTCGCTACGATGTTTCTGGTCGATATGGCAATTTTTTTAAGAAACGCTAAAAAAGGCCTTTTTTCAAACTTAAAAAAATTCTAGCGGGCGTAAAAAATTTTTTAGGGAGCTGGAACTCTGGGAAAGTACTATTTTTGGTGCCTACTTTCGTGTAAAGAATTGGCGAAAAGATCCGCGGGGGTCGTGCGCACGGATTTGCCGAAATATACTGATCTGACCCATATATATGTATATACTTTCATACCCGCATCCATGCTTTGACGACACACAAGGTATCTTATATGTCTCAACCTTGCGTGGCTTGATAAAGTTGTGATCCGCTGATCGTTGTATTTGAGTACAAATTGTAAAGATCAATATTCAGAATTTATTGGCCGTGGACCCGAAATATCTACTGTTGATCATGCCAAAGGTTGAACCATTCTTTGTAGTTGTAATGAATGAGTTATATGGAGGTTTTATCAAGAGAAAAGAGAGGGAAAATCTGAATGAATATTTGATCGTCATGATTTTGGCGTATTCAATCTTAAGGAAATAACTGCTTGCTGATCTAATATGATCATGAGAATCCCAAATGCGACGGCAATGGATAATTAAGTGATATAGGACATATATTTTGAACTATAAAATTTTCCTCTGGTCAGTAAGAAAATTCTATTTTCCTGTATGTTAATACTCACTGAGAGATTTGCAACAGTAGAAAATTCTATTTTCCTGGACGTTAATATTCACATAGTTAGATGGTCGGATGGTTTCATAAAATTATAGCATGAGATCTAATTCGAATAAATGTCTCCCTGTGCAAGAATCAAGGCTATATGAATGGATGGATGATTTTATGAAGCTATCGCGTGAATGCAATTCTGACTCAATGATTATGCGAGATTACGAACGAGAATACCAAATCGTGCAAATCTTCTGAATCTGAAAGTATTTCTAAATATGCCTTAGTACTTGCTGTCGTCTTGCATGGATGCTCATTCTCTTACTCGTGCTGTTTGCGATAGAAGTTGTCTCTTGGGTTGGCTGTTGATGTCGACTTCAAGGTTTTCAGCTCCTTTGCGGTCATCCAACTACAAAGGCAATCAACTCTCAACGGAATGGATTCCATTATTATTCCATTATTTACATCTTCCCAGTGACGAATGCAGGTCAGAATGGAATCGGTGCAGTCATCTAGTACCGTTGGCGACGCAGGATTTCGTCCGCAGTCTGGACAAATCATAGTGAAACCGTTGTTTTGAAATTCGTCTAATATGCCAACCTGATGGATTTCATGGCCAATCCATCCGGCCCAAGCGTTGTATTTTTCGGGGTATCGGAGAATGCACGCTCCACAGCGCCATCCCAATCTGTCCGGTTGCAGCACAATGAGGCCCTTCCTCCTCATAATTACTCTGCCATCTTTCGCCTTCAATAGGCCCACCTTGAGCTTGTTGGTCAGGAGGGCCGATAAGAGTTTCCTCTGTTCTTCATTTTGAGGGGCGACCCATGGATTGGTAGGAATTTTTCCCACTGGAACTCCAATAGCCGGTCCCACACATTTCTTATTTCTCGTTGTTGCAGTGAATAATGGTCGAGGGTTTTGATTGATCCAAATATGCTGTTCTTCTGTACTATTTCTGAGTTGGTCAAATTCTGCAAATTTATTCACAAAGATCGGATTTGTGGCTGACTTGAATGCGCGCTTGACACCGCTGATGATAGGTCTATTGTAACTATTGGTAGTTATGGTTTCAGTTCCTATTTTTGCAGTTGTGGTGAATGAGGTTCCACCTTGATTTAGGCTCAAGTCTACTGGCATAGAATCCGCCTGGTTTCCAAAATGATGATCTTCGTATACTTGAATATCCATCCCTTGATCTCTTGTGCTGATTGGTATTGCTGCCTGGTGAAGAAAGGTGCGAATGGGCACTCCTATCGGCATGGGGGGTAGTCTTGGTGTGCCCACTGGCTCCGGCTGATATCCACTTACGATTGTGGTAGTGGTATTCGCAGCGTGATTAGGTTCGCTATTTTTCTTCAATATTTCCAAAAGTTGACTTGCGTAGCCACGTTTCGCCAACTCTTCAGCGGCCTGCAACTCGTTGTTCCATTCTATCTTCTTAGATCTTCTTGGAGCCGACCGAAGCTGAGTCCCCTCTTTTCCGATTAAAGACTCTAATCTTTTTGTACTTGAGTCGTTGCTTTCTACGTCAGCACTGACTATGGTCGCGCTTACCGCTGATTTTGGTGGCCTTGGGATCGCTCCGGCCCAGGTATTTGCCTGTTTTATAGCCTCGGCCGCAGCTTCCTCAATTTCAAGCGCGGCCGATTCGCATGGATTCGGTTGCGGATCCTCCACAGTCACTACATCAATCTCGTCGTTGTCGTCATCGTTGATGGTCTCGACGTCTTCTTTCCTGGTTATTTCCACTTCTTCGTCAAATTTCTGCAGCTTTGTACCTCGCCGCAGTTTCATCCTAAGTTGAAAAGAGGAGAGAAAACCATGTAACCTCTCCTTCTTGTATAGCGTATCTTTAAGGAGGTTGGATAGTATCACCGTCGCGGATAAGTTGGGTTGTCGCGGAAATTCACGAAGAAAAGTGATTCCAAAATCGAACTTCCAACCCTACTTTTCGCGGCTACACCACTAATGGGATATTTTGCTGTACTTATAGTTTGTACCATCAATAACCTAGGTCAAGAAGGATAAGATTTCATATTTCTAATGATTCCATTAAAGTGAGGCATTACCATACGTTTGGAAAAGTTATTCAAGCTTGATTTCTATGATATACAGATTGCGGGGCAGAAAAATGCGATTGAACGCTGCTGAATTTGAGTACACATTACTTGGTGAGCTGTAGATTGTCTGAGTTGGTAAATTTAGAGTTTATAGAAATGATGACTTATAGAGCATGAAAGATAACGCGAAGCCTGAACAGACAGCTGAACGTACTTCTTGTTCGTCTAATTTCTGCAATTTCAAAACAATTCGTGATGTCTACATTCGTAATTGCAATCCACGGAAAGAATGTGGATCATTCAAAGGCGAGAAAAAAAGGATTTTGTATTGGTTGCGTGTTGATTAGCGAGTCACTATCCAACCTTCTCAAAAGAGATTGACAAAACAAGGAATTTCCGAGAATTTTGCAACAGAACTTTTAACCAAGCCTCGATGAAGCCCGTTGTGTTATCGGACAATGGTAGCCGGCGGCTCGATTGAAGTGTATTTGTACGATGTTGACGCTCTGGTTCGGACCGATGCAGCTAATACAAATAATACGCGTCTTTCTCACTGTGACGTCATCATTGAAGCCGGCAGTTTGATAATGTCGGAATCGTTTTTATTTCTTTTTACCGAAGCAATTAATCGAATGTCTAGTTTTAGACTATTGTCCATGTTCCCTAATTAGTACGGTAATAATGATCGATTCAGCTCTTAACAGAAGCATTCTCTAATACGTGTTGCAAATCACGTTTCTTTTGTTATCAAGATTCACTTACTTGTTTAGTTTTCTGCTGATGTAGGCGCTGATGAATTCTATTGCAAACCGCTTACTGTCTCTACAGATGTACACCGTCGTAGATTTGTTACTGCTTCAGTCGATGTATCCTGTCGCTTGTCTCTACAGATGTACACTGCTGTAGATGGGTTACTGCTTAGTCGATGTACACTGTTGTTAGACTACTAGCATATATTGCTTCACTGCACACTTCTTTATGGTGGTTGAGAAATCAACACACGCGCACAGTTGTAACACTATAACCTGGTTGCACACGGCAATCCGAAAATCTTTGTCTCTACAGATGTACACCGTCGTAGATTTGTTACTGCTTCAGTCGATGTATCCTGTCGCTTGTCTCTACAGATGTACACTGCTGTAGATGGGTTACTGCTTAGTCGATGTACACTGTTGTTAGACTACTAGCATATATTGCTTCACTGCACACTTCTTTATGGTGGTTGAGAAATCAACACACGCGCACAGTTGTAACACTATAACCTGGTTGCACACGGCAATCCGAAAATCTTTGTCTCTACAGATGTACACTGCTGCAGATAGGTTACTGCTCAGTCGATGTACACTGTTGTTGAACTATTAGCATATACTGCTTCACTGCACACTTCTTTTATGGCGGTTGAGAAATCAACACACGCGCACAGTTGCAACACTACAACCTGGTTGCACACGAAAGATTCCTGCTGTTTATTCAAGGTAGAAACACTGATGTGATTATTATCCGCCTAATCTCTCGATTTACTTCGCAAGGCGCGCGTAACAGGTGACTGTATGTGACGCCGGCGGCAGAACCTAATCGCTGTCTGTTGTGATGCAGCCACACACGTACTGAACGTCTTAATGCTGCGGCGAGCCTACTGGATTAGCTCGATCCTTCCTTCCCCCAATTAGTGCTGCCCTCACACATGTCAAAACTTGTAGTTTTGATCTTTCATCCCTACCTTTTTTTGGGTGCATGTTTCGATATTGAATATGTTGAGGGTGATGTCTGCACTTCCCCCTCTCTAATTTCTCTCTTGCAGTGAATTTCGCTTCCTGTATTTTCCTCTCGTTTCTCTCATCTTCTTTCCTCTCTTTTTTTTTTTTTTTTTTTTTTCTTGTTCGAGTGATCGTAATACAAGGTTGGAGCGGTCTCTTTGCCACGGCCGGAAGAGATGCACCGATGCGGTGGTTTTTCGCATATGGTTTTAAGTGGTTTGGCCTTCATTGTAGAATTTCCTTTCCATTTACCCTATGTACAGAAAAATAAATATGTCTATATACAGATACGGAAGTCACTGTGTTTTCTTGCCCACAGACACATACGGAAATTCTAAAATTTTGGAGTTCGTCGGTAAGTACTTTCAAGATATCTATTCTGAATAGCCAAAAATTGTGGCCGTTCGATTGGACCTCTGTATCACCCCGTGGAGATAGAACGTAGTATATGCATACAAGTATCTATGTATCGGAAATGCGAATACGGTTACCGTTTTTTTCTAATTTTGAGAGTTCTACTTCCACTCCTTGCTTTCATATACACTGGAAAAACTCCGCTCGTCCTTCAGTACGATCGTACTAACATTCGACAATCGCATCTTGGATGTTTGAATGTCGATGGAATGAAAGTTTTCAATGTGAAAAATATGAACTTTGACGCAATATATTTGAATTTTATCACTTGATCACAGGAGCATGTAGCCCGGCAAGGTTTTGGACCTCCAAACGATTTAATGTTATTACAAATTCCCTAAAGATCTCTTACATTGAGTACTCTGAATCGTAGTTGCTGAATTATTTCTCCAATAAGTGCATTGAAATGATATGATTATAAATCAACAACACTACGCTATATGTATACGTCCGTAAATGTAACAAATTACCATCTTATAACAAATAAAAGAGATGCAACAGATGGATGAAAGAGTCTCGATTATCCAAGGCATTTATTCAATGATTGTATTAGAATTTAGAGTAATCGCGACTCGAGTTTACCTCTCAATACGCCCCCACTAAAACTTCTTGCGGTTATTGAACGTTTACTACGATTTCTTCAAAATGATCGACCCTCGTGTTTAAACTTACAAAAAAAAAACCCCGCATTGAATCCAATCTCCGACAAGATTTGCGACGATTCATTGAAAACGGAGATTCAATACGAACGGTACCGAATCCCCAATAAAATTGCACATAAGAAGAACCTTCCTCTCTCCCTTCCCCTTTTTTTTTGTACATTGCTTTACCCTGTAGGTAATGCAAAACCTTTATTTCTACTTCCCAACAAAATCGTAGGTTCGTTTAATAATCAATAGGTATCCTCTAATGATGAGTAGCGTCTGATTACAATCTATTGGCAGTGGTTCTCATCCTCGAGACGCAAGTGAATCGAAGGGGAACCGTGGTGCCCAATTTTTTTTGTTTTCTCGCGGAAGAATCGAATCTTCCTATTCCACTAATAAATAATTTCCCTATATAGACCGAAAGGCTTACCTATAGTATTGTGAAAAATGAATCGGCTGGCTCGGATTTCCAGCGAAGTCGATTTGAGTAATACATGTAATTTATTGAAATATAATCATGGTTCACTTGTATTGAATCGAGGAGTTCTAATGTATCCGTCGGTAGTGAACTCAGAAACATTGAATGGTGCTGGGATAGAATCAATATTCTTTGAGTTGTTAGAATTTTCGTATTTGCCTCCGGTGTCTTTCGAATGAAATGATTCGTATAAATAAGTTTGAACCTTGACGGCGATTTGGAAACACTAAGACACACCTTGGAGTGGCCGAGGTGTAAGGATCAAGGTACGTTCTGATTGAACCTGTACTTATAATGATAGATGTTCCTCATAGGAGGTTATTATTCGAAGAAATCGCGAAGTTAGAGAACTATATCACCAATTACTTAATCAAGGAGTCAGAACAAAATTCAAGAAGTGCACAATAAAATGTCGTTTAGAACAGGAAAATTGAAAATAAAGCCGAGAGGCAGGTCACATTGCTTGATAAAATCCAGATCTGGTTCTTAATTTTGCTAATAAATTCATGGCAGCGTGTGTAATTGTTTCTTCAACACCGGGTATGAGTTATTCTTCAACAATTCGGGTTGAAATTCCTGCACCTCCTTGTTAATAATGTAATGGGTTGCCGCTTAAAATTCATTGTGAGTAATATGCGTGCATAAAGACCATTCCTTGCAATTAGTCATCTGACAAGCCCATTCCGCAACTTTCACTGCGTCTGTGATTAGAATATGAGCCGGGGACCTTAGGATTTCTATGCTGGAGACGCATCCGCCATACTTCTGAGACAGATGTCTAGGTGTGTCATGTACAGCTCTTTGATTTACATGGTACTTTGATGCTTGATGATTTTCATCGGATAAGAAATGAATCCTGGGATTTTCCTTTTGCAATAAATTCTTGTAACAATGTGAGTTTGGGGATTAGAATTCTCTACTATCTCTTAAGGCAATTGTACACTAACTACGTGAGTCAATGGCCACCTAACCTCACATTTTTGCCCACATCAGAATATTCGAAATCATTATTATTGTTGATAACTGCACTTCTTCTATCAACCAACGTACAAAAGTGGTTTCTGAGTCAACCCGACAGAAATGGTGTTCAAAGTTATCTATCCTAAAATTGAAATCACCGACGACCCGTTTTACATTTTGCGCTTTTTGACGATCAGTACTCCCAAACGAGATGATCAACCGATCTGGAATTCTGCACCGTACTCTTTGATACTAGAACTATCTTCCTGCACAATCTCGAGGAATTCTGTTTATGAAAATCTTGGTGTACAACTACCTTAATTTCGACTAGAACCGCTCGCACCGAAATCTATAGTTTTCGGGAAATCAGATCGACTCGTCGGACCTCTTGCTGTGATTTAATTCAAAACGACTGATCGCGTGTCTTGGTGAACCCCCGACAGCGGTAATGATTGATCATGGTTGAAACCTTCCTGCGTGCAACATAATATGAATATCGATGCGCCAACGTGCGGCTGTATTCAAATCGTTTCGGGAATCCAGAATTTCACCGATCGTTGAGAAATATATTAATTATTGATAACTTCGTTGGGAAAATCGACGCAAGGCATTCTGAAATGAATCTCAAGACAAGCACATAGGTTGGATGCACACGATTGAATGATTCCAAATGTTTGAAGTAAAAGATGAGAGAAGATTCTCCGCTGAATTGTGACTGCAACCGTTCACCTTGCGGTTTCATCTTTCCGACGACCAATGAGTCATCGATACAGACTCGTATTAGCAAAGCTGATATCTCGATCGCTCATAGTGCTTGTTAGGGCAATATATAGCTATTCCGGAACGACGCACGCGATCCAATTCTTGAGATTTTTCTTCTGATGAGAGCCAGGCTGCCCAGTTGGTCAAGGGCGTTTTCGGATTTCATCACTTAGAGTGACAGCCCCTAATACGACATCAGGCGGTTGACCATAACCGCGGAGGCTACCCTCCGAGGAAACTTCCTGAATAGCCAAGAATGAAGAAGACCCAAATTGGGGTAACGAGTTGGGGAATGCGTATCCCATTTTGAGGTCGTAAATCTCCAGAATAATTCTAACTAAGAGTACCGAAGGTTTATGTGACGGAGAATTTCGAGATTGAGGCGTCTGACGACCAGAAGGGTTATCCCGACTCATCCTTTACTTCAGAAGAGCTTCCGCCAGCGGGAGGATTAGTTAAGGCCAATCCCACCATGGTTTACAAGCTAGACCAACACAGCGGTGTCTCAAAGTGAGACTACGACTTGATGAGTTACAGGATTATTTTACCAGGTGGTTGGGACCAGAGGTAGGGGAGTTAGTTCAAGGGTTTAGCAGTAAGGAAACGAGGAAGCTTTAAGAGTATAACGCATGAAAATGAATGAAACATGTGATTTAGAGGTTAGGATAATAAGAATGATGTTGATAAGTTACCATAACCGGATTAACCCCTCGATTACAGAGTATACTTAACTTGAATGAATTGGCACTTACATGCTGATTGATTATTAGCGCGACATGAAAATAATTTTGAATGACTGGGGTTTCAAGAAATTTCAAGCGAGGAAATTATCAGAGAGGGAGGTTAATAATTGATCTTCACGAGATTAGGTCGAGGAAAAATTCCTGGAATAAGAAGTGAGCGAGTATTAGTTCTAGGCCCGGGTAGGACGTTGCAAATTTGGAACGAACGATCTGTCGAATTGCTAACAATATTTTAACTTATCCCGGTGTCCCGGTTGGTGGGAGGCTCAGGTGAACCATGGGCCGATCACCCACATATCAACCACCCTCCAACTCCCCTGTAACCCGCTCGGCGAGTCCCGATTTCTTCACGATAGCAGATCCAGCAGGAAAGAAAGAGAGTATCCCGAGCCTGTTTTTATCATCCTAGACTGAGGGAACCAATTCCAAAGGGACGCTCTCGTCTACATTTCGCAGTCCCTATCCAAGACGTCACGAATAGAGCTGCTCGATGATTCAACCGGTAACCACACACCACACCATGGCGTATAAACTAGATCAGCATAGAAGTGTCCCGTAAATCGCGACTTCAGATTCACTTAGCTTCTAACCAAGTGTCAGGACTAAGAGTAGTAGACGATATTTCAAGATTTACAAATAGAACGAAGGGTTGGTAGTGAGAGAAATGAGGAGGGCAGAGCTCCCTCCTTCGCTCCTTGCCGTATGTGGACCTGCCAGGAATTGTCTCACTTTAGCTCGATATCGTGCTCCCACTTGGAAGCCCGAACTCGGCGAGAGAATGACTCATTGCCCACCCTACTGAATCCTCACTTCTCTCAGGTTTACCCTTTATTGAAATTCAACACAAATTGATTACATGGTCCAATAAATACATTGATACATTTCGTGGTTACATATATCGGTTACATAGTGAAATGTTCAATTTTACTCATTATTCTACGAATATAATGCAGAACAAGGAGCGTTAATCATTGTCAATTTTGGTGAACACGTGCTTGAGCTTATCGATGTGAACAACTTTAGTCTTTCCCGGCTTCAATTCCAAAACTACATTTCGAGGGCTCACGAATTTCAAAATTTTATACGTTCCGCTGTATTGTTCATCCAGCTTATTTGCTCGCGGCTCTTTTAGCAAATACACTTCCTCCCCTTCGGAAAATTTCTGAACGTTAATTTTCCTGTCAAATAGCAGCTTGGAGCGATTCTTGGCTTGAATGAGGTGGTCTCGACATCTAGACTGCGTGTAGTTCAGTTTAGTTATAAGTTCGTTTACGTAATCCGAGTATGTTTTTTCCACAATTCTTGTTTCAAAGCTAGAAGGCAAGTGAGCCCTTTTTCCATAAATTAATTCATGTGGGGTATATCCATGACCACTGTGGTCAGAGACATTATAGGAGAAACACGCGCATCTTATCCAAGTGTCCCATTGAGTTTTATCTTTTACAAAAATCGCTAAATATTCCGTAAATACGTGATGACTTCTCTCTAAACTTCCTAGAGTTGATGGTCTAAATGCGCAGCTACGAATGCGCTGAATTCCAAAAATTGAGGCAAGTCGAGCCATCAGTCGACTCTGAAAATTACTTCCTTGATCAGTTTTGATGATTTGCGGACAACCAAAGCGGCAAATGAATTCTTGAGCAAATGCGACTGCGACGGTTTCGGCCGTTGCATCTGGAATGGGTATAGCTTCCGAAAATTTTGTTAAATTACATTGCAAGGTCAATAAATATTTGTTACCGGATTCTGTTACTGGCAGTGGACCAACGAGATCCATTTCTAGAACTTCAAAAGCTTCGGTGGGAGTTGAAGTAATTTGCATGGGCATTCGGGTTTTGACGCGTCTCAATTTGTATCTCTGACAAATTTCACAAGATTTTATATATTCGATCAAGTCTCTTCTCATGTTAGGCCAAATGAATCGTTCTCTGAGTCTTCTATATGTTTTGTAGATACCTTGATGGCCTCCAAAGGTTGAATCGTGTGCTTCTTGCAGAGCCCTTTTCCTGTCTTCCCGTGGCAGTTCCAAAATTTCACCCGAACAGATTGTTAATCGAAAATTTTCTATCTCGCTGAATGATTTTAAGGTGGTCTCTATAGGGGGCCAAAATAATTTATCCAAACCATCACCATTTTTTGCCAAGCTCATTGACGTTATTCCCTCTTTCTTAAGGTGGTCCCTCAATTTCTCAAGACAGTTACACAGACATGCAACGGAAATATAATCCTTGTGGTGGTTTTTAATGAATAAGGAAAATATCATCCTGTCTTCGATTTTAGTTTGAACGATCATTCCGATCTCTGGATTTTGGGCCTGTAAAATTTCGATATCTATCAATCCCAAATCGACCAACTGCTGACCCACGGGTGTACTGATTTGGCAATCTAAGGGCATGAAATGAACGAGATTATCTCTTCGTGTCAAAAGAGGCTCAGTGCCATACTCAATTGTCTTTATATGATACACTGTCATAGATCGGACCATCGGACTTTCCTCATCATTCATTTCTTCAATTATTACTCCATTCTCACAATCATCATCATCGTTAATGGAAATTTCTCTGAGAAGGTACCCACACCATCTCACATTCAAGTCGATGAACTCCATCCGGTTCTCAACGGGCGATACATCGACTGAACGAATTGCCATAACCATAGAAGTGTCATCGACTCGTTGCCTTTTCTCACGCCCCTGTATGCTCTTTTCATTATTATCGTTTGCGTCACACAGACTTATCTTTCGTTTGTTCGTATCATTTGCGTCACACAGACTCATTTTTCGTTTCTTTCCTTCAGTTTCAATAGTGTCACACAGACTCATTTTTCGTTTCTTTCTTTCAATCTCAGTAGTGTCACAGAGACTCATTTTTCGTTTCTTTCCACCTTTTTCCTTGCGCTGAGGATAGGGAATGGGGGAAATGTCATGTCCGTCTGCGTGCGTTAGTGGTGTTAATTTGTCATTTTCTGTCAAGGATGGAATGACGGGATTACGAGATAAACAATCAGCGCCTCTATTCTTACTTCCTTCAATATGCTGAATTTCGAAGTCAAATTCGTTCAGCCTTATTTTCCAGCGGGCTAATCGTGAGATAGGATCTTTCAGGGAGTGCAACCACACGAGGGGGCGATGGTCCGTTATGAGTGTAAAGCGTCGTCCATACAAGTATGGACGCCAGTGTTGTATAGCTTCTACGGCGCTTAAAAGTTCACGTTCTGTAACGGAATAATTTACTTGTGGGCCTGTTAATACCTTTGAGAAGTAGGCAATCGGTAAATCACGGTCTTTTGGGCCCTGGGATAGCACAGCTCCCATGCAAAATTCGGAACAGTCAACAGTGACTCTGAAGCCCTCGGGATCCGAGAAATCAGGATAAATGAGCAAGGGTTCGGAGCAAAGCTTTTCTTTCAACGTAATAAAAGATGTCTCTTGAGCTGGCCCCCATTCGAATGAAGCTTCCTTCTTTAAGAGTTGATTTAGCGGCTTTGCGATTTTTGCGAAATCCGGTATGAATCGTCTATAATATCCGGCGAGACCGAGGAACTGTTTTATGTTTTTGCTCGTAGTGGGCCGTGGAAATTTGGATACTGCCTCGGTCTTTTTTGGATCAGGTTTCACCCCCTCTTTTGTGATAATATGCCCAAGGTAACCGACTTCTTTTCGGAAGAAAAAACATTTGTCCGGTTGTAACGTGAGTTTAGCGGCTTGTAATCTCCCTAGAACCTTTTTCAACGTCTCAAAATGGGCGGCTAAGGAGGGGCTATAGATACAAAGGTCATCCATGAAACAGCACGCGGTTTCCCCCTGGATTTTATAAAGGACGCGGTCCATTAAGTTTTGCCAAGTAGATGGGCTATTACAAAGACCCATAGCCATTCTGGAATACTCTAGATGATAATATGAATAAGAGAAGGCCGTTTTGTGAGAATCCTTAGGGTCCAGGGGAACTTGCAGGAATCCCTGGGCCAAATCTAGGGTGGAAAAGTACTTGGAGCGCCCTAGTTGATCAAGAATTTCAGTGATATTGGGTAAGGGATACGCGGATTTGGTGGTTTTCTCATTCAATGCTCGAAAGTCAATCACAAGTCTGTAACGTTTATTCCCCTTTGAGTCGTCTTTCTTCGGCACTATCCAGAGGGGAGAATTATAGGGTGATTCTGAATGCTTTACGATCCCGTCTTCCAAAAGTTTCTCTATCTGGTTTTGAACTTCTTTTTGCAAATGGTATGGGTGACGATATTGTTTCACCTTGACTGGAATATCATCGGTTGTCTGAATTCTATGCATAACCACGTCGGTGGCGCTTAATCTGTCGGTAGGTAAATGAAATTGAAATGGAAAAGACGTAACAAGCCTCTTGACGCACTCAAGTTCCTCAGCGTTCAATCCCTCTAAATGCAACATACTCATGATTTTATCGATTCGATCCTGGAGAATCCTATCTCTATCCTCACGAGGGACCTTACGTAATGATTGAACTGGTCGTATGGCTGGCGAAAATTCGAGCAACCCGATTGGTGGTAATGTTATCTTGACGTCCTCGGAAGTAGCGTTTATAATGAAAAGAT
Organism: Eretmocerus hayati; assembly: GCA_029851415.1. Classification (NCBI taxonomy): domain Eukaryota; kingdom Metazoa; phylum Arthropoda; class Insecta; order Hymenoptera; family Aphelinidae; genus Eretmocerus; species Eretmocerus hayati. The sequence continues at coordinate 111,867,112 of CM056743.1, forward strand.
ATGCCCAACCATCTCGATTTGTAACCAAACATTCTCCTCCAAAGATCCCGGGAGCCGCGTCGAATTTCTCAACATACCCTGCTTGCAGGTGGGTGGTAGCTACGCGAAGCTTACACAATTGTTTAGTTCGTGCGGGTAGATTGAGTGTCTCATGAGAAATAAATGGAATAGGGACACTATTGCAACTCTCTAGAATCATGAAGTCGTGGCGGAATGATAACAAGGCCTCGTGAGTTTTGAGGAATTGAACTCCCAAAATTCCGTCATAGGGAATAGGAAAATTATCAGTAATCACGTTCATCAAACAGGTTGAAGTTCCTACTCTAAGAGTACATTCTCCAAGAGTGGAAAGAAGTTCATGACTTATACCGGATAATCCAAAGGTTGTACCGACATCTACAACAGTATCCGGATTCAAGAGGCCAAGTTTAATTAAGTTCAATTCTGATCCGGTGTCTACAAGGAAAACAACATCTCGATTCAAGTCGGGACTATGGAGGCGAATGGTTGGGCAACGTTCTCGTTCTACTGAGTGGTCGGTAAGGGCACGACGTTGGACTGTGTCTGTCCGCCGAGCTGCGATGCGGTCATCGTGCCCGTCTGACGATCGCATTGGAAGTTTAAATTCGCGGTTGGAGGAGCACTCTCGGCACGCTTGCGTTTCAGACAATCCTCGAATCGATGACCGGCAGTCCTACAATAATTACAATACCCAGCTCTTTCCGCGGCTCGATTCAAGCTAAAACAGTTAACAGCAGAATGACCGGATTTCTGACAGTAAGTACAGAAGCGACGATTGCCATGGGAATTTTCGTTCCGTTTCATTCGACATTCGCGAGCAATATGACCAAATCGCGAGCAATTGTAACATTTCAACTTGGGTGGATCACCTTGACGAGCCGAAGCGGAAGCACCAGGATGATCCCTATCTTCGGTACCCTCAATAGCGTGGCAATAAACCTTGCGTATTTTCGATGGTGGTTCGAAATTAGAATGTAAATTCCGACGCTGATTCAATCGCTTTTCAAAATCAGTAGCAATACCAATAGCCTGTTCGAGAGATCCCGGATTCTGATTCATCATCATTTGTGCCAAATCCCCAGATACCCCAAGAATAAAACTCTCCACAGCAGTCCTGGACATACCCTCTATCATACCCTTAGCTACGATAGGATCAAAATTCCCATTTATCAATTCGATTCCTCGTTGCAAAATATTAGTCACACGCAGTCCATAGTCAGACACCTTCTCGTCCTCTTTTTGCGTGACTCGGGCCAGATCAACTTGAATTTGAGGTAAATTCTGAGCAGAGGAAAAAGCTCTTTTTAAATGTCTAACAAACTCATCAAAATTTTCAAAAATTCGCCCCTGTATATGAGCCTTAGCAGACCCGGTGACCTTTGATTTTATCAATTCGAGGAAGAAGTCCTTATCGGATGGATCAACAAATCTTTCAGCACTCTTACACTCTCGAATAAACTGATCTATGGAAATATCGCGGCCATTAAATTCGGGTAATATTTTCACAACGTCAGTAGCCTTACGCACGGTACATCGGGAACCTCTCTCGCTGACAGCGGCCAACGAGTGATTGTCATGATTATTCGGTAAAAAAGAAATATTTCCCGCGGGGTTCACTATAAAATGAGGAATTTCGTGAATATGTTGGGTACGCACTGGTTCATTACTCGCATTTGAACTATGTGAAGGGGCAGATGGATCGGGGGCACTAGCCTCTCTTTCATTCGTCGGGTGATTCGGTTCCACATGTATGATGGGGATATCCACACTAGTGAGATTTGCAGTTACATCGGACATTTCGAACTTGTTTTATATCTCCGGATTCGATTTTATCAATTTTATCAGCGTGTGTTATGATCAATTTCTCCAATTCAAGCACCCGCTCTCTCAAACTTTGATCTTCAAGTTTAACAAATTCAAAAAGGTCCTGAAGAATATTTAAAAGGAAGCTGTATTTCTTTCCCAAATTCCGAACACACTGGGCAAGATTCGCCTGTGTTTCCTGATCGTCACTGTTGATCTGATATTGCTCAGCAAATAATTCGTTGAAATCCTGTTGTCGTCTCGAAAATCTACGGATGCACTCTCCGTGCCTGAAGGTTTTCCTTTCTAACTCGCGAATTCGTTCAAAAATTTCTTTTAATGCATGTGGCATTACGAGAAAAGAATCAAATCCGGAGATATGGTCACTGATTTTACGTTCGTTCTTATAATTAGGGTACTTAGCTAAGATTAGTCGGCGTGGTCGGTCGTAGCTGATGCTTCCGGGGCCTCGGATGAGTCGGATGAGTCGACTCCTTGTTGTCTTTTTGTCTTTTCTCCTCAACAGCAGTTGGTTGCGTCGATGTAACGGCGCTGGAGTCCTCCTCCTCTGACGGCGGAGTTTCGGGTCCCTTGGCGAGTGGTTTCTCAGCACCTCCTGAAGGCGAAGTCGTTGAGTCGCAAGCAGCCGGCAGATTGACGCAGCCTGATGAACGTCGAAGAGTCAGATGTTCCGGGAGATTGCACGGCACTTCCAAAAGCAATTTCTCCTCGGGTGTTGGATTTTCTGGAGCCGCCTCTGACTTAGTTGGTCCTTCCTCCGAAATTGGCTGATATTTTAAAGCGCCGAGCAGGGAGAGCCTCCTTGCTTCAAGACAGCCGATAGTGAAGTGGTCGTTGGGGTTTTGTGCCCGAGCAGCTGCGACGAGTTCTTCTTGAATTCGAATTTTCTCCAAAATAGCAGCCTTCACATCCACCAAGGGCTTAGAGTCCTCCTCGATGGCCTTTTCCAGCTGGCTACGAAGATGTTGATCCTTCTCGGTATGTGTCGGCTTCGGATTTTTGTCAGTCATCGAGGACAACGAAATTTCACTTTCCAAAATCACCCCTCTGCGAATCCCACTCCTGACACCAAAACTGTTATGTACCAGCCGGTAGAAATTGATTAAAAGCGCCTCTGGTGGCGAATAAATGTGGCGCGGACTTCAGAGTTGGCTGGTTGAATTTAAAATGAGTTGAGCGGCTGGGTTCTCAGCAGAAAAAACGTGAAAACGTCTGGAGTGTGGAAGTGAAAGAACAAATACTGTATTTGCTGATATATAGATATGTAGGTATATTCTGTTCAAGATACAATTTAGATACGGTCAAAGTTAACAAGATGTGAACAGAGTCTCGATCAGAGATCGAATGAAAGTCCAGTGATCGGTCACCTCCTTATATATAATTTAGAGTAGTGGGGATTGCATTATCCCACAGTCGGCCTGTATTTCTGGTGTTGGGCTCAAAATCTGGCCTGTCAATCAAACGACGTAGAAGCAAAATAGTTGTCCTGGTTCCAGAAGTCGGCCTGTCAATCAAAGTAGAAGGAAAAGAATTGTCTTGTTTGTCAGATGTCAATCAAACGTCCAAAAGTAGGCCAGGTGTCGGTCCAGAGTCGAGTCCACCAGTCGACCTGTCAATCAAATGTAGAAGCAAAAAATGTTGTCTCTTTTTCCAGTGGTCGGTCTGTCAATCAATGTGCAGGCAAAAGAGTTGTCTTGTTTTCCAGACGTCAATCAAACGTCAAAAAGGTAGACCAGATGTCAATCCAGAATCGAGTCCAAAAGTAGGCCTGTCAATCAGAGGCAGAGGCAAAAATGTTGTCTCGTTTTTCCAGTGTCGTAGAAGCAGAAGAGTTAACTTGTTTTCCAGACGTCACTTCAGGTGTCGAGTCGAAAAGTCGACCTGTCAATCAAACGTAAAAGCAAAAGATTTGTCTTGTTTTTCGGGGATCGGCCTGTCAATCAACGTGGAGGAAAAGAATTGTCCTTTTGTCGGATGTCAGTCGAGAGTCTAGTCCAGAAGTCGGCCCGTCAATCAAACGTCAAAAAGTGGATCAGATGCAGGCGCCGATAAGTGGGTTGAAAGGTTTTCCAGCCGTTCCTATAGTCGAGTAGTATGAGTCCAAAAATAGACAACTGAAAAACAAAAGGGGAAAAGATTGACTCCGTTGCATAGCGTGAGAGCGTTGAATTTTACTTGACCGGGTGGCTCCCATCATACATGTGTATACGCGCGTGCCCAGATGCATATATATATATATATATATATATATATATATATAAACTCATCTATACAGTACTTATGACGACCGACAGTATAGATACCGTTGTTACACTTATCAATATGTTATGACGACCGGGGGTTAAAACAGTGATTTTACGTTCAAAAACTCAACCATCCCTCGTGGGAGATAACCGCCGAGGAGATAACAGTTGTTCTGCTTAGACAGTGGTTTCGCGTTCAAACACTAAACCATCCCTCGTGGGAGATGACCGCCGAGGAGATGACAGACGTGTGCTCAGACTCCGTTTTGCGTTCAAACACTAAACCATCCCTCGTGGGAGATGACCGCCGAGGAGATGACAGACGTGTGCTGAGACTCCGTTTTGCGTTCAAAACACTAACCATCCCTCGTGGGAGATGACCGCCGAGGAGATAACAGAAGTTTTCTGAGACAGCCGTTTCCGGTCGTCATAAGTCATGTATACGTAAAGAAAATTTTGGTCGTCATAAGTAGGTATATTTGTAAATGTTATGACGACCGGTCGTCATAACCGAAAATGTCGTCATAAGTGGGTATATTTGTAAAATTGGTCGTCATAAATGTCTATAACTAAAAATATATATATATACATACACATACATACATACTGATTCTTACGCGCGCCGATATTACACTCATACTATACATAACTATACATATATACCTGCATATCTCTGTATCCTTACCAGGGCCATATACGTATCCCGACACATGCATCCAATACCACTGCTGCCCGCGCCGACATACGCCTTCTTCTAGCTTATTCTATATCTATATTGACTTGCCCACCAGAGACCGCCCGGTCTACCGTATACCTTGTCCCTGCAACGCTAGCGACTTGTATCTTGCGTGTATCCACATACATATACTTACATACATACATACACACCACTACTCCTTATATGCCACGCGAGCTGTGAGATCGTGAAGATTCCGCGAGCGAGCGCGTGCGCGAATTTCATTATAGTTTAGGGCCTAGCAGCTCATAACAACGGTTCCCCCACCCCTGGGTAAATCGCCGCCATATTCAGACAAACTAATACTTTTTGTATACCTATATCTACCGGATGTGTCTGAATATGGCGGACCATGTCGAGACCCCCTTCTAGGGACCCTACTACAAACGTTGCGCGACTGCGCCATCGCTTAGTCGCATCTGGCTGGAAAAGATAGAGAAACTCGTAACTTCTCTAGTTCATAGTACTCATTCAATTAAATACATTCGGAAAGTAGCCAAGACGAATTAAATACATTTTTCATCTTTCCAAGAATTTAAAATAAAATATCCCAGCTTGCACGGATCCGCCGCGAGATTAATACCTCACCAGCTACCTGTACTCAATGATCATATTTTTCTACACCCCTCTACCGGATAGACTGACCTCTAGTTACTCACTTGATTGCGTGTTGTTAATTACAATTTTATCATTATATTGTTTTGAGATAGCCCAGATCACAACCTGGTAGTCTGCAGTATCATCCTCTGCGCATGTGAGGTATTATGAGCAAACATAAGTTGGCACCAACTTATGTCAGGTATAGAAATTCCAAAAAGTGATTTAGATAGAATAAAAACACCTTATTCTGAAAACGCGTTCCAAACAACACCTTACTCCTGTATTTTTAATAATTAATCGATGAATATGCGCACAGCACTCCATGCTATGCGGTTTCCCTGCGCTTCGTACTGAGATGCAAGTAGCTTGGAAAAATTTCAATTCTCCTAATAAAAATTCCTTAACAGTTTTGGGATCCGATAATTATTTGTTCCGCCATTCATATAATAATTCATCACACCTGAAGACCAGATCACCAGCTGTACCACATTACGTGATCCTTGTGGTGATCTGGGCCTCAGGTGTGATGAATTATTACATGAATTACAAAACAACAAATTATCGGATCACAAAACTGTGAAGGAGGAGTTTTTATTAGGAGAATTGGAATTCTTTAAGTCTACTTGCGTGTCGGTACGAGCTACGGGGAAGCCACACAGCGTTGAATGCAATGCACATAGTCATCGATTAATTATAAAATATACAGGAATAAGGAGTTTTTTCGGAATAAGGTGTTTTTTTTGTATCTAAATCACTTTTTAGAATTTCTATACCTGACAAAGTTGGTGCCAACTTGTGCTTACTGGTATTATATACCCCACACGATCAAATTCATCTCTGAAAATCTTCAAGGCCTGATCAGGAAGCCTGAAAATCAAGTCAGGCCTTGATCAGGCCTTGGGGGATTTTGTGGTCTTGCGCGGATCAGGTCTTGATAAGATCCAGCCTGATTTCAAGTTACCCGGAACAAAACTTGACGAAAGCTTGAAATTGCTCATTCACATAGTTTCATGCAACGCTTTGATGAGAGATTAACTTGATATCTCTCGAAGTTTATTTTTATCATTTAGTAACTCGAAATTCCATAAAATGCAGGTCCAATAACCTCAATTTGAGCTTCTTTTGTAATTTTTGGAAATGAGCTCCTAAGAGCATGACGGCAACGGTGATGGTCTAATCCTCAGCGCAACTCGGCATCAATTTCGGCCGGAGTCAAAATTCTAAAATTGAAAAGTGACACAGCATAAATCTGTCATCCTGAAAGCACGTTTGGAACAACAGCTCACGCCTCAATTCATACAACAAAAGTACGCATAAAATAATGTCATCAGCGGGGTGTATCTATCCAAAAAATCATCATCCTTACTTTGACCGAACGATCCGAGCTTGTGAATGATCAAAAAACTTCCTCTACCCAACAATGTGTCAAAAAAAATATGCATGCATTGGCGCAACACATTTTCCAAGCTCCCGGTTCTTATTCACTCCCTTTATTAGGTCTCATTTGCCTAAGACTCTCCAAAAAAACTCAGGGAAACGTATTAAAACTAATTCTTGGGTTTTTAAGATTTGATATTGTCCGAGATCCATTATAATTCATGGACAACTGCCTCAATGTAACACGTTAGAAAATAGAGATATATTTCAAGTTGCCGTCAGGCAATGATCAAGTTTATTTGAAGTCAAGCAATCCTGATCAAATTTTGAACTGCGCCTGACCACCAACTTTACGTTGGCCTAAAGATAATTCTCCGGTCAGCTGTCGATATCCTGATCAGGCCTTGACGACCATGGTATAGTGGGCAGAAAAATTTTGTTTAATTCATACAATGTTCATATCAATCGATGGGGCATGAATTCCTCAGTCTCGGGATATGACTGATTTTAATTTCTCAACCTTCAATTTTCCAAAAACAGTGAATGAAGGTACCGTTGCGGTATGTCTGGCGAGGCTCGAGGGAGGTCTCCCCAAGTCCGATCTCCGGCTCAAATTATTCCTGAGAGTCCAAAACTAATTCCTCAACCCCTACTTGAGGACCAAACAATTTGTTTATTCTAAAAACCAAAGATTTATTGACAATTACCCCCACCCCTCGTTGAGCGGAAAACACGCGATGGCGTAGGTCAAGTGCGCAACAAGGCGCGAATAATTTGAATGTTTGAATGTGACAACTTTACGGGAGAGGGGCTTGTGACTTGTCTGAAACTCATAAACAGTGTGCGTTTTGAGGCACAACCAGCTCACCCAGGGTGTTAAGATCCGATGATGGTCACCAGGAAATGAGACCCGGCCTCGACTTAGTGAATCGGCGTCCGGGCCTTGACAATTTATTTTGGTGCATTTCAGAGGTGCGTTGCAGACGACGTGGAATTTATGGTCGCCCATGTGTGCATCAGGATGCACTGGGATGCACCGCAAAAGAGAAGTTTTCTTTAATGTAGTGCTCCAGGTTTCGGGATGGCTCTGGGACGACGGCAATATCTAGGAAGCGGTGGCAGAACAAAATTTGTGGAAATAACCTCTAATTTGTACGCTTGCAGTGAGGCTCAATTTCACGTGATGTGCGTTGAATTGTCATGTTTGATGCATTCAGAATTCTCAGATGCGATTCATGACTAGTTCCTGGATATATTACTCCACCCTGAAGAATGGAAACACTGGCACTGGATAGAAACCAAACAGCGGAGAGGACAATTCATTCTCGTTACTTTCAGTTAGTCAGAAAGTTAGAGATCATTTTATTGAGTCCACAGAATACTCATGTAGTTATTACTCTCATGAGTGCACTGCTGATATAAAAGCTTGATTCCTCAATGAGTGAGCAACAGTGTTTCGTGGAATTGTAATTGGTCGTTTCTGACTACACGTGTCAGTTTCGTACTACCTCATTGATGAAATACTGTCGAAGGGTGAATGAACTCCTTCAAGAAACTTGCTGATCCAAGTTACAGAATGTTATGGAATCAGCACCACACACAGGATCAATCTTTGTTGTGGTTTTCTATCAAATTAACGAGTTCTGCAATCATGTCTCACAGACATCAATTAGTCAGTCTGAGCATTTATTTGCAGCATCAGTAATATTTTTCATGAATGTGTGCATGGGGAATTATGGGATACAGTCCATGTCAATTTCCACCTATTCATCTGCTTTGATCAGTTTCTAGAAACATGTCACACATTGAAATACTCAAAACTACTTGAACATCTTCACACTTTCAATGGCAAATTTCCATTTCGAATGAAAACAGAAGGATTCAAAGGTTTCCGTGGTACTGGAGAGAGGCACTGGGCAGCAAATTTGACAGTATGGCATAGGTATCATAAGGTTATTGTTTCAATCAATGGAAGCTTACTCTATTTATCGAATGATTAGAGCAATGGTGCTTAAATTTTCCACTGAGGGCTCCATAATACATACTCAGTTGGGCATCGCTCTTATTCAACACCTAAGTAGGAATCTTCCTTTATTGTCAATGGAAGAGAAGCAAAAACTGAATCAAATGGCCCTCTAATGCTGGCCACTCCCACAATTATTCAGATAAAAATTGTTAGAGGTAGAACACTTTTAGGGCTCCACCTGAGATTAATATTTTGAGAATCCAGAAAGAAACTTGGAAAAGGATCTGCTAGCGGATCTTACAAACTTTTATTTTATACACGGGTCTGTCGCATTTTGGTATTTCATCCAGCAAGTCAAATCAATTCGACTGAAGTATTATATTCCGACAGCTATGTGCTTCTATCTTCCTCAGTTATCAAAGCTCACATCCCTTGATATGACGACCACGCGTTTTGATTTTTCCTCTTCTGAATACAAATCGGATTTTTAAAATGAAATAGCTGTTGAAGAGTCTTTCACCAATTTTCAATTGGAAAATTTCATGTAAAATGTAACGTAAGTATACCCCCCCCCCCTTCACCCGACTCTGATTCTTCGATCATAGCTTCGGCCTCCTTCGAAATTTCAGATGGTACCACAGCCGTAAATTCATTTCAAGACCTCCGAAATGAGCTATAGTACTTACTACTTTGATAAACCAGATCCAAGTTACCCCAATTTTCCCGAGTGATTTTGCGAGAGTTCATCATAAGGGAGTGCAAACCTGCGAATTCCCCGCGACATCCTTTTAAATAGTGCAAGTCGGGGTATGCCGCTGGTTCAACTAACTATTTCTTCCATGGTTTGACGCGATAAACATGTATCAGATCGGTAAACTTGAACGCGAAAGGATGTAGCGAGGATTGAAACGAGACTTATTGGCTCTTAGTTTTTAGAGCTAAATCAACTCTTGCAATGCTGTGCATTTTTTCAAAATAAACGTCATCTTTTAAAAATAGCTCCTAAAGAATCTTTCTTTATTTGTTGAAACAGTTTTGAATTGAAAATATCAGGATGCCACTGATTTCATACAAATCACGATAAATTAAATTTATTAGAATATTGTTCATTTGTTCAAATAGCTATCCCCGCCAATTTCACTATGCGTTCAGATGTCAGCTGGGTTGACAATTTCAATGAATTTTGAACGTGACACGATTAATAATTTTTAAAATTAACTAGCGCTTGACGTCATCAACCAGTCCTTATCAGGGTTTTTAACGAAATCCATTTTCAATCGCGTTGAATTTCGTTGAGTCTCATTCGATGACCCATTTCATGACGAAATCCCACTCAAAAAATCATAATCGTCACAATATGATAATTATGATTTTTAGAGTGGGATTTCGTTATGAAATGGGTCATCAAATAGGACTCAACGAAATTCAACAAAATTGAAATGGACTTCGTTAGAAATGCTGGTCCTTATTGCGATGTCACGTCCGATTTTTGGGCAAAGAAGAGTATATATGTCAAGAAAATCGTTCGTAACTATCGCTCAAACATCGATCCTATAGCTATCCATGTCTTTACGCATTTACTTATTATTAGTCGGTAGATCAAGACATAAGGGCCCTGGTATGAATATTGTGTTAAGATGTCAACGATTCATGTAAATATTTTTCACCTCGATCGCGGGGTACGGTCACATTTCCAAGCGCCTTCGTTTCTTTCCAGAAGAAATTTGTTTCGTATCAGGTAATTGGATTAGTAGTGCACGGTAGTGTATTGCATCCAAAAACTCGATAAGGCGACTTAATCAATGTTAAATCCAAATGGAGGAAGACTGGCTTAACTGAAAACCGAAACTGAATTGAAACTGAGTAGTACGTTGGTAATCAATTGAGGGGCTGCGTTAAAAAAAGGGCGTAATGGTGGGTACGCACTTTTTCCGCCCTGTCACTCTTCGATTCCTCTGAGGGATGTCCTAACCATCCATGAAACCCGTTTTGATAATAAGTATTCACGTACCTCGAGATCTTGAAAAGGGCGTAAACGCCATTATGCCTTTTCTGCGATTTGACAAAAGGGCGTAACCGCCTTTACGCCCCTTTGTTCATAGAATTATTGGTGTGTCGATGGCTAATCTAATTTCCTCAGAATGTCTTTTGCCAAAATTGATCTGGAGCAGTTGAACCGTAGAAAGGAAAGCAAGGATGAAATTCTTAGGGAAAGTGCCTGGAAACTGGAGGCTAACTCGACGATCCCCATTTGAATCCGTACGTCTCTGGTTCTACTGTATCGAATTGACTTAAACAAGTGGTCATTTTGAAGCTGGTTAACCTATCCATTCAAACTACTTTCAATAACCAAAATCCGTGAACATGCCTAGGAAGTTCACATCGGTGAGACGAAATTACAGAGAATTGAACTATAACTCGTTCCATGTGAATTTTCTGCGCTGGCCCCAAAATCAGTTTCTAATAGGTGGCCGATCCAGTTACCTCCAAGATCACCACTTGCTGGACTCGATTTGATACAGTAGAACCAGAGATGTACGCATCCAATTCCAAATGTTAAAGCGACTTTCGAGCTAGCCCTCAACTTATAATCTATCGGTTCTGTAGCAAAATCGAGGTCGGCACGCATTTTTTTGCAATCGATTCGTCTTGACTCGCTGATTACTAATATCTAATTTTCGGCCCGAAAATCCGGGTCAGTTTTTTTCATTAACAAAATACTACAATGAAAGCAAATATGCAGCCACTCGATTCATTATGTTATTTAAAATGAAAAAGTAGTCTAGATAATTTCCTCTAAATAACCCATTATTTCTTATTTTCATCAACAATTGCAGAAGAAATAATGGGTTTAGGGGAAAGTGTCTGGAACACTGTTTCAATTTAAATAACATAATAAACTGAGTGGCACATTTACTTGTAATAATTTGATTCATAATTCAAAGTTATGCCGAATTGTTATGAACGAAGTCGCTTTGTGCATCGGCAAATGTAGATTTACATACAAACGTAGATTTACATAATCCATCGCCGCATAAATCATGTAAACGATGTCAAATGCAACATTTTTTTTACGTGAAATTTTCCTCTCCGACCAGAGCTTCTCTACTTGTGCGCAAAAAACCATAAATTTTGCAGTATTTTGTTAATAAAAAAAAACTGACCATCAGGATTTTCGGGCCGAAAATTAGATATTTGAAATTAGCGAGTCAAGACGAATCGATTGCAAAAAACTGCGTGCCGACCTCGAATTTGCTACAGAACCTATATGGCTGGCTGATAGATTATATTACGAATTCTATAACTAGGAATTTTATTTTTCGTCCTACAGCTGCAATTCCAGCCCCATGCACTGCTCCGCATCAACTTCGGCAAGAGATATATGTTTTCCGCGAAAAGCAGACCAGCTACTGATTTAAAAAGTAATTTCAAAGTCGTAAGACATAGCGCATGTGCTATTTTTCACGTACCGTCAACCGGGGTAACTTTGGAACACGGGGGGTAACTTTGGAACAACCCATGAAAGAGTGGTTATCACGCACAGTTGGCTAGGCAAATGATCCTGAGGCCTTTTGCATTGGCGCGAGGGCCTTCATCAGGTATTAATCCGTTTGTAAGCTGACTTCTTCAGAAGTGCGTTTTCAACCCAACAAACAGTCTCTCGGAAAAAGTGGTGTGGTTCCGACTTTAGTAGGTCGAATTCGAAGTAGCTGCCCTGGGTAGCTGAGCTAGATTTCACTTGTCTGTACACATATCTGGACGAATCCAGTGTTACATTGGATTATTTTCACGAAGTTTCAGTTTTGTAGAGTAAAAACTGACAAGTATAATGTATTTTTTTTTTTTTCAGAAACCGGGGTAACTTTGGAACACTTGTTCATGTACTCTCAATTATTTCCCAAGATTCATATCATCCTCGAATCATATATACTCGAGTAGCCGTTGACGAGAGCTTCAAAATGAAACAAAGAACGTCTCATTTCGACCCATGGAAGCCAAGTTATGGCAGTTTTTGTCAGAAACCGACTGTGAAGGTATTTTCCTCCTCGAGAGTTAGCCGTGGTGCAGATAGTGAGGTATGCTGAAGGCGTCTATGCTCAATTATAGAGGTTCAATTCAACCAAATGGACTTTTACAACAGGTCAATGGAAAGCTAAGACACTCAGTTTTCGATTACTGATGGTGAAAATCGATTGTGTGACCTAGTTTATGAATTAATTGACGAATAAATAATGATAACAATTTCTGTTCCAAAGTTACCCCAGTCCGTGTCTAACTTTGGAACACGACTTTCAGCGCTCATAGCTCCAACCAGAGATGTCCAAATGGACCTTACAAGTCCCGCAATCGAAAGCTGAAACTGTAAGCTTTCGATTGACCACAGATACGATGCACTTCTGATGTAAGACGTACAAGTTTCGCGAGGTTGAAGAAAAAAAACGCGAATTTTGTTCCAAAGTTACCCCGGTTGACGGTATCTTCGTAATTAGCATCTTCTGCGAAAAGATGCTGATCACTGATACGAAATTTGCGTTTAAAACAACTTTATACGTGTATTTGAGCATTTATCAATCAAAATGATACTAAATAAAGTCGTTCCCGATGGATATGATCCTAGTGCAATTGCAAAGTTCTATATGAAGGAATTTTGTAAAGGAATAACGTCTTCTTCAAAGTTCCTTACGATTTTTCTGAGAATAAAAAGCCCCAAGGGCTCGAGGCGTAAGAATAGAGGCTGAAATTTCACATACAGGTGGCTCATCATCACCCAGATCGGAAAAGAAGGATAGAGAAATCAAATCATGCAACCAAGTATTCATAAGCAGATTTTGGATTTTTGAGTATTCCAGCCCGGAGGTGTTTAGAAAAGACGCGAATGGTTTCCACCAAAAGTTGGTCGATAGGTTTTCGAGCCACTCCTCAAATGATTTTGGTGAAATCAAAATCGGTCAAATCAGCAGTTCAAAGTTACGAACAAACTAGGGTAGCTCGGACTCAATCTCCGATTTTTAGGTGCAATTAATAAGAAACTCTATCTTTGACAATGCAAGAAAATTGTAGGAAATTCCTTATCTCAGTACACGGAAATGAAAAATTCGTTTGGAAACTTTTGAAAATTTACTTGGATGTACTGCATCATCAATTCCAAAAATTAATCTCAGGTGGAGCCCTAAAAGTGTTCTACCTCTAACAATTTTTATCTGAATAATTGTGGGAGTGGCCAGCATTAGAGGGCCATTTGATTCAGTTTTTGCTTCTCTTCCATTGACAATAAAGGAAGATTCCTACTTAGGTGTTGAATAAGAGCGATGCCCAACTGACAAGGGGAGGACCTGACCTTTGGATCACCAATCCTTTCCAAAATTTTTTTACAGTTTTGTGTCACCTAGAATATGAAGAATCCAGAGTAACTCCGTCAAATGGGCCTTCTGTCCAGAGCTACAAGCAGAAATGTTAGCGTTGCCAGTATATCTATATATATCACTTTTTAACATGGGCCTAAATGGGCAATGTTAATGTCATGGGCTGTAACTTTGAACAGGAGGCCCATTTGACGGAGTAACTCTGGATTCTTCATATTCTAGGTACTACTAAACTGTAAAAAAAGTTTGGAAAGGATTGGTGATCCAAAGGTCAGGTCCTCCCCTTGTGAGTATGTATTATGGAGCCCTCAGTGGAAAATTTAAGCACCATTGCTCTAATCATTCGATAAATAGAGTAAGCTTCCATTGATTGAAACAATAACCTTATGATACCTATGCCATACTGTCAAATTTGCTGCCCAGTGCCTCTCTTCAGTACCACGGAAACCTTTGAATCCTTCTGTTTTCATTCGAAATGGAAATTTGCCATTGAAAGTGTGAAGATGTTCAAGTAGTTTTGAGTATTTCAATGTGTGACATGTTTCTAGAAACTGATCAAAGCAGATGAATAGGTGGAAATTGACATGGACTGTATCCCATAATTCCCCATGCATACATTCATGAAAAATATTACTGATGCTGCAAATAAATGCTCAGACTGACTAATTGATGTCTGTGAGACATGATTGCAGAACTCGTTAATTTGATAGAAAACCACAACAAAGATTGATCCTGTGTGTGGTGCTGATTCCATAACATTCTGTAACTTGGATCAGCAAGTTTCTTGAAGGAGTTCATTCACCCTTCGACAGTATTTCATCAATGAGGTAGTACGAAACTGACACGTGTAGTCAGAAACGACCAATTACAATTCCACGAAACACTGTTGCTCACTCATTGAGGAATCAAGCTTTTATATCAGCAGTGCACTCATGAGAGTAATAACTACATGAGTATTCTGTGGACTCAATAAAATGATCTCTAACTTTCTGACTAACTGAAAGTAACGAGAATGAATTGTCCTCTCCGCTGTTTGGTTTCTATCCAGTGCCAGTGTTTCCATTCTTCAGGGTGGAGTAATATATCCAGGAACTAGTCATGAATCGCATCTGAGAATTCTGAATGCATCAAACATGACAATTCAACGCACATCACGTGAAATTGAGCCTCACTGCAAGCGTACAAATTAGAGGTTATTTCCACAAATTTTGTTCTGCCACCGCTTCCTAGATATTGCCGTCGTCCCAGAGCCATCCCGAAACCTGGAGCACTACATTAAAGAAAACTTCTCTTTTGCGGTGCATCCCAGTGCATCCTGGTGCACACATGGGCGACCATAAATTCCACGTCGTCTGCAACGCACCTCTGAAATGCACCAAAATAAATTGTCAAGGCCCGGACGCCGATTCACTAAGTCGAGGCCGGGTCTCATTTCCTGGTGACCATCATCGGATCTTAACACCCTGGGTGAGCTGGTTGTGCCTCAAAACGCACACTGTTTATGAGTTTCAGACAAGTCACAAGCCCCTCTCCCGTAAAGTTGTCACATTCAAACATTCAAATTATTCGCGCCTTGTTGCGCACTTGACCTACGCCATCGCGTGTTTTCCGCTCAACGAGGGGTGGGGGTAATTGTCAATAAATCTTTGGTTTTTAGAATAAACAAATTGTTTGGTCCTCAAGTAGGGGTTGAGGAATTAGTTTTGGACTCTCAGGAATAATTTGAGCCGGAGATCGGACTTGGGGAGACCTCCCTCGAGCCTCGCCAGACATACCGCAACGGTACCTTCATTCACTGTTTTTGGAAAATTGAAGGTTGAGAAATTAAAATCAGTCATATCCCGAGACTGAGGAATTCATGCCCTATCGATTGATATGAACATTGTATGAATTAAACAAAATTTTTCTGCCCACTATACCATGGTGCCTTGACGTATCATCAGCGGGCCGTAGTAGCGAGACTTCTGATCGGGTGCAACGCACTGGGCAAATCTGTAATGGGAGTTAACCTGTGTTGAAATGCCGCCATCTTATGGCCCCGCGTGTATTTCTTATGGGAATGTTTTGAGATTCGGCCATATTGGATTTTTCTGCCATCTAAAATAACACAGAGGTTTACTCCCAAAAGCGCTCGCGCCATGCTCGCGCTTCTCGCGCTAGAGCTCGCGCTCAAGATTCGCCTGACGTAGGGAGGGTAGAGAGAGCCTGACGCCTGTCACTGTCGCCTAAGATCCCTGGTAGGGAGAGGCTTATGTATTAGCAGAGATTAGAGGGTATTATTATGATAGCCATAACACGATCATGCTAAGTTACGATTATTACCTCATCAGGAGGTGGCACCTCCGAGGTGCACAGCAATGGAAATGGTCATGAAAAAAATGTCTGACCTACAGATTTCAAATTTCAAATCGTAATGATGACAGAGTTTTCGCATAACTCGAGTATGATGGATGTAGAAACAGTGAAAGTCATCCAATTACTATTCCCTGATGGAATTCCAGGTAACATGAAAAATTACTTGATCAGAAAACACACAACATATGCTCAACTATCTTTGTCATTCATTTCATGTTACTAAACTTTGTCCAGATATGTGGAGAGATAATCCAGATTTCTACAAATACCTTGTGAAAGCTGGAGGATCCGAGGTGGACCAACTGAGTATGTCTAATTTAAACTCTTGATTACATGCAGCAAATACATATCAATAAATCTTGATTTCAGAGAAGGAGCCAGGTCACTTGGTTGAGGAAAGAAACTCCATGCAACACAATATCCAAAGCTTGGTATTTTCTAATCACAAAATTTTCATTCAGATTGCTGAAAATTCTCGTGTTATATTCAATGAGGTTAGTGAGTTTTTTTTTGTACAACCATTATGTTAACAGCTCCCTGGTGTTAATTCATCTCGTGAATTTTGCTAGTTCGACCAGACACAGAATAAGTTGGATAATTTGCTGGATAAAATTCCTGGTTTCGTGAGCAATTGTAAGTCTTTCTGTGGCAAATCCAGCGAAATTCAAGTTTACCAGAAACGAAATGCCCATACTATAAGTAAAAGTGGAGAACTTGCAGATTTGCTAGAACTACCACATCTGATGGAATCATGTTTAGAAAGTAGTCATTACCATGAAGCCTTGGAGCTGTCCCAGTATGCACAGCTTCTTTGTGCCAAACATGGAGGTATCTCTCTCATTGAGGTGACTCAAAGTTGAAGACTTACATATTTTCAAAGTGTTCACAATTGTATCCATATCTCACTTTTCAGATCATAAAGGACATTATTGATAACAGCTGGTCTGTCATGATCGACCGCATCATACAATCTCTACGAGAAAATTTACCTTTACCTAGATGCTTACAACTCATCAGTTTATTAAGGTCCATTAATGCATTTTCAGAATCTGAATTACGATTGAAATTCATCCAAGCACGTAATAGTTGGTTCCAGGAGTTATTGGAATCAATCTCTACTGAAGATGGTGAGACCTTTCTTTTCTCATTCCAATTCATCTACTTGCAATAAAAGTGAATACGTCCTTTCATCTCTGCTCTAGCAACTGGTCATTTGACAAGAGTTATTGATCTGTCGAGAATACATTTATTTAATATCATCACTCAGTATAAAGCATTATTCAATGATGATGTCTCAACTTTGGAGAGAGATATACATCTCAGTGATTCAGCAGTCTTTCATCAATGGCTAGAACACAAAGTATGCAACAGGTTCCATGACTTTTGACCATTAAGTAATTCTAGTTCTTAAAAACATATCTTTGTGTAATTTTTTGTAGGTGTCTCAATTTTTATCTGTCCTTGAAAGAGATTTACTGCTTGTAACTTCAATGGATTCTATACTTGGGCAGTGTACTTACTTTGGGCTGTCTCTTGGAAGGGTTGGAGTCGATTTCACAGGTCGTATGTCGAATATATTCTTGAAAACTATTCGTTCAAAATTCAAGAAGAGCATATTAGAGGTTACAATGAAATGTGAAAAAGATCTTCAAAGTTCCTTGTTGGTGTCTCAGTCCTTAGAAACTGGAGTGAAAATTCAACAAATCATCAACTTGGTGAGTTTCTCTTGTACTCCCTCACTACATTTTGGAGCTTGTCACAAAACTGGCTAATACTTGAAACAACAAAAAATCTGACAATTTGGCATAGCATGCGGGCAGCAGAATCACAACGGTTACACACATAACGGTCCGCTGAAGGTGATATATTACCTGTGCACAGAACTCGATAGTACTGAACCTAAAATAGTGAAAGGAAGAAATTATCAGTGAAAATTCTTACTAATAGATGAAGAAACTGAAAATAGAAAATTTATGATGGATGATAAGGAAATAGTAACATTTTGCAGTCACTTTTTTGTGATGCTAATTGAGGGATGAGAGTGGAAATGATGGATACTTTTTCATAGACTTAATCTTACAGATGTAATCTTTTATACATTATACTCTTCATGCATTCTTAACCATTTTTGTAGATTCTTCCTCAGAGGTTTTCTTGTACATTGTGCATCTTTGACTTCAATTGGAAGCACGTTGGGACATTTGATTGCTACATATTCTATTGCTTCTTGTTCAATCACTGATTCCACTTTCGGTAAAGGGATAATCTTCTTTCTTGTACTGCTTTTGGTCATTTCAGAGGGACTAGGTGGACAAGCATGGTGAATCGGCACTTATCAGTTATGGCCCCCGAAGTAATTTCCCCCAGTTTCTAACACCAAAGTGATTGAGAATAGAAGTTTCTTAGGTCCCAAGGTTGCCTTTGCATTGTATGGCACCTGAACTCGAAATCGCTGAAAATCGGCGTTTGGTCGATTAAATCGCATTCTGACGCATTTCGATCAATCAATTTGGAAACTTTTCCACATATTCTTGGAACTCCGACGAATAGAGAAAAGATATTCGCATACCGATAACTTTTGATTCAGGGACCAAAAAAATTTATAAAAAATACACTGCTAGAAGTATTCAGAAGAATGCTTTCTCACAGCATTAGATATGGAATGATATCATGTCTTCTGTTCAATTGAAATAGTATTACTAAAAAATAGTTTCAGAATCATTATAGCCAAATTTACTAGCAAATTGAATAGGGAACACGCATGTGTCAGATTAAAATGTTCTAACTTATGCAGTTGATAGTCGACGTGAAAAGAATAATTTCTGTGAAAACAGAATATTTTTAAACTCTATGAATTTTTTTGAGAGTCGATAGAAATTGGGAATGATTCGGACGCCCGTTCAAATCGATGATACGTGATTGCTGTCTGCCGCTGAGCCGAGTGTCAGCAATCCAGCCGGGTTTGTTCGTCGTTTAGTTACGGTCTGTTGGGTATGTTATGTACTAAATCTAGGGAAATAGTACGTACTCGATATTTGAATTAAAGAATGAATAAGAATGAGTTTATATAGCTCAAATGGTCCAGCAATAATAACGATTTTATACTTTAATTTACCTTTTGGTTCGCCGACGCGAGTAGGGAGAAGGGTGAATGACTTATACACAAAGTTATGAATAAACTATTTGAGCTATATTGTTTAGAATGATCAAGAATCGAGAAATAGATGAAGCATGAAGTGCTTTGACAAAAAGATATGATCTAGCCGAAGGCCAGTGTAGCTCTGATGGTGGGCCGCTCTGCTCGTCGCTGTGGCGGTGGCGTGGGCGTCGGGCCCTTTGGATGGGCCTTGTTGCTGTTTCTCTCGCGCTAGTGTTTGCTTGGCTAGCGAGGGCGTCGATCGATGTTTTGGAAGCAGATCTTCGTAGGTCTCAAAATGGGATGGCTTGGATCCAATTATTCTTAACTAATTACGCTGCCAGCTATAGTGACCATTTATGCACGGTGATTTGAATCGGGCGCGAGTCTTATACCGTATTCGTCAGTTATCTACTTTATCCACATATTAGCTCGTTACACCTCCACCCTTATGGGGAAAAAAATTGACAATTTTTTCAACTAACATTCATTTATGATAAATCTTGTATGAACGAGCTGAACCCATTATTCTTTCGTTCCATAATTTATTCTTACATCTCAAGTCATACACTATTGATCTTTGTCGCAACAATATCACTCATTACAACTATCATCTCCATTTCTCTTCAAATCAAATTTCCAACATGATCGTTTTTTCTGAGTTTGTTGAACAATTTTCCAGTCCTGACAAACTGAGAATGTTAGAAATACTTGGATCGAAACGCACAGGAATTTGACTATTTTTTGTATTCTTGTTGAATTATTTGTTGAATTATTCTGAATGGCAAACAGATTTTTCAAAATGATATTATTAGAACCATGTAACGAATCTTTAGAAAAGGTTTCAAACATTGCTGCTAGTACGTTAAATAATTGTACTCAGAACTTTAGAAGTTTGAAGCTGCAATTTCCTTTATTTTATAAATATCCCAATGTTGACGTAGAATGATAAATTGGAAGAATTATTGAGATACGAGTAGTTACAAGGATTTGAATTTGCATTTGATCATGTTCAAGTTCGATGAATAATACTAACTCATTTTCGATTATATTTCAACCCTGATCATTGTACAACTCATACAGAATTTTATTCCAATTCGAATGCATCATACTACGGTCTATCAAGTTATTCTATTTCGCACGATAATTCTATGTTCAATTTTGACAAAAAAAGGTTTTGTAACTCACTCATTCTTTTTCAACTCAGATCTGTCATTGTCATCATCAACAGAACATACTCGCAAACAACATTCACCAATCGAGCAAGAAAAATTTTTGACTCAAAAATTGTGAACGTGTAAGAAAAACTACACCGATCACCTAGTCATCTAAATGTGAACAGGAATTTCATCATCGAATCGTCTTTAAACGCGTAATCCTAGATCAAATCAGTTTGCGAAAATCAATGCTGAATCCGACTTTTGATTCAATCTAAGGTGTATCGACTGGATTTAGAGAATATAATCAATAAATTTGGCAAGCAACCAATAAATCCACTATATCAAGGAATTATAGCAAACATAAAAGTTATCCATGCTCGTTCGATGTTTCTTGTCAACAAGTCTGTTAATTCTGAACTCCAAATCCCAATTAGATCCGACGATTTTCAGAAAAGCATACAATGGAAGAGCAAAATTACTATATTCAATAGCTACAAGATCCTGATCAGCAATTATCTTAGTTTGAAGAATTATAATCATGTCGATCTGTACTTTGCAAGATCCTTGAAGAAAATGAACCCGTTCGATCCTCTGGTTATATTATAAAAATGAACACGATAATTCCAACTGAGATAAGAAATTTCAATATGAAATGCTATACTCGATTTAATCTGATTTTTGTGACTCGAACAATTTCCTAAATTTGCCAACGAACAGCGAAAACTTCACTCATACAACAAGAATCAGCAACAAATCATTCATACCATTTCATTATTCCAAATCTTATCCGTATTATTGATGCAAAATATTTTTCCTTCATCGATCCACACAATTCAAGCATCTCATTTTTGATTTGAACTTTTGACCAAAAACTCATTTGAATCAACCAGACGTGATTGAATATGTTTGAATATAAATTACAAATACTGCAAGGAGAACATTTCTAGCAGACGGCTTCCTGGCATATTGACATTCGAAAAGACATTAGCAATTCTCAATGTGTCCCAAAATACATGAATCCGTCTCAATAAAGTCTGTAAGATTAACTATTCTGTGATTCATTCGTGCTTCCAAAAGCTAAAATTCTAGAGCAAAACCGACAATTTTGTTAGAATAAACCATGAAAATGCTTCAAAATTCCACTGTATATGATGGCAATGTTATAATGAAACTTTTTGAATTTATCCTGTCGAATAAGTTGGAATAGTATTTCCTTTCAGTCTGAAACTATCCGTCAAATATTCGAAACGCAAATTCCAAGAGAAATACAAATATATCTGATCTAATCATCATTTGTTGTTTGCTCGAATCCATCACGTGATTTAAAAGAATATCCAGGAAATATTCATTAATATCAGTCACTCGCATTCATCAAATGCGCATACAATCACGCAGTAGCCTAATCAGGATGCATCGGGAATTCGCGGGTGAGAGCTACACTGTGAATGTGGCCTTATGTATAACATACTAAAACGTACTTCATGAAACGCACCTGTTGATGCATAGCAGACAAGCAGGAGGACAGTGGCAAAGCACATGTCACTTGAGATTATGAATCTATTCTCTTTTAAACTAATCTGTCAAAATATGCGTATAACACTTTTGCAAATCAACTAATTTCCAATATTGTAATTTTCAGAGTCTCAATATCTTATTATCTTTGAAATTCTATTGGGGGAACTTGAATCTGTCTACACCCAGAGTGTATGTTGTGTGTGGATTGCTTGTTCATCATGTGTGCACTTGAGAAATTTTCATGTAATCATCAACTACTCAGTATTCATCAAAGTTATAAGTCTTCATACTGTGTTCAGTGAAAAAGAATGTTGACGGATGGTTCAGTGGTTTCTGATCTAGATTGTCTATCAACATATCAGTTGTGCTAAAAAATTAATCCAGTCAATATGATCATCAGAAACAAATGAAATATCAAAAAGCTCCAGTTTTGAATATCAAAATTTGTAGATGAATGTTGGGATCCGTTGAAGGTTCAAAATATGAATAATATTCAAGAATCAGATAGAGTTTTGGTCCGGTTTGGGTTGAAATGGTGTTGTAGTGAGTGATTCATTGCATTTTAGTCAAGTTTCAAAGGTACACTATGTTCTCGGCTTTTTCTTATCTGTGGATAATAATTTTTTCTACTCATTGGCGTGTCACTACTATATTGCTCTCACATAAAATATTGGTTTAGAAGCATATTTGTAATGTGCTACTCCCATCACCAGTTCATTTGACTACTTTCTATATAAAATTCTGTTTATATTTTAACAAGTCATGTCTAAATCCGACTACTCTATCACCACACTATATCATGTACCAATTCTTTAAATCATCATTAATCAAGTTCATACATTATTATCTTCATCTACTGTTCATAACAAGCATACTTTACTATTTATTCAACTATTCTCTCGGTCTTTCATAATTCATCTTTCAAGCTATAGATTGTGTTCATTTCATATCTTTGTATACTTTCATCATTTCATCATTTCCTGGTTATCTTGTCCTCACCACCTGCCAAGATGATGTTCCGCACGCACTGAGGCTGTACCAGAGCGAACTCAAATCATTCATCATTTCATCATTTTTGTGTTCCCCCTCCGCCAAGAAGGGTTCCCGCACGCATTGAGGAAGCAAGGAGTGAACCAGCCATTTTATGATTTTTTGTTTTATGTTTGTGTAAAACCATTCAAAAACCTCACCCTCCGCCAACAAGGTGTTCCGTGCGCGCTTAGGCACACCAGAGGTGGGGTTTTTCATTTATTTCATCAATCTTTCAAACATCATCAAATTTTCTACCAATGTCACTCTACTATATTTCATGCCAGTACTTTTCATTTCAAACTGTACGAGTGATCCATTTCCCAATAACTTTATTTTCATGCATAGGATTTTTTTAAATATTCCTAATGCAAACACCACACAGTTATAAGTTTAGTTACTATTCGAGTGGAGAAATTAAGAATTCATAGTAGTACGTAAGGTGAAAGTTTAGTTCGGTTCTTAGAGTATTGGTAAGATAGTTTTAAAGTGGTTGAATCAATATTTGGGGTTGATGAGGGGCTAGCTAGCATGCTCATCTTTTCCATATACTGATCTGAGAAGTCAAAAAGGAGCTGTTGCAAATAAGGCCAAATCTGCTCCAGAGAATTGGGACTCCAGGTTGCACTGAAATGCGTGTTTTGGGTGTCTGAATATGCATATGAATTTTTTCCGCGTCAAACCAAAGCGTCTCCCAGTAGTGGGCAAGAAGGTGTCCCATTTAAAATACACGTGGAACGCACTTTCTAGCGTCCCTCTCAAAATTGGCCCAATGGACCATAACGGCTCCAATGAGGATTTGTTCTTGAACAGAAAATACAACTTTTAGGGGTTTTTTCATGGACGGGAAATGATGTGCTGGTACCGAAAAACCACTTGAGAGATGGAAAATGCGGATCTTTCACGCTAAAACCGGGGAATACTCGAACGGAGTGGGATTAATCGAAAAGTTGCAGAGGACCAAAGTTGTAGATTATGTTCTAAGCTTCCATTTGGCATCGGTTTTTTATGCATGTATTGGTTGGGGGTTCCCAAAAAACGACCAAAAGTCGTGAAAAACCATATTTATTGGATTTCTTGGCGATCTCGGGGTGAAAATGGACTGACAAACTATCATATCTTGTAGATCTCATCAAAATACACATTTTTGGTTCTTATAATTTTTTCGAAAAAACGCACCAGATTCGAGTTTATAGCGAAAAAGTGCCGGAAATAGGCACTCTCTAACGTTCTCACGCAAAATACTCGAAAAACGCAAATGGAAACCCTATATAATAATTGCGTGAAAAGTTGCTTTTTTTTGTGTACTTCAAAATGAAAAAAAAATTC
This sequence comes from Eretmocerus hayati, assembly GCA_029851415.1. NCBI lineage: Eukaryota > Metazoa > Arthropoda > Insecta > Hymenoptera > Aphelinidae > Eretmocerus > Eretmocerus hayati. The sequence continues at coordinate 111,891,766 of CM056743.1, forward strand.
ATAGCGTTCCGATGTTCCTGCTTCGAGGAATATGCATTTTTATGCCAGATAACAAGTTTAAGTGGATAAATTCATGGTTCCAGCATGCTATATGCAATTCTACGTCAATGAGTCATACAACTACATCAATCGGACATGCAAAATCACCAATTTTCATCCACGATTATCATTCGGAGCTATATAAGGTTATGATAAGGATCGAATCTTTGAACACCAGGATTGTTGTCTTTCTCAAAACTTTTTCCAACTATGAGAATATTGTAGTGTACGAGACTACGAAAATAACCACTCATGAGAACTCATACTCTATGGCTTGGATTGATATCACAAGTTGATGTCGAAAATTTTCAAACTAGTGAAATCTACTTAATCAGCCGTGACAGTAGTCTGCCTGTCAAGCTAGACGACGAGATTACTGGTAGAACAAGTTTTCTTAGTAAGATGACAACGGAAGTTATTTGTTCTTCACGTTTTATACCAAAACTCGTGTGTCAGTCAGTTCCCCTGTTCATAATAGCTATAGTTTTCTTTGATATCACATACTTGACTTTGAGGTTCAATCTGACTCAGAGTCATCTTCATCTGTAGCCACTGATTCAAAAACTCCATGCTCCGCCAGGAACTCTTCATTCGTTTGCTCATGGTCGACATTGCTGACGAAGGAATCATAGTTCCGGCTTAATCTCTCCCTGCAATTCTCCTGGTATCGTTCATAACCGAGATACCATAATACTGAAGCGATGTGAGCACAGCAACCAACCGTTCTTCCACCTGTCCTGCATTGACAGTACCAACCGTTGATGGATTTTTCATCTTCGTCATATCTTATCCAAAGAGAGTACACTTTCGAGGATGTGTGGCGTGACTGCATCTTGATCCGTATGATGTTTCTTTCATCCTTATAATAGAATAGGGAATAAATCCCTTCATCATCACGGTGCTCGTCAGTGTATGATCTTGCTTGCTTCAGCTGTGAACCAAAATAATGATCAATCACCTCGTTGAAGAGATATCAAGGGCATTCAGGTCACCCTGACTTCGAAAAGTACTGCCTTGTCACAATAATTGTTTGGATTGATGAACATGAATTAAAACAGTCATTCGAGAGTGCTAGGAATTTTTTCATCTTCTACGCAGTTTTATGGGAGTACTTCGGAAGTATTATCACTAGATCGAGTACTTTGCACACTTTAGGCCAACTACTTATACGTGAGTAATATTTGTTGGGGGTAATACCTGGTAGATGCCAAGCGTTAATTCTTGCAGGTCATCCAGGGATAGGCGAGGGAAATCAGTGAGCGATAAATCGCTGATCTCCTCCCATACTGCTCTCACAGTTGCCAACTTCTTTTCCTTCACAATATTTTCCAACTCATTTATTTTACTCAGGCGCTGAAGTATTTTCTCAGCTTTCATTCCATCAGCAGATGTATCGAATACTCGTGGTGGTCGGAATGCATTACAGAGCGCGCAGACAATTCTGACGTAGTCTCCAATATTCGGGATTTCTTGATTGGGAAACACGCTTCCGAGAGCTTTCCAATTCTTAATCATGCCGTTCACTGATTCGATAACCCACCTAGATAGGAAATATACAAGGATTATGAGTCGGTCTCGCTTGGACATTGATTAAGAACAAAGATCGGTCAATTCATTCGAATCTTCAATTGCAAGATGAGGTTCAATTCAAGGATGGTGAGGAATAAGCCCTATCAAGACTGGTGGAGTTGTTGTTCTCCCTGAATAGTCTATTCCCTCGAATAGAGGGGTCAGTTCTGGCTACTATGTTTCGTTGCAGCTTCCAAGAATACTGGGGATTCGAAACTGTTCGAAGGCTTCCATAATTATATGGCACTCACCTAATTGATGTAACGATGCGAGATTCGTTTGACTCTTCCGTGGAATGCTGAGACTTATTCTTTGGTAGAAAATGGGGTATCATAGTATTCAAGCCGAGTGCTTTGAAAAACTCCAGGGCATCTCTGAATCCTCTATCTAGAATCAAGTAATCACCCGGTCGCAACCACGTGGAGAGTTCCTCAGAATCTTTCTTCTGAGTAAGAATATGAAAATCCAAATATGAATAGTATTCGCGTGGATAGAGATTAGTGTGATAACGGGTTGGCAGTCTGAGATGAATAGTACTCACTATGAGATCAATGAGGATGTTGGCATCGTTATTTTTACCATTCGCATAATATGGCCCGTAAACTGCCAGTATATACCCATTGGAACTTATCAAGATCATTGGTTTGACTAGAGGTCGATTTTTATGCAGAGAATATGTCATCCTTTGGAATTTGTAATTCCCACTTTTTTGTATATAACAGTAGGTTGCATCCCCTATTATAATAGCCTCCTCTTCTGTATCTAATAACTTTTGAGCAAAAAACCTGGTATGATTTGTCACAAAAGTATCGTGATCTATGTGCGATGTGCCTGGGGAGATTGATCAAGGCTTCGTAATTCATTCTGAGAATCCATGGGAATGCGTGATTGAATAATCATTTTGTAAGGAACGAGAACAAAAATCCATACTGTACCCAAGTATTTGACGACAAAACTGTCCATCAGTATTTTCCGTGCCTTTCTCATCATTCTAGATATGGTTGATCTGTGAACTTTCAATAGAGTGGATAATACTGCTGTATATAGATTGACTCTCAGTTTTATCAATAGTACAGCGATGCATTTTCTGAGAGGCGGCTTCCTCGTATAAGATGCATAGGTCTTACTGGTCGCACATATGGATATGACTTGATCAAAATTCTGCTTTGTAATACCGGTGAGATTAATATAGTCTTGATCCGTCCAGTCCCCATCTTCCAGATCTAGACCCCCTTGAAATTATAAAGAGAAGTTTCAGAGAACTATGGTATTTGATGGGCTATTCCGCTATGAATCAATGCTACCTTTATTTTTATCCGTACTTTTCACAGCCAAATCTCGCAACGAGTCAATGAATCGTGTCACATCCTCTTCCGTCATCAGCGTATCCTCAAAGTCAGGTTCCACCGATTTCAAATCTGTTGCATTGAGACATTCACCATCAAAATGCTTCGAACAGCACCTCGTGTTATGTATGATGATTCTATTTGATTCGAAGAAACATTTGGCTATTGCTGGGTACGGAACAACTCTCAAGTTCTCGTTTGACTTGCATATGAAACATCTAGAAGGTGAGATTGATAACTGAGCTATCGATTGAGGATATTACCGTATTGACTGGCGTACGTAGGAATCAACTTTATGTGAATATTCACAGTTTCGAGTTTTGCGCGACTTTCCAATGTATTCCATGTATAGGCAACTTGATATTCATGCGCCTCTCACTCCTCTTCCCATTCTCTTCTCTTTCTCTCTCCTTTACTCCCTCCCCCCTCTCTATCCTTCTCTCTCTCTCTCTCCCTTTTTTTTTTTTATTTTTTATTTTAGGTGGTTGTAGGGTGAATACGCTGCCACGTAGCCACAGAGAGGTTCCGGACGGACAATTACGCCTGGCCGATACTTCTCAAGGCTTCCGGGCTGGATTCCGCATCAATGCGGCCATCCGTACCAGATAAACCCTCTCTCCCTTCCCCTTTGGCGCTGGCCATCGGACAAGGGAGAGATCCACCAACTTACCAATCCGGACCCGGCAAGGCGTGAGCATTACTTCAGGACCGGTGGCGTCTCGCGCTCAGGATCGAGCGTCCCTCTTCTCACGACTCGCAGGTGTTGTTTCTCCTCCTTCGATCTTCTTCCATCTCTTCATTCTTCTTTCTTCTTTCTTCGATCTTCTCTCTTCTTCCTTCCCTCTTCAGTCCATCATATTCCTCCTGGAACCATTTGGACCTCTTCTGTTTCAATCAGCAGAGTCACTGTAATTCGCCTGCTTCGAGGCGCCTTACTTCCCTCTCTTTCTCCTCTTTGCGGGTCATCACCAGCTTGATGTATCCGGTGAGTCTATCCCATGTCTCCTGGTTGCGGAGCAAGTACGGGACGAGATTCTCAGGTGTTAGTTGAGCACCCAGCCATTCATCCAGCTCGGCGCGTTCTCTCCGGGTGTCGCTGCACTTGAACAGGGCATGTTCGGCGTCATCCCATTCGTCCCCGCATGACTGACATGCTGGGGTCGTCCTCTTCTTGAACCTGGTTAGATAGGAACCGAAGCAACCATGATCGCTCAGTGCCTGCGTCGTCCAGTAGTCCATCTCTCCGTGGGTGCGTTCCGCCCACTTGGCTACGTCACGGATCAGCCGGTGCGTCCATCTGCCGTTTGCAAATGGCGAATCCCACTCAGTTTGCCAATGCTCAAGGGTGGTTTCCTTCTCGTTGTCGCGGATGATCTCCTTCATCGTCGGAGTGAGTACTCGTTCGGCTCCGATCACTTTCTGGCGGTCCCAGATCCTCACTCGCTCCGCGACGAGCAAGTGGATGGGCGGAGTACTCGCCTATACGTAAGCCGCATCTCCTGACACAGTGCGGTAGGCACGGATACTCCTCAGGGCCGCTCTTCGGTGGACAGGCCCCATTCTCTTCTCGATGATGGTCTTCTCTACTCTCTTCCCCCACACGGGTGCACCGTACAGCATGATGGAGGTAGTGACGGTGTTGAGAAGTGCGCGCCTCTTTTCCTTGGGTCCTCCGATATTCGGCATAAGCCGCTGGAGCGCCGCACCGACCCTGCTCGCCTTCTGGGCGGCTTCCTGGATGTGCTTCTTGAACGACCACTCGTCGTCGAGCCATACACCGAGGTATTTCAGCTGTGTCTTCCGTGGAATCTCTTGCCCGTTGATATAAAACCGGGGTAAGTCAAACTTCCTACGCCTTGTGACCACGATTGCTTCGCACTCCTTGACAGCGAGCTCCAGAAGCCTGCTAATCATCCACTCGTAGACTCGGGCCAGCGCTTCGTTCGCGCGTCTACCCAAGAGTTCCTCGTTGTCAGCCCATACTATGAGTCCCGCGTCGTCCGCGAAAGCCACTATTATCACTCCTTCTGGCAGTTCGATAGACAGTAAGCTGTCATACTGGGTGTTCCAGTTGAACGGCCCGGAGACCGATCCCTGTCCGATTCCGGCGGACAGTACCCGAATCTCTTGTCCCTCGTCGGTGTCGTACACGAGGGTCCTGTTCCGCAGGTAGTCACTCGTGACGGCTAGTAGATAGGGGGGGCACTTTACCTGCTTGGGATTGATAGACTCGCTCCCAGCTCGCGCAGTTGAATGCGTTCTTTATGTCCAACGCAATGATGGCACAGAATCCTCCTCTTCCTTGGTATGGGTTCCCTACCGACGCTTGAACCCGTTCTTGGACCGCCTCGATCGCGTGCACAGTGCTCCGTCCCTTTCGGAACCCGAACTGCATTGGTGATAGCCCACCGCCTTCTTCGTAGGCTTTTTCCACCCTGTTAAGCACCATCCTCTCGTACATTTTCCCGATATTGTCGAGCATGCTGAGAGGGCGTTGACCTCCTTGACCCTTAGGTATCAGGACCAGCTTCTGGCGTTTCCACTTGTCCGGGAAAGATCCCGCGCTCAGACAGATGTTGAAGAGGTCGAGGAGTAGATCTGGCTTGTATTTGAAGACCAGTTTCAGAGCCTCGTTTGGGATGCCATCCAGGCCAGGGGACTTGCCGTTCGGCATTCTCTTCGCCGCTATGAGTTCTCTCTCCCTCCCTCTCTCTCTATCTCTCTTTTTTTTTGTGCGCCCTCGCGTTTTGGTAGGCTGTGCAGTTGCTGGAGCCTGACCTGTGGTCAGATCTGGTTCCGATAGCCACGCAGCTGAGGCATTTTGGTTTCTCTTTACAGGTAGCGGCGAGGTGTCCTGGTTCACCGCACTGGAAGCAGAGTTTCGGTTGACGTTCCTCTGCCTTCTCTTTTTTGTAGCCTGAGGCCTTGTGGCCATACTCTAGGCAGTTATAGCAGCGTGGGATGCCTCCCTTCTCGCGGATTCTCACTCTGCTCCGTCCCACCTTGGGTTCTTTCCAGTCCAGGAGGCGGTGAGCGAGCCTCGCTGGGATGGACACAACCGCTGTTTGGGTGCCTCGGGAGCCGTTTCGCAGGCTCTTGACTATTATGGCTCCATCCTCGTTTTCTGGTAGGGCCTTCGCGAGGTCCTTCTGCACTTGATTTTGTCGACATCGTAGTCGACTCCGAGAACCTCGAGGGTCATGCTATTTGCGAGGCAGTGGACGGCCCCTTCTTGCCCGACGACTGGTGTCAGAGCCGCTTTGATGGCTGCAGCGTCGGTGCCCTTCCTCAGTTCAATGAGGATTTGTCCTTCCTGTGTCTTGCGGATGCCCGTGACTTTAGAGCCCACTTCTTCATTAAGGTCATCCGTCTTTATCTTGCGCAGCATATCTGCGTAGCTTAACCCACCTTGGTTTGCCGTGACGAGAACGGCGTCGGATTTCGGTCTTCTTGGCTTCATCTTTGCCTTCTTTCCAGCGGTGTCACTTGATCGACCGCTTTTTTTTGCCCTCTTTGTATTTCTCTTAGAGACCACTTCCTGCCAAGGCCTGTCCTGCTTGGGCCTATTAGGAGTCGATGTCGAGCGCGGTGTTTCGAGGGCTCCCGATGGATGTCCGCGTCGCGTCCTCTTCGTATCGTGCTGTTTCCCTTGTCGCGATTCCGGTTTATTCGCCCCCCTTCCCTGTGTGCCGCTTCCCGACGCGGCTGGCCCAGAGGGCTGCGCACTCCTCTTCATTTTTAGGGTCTTCTCCGCTTCGAGAAGTGTGGTCTCGAAAGCCGCTCTCTTCCCTTTGTCTGCCGCAAGTAGGCCTTCGAGAGCGTGACCAATCTTCTTGAGCTCTTCCATGTCGCCCTGAGTTCCTTCTGGGATGTTGGAGGCAGACTCGGCTATCCCTATGACCAAGTTCAGGTGGTCGAGGAGAAGATGAGTCTTCTCCTCCATCTGTTCTCGGCACATTTTCAAGTCCCTCCATCCTTCCATTAGATCGGGGGCCTTGTCTCCACTTCTTTGTCGACTGGCCTTCTCAGGTGTAGGGAACCGATCGATGTCCATATCCTCCGGTGTTTTTTGGCCTTTTTCGAGTCCGCGGTCACAGTCCTTGGATGTCAGGGTATCTTCTGACTTCTGGGACTCCGTGGTGGTGTTAGAGTCCCCTGAATCCGAGCTGGAATCGGCGGTATTGTCTCCCTTGTTCTTGTCTTGCGTAAGCTGGATCTTGATCGCGGGGTTGATCTTCATAAGCTTGTCTGCCGCCGCTTGCGCTTCTGCAGCAACCTTCGCGTTCTTCTCTTTTTGGCTCAAGAATGTGGGCTTCGATTGCTTCAGCGTTCGCTTATCTACTTCCTCACCCAGACCCTTTCTCTTCCTGCTGTTCGGGGTGAGGTATACTCCTTTCTGGCGTTGGTCCTTTCCTCCAACTATCTTCGCCAGAGGCGTATTTCCATCGCTTGTAGCTTTACGCGTGAGTCCACCAGCCAAGTGTGCCACTGGTAGCGCGCTTTGCATCGTTGGCCCCCCCCCCAAGATCCGAATGGGGCCCCGCTTTACTTGGGGAATTCTTGCCGTCAATGCTGGACATCTTCTTCTTTTTCCAGGGCCCGGAATCGCATGCTGGCCGACCCCGGACCAGACCAGCACGGGTGTGGTGTGTTGTGTAATGCGTGTTCTGTATAATGTTGGTATATCTGTGTGATGCTTGAGCAAGCGTAAGTATGGTGCGTGTAGAGTGTAGTGTGTGTGTTAGTGTAAGTGTAGGACTCGGGTCCGGAGGGGCGTCACTCCCTCAAGCTCCAAGTGCAACCCTAAGGTCACACCCAAAGCCCCCTACGGGGTCTCTCTATATCTCTCTCTCTCTCTCTCTCTCTCCCTTCCTCCTTCCCTCTCTCTCTTTTTTTTTTTTTTTTTTTTTAAGGTGGTTAGAGGGCAAAATCTGCCTCAGGATCCCTCGGATCCGTCCCCAGACACCGGACTGGTTCAGCTTACGCGGACTACGCATAGCCCACGCAGGCCATACCAGGCGGGACACGGGTTTGGGTGGGGCCCACCGAGAGGTGGGCCCGGCCGTGTAATATCCCTCTCCCCTCGATGTCCGATACCTTAGGGCATCGGGCAATCAAGAAGGAGATCCACCTGCATCTACCATCTCATCCCGGAACCGCGTGAGCATTACTTCAGGATGAGCGGCATGTCTCGCGCTCGATTGCGAGCGTTCCTCTTCTCCATCTTCTCTCTTCGGCCACTTGTCGGCATCTTCTATCTTCACTCTTCATTGTTCCCTCTCTTTCTTCTTCCCTCTCTCTCTCTCTCTCTTTTTTTTTTTTTTTTTTTTTTTTTAAGGTGGTTAGAGGGCAAAATCTGCCTCAGGATCCCTCGGATCCGTCCCCAGACACCGGACTGGTTCAGCTTACGCGGACTACGCATAGCCCACGCAGGCCATACCAGGCGGGACACGGGTTTGGGTGGGGCCCACCGAGAGGTGGGCCCGGCCGTGTAATATCCCTCTCCCCTCGATGTCCGATACCTAGGGCATCGGGCAATCAAGAAGGAGATCCACCTGCATCTACCATCTCATCCCGGAACCGCGTGAGCATTACTTCAGGATGAGCGGCATGTCTCGCGCTCGATTGCGAGCGTTCTCTCTCTCTCTCTCTCTCTCTTTTCTCTCTCTGCCTCTCTCTCTCACTCACTCTCTATGCTACTTACAAAAGAATGCCTCACCTAGATGTCGTTTTATTGAATCGCCCGAAACTCAACTTTACTTTCTTTGATGGAGGTTCGGCATCTTGGATATCACAATCGTCTCGTCTCTCATTTTGTAGCTCAACGTCATTGTTATCATTCTCAGGTTCCCCGAAAAAGACATCAGGTGGCTCATGGGGAGGATCTATTTGATCTGGAACAACTTCATTGTTGCCATCGATCGATTGCGAGCTGATGATCCTTATCATTTTAGTGTAACACTTTTTACAATACAAGTTGTCTTCGACTCCCCTAAATCTTTTCCTGTCTCTACCAATTGAATGACACTGTGCACACTCGAAGTTCTTATATTTGGCCATGATTTAAAGATGAGATTAGAAAGAGTGGTTAACGAGTCAGCCCACGAATACTGCTAACTAAGAATGCAGAAGAATTCAGCATTGCTCAAATATTGAAGAGACCAGACGTGAAACACTCTGACGACGTTCTCGTACTAACGATAAGCAGAACTCACGCGTGCGTGGCTCTCCGCAAGCTCCTGCATAGTACGAGGAAGAAGGAGGGGGGACAGATCGAGGCACGTACACAGCTAGTCTTCAGGAATGCCATAACAGGAGGATATGGCAGAGCTTCCACGAGTGGTCAATTGTGAAAAGGATGTACAGAGGATTCCGATCTTTCTCATTATGCCGCATTCACCAAATAAACTATCGACGAAACAAAATACTTCGCACCCCAGAATTAGATCATCGTCATACTGGGTATCTGCGATATAAGTTTGATTCATTGATTTGGATATTCGCAATATGCAAATAACATTAGAAAGGACTCCTTTATTCTGAGAAGAACGAAAAACGTCAATTCTCTCTCCCTGACGAGATGGCATATGGTTCCCATTTGATTATTTGGAGAGCTTTGATTTTGAGAAAAAAAGGAGCCCTCTTAAGACATATCTCGCTATGATATCTGATTTTTTGGAACCCGCCAAAATTATGAGGACCACGGATGCGTATCCAGGAATGTGCATATTGGAGAAATCGTTTGAGCCTCTGTTGCGAGTGACTCGAGGTATTATGATTTTTGGGCTATTTGCGATTTTTTTAGAGGGAGAAGGTTTGAATCGGGGATTCACATCTACCAACGTACGAATTCACACAATATCAACAGATTTTGGCAGCTGCGACTTCCGGGGAACCCATGTGCGTGCAAGCTTGCCAGTGTTGGGCCTTGACAAATGAGGAATTCCAATAGCACCGGAGAATTTTGATGGATGTGCCTAGTTTCCGGGATATTCTAGGGCTCTGAACGGTGATCGTGGATGAAAATTGGTGATTTTGCATGTCCGATTGATGTAGTTGTATGACTCATTGACGTAGAATTGCATATAGCATGCTGGAACCATGAATTTATCCACTCAAACTTGTTATCTGGCATAAAAATGCATATTCCTCGAAGCAGGAACATCGGAACGCTATGAATTTTTTTTTTCATTTCAAAGTACACAAAAAAGGGCAACTTTTCACGCAATTATTATATAGGGTTTCCATTTGCGTTTTTCGAATATTTTGCGTGAGAATGTTGGAGAGTGCCTATTTTCGGCACTTTTTCGCTATAAACTCGAATCTGGTGCGTTTTTTCGAAAAAATTATGGGAACCAAAAATGTGTATTTTGATGAGATCTACAAGATATGATAGTTTGTCAGTCCATTTTCACCCCGAGATCGCCAAGAAATCCAATAAATATGGTTTTTTACGACTTTTGGTCGTTTTTTGGGAACCCCCAACCAATACATGCATAAAAAACCGATGCCAAATGGAAGCTTAGAACATAATCTACAACTTTGGTCCTCTGCAACTTTTCGATTAATCCCACTCCGTTCGAGTATTCCCCGGTTTTAGCGTGAAAGATCCGCATTTTCCATCTCTCAAGTGGTTTTTCGGTACCAGCACATCATTTCCCGTCCATGAAAAAACCCCTAAAAGTTGTATTTTCTGTTCAAGAACAAATCCTCATTGGAACCGTTATGGTCCATTGGGCCAATTTTGAGAGGGACGCTAGAAAGTGCGTTCCACGTGTATTTTAAATGGGACACCTTTTTGCCCACTACTGGGAGACGCTTTGGTTTGACGCGGAAAAGATTCATATGCATATCCAGACACCCAAAACACGCATTTCAGTGCAACCTGGAGTCCCAATTCTCTTGAGCAGATTTGGCCTTATTTGCAACAGCTCCTTTGCTGTCGAGTGATGTTCATAGAGTGATAGCAATAGTTACAGATAGATTTTTCAGATAGATGGTAGATATTAGTATAGAGTTCTATATTGTAATAATCATGCTATATTCATGAAGCCGTATACTATTTTTCCCTATTTATCTTATATCCTTCAAAATTTTCGAATCAAAAATCCGTCTCAAATTCTAATTCTCATCCATAATCGTGCGATTCTAGTATGATACTCTCAATCATTAAAAATATTTCAAGTGTACGCTTAATTTTCAAATTACATTTGAATCTTCAGAATTGATTAGAGTTCAGTGAATAATTGTAATAAACAAATACCAACATATGAGTGGAATGTAAATAATATTAACCATAAAACTGTATCAAGTGAAGGAATCATCCTCCGAAAGCCAAAATATGAAAATTTTCTTTCGAACAGCTATACATAAGGAAGCCGAAAATGCTTTGAGCAGTGACTCATATGTTTGTCTCTTCACTTCACCTAAATGTCTAAACGGTGTGTATGCCTTCGACATTTGCAAAATAGCTGTCCCTCTCTCTTTTTCTTTCCGCAATGGCTATTCTCAAGTTTATTTTTCTATCATCTTCACATTCACTCATTATTCTAAGAATTTCTCCGAATCACGTTTGAAAAATCTTAATCACGTACACGGAAAAATCACGAGGTCACTAATGAAATTTAGCTGGGCTAACGCTTTGCGACGATGCAGTTTTTCGGGTCAGTTGCAGTAGCGGCGCGTCTCTTTTGGTATGGCTTGGCCTCGCTCCGAGTTGCAGGGGCGGCTTGGCTTGGCGCGTCCTTCCTCCTTCTTCTTTATTTAAATTTATTTTCTAATCATTTTCACTCATACGTCTCTGTACTCGCGCTGGCAGGATCGCCACTTTGTTACGTACTAAATCTAGGGAAATAGTACGTACTCGATATTTGAATTGAAAAATGAATAGGAATGAGTTCATATAGCTCGAATGGTCCAGCAATTAGAACGATTTTTTGGTTCGCCGACGCGAATAGGAAGAAGGGTGAATGACTTATACACAAGGTCATGAATGAACTATTTAAGCTGAATTGTTCAGAATTACCAAGTCGGGCCCTTTGGATGGTCCTTGTTGCTGTCTCTCTCGCGCTCGTGTCTGTTTGGCTAGCGAGGGCGTCCATCGATGTTTTGAATGCAGATCTTCATAGGTTTCAGAATGGGATGGCTTGGATTCAATTATTCTTAACTAATCACGCTGCCAGCTATAGTGACCATTTATATACGGTGATTTGAATCGGGCGCGGGTCTTATACCGTATTCGTCAGTTATCCATTTTATTCACATATCAGCTCGTTACAGGTATACAGCTATACTAGATATATAGCTATACTACATGTACGTGGTATATTGTGTGTATGTGTGTGTGTGTGTGTGCGTGAGTGAGCCTGCGCATGAGATACGTGCGCTCAGCGAGCGAGTGAAGTACGACGGCACTTGGATGGCGGTACGGAGCCTATACAGAGTTCAGTCATTCGTACAGTCTATTTCATCCGTTTATGTTGAAGTAATCTTATTAGTAATTACACCCAGACTTCTTATCCTACAAAACCAAGATAACCACGTACTACGTACATAACAGGGTCCTTAGACAGTTTAGTATTATATATAGCGATTAAGTCTGCAGTGTTGTGACCGTGTGCCGTTCAAGCACACTCAACTCCACAATACGTCGCGAATAAAATGAAATCATGACAATTAAGAGATGTGAATGTGAGGCTCAGATACTTCCCCCGGGATAGATAGCTGCTAGACCAGATATCAAAGACAACGCCGAGTTCTCCACCTATTTTTCCTTTCATCAGATGAGTATTCTACCAAGTTCAAATAAGGATGATCCAACTGGAATAGAAGAACTTTGTTAAGAGATCCCACTTTTTTTCAGGTTTCTGGTGTATGGGAATACAGTGGAAATGATGAAGTCGTACAGGTCTTGATACCATTATCCTAATCAATACTTAAAAACATGTCATTGGCAGACCATAAGATGACTTTGTCACCACTCCATGAACAAATCTCTCCATTCAGTTCCAAGACCCAGTGAAGCATTCGAATCCTCAAGTACAGCAAGGGGGAACGGTGAGTTCATGTGGACAAATTGGATATTCAGACAGGTATTCCTCACTTCATAGTTCTGAATATTTCAACGTCATGATGCATGTTTCACACATGTACAGTAGAACCTCGAATAGCGGACACCCCGAAATAGCGGACACCGTGCAATAGCGGACAATTTTCGGAGCTTGATTTGATTTCCATTGGTTCTTACGGGACCAAACCCTCGGGATAGCGGACAGAGCAATAGCGGACAATTTTTGTCGGTCAAATGGTTCTGTAACGGAATTTTTCCCTCGCAACAACGGACATACTAAATTTCCTCCCTCGATCAATGCAAGAATACGATGACGTGTAAAGAAGACTGTCGTCAGAATTAGTGAGGCTCAAAATAATGTACAGTTTGAATGGTGGCTCATACAAACTTTGTATATTTATGTTAGACAGCCCACCCGCAATTGACAAATACAGATCGTTTTGAGCCGATCGAGGTAAGTCTGTCTAAAAATTCGAGTAGATGTCCCTTGTATTTCTCTCGTGCCGACGTAAAGACCTATACATCTCCATAGAAAGCTTTTTTGGAGAATAATCGATGTCTTGCTTGTCTAGGATTTCAGAAATCGAGTGTGAGCTTGAGAATGCTACCATTTGGAAGCGAATAAGACAAGCATCTACTGTTGACTATTTTACAACGAAGTGATTCGATGATTCATCCGTTGATATTCCTGATAGCTTTGATCAATGATGGTGATGAATGAAAGTCAGTCTGGTTTGCAATAAAATGCCCGAGGTCATTTTTTTATTGATGCATTAATGGATGAATGATGACGAGTAAAATTTTGGAAAACCTCTCCTTAACGAGAAGCTCAAGTAACTACGAGCAAGTTGATTCCATTTACATTGATTCTTCTGAAGCGTTCGATCCAGTGAATCACTCTCGTTCATTAAGTAAACTCAGAAATTTTGGAATGAATGGGAAGTTACTTGAGTGGTTTGAATCATACCTATCTGAGAGAAAATTAGTTGTAAAAGTATTAAACTTCGTTTCGAGATCCTTTGAAGCTTCACGAGGTGTACCACAAGGGTCACATCTAGGCCCGATCCTGTTCATAATGTTTATCAATGACATAGTAGAGAAGATGCCACTAATTCAGATTCTCATCTACGCTGTTGATGTAAAAATGTTCTCAACTATCAAGTCTCCACTAGATGCTCGTCGTCTATAGAAAGCTCTCTTTTTACTGAATGATTGAGCCATTAGGAATGGTTTGGGTATAAATAGGGAAAAATATGCTGTAATATCTTTCTCTAGATCCAAACAAACGATGAATTACCAGTAGCAACCTGACGATGTAGAAGTCGCCCGTGTTGATAGCATTTCCGACCTTGCGGTTATATTTGATTCGAGTCTCAAATTTGATGAACACATCGACACAATTTCGAAAAAATCTTCAAATTTCATTGGGTTTTTGAGGAGATCGATATCTGATTTCACAAATCCTCAATCTATTGCTTATTTGTATAAAGCCCTTCTTAATCCAATATCGACTTATGGGCCGAACATTTCGGCACCTAATCCGAAACAAACCTTAATTAAATTAGAACAAATCCAAAACAGAATGCTTCGCTACTTGAGTTATGAGGGTAAAAACTCAATGCATTGGATAGAGGGCCATAGAGTAATTATGAAAGTATTTTTTCCTGCTAGTTGTTGGTGAAATTCAGTGAAAAAATGTGGTGGTCTTCAAAAATTATATCATAAACTGGTGCTTAGACTTTTGCAGAATGCAGTGACTAAAAAATCTCCGTGTTTGGTCCCCAATCGAAGTTGGATTCTCCTGATTTCAGGATTGTTCGGTGAAGTGTGGTTAAACCAAAAGCCGGTGTAATTGCGAGTGTCTCTGCATCGACCTTGTATATGTATCGGTGATTGACTATATATATCTTTGGCCTTGCTGGCTATATACAAGTGATCAGCTGTCAGAGCATATCTGTCTCTCTCTCTATCTCTCTGACTCAGCCTTACCTATGTCGGTCTGCAACGCATGCGGTGATGGCTTTTCTGAGGGCCAACTTATTGCGGCTTGTAATATATGCACTGGCCTGCATCATGCCACCGTGGAATGTTTCGGAGTGTCAGCGTCGCGGCTCTTATGCCAGCAATGAGGTGGCCGTTACTACACCCGTTCAGCGCTCTCGCACACGCGGGCAGAGACGTTCTTCGCGTAGTGCCTTGCCGATTGATGCGGCTACTGTGCCTACTGCGGATGCATCTCAGCCGGCAAACCTCACGCAGGAGGAAACTGTGCAGCGCCTGCGGGAGGATGAGAAAGCTCAAGAGCAGCACTTGCATTTCTTGCAAAGACAGATCGAGTCAGCGCAAGCTCGGCAGCGCGAGGTCCGGCGGAAGCTGGAACAACGGCTTGATGGGGTGCGCGCTAATAGTGGTGCGCCCAGACTTGCTCAGCGCGAGCAGCCACCCAATGGAATCTCTGCCGGATTTACGAACCGCGCATCACAGAGCGATTTGTCCAGCGTGTTGCAAGAGCTCGCGGCTTTGCAGGCAGCAGTTGCGCGCATTGAAGCGCAGTCCAGTAGCTCATCGCAAATTTCGGATCGACTCGAGAGCATGAACCACCATACTCGCATCTCGTCGGGCTCGATCCATGAGAATTCTCTCATGCTGCCATCGGAAAACTTGGTTAGCACGTCCACGCCGCCGGGTTTGCTTCATGCGGCGCCGGTGCAGGGTTCGTCAGGTCAATATGTGACCACGCAAGACCACGCAGGTGTACTTCGTGAAGTCTTGCAGGGGGACACCCGTGCAGATTCAGGTGATGGATCTTGGTCAGACCACAGTGGTGTTAATTTCAGGAATGAAGAAAGAGCTCTCCCCAAATTTTCCGGCGAGTGTGGCGAAGTACCAGTGGATCGTTGGGTCGCCATATTTAATGGGATTGCTGATGTTGAAAATTGGAATGATCACCAGAAGCTAATTGCAGCGCGATCTGCAATCGAAGGCACTGCTGTGGATTGGCTCAATTCGCAAGATGCTTACAAGACATGGTCGGAGTTAAGTCGTGATTCGACTAATTGGTTTCGCATTCCATCTGGTCCGAGAAAAGCATATCGACTTTTGAAAGAGATCCGGATAAAATCAGAAGAAAAGGCGATGTAGTATCTGAATCGCGGAAAGAAGTTGAGAAAATCAGCTCATGCCACCATTGATCAGACCCAGTACTATCTTACGATGGGACTGGGTGGCAGTGCATTTTCAAAGCAAATGTTAGTTCATGCGAAAGGATGGTATGAGTTCAAAGATGCTCTTTTGGAATACGAAGAACTCAGAAATGCAGGCGCGGATGCTGAGGCTGATGCAGATGCGGATGCGGATGCGGATGCGGATGCTGTTGATGCTGACGGAGAGTCTGAACTCAAGGAAGGGAGCTAGGGTTGGAGTGTCAGCGAGTGTTACGTGAAGGTGAAGAGTGCAGTGGTGTGCTGAATGGCGTGAGCAGTGGAATCTTGTAAGCTCGCCTGGGTGGGTTATGAGTGCGCGCAATGGGTTATGTGTATGAGATGGATGATTTCGATGTAGAAGATGCTGGATGCAAAAAGCTTCCATATATGTAAAGAATATTTCGCGAGGAAATATCATTTTTGTGAAATGTGACTGAATGGGTCAACCGGGTCGTTCGACCGTCAGGACGGCCGAATGTGAGGATGTGAGCGTGGCCGCACTATTGATGTGTGTGTGAGAGTGTTTGTGTGTAAGTAGGCCATGGAGCGCGGAGCTTCCCACACCATCGAAAAACTCCAAGCTCAGCGAGTTTGGGAGCCCGCTGCCGAATTACGCGGCAAGCGTCTGTCTTTGTCTAGCCCTTAATTTGGATAGACGTGTGCCGCAGGCTGCGT
Source organism: Eretmocerus hayati (assembly GCA_029851415.1). Classification (NCBI taxonomy): domain Eukaryota; kingdom Metazoa; phylum Arthropoda; class Insecta; order Hymenoptera; family Aphelinidae; genus Eretmocerus; species Eretmocerus hayati. The sequence continues at coordinate 111,908,667 of CM056743.1, forward strand.
TACTCTTATCACGTCAGATTACTTCACGAGCCATTTTCATGAGTGATCGAAGTGTGTATCAATAAACGGCATTTATATCAATCGCACTTCTTTATTGACTCAATATCCTCATTCCCGGACTCTCAAGTCCTATAGTACTGTATGTAGAAGAAAAGTCAGAGCAATCGGTCGATAAACATTGACGCTGTTCTGCTTGTTTATCCCGAATAGTTGGTTTTTTGCAATAGCCGCAAAAATTTTTCAAGTGCGCTGAAGTTGTCGCGAAGAATCAGAGAGCTCCCTGGAACCTTTAACTATAAGGTGCAATCATAAAACTGGTCACTTTATTACAATCATGACGCTCTGACGCCAATTGCTTATGGAAATCGGAATTTCTCGATTTTATTTTTCACACAATCCCGCGACTAATAAATATATGGGAGAATTTGTTTTTGGATCTTGTAGTACTAATTCTGCTCTAAATTTGAAGGAGAAGAACATTGCTGTACGCCCCCTTGAACCGGAGAAACCCATTTTTTAAAAAAATATCGATATTTGATGAACAATTGAATATTAAGAGCCGAACTTTTCGAGAGATGAATGAAAAATGTTCAAAGTTTCATAAAAAAATGTAAGGTTCACATCCCTTGACTTGTGTCCCCGTACCAGCAAGTGGGAGTTGATGTTTCCTTTATCTCGCTTGAAAAAAGCTGAAAGGTCCAGTGGTGGGGGGTACTCCCGCAGCAGCGTGGCGGACCGCGCAGAAGCTGAGTCGCGCTCCTCAAACTCGAGCGCTCGGAATTTTTGACGGTATCTCGGGTCCTACTGGACCGTTTTTATTCGCTTTTATTGAACTCGGCCGCGGCCGCGCCACCGAATTCTTCGTGTGAGTGTGTCACTGACGTGGAATTGCGTGGTATCCCGTGTATTCGTGTGGGTTTCCGAGCTCTGCGCGATTCAATATTTGTGTAAATGCAAATAGGTTTGTGCGCAGCGTCGGACCTCTCTCTCTCTTTCTCATTGCATTATTATGTAGAGGTTTATTCGCGCGATCAGCAAGGGCAAGAGCCTCGCTTTAGAATATCACAGCAGCCGACGCAACTCGTCGATTCTTCGCAAACCCCACAAATTTCACTCTTTCTAGTTTTGATTAATCAAAACATAATGATTATCAACAAATAGAAATGAGATGCCTATCCTATAACAAGTATAACAACTGCCTGTAGGACCCATAACCTCCTCGAAGTGCTGCCACTGCCACGCGATGCTGTCCTGTCAAGCCTAAACTGCTGCTGGCTGTGTTGCTGCTTTTAGTGCTGTTATTGTGATAATTTGATGTTTCTCAGTTTTCAGCAGTTTTCAGAGTGCGGTCGATCTCGCCTAGCTATTGAATTCTTACAAGTTTTCTGCATGCGGCCTTGCTATACCATGGTCTTATCAAAAGTTTCTCTCCACCACGTGTGACCAATAAGTTTGTGATTAGTGTTAGCAGATAAAAAAGAATAGGTACCTCTAAGAGTTGAATGGTTTCATCTTTTTGCAAGCTCAGAGAGGAAGTTGAGGCCTCAGTGTGCAATCAAGTTTTGTGGTGTATGTACAGTAAGCGCGCTGAGCCAAAGTCCTGGTCTTCAAATCATGAAGCACAATCAAGGTGATGAATGATATTTCATGAGACACTGTGTGCTTCTTGATTTGTCATTGAATTCAGACTTTCTCCTCACTCTTAGTATCGTATGCTTCAAGAATCTTCAGATGAATGACGGAATGGACTACATTCAAAAGTAAAATAGTCACAGTGGCTCTACGCGTTATGAACTTGTTTATTTGAACCATTGAGGATGCTTCCTGTCACTTCTTGATGCATCACAGAGATTCAACAGTCTCTTTGGATTGAATTTTCATGGGTCCAGCCATTAAAGTGTAGCATACCATGTGATATTGGGCTAAAGACTCATTCCATTTCTAATAAATTTCACTCTACTGATCTAGGAATATGATCATCCATGTTCGAGCTTTGGCATGTGATGTATCATATGATCTTAACGGATGGAAATGTCCTGATGATAAATTAATATGTCATTGGATGTCTTCATATTCTAGTAATAAGGGTAACACAGCCTCTTGAATGTGATTTGACTGTAGCTTGTGAATCAATTCAGAATTATCGGTATGCTCAACATGAGATGAGGAATTATTTCTGATCAGCCATAGCTGACTGATTTGTTCCACTTTTTATCAATTTGCACTCTGAAGCGCTTGAGCAGAAATGAATACCCAAGGAACCTTAAGAATAATATCTCAACAATCTGGCTGATATTTATATCCTTCATTCGTGTTCTATATTCCAAGCAATTAGGATAAAACTAAAATTGAGAAAATAGAATAATTAAAAAAAACATTTTAAAAATTCGCTTTTATGTGAACCGTTAAGCATAATTGCATGTCAAAATTTGAAGAAAATGAAAACTGTTATCTATGTTTCTGTCATAAACAAAGAGTAAGTCAGTTGACGTCCAGCTTCACGAATTCCATAATTTCAAGATATCAAAATGGTAAAAGCGTGGGTTGTAAACTTGACAAATCAAGAGTAGTTTTCACCAATCAACCCACGCTTTTACCATTTTGATATCTTGAAATTATGGAATTCGTGAAGCTGGACGTCAACTGACTTACTCTTTGTTTATGACAGAAACATAGATAACAGTTTTCATTTTCTTCAAATTTTGACATGCAATTATGCTTAACGGTTCACATAAAAGCGAATTTTTAAAATGTTTTTTTTAATTATTTTATTGATCATTCTTTCCTCAAATTGGGGTAGCTTTCAGAGAAAAATACAATGGCGTATGATTGATAACGATTTGAATGGCCATTTTGAGTGTAGTTCAGGCGCTGGGGGGTTTGAGTGAGAAATTCGCATCCAAGAAGGGTCGAAGGTGTATTCTCATGTATTTTGAGGTGCCGAATTAAATGCACGAGGTCGCTGACCCGAAATCTTCACGTTTTCTTGTTAATGAAAGTTTTTAGTCCAAAATTGAGTTTTTTCGCAAGAAACTCGTGAAATATTTATCGTGACGGAAAATTTGTAGGAACCAAAGTAACGTAAAATTTCCTACAAAGAATGGTTCTCACAAATTTTCCGAAAAACCCAAGCCTGTGGCGGGAAATGCACGAAAACCGTTGCGCACGTTCATCATGGACCTATATGGGGCAGCCGATGCAGTGCTACTAAACTCGCTGCTGATTTGACAGTTGTCAATTTAGGGCTAGGTGACCAAATGTATTTGAAGAGGATGAAATTGCCTTCAAGATGGTACAGACCGTATCTCGCTGAGTACGAAGCTTTTCTAGTGTGAAGTGAAAAGAAGAGGAAAAATGCAGATTCTGAGCACCGCGCGCGGACCGTTTTGCTGCGAAAATAGCGTTTTGACACTCTTATCTCTCTTTCATTTGAGCGATGCTCGGAGGGCTGCGTTCTCAGCGAGTTACGGTCTGTACAATTTTGAAGGCAATTCCAGCTCCTTCAAATGCACTTGGTCACCTAGCTCTAAATTGATAATGTCAAATTTGCAGCGAGTTTAGTAGCGCTGCATCGGCTGCCCCATATAGGTCCATGTTAAACGTGCGCAACGGTTTTTGCGCATTTCCCGCCGCAGGCTTGGGTTTTTCGGGGAATCTGCGAGGACCCTTTTTGAAGGAAATTTAAGGTTACTCTGGTCTCTACAAATTTTCCGTGGGAATGAATATTTCCTGAGTTTCTTGCAAAAAACCTTTATCTTGCACTCGAAAGTTTTAATAGCATTAAACAGTGAGGTTTTCGGGCCAGCGACCTCGTGCACTCGATTCAGCGCCTTGAAATACATGAGAATACACCTTCAACAATTCCTGGATGCGAATTCCTTACTCAGACCCCCCAGCGCCTGGACTATACCTCCATATACACACAAAATGGCCATTTAAATCAATGTCGATTATACGCCATTGTGTTTTTTTTTCTGAAAGCTACCCCAATTTGAGGCAAGAATGATTGAAAACGGTCCAGTAGGACCCGAGATACCATCTAAAAGTCCGAGCGCTCGAGTTTGAAAAGTGCGACTCAATTTCTGCGCGGCCCGCCACGTCGCGCTGCCACGGGAGTACCCCCCACCCCACTACTCGACCTTTCAGCCTTTTTGGAGCGAGCTGAGGGAAATATCAACTCCCACCTGCTGGTACGAGGACACAAGTCAAGGGATGTGAACCGTACATTTTTTTATTAAAATTTTGAACATTTTTTATCCATCTCCCGAAAAGTTTAGCTCTTAATATTTAATCGTTTATTGAAGATCGATATTTTTTTCAAAAAATGGATATATCCGGTTCAAAAAGTCGTACAGTAATGTTCTTTTTCTTCAAATTTAGAGCAGAATCAGTACTACAAGATCCAAAAACAAATTCTCCCATATATATATTGTTCGCGGGATTGTGTGCAAAATAAAATCGAGAAATTCCGATTTTCATAAACAATTGGCCTTTTGCATTTCTTTGAAGCTCCTCAAAGGGAAGTTTGGCAATTTCGAGCAAATCGAGACAAGTAATGTGCAATTGGAAAAAAAATTCCTAAAAATTTTTTTGATCGTGCGCAAATTGTTCGAAAGTCTACGAGTGTATCCCTATGACGTCACACGGTGCAACTCATCCTGACGTCAAACAATTTGCGCGAGTCGAGAAAATTCTTTGGTAATTCTTTCTCTAATTGCACATTTTTTGTCTCGATTTGCTCGAATTTGCCAAACCTCATATTGTCCTTTCCCCTACTTGTAAAACATGATCTAAAATAATAGCAGTTAACGACTGTATCCCTGTGACGTCACACCGCGCAAGTCGTCCTGACGTTAAACAATTTGCGTAAGATGGAAAAAAACATTGGGAATTCTTTCCCAATTGCACAATACTCATCTCAATTTGCTCGAATTTGCCAAACTTTTTTTTGAGGGGGTCAAAAAAAATGCAAAACCCCAATTGGCGTCAGAGCGTCATTATTGTAACAAAGTGACCAGTTTCATGATTGCACCTTGTAGATAAAGACTCCAGGAAGCTCTCTGATTCTTTGCGACAACCTTGAAGCACTTGGAAAATTTTCATGGCTATTGCAAAAAACAACTATTTGGGATGAACAAGCAGAAAAGCGTCAATGTTTATCGACTGATTGCTGTGATACTTTCCCCACCCTACAGTTCTCTGTGAGGTCTACATCTCCCAGGAAGTATATATCAATCCATTGGCTTTCCTTGGAATTAATAATAAGAGGAATTTTTGACATATTTTAGCTTCGTTGCTCATGATCTCGAGTTAGGCAAATTTTGACACATGATTTTTTTTAAATTTAGAGAATTTCACTGCCTGCAACATGGTATGATAAGGGACAATCCAAGTATCGTACCAACTCCCCGGGATGCAAAATGATGGAAAATACAAAATTTCTCACTATTTTGTTGTTGTAATGTTTTCCATATCCCTGGAGTTGTTCCATTTTATGAGGAGGGGGGATGTTCACTAGGGTATCCCGCACCCGAAAAAAAATAAAACCATCCTATGACAGTCATGCGCAGTTTGAAGTCTAGAATTACTGGCCTGTCAGTAAAATTGGTATTTTTCATTGTTTTCTAAGGCTTGAAATTCTAGCGTGAAAGTAATCCCTCGCCGATAATAGGAGAAGCATCATGTCGCTAGCAAAACAAGTAACTTCTATTGGATATGCTGTGTACAATATGAGAAAAAAGGGCTATCTCTCTAGTCGATAACTGATGCCGCACAAAACATTTCTTGTAACTATGATTTTGCTCGATTCGAAATGACAAAATATGGATTAGTCGGCTATAACTATACTCAATGAGCTAAAAATCACTCAAAGTTCATTTTTTATATAGGTCTTGGTACTGGCTGAGTATGGAAGTCATAGCCTCCAAAATGGAAAAAATTTTGAAACCACCAGAGTCTTACCTTAAACACAGTTACGTATTGTATTTCACTTTTTTCCCAGGTTTTGACCATGTACGGTAAGCGCAAGCGTTTGAGTTCCCCCAATCAGCGGTTTGGCGTTCCCATCAGTAGTTTTGGAGAATACACCATGAACTTTTAAAATCGAGTCTATGCTGGCACTTGCAGGGAAGGAATGGATTTTCTGTTGTAATTCAACTGTTTCCAAGATCCATATGAATGATTGCAACGTCATAGAAGAGCTCACGTGAGCTCGATCATATATAAAATTCATCGATATAAACTTGGTAATGCTTTTCACTCAAATAACATTTCATGCCAGGACATGGAAACTGTGGAATATTATTGATGAAATGTGATAAAAAATGAGCAGACCATTTCCGGAGCGTGCCACCCTCCCCTTTTACGTACCATAAGAATTTCACCTCTTTTAGTTGAGTGGGCGCATCAACTTACGCATCTTGCTGAGGCTATCGTTCTGTTTCTCGAATTTCGGAATTTGTTTCGGCAGCACGGAAAACTGGATTACTTCAAAATTGAGCTCATCCGCAAACGTCATGTACTTACGAACTCGATTTGGATTCTTTTCTGTGGGGTGCATGGCGGAGAGCACAGCCCATTTGAAACACTGGTAGTCTTCATTCTGCACATTGACACAAGCACGACGTTTCTTGATCGTTGTTGGTAACTCGACGAACGAGCTGCCTCTCATAGGGTTAAATTTATTAATGTTCAAAGTTGAGTTGATAATTGAACACAACACGGATCTTTTCAGGAGGATCACCAGCGTGATGAACTCCATGATGAATCATATAGTATGCATGATTCGGAATATCATCAGCAATTTTCATATGTCCGAGCTCATGGTACTCTGACATAAATTTTTTATAATTTTCTCTGCGAATAGGGTCTTGAGCAAGTCTTTTTTCATTGCTGTGGAGGCAGGAGATAGCCATATTTCGATTATCCATCAAGTACTTTGAAGGATTCAGACTAACAGGAAGTCTAACTTGGTAGCGGCCATTGTCTAGGCGATGGTGAGTTTTTTGAAAGTAAGTTTTGCACTGCTGATCTTCTTCAGAAAGCTGAGCAGTCGAGAATTTATTTTCAATTTCCCAAAATATTCGCATATCACAGTCGACGCAATCGTGCGGCCAGGTTTGCATCTCGGGATCAGAAAGAGAAGTGAAAGCGAAAGATTGTTCGGATTCAGGGGTGTCGATAAGATCGTTTGATGCATCCCAGAATCTTTCGTAGGAAAAAGAAGAACAAGCATGGAAGCTCGATATCTGATGAAAACTATGGCTCGTCTGGAGCTCTGCGCAACCCATCAAAACCCAGCCAAAAGGAGTCAAGCGAGCGCATGGTTCATTGAGATTACCTTTCCGGCTCTCGTCCAAAAATAAGTGGCCACAAACATCAGCTCCCAGTAAGACGTCAATCGGTCTGGGTTTGCTGAAGTTGGGATCAGAAAACTTCAAACCAGCCAATTGCGGCCATTGCTGCTGGGGCTATAGAAGGTATGAAGATACTAAATGAAGATTGAACACTCTCGCGTTTGTAGAACACAGTAAGCTACCGATAAGTGATATGTCACGTGAGCATGGAAAGCTCCATATACTTTCACTTCTGTAAGAGAAGTGCGTACACGCGCGCGCATCCTAACTCGAAAACCGCGTGGTCAAGCTGACCTTGCGCAAGAAATATGCACGGCGATGTCACGTGACGATATGTTTTTTGAGGGACCGAAAGTTCTCGTAGCTCAAGATAATGCCCTATATTTGAGCTCAACAAGATGAGTGCTCAATACAGGTTAGCACAAGAAATACTGTACGGAACGATACAACGTCACCCAATGTTGAGTTTTGCCGTAGAAGAATGCAGCAGCACTACCTCAGCGAGCAAAGAGGACGAGAGCCACGTGGAGAGAAGATGCTCCAATTTGGCCGGCTTGCCCAAGATGGCGGCGAATCGTTGCGACTCGAGGAAAAATGGTGAGGCGTCGCGTTCTTCTCCTCTTGCTCCGACGGCCACCTGCTCTCCAAGCTCGGCTGTAAGTGCGCCTCGATGCTCACTGCCAATATCGACAATTTGATTGTCGACGCTTCCTCAATTTCTGCGATGCAAGCCTCGCTCATTTTTAACGAAGAAGATCATCGCTGATACTTGCTGCCACTCGTGCCGTTTTCATCACGGCAAGCACGCTAAAAGTCTTCCGCACCGTCAGACGCACGCACCAATGCACTGCACATAAAGTCACTGCACTCCCGTTCAATCCGGCTCGAAGGACCAATGTTTCCGATAAAGCTATCGGCTCGAAGTGAGCGCTGGGAACGTGGAGCATGTGCAGGTATAATCACTCCCGCAAGTCAAATTATGTACACTTTAATTGACTCAAGAAAAACTATCGATACACTGGCGGGTCGGCGAGGACGGAAGCCGCGGCTTGCTGGAGACGCGATGAAAAAAAACGGAGCACTTTAGCACGTGGAGAAATATGATATACTTCTCGTACACGCTTAGAAGTGAAGCGGACGACGGCTGCAGCGAGAGAGAGCGTCAGACACGAAACTCGAAGCTGAACGCGAGCGAGCTGAGTTGAGCGTGGTGGGGGGAGAGAGACTGAAGCGAAGGAAGAATGCGTCTCTCCGAGAGCGCTTGAACGCAGGAATTTGAAGAAAACTCAAACATGTAGAGCTGCGCCGAGCGAATGAGGAGAGACTCGCTGCCGTGGTAACCGCTCGTTACTATGACAACTTTCACTTTATTTTAGTGTAGAACATTTGGAATACATTCGATTCGTGCGAACATCATTAGAAAACTTGCGCAGTCAAATCGAAAATTTACTTAAAAGCCTGAAAAACCTTCGAGCGGCCGCACATGATTTTTTTATCTTCACTTTAGACGAGCATCGAATGATTTTTTCGATGATGCTTGTTGATACGAGGCAAGTATATGTCAAGGTCATCAAGTATTGAATAGTTTTAAATGTTTTGTGACTACTCCAAGCCATCCAAAGTATAGAGCTGCGCCGAGCCAATGAGGAGAGACTCGTTGCCATGGTAACCGCTCGTTACTATGACAACTTTCACCTCATTTTAGTGTAGAACATTTGAAATACATTCATTTCGTGCGAACATTATTGGAAAATTTGCGCAGTCAAATCGAAAATTTACCAAGTCTGAAGAACCTTCCAGCGACTGCACAAGATTTTTTCATCTTTGCTCTAGACATGCATCAAATAATCGTCTAATGTCAAGGTCATCGAGTATTGAATAAATCTAGATATTTTGTGACTTTTCCAAGCCTGTTGCGATTGGATATTAGGTTGAAAAGTTGATTCCTCGTTCACAAAGTCTTGTTGGCCCTGAAAAGGGCCGTTGAGGTGACCTTGAAAAGATCCAATTCATATCTCTCTTCACAGCATTTCATCACACCTCCTCATCATCGCTGGTCGAAATAGTGCGAGGCTGCCTCCGGGGTACCACACGAGATGGTAAATCTTCTCCTCCGGATTCCTCCATTAGTTCATCGTCTTGGCCTGAGTCTCTCTCAAAATCGCTATCTCGTTCTTCTTCCAACACATAGTTCTCTTCTTCAGAATCTCTCTCGTCTGCGGTATCTCGTCCCTCATCTCCTTGATACTCATCGTCAGCGAGGTACTCCAATTACACGTTGTAGTCATCAAGCGCACGGATTTTATCTCGAATGAAAGCTTCAAAAGTCTCATCGAGGAAGTTGACGAATTCGTGTTGTGCCTCGTCAAATAAATCGTCGAGGTCATCTTACTCCATGCGAAGGTATTGGCGAGGGTCCATCGTGAAATGATAGAGATTTTCCGAGTGTGGCCGCTTTATAGATTCATGGTCGGGCACACCGATGCAGTGATAATTTACCCCACATCTCGCCGCTATCGAGCTCGAGCCGCCGGTTCGATAGTGGGGATAAGCGTAGCGTAACTGTGATTGCGTCGGCGCGCGCGAACGAAAATCTATAAGAGGGGCCACGTCGCCAGCGCGCGTGGCATTTGGCCGTATCACAGCGTGCGGTCATGTGTCGATTCCAACGGATAGATCAACTATGCGCCCGAAACAAGATCAAACGTTGCCCTTTTCAGGGCAGAACAACTGGTCTCCCGAAAACAGGATAGAACGTTGCCCTTCTCAGGGCAGAGCAACTATTCGTCCACTTTAAATAATTCTCAACGATGAATAGCTATTACGTTCTGATACATAATCCAGGTCCAAACGTGAAGAGAAAGAGCGGAACGATGGTTATGTCTACATATTAAAATAACGAGGTCACTGTAGAACAAAGAAGAAACGACTGTGTTGTAATAACACTTCGCACTAGTTTTCAGTAGAATTCTACTGGCAGTCTTCTTTTGCGGGACTATAAAACTGCTAACCGGCGCCGAGCCAATAAGAAGCAAGCACCAAACCTCGTTACCATAGTAATGCTCACTCGGGCTGAATAGAATCAAAAAAACTCTAGATCATTTCTACAGATTCCCCAATCTAATGAAACTGAAAACTTCTGTGAGAGAGAATTTAAAACACAGGGCTTGAGCCACTGGCCTACGCTTTGGGCCGCTGGTATCCGGCGCTGGCGGCCGGCGGCACGTGGGCTATCTTTTTTCAGGGATAGGCTAGGCCGGTCTGAACACAGCGAGCGAATGTGTTGAAACCGTGTGAGCTATCAGGCCGGTCTGAGAACACTGTGCTATAGTGACTGTGCTGACACCGGCATCGTGTAATCACTGTGCTATCTTCCTTCCTCATTAACACACCGCTGTGCTAAGGGTGCTGTGCTCAGACCGGCCTAGCCTCTCTACTGCGGATATATTTTTTCATTACGAGAACTCTAAAATCCTATTCAAACGCGGCAGTTTTAGGTTAGGGTAATAAAAAATGAGTTTTGACATACTGCCTGCTTCTGTACCTCAAAAATAACGATGAATTTAGATTTAGCGTGAGATTTTACGTGAATTATGATGGTTTTGACTATTACTGATAGAGTCCACAGCGACCGACATACCCTAAACAGACGAGAAAAACGGACTTGAATCCGTTTTTTCGCGAATAACATAAGTATTGACATACTGGGTGTCTCTCTACCTCGAGAATAAGTATAAATTCAGATTCAGCGCGGAATTCCATGTAAATCCAGATGGTTTCGACTATTACAAAGGGAGTCCAAAGTGACCGATATATCTGGAATGAGCGAGAACAACGTGCTAAAATTTGTATTTCGGCGAAAAGAAATGAGTTTTGACATACTGGGTGTCTCTCTACCTCAAAAATGACGATGAATTAGGATTTAGCGCGAAATTTCACGTCTATTAATATATCCTCGATTGTTGGTTAGACCCAAAACACTACCTCATATGAGTTCGAACATCAGGACAAAAAAGTCGTGGAAAACGTAATTTTTGAGTCAAAATTCGAAACTTGATGCTTTGTGCGGCACTATTCAATCTTTTCCTAGGGGCCTGAAAATTGTTTCCCCTGGTTTTTTATCATATAGATAACATCCAAATGGGAGGAAGAAGGATTGGCGGTGTTTGTGAAATGAGTGACACCCTATTATTTATTCTAACTTTCCGTTCATATGGACAGAGGCCGGCAGCTAACCGGCTATGTCATGTGCGATTTGAACAAATAAGAATGGATGTAATTATTTTCAGGAAAATCCACCTGAGAGGTTAGTGGAATGCTATCCTCTTGCTGAATACTGCAATGGCATAATCTCGATATTCAATGATCTCCGATCTAATGCTCCACTTGCACTCGCTCAGTGTCTCACGAGTTCTTTGCAAAACTCTTTGTTCATTATTGCAAATGCCATAGCATCTATCCACCAAGAACGATACGAGGTATGCGATTATTTTATGAGATGGTTGAAATGTTGAGAATTCAAAATATTTAATGAAATCTTCGGTCTACTTTGCAGAATTCAGCAACTCAGAATGGGAATGATTTAGTTGCAGTCACAGAATGTCTATGCGAGTTTTTGATTCCCCATATACAGCTTTGCATATGTGCTCTATACCCTCCTCAACTGATGGCAACCTATCTTGGTGTTCCTGTCGGCCAATTACAGAAAGATGTGAGGCCCTGATGATTTTAGTTCTTGAGAGTTCAATTCATGTTGTTAACTAATCACCTATCTTTTCTAGGAGATCGTATACCTGAATCAAAATTATATAACAAAACCTGTAGAGGTTCTGATGATCAGGAAAAATGTCGCGCTAGACGAATACTTGAATAAGCTACTTACTTCTGGAGATTCATCAAGGGTAGAAGATCATTTATTATCCTTCCAAGTATTGCCTGAGAAGACAAATGAAGAACATGAAAAAGATGCACAACTCACTGTCGTACATCAGTGACCGTCATCTTTATGCTTCTTGAGATTTCCAGTGCACAATAATAATACGTGAATACTAAGCCAACACGAATTAATAAGTCTAAATACATCATTTCATGACTGATTCGAATTACGTGATATTTAATGGCAACTCACTGACAGTACCAGTGACCTGACTGTATCACAGTAATGTGACTGCATCAAAGTTTTGGCGAATAGGAACATGGGTATATAATGCATAAAGGAAGCACATGGGCCCTAAATGCGTTCTCTTTCCCTTTAGAGGATGGGTACTACACATTATCAAATGACCTCTTATTTTCATGGAAATGTCCATGTATATTGACCATATGGAACAGATCAGTGTTTTTAACCAATAGTCCATGCAATTTCTGTCAAAACAACTCCTTTTTGACAGTGTCGATTTGATGCAGCAGAACCATTGTTATCTGCAGAGATCTAAGGGTTATGGGGCAGTTTTCAAGAATAAATGGTTCCATCACTTTTTTCGAATTCTAAGGCTTCTGTCTGCTATTTTTCACGTTTCAGGCTGTTCAAAATCGTCTGTTTACTGTGCATGCGGAAGAATTTAGATCCTTGGAACTAATCTCATTGAAAAGCCAAGAAAATTTTTTCAGAATTGACCACCCGTTGAAGCCAATTTCTTGCATTTGAACCAGAACTACAACGTTTGATAGGCCATTGAATCTATGTGTCTACCAAGAAATGGATCGGAGTTGCCGGAAATAGCGATTAGGGAGATGCAGGCCCGATGGCGTTTCCTATAGTCGACGCCCTCGAGTTGAGACTACGTCTTCCATACGTTATAACTCCGGAACCAATTCATGGAATTGACTTCAACAAGTGTTTGTTTTAAGGTGGATTCCCTCGGATTTTCGATGAAATTGGTTTCATGAGTCCAAATTCTTGTGCGTGTGCAGTGAACAGACGATTCCGAATCACCTTCAAAATAAATTTGTAGAGAAAGCAAAAACAGGCCTGAGTACTCGGAGAAGAGTAATGGGACAATTTTTCTTACAAGAACTTAAAATTTGACATCAAATATGAGAAGTTCCACGTGAAATAAATGGTTGATAATACATGATGGTGTTCCGAATTGTCTGCGCATGACTTTCCTCTAATTCTATACCTCCAACCACGGCAAACAACCAGCCGCTAGGACCCTAAAAATTTTTTTTACGCAGCTGGTCAGCAAGTTGATCCAACTTTTGTCTTTCTCTTCATCAAAAAAGTGCTCACTTTTTCTCACCGAAACAGATCTACTTCAGAAACAAAGGGAGATATCAATACGCGACTGCTTTCGAGAGCTGAGACAAAAACCTATTGATATATGCTTTGGAATTTTTTATAAAGCAATAAGGAAGACGCATGTGTCAAAAAACGGATGTATATAGATATACGGGCAATGTTGAAGTTTTTGCTTGTAACTCTAAGCAGGAGGCCCATTTGACAGAGTTACTTTGGATTCTTTATATTCTAGGTAATACGAAACTGCAAGAGGAATTTGGACAAGATTGGCGACCCGGACCTCGTGGTCCCCCTTTGTAAGTGGAAATGAAATATATAATCAATGAAATATACAGAACTTGATTCTTGGTGAAAAGATTACACTTTCTTCTCAGATCTCAGGTATATTGGAATACATTGGGTAGGATGAAACCGTACAAGTCTTGCTATCACTCACCTCACTCAATACTAAAGAACATGTAATTGGCAGGCTGAAGTAAGATGTTTTTTCACCCGTCCAGCCCCAGAACCCGGTGAAGCATTCGGATCCCTGAATACAGCAAGGGGAGGTGATCAGTTGATATGCCAGATTTAATGTTGAGTCAAGTATTTCTCATTCCATAGTCTTCAAAGTTAAGAGAGTGACCTCGGTACCGCGCTAGTCAAATCGATCGATTTTTCTAAACATCGCGAATCTGCCTACACGTTTGTCTTATGTGTTAATCAGATCCCAATGGACTCATACTTAAATTTGCATAAGCATAAGGTGCATGGGTTATGAAATATCGATCCCCAATTATCAGCGAATTTGTCTTATTTGTGACTCACACGTGACTTCGCGCTGAGAATTGACTAGAACTTTTATCAAAGCCAACCAGGGCTCAAAAAAAAGTTCGAGCACCTTCTTTGGCTAAGGGCCGAAACATGGTGGCCTTGTACGTGTGGTTTTTGGCACGTACATAAAACTCTTGTCACTTTGACGTTCACGCGTGCGCACAGGTTTGCGCAAGAGTTTACTTCAAGTTGACAAGAGTCGAGAAGAGTGGAAGGAACGCCACGTGCCCATGAAATTTACGTGTACAACAAACGTTGTGCCTGAAATTTTGAAACTGAAACTTGAACTTGTAATCTCAAATCGAGAGCTCGCAACTGAGCGTACAACAGCGGGGGGGGGGGGGGGCTCATGCAACAAGAGGGGGGGGCACGGTCCCAGAAAATTATGGATAGCATCGCAGACGAGATCGAGGATCACAATGCGCCTGCCCTGCCCACGGTTCTATTGAGCCTGAGTAGCCCTGCTAATGGCTTGTCAGATCCAACTTTGAAAAGTCAAAAGGAACTATCTAAGAAATCTTGGTTAAAAGGAATCGTCTGTGAATCCTAGGTTTGAGGGAACGATCTACATTCAAACTTTTGATTAATAGGACTATCTGTTAGAAACTAACGACTAGAAGGGAGCAACTAATGCATGTCAAATAAACACAGTAAACATTTCATGAGCCTCGGCTACCTCTGAGTCAAACCATCAGCGTTAACATTTTTAGAGGTCAAGCACGGTATCTTAGGGGGCATCCGACCGGTTTTTGTCTTTATCACGCTTACTTGTAGAGGATCAGGGCCGAAACATGGTGGCAAGGTTTTTGGACATACATGAGACAAACATGAACTTGGAAGTGCACACGTTTGTGCGCAACCAAGAAGTTGTTGCATTTTGACGTCAAATCTTTTGGAAATGCCAAAGTGCCTGCAAACGTCAAGTACAACAAGATGTTGTGCGTGAAAATTTAAAACTGAAACTTGATCTTGTAATCTCAAATCGAGAGCTCACTACTGAGCGTACAACAGCGGGGGGCTCATGCAACAACAGCGGGGGGCACGGTCCCAAAAAATTATGTATAGCATCGCGGACGAGATCGAGGATCACAATACGCCTGCCCCGCCCACGGTTCTATTGAGCCTGAGTAGCCCTGCTAATGGCTTGTCAGATCCTACTTTGGAAAGTGCAAATTCTTGTATCATCCCTGTCGAGTCGGCTTATCAGTTTCGGCCTGATCAGAGCATCAAAAGTCCGTTCGAATGGTGAAAATTGGGCCACTTCTGATAGCCGTAAATGGTATCGGAGAATTTCTCGAGGTTTTACCTCGGCTATCAAATGTGATCTGATTTTCACCATTCGAACGGGCTTTTGATACTCCGATCAGGTTGGAACTGATAAGCCGACTCGTCAGCAATAATACAAGATTTTGCACTTCTGCAAAAGTATCTGGGAAGTAATTAGCGCAGCCACTCAGGCCCAATACAACCGTGGGCGGGGCATGCTGATGGTCCTCGTTGCTGCTTTGGTTTTCGCAACAATCTTTGGGGACCGGACTCCCCGCTGTTGTAAATCCAGCCTTTATACATAGCTGCTAATTGTGACGCGAGCTCTGGTTCTATTGCGCATATACAGCCGCACTAATAGCTTTCCAGCGGTGACTTTTGAAAAGTGCAAAATAGTGCATTATTGCCACACATGTGCGCTCATCAGCTCGAATCTGATTAGAGAATCACAAGCACGCCTGAATGGTGAAAATCAGACCATTTTTGATAGTCCTAAGTGATATCGCAGAATTTCTCGAGATAGCACCTCGGCTATCAAATATGATCCGATTTCCACCATTCGAACGGGCTTTTGATGCTCAGATCGGGTTGAAACTGATGAGCCGACTCGTCCACGGTAATACAGGATTTTGCACTTCTGCAAAAGTATCTGGAAAGTAATTAGCGTGGCCATTCAGGCCCAATAAAAGCAAGAGGACAGGGCAGTCGGCATCTCCGCAGGTTTTGACGGGGAGATTTACAGTACCGTGCAAAAATTCCTGAACGGGGGTTTGAAATCCTCTCTTGCAAAAACGTCGATTACTCGAGCCCAGATTAACGTAGAGGAATTTTGAAAAAAGCATCTTGAAGATGAGAAAAAATGCTAACTTTTTATGGTTTGCGATTTTTCTCTCAGCCCTTTTTGGTACCTCAAATAGCTGATGTAATTTCAAGGATTTCGAGAAAAAAACCGTTTTTACTCTATCGGCTGTAATTTGGACGCGGATAAAGATAGAACAATTTTGCAAAAAGCATCTTAAAGAGCGGGAAAAATACCATTCGCAATGATTTTCCGATTATTTTTTACGTCTTGTGAATAAGAGTGTGAGAGCTCATAAAGTAGCCAGATTCTCGGATTTCTACTGGAATACGTGTAAAAATGGCGGAAAATTACGGTTATGGCTACATTGAGAGCTCTCACACTCTTATTCACACGACGTAAAAAATAGTCGGAAAATCATTGCAAATGGCATTTTTCCCGCTCTTCAAGATGCTTTTTGCAAAATTGTTCTATCTTTATCCGCGTCCAAATTACAGCCGATAGAGTAAAAACGGTTTTTTTCTCGAAATCCTTGAAATTACATCAGCTATTTGAGGTACCAAAAAGGGCTGAGAGGAAAATCGCGAACCATAAAAAGTTAGCATTTTTTCTCATCTTCAAGATGCTTTTTTCAAAATTCCTCTACGTTAATCTGGGCTCGAGTAATCGACGTTTTTGCAAGAGAGGATTTCAAACCCCCGTTGAGGAATTTTTGCACGGTACTGTGAATCTCCCCGTCAAAACCTGCGGAGATGCCGACTGCCCTGTCCTCTTGCTTTTATTGGGCCTGAGTGGCCGCGCTAATCACTTTCCAGATACTTTTGCAGGAGTGCAAAATCCTGTATTACCGTGGACGAGTCGGCTCATCAGTTCCAACCCGATCTGAGCATCGAAAGCCCGTTCGAATGGTGGAAATCGGATCATATTTGATAGCCGAGGTGCTATCTCGAGAAATTCTCCGATATCACTTAGGACAATCAAAAATGGTCTGATTTTCACCATTCGAACGTGCTTGTGATTCTCTAATCAGATTTGAGCTGATGAGCGCATATGTGTGGCAATAATGCACTATTTTGCACTTTTCAAAAGTCACCGCTGGAAAGCTATTAGTGCGGCTGTATATGCGCAATAGAACCAGAGCTCGCGTCACAATTAGCAGCTATGTATAAAGGCTGGATTTACAACAGCGGGGAGTCCGGTCCCCAAAGATTGTTGCGAAAACCAAAGCAGCACCGAGGACCATCAGCCTGCCCCGCCCACGGTTGTATTGGGCCTGAGTGGCCGCGCTAATTACTTCCCAGATACTTCTGCAGAAGTGCAAAATCTTGTATTATTGCTGACGAGTCGGCTTATCAGTTCCAACCTGATCAGAGAATCAAAAGCCCGTTCGAATGGTGAAAATCAGATCACATTTGATACCCGAGGTAAAACCTCGAGAAATTCTCCGATACCATTTACGGCTATCAGAAGTGGTCCAATTTTCACCATTCGAACGGACTTTTGATGCTCTGATCAGGCCGGAACTGATAAGCCGACTCGACAGGGATAATACAAGAATTTGCACTTTCCGAAATTGGATCTGACAAGCCATTACCAGGGCTACTCAGGCTCAATAGAACCGAGGGCGGGGCAGGCGTATTGTGATCCTCGATCTCGTCCGCGATGCTATACATAATTTTCTGGGACCGTGGCCCCCGCTGTTGTTGCATGAGCCCCCCGCTGTTGTACGCTCAGTAGTGAGCTCTCGATTTGAGATTACAAGATCAAGTTTCAGTTTTAAATTTTCACGCACAACATCTTGTTATACTTGACGTTTGCAGGCACTTTGGCATTTCCAAAAGATTTGACGTCAAAATACAACAACTTCTTGGTTGCGCACAAACGTGTGCACTTCCAAGTTCATGTTTGTCTCATGTATGTCCAAAAACCTTGCCACCATGTTTCGGCCCTGATACTCTACAAGTAAGCGTGATAAAGACAAAAACCGGTCGGATGCCCCCTAAGATACCGTGCTTGACCTCTAAAAATGTTAACGCTGATGGTTTGACTCAGAGGTAGCCGAGGCTCGTGAAATGTTTACTGTGTTTATTTGACATGCATTAGTTGCTCCCTTCTAGTCGTTAGTTTCTAACAGATAGTCCTATTAATCAAAAGTTTGAATGTAGATCGTTCCCTCAAACCTAGGATTCACAGACGATTCCTTTTAACCAAGATTTCTTAGATAGTTCCTTTTGACCAAAAATTTATAGATAGTTCTTTCCTAAAACAGAAATTTTCAGATAGTTCCGTTCGATTCTTACATTTTTGGACAGTTCCTTCCAACTCTTACGTTTTTGGATAGTTCTTTTCCACCAAAATTCTTTAGATAGTTCTCTCTACAGAAACTTTGAGATATTTCCTTTCAACCAAAATTTTTTAGATAGTTCCCTTCAACCAAAAATTTTTAAATTGTTCCTTTCAACTCTTACGTTTTCGGATAGTTCTTTTTGGTTCTGAGCCATCGATGTATCTTGGCAGTATGAACCTTTCCAAATAGTGTCAAACGATAAAACGACACCTTTGACCTCATCAATTGCAAACATACTCAGCTCATCTTTAGCAACTTTGAATATAACTCAGCTTATGCAGAATCATTCGTCGAAGAATTATGCATTGGCCTTTATATTTGCTTCTTTCAACAATACTGAAGAAATTTAATCCAAGGAATGGTTAATCAAAACAGATTCCCACCACTCGCCCTCACTTTGGCATTTGATGAAGTCGTTAGAAACCAAAGTGGTTACTAATACCTATCAACTGAATTATAACAAGGCTGACTACGATAGCATCCTTGAGGAACTTCGAAAAATAAATTAGGGAGAAAAATTTGGTGGTTGTGAGGGTGATAGTGACTGAATCCTGAAAGTGTTTAAATTGGTTATGATACCAATAGTTGAACAGTATGTACTGAAAATAAGAGTGAAAAACTATAGTTTTCCAATATAGTATGATCAGGAACTCAAGGACAGAATACACGAGAAGAAAAGTGCTCATATTCGCTGGAAACTTTCAAACAGTTCGGAAGATTATATTTTCTTTAAAGAGCTGCGAGCTGAATGTATTAGACTTTCTAGAGCTAAGTTCAAACAATACATACATAACTTAGAGTCTGATTCCGTGAATAATCCTAGAAGGTTCTGGCAGCATTCCAAGAGTGAAACAACTACTACTGATCTCCCTTCAGAATTTCATCTAAACGGTAAAAGCTCTTTATCCGACATAGATGCAGCTAACATGTTTGCTGATCCCTTCGGATCAGTCTACACGCATGAGATTCTACCTAATGTAAGTACCCTTTCACACTGATGAAACGTTATCAAATATTGAGATATCTTCTAAGAAAGTAGTCTCAGGAGTTCGGAATTTGAATGATAGTACGAATGTGAATAATGATTTATTTCCTCCATTCTTTCTGAAAAAATGTCTGTCAGACCTGGAATACCCATTACTATTGATTTTCAAATAATTCTTTATCTAGTAGTATTTTACCTCAAAACTGAAAACAATCCATAATAAGAACTACTTTTAAATCTGGTGACTAGTCAGACATATCAAATTATAGACTGGTATCAAATATTGGAAGTATCGCTGAACTGTTCGATCTCATTATCACCTCATACTTAACTGAGTTTTTATCATCTAAGCTCATTAAAGAACAATATGGGTTTATGAAAGGTAGACCTACTATATCAAACCTCATCATATTCAAAAATTTCATTTCTAGAGCTTCGAACGAAAACTTAAAAATTGACGCAATCTACACTGATTCCTCTAACGCCTTCGATACGGTCAACCATAAACGCTTACTATCCAAGTGGTGAAATATGGGAGTCCAAGGCTCTATCCATGCATGGATTCGATCATATCTGAATAATAGAACTCTCAAAGTATCTATTAGAAACACTTCGTCAAAGACCATTAATGCGTCATCAAGGGTTCCCCAAGGATGCCACTTAGGTCCATATATTTTCTGTGTTTATATTAATGATATCTCTTCTGTCTTCAAATATTCCAAATTCCTCCTGTACGCGGATGATCTCAGACTGTACACGGTAGCTAATACAAGTGACTGTCATCGTGGATTGCGAAATGATTTAGATGCTATTGTTCAATGGAGCAAAGAAAATGGACTTAAACTCAGCAATGCCAAAAAAATCCTATTATAGGGAAAATAAATCTCATTTCACTGGTCACAAGCTAGAAGGTACTCCGCTGGACAGAGTATCATTAATGAAAGATCTAGGTATTCATTTTGACTATAAGATGAATTTCGGTCATCACATTGATTTCGTTGTTGGAAAAAGTAGCAAGCTCATAGGCATGGTAAAGCAATTCATGAAAAATTTCATATAAATATCATGCATTGTAAACTTATATAAGCCACTCTTTTTGCTATCTTTTCTATATGAGGGTTTCCATGGAACTTTTAATTATTGACCCTCTGGAAAAGAAAAAAAATTTCCTCATCGCACACGTTTGAAATAGGTTTCATGTGATTCTTAGACCTTGAAAACATGTGAAAAAAGTGGTGCCACTCTCTTCCAAGCCGAGGTATCTGGTTCAGAACAACATGTACGGGAGTTCACACTTGAAACATTCGTGAATCAACTTCAATCGAATAGATTCGATTCAAAACATTGTCTCGACGATCGATACGGATTATATTTTGCCTGACTTGACTTTAAGATGAATTTCATCATCGATTTCTCCGAAATTCGAGGTAAATTTCCAAAATCGAGTCAAGAGCTATGAGTCTCATTTCAATTTCTAGAATACACTGTGGTGTTATTTACCTGAAAATCGAAAAAGGGGGTAGGGAACGTCGCACATGCACTCTAAATAATAATTCAGATTTATAATAAATAATTGGCCTCTATTCTGAAACGCTGCTTCTACGCGGACGATACAAGTAATTTGACATATAAGGCTCATATTCGCGACAACCAACGGCCAAGATTCAGAATATCCCAATCATTAGTAAATGTCTCTTTCTCAATAGAATGTCTCTCAAAATTCCCTGTAAAACACGAAAATTCACTCCACAATCCTGAAAATACTGAATACAAAACACTTCACTAACGGCCTGGGTAATTCACTATCGGCCTAGTCAGTTATTCAGCGGCCTAGTCGACTTCGCATCACGATGGACTCCAAGGAGCACGCTGCTCCGAAATTCACTCAAAATGGCCGCTCCACGCTACGAATAATTACCACGTTGGGATGATGGCCAACTGCTCCAATTTATGGAGCACGAGCTCCGCAATCACCGGATTTTACTGGCCAAGTATTCCGCGATTACTCACGGTGGCGATCCACCGGGGGTACGGCCTTGCTCGTCGTCGTCCGGACGACAGCAACACTGAATTTCCACGCGATGTCCCCCCCCCCCCCCGAAAGCACTATATGCTCCGCGCACTAGATCTTCACGAGGGTTCACCTCGACTCATCGGCCTCTGGTTACAATATTCGTGGCCCCCGGGGGCGTGCTATCATTTTCACGCATTGTTCGGCCTTAGCACGTGGCCCTCCAGGAGTCCGGATCGGCTGGGAGTCGGCAGGGGTACGCGTGCACGAGACTCAAGTTTCGGCGTGGACGAGGGAATTCACTATATCAAAAATGAGCAGTTGAAAGACTCACCGTTATTTTTTTCCATCACTGGTAATACTGATCTGCGGTTTCAAATTACGACTCTTGAAGTCTTTTTCAATTATAAGGACTCTTGAAGTCTCGTGTGCTGTCTTCCGGGACTCCTGGGGGGCATACGGCAAGAACTATGGTGGGTGAAAACGAGGGGCAAAAGCGCGTGCTCTCTTGGCCAAAGCTACTCAACAAGTGGCCTAATGGCTGACTTCTTCTTCAAGTTGAAGTTCCGTCTTCTTCAACGAAGAAGACGCGCTCTGATTGGCCCAGTAAATTCTGTCCGGAACACTGGCAGCACCCTCTATCGGGGCTGCGCGGCAAAATTTGAACTACGTAAGGGCACATTGCGGCCAGCATGCGCACGGAATTCACGGAATCACACGGCCAAACAGCACGGAAATATATGTACGGCACTGCCTTTGGCCTCCACTCGTACCGTCTTTTATCTCACTTGCACCTATAGTAAGCATCGGCCGGCGTGGAGGCGCTGCGCAGCTCGCATTGCCTCCACTAGTGGCCTTTCACTGCACCCGATATTCGCTACATGGATTGTGTAGCTATATATGACTTGCGGCCTGTATTACTATAATTATATAGTAACTCCCATGCAAGAGCGTCCATTGGCTCAGTCGGTAGAGGCCTTGTGCCTTGAGCGGGCTGAAACAATGCGCTCGAGGGGGCGTGGGTTCGAATCCCGGTCGGGTCACTTGGGATTTTTTCGGAGTAACTCAATCGAGAACGCGAATCCTTGCGTTCCGACAAAAAAATTAATAAAATGCCTTGAGTGCTGAGCGCTCGGCCAAAAATTCGAAAGAACGAGTGGCCTCGATGAGGGTCGGTGGTATCCTCCAGCAGCCGTGTCGAGCGTTGAGCTTCGCTATGACTATCATTGGCAGTCCAGAAGTATCAGCGGAGAGACCGAATGGCTGGCATAGAATTGATGGAACCACTGACACTTGTCGAGCCTGATTAAGGCGGTGAGTATGGGCCTGCATAAAATGCAGATCATACTCGAAAAACGCCGCGGTGGTGCTTGAATTCTCGTAGCAACTCTCTGGTAGAGTCCGCTCGAAAGTTCGCACTCACCTGATAGGAAACATTGGAAAAACGACTAAAAACTGGAAAAATGACTACAAACTGGAAACACGACAATGGCCTCCACGCCAAGGCGGTGGGGGTAACACGTAAAAGCTCGAAAAGAGTATACGTTGGGGACAAATACAGTACAATACAATACAATAGTAACTCCCATGCGCCAGTATATCTATATGAGCCTGTGCACATTCACAGCATGGTCATATGTACATAATATATCACCATCCGGTAGTATCTCGGCCTCACACACACATATATATATATATATATATATATATATATATATATATATATATAGGTGTGGGTCGTCTGCGTGATGAATTTTCACCCAGAGACCGAAGTCCGGGTCACCATGATTCCCCATGTCGGCCTGTTCAGGTATACCCACCCCGAACCATGCTACACCGTCAGGTAGCGCCATCACACTGGCAGCAAGAAGTTGGCAGTACGTCGTCTGCACGGCCGCGCATCAACATCGGCTCCGCGATCCTCGTCCTCTGGTTAGCTACCCGGGCTCACCCGCGTCGGCCTGCGTGTCACCGGTGCCGTGGGTGACCGCCTCCGTGGTGGTGTGATGGTGCGCGGGTGTATCTTTGGCCAGGTTATGCGTGGGTGCAAGCAGCAAGTGCTGCATGCACGCATAACCTCGTGTAGCCTAACTACAGCTGGCCCTGGGTTGCCGCGTATGAGTTATGGCAGGCAGCCCAGGAGTTGCTGCACCAAGTGCAGCCTCACCATCAGGCCATCAACAGCGGTGCTCGTCGCCGTCATCATCGTCGCCCTGACAAGGACGCCCCTGCCAGATTGTTCCCCACGACGCGATTCTACCAGTGGTTGGTGTGGTGCGCGACGTCATAAATGTCCAGTTGGATATTGCGGGGGAGTGATGCAAGTGCGCGAGATATCGCGCACTTGCCCTAATTTCCACGCGAGAGTGGTTTTGTGTATACTTGGGGCGCGGGGTGGATGCAGCACGGGGCCTGTGGGCAACGGCTGTTGCTGCCCCGTGCTCCCAAGTCGGCCCATCGGTACATAGTGCACCCTCGGGGCACCTTGAGGCGGCCCTTCAGGGCGCATAGCTCGGCCACGGGTGCACGACCGCGTACACCCGGAAAATTGTGGTACGCGGTCATGTGCGCGAGGAATTTAGCTGCTCTCGCTCATGCGTATGAGCGAGAGATCAACACGTCCCTAATCGGCCTGCACCCGGTTAAGATAGCCCCGGGGCTGTAGCACGGCCTCCCTTGGTCCTTCGCTAGGGAATAATAACAGCGGGGGGTCCGGGTAGCTCGCCTGAGTTGCACCCGGTGTACGGCATCTGCTGGAGCGACCGGGGGCCTCCTGGCCACCGGCTGCAGCGGCTAACTCAGGTGTAGGTAGGGTTGCCCGGGCTGCAGGCATTCCGGTGCCCTGCTTTCCCCACGTTCTGGCCGGCGTCGTCGTCGTCCCCTCGAGCAGCAGCACCTCAACAAAAAGAGAAGTATTCGCCGTGGATACTTGGTCTTGAGGCTGCTGCTCGAGGCCCGACGAGAGAATTGCTTAACTTGACCCCAAAAGACCGCTGTGACGACTTTATCGTCACATACAATGATCAATTCTCCTTATGAAATTTGTATTAAAATATTTATTCATCCAAAATATCGATATGATCAAATAATGAACTTCATCAAATAATTATTCTAATGGATGGTAAATCATTTCTCTATCATTTTCATATACTCTTCCAAATTCTTATGTTTACCAAGGATACTCTTCCAAAATTCCTGTCAACAATATTTCCATTCATACGCGTCTCTCGCCGTAAGCCGACGTCGAACAAGGTTTTCGTGAAGAACAAAGTTTCCGGCACGAGACGCATAATATACTACAAATGATTCCGCAGTATTATACCATCAGTAGAATCATCTTTCATCGACGGATCTCTACCAAAACAGATTGTTGATGCGTATGCTGTTGCTAACATACCGCAAGAACTAGAACTAATCTGTTTTTGCTCATTCTTCAATACAACCAAATCATCTTCCGGTACAGGAATTTTTTCGAATGTAATCCCTTCCTTTGTTATGAAAAATGACTCAAAAAATTGGACGAAGTACTGGAAAAGAGACACAAGTGATGAAGGATGTAAAGAATATTTGGGGAATGAATTCTATTCCCCGGAGAGGAACATATCAACATGGTCAAAATTTGCAGAATGTAGGTTATGAAATATAAGAATAACAAAAAAATATGTTATACATTTGATTCACTGACATATGAACCAGGCATGAATGTTCTTAGTTGTAAATGATGATTTGAATTGAAAAGGAATCACTCATGGTGACCATATTGGAAATGGAATGAATCGGTTCTAAGAAAACCAAGTAAAATGAGTATTTTTTTACAAATTTCTTATTTGAAGAATAAATCATGGAGTGTGAATTTTAATTTGCACTCGGTAGAACAGAGATCAAAGAACGTAAAGACTGTTATTGATTTTTATTAATTTGACAAATCGATTGGTTGATACAGAATTTTGGTGAAGAGATTATTAGATTAGGAAAAGAAGCAATCTAGCGTCGGTGAACGTAAAAATTGGAATAACAATGTCTCATTTGGAACGCAAAATTTCTAGATCAATTTGACAAACTCTCTTGAGACTTCGTAGGTATATTTTAGAGACTGTGATGACGATGCTAGTGAATTTTGAGCATGATTGCATTAGTATTTTTTGACTTATAAATTTCTTAATGAGAAATATGACATTTTTCCGAAAGAAGTACATGTTATACATGATTTTTACTCCATTCTACTGGATGAAAAAAATGTCGAGGAGGTGATTCAGATGTTTCTTGACGTGCTGAATCGATTGATTGATACGAAATTTTGTCAAATTGTGACTGTAAAGGTCTTATAGCCCGATGTAAGAGAGGTATGAAGAAGCTAGAATGATATGAGCCTCAATCACAATTCTGTATTAACCAATCGATCCAGCACGTCGAAAAACGTGTAAATTTACCGCTTCAGATTTTTTGAGGGGGAAGGAGACAATATTTCTAGTTTTCAAGACAAGAAAAATTACAGATAAATGAAGAAGAATTCATAAGTATAAAAGTAATCATCAGGGGGCAGTGAAAATCTAGCATACCCATCTAGAGACGCCTCCAAACATGGCATTAACATTTCAGGACGATCTATCAGACCAGTGAGAAGTTTTGCTGAGCAATAGAAAGCAACATACATACACACACACAGACACGGACAGAGGGCTCGAAAAATCGGGCTGTAGTTATTTTGTGAGGGCTTATAAAGAAAAACTGAGACCTACATCAGATAGATCTTGGCGAAAGGAAGAGAACTGTACAAATTTCATGTATTCAAGAGCTTCACTGGAGGAGAAAGAAATTTTGTTGGAAAAAATTTGACGAAAATTCACCTGGCACCAAATGAATGCTTTCTCTTTGGATAAAGCAAAATGGTATGGGAATTTTAAAAAAATAGCTGCAGAAATCGTTTGAGTTTGACATGGACGTACTCATTGATGGATGAGAAATAACGTATTTTCTCACAGAACACATTAAAATTAACATTTTTTCAGAGATAACTCCGGTTGTTACCACCAGGTGTTTTTTCTCGTCGGAGCTTACGGGAGGCGTTATTCTTCGTCGGGGCATACGGCAGGTGTTCTTCCTCGCGGAGGCTTACGGGAGGTGATTTTCTCCGTCCGGGGACGGCAGGTGTTCTTTTTCGTAGGGGCTTACGGGAGATGTTTTTCTTCGGTGCGGCTTCCGGCAAATGTTACGTCACGGCGATGGTCACAATCAAGTGTTATTCTTCGAGGAGACTCCGGGAAAACTGCTACTCTTCGTCGCTTGATAGTACGCAAGTGTTCTTCTTCTTCGGGGGTGACGATTTATCGTAGACTTATAATCACTATACGGAAATCATGAATCATGCTGTAATTTGAGGGCTAATCAGCCCGTATATTGGAAAAAATAAAAAATGGGGAAAAATAATAGTCTAGGACACCACCACTACACCACTCTGTACTGATGTTGTGTACTAGTGTTGGGTTCTTGGCTTATTGCCATACTTACTCCGTGAACTGTAACCACCTCTATAAATCAACCAATCTGAGGCATATTAAAAGGATAGAGTTCATAGAGTAAGTGAAAAGAGCTATCTTATAAAAATATGTGAATATGAGAAATTATTGAGTGAGACTTTTTTATTGCAGATTGAATCAGCACAGAGAGAAATTTTTTTGATGGAAATAGCTCTTTATTCGTATAACAGTGAATGGAAAATGCTGGTATTTGGACTCTGGGAATATATAATGGCAAATATACTACCCCAGTCTTATGGAAGGAAATCCTGAGTCCACTCCGATATCACTGTCACTGACTTCGATACTGCAGGAGAACATGTAGCTGGCAAGTTTTCCAGCATTTCATGGAGAAGGAAAGAATTATTAGAGCGCATTTATTAAGCTATGATCTGCTTGGTGTTGATGCAATCTGCAATAAAAAAGTCTCAATAATCATTTTTCTGGCTTACAAATTGTTATGAGCTGGCCCTTTTCACTTACCGTAACAACTTTATCCTTCTATTATGCCTCAGATTGTTTGATTTATAGAGGTGGTTACAGTTTACGGAGTGAGTATGGCAATACCAAAGAACCAATACTAGTACACAATATCAGTTTAGAGTGGTGTAGTAGTGGTGTCCTAGAGTATTATGAAGAATCTTTTGGAGTCTCGAAACTGTTTTGACTCGAAACTCCTGAAATTTGGTGGTTGAATTCTCAAAGAACGTTCCATCTTTGATCAATCTAGGATGATCTCATATCAAGTGACAGAGGATTTTCTCCCAACAGAACAATTCAGAGGTGATTGGTGCAGCATACACCATGACGTCTTAACATTGGAGACTATGGAATGAGAAATACCTGACTGAACATCGAATCTGTCCCCATCAGCTGATCGCCTCCACTTGCTGTATTGAGGAATCTGAATGCTTTACTGGGTTTTGGGGCTGGGCAGGTGAAGAAATGTGTTACTTTAGCCTGCCAATTACATGTTCTTTAGTATTGAGTGAGGTCTGTGATACCAAGACCTGTACGGTTCCATCTCATCGAATGTATTCAGCCGGTGTTATAATCCCGACAGATCAAGTAACTTTTTGTATACACCACTATGTAAGCAAATGTCGGTCGAAGTTGAAAATGTGTGTTGTAGGAATGCGTTGTGACGGCCGAGTCAATCCGTCTTCCTCTCTCCCTGGACCGAATATTGTAATAATAACATTTCATGTTACAGCTTGAGCACGAGAAGAGTTGCTGCATAACTGAGCCAGGTAAGAGGGAGAGAGACAGAGAGATGGCACAGTAGTATCGCCCGCATACCCCATATATTCAGCCACCTCTGACGTGAGTCAATGCTGCTCTGGCTAGCAGCCTCTTCCTGCACACATTCCGTCACGACGTTTCGGAGTGCTAGCACGCGCATATCGAGTTCATTATCGTGCGCGTTGTCCACGCCGCCTGGAGCCCGTCCTTGGCACGATTCAGCCGGGGCTCCGATGCGTGCATTTCATATACTCTGTGTAGTGGTCTATAACCAAAATCATCATCGTCTGGGACAATTGCGAGCTGCCTGATCGCCGTGAGCCGCGAGGGGCGGTGCCCGATCTGAGATCGAGTAACCAACCTGCGTCAAGGCCAATCATAATTGAGGGGGTGGATAGAAAAAGGGCGTAACCGCCATTATGCCCTTTTTCCGGACTTCGCTTTTTTTGAGCCCCCATACCAAAGTACCACCCCCCGAAATCCATTTTTCGTAAGACTCCAAAAACCGTCTGGGAAATAAAAGGGCGTAACCGCCATTACGCCCTTTCATTTGCACAATACAAGGGCGTAAGCGCGATGATAGAATGTTGAGAGGTCGTAACTGCTATGATAATATGTTAAGAGGGCGTAACTGCTGTGATAATATTTCAAAAGCAGGGCTGAATTTTTTGCTCAGCCCAACAGGATTTGGAAAAAGGGCTCAAGTATCTGAATGAAAAGATTTAAAAGGGCGTAATTACTCTGTAACAGGACGTAAGTGAGGGCGCATCTGGAAAAAGGGCCTAATTACCGGGGAAAAATTCTATGAAAATTCTCCAGAGCCTAGAAACGCTTTTCCGCCTGATATAACGATGAAAACATGTTGTTTTACCTTCAAATTGAGTGTTCTTACCCTTCCCTAGTTAAAAAATTTCTCGTTATTTTCACACGACTGATGGAAGATTTTCGTGTCCATAGAACCGCCGAGCATGAATCGAACCACCCCCCAGCGATCAGATATCTTTCAAAACATGCCCAGGAACACTCTCAAAGAATTTGGAGACGATTGGACTTGATCGCGAGATTTAATTCCACTATTTGTGAGGGACAAGAGCCGAAATTCGACCCTGTATTCGGAAGAAGGGCGTAATTGCATTTTCTGATATTTTTGAGAAGAGCTCAAAATCAAATTTTGATTGCGAGGTGAATAAATAATTTTCGATAAGGACTTGTAAATATACTTGAATCGTCCCCGTCGCGCGTCAGTTAATAGTTGGAGTGACTTAAATTGATCTTGGAGCACTAAAGGGTGCTCGTGCGAAGAATATCGAAGCACGATCATTTTAGCAAAGGGTCTCGGCGGGTAAGCATGGTGAATCGGCCCTTGTCGGGTATTGGTCCAGAAGTAATTTTTCCCAGTCCCTTACACCAAAGTTAGTGGCGAAGAAGGTTCCTTAGGTCCCAAGGTCGCCTCTATAGTATACGGCACCCTGAGAACCGTCTAAAAAACGCTAAAAATCGATGTTCCATCAACTGAATCGCATTTCAACGCATTTCGATGAATCGTTTTTAAAATTTTTTTGTATATCCTTGAGACTGTACCAAATGATAAAAAGATATTCTCGTGTCTACAACTTTCGATTAAGGCCTCTAAAAAAATTCGAGAAAGTTAAAAATCGGTTTTTGACACAGTTATCCATGATTCCAGCAAGATTTGACCATTCCATCGTGTTTGTCGAGTCATTTTGCATCGAAAATCATTTCGAAATATATTGTTTTGGGTGTCGGACAGTGGTCAAAAATGTAAAAATCCGTTTTTTAAGCAAATTCTGACTCACTAATTAGCATATTCTGCCCATGCACATTCTTCTACGTCTCCGAGAATATCTTCAATCGATAGCTGATGTAATTTCCTTCAAAATTACCACTTGAGGAGGTCAATTTGATGCAGTAGAACCCGAGTTCTAGCTGGTCCAAAAAATCAAAAAATGCAAGGTACCAAATCCGTGAAGCCGCGGCCCCTTCAATGGGCCTGAAAAATGCGAATTTTGAATTAGAGTGTTCCAGAGAGGTGAACCTGTGTTTTTTATGTATTTTTTAGCGTAGAAACCAAATCCGTGGTCAGTTTGGTTCCCAGCCTTCAAGATTTTTCACCCGACTCAAAACAATAGCTCGATAGTAAAGGGTTAGCCTTTTTACTTACATTCTTGGTGCATGACGAGCGTATAAATAGATTTGGATCGGGTACATATTGAATGTATCCATGTTTTTTCACGTATCTTGACCAACTGAGAACGATGTCGATGGGGACGATATCGTGGCTCGAGGATGAGTTGGGAGTGAGCTGTCGCTAGAAAATCTAGATTTGGTTCTTCAATCTCATTCTCAAAAGGCTGAATCAACTAGTGAATGTCTCACTTCCAACTCATCCTCGAGCCCCGATACCATCGGCATCGTCCTCAGTTGTTCAGGATACGTGAAAAAACATGGATACATTCAATATGTACCCGATCCAAATCTATTTAAATACTCGTCATGCACCAAGATTGTAAGGAAAAAGGCTAAAAATAACCCTTTACTATCGAGCTAGTTTTTTGAGTCGGGTGAAAAATCTTGAAGGCTGGGAACCAAATTGACCACGGATTCGGTTTCTACGCTAAAAAATACATAAAAAACACATGCTCACCTCTCTGGAACACTCCAATTCAAAATTCGCATTTTTCAGGCCCATTGAAGGGGCCGCGGCTTCACGGATTTGGTACCTTGGATTTTTCGATTTTTTGGACCAGCTAGATCTCGGGTTCTACTGCATCAAATTGACCTCCTCAAGTGTCATTTTGAAGGAAATTACATCAGCTATCGATTGAAGATATTCTCGGAGACGTAGAAGGATGCGCATGCGCAGGAGATGCTAATTAGTGAGTCAGATTTTGCCTAAAAAACGGATTTGTACATTTTTGACCATTTTCCACCACCCAAAACAATATATTTCGAAATGATTTTCGATGCAAAATGACTCGATAAACACGATGGAATGGTCAAATCTCGTTGGAATCATGGATAACTGTGTCAAAAACCGATTTTTAACTTTCTCGAATTTTTTGAGAGGCCTTAATCAAAAGTTGTAGACACGAGAATATCTTTTTATTATTTGGTACAGTTTCAAGGATATACAAGAGAATTTTCAAAACGATTCATCACAATGCGTTGAAATGCGATTCAGTTGATGGAACATCGATTTTTAGCGTTTTTTAGACGGTTCTCAGGGTGCCGTACACTATAGAGGCGACCTTGGGACCTAAGGAACCTTTTTCGCCACTAACTTTAGTGTTAGGAACTGGGAAAAATTACTCCTGAACCAATACCCGACAAGAGCCGATTCACCATGCTTACCCGCCTAGTCCCTTTGTATATTGGCAACGTTTCGTCAACGATTCCTGATGACCTCATTAGTCGAACGATGACAAGTTAGACTCTATTGAGTCCACACTTATATTTTAATTCATACGTGTAAAAATGCACTAATAACATCTTCCAATAGTGGTAATTATGAATTTGTAAAATCTGTGGAGTATTGTGATCGTTTTCCAACCGACGTTTATTTGTGATGTGTTTCTTCCAGCTTGACGAGGTCAACAGAAATCGTTGACGAAACGTTGCATATATACAAATTTGCTAAAATGATCGTGCTTTGATATTCTTTGCACGAGCACCCTTTAGTCCTCCAAGATCAATTTAAGTCACTCCAACAATTGTCGATGAGATTCTCGCACAATAAATGAAAAATTTTAGAGGTGGGATGGGGCGCTCAAAACGAAGGGGCAGTGGGAGCTTGTTATAAAATTATAAGTACACTCGGTTTCATTGAAAATAAATAGCACTGTAATCACAAAACTTGTGTGATAACAATAGTGTAAAAAAGATAAGACGCGGAGAGGGGTGAGGAGTGAATTAGTCACGGAGAAAACAATTGCTAGATGAATTTAGGCGGGAGCTCGTGGCGCAAATCGCGGGTGCGAGATCAGCCGAATTTGCTGTCTCGCCGATCCATGGTCAACTGGGTTATGTTTGAGAATGATCGACAACGGCACGGTGCGAGACGAGATGCGACGTTGCCTAATATCATATTTAAATACACCGATAGGCGAAATGTCAACCGATCATCGGACTGGAAATATATATATATATATATATATTAGGGTCAGATCAGTATATTCCGGCAAGTCCGTGCGCACGACCCCCGCGGATCTTTTCGCCAATTTTTTACATGAAAGTAGGCACCGAAATAGTACTTACCCAGAGTTTCAGCCCCCTAAAGAATTTTTCACGCCCGTTAGAATTTTTTGAAGTTTGAAAAAAGGCCTTTTTCAGCGTTTTCTAAAAAAATCGCCATTTTGACCAGGGACATCGTAGCGAGGCGTGCAAGGTCGCATTTTTTTCGTTTTGACGTCAACTTTTGGAAGAAAAAATATGCGAGACTCTCAAAACCGAATGCGTTCAGTCCATACGACAATACATAAAGTCTCTTTTTTTCGATTTTTAGCCCATTTTCAAATGGATGCTATTCCGATGCGTCTGGATCTTTTTTCATTTAGTTTAACTAGTTGTTTTGTCTTGAAAAACCCTACAAATTTCGTTTTCGCACGTCCAAATCGGATAATTTTGGCCCGAGTTATGTCCATTACGAGATGGTGAGTTATCGAAGTATGACCAATCTGTCAAACTCGCCAAATCTATCGCCCTCCACCAATCGACTTAAAACTCGACAGAGATGTTCTTTCAAGTGTCCCAAACATGTGAGAAGAATTTCGCGCTGTGTTTCGGCCTGCCATTGGACCTATGAATTCTAGAAACACCCTCATTTTTCCGGATTTTCGTGTAATTTTTGAAGCGTTCGCCGCTCTCTTCCTGCGCATGCGCACATCTGTACTGCTTTGGGAGTATTTTCAATTGATAGCCCTTGCAACTTCCTACAAAATGACCCCTCGACAAAGTCTTTTAGATGCAACTGAACCAGAGATCTAGCTATTCTAAGGCAGGAGAAACTCGAAGTGCCGAAAGTACCCCAAGTCACAGTTTTTCAGGGTGACAAGAAGTGGCCCAGGCTTGCCATTTGGGTAGTGGTGATCTCTTTCTGCCTTAAAATAGCTGGATTTCTGGTTCAGTTGCATCAAAAAGACTTTGTCAAGCGGTCATTTTGTAGGAAACTGCAATGTTGCATCAAAAAGACTTTGTCCAGGGGTCATTTTGTAGGAAACTGCAAGGGCTATCGATTGAGAATACTTCCGAATCAGTACAGATGTGCGCATGCGCAGGAAGAGAGCAGCAACCGCTTGAAAAATTACACGAAAATCCGGAAAAATGAGGTTGTTTGTAAAATCCATAGGTCCAAAGGAAGGCCGAAACACAGCGCGAAATTTTTTTCACATGTTGTGGACACTCGAAAGAACATCTGTATTGAGTTTTGAGTCGATTGGTGGAGGGCGATGGATTTTGCGAGCTTGACAAATTGGTCATTCTTCGATAACTCACCATCTCCTAATGGACATAACTCGGGCCAAAATTATCCGATTTGGACGTGCAAAAACGAAATTTGTAGGGTTTTTCAAGACAAAACAACTAGTTAAACTAAATGAAAAAAGATCCAGACGCGTCGGGATAGCATCCATTTGAAAATGGGCTAAAAATCGAAAAAAAGTGACTTTATGTATTGTCGTATGGACTGAACGCATTCGGTTTTGACAGTCTCGCATATTTTTTCTTCCAAAAGTTGACGTCAAAACGAAGAAAATGCGATCTCGCACGCCTCGCTACGATGTTTCTGGTCAAAATGGCGATTTTTTTAGAAAACGCTAAAAAAGGCCTTTTTCAAACTTCAAAAAATTCTAGCGGGCGTGAAAAATTTTTTAGGGGGCTGAAACTCTAGGAAAGTACTATTTTCGGTGCCTTCTTTCTTGTAAAAAAATTGGGGGAAAGATCCGCGCGGGTCGTGCGCACGGATTCGCCGAAATATACTGATCTGACCCATATATATGTCGTAGCCAGATAGGTAAATCAGCCAGTTACGTAACTGTCTAGTCAGTTGCGCAACGGCACGCGGATGGGCAACTCCGCGCGAACGCTTGCATTCCATTCTTATCCGTCTAGCCAGTAACGCAACTGGCTGGGAACGTCCGCCAGTTACGCAACTGACTGGAGCATCTCTCGCGGATAGGTTGATGAGTGCCCAATATGAAATACGTATGCTCGATGTGTATCGCACTCGTGGCTAAACGTTGTCCTGTGAACACATACATACAATATCGACCTTAGATTCAATAAACCAAAATAACCGTGAATATTGAGACACAGGTGTCAACAATATCACGATCTATCCTTTTACTTTTCTCCTTAATTGTACGATCGTTCGAGCTCAAACAATGGTGCCTTCGCATTCGTTCTAGTAGATTAATTGTGTTTCTGTGTCTTCAAAATTTTTATTGACTGTAAAGACTGTGGTAAATCATTAGCTTTTCGGAAACAAATCAAGAGCCTTCCAGAGTAACACAAAAGTAATCGGACGATTAGATTGGGCGAAAGCACCGCTATCGCTAGAAGAATTATTCTGATGGAATTTTTGTGCGGGATCCGCGCCGGAGGACCCTTCTGAATCCAAGAATCCGTGTTGCCAGCCCAAGTATCCATCACTAACATTGAAAAAACAATGGATCATCTCTCAGGAACATCAATTTCTGCTATTGGATATCGTTGAAAAGATCCCAATCAACAACTTTTTGCTTTGGAAACATGAGATTTTCTGTTTGAAATCAGCTAAATGATCTCAAAGAATTGTTTCCGAACCGAAGAAAATTGTTATCGACAACTCGTTAGAGCAATCTCATTTTAAACAATTTGAAACGGAATTTTGTCTGCCAAGATGAATTTTTGGATTCAGAAGAGACTTACGTAGGGAATCTCGCGTAATATTCCATCAAGATAATTTTTCCAGCCATGGTAGTGATTTTGACTAGTCTGAATGTAGGATTCAAACGATCTCCAAAAAGTGAAAGGATCTCTGAGCGGGAAATCTCCGGAAAGGGCCAAACTTTTAACGCACTTTTTTCGGTTGTGCGAGTTATTGAAAGTTGGTACTAACAGTCATGCTGTCTAAAAAAGGACCAAAGATGGTGAACATTTTTGTATTTATAATTCTTACAAAAGATTGTAACGAATTGTGGTAAATAGAAAGTTCAATGGTCGAGATATTACAACAGGTGGATATATCAGTAATTGAGCATTCAATCAATTTGAATGAATACTGTTGATCCTCGTCCTCTTAGTCGCTCCCATTGATCAATACACATCAGAGCTCACATTCAATTTCCTTCCCGTGATTATTCACCTATCCGCGAGAGATGCTCCAGTCAGTTGCGTAACTGGCGGACGATCTCAGCCAGTTGCGTTACCGACTAGACTGATAGGGATAAAATATAAGCTTTCACGCCATTCAAGTAGCCTATCCGCGTGCCGTTATGCAACTAACTAGACAGTTACGTAACTGGCTGATTTACCTTTCTGGCTACGACATATATATAGTAGGGTGACACTTATTCCCCGACCCCCCCCCCCCTGGATCCTTCGCGCACGTGCGGATATTTCAATTTCAAGATAAAACTAGATCGATGAAATTTCTTCCAGATTTTTAGAGGGAGCCTATATAGTGTCCATTTTGACATACACTTTCGATTTTTTTGCAGTTTTGAGACGTTTTTCGACAAAATTCGTCAGCTTTACTTGGCAAGCACTTGCAATACAAGTAGAATGAAGCAAACCGATTCGAATAACATTAATTGGGATCGTCTGAGGAATCTTCCAACGCACGGAGTGGTTAGTTTTAGTTGAATTCAAGGGTCAGGACGGGGCCAGATTGGGCAGAAATACAGTCCCAAAATCACTTTTTATCGCAGTTTTCGAGTTCTCCTGCGCATGCGTGATTTTCTACGTTTTTGGTGATATTTTCAATCGATAACCCATGCGATTTCCTTCAAAATGACCACTGCCAAAAGTCAATTCGATGCAATGGGACCGGAGTAGTGAATCATTTGGGATAAGGCGAAGTCCAAGATGGAAATATTTGCAAATTGGTCGAGATCGCCTGCGATGCTTTTGATTTTGTCCAGCGTGTTTCTCGGGTTTCTCTGCGTCGAATTGACTTTGCCAAGGGGTCATTTTAAAGGAAATTGTCTGAGCTATCGGAATCAGGAGATTGCAGCATGTTAAGTGGGTGGTAAGTCACAATATAGCCACGCACAACAGTTGAAAACTCTTTTTTATATGATCAAAAACTATCAAATGTTCAGTTTTCCATAACCCACCATCAACTTACCACTTCGTAGCCTACTCACTTCGATAGCTCAGGTTATTTCCTTTAAAATGACCTCTTGGCGAAATCGATTCGACGCAGGGAAACCCAAGAAACACGCTGAACAAAATCAAAAGCATCGCAGGTGATCTCGATTAATTTGCACGGATTTCCATCTCGGACTTCACCTCATCCAAAATGATCCACTACTCCGGTCCCATTGCATCGAATTAAATTTTGGTAGTAGTCATTTTGAAGGAAATCGCACGGGCTATCGATTGAGAATATCATTAAAACCGTAGAAAATCACGCATGCGCAGGAGAACTCAAAAGCTGCGACGAGAAGTGCTTTTAGGACTGTATTTCTGCCGTTTTGGCCCCATTCTGACCCTTGAATTCAACTGAAACTAACCGCTCCGTGCGTTGAAAGTTTTCTAAGACCATCCCAATCAATGTTATTGAGCTCGGTTCGCTTCATTCTACTTGTATTGCAAGTGCTTGCCAAGTAAAGCTGACGAATTTTGTCGAAAAACATCTCAAAACTGCAAAAAATCGAAGATGTATGTCAAAATGGGCACTATATAAGCTATCTTTGAAAATCTGAAAAAAAATTTATCGATCTAGTTTGATCTTGAAATTGAAATATCCGCAAGTGCGCGAAGGATCCAGGGGGGTCGGGAAATGAGTGTCACCCTAATATATAGTTATGTGCAGGGGTCCTCGCTCTGTTCGTCGCAGCTCGCTTTCTCGAACATTCGAGAGTTACAAAAATACGCAAATATTTCGAGCTACGAGGAAATGCTCGCACGTTTCTGAACATACCGCCCTCTTTGCTCGCACATAGCGAGCAACCAAAATTGAAAGATTGCAACATTTCAACAATGAACTAAATTGAACCAAATGCAATAAAAACCAATGAATTCAACCGTGGCGAATCATTCTGGTATGAGGTGACAAATCCGATCAATCAAAAAAATACTATGTCAAATCGCAATCGTGGAGCAAAACTGTCTTAAATTGAACGAATAGCAAACAAATCGAAGGAAATTTCAGAGCGATTTGAAAATGCAATAAGCAAAGTAAACCAATAAGTTCCGATTGCCAACGAGCTCCATAGTTCGAAAGAAATGCATATCATGTATATGAGTCGCAAAAATAGCCATTCAAAATATAAATGGATTTGTCAATTTTACAATCTGTGGTAGGACCTTCGACATAACCAAAAATTGAGCACTGCTGACTCCCCGAGTCGTCAAGATCAAACTAAATATCACAATTTCAAGAGTGCGAAAGTCACTCAGCCGACTTCATGAGTAAGACTACTGCAATTCAGCAACTAAAGTCTGAATCTAAACTTGACTTGATTAAAACATGATCAAATCAAAAAAACGATTACAATTCATAGCTACCAATCAGCATTAAACACAACCCAGATAAAATAGAATTCGATCCATACTGTTCTGATAATTTATTCGACTAATGAATTTTCTTCATCGAGATTTGTCTTCAACGGACTCAACAAGAACGAAATCAACCTCAACTTTTGACAGAAAAGCTGTGCAATTCCAGAACCATACGACAAAGATGCAAATGTTGTGAGCTTTCCAAAGTTGAATCTAAATTTTCCAAAAATGACATGATGTTGAATAGTGAAAAAATCCAATCCAAAATCCAGTTTGAAAATAACAATGACTCTACCAAAACTCCACAACGTACAATTTGCGCAAAAAGGGGATCAAACCAAAACGTGACAATTTCTCAAGGGTGTAACGCGACGAGGAAAATTGTGTAGGATGTGTAGAAAAGGTACGCGGAATTCAAAATTCATCAATCATAGTATCTTCAATCTTCTTCTTGGTGCAAATCCAATTCCAATGTTGATGTCCATCTTTCGACAATGTAGCGGCCATCTTTGCGAGACCCAACTCAAGCTGGCAATATCCGTGATTGAATAGACAATAACCCATTCCGTTTCAAAACCCTTGACGTTGGCGATCGTTGTCCCAATCGTATGTGTCCATCAACCATTGGCAATTTATTAAGGGTTCTCAATTGGACGCTAAATAGCACCCTGAGTGCTCAACAGCGTCGTTAGATAAATAAAAATAAAAAAGAATGAAGGGTTCTCAACGGCCATTCAAATATCCAAACATTTTCCAAATAAGCCCATTGATCTGGGTATGACAAAATCGATTCTCCATCCAAGTTGTTCTCCTCGCCAACCAAGTCCCAGTGAATGCCATGAATCTTGACTCTATCTGCACTGTAGAGAAGTTTTATAAGCGTAGTGTCGATTTCTTCCAAAATATGGCATATAAAGATGTAAGTCGTGTGTAAGAAATACACTCTCATAGATAGAGCTATATATAAATGACACAACACAGTGAAAATGTGAACAATTGCAATTTACAATTTTTTGATGTTCTTGAGTTTTAACTCCATGTTCCAAGACCCATAAAAAATCTAAAATCAATGAGCTACAAATTCAGAGCGCGGCGAGCAGCCGCCCCCTATGAACAATTGCGACAAACTTTGCGACATCGTAAGATGTTGTCAACATGAGTTATGTGACATAAACCAACGTACAAATCCAAGGTATTTATCCATGATCATAAAACAACCACAAGAATATACATGAATCAAGTATACATTCGAGGCGCGGCGCACGGCCGGCCCCTCTGAATAACTCAAAATGAGGACCGGAGTGCCAACATTTTTGTCAGAAAATATTTGACCCAATCAGGACCAAACCATCTTCCGGAAACAGCCATTTCAATTCTCTGTTACACTCGAATCCGACAACAAGAATTCCAACTCAACTCGATTCTAATAGTTTGTGCATGCATGACTGATTAAGGACATGAGACAATATGACCAAAACTCATAAACCAATCAACCAAGCCTCGTGAACTCGACTAGTTTGCCAATGCCTGTGCCAATGCAAAACTAGCCGTAAAAATGATTCGACAGGCAAATCTGAGCTCTCACGGTCATCGCAGCTACTGCTAACGGCAGAGAAAATCGACTCAAAGTAAATCGATTCCAAAGCAAATCAAATACCAAAGCACCATGGGTGATGATGCTACCAACTGAGGGAATGAATCAAGGATCATCCCTCGCTCAAGTGAAAGAATGAATCAAGGATCATTCTTTGCTGAAATGGATGCTCCATTGAGAATGAAGCCAGAGCACATGTGAAAATGTCTCTGCAGTAGACCCCATATGATCAACTATCCACGAACCAATTATCCAAAATTGAGACTACAAGTTCTCAGCCAAATAAACCAACCATGAAATCTTACCAAACGTGAAAAGTCTCGGGATATGAGACGTGATCTCTTCTGTGCCCCAAAACACAGCGAGAGTTGCCAATCAAACCAAAACATTTTTTGAAAATGAGTCGATGATGATCTCTACTTAATATAAAATTCATGAATGAGTGCAAATTTAACCAGACTTGAGATGTCTCTTACTATGAGACGCGATCTCTTTTGTGCTTTATAGCACAGAAAGAGTTGCCATTCAAACCAAACCGATTCTTGAGAATGAGATTATGATATCTTGGACAATGACTTGAAAATGAGTATGCACATGTATATAGTACAGTATGCATAGCTTATTTTCCAAAACCAAATATTTACAAAATGAAAAACTAAATCTCGTCTGCACTAAGTACAGAGAGAATCTTGATTAGAAATAGAGCTGAACCAGAACCAAATGAAAAAACATGCAGCAAACCCATGAATTGAAATTGAGTGGACATTCAGCCATTCAATTATCCAAACCCGATTGAACTTTTGAGTGTACCAAGTGCAAGATATTTTGAATATCTACTATTACCTGGGATGAGTCAAAGAAACTCTGACTCAAAAACTGTTCGAAGGCGATGCCTGCGCAGCAGTTGCGTGATGAAATTCCGAAATTCCACATCCATATGTGACCAGTAAGTTCTGCATACGACCAATCAGCATCAGCTCAGTCAATCCAATTGCCAATCCAATCCAATTGTGATCAATCTAACCATTGTACGCCTGATGAGACGTCGAAGTTGTGACAGGTTGTAGAATCGGCTGCAGTGATGTTCCTCAACAAAAGAAATGCAAAGTGAGAACAAATCGTAGATGATGGTGTATGTCTATGGCCAATCGCACACACTGTTTAAACATGATAAACATCCACGAGATTCTAATTTCCACGACTCTTTGACTTCATGGAGAATAGAAGAAATCATCAACTACAGCGCGAACTTTGACAAAAAGTCAGCAATTGTGCATCAAAATGCACTTCCAAATATCTACAGCGAAGAGTTACTCGCGAAGAGTAATCAGTCCAAATAAATCAAAATTTCAGGAATGAAGAATATAAAATGTTCTCGCAATTCATTGTATGCTGTGGTATGTCAGAAACAATCCAAACATTCACCAAAAACTTCAGTCGGGTAACACGTATACACGGTTGACTATGATGACATTCAAAAACCCAACTTGAAAAATAAGTATGATCGAGATTTTCGTTCATCTGATCAAGTGAATTCCATTGCAAGATTCTCCGACAATTCATGAAAATTCCATAAAACCGAGTAATGAATTGTTTGATTTGAGAGTATTCCACACTATGAATCCAAAGCGCTCTTGATCGAAATATCAAAAGGCCACTCAAAAAATCAAACTTGTCCCTTATATTAACACCCCACAAAAAAGACGATACAAAAACGCGTAAAAGTTGCGAGCCGGGTGCTCTATTCAACTTTGAATTTTGATCATAAATCGAACTTGCCAATTGATCTACGTAGCAAAAACAATTCCCATCAAATATGCTGAGTGAGAGTCAATACCGAATATGAATGCTCGGCCAAGCGCAACCAAAACAAACCATCATATGCTTGTTGAGTCTCTCACGAGCTGAGTCCATCTTTGTGCGCGAGAGAGACAGCGTTCTTAGCGCACGCAAGTATAGCCATCCAAACGAGAAAGGTATATAAAACGATACGCTCACCAATATCTTTGCGCGATGAGCTGGGCGAGCAACGCAGCCAACTCACCCCCATCAATCCAGTGTACGCGCCCAGGCAGTAGAGTCGCGCAGCAGGAGAAGTCCCCTCTCCAGGCGCGTCGCCGATCAAGACGAAGCAGGGGAAGAGTGGTGGGCTCATGCATGACGCCGTTGTGACGTCACCGCGGCAAACAGCAGGCTCGAACGATGATGAATCGCGGGAAAATTCTGCGATGCGCGCCAAAAGCAATGCGCTACCTTGCTGCCACTTCCAGACGATGATGCCACACCACCTCCAATGCCAATGATTTTTGCTGCTGCACAACTGCTCTGGGGCCAGGATGTTCTTTTCGGACCTTGATGATGCCGTTGATTGTCGGCGACGCCATCCAGAGCCAAAATGCCCCAAAATCCCGCGTCGAACACACACACACACATTCGACGGCCGCGAGCTCCGATTTCTTCGCGCACTATCACATCATCTGCACTCGCGCGCGACGAGATTCATTTGCGTCCAACGATGCCAATAAAACCACCAAAAACCAATCGAGTTGCCGAACTGCATTGAGCCCCAAGCACGCTCTGCTACCAAAAATGATCGCGAGGTGAATAAATAATTGTCGATAAGATTTTAGAACAATAACTGAAATATTTTAGACGTGGAATGGGCGCTCAAAACGAAGGGGCAGTGGAAGCTTGTTATAAAATTATAAGTACACTTGGTTTCATTGAAAATAAATAGCACTGTAATTACAACACGTGTGTGATAACAATAGTGTAAAAAAGATAAGACGCGGCGAGAGGTGAAGGGTGAATTAGTCGCGGAGAAAACAATTGCTAGATGAATTTAAGCAGGAGCTCGCGGCGCAAATCGCAGGTGCGAGATCAGCCGAACTTGCTGTCTCGCCGATCCATGGTCAAATGGGTCATGCTTGAGAATGATCGAAAACGGCAAGGTACGAGACGAGATGCGACGTTGCCCAATTTCATATGGGTCATTCTGGACCAAGGTGAACATTTTGAAAATCGACGAAATTTAAAAATGCCCCAAACATCCTTTTTCCGTTAGTACTACTAGAATATAGTTGAAAGAAATTTTTTTCAGATTTTTTTGGGACCCATGGCGGGCCCTACGAATTTTCCAAGTCCCATTTTTGAGCAGTTTTTCGCCTATTTTTCGCTATCTTGGAAAATTCGTAGCTCGGACCCAAATGCATCTTTTTCATCCTAGCTGGGCGCATTTTCTTTGGTATGATGTACACTTTCAAGAAAAAAATTGACCGGTCCAAAAAATTGATATCTGGTAGGTCCCACGGTTGCATCAAAAAAGGCCCAAAAATACGACTTTGCACCACCTTTGGAGGGGTATAGGTCAAAATGGAAGCCTCGTAGCAAAATTTTGCAAGGGAAAAAACTTGTAGGCCTTGAAAAAACCTTCAATTTCCTTTTTGGAACGTGTCATTATCTTATCTCACGTACGATCTACAGCCGATTTAAGTTGGGCATTTTTGTAAAAACGTGAAACTTCAAGGCCAATTTAAAAAAATCGTTCATTTTTTATCGACCACAAACCTATGAGAAAATGTTCTTTCAGGTGTCTATTTGAAGGCCCAACAATAATTTGGTTGTTCCTTTAAAATCTCGATTTTATACGAGCTGTTAAAAACAGTCGAAAATACCGAAAATCGTGTCGAATTCGGGCCTTATCATGAAGCTTCGTGGACTGGGTCTTCCTTGCTCTCGATTCGTGGACTCTGAGGGCCTCGACAGAAAGTGCGCAATGCTCTTTTCTCCACTTTTTCCCCCGTGTATAAGCATAGACCCTGTAGTTGCAGTCGCCGCCACGGGCGCGCAATGGCGCTACTTCCACAGGGGAAAAAGGGGGAAAAAGAGCAAATGCGCACTTCCTGTTGAGGCCCTAATTATACAGCACTCGGCAAAAAATATTGTGGAAGATGAGACCTAGAGCTGAAAAATGGCCTCTCGTGCGATGTTTTACGATGGAACCGTCCAAAACTAGAGTAAATTGAGTAAATACAAGATAAATCGAGAACCGGCCGCTTTGGCACTCCGTGTATGCCCCGCACTACATGCCATCCTCCGTTAATGCGGAAGTGATAAGTGATATTAACAGCTGATGCAGTATTGTCAGGTATTATCCAGTATAGACAGAGATTAGAAGGTTCTCTAATCTCAGTTATAGACTGTAGACTGTACGAGGTTTTGGTTGTTGGTGACCACCACGAAAAAATTGTATGTGTCAGTCAGCGTCTCGATCAGAAATTTTGGTACACTCG
Organism: Eretmocerus hayati; assembly: GCA_029851415.1. Taxonomy (NCBI): domain Eukaryota; kingdom Metazoa; phylum Arthropoda; class Insecta; order Hymenoptera; family Aphelinidae; genus Eretmocerus; species Eretmocerus hayati. The sequence goes on from CM056743.1 coordinate 111,952,851, forward strand.
AGAACAAGGTGAACCATGGCGTGAAGATAACTTTTGTTATCTTTACGCCATGAGATGAACTGCAATGGGATGACGGTCAGTGACCGTTCGAGATCTGTCGTCTCCCTCGCACTCATGGCATAACCTATTAGGTGCGAATGAGATGGGCGATCTCGAATGGCCGCTGACCGTCATTACCTTCCCCGCGGGGTTTGCCCCGAACCATGGTGGAATTGCCCCGAACCATGCCCCGAACATCGCGGGTATTGGGGCAAATGTATTGTGAAGCATATGAAGTGTAACGCCTTCCCCGCAGGGCCCCCGCAAAGTATCTGATCACTTTCACGACATTCCTGCATAGTGTCTCAGAGTTAACCTCACTTCTGTGGGTGCATGATGGAAATTTCAACAGAGGCATTGAACATACTGTATTTTGATATCATTGATGAGCACCACTCACTTTTCACACAAATCCCAGTCCAGCAAAATTAATTTCTTCGTCACACGCTGCAAAGTCAAGTGACTATTTGCCCTCTGTGGAAGTAAACACAGGCTGGATATTAGTAGCTCTTATGAGGCTTTCCCAGGTCTTCAATGGATTTTCAACTTTACTTGAATATACTTTACTTAAACAATCACATGATAGTGATAACATTACAAACATATCCGAAATTATTCTAAAGGTCTCAACAGAAACTGCACTAATTTTGCGCAAATACCTGACAATACTGCATCAGCTGTTAATATCACTTATCACTTCCGCATAAACGGAGGATGCCATGCAGTGCGGAGCATACGCCTAGTGCCAAAACGGCCGGTTGGGCTAGTGAGTGCGGGCTAGTTAAGTGAAAGATGCATCACAATCGATTTCCTCGATTTATCTTGTATTTACTCAATTTATTCTAGTTTTGGACGGTTCCATCGTAAAACATCGCACGAGAGGCCTTTTTCAGCTCCAGGTCTCATCTTCCACGATATTTTATGCCGAGTGCTGTATAATTAGAGTCCACGAATCGAGAGCAAGGGAAGACTCAGTCCACGAAGCTTCATGATAAGGAAGGATACCCGAATTCGACACGATTTTCGGTATTTTCGACGGTTTTTGACAGCTCGTATCAAATCGGGATTTTAAAGGAACAACCAAATTATTGTTGGGCCTTCAAATAGACACCTGAAAGAACATTTTCTCATAGGTTTGGGGTCGATAAAAAATAAACGATTTTTTCAAATTGGCCTTGAAGTTTCACGTTTTTACAAAAATGGCCAACTTAAATCGGCTGTAGATCGTACGTGAGATGAGATAATGACACGTTCCAAAAAGGAAATTGAAGGTTTTTTCAAGGCCTACAATTTTTTTCCACTGCAAAATTTTGCTACGAGGCTTCCATTTTGACCCATACGCCTCCAAAGGTGGTGCAAAGTCGTATTTTTGGTCCTTTTTTGATGCAACCGTGGGACCTACCAGATATCAATTTTTTGGACCGGTCAATTTTTTTCTTGAAAGTGTACATCATACCAAAAAAAATGCGCCCAGCACGGATGAAAAAGATGCATTTGGGTCCGAGCTACGAATTTTCCAAGATAGTGAAAAATAGGCGAGAAACTGCTCAAAAATCGGACTTGGAAAATTCGTAGGGCCCGCCATGGGTCCCAAAAAAATCTGAAAAGAATTTCTTTCAACTATATTCTAGTAGTACTAACGGAAAAAAAAATGTTTGGGGCATTTCTAAATTTCGTCGATTTTCAAAATGTTCACCTTGGTCCAGAATGACCCATATTTAAATACACCAATAGGCAAAATGTCAACCGATCATCTGACATGAAAAAAAAAATATATATGGGTCAGGCCAGTATATTTTGGCAAATCCGTGCGCACCACCCCCGCAGATCTTTTCGCCAATTTTTTACATGAAAATAGGCATGAAAAATAGTACTTTCCCAGAGTTTCAGCCCCTAAACAATTTTTTACGGTCGCATTCCCTTCGTTTTGACGTCAATTCTTAGAAAAAAAATATGCAAGACTCTCAAAACCGAATGCGTTCAGTCTACACGACAATACATAAAGTCACTTTTCTTCGATTTTTTGCCCAAATTTTTCGGTCCAAAATTATTCGATTTGGACGTGCAAAAATGCAATTTGTAGGGTTTTTCAAGACAAAACAACTAGTTTAACTAAATGAAAAAAGATCCAGATGCGTCGGAATAGCATCCATTTGAAAATGGGCTAAAAATCGAAAAAAAGTGACTCTCTGTATTGTCGTGTAGACTGAAAGCATTCGATTTTGAGAGTCTTGCATATTTTTCTTCCAAAAGTTCACGTCCAGACGAAGAATATGCGACCTTGCACGCCTCGCTACGATGTCCCTGGTCAAAATGGCGATTTTTCTAGAAAACGCTAAAGAAGGCCTTTTTTCAAATTTCAAAAAATTCTAGCGGGCGTAAAAAATTGTTTAAGGGGCTGTAACTCTGGGAAAGTACTATTTTTGGTGCCTACTTCCATGTAAAAACTGGCGAAAAGATCCGCGGGGTCGTGCGCACGGATTCGCCGAAATATACTGATCTGACCCATATATATATATAGTTATGTGCAGGGGGTCATCGCTCTGTTCGTTGCAGCTCGCTTTCTCGAACATTCAAGAGTCCCAAAAATACTCAATCATTTCGAACTACGAGGAAATGCTTGCACATTTCCGAACAAATTTTATCCCCCGGCTCGGGTTGGGTTATTCCGAGAATGTTATTTTCTCCTAAAGAAGTCAGGTCAACTCGTACCATTATGTCTGTAGCGGTTTTTATTAAGTTTCTATTAATTTCCCCAAAATGACCGTTTTGCAATGACGCCCTTCTTCTACCCGCCCCCTCAATTGTGAGTGCTCCTCGTAAATCTCTCTCCCCATTGTGGGCTTATAGAATGTATTTTCTCAAATGCGCCCTCGATAATTGTGCTCGGGCTTGATTCACCTAACGGTCAGCAAACCGATTCGTTAATAGTTCCCTTGCATATATGCTCTTTCATTCTCACTCCTCATCCAGTGCGTGCTCATTCAGTGCTCCCTTCTCCTGATTTCTTGAACAGTTACAGAAATCGCTCACTCCCTGAGCCTCTCAAATGAAAGCAGGCTTTGCCTGCAAGTGACGAGTCACCAGAACAGTGATGTTAACTCATAATCATTACATAATAATACTTTCTGTGTGGTTGTGTGTGTGTCTATTCAGCTAATAGGAGGTTTTGATAGTTTTGGAGGGCGTTTTTTGCATTTAGTGCAAGTGAAGTCTGTAACTTGAAATTTTAACGTACCTGCTACATGTGCCTTGGCGTTTGTTCACCCCTTGGACGTGTATTACTGGGTGAGACCATCCTTTTTGTGCTGATGTTCACACAAATGACACCAGTTGGCGTCGTTGTCTCCGACCCTCTTTCTAGCCCTATACTCCTGCGTCCTCCGTCTCTGGTTTGCCTTTTTGTCGGGTAGTATGACGATTCATCAGATTCTGCATCGCTAATGTCACTGAACTGAAGATTCGTCACTCCATTGGTTTTGATATCGAGGGGTTCTAGCGTGGCTATTGGTTCTCCTTGCATTAAGATGTCTGGAATACTCGTCGCAGATTCATTTACTCTGTGACCAGGGTCGATCATAACCATCTCAATTTGCTGCGAATTCTCCATTGAAGGAGGCCCGCGTATGATGTGTTGCTCCTTTTTCAGACGAATATTGCTGATTAATGTGATCGGAGCCATACGGTGCAGTTGAGAGTTTCCCGCTTCTAATGCCACAATTCGCATGCCGCTATTGTTAGAGAGGAGAGGGGAATTGGAACTATTCCCACATAGTGCAATACGGCCTGTGGGGATTCCGTAAGTATTGCATCGCTCGGCTTTTCCATACTGCATAGCGAGTAGCTGGAAAGGCGGTGCTGAGTGGGGTTAGCAGGGGGAACTGCCGTATGTCTTTTTGTTACATGCAGATCGCTTTGGTGGTGAGGAGAGGGGGTCCTCACAGGAATCATCGCTAAAATACCGCGTGATGCGTTGTCTGCTGCGTTGGCTGCAAGCAAAGGCTCATCGGCGTGTAACAAGCTGCTTTGTGTTACTTCCGATGTATGTGGCGGAGTTGATGGCGAGCATTGAGGAGAGAAGGCCGATGTAACTGACGCCCCACCTGTGCGTATTGTAAGTCCCTGTAACACACATCCAGGGTTTGAATGTTTTCCATTGAGTGTGTTACACGTTTACTCGACCTGATACCATGTGTATGAGGCTCTTCAGTATAGGCTGTACAGTAAATCATGTTACAGATGGAGACACTCACATTTCGCTTTTCACGGGTAGTTCGCGCTATCACAGCATTGTAACTTCTCAAGTCTTCCGTTTGGCATGCCCCTGATCCTGAGGGCAGTAATAGGACGTTCATCACTGTTGATCTTGAAAAGTTCGAGAAAACTTTCGTATAGTATATGTACACGCAGAAAAGTAGGCGGGAGATGGCGCGACGCGCTCGCAGCTGACGATCGTCCGCTCTCGACTCGAGTAAACACGGGCCTCGCGTCAAAATTTCTGACGCGCCGTGGCTGACGATTCTCTGCGACGCCCGGCCCGAGTCCTCGTATATACGATAACGGCTCATCAGAATCGAACGGTGATACTCTCGCCAAATATTTTATAGTAAATTAGTTCAGATTCTTCAATAACACATCTTATCTTGATGATAAAAATAATGGATAACAATAACAAATATTAGAATCTCCTCGGAGGGCCGATGAATATGTACCACTTAGAAGGCTAATGCCACAAGGATGTAGACTGGTCGAGCGGTTAATCTTTTGTTCCATAAGCAAGAGGTCGTGAGTTCGAACCACGTTACGGCCAATTTTTCTTCTTTCCTTCAATTAACATTCCCAGAATTTTTGAGCTTGGATCTCGAATTGATCTCAGCGATTCTCAGGACTGTTTTTTGACAAATTTTATCCTTGTAGGGAATATATATTTTGCGTGATTTTGTAGGTAGCCTGGACGGAAATATCCAGAATATTCTTAACTTTAAGATCGGTATTTTAAAGTAGAACGAATAAAATGAGCTTTCATAAAACTACCAGAAACTTACTGTAGTCTCATGAATTCCCAAAGAACTGTTTCTCGAATTGCTGATATAAATTCGAGATCCAAGCCCAATAATTCTGGGAATGTTAATTGAGAGAAAGAAAAAAAAATTGACCGTAACGTGGTTCGAACTCATGACCTCTTGCTTATGGAGCAAAAGATTAACCGCTCGATCAGTCGACATCCTCATGGCAATATCCTTATAAAAAGTACATATTCATCGGTCCTCCGAGGAAACTCCAATATTTGTTATTGTTATTGTTGTTCATTATTTTTATCATCAAGATAGGATGTATTATTGGAGAATCTGAACTAATTTACTATAAAATATTTGGCGAGAGGGTCACTGTTCGATTCTGATGAGCCGTTATTGTATACGAGGACTCGGGCCGAGCGGCACAGAGAATTGTCAGCCGCGGCGCGTCAGAAATTTTGACGCGAGGCCCGTGTTTACTCGAGTCGAGAGCGGACGATCGTCAGCTGCGAGCGCGTCGCGCCATCTCCCACCTACTTTTCTGCGTGTAGGATGGTGTATTGTGTAAGAATGTGTAGTTATCTTAACAATTCATTGTATGCAATGTGCTGCAAATATGGTAGTTTCCAGAATAGGATGTTTACGAGGGAAAATCGATTGATAATTTCGCATTATCAATTGAATCCCGGAATCTATTGATGATATATTGCAAAAAGGTTTGCAACAATTTATTGTTGACAATGTTCTGCAAGTATGGTATGTTTCCAAAATAGAAAGTTTATGAGGAAAAATTGATTGATAATTTCGCACTATCAATTGGATTTTGGAATTTATTAATGATCTATTGCAAAAAGGTTTGCAATTCTGTGTTTGGTTGCCCTTATGAGAATTCGTGTATACATTCATTTTTCTTGTGAAAATTGCATCATTTTTAGAAAGTTAACAAGAAGTTGACACTCGCTTCAATTTGGAAATGATAATTGAGATTTTCCGAAATGGGGTGTGGACGTTCATCCACAAGATTCTTTAATGGATAATTATTACAATTATTTTCTATATCTGGTTACATATTGCTAGATCTATGTAGGAATAAATTGAGCATTAATAATTCATAATCATTATTATCAACTTTTGTTTCGGATTGCATATTCTTATATCTATGCGGGACTGAATTCGACATAATTATGTGTTTTTATGGAGAATCTCCCGATTTTCTAGTCGCAATGTCAGTTCCGATTAATGAATAAAATTTACCAGGCCCTTGATTTTGAGATTATATTCGTATGATTCCATTGATGCCTGAATTCAGAAGTCAAAACTGGAGTTGCTATCAGATTATTGCAATGTGTGAAAAATGAAGAATATCCGTGTCAGCAACCTCAACGCAATTCTCCCAAGTTAGCGTGGTGTCAAGTGCAGGTTCAATAGTGTCTTTTAGTCATAGTCTCAGTACAGTTTCAGGATTTCGAATCGTTGGACGTCAACATTTGTGCGATTGCACTTGTATAGATTATTATCATTTTTTCTTGAAATCATGGAAGTTGAAAATATGTTCCGGTTTCCGGTAGTGGCCCGAGTTCGTTAGGTTAATGTTAGTTGGATTTTTCTGATCTAAAAGTTGTGTTACAAGTGATTTTTCAGTGTGCATTCCTCTCTGTGTCATACGTGTAGTCCGATGATTGGATCTCAAAGCGGTTCTCACGCCGGAGGAACAGGCGAATCAATGAAGAGCGTGCCGAGTTTGTTTTTGGTGATTTGGATGTGTACTGTACAGGAGGGTTGAAGATTTGCCGGAATCAATGCATGATTTTGACGTATGGGGATTATACGCATTATCATTCTATGAAAAGATAGTGTGCTATGTCGAAGACACCGAATATGAGATTGAAGTTTCCAAGACTTTGGTTAGATTCTGGAGGGGTCAATCACTCTCGATTGATTTGCATTTAATTCCTTTGGATGTAGGTCAGGTGGATTGGGCCGAGCAAGTCCGTCTCTTGGTTTTGTAAAATTGAATATGTGTTAATTTACGTACTTACAAAATCGTATTTTCTTGATATTGAAACTTCAATATACGGGAAAAAACTGAGTTTGTCACAACTTTCATGGAAGCATATCATTAATAAAATATTTGAAGTAGGAAATTTCGACAGATTTCATTCAAAAGACATGATTTTCATTGATTTCGGAATATTTGAGAGATAAGGTCGTGTCCAGAAGTCAGACTTGTGAATGAAATAACAATGGTCAACGTAACTTCCTACTACTCCCCTTTTCTTGATTTTCCGGTTTTTTAATTTCTCATTATTTTTCTCGGAATGTATGTAGTAGAAATTATTTGAACTGAGAATATGGAGGGGGCGCCTGCATAAATGTAATAGTTTTAAACCATCCTAGGCCATATGATGTCAATAGAGAGTCTAATTTAAACACCGTGTTACCTGCAATAGCCTGTTACCTACACTGAAAAACTTGTGGTGCAGAAGTGCACCACGAAATCGCGTCGGTGCGCGCAGCACAGTGTGGTGCAGAGTCGCTACACGGTGTGCTGCAAATCTGCACCACTGTGCTACAGTAACGCAGCACAGAGGCATGCTGATCTCCTCTGTGCCTCGTTACTGTAGCACAGTGGTGCAGATTTGCGGCACACCGCGTAGCGACTCTGCACCACAGCGTGCTTCGCGCGCCGACGCGATTTCGTGATGCACTTCTGCACCACAAGTTTTTCAGTGTATGTAACACCATGTTACAGGTCACAGTCTGTTACTTATGTAACACCATCTTACAGCATGTTACATGGGTCGATAATGCTTTCTTTTCCTTCTTTCTTAGGATCCTTGTGAGGTATCTGCAGAGAATTTGAAAGGTTGTGAATCTTGAATAAGATGAAGGGTTGAATGTTCGTTAGTTATTCTCTATGAATACTCCAAGATCAATGTGGTTTAATTGTGTCAATTTCTACTATCGACAGATCTAGAGAGAGGTGATGGATGTGAAATGGGGTTTCTACAAAAAAAAGATTCGGAAGTCGAACGGTGAATTCCTTGGAATTACATTTCGGTAGAATATTTGTTTGTCAGCAGAGATTCTGAATGGTTCCGATTTTCCAGTTCTGAGGGTCAAGTATCTTGAAGGAATATCTTTGAGCGTACAATTGGAGATGAAAAATAGTTGTAGGTCTTTCCGGCATTTATGAAATTTTAAAGTTAATTTCGCTGTGTTCTTCACTTCCTCATGAATATGTATTTCGAAATTCGAGTTTTGAGTATTTTCGCATTGAGGTGCTTTATATAATGAGATGTTGATACCAGGTCCTTTGATGTTGTCGAGACTATGGTGAGTAGGTAATTATGACCGGATTTCCTTAAGTTTTCGTTCGAAGCTATAGGTGTATGTGTATCAAAAAGTGTAGGAAGAGGTGAAAATTTCAGTCAGCTTTTCACTTTGTGGGTTGAGTACAAGTAACTGAGTTATGGTAATGCGGTTGTTCAAAATTTATAATGATTATGGGTGGAGTGAAAATCTGACAAAAATAATCTTGGACCATAGAACAATTTTCAAAGTTCTCACTATAACTGTTTTAACAAAGTGTTACAGGAGCAAACCAATGTTACAATAGCAACAGAATGTTATATGAGTTAAAAACTCAAATGTCGTGGTTTGAGGTTCATTCCGAATGCATTTGCGAAGCAAGCAAAATCTTGAAGAATTATGAATATTGAAAGGCTCCGAATAGTCGAATTCTAATTGTTAGATGAATTTCATGAAACAGAAGTAATGTGCTCCCTTACGATTTTGAAATTAATCGACGGTGGGAAGAGAAAAAATTGAGCTGGGTCGTTTCCACCAACGGTTTCAGATTCCAGTCGTGCATGGATTATGCTAACTTTTTGAAACAGTTTTCCCTTATCAGTTGAGGTTATCAATGGTTCTGAGTTACCAGTCTTGAGAGACGAATATTTTGAAGGGGTGTCTTTGGGTAAGTACTTTGAAATGGAATGTGGTTGAAATCTACGCTGTTTTTTGTTTCATTGAGGTTTTTGGAGTGTTTATCAGCTGAACGTTCGAGTTTATGAATTCAACAGAGAGTATACCAGGATATTCTACATTCGTATGACGGGGTGGTTCTGAACGGCCTCTCAATGGTGTCGGGACAATGGGGAGTGTGTCTTCACTTCTGATGTTTCCCGTTTCTTCAACGTCAATGTACGAGTTTTCGTGAGAAAAACTTGGTGTATGGGTGTTCTCTTGAACCGGTGGTTTGTCTAATTCATCTGTGAGATACAATTTGTCATCTGAAACGGAATAAGTTTGAAGGTCTATTTCGGACTGATGAGTGGAGCAAATTCCGTTTGGGGGGTCAATGCAAGTTTGACTGATTTGTTCATTAATTTCTGATTCACATTTCTGGTCATCTTCGTCATTTGATTCGAACATGTTTGTGACTAGTTCACTGGTAAGTGGGATCGATATGCCATACATTCCCAAATATTCGAGGAGTGCCTTTCTATCTCCAAAATATTCGAATGGATTTGAAATTAGGAGATGCAGGCTTCTCAGAGTATTTGGTTTCTGGGAGATGGTCCGAGAGTCCATGAGAATTGAAACTCCGAATTGTATTCCGGTTGGAAGCGTTTTTATATATTTGAATCTTGCGAGTGCGTCCAGATTTCTATAAAGCTGGAGGTAAATTGGATCGCCAGAAGGAATATTGGCTTTTGTATACCGGGTCTCTGCCTTTCGGCTCAACCCCGGTTGCCCCCATGGGCGTAGGGCAGGGATACGCCCTGCCAGCGCGTCGGGTTGGAGGATGACCAACACCGAGCCAGGCTCGGTGATGGCTCAGTCCTCCGCTCCGACTACCGACTTTTGGGCACGGCCCCCAGCACAAAGCCGATGCCCACCCCTCGGTGGAGGGTTTTGGGACTCTTTTAGGCTTCCTGAGAGCCCAAAGAGTCCCTCGGGATGATGGATGAGTCTTACGGGCTCGCATTGTTATCACCCGAGGGCGATCCCAATTTGAGTCCCTAGACTCACCCACTCCCGTGGTGCCGGATGGAGATGTGCGGTCTCCTCGCTCCGGCGGGCGGTAACTGGGGCCGGAGGGTCGTCACACCCCAGGGATGAGGCGCCATGCCCCAACCCCCCTTGCGGTTTTCGGGAGAAGTCAAAGCGCCGAGCACCAGTCTCGGAGCCAGTCTTCTCCCTACCGGCTTCGGGCCTAAGCCCGGGTACGGTGTCCCAGTAACTGGGGCCGGAGGGTCGTCACACCCCAGGACATAGTATCCCCCTTGCGGTAGGATCGCCAGAAGGGTATGAATCAGTCAAAAGGTGGTGATGAGCTTCGAGAATTCCGTGTGATCGAGTATAGACCATCTCATAACTCTGGCTATAATCTGCATCAATTATCCGTTGACATAATTTATCAAAAACATTTGTTCTAATGAAGCATTCCAATACGTGTTCCATTATTTCGTCTATAGATGCAAATTCAAAGTTTTGAAAAGCATGTAAAGCTGGTCCGGACAGATGATCAAGTATGTGACTAGTCAAAGTTTTATCGAAGTATGGATATGGGGCAATGCATCTTGCTTTGATGACACAAGAAATAAACTCCACAGGGTCGACGTTGTGTCCATTGAATGGTATGAGGCATTGCTCAACAGCTTCGAAAGGATATTCAAATTCTATAATTCTCGATTTGTCAATTCACGGGAGGCTTATATCACGTCAGGCGCGAGAGGTCTGATATGTACGTATGTCTGACAATATGCACTAGGGGATTCCTAGGTTGATTGTGGAATTATACTGCATGAAGTCAAGATTCATCATGGTGAGTGAGAAGTGGCAAGTGCGAAGTCAGCACATTGTGAATCGAGGTCAGCGTGTGGTTGACCGGATGGCTTTTTTCCAGATGTGTCACAATTGGGTAATATGTCTGAGTCGGTAAATGAGGTCAATAGTCTGAGTATTCGAGGACTTGGAAGTAAGAATAGGTTTGTGCAACTATAACTGCTTCCCACAAGGAATGCCAAAATGTTATGCCCCGAGCGGAGGCCCCGGGGTAACAAATATATTATTTAATTCGTTGGGAACAGCTGACGGGCGGACTGCCCAGTTGCACCTACCTTTTCTTTATTATCCAGTTTGATCGTTCTCTGGTGCAGATATGTGATGATATATATTTGTATACTCCTTGTTGATTTTCTTTGGATATTCGATATCAATGCTTTTTGGGAGGATGTTGGATTGATTGATTTCAAAAGAGCTGAGTTACAACTTTTGAATGAATGAATGAATTTGAATCTAAGAAGTTGAGCTGAGATACAACTTTTGACTGAATGGATGAATGAATCAATTTGAATCTCAAAAGTTTTGAATTGAAATATGTAATTACTACTGGCTTTCCGGGAAAGAATGAGATAGAGTTTTTCAAACCGAGTTTAGATTCATTTAGATCAAATGATGAAATTTTGAACAAGAAGGAACTCAATATCTAACTACAATTTGGATGAGACTCAATCTAAGCGCGCTTACAAGTCTACTTGAAGAGATGATGATTCTTCAAGGCGAGAACGTATGAGTAAAGCGAATTCGTACCTGGCCCTTATGCAGCTGAGGCGGATAACGTCAGCCTACTTTTCGACGGGATCAAATCAAGCCTACGAGTCCGCACTTCTATATGACTTTATCGCGCGTTCCCTATGCGCACTTAGGTGAGTTTAAGTGAACTTGGGACACATGCAGCCTACTACTGGCAGAGCTTCGTCACAGATTAAATCGAAGAATGGATTTTGTCGTTCCAATTTATTCGTGCTGACACGAGTTAATTTTGATGACTCGACTCGGGATAGTTTTGAAATTGAGCTACTTGAGATTGTAACACATGTGTTACAATTCCATAAGAGACCTGATTGTGTGTAACATGTAACCCCCTGTTATATGTTACAAATGATACAGGTTGTTACAATTCTGCTGATTTCGCCTGATCTGCTTGTACGTTTCCCTGCTGACTAAGTAAAAATAATATTTCTTCTCGTTGGGAGATATCATTTTTTCTGTTGCGTCATCTGGGACGCCACAAATATATGATGATATAAATATATGATCATTTGCGTCGTCTGGGACGCCACAAATAGAATTTCGAACCTGAAATCATTCGTCCAGAATTTGGACTAATTTTGTCCATAAGATGATCTATCACTCAGCCGAGTTTTTTCATTCCTTCCTCAGTTATGAACATCTTAGTTGAATCAATTGACTGCTCGCTCCAAATTCGTACCGTGTCATATACAGCTCATTCGGACTACTTCCATAGGCACATTTTTGTCCATAGCAGGGTTTTTAACGAAACGAAACAAAACGCGATTTTTAATTTTGTTTCGTTCATTTTAGCAAAAACAAAACGAAACAGAATTATTTTTAATTATGTTGAACAAAAACAAAACTAAACGAAAACCGAATCCGTCTTTCTTTTCATAAACGAAACTAAACAAAATTAATGTAATTTAGTTTCGTTGGATATTGTTTCTCAGAATTTATGTTTTGTTTAGTTTTGTTCATTCACGGGATAAACAAAATTCAATAATTTTGTTTAGTTTCGTGAATAAACGGAATTCAACAAAACTATTTTCTGTCGAATATGTTTTGTTTTGTTTCTCACAAACAAAACATAAACGAAATCATTCATAATTATGTTGCAATAAACGAAACCAAACAAAACTCTGTATGATTATGTTGAGGGTAAACGAAACTAAACATAAACAAAATGTCATTAAGCGAAACGAAACAAAAATATTTTTGTTTAGTTCAGTTTATCGAGAACTTTGCCCCGACGAGATCATAATTAAACGCGGCCTTTTTTAGGTTAGAGTGATGAAAAAAAATTGTCGACACGTTGTGCGGAAAAGTGTTTTCCCCACACCGATTTTCCACTTTCACGGACAGTTTGTCGAAAAACACAGTTCGATACACGGATGTAAAACCTATTTTTTGCATCCTCGTCTTGATTCCGACCTTTGACCACGGCTCAAGACGCAAACCCATCACTCGGACGCGCAAATAGTACATTACGTAACAAGGGTGGAAAGTGCGTTTTCCGCACGAGTTTCGTGACCAGTGCGGAAAAGAACCGTTTTTTGATTTTCTTTCCCACGCCGACGATGGAAAAATAGTATTCGACACTCGGGCAGGGTGGTTTCACCTTCCGAGCGATGATTCCGACCCTCGCCAAGGCTCGGGCCGGAAAAACATCGCTCGGGCCGCGGAAATCAACATTCCCGCCTTTGTACCAAAATCTACTATTTCCGCACGGCTTGCCGTGCGGAAAACCACTTTTTCGCACAATAAAATATTGACCAGCGCGGAAAAGTTACTTTTTATTACTCTAACCTAAAAATGCCGCGTTTAAATAGGACTATAGGGTTCTCGTAGTGAAAAAATATATCACCACCTCGCTTGCAAGCCCATTTTGGGCACTGGAGGACATGTATGTCCTAGTGCCCAAAATGGGCTAACGCGCTCAGTACGGAAATATACTATTTCCGCACGCGTCACGGGAAGAGTGCGGAACTTTTTTCACCCGTGTTGCGTATACTTTTTTTTGTGCTGAGTGCGGCAAGCTGTCTCGTCTGATCAAAAATAAATTGAATGATCAGACGAAAGACAATCCAAGCTCATTCGATGGACCCAGGACCAGCTGTAGAGTGGCCTTCACGTAGATCTTTGGAGCTGAAAAGATCGAACATAATCGAGGGTAATCTGGTAGATCAGCGGAGAGTCCTGACTCGAAGAGACTATCCGACCTCAGAGTTTGTGTTCAGATGGTTGATTCTAGTCGAAAATACATGCTTTGGAGCAGATGATTCCATTTCTTTCCTTTCTTTGTGGTTGTTTGACATATTTGCTTTCAACTCTACTTGTCAAGAAGTTTTTCAGACTAAATTTAGGTCATGCTGTTGTTATCTTAACGAAATTCCTCATTTTTAGAGATAACCTTCTGATAAGAGAGATATGTATGGCTTGAAGTCTAGACTGAGCATTCGGGGTTACGAGCTATCGAGAATGAATCGGTCATCATTGTATTTTGAGAGATTAATTCGGGCTAACTTACTATATCGATCACTTCGATGGAAGCTCCATGGGAATCCGTGGAACCTAAATTATTGTAGTCCGAGGAAGCTATATTTTGACTCTTACTATTTAAAATTTTGAAAATGATTTGTTTAGGGATTGACGTGAGACTCAATTACCAACTGTCATTCAATAGAATAAGTGGCCAGAAGTTCTAATGGAGTGGTTTGCAGCTCACTAGACAGAATAGGGCCCTTAGTCGTTCCGTGTCAGTTTTTGCGATAGTTCTCATATACCAAAATTAAAGTAAAAGTCAGTAATGAGATCAAAGATTGATAATTCATGTTCGGAAGAATGAACGATATTCAAATTACTTATAGGACCCTGTTACATTTATTCAATAGTTCTTAATAGAATTTTTTTCTACAGTGTTGTAGACACCAAAAACATCGGGAAGTTGCAAAAAAATCCAGTCACGTGAATTAGTGCGAGAGTTTTTGCATTATATGTGCAACAGGTGTCAGGTACTTGCTCATAATACCGATAGATTCATGATCTAATTCCGTAGAATATTTGTAAAAGCCACGAGAAAATGAGTAAGGTAGTGCTTCCGGAGGGTGCGCGGGGGCAGGGCGTGGTCCAGGGGGCGAAGCCCCCGGCGGGGTGTATGGGAAAAAATCTTGATTTAAGTGCATTATATTTGAATAAAACTCCAACTCAATTTTGAAAAATTTGTTTTTGGTACATATTTCAGAATAAAATGATCCATCTACATCCTTTTCAGTCTCACTCGATCTCAAATTTGAGCTACTAATAATCATAATAAAATCCAAAGAAGCAAAAAAATCTGTAAATCATGACCCATCATATGGCAAATTCCGAATCCATGTTATCCCAGGAGACACTCAAATTTCAAAGCAACTCAAAATGGGATTTTCAATCGTAATTTAGACCGTAGAGATGTTTTTCGATGAGAATACAGTGGAATCCGGCTATAATGATCCGGATATAATAAGAATTCGGTCATAACGAGCGAAAATTCTGGCAAAATTTGGTTTCGGCACCGGCTATACCGAACAAATCGATGTGGGAGCCGTTCAACTATGAGTTTGGGAGCCTAAAACTCGAGGTGAATACGAGTATCAATGCGAATACGCATGCAGTATGATTCTATAAGTGAGCGAAATGGATAGATCCAATACAAGGAAGAGACTTATGAAGATATAATTTTTCGGTCTTTGCGAGTTAAAGTTAGCAGATATTGCTGACGATTTTGGCATCAATCGAGAATGGATTTTACTCCACTCTCGATCAATGCACCTTTAGAGCCTCGTATGGTTCCGAGGATGCATCTAAAAGATTTTGATGGAAAGGAATGAAGAGTAAAGATGAGAAATGAGAAACTTTATGAAAAATTTGGATCCTACGCTTTATTTTCGATTCATCTTTACTCTTCATTCCTTCCCATCAAAATCCCTTAGATGCATCCTCGGAACCATACGAGGCTCTAAAGGTGCATTGATCGAGAGTGGAGTAAAATCCATCCCCGATTGATGCCAAAAACGTCAGCAATATCTGCTGACTTTAACTCGCAAAGACCGAAAAATTATATCTTCATAATTTGAAATTCCCGCGAGTGATAAATACGATATCCGATCATATCGATCGAGTGTCAAAATTAATTACATACAAGGAAGAAACATTTCATGACGAGTACAACCTGGTAAACTTTGACGCGAAATCAAAATTCCTCAGCTACAATTTTTCAGTTTTCCATCATTTGTACTAGTCCATATTTCATCTTGCGGTTCCTTCAATTTATGACAAATGCGAATCCCTAAATATTGTATGTCCATACCGCTATGTGGATTAATGCACATCTACGTCATTGTCGTCCTGTCATCGTATTCTGAATGTTATAGTTATTTGAAATCTTGATAAGAGAGACTTTACAAACTCAAGATTAGTTTTTTCCACCCATCAAAGATAGTTGTAACGGAATCATATATAACGAGATTTTTTCTTCGGTCCCTTGAAGCTCGTTATAACCGAAATGTTTTCAATCGAGAAAAAAATGAGAGCCTCAATATCGAGAGAAGCTATATCGAGAAAAATATTCACCCCTGGACCCAGGATTGAACTGGGAACCGTCTTCTTGCCGAGAAGATGCTCTAACATCTTAGCTATCTGGGTCTCGACATCACGTCTCTATCTCAATCTAATGGTAATGCAAACTGTGATTAGCAAAACAACTTGAAGAGTATTCAAAAATTTGGTGGTCGTCATAATTTTTCTATGATAGATATCCGTTCTGCGTTCTTTCCTAAGGAGTCATTTTTCCGCACGGCTCGAACTTTTTCGCACCCATTTCCGCACGCAAAACTGTGCGGAAGGGTAACTTTTCCGTGCAGGTTTATGCACGCAAGCACAAAAGAGTACATTTCGATACAAGAGTGGAAAACTTTTTTTTCGCGTCCGAGTGATGGGTTTCCGGCCCGAGCCGTAGGCGAGGGTCGGAATCATTACGAGGGTGCGAAAAATAAGTTTTACATCCGTGTATCGAATACTATTTCCTGACAAACTATGAGAGAACGTGGGAAATCAGTGCAGAAGAGTAACTTTCTCGCACAGTGTGTCAAAAGAAGTTTCTCCACCCTTGTATCAAAATGTATTATCTTTGCATGAGACATGAAAATGAGGACCTCATTGAAACTGGAACCACGTGGAATCTGATTTCTACTTCAACAGAAACGTATGTAAAAATCGCCTCTGTCATACATCCATCTCAGGAGTAATGCGAGGCTAACAAAAATTGAAAATTCACAAAAACGTACATTTTAGTAGGTGAGGAGTCCCTTCATCTTGTAACAGGGACCATTGAGAACCCCTATAAACTGTTAGAATTCCCCCTGTTCACTTTTCTGACGCCAAGGACAGCTCATTCCTAGGATAAAGTGTACTCATCAGAATAGTTGTAATACGAGGTTCTTATTTGAATACATGAGAATATCCGTCGTCCACGCGAGTGTCATACCATTGTTTGAGTACTAATTAATCGATGAAAAAGTTACCCGGAAATGTCGTATCAGATTGGAATATCTCGAATTTGCAGTATCTCTCAAATGCCGAGATTCGCCCATAAGACCCTCACCCAAAGAACTAGAGCTCCTGCGAATAATGATACGTATCGAATGAAGTGTGGTGTTGAGGCGATCGAGCACTCATAGTTTCCACCTTCAACCAATGATAGATGAGTGCAAGTGAAGTGAACTAGGAAAATGATGAAAGAGAGAGAAAACATTTTGTTTTGTTTCGTTCAGTTTTGTTTAAGGGAGAAACGAAACAAAATAATGCAATTCCGTTTACGTTGATGATGAACAAAACTAAACGAAACGATATGAATGAGAGAACTGCATAAACAAAAGTAAACGAAATTATGCGAGTTTTGTTTCATGTGATATTACGTTGAGCCTTTCTGATTACGTTTAGTTTAGTTTCCCTCCAACATAATCAAAAGTAATTGTGTTTACGTTTCGTTTCCCAAAAACAAAATTCAACGTATTCAAAATGCCAGAATTTCGTTTAGTTTTGTTTATTGATATTAAATATGAATAATGTTTTGTTTAGTTTCGTTTATCATCAACGTAAACGGAATCGTTTCATTTCGTTTCGTTTATTTGCTAAACCAAACGAAACAAAACGGATATTCCGTTAAAAACCCTGGTCCATAGTCATTGACTATAGACTTCGTCTTTTGTTCGATGCTAGGAGCGCGGTCAAATCTAAAGAAAACAGTTCAACTGATGAAGCATTTACAAAACTAACTTTGAAAATGTCAAAATCTCATTTCTCATTATCGTGAGTGGAGGAGTATCTCGAAAATATTCCCATGATGTCTCCTGATAATCTTCCGAGTAATCAAATTCTCACGTGGTCCAATTGGGTTTGTGACCTCTCTGAGGATTAAATTCGAGTTGCGCTCGCAAAGCTTGAGCTGAAATTCGATAATTTTTTCAACCATGACCAGCGATTGATGCGGCGTTTGATTGGCCAGTATGTGTTGGATGATTTTGTAGAGAATGAGAGTTCCATGTGCGATATTGCGCTGAAACTACACTGTGACGCGTTACGTAGTGACTTCATTGTCAGTGTCCAGAGTGCGTTACTTCTTAAAGAAATAGGTGAGATATACGCGCGCGCACCCAAGACCCCCGTTCCCGTGCAACAGAAGAGTTCCAGTGGACCATATTCAGCTGACAATGGATGTCAGAATTTACCCACTCCTGCCAATATCGAAAGGTGGAGAAATGACACTTTAGCACTTGCGACTTGCGAGCGTGATGTAAAAGCGACCAATCAGTCCAATATCCGTTGTGCTACTGTCAATATCAGGAAGACTCGCAATATGCTCAATTGTGAAGATTCAGCGTTATCATTGCCTGTTTCTTTGAGCACGCATCTTTCAATTCGAGTCCTATGCCATTTTCCGATCCCACGATCAATAGCAATATTCAGACTGATCATCCCATTCCATTGAATAATTCCGGTTTGGATGAAATTCCTGGGAGCGCTGATCTTTGCAATTCCTCTGATGAGATTTCTGTGTCGCCAAGACCATGTCAGATCGCAAAATCGGTGCAGGTCTCCTCGTCTCAAATTTCTGAGTCGAATGGACAACGGGGGAGGGGAAGACCAAGCTTATCGTTGGATCCACTCCAAAATACATCACCCGATTATGACCTTTTATCCAAAATTGATTTTGACAGGCAAGATTATTACTCGTCTGTATTGACGGATGTCCACATGGCTCAATCTTGTGCTTATCCTTCATTGCCAGGCATGTCTGTTCAATGTAGCCTATTCTGGCATCAAATTCTGCACGAGCAAGAGTGGCTCTGTTCAAATAATCATTCCGATCTGGTATCTTCTCAGATGAAATACCAAGTGAAATCTTCCCTTAACATCAGGGCAGAGAGTCGTGTTGTCATTCTTAGCGAAGGTATGTCTTCTGAGTCCTTCGCGAATCCTCTAGATGTCGATAATTTTCCTAATCCTTATCTTCCTATACGTATTTTGAACATCAATTCATCCCGATCATTTATACGACCATCCGGTTCCCATTCGATAAGTGCAGTTAAAGATGTAAAATTTGACAAGCTCGCGCGTGTTGTAGTGCAAACATTGTCTGATGAGATTGTCAAGTTTCTTGAATCTGGGAATGCATCAAGATTAGAAATGGGCGTGATCAACCCTAATATTTTTAATTCCGCCTCTCTGTTTCAGGACAATGTGACATTTCCCAGGTAATTGGATCTGTCTCGTACCGACTTGCGATATCTCATGTTTGAAGTTTGTTGGGGCCCATATAAAACACTTGATGGTCGCAAGATTGATCACAAATACTGGTCTGAGTATGAGGTCGTGTTTGAGCAATCTCGACCGACCAATAAAGCATTTTACCTCGTTTTGAACGAAATCGAGGCCGAGCCCTATGCTAATGATCAAGAAATACTAGAAAATAATCATTCCAATTCTTTTCACCTGTGCACGAGCATTGTGCAAGTACCACAGAATCATTTTCAGGTACCATTTCCAATTTTGAAAGAAGTAGAATCTCGGCACGCACTTTTATCTGATATGGCACCTTTCTGGCCTGAATGCGATACCTTGCAGAGTACAGTGTGCGATAGCCTAGCAAAAACTTTCCAATTGTTTGGTCATGAAGAACTAACCTATCATTTGAAATTTATTAGCTTACCGCACAGGACGCAGCTGTCCACGTGGTTTCAGCAATTCAACCCCAACTTTGATGAACTATTCCCGACATTCTATAGTCGTGATATGATGCTTCTATTTGATGCAACCCATGTCCATAGATCAGTTAACCAATTTCTCCCAACCCATTCGAGGCTCATGTGGTCGATACGGCCGCGTCAGGTCAGAACGACAAATTTAGACTTAGAGACTGGTCCAGGAAGAGGTATAGCGACACCATAGCCGCAGGAGCAGACTAGTGTCCGTAGCACACATCCACTGACTGCAGCTGAGGATCGAGATCGTTCCGGAGGAAGATTTATCGATAGACAGTGAAGGATGTGCGCGCGCGAGTGCCACTCAGTGGTTAGGTTGTGTTCAAAAATTTGGACGTTGCTTCGTACGTAAACGCGATTGATCACATCTAAATCTAGCTCATAAGTAAATGAGGATATCTCTGACTCTTGATTTTTGCTGTCACAGCTCAGCCAAACTGGTTGTAGGACGTTTCTCCAGGTCTAACCTGTCAAACTATCTTCATTCGGATGTCCTGAGAGCGGTCAACAAGTTGGAGCTTGAGTGGTGGATGTGGGGAGATACTAGAGTCAATCATGGGCGAGAAAACACCCGGAAATCGAAGATTTAACGTGTCACACCGTAAGACTCTTGACATTTGGCAGGCTCTCGTGAGTGGAGCGTTTCTAATAGAGTTCTGTCACTTCTCAGACTGATTTCTAGTGTTCCAAAGTTACGATTCTTCTGTTGGAGGGAGGTGTGTCTCACTGTGTTCAGCCGTGACACATAGAGATCTGAGTGTCACAGATTTTTGGGAAGAAATTCTTGAGTCGCTTTAGACGCTACAGCTTGTGGAGCGTCATCTAGAGACACTCCGGAGAATCTTCATCGTATTTTCGATGAAGAAACGAAGAAATTGAGCTACTGTAGACCTATGTGCCTTGACGGAGAAGCCAGGGAACCCGATAAAGCGAAAAAGAGAATGACCGTACAATATGTCTAATCGCACAGCTTTTGGTAAGGCACGCGCACGATAGGGGGGCACATACCTTTGAACACTGTGAACATGTTACGAATATCCTCAAAATATCATACCAATTTCCATCGATCGAGACTTTGGACGCTCCACGAGTACCATCGGTTTGAACGAGGGCTGTTTAGCCGCAATTTTGAGGAAAATGCATCGAGAAATGATGAAACCATTGGTGGAGCGTTCAGCATATTCCAATTCTGACTTTTGTTACTACATTCTAACACCTAATCGCATGCAATCTTCATACTTGAACCATTGTTTGCTCAATAACAGACTCTAGCCGTATATCTCGATTTCCATCGCTGTGACACTTTTTGAGGCCGATAGTCAAAAGTTTCAGAGATATCCTCAAATATCCTTTTATTTTCAATAGGTCACTGGCCAATCAAACTTGGGCGTATTTCATGCCGTAGAGGATTATGAATTATTTCAAATGACCATTAAGTATGATAATCTTGTATGAATCCATGATTATGTATTGAGTGAAGTATGGTCTAATGCTAGAGTATGGGTTATGGGCTTCATGTGAAAAATATGATTTGTATGCTGCATGCATAGAATGCTTTTTAGTGCCAAATGGTCAATCCAAGAGACCAAATGAATTAGCGAAAAACGTGGAATGAAATTTCCTGAAATGTGCCTCAAGTGCGAAAACAGTGCAGTGGAATCAACGCTCCCACAATATCTTTATGTTCGAAGAAGATGAATATGATTCTTACATGAACCCATTTGGTGGGATTGTATGTCTGTATTAGTGATCGCGTTTCTGTTTTTCGAGGGAAATACAATCTCATTTATTTGAAATCCGTATTTCCCAAATTACTTTTGATTATCAAATTTTTGACGGACGATCTCTTCGAACGGAGTATTCTATTATCAACTTGAATTTGTGAGCAAATGGCTCTTCCTCTCTAGTTTTCGGTCCAGATTGAGAGATAGGTTTCCAAGCTTGTACGCCAGCCGGCTACCGAACGTCTGGGGGAGGAGTGTGGCAGCCGAGTGAGTCCGTATTCCTCTCTCCCTGGACCGAATATTGTAATGATAACATTATTACAACAGTAACCACCTAAATCAACCAATCTGAGGCATACTAGAAGGATAAAGTTGTTACAGTAAGTAAAAAGAGCTAGCTTATGAAAATATGTGAATATGAGAAATTATTGAGTGAGACTTTTTCATTGCAGATTGAATCAGCACAGGGAAGAATTAATTTTGATGGAGATGGCTCTTTATTCGTATAACAGTGAATGGAAAATGCTGGTATTTGGATTCTAAAATTATATAATGGCAAATATACCTCACACCAGTTTTATGGAAGGAAATTCTGAGTCCACTCCGATATCACTGTCACTGACTTCGATACTGCAGGAGCATATGTAGCTGGCAAGCTTTCCAGCATTTCATGGAGGGGAAAGGATTATTAAAGCGCATTTATTAAGCTATGATCTGCTTGGTGTTGATGCAATCTGCAATAAAAGAGTCTCAATAATCATTCTTCTGGTTCACAAATTGTTATGAGCTACCTCTTTTTACTTACCGTAACAACTTTATCCCTCTATTATGCCTCAGATTGGTTGATTCATAGAGGTGGTTACAGTTCACGGAGTGAGTATGGCAATACCGAAGAACCAACACCAGTACACAATATCAGAACAGAGTGGTGTTGTAGTGGTGTCCTAGAGTACAGGCAGCCCCCGCTATTCGCGGTCCCGGTATTCGCGGAATTCGCTTATTCGCGGTTTCTGATTTGCGGCATCCCCCCGTATTCGCAGGGCCCTGACTCGCTTATTCGCGGTTTGGATCTGGATATTAGAGATAATTCATCTCATGAAATGTGAATTTTCGATGGATTTCATTCAAGTGTCTCATCCCAAAACAACTTTGTGATTGAGTGTTCATCATTTTCAGGGTGTTGGTATTGTTATTGTTTCCTGAGACTGATTAATTGGTTATATGACAAACTTGTTGTTACACTATCTAGATTCTTGTCATGACACAGTACGTGAAAAAGAATGCATATCCGTCAATCAGAAAACGTGATCATACACTGTGAGCCTTTCGGAGGAATTGAAAATTTTGAATTTGCCTGCCACTAAAGGGAAAATGGCCGGAGCTTTCACAACTTCCTATGGCCACTTACCAGACATTGTTGCTGACTATGTTTGTCAATCTGGCTAGTCAAAAGTGATAGAGCCCTTCATTCGCACGCTCGTGACTGATTGTTTCCACGGATTTTGGAGTGAATCGCAGTAGTTTTTCAATCGTATCAGACTGTTACTTCGTATCTTTCATATATTAATTCATTTTGCTAGGCTTATTACATGAATTCATCATCTAAAGATGATGTGTCGAGTTTTTTAGTTACTCACGGATCCACATATGTATACGTAACCCCCCTTTTCCCATAAGCCCAAGGTCCCGGTATTCGCGGTTTCGGTATTCGCGGCATTTTCTTTATACGCATTAACCGCGAATAGCGGAGGCTGCCTGTATTATGAAGAATCTTTTGGAGTCTCAGAACGGACTTGACTTGAAATTCCTGAAATTTGGTGGTTGAATTCTCAAAGAACGTTCCATCTTTGATCAATCTAGGATGATCTCATATCAAGTGACAGAGGATTTTCTTCCAACAGAACAATTTAGAGGTGATTGGTGCAGCATGCACCATGACGTCTTAACATTGGAGACTATGGAATGAGAAATACCTGACTGAACATCGAATCTGTCCCCATCAGCTGATCGCCTCCACTTGCTGTATTCAGGAATCTGAATGCTTTACTGGATTTTGGGGCTGGGCTTGTGAAGAAACGTCTTACTTTAGCCTGTCAATCACATGTTCTTTAGTATTGAGTGAGGTCAGTGATACCAAGACCTGTACGGTTCCATCTCATCGAATGTATTCAGCCGGTGTTATAGTCCCGACAGATCAAGTAACTTTTTGTATATATCACTATGTACGCGAATGTCGGTCGAAGTTGAAAATGGGTGTTGTAGGAATGCGTTGAGACGGCCAAGTCAGTCCGTCTTCCTCCCTCCCTGCACCGAATATTTTAATAATAACATTTCATGTTACAGCTTGAGCACGAGAAGAGTTGCTGCATAATTGAGCCAGGTAAGAGGGAGAGACAGAGAGATGGCTTAGTAGTAGGGCCCGCTCGCCCCATATATTCAGCCACCCCTGACGTGAGTCAATGCTGCTCCGGCTAGCAGCCTTTTCCCATACACATTCCGTCGTGACGTTTCGGAGCGCCCGCACGCGCATATCGAGTTCATTATCGTGCGCGTTGTCCATGCTCCCTGGAGCCCGTCTTTGGCACGATTCAGCCGGTGCTCCGGTGCATGCATTTCATATACTCTGTGCAGTGGTCTATGACCAAAATCATCATCGTCTGGGACAATTGCGAGCTGCCCGATCGCCGTGAGCCACGAGGGGCGGCGCCCGATCTGAGATCGAGTGACCAACCTGCGTCAGGGCCAATTATAATTGTGAGTGCCCCTCGTAAATCTCTCTCTCCTCATTCTGTGCTTATAGATTGTATTTTCCCAAATGTGCCCTCGATAATCGAGCTCGGGCTTGATTCACCTAACGAGCAGTGGACCGATTTGTAGATAGTTTTCTTGAATATATGCCCTTCCATTCTTGATTCTAATCGAGAGCGTGCTTATTCAGTGCTCCCTTCTCCTGATTTCTTGAACAATGACAGCAACCGCTAACTCCCTGAGCTTCTCAAATGGAAGCAGGTTTGCCTGCAAGTGACGAGTCGCCAAAAGAGTCACAGCGAGAGATTTGTTTTCATGTCATATTATTCGTCAATCGTAGTTTTCAACAAATATTTGCTTGCGTGTATATATACACACATACATATATGGGCAAATTCCACGAACTGTGCGATTCGGCCGAACAGGACAGTTTTCACGTTAGGAGAAGAACACTCCTGTTCTTTCCGCCAATCGCACTAGGTTATTTCGAAGATCCATCCATATTTGATAGTTCTGCATCATTCAGAAGTCCATTACTTGCTTCAGCAAGGTACTGGGAGACGCTCCTACATGACAAAACCGCAATTTTCGACCGAACAGGGCCATAATTCGCATACGCCGCAGCTCATGGCAAGCGGAGCGGTTCACCGATTGGTCTGAAAATTTGATATGTGATAGATTATAATAAAAACAAACATATAATTTTCGCCCGAGGGTCCGACTATCGATGCGCCAGGGTCGCGATGATTCGTTGGAACCTACTTCGATTATACATTCTTTTCTGTATCGCTCTTCTAATGGATGCAGCACTGGGGGCGGTGAGTATTTCATACCTGTAGAAATCACATCTGGTTCTACTCCCAAAAACCTACAAATCTAGCCCAAGAATGATAATGTGCTCGATCCCGCATGACGATGCGGATTAAAATGAGAAAAGTTATTTTCGCGTAGATAGAGTAAGAAAATTGTTTTTCGTGTGGCACACGAAAATTTTGATTCCGTTGGAATTGAAACTGAGTGTAAACTAGTTTTCATACCTCAAAAATGGCCATGAGAATCGCTCGTACTACAGACTCATCTCGGTCGTGATGCGAGGCTTGTGAGAATCGACGAATGACGAGAATGAGCGTTTTGGCGGCTGATGCACATCTTCATTTTGTACCATAGACCTTCAGATGACACTGTAAATTATTAAACTCGTCTCTTTTCCTCTATCTCAACACCGAAGATCCCATGTATTCACATACATATGAGCCAGTTAGAATTACGGAAATATGAGGCTCCCATCCAAATACATGGAAAATCTTCTATTCCCTCACAAATTTACAGCGGAGCTCCAAAGTAATTCACGCGAGTATTTCATCATTGTTTGAGCATTACTTGGACGAAAGGGAAGTCCATGGGAGGTGTGCTGCCATTCTGAAAATTCTTGAAATTTCAAAGTCGAAATCGTATAGTTCCTGAGATTCACTCATATAAATACACAATGCAGCACAAATGCATGCATTCATGGATATGGCACTGGTGAGGTTTGGTTGTCTTCGTTTGAAAGCGACCGGAGAGACGGAGACGAAGCGATATATATATATATATACACTAGGAGGGCAAGCCCCCCTGCTTGCTCCGCTTGCCAACCCCCCCCCCTGATTATTGATTTGGAGGAGTGAAGGATCAATAATCCATTCATAGAAACTTAAGAAGTAATGAAAATCTAGTCAATTTCATTCATGGTCCTGGATGTTGTGGGGAAACTTCCTTGTATAGGTCTCTTATCTATTATTTTTAGTCCCAAAAGAAAGAGGTCTTGTCAATGGAGTGGACAGGTATTGCGCCGATTCTTTTCACCACAAGGTATGACGAATCATAGACACTTCAGACTACCCTTGGATCTAGAAAGTATTGAAAGTATTTTCTTGAAATCTGATGCTGATAAGAAGAAATTGAGGGAGGCAGATGTTATCATCTGAAATGAAGCACCAATGATTTCCGAAAAAGCTTTAGAGTCAGTCGATTGAGCACTCCGTGACGTTTCTTTCAAAGACTCACCCTCTGATGGAAGATTGATGCTTTTAGGCAGGGATTCCAGACAAATCCTGCCACTTCCGACCAATGGGAATAGACATTCTATAATCCAGGATACTATCACATCGTCAACCTTATGTTCATTGTTTAATGTGATGGAGCTGACTAAAAATTTGAGATCAAAGGACACTAACTCTTCCGACATCCTTCTGGTGGAGGTGAGGGTAGAATTAATGAAGTGAAAGTGAGACCTGAGCGGAAAAAAATGATGTACGTAGAACCATATTCAAAGACATCAATAAAGATATTCCTATGAATAGAGTTGTTCTGTCATCTCATGAAGAAAATATCATAAAATTAAACAAGAAGATCTCGAAAATGTTCGATGGTCCTACATCCTCTTACTAGAGCGTCAATTTTACGACTCACAAAGGTGCTGATCCAACTGAGGTGCAACTGAGAACATTCATCCGAAATATCAAACCGAGTTTTCGAATGAAATGAGAAATGGTTTAACTCCACATAAACTTCATCTGGAAGCAAATATTATTGTGATTCGGAATCTGATGACTCGGAATCTGAGCGTAGCAGAGGGTTTGTGAGATGGGACTCGATTGAAGATTAGGAAATTGTACAAGCATAATGATGAAGCGGAAGTTTTAACTGGGGAAAATATTTTCTATACCTAGGATAATACCAACCAATGGTGAGTCTTCCCTGGCGTTTATAGTTCACGGGGAACAGTTTCCCGTTGTTTGGGCATTCGCAATGACGATCAATGAGTCTCAAGGTCAACGTTTAGATGAGGTTGGTATTTATATAGAACGGCCGCTTTTCTCTCATGGACAGCTCCACGTTGCTCTTCCTTGGTAAAGAGATCCGAAGAATTTGTTCATTGAAAATAGATTTGATGGTTCAGATGAGATCGAAAATGTTGTTTGGGATGAAGTGTCTGCATCATCTATAATATGAAATTCAAGTATCTTGTTCTCAAATTTCGTAAAAATGGAGTGGAATTCGGAGTTGGGAGAGACAGTAGAGTATAAAAACTGAGAGAGCAGGTAATCTTGTGGTGTTTGAACGAACAGTTGAAGAAAAAAACTTGAAGGAGAATTGTTGGTGTACGTTTTTTCTAATCCACTTCTTCCAATACGTTTTTCTAAAATCTCAATTTGATAGAAGTATTTTTTTCCAAACTCTTTCTTTCCAAAATCTTCTTTCCTGAGTCCGTTTTTTCTAAATCCATTTTTCTAATAATGTTCTCCTAATAGTCATTTTGTTGCAAAGGAAGCCAAGATTACTATTGGAGCCAAGATAGAGATGTTCGATTAAATTTATTCTAAGAGTAGACGATCACAGCCCGGACCAATAATATCTCTGAGGGTTGGCAGAACCAACTGAATCTCATTATGGGGGAAAGACATCCCAGTTTGTATGCTTTCATCAAAGGAATTCAGAATTAGAATAAATTGAATCGATAACCTCTATCTTGGCTCCAATAGTACTCTTGGCTTCGTTGGTTAGATAGGTGGAGAAGCCTTAAAAGTATCATCAACGAACCATATTGTTGATCGGTAAAGTCTCTTCAAATAGTTTGTTGCACAGAAAATAAGGATTGGATCGTGATCTTGACCATCATCCTCATCTTCATCCTCATCCAATTCTGTCAGTGAGTCGTGCAATAAAAATCGATCGCCCACAAGTGTACGAATCAGGTAGTTCACCAACATCTTCAAGTTACTGAGGATTCGATGGTATACCTTTTCTACGTGCTCGGCGAACAACTTTGCCGATATACGGTCGGTCAGGCAAACGTGCCAAAATGCCTACAACGCTCCATCGAACAACAAAATATCGTTTCACTATCGAGCAGATACTTCCTCAAGAAAATGTATCTATTAGAAAAAACTGACTTAAAAATAGTGTTTTTAGAAGAAGAGGGTTTAGAAAAAAATACTTTGAGAGAATTGGCATTTTAGGAAAAGCGGATTAGAAAACAATGATCAGAAAAAACGTTCCCCAACCGAAAAGGATACGGAAAATGCTTAAAATAATCAGAAGAATTTACAGGAATTTAGTGTTTGAATAAAATAATAGCATCGCATGGAACAGAGGATATATTTTTGAAATCTCATAGCGAATGTGAGTAATTCCCGGACTCGTAATGATGAACCAGCACTCGAAAAATTGAAAGGAATTGATATGACAAATAACGATTATTTGAAGAATTCAGTCGAAATTGGAGATGAAACAACGTTAGTGATTCAGTTGACTGATATGCATCTCTATGATTAGGGATGTTGATGACATTGCTATTACAGAACTATAGTTGCGTATGTTGGCGAAATATTTCGCAAGTCTGAGTTCAGGAAAAGGGGCGATGACAGTGAATTCACAATCTTTAAATTTCTGTTGAGTACCCAAGTAGGGTGTAAGATACAATGCAGTATTTTCGATGATGATACGAGGAAATTCATGAAAAATATATAAATGAATGAGGTACATACACAATGGTTATCTTGGAATGAAATTAAAAATCATATTAGGGAATTGATTATCATATCCACGGTGGTCCTGAACCAAGTCTACCCTCCGCTGACGACAGCAAGTAGGATTCTTGTTGGGTATGGTTCGGGAAATCTGTAGGATCACAACCTACTAAGAATCAAAATCGCCACTCGGGCCGTTTTTTAAAAAAGTCGAAAAAACGTGTTTTTTCGAAGTTTTTCCCTTTTTCACCCTCAAAAACTCGAAATGGACGCATTTTATCGAAAAATATGTACAGCAATTTTTTGTAGAACTTGAAACGATGAACAAAAAAGGTCCTCACACATTTTCCCATATAAGACCTCCTGTTCCTGTAATAAACGTATTTTTATCTGAAATTCGTATTTCATCTGTCATTTTCCACGGTTTCGACCTCATAACTCAAAGGGACCGCATTTTATCGAAAAAAAGTGTTCAGTAATTTCTTGTAGATCTTCGAAAAATAAATAAAAAAGGTCTGAACACATTTTTCGATACAAGGTCGTCCGTTACCGTAATAAACGTATTCTCGTCTGAGACTCGTATTAGAAACAGGAGGCCTTACATGAAAGAATATGTACAGATGTTTCTTGTTTATCCTTTGAAGATCTACAAATATTTAATGTACATATTTTTCGATGAAATGTGTTCGTTTCGAGTTATGGGGTCGAAAACGTGAAAAATGACAGATAAAATACGAGTCTCAGACGAAATACGTTCATTTCAGGAACAGGAGGTCTTATATGGAAAAATGTGTGGAGACCTTCTTTGTTCATCATTCCAAAATCTACAAAAAGTTGCTCTACATATTTTTCGATAAAATGCGTTCCTTC
Source organism: Eretmocerus hayati (assembly GCA_029851415.1). Lineage (NCBI taxonomy): Eukaryota > Metazoa > Arthropoda > Insecta > Hymenoptera > Aphelinidae > Eretmocerus > Eretmocerus hayati. The sequence continues at coordinate 111,982,640 of CM056743.1, forward strand.
CGAGTTTTTGAGGGTGGAAAGGGGGAAATCATCGAAAAAACAGGTTTTTTCGCCTTTCTTAAAAAACGGCCCAAGTGGCGATTTTGATCCTTAGTAGGATGTGATGGCACAGATGTCCCGAACCATATCTAACAAGAATCCCACTTGCTGTCGTCAGCAGAGGATAGACTTGGTTCAGGACCACCGTGATCAAATCAAGTATACGTGTATGAGTAATGATCTACTTAGAACCATATTCAAAGACATGAATGGAGATATTTCTGCGGATCAGGGGCGTCAGAACGCCTCTGGCCCGGGTGTGGAGTTCTAACAGAGGCTATCAGAGAAGCAAAAAAAAAAAAGGCCTTCGGATGGCAGAACTGTTGCATTAATGATTAATGCCTAGGCCACATCCTCTCCTCTGGACACGCAACGATATAACAAGTCTGATTTCTTGTTCTGTCATCTCATAACGGAAATATCATCAAATTGAACAACAAAATCGTGAATACGACGTTGGGATGAACAGCAGAATGAATCTTCATGATATACCTTCGAAAAAAAGACCATTCAATGATTTCAATTGGTAATGTTTCAACTATATGACATGATTTTTACATAATCCTCGTCGATTCTCCAGAGATTGAAGATTATCTGAAGGATCAATTCGTTCAAAAAAATGAGAAGAATGAAAACGAAATTCTGGGTGTAATTACGAACGTACGTCACAAACTTGATTTTGTTGTTGTGAAAGATGGAAACGGACAGATTGAATCGCATGATCGTGGAGTTGAGCTAGAAGTTTGCGAAGGGTGCAGATAAACTGAAATTGTTAGGTGGTGAAAAAATGGAAATTGAGGAATTGTTTTTGGAAAATGAAGTTCATGTTGTGGAAGAGTGTTCCGTCACCGAAGATATTGATTGTTGATTTTTTAATCTCGGATATACTGTAAAAATTTTCTAATTCATATTTTTCTGGAAGGAATATACATCTTCTTCGTAACCCAAGCTCACTTTAAATGTTGTAATAATTGAATAATCTGATGGAAAATAATGATGATGGTGAGGAATTGATTTCTCGGAAGCTGCAAGGAAAATTGAGAAGACTGGGGGACCTGCAGGGGCTCAGAAAAAATTAAGGGCCCTCTGAGGCCCTCAGGAGCCCTCGCAGACACTCAGGGGATCTCGCGGGAATCTCTCAGCCCCTAAGGTAAATATGAAACGCAATTGAGGTTAATTGGTCGGAGGCGCTCGGGGCCCTCAGGGGCCCTCGAAGGCCCTGCCGGGCATTCAAGGCAGTCAAGGGCTTTCAGGGGACTTCAAGGGAGTTCAGAGGATCATAAGTGATTTTGGTAGATTTTTTTCAAAAAAATTTCAGCAATACTCCTCTCCCTTCAGATGTTATTGACATATCCTCATTGGGCCCCAATTTCAGTCAGAAAGACAACCTCAGTTTGAAGAATGTCATAGATACTGTCAAAAATGTTGAAAAGTGCATAGAGAACCTCGATTTGTATAACAGGGAGAAAAATAACATCCGTCACAAGATTACGAATATCCTATACACTGAAAATAATAAGCAAAGGCACATTTCTCCTGAAGACAGGGTATTCGCAAAAAAATTGAGCTTCACTAAGCACTTCTTGAAACAAAATTCAGATATTTTTTTCACTCGTGCAGATAAGGGCAATGTCACCGTCTGTTTGAATAAGTCTGATTACACCAATAAAATGAACGGTTTGTTGAGTGACAAAAAAGTATACGTTCCGATCAAAAATAATCCACTCAAAAGTTTACAGGCAAAAGTACATAAAATACTAGGAAGTTGGAATGATTTAAATTATTTGTCTAGAAAATATCATAATAATGCTCTCACACAGACGGACACCAACTTATTTCGTTGTTATGGTTTACCAAAAATTCATAAAGAAAATGTTCCACTCAGACCAATGATTTCTACAGTCAATAGCCCTACTCATTTTCTTGCTTCCGTTTTATATAAAGAGCTAAAGAAATGTATTAAACCGCCTGCATCACGCATTGACAATAGCTTTGAATTAAAAAAACGGTTGGAGACTTTAACGATCCCAAAAGATCATATACTCCTTTCTCTCGACGTTAGCTCTCTGTTTACAAACATCCTATGCTGGTTAGTGCTAGAGGCGCTTGACCGCAGATTTTCAGATATACATAATAAGTCTAACATACCATTTGATGAAATTCGTAAATGCACTGAGTTCCTTTTTGACAACACATTTTTTCAATTCAATAATAAAATTTATGAACAAATTTTTGGTAGTCCGATGGGATCACCCAATTCCCCACTTTTCGCAGACATTGTTATGGATGACTTGGAAACTTCATGTTTACGTAAATTGAAAAATGATCACGATTGCACTCCTCTATTCTATTATAGATATGTTGATGATACTCTAATGTGTGTGAAGAAAGAACAGGTAGATGTAGTCCTCAATGTTTTCAACAGCTATAATGAGCATTTACAGTTCACACATGAGATTGAAAACAACAATACCATCAATTTCCTTGACATATCTCTGATCCGAGAGGATGAAAAAATCATCACCAATTGGTATCAAAAAGCCAACGTCATCAGGCAGGATCTTGATTTTCAAATCCAATCATACCATGAATCAAAAGAGGAACATAGTGTCCAATTTAGTCGACAGAGCCACCTCACTTTCACATAAAAAATTTCATTCCTCCAACTTGTCAATTGTAAAACAACTCCTTTCTGACAATGATTATCCTGAAGATTTCACTGACAAATGTATAAAAACCAGATTACATCGTTCAAAAGATCTCATGAACAGAGCAGAAAGAATACGTTGCAACCAAATTCTATATGCTGGCCAGAACAAAATTTGTATTCCATACCACGAACGCTTATTCGAAAAATGTAATGCTCTGTTCAAACATAACGATATTCACACTCTTCCAAAAGTTTCCAAGTCATTAAGCTCAATAGTAAAATTAGGTAAGGACCAACTAGATAAATTTAGCAAAACTGGTGTTGTTTATAAATTTCAGTGTAAAGATTGCCCAGCAACGTATGTGGGAGAGACAAAAAGACAACTAGGTACACGCATTAAAGATCATATTACAAACAAAGATAAAAAGTCCGTAGTTTCTGTTCACAGACTAAATGATAAACATGATTTCCATTGGGATCAAACCAAAATTTTAGACACAGAGAAAAATTGGAAAAAACGGTTGATTTCTGAAATGATCCACATAAAATTCGATGAGAATTGCATCAATAGAAAAGACGATATTCAAAATCTCAGTCAAGTATATAACTCGTTGTGGGCAACGGCTGACAAAGCTCGTTGACCCCCCGCTCTCTTTCTCTCTCCCACATGCACTACTTTTCATATATATGTCACCTGCTGTACACTGCGATCGCGCTAATATAAATATGAGTGAAAAATGAGACCGATGAGTCACTCTGTTTACTTGTATTGACAGGAGCCAGACGTTATGTCTGTGCTCTATTACAAGATCGTCCAAAATATCATGACGATCTAAAGAATAACGTAAGTTGCGCATCTTAAATATTTATACATCCATCATTTGTAAAAAATTTTCATATTTCCTATCTTTATACATATGTCGAAACAGAAACCTGAAGCCTGATGAGGTCCACAAAACCTAGTGGACGAAACGTTGCAATAAAATTTTCATCATGAAATTTTGGGAATTTATTTAGTTCCCCACCGTCCTTCAAGATCGACGAGACCAAATGTTCAACTTGTATATAGGAGTTCAGAGGAATTCAGGGGAATTCCGAGGAATCTCATTCTTACTACTATATATTAGGGGAGATTCGTGCTGCCCAGCAGCTCCCACCATAGCTTGATACAGTTGTTGCTAGGGAAGTAATTAGCCGTTTTGTTCAGCACTGATCATGATGATAAAATCAGCGGAGAGGGGGGAGGGGTTCAATGGAATATTACGCAGAAAATAATACAGAGAATAATAGCTAGGTTTTATTCGTTTACAAGTTGCGCTGATAAACCAGCGGAGGAGGTGATTGCAATAAAGTATCACTCAGATAATAGTAAGGATTATTACACAGGTGTCATGCATTTTCAAGTTGTGTTATAAAACCAGGGGAGATTGGGCAATACATGTATTGATTTTCGAAGGAACTAGAATGAAAGGTCTTATTCATTTTCAAATTGTGCTGATAAACCAGGGAAGGAGGGGGGTGCAATAAAATATCACGCAGGAAATAGTGAAGAGTATCTTATAGGTGTTCTGCTTTTTCAAGTTGTGTTATAAAACCAGGGAGGTGGGGCAGTGAAATTTATCCATTTTGGAAGAAACCACAATGAAAGGTATATCTAATTAATTTTGACACTCGATCGATATGATCGGATATCGTATTTATCACTCGCGGGAATTTCAAATTATGAAGATATAATTTTTCGGTCTTTGTGAGTTAAAGTCAGCAGATATTGCTGACGTTTTTGGCATCAATCGAGAATGGATTTTACTCCACTCTCGATCAATGTACCTCTAGAGCCTCGTATGGTTCCGAGGATGCATCTAAAGGATTTTGATGGAAAGGAATGAAAAGTAAAGATGAGAAATGAGAAACTTTATTCTTTTTTCCATCAAAATCCTTTAGATGCATCCTCGGAACCATACGAGGCTCTAAAGATGCATTGATCGAGAGTGGAGTAAAATCCATTCTCGGTTGATGCCAAAAACGTCAGCAATATCTGCTGACTTTAACTCGCAAAGACCGAAAAATTATATCTTCATAATTTGAAATTCCCGCGAGTGATAAATACGATATCCGATCATATCGATCGAGTGTCAAAATTAATTAGATATATCTCCGGCAGAAGGCCGAAGAGCTGCCAAAGTAAAAATGTTGAGAAATCAAATGGAAATAGCGGGTTAAAAATGACCTTTCTCGCAAGCGCTTAACAAAGATGAACTTTCGTATAGAAGGGCGTTCAAACCATCGAACATTCGGCCACTTGAGCCGCGTGTCAGTGGTAAACTTTCATTGCTCTTCCACCACTTTGAAAAGCCCGAGCAATGAGAGAAGGGCGAAACACGCATAATATCAGCGTAGAATCCAAATTTTTCATAAAGTTTCTCATTTCTCATCTTTACTTTTCATTCCTTTCCATCAAAATCCCTTAGATGCATCCTCGCAACCCATACGAGGCTCTAAAGGTGCATTGATCGAGAGTGGAGTAAAATCCATTCTCAATTGATGCCAAAAACGTCAGCAATATCTGCTAACTTTAATTCGCAAAGACCGAAAAATTATATCTTCATAATCAGAATGAAAGGTCTTATTCATTCAAGTTGTGCTAATGAACCAAGGGAGGAGGGGGGTGTAATGAAATATTACATAGGAAATGATACAGAGAATACTTGGTATTATTCATTTTCAAGTTGTGCTGGTAAACTAGGGGAGGAGGGGGTGCAATGTAATTTCATGCAGAAAATAGTGAGGAGTGTAACAACTGTGATGCATTTTCGAGTGGTGTGATTAAACTAGGAAGAGGTGGGGCAATAAAATTGCTTCATTTTGAAAGGAACTTGGCAACGGAAAGAATCCGGATTTGTGTTTTATACTGTTATTCATAGGATTCGATTCTCAATGCATACAGTTTAGAAAAGTTGTGATTGATAAAAAGAAGGGAAAATGGCAGAGGTGGGAGCCGAACCAAGGCCAGCAAAACTCGAGGCCAAATCGCCAACCACTCGACTACTAGCTATTGGTACATAGTGAATTGAAAAGAGTGCATCTACGCTGCATCCATTTCTCTCTATATAAAGGGCCGGAGGCGCTTTATACATAGAGATCCCAAACTCCAGATCTGCCGAGAGTGTAACATTTCCGAATGTTTTCCAATATACCTGAGACGTGAAAGGGAAGTGTAATCTTTCCACAAAGAATCGAGTTCTGTATATTTGATTGATTTTCCATTTCCACTGACAATTAGTGGGATACTCATGTGATGGGAGAACAAACACATGGAGAATGAGAATCGGGTGTTGATTTTTGCTTTCGTGAGGTTTTTGTCTGACTGCAAGATTATTCCAGTGCTACATAACCTGCACTGAAGCCAGTGTCTACATATTCCCAACCCTGAGGAATATCTTTTGTCAGTTACGAATGTATTCACCACCTGATATTCGAATAAACTTATCCGCAACGTCAAACTAGGCTCCAAGCTGGTGGAAACGGTGGGGAACTTTCTCATGAAATGAATAAACCTGCTCTTTGCTCCCTTTCTGCTGCTGCTGAAATGACGTCGAACTGACGTTCTTCGACGTCATCTTTTGATGACCGAACGAAGGCTCTCGAGAATACCGTAAACCACGTGACATCGATTCGAATTGGATCCCAAGATAGAACGATTTTCAATCATTCAAAGAGATACCTATTGGCCCCAGAAAAAGAAAGTGTATTGTAACTTCGATTTTTCGTCGCCAACGACCGAATGGAAGAAGGATTGAATTTTGCGAGACTTCCCTACATGGCTTATACATGGAGAATTCCATAAAAATCACCGATGGATTTTTTTCTCAAAAACAATACTACAAAACGTTTTGAGAACACTTCATTTTACGTAAAATTTAATTTCCAAGTGAGTCTTGAGCAATTATTGGCAATTCGATTTCCGATCAATCGAAGCGCGTCGGTTGCGTGCGCATGTACATAATTCCACTGAATACTGAATCGGGGTTCCGAGCAATTGATAGCCCGTCAAATTTCCTCCAAAATGACTACTGCTAAAGTTTATTTTGATGCTGTAGAACCGGATTTCTGGGCTGAGAAAGAGAACAAAAATATTGAGTGCTCCGAGTCCTAGTTATCTGTACCGACACTGTAAAAAATTTTTCCGAAAAACTTCAACCAACTGGTTGAATGAAAAATTCAACCAGCTGATTGAATGAAAAATCCAACCATTTGGTTGACAATTCAACCAATTTGGTTGAAGTTTTTCGGAAAAATTTTTTACAGTGTAATTCACAACCTCTCTTCAAAGTGTGATAAGTATCACAAAACTGACACCTAAATCCACCTATGGGGTGTTCTTGCAGAACACCCCATAGGAAGATCCTATACAGTAAACATCTATTTCGACCGAAATCGTACCGGTTCACGCCCAGAAATGGCGAGTAAAATCATTTTCCCGTAAACAAGTACATGGAGGCCCATTTCGATAAATTGGTGATTTTGCCATGTTTCCTCATTAATCTTCTGATAATTCAAGTGTAATCGATTTTACTTGGGACAGGCTGGGTGAGATTCAAATGATCACGAAATAAATTAAGATCAAAATTGCGTATAATGAAGTTTGAAAATCAAGGTATTCAATACAATTTCAGGATAAATTGACTTATAAACTGAATAGTATCTAAGTGTCACGCACCGTGCAAATTATAATGACAAATAAGGCCGCCGTCAGCGTGAGCAGCGTTCTTAGAGCCTAAGCGCGATCAGTCCCCTCCTTCGGGCTCAGGGCTCGAGTTCAGGCGCGCAAAAATCAGCGATAAGCTGAGCCACTCGTGCGCGGTGACAAAAAACACATACACGACTCTACTGGAAGCTTAGAGTGGCGCGTCGCCGTTTGCCAGTGCAAATTCCAATCACCTCTCAGAATGACGATGCAGTCAAATCAAGACGTTGGCTCGACAAATTGCTGAAGCTTAGGGCTCCTGCAACTTCCCGCCAAAACCCTGATTTGAAAATCGGCGATACCTTGACTCGCGAAAATTCAGGTGTTGCTAGTACCCGCAATTTTCTCGTACGCGCGGCGTCGCCGAGGCTAGATGCTTGGGCTTTGGGCTAGTTAGTTCAACAGGTGATTGGAGCTAGCACGTCAGAGCACCGCCAAATGCGACGCTCGTACGTAAATGACAAATTTCTTGCTCGCTCAATTATTGAAGTATGTGAAAGTTTCAGCCGGCTTATCACTGATTTCAAATCACGAGATCCACATTTTTAAGACCGTGTCCAATTTTGAATCTCGTTATAATTTCAGCGACAGAAAATTTCAAATTTCACAATATTAAGAATATGAAAGGTCTATGAATACACTGAACTTGCAAGTTTTCAGTATACAAGTAACCACATATACATATATCGAGAATATTCAAGTACAAAATGGTTGTTGCTTACATCTAGGCGATAATTCTATAGCATAGACAATCATCATTCGTAACACTAGTGCGATCCAAGTTTTTTAGGCGGCCCGAGTTTGCAAGCTCGCACGCGCTTGCACAGAAAATGAGTAATCTTCTCACTCCACGTTCTCTATCCGTTTGCCATTCATCCTCCCCTGCGTAACGACAATTCTCCTCATATACCATATAACTACTTTCTTGGAACACATTATCCGCCTGGATCGATGTCGCTCTAAAATTCAAACATCCGTCCTAAGATCCTTCTAAAGTCTACTCATATTCACTCGCAGTCACTCGACTCTACTCTTAAAGAATATTGAATTGCAATGACATGCGTCGTTCCACAATGAAATCATTCGACGAAAAATGCTGATATCGGGCAGTCTCAAACCCACGACGGTACCGGGCTGCCTGATTTCAAAGCAGATATCGTATCCGCTGAGCCACGGACGACATTACGCTCAGTCAGAAACACTCGCATTCACACTTCCTCGGGCCGCATGAAGCATCAGAATCTGGCGCTGCATCTCATCTCTCTCGCCGGGTACGCACGCAAACTCGAGGTCATCCATGGCGCTCTCCATCAGTTTTCGTATATACACGCATCCGGTATCTCTCTCGCACCCACGCCCGGCTGACCACGCTATTTTAGTCGCATTCTCTTTGCGCGAGAGTATATGAACGGCTTCGTTTCCCCGAAAAATACGATATACAGCAGCCCAACTGACTCGAGCAATCTTGAGTCCGTAACAAATCTCCCCCCGTGCGGAATTTTTTAATTTCGCACCTCATCAATCCCTAAGAGTTTTATCAGTTTCCGCGTAGGTCTGGTGAGGAAACCGTTCGGTGTTCGCACCTCCGCGACCCTAACCTGCTTGTCGGTTCTCGAAGGAAAGACCCGGACCACCGTTCCCTTTCGCCACGTGTTCCGAGGAGCTTGCAGGTCCATTATCAGACCAACATCCCCCACTTCCATAGGCTCGTCCGGCTTGATCCAGGTTTTACGCGGGATCATGTTCGGCAAATACTCGCGGATCCACCTTTTCCAAAACGCGTCGGCCAACACCTGAGATAGGCGGTATTGCTTTTGCAAACTAACCTCCTCGAGTTGATAGCTACCGAGAGCACCTTCTCCAGATGAAGTTCCAATTAAGAAAATTTCAAATTTCACAATATTAAGAATATGAAAGGTCTATGAATACACTGAACTTGCAAGTTTTCAGTATACAAGTAACTACATATACATATATCGACAATATCCAAGTACAAAATGGTTGTTGCTTACATCTAGGCAATAATTCTATAGCATCGACAATCATCATTCTTAACATTAGTGCGATCCAAGTTTTTTAGGCGGCCCGAGTTTGCAAGCTCGCACGCGCTTGCACAGAAAATGAGTAATCTTCTCACTCCACGTTCTCTATCCGTTTGCCATTCATCCTCCCCTGCGTAACGACAATTCTTCTCATATACCATATAACTACTCTCTTGGAACACATTATCCGCCTGGATCGATGTCGCTCTAAAATTCAAACATCCGTCCTAAGATCCTTCTAGAGTCTACTCATATTCACTCGCAGTCACTCGACTCTACTCTCAAAGAATATTAAATTGCGATGACATGCATCGTTCCACAATGAAATCATTCGACGAAAAATGCTGATATCGGGCAGTCTCGAACCCACGACGGTACCGGGCTGCCTGATTTGAAAGCAGATATCGTATCCGCTGAGCCACGGATGACATTACGCTCAGTCAGAAACACTCGCATTCACACCATAGAGATAGTACCAATAGAGGAGGCATGGCATAGGGGCCTCTGTAAGTGAGGCCGTGACCGCGTAAGAGAGAGGAAGAGGAACGAGTTGGGATGGCTGTCTCTGTCTATGACTTGAGAGAGGGAGTACTGCCTGCGAACAGTGGGGGCGCGAAGTAAAGGTAGAAGGAGCGAAAGAAGAGAGTATAGCCAAGAGATTTCTGTCCTGTGCACGTTTTGAATGAAGCTGTGCGCAAACATTTTCTTACATGAGAATTGATGGCGGTCGTCCAAATCATTCGCTGCTTCGAATTTTTCCCTGCATATTATTCAGGGATTATGCAGTATGATGCCGTTATTTACAGAAAAAAATAGTAATACTTGATTTATATATTATATTTTTCAACAATTTGGTACACCTAACAAAATTCCATATTTTTCAGTCCATAGAGGCAGTACATCCCCGGTAAAAACGGATTACCTGATCCGATTACCTGATCGGATCAGGTAATCCTTTTTTACCGGGTCCATAGAGATACATATATTATTATTCATTTTCCTACTTTTGCGTCACGCCAGGTGACGATTATCTCACTTCTTCTAGCACTTACTCTTATAATATTTGGCTAAAATTTTTCTAACCGAAGTACATTGATCATTTGCTCAAAGCTTTGGATTCTCGTGAAAGTCATATGAGATTGGTTGAAAATTTGGACTTTCAAATAAGTCACTCATTAAGGAATCATTTTTACGCGTATCCATAACGTATTATTTTGTACGTGTAAATAGCTTCACTGTGATTTATGAATGGTGAGCTTGTTGTAAAGCATTCTTATCCTCTCTTTGCAGTCATTTAATGTATTGTTTTCATGAGTGATCCGCTTGTCCACGTAATTGTTAACGACCAGGTATATCAACTTATACCTGTGGTCATCCATAAATTCTTGCTCAAAGAAATGTTCATCATCAGAGAAAATAGTTGGTGCAAGAGTTTTAAAAGTTTCAGTGATTAGAATATGATATATATTGTCCTGTCTCAAACAATTCTTGTACCTTCTAATAACTTTTTCAGCAGTATTGCATATTGTTATAACATCATCAGTTGCAAAGTGCAACCCACCTCTGTTTTTTAGTATCGTCAATTCGGATCTCGTGTTGATCTTACCATTCAATAAATTTAAGCATTTATCACAATGAATCTTTGACTTGATCGAGAACACAACTGCTCCGGCTACATGCTGAATAACTTGCTCAGAGAATGTAGATTGTACCCACGCGCCACTTTGGTCATAGTCACGATGGGAGATAATATTATAATCACTGTTCAAATTTTTTTCAATCTCATATTCCTTCGGAATTTTAGTATTAAATTGTTTCTGAACTATTCCTTTCCGTGAAGGCTCCCTAGAACTGCGTGACGAATTGTTATTTAAGTTGGTGATATCAAACAACACTTTCCTCGCTTGTTTAACAACAGGGACTGGATCACTGATACAGCTATTCTCATCAGCTGAATCGTCACATTCATTATCTTCTGTGTATTGTACTTCGATCAACGTTGTATCATCTTGTGGCAAACAATTAGCATTACCAGGAACCCCAACGCTAATATTATTCATGAGCAGTTTCTTATACGCTGACTGGAATTGCACAGCGGTAGGATTCATGCAGAATCCATTTTGACGTCTTATTAGAGAAAAAAACATTTCCAAGTGGTCCTGGGACAATTTATAAGTCAATAAATACTCGCATATATTCCTCTCAAACAGCCTTTCGCTCAATGAAATTATGTTTTTTAAACATATGATGAAACCTAGAAATCCAGTTTTAGTCTGGTTAGAACACAGCACAGGCTTTCTTTCAATTATGTACCGAGATGCCTTTTTTTTGGTCTTAGTATTCTCTTTACTCGAAGGATCTGGGGGCAGAGTAGTATTCTCATACTCAACAACTCGTTTTTCATCAAACTCTAATTTCTCAATGTAATCAATAAAATATGCAGCCTTTTCTTTCAGAACTGGGAGAGAATCTTTGGTGAGCGCCTTCCTTCCTGGGGTCTTGCAAAATTTATTCTTTGAGTTGCAGTAGTCGAACATATCATTGAAATTTTTGCAGAACTGCGCAGTGGGGATGGCGCCTTTGAATTCAGGATACTCAGGCTTGTTTGCTAAGAACTGTAATGCATTTTTTACACTATCACTGCATACTTGCGTAGCCAAGAATACTTTCATTTTTTCGTTGTGAAAAAATACATGACGTTTCTTTATCTTACAAGCCGCATGCAGTCCCTCTTTACTTTGAGTAGCATGTAGTTTTTCAATATACTCCCATGAGATAACATCTTTGCCATCATATATCATCGGCCCCTTTGTTCCAAATTTGTTGCGGACTAGTTTGGCCATATGACAAGCGTCAAAAAATACATAAATTGGTTCTAAACTAACGGGGTGCTCAAAATATGGTTTGAATTTAGCCTTATCGTCGTAATCAAAATTAGCTCCCAAGTCCTTACAAGCTCTCAAATTTGACTCGTCGCCATCACATGTCACACTAACAACTTCAATATTCTCGCCATGTAACTTAATCATTAGATCTTTGAGAAGCTTGCATTTTTTCTTTCCGCTGAGCGAGTTTGTGAAATAGTAAGCTACAGGAGTTTTTGCTCCGCCGTTAATATTGACAAGCATAAACATTAAGACTTTGGTTGCCAGCTTGATATTCCCATTCTCATCTCGATCAGGTTCCAGTTGACCTCCTAAGTCTACCAAGCCTTTCCATTTTTTATCGTTTTTATTGAGTTGAGCCCATTTCTTTATGCTGATTTCGTCAAAAACTAAATTGAATACCAACTTTTTCCCATTGCGTTTCTTTGCTTCTTCGTTAACCATCCTAGACACACTTTTGATAGCATCTTCGCTAATACCTGGTTTATGATCTTTGGAAGAATACCATCGATTCCGAGTCTCAATGCAGGGTAAACAATTTCCATATTTTTCTCTGACCATGTTATACGCAGCGGGAGAATAAAAATGGAGAGATCTAGCAAATTCCTTGATATGGGAGGAGTATGGCCCGTGTGAACGGTTCTTCAGTCTGTGAATTACTTCTATGAAGTGTGGAGGTAAGCCCTGTGGGATCAATAAGACATTTCGTAATTATTGAGGTGTTTATATTTTCACCATTGTCTACGAAGCAGTAATGTGGCAGCGAGGATTCTGTTTTATCATTGCTAAACTGAAACTGTAGACGTTTTATATTCATACATTGAGATCCTCGGATGCTACATTATTCAAGCCAGGAAGGAACTAATGATTTGTTTACAATAGTGAAATTCAAATGATGATAATACTAATGATAATGAGTATATATTGATTATAATAGGTAATATCATGTTTGAGTGATAACTCTTCCTAGGTTTATCACGAGTAAAAGTTCATAATATTACAATTGGTGAAACAACAGACCTAATCTGAGACGGTCATAGACATACCAACAATGGTACTATTTATAGAATGTTCACTGCTCTTCTAATAATTGATCCCGAAATTTACGGAGAGATGAGAGTCACATGCTGATGAACTAGTCAACTAAAAGGAAAGATATGAATACAGAGAAGACCACCACCGGTATGAAATAACTTTGATTGGAGGTTGTACTCCAGAGATAGCACTACCATAGAATTTCTAAATATTCGACTAAGGTTCATGCTGTGAGTTTTCAAAGAGAGAGAAAAATATAAGAGGAGATCAAAAAACAAATACGAGTGTAAAAGACTCGCCAAAATATGATAAACACTAAAAAGAGAGTATTCTTCAGGTCTAATATCTCAGTTTGTTTGGTTCAAAAGAACTGTATCTCATCCCGAATATCCAAATGCATGGCGAGGAATTCTTCATTTACCCGGGCCAATGAGATAGTTAGTGTTGTATAATTATAAATAATATCAATGAGTAAATAAATCTTCACATAAATAGCGTTCTGTGAGAATAAGTGGATGATAACAATCAGATCTGTTAGTTCTCAAAATCAGCTACTGGTTGCGTTGCTCACGAGTACAATGAATGGGTGAAACCTTCAAGTAATTTGCGGCAGCAAATTCTTTTTCTGATTCTAATTTCTCCACGATGGCTTTCAATATAGAGATTTTTTCATTGCTTCTCTTAACTTTCCTACGCAGAGCCGTTATTTGCCGGTTTTTGATTTTCAGAAGAATCAATATATCTCGGAAAGCTTTCTGTGACGTAAATTGCTTTTCAGATACTTCAACTGTCTTGCATCCATTCTTAAATCGTATCTTCGTTGGGCAATTTTCTACTACGGGGCTCTCCGATTTCCTGAAAAGGACAGAACGTTTTCAATTTTTATACATCCCAAAACGTATAAAATTACATGACAATATATAAGGAAGTTTATGGAAGGAATGTGTATATATCGGTATATACCTTTTCAAACTCCGGCGTTTCTCCTCCTGGATGCACGCATGATCAGTAACTCCACTCACTGGCTCTGATCTACATTCTGACTGAGGAGTTTGATCTATCGATTCATTCATCAAGCTACTAGGATCAGTAGCATTTAGTTCTGAGGTTGATTGCTGCACATCTTCCGACAAAAGCAGCTCATGGGCTTTGGTATGGCCGTTTTCCGCCGTTGACTCATTATTTGAGGGAATTTGTATTGTACTAGGCTGACACTGTGATTTCTCAGATACTGAATGTTCACTTCGGAACTTCTCAGTGATATGCTGACGGTTAACTTCTATGCATACGCCCTCCAAAGTACATTGGGAAACATCTCTGGAAAATATAAAAAAATATAGATCAATATTCCCTTCGACATTAATGGCTCAACTCACTCAACAATGTACGCAAACTGTTAGATAATTAGAAAACATACCTTTCCGAATATATGATATTATTTTTCGTAGTTCTTGCTTGGGGTTGCTCTTCATTCTGGCCTGATGGTCTTGATGACTGCTCACTTGGCAGCAGCTGTTGATTCTTGTCGATAACATTTGTCAGTTGCAATTCACTCACTTGAATATCTTTACAAGTTGATTGTTCTAATGATGAGGATTCTGATGGATTTGGTTCGATCAGTTCTGGAACTGCATCTGCTCTAAGTAATCTTCTCGAACTTGGATAACCTTCATTGGGGCGATAGGAGGAATCAGAGAAATGATCACTGCAAATGTTTGACGTTTTTGCGACACATTTTCTGCCAATAGCAGCCAACCACTTCTCCTTCAAATTTTCATTTTTGGGAAACCTGTAAAAGAATCATGAACAATGGCTATATCAAGAAATATCCACCACAAATGTAAATGCAGCTTGTTACCCAAGCTGAAGAATCAATTAATTGTAGCTCTATCAAAATCCATGTAAAGAGTGAAATATTATTCGACGCCTAGATGCATAGTCTTGCACTTGAGTATATCTTAATAATTGCTTACAATTTTTTTTTCGAATGATACATGTACACTCGGGCTTTCTATTTTGGGCTAAAGCAAATATTCTTTCCTTATTGTATATATGGTAAAAAAAAAATTTATTGTCCATAAAAGCACGTTGAAATCACCGTTTTCTGGGAATTAAGTTTTTTGCAATTGAAAAAATTCCTGACGTGCATGGGAAAATCCGGCGTCAGATTCGGTTTCTACGTTGAAAAATACATAACAATGTCGTTTTCCCCTAAATGATAAATTCCAGACTCAAAATGTTGGTCCTCAGAGTTATGATAATGGACAACATTTTTACACTAGTCGCTCATAATAAAATTTTTACATAAAAAATAATGTATTCGTGAAGTTCCATCTACGATTTCTGGTATACTATGTAGCAAGATTCTCAATAAAAATGTATAGGCAAGTAATTGCCAGATACGTGCCCAGTATACCCATGTAAAAAGACCATAGTCATATGAAAATTTTGAAAAATTTAGGTGACAAACATCAACAGTTATGGTTTTATGAATTACAAGTACAACTATTTATTATCACAAACTTACTTGTGGAAAAGACGGCTCTTATCCCATGGATGTTCGCTTGCTTTACAAACACAACAATGTCGATGCGACATACTTTGCTCCTATAAATGACATGTAAATGACTGGAATCCTCTAACGCCGATTATTGTACACACTCATAGACACTGTCACCGATACCGAGATGAATATTGAGATAATTATGAACTAAGATAAAGAGCTGAATTCGGAAAATATTCAAAATCCCAAGCAAGAACCACGTTGAGGCGTTGGCCAACATTCGAACGCGTCGGCTGCTCTGCATTCGAAATAGCAACGGCTGCCTCGTGCTTCGTGCTGTTCAGCTGTTGCCATCCCACCGCCGACACAGCTTCCCCTCTCCTTAGTGACGTCACGCTCATCAGAGAGAGAAAGCATTCCCAACTCGTTCGTCTCTCTCAAGTTGCGCGGTCACGCCGAAAAGGCAGGCATGCCCCCTCTATTGGTACTATCTCTATGATTCACACTTGCTCGGGCCGCATGAAGCATCAGAATCTGGCGCTGCATCTCATCTCTCTCGCCGGGTGCGCACGAAACTCGAGGTCATCCACGGCGCTCTCCATCAGTTTTCATATATACACGCATCCGGTATCTCTCTCGCACCCACGCCCGGCTAACCACGCTATTTTAGTCGCATTCTCTTCGCGCGAGAGTATATGAACGGCTCCGTTTCCCCGAAAAATACGATATACAGCAGCCCAACTGACTCGAGCAATCTTGAGTCCGTAACATCAAGATGGCCCGTTTTATCGGAAAATGTATAGAGAAACTTTTGATAGAGCTCTGAAAGATCAAAATAATCATGCTTTGAAAGATTCTCGAATGATGCGTCTACTTCGATTTGCGAGGCGTCCTCATTACAAGTTCCATGGATTTTGAAATATGTCCATGGGACATCGTGTCTCAAATCTCATGTTTCTAACCACTTACGCAATGTTGGCGGATGATTCAGGGAACTTTCCCTTGTTATCAATCGAGATTCTGCTTAATGCAACACAAGAGAATCTTCCAGCAATCCGTAGTATGTTGAAAACATGAGGTTCAAGGTATGAAATACCATGGGAATAATCAAGACGTCTCACGGTAGGGTTGAACCAACTTTGAATGCGACTGAAAGTAACTCCCGAGATTTCAACGGGATATTCAAATACATGTCAAAATACGTTAACAAAAAAATTTGTCGTAAGACATGAGGCCGATTTCGAGAAAAACGACCAATGAGTCTCGAAAATCAGTTTTTATCAAAAAACGTATAGATTTGTGTGGTTTTGGGTCATACGGTGGGATCCTGTTCCAACATTCTCAATCATCTATCCTTACCTCAGAATAGTGATGGGGGATGTTGTGATATCGATGCACTATAACATGTTAAGGTAGTTGCCTACCAACTACGTGAGTCAAGGGTACCTAACCTCACTTCTCCACTAACATAGATTTGAACGAAATAATAATTTTGGCGTATTGGTCTGTTATGACCATCAAAAAGCAAGCTAGAATGGGCTAATCTACTTTTTCTATCAAAATCTTTCCAAACCAGCTGATAATTCTCGTATAAACCGTATTTGCGCGGAGGCCGTTCCGCAATCTCAATTTTCCGATAACTGCCACGGAAAAACTAGACGATCAATCTTGAGCGGACTTGGCCAAAAGATTCATCTCTGTATGAACTTTTTCCTCCTTCTCATCATTTTTTGTAATCTCGATCGGCTGTAAAACCCAAAAGTGTGCCATTTTATGTGCCCTCTCCCATAAGCGCAATGTTAAATTCGACCAAAACACCCGTTTTTTTAATGGCAAGGGCTCCGAAACGAAACGATCATTCTTCATGAGATCTTACACAGATATTCATGAATACTTGAATTGATTTCTCATCAAGTTACAAAGCATCATGTAATCTCTTAATTTTAGTGGACAACTACCTTAAGACGATGGTCCGAATTGATACGGATGTTCGAGCGGGGGAGTTCCTACTTCATGTGCATGTCACTCAGCTTTTTGACATCGCGCAGATATTCTTGGTAATTTTTGTGAGAACGACTGAAAGATTCTTGACATGTCAATCAATCCAAATACGTATTCGTTTTTATGTGAAGATACAGACTATACAAGTCGGAGATGAGGGGAGGAATACAATTATGAAGATGGTTCATCAGTATTTCTAAATATGCTATGCGTTATAGTCTTAAGCAGCTAGCAATAACTTCGATGCATAACCGAGATGGGACATTGGAATCCTGTGCTTGGCATTTGTTGAGTAGAAGCCATGATGTAGAGACTCGACAGTCTGCTCGTTATAATAGCTCTTTCGACTCCCTCGCAGAAATCAAAACATGATGCAAGACCGCGTAGCATTTGGGCATCATTGGGATCTTCCCTACTCTCCCTTTACTTTGTCCATAAGTCTAACTTGGCGAGTATCACAATTTCTTTCCCTATAACTTCATCTGGTATTAGAATATGAATTCCAATTCTCGGTAGTTATGAGATCAAGGGAAATATGTCAAGTAATTTTTTTGCCAGTTCTAAACGTGACACGAATGTCAAGGGTTGAGAGATATTGATTTCAACTATTGAGAGTCATGAGATCATTGGAGAATATGTCGAGTTATAGATTTGCAGCATGTGAGTGTGAAACACATTGAAAACGATTCATTACGTTGCGATTTAAGTATCTCTGTAATTTCAACTGAACTTGAGTCACTCATCATCTCTTCCATTCATCAAATATGTATTGGAATAGGTAATGTACTAATACCAATGAGAAGGAAATGAAAGCGAGAATTGTTTTTCGATCGATTTCTATGAGTCAATTATTCTGATTAGAATCTGCGGCACAACGTTTCGGTGGTTTTTTTCCACCCTCATCAAGTGCCTATGTGTGTATATATGTATGTGAATTCATCACAGTTGCGATTCGTCAGTCTCCAATCTCTTCATTTTTGTAAATTTGAACATTGAGGTGCAAAACTCTCATTCTCACTTTTGTTCTTATCGTATATAGTAATATCACAGATATGTCTTGTAAATTTGTTGTTAAAGGGTACATTTTTGTCAGTCTGATTTGATGAACATAGCATTTACTGGCAATAACATCAGCCGAGTAAATACTAGTGTCCGAAAATGGAATAAGAAAACAGTTGGATATGGAAGTTCAAAAATGTACCCTTCAACAACGAATTTACAAGACATATCTGTGATATTACTATATACGATAAGAACAAAAGTGAGAATGAGAGTTTTGCACCTCAATGTTCAAATTTACAAAAATGAAGAGATTGGCGACTGACCAATCGCAACTGTGATGAATTTACATACATATATACACACATAGGCACTTGATAAGGGTGGAAAAAAAACCACCGAAACGTTGTGCCACAGATTCTGATCAGAATAATTGACTCATAGGAATCGATCGAAAAACAATTCTCCACAACAACATATAAATATGAGTGACCAAATATCATCCTATGAAAGTGAGAATATTCAATCCAGCATTATTCAAAAGTCAGTAGAGATGGTAAGTGACTCAAGTTGAGTCAAAACTACGGAGATACTTAAGTCTTCGTATTCGTTATACGGTACGTCCCTCATCTCCGACTTGTATTCATCGTGTGTATCCTCACGAGAAAACTAATACATATTTAGATTGTTTGAAATATCAAGAATCTTTTAGTCGTTGTCACAAGAATTACCAAGAATATCTGTGCGATGTCAAGAAGACGAGTGACATGCATAAGAATTAATGTAGAAACTCCCCCGCTCGAACATCCGTCTCAATTCGGACCATCGTCTTAACATGTCGTAGTGCTTCGATATCACCACCTTTCCCATCACTATTCTGAGGGTGGGATGAATGATTGAGAATTTTGAAACAGAATCCCATCGTATGACCCAAAACCACACAAAGAGCGCAGAACGGATATTTATCATCGGAAAATTATGATGACCACGAAATTTAGCTGGTTTTTGTAAATTTCTTGACTTGTTGGCGATATTTGAATACTCTTCAAGTTCTTATGCTAATCACACTTTGCATTACCATTAGATTGAGATAGAGACGTGATATCGAGCCCCAGGTAGCTAAGATAAGAGCATCTTCTCGTCAAGAAGAAGGTTCCCACTTCGATCCTAGGTCCAGGGGCGGATATTTTTCTCGATGTTGAGCCTCTCATTTTTTTCTCGATTGAAAACATCTATATATGTATTTTTATTGAAAAACATCTCTATGATCGAAATTACGATTGAAAATCCCATTTTGAGTTGCTTTGAAATTTGATTGTCTCGTGGGATTACATGGATTCGGAATTTGCCATATGATGGATCATGATTTACAGATTTTCTTTGCTCCTTTGGACTATTTCATGATTATTGGTAGTTCAAATTTGAGATCGAGGGGGGGGGGGGCTTCGCCCCCTGGACCCCGCCCCGCTCCGCCTCCGCACGTCCTCCGGAAGCACTGCTTCACTAATTTTCTCGTAGCTCTTACAAATTTCTCACGGAATTAGATCATAAATCAATGGACGTGAATGATTTTTTTTGCAATTTTCCGATGTTTTGGTGCCCACAATATTGTAGAAAAAATTCTCTCAAGAACTATCAAATGAATATAATAGGGTCCTATAAGTAATCTGGATATCATTCATTCTTCCAATCATGAATTATCAATCTTCAATCTCATTACTGACTTTTACTTCAATTTTGGCATATGAGAACTATCGCAAAAACTGACACGGAACGACTAAGGGCCTCCTATCCTGACTAGTGAACTCGAGTGAACTGCAAACCACTCCATTCGAACTTTTGGCCACTTATTCTATTGAAAGACAGTTGGTGATTGAGTCTCACGTCAATCCGTAAACAAATTATCCTCGAAATACTAAATAATAAGAATCAAAATGTAGCCTCCACGGACTACAATAATCTAGGTTCCACGGATTCTCATAGAGCTACCGTCGAAGTGATCGATCTAGTGTATTAGCCCTTTATCTCTCAAAATACAATGATGAACGATTTATTTTCGATAGCTTGTAACCCCGAATGCTCAGACTAGACTCCAAGCCATACATGTCTCTCTTATCAGAAGGCTTTTACTAAAGATGAGGAATTTCGTTAAAATAACAACAGCATGACCCAAATTCAGTCTGGAAAACTTCGTCACAAGTAGAGTTGAGAGAAAACATGTCAAAGAACCAAATCCCGTCCCGGAAAAACCTTGGAATCGAAGTTCTCACAGCTGCATGTACAGTACCGTGCAAAAATTCCTGAACGGGGGTATGAAATCCTCTCTTGCAAAAACATCGATTGCTCGAGCTCAGATTAACGTAGAGAAATTTCAACAAAAGCATCTTAAAGATGAGAAAAAATGCTAACTTTTGGTACTTTTTGATTTTTCTCCCAGCCATTTCTGGTACCTCAAATAGCTGATGTAATTTCAAAGAATTTCGAGAAAAAAACCGTTTTTACTCTATGGGCTGTAATTTGGACGCGGATAAAGATAGAATAAATTTGCAAAGAGCATCTTGAAGAGCGGAAAAAATTCCATTTGCAATCATTTTTCGATTATTTTTTACGTCGTGTGAATAAGAGTGTGAGAGCTCTCAAAGTAGCCAAAACCGTAATTTGCCATTTTTGCTGTTTTTACACGTATGCCATTAAAAATCCGAGAATCTCGCAACTTCGAGAGCTCTCACTCTTCGCACGACGTGAAAAATAATGAAAAAATCATTGCAAATGGGATTTTTTCCACTCTTCAAGGTGCTTTTTGCAAAATTGTTCTATCTTTATTCGCGTCCCAATTACAGCACATAGAGTAAAAATGGTTATTTTCTCGAAATCCTTGAAATTACATCAGCTATTTGAGGCACCAAAAAGGGCTGAGAGGAAAATCAAAAAGCACAAGAATTTAGCATTTTGTCTCATCTTTAAGATGCTTTTTCCAAAATTCCTCTACGTTAATCTGGGCTCGAGCAATCCATGTTTTTGCAAGAGAGGATTTCATACACCCGTTCAGGAATTTTCGCACGGTACTGTACATGTATAGCGAAAAATTAGTCGTGTGACAATTTTTTTCATCATCTGTGCGGGAGAGAGCCGTTATTTTGATTTTCTTTTCCACGCCGACGATGAAAATAGTATATTACGCATCGAGTGATGGAAAACTTTGTTCTTCGAAAACTCTTTTCACGAAGAAGAAAGTTTTCCACACGAGATACGTAATGTGTTTTACATGCTAGTAGTCTCGCCAAGCGAGGACGCCTGGAAACAGATGTTTCTACGCTACTCGCATGTAAAATAGTATTCGACACTTGGGCGCGGTGGTATCCGCTTCCCAGCGATGATTCCGACCCTCGCCAGGGCTCGGGACGGGAAAACATTGCTCGGGCCGCGGAAACCAACATCCCCGCCCTTGTATCGAAATCTACTATTTTGCGATGTTCCGATGTTTGGGTACTCAAAGAAATGCAAAATTGGTATTCGCACCTCACTCAGGAAGTCTACCACTTCCGAGCGACTATTTCGACCCTTGCCTGCGGCTCGGTCCGAAAAGCAATCGCTCATAGGAAAGCTACAACCCCGCAAACTCAGTGCGAGATGTACTATTTGGATTTTGACATGATGGAAATAGATTGAATCCACGCGGCCAAAATTCTAAGTCACCTCCATTATTTTTGCGAGCGATCATAAAGGCGGAATGTCATATCCAGGGCCTCAAAAACCGTTCCGTGAAATACTCGATAGAACAAAGAAAGGAAAGAAATGGAATCATCTGCTCCAAAGCATGTATTTCGACTCGAATCAACGATCTAAACACGAATTCTGAGGCCGGATAGTCTCTTCGAGTTAGGACTCCCCGCTGATCTACCAGATTGTCCTCGATTATGTTCGATCTTTTCAGCTCCAAAGATCTACGCGAAGGCCACCCTACGACTGGTCCTGGGTCCATCGAATGAGCTTAGATTGGCTTTCGTCTGATCATTCAATTTATTTTTGATCAGACGAGACAGCTTTTCGCATTCAGCGCAAAAAACAGTATACGCAACACGGGTGGAAATGTTCCGCACTCGTTCCGTGATGCGAGCGGAAAAGTAACTTTTTCGCACTGGTCACGAAACTCGCGTGGAAAACGCACTTTCTACCCTTGTTATGTAATGTACTATTTTCGAAAATCGATACGCCCTAGCATAGAAATGTTGTATTTGTACATATAGAGGTGAAAAAAAATTTGCTGGACGCTGAGAAATGAGATTTTAGGTCCCAGCAAGAGCCATCAAGCTTTTATCAAAAGTAACACAGGTTTGAATGGGAATGTGCCTAATTCGGCACTTTTCTCTTCCTAACTTTGCTCGCATTTCTGACGCATCCAAGCATTTTTCAACGTAATTTCTCATTTTTAAGCTTGTTCCAAATCCTACAAAATGTGTTAAAGTACGTCCGATTTCAACTGACCGGAGAGAATCTATCTCAATTTTTCCAAAAAGTGATCATTATTAAAAATTCAAAAAATAAGGCGATTCTCCTTTCAAACTTTGCCTGTATTTCTGGTGCATCTGAAAATTCTTCAACGTGTTTCAATCCATTTTATGCTTGTCACAAAACCTACAAAATAAGCTGAAGTACGTCCAATTTCGACTAATCCGAGTCAATCTATCTCAATTTTTCTAAAAAGTGATTAGTTTTGGAAAATCCAAAAATAAGCGACTTCCCCCTCCCGCCTCACTCCCTCCAAAACTCGAAATGGTAAAGTTGAGATAGATTGGCTCGGGTTAGTCGAAATTGGACGTACTTTAGCTAATTCTCTAGGTTTTGTGACAAGCATGGAAATGGACTAAAACACGTTGAAGAATGTTCAGATGCACCAGAAATACAAGCAAAGTTTGGAAGAAGGATCGCCCTATTCTTTGAATTTTCAATAATGATCACTTTTTGGGAAAATTAAGATAGATTCCCTCCAGTCAGTTGAAATTGGACGTTCTTAGGCACATTCTGTAGGATTTGGAACAAGCTTTCAAATGAGCTGAATTACGTTGGAAAATGCTTGGATGCGCTAGAAATGTGAGCAAAGTTAGGAAGAAAGAAGTGCCGAATTAAGCACATTCCCGTTTAATCCTACGTTAATTTTGATGAAAGCTTGATGGCTCTTGCTGGGACCTGAAATCTCATTTCTCAACGTCCAGCGAAATTTTTTCCACATCTATATGTACAAAAGCAACATTTCCAAGCTAGGGCGTATCGATTTTCGAAGCCCTTTTTCTGCCCACCCTAATCTCATACCAACTCGCGAGGTCGACAGATTTGCCG
The DNA here is from genome assembly GCA_029851415.1 of Eretmocerus hayati. Taxonomy (NCBI): domain Eukaryota; kingdom Metazoa; phylum Arthropoda; class Insecta; order Hymenoptera; family Aphelinidae; genus Eretmocerus; species Eretmocerus hayati. The sequence goes on from CM056743.1 coordinate 112,006,875, forward strand.
CACACCGGTTTGATCGTGACATCTTAAGGCGAGGCCGTAGTCCGCGGCCATCTTGAAAAAGCTAGGGAGATTGGCCACAATCCATTCTGTGAATATCTGGAGTTTTACTTAAACAAAATTCTTCATATTTTGTATGCGTCAACAAAATGCATGTAAAAATTGCGCTAAAGAGCAAAATTCCACAAAAATAGAGAGAGAATTTTCCACGATAAGCGCTGTACAGATGTCGTCTACTCCTGTGGTAAGGCATGCTGTTATACTTCATTCTGTAATTTTGTGATCAGCTCGTTTTTTCTCACTTTCACTCCATAGCGCAATTTTCTCATGTTTGTAGATGATAGTAAGACCCTTATTTGTTGATAATCCTCTAAAAAACTTGAGATAAATCCAGAACGGCGATGAGTTATACAGGGTGTCCCAAAAGTCAGTCCCCCCCCCTGAAAACTCGAAATTAGCTCCGGGGATCGAAAAACCTCGAAACGCGTATCCCCTAAAATGGAGGGGAAGCTCGAATATGGTCTCAGATTTCACCTTGAATGGGACCTCGATGGTTTTTTGGAGGTTAGAACGATTTTTTCAAATAGGAACCCCTAGTTTTGACTCCGGATTCTGAAAGAACACAAAATTTTACGTCCAAATATGACTCTTTGACGATGTTTCAGATGACCTTTAGGGGTCATTTTGGAGCCAGAAGTATCTGGAGGGTAGATTAACGTATCACACCTAGTGCGATAATCTTGTTTTGAGAGGTACCTCTCAGAGAAGTTTCTCAGCTTCATTCTGACCCTTGATCTGTGACCTTGAATATGACCTTGAATAGGCTGAGAAACTTCTCTGAGAGGTACCTTTCAAAATAAGACTATCGCACTAGATGTGGTACGTTAATCCAACCTCCAGATACTTTTGGCCCCGAAATGACCCCGAAAGTCGATTTTTGTTGCCACACACAAGGAGAAAGAGTCACAGTTTTTTTGATGTCCCGACATGGTTTTCGACGCGGATTTTCCAAACTGACTCAAGTGAAAATCGTTTTATCATTCCAAAAGGATGAATATAGGTCCTTCATCATCATGAGGAGCTCTCCATACATTTATTTGGGATCGGGACATGGAATTCGATTTTCGTTGCCACATACAAGGAAAAATAGTCGAGTTTATTTATGTCCCAACTTGGTCTTCGACACGGATTATTCAATTTGACAATAGTAAAAATTTTTCTATCATACCAAAAGGATGAATATAGATGAGAACCCATTTAAGTATTCATTTCGAATCGAATCATGAAATTCGATTTTCTTTACCACATACAAGGAGAAGGAGTGAAATTTTTTCGATATCCCAACTTGGTTTCCGACGCGAATTTCTCAAACTGACTCGAGCAAATATTTCTTTATCGCCCCAAAGTGATAAATATATGTTCTTCATCATCGTGAGGAGCTATTACTTCATTCATTCTGAATATGATCGTGAAGTTTGATTTTCGTTGCCACATACAAATTGAGAAATCCGCGTCGGAAACCAAGTCGGGATATCGAAAAAATGTCACTTTTTCCCTCGTATGTGGCAAAGAAAATCGAATTTCACGATTCGATTCGAAAGTATAAATGGCTTCCCATGACGATAAAGAATGTATATTTATCATTTTGGAATGATAAAAGAATTTTCACTCGTGTCAAATCGAGAGATCCGCGTCGAAAACCAAGTCGGGATATCGAAAAAATTTCACTTTTTCTCCTCGTATGTGGCAACAAAAATGAAATTTCATGATTCGATTCGAATGAATATCACGATAAATGCATGAATAGCTTCTTGTGATGATGAAGAAGATATATCTATCACTTTGTGATTATGAAAGAATTTATATTTTCATAAAGAATTTTCATAAAGTTTCTCATTTCTCATCTTTACTTTTCATTCCTTTCCATCAAAATCCTTTAGATGCATCCTCGCAACCCATACGAGGCTCTAAAGGTGCATTGATCGAGAGTGGAGAAAAATCCATTCTCGATTGATGCTGAAAATTCAGCAGAATTTGCTGACTTTAACTCGCAAAGACCGATAAAATTACATCTCCATGATTTGAAATTCCCCCATTTTGAAATGCTTTTTCCAAAATTCCTCTACGTTAATCTGGGCTCGAGCAATCCATGTTTTTGCAAGAGAGGATTTCATACACCCGTTCAGGAATTTTCGCACGGTACTGTACATGTATAGCGAAAAATTAGTCGTGTGACAATTTTTTTCATCATCTGTGCGGGAGAGAGCCGTTATTTTGATTTTCTTTTCCACGCCGACGATGAAAATAGTATATTACGCATCGAGTGATGGAAAACTTTGTTCTTCGAAAACTCTTTTCACGAAGAAGAAAGTTTTCCACACGAGATACGTAATGTGTTTTACATGCTAGTAGTCTCGCCAAGCGAGGACGCCTGGAAACAGATGTTTCTACGCTACTCGCATGTAAAATAGTATTCGACACTTGGGCGCGGTGGTATCCGCTTCCCAGCGATGATTCCGACCCTCGCCAGGGCTCGGGACGGGAAAACATTGCTCGGGCCGCGGAAACCAACATCCCCGCCCTTGTATCGAAATCTACTATTTTGCGATGTTCCGATGTTTGGGTACTCAAAGAAATGCAAAATTGGTATTCGCACCTCACTCAGGAAGTCTACCACTTCCGAGCGACTATTTCGACCCTTGCCTGCGGCTCGGTCCGAAAAGCAATCGCTCATAGGAAAGCTACAACCCCGCAAACTCAGTGCGAGATGTACTATTTGGATTTTGACATGATGGAAATAGATTGAATCCACGCGGCCAAAATTCTAAGTCACCTCCATTATTTTTGCGAGCGATCATAAAGGCGGAATGTCATATCCAGGGCCTCAAAAACCGTTCCGTGAAATACTCGATAGAACAAAGAAAGGAAAGAAATGGAATCATCTGCTCCAAAGCATGTATTTCGACTCGAATCAACGATCTAAACACGAATTCTGAGGCCGGATAGTCTCTTCGAGTTAGGACTCCCCGCTGATCTACCAGATTGTCCTCGATTATGTTCGATCTTTTCAGCTCCAAAGATCTACGCGAAGGCCACCCTACGGCTGGTCCTGGGTCCATCGAATGAGCTTAGATTGGCTTTCGTCTGATCATTCAATTTATTTTTGATCAGACGAGACAGCTTTTCGCATTCAGCGCAAAAAACAGTATACGCAACACGGGTGGAAATGTTCCGCACTCGTTCCGTGATGCGAGCGGAAAAGTAACTTTTTCGCACTGGTCACGAAACTCGCGTGGAAAACGCACTTTCTACCCTTGTTATGTAATGTACTATTTTCGAAAATCGATACGCCCTAGCATAGAAATGTTGTATTTGTACATATAGAGGTGAAAAAAAATTTGCTGGACGCTGAGAAATGAGATTTTAGGTCCCAGCAAGAGCCATCAAGCTTTTATCAAAAGTAACACAGGTTTGAATGGGAATGTGCCTAATTCGGCACTTTTCTCTTCCTAACTTTGCTCGCAGTTCTGACGCATCCAAGCATTTTTCAACGTAATTTCTCATTTTTAAGCTTGTTCCAAATCCTACAAAATGTGTTAAAGTACGTCCGATTTCAACTGACCGGAGAGAATCTATCTCAATTTTTCCAAAAAGTGATCATTATTAAAAATTCAAAAAATAAGGCGATTCTCCTTTCAAACTTTGCCTGTATTTCTGGTGCATCTGAAAATTCTTCAACGTGTTTCAATCCATTTTATGCTTGTCACAAAACCTACAAAATAAGCTGAAGTACGTCCAATTTCGACTAATCCGAGTCAATCTATCTCAATTTTTCTAAAAAGTGATTAGTTTTGGAAAATCCAAAAATAAGCGACTTCCCCCTCCCGCCTCACTCCCTCCAAAACTCGAAATGGTAAAGTTGAGATAGATTGGCTCGGGTTAGTCGAAATTGGACGTACTTTAGCTAATTCTCTAGGTTTTGTGACAAGCATGGAAATGGACTAAAACACGTTGAAGAATGTTCAGATGCACCAGAAATACAAGCAAAGTTTGGAAGAAGGATCGCCCTATTCTTTGAATTTTCAATAATGATCACTTTTTGGGAAAATTAAGATAGATTCCCTCCAGTCAGTTGAAATTGGACGTTCTTAGGCACATTCTGTAGGATTTGGAACAAGCTTTCAAATGAGCTGAATTACGTTGGAAAATGCTTGGATGCGCTAGAAATGTGAGCAAAGTTAGGAAGAAAGAAGTGCCGAATTAAGCACATTCCCGTTTGATCCTACGTTAATTTTGATGAAAGCTTGATGGCTCTTGCTGGGACCTGAAATCTCATTTCTCAACGTCCAGCGAAATTTTTTCCACATCTATATGTACAAAAGCAACATTTCCAAGCTAGGGCGTATCGATTTTCGAAGCCCTTTTTCTGCCCACCCTAATCTCATACCAACTCGCGAGGTCGACAGATTTGCCGCACACCGGTTTGATCGTGACATCTTAAGGCGAGGCCGTAGTCCGCGGCCATCTTGAAAAAGCTAGGGAGATTGGCCACAATCCATTCTGTGAATATCTGGAGTTTTACTTAAACAAAATTCTTCATATTTTGTATGCGTCAACAAAATGCATGTAAAAATTGCGCTAAAGAGCAAAATTCCACAAAAATAGAGAGAGAATTTTCCACGATAAGCGCTGTACAGATGTCGTCTACTCCTGTGGTACCAAAAGGATGAATATAGATGAGAACCCATTTAAGTATTCATTTCGAATCGAATCATGGAATTCGATTTTCTTTACCACATACAAGGAGAAGGAGTGAAATTTTTTCGATATCCCAACTTGGTTTCCGACGCGAATTTCTCAAACTGACTCGAGCAAATATTTCTTTATCGCCCCAAAGTGATAAATATATGTTCTTCATCATCGTGAGGAGCTATTACTTCATTCATTCTGAATATGATCGTGAAGTTTGATTTTCGTTGCCACATACAAATTGAGAAATCCGCGTCGGAAACCAAGTCGGGATATCGAAAAAATGTCACTTTTTCCCTCGTATGTGGCAAAGAAAATCGAATTTCACGATTCGATTCGAAAGTATAAATGGCTTCCCATGACGATAAAGAATGTATATTTATCATTTTGGAATGATAAAAGAATTTTCACTCGTGTCAAATCGAGAGATCCGCGTCGAAAACCAAGTCGGGATATCGAAAAAATTTCACTTTTTCTCCTCGTATGTGGCAACAAAAATGAAATTTCATGATTCGATTCGAATGAATATCACGATAAATGCATGAATAGCTTCTTGTGATGATGAAGAAGATATATCTATCACTTTGTGATTATGAAAGAATTTATATTTTCATAAAGAATTTTCATAAAGTTTCTCATTTCTCATCTTTACTTTTCATTCCTTTCCATCAAAATCCTTTAGATGCATCCTCGCAACCCATACGAGGCTCTAAAGGTGCATTGATCGAGAGTGGAGAAAAATCCATTCTCGATTGATGCTGAAAATTCAGCAGAATTTGCTGACTTTAACTCGCAAAGACCGATAAAATTACATCTTCATAATTTGAAATTCCCGCGAGTGATAAATACGATATCCGATCATATCGATCGAGTGTCAAAATTAATTACATATATCTCCGGCAGAAGGCCGAAGAGCTGTCAAAGTAAAAATGTTGAGAAATCAAATGGAAATAGCGGGTAAAATTGACCTTTCTCGCAAGCGCATAACGAAGATAAATTTTCGTATATAAGGGCGTTCAAACCATCGAACATTCGGCCACTTGAGCCGCGTGTCCGTGGTAAACTCTCATTGCTGTTCCACCACTTTGAAAAGCCCGAGCAATGAGAGAAGGGCGAAACACGCACAATATCAGCGTAGAATCCAAATTTTTCATGAAGTTTCTCATTTCTCATCTTTACTTTTCATTCCTTTCCATCAAAATCCTTTAGATGCATCCTCGCAACCCATTCCAAATCCATTCTCCAAATCCATTCTCGATTGATGCTAAAAATTCAGCAAAATTTGCTGACTTTAACTCGCAAAGACCGATAAAATTACATCTCCATGATTTGAAATTCCCGCGAGTGATATATACGATATCCGATCATATCGATCGAGTGTCAAAATTAATTACATATAAAAGAATTTAGTCGAGTCAGTTTGAAAAATCTCCGTTGAAAACCAAGTCGGGTTATCGGAAGAATTTCACTTCATCTCCTTGTACTCCGCACCGAAAATCGAATCGCATGATCCAATTCGAATTCAATGCATGAACCGATTCCCATGTTCTCAGAGAATATCCCTGCATGACTCTGAGTTCATTAAAAATTGTATTCAAATAGAAATGCCAATATCCACCCGATTGCCGAGCAGGCGATGCCTTCGCCTTTGGTCTGTCATCTCATCTGCTTCTCTTTCGGCACGCATCGTTCATCTCGAAGCCAGATGCCCGCGCACGCACACCACGTCAAAACTACATCGCGCGATGTGTGACACATCGCAAACTTAAGGTGTCGTGTTATGGACTACCAACCCTGGATCCGACCAATCAGAGCGCGTCGGTTTTCTGCGCATGCGCGTGATTTTACGGAATCGAGACCCTGCACAATCAGTAGCCCATAAAACTCTCTTCAAAATGACCCCTTCTTGAGTCCATTTTCGTACACGTAGACCGAAGGTATGTCGTTTCCAAGAGAACACGAAGGCTGAAGAAGATTGCGGGACTCCTGACGGCATTTCTCTCGAGAAATCCGCAACGGTGGATCCGACAATTCACGCCTCGCTTCAAGCTGCGATAAGTACCACTAAACTGACACCAAAATCCACCTATGGGGTGTTTTTCAGGAGATCTCATACAGTAAGGATCCGTTTCGACCGAAATCGTACGGGTTCACGCCTCGAAATGGCGAGTGAAATCATTTTCCCCGTCAATAAATATATGGAGACGCATTTCGATGTATTGGTGATTTTGCCATGTTTCCTCATCATTCTTTTGATGACTCGAAAATGGTCCATTTTATCGGAAAATATGTGGAGAAACTCTTTGCAGAACTTTCAAAGATCTAGAAAATCATGCTCTGCTAAAACGGCGCGTCTACTTTGAATTGAGAGGCCACGGTAGGGCTGAACCATCTTTAGATGTGACTGAAAGTAACTCCCGAGATTCCAACGGGACATTCAGGTACATGTCAAATTACGTTAACAAAAAAATTTCGTCGTAAGATATGAGGCCGATTTCGAGAAAAACGACCATTGAGTCTCGAAAATCGGTTTTTATCAAAAAACTTATAGATTTGTGTGGTTTTGGGTCATACGATGGGATTCTGTTTCAAAATTCTCAATCATTCATCCCACCCTCAGAATAGTGATGGGAAAGGTGGTGATATCGAAGCACTACGACATGTTATGACGATGGTCCGAATTGAGACGGATGTTCGAGCGGGGGAGTTTCTACATTAATTCTTATGCATGTCACTCGTCTTCTTGACATCGCACAGATATTCTTGGTAATTCTTGTGACAACGACTAAAAGATTCTTGATATTTCAAACAATCTAAATATGTATTAGTTTTCTCGTGAGGATACACACGATGAATACAAGTCGGAGATGAGGGACGTACCGTATAACGAATACGAAGACTTAAGTATCTCCGTAGTTTTGACTCAACTTGAGTCACTTACCATCTCTACTGACTTTTGAATAATGCTGGATTGAATATTCTCGCTTTCATAGGATGATATTCGGTCACTCATATTTATATGTTGTTGTGGAGAATTGGTTTTCGATCGATTTCTATGAGTCAATTATTCTGATTAGAATCTGCGGCACAACGTTTCGGTGGGTTTTTTCCACCCTTATCAAGTGCCTATGTGTGTATATATGTATGTAAATTCATCACAGTTGCGATTCGTCAGTCTCCAATCTCTTCATTTTTGTTAATTTGAACATTGAGGTGCAAAACTCTCATTCTCACTTTTGTTCTTATTGTATATAGTAATATCACAGATATGTCTTGTAAATTTGTTGTTAAAGGGTACATTTTTGTCAGTCTGATTTGATGAACATAGCATTTACTGGCAATATCATCAGCCAAGTAAATACTACTGTCCGAAAATGAAATAAGAAAACAGTTGGATATGGAAGTTCAAAAATGTACCCTTCAACAACAAATTTACAAGACATATCTGTGATATTACTATATACGATAAGAACAAAAGTGAGAATGAAAGTTTTGCACCTCAATGTTCAAATTTACAAAAATGAAGAGATTGGAGACTGACGAATCGCAACTGTGATGAATTTACATACATATATACACACATAGGCACTTGATAAGGGTGGAAAAAAACCACCGAAACGGTGTGCCACAGATTCTAATCAGAATAATTGACTCATAGAAATCGACCGAAAAACAATTCTCCACAACAACATATAAATATGAGTGACCTAATATCATCCTATGAAAGCGAGAATATTCAATCCAGCATTATTCAAAAGTCAGTAGAGATGGTAAGTGACTCAAGTTGAGTCAAAACTACGGAGATACTTAAGTCTTCGTATTCGTTATACGGTACGTCCCTCATCTCCGACTTGTATTCATCGTGTGTATCCTCACGAGAAAACTAATACATATTTAGATTGTTTGAAATATCAAGAATCTTTTAGTCGTTGTCACAAGAATTACCAAGAATATCTGTGCGATGTCAAGAAGACGAGTGACATGCATAAGAATTAATGTAGAAACTCCCCCGCTCGAACATCCGTCTCAATTCGGACCATCGTCTTAACATGTCGTAGTGCTTCGATATCACCACCTTTCCCATCACTATTCTGAGGGTGGGATGAATGATTGAGAATTTTGAAACAGAATCCCATCGTATGACCCAAAACCACACAAATCTATAAGTTTTTTGATAAAAACCGATTTTCGAGACTCAATGGTCGTTTTTCTCGAAATCGGCCTCATATCTTACGACGAAATTTTTTTGTTAACGTAATTTGACATGTACCTGAATGTCCCGTTGGAATCTCGGGAGTTACTTTCAGTCACATCTAAAGATGGTTCAGCCCTACCGTGGCCTCTCAATTCAAAGTAGACGCGCCGTTTTAGCAGAGCATGATTTTCTAGATCTTTGAAAGTTCTGCAAAGAGTTTCTCCACATATTTTCCGATAAAATGGACCATTTTCGAGTCATCAAAAGAATGATGAGGAAACATGGCAAAATCACCAATACATCGAAATGCGTCTCCATATATTTATTGACGGGGAAAATGATTTCACTCGCCATTTCGAGGCGTGAACCCGTACGATTTCGGTCGAAACGGATCCTTACTGTATGAGATCTCCTGAAAAACACCCCATAGGTGGATTTTGGTGTCAGTTTAGTGGTACTTATCGCAGCTTGAAGCGAGGCGTGGATTGTCGGATCCACCGTTGCGGAATTCTCGAGAGAAATGCCGTCAGGAGTCCCGCAATCTTCTTCAGCCTTCGTGTTCTCTTGGAAACGACATACCTTCGGTCTACGTGTACGAAAATGGACTCAAGAAGGGGTCATTTTGAAGAGAGTTTTATGGGCTACTGATTGTGCAGGGTCTCGATTCCGTAAAATCACGCGCATGCGCAGAAAACCGACGCGCTCTGATTGGTCGGATCCAGGGTTGGTAGTCCATAACACGACACCTTAAGTTTGCGATGTGTCACACATCGCGCGATGTAGTTTTGACGTGGTGTGCGTGCGCGGGCATCTGGCTTCGAGATGAACGATGCGTGCCGAAAGAGAAGCAGATGAGATGACAGACCAAAGGCGAAGGCATCGCCGGCTCGGCAATCGGGTGGATATTGGCATTTCTATTTGAATACAATTTTTAATGAACTCAGAGTCATGCAGGGATATTCTCTGAGAACATGGGAATCGGTTCATGCATTGAATTCGAATTGGATCATGCGATTGAATTTTCGGTGCGGAGTACAAGGAGATGAAGTGAAATTCTTCCGGTAACCCGACTTGTTTTCGACGGAGATTTTCCAAACTGACTCGACTAAATTCTTTTATAATCACAAAGTGATAGATATATCTTCTTCATCATCACAAGAAGCTATTCATGCATTCATCGTGATATTCATTCGGATCGAATCATGAAATTTCATTTTTGTTGCCACATACGAGGAGAAAAAGTGAAATTTTTTCGATATCCCGACTTGGTTTTCGACGCGGATCTCTCGATTTGACACGAGTGAAAATTCTTTTATCATTCCAAAAGGATAAATATACATTCTTTATCATCATGGGAAGCCATTTTTACTTTCGAATCGAATCGTGAAATTCGATTTTCTTTGCCACATACGAGGGAAAAAGTGACATTTTTTCGATATCCCGACTTGGTTTCCGACGCGGATTTCTCAATTTGTATGTGGCAACGAAAATCAAACTTCACGATCCTATTCGGAATGAATGAACGAATAGCTCCTCACGATGATGAAGAACATATATTTATCACTTTGGGGCGATAAAGAAATATTTGCTCGAGTCAGTTTGAGAAATTCGCGTCGGAAACCAAGTTGGGATATCGAAAAAATTTCACTCCTTCTCCTTGTATGTGGTAAAGAAAATCGAATTTCATGATTCGATTCGAAATGAATACTTAAAAGGGTTCTCATCTATATTCATCCTTCTGATATGATAGAAAAATTTTTACTATTGTCAAATTGAATAATCCGTGTCGAAGACCAGGTTGGGACATAAATAAACTCGACTATTTTTCCTTGTATGTGGCAACGAAAATCGAATTCCATGTCCCGATCCCAAATAAATGTATGGAGAGCTTCTCATGATGATGAAGGACCTATATTCATCCTTTTGGAATGATAAAACGATTTTCACTTGAGTCAGTTTGAAAAATCCGCGTCGAAAACCATGTCGGGACATCAAAAAAACTGTGACTCTTTCTCCTTGTGTGTGGCAACAAAAATCGACTTTCATGATTCGATTAAAAATGAATGCATGAATTGCTCCTCATGATGATGAAGAAGATATATCTATCACTTTGTGATTATAAAAAAATTCATAGTCGAGTCAGATTGAAAAATCCGCGTCGAAAACCAAGTCGGGTTATCGGAAGAATTTCACTTCATCTCCTTGTACTCCGCACTGAAAATCGAATTCCATGATCCAATTCGAATTCAATGCATGAATCGATTCCCATGTTCTCAGAGAATATCCCTTCATGACTCTGAGTTCATCAAAAATTTTACTCGAATACAAATGCAAATATTCATCCGATTGCCGAGCCGGCGATGCCTTCGCCTTTCGTTTGTCATCTCATCTGCTTCTGTTTCGGCGCGCATCGTTCATCTCGACGACAGATGCCCGCGCACGCTCACCGAGTCAAAACTACATCGCGCGATGTGTGACACATCGCAAAGTTAATGTCGTGTTATGACTTCCAACTCTGATCGGATCGAATTGCAAAAAATTGCTTAAGACTCACTTTGGACGTCAGAACACTCTTCAAAACATATTTTTTCGGAATGAGCATCAAATTTTACGTGGGAGAAAGAGTTCACAAATTTATTACTAACTTTGACTCACTTCCCTTACACACCCCCATATTCCTGTCTTGTATTGAATGCCAATGTTGAATGTGGGAATCCCAAGTGACAAATTTACTGTGTGATGTCGATGTGGGATAATGTGCCAGGAGCAGGCATGGCCAAGAGCTCAAAAAATGTATCATCCTCACTGTCTTACAACTGCAATAATCATCTTCAGATATATGATTTGGTTTCAGGATAGCGTATGGGTGACAGAGAATGTCTCAAACCTCGCAGTTTAATAAATTTCCTGAAGAGATGAGCCAGACTCAACTTTTGAGTCATAATTCCAAACCAGTTTTTCGTTCACAAAAGTTCCAATTTCAACTAAATTGTGATAGATGAATAATTATTCTCGCTGCTGGAGGTGTTTCAGCAAAAATCTGTTCTAATCAATTAAACGAAGGATTTTCTCTCACATTCAGATGTGTGACTGATCAGTCTGACTAAAATCTGCAGTCTGACCAGTTCGAAGAAACGGAGAATTACGGCTGTCATCGTATACAGGGTGTCCCAAGTGTCAGTTCCCCCCTTAAAAACTCGAAATTGGTTTTGGGGATCGAAAAACCTCGAAATACGTGTCTCCTAAAATCGAGGAGGAAGCTCGAATATGATCTCAGATTTCACCTTGAATGTGTACTTTATGGTTTTTTGGAGGTTAGAACGATTTTTTTAAATGGGAACCCCTATTTTTGACTTCGGATTCTGAAGAAGCACAAAATTTTACGTCCAAATATGACTTCTTGCCGATGTTTCAGATGACTTGTAGGGGTCATTTCGGGGCCAAAAGTATCTGGAGGTTGGATTAACGTACCACATCTAGTGCGATAGTCTTGTTTTGAAAGGTACCTCTCAGAGAAGTTTCTCAGCCTGTTCAAGGTCATATTCAAGGTCACAGATCAAGGGTCAGAATGAAGCTGAGAAACTTCTCTGAGAGGTACCTCTCAAAACAAGACTATCGCACTAGGTGTGATACGTTAATCTACCCTCCAGATACTTCTGGCTCCAAAATGACCCCTAAAGGTCATCTGAAACATCGGCAAAAAGTCATATTTGGACGTAAAATTTTGTGTTCTTTCAGAATCCGGAGTCAAAACTAGGGGTTCCTATTTGAAAAAATCGTTCTAACCTCCAAAAAACCATAGAGGTCCCATTCAAGGTGAAATCTGAGACCATATTCGAGCTTCCCCTCCATTTTAGGGGATACGTGTTTCGAGGTTTTTCGATCCCCGGAGCTAATTTCGAGTTTTCAGGGGGGGGGGGTGGGGACTGACATTTGGGACACCCTGTATAACTCATCGCCGTTCTGGATTTATCTCAAGTTTTTTAGAGAATTATCAACAAATAAGGGTCTTACTATCATCTACAAACTTGGGAAAATTGCGCTATGGAGTGAAAGTGAGAAAAAACGAGCTGATCACAGAATTACAGAATGAAGTATAACAGCATGCCTCACCACAGGAGTAGACGACATGTGTACAGCGCTTATCGTGGAAGTTTCTCTCTCTATTTTTGTGGAATCTTGCTCTTTAGCGCAATTTTTACATGCATCTTGTTGACGCATACAAAATATGAAGGATTTTGGTTAAGTCAAACTCCAGATATTCACAGAATTGATTTTGGCCAATCTCCCTAGCTTTTTCAAGATGGCCGCGGACTACGGGCTCGCCTTAAGATGTCACGATCAAGCCGGTGTGCGGCAAATCTGTCGACCTCGCGGGTTGGTACGAGATTAGGGTGGGCAGAAAAAAGGCTTCGAAAATCGATACGCCCTAGCTTGGAAATGTTGTTTTTGTACATATAAATGTGGAAAAAATTTCGCTGGACGTTGAGAAATGAGATTTCAGGTCCCAGCAAGAGCCATCAAGCTTTTATCAATATTAACGTAGGATTAAACGGGAAGGTGCTTAATTCGGCACTTTTTTCTTCCTAACTTTGCTCACATTTCTAGCGCATCCAAGCATTTTTCAACGTAATTCAGCTCATTTGAAAGCTTGTTCCAAATCCTACAGAATGTGCCTGAGTACGTCCAATTTCAACTGACTGGAGGGAATCTATCTTAATTTTCCCAAAAAGTGATCATTATTGAAAATTCAAAGAATAGGGCGATCCTTCTTCCAAACTTTGCTTGTATTTCTGGTGCATCTGAACATTCTTCAACGTGTTTTAGTCCATTTCCATGCTTGTCACAAAACCTAGATAATTAGCTAAAGTACGTCCAATTTCGACTAACCCGAGCCAATCTATCTCAACTTTACCATTTCGAGTTTTGGAAGGAGTGAGGCGGGAGGGGGAAGTCGCTTATTTTTGGATTTTCCAAAACTAATCTCTTTTTAGAAAAATTGAGATAGATTGACTCGGATTAGTCGAAATTGGACGTACTTTAGCTTATTTTGTAGGTTTTGTGACAAGCATAAAATGGATTGAAACACGTTGAAGAATTTTCAGATGCACCAGAAATACAGGCAAAGTTTGAAAGGAGAATCGCCTTATTTTTTGAATTTTTAATAATGATCACTTTTTGGAAAAATTGAGATAGATTCTCTCCGGTCAGCTGAAATCGGACGTACTTTAACACATTTTGTAGGATTTGGAACAAGCTTAAAAATGAGAAATTACGTTGGAAAATGCTTGGATGCGTCAGAAATGCGAGCAAAGTTAGGAAGAGAAAAGTGCCGAATTAGGCACATTCCCATTCAAACCTGTGTTACTTTTGATAAAAGCTTGATGGCTCTTGCTGGGACCTAAAATCTCATTTCTCAGCGTCCAGCAAATTTTTTTTCACCTCTATATGTACAAATACAACATTTCTATGCTAGGGCGTATCGATTTTCGAAAATAGTACATTACATAACAAGGGTAGAAAGTGCGTTTTCCACGCGAGTTTCGTGACCAGTGCGAAAAAGTTACTTTTCCGCTCGCATCACGGAACGAGTGCGGAACATTTCCACCCGTGTTGCGTATACTTTTTTTTGCGCTGAATGCGAAAAGCTGTCTCGTCTGATCAAAAATAAATTGAATGATCAGACGAAAGCCAATCTAAGCTCATTCGATGGACCCAGGACCAGCCGTAGGGTGGCCTTCGCGTAGATCTTTGGAGCTGAAAAGATCGAACATAATCGAGGACAATCTGGTAGATCAGCGGGGAGTCCTAACTCGAAGAGACTATCCGGCCTCAGAATTCGTGTTTAGATCGTTGATTCGAGTCGAAATACATGCTTTGGAGCAGATGATTCCATTTCTTTCCTTTCTTTGTTCTATCGAGTATTTCACGGAACGGTTTTCGAGGCCCTGGATATGACATTCCGCCTTTATGATCGCTCGCAAAAATAATGGAGGTGACTTAGAATTTTGGCCGCGTGGATTCAATCTATTTCCATCATGTCAAAATCCAAATAGTACATCTCGCACTGAGTTTGCAGGGTTGTAGCTTTCCTATGAGCGATTGCTTTTCGGACCGAGCCGCAGGCAAGGGTCGAAATAGTCGCTCGGAAGTGGTAGACTTCGTGAGTGAGGTGCGAATACCAATTTTGCATTTCTTTGAGTACCCAAACATCGGAACATCGCAAAATAGTAGATTTCGATACAAGGGCGGGGATGTTGGTTTCCGCGGCCCGAGCAATGTTTTCCCGTCCCGAGCCCTGGCGAGGGTCGGAATCATCGCTGGGAAGCGGATACCACCGCGCCCAAGTGTCGAATACCATTTCACATGCGAGTAGCATAGAAACATCTGTTTCCAGGCGTCCTCGCTTGGCGAGACTACTAGCATGTAAAACACATTACGTATCTCGTGTGGAAAACTTTCTTCTTCGTGAAAAGAGTTTTCGAAGAACAAAGTTTTCCATCACTCGATGCGTAATATACTATTTTCATCGTCGGCGTGGAAAAGAAAATCAAAATAACGGCTCTCTCCCGCACAGATGATGAAAAAAATTGTCACACGACTAATTTTTCGCTATACATGTACAGTACCGTGCGAAAATTCCTGAACGGGTGTATGAAATCCTCTCTTGCAAAAACATGGATTGCTCGAGCCCAGATTAACGTAGAGGAATTTTGGAAAAAGCATCTTAAAGATGAGACAAAATGCTAAATTCTTGTGCTTTTTGATTTTCCTCTCAGCCCTTTTTGGTGCCTCAAATAGCTGATGTAATTTCAAGGATTTCGAGAAAATAACCATTTTTACTCTATGTGCTGTAATTGGGACGCGAATAAAGATAGAACAATTTTGCAAAAAGCACCTTGAAGAGTGGAAAAAATCCCATTTGCAATGATTTTTTCATTATTTTTCACGTCGTGCGAAGAGTGAGAGCTCTCGAAGTTGCGAGATTCTCGGATTTTTAATGGCATACGTGTAAAAACAGCAAAAATGGCAAATTACGGTTTTGGCTACTTTGAGAGCTCTCACACTCTTATTCACACGACGTAAAAAATAATCGAAAAATGATCGCAAATGGAATTTTTTCCGCTCTTCAAGATGCTCTTTGCAAATTTATTCTATCTTTATCCGCGTCCAAATTACAGCCCATAGAGTAAAAATGGTTTTTTTCTCGAAATCCTTTGAAATTACATCAGCTATTTGAGGTACCAAAAATGGCTGGGAGAAAAATCAAAAAGTACCAAAATTTAGCATTTTTTCTCATCTTTAAGATGCTTTTGTTGAAATTTCTCTACGTTAATCTGAGCTCGAGCAATCGATGTTTTTGCAAGAGAGGATTTCATACCCCCGTTCAGGAATTTTTGCACGGTACTGTACATGCAGCTGTGAGAACTTCGATTCCAAGGTTTTTCCGGGACGGGATTTGGTTATTTGACATGTTTTCTCTCAACTCTACTTGTGACGAAGTTTTTCAGACTGAATTTGGGTCATGCTGTTGTTATTTTAACGAAATTCCTAATTTTTAGTAAAAGCCTTCTGATAAGAGAGACATGTATGGCTTGGAGTCTAGTCTGAGCATTCGGGGTTACAAGCTATCGAAAATAAATCGTTCATCATTGTATTTTGAGAGATAAAGGGCTAATACACTAAATCGATCACTTCGACGGTAGCTCTATGAGAATCCGTGGAATCTAGATTATTGTAGTCCGTGGAGGCTACATTTTGATTCTTACTATTTAGTATTTCGAGGATAATTTGTTTACGGATTGACGTGAGACTCAATCACCAACTGTCTTTCAATAGAGTAAGTGGCCAAAAGTTCGAATGGAGTGGTTTGCAGTTCACTCGAGTTCACTAGTCAGGATAGGAGGCCCTTAGTCGTTCCGTGTCAGTTTTTGCGATAGTTCTCATATGCCAAAATTGAAGTAAAAGTCAGTAATGAGATTGAAGATTGATAATTCATGATTGGAAGAATGAATGATATCCAGATTACTTATAGGACCCTATTATATTTATTTGATAGTTCTTGAGAGAATTTTTTCTACAATATTGTGGGCACCAAAACATCGGAAAATTGCAAAAAAAATCATTCACGTCCATTGATTTATGATCTAATTCCGTGAGAAATTTGTAAGAGCTACGAGAAAATTAGTGAAGCAGTGCTTCCGGAGGACGTGCGGAGGCGGAGCGGGGCGGGGTCCAGGGGGCGAAGCCCCCCCCCCCCCCCCCTCGATCTCAAATTTGAACTACCAATAATCATGAAATAGTCCAAAGGAGCAAAGAAAATCTGTAAATCATGATCCATCATATGGCAAATTCCGAATCCATGTAATCCCACGAGACAATCAAATTTCAAAGCAACTCAAAATGGGATTTTCAATCGTAATTTCGATCATAGAGATGTTTTTCAATAAAAATACATATATAGATGTTTTCAATCGAGAAAAAAATGAGAGGCTCAACATCGAGAAAAATATCCGCCCCTGGACCTAGGATCGAACTGGGAACCTTCTTCTTGACGAGAAGATGCTCTTATCTTAGCTACCTGGGGCTCGATATCACGTCTCTATCTCAATCTCATGGTAATGCAAAGTGTGATTAGCATAAGAACTTGAAGAGTATTCAAATATCGCCAACAAGTCAAGAAATTTACAAAAACCAGCTAAATTTCGTGGTCATCATAATTTTCCGATGATAAATATCCGTTCTGCGCTCTTTTCTAAGGGGCCGTGCGGAAAAGTAATTCTTTTCCGCACTCATTCCCGCACGCAAAACTGTGCGGAAATAGTATATTACGCAACAAGTGCGAGAAGGTCAATTTCCGCACAAGTTGCCAAACGAGTGCAAGAAGTGAATGTTACTTCTCGCGCGAGTTGGCAACGTGTGCGTAAACTTCTCGCACGTGTTGCGTATACTATTTTTTGCACCTGTGCGCGAAGTTGTAATTAAATGCACCACTGTCCGAGCAAGATCATCTTGAAAACGAAGTTTTCAAGAAAGGCCAAATTCAGAGGGATAACGTGACATCATATTTTGGAACTGTGCGTGAATGAAAATGCATTAGAGCGAGAAGTTACATTTACGCACACTTCACCAGTGCGTAAATGTAAAACTGTGCGAGAAGTCATTCACGCATCACTTCTCGCACTGTAAATAATGAAGAGAAGTCTCATATTTTTACAACTTCGCGCACACAGTTGCAAAGAGTAACTTTTCCGTACAGGTTTACGCACGCAAGCACAATAGTAGATTCCGCACCGAGTTCATGAGGTTGTAGCTCGCTTCTGAGCGATCGGTTTTCGGCCTGAGCCGCAGGCGAAGGTTGAAATAATCGCTCGGAAGCGGGGAATCTCATGAACGAGTTGCGAATACTATTTTTGACAATTTCGTAAGCGCCCAAACATCGGACAATTGCAAAAAAGCCCTTTTTCGGTCCACCCTATTCGAGATACATGTCGATGTGATTTTTCATGTAGTTGATTGAAACATGTGAGAGATATTGTGTGTGCGCCGATCGTCGCACGCATGGCGTCCATACGCCATCGATGCCATTCACGGATGCTTTTGTGGCCACCACGCAACCAAATCACGCGAGACCTTGTAAAAAGCTCTGCCATCAGTGCACTCGTGGCGTGTACGCGCGGAGCCAAAAACTCGCCGATGCCCGTGGCTCGCGCGCGCTCGTCCTCTCAACATGGATGCGGCATCCAAAGATCTTCGTGTAAGGCAGCTTGTGGTGATACTGCAGCGGCTGACTTGCCGGGATACTTGAAAATTGAGCTGAATTGATTTGGTTCGAGTTCGCAGATCTATCAGAAGATTGATTAAACAGATTCGCGATTTTGTAGTGGAACGAGTTATTATAAATCAAATAACTTCGACAACTTGTGTGAACTTCGAACACCGAGTTTATTCCCTTTTGTTACAACGATCTACAAATACGTGCGGATCGCACGAGGACCAAGTCTGGACTGCCGCTCAGTGTGTCGGCTCTTCTTGTTACCTCCTCCAGCCCTGCTACTACCAAGTAGGATTATTAATTTAGGTTTTGAGAGCCTGCACAAGGCTCAAGATGAGACTATACTATCAAAATTACAATCCTGACCGAATTCTCTTGCGTGAGCAAACGAGAGTTTATTGGGTCAGTGTGGTTTCATGTAGAACACATTGATTGATTGATTGATTGATTGATGAGAGTTTATTGAAGCCTAGGGGTAGAACCCCATAAGACTCTGAAAGAAAGGTTACATAGTAGAAATATAATTAACACTTATGGGCAGAATAAATCAAAGAGGTGTACTCAGCAATATTCAAAAGTGTGTGGCGCATTGTTCATATCAGTACTTCAGCGGTGCGTGCAGTGACTATGGCTAATTAGGTAGTCAAATCATAATTAGATTGAAGATAATGAAGGAGACTAGATTTGAGAGAAAATGAAACTTAATGTGAAAACAAAATAAAAATAAAATCGATTAGGAGTATTCAAACTATTTCAAGTTCTAGCACTCCCTCAAGTGGAGGGGAAATGTGTGGAACATTCGATGTTCGCGCTTTCTCTATCCATCTTGCCTTGTCTCGTTCGAGTAGAAAGCAGAAAGGCAGCGTCTTGAACTCACTGAAGGAGATAGAGTGGAGATCATGAGGGTACACTTTGTTTAGTAGCCTAGTTGCAACTAGGGTGAAGGATTTCTCACGGCTCTTTGTTCGGGGGGTAGTATAAGTGAGCAGTTCGGTGGATCTTAAGGAATATGATGACTCATCAGGTTTGAACTGGAAGAGAGAGTACGGGGCTGCGGAAACACCGGAGGTGATGATTTTGTACGCAAGACAGCCGACAACATATCGTCGTCTTCATTTTGCCTTTAACCACCCAAGGGATAAACGGAAAGGCGATACGTGATCTCGCCAAGCAATGATACCAAAAACAAATACATGCATTTTGCAGGCGCTGGAGTTTCAAAATTTTGGGCTTGGGTCATATGATAGTATACGAGGGCTGCCTAGTCAAAATATGGCAAGGCCAGGCATTGTACGAGCTTCTGTTTCAGAGATCGCGACAGAGATTTATGGTAGACTCGTAAGGTGTGGGAAAGTGGTGTGAACTCGGCGTATGACTGATGTTATTTGACCATCCCAATCGAGTTGAGGTGTGATGAGGACGCCAAGGCTCTTGATATGTGATGAGAAAGAAATTTCGGCACCGGAGATGACAATTTTTGGGGTGTCTAATCTCGTGAGAGCATCGGTGTTTTTCTGGCTGCTCAGAATAATCACTGTGGTTTCGTCTGCGTTGATTCTCAACTTGTTTTTGACCGCCCATTGAACAACCGTGTTGGCATTTTGATTGAGTAATTCAATGCACGTTGAGAGCTGATCGATGGTGCAGTGACGAAAGATCTGCGTATCGTCTGCATATATGATGTTCTTTGAGTGGCTGAGACATTGCGGGAGGTCATTGATCAGGATAAGGAAAAGGAAAGGGCCAAGGCAACCACCTTGGGCGACACCTGTTGTTAATGGAAGCCATTCCGAGTGATTGCCGTCGTCAGATCTCATGGCTTGAGTCCGACCTAGAAGATAACTAGCGAACCACCGCACTACTCTTCCGCTACAGCCGCATTTACGAAGTTTTCGCAGAAGTTTTGCATGGGATATAGTGTCAAAAGCTTTAGAGAAGTCGAACGATATAAGTACAGTGAGTTGACGTTTATCTATGGCTATATGAGTGTTCTCGATAAGATCAAGAAGGGCAGTTTGAGTTGAATGACCAGAGCGGAACCCGGCTTAATGAGGGTTGAGTAGTTTGTTTGTGAGCAGGTGGTTCATGAGTTGATCGGGAACGAGTCTCTGAAGTATTTTAGACGGTTCGGATAGTTGTGCTATAGGCCTAGTGTCAGTCATAGTCGTGAGGGGAGATTTCTTCGCCGAAGGAATCACTGAAGCATGTTTCCAGCTCGTAAGAAAGTGACCTGTCGAGAGTGATTCGTTGAACAGCTGCAAAAGATAAGGTGCAAGGGGTTGGAGTGCTGATTTGAGCATTCCGGATGAGATTTCATCTTCCTTACCTCCGTGAGAGTTACCAAGAGCATGAGTTTGAGCACGTCGACTTCGGAGATGGGGACAAAATCAAATATCGGAGTGCCGTCGGGGATAGCTAAGTGGCATATGCGCTCAATTTCCGCTTCTGTCAGAGGGTCTCCTTGAGATGCAACAGAGGCAAAGTGAGAATTCAATGCACGAGGAGAAAACAAGTTAGAAGAAAAGGTAGTTTGCGTGTGGCTAAGCCTAATTTGCGAAGCTCCCATTTGGTTTTGGAATTTAGTGCCGAATTGAGGCGATCTGAAATGTAGCGATTTTTGCTAGAGTCAAGTGAGTTCTTGGCTTTATTCTGGAGGGATCTGTATCTCTCATGATCAGCAATAGATTGAGTGCGTTGGGCTCTCCGATATAGCCGATCGCGCTGGTCCAGGATTCGCTTGATATTGGCAGTGACCCACGGTTTATTGTGATACAACGAGACAGTGACGGTTTTGTTTGGGGCAAGTTTGTCGAATGCACTTAGAGTGGCCTTGGTCAAGTGCGTGACTTTATCTTCTATATCACCAGCGGATAGGCTGGAGAACACGAGCAAACTTAAGTCCAATAGGTGAGATGTAGGCAAGTTATGATTATACACAATATTTACATTATTTACATTGTTCGTAGAGAGGCGAAATCTGTCCAAGGGGTCTAGAGCAGACATTGTGGGCCGCAAAGAAAAAATTTCATGTTTTATGTTATTTTTAATCTCCTCATATAGCTCTGAGTTGTTCAGATGGGCAAGAGATCTAGCGACAATTGTCCGAGGCGGTGGAGGTGGGGTAGCAATGGTATAATCGATTTCGATGAAGTCATGCCCTGCTGCGAAAGGTGTGGTGATTTGCGCAGGTGAGCTGCGAAATGTGTGAAATACATTGTGGTGTCGAATAATAAGCAGAACATGCATTATTTAGTTTCATGAAAACAAGCTTTCGCTACAATACTAAACAGTGCGCACCGTGGTGCGCCAATCTGCTACAGCGACGCAACGAGATGGTGCCAGCGACACTATTAGTACATTTTGCATATTGACAAACAACCCCTTGATGGCTTGCGCAATCGATTCCAGTCATTTGGGCGGACCTCGAGTTGGTTTCGACATTATTTCTAGAATGTCGAACATATTTTTTTTTTTTTTTTTGAGAAAATTACGTTCTGTCGGTTATCAAGAATTTGAGGATTTTCAACTCAAACTCACCAAATCTGAGCGAGTTTTAAATCGGGAGCTTCCGAATTTCAGCCTTGTCGCATTAGATCCATTCCAGACCGGGGGCTGGTGAACTTCTTGAGTGCAACATTTCATAAGGGCTAGAAAGGTACTTGAAATGTTGTCTTTGATGTACCTGATCTAAGCTCACCGTCAGCCTTCTCAGTGCCAGGGCTTTTATTTCAAATTCAATTTCTAAATGATTTTTTTGACCAACTCATGTGCTATATGACTTGAAATCTGAATCTTTCAGGGATCATAGTTCATGATCCGAAATGATCGAAATCAACCGTCAGCCCCTCTGCAGACTAGGCGTTTTGCGTCAGCCCTTTGTTCAATATTCAATGTTGACAAGTTGGTGTGCTATTTTTATTAAAATCTGAAATTTTCAGGGATCATAGATCATGATTCAAAATAATTGGAATCGACCGTCAGCCCATCCCTAGACTGGACTTTCCCGAGACTGACGATTTTGCCCCATGTAAACAAAGCCTCGCTTGGAGGCCGTGATTTATGTATAAGCTTTATGTATAGCTTTTATATAAGCTCATATATGATACATAGAATATATGAATATATATAATATATTTATGTATGATATGTAAGCTTTATATATCGTGATTTATATATAGGCAAAAACCATACAAGTATTAATACAATCTTCGATTTTGACAAGTTATATATTTTTTACAGCTAACACTGCTCTTCATTCCTGGTTGTATTTTTAAAACATCCGTGAACAAGAATAGAATATTCGTTGATAGCAACCTCGAATTCATTTTATTTTGTGGGAGTTCGCAGTTAAGGCCAGTTCGTAGTCCCCTCAATACCGCAACCAGACACCTACCGGAGTACATGCAGATTTTCAAACAATATCTAATTTTCAAATAATTCCGAATACTTTTCGGATCAAATCATTGAGTCAGCGCGCTTCCCAATGAAATTTCCAATCATTTGAGCTTTGTTGCGTCTCAAAATTCGCGATATATTTTGCAGGATTTGGAAATCTGCAATCTTGAACTGGGCTGCCTCATCGTAGGAACCACGCTGTCATGCACATGTGCCATTTTCCAAATCTCGCAAAATATATCACGAGTTTTGAGACGCAACAAAGCTCAAACGATTGAAAATTCCATTGGGAAGCGCGCTGACTCAATGATTTGGTCCGAAAAGTGTTTGCAACTATTTAAAAATTAAATATTGTTGGAATTACGCTATGAAAATCATCTTGGTGCCATCTATGGAGTAGTAAGCAAGTGTAAGCACTACGGACTGGCCTTTTTGAAACGCAACAAAGCTCAAATGATTGGGAATTTCATTGGGAAGCGCGCTGACTCAATGATTTGATCCGAGAAGTGTTTGCAATTATTGAAAAATTAGATATCGTTTGAAAACCTGCATGTGCTCTGGTGCGTGT
This sequence comes from Eretmocerus hayati, assembly GCA_029851415.1. Classification (NCBI taxonomy): domain Eukaryota; kingdom Metazoa; phylum Arthropoda; class Insecta; order Hymenoptera; family Aphelinidae; genus Eretmocerus; species Eretmocerus hayati. Next base: position 112,030,554 of record CM056743.1, read on the forward strand.
CTGGTTGCGGTATTGCGGGGACTACGGACTGGCCTTAAAACACTAGATTGAATGCGCTCTCGAACGAACGGTACTAACAAGAGGGGACCACGGGTCCGGGTCGCGTATCTCCCCCAAGATTTTTCTACAGTTTTGTACTATTGAGAAGATGAAGAATCCGAAATGAGTCCGTCGAATGGGTCTCTCGTCCAAAGATACAGTCACTAAGGTCAACATTGTTTATATAGGCCCATGTTAAAGAGTGATATTTATAGATATGAGCAAGATCCACGAAACGCGGTATTTCGTGCGTCACGCCCTTTGCGCACCGATTTTTCGCACCGATGGCAATATATCAACTCCGCGCTAAAGCAGACGCCTCTTTCGAGATCCTACAAAAAAGTTGTAACGAGTTCAAGACTCAAAACTGAAATAAACCGGAATGGCGGGCCATCAAATTTGAAAAGTGACGAAATTCCGTGCGTGACCTGGCTTTTTTCCTCGGTGTTAAGGTTGGCGTTTGGATGCAGTCTGGGGTATCGGTATGATTTTTGCGGAAAAATGACCCTCTAACTTGAGGCTACAACCACCTTGAAGCTCAAGAGTGTGCTTTTAACACGTGTGAAACTATCTCCTGTTGATAAAGCGTGACTACTTTTTGAAAAGAAAAAAAAATCGACGATGTTTCTCATCCTACGCCGACGCAATCTGACCAATCTCATCTCTGCAAATGGCATCTGATTCTCCATCAAAGAACGAAGGAATCTAGATGAGTCCGGTGTATCTGCATCGCATTATGTCGGATTGGCAAGCAAATCATGCTCTCAGAAAAAAAGTGATCGCTTCACGAAATCATGTTTTTTGAGGCGCACACGAACAAGACGGATGAAACCGATCCAGTTTTGCTTGTGATCCCTCGCTTTTATCGTATTTGATACCAAGTGTGTGACTGCGTGATCCAATATTCCGTTGTTTAATCGTACGAGCTACTTTTTTCGGTTTTTGAGGGATTTTCAGGAATTACACTGATGGCGAACTCTTGAACAATGTTTATATAATCACTGCAATGATCTCGAGTTTTTGTGTGATGAGACAAATACTTTCCAGCGCCGTCAGTGGTCAAATGAATGATATAAGAGTGTATCTGTGTATGTGGTTATAGCATTGCTCTTATGGGCATTTCCTGTTTTCTCTGTCCCACCTGACGCCGTTTCATGAGAATCGATCACGGAAGTGGATTTGAGTTCTATATACCGATAACTATTTATTGGTTATTATTGGTTATTTATTTATTATTGGTTATCATTTATTGGTCCAATTTCAATGGAATTTGATTGCAGAACAGTCAAAAAGGTGTTGATAGATTCATCAGATAACCAAGAATCAATTGTTAGAATGTTTTCCTTGATTACCTTCATATTTTTCACAACAATAGAATTAAATTCTTCCTTCAACTTATTGTGAACTCCTTCCATTCTTCTGGAATTTTTTTCACCTCCTTCAACAACATCTAAAGCAAATTTTCCATCAGGTGATTCGGATTCTGTCGTATCAGTTCTCTTTCATCGATTGATACGTATATTGGTTTATAATCAGAGAGATATGATTTATAAGTACCCGACGAAAAGTTTGAATATATTTCAGAAATGAATATTGTATCTATTCGTGTATCAAAATCCGTCGTTGGTATTCCAAACTCCAAATATTCCTTGAAACCATAAATTGATTAAAAAATTTAAAATTTGGTTCCTTCTTTATACGTATCATAATCGAAGTCTCTAATCAGCAGCAGTTCGAAAGATTTGGTATGAACCAATCGATTCAGAATTGAGTAGAAATATGCCTTTAGGTCATCGTAATTGACATAAATGAGTTGTAGAGGAAGTTAGGTGGGAATAAATGAATTTTAGTAAAAATATTTCAGTATTCATCGTGTTATCATATTCATGAAGGATTTTTTGAGGTTTTGGGGAATGCAGAGTAGAGTTTTATCGTTAATGTGTATCGTTTGGTTGAGAGGTAATTTTGATAGGGTTGCTTAAAAGATGATAAAATGCGAGCTTTCATTAAAATATTTTCACTGAAGTTTATTTATTCCCATTTAACTTCCTCTGGGACTCATTTATCTCATTTTTTCCGCTTGATCTATCGATTGATGCGTACCGAAATTTCATTTCGTCTTCAGATATCTCAAATTTCCGAAAAAATCAAAATTCCCACCAAAAAATCAATTTTAATCATTTTCAAACCCACTGAATCCAAATTCAGTCCCAACCAAATGATCGATATTATCTAAAAAATGTCAGCTTATGTGGTCCAAATCGCTCTAAAAACAAAAAAGTAACGCAAAAATTAGTGAAATATTTTTACTAAAATTCATTCATTCCCATTTAACTTCCTCTACGACTCATTTATCTCAATTACGATGACCTAAAGGCAGATTTCTACAGAATTCTGAATCGATTGATTGAGAGGAAATTTTGATCAGGTGCACTGTAAAAATTTTTTCCGAAAAACTTCAACCAACTGGTTGAATGAAAAATTCAACCAGCTGGTTGGATGGAAAATTCAACCAAATGGTTGAATAGACTAGTTGAATTTTTCAACCAAACTGGTTGAATTTTCAACCAAATTGGTTGAATTTTAACCAAATGTTTGAATTTTCTATTCAACCAGCTAGTTGAAGTTTTTCGGAATAATTTTTTACAATGTGGGTTAAAAGATGATGAAATGGGAGTTTTTGGTCAATATTTCTTTTTTTGAGATAAAAACTTAGTTTGAAAAATGTTTTACAAATTTTGAAAGAATTTTGTATCAACCAATCGATTAAGAATTCAATTAAGATATGCCTTTAAGTCATCGAAATTGAAATCAATGATTCGTAGAGAAAGTTACGAGGAAAAAGTGAATATTAATAAAAATGTTCGGTCATTTTTTGCATTACTCTCTTGAGGAAGATTTTTAGAGCGATTTGGACAACTTAAACTGACATTTTTTAGATAATATCTATTTTTTGGTGGAGACGAAATTTGGATTCAGTGGGTTTGAAATTGATTAAAATTGAGTTTTTGGTGGGAATTATGATTTTTTTTGTATATTTGAGTTACCTGAGGATAAAATGAAATTTTGGTATTAACCAATCGATAGATCAAGCAGGAAAAAACATAGTTTAGGTGACCCAAATTAGGATAAGAATGTGTTGGAAAAAGATATTTATGTATTGAGAGTGGAAATTTGAGCAAATTTCCTTCAAAAAGAAAAAAGATCAAATTTGACTGGTAGTCGAAAGCTGGCAAATCACTGGGCTTTCAGAAATTTCATTCTCTACAACTTGTAGGAAGCCAAAAGTTGATCTGGTGAACAGTAAAGGAGAAAGCGTGTCCGATATAAAACAACATACACACACACATACACACACGAACAATGAGGCGCAAAGATGTGTCTCCAAAAGATTTGGAATGCTATGATGAGGAAAAGTGTTACCTAGAACCGATAGAGTTTGGCGGAAAGAAGAGGATGGTCTAAGCCTCTCCCAAATGAACGAAATTTTGTTGAAGAAAATGTTGAATTTAGTGAAAATTTTTATCAAATTTTCGTTGGGGTGAAAACAAAGCTTTCTCTTTAGAGAAAGCAAAAATGTGCGGAAAGTGGTGCCTTCAGAAATCATTGAAAATGGTTTCATTGTGTTCTGAGTAAGCAGTCCAGTCAGTATAAATGTGATGGAGCAACGATTCAGCCAATATTCGGTCATCTTCGAAGCAGTACAAATACACGTAGTTTCGGCCCTTGTCACGTTTCCGCTCGTAACAATTTTGCGGCGACGGAAAGCTTCGAATCAAAATTCTTGCACACCTCGCTTATCCAGTAGGGAAAAATGAAGAAAGTTTCTCTTGAATCGAGTCGATTGATCAAGAATTCGCGTGAAGACAATTTATGCCCAATTTTACACTTCTGGTCCCACTGTGTGTCGCTACTATCGACGAATCGCTCTTGAATAAACTTAATGGCCTCAAAATTTCAGAGTGAGCCCGAAATTAAAAGTTGTTCTAAAGCATCAGAAAACAAACACACACACACTCTCGCGCGTGCGCGCACGCACACTGACATGGGCCGAAAGGTTCAAAGACTGGATTGTAGTGATTTTGTAAGAGGACACTAATAAAAACTGTGATCTATGGTCGATTGATCTCGGGGCGAATGAGAAGAAAGGTGCAATTTCCACGCATACAGCACATTGGCTGATTATTTTAGGAAAAAATTCGGTGAAAAGTCTCCTACCGCATGAAAACTCTCTCTTTTGAAAAAGCGAAGTTGCATCTTAATAACGAGTACCTAATGTTCCTTGAGTCTGCAGATACAGGAAGCTTCTCACAATGAAAACTGATCCATCCTATGTATGACGCGTGCAAGCGAAATGTTCATTCGTAACTCTAAAACCAGAAGTAGAAGCTGTCCGACAGATTGCGGTGCATTTCTAAGATCCTAATCATAATAGGATGAGGTTTAGTGGAGGTCTGAGATCAGTATCTTTTTAAGAAGGCAGCGGCTTCCATTCAGAGCTACCCTCGATTGCCGACCACCACTGTAATTGTGAGAATGAAAACGGGGACGAAAGAAGAGACTGATGTGTTGGGACGTGCGCCGTATTGCGGGCGTGATTAGTTAAGCCGAGGGGGAGGGATCGAGACCAGGTCGACTATTCACCACCGTAACACCACTGCACTATATCGCCGCTTTTGTGCTTCTCTTTTCACTCCATTTTGGGTGCCAAATGAATCGTTTCTTCTATGGGCTGTGGTACATAGGGTCGCTGGCCGATATGACGATATATAACATGAACTAAACTTGCATCGTCGAGGCTAGCCACGTCATATGTTATTTTGCCATGACTCATGTGAGCTGTGTCACCTGCCTCCCTCAACAATATTTCTCTCTATTCATATCTTATTCAAATTAGCGCCCTAAGCGTTTTTATTCGATTGAGCACCTCAAAATCCTTCGTTTTATTCTAGCGGGACTTAAGTAAGTACTTCCATCCCTCATATTTGCACTGTAAAAAATCTTTCCGAAAAACTTCAACCAGCTGGTTGAATAAAAAATTCAACCAGTTTGGTTGAAAATTCAACCAGTTTGGTCGAATATTCAACCAAAGTGGATTATCACAATTTGTCCGTGCGGTTCCTGCATATCAAATTGCCTACGTGTGAGGGATAGAATATGATGGATGGGTCATATAGATGGATAAGGATAGATGGAGGGGTGGACTGGTGGATGATGGATCGATGGTCGATGGATGGATGATGGATGGGGTCGACGAATGAATCGAAGAATGGATGGTGGGTGGACGGATGGATGTATGGATAGAGTGATGGATGGTGGGTGGATGGATGGATGAATCGGTTATGTGTCCATCCATCCATCATCCATCCATTCACCATGCATCTATCATCCACACTATCACCCATCCACCCTTCACCCCTCTTCTCCACTCTTCCAACCATCAACCATCCATCCTTCCGTCTATTCACTCATCCATCCACCCATGACCCATCCATCCATCTATCCATCTATCCATCTATCCATCCATCCGCCCATCCACCCATCTACCCATCCATCGCGGATTATAATTACTTGGATGAGAATTCAACCAATTGGTTGAATGAAAAATCCAACCAGTCTGGTTGAAAATTCATCTAGCTGATTGAGATGTTGGTTGAGAATTCAACCAATTCTTTACAGTGTGGGTGTAGCATTATTCACTTACAACCGGCTATCGAACTTCAATCCCACCCGAATAGAAATTTATTTTTGGCAAAAGTATGGGCCGTTCATGGTGGCCACAGATTTCGCGGCGCTGTGATGGTTTGCGGTACGGTCGCCACAGACTTTCCCAGGCAGAGTATCGGATCCGTGTGGCAAATACTCATGGCCATGACGTATATGCATGCTTACCTAGTCACAGACTGCGGCGACTGAGTTCATCTATATAATAACATTACCGCGTAATTCTACATGGATCTCAAACACTTTCCAAGGGAACTTCCAGTCGTTTCGAGAACTGTTCAGCAACAGAAAAAAACGCATTCATACCCGCATTCGTGATTGCCCAGAATTCCTATCTGTGAATTCAGATTATGAATTCAGATAAGGCCAGAAATTGAGTTTACAATGATGGATGTCATAAAATATTAAATTATAATTTTGGATGCATCGCTTGAGTACTACAACCTCGACGCAACGAGCACGGGAATGACGTGGATCACCCGACGACATCAGTTTGTATTCAAGAATTCTACTTAAGGTGGCTTGCGCAAATATCAACCAAACGAAGAATTTGCATGGAAGTTTCCTGGTAGAAATCTCTCCATGAAATTTTGACTTGAAACTAAAATATGGTCGGAAAAGATGGACCATATCCGATGACTAATGAATGTCCAAAATCTAGGTGAAAAGTGGGCAAAATGTGATACCCCAATTCCAAACGCGGGACTCAATTTTTTTTCGCTAATAAATGGCTTTATATTGGCTTTGATTTTTATTCAATGATCTCTCTTGATATTGGTCGAACATAAATTATAATCGATAAAATATGGCCTTATTTTAGGCCTATCTCCTCGCCCAAAAGGGGGTATTTACTGAGGTTATCACTCGCTGTCTGTCGAACATATACCGAATTATAGCTGCCCGTAAAGTCTAAACAACATTAGTACACACGTATCAGCAATATCGTCACCAATTTCTCGCGAAGAGTGCTTGTTAGATTGGGAGCTCGTGAACTTTTTTTTACCATATTTCATGAAGGCTGGAACAGCACTTAAAATGTTGTCCTTGATGTACCTAACCTAAACCCACCGTCAGCCCTCTTAGCGCCTGGGCGTCTTTTAAAATTGAATTTTCAAATGATTTCTCCGACCAACTCATGTGCTTTATGACTTAGAGTCTGAATCTTCCAGGGATGATAGATCATGATCCAAAATGATCGAAATAAACCGTCAGCCCCTCCGCAGACTGGGCGTTTTGCGTCAGCCCTTTGTTCAATATTCAATGTTGACAATTTGGTGACCTATATTTATTAAAATCGGAAACTTTCAGGGATGATAGATCATGATCCAAAATGATCGAAATCGGTGGTCAGTCCATTGCTAGACTGGGCGTTCCCGAGACTAACGATTTTCCCCAATGTGAACAAAGCCTCGCTTGGAGGCCGCGATTCATGTATAAGCTTTGTCACTACCGATATAACATGTCTCTTCGGTCTAGAGTCAGGCGCGGATCCAGCCGGGGGCCATGGGGACCATGCCCCCCTCCCCCAAGGAATCTTTGAAGGTCGGAATTTGTAGTATGATGATCCCTAAATGCTGCTAGCAAGATTGATTGATTGATTGATTGATGTCCTTTATTTGTCCGAAGACAAAAAGAGTAATTACATATGGCAACATATGTCTGTTATGAATTCATAGTATAATAAATGCACGTTGAATATAAATTCTACTGAATACTAGTTTGGTCAAGGACAAAGATTATCACAGCTTGTGATTAGTCAAGGTGTAACAGAATCAGGTACAAATATCATAGGAATTTGGCTTTCGGTCAAATTTTTTGTGAGTGTACTGAAACGATAGATCTCAAGAAGCTGAACGAGAGTCTCCATGACCGCGAAACTCAATGCCCTCTTGGTTTTGAGTTATTCAATGTAGAAAGTACACGTCATTGCATAGGTGTAGTGGGGTTATGTGCCAATTTCTCGATCGAACTCGAGGCACGTGTGTGTGCTTGCACCTGAATCTTGGGCTAGTTTTGTACACGCGTCTTACTGTGTTACAAGATAATGAATGAGCTCAACATCGCGATGAGCCCGACGAGATCAAATGAAAAACCTGATATGTTTGAGAAAAGGTATTTTGAGTTCGAAAAACACAAGAGCTATTGCGCACCAATGTCTTGGGCTGGTTTTACGGTTTTGTGTTTTCTAATGTAAGAGTAAGTGGCTCATCAACGATGAATTCAATGAGAATATCCCGATTGCCGAAGTCTGAATAAAATATAAAGATTCGGGTTAGACTTTGATTTCCGATATGATTTGATTGAGGTTCGATCAAAATCAAACGTGCTCCTTCATATTTTCTTCAGACTTGGGCAATCGGAATATATTCTCATTGAATCCATCGTTGATGAGCTACTTATTACTCTTACATTGAGAATCACAAAATCGTAGAAGCAGCCTAAGAGATTAGCGCGCAATAGCTTTAGTGTTTGTCAAACTCAATTGAATGATGAAACGAGCCCCTAATACCTTTTATTCTTACTCAATCCCGTTGTTCATTTGATCTCGTCGGTTTCATCGCGATGTTGAGCTCATTCATTATCTCGCAACGCAAAAAGACTCGTGTACGAAACTAGCCCAATATTCAAGTGCAAGCCCACACACGTGCCTCGAGTTCGATCGAGAAATCAACACATAACCCCACTACAGCCATGCTATTAGGGATACTTTCTACATTGAATAACTCAAAACCAAGAGGGCATTGAGTTTTGCGGCCATGGAGACTCTTGTTCAGTTCTTTGAGATCTATCGTTTGAGTACACTCGCAAAATGTTTGACCGAAAGCCAAATTCCTATGATTTAGGGCGGGGTCCTTTGGTGTAACCTAACTGCTGACCTGGTAGAATAGGTATCATCTTAAGATCACCACAAATTTGCCACAAATGATCCTTATACTTAATTTTCTCCAAGAGCACTTTCATGTTGCCACAATGTTTCTTCATTACTGTTGAATGAGCGATTGGCACTGGAGCGTAAACATTTGTGTTGTGGAGTTGAACCGCCTTGACACTCCGCTTGGACGAGTCTATGAAAAGGCGCCAATCAGATGCCTCGTAACAATCCGTTTTCAATTTATCGATCAGGCCCTTGACATCATTGCACTACACCAGTGCTAGATCTTCATCTTTTTCAAAATACTCGCGGAACTCTTTGTCAGGATCTCGATATATACTTACTTTTGTTTTAGGTTCTAACAGATGACTTTCTTTCAGAAATGACGCCAAGAACGCAGCCCCATCCTTAGACAAACCTAAACCTCTCACAAGATCATTAAGACAAGATTGAGATATCAGTATTGGTTTCTTAGGCGTTTTCTCACTCGGATGAAAATCTTCATTGCTTGTAACATCACCATCACTAGAAGAATCTTCATCCCCTGATTCGTCCTCTTGGACATCATTTCTAGTCTCAGTTTCACATTCCACTGCCCCGAGAGAATCTGGAATAGTGACTGTTGGAGTGTGTTGATAGAAAATTTTGTGTTTATTCTTAGAATTGTAACCTTCGATAAGGTCAATATAAAAGTAGCTATCTTTTGAGCTTGTTGCCCCCCCCCCCAGGCCGCAGGGGCAACAAATTTTACGACTTTCTTATTTTTCTCTTTCTTCCATCGGAAGAGCATAGATTTGCAAGCGGTGCAAATCACGCTTGGCACCCATGGATTACTCTGATCAATTTTCGACTCAAAAATCTCTTCGCACAGTTCGCTGTGTTGTCTGTCAGAAGGCACTCGCAGCTTCTTGACCTCATATTCTGCACATATGAGACAGAAACTGTTACGATTACCATGACACTCGTGCGTTATCGAGAGTCTCTTGGATCTTTTTCTTGTTACATTAGATCCCACATCAGCCAAGTCACCATCCAATGTGGAACTGCGGTCACTGGATAACGACGACTACGGGCCCGCTTTCTCACCCTGACCAGTCGCCGACACTGAGGATCCGACCCTCTGCATCGTAGAACGCTTGCGTGCGTCTGCCATGATGATGTGAGACGGCTTTGGCACCGGTTTTGTAAACCCGGTGCTCTGTTTTGATAGCGGGAATGACCGGACGCCATCTGGCGGTGGCGTGTGGTACTACACGGGCTTGCTGGCCACCCGTGGCTGGATCGGATGAAGTATGATTCGGTCACCAGGTACAAGTGTCCTTAGGAAATCATGATTTTTTGAGGCTATGTCAGAATGATGATGTGCTGAAACCAAACTGGCCCCAAAATCGCATTCAGCGACTCCAAAAACATATAGTATGGGCAAAACAAAGTATAGCTTGATCACCAGGTCTGAATATCATCGGGGAATCATGATTTTTTGAGGTTATGTCAAAATAATGATGTGCTGGAACCAAACTGGCCCCAAAATTGAATTCAGCGACCCCAAAAACATATAGAATAGGCAAAACAATGTATGGTTTGATCACCAGGTCCGAATATCATTGGGAAATCATGATTTTTTGAGGTTATGTCAGAACGATGATATGTTGGAACCAAACTAACCTCGTTTTTGGATTCAGCAACCCCGAAAACATAAGGTTGGTGGTCAAAAGTGGATTCAGTACGGTTTGTTTTGATTTTGGAGCAACTTTGTCAACTTATGCTTTTTTGAGGTTATGTCAGAATCTCGACGTGCTGGAACAAAACTGACCCTGGATTCGGATTCAGCGACCCCCAAAACATGAAGGTAATATAGTTTGGGAGTTAGGTCAGAACTTCTTTTTTCGAGGTTACGGACGCCCCCTTTGAGCAAAATGGTGACAGACAGAAAAAAAATCAGTTCCTCGAAAATCCAATTTTTTGAAAATCTGAAAACTCACATTTTGATGTGAAATTGCGTGTTCTTCCAGAAAAAAGTCCCGATCCGTGTTTTTGGGTTTTACGCTGTTTTTTACACCTTATCAATATTCTTAGCCTTGTCGGTTGAAAAATGACTTTCTCTGTGCATGCGCAGAAATGTAGTCTGCTGAAACCGATTCCATTGAAAAGCCAAGGAAATTTCCTCCAAACAGGCTACTTGGCAAAGTCAATGTGATGCATTTCGCCCAAAGTTACACCACATCAATGATGAAGCATGCTCAAGAGGAGTAAATGCGGATCTTGCACAAGTTTTCCATTAGTATCATGGCTCGAGTAGAGCTGTCATCATTTTTTGGACCTTGTATCTTTGGGCCCAGTGCATCTACTTAACTTCGCCTAGGCAGTCATTTTGAAGAAAATTTCTCCGGCGTTCAAATGACATTGGTTCCAGCAGCCTAAATTCCTGCGCATACGCAGGAAAAGTCATTATTCAACCGAAGAGGCTGAGAACATCGATAAATCGTAAAATAACAGCGTCGAACCCGAAAACACAGGCCGGGACCACTTTTTCCGGAAGAACACGCAATTTCGTTTCGAAATATTGATCACCAGATTTTTAGAGAATTAGGTTTGTAAGGAATCGAATTTTTCTATTTCTCACATTTTAGCTCACAAAGGACGTCCGTAATTCCAAGAAAAATTCCTCAAGGTATATTTCGATAGATTTTTTAAAGACTTTTCGGATGCCGTCAATCGCGTGGTCGTATCTTGCGTCAAATCGGAATTACACCCATTTCACTGAAAGGAGATTGATATTTCTTCATAAAAACACTATCAAAAAAATAGTCCCCAGGGAAACAAAAAAATTTCTTCGATCCGACAGGGAGTGAAAATTTCATCTTTTTGGACCATAGAATAGATGAAGAATCGCGGAAAAGGAGTTTGAAACATGTTTGCAATTCGTGGTCTATTTTCGCATGGAATTACTCATATCTCTTGCTGAGAATAACTTTGAAACAGACTCTCTTGAGCTCATATAAGGTTGTGACAAGCTTTGATGATTGAATCTGCCATTGAGCAGAATTTATATTTGGAATCAAAAACGACCGAATGCGTTCAGTAGGTTCCAGGTTGGATTTTTGGGAAATAGTGAGGCTCATAACAACTATTATCCACGGAATTTTTTCAGACAGATTACAGGCAGCCCCCGCTATTGGCGGTTAATGCGTATAAAAAAAATGCTGCGAATACCGAAACCGCGAATACTGGGAACTTGGGCTTATGGGAAGAGGGGGTTACGTATATATATTATGGATCCGTGAGTAACTAAAAAAATCTACACATCATTTCTAAATGACAAATTCATGTAAGAAGCCAGCAAGCTGACTCAATATATAAAAGATACAAAGTAACAGTATGGTACGGTTCGAAAAACGGTAATTCACTCCAAAATCTGTGAATAAATCATTCTCGCGTGTGCGGTTGAGGAGCTCTGTCACTTTCAACTAGCGAGATCGGCGAACATAGTCACTATACAATCTCTGGAGAGTGGCCATCAAACTTTCAAGATATTCGGCCATTTTCCCTCTAGTGGCAAGCAAATGTAACATTCTCAATTTTTCCGAAAAGCTCATAGTTTATTATCAAGTATCCTGATTGACGAATATTCATTCTGTCTGCTTACGGTGCCATGACTAGGATTCAGATAGTACACAGGTACACTAATAACTTTGTCAAATAACCAATGAATCAGTTTTGGACAACAATAACAATACCAATACCCTGAAAATGATGAACAGTTGATCACAAAGTTGTTTTAGAATGACACATTTGAATGGAGTCCATAAAGAATTCACGTCTTATGAGCTAAGTTATCTCGGAAATCAAGATCCAACCCGCGAATAAGCGAGTCAGGACACCGCGAATACCGGTGAATGTCGCAAATCAGAAACCGCGAATAAGCGATTCCCGCGAATACCGGGACCGCGAAAAGCGAGGGTTGCCTGTACCTGACTTTCGGTATCATCGATTGATTCGACTTGGATTGCATCTGTGCATGGAATGAGTGCCATCCTTGTCTTTCTCGGTTTTTTTTGGACATGTTGTGTTGTCTGGATTATTTCGTGCAATCACACAGGAATTCGAAAGTGGCAAAGCTAGGAAATACCTCGTTATTCCAAGAAAGTGTTCTTTCTTGCGATGAATCATGGATTCATTTGATTTGAAATAGCTCTGGAGATAAAATAGATATCATGATAGTTTGAATTCTCAAATTTCACACGGGAAACATGTTGCCTCAAGTACTCCGTTCGATCCGAACCAAGTCGAAGAAGTGGAGAGCTGATATACCCGCGTTTTGAGAAAAACTCGTTTCTTTTCAGAGATTTCGGATTTGTGCGATTTGAAATGGCTCTGAGTATCAAATTGAACTCTCCATTATTTCCAACGTCAAATTCCACATGAAAACATGTTATCATAACCATCCCGTACGATCTAAAAGGAGTCAGAAAACTGGAAAATCGATATACCCGCGTTTTAAAAGGAGAACTGGTTTACTTCGGAAAATTATCTACTTATACGACTTGGAGTGGCTCTGAGCATCGAATTAATCTCCCCATTTCCCTCATAGCCAAATTTCACGTGGAGAACATGTTCCCTGAGTTATCTCGTTCGATTGGGAACGAATCAGAAAACTGGAAAGCTGAGATGAAGCTGCATTTTGGAGGAATGGCTCTGAGCATTGAATCGATCACTTCAATGTTCATATCATCAAATTCGACATGAAGAATATGTTGCCCTATCTCACCCGTTCAGTTACGCACGAGTCAGAGAACTGAAGAGCTGAGGTTTACCTCACTTTTCAAAGGAAAATCGATTCCTACGCAGGAAAACGTAGCTCTACAGCACCTGGAGTGGCTCGGAGCATTGCATGAATATTTTCATCGTGTTCCTCGTTAAATTCCACTCTAGGAATGTGTTTACTGGACTAGCCGAATGAGACTGGACATCCTCCTAGGTAGATGAGGCGGACAATTGATTTATCAAAAAAAGTGAAAAATCACGTTCAAATTCTGAAAAATAGGTTGAACTGAGCAATATAGGGGCTGTCTCTAAAAATCTGGAAAAATTCCTCCCATCTTTTTTCATCATGAATTTCAGTGGGTGGAGCGTCCGATCCAGAAAAGTCGGGGAATAAGTGTCACCCTAATGTACTATTAACAACACGTTCGCCGCGAAGGCGAAAATCGCGAATCCGCCCCATTTTGCTAGAGCACTCAAAGTGCTGACGTGCGCAAGCCCCCGGGGGTTACATCGGTGACTTATGAACCCCGGTTCGCGGGGAGGCGACGTCTATGCAACTCGGGGGGGGGGGAGAGAGAAAGATTGATTGACTGATTTAATTTCATTAGCCCGGGGACAGTGAGTCCCATGGGGCAAAATGATAAATGAACGATACATATCTTATAATACAAAATACAAAAAAAATATATACATAATGCTTGTCTGGATGTTAAGATTTGAGGATCCTCCCTATTGAGAACAGACAATTGCGTATCCAGAGTATAACATAACATTCAAATCATACCCATCAGGTAGATCTCATCGATATATTGACTCTATCTCTCAATTTGATGAATTACATTTAATGAATGGATTCATCGCTCATCCATTAAATATAATATAACATGATGAACAATTAGGATTTCAAATCAATTCCTTATAGACTAAGAGCGTGTGAATGTAACATATCAACACCAGTGGATAGATAAATAAATGGGTAGGTACATCAATAGATCACAGATGACGACGAGCCAAAGTTGAAACTTTGATAGAATGGTAAGCTTACATCATAATTTTGACAATGGGAACATTGCAAACAGATTGATTGATTTGAGGGCTTCATATGTGAATCCCACGCATACATTATGATTATAATCACTCTATGTCTTCTTCTAAGCTAAATAAGTGAGCAAGTAGATGTTTTTCGAAGGTTTCAGTCGACGTTGTGTCCCGAGGGAGTGAGGAAAGAGCTTTGGATAGGCTGTTCCATAATCTTGCTGCTGAGATCTGGAATGAGTTCTTGAATACATTGGTACGGGCTGATTTGACAATGAGATCACCCGTTGTGATCTGTGGAGGGTGGTGTTGCAGACTTCAGTGATATTGCAGGTTAGGTAGGATGGTGTACCGGTCTTCAAAATTATATGCCATGCGCATACAATTGTATGCCATGCGGTCTCCAAAATTGTATGTATTGACGCAGCGTGTTCCCCCTACACCCACCTGAAAAAAGAGATTGATTGATTTATAAAGAATTTATTCATGCCTAGGTCATGGGAGACCGTAAGGCAAATTGTATTTACATGGTGTAACATGAATGTTACATAATAAGTAAATTCAGGAATATTATAAGATCAAATCAGGTACATATTGAGCATAACAGCATTTCACGGGAGGATCAATAGAATTACATACATTGCAACTTTGACATGAATTTCACACGAACATTCAATCGTAACGACCAACACACTCAGCATTCCATTTCAACACGAAAATTCATGAACAGTGTTCATAGCGACATTTGGAAACATCCCAGGGCAACTTGCCCAATAAATTGAAGCAGATTCAATAACTGGGCGTAGTCCCAGATTTGTTGAATTTCATTTCCTTTGAGATGTGACATCAAAGTAGATTTGAACGAATCCAAGGGCACTATAATAAGGATGCTTGGTGGTAGTTTCTCCCATGCAAGCTTTGCTTGTACCGAAAACGAACCAGCATAAGCAGTAGTTCGCGCGGTAGGAATCACCATGCGAGATGACTGATTTCTGTCAGATCGACGGATTTCGTTGTCAATGGGAAATAGATCAAATAAATACTTGGGCTTGGATGTTGTGAATATTTTATAAAGTAAGACATTCAAGAAATATTCCCGTCTAACTCTCAAGCTAAGCCATCCGAGCTTCTGATAGTATGGCTTTAGCGCGGCATCGCATCGGAGATGGAAGATGAATCGAACGCACATGTTGCTAAGGCGCTGTAATTTTGTCTCGAGATATCCTGACATATCATGGAATACTAGGCGAGCATAATCGAAATGCGGAACAACAAGTGAGTTCACTAGGAGGCGTTTGACCTCCGATGATAGTATGTGACCTCTGTATCTCAAAGTGTGCATAATTCCATAAACCCTCGAGCAAATGCCCGCAACATGTGCATTCCATGACAAGTCCTGGGAGAAAGTAACTCCGAGGTTTTTGATTGTAGATTGCAGAGGGACTGGAACACTATCAAAAAGTATTCCCGTTAACGTGCTCAGATCCAGCCTCATTTGGTATTGTACAGACGCATATAGAATCGCTTGTGTTTTTGCCAGATTCAAGATAAGACCATGGGCTCGCGCCCAAGCAACAATTCGACAAATGTCTCCATTGAGTTTCTGGATAATAGCGGGCTATTCGGATGGTGTGCACTGAATGTAGATCTGTAAATCATCTGCGAATAGTAACCCTTTACGAATGATTGAATTTCAATTGATCGGCTTTTGCCAGTAGCATTGTGTCAACAAATTTCGCTGACTCATGTCATAGATCGAGTTGAATTACTTCAACTCGAACTATGCACCTCCAAGCCTCGTATGGTTGCGAGGTTAACTTGGAGGATTTTGATGGAAAGAAGGGTGAGAAGAGACATATGGAAAAAAATTTGACTCAACGCTAGATTACAGTGCGTTTCGCCATTCCTCGTCGGATCTGGCTTGTCAAGGGGACAGACGATCTGCCGAGGTTAGTCCCCGATGCAATTGGCCTAAGTGGCCGAACGTCGAGCTCTTCAACGGCTTTATATATGAAACTCTTACATGCGCAAGCGCTTGCGAGAAAGATGATTTTAACCCGCTATTTCCATATGAAATCGACTCGACAGATTTTCAGCCTACTGTCGGATATATATCAAACTAATATTTGTGTTCGATCGATACGATCAAGCACTGTATTCATCACTGGCGGGAATTACAAATGATTGAATTTCAATTGATCGGCTTTTGACAGTAGCATTGTGTCAACAAATTTCGCTGACTCATGTCATAGATCGAGTTGAATTACTTCAACTCGAACTATGCACTTCCAAGTCTCGTATGGTTGCGAGGTTAACTTGAAGGATTTTGATGGAAAAAAGGGTGAGAAGAGACATATGGAAAAAATTTTGACTCTACGCTAGATTACAGTGCGTTTCGCCATTCCTCGTCGGATCTGGCTTGTCAAGGGGACAGACGATCTGCCGAGGTTAGTCCCCGATGCAATTGGCCTAAGTGGCCGAACGTCGAGCTCTTAAACGGCTTTATATATGAAAGTCTTACATGCGCAAGCGCTTGCGAGAAAGATGATTTTAACCCGCTATTTCCATATGAAATCGACTCGACAGATTTTCAGCCTACTGTCGGATATATATCAAAATAATATTTGTGTTCGATCGATACGATCGAGCACTGTATTTATCACTGCCGGGAATTACAAATGATTGAATTTCAATTGATCGGCTTTTTTCAGTAGCATTATGTCAACAAATTTCGCTGACTCATGTCATAGATCGAGTTGAATTACTTCAACTCGAACTATGCACTTCCAAGTCTCGTATGGTTGCGAGGTTAACTTGAAGGATTTTGATGGAAAAAAGGGTGAGAAGAGACATATGGAAAAAATTTTGACTCTACGCTAGATTACAGTGCGTTTCGCCATTCCTCGTCGGATCTGGCTTGTCAAGGGGACAGACGATCTGCCGAGGTTAGTCCCCGATGCAATTGGCCTAAGTGGCCGAACGTCGAGCTCTTCAACGGCTTTATATATGAAACTCTTACATGCGCAAGCGCTTGCGAGAAAGATGATTTTAACCCGCTATTTCCATATGAAATCGACTCGACAGATTTTCAGCCTACTGTCGGATATATATCAAACTAATATTTGTGTTCGATCGATACGATCAAGCACTGTATTCATCACTGGCGGGAATTACAAATGATTGAATTTCAATTGATCGGCTTTTGACAGTAGCATTGTGTCAACAAATTTCGCTGACTCATGTCATAGATCGAGTTGAATTACTTCAACTCGAACTATGCACCTCCAAGCCTCGTATGGTTGCGAAGTTAACTTGGAGGATTTTGATGGAAAGAAGGGTGAGAAGAGACATATGGAAAAAATTTTGACTCTACGCTAGATTACAGTGCGTTTCGCCATTCCTCGTCATTGAAGAGCTCGACGTTCGGCCACTTAGGCCAAGTGCGTCGGGGACTAACCTCGGCAGATTTCCTGTCCCCTTGACAAGCCAGATCCGACGAGGAATGGCGAAACGCACTGTAATCTAGCGTAGAGTCAAAATTTTTTCCGTATGTCTCTTCTCACCCTTCTTTACATCAAAATCCTCCAAGTTAGCCTCGCAACCATACGAGGTTTGGGGGTGCGTAGTTCGAGTTGAAGTAACTCAACTCAATCTATGACACGAGTCAGCGAAATTTGTTGACACAATGCTACTGGCAAAAGCCAACAAATCAAAATTCAATCATTTGTAATTCCCGCCAGTGATAAATACAGTGCTCGATCGTATCGATCGAACACGAATATTAGTTTGATATAAGTAACCCTTTACAATGCTTAAGAATTGACAAAATATGATCGATGGAAATCAGAAAAATTATAGGCCCCGGTTTGAAGCCTTGCTGGACTCCCGATGTATTGGGTAGAAATCCAGATTCCTCGCCATTTAGGCCAACTACTGCTTGGGTCTTTCCACTTAAGTACGAGTGAAACCACCTCAAAGTCTCGTGAGAAAAGTTTAGGTTGTCCATCGTTAGAAGAAGAGCTTCATGGTCAATGCTATCAAAGGCAGTTTTGAAATCAAATAATACTTGTAGAGTGACCAGTCCCTTGTCAATTCCCATGCGTATGCCTTCTGACACTTTCAAGAGTGCAGTTTGCGTACTAAACGATGCACGAAATCCTGACTGCCATGGTGACAGTAGGTCATAGCTGTCAAGGTGATGAATGAGCTGTTTAGTAATCAAATCATCGAACACTTTTGCAAGATGAGGGAGATTGGCTATAGGCCGCGTTTCAGACATTGAAGATGGTGATGGTACTTTACTTAACGTAATGACCAAAGATTTGTCCGAATATCAGGATACACACATGTCACAATAGAAAGATTGAAAAGTGTAACAAGATAGGGCACAAGATGGCTGAGAACGGTTTTGAAATATGATAAGCATAACCCATCGCTACTCTTTCCTTTCGGTTTAGGCAAACACGAGATCATAGCTTCGTACACTTGTGTACCATCAACTGGGGACAGTGAAAAAACTGGAATTTCAGATTGTGAATGAGATGAGATAATTTCCTCAAGTTTAGTTTGTGAGCAGTTTTCGTGGCAACATGAGATTCTCGAGTAATGACTGATAAGCTCAGTGGCTGAAAATTTGGTTCAAGGGGACTGATGATGTGATTTAGTGATACCAAGTTTTTGAAGAATGGACCAGTAAGCTGAGCTGTCCATGGCTCCCTTGAGAGTCTGCAGGCAATACTCGTTCCTTTTTGCATTTATTTCTCTTTTCAGTTCGAATCGTTTGATTCTATACTGGCGCATGAGTTCTACGTTATTTGTTCGTTTTGCTTTAGCAGACATCTTGTCACGTTGTTTACATTTTTCACGGAGTTCAACAGTCATCCACGGGTATCGCTGGGATTTCAGAGAGCAAGTTCTAAAAGGTGCTTGATCGTCGAGTAATGCAATAGCCAGATGGGGAAATTTACCAATAGATTCGTTTACATCATCACTTTCCAGTATTTCGCAATCAGTAATAGCCATTTCAAGTTTCTGGGAGAATATGACTGTGTCAAATCTATCAAAGTTCCTTGAGGTAATTTTCAGTTTTTCCTTCTTCAAGCATGGTAATTTGTATTCAATGATGAGGAAATCGTGACAATAAATTTAGGGCGTTATGGATTTAGAAAAGCTGACAACCTTACTATTAGAATCTACAAGTATAATATCAATCCAGGACTCAGAATTATCAAGATGGTGCGTTGGACCAAACGGAACACAGTAGAGTGATTGTTCATTGATCAGATCACGTAGATGCGAACCATAATAACGGGCTGATGACAAATCAGAATTCAGATCTCCAGCAAGAACAACATTTCTATAAACGTGAGTGACTTTAAGTAATTCAACGAAAAAATTTGTCAAAACATGTCCGTTCGGTCTACGATACAACGATCCCACCAAGATTTTCTCATTCTCTGGCATTTTCACTTCAAGTAAAATATATTCAGTATCATCAATATGCTCAATTTGAGGGGCGTCGATGACTACAGACACATAAGATATCAATCTCATTTTTTTCAATAAATAAGGCAACTTCATTCCAACTTCGCTTCAAGGAAGTGGCATTTAATTCCGCGATTCGAAGAGATGTGCGCAATGATCTATGCGGTTCAAACAATTTCTCTTTTGGTGGTAGTCAGGTGATTAAATCGAGATCAGATTCCGTTAGGATCGTAATTCGTTCGTACTCATCGTCTTTACGAACATAAACTTTACCCTTACGTACCCACACATACTTATAATTATTGGATTTGTCCCGATCTTTTGCTGCCAACCGTAAGCTGTGAACAGCTTGGGGTAACATCTCTTGAAAATAAACCTTAGATTGACTCTGTGAATTTGTGACGACAGGAGAAAACATTAAGTCTCCAAAGCTACGTTTAACATTCATCACATGGTCACGCACATTGGACGATTTGAACTTTATAACATACGAGTAGGTATCTTCTTTCAGTTGACCACTCTGTGCTAAGCCATCTATTGGCTGCTTAGAAGCTCAATTTTTGGGCTTAAATTCACGTGTCTCGAGAATGTCGCTATACAAGTGTTCAATTCTAAGGGTCTTCAAGAGAGCTCTACTAAGGGCATTTATAGGTACATCACGAGCACGTGGTATTCCATTAACTTTCATATAAGGGCATAAGGCCCCATTCATATATAGTTCTTTAATCTGGCTAAGTTCATTTTGAAGATATGGATTCTGTTCTTCTAGAGCACTTATGCGTTCAGATTGCTGTTGTAAAGTTGTGTGTACACCATCGACTTTCTCATTTACACTCTTAGAGAGAGAGAGAGAGAGAGAGAGAGAGAGAGAGAGAGAGAGAGAGAGAGAGAGAGACCGTAGGGGGCTTTGGGTGTGACCTTCGGGTTGCACTTGGAGCTTGAGGGAGCGACGCCCCTCCGGACCCGAGTCCTACACTTACACTTCCACACACTACACCCTACATGCGCCATACTTACGCCTGCTCAAATTACACAAACATACCAACATTATACAGAACACACATCACACGGAACACCACACCCGTGCTGGTCTGGTCCGGGGTCGGCCAGCATGCGATTCCAGGCCCTGGAAAACAGAAGAAAGAAGATGATGTCCAGCATTGAAGGCAAGAATTCCCCAAGTAAAGCGGGGCCCCATTCGGATCTTGGGGGGGGGGGGGGGGCCAACGATGCAAAGCGCGCTACCAGTGGCACACTTGGCTAGTGGACTCACGCGTAAAGCTGCAAGCGATGGAAATACGCCACAGGCGGAAGGAGTTGGAGGAAAGGACCAACGCAAGAGGGAGATAGACCTCACCCCGAACAGCAAGAAGAGAAAGAGTTTGGGTGAGGACGCGGAAAAACGAGTGCTAAAGCAATCGAAGCTTACTTTTCCGGTCCAACTAGGGAAAGAATGCGAAGGTTGCAGCAGAAGCACAAGAGGCGGCAGAGAAGCTGCTGAGGAACAACCCCGCGCTCGGGATCCAGGTTACGCAACCTAGCAACGGGGTTGATGACGCCGTCAACTTGAGCTCAGACTCGAGCGAGTCCGACTCCACTATAGGGTCCCAGGAGAACGGAACAATCCTGACGCCCGGAATCGGTGCGCTCGATAAGAGAGTACACGATGGAGAGTCTGATGGGATGGAGATTGACCCTATCCTCTCATCCGGAGATGCGGCACGACTAAAGAGTGAAAACGAGGCAGGCGATCTCATGGGGAAATGGGAAGAACTGAAAACGTGCCGGAAAGAGATGGAGGAAAAGACAAACCTCTCCTTGAGCACTTCAACTTGGTTATAGGGTTAGCCGAGTCTGTTTCCAACAACCCAGAAGAGACCAAGGGTGACATGGGAGAACTCAAGAAGATAGGCCAGTCGCTCGAAGGCCTACTCGCGACAGACAAGGTGAAGCGGGCTGCTTTCGAGACAACGCTCCTCGAAATGGAAAAGACCCTGAAAGCGAGGGGGAATGTGCAGCCTCCGGTCACAAAAAAACCGGCCGCGTCGGGTAATGGCTTCCAGGGAAGGGGGGCAGGGAAACCGGAATCGCGACCGGGGCAACAACGCGGTTCGAAGGGGACGCGATACGGACCTACACCGGGGGGTCTCGGAACAACGCGCTCGACATCAACGCCCAATCGGCCCGAGCAGAATGGGCCTTGGAAGGAAGTGGTGTCAAAGGAACAAGCGAGAACGGCAAAGAAGAGCGGTAGATCGGACGATGCCGCCGGAAAGAGAGCGAAAATGAAGCCGAGAAGGGTGAAGCCCGAAGCCGTCCTCGTTACGGCCAAACAAGGTGGGCTAACCTACGCAGACATGCTGCGCAGGATAAAAACGGATGACCTCGATGAAGGAGTGGGCTCTAAGGTCACGGGCATCCGCAAGACCCAAGAAGGCCAAGTCCTTCTTGAACTCAAGAAGGGCACCGATGTTGCCGCCGTCAAGGCAGCCTTGGCACCAGTCGTCGGGCAAGAAGGAACTGTCCACTGTCTAGTGAACAGCACGACCCTCGAGGTGCTCGGAGTCGATTACGATGTCGACATAATCAAGGTGCGGGATGACCTCGTGAAAGCCCTGCCAGAAAACGAGAAGGGTGCCGTTGTAGTCAAGTCCATCCGGAGTGGCTACCGCGGCACCCGAACCGCTGTTGTCTCGATCGCAACGAGACTGGCCCACCATCTCTTCGATTGGAAGGAGCCAAAGGTTGGATGAGGCAGAGTTAGGATCTGCGAGAAGGGTGGCTTCACACGGTGCTATAACTGCTTAGAGTACGGCCACAAGGCCTCGGGTTGCAAAAAAAAGAAGACAGAGGAACGGAAACCAAAATTCTGCTCCCAGTGCAGCGAACCAGGGCACCTCGCCGCGATTTGCAAGGAAAAACCAAAATGCCTAAGCTGTGCGGCGATCGGGTCCGAATCTGACCACAGATCTGGGGCCAGCAACTGCACTGCGTACCAGAAGACAAGAGCCACATATGGACGCAGGAAGGGAAGAAATGGCTAGCTTCATCCAAGCCAATCTCAGGACGAGCGGGGACGCAGACGATCTCCTACACGCTGTTGCCAAAGAAGGAGGGATCGGTGTTCTGATTATTTCCGAACCACCTCGAAAGCGCGAATTCTCTCGATCCACATTCGATCACTGGAGAACAGCCGTAATCCAGATCACGAATCCTACGATCCGTGAGACTGGACCAGCTGTTAGTGGCCGCGGTTTCGCTCGAAAGACCATAGGGGGCACAGCAGTCTATAGCTGCTACTATTCGCCGTCGCTCAAGATGCACGAATTCGAAGACGGGCTCCACGACCTAGAAGAGGATGTGAGGCAACGGGGGAGGGGGGACAGTTATAATCGCGGGGGATTTCAACTCCAAGGAACCGACTTGGAGCGGGGGGCCGCATGATAGACGAGGGGTGATACTCGCTGATGCCATGGAGGCATTGGGATTGGTGCTCGCGAACGAGACGGGGGTTATCACCTTCTACCAACACGACACTCGGTCCAGGGAGGGAGGTTCGTCTTCGGTCCTCGACCTGACGTTCATGAGCCCGTCGCTCATGGGACGTATGACATCGTGGGAGGGTCTGGACACGGAAACATTGAGTGACCATCGACATATTCGTTGATGATTCTTTGTATTCGTTCGTCCTATTCACTCATGGATATTATCCACATTAACTCGATCTCGTAGGACTAGGGGCTGATATTGAGTGGTAGAATCAGCTTTTTGGTGCAAATCATTCATTTGCTACGTTTCGCCATCAAGATTCGATGGCCTCATCAGGCTAGAAAATTTGAACACAATCACATGAGATATTTTCACACGAGGAATTGGTTTACACAAACACACTATCTCTAACAGTAACAAACCTTAAATTGCTGACAATTCTACATTTGAAATTTTAAAATTCTCTCAACAGATATAGATCTGCCGAACGTCATGTTGTCGAGCAGTTTTCTTGACTGACTATCTGATACATTACATCGAATGAGCGAAAAGCGTCGTGGTAGAAAGAGACGGGTAATGAAAGAGTGAGAAAAGAGTATTGGATTAAAAGGGGAGGGGTGGTGATCAGCTGAGCTTGAAAAGTGATGGGAAGCAGGAGTTTTGCTTGTGAGAAGGAGAGAGACAGGAAGAGAGGAGGAAGATGAGTGGGACCGTTCAATCAGTGGGGGGAGAACATAGATAGCTATATAGTAAGACTTTGGTGGATTCGATTCAGATTTTGTACATCGTCTTTCAAGTTAATGTTATTGCTGTCAGAATTTATAAAGAGCATTTCTGATAGAGATCTCCTATAGAAATTCGGTTCTTTGTCCAAAATTACCTTTTATAGGAGATCTTTATCAGAAATGCTCTTTATAAATTCTGACAGCAATAACATTAACTTGAAAGACGATGTACAAAATCTGAATCGAATCTACCAAAGTCTTACTATATAGCTATCTATGTTCTCCCCCCACTGATTGAACGGTCCCACTCATCCTCCTCCTCTCTTCCTGTCTCTCTCCTTCTCACAAGCGAAACTCCTGCTCCCCATCACTTTTCAAGCTCAGCTGATCACCACCCCTCCCCTTTTAATCCAATACTCTTCTCTCACTCTTTCATTACCCATCTCTTTCTACCACGACGCTTTTCACTCATTCGATGTAATGTATCGGATAGTCAGTCAAGAAAACTGCTTGACAACATGACGTTCAGCAGATCTATATCTGTTGAAAGAATTTTAAAATTTCAAATGTAGAATTGTCAGCAATTTAAGGTTTGTTACTGTTAGAGATAGTGTGTTTGTGTTAACCAATTCCTCGTGTGAAAATATCTCATGTGATTGTGTTCAAATTTTCTAGCCTGATGAGGCCATCGAATCTTGATGGCGAAACGTAGCAAATGAATGATTTGCACCAAAAAGCTGATTCTACCACTCAATATCAGCCCCTAGTCCTACGAGATCGAGTTAATGTGGATAATATCGACATATTCGGTTTCGGCTTAGGGCTGACGGACAGAGACAGACGACACGCTGAACGCGATCGACGGGGTGTCAGGTACGCAAGCTAGACGAGGGAAAATTCCGGGAATCGATAGAAACAGCTGAAGATCTCCCGATGAACTCCACCGCGGAAGAGGCTGTGGATATGGTAACGACTACCATCACAAGAGCCTGTGACGCATCCATGCCTCGCAAGACAACACCATGCTTCTGGAGGAAACCAGAGTACTGGATCACAGATGAGATAAAGGCTCTACGAAGAACGAGCAACAAGAAAAGAAGGACCGCGTGGCGATCGAAGAAGCTGCAACGACCATCGCTGGCTGAAGATGACAGAGCGTACAAAGAAGCAAGAGAGGCTATTGTTCTAGCGATCCGGAGAAGCAAAGAGAAATGCCAGGGTGGATTGTGTGACATGGTTAACGGAGACCCTTGGGCACGCCATACCGCGTGGTCATGTCAAAGGTCCGAACCCGGAGGGGCAACCCAGCACCGACCGATGCAGCAACCTTGCGCAGCATCGTGGAAGACCTCTTCCCAGCAGGAGAACCCAGAGTGACCTTCCCTCCGGAGAGCGAAGATCCCATCCCGCTCTTCACTATGCAAGAGCTACTCATAGCGGTGAAGAGGCTGCCAAACGGCAAGGCCCCTGGCCTGAACGGCATTCCAAACGAGGCTCAGAAACTGATCTTCGAATACAAGCCAGATTTACTCCTCTACCTCTTCAACATCTGTCTGAGCGCGGGAAATTTTCCGGACAAGTGGAAACGCCAGAAGCTGGTCCTGATACCTAAAGGTCAAGGAGGTTAACGCCCTCTCAGCATGCTCGACAATATCAGTAAGATGTACGAGAGGATGGTGCTCAACAGGGTGGAGAAAGCCTACGAAAAGAGCGGTGGGCTGTCACCAATGCAATTCGAGTTCCGGAAGGGACGGAGCACTGTGCACGCGATCGAGGCGGTCCAAGAACGGGTTCAAGCGTCGGTACGGAACCCACACCAAGGAAGAGGAGGATTCTGTGCCATCATTGCGTTGGACATAGAGAACGCGTTCAACTGCGCGAGCTGGGAGCGAGTCTATCAATCCCAAGCAGGTAAAGTGCCCCCCTATCTACTAACCGTCACGAATGACTACCTGCGGAACAGGACCTTCCTGTACGACACCGACGAGGGACAAGAGATTCGGGTACTGTCCGCCGGAATCGGAAAGGGATCGGTTTCCGGGCCGTTCAACTGGAACACCCAGTACGGCAGCTTACTGTCTATCGAACTGCCAGGAGGAGTGATAATAGTGGCTTTCGCGGACGACGCGGGACTCATAGTATGGGCTGACAACGAGGAACTCCTGGGTAGACGCGCGAACGAAGCGCTGGCCCGAATCAACGAGTGGATGATCAGCAGCCTTCTGGAGCTCGCTGTCAAGAAGTGTGAAGCAATCGTGGTCACAAGGCGTAGGAAGTTTGACTTACCCCGGTTTTATATCAACGGGCAAGAGATCCCACGGAAGACAGCTGAAATACCTCGGTGTATGGCTCGACGACAAGTGGTCGTTCAAGAAGCACATCCAGGAAGCCGCCCAGAAGGCGAGCAGGGTCGGTGCGGTGCTCCAGCGGCTTATGCCGATTATCGGAGGACCCAAGGAAAAGAGAAAGCGCACTTCTCAACACCGTCACCACCTCCATCATGCTGTACGGTGCAACCGTGTGGGGAAAGAAACTAGAGGAGACCATCATCGAGGAGAGAATGGGGCCTGTCCACCAGAGAGCGGCTCTGAGGAGCATTCGTGCCTACCGCACCGTGTCAGGAGATGCGGCTCACGTATTGGCGAGTGATCACGGTTGCTTCGGTGCCTACCTGACCCGGTTCAAGAAGAGGACATCCCCAGCATGTCAGTCATGCGGGGACAACTGGGATGACGCTGAACACGCCATGTTCGCGTGCAACGACACCCGAAGAGAGCGCGCCGAGTTGGATAAATGGCTGTGTGCTCAACTAACACCTGAGAACCTCATCCCGTACTTGCTCCGCAACCAGAAGACATGGGATAGAGTCACCGGATACATTGAGCTGGTGATGACCCGTGAGGAGGAGAAAGAAAGGGGAGTGAGGAGCCTCGAAGCAGGCGAATCACAGTGAGTCTGCCGATTCAAACAGAAGAGGTCCAAATTATTCCAGGAGGAATATGATGAACTGAAGAGGGGAGAAAGAAGAAAGAAGAAAGAAGAGAGAAGAAAAAAGAGAGAAGATCGAAGAAAGAAGAGTAGGAAAAGATCGAAGAAGGAGCAACAACACCTGCGAGTCGTGAGAAAAGAGAGTCGTTCGATCCTGAGCGCGATACGCCTCCCACCCTGAAGTAATGCTAACGCGGTTCCGGGGTGGGTTGGTTAGATCGTGGTTAGCTGTCCCCAGTTCTGCAGTGATGGCTTGCCAACACTGGAGGGCTGAGAGCAGAAGGTTTCAGCCCCCAGGGCACACGGGCGCTGGATTCATGCTCATTCGGTTCACCGGGTGGGCAAAATAAAAGAGCTCATGGTCTGCCGGTGGGACATCTAATAGGGATGTCCTGTCATCAGATTTTTCCTTATATTCCACTTTAAAAAAAGAGAGAGAGAGAGAGAGAGACGGTCCCCCTATTGTCGCGTGCCGATTAAAAAGTTTGGAGAGGTTGGGCAATACACGTAATAGTCAGGCACGTGGTTATGCTAGACAATGACACACGTATATTCCACGCCATGTCTGACCGGACACATAGTTGAATGAATGAATGGATCGCAGAACTTGGCTTTGAATTTGGGGAGAGGTTTCACCCCCGACGCGGTGGGGTGAACAATTGATGATTAGTGGCTCAATACTGGCCCTTTATATAGACTACGATGAGGAAAAACCGGTAAGCCGCCGGCTTACCTCGCTTTTCGCACGTAAGGATTAATGAACCGTGAAAAACTTGGTTTACCTATTTTTCAAATTGAAATTTCGTGTAAAGCGGGAGGAGTCCGGTCTGCGTAAAACAAACATACGCGTGAACCGGACAATGGCCGGTTTAAGTGCAGCTGCAAGTAAAACGCGGTAAATCGGCGGAGGGCCGGTTCACCAATCCTCCCTCCATGAAATTTTATACAAATTATTCTAAAAATTATTGATTATTATGCGAATTACCCAAAATGGAAAAAATAGAAAGTGGCCTGAAGGGGCCACGACAAATCCCCCGGCATTGGGATGATGAGCTCGATAATTGATATCCTAGGTGTATATCGATATACGTGTCCACGAATGCGAGTCGAACGAGTGAAACTTAGTCAACCTATTAGCGAGATGAGGAAAATGGCCGGACCGTTCGTGCGAAATAGTACATTAAGCAACAAGGGTGGAAAGCGTGATTTCTGCACGAATCGTCGAAGAAGTGCGCGAAAGCTTTTTTCCTCACGAATTGGCGTGCGGAATAGTAAATTTCGATACACTGTGCGGAAAAGTTCACTTTGCGCACAGTTTGTCGACTTTTACTCACAGTTTATCGAAAAGTATACGACGACGATGAAAACAAGGTGTGCTATTGTCCCAGACTTCAAATTCACGATTGCCAATGAGAAAATATCCATGGATCACGCAATTCTGGCTCGGAAGCTCTGCACACCACGCTTTCATCGTCTATAATTATGGTATAGTAATAAACGCTTTTTTCGATACACTGTGCGTAAAAGTGCACTTTGCGCACAGTTTGTCGACTTTTACTCACAGTTTATCGAAAAGTATAGTCAGATACACGGGCGTGAAACCTCATATTCGCATCCGAGTGATGATTCCGACCCTCGCCTGCGGCTCGGGCCGGAAACCCATCACTCGGATGCGAATAAAATGTTTTACGCCCTTGTATCGCCTACCGCTCGGGCCGGAAACCCATCACTCGGATGCGAATAATAGGTTTTGCGCCCGTGAATCTAACTATACTATTCGATAAACTGTGAGTAAAAGTCGACAAACTGTGCGCAAAGTGCACTTTTACGCACAGTGTATCGAAAAATAAGTTTTACACCCGTGTATCGAATACTATTTTTTGACAAACTGTGAGAGAAAGCGGAAAACTAGTGCGGAAAAGTCACTTTTTGCAATTTTCCGATGTTTGGGCGCTTACAAAATTGTAAAAAATAGTATTCGCAACTCGTTCATGAGGTTCCCCGCTTCCGAGCGATTATTTCGACCTTCGCCTGCGGCTCAGGCCGAAAACCAATCGCTCAGAAGCGAGCTACAACCTCATAAACTCGGTGCGAAATCTACTATTCTCGCACATTGTGTCTAAAAAGTGTTTTCCGCACGCCGACGAGTGTGGAAAAGAGCTTTCGCGCACGAATTCCGACGATGAGTGCAGAAAGCTTCCACCCGAGTTTCTTATACTATTTTTTGTGATTCTCGTGCGGAAAGTTGACCAAGAGCTTTATATTTGAATAGTTCGGTGACCTAGATAGCCAAATTTGACTCGATTTGGGGATTCTTTACATTTGATGCGGTTGTTCTTTTCCATCACCATAGGATATCCCCTCGGATATCTCTCAGCAATCATTGAAGAGAGTAAGATTCTAGGGGTGTATGGGTTTGGCTTGGACTCACAGATTTTGTGTTACACAAATTTGTTCGACACATCAAGGTATTAACCTTGAGTTGATTGGTTTCGAGTGATTGTGTTGATTAAATGATAGATTATATTTCATTGACTTTCGCCAGACAACTTCGTGCCCGGTACTGCGAATTCTTTCATGTATACAGGTATTTACGTAGGAATTCGTACCAGAATGTGGCATAGAACCAAAAATATTCTATTGACTTCAGATCTGGAATGTGTGGACAAGAGTTGGAGCTATGCACTTTTTGACTCGTGATGGAAGTTTTGTGTCAGTTTCGTGGACATATCTCTAACGTGTTTTTAAGAGTGGTCATTATATTTCTAATCCATTGATGCAGATAATATCCCTAATTGAAGAAAACCCTTGCAGTAAGGGCGCCTCATTCAGTGTAATGGCACACAAAGCAATAAATGCGTGTCCGCGAAATGAACCAAACCGTTCAAGTTTCTATGATAATATCCATAGTCTTCCCAAATTTGAGAGCCCAAGAAACATGTATGATAAAAACACTTACTGAAACCTATGAAATAGGATTCTCGGTTTAACATCCCTGCGAACAGGCACAAAGTATGAATACTGTTCTAGTCATGGCACTTGAGAGGTTCTTCTAGTTCTAATAGAAACTATTGAAAGTCTGTTCTCCCGAGTAACGTGAAAATTCCATACTTCATACCTAGCATTTTGTATAGAATATCTTCTGTGACACTCGTTGGAATAACGTCGAATTTTTGTGTGGTAGATAATAATAAAGCTGATAGTGATACGGTTGACATGAGAGTTAAGAGTGAGAGGGGCGAGAGTCAAAGTGGGGGTAGGGTAGGTTCCGGGACTCCCGCTCTCGCGGGCACAGGGAGTTAGGGGGATTCAGAAAAGCAGAGATAACAAAATCTCACTCTACGCCGGGGTCTTATAAGATTTCATTATAGACATCCCTCGTTTCCTCTGCTGATACTTGCTGGACCAAAGTTACTTCGCCAACTTCTTTCAAAACTCTATCGGTGGGACATGGATCGTTTCTCAAATTGAAGACCCAAATAAATTCTACATGCTTCCACAATCACACGACTATTGCCACAAGGAGAATTACAATTAGAAGTTTTGAACATTCAATGGACATTAGTTCATCCTAACTGAAGTTAATAAGGACTGAGATTATGTAAAGATGAAAATAATTTCACTTGCACTGAGAGTTATTTCGTAGTCAGGTGTGTGCTAGTAGCGATAGAATGTTTATACGAATTCCTCGTTTGATGCAGCTAAGTCGGACCAGTTAAGTACAGTGTACACCGAAGCCACGGTGAATGAGGTATGTACTTCATGGGAATTGAGTGACCAGTTGAGGGCGCGCAGGAGGAGGAGCGGGGTCCAGGGGGCAAAGCCCCCGGCGGGGGGTGCCCACTTGAAATAACTTCTGAAATGAGTGCATTACATCTAATGGGAACTTCAACTGGATTTCAGGAGAAACTTAGTTTTGACAGAAATTTCTCCCCTTTGTCACCCCGTATTACATTGGAACCGACTTCTCTAAAGAAAGATGTCACAAACGTCATTCCCCCCTTTTTCTGTCAATGATTTGATTTGAGTCATCTTGAAAAAACATAAGTGACTAATTGACATTTATATCCGTGTTCCACGAAGACATGAAAACGGCATTTTATGGGGAAATACAGGGAAAAAGCGTACAATCCATCCTAATCATTTTTGACTGTATAAGTGGAGAAAGACAATATTATCAAACAATAGATCTCTCAAAGATTACGACTCACTCCATCGTTGTATGATTTTGTCAGTGTATGCGACCGTGGTAGAATTAAACGAGCTATATAGCAACTTCAGTTGAGCTCGAGTCACATGGAAACTTTCTCCCATGGAGTCACTGCGGAAATATTGGATTGACATATTCGACTAGTCACCACTGCTCTCACGAACTTGGATTAGCGATTCAGCGTAGTACTTATAAGTAATTGAGCGAGCAAGTTCAAGAGCGCTGAGAGGCTGAGCCTTGTCTTGAGCTGGCTCCACTTGTTCAATTCGTAATTTTTGCGAGATTGGAGATACTCGTGTCGGTGAATATTATGAAAAACATCACATTTTGAAATACCCCTCACGCCGGGCACGGGCGTCTTTTTGTGAACGACCCCTCTCCAAAACTCAGACGAAATTCGGAGAATGATTCACCAATTACGATGCAATCAACGATATTCCGATATGAGAAGCGTACTATTCTGGAAAAACTATATACCATTTTTTATATTCTCGATCAATCTTCCCCCACCTTCCCCCTCATTCCACTCTAATATAGATACGAGGAGACGTTCGTCTGCGGAATTTCAAATCTTAAATAGCACATGTTTTCGAACGTCATTTGAATGACACACGTCAAGTGCCTATTACGTCGCTCACACTTGAACTGTAGTTTGCAATAAAAGAAGTAAGTTACGAAAGAAATCATGTAGGTCTGTATATTCAAAGGTCTTAGAGGTGAAGGATAACGTCCCAGCAGAGATATGGAGGAATCGTGCGGGAAATAAGATTTCCGCACACCTGCAGTTAAGCGACGTGTGGAAATGCATTCTCGCACTCATTCCCGCATCGGAAACCGTGCGGAAACTACCTATTAACGTTCAACTTTACGCACAAAATTGCAAAAAGAACTATGAGATGAGATTCGTTACAGGAGTTCATATGTAGGCTCGTCGCTGTGGTCGTCGGGTCGGTGGTATTCTTGCGGGTTAAGAGCCACCCTGGCTCTCTCTCGTGCAGTTCTCGGGGTGCACGGCATACGCTCATACTCTGCTCCAAGTGCGGTGGCCCAGTCGGGCCCCTCTACCACACCGTCGATCGGTACTTCTGTCGGCTTGAACAAACTCGTGAATGAGGCTGTCTGCCTCGTCGTCTAGCGTGGGCATATCCAGCCCGCCGCCGCCAGGGGCGTCGCTGGGCCCCTCCACGATATCGATACCGAATCCGCGGGCGAGCGCCTGCAAACTATCCACATGTACCGGCGAGTCGTACGGTACCGGTGCCGCACCTGACACGCTCGGTTCTCCCGCGGCGCGTGTTCCTTGCTCCGATTCGTTCACTTTCGCGCCATCACTTCGAATCGGATCGGCTGTCACGTCGAGCGACTGGCTCACGTGGATCGGAGCACTATATACTCACACTAACACAACACTTTCTCTGTCACTGTTCCGGCTGCCTGTACGCACGCTTTGTACACTCACGCTCTCGTCATCTCTATTGTCCTCGTCGACACTACGCGCGCGCGGCGCTTTGGCGTGTTTCGTTGGAGCCTACTTCGCGCGACAGGATCTCTTCCTTCAGGGTTCGTTGCTCCGGGATGCAGCTCGGGGTGATGTTGACGGTTCTGGTGTGCATACATTACTGCCGGTTGAGTGAATGCCGGTATCTGCGTCGCTGTAGTCCAGCTCGGATCCTGTGGATTGTATGCGCTGAGACTCACTATAGAGTTGCGATCTCGCGCATTTCTGCCGGGTAGTCCTTCGTTACCGGACTTCCTCTCGGCGCTGCTCCTCGGTCGAGGACTCCAGGCGCCTCTTTCCCTTCGCTCTGCGAGAGGCGGACCGTTCCCCCTCCTGCAAGCGGTCACAACCGGCCTTTACGGTGGCCATTAGGGCACGCGCGAAGGCTGGAGTGCTGTGAGCAGCATACGCGTGTACTCACGCGTACATCTCGGCTACCGAGAGCGTGGCTGTGGGCTTGCGGGTCATGGTCATGCCGCAGGTGCTTGCTGCACTGCAGATGTCGGCGGACTGCCTTATTCTGGCCACTGCATCTGTGTTGGCGGGCCGCGACTCGGCCAAACTGACCTGATGTCCGCACGCCCCTTTTGCGGGCTCGCCTTGTTTACAGCACACCACATTCACGTCACTATCACTCGAGATACTTTGTGCTGTTCTTGGCTGCACTGTGATGTCCGTGGCTGCGGCTTGGCGATTTTTCGGAGTGAGCTGCTTTGTTCCGTAGCGGTGGAACTCCAATAGGATCGGCTCGTCCAAGTCGGCTCCGGCAGGGTCTTGTCCAATGCCTGGTTGCTCGGGTTCCCCTCTTCTGCGGGTCCCGAACTGCTGTGGTAAGTTTCTCCGGCTGGGGTCGATGGCGGCGCCACTTTGATCGAGTCATTCCATACCGAGGGTGATCTCATTGGCGATGCATTGAGCCATGAGGCGCCGAGGATTGGCCGGTCACTCGGTGCGGCCGCAAGCAGCGATGAGGGTGGCCGCGATGAGGACGTTGGGGGCGTCCTCGGCCTGCGCTCATGGGCTTTTTCGCGCTGTACTTAGTCCTGGCGAGCTATTTTGCACACTCCCAGTAACTCTCGTATGCCCGTCGGCGTGCCTGTCCAAGCGACCGACTGGTTTACCCAGCGTTTCACCCGGGGTCTTCGCGCGTCAGTATCTGGAGAGCCTTACCAAGGCTGGGCGATGTGGTGCTGTGCGGTTGCTGCATGCTTGCTGACTGGCGTTCGTTCGCCAGGGATCGGTGACCGTCGATCGACTGAAACGTAGACCGTCGATGTCGCGTCTTTCCGGCCAGCGGTGGCTGCGTATAGTGTCAGTGTGAGGCGCACGTTGCCCCCTTTCTATTGCGAGATGGGGTTGGGTGATGCGCTCTTGGGCAAGGCTACGGCACCTGGCCTCGCCGTCGGGGCCTGCCTGCAGGGCAAGCTGTGTTCGTATCGTGGTGCCCCGGCGCAGGACCTCCCAGCGGCTGGTGATTGGTGCATGGTGTCCTCTTCATGGGGAATAATCATTCGCGTGAATATTTCCTTGCCCCGTGTAGAGTGCTCGCTTCACTCGCGCAAATACCCTGGCAGAGTCAGCGATACCCCACTGCACTAGTTTGTGTTCGCCATAAACACTCGGCGTCGCGCACTTTCGATGCATGCACACGATTTTGTCCATCATTTCGTGCGCTCGATTAGTCTTCGTGGCTTCGCGATCGGTGCTCGGGGACCGCAGTGAGCGCTTCTTCCATTGCGATGTGCTGGCTGGTTCGTGAATCTCGATCACGATGACGGTCGTCTGTCCTTGTGCCGGGGGTGTTGATGACTGAGTGGCCATCGGGTGTGCTGTTATCTAGATGCACTGTGCCTCAGTGACCTCGAGCGCGTCATACACTCGAATCGTCGTCACGCTCTCCGGTTCGTCGTCTGTAGTCGCTCCAGCGGTGTCCGTCATGCTGGGTTCACTCACGTCGATCGTTCGGTCAGGATTCTGGAACAAGTCAGTGGTTTCCAGCGCCATCTCGTCTGTGTGGGGGCCACCAGCGCCTCATTCCGTGGACAATATCGTTCGTTGGGTGCGTCCACTGGGTCGTGGTCGTCCGTTACGAGACCCGTTGTCTCGTTTGGCCCCACGATTTGGACTGCCAATTAACGCGCGCAAGCCCCCGGGGGTTACATCGGTGACTTATGAACCCCGGTTTGGTGAGGTGACGTCTATGCAACTCGGGGAGAGAGAGAGAGAGAGAGAGAGAGAGAGAGATATTGATATTCCCCGTAGGGGGCTTTGGGTGTGACCTTAGGGTTGCACTTGGAGCTTGAGGGAGTAACGCCCCTCCGGACCCGAGTCCTACACTCACACTAGCACACACACTACACTCTACACGCACCATACTTACGCTTGCTCAAGCATTACACAGACATACCAACATTATACAGAACACGCATCACACAACACACCACACCCGTGCTGGTCTGGTCCGGGGTCGGCCAGCATGCGATTCCAGGCCCTGGAAGAAGAAAGAAGATGATGTCCAGCATTGACGGCAAGAATTCCCCAAGTAAAGCGGGGCCCCATTCGGATCTTGGGGGGGGGAGGGGGCCCAACGATGCAAAACGCGCCACCAGTGGCACACTTGGCTGGTGGAATAACGCGTACAGCTACAAGCGATGGAAATACGCTGCAGGTGGAGGGTGCGGGAGAAAAAAACCTACGCCATGGAGAAGCTGAGCTCACCCCTAGCAGGAAGAGAAAGGGCCCGAGTGACGGAGCAGAGAAGCGAGTGCTCAAACAATCAAAGCTCACATTTCCGAGCCAACGAGGGATGAACGCGAAAGTTGCAGCAGAAGCACGAGAGGCGGCAGAGAAGCTGCTGAAGATCAACCCCGCTATCAGGATCCAGATCACGCAACCCAGCAACGAGGTTGATGACGCCGTCAACTTGAGCTCAGACTCGAGCGAGTCTGACTCCACTATAGGGTCCCAGGGGAACGGAACAATCCTGACTCCTGAAAACGGTTTGCTCGAGAGGGGAGTGCACGATGAGGTGCCTGATAGGGTGGAGATTGACCACATCCCCTCAACCAGAGATGCGGCACGACAGAGGAGTGGAAACGAGGCAGGCGATCTCATGGGGAAATGGGAAGACCTGAAAACGTGCCGGGAAGAGACGGAGGAGAAGACATATCTCCTCCTCGAGCACTTCAACTTGGTTATAGGAATAGCCGAGTCTGTTTCCAGCAATCCAGAAGGGACCAAGGGTGACATCGAAGAGCTCAAGAAGATAGGCCACGCGCTCGAAGGCCTACTCGCGACAGACAAGGCGAAGCGGGCTGCTTTCGAGACAACGCTCCTCGAAACGGAAAAGACCCTGAAAGCGAGGGGGAATATGCAGCCTCCGGTCACAAGAAAACCGGCCACGTCGGGTAGTGGCTTCCAGGGAAGGGGGGCAGGGAAACCGGAAACGCGACCGGGAAAACAACGCGGTTCGAAGGCGACGCGATACGGTCCTCCACCGGGAGGTCTCGGAACACCGCGCTCGACATCAACGCCCAATCGGCCCGAGCAGAATGGGCCTTGGAAGGAAGTGGTGTCAAAGAAACAAGCGAGAAGGGAAAAGAAGAGCGGTAGATCGGACGATGCCGCCGGGAAGAAAGCGAAAATGAAGCCGAGAAGGGTGAAGCCCGGAGCCGTCCTCGTTACGGCCAAACAAGGTGGGCTAACCTACGCAGACATGCTGCGCAGGATAAAAACGGATGACCTCGATGAAGAAGTGGGCTCCAAGGTCACGGGCATCCGCAAGACCCAAGAAGGCCAAGTCCTTCTTGAACTCAAGAAGGGCACCGATGTCGCCGCCGTCAAGGCAGCCTTGGCACCAGTCGTCGGGCAAGAAGGAGCTGTCCACTGTCTAGCAAACAGCACGACCCTCGAGGTTCTCGGAGTCGACTACGATGTCGACATAATCAAGGTGCGGGATGCCCTCGCGAAGGCCCTACCAGAAAACGAGAAGGGTGCCGTTGTAGTCAAGTCCATCCGGAGTGGCTACCGCGGCACCCAAACCGCTGTTGTCTCGATCGCAACGAGACTGGCCCACCATCTTCTCGACTGGAAGGAGCCAAAGGTTGGATGGGGCAGAGTCAGGATCCGCGAGAAGGGTGGCATCCCACGGTGCTATAACTGCTTAGAGTACGGGCACAAGGCCTCGGGGTGCAAAAAAGAGAAGGCAGAGGAACGGAAACCAAAACTCTGCTTCCAATGCGGCGAACCAGGGCACCTTGCTGCGATTTGCAAGGAAAAACCAAAATGCCTAAGCTGTGTGGCGATCGGGTCCAAATCTGACCACAGATCTGGGGCCAGCAACTGCACTGCGTACCAGAGGGCAAGAACCACATATAGACGCAGGAAGGGTAGAAATGGCTAGCTTCATCCAAGCCAACCTCAGGAAGAGCGGGGACGCAGACGATCTCCTACACGCTGTAGCCAAAGAAGGAGGGATCGATGTTCTGATTATCTCCGAACCGCCTCGGAAGCGCGAATTCTCTCGATCCACATTCGATCACTGGAGGACAGCCGTAATCCAGATCATGAATCCTGCGATCCGTGAGACTGGACCAGCTGTTAGTGGCCGCGGTTTCGCTCGAAAGACCATAGAGGGCACAGCAGTCTACAGCTGCTACTATTCGCCGTCGCTCAAGATGCACGAATTCGAAGACGAGCTCCATGACCTAGAAGAGGATGTGAGGCAATGGGGGGGGGCCAGTTATAATCGCGGGGGATTTCAACTCCAAGGAACCGACTTGGAGAGGGGGGCCGCGTGATAGACGGGGGGTAATACTCGCTGATGCCATGGAGGCATTGGGATTAGTGCTCGCGAACGAGACGGGGGTTATCACCTACCACCGACACGACACTCGGTCCAGGGAGGGAGGTTCGTCTTCGGTCCTCGACCTGACGTTCATGAGCCCGTCGCTCATGGGACGTATGACATCGTGGGAGGTTCTGGACACGGAAACATTGAGTGACCATCGACATATTCGGTTTCGGCTTAGGACTGACAGACAGAGACAGACGACACACAGACCGCGACCGACGGGGTGGCAGGTACGCAAGCTGGATGAGGGGAAATTCCGGGAATCGATAGAAACAGTCGAAGATCTCCCGATGAACTCCGCCTCGGACGAAGCTGTGGCGATGGTAACATCCGCCATCACGAGAGCTTGCGACGCGTCGATGCCTCGCAGGACAACACCATGTTTCTGGAGGAAACCAGAGTACTGGATCACCGATGAGATCAAGGCTCTACGAAGAACGAGCAACAAGAAAAGGAGGACCGCATGGCGATCAAGGAAGCTGCAACGACCATCGCTGGCGGAAGATGACAGAGCGTACAAAGAAGCAAAGAAGGCTCTCGTTCTAGCCATCCGGAGGAGCAAAGAGAAGTGCTGGGGTGAACTGTGCGACATGGTTAACGAAGACCCCTGGGGCACGCCATATCGCGTGGTCATGTCAAAGGTCCGACCCCGGAAGGGCAACCCAGCACCGACCGATACAGCAACATTGCGCACCATCGTGGAAGACCTCTTCCCAGCAGGAGAACCCAGAGTTACATTCCCTACGGAGAGCGAAGACCCCATCCCGCTCTTCACTATGCAAGAGCTACTCATAGCGGCGAAGAGAATGCCGAACGGCAAGGCCCCTGGCCTGGATGGCATCCCAAACGAGGCTCTGAAACTGGTCTTCAAATACAAGCCAGATCTACTCCTCGACCTCTTCATCATCTGTCTGAGCGCGGGAACTTTCCCGGACAAGTGGAAACGCCAGAAGCTCGTCCTGATACCTAAGGGTCAAGGAGGTCAACGCCCTCTCAGCATGCTCGACAATATCGGGAAAATGTACGAGAGGATGGTGCTCAACAGGGTGGAAAAAGCCTACGAAGAAGGCGGTGGGCTATCACCAATGCAGTTCGGGTTCCGGAAGGGACGGAGCACTGTGCACGCGATCGAGGCGGTCCAAGAACGGGTTCAAGCGTCGGTAGGGAACCCATACCAAGGAAGAGGAGGATTCTGTGCCATCATTGCGTTGGACATAAAGAACGCATTCAACTGCGCGAGCTGGGAGCGAGTCTATCAATCCCAAGCAGGTAAAGTGCCCCCTATCTACTAGCCGTCACGAGTGACTACCTGCGGAACAGGACCCTCGTGTACGACACCGACGAGGGACAAGAGATTCGGGTACTGTCCGCCGGAATCGGACAGGGATCGGTCTCCGGGCCGTTCAACTGGAACACCCAGTATGACAGCTTACTGTCTATCGAACTGCCAGAAGGAGTGATAATAGTGGCTTTCGCGGACGACGCGGGACTCATAGTATGGGCTGACAACGAGGAACTCTTGGGTAGACGCGCGAACGAAGCGCTGGCCCGAGTCTACGAGTGGATGATTAGCAGGCTTCTGGAGCTCGCTGTCAAGAAGTGCGAAGCAATCGTGGTCACAAGGCGTAGGAAGTTCGACCTACCCCGGTTTCATATCAACGGGCAAGAGATTCCACGGAAGACAGAGCTGAAATACCTCGGTGTATGGCTCGATGACAAGTGGTCGTTCAAGAAGCACATCCAGGAAGCCGCCCAGAAGGCGAGCAGGGTCGGTGCGGCGCTCCAGCGGCTTATGCCGAATATCGGAGGACCCAAGGAAAAGAGGCGCGCACTTCTCAACACCGTCACTACCTCCATCATGCTGTACGGTGCACCCGTGTGGGGGAAGAGAGTAGAGAAGACCATCATCGAGAAGAGAATGGGGCCTGTCCACCGAAGAGCGGCCCTGAGGAGTATCCGTGCCTACCGCACTGTGTCAGGAGATGCGGCTTACGTATTGGCGAGTACTCCGCCCATCCACTTGCTCGTCGCGGAGCGAGTGAGGATCTGGAACCGCCAGAAAGTGATCGGAGCCGAACGAGTACTCACTCCGACGATGAAGGAGATCATCCGCGACAACGAGAAGGAAACCACCCTTGAGCATTGGCAAACTGAGTGGGATTCGCCATTTGCAAACGGCAGATGGACGCACCGGCTGATCCGTGACGTAGCCAAGTGGGCGGAACGCACCCACGGAGAGATGGACTACTGGACGACGCAGGCACTGAGCGATCATGGTTGCTTCGGTTCCTATCTAACCAGGTTCAAGAAGAGGACGACCCCAGCATGTCAGTCATGCGGGGACGAATGGGATGACGCCGAACATGCCCTGTTCAAGTGCAGCAACACCCGGAGAGAGCGCGCCGAGCTGGATGAATGGCTGGGTGCTCAACTAACACCTGAGAATCTCGTCCCGTACTTGCTCCGCAACCAGGAGACATGGGATAGACTCACCGGATACATCAAGCTGGTGATGACCCGCAAAGAGGAGAAAGAGAGGGAAGTAAGGCGCCTCGAAGCAGGCGAATCACAGTGACTCTGCCGATTGAAACAGAAGAGGCCCAAATGATTCCAGGAGGAATCTGATGCACTGAAGAGGGAAGAGAGAAGAAAGAAGAGAGAAGAAAGAAGATGAAGAATGAAGAGATGGAAGAAGATCGAAGAAAGGGAAACAACACCTGCGAGTCGTGAGAAGAGAGACGCTCGATCCTGAGCGCGAGACGCCGCCGACCCTGAAGTAATGCTCACGCGGTGCCGGGGCCGGATTGGTAAGTTGGTGGATCTCTCCCTTGTCCAATGGCCGGCGCCAACGGAGAAGGAAGAGAGGGTTTACCCGGTTTGGATGGCCGTATCGATGCGGATTCCAGCCCGGGACTGTTGGGGAGGTGCTGGCCAGCCGTGTTTGGCTGACCGGTGCCTCTCCTTCGTACGTCGCAGCGTATTTGCCCTACAACCACCTTAAAAAAAAAAAAAAAAAAAAAAGATATTGATATTGATTGATATTTATTGTGGACGAGGGATAAATTCCCATTCGCCCAGGGAGAGGTTACATTGTAGTATTCGTAAACATCTGAGTCATAGAGATCAGTACAGGTGACTTTTGGATAGTAATTGCTGGCTAAATTAGATTGTTAAAACTCTGAAAGAATGTAAAATCATATGAACTTATATAATAGATTCTTATAAATAAAAATCATTTACAACTAAATATTAAATTTCTAGCGCCGAGAGCTCGCATGAATTATATGAATTAGTCGAGAAATGGTACATGGTGGCTTATGAATCAAAGAGATGAGTAAGAGCAGGGGGTATGGGCACAAGGCCTTCGGGGGGGGGGGCGATTTAGCCAGTCGTTTCGATCAAAGATTAACAGCGTGTTGAATAAAATCCTTTTCAGGTTATCTAAGCTCACATCAAAGTCTAGGAAGGGAATTTGATTCAATAGTCGCGAGGCAGAGATTACGAACGACTGGTTCAGCGCTTCTGTTCGAGGAGTCTTGGGGCTTAGCGATTTTTCCTCGTGGCGTTTGGACTGTCGCAGGTGTTCGTTATCGGCAGTGAGGAAAAATTTGGAACGCAAAAAGGTTGGAAGATCGTGTTTCAGAATTGAAAGAGCTAGAGACCCAAGTAGATAATCTCTCTTGCGTTCGGCTGATAACCAGTTTAAACTGTTGCGATAAGGAGAGACATGTGCCCGTCTAGGTATGTTGCCCCATACGAACCTGACACAGGCGTTGTGCGAGCGATGCAGCTTTAGCTTCTGCGATTAGTCTAGGCCGGTTAAGACAGCAGAGCCGTAGTCGGACAGGGTAATACCAAACTTGAAACAAGCTGTTGTTTTAGTGAGCGAGGAAAGCCTCGGGCTGCGACCCTGAGGGAGTAAAGTGAGCCGTGTGCCCGGCGAGATGTTTGATTTATCTGCATCCCCCAGTCGAGAGAGGGTGTGATTAGTATGCCTAACTTTTGATACTCTTTGAGTATGGAATGGAGACACCCATCACTCGGACTGGGGGCAGATGGTTTAAATCGATCGTAGCTAAGTATGCTGCGCTGCCAAAGATCAAAACGGTTGTTTTTGTTGGGTTGAGCTTCAGGCCATTGTCTGATGCCCATTTGGCGACAGCTTGGGCATCGTGGGTAATAAGGGTGATATGGTCCTCGAGTTCATCAGGGCGGCAGTGGAGGTAGGTGCTAGAATGATCAGCAAAAATGGTGGAGAGCGTGTGTGAGAGTGCTTCGGGGAGATCATTGATCAAAACTAAAAAAAGGAGGGGGCCTAAGACACTCCCTTGTGGCACTCCAGTGATGAGGGACAGCCAATCCTCATGACTTCCGTCTGCTAGGCGGACCGCTTGAGAGCGGTCCTTTAGATAGCTTGCGAACCATCGAATCACGCGATCACTACAGCCGAGTTTCCTCAGTTTGATCAGCAGCTTAATATGGAGGAGGATGTCGAAGGCGTTCGAGAAGTCAAAGGATATCGTAATTGTGAGCATTCGCTGATCGATGGCTTTGCGAGTGTCCTCTAATACCCGAGAAGAGCAGTTTGAGTGGAGTGATGTTCTCTGAATCCCGACTGGCGTTCTTGAAAAAGGTTTGAACGAGTTAGGTGACTTGTAAGCTGTTGGTGAACTATTCTTTCAAGTTTCTTTGAAAATTCGCATAGTTGTGCAATGGGACGTGTATCGGAGGGTGTCTTAGGTGCAGATTCTTTTGATAATGGTATAATGGAGGCGCATTTTCAGGCATCTGGGAAGTACCCGGATGCAAGTGATTGATTGATAATGCTCGTAAGATGAGGTTGGAGTGCAGGAAACGCTAGCTTTGCCATCGACGAAGATATTCCATCAGCACCCACACCCTTC
This sequence comes from Eretmocerus hayati, assembly GCA_029851415.1. Classification (NCBI taxonomy): domain Eukaryota; kingdom Metazoa; phylum Arthropoda; class Insecta; order Hymenoptera; family Aphelinidae; genus Eretmocerus; species Eretmocerus hayati. The sequence continues at coordinate 112,073,138 of CM056743.1, forward strand.
GACTTACTTGCAAGGAAGGCCTGTATGACATCTGTTTCATTTACAGGAGTGAAGTCAAACACTGGAATGTTACTTGGCATGGGGATGGAACAAACGTGCTCTATGTCGTCTTCGGTTAGCGGGGCATCAGAGCTGGCCACACTCGCAAAATGGTAGTTGAGAACTCGAGGATTGAAAAGATTCAGAGGAGATGGAGTGGGACGGCACATCACTCCTAGCTTGCGAAGTTCACTCCATTTAGATTTTGCATCAGGAGCCGATGTTATTCTATTGCTTATGTATCCACTTTTAGCTACATCCAGTTTGGTCTTCATCTCTGTTCGCTTTTCACGATATTTTTCTAGTAGAACTTGGGAATTGGTGCGGCTAACACGAGAGAGAGAGAATGAATGAATGAATGATAACCTTTATTCGCCCAAGGGCAAAAATACGAAAATACAGTAGCATATGAAACATATGTCACTTATTCATAATAAATACATTAAATTTGTAAAAATTTGTCGTTTTGGTTAAGGCTATTCGAATTATCACAGAAAGTGACTAGTCATCTCGAGGCATCGTAAGATGCTAAGAGTCATGAAAAGAAAAAGAAGAGAAAGTCACGTTTTCATATATATTAGGGTGGTCGTTATTTCCCAAGTTTCACAGATCCTTTCTCCCCCCCCCCCTCTGGATACCTTCTTTTAGCCGAAAAAACACGGGGAAAATTTTCCCCGAGCCCCTAGAGAGTGATTTAATAGTGCCTCAAGGAGCATCTTGCTTTGAAACTCAAGTAAAAAATAACGCTTTTTGTGATTTTTCTGTCCCTATGTTCCAGCTCTTGAAACTCAGTGTTTATTCGCGAATGTAAAAGTGGGGATACATGTTCCCACGTAAAATGTGATGCTGAATCGAATTTTATCGTGACATTTGAACTAGGATGCCACCCAATACTCGTAAATTGCGTTTTCCGACGCGGAAAACATTTTTAGCGCGATTTTTCCATCTCATTCGAGTATCTCAGGCGTCACTTACTCCCTCAAGATTAATCTAAACCACCTATTTCCATGTGAAAAAAGACGCTGAATTAGAATCCATCGTTATTTCCTAGGTAGAATGTGGCCCAACGTGAGAAAATGCGTTTTTCCACCGAGAAAGCACCTTAAGCGAGTCTTTCACGCCCGAATCGAGTGTCTCAGGCGTCACTCACTCTCTCGAGATCAATACAAATGACATAATTTCATGTGAAAAAACACGCTGAATTAGAATTCATCCTTATTTCCTGGGTATAATGTCGCCTAACGTGAGAAAGATGCGTTTTTCAACCGAGAAAGTACCTTAAGCGAGTCTTCCACGCCCGAATCGAGTGTCTCAGGCGTCATTCACTCTCTCGAGATCAATACGAATGACCTAATTCCATGTAAAAAACACGTTGAATTAGAATTCATCCTTATTTCCTGGGTATAATGTCGCCTAACGTGAGAAAAATGCTTTTTTCCACCGAGAAAGTACCTTAAGCGAGTCTTCCACGCCCGAATCGAGTGTCTCAGGCGTCACTCACTCTCTCGGGATCAATACGAATGACCTAATTTCATGTTAAAAACACGCCAAATTAGAATTCATCCTTATTTCCTGGGTATAATGTCGCCTAACGTGAGAAAGATGTGTTTTTCCACCAAGGAAGCACCCTAAGCTCATCTTTCACGCGGGAATCGAGTATCTCAGGCGTCACTTACTCTCTCGAGATTGATCTGAACGACCTGATTTTATGTAAAAATCTACGCTGAACTACAATTCATCGTTATTTTCTGGGTACAACGACGCTTAACGTGAAAAAATCCGTTTTTCCTCCAGAATGCACCGAGATCTACGAAAGATGACGAATTCCTGGGTAAAATTCATAAAAAGTCTGGAATCAACCGAGTCAATTTGAGAGCCAGCTCAAAGTCCCTACAAACCATTGTGATCCTTAAAGAACTCAGTCATCATTCTCCACCAGAACATTTTGACACTCGACACAAATAGGGATATCATGAGTCAAAAGGATTTACACCTCAGGCACCTATTGGAAAAAAAAGTTTACGATATCTGATTCGGATGGAATAGTCGATCCTCTTCATCACGCTTTGACTAGGGAGATGCATTTATAAACAAGAGTGGAGATATCGAGTGACTCAAGTTAACAACATAACACGAGTCCTCGACTCATAAAATTATGAAGATCTTTCCTCTTCGACCCTCATCTTTTTCAGAACGGTCATCTTACTTGCATCTGGATACTGTCTTTTATCCCTTGTTAAACTTAGCTGTATAGAATGTGACTGGGTTTTTGATCATCTGTGCGCAATTGAGTAATTTGCACACTGTTTTTCGCTTCCCATTTGCTCACAGAAGATCAAAAAACATAGTATGTTACTCGGGCGCAATGATTTCCTCCTTCTCATGACTATTTAGACCCTCATCTGCGGTTCGGGCCTAAAAAAGTCACTCGAACTGCGAAAACCATCGTTTACGCCCTCGTATCATAATATACTATTCTGGTATATTTTGGCTCTGGAAATCATGGTGACAGCAGAAGACTCTTTTGTATAGTCAGATTCGACATGGATTCAGACTTGAAAGTATACCAGAGAGTAATTTAGGGAAGCATTGTGATTCCAGAATCTCGATCGGTTCCCCAGGGACCTACTTATTCGCAACTCACTAAAATTTCATGACAGCTTGACGTTGCTCGTCGTTAACTGCCAAAACGACCGACGTGAATCGACGCTGACAAAAGGCTGGGAGCAGGGCCTGGACTACTGGAGCGGCCATAGGATCCCATTTTCACATAGAATGCTAGGATTGCGAAGCGTGTAAGGTTTGGTTCGATGACCGGCCGCAACGCACGAGCAAGGGGCGCTACAGTCTTCGCGTGAGATAGGGACCTTACCCGTGAGAGTTGTGTTAGAGTAAGCCCGATTGATCTCTTTCTGGATTAGGCGGCCGGAGTGCATAGACGTTTTCGTACGAGATACTTCTATCTCGCGCTGATTGGAGGTGATTTCAACAAGACACCATTGACGAATTCGATTCAGCCTAGATCTTCATACGATAGTGAGCGCCTTTAGGAATGGTTGTGAACAGAGTTTGTCACGGATCCCGAAAATCCCATATGAGGCCAAGTGAGACAGTTTTTCGATTTTGACAGGAACTCTCCCTTAGGTCTCTTTACAGGGACCAATTTTACGGCAGAAATGATGGTGAACTCTGATTTGGCATGGATTTGGAACGTTCTGACCATTCCTACGTGAGTCAGTGACTGCTGAGACCCTCGAATCAAACGGAAGAGACATTTTGGTCAATTCACATTAGTCTCGAGAGAGTGAGTGACGCCTGAAACACTCAATTCGGGGGTGGAAGATGCGCTTAGGATGCTTTCTGGGTGGAAAAACGCATTTGTTCCACGTTAGGCATCGTTGTTACTGAGAAATGATGATGAATTTCGATTCAACGTGGTTTTTACATGGGATCAGGTCATTAAGATCAATCTCGAGGAAGTGAGTGAAGCCTGAGACACTCGATTCCCGCGTGATGGACGCGCTTAGGGTGCTTTCTCAGTGGAAAAACGGATTTTTCTCACGTTGAGCGTCGTTGTACCTGAGAAATAACGATGAATTCTGATTCAGCGTGGTTTTTTACATGGAATCAGGTCCTTAAGATCAATTTCGAGAAGGTGAGTGACGCCTGCGACACTCGATTCCCGCGTGAAAGATGAGCTTAGGTAGCTTCCTTGGTGGAAAAACACATTCTTCTCACGTGAGGCGACATTATACCTGGTAAATAACAATGGATTCCAATCCAGCGGGTTTTTTTACATGAAATTAGGTGGTTTAGATTAATCTTGAGAGAGTGAGTGACAGTTGAGACACTCGATTCGGGCGTGAAAGACTCGCTTAAGGTACTTTCTCGGTGGAAAAGTGCATCTCTCTCACGTAGCCGACATTATAACTAGGAAATAGGGATGAATTCTGATTCAGTATGTGTTTCTACATGAAATTAGGTCGTTCGTATTGATCTCGAAAGAGTGAGTGACGCCTGAGACACTCGATTCGGGCGTGAAAGACTCGCTTAAGGTGCTTTCTCGGTGGAAAAACGCATTTTCCTCACGTTAGCCGACATAATACCTAGGAAATAACGATGGATTCCAATTGAGCGTCTTTTTTACATGAAAATAGGTGGTTTAGATTAATCTTGAGGGAGTAAGTGAGGCCTGAGACACTCGAATGAGATGAAAAAGTCGCGCTAAGAATGTTTTCCGCGTCGGAAAACGCAATTTACGAGTATTGGGTGGCATCCTATTTCAAATGTCACGATAAAATTCGATTCAGCATCAAATTTTACGTGAGAACATGTATCCCCACTTTCACATTCGCGAAGAAACACTAAGTTTCAAGAGCTCGAACATAGGGACAGAAAAATCACAAAAAGCGTCATTTTTTACTTGAGTTTCAAAGCAAGATGCTCTTTGAGGCACTATTAAATCACTCCCTAGGGGCTCGAAAATTTTCCCCATGTTTTTTCGGCTCAAAGAAGGTATCCAGAGGGGGGGGGGGGAGAAAGGATTCGTGAAACTTGGGAAATAAGGACCACCCTAATATATATATACATATATCAGTCTTAACAAAAAAGGTTGAGGAAAAGAAGACATTTTCCCGTTTGGGAAGACATATAAAAAAAGACATGAGCCCACAGTCATATCACAGGAATCTCAGTTCGGAAGCGAAAAAGCCACGCATAACTCAGCTGAAGTAGAAGACATCAATTGAAACGGGCTCATGCCTATCACAGTTTACAAATTAAAATAGTGTTTTTTCTCCACATCAATCCTCTGGGAGGATAGTGTTGACAGGGAGTCTTTTAAGGACTCTTTAAATAATGATATCTTCCGGAGCTGCCGAAAGCCCGGAGGGAGAAAGTTCCACAAATGAGCACATTGGACCTGGAAAGATCTTCTTCCATATTCAAGTCTCATGTTGGGAACTTTGAGTACCCGCTCTTCTGGATCACCCCGTGCGGGGCGTTCGGATTGGTACCTGGTAAACATCGCAGTTAGGTAGCCAGGCTCTCCTAAGTGCATGATCTTATGCATCAAGAGAGCTGCGAAGTACATTCTCCGCGAATCAGTACGTAACCAACCCAAGCGCTCCCTAAACGGGGCGATGTGCTCGTCTCTCCTAAGATCAAAAATATACCTCACACATGAATTGCTTAGTCTCTGTACCCGTTGCCGCTGTTCGTCCGTGGCGTCGAGGTACACGACCGCGCAATAATCTAGGTGCGGTTGAACCAATGACTCGACTAGGCGAATTCGGAGAGGTCTGGTGATACATGCCCTAAAAAACCGCAGACCGTATAGGTCTCTGTTGACTTTCTTAGTTACTTGGTCAATGTGTGGTTTCCATGTCAATTCACTGTCAAGTGTAACACCGAGACTCACGACCGTATCACTGAACGGGATGAACTTTCCTTCCTGTATCTCAACCCCTGGCAAGTCCATTCTCTTCAGATCTTTGATATTTCTCTCCGAACTGAAGTAGATTGCCTTGGTCTTGCCAGCGTTGAGACACAGGCCGGAACTTCTGGCCCACTCGGCGACTAGTCATCCTATTTCGCCCCCCCCCCCCCCGAGCAATACCTTCCCTGACCTTATTTTTCTCGATTTGGAGATAAATTTGGAGATCATCCGCATAAAATAGATGATGTACCGACTTTCCGTCTAGCAAGCCAGCCAGGTCATTCACATACGAGCTGAAGAGGAGAGGCCCAAGGACGGACCCCTGTGGAACACCCAGATTGGTTTCGAGCCAATCAGATTTGCCCACTTTAGAAGTGATTTGTTGGGTGCGACCCTGTAAATATGATTTTATCCACAGGAGCGCCGATCTTGAGAAGCCAAGATGTCGTAGCTTCCTCAACAGCTTGGATGGTGAGATGGTGTCAAAAGCTTTGCTAAAATCGAATAGTAGGAGCAGAGTGATCTTCTTTCTGTTTATACCTACTCTGATGTCATCGGTCAATTTCAACAAGGCTGTCTGGGTGCTATGGTGTTGCCTAAAACCAGTCTGGAAGCGATCAAGTATCTTCTCGATTTTCAAATACTCCGTGATTTGGTCATGTGCAATTTTTTCCAGAACTTTGGAGAGAAAGCACAGCAGTGCTATAAGACGGAAGTCCGAGACCGTTGATGGAGCAGCAGTCTTCTTTAGTGCAATCAGCTGCGCTTGCTTCCAAGCCTCAGGAAAAATGCCATGAGCGAAAGAGGAGTTGAAAATATGTACAATAAGATCACCAATGGCCGGAAGAGCTTTTGCGATCACGCTTTGGGGTATTCCATCCGCTCCACGGGCCTGTGAGGAGAAATGTTTGATAGCAAGGACTACATCACTAAAATTTGTGGGCTCAAATTTAAACCCCTCCTCCGGTGCCGAGTCAATATCGTCCATTGCTTCATTAATATTTTCGTGGGGCGAAACGGAAACTCCCGCAAAGTGTGCGTTCAACTCATCCGGTGTGAAGCCATGAAGTTCCTCCTCTTTGCTCTTAGGCAAGAGGCCGAGATTGCGCATCTCCTTCCAAAGGTTCTTCTTCTGATCAAAAGCATCTGACAAATGGGTTTGAATGAAGGAGTTATGCTCTTATTCAATGCGCAAGTCGACCTCTCCGCTAAGCCGAAAGTATTCATTTTGAAGCTCAGGACACTTGCGCTGGTTACGTTGAATCCGTTCCCAGCGCCTGCGCATCGCTTCTCGCTTATTCATGAGTACCCTCAGCTCAGGACCAATCCAAGGAGCGTCATTTTTACGCGAATTAATAGTTTTTTCGGGTGCTAATTCATCTATAACGGTCTGTAAATTTTCATTCAAGCAGTGAATTGCATCTTCCAAACTCGTTTCAGCATTTTCGAGAGCTGTCCAGTCACAGCGAAGCAATCGGTCATTCAATATCTCCGGAGTGATGTTTCGGAAATCCCTGTACGTGAAGGAATTTCTTGGCGGAGTAGGAGTAAAGACGTTGATGGTGACGTCAATGACCGAGTGCCTGCCGAAACTGGGCAGGAGTCTGTTTTGAAAGTCAGTAATGATGTCATTGTCATCTACATAAATGTGATCAATCCATGTATGAGATGTGTTGGGGGTGTGTTGGTGAGTCGGGCCATGCTGCACTATCTGCAAGGCAAGTTCTTCTGTCAGTGCAGTCAGTGTCTTGGTGTCGGGATGAGCAGTGTCTAACAAATCCGCGTTCAGATCACCCATTATAATTTCATGACTGTAGTCGCCACACAGCCGGCGTAACGAGCCAAACAGCCCGTCATCCTTCTGCATGGCGATTTTAGGGGGTCTGTAGATTACTACGACCAATATTGGCAGGGAGTTACCCTGTTGTATGCTACAAAAGAGAAATTCAGGCACGCCAGGTTTCCCTGGCCCAAAAGTATTTGACGAAATCAACTTCTTAACTTTGAAGTCATTGCGCACATACAAGGCAACCCCACCACCCTCTCTGTTGCGATCCTGCCGCAACAATGAAAAACCTGGAATCTGAACGAGATTGTCATCCACAAACTCATCTAGCTTCGACTCAGCCACCCCAAATAGATGGTAGGAGGAATCGTTAGCAACGAACAAGCGTAGATGCTCAATCTTATCTGTCAGAGAGTTAAGGTTGATAAATCCCGCTTTCAAGGAACTCCCCATCCCTTGTCACTCTTCAGCAGCCATATCTAGTCAAGGAGTCTTCGCTGATTCTGCTGCCGAAACTCTACTCTGCTCCGGAACGGTAGTGCAGCTCTGGGTGTTATTAGAGGACGCACGAGCACGTTCTGGAGCACTTCGACAGGCCGTTTGAATGACCTGCAGATCAGCGAGAGATTCGAACGTATGCGCTCGCTCACCATTTTTCCGTCTAACCCAGAAACGTCCGCCACTGTGCCAGATGTATTTTAAACCCAAACCGCGTGCAATCGACCTCAAGCGTATGTATTCTTTGTATTTCTCACGGGGGAGCATCTCATTTATAAAGATTTTACGGTCTGGCACATGAGCTTTCGCATCTGGGTCGAGTAAGTCAGGCTGGATATTGTTAGCCGTGAAATAATTATTGGTGATTGAACGTTTAGCCCGAATCACTTTCCCGACTAGTCGACTACTGGAGAGTTGGACTATGCACGATGGTAGAGTGCGCGGGATGGCAGCTGGGGCTCGAGGAGATGGAACCGAGTCGCAAATACCTGTTGGAGGCTTCTCCCCAGACGCACGCCCAGTTTGCAGGACTTGGATATCAGCAATGTCTACCCTCTCCAGTGAGGGGAGTACGGACTTGAGCACTGCGTAGGCAATATCAGATAGCTGTACCGGCGAGGCCTTAGAATTTTCTTTTAAAATACCATTAATAATTAATTGACAGCGCTCAAGACCGTCACTGCCGTGTCCCCGTCCTTGCTCCCCAGCGTGTGAATGAGGGAACTTGTCTATCCTAGGTGTAATAATAGGAATCGAAGATTGATGTGTCGATTCGACATTGCTATTCTCAATTCTTCTACATTCGCTATCTCGCTGACTACTCTCACGACTTGTTAATAGCTCAGTCAGAATGGAAAACTGGCTTTTCATGGTAGAATTCTGCTCCAGAAGAAGCTGGCGATCCAAGCGGAGCTCCTCCAGCTGGGAGCTTTGCTTCTCTATGAGTCTCTCGAGAGAGGATACACGTGCCAATAGGTGATCATCCACCTCATTCACTGCTGGCGTGAGAGGTGGAGAGGGAACGGCAACGTTTTGTCGCCTCACGAGAGATTTTATTTCGTCAAGCTCCTCCTGGAGTAGCGCATATTGATCATAAAAGAGGTCGAGAGTAGTCTGCGCTATGAGTACCCATTTGGTGTCAGGAGAATTCGTCGCCGTCAAAGTTGGTGGTTTCTCTCTCTGGCTGTTTGCGTGCTGAGGCGAGAAGTCGAAGTCGTCTGCTTCGATGCACTTGATGATAATTGCGCGGCTGGAATTTCGCTCACCTGCAGACATTTTCCGCATGTCACTGCTCCTTGAGATGATTTCGAGCACTTGACATGTGCTGATCTTTTGCAAGTGCCGCATTCTCTGCTGCCCGCGCGTGAAGTGTTGTTGCAGACGCAGCAAGTGTTGTCGCTCATCTTGCAGCAGACTGCAAGACAGCGAAGCAGGCCAGCGTAGCAGACGACCTCCGAGCATGCGCACAAAGCTCACTTTCGGCGCCAGGCACTGCGAACTCGATGTTGTTGTTGGAGTTGCAGAATTGGAATTATTCTTCCCAGGCTCGAGCAGGAGCCATGCAGTGATGCTCCAGTGGTATGAGCCTGCAGGAGGAAGTCCAATCTGCAAAAAAGTGCCACTCGGGACGACGTTTTGATGGTTAAAGAGATGTTCAAGCACGGAGCGATGTTAGATGCGTGTAGAAACACTTACCGCCAGAGAGAGAGAGAGAGAGAGAGAGCGAAAGAGAGAGAGAGAGAGTTCCAGGAGGAATATGATGGACTGAAGAGGGAAAGAAGAAGAGAGAAGAGAGAAGATCGAAGATCGAAGAAAGAAGAGAGATCGAAGAAAGAAGAAAGAAGAATGAAGAGATGAAAGAAGATCGAAGAAACAGAAACAACACCTGCGAGTCGTGAGAAGCGAGACGCTCGATCCTGAGCGCGAGACCCCGCCGGTCCTGAAGTAATGCTCACGCGGTGCCGGGTCCGGATTGGTAAGTTGGTGGATCTCTCCCTTGTCCGATGGCCAGCGCCAAAGGGGAAGGGAGAGAGGGTTTATCTGGTACGGATGGCCGCATCGATGCGGAATCCAGCCCGGAAGCCTTGAGAAGTATCGGCCAGGCGTAATCGTCCGTCCGGAACCTTTCTAAGGCTACGTCGCAGCGTATTCACCCTACAACCACCTAAAAAAAAAAAAGAGAGAGAGAGAGACGATCCCCCGATGTCGCGTGCCGATTAAGGAGGTTAGAGAGGTTGGGCGATATACGTAATAGTCAGGCACATGGTGATGCTAGACAATGACACGCGTATATTCCACGCCATGGCCGACCGTACACATAGTTGAATGAATGGATGAATCGTGGAACTTGGCTTGAAATTTGGGCAGAGGTCTTGCCCCCGACGCACACAGGTTTCCGAAACACCTCTGGGCCCAAAATTTTTCTTACGCTGAAAAAAATCGATATCGGAAATTTGCAAGCAAGGAAATTGTAGCTTTTTGATCGTAGAATCCGAATCCTTTTCCCCCGAGAAGCCTCCTGGGCCCAAACGCCCATGGTGGGCTGAATAGCGCGGAAATGAGGAAAAAACGCAGTATTAGGCGTTTAACTCGGAGGGGGAGCGATTTATGCAAATTTTTATGAAGAACGAAAATGTTGCATTTTTAAAAACAAATTTGATGTTTTGGGCGATTTTTTGAAAATTGCAATTTTTTGGAGTTGTTTGCATTTTTGAGGGGGTTACCACCGATATTTTGGAATTTGAACTACGGTATTCGAAAGAACGGAAAATTTTACGTCGAAATATGTGTTTTGAAAATTTTTTCTTCCACTCATTTTGAGGATTAGGGCCCACTTGGGGATGGGAACTCATGAAAAAACTGCATATTGGTAAAAAATCATGAATTCGCGGGGTGTGAACGCGAATGTGCCACATTGAAAGTACCTGGGATACCTTTGTACATCATCCACCTATCATTTTCTGTGTCCGAAAAGTACACCTGCGGGACTTTGAGAGCGTCTAGAACGAGCTTCGAGGCGAGAGGTCACACAAATCACTGCGAATTGGTGCAAAATCACAAATTCTTGGGGGGTAAACGCAAATGTGCCACATTGAAAGTACCTGGACTACCTTTGTACATCATCCACCTATCATTTGCCGTGTCCCAAAAGTGCGTGGATACACCTGCGGGACTTTGAGAGCGTCTAGAACGAGCTTTGAGGCGAGAGGTCACACGAATCACCGCATATTGGCAAAAAATCATCAATTCTCGGGGTGTAAACGCAAATGTGCCACATTGAAAGTACCTGGACTACCTTTGTCCATCATCCACCTATCATTTTCCGTGTCCCAAGAGTGCGTGGATACACCTGCGGGACTTTGAGAGCGTCTAGAACGAGCTTCGAGGCGAGAGGTCACACAAATCACTGCGAATTGGTGTAAAATCACGAGTTCTTGGGGTGTAAAGGCAAATGTGCCACATTGAAAGTATCTGGACTACCTTTGTACATCATCCACCTATCATTTGCCGTGTCCCAAGAGTGCGTGGATACACCTGCGGGACTTTGAGAGCGTCTAGAACGAGCTTCGAGGCGAGAGGTCACACAAATCACTGCGAATTGGTGCAAAATCACGAATTCTTGGGGTGTAAAGGCAAATGTGCCACATTGAAAGTATCTGGACTACCTTTGTACATCATCCACCTATCATTTGCCGTGTCCCAAAAGTGCGTGGATACACCTGCGGGACTTTGAGAGCGTCTAGAACGAGCTTCGAGGCGAGAGGTCACACAAATCACTGCGAATTGGTGCAAAATCACGAATTCTTGGGGGGGTAAACGCAAATGTGCCACATTGAAAGTACCTGGACTACCTTCGTACATCATCCACCTATCATTTGCCGTGTCCCAAAAGTGCGTGGATACACCTGCGGGACTTTGAGAGCGTCTAGAACGAGCTTCGAGGCGAGAGGTCACACAAATCACTGCGAATTGGTGCAAAATCACGAATTCTTGGGGTGTGAAGGCAAATGTGCCACATTGAAAGTACCTGGACTACCTTTGTCCATCATCCACCTATCATTTGCCGTGTCCCAAAAGTGCGTGGATACACCTGCGAGACTTTGAGAGCGTCTAGAACGAGCTTCGAGGCGAGAGGTCACACAAATCACTGCGAGTTGGTGCAAAATCACGAATTCTTCAGTTTATTCGTACGAATCCAGATCCAATGGTTGCCTCATTCTCCTTTCCTCGCCCCCTCCCCAAGAAAATCATTCTCATGGGATTTTGTCTCTTTCATGGAATCTCCGCCAATATTCGTAAATTAGAACTACGAAAATCGAAAGATCAAGAAATCCTACTCTAAACTACGTGTTGTTGAAATATTCCACAAATCTGAGTTGTGAGCTGGAGTTGGTGTATCACTTTCGAGTCTGAGTGAAGTATATGATGACCTCTAAAATCTTTGCAAAGTGCTTTTGGAATCGAAAATAAGTATCTCCCCAGTTTTTATGAAATCTAGAGAATACCCATCCTGCGAATCAACTGAATGTTGCTCGCAGTCAAGGTACATCTGTATCTATTTGAGGAAATTTGTAAAGGAGCTGCTTCACATCCATCCTGAGTGCCATCCATGGGTATCATAGTAGAATTCTGAATCAGTCTTCACCATCAAATTTCATGAATTGAGTCTACTGAATCAATAGGAAGGAAAAAGCAGTCATCAAGATTCCAGATCATGTAGTGAGCCAAACATTTCTATCTACCTAGATGTCTTTGCTCGCCTATCAATACTTTTGTCACTGAGGCTTGACCTTCATCCTATTTCATCATATAACATGAGTAGTTTTTATAGATATCTCTACTGTAGTCATACTGGAGGGCACTTGTCATGTGCTCAAAGTTAATCAGCAATTTAAAATCTAAATCCGAACTGATGCTGTACCATAGACTATTATTTGATATTTGAAAATGGTCCACACATGGAATATTCAAATCAAGGAATAGCACATGACATTCTATTACCCCAACAATGTTTTTGAATATGGAAACAAGTGTTATTCATTTATTGAAATGTACTTGACCATAGTGGGAACCTTGCTTTCCAAGTCGATAAGTGTAGCCAAGGTTCCAATTCATCCATCGATGGATGTTAAGTACTGAGCAATGTTCAACTCACTATTTGGCAGCTATGGGCAGACTCAGATTCGAAAAATTTATGGAGTGCTGAGGAGTTGAGTTGCTGATAAATATCACAATAGGGCAGGAAGCTTCTTTTATGGAGTCCACCACACCCATGCAACTGATATTATTAGACAACTCACAATAACATCATATCAGACTCAGGTGGTCTCCATGACTACCTGGTATCTCAAAAACGTGTCAAAATATTCATAACAATCAGCCCGACAGACAGGGACAGATCATTTGTCGTCTGCACCGTGACCGAAATCTGCAGAGAGATTAGTTATGTTAGCCAACCGCTTGGTGGCGCTGCTACCAGATGACACGTGTGCGTGTGTGCGTTCACTTCACAAACAACGCAAAACAATACGGCGATAACCAAACCTGCAAATCTTACATCAGCGATGGATCGCTAAAATTATCTCGGGCTATTTTTCTCAAATCGGACCAACTTTTGAAATTAGGCGAGGAATTCAAACAGTTCACGAATGAGGAAAAAACATCCGCGTCGACTGTACATGAAAACCCTCCTGGGGGGGGGGGGGCGAATGGTTCATATGTGGAATTTCGGACTTTTTAGTAGAGAATACTGTAGCCAAGTCGGTGACGAGTCAGAATACTACCTACTCTGCGGAACGCAGTTCGAATCCCCTGGAAATCAATTTTTTTCTTCCAATCATACTCAATCATTTTTCATGGACAATTCCATCAAGATCTCGTTCATGAACTATCCAATTCGAAAATATTCGTGTCAATCAGGACAGTTTGATACATTTTTTTTCGTTTGCAACAAATAACTGATTAATACGGAAAAACATCAAATTCCTATGGTGGAAATTATAACGTAAGTGACAAAATTGTTGATTCAAAAATCGAACCGATTCCCAATATTGTTCCGTCATTGACGCTCTTCAAATCGCAAGTTGATTGAGTGATCCACCAATGGATTTTTCAAAAAATGGCTCCAATTGACAACTCCCGATTCGACAAATCACAAATCAGATTTCCTTACTTGTTTGAGATAGAATGAATTATTTATTTGGATTGAGAGAATACAATAGAATTACCATTTTGGTGTTTCAAATCTTGGCCCAAAAGATTGCCTAGTGGGAACGCTACTCGGAGGATATAATACATCATGTATCGAGTTGCGGAGAGTGCGTTGATTCAACGGAACGAGTGCTGGGACGCAGTAACAATACGAGTTTTATTAATGAACGCGTTTTCGGCACGAAATGCATACATAATCCTCTTGCTTCCAAAGGAAAACGCCTTTCTCGAGCCATTCTCGCTTCGGAAGAACTGGTCGGGAAAGCGTTTCGTCTGTTCCCAACAGAAAAAAAGCGTATGCACCACGTTCGAGGAGCGTCTGCTCCCGAACCCCGCTACATAATATACTATAATCGCTTCAATCAATGGTTGCCATGAAAAATTAATGTATAACAATATGTTATGATATATTATGATATGTTATGATATATATTCATATACAATGATATTTCTATAGCTAAGTGGAATGAGGACTGGCAGAGACTGCTTCATCCATCTCTATTTTGGGATTGATCAGGTTTGGTTTTCACCACGATTAATTGACATTCTATTTATGAATACGAATATAATTATATATAATAATATAAAATGATATATTACCCCCCGAGAATTCATGATTTTTTGCCAATATGCGGTGATTCGTGTGACCTCTCGCCTCAAAGCTCGTTCTAGACGCTCTCAAAGTCCCGCAGGTGTATCCACGCACTTTTGGGACACGGCAAATGATGAATTGATGATGTACAGAGTCCGGGTACTTTCAATGGGGCACATTCGCGTTTACCCCCCAAGAATTCATGATTTTGCACCAATTCGCAGTGATTTGTGTGACCTCTCGCCTCGAAGCTCGTTCTAGACGCTCTCGAAGTCCCGCAGGTGTATCCACGCACTTTTGGGACACGGCAAATGATAGGTGGATGATGGACAAAGGTAGTCCAGGTACTTTCAATGAGGCACATTTGCTTTACACCCCGAGAATACATGAGTTTTTGCCAATATGCGGTGATTCGTGTGACCTCTCGCCTCGAAGCTCGTTCTAGACGCTCTCAAAGTCCCGCAGGTGTATCCACGCACTTTTGGGACACGGCAAATGATAGGTGGATGATGTGCAAAGGTAGTCGAGGTACTTTCAATGTGGCACATTTGCGTTTACACCCCAAGAATTCGTGATTTCGCACCAATTCGCAGTGATTTGTGTGACCTCTCGCCTCGAAGCTCGTTCTAGACGCTCTCAAAGTCCCGCAGGTGTATCCACGCACTTTTGGGACACGGCAAATGATAGGTGGATGATGGACAAAGGTAGTCCAGGTACTTTCAATGTGGCACATTTGCTTTACACCCCGAGAATACATGAGTTTTTGCCAATATGCGGTGATTCGTGTGACCTCTCGCCTCGAAGCTCGTTCTAGACGCTCTCAAAGTCCCGCAGGTGTATCCACGCACTTTTGGGACACGGCAAATGATAGGTGGATGATGGACAAAGGTAGTCCAGGTACTTTCAATGTGGCACATTTGCTTTACACCCCGAGAATACATGAGTTTTTGCCAATATGCGGTGATTCGTGTGACCTCTCGCCTCGAAGCTCGTTCTAGACGCTCTCAAAGTCCCGCAGGTGTATCCACGCACTTTTGGGACACGGCGAATGATAGGTGGATGATGGACAAAGGTAGTCCAGGTACTTTCAATGTGGCACATTTGCTTTACACCCCGAGAATTCATGAGTTTTTGCCAATATGCGGTGATTTGTGTGACCTCTCGCCTCGAAGCTCGTTCTAGACGCTCTCAAAGTCCCGCAGGTGTATCCACGCACTTCTGGGACACGGCAAATGATAGGTGGATGATGGACAAAGGTAGTCCAGGTACTTTCAATGTGGCACATTTGCTTTACACCCAGAGAATTCATGAGTTTCTGCCAATATGCGGTGATTCGTGTGACCTCTCGCCTCGAAGCTCGTTCTAGACGCTCTCAAAGTCCCGCAGGTGTATCCACGCACTTTTGGGACACGGCAAATGATAAATTGATGATGTACAGAGTCCGGGTACTTTCAATGTGGCACATTCGCGTTTACCCCCCCAAGAATTCATGATTTTGCACCAATTCGCAGTGATTTGTGTGACCTCTCGCCTCGAAGCTCGTTCTAGACGCTCTCAAAGTCCCGCAGGTGTATCCACGCACTTTTCGGACACGGCAAATGATAGGTGGATGATGGACAAAGGTAGTCCAGGTACTTTCAATGTGGCACATTTGCTTTACACCCCGAGAATACATGAGTTTTTGCCAATATGCGGTGATTCGTGTGACCTCTCGCCTCGAAGCTCGTTCTAGACGCTCTCAAAGTCCCGCAGGTGTATCCACGCACTTTCGGGACACGGCGAATGATAGGTGGATGATGGACAAAGGTAGTCCAGGTACTTTCAATGTGGCACATTTGCTTTACACCCAGAGAATTCATGAGTTTTTGCCAATATGCGGTGATTCGAGTGACCTCTCGCCTCGAAGCTCGTTCTAGACGCTCTCAAAGTCCCGCAGGTGTATCCACGCACTTTTGGGACACGGCAAATGATAGGTGGATGATGGACAAAGGTAGTCCAGGTACTTTCAATGTGGCACATTTGCCTTTACACCCCAAGAATTCGTGATTTTGCACCAATTCGCAGTGATTTGTGGGACCTCTCGCCTCGAAGCTCGTTCTAAACGCTCTCAAAGTCCCGCAGGTGTATCCACGCACTTTTGGGACACGGCAAATGATAGGTGGATGATGGACAAAGGTAGTCCAGGTACTTTCAATGTGGCATATTTGCGTTTACACCCCGAAAATTCATGATTTTTTGCCAATATGTTCGTGTGACCTCTCGCCTCGAAGCTCGTTCTAGACGCTCTCAAAGTCCCGCAGGTGTATCCACGCACTTTTGGGACACGGCAAATGATAGGTGGATGATGTACAAAGGTAGTCCAGGTACTTTCAATGTGGCACATTTGCTTTACACCCCGAGAATTCATGAGTTTTTGCCAATATGCGGTGATTTGTGTGACCTCTCGCCTCGAAGCTCGTTCTAGACGCTCTCAAAGTCCCGCAGGTGTATCCACGCACTTCTGGGACACGGCAAATGATAGGTGGATGATGGACAAAGGTAGTCCAGGTACTTTCAATGTGGCACATTTGCTTTACACCCAGAGAATTCATGAGTTTCTGCCAATATGCGGTGATTCGTGTGACCTCTCGCCTCGAAGCTCGTTCTAGACGCTCTCAAAGTCCCGCAGGTGTATCCACGCACTTTTGGGACACGGCAAATGATAAATTGATGATGTACAGAGTCCGGGTACTTTCAATGTGGCACATTCGCGTTTACCCCCCCAAGAATTCATGATTTTGCACCAATTCGCAGTGATTTGTGTGACCTCTCGCCTCGAAGCTCGTTCTAGACGCTCTCAAAGTCCCGCAGGTGTATCCACGCACTTTTGGGACACGGCAAATGATAGGTGGATGATGGACAAAGGTAGTCCAGGTACTTTCAATGTGGCACATTTGCTTTACACCCCGAGAATACATGAGTTTTTGCCAATATGCGGTGATTCGTGTGACCTCTCGCCTCGAAGCTCGTTCTAGACGCTCTCAAAGTCCCGCAGGTGTATCCACGCACTTTTGGGACACGGCAAATGATAGGTGGATGATGGACAAAGGTAGTCCAGGTACTTTCAATGTGGCACATTTGCTTTACACCCAGAGAATTCATGAGTTTTTGCCAATATGCGGTGATTCGTGTGACCTCTCGCCTCGAAGCTCGTTCTAGACGCTCTCAAAGTCCCGCAGGTGTATCCACGCACTTTTGGGACACGGCAAATGATAGGTGGATGATGGACAAAGGTAGTCCAGGTACTTTCAATGTGGCACATTTGCCTTTACACCCCAAGAATTCGTGATTTTGCACCAATTCGCAGTGATTTGTGGGACCTCTCGCCTCGAAGCTCGTTCTAAACGCTCTCAAAGTCCCGCAGGTGTATCCACGCACTTTTGGGACACGGCAAATGATAGGTGGATGATGGACAAAGGTAGTCCAGGTACTTTCAATGTGGCATATTTGCGTTTACACCCCGAAAATTCATGATTTTTTGCCAATATGTTCGTGTGACCTCTCGCCTCGAAGCTCGTTCTAGACGCTCTCAAAGTCCCGCAGGTGTATCCACGCACTTTTGGGACACGGCAAATGATAGGTGGATGATGTACAAAGGTAGTCCAGGTACTTTCAATGTGGCACATTTGCCTTTACATCCCAAGAATTCGTGATTTTGCACCAATTCGTAGTGATTTGTGTGACCTCTCGCCTCGAAGCTCGTTCTAGACGCTCTCAAAGTCCCGCAGGTGTATCCACGCACTTTTGGGACACGGCGAATGATAGGTGGATGATGGACAAAGGTAGTCCAGGTACTTTCAATGTGGCACATTTGCTTTACACCCCGAGAATTCATGAGTTTTTGCCAATATGCGGTGATTCGTGTGACCTCTCGCCTCGAAGCTCGTTCTAGACGCTCTCAAAGTCCCGCAGGTGTATCCACGCTCTTTTGGGACACGGCAAATGATAGGTGGATGATGTACAAAGGTAGTCGAGGTACTTTCAATGTGCCACATTTGCGTTCACACCCCAAGAATTCGTGATTTTGCACCAATTCGCAGTGATTTGTGTGACCTCTCGCCTCGAAGCTCGTTCTAGACGCTCTCAAAGTCCCGCAGGTGTATCCACGCACTTTTGGGACACGGCGAATGATAGGTGGATTATGGACAAAGGTAGTCCAGGTACGTTCAATGTGGCACATTTGCTCTACACCCCGAGAATTCATGAGTTTTTGCCAATATGCGGTGATTCGTGTGACCTCTCGCCTCGAAGCTCGTTCTAGACGCTCTCAAAGTCCCGCAGGTGTATCCACGCACTTTTGGGACACGGCAAATGATAGGTGGATGATGGACAAAGGTAGTCCAGATACTTTCAATGTGGCACATTTGCTTTACACCCCGAGAATTCATGAGTTTTTGCCAATATGCGGTGATTCGTGTGACCTCTCGCCTCGAAGCTCGTTCTAGACGCTCTCAAAGTCCCGCAGGTGTATCCACGCTCTTTTGGGACACGGCAAATGATAGGTGGATGATGTACAAAGGTAGTCGAGGTACTTTCAATGTGCCACATTTGCGTTCACACCCCAAGAATATGTGATTTTGCACCAATTCGCAGTGATTTGTGTGACCTCTCGCCTCGAAGCTCGTTCTAGACGCTCTCAAAGTCCCGCAGGTGTATCCACGCACTTTTGGGACAGGGCAAATAATAGGTGGATGATGGACAAAGGTAGTCCAGGTACTTTCAATGTGGCACATTGGCGTTTACACCCCGAAAATTCATGATTTTTTGCCAATATGCGGTGATTCGTGTGACCTCTCGCCTCGAAGCTCGTTCTAGACGCTCTCAAAGTCCCGCAGGTGTATCCACGCACTTTTGGGACACGGCAAATGATAGGTGAATGGTGTACAAAGGTAGTCCAGGTACTTTCAATGTGGCACATTTGCCTTTACATCCCAAGAATTCGTGATTTTGCACCAATTCGCAGTGATTTGTGTGACCTCTCGCCTCGAAGCTCGTTCTAGACGCTCTCAAAGTCCCGCAGGTGTATCCACGCACTCTTGGGACACGGCAAATGATAGGTGGATGATGGACAAAGGTAGTCCAGGTACTTCCAATGTGGCACATTTGCTTTACACCCCGAGAATTCATGAGTTTTTGCCAATATGCGGTGATTCGTGTGACCTCTCGCCTCGAAGCTCGTTCTAGACGCTCTCAAAGTCCCGCAGGTGTATCCACGCACTTTTGAGACAAGGCAAATGATAGGTGGATGATGGGCAAAGGTAGTCCAGGTACTTTCAATGTGGCACATTTGCCTTTACACCCCAAGAATTCGTGATTTGCACCAATTTGCAGTGATTTGTGTGACCTCTCGCCTCGAAGCTCGTTCTAGACGCTCTCAAAGTCCCGCAGGTGTATCCACGCACTTTTGGACAAAGCGAATGATAGGTGGATGATGTACAAAGGTAGTCCAGGTACTTTCAATGTGGTACATTTGCTCTACACCCCGAGAATTCATGAGTTTTTGCCAATATGCGGTGATTCGTGTGACCTCTCGCCTCGAAGCTCGTTCTAGACGCTCTCAAAGTCCCGCAGGTGTATCCACGCACTCTTGGGACACGGCAAATGATAGGTGGATGATGGACAAAGGTAGTCCAGGTACTTTCAACGTGGCACATTTGCCTTTACACCCCAAGAATTCTTGATGGAGCAGCAGTCTTCTTTAGTGCAATCAGCTGCGCTTGCTTCCAAGCCCCAGGAAAAATGCCATGAGCGAAAGAGGAGTTGAAAATATGTACAATAAGATCACCAATGGCCGGAAGAGCTTTTGCGATCACGCTTTGGGGTATTCCATCCGCTCCACGGGCCTGTGAGGAGAAATGTTTGATAGCAAGGACTAAATTTAAACCCCTCCTCCGGTGCCGAGTCAATATCGTCCATTGCTTCATTAATATTTTCGTGGGGCGAAACGGAAACTCCCGCAAAGTGTGCGTTCAACTCATCCGGTGTGAAGCCATGAAGTTCCTCCTCTTCGCTCTTAGGCAAGAGGCCGAGATTGCGCATCTCCTTCCAAAGGTTCTTCTTCTGATCAAAAGCATCTGACAAATGGGTTTGAATGAAGGAGTTATGCTCTTATTCAATGCGCAAGTCGACCTCTCCGCTAAGCCGAAAGTATTCATTTTGAAGCTCAGGACACTTGCGCTGGTTACGTTGAATCCGTTCCCAGCGCCTGCGCATCGCTTCTCGCTTATTCATGAGTACCCTCAGCTCAGGACCAATCCAAGGAGCGTCATTTTTACGCGAATTAATAGTTTTTTCGGGTGCTAATTCATCTATAACGGTCTGTAAATTTTCATTCAAGCAGTGAATTGCATCTTCCAAACTCGTTTCAGCATTTTCGAGAGCTGTCCAGTCACAGCGAAGCAATCGGTCATTCAATATCTCCGGAGTGATGTTTCGGAAATCCCTGTACGTGAAGGAATTTCTTGGCGGAGTAGGAGTAAAGACGTTGATGGTGACGTCAATGACCGAGTGCCTGCCGAAACTGGGCAGGAGTCTGTTTTGAAAGTCAGTAATGATGTCATTGTCATCTACATAAATGTGATCAATCCATGTATGAGATGTGTTGGGGGTGTGTTGGTGAGTCGGGCCATGCTGCACTATCTGCAAGGCAAGTTCTTCTGTCAGTGCAGTCAGTGTCTTGGTGTCGGGATGAGCAGTGTCTAACAAATCCGCGTTCAGATCACCCATTATAATTTCATGACTGTAGTCGCCACACAGCCGGCGTAACGAGCCAAACAGCCCGTCATCCTTCTGCATGGCGATTTTAGGGGGTCTGTAGATTACTACGACCAATATTGGCGGGGAGTTACCCTGTTGTATGCTACAAAAGAGAAATTCAGGCACGCCAGGTTTCCCTGGCCCAAAAGTATTTGACGAAATCAACTTCTTAACTTTGAAGTCATTGCGCACATACAAGGCAACCCCACCACCCTCTCTGTTGCGATCCTGCCGCAACAATGAAAAACCTGGAATCTGAACGAGATTGTCATCCACAAACTCATCTAGCTTCGACTCAGCCACCCCAAATAGATGGTAGGAGGAATCGTTAGCAACGAACAAGCGTAGATGCTCAATCTTATCTGTCAGAGAGTTAAGGTTGATAAATCCCGCTTTCAAGGAACTGCCCATCCCTTGTCACTCTTCAGCAGCCATATCTAGTCAAGGAGTCTTCGCTGATTCTGCTGCCGAAACTCTACTCTGCTCCGGAACGGTAGTGCAGCTCTGGGTGTTATTAGAGGACGCACGAGCACGTTCTGGAGCACTTCGACAGGCCGTTTGAATGACCTGCAGATCAGCGAGAGATTCGAACGTATGCGCTCGCTCACCATTTTTCCGTCTAACCCAGAAACGTCCGCCACTGTGCCAGATGTATTTTAAACCCAAACCGCGTGCAATCGACCTCAAGCGTATGTATTCTTTGTATTTCTCACGGGGGAGCATCTCATTTATAAAGATTTTACGGTCTGGCACATGAGCTTTCGCATCTGGGTCGAGTAAGTCAGGCTGGATATTGTTAGCCGTGAAATAATTATTGGTGATTGAACGTTTAGCCCGAATCACTTTCCCGACTAGTCGACTACTGGAGAGTTGGACTATGCACGATGGTAGAGTGCGCGGGATGGCAGCTGGGGCTCGAGGAGATGGAACCGAGTCGCAAATACCTGTTGGAGGCTTCTCCCCAGACGCACGCCCAGTTTGCAGGACTTGGATATCAGCAATGTCTACCCTCTCCAGTGAGGGGAGTACGGACTTGAGCACTGCGTAGGCAATATCAGATAGCTGTACCGGCGAGGCCTTAGAATTTTCTTTTAAAATACCATTAATAATTAATTGACAGCGCTCAAGACCGTCACTGCCGTGTCCCCGTCCTTGCTCCCCAGCGTGTGAATGAGGGAACTTGTCTATCCTAGGTGTAATAATAGGAATCGAAGATTGATGTGTCGATTCGACATTGCTATTCTCAATTCTTCTACATTCGCTATCTCGCTGACTACTCTCACGACTTGTTAATAGCTCAGTCAGAATGGAAAACTGGCTTTTCATGGTAGAATTCTGCTCCAGAAGAAGCTGGCGATCCAAGCGGAGCTCCTCCAGCTGGGAGCTTTGCTTCTCTATGAGTCTCTCGAGAGAGGATACACGTGCCAATAGGTGATCATCCACCTCATTCACTGCTGGCGTGAGAGGTGGAGAGGGAACGGCAACGTTTTGTCGCCTCACGAGAGATTTTATTTCGTCAAGCTCCTCCTGGAGTAGCGCATATTGATCATAAAAGAGGTCGAGAGTAGTCTGCGCTATGAGTACCCATTTGGTGTCAGGAGAATTCGTCGCCGTCGAAGTTGGTGGTTTCTCTCTCTGGCTGTTTGCGTGCTGAGGCGAGAAGTCGAAGTCGTCTGCTTCGATGCACTTGATGATAATTGCGCGGCTGGAATTTCGCTCACCTGCAGACATTTTCCGCATGTCAATGCTCCTTGAGATGATTTCGAGCACTTGACATGTGCTGATCTTTTGCAAGTGCCGCATTCTCTGCTGCCCGCGCGTGAAGTGTTGTTGCAGACGCAGCAAGTGTTGTCGCTCATCTTGCAGCAGACTGCAAGACAGCGAAGCAGGCCAGCGTAGCAGACGACCTCCGAGCATGCGCACAAAGCTCACTTTCGGCGCCAGGCACTGCGAACTCGATGTTGTTGTTGGAGTTGCAGAATTGGAATTATTCTTCCCAGGCTCGAGCAGGAGCCATGCAGTGATGCTCCAGTGGTATGAGCCTGCAGGAGGAAGTCCAATCTGCAAAAAAGTGCCACTCGGGACGACGTTTTGATGGTTAAAGAGATGTTCAAGCACGGAGCGATGTTAGATGCGTGTAGAAACACTTACCGCCAGAGAGAGAGAGAGAGAGAGAGAGAGAGAGAGAGAGCGAAAGAGAGAGAGAGAGAGTTCCAGGAGGAATATGATGGACTGAAGAGGGAAAGAAGAAGAGAGAAGAGAGAAGATCGAAGATCGAAGAAAGAAGAGAGATCGAAGAAAGAAGAAAGAAGAATGAAGAGATGAAAGAAGATCGAAGAAACAGAAACAACACCTGCGAGTCGTGAGAAGCGAGACGCTCGATCCTGAGCGCGAGACCCCGCCGGTCCTGAAGTAATGCTCACGCGGTGCCGGGTCCGGATTGGTAAGTTGGTGGATCTCTCCCTTGTCCGATGGCCAGCGCCAAAGGGGAAGGGAGAGAGGGTTTATCTGGTACGGATGGCCGCATCGATGCGGAATCCAGCCCGGAAGCCTTGAGAAGTATCGGCCAGGCGTAATCGTCCGTCCGGAACCTTTCTAAGGCTACGTCGCAGCGTATTCACCCTACAACCACCTAAAAAAAAAAAAAGAGAGAGAGAGACGATCCCCCGATGTCGCGTGCCGATTAAGGAGGTTAGAGAGGTTGGGCGATATACGTAATAGTCAGGCACATGGTGATGCTAGACAATGACACGCGTATATTCCACGCCATGGCCGACCGTACACATAGTTGAATGAATGGATGAATCGTGGAACTTGGCTTGAAATTTGGGCAGAGGTCTTGCCCCCGACGCACACAGGTTTCCGAAACACCTCTGGGCCCAAAATTTTTCTTACGCTGAAAAAAATCGATATCGGAAATTTGCAAGCAAGGAAATTGTAGCTTTTTGATCGTAGAATCCGAATCCTTTTCCCCCGAGAAGCCTCCTGGGCCCAAACGCCCATGGTGGGCTGAATAGCGCGGAAATGAGGAAAAAACGCAGTATTAGGCGTTTAACTCGGAGGGGGAGCGATTTATGCAAATTTTTATGAAGAACGAAAATGTTGCATTTTTAAAAACAAATTTGATGTTTTGGGCGATTTTTTGAAAATTGCAATTTTTTGGAGTTGTTTGCATTTTTGAGGGGGTTACCACCGATATTTTGGAATTTGAACTACGGTATTCGAAAGAACGGAAAATTTTACGTCGAAATATGTGTTTTGAAAATTTTTTCTTCCACTCATTTTGAGGATTAGGGCCCACTTGGGGATGGGAACTCATGAAAAAACTGCATATTGGTAAAAAATCATGAATTCTCGGGGTGTGAACGCGAATGTGCCACATTGAAAGTACCTGGGATACCTTTGTACATCATCCACCTATCATTTGCTGTGTCCGAAAAGTACACCTGCGGGACTTTAAGAGCGTCTAGAACGAGCTTCGAGGCGAGAGGTCACACAAATCACTGCGAATTGGTGCAAAATCACAAATTCTTGGGGGGTAAACGCAAATGTGCCACATTGAAAGTACCTGGACTACCTTTGTACATCATCCACCTATCATTTGCCGTGTCCCAAAAGTGCGTGGATACACCTGCGGGACTTTGAGAGCGTCTAGAACGAGCTTCGAGGCGAGAGGTCACACAAATCACTGCGAATTGGTGCAAAATCACGAATTCTTGGGGTGTGAAGGCAAATGTGCCACATTGAAAGTACCTGGACTACCTTTGTCCATCATCCACCTATCATTTGCCGTGTCCCAAAAGTGCGTGGATACACCTGCGAGACTTTGAGAGCGTCTAGAACGAGCTTCGAGGCGAGAGGTCACACAAATCACTGGGAGTTGGTGCAAAATCACGAATTCTTCAGTTTATTCGTACGAATCCAGATCCAATGGTTGCCTCATTCTCCTTTCCTCGCCCCCTCCCCAAGAAAATCATTCTCATGGGATTTTGTCTCTTTCATGGAATCTCCGCCAATATTCGTAAATTAGAACTACGAAAATCGAAAGATCAAGAAATCCTACTCTAAACTACGTGTTGTTGAAATATTCCACAAATCTGAGTTGTGAGCTGGAGTTGGTGTATCACTTTCGAGTCTGAGTGAAGTATATGATGACCTCTAAAATCTTTGCAAAGTGCTTTTGGAATCGAAAATAAGTATCTCCCCAGTTTTTATGAAATCTAGAGAATACCCATCCTGCGAATCAACTGAATGTTGCTCGCAGTCAAGGTACATCTGTATCTATTTGAGGAAATTTGTAAAGGAGCTGCTTCACATCCATCCTGAGTGCCATCCATGGGTATCATAGTAGAATTCTGAATCAGTCTTCACCATCAAATTTCATGAATTGAGTCTACTGAATCAATAGGAAGGAAAAAGCAGTCATCAAGATTCCAGATCATGTAGTGAGCCAAACATTTCTATCTACCTAGATGTCTTTGCTCGCCTATCAATACTTTTGTCACTGAGGCTTGACCTTCATCCTATTTCATCATATAACATGAGTAGTTTTTATAGATATCTCTACTGTAGTCATACTGGAGGGCACTTGTCATGTGCTCAAAGTTAATCAGCAATTTAAAATCTAAATCCGAACTGATGCTGTACCATAGACTATTATTTGATATTTGAAAATGGTCCACACATGGAATATTCAAATCAAGGAATAGCACATGACATTCTATTACCCCAACAATGTTTTTGAATATGGAAACAAGTGTTATTCATTTATTGAAATGTACTTGACCATAGTGGGAACCTTGCTTTCCAAGTCGATAAGTGTAGCCAAGGTTCCAATTCATCCATCGATGGATGTTAAGTACTGAGCAATGTTCAACTCACTATTTGGCAGCTATGGGCAGACTCAGATTCGAAAAATTTATGGAGTGCTGAGGAGTTGAGTTGCTGATAAATATCACAATAGGGCAGGAAGCTTCTTTTATGGAGTCCACCACACCCATGCAACTGATATTATTAGACAACTCACAATAACATCATATCAGACTCAGGTGGTCTCCATGACTACCTGGTATCTCAAAAACGTGTCAAAATATTCATAACAATCAGCCCGACAGACAGGGACAGATCATTTGTCGTCTGCACCGTGACCGAAATCTGCAGAGAGATTAGTTATGTTAGCCAACCGCTTGGTGGCGCTGCTACCAGATGACACGTGTGCGTGTGTGCGTTCACTTCACAAACAACGCAAAACAATACGGCGATAACCAAACCTGCAAATCTTACATCAGCGATGGATCGCTAAAATTATCTCGGGCTATTTTTCTCAAATCGGACCAACTTTTGAAATTAGGCGAGGAATTCAAACAGTTCACGAATGAGGAAAAAACATCCGCGTCGACTGTACATGAAAACCCTCCTGGGGGGGGGGGGCGAATGGTTCATATGTGGAATTTCGGACTTTTTAGTAGAGAATACTGTAGCCAAGTCGGTGACGAGTCAGAATACTACCTACTCTGCGGAACGCAGTTCGAATCCCCTGGAAATCAATTTTTTTCTTCCAATCATACTCAATCATTTTTCATGGACAATTCTATCAAGATCTCGTTCATGAACTATCCAATTCGGAAATATTCGTGTCAATCAGGACAGTTTGATACATTTTTTTTCGTTTGCAACAAATAACTGATTAATACGGAAAAACATCAAATTCCTATGGTGGAAATTATAACGTAAGTGACAAAATTGTTGATTCAAAAATCGAACCAAATCCCAATATTGTTCCGTCATTGACGCTCTTCAAATCGCAAGTTGATTGAGTGATCCACCAATGGATTTTTCAAAAAATGGCTCCAATTATCAACTCCCGATTCGACAAATCACAAATCAGATTTCCTTACTTGTTTGAGATAGAATGAATTATTTATTTGGATTGAGAGAATACAATAGAATTACCATTTTGGTGTTTCAAATCTTGGCCCAAAAGATTGCCTAGTGGGAACGCTACTCGGAGGATATAATACATCATGTATCGAGTTGCGGAGAGTGCGTTGATTCAACGGAACGAGTGCTGGGACGCAGTAACAATACGAGTTTTATTAATGAACGCGTTTTCGGCACGAAATGCATACATAATCCTCTTGCTTCCAAAGGAAAACGCCTTTCTCGAGCCATTCTCGCTTCGGAAGAACTGGTCGGGAAAGCGTTTCGTCTGTTCCCAACAGAAAAAAAGCGTATGCACCACGTTCGAGGAGCGTCTGCTCCCGAACCCCGGTACATAATATACTATAATCGCTTCAATCAATGGTTGCCATGAAAAATTAATGTATAACAATATGTTATGATATATTATGATATGTTATGATATATATTCATATACAATGATATTTCTATAGCTAAGTGGAATGAGGACTGGCAGAGACTGCTTCATCCATCTCTATTTTGGGATTGATCAGGTTTGGTTTTCACCACGATTAATTGACATTCTATTTATGAATACGAATATAATTATATATAATAATATAAAATGATATATTACCCCCCGAGAATTCATGATTTTTTGCCAATATGCGGTGATTCGTGTGACCTCTCGCCTCAAAGCTCGTTCTAGACGCTCTCAAAGTCCCGCAGGTGTATCCACGCACTTTTGGGACACGGCAAATGATGAATTGATGATGTACAGAGTCCGGGTACTTTCAATGGGGCACATTCGCGTTTACCCCCCAAGAATTCATGATTTTGCACCAATTCGCAGTGATTTGTGTGACCTCTCGCCTCGAAGCTCGTTCTAGACGCTCTCGAAGTCCCGCAGGTGTATCCACGCACTTTTGGGACACGGCAAATGATAGGTGGATGATGGACAAAGGTAGTCCAGGTACTTTCAATGAGGCACATTTGCTTTACACCCCGAGAATACATGAGTTTTTGCCAATATGCGGTGATTCGTGTGACCTCTCGCCTCGAAGCTCGTTCTAGACGCTCTCAAAGTCCCGCAGGTGTATCCACGCACTTTTGGGACACGGCAAATGATAGGTGGATGATGTACAAAGGTAGTCGAGGTACTTTCAATGTGGCACATTTGCGTTAACACCCCAAGAATTCGTGATTTCGCACCAATTCGCAGTGATTTGTGTGACCTCTCGCCTCGAAGCTCGTTCTAGACGCTCTCAAAGTCCCGCAGGTGTATCCACGCACTTTTGGGACACGGCAAATGATAGGTGGATGATGGACAAAGGTAGTCCAGGTACTTTCAATGTGGCACATTTGCTTTACACCCCGAGAATACATGAGTTTTTGCCAATATGCGGTGATTCGTGTGACCTCTCGCCTCAAAGCTCGTTCTAGACGCTCTCAAAGTCCCGCAGGTGTATCCACGCACTTTTGGGACACGGCAAATGATAGGTGGATGATGGACAAAGGTAGTCCAGGTACTTTCAATGTGGCACATTTGCTTTACACCCCGAGAATACATGAGTTTTTGCCAATATGCGGTGATTCGTGTGACCTCTCGCCTCAAAGCTCGTTCTAGACGCTCTCAAAGTCCCGCAGGTGTATCCACGCACTTTTGGGACACGGCAAATGATAGGTGGATGATGTACAAAGGTAGTCCAGGTACTTTCAATGTGGCACATTTGCGTTTACCCCCCAAGAATTTGTGATTTTGCACCAATTCGCAGTGATTTGTGTGACCTCTCGCCTCGAAGCTCGTTCTAGACGCTCTCAAAGTCCCGCAGGTGTATCCACGCACTTTTGGGACACGGAAAATGATAGGTGGATGATGGACAAAGGTAGTCCAGGTACTTTCGATGTGGCACATTTGCTTTACACCCCGAGAATACATGGGTTTTTGCCAATATGCGGTGATTCGTGTGACCTCTCGCCTCGAAGCTCGTTCTAGACGCTCTCAAAGTCCCGCAGGTGTATCCACGCACTTTTGGGACACGGCGAATGATAGGTGGATGATGGACAAAGGTAGTCCAGGTACTTTCAATGTGGCACATTTGCTTTACACCCCGAGAATTCATGAGTTTTTGCCAATATGCGGTGATTCGTGTGACCTCTCGCCTCGAAGCTCGTTCTAGACGCTCTCAAAGTCCCGCAGGTGTATCCACGCACTTTTGGGACACGGCAAATGATAAATTGATGATGTACAGAGTCCGGGTACTTTCAATGTGGCACATTCGCGTTTACCCCCAAGAATTCATGATTTTGCACCAATTCGCAGTGATTTGTGTGACCTCTCGCCTCGAAGCTCGTTCTAGACGCTCTCAAAGTCCCGCAGGTGTATCCACGCACTTTTGGGACACGGCAAATGATAGGTGGATGATGGACAAAGGTAGTCCAGGTACTTGCAATGTGGCACATTTGCTTTACACCCCGAGAATACATGAGTTTTTGCCAATATGCGGTGATTCGTGTGACCTCTCGCCTCGAAGCTCGTTCTAGACGCTCTCAAAGTCCCGCAGGTGTATCCACGCACTTTTGGGACACGGCGAATGATAGGTGGATGACGGACAAAGGTATTCCAGGTACTTTCAATGTGGCACATTTGCTTCACACCCCGAGAATTCATGAGTTTTTGCCAATATGCGGTGATTCGTGTGACCTCTCGCCTCGAAGCTCGTTCTAGACGCTCTCAAAGTCCCGCAGGTGTATCCACGCACTTTTGGGACACGGCAAATGTCAGGTCAATGATGGACAAAGGTAGTCCAGGTACTTTCAATGTGGCACATTTGCCTTTACACCCCAAGAATTCGTGATTTTGCACCAATTCGCAGTGATTTGTGTGACCTCTCGCCTCGAAGCTCGTTCTAAACGCTCTCAAAGTCCCGCAGGTGTATCCACGCACTTTTGGGACACGGCAAATGATAGGTGGATGATGGACAAAGGTAGTCCAGGGACTTTCAATGTGGCACATTTGCTTTACACCCCGAGAATACATGAGTTTTTGCCGATATGCGGTGATTCGTGTGACCTCTCGCCTCAAAGCTCGTTCTAGACGCTCTCAAAGTCCCGCAGGTGTATCCACGCACTTTTGGGACACTGCAAATGATAGGTGGATGATGTACAAAGGTAGTCCAGGTACTTTCAATGTGGCACATTTGCGTTTACCCCCCAAGAATTTGTGATTTTGCACCAATTCGCAGTGATTTGTGTGACCTCTCGCCTCGAAGCTCGTTCTAGACGCTCTCAAAGTCCCGCAGGTGTATCCACGCACTTTTGGGACACGGCAAATGATAGGTGGATGATGGACAAAGGTAGTCCAGGTACTTTCAATGTGGCACATTTGCTTTACACCCCGAGAATACATGAGTTTTTGCCAATATGCGGTGATTCGTGTGACCTCTCGCCTCGAAGCTCGTTCTAGACGCTCTCAAAGTCCCGCAGGTGTATCCACGCACTTTTGGGACACGGCGAATGATAGGTGGATGATGGACAAAGGTAGTCCAGGTACTTTCAATGTGGCACATTTGCTTTACACCCCGAGAATTCATGAGTTTTTGCCAATATGCGGTGATTCGTGTGACCTCTCGCCTCGAAGCTCGTTCTAGACGCTCTCAAAGTCCCGCAGGTGTATCCACGCACTTTTGGGACACGGCAAATGATAGGTGGATGATGTACAAAGGTAGTCGAGGTACTTTCAATGTGGCACATTTGCGTTTACACCCCAAGAATTCGTGATTTCGCACCAATTCGCAGTGATTTGTGTGACCTCTCGCCTCGAAGCTCGTTCTAGACGCTCTCAAAGTCCCGCAGGTGTATCCACGCACTTTTGGGACACGGCAAATGATAGGTGGATGATGGACAAAGGTAGTCCAGGTACTTTCAATGTGGCACATTTGCTTTACACCCCGAGAATACATGAGTTTTTGCCAATATGCGGTGATTCGTGTGACCTCTCGCCTCAAAGCTCGTTCTAGACGCTCTCAAAGTCCCGCAGGTGTATCCACGCACTTTTGGGACACGGCAAATGATAGGTGGATGATGGACAAAGGTAGTCCAGGTACTTTCAATGTGGCACATTTGCTTTACACCCCGAGAATACATGAGTTTTTGCCAATATGCGGTGATTCGTGTGACCTCTCGCCTCAAAGCTCGTTCTAGACGCTCTCAAAGTCCCGCAGGTGTATCCACGCACTTTTGGGACACGGCAAATGATAGGTGGATGATGTACAAAGGTAGTCCAGGTACTCTCAATGTGGCACATTTGCGTTTACCCCCCAAGAATTTGTGATTTTGCACCAATTCGCAGTGATTTGTGTGACCTCTCGCCTCGAAGCTCGTTCTAGACGCTCTCAAAGTCCCGGAGGTGTATCCACGCACTTTTGGGACACGGAAAATGATAGGTGGATGATGGACAAAGGTAGTCCAGGTACTTTCAATGTGGCACATTTGCTTTACACCCCGAGAATACATGAGTTTTTGCCAATATGCGGTGATTCGTGTGACCTCTCGCCTCGAAGCTCGTTCTAGACGCTCTCAAAGTCCCGCAGGTGTATCCACGCACTTTTGGGACACGGCGAATGATAGGTGGATGATGGACAAAGGTAGTCCAGGTACTTTCAATGTGGCACATTTGCTTTACACCCCGAGAATTCATGAGTTTTTGCCAATATGCGGTGATTCGTGTGACCTCTCGCCTCGAAGCTCGTTCTAGACGCTCTCAAAGTCCCGCAGGTGTATCCACGCACTTTTGGGACACGGCGAATGATAGGTGGATGATGGACAAAGGTAGTCCAGGTACTTTCAATGTGGCACATTTGCGTTTACACCCCGAAAATTCATGATTTTTTGCCAATATGTTCGTGTGACCTCTCGCCTCGAAGCTCGTTCTAGACGCTCTCAAAGTCCCGCAGGTGTATCCACGCACTTTTGGGACACGGCAAATGATAGGTGGATGATGGACAAAGGTAGTCCAGGTACTTTCAATGTGGCACATTTGCGTTTACACCCCGAAAATTCATGATTTTTTGCCAATATGCGGTGATTCGTGTGACCTCTCGCCTCGAAGCTCGTTCTAGACGCTCTCAAAGTCCCGCAGGTGTATCCACGCACTCTTGGGACACGGCGAATGATAGGTGGATGATGGACAAAGGTAGTCCAGGTACTTTCAATGTGGCACATTTGCTTTACACCCCGAGAATTCATGAGTTTTTGCCAATATGCGGTGATTCGTGTGACCTCTCGCCTCGAAGCTCGTTCTAGACGCTCTCAAAGTCCCGCAGGTGTATCCACGCACTTTTGGGACACGGCGAATGATAGGTGGATGATGGACAAAGGTAGTCCAGGTACTTTCAATGTGGCACATTTGCGTTTACACCCCGAAAATTCATGATTTTTTGCCAATATGTTCGTGTGACCTCTCGCCTCGAAGCTCGTTCTAGACGCTCTCAAAGTCCCGCAGGTGTATCCACGCACTTTTGGGACACGGCAAATGATAGGTGGATGGTGTACAAAGGTAGTCCAGGTACTTTCAATGTGGCACATTTGCCTTTACATCCCAAGAATTCGTGATTTTGCACCAATTCGCAGTGATTTGTGTGACCTCTCGCCTCGAAGCTCGTTCTAGACGCTCTCAAAGTCCCGCAGGTGTATCCACGCACTTCTGGGACACGGCGAATGATAGGTGGATGATGGACCAAGGTAGTCCAGGTACTTTCAATGTGGCACATTTGCTTTACACCCCGAGAATTCATGAGTTTTTGCCAATATGCGGTGATTCGTGTGACCTCTCGCCTGGAAGCTCGTTCTAGACGCTCTCAAAGTCCCGCAGGTGTATCCACGCATTTTTGGGACACGGCAAATGATAGGTGGATGATGGACAAAGGTAGTCCAGGTACTTTCAATGTGGCACATTTGCGTTTACACCCCGAAAATTCATGATTTTTTGCCAATATGCGGTGATT
This sequence comes from Eretmocerus hayati, assembly GCA_029851415.1. Classification (NCBI taxonomy): domain Eukaryota; kingdom Metazoa; phylum Arthropoda; class Insecta; order Hymenoptera; family Aphelinidae; genus Eretmocerus; species Eretmocerus hayati. The sequence continues at coordinate 112,106,398 of CM056743.1, forward strand.
CGTGTGACCTCTCGCCTCGAAGCTCGTTCTAGACGCTCTCAAAGTCCCGCAGGTGTATCTACGCACTTTTGGGACACGGCAAATGATAGATGGATGATGGACAAAGGTAGTCCAGGTACTTTCAATGTGGCACATTTGCCTTTACATCCCAACAATTCGTGATTTTGCACCAATTCGCAGTGATTTGTGTGACCTCTCGCCTCGAAGCTCGTTCTAGACGCTCTCAAAGTCCCGCAGGTGTATCCACGCACTTTTGGGACACGGCAAATGATAGGTGGATGATGGACAAAGGTAGTCCAGGTACTTTCAATGTGGCACATTTGCGTTTACACCCCGAAAATTCATGATTTTTTGCCAATATGCGGTGATTCGTGTGACCTCTCGCCTCGAAGCTCGTTCTAGACGCTCTCAAAGTCCCGCAGGTGTATCCACGCACTTTTGGGACACGGCAAATGAGAGATGGATGATGGACAAAGGTAGTCCAGGTACTTTCAATGTGGCACATTTGCCTTTACATCCCAAGAATTCGTGATTTTGCACCAATTCGCAGTGATTTGTGTGACCTCTCGCCTCGAAGCTCGTTCTAGATGCTCTCAAAGTCCCGCAGGTGTATCCACGCACTTTTGGGACACGGCAAATGATAGCTGGATGATGGACAAAGGTAGTCCAGGTACTTTCAATGTGGCACATTTGCTTTACACCCCGAGAATTCATGAGTTTTTGCCAATATGCGGTGATTCGTGTGACCTCTCGCCTCGAAGCTCGTTCTAGACGCTCTCAAAGTCCCGCAGGTGTATCCACGCACTTTTGGGACACGGCAAATGATAGGTGGATGATGGACAAAGGTAGTCCAGGTACTTTCAATGTGGCACATTTGCCTGAACACCCCAAGAATTCGTGATTTTGCACCAATTCGCAGTGATTTGTGTGACCTCTCGCCTCGTCGCTCGTTCTAGACGCTCTCAAAGTCCCGCAGGTGTATCCACGCACATTTTGGACAAAGCGAATGATAGGTGGATGATGTACAAAGGTAGTCCAGGTACTTTCAATGTGGCACATTTGCTTTACACCCCGAGAATTCATGAGTTTTTGCCAATATGCGGTGATTCGTGTGACCTCTCGCCTCGAAGCTCGTTCTAGACGCTCTCAAAGTCCCGCAGGTGTATCCACGCACTTTTGGGACACGGGAAATGATAGGTGGATGATGGACAAAGGTAGTCCAGGTACTTTCAATGTGGCACAAGTGCCTTTACACCCCAAGAATTCGTGATTTTGCACCAATTCGCAGTGATTTGTGTGACCTCTCGCCTCGAAGCTCGTTCTAGACGCTCTCAAAGTCCCGCAGGTGTATCCACGCACTTTTGGGACACGGCAAATGATAGGTGGATGATGGACAAAGGTAGTCCAGGTACTTTCAATGTGGCACATTCGCGTTTACCCCCCAAGAATTCATGATTTTGCACCAATTCGCAGTGATTTGTGTGACCTCTCGCCTCGAAGCTCGTTCTAGACGCTCTCAAAGTCCCGCAGGTGTATCCACGCACTTTTGGGACACGGCAAATGATAGGTGGATGATGGACAAAGGTAGTCCAGGTACTTGCAATGTGGCACATTTGCTTCACACCCCGAGAATTCATGAGTTTTTGCCAATATGCGGTGATTCGTGTGACCTCTCGCCTCGAAGCTCGTTCTAGACGCTCTCAAAGTCCCGCAGGTGTATCCACGCACTTTTGGGACACGGCAAATGTCAGGTCAATGATGGACAAAGGTAGTCCAGGTACTTTCAATGTGGCACATTTGCCTTTACACCCCAAGAATTCGTGATTTTGCACCAATTCGCAGTGATTTGTGTGACCTCTCGCCTCGAAGCTCGTTCTAAACGCTCTCAAAGTCCCGCAGGTGTATCCACGCACTTTTGGGACACGGCAAATGATAGGTGGATGATGGACAAAGGTAGTCCAGGTACTTTCAATGTGGCACATTTGCTTTACACCCCGAGAATACATGAGTTTTTGCCGATATGCGGTGATTCGTGTGACCTCTCGCCTCAAAGCTCGTTCTAGACGCTCTCAAAGTCCCGCAGGTGTATCCACGCACTTTTGGGACACGGCAAATGATAGGTGGATGATGTACAAAGGTAGTCCAGGTACTTTCAATGTGGCACATTTGCGTTTACCCCCCAAGAATTTGTGATTTTGCACCAATTCGCAGTGATTTGTGTGACCTCTCGCCTCGAAGCTCGTTCTAGACGCTCTCAAAGTCCCGCAGGTGTATCCACGCACTTTTGGGACACGGCAAATGATAGGTGGATGATGGACAAAGGTAGTCCAGGTACTTTCAATGTGGCACATTTGCTTTACACCCCGAGAATACATGAGTTTTTGCCAATATGCGGTGATTCGTGTGACCTCTCGCCTCGAAGCTCGTTCTAGACGCTCTCAAAGTCCCGCAGGTGTATCCACGCACTTTTGGGACACGGCGAATGATAGGTGGATGATGGACAAAGGTAGTCCAGGTACTTTCAATGTGGCACATTTGCTTTACACCCCGAGAATTCATGAGTTTTTGCCAATATGCGGTGATTCGTGTGACCTCTCGCCTCGAAGCTCGTTCTAGACGCTCTCAAAGTCCCGCAGGTGTATCCACGCACTTTTGGGACACGGCAAATGTTAGGTGGATGATGTACAAAGGTAGTCGAGGTACTTTCAATGTGGCACATTTGCGTTTACACCCCAAGAATTCGTGATTTCGCACCAATTCGCAGTGATTTGTGTGACCTCTCGCCTCGAAGCTCGTTCTAGACGCTCTCAAAGTCCCGCAGGTGTATCCACGCACTTTTGGGACACGGCAAATGATAGGTGGATGATGGACAAAGGTAGTCCAGGTACTTTCAATGTGGCACATTTGCTTTACACCCCGAGAATACATGAGTTTTTGCCAATATGCGGTGATTCGTGTGACCTCTCGCCTCAAAGCTCGTTCTAGACGCTCTCAAAGTCCCGCAGGTGTATCCACGCACTTTTGGGACACGGCAAATGATAGGTGGATGATGGACAAAGGTAGTCCAGGTACTTTCAATGTGGCACATTTGCTTTACACCCCGAGAATACATGAGTTTTTGCCAATATGCGGTGATTCGTGTGACCTCTCGCCTCAAAGCTCGTTCTAGACGCTCTCAAAGTCCCGCAGGTGTATCCACGCACTTTTGGGACACGGCAAATGATAGGTGGATGATGTACAAAGGTAGTCCAGGTACTTTCAATGTGGCACATTTGCGTTTACCCCCCAAGAATTTGTGATTTTGCACCAATTCGCAGTGATTTGTGTGACCTCTCGCCTCGAAGCTCGTTCTAGACGCTCTCAAAGTCCCGCAGGTGTATCCACGCACTTTTGGGACACGGAAAATGATAGGTGGATGATGGACAAAGGTAGTCCAGGTACTTTCAATGTGGCACATTTGCTTTACACCCCGAGAATACATGAGTTTTTGCCAATATGCGGTGATTCGTGTGACCTCTCGCCTCGAAGCTCGTTCTAGACGCTCTCAAAGTCCCGCAGTTGTATCCACGCACTTTTGGGACACGGCGAATGATAGGTGGATGATGGACAAAGGTAGTCCAGGTACTTTCAATGTGGCACATTTGCTTTACACCCCGAGAATTCATGAGTTTTTGCCAATATGCGGTGATTCGTGTGACCTCTCGCCTCGAAGCTCGTTCTAGACGCTCTCAAAGTCCCGCAGGTGTATCCACGCACTTTTGGGACACGGCGAATGATAGGTGGATGATGGACAAAGGTAGTCCAGGTACTTTCAATGTGGCACATTTGCGTTTACACCCAAAATTCATGATTTTTTGCCAATATGTTCGTGTGACCTCTCGCCTCGAAGCTCGTTCTAGACGCTCTCAAAGTCCCGCAGGTGTATCCACGCACTTTTGGGACACGGCAAATGATAGGTGGATGATGGACAAAGGTAGTCCAGGTACTTTCAATGTGGCACATTTGCGTTTACACCCCGAAAATTCATGATTTTTTGCCAATATGCGGTGATTCGTGTGACCTCTCGCCTCGAAGCTCGTTCTAGACGCTCTCAAAGTCCCGCAGGTGTATCCACGCACTCTTGGGACACGGCGAATGATAGGTGGATGATGGACAAAGGTAGTCCAGGTACTTTCAATGTGGCACATTTGCTTTACACCCCGAGAATTCATGAGTTTTCACCAATATGCGGTGATTCGTGTGACCTCTCGCCTCGAAGCTCGTTCTAGACGCTCTCAAAGTCCCGCAGGTGTATCCACGCACTTTTGGGACACGGCGAATGATAGGTGGATGATGGACAAAGGTAGTCCAGGTACTTTCAATGTGGCACATTTGCGTTTACACCCCGAAAATTCATGATTCTTTGCCAATATGTTCGTGTGACCTCTCGCCTCGAAGCTCGTTCTAGACGCTCTCAAAGTCCCGCAGGTGTATCCACGCACTTTTGGGACACGGCAAATGATAGGTGGATGGTGTACAAAGGTAGTCCAGGTACTTTCAATGTGGCACATTTGCCTTTACATCCCAAGAATTCGTGATTTTGCACCAATTCGCAGTGATTTGTGTGACCTCTCGCCTCGAAGCTCGTTCTAGACGCTCTCAAAGTCCCGCAGGTGTATCCACGCACTTCTGGGACACGGCGAATGATAGGTGGATGATGGACCAAGGTAGTCCAGGTACTTTCAATGTGGCACATTTGCTTTACACCCCGAGAATTCATGAGTTTTTGCCAATATGCGGTGATTCGTGTGACCTCTCGCCTGGAAGCTCGTTCTAGACGCTCTCAAAGTCCCGCAGGTGTATCCACGCATTTTTGGGACACGGCAAATGATAGGTGGATGATGGACAAAGGTAGTCCAGGTACTTTCAATGTGGCACATTTGCGTTTACACCCCGACAATTCATGATTTTTTGCCAATATGCGGTGATTCGTGTGACCTCTCGCCTCGAAGCTCGTTCTAGACGCTCTCAAAGTCCCGCAGGTGTATCTACGCACTTTTGGGACACGGCAAATGATAGATGGATGATGGACAAAGGTAGTCCAGGTACTTTCAATGTGGCACATTTGCCTTTACATCCCAACAATTCGTGATTTTGCACCAATTCGCAGTGATTTGTGTGACCTCTCGCCTCGAAGCTCGTTCTAGACGCTCTCAAAGTCCCGCAGGTGTATCCACGCACTTTTGGGACACGGCAAATGATAGGTGGATGATGGACAAAGGTAGTCCAGGTACTTTCAATGTGGCACATTTGCGTTTACACCCCGAAAATTCATGATTTTTTGCCAATATGCGGTGATTCGTGTGACCTCTCGCCTCGAAGCTCGTTCTAGACGCTCTCAAAGTCCCGCAGGTGTATCCACGCACTTTTGGGACACGGCAAATGAGAGATGGATGATGGACAAAGGTAGTCCAGGTACTTTCAATGTGGCACATTTGCCTTTACATCCCAAGAATTCGTGATTTTGCACCAATTCGCAGTGATTTGTGTGACCTCTCGCCTCGAAGCTCGTTCTAGATGCTCTCAAAGTCCCGCAGGTGTATCCACGCACTTTTGGGACACGGCAAATGATAGGTGGATGATGGACAAAGGTAGTCCAGGTACTTTCAATGTGGCACATTTGCTTTACACCCCGAGAATTCATGAGTTTTTGCCAATATGCGGTGATTCGTGTGACCTCTCGCCTCGAAGCTCGTTCTAGACGCTCTCAAAGTCCCGCAGGTGTATCCACGCACTTTTGGGACACGGGAAATGATAGGTGGATGATGGACAAAGGTAGTCCAGGTACTTTCAATGTGGCACATTTGCCTTTACACCCCAAGAATTCGTGATTTTGCACCAATTCGCAGTGATTTGTGTGACCTCTCGCCTCGAAGCTCGTTCTAGACGCTCTCAAAGTCCCGCAGGTGTATCCACGCACTTTTGGGACACGGCAAATGATAGGTGGATGATGGACAAAGGTAGTCCAGGTACTTTCAATGTGGCACATTTGCTTTACACCCCGAGAATACATGAGTTTTTGCCAATATGCGGTGATTCGTGTGACCTCTCGCCTCGAAGCTCGTTCTAGACGCTCTCAAAGTCCCGCAGGTGTATCCACGCACTTTTGGGACACGGCGAATGATAGGTGGATGATGGACAAAGGTAGTCCAGGTACTTTCAATGTGGCACATTTGCTTTACACCCCGAGAATTCATGAGTTTTTGCCAATATGCGGTGATTCGTGTGACCTCTCGCCTCGAAGCTCGTTCTAGACGCTCTCAAAGTCCCGCAGGTGTATCCACGCACTTTTGGGACACGGCAAATGATAAATTGATGATGTACAGAGTCCGGGTACTTTCAATGTGGCACATTCGCGTTTACCCCCCAAGAATTCATGATTTTGCACGAATTCGCAGTGATTTGTGTGACCTCTCGCCTCGAAGCTCGTTCTAGACGCTCTCAAAGTCCCGCAGGTGTATCCACGCACTTTTGGGACACGGCAAATGATAGGTGGATGATGGACAAAGGTAGTCCAGGTACTTGCAATGTGGCACATTTGCTTTACACCCCGAGAATACATGAGTTTTTGCCAATATGCGGTGATTCGTGTGACCTCTCGCCTCGAAGCTCGTTCTAGACGCTCTCAAAGTCCCGCAGGTGTATCCACGCACTTTTGGGACACGGCGAATGATAGGTGGATGATGGACAAAGGTAGTCCAGGTACTTTCAATGTGGCACATTTGCTTCACACCCCAAGAATTCATGAGTTTTTGCCAATATGCGGTGATTCGTGTGACCTCTCGCCTCGAAGCTCGTTCTAGACGCTCTCAAAGTCCGGCGGGTGTATCCACGCACTTTTGGGACACGGCAAATGTCAGGTCAATGATGGACAAAGGTAGTCCAGGTACTTACAATGTGGCACATTTGCCTTTACACCCCAAGAATTCGTGATTTTGCACCAATTCGCAGTGATTTGTGTGACCTCTCGCCTCGAAGCTCGTTCTAAACGCTCTCAAAGTCCCGCAGGTGTATCCACGCACTTTTGGGACACGGCAAATGATAGGTGGATGATGGACAAAGGTAGTCCAGGTACTTTCAATGTGGCACATTTGCTTTACACCCCGAGAATACATGAGTTTTTGCCGATATGCGGTGATTCGTGTGACCTCTCGCCTCAAAGCTCGTTCTAGACGCTCTCAAAGTCCCGCAGGTGTATCCACGCACTTTTGGGACACGGCAAATGATAGGTGGATGATGTACAAAGGTAGTCCAGGTACTTTCAATGTGGCACATTTGCGTATACCCCCCAAGAATTTGTGATTTTGCACCAATTCGCAGTGATTTGTGTGACCTCTCGCCTCGAAGCTCGTTCTAGACGCTCTCAAAGTCCCGCAGGTGTATCCACGCACTTTTGGGACACGGCAAATGATAGGTTGATGATGGACAAAGGTAGTCCAGGTACGTTCAATGTGGCACATTTGCTTTACACCCCGAGAATACATGAGTTTTTGCCAATATGCGGTGATTCGTGTGACCTCTCGCCTCGAAGCTCGTTCTAGACGCTCTCAAAGTCCCGCAGGTGTATCCACGCACTTTTGGGACACGGCGAATGATAGGCGGATGATGGACAAAGGTAGTCCAGGTACTTTCAATGTGGCACATTTGCTTTACACCCCGAGAATTCATGAGTTTTTGCCAATATGCGGTGATTCGTGTGACCTCTCGCCTCGAAGCTCGTTCTAGACGCTCTCAAAGTCCCGCAGGTGTATCCACGCACTTTTGGGACACGGCAAATGATAGGTGGATGATGTACAAAGGTAGTCGAGGTACTTTCAATGTGGCACATTTGCGTTTACACCCCAAGAATTCGTGATTTCGCACCAATTCGCAGTGATTTGTGTGACCTCTCGCCTCGAAGCTCGTTCTAGACGCTCTCAAAGTCCCGCAGGTGTATCCACGCACTTTTGGGACACGGCAAATGATAGGTGGATGATGGACAAAGGTAGTCCAGGTACTTTCAATGTGGCACATTTGCTTTACACCCCGAGAATACATGAGTTTTTGCCAATATGCGGTGATTCGTGTGACCTCTCGCCTCAAAGCTCGTTCTAGACGCTCTCAAAGTCCCGCAGGTGTATCCACGCACTTTTGGGACACGGCAAATGATAGGTGGATGATGTACAAAGGTAGTCCAGGTACTTTCAATGTGGCACATTTGCGTTTACCCCCCAAGAATTTGTGATTTTGCACCAATTCGCAGTGATTTGTGTGACCTCTCGCCTCGAAGCTCGTTCTAGACGCTCTCAAAGTCCCGCAGGTGTATCCACGCACTTTTGGGACACGGAAAATGATAGGTGGATGATGGACAAAGGTAGTCCAGGTACTTTCAATGTGGCACATTTGCTTTACACCCCGAGAATACATGAGTTTTTGCCAATATGCGGTGATTCGTGTGACCTCTCGCCTCGAAGCTCGTTCTAGACGCTCTCAAAGTCCCGCGGGTGTATCCACGCACTTTTGGGACACGGCGAATGATAGGTGGATGATGGACAAAGGTAGTCCAGGTACTTTCAATGTGGCACATTTGCTTTACACCCCGAGAATTCATGAGTTTTTGCCAATATGCGGTGATTCGTGTGACCTCTCGCCTCGAAGCTCGTTCTAGACGCTCTCAAAGTCCCGCAGGTGTATCCACGCACTTTTGGGACACGGCGAATGATAGGTGGATGATGGACAAAGGTAGTCCAGGTACTTTCAATGTGGCACATTTGCGTTTACACCCCGAAAATTCATGATTTTTTGCCAATATGTTCGTGTGACCTCTCGCCTCGAAGCTCGTTCTAGACGCTCTCAAAGTCCCGCAGGTGTATCCACGCACTTTTGGGACACGGCAAATGATAGGTGGATGATGGACAAAGGTAGTCCAGGTACTTTCAATGTGGCACATTTGCGTTTACACCCCGAAAGTTCATGATTTTTTGCCAATATGCGGTGATTCGTGTGACCTCTCGCCTCGAAGCTCGTTCTAGACGCTCTCAAAGTCCCGCAGGTGTATCCACGCACTCTTGGGACACGGCGAATGATAGGTGGATGATGGACAAAGGTAGTCCAGGTACTTTCAATGTGGCACATTTGCTTTACACCCCGAGAATTCATGAGTTTTTGCCAATATGCGGTGATTCGTGTGACCTCTCGCCTCGAAGCTCGTTCTAGACGCTCTCAAAGTCCCGCAGGTGTATCCACGCACTTTTGGGACACGGCGAATGATAGGTGGATGATGGACAAAGGTAGTCCAGGTACTTTCAATGTGGCACATTTGCGTTTACACCCCGAAAATTCATGATTTTTTGCCAATATGTTCGTGTGACCTCTCGCCTCGAAGCTCGTTCTAGACGCTCTCAAAGTCCCGCAGGTGTATCCACGCACTTTTGGGACACGGCAGATGATAGGTGGATGGTGTACAAAGGTAGTCCAGGTACTTTCAATGTGGCACATTTGCCTTTACATCCCAAGAATTCGTGATTTTGCACCAATTCGCAGTGATTTGTGTGACCTCTCGCCTCGAAGCTCGTTCTAGACGCTCTCAAAGTCCCGCAGGTGTATCCACGCACTTTTGGGACACGGCGAATGATAGGTGGATGATGGACCAAGGTAGTCCAGGTACTTTCAATGTGGCACATTTGCTTTACACCCCGAGAATTCATGAGTTTTTGCCAATATGCGGTGATTCGTGTGACCTCTCGCCTGGAAGCTCGTTCTAGACGCTCTCAAAGTCCCGCAGGTGTATCCACGCATTTTTGGGACACGGCAAATGATAGGTGGATGATGGACAAAGGTAGTCCAGGTACTTTCAATGTGGCACATTTGCGTTTACACCCCGAAAATTCATGATTTTTTGCCAATATGCGGTGATTCGTGTGACCTCTCGCCTCGAAGCTCGTTCTAGACGCTCTCAAAGTCCCGCAGGTGTATCTACGCACTTTTGGGACACGGCAAATGATAGATGGATGATGGACAAAGGTAGTCCAGGTACTTTCAATGTGGCACATTTGCCTTTACATCCCAAGAATTCGTGATTTTGCACCAATTCGCAGTGATTTGTGTGACCTCTCGCCTCGAAGCTCGTTCTAGATGCTCTCAAAGTCCCGCAGGTGTATCCACGCACTTTTGGGACACGGCAAATGATAGGTGGATGATGGACAAAGGTAGTCCAGGTACTTTCAATGTGGCACATTTGCTTTACACCCCGAGAATTCATGAGTTTTTGCCAATATGCGGTGATTCGTGTGACCTCTCGCCTCGAAGCTCGTTCTAGACGCTCTCAAAGTCCCGCAGGTGTATCCACGCACTTTTGGGACACGGCAAATGATAGGTGGATGATGGACAAAGGTAGTCCAGGTACTTTCAATGTGGCACATTTGCCTGAACACCCCAAGAATTCGTGATTTTGCACCAATTCGCAGTGATTTGTGTGACCTCTCGCCTCGTAGCTCGTTCTAGACGCTCTCAAAGTCCCGCAGGTGTATCCACGCACATTTTGGACAAAGCGAATGATAGGTGGATGATGTACAAAGGTAGTCCAGGTACTTTCAATGTGGCACATTTGCTTTACACCCCGAGAATTCATGAGTTTTTGCCAATATGCGGTGATTCGTGTGACCTCTCGCCTCGAAGCTCGTTCTAGACGCTCTCAAAGTCCCGCAGGTGTATCCACGCACTTTTGGGACACGGGAAATGATAGGTGGATGATGGACAAAGGTAGTCCAGGTACTTTCAATGTGGCACATTTGCCTTTACACCCCAAGAATTCGTGATTTTGCACCAATTCGCAGTGATTTGTGTGACCTCTCGCCTCGAAGCTCGTTCTAGACGCTCTCAAAGTCCCGCAGGTGTATCCACGCACTTTTGGGACACGGCAAATGATAGGTGGATGATGGACGAAGGTAGTCCAGGTACTTTCAATGTGGCACATTTGCTTTACACCCCGAGAATACATGAGTTTTTGCCAATATGCGGTGATTCGTGTGACCTCTCGCCTCGAAGCTCGTTCTAGACGCTCTCAAAAACCCGCAGGTGTATCCACGCACTTTTGGGACACGGCGAATGATAGGTGGATGATGGACAAAGGTAGTCCAGGTACTTTCAATGTGGCACATTTGCTTTACACCCCGAGAATTCATGAGTTTTTGCCAATATGCGGTGATTCGTGTGACCTCTCGCCTCGAAGCTCGTTCTAGACGCTCTCAAAGTCCCGCAGGTGTATCCACGCACTTTTGGGACACGGCAAATGATAGGTGGATGATGGACAAAGGTAGACCAGGTACTTTCAATGTGGCACATTTGCTTTACACCCCGAGAATTCTGCCAATATGCGGTGATTCGTGTGACCTCTCGCCTCGAAGCTCGTTCTAGACGCTCTCAAAGTCCCGCAGGTGTATCCACGCACTTTTGGGACACGGCAAATGATAGGTGGATGATGTACAAAGGTAGTCGAAGTACTTTCAATGTGCCACATTTGCGTTTACACCCCAAGAATTCGTGATTTTGCACCAATTCGCAGTGATTTGTGTGACCTCTCGCCTCGAAGCTCGTTCTAGATGCTCTCAAAGTCCCGCAGGTGTATCCACGCACTTTTGGGACACGGCAAATGATAGGTGGATGATGGACAAAGGTAGTCCAGGTACTTTCAATGTGGCACATTTGCTTTACACCCCGAGAATTCATGAGTTTTTGCCAATATGCGGTGATTCGTGTGACCTCTCGCCTCGAAGCTCGTTCTAGACGCTCTCAAAGTCCCGCAGGTGTATCCACGCACTTTTGGGACATGGCAAATGATAAGTGGATGATGGACAAAGGTAGTCCAGGTACTTTCAATGTGGCACATTTGCCTGAACACCCCAAGAATTCGTGATTTTGCACCAATTCGCAGTGATTCGTGTGACCTCTCGCCTCGTAGCTCGTTCTAGACGCTCTCAAAGTCCCGCAGGTGTATCCACGCACATTTTGGACAAAGCGAATGATAGGTGGATGATGTACAAAGGTAGTCCAGGTACTTTCAATGTGGCACATTTGCTTTACACCCCGAGAATTCATGAGTTTTTGCCAATATGCGGTGATTCGTGTGACCTCTCGCCTCGAAGCTCGTTCTAGACGCTCTCAAAGTCCCGCAGGTGTATCCACGCACTTTTGGGACACGGGAAATGATAGGTGGATGATGGACAAAGGTAGTCCAGGTACTTTCAATGTGGCACATTTGCCTGTACACCCCAAGAATTCGTGATTTTGCACCAATTCGCAGTGATTTGTGTGACCTCTCGCCTCGAAGCTCGTTCTAGACCCTCTCAAAGTCCCGCAGGTGTATCCACGCACTTTTGGGACACGGCAAATGATAGGTGGATGATGGACAAAGGTAGTCCAGGTACTTTCAATGTGGCACATTTGCTTTACACCCCGAGAATACATGAGTTTTTGCCAATATGCGGTGATTCGTGTGACCTCTCGCCTCGAAGCTCGTTCTAGACGCTCTCAAAGTCCCGCAGGTGTATCCACGCACTTCTGTGACACGGCGAATGATAGGTGGATGATGGACAAAGGTAGTCCAGGTACTTTCAATGTGGCACATTTGCTTTACACCCCGAGAATTCATGAGTTTTTGCCAATATGCGGTGATTCGTGTGACCTCTCGCCTCGAAGCTCGTTCTAGACGCTCTCAAAGTCCCGCAGGTGTATCCACGCACTTTTGGGACACGGCAAATGATAAATTGATGATGTACAGAGTCCGGGTACTTTCAATGTGGCACATTCGCGTTTACCCCCCAAGAATTCATGATTTTGCACCAATTCGCAGTGATTTGTGTGACCTCTCGCCTCGAAGCTCGTTCTAGACGCTCTCAAAGTCCCGCAGGTGTATCCACGCACTTTTGGGACACGGCAAATGATAGGTGGATGATGGACAAAGGTAGTCCAGGTACTTGCAATGTGGCACATTTGCTTTACACCCCGAGAATACATGAGTTTTTGCCAATATGCGGTGATTCGTGTGACCTCTCGCTTCGAAGCTCGTTCTAGACGCTCTCAAAGTCCCGCAGGTGTATCCACGCACTTTTGGGACACGGCGAATGAAAGGTGGATGATGGACAAAGGTAGTCCAGGTACTTTCAATGTGGCACATTTGCTTCACACCCCGAAAATTCATGATTTTTTGCCAATTTGCGGTGATTCGTGTGACCTCTCGCCTCGAAGCTCGTTCTAGACGCTCTCAAAGTCCCGCAGGTGTATCCACGCACTTTTGGGACACGGCAAATGAGAGATGGATGATGGACAAAGGTAGTCCAGGTACTTTCAATGTGGCACATTTGCCTTTACATCCCAAGAATTCGTGATTTTGCACCAATTCGCAGTGATTTGTGTGACCTCTCGCCTCGAAGCTCGTTCTAGATGCTCTCAAAGTCCCGCAGGTGTATCCACGCACTTTTGGGACACGGCAAATGATAGGTGGATGATGGACAAAGGTAGTCCAGGTACTTTCAATGTGGCACATTTGCGTTTACACCCCGAAAATTCATGATTTTTTGCCAATATGTTCGTGTGACCTCTCGCCTCGAAGCTCGTTCTAGACGCTCTCAAAGTCCCGCAGGTGTATCCACGCACTCTTGGGACACGGCAAATGATAGGTGGATGGTGTACAAAGGTAGTCCAGGTACTTTCAATGTGGCACATTTGCCTTTACATCCCAAGAATTCGTGATTTTGCACCAATTCGCAGTGATTTGTGTGACCTCTCGCCTCGAAGCTCGTTCTAGACGCTCTCAAAGTCCCGCAGGTGTATCCACGCACTTTTGGGACACGGCGAATGATAGGTGGATGATGGACCAAGGTAGTCCAGGTACTTTCAATGTGGCACATTTGCTTTACACCCCGAGAATTCATGAGTTTTTGCCAATATGCGGTGATTCGTGTGACCTCTCGCCTGGAAGCTCGTTCTAGACGCTCTCAAAGTCCCGCAGGTGTATCCACGCATTTTTGGGACACGGCAAATGATAGGTGGATGATGGACAAAGGTAGTCCAGGTACTTTCAATGTGGCTCATTTGCGTTTACACCCCGAAAATTCATGATTTTTTGCCAATATGCGGTGATTCGTGTGACCTCTCGCCTCGAAGCTCGTTCTAGACGCTCTCAAAGTCCCGCAGGTGTATCTACGCACTCTTGAGACACGGCAAATGATAGATGGATGATAGACAAAGGTAGTCCAGGTACTTTCAATGTGGCACATTTGCCTTCACATCCCAACAATTCGTGATTTTGCACCAATTCGCAGTGATTTGTGTGACCTCTCGCCTCGAAGCTCGTTCTAGACGCTCTCAAAGTCCCGCAGGTGTATCCACGCACTTTTGGGACACGGCAAATGATAGGTGGATGATGGACAAAGGTAGTCCAGGTACTTTCAATGTGGCACATTTGCGTTTACACCCCGAAAATTCATGATTTTTTGCCAATATGCGGTGATTCGTGTGACCTCTCGCCTCGAAGCTCGTTCTAGACGCTCTCAAAGTCCCGCAGGTGTATCCACGCACTTTTGGGACACGGCAAATGAGAGATGGATGATGGACAAAGGTAGTCCAGGTACTTTCAATGTGGCACATTTGCCTTTACATCCCAAGAATTCGTGATTTTGCACCAATTCGCAGTGATTTGTGTGACCTCTCGCCTCGAAGCTCGTTCTAGATGCTCTCAAAGTCCCGCAGGTGTATCCACGCACTTTTGGGACACGGCAAATGATAGGTGGATGATGGACAAAGGTAGTCCAGGTACTTTCAATGTGGCACATTTGCTTTACACCCCGAGAATTCATGAGTTTTTGCCAATATGCGGTGATTCGTGTGACCTCTCGCCTCGAAGCTCGTTCTAGACGCTCTCAAAGTCCCGCAGGTGTATCCACGCACTTTTGGGACACGGCAAATGATAGGTGGATGATGGACAAAGGTAGTCCAGGTACTTTCAATGTGGCACATTTGCCTGAACACCCCAAGAATTCGTGATTTTGCACCAATTCGCAGTGATTTGTGTGACCTCTCGCCTCGTAGCTCGTTCTAGACGCTCTCAAAGTCCCGCAGGTGTATCCACGCACATTTTGGACACGGCAAATGATAGATGGATGATGGACAAAGGTAGTCCAGGTACTTTCAATGTGGCACATTTGCCTTTACACCCCAAGAATTCGTGATTTTGCACCAATTCGCAGTGATTTGTGTGACCTCTCGCCTCGAAGCTCGTTCTAGACGCTCTCAAAGTCCCGCAGGTGTATCCACGCACTTTTGGGACACGGCAAATGATAGGTGGATGATGGACAAAGGTAGTCCAGGTACTTTCAATGTGGCACATTTGATTTACACCCCGAGAATACATGAGTTTTTGCCAATATGCGGTGATTCGTGTGACCTCTCGCCTCGAAGCTCGTTCTAGACGCTCTCAAAAACCCGCAGGTGTATCCACGCACTTTTGGGACACGGCGAATGATAGGTGGATGATGGACAAAGGTAGACCAGGTACTTTCAATGTGGCACATTTGCTTTACACCCCGAGAATTCATGAGTTTTTGCCAATATGCGGTGATTCGTGTGACCTCTCGCCTCGAAGCTCGTTCTAGACGCTCTCAAAGTCCCGCAGGTGTATCCACGCACTTTTGGGACACGGCAAATGATAGGTGGATGATGTACAAAGGTAGTCGAAGTACTTTCAATGTGCCACATTTGCGTTTACACCCCAAGAATTCGTGATTTTGCACCAATTCGCAGTGATTTGTGTGACCTCTCGCCTCGAAGCTCGTTCTAGACGCTCTCAAAGTCCCGCAGGTGTATCCACGCACTTTTGGGACACGGCGAATGATAGGTGGATTATGGACAAAGGTAGTCCAGGTACTTTCAATGTGGCACATTTGCTCTACACCCCGAGAATTCATGAGTTTTCGCCAATATGCGGTGATTCGTGTGACCTCTCGCCTCGAAGCCCGTTCTAGACGCTCTCAAAGTCCCGCAGGTTTATCCACGCACTTTTGGGACACGGCAAATGATAGGTGGATGATGGACAAAGGTAGTCCAGGTACTTTCAATGTGGCACATTTGCGTTTACATCCCGAAAATTCATGATTTTTTGCCAATATGCGGTGATTCGTGTGACCTCTCGCCTCGAAGCTCGTTCTAGACGCTCTCAAAGTCCCGCAGGTGTATCCACGCACTTTTGGGACACGGCAAATGATAGGTGGATGGTGTACAAAGGTAGTCCAGGTACTTTCAATGTGGCACATTTGCCCTTACATCCCAAGAATTCGTGATTTTGCACCAATTCGCAGTGATTTGTGTGACCTCTCGCCTCGAAGCTCGTTCTAGACGCTCTCAAAGTCCCGCAGGTGTATCCACGCACTTTTGGGACACGGCGAATGATAGGTGGATGATGGACCAAGGTAGTCCAGGTACTTTCAATGTGGCACATTTGCTTTACACCCCGAGAATTCATGAGTTTTTGCCAATATGCGGTGATTCGTGTGACCTCTCGCCTGGAAGCTCGTTCTAGACGCTCTCAAAGTCCCGCAGGTGTATCCACGCATTCTTGGGACACGGCAAATGATAGGTGGATGATGGACAAAGGTAGTCCAGGTACTTTCAATGTGGCACATTTGCGTTTACACCCCGAAAATTCATGATTTTTTGCCAATATGCGGTGATTCGTGTGACCTCTCGCCTCGAAGCTCGTTCTAGACGCTCTCAAAGTCCCGCAGGTGTATCCACGCACTTCTGGGACACGGCAAATGATAGGTGGATGATGGACAAAGGTAGTCCAGGTACTTTCAATGTGGCACATTTGCGTTTACACCCCGAAAATTCATGATTTTTTGCCAATATGCGGTGATTCGTGTGACCTCTCGCCTCGAAGCTCGTTCTAGACGCTCTCAAAGTCCCGCAGGTGTATCCACGCACTTTTGGGACACGGCAAATGATAGGTGGATGATGATCAAAGGTAGTCCAGGTACTTTCAATGTGGCACATTTGCTTTACACCCCGAGAATTCATGAGTTTTTGCCAATATGCGGTGATTCGTGTGACCTCTCGCCTCGAAGCTCGTTCTAGACGCTCTCAAAGTCCCGCAGGTGTATCCACGCACTTTTGGGACACGGCAAATGATAGGTGGATGATGGACAAAGGTAGTCCAGGTACTTTCAATGTGGCACATTTGCGTTTACACCCCGAAAATTCATGATTTTTTGCCAATATGCGGTGATTCGTGTGACCTCTCGCCTCGAAGCTCGTTCTAGACGCTCTCAAAGTCCCGCAGGTGTATCCACGCACTTTTGGGACACGGCAAATGAGAGATGGATGATGGACAAAGGTAGTCCAGGTACTTTCAATGTGGCACATTTGCCTTTACATCCCAAGAATTCGTGATTTTGCACCAATTCGCAGTGATTTGTGTGACCTCTCGCCTCGAAGCTCGTTCTAGATGCTCTCAAAGTCCCGCAGGTGTATCCACGCACTTTTGGGACACGGCAAATGATAGGTGGATGATGGACAAAGGTAGTCCAGGTACTTTCAATGTGGCACATTTGCTTTACACCCCGAGAATTCATGAGTTTTTGCCAATATGCGGTGATTCGTGTGACCTCTCGCCTCGAAGCTCGTTCTAGACGCTCTCAAAGTCCCGCAGGTGTATCCACGCACTTTTGGGACACGGCAAATGATAGGTGGATGATGGACAAAGGTAGTCCAGGTACTTTCAATGTGGCACATTTGCCTGAACACCCCAAGAATTCGTGATTTTGCACCAATTCGCAGTGATTTGTGTGACCTCTCGCCTCGTAGCTCGTTCTAGACGCTCTCAAAGTCCCGCAGGTGTATCCACGCACATTTTGGACACGGCAAATGATAGATGGATGATGGACAAAGGTAGTCCAGGTACTTTCAATGTGGCACATTTGCCTTTACACCCCAAGAATTCGTGATTTTGCACCAATTCGCAGTGATTTGTGTGACCTCTCGCCTCGAAGCTCGTTCTAGACGCTCTCAAAGTCCCGCAGGTGTATCCACGCACTTTTGGGACACGGCAAATGATAGGTGGATGATGGACAAAGGTAGTCCAGGTACTTTCAATGTGGCACATTTGATTTACACCCCGAGAATACATGAGTTTTTGCCAATATGCGGTGATTCGTGTGACCTCTCGCCTCGAAGCTCGTTCTAGACGCTCTCAAAAACCCGCAGGTGTATCCACGCACTTTTGGGACACGGCGAATGATAGGTGGATGATGGACAAAGGTAGACCAGGTACTTTCAATGTGGCACATTTGCTTTACACCCCGAGAATTCATGAGTTTTTGCCAATATGCGGTGATTCGTGTGACCTCTCGCCTCGAAGCTCGTTCTAGACGCTCTCAAAGTCCCGCAGGTGTATCCACGCACTTTTGGGACACGGCAAATGATAGGTGGATGATGTACAAAGGTAGTCGAAGTACTTTCAATGTGCCACATTTGCGTTTACACCCCAAGAATTCGTGATTTTGCACCAATTCGCAGTGATTTGTGTGACCTCTCGCCTCGAAGCTCGTTCTAGACGCTCTCAAAGTCCCGCAGGTGTATCCACGCACTTTTGGGACACGGCGAATGATAGGTGGATTATGGACAAAGGTAGTCCAGGTACTTTCAATGTGGCACATTTGCTCTACACCCCGAGAATTCATGAGTTTTCGCCAATATGCGGTGATTCGTGTGACCTCTCGCCTCGAAGCCCGTTCTAGACGCTCTCAAAGTCCCGCAGGTTTATCCACGCACTTTTGGGACACGGCAAATGATAGGTGGATGATGGACAAAGGTAGTCCAGGTACTTTCAATGTGGCACATTTGCGTTTACATCCCGAAAATTCATGATTTTTTGCCAATATGCGGTGATTCGTGTGACCTCTCGCCTCGAAGCTCGTTCTAGACGCTCTCAAAGTCCCGCAGGTGTATCCACGCACTTTTGGGACACGGCAAATGATAGGTGGATGGTGTACAAAGGTAGTCCAGGTACTTTCAATGTGGCACATTTGCCCTTACATCCCAAGAATTCGTGATTTTGCACCAATTCGCAGTGATTTGTGTGACCTCTCGCCTCGAAGCTCGTTCTAGACGCTCTCAAAGTCCCGCAGGTGTATCCACGCACTTTTGGGACACGGCGAATGATAGGTGGATGATGGACCAAGGTAGTCCAGGTACTTTCAATGTGGCACATTTGCTTTACACCCCGAGAATTCATGAGTTTTTGCCAATATGCGGTGATTCGTGTGACCTCTCGCCTGGAAGCTCGTTCTAGACGCTCTCAAAGTCCCGCAGGTGTATCCACGCATTCTTGGGACACGGCAAATGATAGGTGGATGATGGACAAAGGTAGTCCAGGTACTTTCAATGTGGCACATTTGCGTTTACACCCCGAAAATTCATGATTTTTTGCCAATATGCGGTGATTCGTGTGACCTCTCGCCTCGAAGCTCGTTCTAGACGCTCTCAAAGTCCCGCAGGTGTATCCACGCACTTCTGGGACACGGCAAATGATAGGTGGATGATGGACAAAGGTAGTCCAGGTACTTTCAATGTGGCACATTTGCGTTTACACCCCGAAAATTCATGATTTTTTGCCAATATGCGGTGATTCGTGTGACCTCTCGCCTCGAAGCTCGTTCTAGACGCTCTCAAAGTCCCGCAGGTGTATCCACGCACTTTTGGGACACGGCAAATGATAGGTGGATGATGATCAAAGGTAGTCCAGGTACTTTCAATGTGGCACATTTGCTTTACACCCCGAGAATTCATGAGTTTTTGCCAATATGCGGTGATTCGTGTGACCTCTCGCCTCGAAGCTCGTTCTAGACGCTCTCAAAGTCCCGCAGGTGTATCCACGCACTTTTGGGACACGGCAAATGATAAATTGATGATGTACAGAGTCCGGGTACTTTCAATGTGGCACATTCGCGTTTACCCCCCAAGAATTCATGATTTTGCACCAATTCGCAGTGATTTGTGTGACCTCTCGCCTCGAAGCTCGTTCTAGACGCTCTCAAAGTCCCGCAGGTGTATCCACGCACTTTTGGGACACGGCAAATGATAGGTGGATGATGGACAAAGGTAGTCCAGGTACTTTCAATGTGGCACATTTGCGTTTACATCCCGAAAATTCATGATTTTTTGCCAATATGCGGTGATTCGTGTGACCTCTCGCCTCGAAGCTCGTTCTAGACGCTCTCAAAGTCCCGCAGGTGTATCCACGCACTTTTGGGACACGGCAAATGATAGGTGGATGGTGTACAAAGGTAGTCCAGGTACTTTCAATGTGGCACATTTGCCCTTACATCCCAAGAATTCGTGATTTTGCACCAATTCGCAGTGATTTGTGTGACCTCTCGCCTCGAAGCTCGTTCTAGACGCTCTCAAAGTCCCGCAGGTGTATCCACGCACTTTTGGGACACGGCGAATGATAGGTGGATGATGGACCAAGGTAGTCCAGGTACTTTCAATGTGGCACATTTGCTTTACACCCCGAGAATTCATGAGTTTTTGCCAATATGCGGTGATTCGTGTGACCTCTCGCCTGGAAGCTCGTTCTAGACGCTCTCAGAGTCCCGCAGGTGTATCCACGCATTCTTGGGACACGGCAAATGATAGGTGGATGATGGACAAAGGTAGTCCAGGTACTTTCAATGTGGCACATTTGCGTTTACACCCCGAAAATTCATGATTTTTTGCCAATATGCGGTGATTCGTGTGACCTCTCGCCTCGAAGCTCGTTCTAGACGCTCTCAAAGTCCCGCAGGTGTATCTACGCACTTTTGGGACACGGCAAATGATAGATGGATGATGGACAAAGGTAGTCCAGGTACTTTCAATGTGGCACATTTGCCTTTACATCCCAACAATTCGTGATTTTGCACCAATTCGCAGTGATTTGTGTGACCTCTCGCCTCGAAGCTCGTTCTAGACGCTCTCAAAGTCCCGCAGGTGTATCCACGCACTTTTGGGACACGGCAAATGATAGGTGGATGATGGACAAAGGTAGTCCAGGTACTTTCAATGTGGCACATTTGCGTTTACACCCCGAAAATTCATGATTTTTTGCCAATATGCGGTGATTCGTGTGACCTCTCGCCTCGAAGCTCGTTCTAGACGCTCTCAAAGTCCCGCAGGTGTATCCACGCATTTTTGGGACACGGCAAATGATAGGTGGATGATGAACAAAGGTAGTCCAGGTACTTTCAATGTGGCACATTTGCTTTACACCCCGAGAATTCATGAGTTTTTGCCAATATGCGGTGATTCGTGTGACCTCTCGCCTCGAAGCTCGTTCTAGACGCTCTCAAAGTCCCGCAGGTGTATCCACGCACTTTTGGGACACGGCGAATGATAGGTGGATGATGTACAAAGGTTGTCGAAGTACTTTCAATGTGCCACATTTGCGTTTACACCCCAAGAATTCGTGATTTTGCACCAATTCGCAGTGATTTGTGTGACCTCTCGCCTCGAAGCTCGTTCTAGACGCTCTCAATGTCCCGCAGGTGTATCCACGCACTTTTGGGACACGGCGAATGATAGGTGGATTATGGACAAAGGTAGTCCAGGTACTTTCAATGTGGCACATTTGCTCTACACCCCGAGAATTCATGAGTTTTTGCCAATATGCGGTGATTCGTGTGACCTCTCGCCTCGAAGCTCGTTCTAGACGCTCTCAAAGTCCCGCAGGTGTATCCACGCACTTTTGGGACACGGCAAATGATAGGTGGATGATGGACAAAGGTAGTCCAGATACTTTCAATGTGGAACATTTGCCTTTACACCCCAAGAATTCGTGATTTTGCACCAATTCGCAGTGATTTGTGTGACCTCTCGCCTCGAAGCTCGTTCTAGACGCTCTCAAAGTCCCGCAGGTGTATCCACGCACTTTTGGGACACGGCAAATGATAGGTGGATTATGGACGAAGGTAGTCCAGGTACTTTCAATGTGGCACATTTCCTCTACACCCCGAGAATTCATGAGTTTTTGCCAATATGCGGTGATTCGTGTGACCTCTCGCCTCGAAGCTCGTTCTAGACGCTCTCAAAGTCCCGCAGGTGTATCCACGCACTTTTGGGACACGGCAAATGATAGGTGGATGGTGTACAAAGGTAGTACAGGTACTTTCAATGTGGCACATTTGCCTTTACATCCCAAGAATTCGTGATTTTGCACCAATTCGCAGTGATTTGTGTGACCTCTCGCCTCGAAGCTCGTTCTAGACGCTCTCAAAGTCCCGCAGGTGTATCCACGCACTTTTGGGACACGGCAAATGATAGGACGATGATGGACAAAGGTAGTCCAGGTACTTTCAATGTGGCACATTTGCTCTACACCCCGAGAATTCACGAGTTTTTGCCAATATGCGGTGATTCGTGTGACCTCTCGCCTCGAAGCTCGTTCTAGACGCTCTCAAAGTCCCGCAGGTGTATCCACGCACTTCTGGGACACGGCAAATGATAGGTGGATGATGGACAAAGGTAGTCCAGGTACTTTCAATGTGGCACATTTGCTTTACACCCCGAGAATACATGAGTTTTTGCCAATATGCGGTGATTCGTGTGACCTCTCGCCTCGAAGCTCGTTCTAGACGCTCTCAAAGTCCCGCAGGTGTATCCACGCACTTTTGGGACACGGCAAATGATAGGTGGATGATGGACAAAGGTAGTCCAGGTACTTTCAATGTGGCACATTTGCTTTACACCCCGAGAATTCATGAGTTTTTGCCAATATGCGGTGATTCGTGTGACCTCTCGCCTCGAAGCTCGTTCTAGACGCTCTCAAAGTCCCGCAGGTGTATCCACGCACTTTTGGGACACGGCAAATGATAAATTGATGATGTACAGAGTCCGGGTACTTTCAATGTTGCACATTCGCGTTTACCCCCCAAGAATTCATGATTTTGCACCAATTCGCAGTGATTTGTGTGACCTCTCGCCTCGAAGCTCGTTCTAGACGCTCTCAAAGTCCCGCAGGTGTATCCACGCATTTTTGGGACACGGCAAATGATAGGTGGATGATGGACAAAGGTAGTCCAGGTACTTTCAATGTGGCACATTTGCTTTACACCCCGAGAATACATGAGTTTTTGCCAATATGCGGTGATTCGTGTGACCTCTCGCCTCGAAGCTCGTTCTAGACGCTCTCAAAGTCCCGCAGGTGTATCCACGCACTTTTGGGACACGGCGAATGATAGGTGGATGATGGACAAAGGTAGTCCAGGTACTTTCAATGTGGCACATTTGCTTTACGTCCCGAGAATTCATGAGTTTTTGCCAATATGCGGTGATTCGTGTGACCTCTCGCCTCGAAGCTCGTTCTAGACGCTCTCAAAGTCCCGCAGGTGTATCCACGCACTTTTGGGACACGGCAAATGATAGGTGGATGATGGACAAAGGTAGTCCAGGTACTTTCAATGTGGCACATTTGCCTTTACACCCCAAGAATTCGTGATTTTGCACCAATTCGCAGTGATTTGTGTGACCTCTCGCCTCGAAGCTCGTTCTAAACGCTCTCAAAGTCCCGCAGGTGTATCCACGCACTTTTGGGACACGGCGAATGATAGGTGGATGATGGACAAAGGTAGTCCAGGTACTTTCAATGTGGCACATTTGCGTTTACACCCCGAAAATTCATGATTTTTTGCCAATATGTTCGTGTGACCTCTCGCCTCGAAGCTCGTTCTAGACGCTCTCAAAGTCCCGCAGGTGTATCCACGCACTTTTGGGACACGGCAAATGATAGGTTGATGATGGACAAAGGTAGTCCAGGTACTTTCAATGTGGCACATTTGCGTTTACACCCCGAAAATTCATGATTTTTTGCCAATATGCGGTGATTCGTGTGACCTCTCGCCTCGAAGCTCGTTCTAGACGCTCTCAAAGTCCCGCAGGTGTATCCACGCACTTTTGGGACACGGCAAATGATAGGTGGATGGTGTACAAAGGTAGTCCAGGTACTTTCAATGTGGCACATTTGCCTTTACATCCCAAGAATTCGTGATTTTACACCAATTCGCAGTGATTTGTGTGACCTCTCGCCTCGAAGCTCGTTCTAGACGCTCTCAAAGTCCCGCAGGTGTATCCACGCACTTTTGGGACACGGCAAATGATAGGTGGATGATGGACAAAGGTAGTCCAGGTACTTTCAATGTGGCACATTTGCTTTACACACCGAGAATACATGAGTTTTTGCCAATATGCGGTGATTCGTGTGATCTCTCGCCTCGAAGCTCGTTCTAGACGCTCTCAAAGTCCCGCAGGTGTATCCACGCACTTTTGGGACACGGCAAATGATAGGTGGATGATGTACAAAGGTAGTCCAGGTACTTTCAATGTGGCACATTTGCGTTTACCCCACAAGAATTTGTGATTTTGCACCAATTCGCAGTGATTTGTGTGACCTCTCGCCTCGAAGCTCGTTCTAGACGCTCTCAAAGTCCCGCAGGTGTACTTTTCGGACACAGCAAATGATAGGTGGATGATGTACAAAGGCATCCCAGGTACTTTCAATGTGGCACATTCGCGTTTACACCCCGAGAATTCATGATTTTTTACCAATATGCAGTTTTTTCATGAGTTCCCATCCCCAAGTGGGCCCTAATCCTCAAAATGAGTGGAAGAAAAAATCTTCAAAACACATAATTCGACGTAAAATTTTCCGTTCTTTCGAATGCCGTAGTTCAAATTCCCAACTATCGGTGGTAACCCCCTCAAAAATGCAAAAAACTCCAAAAAGTTGCAATTTCCAAAAAATCGCCCAAAACATCAAATTTGTTTTTAAAAATGCAACATTTTTGTTCCTCATGAAAATTTGTATAAATCGCTTCCCCTCCGAGTTGAACGCCTGATACTGCGTTTTTTCCTCATTTTCGCGCTATTCAGCCCACCATGGGCGTATGGGTCCAGGAGGCTTCTCGGGGGAAAAGGATTCGGATTCTACGATCAAAAAGCTATAATTTCCTTGCTTGCAAATTTCCGATATCGATTCTTTTCAGCGTAAGAAAAATTTTGGGCCCAGAGGTGTTCCGGAAACCTATGTGCCACGCGGTGGGGTGAACAATTGATGATTAGCCGCTCAATACTGGCCCCTCATACAGATTACGATGAGGAAAAACCGGTAAGCCACTGGCTTACCGTTTTACCTCGCTTTTCGCACGTAAGGATTAATATCCCGTGAAAAACTCGGTTCACCTATTCTTCAAATGGAAATTTCACGAAAAACCGTGAGGAGCCCGGTTTACGTAAAACGAACGTACGCGTAAACCGAACAATGGCCAGTTGACGTGCAGCTGCAAGTAAAACGTGGTGAACCAGCGGAAGGCCGGTTTACCAATCCTTCCTCCATGAAATTTTATACTGATTCTCTTAAAAATTATTGATCATTAAGCGAATTATCCAAAATGGGAAGAATAGAAAGTGGCTTGAAGGGGCCACGACAGTGCGCTTCCGCACTTAGAATAGCCAAACCCCATGGAAAATCATATATTTGACATCTGCTTACATAATTACCGAGAACTAATTGGGACCCACCGGTGGGTACCAAAAAATTTCTCTAGTGTATAGGGAAATGATGTGGATGATTTGTCATAGAGATAATACAGATAGAGGAGGGAAGAGGTCGAGCTCGCCGTGAGGGAGACTATCATCGAGAAAGATAGAGAAACGAGATAAGGAGTCCTGTGTCTGTTTCTCTCTTATCTGCGCGGTGGACTGCACGGTAGTCGCAAACTCTGGTACCGTGTGGTAGAGGGGATGACGCCGGCTGTTCGTCGGCTCGGCAAAACCTCGCGTGTTTTCATTTCAGAGCGACGGCGTTCTGCTAGAACTTGTTGCTGTGAGTTGTAATTTTGTCGTGATTTCTTGTCGACAACAGCTGATTATGAGTTTACTCTCATAAAACATGACGAAAGAGTGCATTGTTTGTCATTCTGAACCTGTCACAGGGGACAACATTCGGAGTTCTCCCAAGTAAGTTCGGTAACCTTGATTCGTAACCCATTCGGTAGAACATTCCAGATCTTCCCCGCTCAAGAAATTTTCATATGCTCTAGTGGCACAAGAATACTAAGGTATTCATATTTCCTCTGTACTTTCCGTGGAAAACATATTTTGGGTTCAACAATATTTCGAATCAAGCACAGTATGCCTTCCAGTAGTATCCTGCGTATCACTCATCTCAGAATTCTAGTGAGTGCATAGAGTCAAAAATAACGGAAAAGTTGAGTTATAAAAATTTTCAGAGAAATTGAACAGGCGATCCCCCTTTCGATTACTGTAATCAGTATCGATTGACACTGTAACATTTCATTTGGACAGATTCCCTAGCGAAAATGAGCCGAGGCAGCGATGGATGGCAATACTTGTATTGCAAAAAATTTAGTCATTATAGAATATGTAGTGATCACTTCGACGAATGTAGTTTCCATCAGACAGATGGCCACACAAGTCCTAGAAGACTAGTATCACATGCTGTACCAAAAGCTCTCCCCAAAAATGCACAACAACTGTCCACCTGCGAAAATGATCCTCCTATCTCAGGTACATTATATTAGTATCTTATCCTTCAACTTGACATCAAGTATTCTAACGAGCTACATTTGAGATGTATTTTGACATATATTTTGATAAATAGGATTAGAATGAATGTTAGATGATCGAAATGTGAGAATGGCTTATCATGATTTATTCCTCATTAGCAAATCATCCATGTTCCTCTGGAGAAAAGACAATTCTAGAATCAATTCCATCAATAAATAACGAGGCTGGATGACCAGCAGAGCTCAGCACAGTATTGTATCATGTATGGGTTTCATGTATCCCTTATAATATGGCAACTACCATTCCAAGGTCAAATAGAATTGTTCTAACGTTTCGTACCATCTCTCGCCACAACAGCCATATCTCAGACAGATGAAAAAACTGCTCGCGGGACACCTAACTCGAACAAGATGCGTGCAACTTCAATTATTGAACCGGATCCAGTCAATCGTATCGACCGCGCCAACTCTTGCCCTGATCAAGTGTTCACCCCCGCATGCAGTGGAGATTGTGTCGAAGGTTGGTGAAATGCAATATTCTATTACCCTTCAGCAGAGATGAGTGTCCTTCAATGGAAATAATTTTCATTTTTAAAAATCATTGATTGCTATTCCAAAAGCTCAATCGCCAAGCATACTGAGTGGAGACACAGAGAAATTGGGAATCAGCAATACATTTAGTCTTGGGGAAACTTTTCTTTTGACTGATAATAGTATTGATGACGCTGATAATAAGAGACAGCCTTGGATAGCTGAAAAGCTATCTGGAGAAAAAGTGTCAGTCAGCTTAGTACCAACACAGAAAACATAAGTAGCAAGAAGAATCTTGAAATGTAATCAATTCGTTTTTTTAGAATGAGATTTCAACTTTTGAAGAGAGACATCAGTGTATTTTACATTTCTTCTTTTTATTGTTTCGACATCGGGAAAATTCTCGAATCGGTTCGCCGGGTTTCTACTGGTATAGTTGCCATCAATCAGAGAACATTCTATGCGATAGTTTGTCTATAGCTTCGTGTATTTCTATTGCTTCATTCACTATTTTTTATCTTTCAGAAAACTATCAATAGGGGATGAACTGACTGTCCCACAGAAGTGAGTGAAAGTCAAAGTGGGTTGTAGATTCATAGATTTTTACAGGCATAATTTTGACTCAGATGAAGCTTGGCTGGATCTTAATATTGTTACTAGCGTCATTGCCTCGCGCTGCTCGGCTTGTAAATGGTTCAGATAGGCGTATTGGCTCCTGGAAATGCTTGCAAATCGAATAAAATTAGTTTTCTAGAAGTAACACACTAATGCAATCACAGAACGTGTACCGAGTTAACTACAAAAAAAAAAAAATTCGAACGAACGTAAACGCAACTACGCCCTCAGAATTCCTCCGATCACCTTATAAAGATATGGAAGAATAGCTCAACCCACCATGTCTAAATTCTGAAGAAGCGTGAGTCTGATTGATTCAATTTAGAAGACCGTAATTTTTCAAAGAAAGGCGTAAGTTAAACGAGATTCAGAAGAGAAGCGTAATTACCGATGAAAAATTCTTCAAAAAATCCCCCTCGCCACAGAAATTTATTTTCATGGGTTCCAACTATCAGAACATGTTCTTCTGTTTCCAAAATAAGTTCCTAAATATTAGTTACTCGATCCAGTTTAGATGGGGCAGCCAAAAAGGTCGATACGATGGATCTTCCCTGATCTGAAATTGATGATTCTAGGGTCAAAATAACGAGATACGTATTAGTTTGTTTTGTCTAAAACTTATCTATACAAAAGATATGCGATTTTTCAGTTCATGAGCCGAACTTCGATTTTTGTTCCTTTCGGGTCAGTAAAACTTAATGAATCAGTGGAGTCTTAGAATTTCCTCGGAAACTCACTTTCATATGGTCATGTTGTATAAGATAAACAAGGAAGGATTGTTATAGGGCTAATATAAAATGACAATTTGTTGGAAATGAATTTGTTGGAATGCCTGCCGTAGTCGTGCATACACTCGACCCGCGAACACACGTGTGCCAGGAGGAGCAAGTTACACATGCAAAGGGGAGCGGAGGGGGAAAGTGCCTTCGACACACGTTTGCTCTCGCGCCGTCAGTTCCTCGCGTGCTCTCCTAGCGAGCACATCGATGCCCAGGCACTCGCACGGAATATAACAGCAGAGCAGCGGCAGTGGAGTGGAGAGCTGCGGGTGCTATACAAGGTTCAAGCAGCACCAATCTCTACCCATCCATTTAATCGAACACATCATAGTGAAATCAGAAGATGGCAGCCGAGGAATTATGGCAAAAGTAAGTACACCCAATAGTGCGCGTTGAGAATACTAATCATTCGAGTAGAAGCATTTTTGAAATCCGAAATAGTGATTAAGTCGTAATCTTTGAAGATATGAATGATACACAATTCAATCAGTCCGTGAAGTCTATGAACGGAAATTAGATCAGTACAATTACAGATATTCATATCATTCTAGAAGTACCAAGCTAGGAAAAATAGGAATTCAACTCATGCGTGATTTTGGGGAGATGAAAAGGAATAAGATGAATTTATCACGAAAATTTCTAAAGATCGAAAATTAAATTTTTGCGCAATTTCGAGTGGATGAAAATAAAAAAAATGGATTTTCTATCGAAGATTAAAAAAAAAAACTCTCTTGCGCGCGCGATTTCGAGAGGATGGAAATAAAAAAATTGATTCTCCATCAAGAATTTGCCGAAAAAATTATATTTTTTGCGCGACTTTGGGAAGATCAAGATGAAGAAATGGATTTTTCTTCAAAAATTTACAGAAAAAAAAATTATATATCTTGCGCGATCTTAGGAAGATGAAAATATTAAAAATGATTTTTCCATCGAATTTTTCCTGAAAATTTTTTTGTAACTCTCAACTTGCGGCATATGTAGTCACGCTACCGGAGGAGAGAGAGGAGAGTCTATCGGTTCGCGCGTGCCCTTGCCTGCCGCAGTCGTGCATACACTCCGCGCGCGAACACACGTGTGCCAGGAGAAGCAAGTTACACCTGCGAAGAGGAGCGGAGGGGGAAACGCGCCTCTGACGCACGTTTGCTCTCGCGCCGTCAGTTCTTCGCGTGCTCTCTTAGCGAGCACATCGAAGCCCAGGCACTCGAACGGGATACAACAGCGGAGCAGCGTCAGTGGAGTGGGGAGCTGCGGGTGGTGTACAAGACTCAAGCAGCACCAATCTCTACGCATCCCTTCAATCACACACATCATGGTGAAATCAGAAGATGGCAGTCAAGCAGTTCTAGCAAAAGTAAGTACACCCAATAGTGCGCGTTGAGAATACTAATCATTCGAGTAGAAGCATTTTTGAAATCCGAAATAGTGATTAAGTCGTAATCTTTGAAGATCTGAATGATACACTATTCAATCAGTCCGTGAAGTCCATGAACGGAAATTAGATCAGTACAATTACAGATTTTTATATCATCCTAGAAGTACCAAGCTAGGAAAAATAAAAATTCGACTCATGCGTGATTTTGGGGAGATGAGAAGGAATAAGATGAATTTATCACGAAAATTTCTAGAGATCGAAAATTAAATTTTTGCGCAATTTCAAGTGGATGAGAATAAAAACAATGGATCTTCTATCGAAGATTGAAAAAAAAACTCTCTTGCGCGTGCGATTTCGAGAGGATGGAAATGAAAAAATAGATTCTCCATCAAGAATTTGCCGAAAAAAATTATATTTTTTGCGCGACTTTGGGAAGATGAAGATAAAAAAATGGATTTTTCTTCAAAAATTTACAGAAAAAAAAATTATATTTCTTGCGTGATTTTAGGAGGATGAAAATATAAAAAATGATTTTTCCATCGAATTTTTCCTGAAAGTTTTCTTGTAACTCTCAACTTGCGGCATATGTAGTCACGCTAGCGAAGGAGAGAGAGGAGAGTCTATCGGTTCGCGCTCGCCCTTGCCTGCCGCAGTCATGCATACACTCCGCACGCGAACACACGTGTGCCAGGAGAAGCAAGTTACACATGCGAAGAGGGGCGGAGGGGGAAACGCGCCTCTAACGCACGTTTGCTCTCGCGCCGTCAGTTCCTCGCGTGCTCTCTTAGCGAGCACATCGAAGCCCAGGCACTCGAACGGGATACAACAGCGGAGCAGCGTCAGTGGAGTAGGGAGCTGCGGGTAGTGTACAAGACTCAAGCAGCACCAATCTCTACGCATCCCTTCAATCACACACATCATGGGGAAATCAGAGGATGGCAGTCAAGCAGTTCCAGCAAAAGTAAGTACACCCAATAGTGCGCGTTGAGAATACTAATCATTCGAGTAGAAGCATATTTGAAATCCGAAATAGTGATTAAGTCGTAATCTTTGAAGATCTGAATGATACGCAATTCAATCAGTCCGTGAAGTCCATGAACGGAAATTAGATCAGTACAATTACAGATTTTCATATCATCCTAGAAGCACCAAGCTAGGAAAAATAAAAATTCGACTCATGCGTGATTTTGGGGAGATGAGAAGGAATAAGATGAATTTATCACGAAAATTTCTAGAGATCGAAAATTAAATTTTCGCGCAATTTCGAGCGGATGAAAATAAAAAAAATGGATTTTCTATCGAAGATTAAAAAAAAAACTCTCTTGCGCGCGCGATTTCGAGAGGATGGAAATAGAAAAATTGATTCTCCATCAAGAATTTGCCGAAAAAATTATATTTTTTGCGCGACTTTGGGAAGATGAAGATAAAAAAATGGATTTTTCTTCAAAAATTTGCAGAAAAAAAAATTATATTTCTTGCGCGATTTTAGGAGGATGAAAATATAAAAAATGATTTTTCCATCGAATTTTTCCTGAAAGTTTTTTTGTAACTCTCAACTTGCGGCATATGTAGTCACGCTAGCGAAGGAGAGAGAGGAGAGTCTATCGGTTCGCGCGTGCCCTTGCCTGCCGCAGTCGTGCATACATTCCGCGCGCGAACACACGTGTGCCAGGAGAAGCAAGTTACACATGCAAAGAGGAGCGGAGGGGGAAAGGCGCCTCTGACGCACGTTTGCTCTCGCGCCGTCAGTTCCTCGCGTGCTCTCCTAGCGAGCACATCGGAGCCCAGGCACTCGAACGGGATACAACAGCGGAGCAGCGTCAGTGGAGTGGGGAGCTGCGGGTGGTGTACAAGACTCAAGCAGCACCAATCTCTACGCATCCCTTCAATCACACACATCATGGTGAAATCAGAAGATGGCAGTCAAGCAGTTTTAGCAAAAGTAAGTACACCCAATAGTGCGCGTTGAGAATACTAATCATTCGAGTAGAAGCATTTTTGAAATCCGAAATAGTGATTAAGTCGTAATCTTTGAAGATCTGAATGATACACAATTCAATCAGTCCGTGAAGTCCATGAACGGAAATTAGATCAGTACAATTACAGATTTTTATATCATCCTAGAAGTACCAAGCTAGGAAGAATAAAAATTCAACTCATGCGTGATTTTGGGGAGATGAGAAGGAATAAGATGAATTTATCACGAAAATTTCTAGAGATCGAAAATTAAATTTCTGCGCAATTCCAAGTGGATGAGAATAAAAAAAATGGATTTTCTATAAAAGATTGAAAAAAAAACTCTCTTGCGCGCGCGATTTCGAGAGGATGGAAATAAAAAAATTGATTCTCCATCAAGAATTTGCCGAAAAAAATTATATTTTTTGCGCGACTTTGGGAAGATGAAGATAAAAAAATGGATTTTTCTTCAAAAATTTACAGAAAAAAAAATTATATTTCTTGCGCGATTTTAGGAGGATGAAAATATAAAAAATGATTTTTCCATCGAATTTTTCCTGAAAGTTTTTTTGTAACTCTCAACTTGCGGCATATGTAGTCACGCTAGCGAAGGAGAGAGAGGAGAGTCTATCGGTTCGCGCGCGCCCTTGCCTGCCGCAGTCGTGCATACATTCCGCGCGCGAACACACGTGTGCCAGGAGAAGCAAGTTACACATGCAAAGAAGAGCGGAGGGGGAAAGGCGCCTCTGACGCACGTTTGCTCTCGCGCCGTCAGTTCCTCGCGTGCTCTCCTAGCGAGCACATCGAAGCCCAGGCACTCGAACGGAATACAACAGCAAAGCAGCGGCAGTGGAGTGGTGAGCTGAGCGTGCTGTATAAGGCTCACGTGGCATCAATCTACAGGCACTGCCCCATCAGGCGAATCACAATGAAATCGGAAGATGGCAGCCAAGCAATTATAGCAAGGGTGAGTACTCCTGACACTACAATTCCATAATTTGATCATCCTAGTTAGAGAAGCTTTGAAATTTACCATCAAATTCGAGTCATAGTTCACAATATTAGCATAGGATTAATGATTTCGAATCATACGCAGCCTAGAAAAGATATACAGATGATTCATTTTGGTTCAATAATCCCGCGCAATCCAGAATGAACAAAATCTCAGTAACAAATTTCCTCTTGAATCGTTGCGCGATTTGAGAGGTTTAAATTAAGAAAAATTCTTTCCCTCATTCATTTCCGTGGTATTTTTTTCAAATCCCCGTTTCGCACTACATATAACGGTGCACATTTCAGTAAATAACAACAGATGAATCTGCTCATTTTTTAAATGAGCCAAACTTGATTCCTAGAAAAGTTTGAAATGGAATCTAATCTTATTCACAGACCAATACCCACCAGAAAGTAGACCGTGGACAAATTGACACCAGTGCCGATTTCAAGCATTTAGACACTGGAGATCTGGAGGATAAAAACACGTATCGCGGTGGCAGAATTAAGAAGAATTTTGAAGAACAACGATGGAAAAACAGTAAAGTGGAATGCGACGAATCCACCCAATGTTCATATGTGAGTGCTACTGTATTAACAGATGATAAAACTTGGAAATTCAAGCTAAAAATATGTGAATTCTACAAATTGAATCACAATTTTTCAAACAACGTATTCGGATTGTACTTCAGCTTTTTCTATCTTCTCGTGAAGGTATAAAATCATTCATATCATGCATTCACTAGATGAAACTTTCAAGGATGATTTGATAATTTTAGGATACCCTCAAAAGCTTTTCACATGAAAAAATATCAATGTATTCCTATCATACACACACAAATGAATCTCACAACAACACCAGTCCTTCCACATTCCAAAGAGCAATTCCTACATTGCCAGTTGCAACATTTTCGTACAATGCCATGGCTCATATAGAGATCGAGACTATCATCTCTGAGATCGACAGACTACGAAATCATGTTGCCAAGCTACCGCAATTGTAGGGTCTTGTCTCGGAAGAATGTTGAAAAAAACAACAAAACACTAACGCCACTCTTCAAAAGCAAGTTGCTGGATTTCCTCTGATCTGAGCATCGCTCTGGCCCGACACTGGTAAACCAGAAAGACGTTTCAGTCTCATCTGATCATGTCTCCTTCAATTTTTGCGAAGAAGAGTTACATTTCCACAATATCAAAAAACACTATCACATTGATACTCGACATGAATTGGAAATCATGAAACAGGAATGATGAATTAGTATGTTGATATTTTCAACAATTTGTTAAACAGCAAAATATCGCCAATAGAAAAATATATTTCAATCTAATCGAAGAAGTCCTTGGAAGTTCCATCTACTCATGTAGTAATCTTTCCATTCGTTCCATCAGATGTAATCAAACTTTATCGACGGCCGAGAAAGCTTCTCTTTCCGACCCACTACAATGATTATGTTAATACAGATGTAATTCATCGACTAAAACATAGCAGATCTCCAAATTACCAACACTTACCATAAATTTCTCGAAATGATATGAAACCCACCACTGTTCAACCATTAGATGGTTTCCGTTGTATGTAAGGTTTTCACATTTAACTTATAACAGAACATAATGTGTTAATATTTAGATCTGAATATTTCGATAACGAAATCAGCTGGTTGGACATATGTCCCCAACCATCTATTCGTATTTATTCACTCTCTCTAACAATAAAATGAATCTATAGTGTCTTATATCGATATATATAAGAAATCTTCAATTTCGGAAAATTGGTTGTCATTTGATTCCAAAAGGGTTGATATGTTTCCGATTATGAAGATATTTAGATGAAATCTACAATATTATCAATTCGATTCCATTCTCTGTAAATGATGTTTATCGTAACCGTAAACTCGATGTGTCAGTGTTTGAATGCCATAGAAATGAATAAAAAAAATCATATGGTTGAGGGTATGTCCTCAACCATCCCTCGTGTCTATTTACTCCCCCTAACGAAATCATTCGAAGATAGCATATATATATTATTTGTATCAAGATGAATCAATATTAGAATCTCATTCTTTGAATAAAATAATCACATGGTTGGGGGTTTGTCCCCAACCACCTCCTCGTGTCCATTCATTTCCTCTAGTATTAAGAAATTAATAGCATAAAACGAACCATGATAGATTTTTTCAACTATCTTCATTTTCGAAAGGTTTCTTCGAGTTCAATTTCAGACGGATGAAAAATTGAATAGATAATTTTTCCATCAATTTCTCTATCACTCGAGAAAGAAGTCGTATTTCCCATATTCAAATGATAATATTTCCATATTTATCTTTATTCACATGATTCAATTTAGAAGTCATTCCATGATAAGATCAATTCATCCCCTTTATACATACTCGTAAAACTCCTCAAAATCACACCACTCCATCCACATTCCGAAGAGCGATTCCTACATTGCCAGTTGCAACATTTTTGTACAATGCCATGGCTCATATAGAGATCGAGACTTTCATCTCTGAGATCGACAGACTACGAAATCATGTTGCCAAGCTACCGCAATTGTAAGGTCTTGTCTCGAAAGAATGTTGGAAAAAACAACAAAACACTAACGCCGCTCTTCAAAAGCAAGTTGCTGGATTTCCTCTGATCTGAGCATCGCTCTGGCCCGACACTGGTAAACCAGAAAGACGTTTCAGTCTCATCTGATCATGTCTCCTTCAATTTTTGTGGAGGAGAGCTACAATTTCACTCAAAACAGAATACACTATCCACTTTTCACTCCAGTTTCTATTCAACGTCAGTTCAAAAACACATAATGGGGATGATAGATCAATATCTATAATCGCCTTTATAACTATTCAAATAATCTTCTACAAACAACAATCGTATCAAAGTAGCTTCATTGAGTCAAATACTTTACATAGATACAATTTTTCGACGACCTATATCATAGTCCGAAAGCAGAAACAACTTTTGTTGTGGATAAAACTCAATAAATGTTCTGAATATTCACGAATAATTAAGTGTCACAGAACATCATTCAAGCTCTTCCGGAACGACTTCATGTATCAAGTTATAGAGAATTCATTCACAAGAATCATTATAACAATCTCAAACTTATTGAAAGCCAATTTCAATTAACGTCGAAAATTTAAAGAACATCAGCGATGAGATAAAATTATGTTTCCATTAGCAAAATTCACCAACCCATCGCCCCTCGTAAATTCACTTCACTGATTGAGTAATGTATATTCGAGAGGGCATGACATTCGATTTCTGACGATTTTCAAACTCCAAATACACATTCAATTCAAATTGAATAAAAATCTAGGCTGATACACTCAACATTGAGAGGAAATTTACAATCTTTAAACAATGAAAGATGGAATGATTTATTTCAGTAAATTATTTAACAATTAGTTTTCAAAATCAAATTCCTATCCCTCGAAGTCATTCCACGCAAATTCCATGAATTAAAATGATCCATCATCTACATCGATCATTCTATACAGAAATTCAACACATCACACTAACGCCACTCTTCAGAAGTGAGTTGCTGGATTTCCTCTGATCTGAGCATCGCTCTGGCCCGACACTGGTAAACCAGAAAGACGTTTCAGTCTCATCTGATCATGTCTCCTTCAACTTATGAGATGAAGAGTTACATATCCACTTGAACACTGTCCAAACCACACTAAACATTCACAGATGATGGATCAACATTCCTCCAATCGCAATGATTTTGAAAATTTAGTACAATTATTTGACACAAAATCTTTCTTCGGAGACCAGTTGAATTTGGAACAATTGTTCGATATCACTAAATCTTCCTTCGAAAACCACAGATATCAATTTTTTGAAAGAATGTCTGTCCCATCTCGAATAATACAAAACAATAATAAATATGAATGATAATAATAATCGAATAAACTCGAATACAAAACAATAATAAATATGAATGATAATAATAATCGAATAAACTCGAACATCCGAATTATGTCACATCTGAAAGTAAGGCGGCCGCGTTAACCTTGAAAAGTTACCCAGCTACCTTCGATGCTGACAATGACGATGTCTCGAACTCTTAAAAAAAAACATTAAAAAATGCCTTAAAATCGCTCCCTGCATGTCATAATATACGAAAATTAAACAGAATTTTTAAAATCGATTGCTCCCGACCTTCGCTAACGGATACGGAAGCTTGGGCTGTGTTCGAAAGGGCTCTGTGAGACCGATCAGCGACCATATTCACGGCAAGTGTAAGGAGCAAATCGAATATGTAATACCAACGTTTTAATACATGCGATAAAATATTCTATAGATCGCGAAAATCTAGGGACATTTGAGCCGAGCTAGGGACTTTTCGTACACTCAAGTTGGCAACACTGATTTTGATTTTATGTTGGCAAGCCTGATATAGGGATTCCGTGGGGGAAAATGAACCGACTTGTCACTTAATATTATAATTAGACACAAGAACAAATGAATCTTAAATGAGCGAAAGAAGAATGAGTATAAAGACAAGGAAATAGCATTCTTCAGGAATTTTGTTCAGACTCTGAAAGAACAAAATGCTCTCCAAGCAGCAGAATATTCACAAGTTGATCAAGCATACGATTATATATAGGAATTATGCGAGTGAGGTGACGAGTATTGAGTGATGATTGGCGAGGTATCCCTGGTTTTTTGATATAATTCATAGATAGAATATTTAATGAGTAACATAAGCTTATGCATGAAATAATCATCAAGATCGTGAGATACTAACCCTTTGTGCTATGTGTCACGTTTGTTTTCCTTGCTGGAAGCATTCTTGTTAAATTGATGATGTTATATATTTGTTCAAGGTATATATAGATATAAACTTGACATTTGTTAGAATATTTCGTTGATGTTGGACACCTGTGACATTTTAGAGTTATTTTACATGGCTCTTGCATTGTCAAACGGAACGGGATGCTTTCACATGTCTGTGCATACATTATTGTCATAAAATTCGTCATATTTGGTGAAATGAATTTATGTATGCTTGTGCATGTCTGACCAATCGATTTCCTCAATTGAGAAAAAGATATGGTACACGCCTCAGAGATACTTTACGAACGTTTGAATAATCATACCAATCGATCTATTTGTGTATTGAATCAATAAAGGGAACAATTTTCGAATGTATAAATCTTGAAATTTTGTTGAATAATTTTGGGGACGATCTCGCGACCCAACGTTTCTTCAGGAATTAATAATTAAGATGAGAACTTCTCTCTTCAATAACACAGCCCCACAAAAAAGTGGTCTGAACCAGGCCTCTCACTATATTATCTTTATATTTTTTGGGTCGCTGATTCCGATACCGGTGTCGGTTTTTACCGATCACATCGATTTTTCGAGATATTGAAGATCGAAACGAGGGGAAAAATGGAAAATCGCTGAAAATTCTATTATATGAGTTTTTCGGGTCCAAAAACACGAATCCGGTGCTATTTTTCGTCTACGGTCACACAAAGCTGAGATATCGACTATAACTTGAGTTTTATGACGGAGAATTTGGTTTTTGACATGAAATTCTGAAAGAACACAAAATTCTACGTCCAAATATGTGTTTTGGAGAGTTTTTCGGTGACTTTCAGAAGGTCACACCGCGGAACAATTCAGCACTTTACGAGAATATGACCCACTGACCTGATGCATGACTCACCAACCTACCGGCCTGGTGAGCTGATGTATGACCTACTCTCCTATCAACCCCGTCATCTGCCACATATAGCACGATTCCGTCGGCTGGTGACCTATAGACCCACTGAACTACGTACTTGTCATATCACCCGTCAATACGCCGACCTGCTGGTCGGCCTGCCGGCTCATGTATCTGGCGCCTGACCCACTCACTCGCCAACCTGGTGACCTGGGATGACCAACAGTCCCACCGACCTACTGACCTGTCATATAAGACGCCGACCTGACGAATGACCTACTCATCTTCCGACTTATTCATTCGATACATGACACACCAACTTGTACATTTGATGACATTTCGGCAGACTCACAGATCCACCAGCTCATTGACCCGATATATGACCTCGTGGCTCCCCGACCTACTGACCTGCCGCACAACCCACCGATTCATCTCTTCACATCCTTGAGGGATTGTATATATATCCTCGCACAGTATGTCGGCAGCATTGTGGGTCTTGTGGCAGATTTACGAGTCGATGAATGGGCGAATCATCCATCAGGTCACATGGCCGTTGGATCATATGGCCGGTCAGCGAATCGGTGGGTTGTACGGCAAGTCAGTAGGTCGAGGAGCCACAAGGTCATATATCGGGTCAGTGAGCTGGTGGGTCTGTGAGTCTGCCGAAATGTCACTAAATGTACAAGTTGGTGTGTCATATATCGAATGAATAAGTCGGAAGATGAGTAGGTCATTCGTCAGGTCGGTGTCATATGACAGGTCAGTAGATCGGTGGGACTGTTGGTCATCCCAGGTCACCAGGTTGGCGAGTTAGTGGGTCATGCGCCAAATACATGAGTCGGCAAGCCGACCAGCAGGTCCGCGTATTGGCGTGTGATATGACAAGTACGTAGGTCAGTGGGTCTTACGGCGAGTCATTGAGGCAAGAAAGTCAAAGGTGCGGGAACATGGGATATTCCTGTGGGGTATGTTTCGGGGGTGTCTCAGGATCAATTCCCAACAAAAATCAAAATCATCCGCTTGGGGTTTTCAAGATGAAATCAATTTTTCTAATTTTGACTCTGGTTATGGGAACTATTACTCTCTAGAATTTGATACTCACGTTTCTTGGCTTGTAATCGATTCAGTAAAGTCAACGAGAGATACAAATTTGCCTTTTTCTGGTTGAAAATTCTGATTCTCTGGGATACCGGGTCAGAAACTTCGACAAATGCAGTAGCAACGATCGAATCTCATGTCAACGCGATAATCAACTATATGGAATGGTTTTGATTGTCAGTCGCGTAATTAGACTATCAGTATGGGCGGGAAAAATACTGGTTGATGGTAACTTTATCAGTAACAACGTGTTCGATAACTGAATAGATCCAAAATTCGAAGAACACTCTACTTTGTCGACAGAGCTGCGCTTCGATACTGTCGGTAATGGAAAACTCTGACAAACTCCACGAGACTTGCTTGGAGCTCATGTGACTCGAAAGTTGAAAGCGACAACTTGCAAGCTCCTTTGATGCTTCGAATTAATTCATGTTATCAATTGAAGAGCCCGCGTAAGGTCAAAGAGTGTTGGACGGAGTGAAGTAAGGTCACGCACCTCACATGTCGTTAGAATGTTGTTTGCGTAGACGCGCTGACAATTTCTGATTATTTCACCCCTCTGATGTGTATCTCATATATGTCAACAGTGTTTGTGCTTACCGACATTACCAACGAGAGAAGTTTTTAACTTAACACTGAAGTTTAATCTCTAGTTCTGCAAGAAAACATAAAAAGAAATCATTTATCACGTTGCAAGGAGATTCAATTGTTGCCACTGCGTTTGTCGGAGTTTCTGGCCAGGTATTCTAGGAGATTTTTAATCAAGGAAAAGGGAAATTTGTATTTCTCGTTGACTCTACCGAATCAATTACAGGCCAAGAAACGTGAGTATCAAACTCTGGAGAGTAATAGTCCCCATAACCAGAGTTGAAATTAGAAGAATTGATTTTATTTTGAAAACCCCAGGCGGATGATTTTGATTTTTGTTGGAAATTGATCCTGAGACATATACGAGTTGAATATTAACCATCATGGACGAAAAAATCTACCAAAATCACTTATGTGATCCTGAGACACTCCCGAAACATACCCCACAGGAATATCCCATGTTCATGCACCTTTGACTTTTCCGCCTAAATGACTCACCGTGGGTATCTAGGTAACCAGTCGACGGAATGGTGCTATATGTGGAAGATGAAGAGGTTGGTAGGTGAGTAGGTCATACATCAGCTCACCAGGCCGGTAGGTTGGTGAGTTATGCATCAGGTCAGTGGGTCATATTCTCGTAAAGTGCTGAATTGTTCCGCTGTGTGACCTCCTGAAAGTCACTGAAAAATTCTCAAAAACACATATCTGGACGTAGAATTTTGTGTTTTTTCAGAATTTGATGTCAAAAATCAAATTTTCCGTCATAAAACTCAGGTCATAGTCGATATCTCCGCTTTGTGTGACCGTAGATAAAAATAGCATCGGATTCGTGTTCTTGGACCCGAAAAAAATATATAAAAAAATTTTCAGCGATTTTCCATTTTTCCCCTCTTTTCGATCTTCAATATCTCGGATATCGATGTGATCGGTGAAAACCGATTTCGGTATCGAAATCAGCGACCCAGAAAACATAAAGATATTATAGATAGAGCCCTGGTTCAGACCACTTCTTTGTGGGGCTGTGTAATCTAGGATCTACCGCCGCACGTCAAAGAACTGGTAATACGACTGAAGGAGAAAAAAACGAACTGAAGCGTACAGCCCTGTACTGAAGACCTTTGCTCGAACTCTACATTCCCATTTGCCAGCCGTTTATGAATCGGTGAGATTGGATTTTCTGGAAGCTATACCTTGTGTAGCAACGCTGAATGTTTGGAATCGCTCCAAGAACTCCAAGCCAGGAATCTGCGAAGAAAACATTGATGGAGTTGCTCAACTAGATGAGCACAAAAAAATGAAGGGCTGGGATCCCGCATTTGGTATGATTTGTGATGAAATATCTCTGAAGAAATGGAAACGTTTCAATCCAAAAAGTAGAGAATGGGAAAGTTTAGTCGATTACGGTAGCCAACTTGACGACAAAAATGATA
This sequence comes from Eretmocerus hayati, assembly GCA_029851415.1. Lineage (NCBI taxonomy): Eukaryota > Metazoa > Arthropoda > Insecta > Hymenoptera > Aphelinidae > Eretmocerus > Eretmocerus hayati. The sequence continues at coordinate 112,148,070 of CM056743.1, forward strand.
AGAGTGGGAATAAGCCACAAGCAACTAAAGCGATGATTTACATGTTGGTTAATATTGACGGCAGCACCAAAACTCCAATAGCTTACTATCTTGTAGACGGATTGACTAGCTCTGATAGATCGATTCTATTGAAAGATCTTTCACTTAAACTTGCTGAGAAAGAAATCACTACTATCGGCTTAAAAAAGATTGACACCTCGAGAAATTTTGGTATCCTGGCTCCAAAAAAATCCGGTAATTTTTTTGACTCGGATAATATCAAAGCACATTTAGTTGCGGCCATGATAAACATTTTTCGAAGTCGATCGGATGATAACTGCGGCCGTGGCTGTTGTCAGAATGTAAGAAAACGCAGGTATAAGGCCTATTCCGAAGGTATCTCGACTTTCGGATGATGTAGCTCTGCCAAAAAAAATTTCAGCGCAGTGCAAAAAATTTAGGTAATAGATATTCGATTTATCAATAACCTTCAACGAAGATCAGCCGGAAAAGTTTATAACTTTTGGAGATAATCCAATTAAGGCGATGCGGTCGCGGTGCAACCCGGAAATTATATTTCATTTAGATGTACATACCTCAAAATTTTGATAATATGAAGTTTGAGACGAGTTGTCCATTACGTATTATCATCTGAATTGTAGTGGATAACTCGTCATTTTTCATTAATCCCAAGACTTATCGGTGATGAACGAGAATAACTTGCCCGCGGGTACTTCCTAACCTACAAATTGGCACATTTTTGTTCACAGAAATCTCAAAATCTTTTCCAATTTGGGCTGAACGAAGAGTTATCCAGGCCAAGTTAGATGATTACAAAGCCTGGATAACTCGCCGTTTAGCCCGAATTGGAAAAGATTTTGAGATTTCTGTGAACAAAAATCAGCGTGCACCACGGTGACCGCATCGCCTTAATGGTAACTCGAGATCCACTGGAGATAGAGACTTGATTCAAAAACAGAAAAATCATGAAAAAATTCTGGATATTAAAAATGATAACGCAATATCAGAAATCAGAAGAACAAAGGAGAAGCGGGGTCGCAAAGTTTCAAAAAGATAAAGTCTGCGCTTGTTGTGAAGCCTTTATTGTCCTTTATGGCCGGGGCCCTTCAAATCGTCGATGGGCGGGACTACCTGACCGCGGACCATAAAAGTCATAAACTTGCGGTCCCGGAGCCAATTGGGGTACCATCAGTCTGCTGCAATGAGTCTGAATTCTCTACAAAGGGAACAATAAAAGTATTCCGAGCACGATTTGGGCCTTGCATCGATAGCAAATGTCTTTGATCATTAGTGCGAAGATTATTATCAGCGATAGACAAGATTGACGATAATCCACAGTTGTCCTTTGCATCATCAGAGTTCCACGACCACTGCTTATGAGTATTTTTTCCGAGGATCTTTCATGAATGATTGATAACATATGACCAATCCCTTATCCTTATCATCTCAATGTCCTACAATTGGATATCATTCAGACTGATAAGATGACAATCAATGGTTATATGATTGATCTATTATCTTCTTCGATCAATGATTGGTCTTCACTGATTGTTGACAAAGCGCTATCACACTGATGTATTTTGTTCAATAGATCGTTGATGACATGATGAACATGAATTTATTTCCGTGTGATAACGCTTTGTCAACAATCAGTGAAGACCAATCATTGATCGAAGAAGACAATAGATCAATCTTATAACCATGGATTGTCATCTTATCAGTCTGAATGATATATCCAATTGTAGGACATTGAGATGATAAGGATAAGGGATTGGTCATATGTTATCAATCATTCATGAAAGATCCTCGGAAGAAATACTCATAAGCAGTGATCGTGGAATTCTGATGATGCGAGGGACAACTGTGGATTATCGTCAATCTTGTCTATCGCTGATAATAATCTTCGCACTAATGATCAAAGACATTAGCTATCGACGCAAGGCCCAAATCGCGCTCGAAATACTTTTATTGTTCCCTTTGTAGAGAATTCAGACTCATTGCAGCAGACTGATGGTACCCCAATTGACTCCGGGACCGCAAGTTTATGACTTTTATGGTCCGCGGTCAGGTATAGTCCCGCCCATCGACGATTTGAAGGGCCCCGGCCATGAAGGACAATAAAGGCTTCACAATAAGCGCAGACTTTATCTTTTTGAAAATTTGTGACCTCTCTTCTCGTTTGTTCTTCTGATTTCTGATATTGCGTTATCATTTTTAATATCCAAAATTTTTTCATGATTTTTCTGTTTTTGAATCAAGTCTCTATCTCCAGTGGATCTCGAGTTACCAAAAATTGGATTATCTCCAAAAGTTATAAACTTTTTCGGCTGATCTTTGTTGAAGGTTATTGATGAATCGAATATCTACCACCTAAATTTTTTGCAGTGCGCTAAAATTTTTTTTGGCAGAGCTACAGCATCCGAAAGTCGAGCTACCTTCGAAATAGGCCGTATACCTGCGTTTTCTTACATTCTGATAACAGCCACGGCCGCAGTTATCATCCGATCGACTTCGAAAAATGTTTATCATGGCCGCAACTGAATGTGCTCTGATATTATCCGAGGCAAAAAAATTACCGAATTTTTTTGGAGCCAGGATACCAAAATTTCTCGAGGTGTCAATCATTTTTAAACCGATAGTAATGTTGTGAGCCTCACTTTTGACGGTGATGAGGCTAACCAGAGGTCGGTAAAAATTTCGGAGCTAATCTTGATGTTTTAGATAAAGCTAATTCCAAACCGTATATCGAACACCCCACGACCTCAGAGAAAATATTTATATTCCTTTACCCTTGTCATATGTTGGAACTGCCCCGTAACTATTCAGCCAAACATCCAACTTATGACGGAAAAGATCAAATAGATTGGAAATTTCTAAAATTATTGAACCAGAGGAAAAAAAACCGTCATATACACTTTTATAACGAAGAAATGAAAGTTCTTCTCGCCGCTCAGACGTTGAGCAAAAGCTGTTGTGAATCATTAAATGTACTCGAGTATCAATATAAGTTACCGGAATTTAAGGGCGCTGCTCCAATGTCTCGGTACTGTGGAAAATTTGATGGCATGTTTGCTTTTCTGAACACAAAGAATAAGTTTTGCAAAACGCTGGGGCGGCGAGCGTCAACACCAGATTCATTGCCTGACATGAAAGTTAAAGTAGATGAATGGGTTAGTTACATTGAAGGATTAGAGGTAGATGTAGTAACTAAACGAGCTGTCAAAAGAAAACCAAAGAGTAAATCTAAAGGCAAGCGTAGTAAGAAACGAAAAACTGCTAGTCGTTCTGTGAATGAGTTGATGAGTGATGCAGACAACTGTATGTCAGAGAATGAATCAACATTTGGAGACTTTGATGTGAGAGTAGATCATGAATTGGCAAGCGGTGGGCCCCTAGTTGAACAGAAGTACGATATTAAAATTGAGAGACAATCCGTCCTTAAGGCCGCTTGTACACGAAACGGTTTTCCAGGCTTTATAATTTCTCTTAAAATTTTCATTTCTTTGAGTAAGATGCTGTTTAAGAGAGAGTCTGTTGCTTATTTGTTACGTTATAAGTTATCCCAAGATCATTTAGAGATGTTTTTCGCTTTAATAAGACGCATGAATGGCTCTTGCAATAACCCTACCACAGTGCAGTTCAAATCAGCGATGAAAAAATTATTGTCAGACCATATGAATTTAAATGTCTCCGTATCTGCTAACTGTACACCACAGGACGTTTCTCATGACCAGTGAAATGGAACTGTGTGATGGTACCTACCGGTCAAAAGTTTTAGCTCACACAAAAATTTTTTTTTTTAATTTTGTGAGTAGAACTACTTGACTCTGTTTGGCCGTGGAGGACTCTTCCAGAGCTCATTTTGAAGTTTTTTTCACGTACACTGAGATGGCATTATCCATTTTGATCCTCACGGATCGAGATCTTTGAGATTTGAGCTTGGAGAAGTGTCAATTTCGACGATTTTTGAGAGAATTTTTCTGGCTCGTGCCAATTTGAGCCACATAAATAATTCAATATAAGAGTTCTGAGATACAAAAGTACTAGCGAGACAAGTCTAGAGCTTCAAAATCCGTTCTTGAACGTCCCTCTACGCCACTGCTAATCCCAGCTATGACATTTTCTCTGAGGGGAGATTTCTCACAAAAAGTAGCATTCTAATTCGAGAGAGATACAGAGATGCATTTTCATGAAGTATAATCATCATTTCTGTTATCTATGATCTCTATCTTGATCAAGAAAACGAGAAACTTTTGAAATATGCCCCAAAAAGTGAATTTTCTCGTCATTTTTGAATACAGGTGCTAGTTTTTGCGAAAAATCTTCCCTCAGAGAAAATGTCAAAGCTTAGACTGGAAGTGGCGTAGAGGGACGTTCAGAAACGGATTTTAAAGCTCTACACTTGTACTTCTGTATCTCACAACTCCCATATTTGTACATTCGTGTGGCTCAAATTGGCTCGAGCCAAAACATTCTCTCAAAAATCGTCGAAATTGACAGCCCAAATTGGAAAGATCCCGATCCGTGCGGATGAGAATGGATAATGCCATCTTGAAGTACGCAAAAAAACCTCCAAAATGACCTCCAGAAAAGTCCTCCACAGTCAAACAGAGCTGAGTAGTTTACCTGACGAAATTAAAAAAAAAATTTGGGTGAGCTAAAACTTTTGACCGGTACTGTATGTATTTGACTAGTAAAGAAATCGCCAAAGAAGTTGATGCAGTACAATAAGTGGATTTGAATGAAAAATGTGATAATAGTTCTGCAATTAATAAGGGTGCGTCCCTAAATGATGCATATGCATGCATATGCAGTGCACACTGCGCATACGCACTGCACATGTTCGAGTCGAAGTTGAGCAAAATTTGAAGGGCTCGCATCAGAGAACTTCTGATATGAATCGGGTTTTGTCTTTGCTGCGTTACCGGCTGATCCAAAGCAGACCTAGACGAGTTCTATCTGGTTTTGGTTAAAATCTGATGAGCTGCACATGTGCACGTGTGCAGTGTGCACTGCATATGCATGCATATGCATCATTTGGGGACGCACCCTAAGGCAAATGTCAATTCAAATGGGAGAGATATTACTGTTCTTGCATCGTCCAAGAACAAGTCGAGAGAACCAAAATGTTTCGAGAAATTCCATATCAGCTCTTACTTGCACAGCGAATACAGAGACTTGCGAAAAACTCGAACAGAACAGTATGGCTGGGTCGCAACTGAATATCAGAATGATATTATCCACCACACTGCCGGAGCTGTGGTTCGCTCTGTTAGGAGACATGTTCATTGCCAAGAATGTTTGAATTCTCTAAACGGACCGATCTCATATCGATCTCAATTAACAACAGCTAAGAACAGAGGAGGTTTGATTTTCGCGTCTGACGATGTGGTTCTGATATGTAAACAAACCGAAAAAGTTATGAGCAGGGTTTTTCACGAAACGAAACAAAACGCGATTTTTAATTTTGTTTCGTTCATTTTAGCAAAAACAAAACGAAACAAAATTATTTTCAATTATGTTGAACGAAAACAAAACTAAACGAAAACCGAATCCGTCTTTCTCTTCATAAACGAAACTAAACAAAATGATCGTAATTTAGTTTCGTTGAATATTGTTTCTCAGAATTTATGTTTCGTTTAGTTTTGTTTATTCACGGGATAAACAAAACTCAATAATTTTGTTTAGTTTCGTGAATAAACCGAATTCAACAAAACTATTTTCTGATGAATATGTTTTGTTTCGTTTCTTAAAAACAAAACATAAACGAAATCATTCGTAATTATGTTGCGATAAACGAAACCAAACAAAACTCTGTATGATTATGTTGACGGTAAACAAAACTAAACATAAACAAAATGTCATTAAACGAAACGGAACGAAAATATTTTTGTTTAGTTTAGTTTATCGAGAACTTTGCCCCGACGAGATCGTATTTAAACGCGACATTCTTTGGTTAGAGTAATGAAAAAAAAATTTCAATACGTTGTACGGTAATAGTTTATTAAGCAGCAAGGGTGCCAACAGACATTTGCGCACGAGTCAACGCAACGAGTGTGCAAATGGTCTATTTGTGCACGCTAGTACGCAAATAATCATCTGCGCATGGCGCAAACGATGAAACTGTGCGCAAACAAACCATTTGCACACGAGTGCGGGGACGAGAGCGCAAATGTCGGCACCCGAGTTGCTTACGATATTATTTGTTATTGCTGTGAGCAAAAATGTAACTCGCCAAAACCCTCCAAATAAGTAGCGGAGGTCGCGAAAATTGACCATCAGTTAGAGAGTTGTTCGATTTTCCTTTTGTTTTGAGGTGATAGGATTTCATGGATCTTTGTTCTCGTTAATAAATTGTGTGTTTTGAGAAATCGATCTATAGATCTATCAAAGCGCTTACTCCATGTCTTTATTGCCTCGAATTGAGCAGAGATATTATCATTTTTATTCGAAATACACATATTTCGGATATTTTCACATTGTTTAGTGGAATTCGGAGTGCGTCGTCTCATTCATGATATTGCGTGAGTGACTCTTCTGATCAGACATAAAGGTAGGGCATCAGGAAGGGGTCAGGGTGGGGTCCAGGGGCGGCAGGGGGTGAAGCCCCCGCCGGGGGGCTCGGGGGGCGGAGCCCCTGGACTGAAAAAAATTCTGAAAAATGTATCAGAAAGAAGACTTTTGCCCTCATAGTATGTTTTCGCATGGCTTGAAATGTCTTCAATCATCTAATGTATACTATTTCTGACGTTCGGTACGTGCACCGCTAGATGATCAATTTCGAATTCCGTAGTGCGTAAAACGATAATTTGGTTAAGTAAATACTATCTGAGTATATGATTTTAGAAATGTTGATGTTGGGGTGATCGAATGGTTCGCCTCAGATAGAGCTGCAAGAAATGAAAACATTTCGGGTTATAATAACCGTTCTTTTGAGATTAAAAAACTGCACCAATGGATAAAAAGGGATCGGTGCAAGAGAGACAATTTCAGGTCAATTTCAAGGGTTTTCAAGGAGTCAAATGACTAGATTTCAAGGAATTTCGTGCGATTTCACATGAAAGACGGTGACGTCGTGTAGCTATCAAAACAACATGGCTCGCTCAAATTGTCCCACGAGACATTCACCTTAACCCTTAGTTACCCTGGTGCCACGTCACGCCGTGCTAATCAAATGGGGGTTGTGCCAAAATACTACCACCAGGGTAACTAAGGGTTAATGAACAACGGTGGCGCGCTCTTCGCGGGGGTCTTTCAAATCGAATGGACATCAAACTTTCGGATCGAGTATATGATCATGGGGATTCCTTTGCGAGTCGGGTAGAAAATTCAAGGCTCATCGATAATATGACAGGAAATTCAAGGATTTTCCACGATTTCAAGGATGAAAAAAGGATTTCAATGATATTTCAAGGATTTTAAGCAGAGTAGAAACTCTGTGTGTGATAGTATAACTCCAACGTTGTGGTCACTTTTCTCATTCGATCTGACTGCTTAAATTTTGAATTTCATATTTTCAAATTCATTGTCCTAGAAATTAGATCGAAGATCGTGAAGGTCATTGACAGTCCATTCTACGCAGGCTTTATATTTATTCTTCGGTGAATAAATTACAGCCTCAGTTAACATAACCCTCTCGAGTAATATCTTAATTAATCAGATGGTTTTTAGTACGGAGTTTTTTTTCTGAGAGTCAACAGAGCAATGATTGCAGTTTCGAATTGAGGAGGATCGTTTGAATTTTGAATATCCTACCGTTACCGAACTTACCCTCCGTATATAGTTATGCGAGAGAACCGTGACGGGGCGCTTCTCGATCGTTCGTTTTCATTCTTTAGTGAATATAGGATGATCAAAAATCAACTCAAATTTGTTAAGCAAACTGTGGTTAAATGCCCCATTTCCATACTGTTTCGTCGTTTACGCCGTGCGCAAATGGATATGGCACGGTGCAAACGCGAACCCGTGCCTCGATGAGGCATTCGCACACACACACTTGCGTCTAAATGGCCATTTTTGTGCACAGACTAACAGAAAGTGTCTTTCCCACACTGATTTTCCACTTCCACGGAAAGTTTGTCGAAAAACACAGTTCGATACACGAATGTAAAACCTATTTTTTGCATCCTCGTCTTGATTCCGACCTTCGACCACGGCTCAAGCCGCAAACCCATCACTCGGACGCGAAAAAAAGTTTTTCCACCCTTGTATCGAAATGAACTATTTTCCACCCTTATATCGAAATGTACTATCTTTGCATGAGATACATCCATCTCAGGAGTAATGCGAGGCTAGCAAAAATTAAAAATTCACAAAAAACGTACATTTCAGTAGGTGAGGAGTTCCTTTATCTTGTAACAGAGACCATTGGGAACCCCTATAATTTGTTATAATCCCCCCTGTTCACTTTTCTGACGCGCCGAAGACAGTTCATCCCTAGGATGAAGTGTACTCATTAGAATAATTGTAATACGAGGTTCTCATTTGAATACGTGAGAATATCCGTTATTCGACCGCTTAGGCGCGGCAAAGCTGCAAAATGGATCACGTGAGTGTCATACCAATGTTTGAGTTCTAATTGATCGATGAAAAAGTTACCCGGAAATATCGTATCAAATAGGAATATCTCGAATTTGCCAACCAGTATCGCTCACATGCCGAGATTCGCCCATAAGACCCTCACCCAAAGCACAAGAGCTTCTGCGAATAATGATACGTATCGAATGAAGTGAGCTGTTGAGGCGATCGAGCACTCATAGTTTCCACCTTCAAACAATGATAGATGTGAGCAAATGAAGTGAACTAGAAAAATGATGAAAAAAGAAAAAAAAACATTTTGTTTTGTTTCGTTTAGTTTTGTTTAAGGGAAAAACAAAACAACATAATGCAATTTCGTTTACGCTGACGATAAACAAAACTAAACGAAACGATATGAATGAGAGAACTGCATCAACAGAACTAAACGAAATTATGCGAGTTTTGTTTCGTGTTATATTACGTTGAGCCCTTCTGATTACGTTTAGTTTAGTTTCACTCCAACATAATCAAAAGTAATCTTGTTTGAGTATCGTTTCCCAAAAACAAAATTCAACCTATTCAAAATGCCAGAATTTCGTTTAGTTTTGTTTATTGATATTAAATATTACTAATGTTTTGTTTAGTTTCGTTCATCATCAACGTAAACGGAATTATTTCGTCTCGTTTCGTTTATATGCTAAACAAAACGAAACAAAACGAATATTCCGTTAAAAACCCTGGTTATAAGACAATATAAGGACCAGTTAGTGCAAGATGATATTAACTATAAGCTTGTCACAGAAACTCTGGAAATTCTGCCTCCAACTATTCTTCAGAACGATGAACATGTTTTAGAGCAGGAGTTCCTTCGCGATCATAGGCAACAGTTGATTTACTTGATCGTACAGAGTTATATTGACATGCGTATGCGACACGAATCTGATGAAATGAATGATAAACTGTACCGCATTCGATCCAAATTGAGTAGGACTATTATCTTTTCCAACGAATGATTTGCCTGAATTATAATTATTCTATAAATTATCCGTCGACTTTCGACAACTCTTATGCTCGTAACGCATTCATGAGGTATGAGCACTTGGATGAGGATTAATAAATTTTATCTGTGCAATTACAGAATTGTATATAACTCATTTGATGATGACCCAGATCCTGGAAACTCGAAAAGAACACGCCAACCAATACACGTTTGATGCATCTATAATTTGACGTTGTTTGTGATCAAAGTTTTATTCGGAACTCTTCAGATCCCAATTTTTTCTATCCACAGAATTTATCAATCCCCTGCGAGATAAAAAACTCATCCAGGCTTCAAAATGAAATGAATTTTAGTACTGAGAAAAGTATCATGCTTTCTTTGCCTTACATGATCAGCAAAAGAAAATCACAGGATGATTCCTACCTGACTTTTGCGCAATCAAAAATTTTTCACGATTTGCCATATCTCGCTATCTCGTTGGAACATCATTTGCAATATTCTCCCAAAGTAAAACTTACCTTGCTATCATCAAAGTAATCTTACTGATCACCTAAAGATTACGTTTTGTGAATGCGAAGATCCGAGAGACAATCATTGGGGTCATGATAAATAACACTTCTCTCATAATCGCAGATTCGCAAAAAGCACGGCAAAAACCATTCATCCGATTCCGACGTATGTATATATACGCGGAGCCGACGAACAGCCGGCGTCATCCCCTCTACCACACGCCGCCCAGAGTGTGCGTATACTTCCCCACCAAACAGTGAATGCTACCTCAACGTTTCTGAAACATTGCAATTGCAACCTTGGAACGTTCCGTAAATAGTCGGAAACCCCGTTGGTGGAACGTTTGAGCAACGTAAAATGTCTACGAGATGTCTGTTGTCTCAACGTTCCCAGCACCTTTCTGAACGTTGCGATTATAAATAAATAAATGGATTGTTTTTTATAAGTTGTTGTTAATTGGCTCTTGTTGCATTTAAGCACAATCTCACCGTCTTTCTTGGACTAAGTGGGTATATTTCTGATTGAGTGCAATCGATGGGATTGAACGGAGATGGAGCTGATAGCTTGCGAGACACAGAATTTTAGAAACAATTTATTTATTTATTTAACAAAAAATTTTCTAAGTCTTGGTTGCACAAGAATCATCTCGGGAACGTTTGTGCAACGTTTGAAAAACCGTTGAAACGTCACAGAAACGTGCTGGAAACGTTGAGACAACAGACATCTCGTAGACATTTTACGTTGCTCAAACGTTCCACCAACGGGGTTTCCGACTATTTACGGAACGTTCCAAGGTTGCGATTGCAACGTTCCAGAAACGTTGAGGTAATATTCACTGTTTGGTGGGTCGCAATCTGGCGCGCAGGTTAGAGAGAAAAAGAAACAGGACTCCTTATCTCCTTTCTTTCTCTTCCTCGAGGAAACGGATCGGCCTCGCTCCCTTCCTCTATCTTTAATATTTCTGTGTGATTAGTACATCAAATTGAGCAGCTGTGGAGTGAAATATTGAGGTTTGCGTATAGGTACAATTCGACTTGAAGTCCAAAATCTGTACAGTTTGCATATGTGTATGTTAGAGATACTGCATAGCGCTATGTACTGTATGTTATTGCAATAGTATACTACTGCACCGTGCTAATGTTTTATTGTACCTTTTGATCAGTTTTATTACAACATTCCAAACAGTAATGGGACTAGTTTTTAGAACTTTGGAGATCATGCTGCAGCTTTATGAAAATCAGATCCGAACTAGTTTTGTACTGAAATTCTTTTATTGCATGGGAACGAAGATTTAAGTTTGTAATGACACGTGACACGAAATTCTGCTGGATTGAAGGTGCGGAAAGTAGTTTTTTTGAAGGTTATGAATCTGGACCACGCCGTAGATAGGGTTAGGATCGGAATGCGTTCGTGAAATTCTCGTCAGATACTCCGGCGATTATGAGAACCAATCTGCCACAGGTTTTAGGCCGATTGAAGATGCGGAGGGCAGTTTTTTGGAGGTTATAGAAACTAATTTCCGCACATCCGATCCAGCTGAATTTTGTGTCACATGTCATTACAAACTCAAATCTTAATTCGTTCCTGTGCAGTAAAAAAATTTCAGTACAAAACTAGTTCGGATCTAATCTTCATTGCAACTTTCTCATATACCGTAAACCGGGGTGAATGTGGACTACTTTTGACCTTCCACTGTGATTTTCTTGGTCTTAATATTCATACCAAAACATGTATGGATAGTAAAAATTTGAGTCTTGAGCTCAGCTACAAAATCCCGTTGTCAGATTCTGATTTTGACTCCACGGTTTTTCAAAATCTGCAAAAACCAGGGTGGACACATTCACCCCGTCGACAGGGGTGAATGTGTCCACCTATGCCCGAGCCTGCGTCTGGAGTGCATAGCTCGTGGATTCAAGATTTTGATTGCATATCAAGATACGTTATCCTACGTATTTTGACCCGCTGAACATGATCCCAGTAGTTTTAGAACGATACAATGCAACGTTGTGGTCATATGAGCTAATTAATTACTCCACCTGGTATTTGGGAAATCGAAATTTGCAATAAATCTTCAAAAAATCACAATACGGGCTAGAATAGATCAATTTGAACGTTCAAGATCGCATTTTCTTTGTTCTATCACATACTTTCCAGAGGAAAATTGTCCGTTAGCCGTTTAGGCACTGGATTGATGTCAGAACTGTTCCTTCATAATTACCTGTTTTTGCAATAATACTCGCTGTGTTTAGATCACGAGACAAAAAATTTTCCCTTGCGCGGGGTACCTCACCATAGTTTCCTAACGCAAAATCATCGTCTAAACACGATCACGTGATTTATTTCGGGCTAACGCGTCAAAATTCTCTGCGAGCCACATGGAACCTGTTTTTTGGGAACATTAATTTTCAAACTTCATTGAGGTAGTACTAGCGGTACTGATGAGTCCAAGTGCAGATTATCCCCGCGCTTGACTCTGTCCCGCTCCCGATATCGGTATAGTGAATGCACGCAGCAGACGACAACCTAACCTCGAAACCGCAGAAATGACTGAAACTTTGGCTTCGATATTCTTTTGTACGCTCTTCATCGTTAATCTGATGGTTTCTATGTGATTTTCGTGCTCTCTTCCTCTTGTGGACCGACTCTCGTGAATATCTGTACGGTAGATATTACTCTACTCGTAATTTCCCATGAGCCGCCGTGTTAAACTGCTCAGAACTTTTGTCTCAGACTCTGAAGGCTCTTGAAATTTTAACTGAGGCAGTTTGAAATATCAATCTACCACAGTGTCCAAATTCGTAATTTTCTGTACGGTCGTTCGAGGACCGCTAGTACTACCTTGAACAGCAAAGAAAGTACTTTAGAGTCCATTTGCATGAAATTGAAGTTATTTGTTTAGAAAGCAGAGATTTCAAGCTTCAAAATTACCCCCGGCAGGTTTCCGTAGGTGCTATAGAAGCGAAGATATGATGCTGACAATCTTTTTGGGGAAAGCGGACACATTCTTAAAGCGGATACAAGTTATTCTCCGTAGTGCTGCCGCGATAATCGATAAATTGTCGATGTCGTATCGCGATATCGATAAAAACGATATCGACATCGAAATCGATAACCCTTATTGTTTTCGACATCGATAACGACATTGCTTGAGCGACATTAATTGTCGATCGATATTATATCGCGACATGTCGCGATATTATCGATATCGAGGTTATTTCCCTCAATCCGAACAGAATCATCCCTAGAATGACATTCGAAGTATATATGAATTTTGAGAATATTGATATGAGTGAGAGCGTCAACTAGTTGTGAAAAGAAAATTTTATCATATAACGGAATACCCTGCCTAAAATTAATGACTCATTTGGAATGACTCAGGGATTTGGGATATATTCAAATGACTCATTTGAAGAAAGATCCAATAGGAATGACTCAATTAATTGGATCTTATGTCAAACGAGTCATTTCAAATGAGTCATTTATCTTAGGTAGGATAATATGCCACATATACCAGTGGTGCACGATAAGTTAACAAGAATTCCAAATGAAGTCATGTTAACAAATATTGCAGAATCTCATACTTCACACATTTGATGTTTCACTGATTCTATTGTCTTTTACGCACTATTTTTGAATTCATCGCTCGTTGAAGCTCTTGGCTTGGCTATATCCTCTTGTTGGCTGCTTGTTGTTTCATTTTTTGATTTCTTTTTTGATCGAATTTCTTGATCGGAACTACTTGAATCTGAATCTTCACGGAGTCTCTTTGACGACGGCATTAGGACGCGTGAAAGGTAGGATATATCTGATTGAAGTACCGGATCCACCTGGCGTTTCGTGTTTACAAACTTACACTCGCACATTGATCACGCGGCCACATCCAGCATACGAGGTAATCCATTAATCACGTGAAGAAAACTTTTGTACGTTCGGCATACCCCTACTCTCACTGAGGATTGGAAAAAATTTCACGATATCGATAATATCGTCGATAAATTATTGTGAGGGTCGATACGATAACGACAATTGACCTTCGACATTTTTCGACATCGATAACGACATCGATAAGCCATGAAATGTCGATGCTCGATAACGACATCTTCAAATTATCGATTTTTATCGTATCGCGGCAGCACTAATTCTCCGAGATCTAATATCGATATTCTATTTCATTGATATGCGTCGAATACATATGGGTCATTCTGGACCAAGGTGAACATTTTGAAAATCGACGAAATTTAAAAATGCCCCAAACATTTTTTTTCCGTTAGTACTACTAGAATATAGTTGAAAAAAATTTTTTTCAGATTTTTTTGGGTCCCATGGCGGGCCCTACGAATTTTCCAAGTCCCATTTTTGAGCAGTTTTTCGCCTATTTTTTGCTATCTTGGAAAATTCGTAGCTCGGACCCAAATGCATCTTTTTCATCCTAGCTGGGCGCATTTTTTTCGGTATGACGTACACTTTCAAGAAAGAGATTGACCGGTCCCAAAAATTGATATCTGGTAGGTCCCACGGTTGCATCAAAAAAGGCCCAAAAATACGACTTTGCACCACCTTTGGAGGCGTATAGGTCAAAATGGAAGCCTCGTAGCAAAATTTTGCAAGAGAGAAAACTTGTAGGCCTTAAAAAAACCTCCAATTCCCTTTTTAGAACGTGTCATTATCTTATCTCACGTACGATCTACAGCCGATTCAAGTTGGGCAGTTTTGTGAAAACGTGAAACTTCAAGGCCAATTTAAAAAAATCGTTTATTTTTTATCGACCCCAAACCTATGAGAAAATGTTCTTTCAGGTGTCTATTTAAAGGCCCAACAATGATTTGGTTGTTCCTTTGGAATCCCGATTTTATACGAGCTGTTAAAAACAGTCGAAAATACCGAAAATCGTGTCAAATTCGGGCCTTATCATGAAGCTTCGTGGACTGGGTCTTCCCTTGCTCTCGATTCGTGGACTCTAATTATACAGCACTTGGCATAAAATATTGTGGAAGATGAGACCTAGAGCTGAAAAATGGCCTCTCGTGCGATGTTTTACGATGGAACCGTCCAAAACTAGAGTAAATTGAGTAAAAACAAGATAAATCAAGGAAATCGATTGTGATGCATCTCTCACTTAACTAGCCCGCGCTCACTAGCCCAACCGGCCACTTCAGCACTCCACGTATGCTCCGCACTGCATGCCATCCTCCGTTTATGCGGAAGTGATGATTGATATTAACAGCTGATGCAGTATTGTCAGGTATTATCCAGTAGAGACAGAGATAAGAAGGTTCTCTAATCTCCGTTATAGACTGTAGACTGTACGAGGTTTCGGTTGTTAGTGACCACCACGGAAAAATTGTATGTGTCAGTCAGCGTCCCGATCAGAAATTTTGGTACCTTCCCCGCGGGGTTTGCCCCGAACATGGGCCAAATGTATTGTGAAGCATATGAAGTGTAACGCCTTCCCCGCCGGGCACCCGCGAGGTATCATCGGGGCAATATTTGCGCAAAATTAGTGCAGTTTCTGTTGAGACCTTTAAAATAATTTCGGATATGTTTGTAATGTTATCACTATTATGTGATTGTTTAAGTAAAGTATGTTCAAGTAAAGTTGAAAATCCATTGAAGACCTGGGAAAGCCTCATAAGAGCTACTAATATCCAGCCTGTGTTTACTTCTACTGAGGGCAAATAGTCACTCGACTTTGCAGCGTGTGACGAAGAAATTAATTTTGCTGAACTGAGATTTGTGTGAAAAGTGAGTGGTGCTCATCAATGATATTAAAATACAGTATGTTCGCGTTAAATGCCTTTGTTGAAATTTCCATCATACACCCACCAGAAGTGAGGTCAACTCTGAGACACTATGCAGGAATGTTGTGAAAGTGATCAGATACTTTGCGGGGGCCCTGCGGGGAAGGCGTTACACTTCATATGCTTCACAATACATTTGCCCTAATACCCGCGATGTTCGGGACATGGCGTGAAAATAACAAGGTGTGTGACCGCGCACGTTTTCGATGTGTCTCCACTCGACGCCATTTTGATATTCTTGACCGCGAACTTCCAAATCATGCTCCCTGTATAGTACTGTACAAACGAGTTGCAAGTAGGTCTTATTTTGAGGAACGTAAGAAGTCCTAGCGTGAACAAGCAAGTTTCAGCGTAATTATAGGCGAATACGTAAATCTAGAACGATGCCGCAATGATATTGCAGTTGGAATGAAGAATAAAATCATGAATTCATTTCAATCAAAATGGGTATTTATTTTCAATTTAACTGTCCACGAGACTAAAATTTTGAGGGAATCGGTGAAACTGCACATTCTTAACATCGATAACTGATCCTGTGCTTTTTTTGCACTCCGACAGAATGATCTGTATAGGGGGACAACAATTGTCGGTAAGCCAAGCCATACACGCTTGTCGGTCACCAACACTTACACGCGGCTCGAACTAAAATACGTAAGAAAGGCGAGTGGAGACAACTGGAGACGTAGAGAATCTCCACTCAGAGATTAGAGACCCTGAGTGGAGGGTCTCTAATGGAGACAGGGCCATGTCTGCGCGAGAGTAGACGAGTTTTGAGGCTCCGGTGTCACACACCTTGTTATTATATTCCGCCATGGTTCGGGGTAAACCCCACGGGGAAGGTAATGACGGTCAGCGGCCATTCGAGATCTCCCATCTCACTCGCACCTAATAGGTTATCCCATGAGTGCGAGAGAGACGACAGATCTCGAACGGTCACTGACCGTCATCCCATTGCAGTTAACCTCATGGCGCAAAGATAACAAAAGTTATCTTCACGCCATGGTTCACCTTGTTCTCGAAAGTACCAAAATTTCTGATCGAGACGCTGACTGACACATACATTTTTTCGTGGTGGTCACTAACAACCAAAACCTCGTACAGTCTACAGTCTATAACGGAGATTAAGGAACCTTCTTATCTCTGTCTATACTGGATAATACCTGACAATACTGCATTAGCTGTTAATATCACTTATCACTCCCGCATTAACGGAGGATGGCATGCAGTGCGGAGCATACGCGGAGTGCCAAAGTGGCCGGTCCTCGATTTATCTTGTATTTACTCAATTTACTCTAGTTTTGGACGGTTCCATCGTAAAACATCGCACGAGAGGCCATTTTTCAGCTCTAGGTCTCATCTTCCACAATATTTTATGCCGAGTGCTGTATAATTAAGGCCTCGACAGAGAGTGCGCATTTGCTCTTTTTCCCCCTTTTTCCCCTGTGGAAGTAGCGCCATTGCGCGCCCGTGGCGGCGATTGCAACTACAGGGCCTATGCTTATACACGGGGAAAAAAGTGGAGAAAAGAGCATTGCGCACTTTCTGTCGAGGCCCTTAGAGTCCACGAATCGAGAGCAAGGGAAGACCCAGTCCACGAAGCTTCATGATGAGGCCCGAATTCGACACGATTTTCGGTATTTTCGACTGTTTTTAACAGCTCGTATAAAATCGGGATTTTAAAGGAACAACCAAATTATTGTTGAGCCTTCAAATAGACACCTGAAAGAACATTTTCTCATAGGTTTGGGGTCGATAAAAAATAAAAGATTTGGGTCCGAGCTACGAATTTTCCAAGATAGCGAAAAATAGGCGAAAAACTGCTCAAAAATGGGACTTGGAAAATTCGTAGAGCCCGCCATGGGTCCCAAAAAAATCTGAAAAAAATTTTTTTCAACTATATTCTAGTAGTACTAACGGAAAAAAAATGTTTGGGGCATTTTTAAATTTCGTCGATTTTCAAAATGTTCACCTTGGTCCAGAATGACCCATATGCAACGCATATTGACGAGAGCTTCTCTAGTCGTGATTACCTTCCGATACCATTTCAGGCTTTCACTTGGAGGGTGGTAAGAAGACATTCAGATACATCCATTTCTTTTGTGGTTTCAAAGTTCAAGTCAAGAAAGTACTGTGTAGCCTCTTGGCTACCTCTCCTTTATCATTACATTCGTCAATAATGCCCGGTCATTGTCAACAATGCCCGGGTATATTGGGCAATATCCGCGTTCATTGTGTATTTCGGAAAATGCCCGGGCATTGTCGACAATTCCCGCAAGGCTTTGCGGGCACGGTCAATCATTACCGAGTGCCGTGATATTTTGATGGCATCAAATACGGTTCGGCTAGCGCGGAACTGGGCGGACTTTTTACAATTTTGTGTCAGTATCACCCACATGCATACAATTATAAGATTTATCCGTTTACCGCGAGTGCGCAGCGAAGCTACAAATGAGTTACGCGACTATTTTATCATTGTTTGAGTACTGCTTCATTCAAAAGAAGTTTGCCGGGTATGTCCTGCCATATTGAAAATTTCCAAATTTTTCAACGAAAATGGCTCGAATTCTAAGATTCGCCCGTATGACATGCAGAGTCATTTAGTGGATGCGATCCACGTCTCGATCCCCTCATTAGTGGAGTCTATGATATAAGGAGTGTGAGGTTGAGCCGCGGGTAACATGACTCGCGTCATCGATCACCCATGACGAACTCTCCTGCAACTCGACACGAACGCTTCCATTTGCCAAAAACCATCTGTCGAAATGAGGCCCATTCGCTGCGTATATCCAGGCCGCGTCACCTACTCATGCAAGTTTCGATGTCCTCCACTCTATCCTATGTTGATCCCCCCGCCCCCTTATATCTACATATACATTTCTCGATCTCCACCACCCCATGCAGGACGCTCGCTGTGTACCTTGGTATTATATCTCTATCTGTGTACCACTATCCGTATGTATATCGTGCATTCGAGCGTCGCGGAAAGGGCAGCAAGTGTTTCGCTTGCCACTAGCTTCTCTTCCATTTCTCTTTGCGGCTCTAGTTTCTGCTCAGATGATGGCTTTCTAATGCCCACCAAAGCGTGATTGAATATCTCGAGTGCGCGCCAGACAATAAACACTCCATAAACGCACGTGAGTGTACAATGCGAGCGTGTATCTTGTGTCAATTCAAGTTACAATACGAGAAATGAGTTGAGAATCGATTCTAGTGGATTATATGTGCCAATTCTTTCGTGCGGAGACCCGCAAATTGAATGCCATTTCAAATCAGTCGTCCACACTATATAACTTTTTTTGCTCTTCGTCAAGATCCATTTGGACTACCATGCCCGCACAGAGAGCATTATTTCAACCCTTCGAAGTATGCGTGCTGAATTAGAGGCGGGGCGTACTTCGAAAACTCTTGCTAAACAGGATACGCAAATACAAAAAAAATCTGAAGAAATTCTACAGAAATCTCGCTCGACACAGTAGATATTCACTTGTCAATTTTTTGCTTTCTCTAAAGAGAAAGCTTTGTTTTCATACCAGCAAAATTTTGATCAAATTTTCTACTAAATCCAATATTTTCTTCAACAAAATTCTGTTTATCTAAAAAAGGCTTAGACCATTCTTTTCCTCTCGCCGAAATCTATCAATAGTAGGTAACACGTTTCCTCCTAACGGTCTTCCACATCAGCCAGAAACCCATCTTTGCACCCCTTTGTCCGTGTTCGTGTGTGTGTGTGTGTGTGTTTCTTGTTTTATACCGAACACGCTTTCTCTTTTACTGGTCACCTTATCAACTTTTGGCTTTCTACAAGTTGTACAGAATCCAATTTCTGAGAGCCCAGTGATTTGGCAGCTTTCAGCTCTCAGTCAAATTTGATCCATGGGGTTTTTAGAGCAAAACAGCTTAAATTTCGACTCTTAATACATGAATATCTTTTTCTCACACGGTCTCACCACGAATTGAGTCACCTAAACTATGGTTTTTTCTGCAAGATCTATCGATTGGTTAATACCGAAATTTCATAAAATCTTCACAAATCTCAAATATTCGAATTAATCAAAATTTCCACCAAAAATTTCATTTTGACCCTTTTTAAACCCACTGCATCGAAATTCCGTCTCAACCAAACGATGGATATTGTTAAAAAAAACCTCAGACTAGAAGGCTCAAATCTCTCTAAAAAGCTTCCTCTAAAGAATAACTGAAAAAATAATGGGAAATTTTTCTTAATATTCATTTTTTCCTCGTACCTTCTTTTATGACTCATTTATCTCAATTCCAATGACCTAAACTATGGTTTTTTCTGCATTATCTATCGATTGGTTAATACCGAAATTTAATTGAGTCTTCACAAATCTCAAATTTCCGAAAAAATCAAAATTTTCACCAAAAATTTCATTTCAACCCTATTCAAACCCACTGCATCGTAATTCCGTCTCAACCGAACGATGCATATTGTTAAAAAAACCTCACACTAGAAGGTCCAAATCTCTCTAAAAAGCTTCCTCTAAAAAATAACTGAAAAAATAATGGGAAATTCTCCTTAATACTCATTTTTTCCTCGTACCATCCTTTACGACTCATTTATCTCAATTCTAATGACCTAAAGACTTACTTATGCGCCATTCTGAATCGATTGGCTGATACGAAATTTTCATAAAATCCGTAAAACATCATTTAAATGAAGATTCTTTCGGGGGAAGGGAATTTTCACGAAGGACTCCAGTTTAATCATCTTTAAACCGACTATATCAAAATTTTCTCTCAATCAAACAATAGATATTGTTGGAAAAATCTCCTTTCAGATGACCCAAATCTCTCCGAAATGCTTCCTCGAAAGAAAAACTCAAAATATAGGGTACTTTCTTTTTCGTTAAAATTATCATCATATAACGCCGTGAGAAAGCATTCTGCTAATGACTTTTAGCAGCGTATTTACAGTCATTTATGATCCAAATTACGACCAACGATCATCCCCTGTGTGTACATCAAAATCGGGGTTCATGTATACGCTTACTTATCCTGTGACGATGAATGAGGAATGCTAAGAATTCCAAGCGTTATTAATGCTTGGAAACCAAGCATTAATAACGCCGGATTGGTGGGCTCGTTGGGTGCCAGCTCTTCCGATCAGTCAAGTTAAGCATCGTTCGGCGCGGTTAGTACTTGTATGGGTGACCGCTCATTCAGTTCTAGCGTGTCGGCTTTGTTGACTTTTCGGATCGGTTGGTTGATGCTGATGACTCAGCAGTGCGAGCGGGAGGTGCAAAATCCTTATAGATTCAATATTTATCGATCGCTGATGCGTGAGATCTATGCCCTATCCATAACACGATAAGTGCACCAAGCTCTCCGAGGCGAGTTTTCTGTGCATCATAAAGTTTTCCCTTGCCCCACTCTCTCAGCGCGAATCAGCTAGTGATAGCTGATTTCGTTAGCTAACGTGAACGGATTTTCACTGATTGAATCAGCTAATACAGAGGGTGATAAACGATCATATATACCGTTCGGGAGTGTTTTTCCCTGCGCACTGGGTGTCACGTGATAAATTTTTGGCTCTGGTATTCTAGAATCGTTCGTGCAGTGCAGTGGGATCTATTTGATCACCCGATTTCTAAGTCGCATGTAGTGCGTCTGAAGCGGGGCACCTGCATCGAAAGTGGGCCACCTGGATCGAAAGTGGGTTATCTGGATCGAAAGTGGGCCACCTGGATCGAAAGTGGGCCACCTGTATCATAAGTGAGCGATCTGTATATATCGAAAGTGGGCCACCTGGATCGAAAGTGGGCCACCTGGATCGAAAGTGGGCCACCTGTATCATAAGTGAGCGATCTGTATCGAAAGTGGGCCACCTAGATCGAAAGTGGGCCACCTGGATCGAAAGTGGGCCACCTGGATCGAAAGAAAGATCGATTTAAAAAGAAGTATGAATGAAATGAGGTTCATTTGCGAATTTTTAATGTTCCAAATTGATTTTTATTCCGTAACGAAAATATAAGGCAAAACTAGTCCTGGAAAAGTTAGCTGAGATTCCAGCTATGTTAGCTGACTGAATCAGCTATTATAAGCTGATATTTCAGTCGACGGTTTTTTACTGATACGAATAGCTACTGTAGCTGAATTTCACCTACATTAGCTGATTTTTAGCTACAATCACTGATTTGTGGCTGACTATAATCAGCTATATAGGGCCTCTCGTGGCACGAAATGAGTAAATATCGAACGAATACGTCCTAGTTCGTCGTGACTCGGTTTGGAAAAGTCGTTAATGTGTTCATGTCGATATGAGAACCCGGATTTGTGGAGTTTTTCACCAGAATTATCGATTTAAGCGTGATTTTAGTGTTGGCTGATTTGATCAGCAGTTTGACGACCCATGGGAGAAATAGCTGATATTTCAGCTATATATTAGCTGATTGATGCTGAGAGAGCACAGGTAAGGCTGCGCTTACATGGAGACAGGAGGCCATGTTGAACCTCATGTTCGACCACATGTCAGCAATGAGTGCGGCAAGGTTGTTGGAGTGATATGTTCTTTGTCGCACTCATGCGTGGCATTTGGTCAACGTTACGTCAAACTAAAGAAAGCCAGCTCATGTAACCGCAGCCTAAAACCGGGCAAATGCAAGGACCTTACATGAACACACAGTACGCAGTTGATTCCCGTTATCCAAATGAGACCTCCCACTCTGCGAGTAGTATGAGACAATATAACAGAAGACCTGTGACGAAAATTTTTCTCGTCTCATCTAATGCTATGTTGTGAACTAGCCTTTATTCAGTTACACTCACACCAACATTCTACCAGGTGATGGCGAGAGGACAGCCGTCCATTGCCACAAGCAAGGAGAAGGATAAGAAGTAGATGACTCCGTCACTGCAAGCAGTTCCACCCGTGCGTCGATGCCTTGAATGAAGAATCACTGATGGCCTTGTATGGAAGGGTTCAGGTGCCTCTCAGAGTATCTGAACAAGTCGTCTGATGAACACAGATGAGATCTGTTGTTGACAGGGCCGGATAAATAAGGAGGGCTCAATTGCCATCTCTGGTGAGCTGTGCCAAGGAGGTCTCAGACGTATCAACCACGAGTACCAAGAACATTCTTGGTACAGAACACAGCTTGCGCTAGTCGTAACAAAGTCACAGTTTATCAAACAGTATCGCCGTGCAGTCAAGTTGAATAGGCCTTCAAGGTCTCAATGCTTCGAAAAAAAAAAAAAAAAAAATCCCGAGCATTAATCGAATCTACATCACGTGCCGCTTGTGGCCACTTGCGGCGAGGGTGCAGCTTTGTGGCTAAAAAATGTGCGGCTCGCTTACAGGGATTGAGCTCAGTCAACACCGGCCTTGGCAGCAATATTTCTATCCGAATCAATCTTGCTATCGGGATGTTTCCCTTGCTCTCATTCGCCCTATTACTCATTGCCTATAGGACATCGAGGGGCGTCATAATGCGATGCTTGCCCTCGCGCATCGGCGAAGAGAGCGAGAGAGAAAGCTCAGAGAGAAAACCGCAGGTGCGGTGGTGTTCATGGTTGAGGAATAGCCATCATAACAGCGTCGAACAATTATATGTACTGGAGGGGTGGGATGCGTGGAGCAAGTGTTCCGGCGTGACCAATCCAAGCTTGCACGCATGTGCGCGCTTCTCAATGTGATATTAATATCGTGATTATCATCTACGTATGATCGCAACACCCCAGCAATGACGCTCGCGTACTGCACTGACATGTACTTGCAACGCGGGGACGTGCGGTTCGTAAGCCGTGATGCTGCTGCTCGTCGCAATCATCGTTGGTACATGCAGCACTATAATATAGCATGGGTTGTAGGAGGATGTGCGCAATTTCATTCGCCTTGCATTCCCCGCCCCTTCAAGCCACTCATATATAGGTACAGCCTCATCTCGTCTAATGGGCACTTTGCTCTCAATAGATCGACATCGAGTGCCTCGCACACTTAGCAATTTCTACCAAAATTCGAATCTCGTACAAACTACTTCTAATGCCTGGAATCACCACGCAATCCTCGTTCTCTCTCGAGCTTTTGTAAGAGAATTGCTTGCCGTGAGTCATTTCTATCTGACCCAGATAGAGATACAGTCACAAATCAGGGCCTATAGCAAAATGAATAATGATAGGACTGTCCATTACATCAATTGGTTCTCTACTTCCGGTGAATGAATTTCACACTGACGTAAATTCAACGTGCTCACCCCCCCCCCCCGCAAGGTATTTGTCTAAAACCTCTGTCCCCATCTCTACATTATTCAGCTTATCTCTAGACCTCACAAATGAGCCCAAAAATACGCTCAGTTCGGACAAATCTGACCACATATATGTAAGTTATACCTTTAGACTACTTAGCGGAATACCTCACGTTGTTCGATTTGTGAATGTCTCAGAGAAGAGTATTGATCCCTAGAAATACTGCCACGAATCGAATAAGAAGAATATTGTTTTCGGTTGAACTCATAAGTGAGTGATTTATATCGGTAATTCTCACGACTCGTTAAAATTCGGCCAACAGAAGAATCAAAATTTGGATCTCAAGGCACAAATCCCAGCGATGCTTCAGATGGTCGTTCATGGTTAGAATAGTGAGAAAAATGTTGAAAGCATCATTTTTTTATGGGGTCAAGACAAAGGATGGAGGAATTCGATTCCAAGGATTTGGTCGGTATCCTATTGAGAAGTTGAAGCAATTACCATCAAAATGCGATCCCATAGGTCAGAAACCGATATTTCTAATGCATTTGAAAAGCCTCCAGAGTTTATGTAGAGTCGACTCGCTCACATAACACTGAGGAACAAAATTTGGGGGTCGGAATGTCCCCCCTAGGAAAGTATGATTTCCTTGTGTATTTTTGACCGTAGAATCCGCATCCGACCTCAGTTTTGCCCCTACACGTCAGAATTTTTTTTAAATCGCAAAAAACTGATTTTCCAAGAAACGACGTTTTTAGCGTTTTTTGCCAATTTTTCAAGTTGATGATCATGTAGCCAGGGAGTACCCATTGGTCAAAATGCATACCAAGGTATGTTTTCCTACGTGTTTTGACCTGCTAAACACGAAGGCAGTGGTTTTAGGGAGCTAGGATGCACTCCAGAAGCGTGATGAGGTAATCTTTCGAGTTGCTATCAGCAAAATTCGACCAATTCCGCAATAAATCTTCAAATGCTCATAAAATGGACAAAAAGCATCCAAATGGAACCTACAATAGCTCATTTCGTTCGTTCTGACCTATACTTTTGACAAAAAATGTGACCCAATAGTCATTTTGAGAGTGAGAGCTGCCTGGGATTTTTCCGGCCAGGGATTTTTTCAACGTTTTCGAGCACGTCGCAGCAGCATCGTAATGGCATTGGCTGGGGTCTCACGCACACGTAGCTCGTAGATTTTCATGTACACAACTGATATATGCGAACTTTGAGTATGATTTGAAGATGGTTCGACATGGAGTGACTACAGATCATCGATGATCTCTTATTCTTCGTCAGAATCCGCGATCACGAAACTTTTTCTCGCTGATTCCCGCCTATGAGTGCTGGAACCCTCAGTCACCACATTCCAACAATAATCTGCCAACATATTCACGGATTTTTTGAAGTTATATCTATTTTCTAACGTAGCTATTTCTTGGTGGAATCTTTCTCCATGCTCGTCGCTTACCGCTCCAAGATTATCAGGGAAAAAGTCCAGACGTGAATCGAGCATGTGGATTTTCAATGACTGATTGACTTTCATCTGCTGAAAGTTCTGCAACATATCCCTTACGAGAGTTTCATAATTCTCGGACTTCCGGTTGCCCAGATAATTGTTTATAACATTTTTGACTGACTTCCAAGTTTTCAACTCAACTTCATTCAGAACAGCATCAAAACCAGAATCAAGCATCAATTTCCTAATGTCTGGTCCGACTAAAACCCCTTTCTCCAGTTTTACTTCACTGAGCCTCGGAAACTTTTCTCTGAGAAATAAAACTCCAGCTCCAGTCTTATTCATAGCTTTTATGAAAATTTTGACTATACCTAATTTGATATGGAGAGGCGGTAATACAATTTTGTCCCGATCTACAAGAGGGATAGCTTGGACATTTTTCTGACCCGGTATCATTTGTTGTCGTGGTGGCCAGACTTTCCTTACATAATGCTCTTCTTTACTTCGTGAATTCCATTCGCATAAGAAACACATGTGTCCCGTATAACCCAACTATAAACCGAGAATCATACTAATGAATTGAAGTCACCGCATATGCCCCATCTGTATTCCTCATAATTGACTTTATTCAACAAAATTTTCACATTCTCATAGCATTCTTTGACTTGTGGCCCATGGTAAACCGGCATTGGGGATTTCTCGTTGCCATTATGTAGCAGAACTCCTTTCAAACTAGTTTTATTCGAGTCTATGAAAAGGCGCCATTCATCAGGGGAGTGCTCATATTCGAGTTCGGAGAACGAGCCTCTAACATCATGGCAATATAAAGTTCCATCATCATCTGTAAAGAAACCGGCAAACTCTGATCCTCTCTGTCGGAATGAAGTGATTGAGACACCTTCCTCGAGCATGTTCCTCTCTTTGAGTCGCGAAGCTGCGAGCTCAGCCTTTATTTGAGAGTTTCAAGTCACGAATGAAATTATTCAGATCTCTCTGACTGAACAATATTGGCTCTTGTGGCTTTTTCTCTGTCGTACTATGCATTAATTCTTGTGTTGATGGATCGGAACTGAGGGATAAACATTCTAGAGACTTCTGTGAATCAGTAATTCCAGTATCTTGACATGGAATGGGGATATTTTGAACAGGGTAACCGGGAATAGGTTTTGTAACAGACGTTATATCTGGATATTTGATGAGGTGTTTAGTTCGGGAGTTGGACCCAACTAAATTGGTCAGACAAAACTAACAGTCGTGAACGTGATGCCTTGGTTCTCTCCATATTGTTGGAATGGAGAAGTTCAACTTTCTCTCTGATTTTGAAACTAATCTAGTAGCACAAGTAGTGCATATCACGCCTGGTACCCAAGATTTGTTGATATTGATGATTCTGAAACCAAAGTATTTTTCATATGCTTCTTGATAGTGGGACGAGAAGGGACGGGTATCCAGCGCATATTCGCTGCATACGTAACAGAACTTATTAGGGTTATTGGTACACTGAAACTGTCGCTGCATTGCTATTTCGAATGGCGGCTGAACAGAAGACCACACTCAATTGATTTTGAACACGAATGAACGTTATCCAAATGAATCATTTGAGTCGTTTTTTTTTTTTTTTTTTTTTTTTTTCTGGTAGGCCGGGAAGGGGAAATCTTCATAGACACCCACAAGAGTGTGGGTAGTGTCGGATTTACCCGAGAAGACTCGGGTACCTACCGACTAAAACCCCTCCCCGGAGGGCGCCAACCCAAAGGTTATAGTCCCAGAAGAAGGAAGGAAGGAACAGAGAGGAGAGAAAAGATGAAAGATACAGGGAGGCTTGCGAAGAAGCGGGAGCCCTGAAGTGGTCCAAGATGCCACTCAGGGCTCATACGCACTGAGGCGGACGAGGTGGTTAAAAGCACACACATGGGTGCTGGGGCTGAAGACTGGGGGCGGGGGAGTTGTCGTGTGCTCCCGAGATACTAAGATCTCCCTTGCCGGAGGACTGGGGCCGGGGAGTGCGTCTGTCTCCCAGGATCAACTGAGGATCCTCCTTGCGGAACTGGGGCCGGGGAGTCATTACTCTCCCAAGATCCGAAGATCTCCCTTGCGGGGGTCTCATTTGAGTCGCGTTTCATTGTACCCTTGTATCTTGAACAGATCACTTCTATAGAAGATAAGAGGAATCCGGCATCCATCTAGCGGTGAGAATTTGAAAGTTGGCCTGTGTTGAGCTCGTATCTTGCTTTAAGCTGGACTCGACAGTCGACAGTGATCATCTGCGCGTAATACTCCTCAACCTATCTCCATTTCATACTCAAGGTTCGCATATATATATATATCAGTTATGTACATGAAAATCTACGAGCTAGGTGTGCGTGAGACCCCAGCCAATGCTATTACGATGCTGCTGCGACGTGTTCGAAAACGTTGAAAAAATCCCTGGCCGGAAAAATTCCAGGCAGCTGTCACTCTCAAAATGGCTATTGGGTCACATTCTTTGTCAAATGTATAGGTCAAAACGAACAAAATGAGCTATTGTAGGTTCCATTTGGGTGCCTTTTGTCCATTTTATGAGCATTTGAAGATTAATTGCAGAATTGGTCGAATTTTAGTCCTTAACTATCTCTTGGGGAACTCTCCCGACCAATTATGATGAATGTTAAGTAATAGTACATTTCGATACAAGGGCGTAAAACGTTATATTCGATAATAATAGGTTTTACGGCCGTGTAGCTAACTATACTTTTCGATAAACTGTGAGTAAAAGTCGACAAACTGTGCGCAAAGTGCACTTGTACGCACAGTGTATCGAAAAAAGCGTTTATTACTATACCATAATTATAGACGATGGAAGCGTGGTGTGCAGAGCTTCCGAGCCAGAATTGCGTGATCCATGGATATTTTCTCATTGGCAATCATGAATTTGAAGTTTGGGACAAAAGCACACCACGCTTTCATCGTCTATGATTATGGTATAGTAATAAACGTTTTTCACTCAACATTCATCATAATTGGTCGGAAGAGTTCCCCAAGAGATAGATGAGGACTAGGGTCAAAAACTATTATTTACGATAAGAGGTATGTACAACTGCATAGCATACGATTCTTCTCAAAATGAATTAGGCTGGCCGATAATATTTCAGATTATTTTATGTTTTTTAGTTGTCGAGAACAATATTAGAACCGTGAATGAAAGCGTATCGTAAAGACCTAATTTTTTTTAACCTTTTTTATTTTATACTTTTTAGTGGGATAGGTATTCGTAAAGCATATCCATCTCACTAAAAAATATAAAATCGTGAACACCGTCGGTTATCTCTTTTATTCAGACAGTCTGCGTGTGCGCCGCGCACCGCCAGCTGCCGGCCAAAATGCATTGACCTGTTTCACCAAACGTTTGGTGAAGTTTGGTTTGGTTTGGTTTGGTTTAGTTGTCCAGTCAACCCTGGTCCGGTTTCAGTCTTCTGATGCGTGGAACGCGTAGCAGTGATGCAATTTAGGTTAGGGTATAGAATGAGTAGGGATCTACCCTCCCTAAGAATGGGAAAGACAGCGATCGAGAGAGAGAGAGATTGATTGATTGATTGATGCCCGTTTATTCGTCCAAAGACAAAAAAGAAAAATAATCAGTTACATATGGTAATATATATCACAGATCAATAGTGCACATTAATAAAAATAATGAAGTCATTTGGTCAAGGACAAATCTTAAGTATATCACAATTTGTGACTAGTCAGGTAGCACTCAGGAGATTCACAAACTTCATAGAATAATATAAGAATATAAAAATATAAAAAGAAATGGCAGGGCTCACAGTCATATTACAGAAAAGTTCAGTCAATTGACGAAGGGTCACACGTATACTTATAATTTTATTCTAGATGAACGAATCAAGCAACAAGTCAGCCCAAGCCTTTCAAAGTTTAGAGATTGAAGTAATGCTTCTTCTCCACATCAATCCTCTGGGGAGACTGTGTGAGCAAAAAATCCTTCATAGCCTCTTTAAATAATGACATTTTCCCCAGCTGCCGAAAGCCCGGAGGGAGAAAGTTCCACAAATGAGCACATTGAACCTGGAAAGATCTTCTTCCATATTCAAGTCTCATATTGGGAACTTTGAGTACCCGCTCTTCTGCATCACCGCGTGCGGGGCGTTCAGATTGGTACCTGGTGAACATCGCAGCTAGGTAGCCAGGCTCTCCTAAATGCATGATCTGAGAGAGAGAGAGAGAGAGAGAGAGAGAGAGAGGGAGAGAGAGAGAGAGAGAGAGAGAGTCGGAGCGAGTCTATCAATCCCAAGCAAGTAAGGAGCGAGTCTATCAATCCCAAGCAGGTAAAGTGCCCCCCTATCTACTAGCCGTCACGAGTGACTACCTGCGGAACAGGACCCTCGTGTACGACACCGACGAGGGACAAGAGATTCGGGTACTGTCCGCCGGAATCGGACAGGGATCGGTCTCCGGGCCGTTCAACTGGAACACCCAGTATGACAGCTTACTGTCTATCGAACTGCCAGAAGGAGTGATAATAGTGGCTTTCGCGGACGACGCGGGACTCATAGTATGGGCTGACAACGAGGAACTCTTGGGTAGACGCGCGAACGAAGCGCTGGCCCGAGTCTACGAGTGGATGATTAGCAGGCTTCTGGAGCTCGCTGTCAAGAAGTGCGAAGCAATCGTGGTCACAAGGCGTAGGAAGTTTGACTTACCCCGGTTTTATATCAACGGGCAAGAGATTCCACGGAAGACAGAGCTGAAATACCTCGGTGTATGGCTCGACGACAAGTGGTCGTTCAAGAAGCACATCCAGGAAGCCGCCCAGAAGGCGAGCAGGGTCGGTGCGGCGCTCCAGCGGCTTATGCCGAATATCGGAGGACCCAAGGAAAAGAGGCGCGCACTTCTCAACACCGTCACTACCTCCATCATGCTGTACGGTGCACCCGTGTGGGGGAAGAGAGTAGAGAAGACCATCATCGAGAAGAGAATGGGGCCTGTCCACCGAAGAGCGGCCCTGAGGAGTATCCGTGCCTACCGCACTGTGTCAGGAGATGCGGCTTACGTATTGGCGAGTACTCCGCCCATCCACTTGCTCGTCGCGGGGCGAGTGAGGATCTGGGACCGCCAGAAAGTGATCGGAGCCGAACGAGTACTCACTCCGACGATGAAGGAGATCATCCGCGACAACGAGAAGGAAACCACCCTTGAGCATTGGCAAACTGAGTGGGATTCGCCATTTGCAAACGGCAGATGGACGCACCGGCTGATCCGTGACGCAGCCAAGTGGGCGGAACGCACCCACGGAGAGATGGACTACTGGGCGACGCAGGCACTGAGCGATCATGGTTGCTTCGGTTCCTATCTAACCAGGTTCAAAAAGAGGACGACCCCAGCATGTCAGTCATGCGGGGACAAATGGGATGACGCCGAACATGCCCTGTTCAAGTGCAGCGACACCCGGAGAGAGCGCGCCGAGCTGGATGAATGGCTGGGTGCTCAACTAACACCTGAGAATCTCGTCCCGTACTTGCTCCGCAACCAGGAGACATGGGATAGACTTACCGGATACATCAAGCTGGTGATGACCCGCAAAGAGGAGAAAGAGAGGGAAGTAAGGCGCCTCGAAGCAGGCGAATTACAGTGACTCTGCCGATTGAAACAGAAGAGGCCCAAATGATTCCAGGAGGAATATGATGCCCTGAAGAGGGGAGAAAGAAGGAAGAAGAGGGAAGAAAGAAGAAAGAGAGGGAACAATGAAGAATGAAGATAGAAGATGCCGACAAGTGGCCGAAGAGAGAAGATGGAGAAGAGGAACGCTCGCAATCGAGCGCGAGACATGCCGCTCATCCTGAAGTAATGCTCACGCGGTTCCGGGATGAGATGGTAGATGCAGGTGGATCTCCTTCTTGATTCGATGCCCTGGGTATCGGACATCGAGGGAGAGGGATATTACACGGCCGGGCCCACCTCTCGGTGGGCCCCACCCAAACCCGTGTCCCGCCTGGTATGGCCTGCGTGGGCTATGCGTAGTCCGCGTAAGCTGAACCAGTCCGGTGTCTGGGGACGGATCCGAGGGATCCTGAGGCAGATTTTGCCCTCTAACCACCTTAAAAAAAAAAAAAAAAAAAATGAGAGAGAGTCAAGAGCACGGTGATCGGGGAGAGGGGGAATATCCGATCAAAAATGACACCCAAATCGGCGCACGTGGTCATTTTCTACTACTCTTTGCGAGTAGAATCCCGTTGGAATCAGAACCGGAGCTGCTCGATTTTTTAAATGCGCTCAAAAATAGTATTTTTAGATTGGAGATCTGCAAACCGTTTTTTAGCATATTTACACGTTTTCATCAAATTCCGCATAACTTCTACATTTCTCTGAATTGTTGTATGCAGCTCGGCTCATTCGAAGGTTCATCACGAAATGTATAAAATGAGACCAAAAAAGTCTAATCTCTCCCACCTGGGACCCAGTGCGAGTGCCAACTGTATTACTGAAGAAGATCACGCGCAAATCGATAACTTAGCCGATGTGCGTTTGAGAGTCGTTCAGACGATAAACTTTCCGTTGCTTGGAATTCTTCAGCTCAGCTCTAGAAGCAGGGGAATTCCACTTTTCAAGACATATTAAATGCATTTTACAATATTGTATTGAGCCGTCTACAAGTCGCATAACCTTGCACCGTTATCATTTGGAGAAATCACAATTATACGTGTATTAAACGTATTTGAGACCTATTCTCCAAGTTGGCACTCGTACTGGGTCCCAGGTGGGAGAGATTAGACTTTTTGGTCTCATTTTATACATTTCGTGATGAGCTTTCGAATGAGCCGAGCTGTATACAAAAATTCAGAGAAACGTAGAAGTTATGCGGAATTTGATGAAAACGTGTAAATATGCTGAAAAACAGTTCGCAGATCTCCAATCTAGAAATACTATTTTTGAGCGCATTTAAAAAATCGAGCAGCTCCGGATCTGATTCCAACGGGATTCTACTCGCAAAGAGTAGTAGAAAATGACCACGTGCGCCGATTTGGGTGTCATTTTTGATCGGATATTCCCCCTCTTCCCGATCACCGTGAGAGATGAAGCTATTGCGGGCGCGAAAGTTCCAAAGCAAGATCCAACGTGAAACTCCACTCCGCTGACTAGTTCAGTGCCGGAAGCACGTGTGCGACGAAAAGGCTCTCTCTCTTGCTCTTACAGCGAGTCTCGCTAGGAGTGGTTTGAGTGCTGCTGACTAGCTAAGTACCGGAAACGTACCACCGACCAAGATGGCTGAAGGGAAGTAGAATGAAAGCGTATAAAAAATTAGATATTGTTGGAAAACCTGAATGTACTCCGGTGCGTGTCTGGTTGCGGTTCTGCGGGGACTTCGGACTGGCTTATGCCCGCCCTCTCGAGATAACCGTATGTGGGCGTTTTGGGTACACCCCAATGCTATACGGCTAATCTCTGTATGTTTCACACAAAATCGTTCTATGGACAAACTTTGCGATTCCAAAAAAAAATTTTTTGTAGATGTCGAGACAAGGAATTGAATGAGCTGAGGTACTCTCTCCGAATCCATCACCCACTGAACACCGTTCGTTCCCGAAACGTACCACGGAAGGTTCCCCCCGGAACTAATGCAACCTTCGCCGGGCGTTCCTACGACCCACGAGTAACGTTGTGGGTAGGTAGAAATGTCCGCGGACGACTACGTATCTAGGGCGTGTGTCATGGTTCCCGGAACCTTCCAGTGGTCCCGTAATGGTTTTGTAATGGTTGTTTGTTGCAACCTAGAACTTGGAAATTTTTTTGTCAAATAAATAAAATAATTGTTATTTTTCTTCTTTCCTCTGCAGGCTATTCAAAGGCAGTCTCATTGTCTCCTCTTCACGAAGTGACCGTATTTGTAATTCAGCCCAGCCGAAGAGATTGAGCGAATAGCCTGCAGAGGAAAGAAAAAAATAACAATTATTTTATTTATTTAACGAAAAAATTTCCAAGTTCTAGGTTGCAACAAACAATCATTACAAAACCATTACGTAACCACTGGAAGGTTCCGGGAACTATGACACAACGCCCTAGATACGTAGTCGTCCGCGGACATTTCTATAGATGTATATAGGTATACCTACCCACAACGTTGCTCGTGGGTCGTATGAACGCCCGGCGAAGGTTGCATTAGTTCCGGGGGGAACCTTCCGTGGTACGTTTCGGGAACGAAAGGTGTTCAGTGGGCAGTGAGAACTCACTGAACTTTAGTTAGTCTGGAATCGACTCTGACTGAAGACTTCAGTGCATAATTTCACGGAGTATCCACTGAAGTCGCACTGAAACTTCAGTGACCTTGGGTGGTCGGACGAGTTCCCATCACTGAAGTTTCAGTGAGCATCAGTGAAATTTCAGTGGCCTTTGGAGTTGGATGAGTCCGTACAACTGAAGTTTCAGTGATGCTCACTGAAACTTCAGTGATGGGGACTCGTCCGACCACCCAAGGTCACTGGAGTTTCAGTGCGACTTCAGTGGATACTCACTGAAACTACTCACTAAAGTCTTCAGTCAGAGTTGATCCGAGACTAACTGAAGTTCAGTGAGTTCTCACTGATGGTTTCGGAGAGAGTACATACGTAGAAATTGATAGAACCAAAAATATTTGATGCCACGGCTTTCACAAAATATGATTTCTCAATTGTATAAATACGTTAAAATCGGAAGACTAGTGTTATCGTTCAAACAAACGTGGAAGTCATTCTGCGTTGGTCCAAATCATTCTGTCAGTCTTTGCTCAGCATGACAAAAATGAATAAGTAAGAGTAAGAATAAATTTTTAAGAAACTCTTCCATGAACTGTATCAAGAAATGAAGAAACTCTGACAACCTTGGCATGGTGTTGAGGAGGCACCAGCGTTGGATAATGTATCAAGAGAAGTTCGGGCCCCACGCCTACTAACACAAGCGTTAAGCTACAAGACGTGCGTGATCACCGACGCACATACTCAACTCCAAGCTCGCGCTCACGCAAGCGTACAGCGGTTGAACAGTTGCTGCGGGCCTGATTTTCGACAATTTTGATCCTTCTAATTGTTTTCCCTCCATTTATACGTCAGCAACATGCATGTTTCTTTGAATCGAATTCAATTCATCTACACATAATTAATGTAGTTGCTGGTCGCGGTGGCACTGTGAAATTACGAGATTCGACTCATTTTGTGGTCATCAGCCGTAAGACGCCGTGTTAAGCCACATTACTTTGAAAATTTCCTTCTCAAGAGTATGGTCGACAACCTGCATATTTTGAGAATGCATTAGATTCCTCATACCTCAGATTATACTGGGAGAGTAACATCTGCATCTATGCACCATGAAATTTTCAAATCAGAATGACTTAAGAAGTTTGAACGCTGGAGCCTCCTCGAAGAGAATTTGATAGAACGACATAAATCGTCTGAATAATAAATAGAAGAAAATCCTTAGAGCGAACGCACTTATGAAGTTTCACCTTTTGTACTAATGAGGAGTTGGTCGCTGTAGCTTGCTTGACCCAAAAATACATCATCAAATTTACTAAAAGGTAGAAAATGAGATATAGAGCAACAAGCAATTGAATCATCACTTCATTAAAGAGCACTATTGAAGAGCTGAAAATAATTTTCGTAGTTCCTGAATCAGTACAAATACCCGAATTCTCACTCGAAACCACCAGGCACATAATCGAAAACTTTTGAAAACTTACGAGGGGGACCCACGAAGTGCGGGTCACCAAAGCTCACCAGACTTTTCTAACAGTCTTGTACCACCTAGAATATGAAGAATCCAGTGTAACGTCTGCAATTTTCAGATAATCTTAAAGTTTTAAAAGTAAGCATTCTCAGTTAGCCGTTTGAGCAGATGACCATCAGACCAGTCGTGTAAGCAGAATCATGCATGTATGGTGTGGTAAATACTAATACTAACAACTGTATATTTGATCATTGTGAATTAATCAAGGCACTAATACTAGGAGCCATTTTTACGCGACGATTGTGGGATACGAAATATATATATATATATATAAATGTGGTCAGCTATATTTTACACCCTTTCCACGATAAACGATCACCGATATATCAGCACTAATAGCTGACCAATCAATTCAAATTTGCGGTGAAGTTTCTATTAGTATGCATGAATACGCGTGTCTATGAAATCGTCCAGTCGAGCCGCCGAAATTGGTCTTGAAGTGGGGATCTGGCGAGCTCGGGCAGATAGTTAGCCGACAGACGAGTGCGCGGTCACTTGCGCTGGAACTACAGCAAACTAACAACCTAATACTATATACGCCTGTATTAAGAGCATCACTAGGTCTCCCCAAGACCAATGTAAGTTCAACAGTCAACACTTAGAATATCCAAGTGGTCCGCTTCGGCGAGAACGCGGGTTCAAACATCGCGACCCTCTTTGGATCGGGATAAATAGTCAACCTGGCGACTATTTATGATCCAAGGCGGGACAGAAATTAATATTTTTTGACGTAAACGTGGGCATAATTTGATGCATCTGACCCAATTGGGCTAGCCGGACCGATCGTCTCTGTACCCACGATGGGGTTAAGACTCACGAGAAGCCGACATTACGCAGTGGTCTGATGCCGGTTCGGTTTTAAAGTAAAATCACTCGGTATACGCGTCGAAATCCAACAATCGAACAAATAAAATCTGTTCGTTCGGCCCACCATCAATACGCGCGATGTTAAAATCTTTTGTGTCTCAAAAATACAAGACACACGCGAATAGGGCTCAATATTCATTTTACAGGCGTACTAATGCGTACTGATTCACAAATGTTACAGATAGACCTATTATTTATCAACTCCGAATGAGTCAGACAGAGGACGAGAGTCACATCGCCGGCCATATGCAAAACAAGCACTAATAATTTTCAATTCTATGTACACGATCGAGATCGTGGTTTTGAATTGTATAGAATCAAGTTTCAAAGTAAAAATCAAATCATTATATGAATTAGAGAAATAAAATCATGGTCGAACGAACCAAACTCTTTTCATGAGAAAATACCCAATACTTTAATTCCCAGAATGTATTTTTCAATATTTTCAGGCCCTCCTTTGGCAATCGAGTTTTTACACATAGAACCACTTATATACGTATAATATGCACCATTCTAAGTAGTTTCTAGATTAGAATAAATTTTATTGCACCAGCTACAGTAAAAACGTGCATGAAATATTTTAACTGTCGATTTCATAAAAATCGACCTCCGACCGATCAAACACTTGTCTCAGACGATGGAGTTATTCTGTTCCACGATTCAATCGAGTAAAAGACTCGAATACCTACAATTTAAGCCAAGGTACGTGTAATTATCACATACCAAACCGGAGAACAAGCGATTTGATCGATTGAATCGTTGGATTCCGCAAAGTAACTAAAATATAGCTTTATTTGTAAATAATCCCATCTATGTGCATTTTTTTTGTTGCTTATAGTTATTAATATAAGTAACTTGTGGCCGTAGCATGCTCTCTTAGAATTGAACAGCTAGAGTGCAGTATTCCCAAAGATCCAGTCCCCGATTGATCGATTGAAAATACGAGGATTTCAATCGATCTAGGCAGTAAAAACGTGAGTATATTTGGAGGTTCGAGAGGAAGCAGCCAAGCTGAGATCCAGTGCCGAATAATATTTAACGACACTCAATTGTTCGGATAAATATAGCCATACCTATATATTCACAACCTCGCACCAGAGTAAGTCCGTCAAATGGGCCCTCTATCCGAAGTTACAGCTCATGACATTAGCATTGCCCATATAGGCCCATGTTAAAAAATGATATATGTATATAGGTATAAGCGCAATGTATGTATGTATGTATGTATGTATAGTACTTTATTTCACCTTGGGGTAGGACCCCGTCTGGTGTTTACGAATTAACAAAAGAGCATATAAAAATAATGCTAAAGATAATCGCATGTACTGAAGAACATATACTATGATAGTATAATCGACAGACTACAGAGTTTCTGCAGATACGCATTACAATGCTAACGTTTCTGCTTGTAGCTTTGAACAAGGAGCCCATTTGACGGAGCTACTCTGGTTTCTCCATATTTTAGGTGGTGCGAGACTGTGAAAAAAGTTTGGTGAGATTTGGTGACCCGCACTTCGTGGGTTCCCCTTGTTAGTTAGGTATCTCAGACTTTATGCGTCCTGAAAGCATGGAGTGCCATGAAAAGAAGAAGTTCATTGTGTTGTCTTCTCCAGCACTCTACGCTTTCATGATGCACTAGAACTCTAAAACGCGCGCATTGCTCGCGCATGCTTACGATGATTAAAAATTCTGGAACATACGGCAAAAGCTGTTATATTTGAAAAAAAAAAAAAAAAATCATGCAGCTATGTAAGGTACCAGAAAGGAACAAATATGATATAGTATAAAAATATGGAATGAAAATGTCATCCATCTATATGTTGATCTATCTAACATGCCTCGAAATCGAAATTTATGGATTGCTGATTCAAAAATTCACGACTGTCGGAGGGATTTTTCGAATAATCTCAAAAAACTATTCGATCTATGAGATGCGCGCGCATGGTACAACCACCCGTATGGTGTCGGGTCAAAAAACTATCCAGTTTCTATAAAATATCATTGAGGGTGACCATCAAGGAACGAAGATCATTTTGAGAACTGGAGAATTGAGCTCAAATCCAAAGTCAATGATTTAAATCTATGCAATGCTTGTGCATGAAAATTTCAATTTTCACGAGAAATATGTGGGTCTCCAATCCGATTGAGATTCTCAAAGGTTTCCACTCATTCTCGGGTGGAGATACGTTTCTCTCATCCTCCTTCTTCTCTTCTAAGTCAGCTATAGAAGAGAAGGAGGAAACATTTTTCAAGGATATGCACAAAGATCAGCCAATAAACCTTTGTAAAGCGAGAATTTCTTGAATGCTTCTGTAGAAATTTTTTTAGTCCACAAATGAAAAATTTTCCATCGATCATTTGAAATTCAATTGATCATCATCCAGAAATGAGAAAGTTATTGAACCTCCTACAATTTGAAAAAATACATTACTCACAAATCAAAAATCCATCAATCCATTCGGTCCAATTCAGTGCAATCCACCAACTGAAGAGTTGTTTTACGCATTAGAACTTTAAGAATTATATTCACAAATTAAAAACTTTTTTAAAAATGATGTAAGGATATTAACATTTACAAAAAGAATTTTAGTTGATCTGCCTCAATCGCAAAATTTTATACATGCAATTTAAGAATCATGTTGAAACATTCATCATTCACGAAAAAATTCTAGTTAATCTAGCCCAATCAAAAAACAGTATAGATCCAACTTCGAAGTTTGTATGGATCATTTTGAGAATTTAGATAAGCGTTTCTGAGATCTTTTCGATCGTTGAAGGAAGATAAAATATCAGAAAATAAATCTTCAAATGATTACCATTAACCTCATTATTACACAGGATATCCGATATTCCTGTTGTCGGTCAAGCAGCAATCTACTTTTCTATCACTCATTTAGCGCGCGAATCGCGATCCGATGAATACAAGCAGGTGTAATAAAACCCGATATGATGCGCAAGTGCGACGATCGGCTGCTCGATGGTGACAACGAAGCAGACAGAACTGAACAGAACGCTACAGTGCATGAGTTCAGATGCTTGAAACTCATCATTGCTTTTTCTCGATAAATTGGAAATAATCAACAGATATAATAGTTCGGTTATGTAGATCGTATGATTGGATACTTCCAATTATATTGATCCACCTATAATTACATTCAAATACAATGTCATTAATCCGCAGAAATCCACGTTGAGACGTCTCGTAAGTGGCGCGCGAAATCTCGATCGGAACGTCTCGAATCTTGAATATCGAAGTCATCCATTAATAATATAAGACTAGACGCAGGATGCGCGCTACGCGCGCGGTGGATTAGCTGTGGATATACGAATTTTGACATTTTTACAGATTTGAGTGAAATTTGTTCTCGCAATTTTTGAGATATTGAAATTACCGAATTGCAAATCGCTAAACTTTTTCTAATTACATCGGTGATATTGGAACTTGTTTAATTCCTGAAATGATTGAAATTTTGAAATGTCAAAGAATTATATTTAAAATTCGTATAATCCATAGCCCTTAAGATATATCATTTTCTTGCACTTTACAAAGTTTGTATAATTTGATGTACTACGAACTATATTGTTTAATTGTAAAGCGTTGTGTTTCTTGTGAAAATTTCAGTATTCTAGATCATGCATGTAGAGTGTTTCAATGATTATCTGATTTTCTCATTCTGTACATGACTTTTAGTATCCATATCATACTTGATAATTTTCATAGCTCTCTTGTATGTTCGTACGTAATCTGAAAATTTCATGAGACTATTGAGACTTATACACCTCCTGTTACCTTGAAGTCAGATGAATATATGTATTCTACACTTGAATTATTACCTTTTCTTAATTTTTCGTTCCGAATTCAGACGACTTGTGAAAGTCTCATATCTTCAGATATGTCTTTAATTTGGTTGTCATATCAATAATATGAAATGACACATTTTATTATTATTGTGTTCTATATTTTTCGGAGCTGACATAATTTATACTCACATATCTCAATTTTAGTTCTTCAGTGTTATATATCTTGTTTTCATTTGTATGCCCCAACATCTTTTTTCAATATTGTGTTTTAGTTGGATATGTGTCCTCGTTACCTGAAAAGTCAAAATGGTTGAAAGTCTCATGGTTTTGTATATATCCCTGATTGACCTACTTGATTGGTTCATGACACCTCGAATTTGGAATTCCTCGTACTTTCGAGGTGTGATAACGACCCGTATCGAGGCAGTATCGCCTCGTGTGTCGACCTGGATGGTGATCAGTTGTAGGGCAATTTTGAAAAAAGCATCTCAAAGATCGGCAAGAATACTAACTTTTCATGCACCTCAAAAAACGTTTCCATTGATTTTTCGTGCCTAATATTCATTATCAAAGAGTGAAAATTTTCAAGTCACGTCAATCACCAGTAATTTTCACGGGCATGGACAAATCGGGAACAACTCAACGGGATCTTGTAGGGCTTTCCAAGACCTTCAATTTCCATGTTTCAAAAGTTTTCTACGATGATTTAAAGCCCAACATTTGCTCTTGGCAACAACGATAAAATATGCGTGTTACCCTTGAAGCTCCAAGGATGTTCCGCCTTATCTTGATTGGACCTCGTTTCCAATCATGGAATATGACCAAAAAGCAATTTGGTACTGCACTTGATTATACTGGTCACATTCTATGTTCAAAAACTAGAGGAAATTAAACCCGTGAAAATTAAAGGTGATTGACGCGGCTTGAAAATTTTCACTTTCTGATATTGAATACTAGACACGAAAAATCAATGGAAACAATTTTTGAGGTGCATGAAAATTCAGATTAAATTGATTGAAAAATAATTGAAACATCATTTTCAATTATCCTTCATACTGGAATATGTAGTGGGATGAATGTTTGAGTAGAGCAGGATACTTTGTTGTCAAATTTACGGCTGGTTCCAGTTCTCACAGTACAACTGCTTTTTGACTACACTAATTCAAAAAGTGACGGTATTTGGGCAAAGGTGAATCACGTCTAATACCGTATGTTCATTGGCAAGCCTCATGTCCCCCTAAACTCACCATTCTGTCATTGAAAAGTTCCACATTGCGAATTCTTTGATTCTCAACTCCCTCCACTCATAAGTTATGATACAAGCTGTACCAGTCTCATATGGCTGAATTTCGTTCTTCATGTTCTCCATTCCATGAGTGTAACCTTATTTGTTCCGACAAAAACCCTACACCATAAGGTAACTGTGGTGGGAACTATTGTGGAGAGCTGTGGATACGTCAACCCACCTGGAGAGGGCCCATTTCGTCGGATATTGACCCTGGTGCTCAGGATAATTCAAGAGAGCGTTGGCACGTTATAAGAGTGATTTGTTATATGTTCTGGTGAGAGAGAACATATCTGAGAGTTCCAGAAGGATTGGTGATCCGAAGGCCTAGCAGCCGCCATGTGAGTCTAAGTCTGGTTCGACCGTGGTGACGAATCCGGTTAAATATTGCTCATCCTGTTTCATTATTATTTTTGCTGGGGTGGAATCGAAGCATACCCCAATCAGTTCACGATGGTTTTTGATGTAAAAAACTGCGAGGAACACGATCAAAATATCAAATCCACATGAAAATTTGGACTAGAGGGTTAAAAATGAGTTTTTCTGAAAAAGATGCCTTTTTGAGGTTATGTTGTATTTTTTCGGACTTGAAAGTATTTTCTTCGTAAAATCCAGCCAATTTCACGATGAAATATGTATCTCCAATACTTTTTTTGAGAAGTCCAGAACTCGTTACAAATCAATCAAAGAAAAGAAAAAGCGATTTTTTCGCAATTTTCAAAACGAGAATAGCTTACTAACCACGCAGGGGACTCTAGGGGCCTAAAAACTGTGCGCCCCATCTCAATTCATCATATAGAAGATATCCTCAAAGTTTCAGGAAAATCCGTGACCCGATGGCATTTAGTGTGCCCGATTAAAAAGAATGACTCCTATGTACAATTTATTGGTTTCTGAGTTCAATACATTCCTTTGTATCTGATAAATTTTGTTATTTCAGGTAAAAACAAAAACGCTTTGGAATTGAAAAATACCATTATGCATGTAAAGATACTGTTGATATCAAGCCAATGGTTAATACCGAATATTGAAGATTAGACAACTCTTGTTGGAACAGATTGCACAATATCAGACATCAGTCCAAGTGTGAGTAACTTGACATCCTTTAGTAATGATATTAGATCCCAATATCTCAATTATATTTATATACAATCAATTTTCATAAGAAAATTTCTTTTCTTCAATCCTGATTCAAACCTGTTTTCATTGCGGAGTCAGAACTGATTTGACTTCCTGATTTTAAACCGATTCTGTTTTCCTGATTTCAACATGATTATATATTCTCTTTTGATAATGATTGCGTTAATCTAATTCAAACATGCTTATGAATCTTTTCCAAAACTTACTGCTTTTTTTTATTCAAGCATGCTTATAAGAGTAATTTCGCTGAGAGTGGGATTTTTTAGGGCCAAAATCGTCGTTAGAAGTGATTTGGGTCAAAAAATTATTTCAACCTCAAAAGAGTTTTAGAGAATCATCGCAGTTAATTTCCACTTGTTTATGCACGAAAATAAAAAAATCTTGAGCTATGTAGCTCAAAATTGAAACCGGAAAAAGATATGTTGACTTTAAAGGATCGCAGATTTTTATAGAACAATCACATGAGACCAATTTTTATAACCAATTGGTTTCCATGCGGAAAAGTTTACATTTTGGATAATCCAATATTCACGTACATTGATGTATTTTCCGACCCATCCCACTATGTCGATATTATAATTACTCAAAAAATTGATGTATTTAGGGAATATTTCAATAAATGGATGTAAACAATCCCATCATGAACGTTAGTAACACAAGATAGTGAATCGATGATCTTCAATCTCCAAAGGGATATAAGAGTCACCTGTTTAGTGGTCCATACTATGCAATCTCTGCATTTCTAATCATGTTAAATTCCAGTCCAGAGGTGAGTACTATATTACTATTTATAATCATTACAAGTCTTCTCAGTTTTGACATTTGATCATTTTTACCAAAATAAACATGCAAAAATCATTAAAATTTGTTTTTTGATGAGCACTGTAAATTTTAAAATATAAGCGTCATCACAACCTTACAACAGCTCAATCAAACACCCTCACAGAGATTCTGCTACTATAGTTCTCTTTTATACTGACATCTATGATGTAAATCAGAAACAAATTTGTTTGCACTTCTCTCTCATCCAAGTTGTAACGTTGTTCTTTTTTACGGGATATGGAATCAATCATATATTATGAATCGCCCTGATTTTAGACTGATTACACTTGAAAAGTATAATTTTCTTCATCCTGATAAAAATCTGCTCACATCTGGTGATTTTGAATTCATTAAACATCGTGATTTGAAACTGATTGCCTTCCCCTGATTTTGAAACAATAATGAATTCATTTCCAAACTCATTCTACTCCTGATCCAAAACTGATTCAAATATGATTTGAACATCTCGATTAATGATCTTACTAGCGTGATGCCTCGCGTTGCTCGGCTTGTAAGTGTTCCTGAGAGGTGTATTAGTTTTTCAAAATGCTCTTCCAAATCAAATGAGGAATTGTTTCAACAATTATATATATTAATTGAGCGATGGTTTTTCACATAGGTTTGAACTCATGGAGGCAATAACAAATGCCATTACTTAAGTCAATATATAAAAAGGGTACAAAACATATTTTTATTTGATTTGAAAGAGCATTTTGAGAAACCAATACGCCTCTCGGAAACTCTTACAGGCCGAGCAATGCGAGGCATTACCCTAGTCATAAATTGACATGCATTCATTTGAGTTTTTAAATGGATTAAACAACTTTTTCAAAACGATTTTATATCAAATCAATACTCAGAATGCTCGCTTCTATGTTTTTACAATGGATTTAGATAAATTCAGACTCAATCAAAAAAGAAAACACAAACGTGCTATGAAGATTTGCCCGTAATCATTCTCGCCGATGACCATTATCCGATTGTTTGAAGAAAAATGAGATGCGAATCAAATTCCATTCTTTAACATCAAGTCATCAGGAACATTAAATTTCAAAATGAACATTTCTCAAAAGAATCTCAAAAACTCAGACGAAACGCAATTCAACTAAAAACAATCATTCTTACATCATTCAGACAAAATTATTACATATGACTAGAAACTACTATAAGAGTATGCCTCTAATTTGATTCAAGAGACAAAACATCATTATCTCTAATCAAGGCTTCACATTTCACCATCATAGATGCTTAAGTTTATATACACTCGAATGCGCCATTTCCACGCAAACATATTCAAGCCCAAGGATGCCTTTACGTCTACCGAGTATCATTTATATGGGCAGAAGCGCGCGTGCGCGACAGCTCCTTCCCCTCTCCCTTGGACCATCCAACACGAGTTGCAGTGCTCGCACCCGATAGCTTCAATCAGTCTCCCGCGCGCCTCTC
The DNA here is from genome assembly GCA_029851415.1 of Eretmocerus hayati. Taxonomy (NCBI): domain Eukaryota; kingdom Metazoa; phylum Arthropoda; class Insecta; order Hymenoptera; family Aphelinidae; genus Eretmocerus; species Eretmocerus hayati. The sequence continues at coordinate 112,192,661 of CM056743.1, forward strand.
TTGAGAGCAGAGGTCCGCGCACTCAATATTTCGAAAGAATTTCCGGTGTACACCATATACGTCAATTTTATTCGAGTCCGAGCACCCCTCTCCTTCTCCCGCATATCATTTATATAAAAAGACGTGTGTGAGCACGATAGCTCCTCTCCGTCTCTCGTGAACCATAATTCGCTAGCCGCAATGCTCGCGCTAAACGGCTTCAATCAGTCTTTCACGCGCCTCTCTTGGAGGCAGGAGTTCGCGCGCCAGGCGCTCTTATTCAGTTTACGGTGTGCTCACTATATGCACAAACAATCTCGAGCCCGAGCGCGCCTTCCCGTCCGCCACGTATTATTTATATGATTGGGAGCGCGCGTGCGTGAGAGCTCCTCTTCCTCTCACACGTGCCATCTGACGTGAGCTGCAAAGCTCGCGCCCAATAGCTCCAATCAGTCTTCCGCGCGCCTCTCTTGAGGACAGAAATCCGTGCGCCCGGCGCTCCTATTTAGTTTCCAGTTTCACCACGTATTTTACATGGTTATAAGCGCGCGTGCGCGAGAGCTCCTCTCCCACTCTCATGTGCCATCTGACGCGAGCTGCAGAGCTTGCGTCCATGCTCCAGTCAGTCTTTCACGCGCCTCTCTTGAGGACAGAATTCCGCGCATCCAGCGCTCCTATGCAGTTGCTAGTGAGCTTCATATACGCGCAGATGTAGTCAACCCGGAGCGCTCACCTCAGTTTCCCGCATGCCTTTTCTTACAGGCCGAGTCTACATAAACGCGCTCACTCAGGGCGCGCGCGCTCTCTCCGCTCGCACTCTCCACCCAAGCACCGGAGTATATGTACCGAAAATGGGATTTGAGATTCTTTTGACGAGTGTTTTCTCTCAATCGGAGTATCAGCACGGGTTTGTCAGTTAAAAAAAAAATGGACAGTTTATCGCGCAAATCGACAAAAAAATTGATTTGCATCTGAAAGAGATTGAAAAGGAAGAGACTTATGTCTATCGATGTGCCTAATTTCACTACCCTCAACTTTTCAGGTTCGTAACTCACGGCTTATCCAACAATAATCAACATTATTTTGGCCGAGTCTACATAGACGCGCTCACCCGGAGTGCGCGCGCTCTCTCCGCTCGCGCTCTCCACCCAAACACCGGAGTGGGTACCAAAAATGGGATTTGAAAATATTTTGACGAGTGTTCCCTCTCAATCGGAGTATCCGCACGGGTTTGCGATATAAAAAGCGGCCAGTTTATCACGTGAATCGATAAAAAAATTGATTTGCATCTATTAGAGATCGAAGAGTGAGAGACTTCTCAGGTTCCTAACTCGCGGCTCATTCAACAATATTCAACATTATTTTGGCTTCGGATTGAGACTTTCTCCAGAAACTGTGAAATAAGCCAAGGGTGTGCGGGATTCTGGTCAAGAAGAATCGAGCTATTGCATGTACACCAGCGATTAAATTTCAAATTTGTGTTACAAGAGTCACTCCTCCGTGAATTTTGGACTCTCGAGTGTCCTTAATCAGGATTCCATACACTTTAGCTCATTATTCAGCTTCTGGGATAAGTAGCAATGTATAACCAATATAATTACTGAATATTGCTGAATGGTTTGCAAGTTGAAGGCCTGATGAGAAGTTGGGAGATGCTTATATGAGACACAACCACGCCTCTCATTTTTCGATCTCTAGCCGATGCAAATTAATTTTTCGGTCGATTTCCGCAATAGACTGACCGTTTCTCATCTCACAAACTCACGCTGATACTCGAATTGAGAGGAAACACTCGTCGAAAGATTTTCAAATCCCATCTTTGATGCCTACTCCGGTGTTTGGGCGGAGAGTGCAAGCGGAGAGAGCGCGCGCGCTCCGGGTGAGCGCGTCTATGTAGACTCGGCCTTTGGGTTTGCATTGAGACTCTCTCCAGAAACTCTGAAATAAGCAAAGGTGTGCGGAGTTCTGGTTAAGAAGAATCGAGCTATTTCATGTACACCAAAGATCAAATTTGTGTTATAAGTGTCACTTCTCCGTGAATTTGGGACATCTCGGGTGTTCTTAATCGGGATTTCATAATATACTTTAGATTATTATTCAGCTCCTGGAATAAGAACCAATGTATAACCAAGGTGATTCTGAATATTGCTGGATGGTTTGTAAGTTGGTGACCTGATGAAGAGTTGGGGGATGCTCATATGAGACACAACCACGCCTCTCATTTTTCGATTTCTATTCGATGCAAATCAATTTTTTGATCGATTTACGCATCAGATTGGCCATTCTTCATCTCACAAACTTGCACTGATATTCAAGTCGAGAGGGAACACTGATCAAAAGATTTCCAAATCCCATCTTCGGTACCTACTCCGGTGTTTAGGCGGAGAGTGCGAGCGAAGAGAGCGCGCGTGCCCGGGGTGAGCGCGTCTATGTAGACTCGGCCACAGGCAGTCATACAAGTGCGCAATAACTCCTCTCGTTCTCCCAACTTGTTCTTCTCTCGTTCTTCCACACTCTGCATACTATATTGCTCGCGCCCGGGCGCTTAAATCAGTCCCTCGCGAACCTCTCATGCGAGCAGACGGACGCGCGCTCGACAGTACCAGTCAGTTTCCTGTGGTTCTCCTCTACGCGCAAACATACTCGTGCCGAGCCGCTGATATCACGTTCTACCCGGAAACAACAGCTACTCCTTCACATCGGATGCTGATCAAAACAACCCGTTGGAGAAGCAGTGTTGGAAGGACATCATGGATATCAAGATCTATAAATGGGTAAGTAAATCTCATCAAATAATTTCATCATCAGAAATCCTCTTCGGCGCATATATTCATTCTCCAGTGTACTTCATATACGCGCAGATATACTCAAGCCGAGGCCCTCATCTCAATTTTCTGCGCGCCTTCCTTACAGGCAGTCATACACGTGCGCGATGACTCCTCCCCCTCTTCCAAGTGCCATACAATGCAAGCTACGTTGCTCGCGCTCAGGCGCTTGAGTCAGTCCCTCACGGACTTCTCTTGCGAGCAGACATACGCGCACCCGGCCGCTCAAATCAGTCCACCCAAAGGCATCACTTACTGTTACAAATTAGGTGCAGATCAAGAGGACTCATTAGAGGAGCAACATTAGGAGTGAAATATCTTGTATGCGGAGGTCTACAAATGGGTAAGCAAACTGCTAACTTTTCACATTAGTCAATACTAACTATTCTGAAGAATGATATCAGAAGTATTCTATTTCATTTTACATCTATATTTAAGCTCACTAGATCTGTATTATCGAAATTTATCTTCTGCAAAATAAGACTTAGACGCATATGTATCTGCAAATTGTGATTTCGATCTTATCAATCAAGAATAGACGTTTACCCTGTAACTTAATACAAACAAAATTTTAACTATTCTTATTTTCTATTTCAGGGTTGATGAAACACCACCACAACAAATATAACAAAACAAAATTGATGATCAAAACATTGCAGCGAAATTGGATTGAAAAGATCTATTTGGAAAAGGTCACCATCGGCGATACAGCATCTATTATGGGGTAAGTAGACAACTTGAGTGATGATATCAAATCATTTAACTCTTTCTACACATATTATCCTTGTCCGAAACAATTATATGCTCATTCATAAAATCGGGTATAGTTCAGATGAGATACAAAATAATAAATTGGTGATTTCCAAATACCGAATTTTATATCATCATCACTCCAATTAATACATACTTTTAATAGAATTCGCATCATTCTATGTAACAATAAATAAAATATTCAATCATTATTATGCCCCACTCGGCTAAGAATATAATCATCCAAGGTTGATCAATTTAATCCTAATCTCTAATTCCTTCCACAGGCACACAAGTAATTATAGGCGTTCACAGAAAAACGATCCACGAGTGTTTGGTACATGATTCAACTAAGTACAAGGAGAGTGCCATTGAAGAGGAAAAATGAAGAACATCAATGCAGACCACAGCTGCGTTGACCTTCATGAACTTATAATGAAATAACACGTGAGTTTTGAACGTTGACAAGTATCTCTAAATGTAATAATATAAGTAAACGAACTTGAAAAGAGGGAGAATTCAAAAATTGGAAAAATAGTTCAATCTTCCCCAGATTTTAAGAATTTATTAGTCCATATTATACATAATCTGATCTAACTTCACTATAGAACATAGTAAACTTTCCTCAGTCTCAATCAAAAACTGAACTTCTCAATCGCGTTTCCTTGATTCAATCACTGAATTCGAGGACAATTCTCATAATGAGATAAACAAATTCCATTCCCGTTCATTTGATCAGAGATTTTCATAAAAACACATCAAATTTTACATCCCCGAGTACGATCACATACATGTACGAGTTGCAACAACCACGTATTGCCATAGCTCATATGGAGATCGAGACCTTCATCTCTGAGATCGACAAATCACGATTGTCTGTTGCCGAGCTACTGTAAATGTAGGGTATTCTTACTCGAAAAAAAAACAACACAAAACACCAACACCACTCTTCTGAAACATGTTGCTGGATTTCCTCTGATCTGAGCATCGCTCTAGCCCCGACACTGGGAAACCAGATCGACGTGTCAGTCTCATCTGATCATGTCTCCTTCAACCTCTGTGATGGAGAGTTACATTCACACTTGAACATAATACACAGTCAAGTTTCCAATCAATTTCAATCCATATACAAAAAGGATGATAAACAAAAAGCTCTTTTAATTTCAGTCAATGTAGAATATCCATCGCTAAATCTCATGAAAATTACTTAAATCATAAACTGGCCAAGAGAGTTCTCTCAACCACCCCCCCCCCCCCTATATAAAATGACGCCCTCTAATATAAGCATTCGAGATAGACATAAACCGCTTTTCACTCCATATTTTCATGAGTTCAAACTTTGAAAAAACGTTCAATTTCTCCTCCATATAGAACAAAATTCAAAAACTAAAAGGAATCACGTATTCTGACACTCGATATGAGTAGAGATACGAATATCATCATCTTTAGAATCAAATCAAAAAATCTTGGAATTCATTCAGAAATACTTCAGAAATCTGAAGTCCATTCGTATCTATCAAATATCCAATATCCATCAATCAATGACCTTTTAATCTCCAACACTCCATCACTCCATCGGGATAATTGAACTTTATCGTCACTATATTACCAATTCCATTCAAAATCAATCAGTTCTTTGGCGGATCGGCCTATCTCTAACACAAAAAAAATAAAAACCATTAAATGAAGCTCACTCGAACACCAAAGTTACTTCACATCTGAAAGTGAGGCGGCCTTGTAAACCGTAAAAAGTTACCCGGCTACCTTCGATGTTGAAAACGGCGGTGTCTCGAATTTTCTAATACGTTTCACTAAAATACGCCATAAAATGACTCCCAGCATGCACTTAATACGAAAATATTTAAACGGAACACATAAAAATCGATTGCTCCTAACCTTTGCCAACGGATTCGGAAGCTTGGGCAGTGTTCGAAAGGGCTCCGTGAGACCGATTAGCGACCGTCTTCATGGCAAAAATTAGCAGCAAATCGAATATATAATATCAACGTATAAATACATATAAAAAAATTGGAAATATAAATAAAAAACTCAAAAACACGTCAAAAATACGTGAACGACTCTCTAACACGTGTTCTATACATCGCGGAAAAATCTAGGGACATTTGACCTGGTCTAGGGACTTTTCGTGCCGTCAAGTTGGCAACACTGATTCGATTTTATGTTGGCAACCCTGATATAGGGATTCCGTGGGGGAATAGGCACCTGGTGTCTCTTAATATAATAATTTGGCACTGATTGTACTTTCCTTACTAACGATGATCATATAATTATCATATAATTATCTTATAATCGTGTATTCATTCAAACTACGGGATCTTGATTGAAAAACAATATGTCCCTCATGATCTTCCGTATCAATCAAGATTAATTCCATTCCAGGATTTATCAACAGAACAAATCAACACTTCCAATTTTTATAACATATTGTCATTAGATGGGAGAACACCAAACAGCCAGTTAACTGATGATCATGTTAATGAGATCAGAAACTTATTACCTCAGATTCACATGCAAAATGTGTTGTTCAGAGATCTCCTACAATTTATTGAACATAGAAATGATCATTCCATTTAAATACTATTTACTGGTTTGAGAGAATGTGGTCACTGGAATTGTATTGAGTATAGAAATCAATGTCTATATGTAAATGATAAAGCCCATCGAAAACTCGATAACGACCAGATGAAATTCATTCAAAATATATTACCTCAGGCGATTGAACTAAAAGTAATTTAGAAGAATGTTCAGATTCAACAGCAACCATACAATTGTGGTTCATCCGCGATTGCATTCGCAATTCCCTGTTTAAATGGAATAAATCCTTGTGATCTCACTTACAACGAAAACTTAATGAGGAAGAATTTGTTTGAAATCCTAGTAACTAAGAGGGTATCTCAATTTCCAATATTGAGAGATTTGCCGAAATGTTCCAAACGTAAAAGTAAGATCTTAACAATTGATGTGTTGCGTCTATCTCAGATTGCAGTAAGTAACTCTCAATCACTCGATATTCATTGTGAAAATTATACCTCAGAAGAATCTATACTAATCTTAGAAGAAAAGAGTTTGAAGTCAAGTCCACCTGTCACATCAAACGTTAATAATCATATTTCGATGCCTGGAGGAAATAGTAGAGAACGAATAATACCACACTAAATAACAAAACGAGAAAAAAGAAGAAGTTTGACGATATCAATTATTTGAGAAGCAGAGAAAATATTCAAAAACAATTACAAATATGGAGAAAGGGAGATAAAAATCGAAAATCAAGAAAAAGTAAACACGATAATGCAATCTTGAACAATGAATCCAACATTCATAACAAGGAACTCCTTATTGATCAGACAAAAAAAACAAGACATAAAGAAGCGAACCGAAAAAGAAATCAGAGTAAACGTAACACTAAGAAGAATGCTAAATTACTTATTACAAATACAATTTCCTCAAAAACGTCTGGTACATTAACAAAAGAGAGGCAAATTGACAGACAAATACATATTTTATTGGATTCTGAAAAATTTGAACGATATATAGAACAAAAACTACTTGAGAACATTAAACAATGTGATATCATAAAATCCTGCGAAATTTCTGGAAAACGCATCAACAAAAATAATATTAACAACTTCAAACTTGCGTGTCTCAGTAACGTTTACTTTGATGAAAATAAGATTTCTCCACATTACTTAGGACCAATGGATGTGAAGTGTCAATTTTGTGGAGCACTGCATTTTGCTGCAAAAAGACCATCGGATAAAAAATTCACTAAATGCTGTCGAGAAGGTACATTATTATTCCCTCCGGATCCTGAATATCCACAATTCATAACAGACACTCTAGAAGCTGATTCAAAACTTTATAAATGTTTTCTATCAAACATAAGAGAAATGAATAGTTCATTCGCGATGGCAAGTTTTGGTGCTAAATTTGCACCCGTTAAAACAGTAGGACCACCTGTATTCAAAATATGTTGACAAACCTATCACAATAGTCATAATTTACATTCCGTACCCGGTGAGACTCCAAAATTTGCTCAATAATACATATTGGACACAAAAGATCCAACTGATGTAAGAATTGATTATTTACAATGTCCTTCAGAATTTCGACCTTTCCTAAATAAAATAGATGAACACTTGAAACAGGTAAATCCCTATGTAGAACACTATGAAATGATGTAGGAACATGAGTAAGAAAAAAAAGAAACTGCCTCGACTGAAAATCGAGAGCCACGAGAAGTTAGAATGGACCTCGTTAAAGATAGGAAATTAAATAGGCCAGACAGGGTTATTGATGAAGTATTCCTCATTTATATTGAAAATGATGGAGTGTGTAGTAATAATAGGGACTTCTGTGTATATCTCAAGGGTGAAATACCTCAACGAATTTCGATCCTTAGTGAGCATCTTGATCCTATGGTTCATCCATCAATGTTCCCATCAGGACAATTCGGTTGGAAACCAACAGATACCGAGAAGAAGGAGAAAAAGAAAAAGAATAATGAAAAAACAGATACTGCCTTACAATATCATGCGAGTCATATGGCGTTCAGAGGCAAATTCAACCCACGTCTCAACTTAGGCAAATTATCTCAACAGTTTTGGACTGATGTATGATCGAGAGTAGAAAATATGCGACTGAATTACATCAGATTCAATCAATTCTCACTCGAAAGTGATCACTATCAGGGAATTCTCGATTCTCTCATCGAACAGTCACATGATTCGAATGTTGAAATAGGTCGACTAGTTATTTTACCATTGTCATTTGTTGGTGGACCAAGGTATATCCAGCAAAATTACATGGATGCTATGAAGGGAATGCAGGAGCTCGGGACACCAGATTTATTTTCAACTATGACCTTCAATCCGAAATGCCCTGAAGTTTTGGAAAAAATAAAATCCTTTGAAACATCGTTTGAAAGACCAGATTTGATTACTCGTATTTTTGCATGCAAGCTTGCTAGATTCGAATCAGAATTATGGGATAGACAGATTCTTGGACAAATGATTGCGAATGTTTTAGCTGTGGAATTTCAGAAAAGAGGATTGCCTCATGTTCATAATTCATTATACCTTCATGAAGCTGATAAATTTCGCGATGCCTATGATATTGATAGAATGATTTGTGCTGAAATTCCTGATAGGAGTCGTTATCCAATACTCTATGGATTAGTGAAAGATCATATAATACACGGACCTTGCGGAGATCTCAATCCAAATTCACCGTGTATGGATGAAGATAAAAAAAAGTGTACAAAAGATTTTCCAAGAAAAATCAGATAAATACCCTGCATATCGCAGAAGACGTGATTGTCGAGTTTGTCACTTTAAATCATCTTATTTGATTGCTGACAATAGATTCGTGGTTCCGTACACTCCTAAATTACTCTTAATTCTTCGGACACATATTAAAATTGAATCGTGCAGTACTTTTACCGTCATCAAATATTTATTCAAATATCTCTATAAAGGGCCAGACTCTGCTACTGTTAAGGTCACTATTCCGAAAGAAAGTGATGGGGAACAAAATGATTCAACAGATGAACTCAATCAAATTCTTTATGATGAAATATTATTCTATCTATCTGGACGTCTCATAACGCCTCCGGAATCTACTTATAGATTATTAAAATTTCCCTCACATAAGGTATCGAATAAGATATATGGATTAGCTGTTTGTCTAGAAAACTATCAAATTGTATACTTCGAAGAAGGTAAAGAGGATGAAATCCTAAGAAGAAACACTGGTACTACATTGACTGCTTGGTTCAAACTTAACCAAACTATTCCAGAAGCAAGGAAATATTTGTACACCGAAATCCCTTTAAATTACGTATTCAACCAAGAGAAAGAAGAATTGCATAATAGAATAAAATTGAACAAACCAGTCTTAGCTCGCATGTATTTGGTTGCACCGAAAGAACAAGAACGATTTCATCTTCGACTGTTACTACTACATGTAAAAGGTGCTACTTCATTTGAAGACTTGAGAACCATGAATGGAATAGTATTCCCTACATTCAAAGAAGCTGCTATTGCATTGAATCTTGTACAAACTGACGATGAATGGGATAAATGCCTTGAAGAAGCTAATACATTCCAATTTCCAGATGGCATGAGTCAGTTATTTGCAAGTATACTGGCTTTTCAAGGTCCTATTAATGCTCGTCAACTATATGACAAATACCGATCTAGTTTCCTAGATCCAAGAATGAATGAGATAGATGCAGAACAACGTGCTTTGTCAATTATTGATAACATTCTTCAAGCTCATGAAAAAAATTTAGAGCTCTATAATCTACCTTTGCTATTACACTATACACAGGCTAGTTTAAATCTTATGCAAACCCCTGATACTCTTAATATAAACACCTTGTCAAAGGATCAGAAGTTGATACTTGATGCAGCAATAAATGCTCCCAATAAAACCAGTGAAGAAAAACTTGTTTTCATTGATGGTCCTGGTGGCACAGGAAAGAGTTATTTGTTGAATACTATAATTCAATGTTGTAATGATAATAACATCGAAATCCTCTCAATAGCATGGACTGGTATTGCATCAAACTTACTTAATAGTGGCCGAACAGTTCATTCTGCGTGTAAGCTGCCCTTTACTTTGAATGAGACTTCTACGTGTAATATAAAAAAATACAAAGTATGGTAAACTTTTCATGAAAAACAAAATCATCATCTGGGATGAAATATCAATGGCGAATAGACATGGATTTGAGGCTCTCGGCAGGACCCTCCGCGATTTACATAATAGCGAAGAACCATTTGGAGGGGTCGTAATACTATTATCAGGTGATTTTCGACAAATATTACCAGTCGTTCGTCACGGTTCACGCTCAGAAGTTCTTGAAACTTGTGTGGAAAAAAGTTCTCTGTGGCAATATTTCAAAAGATTCTCCCTAACCAAAAATATGCGAGTTTTTAAAAGAACAACACCAATTCAAGCAATGGTTGCTGGATATAGGAGAAAATAAGAATTGTACAAAATTTGAAACAGAATCTAGTTTGAGAAAAATTCCATTAAAATATATTTCTTCCGGAAATTTAATATCAGAAATTTTTGGAGAGAATATTGACCCACCTAATGACGATACACGACATCGCGTTATATTGGCACCAAGAAATGTTGACGTTCTCCAATTGAATGAAGAGATTTTGGCAAAAATTGATGGCACGCCCCATGATTATAATAGTATTGATTCACTAGATGTACAAAATGAGCTTACATTGGCAAATTCTGTGCTAATTGAATATCTAAACTCAATAACACCAAATGGGTTACCTCCACATAAACTATCATTAAGAAAAGGATGCATTATAATTCTCATGCGAAACTTCAATCTTGCAGATGGGTTATGCAATGGTACTAGATTGATTGTATTAGATTGTCTAAGATATGTAATCCGTGCAAAAGTGATAAATGGGAAGTGTGCTGGTTCCATTGTCCTTATTCCAAGAATAGATATAGAACCAACTGAGGAAGAGTTCCCATTCACATTCATCCGTTGTCAATTTCCGATAAGATTAGGATTTGCCATGACTATTAATAAGTCACAAGGACAATCCTTCAATCGCGTAGGTATATATATATATATATACCAGTATCTGTTTTTGCACATGGTCAACTTTATGTAGCAATTTCAAGGGTACGTTCATGTGAATATTTAAAGATATTATTAGAGAATAATGCACTTCACATTAAATCAGATAATAAAGGAAAATGTATTGAGACTCAAAATAACTCTTTTTACACAACAAATATTGTATATCCGGAGGTATTTTATGATTGATTCTATTAAGTATCAGGTGCACATTATACTTCTACTACTCATGTTAGGATTCCCTTATTATAAACTGATTATGTAAATATATATATATATATATATATATATATATATATATATGTTATGAACACGTTTAAAACAAGTGATATGAGATACTTTATTACTTACCAGATCCATAGATCTTCAATGATAATAATCTGAAATACATCCATCACTTCCATCGTCCACTTGGATGAACTCTTTCACGCAAAGTATAACAATACATGTAGACCCATTTCCAACACTGTTTAGTCTTGTGATCCTCAAAATTGAAAAGTTATTGACACAACCTCCAAAGATAGTATTTCTGGTACCAACTATCCAAAGTTTCACCCTTTGGATAGGCCATATTCATGTACAAATGACCTTTGCTTGCAAAATTTACAAGATACACTGATAAATAATGACGGGTAAGTATTATCGTTCCACCAATATCAATAATTCTCTGGTTTCTAAAGTTTGATGTTCTATTCTTCAACCCCTTATCTTGAACAGAACGTGAGATCGTCCAAGCCATCATTAAGCTACAACATATAGCTCAACAATTTGGTCTGCTGAGATGTCATGATATGAATATAGATATCTTGATTTCATCCTTATTAATGATACTGATTTGAAACTGATTTATACCGCATATGAGCGCAAACGAATGATTAACGAATGCATGTGTTGGAGGTGGGCACCATACTATTAGATTAACAAATCATTAGGGAAATCATAAGCCGACCGGAAATCGAACTATCATGAGGCCGTATTCCGTCCAGAAATGAGAGCTTTTCTGCTGCGAGACTTGATGCCACCTCGATTGCAATCATTGATCAGGATTTACGGTAGTATATTCTGCTAGTCCGAATCTGTAAAATTTTTCCTTAGAATATCCTGATTTCAAACTCATAGAATTCACCTAAAGCTGAAAATATCGGATTTTCTAACTCCCCAATCAAAATAACACTAGTTCTTTGTTTCACACAACTCATATTATCAATTATGATCTTTTATCATAATACTCTATGCATTAGAAATTTTACTGGCTATTCACAAACTTTGTTGATTGTTGATTCAAAATCACTTTCCCCTTGAATATAATTTTCAAGACACTTGTTCACTTCAACCTGGTCCTTTTTTTTTTTAAGTGGAATATAAAGAAAAATCTGATGACAGGCTATCCCTAATGGATCTCCCACCGGCAGACCATAAGCGCTTTCATTTGCTTACCCGGTAAAACGGATAAGCATGAACCCAACGCCCGTGTGCCCTGGGGGCTAAAACTTTCTGCTCTCAGCCCTACGATGTTGGCAAGCCATCATTGCAGAACTGGGGGCAGCTAACCACTATCTAACCAACCCACCCCGGGACCGCGTTAGCATTACTTCAGGGTGGGAGGCGTATCGCGCGCCTCCCACCCTGAACTTCAACCTGGTCCATGTCACTATGAAAATAGATAAGTGTCAATCAACACATTCAATTTTTCTTTATATAAAATACTTCACTTACCCGAATATGAATTCTGAGCATTTCATAATTTGTTCTAGTTTAGAATATAAACAATGTCCTTGGCAACCACGCCATTCCTGCATTTGCTCTAGAGATAGATCTTCACATTAATAATAGTACATCATAATACGTAGCACGAACAATCTTCCATTACCAATTATGAAATCTTTCAATTCCGCAAAAGAATATATATTCTTCTCCACATTTATTTCTTTTTGAGATGAAATATCATCACCTTAAGACACTGCTCCAATTCAAATTTCGGAGTTATGTGACAGCATGACTGAAATATTTGTTATTGAAAGTATTTGAATATCACTCTGATTATGATTGAGGTTAAATTACAATTATCAAAACTTGGAATTAAATTCTAAAACGTCTCATCAAGTATATCAAATATAAATGTATATATATATATATACTCAATGCACTAAACAATTTGACTCACCTTGCTTTACTATTTATTGATACGAGAACTTGAATAAAATCAAACATACATATTCATCTACTCAATTGGCCGTATGCTCACTTCACCTGATTCGAAACTTATCAATTATCCTGATCTAAAACCAATTAGACTTTACCTGGCTTGAAACTGATTCTATATTCTAAAAGAATTGGTATATGAAGATCTTTCATTTTATGAATAATCATGATTACCTATTTGAAATAGAGCACATATATTACTTTTCACCTCCTACACTTATAGTTGTCAATGATCATTTACTTAAATTATCAATCCATACCACACATCCCACGTTTCTCCATCTATCATGATTCACCTCATCATTCATTTCAATTCTGCTCATTCATCAATTTCATCTCACACATTCACTTAATATTAATGCTAATGATCGCCTGCTAAGAAATATGTCGCTAACACCCATGAGTCACCTTCCGTTACAGGAGTTGCGTTTAGCTTCATCATTGAATAGGAGGATGATGCGATATATATTATTCATATCTCACATTTTCAATTCATATATTCATACCTCATCAGCATTCTCACTCATTCATCCCTTCTATCTCACTCATTCAATTAACAATAACGCCAATGATCGCCTGCTTAGACATGAATCCCTGGACGCACATAATTCACCTTCGGATGCAGCAGTTGCACCCAGATTCATCTGTAAGTAGGAGGGTGAGGTAAACTATTCTCATCACTTCATTTTCTCTCATTCCATCAGTCAAACACATCATCATTCATTATTCATCATCCATTCATCACTACTTCATCAATCATTCATCAAACATACATTTCCATTAACTCATTTGACCATATGCTAACTTCACCTGATTTGAATCTCCATTCTCATCACCATTCATTCATCATATTCAATACGCACACTCACTCACCATCATTTTCATTCTCATTAAACAATAGAGAACACGCATGCAATGAGATCACTTTGTTGAAATGGAGTTGATGACGTGAAAAACAAAGTTACAATACAGTTCTTCGTTTGGTGGACGATAAGTATTTTTCAATAATTATTGAAAGTTGGACGCCCGTTCAGTTCGATGTCACGTGATCACTGTCTCCCGCGGACTAGACTGTCAGCAATCGGCCGGATTTGTTCGTCGTGGTACGGTTGACGTCGTAGGTTGGGATTGACCGTATCATTACCTACTCGCGTGAGCTGCACCTGCATAACATTCTGCTAACCCTACGTGTAACAACATACGACTGAGTCAACAAGCCATGCTCTCAGTCTATAAGTCAGCTGCAGTGTTGTGTACCCTTGTGTTATCTGATAATAACAACATGTAGCAAAAATGAAATCATGACAATTTAGAATTGTGAAAGTGAGTCCCAGACACGTCACTCAGCTGCTAGACCAGATACCTGTTGAGTTTGTTCTTCCATCAGATGAGTATTCTACTAAGTACAAATGAGGATGAACCAACTGAAATAGAAGAACTCTGTTCTTGGTGAAGAGCTCCCTTTCATTTTGAGGTGCCTGGTGTATCGGAATACAATGCGAATGATGAAGTCATACAGGTCTTGATGCCACTGACCTAAATCAATACTCAAAAACATGTGATTGGCAAACCATGTTTGATGATTTCACCACTCAAGTTCCATATCTTTTCATTCAGTCTTAATATCCAGTAAAGCATTTGAATCCCCAAGTACAGCAAGGGGGAACGGTGAGTTTATGTGTACAAATTGGATATTCCGACAGGTATTTCTCAGTTCATAGTTCCCGATGTTTTGACGCCATGGTGCATGTTCCACAAATGTAACTATAAGCTGTTCAGTTGAGAAAAAATCCTTAGTCCCTCATATGAGATTATCTGACATTGACTCAAGATGGAACATTCTTTATAGACTCAACCGTAAAAATTCAGGGATTCCAGCTGTAATCAGATTCTCAACTGGAATAGAAAGATTCTATATATTTTTTGCCACTACACTAGTCTGTGCTGACTTTGCGTATTGGTGTTGGTCCCTTGGTACGGTTGTTATCATTATCACTTTGCAAACAGTGTTCATAACCATAGACCAAACAATCTGAAGCATAGCAGAGGAATACGGTTGTTGGTGTGAGTCTAGAGTGAGTTTTGGACAATGTCAATAGAGACTGGGAATGAAGATAAATGATTGAGTGGAATTCATTTTATCGCAGATTACATCAGCACTGAGCAAACCTTTGAGTAATAGATGCAGTTCAATAAACACTTCTTTTTCTATTAAATGATGTGAAAACTCTTTGGTAATATTTAGTCTTCTGCATTATTGAGGTCACTGACAGTATTAGTGATATTGGAGTGGACTCGGTTTATTCTGCTACAAGATTGGTGTTGGTCTATACTGAGATGTAATACCATTGTGTATTTTGAGAGTCCAAGAGTCATCACTTCTCATGATATGTGTTATGAATAAAGAGCCATCTCCATTGATGAAAAGTTTTTCTGTGCTGGTACAATCTGCAACAAGAACATGTCCCACTTCATCCTTCATGTTAATTACCAGTCTTCGACTTACCCGAACAACTTATTCTTCTGCTAAGCTTCAGATTGGTTGGTTAACAGTGCTGGACACAGTTTACAGAGTGCGAATGGCAGCACCCGTACCAAGGGACCAACACCAATACGCAATGTCAGCACAGACTAGTGTGGTGGCAAAATACATAGAATCTTTCTACCCCAGTTATGATACTGACTACAGCTGGAATCCCTGAAATTTAACAGTTGACTTCATAAAGAATAGTCTGTTGAGTTGTGAGTAAATTTATCCTGTATGACTATATGTGTCGTCTGCCAGAAGCAGTGGCTGATGCGTGGTGCCACCTGCAGTCTAGAATATGAGTCTACTTATGTGTGTATGTATGAGTGTGGTGCGCGCAGCAGCAAAGCTGGAGAGAGAAGAGAGAGCAACTACTTGTGCTAGAAGAGCCAAGCCGGCAATATGTAACATACTGTATTGTTGTCAATTGAATATACACATTTATTTATAATGAAAGTATTTAGTCCCAGTCGGCTCGGCAGCAGACAGCAATCACGTGACATCGATTTGAACGGGGGTGCAAATTACGCCCAATTTTAATCGACTCTCAAAAAAAATTTAGAGCGTTATAAATTTTCTGTTTTCACAGAAGTTATTCTTTTTACATCGACTATCAACTGAATAAGCTCAACTATTTAAATCTGACACATACGTGTTCTCTATTCATAATCATACAATGTCAATGATCGCCTACTTAGAGAACAATTTTTGCATGCATATAAGACTCCTCTAAGTAGGAGAGTGAGGCATTCATCATTATCGTTCATTCATAATCTTCATCGTCGTCATCATTTCATCAGCACTCAGTCATCGTCATCACTTCATTCTCTCTCATTCCATCAGTCAAGCACATCATCATTCATCATTCACTCATCACTACTTCATCAATCATTAGTCAAATATGTCATTTTTCAAGGGTCATTTCAAAGAATATATATTCATTCCAAAGGTCAATTGATTCGAAAGATGCATGGAACGTATAAAAAAGATTCTCCCTTATACATTTCTTACATATGCGACCAATTGATCTTTGTTGTAAATATATATTGGGAGAGTTGATCTTGTAGATTCAGACGACCGACAGATCCTCGTGAGCCAAAACTATGGGGCTTGACTCTCAATCTGCGCCTTGGCAACACTGCGGTACGCATGGTGGTGACTCTAAGGATTGAGAGTCATTCATTTATAGAAAATGAAGCGATCGAGGATGACGTAACAGATAAACAGACGAACGATTCCCATGAATCATTATTCATTGTAACGGATGCGACGAACTAGACAAAAACCACACTTAGATCACCATATCATAAATAATGATAGATAATAGACAAAAAATCTTGGAAATAATAAATGAATCAAGAATAAAATAGTCATATATGAAAATTGGACGTGGGAAATGTTTTCAGATTGGAAATTACACTAATAAGGTATAAATAAGGTTCAAATAAGGTTTGTATATTTGTATGTATGCGTGAATACATTGAGAGGGCAAAAATCTAGCGAAGTAAGGTCTAAATAAGGTTTAAATAAGGTCTGTATGTATATTTGTATATATGCGTGAATATAATGAGAGGGCAAAAATCTAGCGAAGTAAGGTCTAAATAAGGTTGAAATGAGGTCTGTGTATATACGTGTATACATATAGATCGCAAAAATCTGGTACCGCCGCATGCTGCAGGCAGATTATATTATTAACTTGGCGGAAGTTGATATAGGGAACCAGGTCCTCACAGTTTCGTTGCTCTCATGCGAATTCAGCGCTCCGCCCATTCCCTCAACGCATGGGGAAGAGAGAGAGAGAGGTTCGAGCAGCGATCATACTTGTTGAGTTCTAAGCTCAAAATATCGTCTCTTCTGACTACATCCCAGACTTTTCTTTTGTTTTCATATGATTCAAGCTATGACTTAGATCTCATATCTGCACAGTAGCCCGAAGATGTAACCTATTCGTTGATGAAGAGAAAGATGATAAAGAGGGCTGTCTGAGCGCCGCGCAAGTTACCGTATTGCATGAGAGCGACGAAACTGTGAGGAACTGGTTCCCCTATTCGGAAAGAATCAACTAGCGCCAAGTATACCTTATGTCGTTATGAATGAAGTCAGCATATTGCAAGTGACTCAATGAGAGGTGCAGTTTGTAATGAATATCCCTTGGCTTGAGAATGATTGGTTAGATAACGATACTTTTTTCCAACACCCTGAATTTCATAATTTCCTGAGGTATTTGAAGTTACTTATCTGATCTGAGATAATATTGGTTTCTAGAAGCACTTTTCTACACAGATGTAGCCAGGTACATACAAAAGATGTTTGATTTGATTTGCTGAATGCATAAAATATCTTGTCATTATAGTATCAATCACAGGATCATCCATTTTTGCTTATGGAACATCATTCACCCTCAAAGTGATGATTTCCTCAAGATGATATCTTGGATAAGACACTCTCTTAACTTTTCCGAGTGAGATCTCACTCGGAAAGAGTGAGTTCTCACTCGGAGTTCGGAGTGAAATCGTGGCAACTCGGTACCGAGTGAGTTTCACTCAGAAGAAAGAGTGAGATTTTTCACTCGGGGAATCCGAGTGAATCCAAATGTTATTTAGCCGAAACTGAATATTTTCGTTTAATCAATGAGTTGCGGGCTATAAAATCAATAAATTATTGTTTATCATCCGAAGGTTGGAAAAAAGAAAAAAATTAATCCCGCCTGTAGCGGGCATGGTCACTTCAATATTTTGTAATTTGGGAAGTGCGGGGAATCGAACTCGGATGTCTTGATTGTGCTTCTCCACTCGGCTACTGCTGCTGTTGATATCTAAGGTCCATAGCAACCTGCTATGTAAATGATGCAGCGTGTAACTTTATACGTGTCGTAAGTGGAAATGGAAATATGAAAACTAGTTATTGTTTCATCGGGTGAAGAAATAACTCGAGAATAACAAAAGTGAAAGCTACATTTCTCCGATAACAGGGCATTGTTTCTATATTAATAGGGTTGAACAATTTATACGTAACATGACATAATATTGGTTTGTACATTTATAAAACTTATGGAAGAGGATATTGACATTTCTCAGCTCAGTTTTTCAACGAATATTGCAGGAAATCTACTATTTTCCTCTTTGTGAGCTACGCATTGATCCACCAGTAACAAATGTGCGGCAAAACATAACCTATAATTTGATTTGAGCGTCTCACTCTTGCATCCGAGTGAAATCTCACTCGAACTTCCGAGTGCAATTTTTGATTTTTTTGATATCTGACTCTTTACCGAGTGAGATGGACTTTCACTTGGAATCCGAGTGAAAAATCTCACTCGGAGAAGTTAAGAGAGCATGGAGGCCTTATATAAATACACGCAGCCCTCAATATTAGGCTTGATTTTAATACAGCAAAGTGGAGTATGATGGTACAAATATCCAGAATGTTAACCACAAGTGAATCAATAAGACAGGAACAGAATTACTCATGAATCAGTCTATATACACAGATTCATTCAGTAAAAATTGATCCCACTTTACTGACCCGATCAGTGTATATGGACTGATTGTCAGTTAGATCTTACTGATTTGAACTGAGAGAGTATCAATGCTGTGGGTGGTGGATTAGAAACTGTATCACATAATATGACCACCAGATTCGTGCCATGCATCCAGAATGCATAATCAACTCGCGTGGGCGAGCGAGTGAGATCCGAGCTGGGATATCTTTTTGTTGAACAATCGAGTTTTACCAACGTTTCACGGCTCGACATAGACCTGAGGCACCAGATTAGCTAGAAAAACGTTCAAATATGCGAATTACAACAATTGTGTAAGTGTAGTGTTACTATTATACTCAAAAATCGTGAGTGTCCATCATACCCCACACGACTGTCCGCTATGCCACTCGATTGCCCATCGTGCCCCACTGATTAACGTTTAGAAAATAGCATTTCTATGAAAATGTGCAAGTGAGAAATTTTTTTAGAAAATATCCCATCAGTCCTGAGATGTTTTCTTGTCGAATGCCCACTCGCAGATCCGATTCAAGTAAAAATCGTAGTTGCCAAGCGGGTTTTAATTAGCTATGTCCAACATACCCCGCTCTCCCCTACTATTCTCGTTTACATGAGGTAAGTGTGCCTAATATGCCCCCATTCCCTAATATGCCCCCACTCAAGTTCTCACATGTACGAACCCGCAGAGCTTGCCGCGCATCTTTTTCATGTTTGTTACGTTAAAATATGAGGAAATCAACGTTTTGGACCGATCCTAAATAGCACGCGCATTTCTTAGAACAAAAAAAGTGGTTTTGGTACTTTCGACTTCTTTTTTGTTAGTTACTAACAGCTATGCCAAACAAAACTGTTGCAACCAATCTCAACGTATCTTAGCACATTTTCTTTGTTTTTGTTTTAACTTCAAGATGCTTTTTTCAAAATTGCAAAATTCGATTTTTAGCCGATTCTACGCCCACATTACTAAAGAAAAGTGCAGTGTTCCTAATATGCACCCACCCCCTTCTTCCGCAGATAGAAGGCTTTGCGCAATGCCGGAATTACTTTTAGCACTTTTTTATCGAGATAACTTGAGTTTTAGGTGTATTTAGCTATATCCAACAGCATAGAGCCTTTCAAACGCACCAGATTTCGCAAAATATGCAAAAAATCGATTTTTATGTTAATTAGCTTCAGAAGCGCGAAATGTCTATGGGGGCATATTAGGAACACATTGTCAAAAACTCGCAAAAAATCTTTTCCTACAAAAATTAAGGTAGCTCGTCTCTAATTCCTTGAAATCAAACGTATTTTAGCTCATTTTGAAGGTCTTCATATTATCTTAAAACTTATGGAAGAGGATATTGACATTTCTCAGCTCAGTTTTTCAACGAATATTGCAGGAAATCTACTATTTTCCTCTTTGTGAGCTACGCATTGATCCACCAGTAACAAATGTGCGGCAAAACATAACCTATAATTTGATTTGAGCGTCTCACTCTTACATCCGAGTGAAATCTCACTCGAACTTCGGAGTGAAATTTTTGGTTTTTTTGATATCTGACTCTTTACCGAGTGAAATGGACTTTCACTCGGAATCCGAGTGGAAAATCTCACTCGGAGAAGTTAAGAGAGGATGAGAATAATATGATAGACTGAGCTACCTCTGTACAATAACGTACGAATGAAAAAATCCCATCGCATACGGAAACCTGTCTGACGGTGATCAGGGTACACATGAGTCTTCAGAGATGATAGGGAATCGATAACGAATCAGCGAAATCGATCATAGGGCCCAAAACAGGGTAGACCCTGCTTAAAGTTATTATAGTCGCAGTCGAGACGTCACGGGGGGATGCAGAGAGTCCCAATGGACCCGAAACTCTGAGAAACCTCAGATCAAGTGATCAGGTACCATTGACTGAGACCAAAGAATTTATTACCAGTCAGCACCCTCGGCTATGGGGCCCAAAACGGGGCGGAATCGAGCTTTGAGCAGTTACCTGCGCAGTTATGACGCCACTGTGGGCTGTAGGATGTTCCAATGGACCCAAAACTCTACAGAACCTTAGATCGAGCGGTTATGTACCATTGATGATGCACAGAGAATTTATTACCAGTCAGCATCCTCGGCTATGGGGCCCAAAACAGGTCGGAATCGAGCTTTGAACAGTTATCTGCGTAGTTATGACGCCACTGTGGGTTGTAGGATGTTCCAATGGACCCGAAACTCAACAAAACCTCAGATCAATGGGTTATGAATCATTCATGATGCCCAGAAGATTCATTCCCAGTCAGCACCCTCGGCTATGGGGCCGAAAAGAGGGCAAGATCGAGCTTTGAGCGATTATCTGACCAGTTATGACGCCACTGTGGGTTGTAGGGTGTTCCAATGGACCCGAAACTCGACGAAACCTCAGATCAAGTGGTTATGAATCATTCATGATGCCCAGAGAATTCATTCCCAGTCAGCACCCTCAGCTATGAGGCCCGAAACAGGGCGAAATCGAGCTTTGAGCAGTTATCAGCGCAGTTATGACGCCACTGTGGGTTGTAAGATGATCCAATGGACCCAAAACTCTACAGAACCCTAGATCAAGTAGTCATATACTATCTCTGATGCCCAAAGAATCTCTTGCCGGTCAGCACCCGGGTCCTCGGCTATGGTTCCGAGTCATCAGTTCGAACTAGCATTTAGTCATGGCTCACAGAGTCTGGAGCGTACCTCGGCTGGAGTCGTCTCAGACTGGCTCACAGCTCCATGGAACCTCACTCCAGATATTCGTCAACCGTCGATCATGTTTATCAGATCTATTACTAGTCAGCACCCACGGTGATGGGGCCCCAGAATGAGCAAACTCATGCACATGTAGCGAATCACGCAGTTCGAACGACTTCTAGAGCTGTATGCAACTGTCACGGATTCATAACTCCATGAAATCTTAGTTCGTGTACTGATCCATTATCAGGAATGCCTATATTATTAAACACTGGTCTGGACCTCTGGTCATCGGGCCCGAGAATCAGTGGAATTTTCGAGAGAGTTGTGAGTCGCGCAGCTCAGACGGGCCACCCGCTTAGATGACGCCGAGAGTTGTAATGGGAAGGAATGGGCTCAAATATCCATGAGACAGTTGAGACATCTGTCAACCATCTGGGAGGCCCAAGGTCGATCACCAATGGTACATAACCACTTGATCTAGAGTTCTGTGGAGTTTCGGGTCCATTGGGACATCCTACAACCCACAGTGGCGTCATAAAGGGCGCAGATAATTGCTCAAAGCTCGATTTCGCCCTGTTTTGGGCCCCATAGCCGAGGGTGCTGACTGGTAACAAATTATTCATCATTCAATTCGTCTAGTTCGGGTCAGGCGAGCGAGGGCTCGATTCCCCGTGTTTCTGCTCACGAACGAGACGAGTGGCTAGAATGGGGATTCAAACATATTGTTCCGACTTAAAATGACCATCTAGACACGATTCCGGGGTCAATGGAGCCCTGAATTATCGTCATTCTGCAGTAAAGGGGCAAAACCTCTTATTACGGAGTTTAACGCCTTTTAAGGATTGGACGATATCCTAGGCACAAATTGACCGCGAAATCGTGTTTAGATGGACATTTTGAGTCGGAAAAACATATTTGAATCCCTATTCTAGCCATTCGTCTTGTTTGTGAGCAGAAACACGGGGAATCGGGCCCTCGCTCGCCTGCCCCAAATTAAACGAAAAAATGCCCATTGTGGACCTGATGGTTTGAATCTCCAGCTCGCTTCTGGCCTGAGGCTCACCTCCGGAAGCTTTTACACATATTCGGGGGGACTTGGGGGAGTAATTTCACCCAGGTCGGTTCACAATAACTCAGATGGGAGCATATGCAAGCCATGCCTATGTTCGCGTTTTAAGCAAAAAGTCAAAAAAGGGTGTTTTAAATTGGCTGCATAAAATCGAGAATCGAATGGCCCACCCAGATTATTATTTCAATTGATAGTATTTGTATCGAAAAACATATTCGCACAGGTTTGGGGTCGACAGAAAGAAAACGATTTTTTTAAATTGAGCTCAAAGTTTGGCATTTTCACGAAACTGCTCAACTTGTAACGACTGTAACTCCTATGAAAAGTCCGATAATCAACTTTCACAAGTAGTCAAATTGTAGTTTTTTCAAGACCTTCAAAATGACTACTGGTGAAAGTCGATTATCTCATGTCAAAAGGGAGCTAGATTACTTTGAAGGAGGCTCACATATCGCTAAAATGTGCTCTCAGCAAATAGCTCTTAGAAGTTGCTAGGCTAAATTATCGCTCTTGGACAATTTTTTTCTTGAAAGTCCCAGTCTTGAAAAAGAAAATGCGCTCAAGTACGTCCTAAAAAATGGGGCCAATCGGAGCTATGATTTTTCCAAAATAGGCTAAAAAGGGGCCTCAAATAGGTCTTTTATGGGCCCTCAGGCCCATGGGAGGCTTCGAAAAAATTCCAAAAAAATTTTTTGGGATTTTTTCCAGACCCCCTGGTGATGGCTCTGGCTGAAATGCTCCAAAATGGCCCTCATACACTTTTTTCGCATTCTAGAGGGACTTCACGATGAATTCGTTGTATCACTCACGTAAAAAAGAAGAAATCGACCTATTGCAGATCTATTTACACTTGGGAGCAGTCTGAACTGGCCACGCTACAGTCAACTTGAAGGTAACTCTCTCATGCTATTAGCATAGGAGATAGACTTTCAAGTTGGCTGCGTTGTGAACAATTCAGACTGCTCCCGAGTGTACATCAACGGGAAAATCCAGGAATCGCGTTTAACCGGAAAAAATTAATATATTACTCATAGTATATTCACGCCGTGCTCGGAGGTGGACACTTGCTGTAATGAACGGATGGACTTCAAAATACCGAGAAATATTAGATGATAGCATCAAGATACCATGTCCACCTCGCTACACTCAGACTCTTGCGCGATCGAGAGTACCATCTGTCTGAATGAGGGCTGTATTGAGAATTTTACATAACGGAATCGTCACGGAACGTTGTATACAATATTCCAAAAAGTTCATCGAATGACAATACGGATTCATATAAAATGACTAGGATCGTAGTTGATACTTGTCACTATATGTCAGTGAATGATGGAATCTGATAGGAATATTCAGTTGGAATTTAAAGGTTGACTTCGATCACGAGTGTAATCAATATTTATGGATTTTTTTTAATGTGCATGATTATTTAGTGAATTTGTCTCCCACTCCGGACTATCATACTAGGACTATACTTTGCCAGAGAAAATTCTACGATCCACCAAGCTGACTGACCTTCATCTCGACAAGAAATGTAACCTAACCTATAATTTAGGCACATTTTCTCTCCCATTCTCCGCAATTTCTCTTGCGATTTGGGCTTAACGCCAAGGGGGTGAATCCAAGTGAGCTTATGAAAGTGTTCGCCTTCTCGTCGTTTAGCCCATATCGCAAGAGAATTGGAAAAATGCGGTGATTTTCAGCTTGCATGGTGACCACATCGCCTCAACTCATTTGCGTCAGGGAATTAAACGAAGGAATCTCATCAGTTTTGGTCCTACTCTCTAAAACTGTTGGAATGAAATTTTGACTCAAAGCTTGGAGTGATTCTCGGAATGACCGAGAATGACTCATATTGGAGAGAATATCTGACTCATGGGGAATGAAATCACTCAAATATTACATTCGCTCCAAGCTTGAGTCAATTTTCAAGAACAGTCAAAATTGTCAAAACAGTCAAGAATTGTCAAGAACAGTGAAAATTGACTCCTCACATTGAGTGAAATAGATTTTTATAGGTTAGGGTATAATCCCAGAATGATTTGCAGGGACTTTTATGGAGAAATTAGATAACTTTCGAAGTGTTGAATCGTGCTGCTCTATTCCGATCTTCCCTCCGAAATACTTCTCGGATATATTTAAAAACTCGTATCGACCGTTCACAACCGTCCATAGGCTCTCTTAACTATAAAGTGACAAAGTTACTTTGGTCTAATGGTTAAGACACTTGCCTGACAATCAAGAGGGTGCGGGTTCAAATTCTCATCGAGTCGAAGACAAATGCTAAAATTTACATAAAACACATTTTTCTTAATATCAAAAAGACCGACTTTTTTTTATTTGGACAAGTTAGATATCAAAATTCCCTCCAATCGTTCCAGCGATTTAGATCAACTATGTTGACATTACTACCAAGCTGTTTGAGTGTTCCTGAGGCAATCCGACTGCACAGCAGTTTCTGACAATTTTATCAAAACAGAGTCGGTCGAAATGACAGTCGCGCGCCTACTAACGTTGGTGCCTCTCTCGGGCCCCTACTTATGAAATAGGATATCAATAAATTCTTCAAAACTGAATGCAAACTATGGAGAAACGTTTTGTATCGTAGTTATTGTTACCATTATTCCTCCAACAGTAGAAAAAAGGCAATAAAACTGGTTTAGTTTGTTCAGAACGAAGTTTCAATATGCGTGCCTCTGTCGTGTGTATCGAAGGTAGTGGAATCGACGGTCATGTTAACGCAGAGTAATTTCCTTCGCAAAAAAGTCTCTAATGCATGAAGGTGGTCCAAAAAGTGTACTGCATATCATAGATGACTATAAACTTGATATTGGAAGTATTCTCAAATTCACATTATCATCCAAATGTATGCAATCACGGATTTTAAAAGTCGGTCTAAATGACAGACAGCACGCCTACTAACGTTAGTCCGTTTCGCACGCCTACTTCCGGGTTAATAATTAGTATTACCAGGAAATCAGTTGAAATATGTGTGCAAGCCGTGAATTAATTTTTTTTTTCCATATCTAGAATGTTGAAAAGTTTGGTTTTGAATTATTTGACTCAATCCTAAGAGTGATGATTGACTCTGGTTTGAGTGAAATTTGACTCCAGCCTCGAGTGATGAATCACTCCAACGGGTTTAGAGAGATGAGCGATTTAGAAAGGCGCCACTCGCCGTACGATGTGAGGTAACTTCGGGAGGAAAACACTGACTCACAGGAATCCGAGCTAAAAATAACGCATATATGTGAGTAGTTTCGTGGAAACTTTGAAATAATGTGTGCCTGCTTGTGCGAATCCTTAAAACGCTTGGGGAAAAATTCGCACAAGTCATTTTTGGCGTACTTTTTGGTTCTCTTCTTGGCGCAATCATTAGTTTAGCGATCCAGAGTCGCCAAAGAAAATTATCATCGAAAAAGGGGTCAAAATATCAGCTCCGTGCGCTGTGGTTTTTCATTTTTTTCGACCTTTGTGAGTGTGAAGCGTCGCGATGGGGCTCGTTTGATATTTGGGCGGGCAGATACATCAAATATAATGCTATCAAGTACCAAATGCCACTGCTATGAGAACCCAAAGACATTTGTGTTCATGACGCGTACGTACATTTTGTGGTGCAATTTTACTTAAAATTTTACTCCCTCAGTTTTCCTCGATAAAAAAGAATTTGCCTCAATCCAGGCCTTTTCGCACCAATTCATTCTCAAAGAAATTTATCAGGCGCAACTCTTCCAGGCCTCAGAATTCCGAAACAAAATTGATTTTCATACTTCGGGGAGTACTTTTCCGCGAAAATCTACATTTCCTAAATTTTTTGCTCACTTCCGTGTTGTACTAGTGTGATCCTTGAACGCGAGATTACGGAGGCCTTAGTCAGCTTTTCCAAGGTATCTGATAGCCAAATAATAACTCCAAAATCTCAAGACTGTAGCTTGAATCGTTTGGCCGTGAGATCAATTTTAGTGTCAAATATCAGGTTTCCGTGTGCAGCGCAAAATGTCAGGTTCCGTGCACACTACCGTGTTTTGCGAGTTATCCTTATGGTACCAATGAGTGGAAATTTTTTAATCCGTGCGGTAGTTCAATTATACATTTTATGTTTGAAAAAGTCGAAAAATACATGTCAGAACCTTCCGAAGCTGGATTTGGGGTTGGTACATTTTCAGCCTCCAAATATTAAAGTTTCAACGGAACTACTCATGTACAGATGATAGTTCATAGCGTGGGCTTGACGATAGCTTGGTGTCAAGTCAAATACTTATTAGTTACATTAGGATATTGGTCTTGAGCTTTTCATCCCTCAAACCATACCGACATACAAGGTTGAAAAATGAGAAGGGGATGTCAAGATTCCACAATTTTTATTAAATATAGACTCTATTGAGTAGCCTCTATATGAATGAATTACCCCTCGATTCACCCCTCGAATTGCACACTTCTTGAAACAAGCTTATGTCATACTTTTCGATTTTTCACGATCAACGAACCGCTATAGAGGTCATATGGCGTACACGGACCCTTGAAGACAAATTGATTACCAGGTACTGCCATGAGACTGAATTCCTGGAATACATGGTAATACCATCAGTGATACTTTCACTAGAAAAGCGCTGACCCGGCACATTGAGAACTTCTTCAAGATTTAAACCTAGACTAGAAGCCGCCATGGCCTCGTGGGTGTGGTTTGCCTTCAATGCAGAAGGCTGGGGCTCTAATCTCGGCCGGCACTGATCTAAATCTTCCTTTCAGTGGCTTCGGTGATTCAGAGCCCATCTTAAACTGTAGGTCCCGCAAAATAACCTCGAAAAGAGTTCGAGAATGCGTTGGTAAGAAAAAACCTAGACCGATGAAAATGTACATTCTTGAGCCACAATTCTTCATTAACAAAAATTGTTCACTGAAAAATTACCACCAACATCAGGACTGATTTGAGAACTCAAAAAATAAACCTAATGGTCAAGTGGATTCAATACATTCCTTGTAGAGCGGAAAC
This sequence comes from Eretmocerus hayati, assembly GCA_029851415.1. Lineage (NCBI taxonomy): Eukaryota > Metazoa > Arthropoda > Insecta > Hymenoptera > Aphelinidae > Eretmocerus > Eretmocerus hayati. The sequence continues at coordinate 112,220,839 of CM056743.1, forward strand.
CACTATCAAGAGGGCAAACTCATTTTGTTTACCCTATGGAGGGGCGGGGCAGAATCAACCGGCTAACCCCCACGAGTCGAGCCCCAACCCCTATGTATTTGAGCCACGTGCGCTGACAAAATCTAGTCAGTTGACATCAGAACGCCAAGCCATTACCATCCACCTGACCCAGCATGTAAGATTCGGCGCATCTTTACCGGAGCTAGAGTTCTTCGTGATTGCATCAGATATTTTATCAGCTCAAATTACTCGTAACTTGCACAATTTTGTCTCTCCAGTAATTTAATGATTTAAATTGAGCCGTGACTGACCAGCGGAAACTCATGTTGGATTTAGTACTAAAACATAGCGAAATTCGCTCGTTCTTTGATGATGATTCTGTCGAGATGAGTGTTGAGGCAAGTAAAAAATCACTGGATATATCGCGGCATCGGCCGACTGTCACAATAGTAACTGATAAACCAAGAGTGAGAGCAGCCTCCGCATTAAACCAGGGTTCGTCCACAGACGTAATTGAAGTCTCTGATCTGGTGCTTGAACTCCCGTGCAGCAATAAATCGGTGAGTGTAAGAAATCACATATATCACTCTGAATATCTCTTCTCTCTCAGCACGAATCAGTCAGACTGTCATTGATTCTATCAGTATTAAAAACGTCACTGATTGAATCAGTAATTCTTGTTTTGCTCCAAAGGCCAGCTGATCATCAAATTTTCGGAAGTTATTACTACTGATTGTGTTAACTGACCGGATCAGTCCATATACACTGATTCATCAGTTATAATTGATCTTAAATCGATTAACTGATTGTCAGTCCATATGGACTGATCCGGTCAGTTAGCACCTAGAGTACTGATTCGGCATAACTTCTTTTTTCTAGCATAAATACCCCGAGGATTTTACTGATGAATCAGTGACATTCGCGAAATCGTTGTCAATCAGTAAAGTTTGAATCAGTAATTACCATATCGGTATCATCGCGATAACTTACACGGAACGTGTTATGACCTTTTATTTCGACGAGCGAGCTCCTAATTACTCCGTTCAAATTTTCCTCCTTTTAAATTTTATTATAATACACCTGGGAATGAATTTCCAGACGGTTCCGTTCACTTCTCTTTTTCATTTTCGAGGATAGAGGGTCGAAATGTCAGTTTCGTGCATTGTTACATTTGAGTCATTTTTCTTAATATCGCCAACTTTTGGGTCGCAGGTCACGGATTCTTTTGTAACTTTGGGTACATGTTATACATCATGAAAGAAGGTGGAAAGCACATCAGTTTTTAGGCCCCGAAAATATCCGTGCAAGTTTAGCGGCCTATTTTCGTTTGTAAAATTCGCAAAAAATACGATTTTTGCATTTTTTTGATTGATTTTTCATAAGACCTTATTGGAAAAATATTACAAACACACATTTCGACGTAAAAAAAGCGGAACTTTTCGAAAAAAAATACTCGCAGAATTGGAAAAGGGTAATTCAACCTTTAAAAGAGTAGTTTTTTGAAAAAAGTAATTTTTAGGGCCTCGGGGCCCCCTTCAGCTCAAATCCAACATTTTCATCGGATTACTCGTCAAATTTTACATTGAAAACCGTTTAGAACAAATTGGGATCTACTTGGGATGAGTTGCTCTGAATGAAATTCCAAGAGAAATCGTCGAAAAGTTTCTTCATTCGTACTTACGCATGGTTATCATCTTCATACAGTGAGTTGCGGTCGAGGATCACGATTAGGCTGAACATGTTTTCTGACGTATTTTTCTCAAAGAAGATAAGTAAAGTTCGCGTGACACTTGTGAATCAGTAAAGTTTGAATCAGTAAACCACATGTGAATCAGTAAAACATGTTCAGATTTACTGATGAATCAGTCTATATAGACTAATTCATTCAGTTAAAATTGATCCCACTTAACTGACCCGATCAGTGTATATGGACTGATTGTCAGTTAGATCTGACTGATTCATGCTGAGAGATTTGATTTGAGTCTGTCAAGACTAAACTATATGCCCATCATTTTATGAAATATTTTTCACATTATTTGATGCTCATGGATGTTTCAAACTCCATTGTGCTAATACAATGTAACATCTCACAGTTCAACGTGAGGCTGCCGTAATACAACATTATACAAGAATTTGGCATAATCGATATTGGTACTTCCAATATTTTCGTTTGTCGCTCCCGTTTTTGACCCTCGAAATTATCTAGTCGACATCACTCTTATTGCATTACTTTTGACCAGAATTATATTGCAATATTATTGTTATCGTGAAAGAGTATTGCAGAATTTTAGAAAAGTACGATCATCATTTTGACAATCTCGTTGAAGAGAAGTCCACAGTATTTTATGAAAAATCGAAAACCGATTCGACGAATGAATTCAAAGAGGGATGTTAAAAGAAAGATTTCGATGTTTATTCTGGTGGAACTTCTAAGGAGAGAAAGCCACTAATGCTTCGTGACAACACAGTTGATATCTTAAAGCCACCTTTGATTCGTGATCGTCGATCATTTGGAATCGTCGCGTGCGATTAGATACAATGAATACTCGTATCATGGAATGGTGTGAAAAATTCTGCTCTCTAACTCTCTTGTTAAGTCCAAGACGCTGTGCCCATAATAATCTATCAGCCAACCATAGGTTCTGTAGCAAAATCGAGGTCGGCACGAAATTTTTTTTGCAATCGATTCTTCTTCATTTGCTGATTACGAATGTCTCATTTTTGGTCTGAAAATCTGGGGAGATTTTTTTATTAATAAAATACTGCAAAATTTATAGTTAAATGAGCATATGTCGAGGAGTTCTGGTCTGAAAAGAAAATCTTTCAGCCAAAAAATGTTGCATTTCATGTCGTGAATGAAAAATTTGTGGTAGATTGTTGGAACTTACATTTTCCATTGCAGAAAACGAGTTTGTTTATAACAACTTGGTATATCTTTGGATTATAAAGTGAATCCCCAAAAGTAAATATACCACTCGGTTCATTATTCCATTCCAAATAGAAAAGTATTCCAAACATTTTTCTCTAAATTCATTATTTCTTGAGCAATTGTTGATGGAAAAGAAAAAACCAGCGCGTGGCATCAATCGAAGCGTTCAAACTTCAAGACGCTTCGACTGGTGCCACGCACTGGTTTTCTTCTTTCCATCAACAATTGCTCAAGAAATAATGAATTTAGAGAAAAATGTTTGGAATACTTTTCTATTTGGAATGGAATAATGAACCGAGTGGTATATTCACTTTTGGGGATTCACTTTATAATCCAAAGATATACCAAGTTGTTATAAACAAACTCGTTTTCTGCAATGGAAAATGTAAGTTCCAACAATCTACCACAAATTTTTTATTCACGACATGAAATGCAACATTTTTTGGCTGAAAGATTTTCTTTTCAGACCAGAACTCCTCGACATATGCTCATTTAACTATAAATTTTGCAGTATTTTATTAATAAAAATAATCTCCCCAGATTCCCGGACCAAGAATTAGATATTCGTAATCAGCAAATCAAGACGGATCGATTGCAAACAAAATTTCGTGCCGACCTCGGTTTTACTACAAAACTTATAGCTCGCCGATAGATTGTAACGCCGAGCTCAGTTCTGTTCGGGAGCGTTGCACTCATAAGCCCGAGTACTATAGGGTGGGCCGAAAAAAGGTTTTTTTCGAAAATCGATACGCCCTAGCGTGGAAATGTTGTGTTTGTACATAAAGATGTGAAAAAAATTTTGCTGGACGCTGAGAAATGAGATTTTAGGTCCCAGCAAGAGCCATCGAGCTTTTATCAAAATTAACGCAGGTTTAAATGGGAATGTGCCTAATTCGGCAATTACTATGCTCGCATTTCTGGCGCATCTAAGCATTTTTCAACGTACTTTAGCTCATTTTGAAGCTTGTCCCAAAACCTATAGGATGAGCTGAAGTACGTCCGATTTCAACCAATCCGAGACAATCTATCTCAATTTTTCCAAAAGTTGATCATTATTAAAAATCCCAAAAATAGGGCGATTCTCCCTTCAAACTTTGCTCGTATTTCTGGGGCATCTGAACATTTTTCAACGTACTTTAGCTCATTCCAAAGCTTGTTCCAGAACCTACAAAATGAGCTAAAGGAAGTTCAATTTCAACTAACCCGAGCCAATCTATCTCAACTTTTCCATTGCGAGTTTTGAAAGGAGTGAGGCGGGAGGGGGAAGTCGCTTATTTTCGGATTTCTCAAAACGAATCACTTTATAGAAAAATTGAGATAGATTAGCTCGGATTAGTCGAAATTGGACGGACTTTAGCTCATTTTGTAGGTTTTGGAACAAGCTTGTAAATGGGATAAAGTACGTTGAAAAATGTTCAGATGCATCAGAAATACAAGCGAAGTTTGAAAGGAGAATCGCCCTATTTTTGGGATTTTTAATAATGATAACCTTTTGAAAAAATTGAGATAGATTGGCTCGGGTTAGTCGAAATTGGACGTTTTTTAGCTCATTTTGTAGGTTTTGGAACAAGCTTTAAAATGAGATGAAGTACGATGGAAAATGCTTGAATGCGCCAGGAATGCGAGCAAAGTTAGGAAGAAAAAAGTGCCGGATTATTCACATTCCCATTTAAACCTGCGTTAATTTTGATAAAAGCTCGATGGCTCTTGCTGGTACCTAAAATCTCTTTTCTCAGCGTCCAGCAAAATTTTTTTCACATCTATATGTACAAACACAACATTTTCACGCTAGGGCGTATCGATTTTCGAAAAAAAGCCCTTTTTCTCCACCCTACCGAGTAGTCATCACATAGATGGGAGGTTCTTTAGCTCGTCAATTGTCAAGTTGAAGAAATTCTTCATCTCCTCGTGAGCTCCTGAGTTGCAACTAAAATATCAAGTGGTACAAAAGAAAACCCTTCAATTCACGGTCTTAAATGTGTTTCACACGATGGTATGAGTTGAAACTTGCTCAAATGATGATTTTCAATTTCATCTTAATTAAATGAAGTTTTGCTTGTACTGACCAATTTGAGCAAAGGCTTGCTACAAAACATGGATGAGACATCCGTGGAAGTTGCTCACAGAAAAACCACCTCTATGACATTCAAACTGAAGTGATCTATTGTCTAATATTCATTTGCCTAATGATGACTAATGATGAGTTCTTAGTGAGAATATGAAAGAAATTCAGAATAGGAGCTGTAGATCGAAAGATACGAATACCTTGTTACGGTGGAGCGATCTATCTTACGGTTGCACTCTTTGGCCCACGATTCCATTCCATAGTTTAGGCACCGTGATCGCTCGTGATCTTGTTTTTGAGACCTATTAGAGCCGTTCTCGATGTATTTTTATCACCGTTTGGGAAGATTGCAATAGCTCAATATTTTCAATTTCCACGCGGGGGTCGAAATGTCCGTTCCATGCCCTGTGGTTTCTGCAATAGTATCGATGCGGAAAGGACCCCGCCATAAATCATAGGATTTTGGGTTTCAGCTGATCCTGTCCGTTTGGTAATTGAACGATAGATTTCAATGAGCTGAATGAAAGTCTCAATGGGCGCAAGGACCGACAACGTATCGTTTTTGAGTAATCGTGGCAAAAGTCGCCCGAGCTTATGTTTTATATGCGCTACGCACTCGATCTCCTTGTTAGTTCGTTCATTTTTCATCGTGTGAGACCCGCAATATATTTACAAAAGAATTGGTAAGTAATTCGAGATTATTCGCTTTTAGCTCTTTTAAGGTTGCATTGAGGAATAATCGAAAATCGCTCAAGTTTGGAAGAACGAATGGAGGGATTGTCTGCAAGTCCAACAAAGTTGTGATATAACTCGCCCTTGCTCGGAAAAGTACTCAAAGAAGAGCTTTAAAATAGGTCTTTCATAATCAACAGGCTCTGCCAATCCCTGAGCAACCATTCCATGCGAAATACCAGTTTCCTTTGATAGATCGATTTATTGAATTCCTGAAAACATTTTCCAGCACTCATCTCATATCAATGCGTGCGGCATTCATTGAATGCCTGCGAATCTTTGAGGTGATTCTTTTTGGAGAAGCTCTCTCCAGAAAAGCTTCTCTGAAGCCTTTTCCTTGGTGCGTTACTGAACAAGGGCGAGCGATTCCACAGTTCTACTGGACCTCTGCGGAAAATCCCTCCGACTTCTTTCTCTTGAACTCGAGCGATTCTGGGCAATATAATTGCAAGTTCTACAAGATGGAATGAGCAGGCTAACATAGAATTCTAACGCGTACAGTATCTCGTGAACATCGCATAACCCTACTTCAGCTTGCAAGCCCAAGCAACTTTCATAACGAATTACTCAAGAATGATTCGTTATTGGTTCTTGCGCCTATTGAGTCTTTCATTCAGCTCGTTAAAATCTATCGTTCGATTACCAAATGGACAAGATTGGCTGAAACCCAAAATCCTAAGATTCATGGCGGGGTCCTTTGTCATGAAAATCTTTCGAATTTCTCATTCTTGACCATTCCATTCCATCTCTGTCGACGTGAAAGTTGATCCATCTTATTCTGCTCACTGAGACCTACCACTCTATGTAAATTATTTGAAACTACACCTTGTGTGTGTCAGTATGTTTGTGTTTCTGCTCTCTCAGCATGAATCAGTCAGATCTAACTGACAATCAGTCTATATACTTTGATCGAGTCAGTAAAGTGGGATCAATTTTCACTGAGTGAATCAGTGTATATATGTTACAGTTAAAGCGTTGAATTCAGTGATTTCATGAAATCACTGGGTATTTCATCGAATAACGGGCCGTTTTCGTGAAAGTGTGGAATGGCTCGATTTGGCAATGCTTTAACTATAGTTATTTCATGAAATATCTGGGCGTTACACACTTTAACTGAGCGCAGGCAGTGAAAGCGTGTAATACACTCTAAAATCAATACCATGAGTCGCGTGTGGATGTGATGAATGAGATTTTCATAGTTCTATGGGACAATGACATTTTATATAAAAAATTAATGATGGATTTATCTCCGTGACTTGAGATCATATAGTCATATATTACATGGTATCATAGCCTTACATCACATCATTATAGGAATAGAAACGAGAATAGAAATGTATGACAGTATGACAATACCAGTCAAAATTATCGATGTATATCATTCGTTCAAATGTATATTCATAAACTACCGTCAAATTGGGTAAATTTGGTACGATTTCGTTACTTTTTATCTTCTTTGGCTCGGCATCTCAACATACAGTACCCGTCAAAATTAATGGATCATGCATAGTCTCAGTCAATGAGCGATAACTCTGGCCCATTTGGTCGTAAAAAAATTCTGAAAAAAGGAAATTGAAGATCAGGAAAAAACCCATCGATTTATGGGTTCAAAAAATTTCTTTCACTTTTTTGTGGGGTCGTAAGTGGCGGCGAAAAAACGGTTTTTTTTTCTTCAATCAAACACCTGTCATTTTGACGCGCATCATCCGATCGTAAAAAGCTCAACGGGATTTTGTAGCTCTTTTCAAGACCTTCAAATTTTTTTTCCTAAAGTTTTCTCTGCGATTTTTCCCGTCCAACTGGCGAGCTTTAGAAGCATACTTTATCAAGCATGTGTTCTAATGGAGGCATGGAACCTCGCGCCGACTTGACTTCTCAATGCTCGTGGTCAATGCAGAATGTCATCTAAAAGAATTTTGTCAGGCATGATTTCGACGTAAAATTTTCTGATCTTTCAGAATATGCTATCAGATTGTCAGTTTAATGAGCCCCAAATGTCTTTTTTCGTCTAGTGTGATTTTTGTCTTGTTCAAGATGAAAAAAGACATTTGGGGCTCATTAAACTGGCAATCTGATAGCATATTCTGAAAGATCAGAAAATTTTACGTCGAAATCATGCCTGACAAAATTCTTTTAGATGACATTCTGCATTGACCACGAGCATTGAGAAATCAAGTCGGCGCGAGGTTCCATGCCTCCATTAGAACACATGCTTGATAAAGTATGCTTCTAAAGCTCGCCAGTTGGACGGGAAAAATCGTAGAGAAAACTTTAGGAAAAGGAATTTGAAGGTCTTGAAAAGAGCTACAAAATCCCGTTGAGCTTTTTACGATCGGATGATGCGCGTCAAAATGACAGGTGTTTGATTGAAGAAAAAAAAATCGTTTTTTCGCCGCCACTTACGACCCCACAAAAAAAGTGAAAGAAATTTTTTGAACCCATAAATCGATGGGTTTTTTCCTGATCTTCAATTTCCTTTTTTCAGAATTTTTTTACGACCAAATGGGCCAGAGTTATCGCTGATTGACTGAGACTATGCATGATCCATTAATTTTGACGGGTACTGTACATTGACAAAACCCACTTCTGTTAGTGGTCAATCTCAAGCTTACAGTTTCAGCTTTCGATTGACGGGTTACAAAGTTCAATTTGATGAGTTTAAGCCGGAGCTATTACCAGTTGAAGAAGTGTACCAAAGTGAGACCCCGATGGGGCAACTTTGGTTCACTTACAAAATATTTCAACTCTACCCAACACCATGTGAATAAACTAACTTTAATCGTTCAGAAGTCTTATTTTAAGCTGTTTGAAACATTCTAAAACCTCGTAGACCATCACTCGACTCAAGGTGAGATGAAAGGAAGCTGTCGTAGGAAGATGTTCTGAAGTTACCCTATTCTCATGCTTCTTACGGAGAGTGGGGTAACTTTGGTACACTTTTTCATGGGTTTTTTCCCCTGTTTTTCATTCATTAAAATTCCCAACGCTATAAATACCCCAATGTAACGATGGTTTCTTCAATATGGTGATATATGTGGTCGAAATGTAGCATCATGCACCCGTAGATCGTTCCGGAACACTTTTTGCCAGGTACACTAACTGGACCACTCGCGTATCGCTGCTAAATCAGCCATTTCGGAAAGAGCTTCAATAAACGAGTAAAATCGTTCACGCGGGATCTGCGGTGGCTCAACACATTGCTTATGCGTGTGCCAAGAGGGGAGAATAGGTTTCAGAGCGACAGAATCGTTTGCCTTGCCGAACGCAGCTCTGAGAGTCATTTTTTAGGGGTGTACCGAAGTTGCACCCACTGTACCAAAGTTACCCAATTTGACGGTAATCATTTTCTTAAGAAGTGAAACAGTTTGTCAAAAATTCTTCGTGAAAATTACAATGATACTCGTTAATTCAACCTTCGCTTATTACAACAACTTTGATGACAGCGAGAGTTGCACAGTCTGTCATTTTTCAAGCATGCACATTTTTGGGTTGTGCAATCGGTGATTTTTCTTTTCAACATAATCAAGGAGTTGGCGGGTCTTCCTTCTGCCAAAACTTTTCCTTCAAATGCAATTTCCATGGTCAACTTCCTATCAAGATAATGTTCCATTGTAAAGGTCGTTATATAGGGCTCGATTGCAAAACCTTACTGATTCGACTGACAACAATGAAAATCGATGATTGAATATGCTTTACTGACACAATTAATGTATTGGTGTAGAGCACTGGATCTGTATCCGAATCAAAAGAGAGGGAAGATAAGAGCGCGTTCAACGCTTTGACTGACATTTCATGCTTTCACTGAGGCTTGCTCGTCATTCTATGAAATAACTAGTGAATGAGTGAAATTTGGATTCATTTCACGCTTTGACTGAGCACGCCCGTGATTTCATGAAATCACTAGGTATTTCATGAAATAGCTGGTTTAACGCTTTAACTGTAACATATAGACTGATTCCTCTGTGAATCTGTTCCTATTTTACTGATTTACATGTGGTCAACACTCTGGGTATTTGTACCATCATACTCGACTTTGCTGTATTGAAATCAGACCTAATATTGAGGGCTGCGTGTATTTATATGAGGCCTCCATGTCTTATCCAAGATATCATCTTGAGGAAATCATCACTTTGAGGGTGAATGATGTTCCATAAGCAAAAATGGATGATCCTGTGATTGATACTATGATGACAAGATATTTTATGCATTCAGCAAATCAAATCAAACATCTTTTGTATGTACCTGGCTCCATCTGTGTAGGAAAGTGCTTCCAGGACCCATATCATTTCAGATGAGATAAGTAACTTGAAATAACGCAGGAGATTATGAAGTTCAGGGTGTTGGAAGAAAGTTTTGTTATCTACCCAATCATATTCTCAAGCCAAAGAATATTCATTACAATCTGCACCTCTTATTGCGTCACTTGCAATATGCTGACTTGATTTATGAGGACATAAGGTACATTGAATGTGGTGCTAGTAGAGCTAGTAGACAGCCCATCGGGGCTGTCCATATTGGCATCGTTTCTTGCGTTTTTCTGTGACACGGTGTCGCAAGAAAAACGCTGGTGTGTCGCAGAAGCGCTGCTGGAAAAACGCAAGATCTCGCTCCCGTGTCACAAAGAAACGCAAAGATTCTGCATTGAGCCGCAGCCGCCGATGTCTCATCTACGGGGCTGTCCATATTGGCATCGTTTCTTGCGTTTTTCTGTGACACGGTGTCGCAAGAAAAACGCTGGTGTGTCGCAGAAGCGCTGCTGGAAAAACGCAAGATCTCGCACCCGTGTCACAGAGAAACGCAAAGATTTTGCATTGAGCCGCAGCCGCCGATGGCTCATCTGCGCTAATGAGCTATACCTGAATAAACAAATCGTAAAATCTTTTCGGCCCATCCGCGCTAATGGGCTACCCTCATAAACATATCATAAAATCTTCTGGACAATTTTTCAAGTTATTGAAATAATAGAAAATTGATAGTTTGAACTTCACAATTTGATTACTGGTATCGAGACGATCTTTTAGAGACTTGAACGGAAGAAATCGGACCACTTTTAGTATCAATTTATCAATTAAAATGATGATGCTGCTTATGACTTGTGATACTAAAAGTGGTCCAAATTCTCCCATTCAAGTTTCTAAAAGATCGTCTTGATGCCAGTAATCAAATCGTGAAGTCAAAACTATCAATTTTTGATTAATTCAATTACCTGAAAAACTGCCCGAAAAATTTTATGATAGGATAATGGGGGCTCGTCTAGCGCGGACGGGCCGCTGCCTTAAATAGAGACAAGCGTTGGGGAATATTGGAATAGATTAGAATTGGGGAGAAAATGGCTAAATGGGAGCATCTTGGGTACACCCTTTTGCAGACTCGTGAAATAGTATATTTCCGTACTGAGCGCGGTAGCCCATTTTGGGCACTAGGACAGCTTGTCTGTCGAGCGAAGTGTGACCATTATCTAAGCTTATAAAGCTAATTTTTCATTGATAAAAGTCGATGTCTCATGAGCTCGAAGCAGACTTTCGACGGAGATGGGCAGCTGCTGTACGAGTGAAAAGTGCTACTCCCGACAATGGCATACCGCGATTTTGACGACGTTTGGTGAGCATGTACTGCATAGATCTAACATGGAATTCATATTCTTCTGTAAGAGTATTAGGAAATTTTTCTTTTGATAAATTTCATTGCCTGTCATCGATACATTCATCATATTCGGGGATTAAATTACAAATGCGCGGGCAAAGTATGAAATGCATAAATTTAAGGTAGTACTAGCGGTACTCGAACTAACTATAAGAAAATTACAAAATTCGTCATAGTGGTAGATTATTGTCTCAAACAAGCTAAAATTCGAGGAGTATATGGTAGAATAATGGGGGTCCGCGCGGACGGGCCAATGCCACTTCAATCAAGCTATTCGGGATGCGGTACAATCATAAATTATTGTGCCAGTTCTCTCTTTGAGGTTTTACGCGAAAAAGGGACAAATGTATCGAATAATGACACCTCTACTATTGAGACGGAAAAACTTTAAAATGAGAACTGGCGCGATAATTCATGGTTGTATAGTGCATCTCAAATAGCTCAATCGCTTGTCTCTATTTAAGGCAGCGGCCCGTCCGCGCTAGACGAGCCCCCATTATCCTATCATAAAATTTTTCGGGCTGTTTTTCAGGTAATTGAATTAATCAAAAATTGATAGTTTTGACTTCACGATTCGATTACTGGCACCAAGACGATCTTTTAGAAACTTGAATGGGAGAAATCGGACCACTTTTAGTATCACAAGCCATAAGCAGCATCATCATTTTAATTGATAAATTGATACTAAAAGTGGTCCGATTTCTTCCGTTCAAGTTTCTAAAAGATCGTCTCGATACCAGTAATCAAATTGTGAAGTTCAAACTATCAATTTTCTATTATTTCGATAACTTGAAAAATTGCCCAGAAGATTTTATGATATGTTTATGAGGGTAGCCCATTAGCGCGGATGGGCCGAAAAGATTTTACGATTTGTTTATTCAGGTATAGCTCATTAGCGCAGATGAGCCATCGGCGGCTGCGGCTCAATGCAAAATCTTTGCGTTCCTCTGTGACACGGGTGCGAGATCTTGCGTTTTTCCAGCAGCGCTTCTGCGACACACCGGCGTTTTTCTTGCGACACCGTGTCACAGAAAAACGCAAGAAACGATGCCAATATGGACAGCCCCTACGCTAATGGGCTCTACCTGAATAAACAAATCATAAAATCTTTTCGATCCATTCGCACTAAGGGGCTACCCTCATAAACATATCATGAAATCTTTCCGGCAATTCTTCAAGTAATTGAAATAATGAAAAATTGATACTTTGAATTTGCCAACTCAATTACTGGTATCAAGACGAGCTTTCAGAAACTCGAACGGAAGAAATCGGACCACTTTTAGTATCAATTTATCAATTAAAATGATGATGCTGCTCATGACTTGTGATACTAAGAGTGGTCCGATTTCTCCCATTCAACTTTCTAAAAGATCGTCTTGATACCAGTAATCAAACTGTCAAGTCAAAACTATCGATTTTTGATTAATTCAATTACCTGAAACACAGCCCCAAAAATTTTATGATAGGATAATGGGGGCTCGTCTAGCGCGGACGGGCCGCTGCCATAAATATAGACAAGCGATTGAGCTATTGGAGATGCACTACAACCATGAATTATTGCGCTAGTTCTCATTTTAAAGTTTTCCCGTCTCAATAGTAGAGGTGTCATTATTCGATACGTTTGTCTCTTTTTCGCGTAAAACCTCAAAGAGAGAACTGGCACAATAATTTATGATTGTACCGCATCCCAAATAGCTTGATTGAAGTGGCAGCGGCCCGTCCGCGCGGACCCCCATTATTCTATCATATATATAAAATTTTTCTGTCTATTTTTCAGGTAATTGAGTTAATCAAAAATTGATAGTTTTGACTTGACAATTTGATCACTGGTATCAAGACAATCTTCTAGAAACTTGAACGGAAAAAATCGTACCACTTTCAGTATCAATTAATCAATTAAAATGATGATGCTGCTTATGACTTGTGATCGAGCTTGTGATACTAAAAGTGGTTCGATTTCTCCCATTCAAGTCTCTAGAAGATCGTCTTGATACCAGTAATCAAACTGTCAAGTCAAAACTATCAGATTTGATTAATTCAATTACCTGAAAAATAGACAGAAAAATTTTATATATATGATACAATAATGAGGGTCCGCGCGGACGGGCCGCTGCCACTTTAATCAAGCTATTTGGGATGCGGTACAATCATAAATTATTGTGCCAGTTCTCTCTTTGAGGTTTTACGCGAAAAAGAGACAAACGTATCGAATGATGACACCTCTACTATTGAGACGGAAAAACTTTAAAATGAGAACTAGCGCAATAATTCATGGTTGTAGTGCATCTCAAATAACTCAATCGCTTGTCTCTATTTATGGCAGCGGCCCGTCCGCGCTATAGACGAGCCCCCATTATCCTATCATAAAATTTTTGGGGCTGTTTTCCAGGTAATTGAATTAATCAAAAATCGATAGTTTTGACTTGACAGTTTGATTACTGGTATCAAGACGATCTTTTAGAAACTTGAATGGGAGAAATCGGACCACTCTTAGTATCACAAGTCATAAGCAGCATCATCATTTTAATTGATGAATTGATACTAAAAGTGGTCCGATTTCTTCCGTTCAAGTTTCAAAAGATCGTCTTGATATCAGTAATTGAATTGGCAAATTCAAAGTATCAATTTTTCATTATTTCAATTACTTGAGAAATTGCCGAAAAGATTTTATGATATGTTTATGAGGGTAGCCCCTTAGCGCGGATGGATCGAAAAGATTTTATGATTTGTTTATTCAAGTATAGCCCATTAGCGCAGATGAGCCATTGGCGGCTGCGGCTCAATGCAGAATCTTTGCGTTTCTTTGTGACACGGGAGCGAGACCTTGCGTTTTTCCAGCAGCGCTTCTGCGACTCATCAGCGTTTGTCTTGCGACACCGTGTCACAGAAAAACGCAAGAAACGATGCCAATATGGACAGCCCCATGTCTTATCGAGACTATTTATGCACAGAATTGTAAAGTTTTACATGTCTTGAGGTACTACTCTAGGGAAGTTGAGCTGGTAATTATTGTCACAAGCAGTCAAAGATAAATTTAAATGTACCATTATGGTAGTGGATTGTTCTTGTAATTTCTGACTCTGTCTCATGAGCCTATAGGCGCGTCTATAATTCTGACTTGAAAGAATCTCCTATTTAATATAATTTATCTCTGTGGGGCATCATCTTCCACAACAAATAATATCTTGTTAAACAAATAATACTTCATCTGAAGACTATCTGTGAATGTTGGGATTGTTTGATTTGCCATGACTAATTCACATGAATATGCTCTCAAAAACGCATTTGAAGCCACTCCACAGCTAGAAATTACAATCAGAGTCGGGCAGCGATTGTGATGTATAGGTATAGTGATGGATCAGTACTTGTCACAAGTTAGAGTTTACGGTGCGAAATAGTTCAAATATACTGTTTGGGGTTTCATAATGCTGCGAATATAGCATGTTCTCTCTTTTGCCATGACTAATCGACAAAATATCAACAGGGTAAAGCATTTGAAGATACTTGGCGTCTATAAATGCCAGGCAAAGTACGTTAGCGGCACTGATGTATCAGTACTCATCACGATTTGGAGGTTAAAGTGCGAAATCGTTCAAATATATTGTTTGAGGTTTCATAATGCTGTGAATGTAGCACGTACTGTCTTATGCCATGACTAATTGACGAAGAATTATCAGGGTACACTGTAAAAAATGTGCAACGTTTTTTCCAACTACGGAAGTGAAAAATGTTTCGACCACGTAGTTGTACCGGTTTTTCAACTACACAGTTGAAATTTGTTTCAACTCAGTGGTTGAAAAATATTTCATCAACGTAGTTGAAAATTCAATCACGTACTTGGAATTCAACTACATGAGTTGAAACAATGTTTGCGGAGAAGTTCGGAAATAGTCGCGTCCAATATGTTGGTCATGGAGGTGACGCAACTGGCGTTTTGAGCCCTTTTGCTTTCTCTAAAGAGAAAGCTTTGTTTTCAACCCAGCAAAATTTTGATCAAATTTTCCACTAAAACCAATATTTTCTTCAACAAAATTCCGTTTATCTAAAAAAGCCTTAGACCATTCTCTTCCTCTCGCCAAAATCTATCAATTGTAGGTAACACTTTTCCTCTTAATGGACTTCCAAATCCGTCAGAGACTCATCTTTTCACCCCTTTGTCCGTGTGTGTGTGTGTGTTGTTTTCTATCGGACACGCTTTCTCTTTTACTGTTCATTATATCAATTTTTGGCTTTTTACAAGTTGTACAGAATCCAATTTCTGAGAGCCCAGTGATTTGGCAGCTTTCAGCTCCCAGTCAAATTTGATCCATGGGGTTTTTAGAGCAAAACAGCTCAAATTTCGACTCTTAATACATAAATATCTTTTTCTCACACGGTCTCACCACGAATTGAGTCACCTAAACTATGATTTTTTCTGCAAGATCTATCGATTGGTTAATACCGAAATTTTATAAAATCTTCACAGATCTCAAATTTTCGAAAAAATCAAAATTTCCACCGAAAAATTCATTTTGAGCCTTTTTAAACCCACTGCATCGAAATTCCGTCTCAACCAAACGATGGATATTGTTAAAAAAATCTCAGACTAGAAATCCCAAATCTCTCTAAAAAGCTTCCTCTAAAGAATGACTCAAAAAATAATGGGAAATTTCTCTTAATATTCATTTTTTCCTGGTACCTTCTTTTATGACTCATTTATCTCAATTTCAATGACCTAAACTATGGTTTTTTCTGCATTATCTATCGATTGGTTAATACCGAAATTTTATTGAGTCTTCACAAATCCCAAATTTCCGAATAAATCAGAATTTTCACCAAAAATTCCATTTTAACCCTTTTCAAACCCATTGCATCGTAATTCCGTCTCAACCAAACCATGGGTATTGTTAAATAAACCTCAGCCTAGATGGCCTGAATCTCTATGAGAAGCTTCCTCAAAAGAATAACTCAAAGAATAGTAGAAAATTATAATTAATATTCATTTTTTCCTCGTATCATCCTTTACGACTCATTTATCTCAATTCTAACGACCTAAAGACTTACTTATGGGCCATTCTGAATCGATTGGCTGATACGAAATTTTCATAAAGTCCGTAAAACATTATTCAAATGAAGATTCTTTCGGGGGAAGGAAATTTTCACAAGGGACTCCAGTTTAATCATCTTTAAAACGACTATATCAAAATTTTCTCTCAATCAAACAATAGATATTGTTGGAAAAACCTTCTTTTTAGATGACCCAAATCTCTCTGAAATGCTTCCTCAAAAGAAGAACTCATAATATAGGGTACTTTCTTTTTCGTTAAAATTATCATCATATAACGCCGTGAGAAAGCATTCTGCTAATCACTTTTAGCAGCGTATTTTGATCATAATTTTTCTGGCGATCCTGGAAAACGAAATACCAACGATTGCGCCAGAAATAGCACCAAAACATACGCCAAAAGGTTCGTACAAGCAGGCACACATTATGTCATAGCTTCCACGGAACTACTCATGTACTCAACGTATACCTTTACTAGGTGTATTGGCTATGGTTACGAATGTGCTACCGTAAACCGGGGTGAATGTGGCCACTTTTCCGGGAAAAGATTGTAATAGTCGTAACTTCGATGCTATACCACCTGGAAAGACGTGCAAGAGCACATTTTGAAGCTAAGAATCTCTTCTTCCAAAATATGCCAGCTCATTTGTGATGTAACAGTTTCCATTCGCCCTCTTTTCCACTGGAATGAAGTGAAAATTGTCAAGGAAAATTTCATGTTGCGAAAATTTACCTAAACAACCCGGTAGATCCATTTCTATCTCTTTCCAATGATTTTCTCGTAGTAGGTAATGACGTCCTCTACATTTTGCGCTATTGCCGATTGAATTGGAATGTGACACTTATTTAGAACGACCACTTGAACGAGAACTTGTGATTTCTCGGCTGCCCCGGGGTGAATGTGGTCACGTTGTTTCTTACAACTCTCGAGAAAGCAAATAAGTGGAAGAGAAATCGAAAAACAGCATCTTGGAGGTGATGTCAAGGCCCGCCGAAAGAGTACAGATACATCTAGGTTTCGGTCGGAAAATTGCAATGAAACTCAACTAGGAGCGTCAAAGTGTCCAAAATCAACCCAGACGCCACTCGAGACATAACCGTGCTTGAGACGCCAATGCTAGTTCACAAATTCCAAATTGGCCGCTTGACTCGGGGTTTTGAGCTATCAAGATGAATCCAACGGTATTCTCTTCGTAATTTGAGAGATGTGTTATCCTCATTTTGTTTCAAACACGAGGCGTAGGGGTAAGAATTCGCTCAGACCATTATAATTGCGGTGCTCAACGAGGGTTGCCACATTCACCCCGGATGCCGGGGTGAATGTGGCCACCCTGTTTTTTTACACTTTTCAAGAAAGCAAGTGGTTGAAATGAAATTTTGAAGTCAGCGTTTTGAAGGAGACGTCAAGACGCGTCGAATGACCTAAGATACTTATAGGTTTGTTCGAAAAATCGCAACGAGAATTCGATCAGAAGGTCTAAAGTGGCCACATTCACCCCGGTTTACAGTATATAAAAAAAGTAGACTGCAGCGCCGCCTATGGCAGAAAATAACATGACGCTGTGGTGGTCCAAGCGAGTTGCGGGCGGCTGCGGGGAGTGAGCGAAGAGGCCGCGATCACAGGGACATGGAAACGTTGCCTGTCTGAGTGTGGACTACCACGGCATAACGCGCGAGCTAGCCGCTAGTTGGCTTGCGCAAGCAATTTGACTATAGCGAATACAACAAGTTGATTTATAATAATCGTGATACAAAATGAATCGAGCCATGCAAAAAGGGACCTAAGCGCCATTTTTTGCAAAATTGATATAAGGTGATATTTGCACTCTTTGAACATTCCTCTATCAACTGCATATGAAATCTTTCCGGTATGACCAATCCCTGAGACCTGATCCATGCAAAAAGGGACCCAAGTCCAGGATATGGGGCCCTTTTTGCATGGATTGATGAAAGAACCTACAAAAACTAATATTCACGCACTGTATCATCACATCTATCACTCACACAATTGATCGATGTGATTCTTGGCGCCAGTTGGTCGACGAGCTGCGACGCCTCGAATAATGTATAGGCATATAGGTGTATACTCTTCGCTCTGAGCTCAACTAGAATTTTGAAATGATCAAAAAGTGCTGTAGTATCTAGTGTATCATCCGATAGCTCTGCAGACGTTGATCTTGTCTGCCTCATAGTGTATAAAATCTAGAATATGGATTGTGACAGTAATAACGATGGCGAAGAACGGAAAAATCGTAGCGATCCTTCATCTTGGGCACGGAATGAGAGGGAAAGATCGAAAACGTGTGGCGAGCCTTCCTCAAATAGCCAAAATGAATACATTCATAGATTCATAGATCTTATGAATGTTAATGTTACGTGATTTAGATAGTTATGATGGTTTTGTTTGTTGTAATGGACTTGATGATTATATTCGAAGTATTTTCAGTCAATCCGAGCAAAACGGTACCTAAATCCCGCTATGAATCTATGATAATCATCAAGATATCGTTTAAATTCAATATTTCCAAGTTTTGTAGTGTCTTGATATGAAATCATAGCTTTTAAAAGAAATCCATGCTAAAAGGGACCCAAGTCCACACAAGTTTCCATTAAAAAACAACTCTGCAGGCCACCCTTGGTCAAAAAATGGAGAAGATTATAGTAAATACTGATGAGAAGTATGTGTATGTACATTGGCGTTAGGAAATTGTGGATGGTAGAGATGCAACACAGTTTTTTTCGTTTTCCCGACAATTTGTCATTTGCACGAAGGTCCCTTCTTGCATGGCTCGATTCAAATAAGGTAGTAGCGTTGCGCGATAAACCACGATGGTCGTTGGTCGAGCCATGCAAGCGATCGCAAATGTGCGCTATGTTTACAGTTCTTTCGAAGAATCTCACGCTGCTATTTTTCCGAGAGTTTTGGATTCGAATATTTTCATGATAGTATTGTTATATTTACGGAGACAATCCGATTTCGATCTTCTACTCATCTTATTGCGAAAATTACAGACGTTGCCCTTTCTTCCGAGAATTCGCTTAGATTCTTCCCTGCCTAGAAGAACCGACTCGTCTCAGACGACTCGGCTGAGCCGAGTCGGCTCAGCTGTCTCAGATCGCCGGCTCGGCTCAACACATTCGGCTCGATCTAGTTTTGTCCAAATTTGTGTCCAGATCGCAACTGAAAAAGCCGGTTGTATGGAAAAAAGGTCTATTTATGAGGGTGGATCGAAAAAAAAAATCGGCGTGAGAAAGTCCAGCCGAGACCAGGGCGCGTACTCACGGTCTGTCGAAACCAGGGTACCTCAACTCAAATGGAAGCGGTGGGATGCCGGTAATTGGCCTACTGAAGTTCATGTCCTACTCGCTAGGGCATCGTGGCGCTAGTGCGCCCAGGCAACTGGCCTACTGCTCGCGAGGCAGCCGTACGCGGCATAATGTAGCACGGGTCTGAGGTTCAAATCCCATCGAGGACGAGATTTTTTTTTCTTTTCTTTTTCAATCTTTATGCATATCTTGGATCAATTAATCATTTGATCTTAAAAAAAAAATTTTCCAAGTAAAATCAAGAGAATAAGGAAGAAATACACACATACACAAATGTACACAAAATCGTTGTATCGTTTCCACACCACCGTGATTGCGGTAGATACACCAGTGCGTTTTTTTTAAAGTGGTTGAAGTGGAAAGCCTCTTTTTGTTATCTGAAAGAGGTATTTCCACTCCCTCTCGGTGCCCCATTTTTCCGCGAATAAAGTACCACCTGCGATCTCGGTGGACCCTTTGTCTGAGATCACGCTAAGAATAAGTGACTTTGCTACAATGACTCAGATTAAATGTTAAGAATCTACTCAGAGGCAACGAAGATGACGCATCACGTTCACAAATTTAAAGCGTTTGCGAGAAATGAGGCAGGTACCGCAAGATTAACTTGTTCATGACTCTGAGGTGTTCGCGGGAAATGAGGCAGGTACCACAAAGATTAACTTGTACAGATTTACGCCCAGAGAGTGAGAATAATAACATTTATCCTTCCACGTGAACGTCAAGAAATCTACTTATTGACAACAAAAGTGTGGCATCACACCACCAACAAATGCAAATTTCAAGGGAGATTGAGCAGGTTCCGTGGTCGCAGAGACGCAAGCTTTTCCTGGGAAAAATCCTGTACTGAAGCAGTATAGGAAAGGCTGTGCCAGTAGTAGATGGCTTATCTCGAACATGGGTCATTTTCAATCAAATAAAATAACAAGTCAATATGACTCGGAATGAATAGGAAATAAAAAAATTATATATAAAAAATTATATATATAAAATTATATAAAAATATATACATAAAAAATTATATATATATAAAATCCTATGAATAGGAATAAAAAAAGAGCGCCTCCACGATTCAATCACATTTTTATAAGACCATAATCGATCAAATCTCATAAAATGAGACTAAATTGATTTTTAGTAATAATCACCAGCTCACTTCTGATTGAATAATAATGATCAGTTTCGACAGACGTTTTATTGAAATTGATCATTATCATTCAATCAGAAGTGAGCTGCATGGTAATTATTATCAAAAAGCAATTTTGCCATTATATAATGAAAGGAAATGTAGACATTTTTTCGCCATCCATAGCCAGCTATAGCCCGCGCGGCGCGGCGCGCCAACGCTCGGCACTCGGCTGCATAGCACATATATATATTGAAAACTCGGCCGATGCGGAAGATTCCTAGGACCATCCATTAGCATTGAGTTGAGGTACCCTCGTCGAAACGTCCGATCTGAAGTCCATCACCTTGCCTCGGGGCCAGCGAGGAAGGTTCGAAGTGTGAGTCGCTATAGCTATATATTACATACAGAAAATATTAGTAAGCGTTGCGTCGTTACTCATACATATATATTAGGGTGACACTTATTTCCCGACCCCCCTGGATCCTTAGCGCACGTGCGGATGTTCCAATTTCAAAATAAAACTAGATCGATAAAATTTTTTTCAGATTTATAGAGGTAGCCGATATAGTGCCCATTTTGACATACATTTTCGATTTTTTTGCAGTTTTGAGATGTTTTTCGACAAAATTTGTCAGCTTTACTTGGCAAGCACTTGCAATAAAAGTAGAATGAAGCAAACCGAGCTGAATAACATTGATTGGGATGATCGTAGGGAACTGTCAACGCACGGAGCGGTTAGTTATAGTTGAATTCAAGGGTCAGAGCGGGGCCAGAATGGCAAAAATACAGTCCTAAAATCACTTTTTATCGCAGCTTTCGAGTTCTCCTGCGCATGCGTGATTTTCTACGGTATTGATAATATTTTCAATCGATAGCCCGTGCGATTTTCTTCAAAATGACCACTGCCAAAAGTCAATTCGATGCAATGGGACCGGAGTAGTGAATCATTTTGGATGAGGTGAAGTCCAAGATGGAAATGCGTGAAAATTGATCGAGATCGCCTGCGATGCTTTCGATCTTGTCCAGCGTGTTTTTCTGGTTCCCCTTCACCAAATCGGCTCCGCCCAGAGGTCATTTTAAAGGAAATTGTCTGAGCTATTGAAGTAAGTAGGCTTCGGAGTGGTAAGTTGATGATGAGTTATGGAACATTGAACATTTGATAGTTTTTAATCGAATAAAAAAGTGTTTTTATCTGTTGTGCGTGACTATATTGTTACTTACAAGCCACTTAACACGCCGCAATGTACTAATTCCTATAGCTCAGACAATTTCCTCTAAAATGAGCCTTTGGTGAAGTCGATTCGACGCAGGCAAACCCGAGAAACACACTGGACAAAATCAAAAGCATCGCAGGCGATCTCGACCAATTTGCACGGATTTCCATCTTGGACTTCACCTCATTCAAAATGATTCACTACTCCGGTCCCATTGCATCGAATTGACTTTTGGCAGTGGTCATTTTGAAGGAAATTGCACGGGCTATCAATTGAAAATATCATCAGAACCGTAGAAAATCACGCATGCGCAGGAGAACTCTAAAACTGCGATAGAAAGTGATTTTGGGACTGTATTTCTGCCGTTCTGGCCCCGTTTTGACCCTTGAATTCAACTAAAACTAACCGCTCCGTGCGTTGAAAGTTTCCTGAGACCATCCCAATCAATGTTATTCAGCTCGGTTTGCTTACTAAGAGAAGTTTAGGTAAGATAGATAGAGCGAGAGAGGAATAGAAAAGAGAGTTTTCCATCTTCTGTGCGGGGAATGACTTTTCCGCACGGGTTTTTTGATTTTGTATCCCACACAGAAGATGGGAAAATAGTATCCGACACTTGGACGGGGTGGTTTCCGCATTCTCGTGATAATTCCGACCCTCGCCTTCGGCTCGGGCCGGAAAATATCACTCGTTGTGCGGAAACCAACATTCCCGCCCTCGTATCGAAATGTACTAATATGTACGCTATGAGCTATATATAGCTGACGCGTGATTAATCACATCCTCTCATTTTATTTTTTTTTTCAAAAAAGTAGGGCGCATCAGAAAGTGATTGATTGCCCCATTAATCACCCTTCTTGATCCCACGAAAGATCGATCATTCACGGGTTACGGGTTAACACCCCTGTAACTCCGCCCACAATACCACGTGACTTCCCCCACCCCTCCGTCTGGACATTGGGTACCATTACTACTGTCACTTCGAGTTTTTCTGCCTTAGGATAGCTAGATCTCTGGTTCAGTTGCACCAAAAAGACTTGGTCAGGGGGTCATTTTGTAGGAAATTGCAAGGGCTATCAATTGAGGATACTATCGGAGCAGTACAGATGTGCGCATGCGCAGGAAGAAAGCGGCAACCGCTTTGAAAATTGGGAGAACATCCGCAAAAATGGGGTTCCTCTAAAACTCATAGGTCCAATGGAAAGTCGAAACACAGCGCGAAATCGTTTCCACATATTTGGGACACTTGGAATAACACCTTTGTCAAAATTTGAATCGATTCGTGGAGGGCGATAGATTCGACGAGCTAGACAAATTGAGCGTTTTTCAATAACTCACCATCTTTCAACGAACATAACTCGGACCAAAATCAGCGGATTTGACATGTTGTGTAGCATCCAAGTCATCGTCAATATACAAAGTGAGATTTGCAAGATTGTCAGAGCACGACTGACCCTTACGAAAACCTGACTGAAAAGATAAGAGTAATTCATTATGTTCGAGGTACCATTGAAGGCGATTTTTCATCAGGGTTTCAAAAAGTTTGCACACACACGAATCTAAACTGATTAGCCGGAGACTCAAGCCATCCGGCTTTTCAATGAAATGAACCAAGTTTTTTCTCCACTCTGCAGGATATTAATTTGTCTCATACATCTCGTTGAAAACATCAACAAGGATGAGCTTCAATTGAATCGGCATTCTCTTGAGAATCTTATATTCTATTCCATCCATACCGGGAGATGCATTAATTTCTTTGGATTGTGGAGCGGCATTTAATTCAGCAAATGGGAAGGGTTTGCTCAAAAACTCATTCTCATTACAATTAGGTATCTCATGTGGGTCAGTAGCAGCCCAAGGTGGACAAATTCTGTCTAACATAGTTTTGACATTCTTTTCTCTGTCGATTTTCACATGAATTGGCTTTTTTTTCATCCAATTATTTTTCAAAGACTTAGTGGTATTCAGACATAACTAATATCAGTATGTGAATTGACTATTCCGCAAAGTTGTCTGTAACTGTCTTTTTTCTCTTGCTTGAGGGTTTTTTTCGCAATAGCACGTCTTTTTTGAACTCAATCCAATCATCAACTTTCTTGGTAAATTCCCACTCTTTCGAATCCACTTTTCTCAATCTTATTACTTTGCCACATTCAGAATCCCACCATGGAACAGGATTTCTATTTTGGAAAGGCTTCTCCGTTTTCACTTTTCTGAGGGTGTATTTTCGGACTGCACATTTGACTTTGTCAATGAACAAACTGTACTTTCTGGGCGCGTCAGCTTCACAAGATTCTTTATCGAAGAATGTACCATAACTTTCAAGCATAGACTCATTAACAGAATCTCAGTCAGTGCGTGATGATTTGATCCTGAATGTTTTTTTTTTATTTCACAATAACTTTAAGACACTTCTAGAGTACTGAAGATAGGATAGTGATCAGAACCATATGTATCATCTTTTACATAAAATGTGATTTTATCGACAAGATTCTTTGAACTAAGTAAAAGATCTAGATTCGACTTCGTACCACGACCCTCAGAAATGTGAGTAAGAGTTTCGGTATTATGAATATAGAGATCTTTTGCATGAAGAGCACTCAAAAATCGTTCACCATATAGATCAGAAATATTACAATTCCAATGTTCGTGATGAGCGTTGAAGTCACCGAGAAAGATGCTGGAACTTTGTACAGGTCCGGCTGGAACTACGTCATCTCGCTCTCTGTGAGACTGCGTCGTTTCGGGTGGATGGTAGCAAGCAATTACATCCATTTGAGAATCGATGTTATTGATAGATACGCCTATCGTCTCAAATTTACCATGTCGTTCTGGAACATCAATTGTGTGAGAGTCTAAATTCTCCTTCATCAGTAAAACAAGGCCGCCTCCGTTGCTATCCCCTGATACTGTGGCCATAGAGAGTGAAACTAAGACTGCTGATACTGACAAAGATTTGCAAGTTCTCAATCGTGTAACAGTGAGAAAGACATTATCACAATGGAACGCAGAAATCTCAACATTCTATTTTGGAATGCTGGAAGCATCTCCAGAAGAAAAGAAGAGCTACCCAAAATTTTGGATGGTATTGATATATTCGTGTGCGTGGAAAGTTGGTTAAAACACGACGATGACTCTGACTATCCGGGATATCGTGCAGTGAGAACAGATAGACTCTGTTCTTACTGCACGATATCCCGGATAGTCAGAGTCATCGTCGTATTTTAACCAACTTTCCACGCACACGAATATATCAATACCATCCAAAATTTTGGGTAGCTCTTCTTTTCTTCTGGAGATGCTTCCAGCATTCCAAAATAGAATGTTGAGATTTCTGCGTTCCATTGTGATAATGTCCTTCTCACTGTTACACGATTCAGAACTTGCAAATCTTTGTCAGTATCAGCAGTCTCAGTTTCACTCTCTATGGCCACAGTATTAGGGGAAGCTTCAGATTCGAGCTCCTGGAGCTTCTTTCTCAGTTTTGTCAGTCTAGTTTTCATAGTTTTATCACTCAGGAAGGGATAAACTTTCTGTATGATCTCGGTGATTTTTTTTTCAAAATCTGTAATTTGAAGAGAGTCAAGTACCGGCTGCAAATGTTTACCACTATCAAGCACATCTATGAATTGTGTCAGGAACCTAGTCGGTTCCCAACTAGCTCTATATATACTCCGCATGTGGGAGTATATGCGTATCCCATATAGGCATAGCTGGTATTCTAACATATAGATGTACCTTGTATTGTAGGCTATAGATATACTATGTATCTTAATGTATAGGCATATAGAGTAGCGGAGACTTCGAGAAGCTAGGAGAAGCTCCGAGAAACCGCGAGTAGCGCCCGCGAGTCTAGACGAAGGGCGCAAGGACAAAGCGCTGCCGCGCCTCACCTGCATTTCTTCTAGCCACGAACGAAGGAGAAACGCGGGGTCCGAGAGAGTATAAATAGAGCTCAAAAGCTCTGGCAAGGAGCTTAGAAGGGCAGTCTACTGCGAGACTCCGTCGAGTACGTTTCGAGCTCTTAGAACGGCAGTTAATCGCGAGCCTCCGTCGCGTACGCTCGAACCACGCGCCGGGCTTCCAGTTCTCAGTACGAACTCACCTACCGATCTGACCACGTCGCTCATTAACGCCATTCCGAGTCGAGTACCTCAGCCCTTGACGGACTCCACTCAAGTAGAATCAACCCCAGTATTTTGTAAAGTCTCTCTCTCTTAATTGTACTTTTGGACTAATAAACGCAGCTCTAGGGATTCCCTTTGTATTTATTACTCTTCCGAATTTCCACCTACCTACCTGTCGAGTCAGGACTCCCCAGGTGCAGTATAAAAGAACCCACGTTACGAATTCCCGTAACAATTGCACGAAAGATATTTTGCCATCAGTTTCTTCTTCAATCTTTTTTTTTTGGCAGGCGAAAGAGCAAGTGCTGTCTCTGCGAGCCTCTTTTTTCCATCAACATTGGAAGAGTCATCATTAGAGCCATTTGTCTTAATCCTTTTCATGCCCTCTTCTTTTGTGGGCTTGACCTTTTGCCATTCATCTTCGGATATTCTCTTGTCGGCCTCGTTAGAGAGTCCCATTCCCATGCTGTTATAATATGACGGCGTAGATTCTGCAGTTGTACACTCAGGAAAGGAAGAGCGAGGTTTTTTAGAAGGAGCTGCTGTAGGAATAGGGGGTCTCGGCCACCTCAGGCTCAATGTTGTTCACTGTAACTTGCACGGTACCAGTATTGAGTAATTCCTTGTGTAAGTTGTGATTGTTATGGTTTACATTTGGGCACGTTCTAGTCGTGTGACCCAGTTGTTTACATGTGAAGCATGTTGCCGAGTTGGTAGTGAGGAAACATCAGCAGATGCTATTATTAAATTGGATCTGTATATTCCTTGGATTCAAGTTTTCCTCCTCTTCTTTGATGTAAAACTGTCGCCGATGCAATATGCTCTCTTCCGGGTTTAACGAGTGATGCGCGAACATTAATGATTCTTGATACGGCTGTAATGCCTTTATTTCCGAGCTCTTGAATGATCAGTTGGTTTGGTATTTCGGGCGGTACGTTGGAAATCATAACACGTTTTATATTGCTCGCTAATTGTCTAATTTTCAATGCATATTCTTTCACATGGATAACTTGATTTTCCAGCTCGTTGACTAGATATTTGTTCTTCAAGTACACACACACACTCTCTCAGCATGAATCAGTCAGATCTGACTGACAATCAGTCCATATACACTGATCGGGTCAGTTAAGTGGGATCAATTTTAACTGAATGAATCAGTCTATATAGACTGATTCATCAGTAAATCTGTGCATGTTTTACTGATTCACATGTGGTTTACTGATTCAAACTTTACTGATTGACAAGTGTCACGCGAACTTTACTTCTTTGCTTTGACAGAAATACGCCAGAAAACATGTTCAGCCGAATCGTGATCCTCGACCGCAACTCAGTGTATGAAGATGATAACCATGCGTAAGTACGAGTGAAGACACTCATCGACAATTTCTCTTGGAATTTCATTCAGAGCAACTCATCCCAAGTAGATCCCAATTCGTTCTAAACGGTTATCAATGTGAAATTTGACGAGTAATCCGATGAAAATGTTGGATTTGAGCTGAAGGGGGCCCCGAGGCCCTAAAAATTACTTTTTTTCAAAAAACTACTCTTTTTATGGTTAAATTACCCTTTTCCGATTCTGCGAGCATTTTTTTCGAAAAGTTCCGCTTTTTTACGTCGAAATGTGTGTTTGTAATATTTTTTAATTAGGTCATATCAAAAATCGATCGAAAAATGCAAAAATCGTATTTTTTGCGAACTTTAAAAACGAAAATAGGCCGCTAAACTTGCACGGATCACTTTCGGGGCCTGAAAACTGATGTGCTTTCCACCTTCTTTCATGATGTATAACACGTACCCAAAGTTACCAAAAAATCCGTGACCTACGACCCAAAAGTTGGCGATATTAAGAAGAATGACTCAAATGTAACAATGCACGGAACTGACATTTCGGCCCTCTATCCTCGAAAATAAAAAAGAGAAGTGAACGGAACCGTCAGGAAATTCATTCCCAAGTGTATTATAATAAAATACACGGAGGAAAATTTGAACGGTGTAATTCGGAGCTCGCTCGTCGAAATGAAAGGTCATAACACGTTCCGTGTAATTTATCGCGATGATGCCGATATGGTAATTACTGATTCAAACTTTACTGATTGACAACTATTTCGCGAGTGTCACTGATTCATCAGTAAAATTCTCGGGGTATTTATGCTAGAAAAAAGAAGGTATGCCGAATCAGTACTCTAGGCGCTAACTGACCGGATTAGTCCATATGGACTGACAATCAGTTAATCGGTTTAGGATCAATTATAACTGATGAATCAGTGTATATGGACTGATCCGGCCAGTTAACTCAATCAGTAGTAATGACTTTCGAGAATTTGATGATCAGCTGGCCTTTGTAGCAAAAAAAAATTACTTATTCAATCAGTGACGTTTTTAATACTGATGGAATCAATGACAATCTGACTGATTCGTGCTGAGAGAGTACACACACACACGGTTACCGGTGATTTTAGATCAGGCGCGGATACAAGATTCGGGTTGGGGGGATATACAGTAGAATCTGGTTATAACGAGCTCCAAGGGACCGAAGAAAAATGCTTGTTATAACCGGACCTCGTTATAACCGGACTTCGATTTATCGGCTCCAATTCATATGATTTCGTTGTAACTACCCCTGATGAATGAAAAACAACTAATCTTCAGTTTGTAAAGTATCTTTTATCAAGAATTCAAATAACTAATGATGATTAACATTCAGAATACGATGACAGGGTGACAATGACGTAGATGTGAATTAATCCACTTAATGGTATGGACAAACAATATTCAGGAATTTGCATTTCGTCATAAGTTCAAAGAACCGCAAGATAAAAATGAACAAATACACGTGATGGAAAATGAAAAATTGTAACTGAGAAATTTCAATGTTGCTTCGGAGTTTACGAGAACGCACTCGTCATGAAATGTCGCTTCCTTGTGTTTGATCTATCCATTTTGCTCACTAGAATCGTACTGCATGTGTATTCGCATTGGTACTCGTGTTTACCTCGAGTCTTGGGCTCTCGAACTCAAAATCGTACGACGTTAACATTGATTTGCTCGGTATAGCCGGTGCCAAAACCAAATTTTGACAGAATTTTTGCTCGTTATAACCGGATTCTCGTTATATCCGGATCGTTATAGCCGGACCTGTTTGCACATACATTAATTATATGGCGGCCAACCAAATCTTCCAAATTTGCTCGTTATAACCGGATTCTACTGTGTATATATATATATATATATATGCGCACACACACACGCACTCGATAGAAATTCAAATAATTGACCTTAAGCAGTGTTTCATTGAAATGCATCCGCGGATGGATTGATCAACGATACTTATTGTTAATTATTTACGATTATTAGGATTTACAAGAACAAAAAATTCAATTTACGTCTCAGAACACGTCAATTTTCTGTCAGGATCGATGCGTTTGGGGGGGGGGGGTTATTTGAACATGAGAAGAGGTTGGGGCGACCCCTCCCCCCTGTATCCGCACCTGTTTTAGATATGGAACTAATATTGATTACTTCTTCGAGCCCATCTACATAGCCTTCAAGCGACAATCCTTCAATCGAATCAATGAGAATTCCTTGATCTTTTTTGGTAATTTACTGTATTCAATAGTATCAGCATAGGTTCTCTCAGGCTGTTCTTTGGAAAGAGAATGCTGACGTCCCACATGGCCATTTTCTCCGTAATTTTCTTCGTCGTTATTCATGTCTCCGCGATGTCGTGCCTGTTCGCCTGGCATGGCAGTGGTTCTTGTTTGTTTTACAACACAGATGGATAACTATACCGCACTCCATGTTACCGAGAAACTGAAAAAGCTGTCTTCCAAAGTTTTGCTGCAAGCAGCGATCACTATTTCAGACAATCCGGACCTCGCGTAGACACGTCTAATCGGCTCGAGCGCTCGATCCAGACTTCCTGAAGAATTCTAATTAATATTTCATCAAAATCATTGACTATTCTATACAATTCATTTTCAATGGGCGAATCGCAACGACCTTTCTCGAACGAAATATTTGACCGAGTCGGATAATTCGAGAGGATCCTTCAATTCATCTTGGCTAACTCGATAAATATCCAAATTGTCGGAATATTTTTGAATGAATATTCATTCGAAATACCTATAAAATTTCACTCATTCTAGAGAATCACTATTTGATACGATAATTATCTCTTATACACAACTCGATCCTAAAGAATCACACAGATCACCACAATTCTCCGGAATTTTGTTGTGTAAAATATTGAATGAACCTTTGAAATGTATCAAAGCGACGGATCGAAAGTTGAAAGAAGGTCTTGACTTGGATAGAATTATAAACCAAATTTTTCAAAAAAAGGCGATGAATCGGAGAAGTTTAATGAATATTCAAATTTTCCTTGGTTCAGCAGAATCGAGTTCGATGAAGTTTACACTTCGATCGATCGACTACTCATTTCGGTGTTTTTAGTTTGATGTTGAACCATGAAACTTGATTAATCAACAATATTTATGAGATATACCACGTTTGAATGAATAACTATTCGAATGAAACATGATTCTTCCAATCAATTTGGATACTGAATAGTATGACGGTATATTATCTCGTCACATTAATTATTAATGCGAGTCCGCAATGTGCAATGCGGCTCGCCAGGATCTGCTTGGCGGCGTCTTCCTCGTGGACACTGGCCTCCTGTCGGCCAGTGCTGCTCGTACTACGCATTAGCGCATGATAAGATTAGGACGAGTTCACGAGGAAACACAGATGAGTGATAACGCGAGCAGGTAAAGTTAACAAGATTTGGATTTATTCAATCGATAATTTACAAAGCGCATCCGGGCGCGAACGCAACAGGTGAAAAACTCGCGAGGGAGAGCCGCACACAATGAGAGAGAGAGAGATACATTCTCGGCTGGTACTCACGCTGCGAAGACGCTTTTCAACAGGCCGCTGCCTCGGGAACGCCAAAGGTCGGGAGTCCGCTGACTGTCGCACAAGTCCGGGTGAAATAACCCCCGTTGCCGTTGGGTACGGAAGCCTCGGCACCTGCAGGACCTGCGTCGGATGTCGGGGCGACCGGAGCACACGCGGCGCGGGAGAGGTTAGCCTAGATACGGGTCACACGATGTGTAGCGGACGACGACGGAACAAGTCTCCTCGCTCATGGAATGGCCGCGAACTGCGCGAGCCGCGAGCTGCGTTCCTATTGGCTAGCCATTTTGGGCGCGCGCGCATTCTCTGTCTCTCTCATATTCAAACCTGTGTGTTGCTCTCCCTTTGCTGCCACTCGGGTATACACCTGTAACAATCTTCTGGATACATCAATATATGAGATTCGATAATAACTTATATCTATTTGCCGAGGAGAGAGTGATGGGACTTTACCCGTCACATACCCTCCCCCCAGACGCCGTTAGCCTAAGCGTACCGGCTCGAGAAGATCTCTCTCTGAGGCAACTATGATGAAAATAAAAGTTATTAGAAAAATTATTTATTTTATCAAAAGTACAAAAATATAATCGTCGGACCTGTCGACTAATCTCGTAAAAAATAAACTTTGGCTGATTGCCTCAATAAGCGAATGCGCATTTGGCATCTAAATGACAAGATGTACACATCATCAGTCTTCAAAATAAAAGAGAACGAAAGAAAAATGCACTTGATTAGTGACTTAAATTTTGTCCATTCTGATCTCAACAAAAGGAACTTTTCCATATCAAGTATGGCATTGTAGATAGAAAGTGTAAGTATGTAAATATGTAGATAATTGTATATAATTGTAAATATGTAAATAGTAGAAAAGGAAAATGGAAATCAAGGGAAGAGAAAGAAAAAAAAATGTTGCCACTTGCGTGGGCTCTCCCTTGACAGCGATGACGCAATAATTAGCGGAAGCCCGGGTGGTTGATCAATAATGAGAAGGTGAAATGATTTTTCCGGACCGAGTTTTCCGAGGTGAAGTCTCGTCCGATGGTATTTGCAGCGATGGCGCATTTTTCGAACCTTTAGGCCGCCCGCGACGTCTTACGGTGTTTGAATCGGTGTGCTGATCGGTCTCCGCGCGTTGGTCATTCGTTTCCGGTGTATTTTCCGTTTCTTGATCATTTTTCGCGTACGACGGATCATTCGCAGGTTGTTCGCTTTCCGCGTCAGACGTACTTTGCGGAACGGTCGCAGTGTTCGGATCGCGTGCTGACGGTGCTCCGGTATTCACGGTTATACGCGTTTTCCGGGGTCTGCCCCGCGGTTTCGCTCGCAATCGCGTTTGCGCATCATTTACAATTTCATCGTTGGACTCGTCTGGTTGAAGCTCGAGGTCGTTCTGCCGTGCAGTCGTCACGCCCTCGTCTTCTTCAGAAACAGCATCACTCTCGTCTTCTTCAGAAACAGCATCCGTCCGGTCCGGTTCCTCCTTGTTTGAGAAAAATGGCTTAAGATCGCATACTGGGAATGTTCCGAGTGAGACATTGTCATCGTCAACTACCTCGTATACATTCTCACCCAGTTTTGCTGAGATCTTGCCAGGTCCTCGGTATTTTGGTGCAAGTTTAGCGGAAATGCCTTTGACTGCAGACGACAAAATGCGATTGCGCATCCAAACTTTTTCGCCGACGGCATACTGCACGTCACGGCGGTGAGCATTATAGTATTTGCTCTGGCGTTCTTGCGCTTTAGCTGAGTTGTCTGCTGCAATTTCACGCAACTTACTTAGGTTTTCCATATGGTTTTCCCATGTTCCAAGCTCTTCCGCCTCTGCGGCTTCTGCAGCTGCCACATCCTCCTGTCTACGAAACGTATGTGGAGGTGTGGGGTTCCTTCCTAGGTTTAGGAACGCTGGAGACATTTTTGTCGATTCTTGGGTGGCTGTGTTTATTGCAAACATCAGCTCAGGTAATTTTTCATCCCACGTGTTGTGGTTTTCAGTCACGAATGCTGTTATCCTAGCGCGAAGCGTCCGGTTCTTATTTTCCGTCGGATTAGCTTGCGGATGATAAGCTGGACTAAATGATTGTTTGACGCCATTTTCTGTCAAGAACGTCTCAAGTTCTTTGTTCTTGAACTCCTTGCCATTATCCGCATGGAAAATCTCTGGCGTACCAAAGCGCATAAAAATTCGCTCCTTGAGTTCCTTGATGACAGTTTTTGCGTCAGCGCGTCTCGTTGCTACGATCTCTACCCAACGTGTAAAGAGATCCACGAAAACGATGATATGTTTGTTGCCCTGGACCGTGCGGACGTATGGGCCCATACAATCCGCAGCTACCATTGACCAAGGTTTCTTTGCTTGTCGTTTACCCATGAGTCCCGCTGGAGGTAGTTGCTGCACTTTTACTTGTTGACAGATGGAACAGCCTTTTACAAAGTTCGCGACATCCTTGTATAGGCTGGGCCAAAAGTAATAGCGTGCGATGCGATCTACTGTTTTGGTGCGGCCGAAATGGCCAGCCGTTGCTTCGCAGTGTCCTTCAGACATGACTTGTGCCCTTTGCTCTCTGGCCAGAACGAGTTTCCAGGCGTCGTCGTCTGAGACGAGATCTTCTAGTATGCGATTTGGCCGCCAGATGTATAATCGACCCCCCGTGATCTTCATATGTGGGTAATCCTCAGGATTTTCTGAGACTGCTTGATACGTTTTCAAGTACCACGCATCTTGCGTCTCTGGCACCAATGGTTGCACAGCAGCTAACCCCTCCTCTGTTTCATCTTCATACATGCGAGATAAACAATCGGGTACGACATTAAGCTTGCCCTTGCGGTATTCTATGTCGAACGAGTACGATTGTAGTTCGAGAGCCCACCTTGCTAGACGTCCTGTCGGATTCTTCAAGTTGCATAACCACATTAGACAACTATGGTCGGTTATCACTTTGAAATGGTATCCTTCCACATAACAGCGCCATCTGCGGATCGCCCATAGAACTGCAAGGCCCTCACGTTCGCTGACAGAGTAGTTTGCCTCCGCTCGCGTGAGTACACGACTAGCGAAGCAAATAACTCTTTCTTCGTCGTCAATCGTCTGTGTAAGCACTGCACCCAGGCCCGTGTTTGAAGCATCGGTCTGGATACAAAACTGATGTTCAGGTTCAAATGAAGGTTGGGCTAAAACCGGAGCTGTTGCGACTAGCGCTTTAATCCTATCAAAGGACTCTTGTTGCTCGGTGCCCCATACATACTTCACGTTTTTCTTTGTGAGCCTTGTAAGAGGTTCAGCAATAGTTGCAAAGTCTTTCAAAAATTTTCTGTACCACGAGGCCATGCCTAAAAAGCTCTGCAATTTTTTGATCTTTTTTGGTACTGGAAAATCCATGATTGGTGAAATTCTGGAGGGATCTGGACGGCAACCGTCTTGATTTACTAACAATCCCAAAAATCTAACCTCCTTTGCGCACCAAACGCTTTTCTCACGATTAACGGTGAGGTTAGCTTCGTTCAGGCGATTGAGGAATTTTTCCAGAACTTCGATGTGTTTTTCAAAGGTTTCGGTCACAATCAGTGAGTCATCTAAATATGTAACTACCCATTCCGATAATTCTGGTGTAATGACCATGTCGGCAAGTTGTTGGCAGGTAGATGGCGCTCCTGAGAGCCCGAAGGGTGTTACCACAAATTCGAATAGCCCAAGATTTTGAACTACGAACGCGGTCATAGGAATAGACTCTTCTTCTAGCTCTATTTGTAAAAACGCTTTGCTTAAGTCTATGACTGAGATATATTTTGCATTGCGTAGTTTTCGCATTATCACGTCCATAAAACGTTGAGGGTAAGCGCACAGCTTTGACTTTTTGTTCAACTTGCGGTAGTCGACGCACATGCGGTATGTCCCGTCTGGTTTTAAAACCATGACCACAGGACTCGACCATTGAGACTTGGATCTCCGGATGATCCCTTGTTCTAACCACTCGTTGACTTGCTTATGCATTATTGCTTCAAGTTTCTTGGATACTGGATAATATTTTTGCTTGATCGGCGTGTTATCTGTGAGCTCGATTTTATGCTTAATCCATTTGGTACGACCAAGTTTACCATCATTGGCCGGAAGCGTCCTATCCAACATTCGCTGCAGCTTGTCTCTCTGAGCTTCTGCAAGATGTGCCAATCCAGCAGAGGATACAGGCGTTTCATTGCATGTCATTGAAGCCAGTTCGACCGGAAGGAGTTCCGCTCGTCCCTCAAGGCGAAGCATATTTTCGCGCGGTAATAATTGCGCATCAAGAGCTCGTATGAGATCTCCACCAATAAGCAGGTCGGCATCTGCCTCTCTCAGCACGATGGCCCATACTGTTCTGGTTATTCCTCCTATAGTAAAAGGAAGTTCAACTTCACCAAGTATAGGTGTACAATTCCCATCTGCGAGTCTGGCGCCTGGACCATAATAAGGTTCAATTTTTTGGCCTAGAGCTGTCGCTATTTGAAGACCAACTGGGCCAAGAGCTGTTCTTGAAGCACCCGGATCGAACAGTGCGCGAACGCTAAACTTGTCGATTTCCACGTCCACCCACCAACGAGGGAAATGGTCCGGTTTATTTTCAATACTCCCGATGTGGTGCGTTTCTCCACAATTTTCACAATGAATCGAGGAATTTTGATCAGCTGCAGCAGCATCGGGAGAATTAATTAGCCCTGGACAGGTCTCGTGCTCCTGGCTGGGGACAGCAGCGACCTCATCTACTTGTCCCCCTCCGCTTTTCCCGAACATTCAGGACAAGTGGGTCTGATATGACCTGGCCACCCGCAGCCATAACACTGCATATTCTCTTTGGGGCCTGGTTCTTTGTCTGCATTATGTTTGCTGACCACTTTGTCAGACTTGTCTTCGCCCTCCTGGGCAGGATCCTTCTTCTTCTTCTTGCTTCTCCTCCAATTCTTCTTCGCCTCTTGATCGGCAGGTTTATCAGATGAAGTACTCGAAGTTGAATTTGGTGTACTGGGCTTAGCAGCTGCCCCAGAGTTTGAATTTGCATTTTTTAACGCGTTTGCAATCGCTTTATTGATGATAGACTCGAGATTGGGCGTTGGCGCAGCAGCAGCCGGAGCCTGTGAAGCTGTGGTCAATTTAGACGTAGCTTCCACGAGTCTGCTTAAACCAGTTGTTAGTTCGCTGGGCGGAGTGTCGCTCAACGCCGCGAGGTTGGGTTTGTTTGGCTTGGTCTCTGCTTTTGCGCTGTGACACGCGACTTCTGGGAGCAGAGCCATCTCCGGGGGTGGTGGTGGTTTGTAGTTCTTCTCAGACCATAACAAACTCTCTGCATCTCTTGCGAGCTCGAGAAGAGAGTCGATGTCCGTAACTTCTTGCCTACGCACCAGTTTTCTTATTTCAGGGATCATATTCCTGTACAGAAGATCAAGTTGTTCTTCCTCTCCCCAAGGTCTATCAAATCTGCCTAAAATCGTGAGCAGACTGAAGATATAATCCCTGGCAGGTTCTTGTTTCCCTTGGGTACGCGTCTGCGCTTCCACTATTAGCTTGTGTTGGAAATTGCGGTCTACACCGTATGTACGGCGAGCGCTTGCGCAAAAATCGTCCCAAGTTGTCCATTTTTTCCGAGCTTGACGGCACCAAATTAGCGCTGCGCCAGTCATAAGCTCTGTCATTCCGTTGAGTAAATCCTCATCATCAATGTGTGCCAAAGCACGGCATTCATCTACTCGTTGGATGAATTCTTCAATACTTATAGATTTTTCCCCGCCTGTGAAATTTATTTTCCAGGCTCTAACAATTTTTCCGACATCCTGCTTATTATAACTTGAATTAGCAGGCCTTTGTGATCTGGATGTCGAGATAGTCTCTGATGACACCCTCCCCCCGGGCGCGGTATTCGCAACCGCAGGGTC
Organism: Eretmocerus hayati; assembly: GCA_029851415.1. Taxonomy (NCBI): domain Eukaryota; kingdom Metazoa; phylum Arthropoda; class Insecta; order Hymenoptera; family Aphelinidae; genus Eretmocerus; species Eretmocerus hayati. Next base: position 112,257,861 of record CM056743.1, read on the forward strand.
ATTACGAAAAGCATTGTTATTTGGGGAGCTCATGCCTCCGAGATCTTGAGCAATGTTGTTTGGAATTTGTGCTGTTGAGCTCATTGGTCCACTCCCAGGTATTCTTCCAAAAGAAGGTGTAAAGCTAGGTGTGTGTGCGTTCAGCGCTGATCTTCCAAAGCTTAGTGGGTTCGGAAAGCATTGCGATACCGCAGTCGTGAAATCGCTCACATTGTAATTATTATCGTTATGGATATGTCTTACGTTGTGGTAATCGCCGAAAGTTACTCTTGAAGTGCCTTGATATGTCGAGGATTGTAGAGAACCAGGCGTGAAGATTTGTGACTGCGTGACTTGGGTTGCTTGGGCTTGAGTCACCTCGTCTAAGGCCCTTTCGACTTGTACCAACAAGTCACGTGGTACTCGGTACTGCTTACCAGCACTATCTTGCACAACTGCCATACCCCTTGAACCTGCAGAGTTGTTATATAGAAGCGAATCGCCTTGAGTTGCAGTAACAGTTGTTGTAGTCGTGGTGTCATCACCTATTGTTATTTGGTATTGCCCACGAACTGTTACTTTTGATGGTACGATCCCTCTATCTATTTGTTCTTGGGTCAACAGCGAAATTCCGGATGACGAAAACGAAGGCATGGGATTCCATGTAGATGTTGATAGATCAGCTGTTGTTGTTATAGTTTGAGTGGATGACGTTTGAGGTACGGATATTTGCGGTGGCGCTAGATTTTGCAGGGTGACCGGTGGAACCCTAGACATGATCCCTGTACCACGACCGGTGCCCGCGGCGCTGCTTGTATGTACCCCCAAATTCCTACTCGAAGCGTCTTCAGTCGTTTGCATTCCAGGGACGACTTGGTGTGAGCTATTTGCCAACGGCATACCCAATAGAGATGTATCCGTTTCTTCATGTGGCGTGTGCGCACGCGATACGATTATTCGGCGGTGTTCTTCAGTGACTCCAATTTCAGCCAAAATTGTCTCGAGCTTCACTTCTCGACGAGTCTTCAGTTCAGCTTCTTTGATCTCTTCATCGATCCGCGCGAAATCATTCTCCCTGTACTCGCCGCGTAATCTAGAGGCAAGTCTATCGAGTTTTTCAAAATATGAACCAGATTTCTTTAATTCAAGATCTTCTAAAATAGGTATCAGTTCTGCTTGCCTTTTATTCCCGAGCCAATCTTGAATTTGTGACTCGAGATCTTGTGAAAAATCTGCGTAAGTCGCCATTTTACAAAGTAAATAAATCAATCCCTCGCTAATATTTACTAACGCGGTGCAGCAGTATGCATCTGCTCACTTCGGCCAAAATTTTATTTGAGTGCTGTCACATAGCACAAGAAGTTTCCATTAATTACACAATCTGGATTTGCATACAAGCGCCGCTCTCAGTTTCGCGTTTCGTTCGTCCGGAAATGAAATTTCAATCCAAAGAAATTCAAGAAATAAATCTGTAAAAATTTCTGAGAAATTTCAAAATTCAGGAATTACTTAAAAATTTAAGCGATATTTACTCAAAAGTAACTGAGAGAGCCTAAATCTATTCAATTTTGGCTAAAGTGTGCGTCATTTACTTATACTAACGCAAAAATTACGAGAGGATATTTTGTTTGGAGTTGTAACGCGACCTAGCTAGTTTACAAGATAGTCTGTTGCACTAGCAGACGACATAAACTTGATCCAGAATTATTCCACATCTAGGAATCGAAGAGCGCAGAGCGCATTGACTGGTCCAAATTTCACCTGGAAACCCTTAACGGAACTCTAGAAATTCAAAAATGCGAGTACAGGATGCGCAAACATCCAACATTCCATCACACCAACACTCTGCACACTGATCATACCTTACAATAATTCATTCCCGCAGATAACTGCAAGAATTGCATGTTTCTGCATTTTGCAGTGCTTTAAAAAAATTCCAGTTTGAAAAGTGCAATTTTAGAACTAAACGCAAGATTTCAACTCCATTTCGCATCATTTTCGCAAAATTATTACTAAATCGCGGTACTAATGCGAACGGCTGCAAGATTTGGCGATCTGTAGCATGAACCGATTTTTTCTCGATTTTACAAAATTTAATCAAATAATTTTTACCATGACTCCAGAAATTTCCACGAATTTTCCGGTTTTTCCGCACTGGAAAGCTGCTATGCATTAGCAGATGCACGTAAAACACGAGAGAAAAATTTTCAGCAAAATCGCAACATTATAAAAGCCACAGAGTCACTGTATCTTGCCTCGCATCCGGAGACTTGAATGCCCTATAGTCGTTGTATATCTATATACACTCATACCGACACACTATAGCATTCCGCACACTCGCGTCGACGCAATTTTCAAACGCAAAGATTTTTCCGATTTGAAATTCTGCTCGCCTGTGGATATAATATCCACGCATACGAGCGTAATACGGGCTGCCTGTAATTAATAAGCAGCACTAGCGTGAAAGGGGCTTGCAGCTATACAGCTGATTCAAGCGCGATCGATAATTAAATATATGTATATCGCGTCACTTCCACGATGAATTCAAATCGATCATCTAACCGATGAATAATCACGCGATCAGCACACCTGCGTCGTCGCATCACTCGCGTCGCTATACATAATGTCCCGGTATACGTACACCAATGCAGCTACTATATATGTATATATCACCGCTTTCCCGCTTGAAGCAGCAGAGAAATTTCGATGGCGCGCGATTTTATTAGCCGGCGACGGCGACGATGATGATCCGCGCACTAGGTTCATAACACTCGCGAACGCGCAATTATTTGTCCAGCTAGTGGATTTTTTCGTTGGGCGCCATTTATGACGGTATATTATCTCGTCACATTAATTATTAATGCGAGTCCGCAATGTGCAATGCGGCTCGCCAGGATCTGCTTGGCGGCGTCTTCCTCGTGGACACTGGCCTCCTGTCGGCCAGTGCTGCTCGTACTACGCATTAGCGCATGATAAGATTAGGACGAGTTCACGAGGAAACACAGATGAGTGATAACGCGAGCAGGTAACGTTAACAAGATTTGGATTTATTCAATCGATAATTTACAAAGCGCATCCGGGCGCGAACGCAACAGGTGAAAAACTCGCGAGGGAGAGCCGCACACAATGAGAGAGAGAGAGATACATTCTCGGCTGGTACTCACGCTGCGAAGACGCTTTTCAACAGGCCGCTGCCTCGGGAACGCCAAAGGTCGGGAGTCCGCTGACTGTCGCACAAGTCCGGGTGAAATAACCCCCGTTGCCGTTGGGTACGGAAGCCTCGGCACCTGCAGGACCTGCGTCGGATGTCGGGGCGACCGGAGCACACGCGGCGCGGGAGAGGTTAGCCTAGATACGGGTCACACGATGTGTAGCGGACGACGACGGAACAAGTCTCCTCGCTCATGGAATGGCCGCGAACTGCGCGAGCCGCGAGCTGCGTTCCTATTGGCTAGCCATTTTGGGCGCGCGCGCATTCTCTGTCTCTCTCATATTCAAACCTGTGTGTTGCTCTCCCTTTGCTGCCACTCGGGTATACACCTGTAACAATCTTCTGGATACATCAATATATGAGATTCGATAATAACTTATATCTATTTGCCGAGGAGAGAGTGATGGGACTTTACCCGTCACAATAGATCCATATCAAAAATTTGAATGAATGAATATCCAATCTTATGAATGAGTATTCATTCAAAGATATGGAACTTTAGAGTCATGCAACCCGGCAAGTCTGAGTTCTCTGAATAACATATTTTCCAACGTGAATGAATCTGCCGAAAAGTTGAGGTGAAGTCTGTCTTATTCCAATATTCGTGAACAAAATGAGTCTACTAGGGCTGGGATTTTTATCCGGATTTTCGAACTATCCGAACTATCCGAATACTCGGATGTCCGGGTTCGGGAAAAAATCTGGACAGATCCAAATACCCGGATAGTATCCGGCTATCCGGATATTTGGATCCGTCCGAGTTTTATAGTCGAATTGAGATGTAACATTGGTAATGAAAGCATAGATGAACTGAAAACAATATCAAACAAATATGTATCAGATCCATACGATCGGTTCCAACCTGTCATTACTGGCAAGTGGTCAACCGGTATGTCTGTCTTTCTCTTCCTTCCTCTCTGTTTCTCGATAACATGGGAGATTCCATGAATGACGTTCGGGGGAATTTTCTCATTCCAGTTATCTTATCATTACCCGCCGTGTCGTATTTATTATCCCCCGTCTCTCTAATTAGTATATTACGCAACAAGTGCGAGAAGGTCAATTTCCACACAAGTTGCCAAACGAGTGCGAGAAGACAAGTTGCCAAACGAGTGCGAGAAGTTAATATTCACGCACACTTTGAAACTTCTCGCACACCTAGAAGCGCGAGCGTGCGTAAATGTGTTCTTCTAGGTGTGCGAGAAGTTTCAAAGTGTGCGTGAATATTAACTTCTCGCACGAGTTGGCAACGTGTGCGGAAACTTCTCGCACGTGTTGCGTATACTATTTTTTGCAACTGTGCGCGAAGTTGTAATTAGATGCACCACTGTCCGAGCAAGATTATCTTGGAAACGAAGTTTTCAAGAAAGGCCAAATTCAGAGGGATGACGTGACATCATATTTTGGAACTGTGCGTGAATGAAAATGCATTAGAGCGAGAAGTTACATTCACGCACACTCCATCAGTGCGTAAATGTAAAACTGTGCGAGAAGTCATTCACGCATTACTTCTCGCACTGTAAATAATGAAGAGAAGTCTCATTTTTTTACAACTTCGCGCACACACTTGCAAAAAAGATTTTTCGAAAGTAAAATTGCTGATCCACACGGAGCGTGAGAAATCGGGAGGCCCACTCTACCCCTTCCTCCTGAAACCCCTACGTTATTTTTGGACGTTCCCTTTGTGATAAGCATGCATATTAAAAATATCAATCGTCTGTAATTCTTGAGAAATCCAATACCTACATGTGTAATCCCCATCACGAAACAGATTTGAGAGTTCAGATGCTATCCGAAAATCCGGATACTCCGTATTGTTCGGGAGTATCCGGATATTGGGATCCGGATAGTCAAATACTATCCGGATAGTTGGATCCGTCCGGATCTCTTCAATCTAAACGGATATCCGGATAATTATCCGGATATCCGGATCCACGCATATTTCCAACCCTAGAGTCTACTGAGGCCGAATAAATGGAGTGAAAGCCTAATATTTCATTTTGAAGGAACAGTTATTGATCTAGAATTGATTAATTTCCAATTCATTGATGACCTGGGCAATTTAAGCTTTTGGGGGAAAAAATAATTCCTTCACCATGGATGAAACTAACTTTCAAATCAAGTAATGATAACTCATCGTGAATAAATAATATGATTGATGTAATCGTGATCCCGGCCACGGTGTAGAATTTTGAAAAATCCATATTATCAAAATGAGAGTTTGGTTCTTGGAATTCATTAGATCAGTAATGAAATTGAATAAACATTCATTCCAATCCAAAGTAATAAATGTGAGTGGTAATATTCCCTCAGATTGAATATGTATCAATTGAATTTAATGAAATAAATCATCAAATATCAATGCAAATTTATTCAACTTTATTCATTTGATTTGTGAAAATTGAATCATAAGAATTGATCACCCAATTTCTCCAATTCTGAGGGAGTTTGTTCCGTTTGAATGAATATTTTTCCCAATTAAATACAATTTTCTTGATCTTGGTAACTCAGTGATTGAGAATATTTCCATTGTAAATATGAATAAATACTAATTCGACAATATGAAGTTTCATTCATTCGAGGCAATTGAGTTTTCGAACCAATCAAATCCTCTATGAATAGATATATTTATTGAATTCCAATAATTTTTTTTCTCAGTGTACGAAAAAGGTTCATGCCTTAGATTGTCTTCTTGGCCTTTCTATTCGATTTCATGGTACAAAATATGAACTTTCCGATACGCTGTGCATAAAATTACACTTTTCGCACAGCTTATCGAAAAGTGTAGTTCGATAACCGGGAGTAATACCCAGTTTTCGCATCCTCGTGATGATTCCGACCTTCGCCCGCGGTTCGGGCCGGAAACCCATCACTCGCAGGCGAAAAAAGTCCTTGTATCGAAATGTACTACTTCACCACTCAAGGACTCCTGAAGAATTTTCCCGATATCTGGGACACGTTTTCGTTTCTCTTTTACATCATCTCCAACAGCAAAATTTCGGTATTTTTTTCAATAAAATTCATATTCCTCGAATCACATGAAAAATACAGGGATTCGGTTCGTCGCTTTTGTGAGGTTTTGAAGGAACCTATTGAAATCAATCTTGTGGAATTGATTCTAAGGTCATGGCAGGTTTTAGAGGGTGGAAGAATACAAGATCCAAAAATACCAATCTCTCAAAATGCCATTCTTCTTATTCCATGGAAATTTGAGATTTGACGTGAAACGTTGTGTTCCTTCAGAAGGAAATAGTCTTAAACATTTTTTGTGCCCAAAGGTCTGTTTTCGCTATTTTTTGTAAATACATTCTCCAGGTGATTGAAAATTGTCTGTTTTCTGTGCATGCGCAGGAATTTGGATCCCTGAAACCAATTTCATTAGAAATCCAAGAGAATTTTCTTCAGAACGACCACTACACGTCAATTCCAATCATTTGAATCAGAGCCACAACGTCCAGAAGACCACTGAATCTCAAGAGGTGGGTCGAAGGTACCGGATGAAATGATGAAGAAAATCCGCGCAGGATTGCATGAGCCTGCGAGCTGAAGGGATCTTCTACCATACCTTGCAGCTTCGGTCCCAATTGATGAAATTGACTCCGCCATGTGTTCATTCTGGAACAAATTTCCTTGGATTTTTGATGAATTTGGTTTTAGGGATCCAAATTCTTGCACATGCGCTGGGAAGAGCCGATTTTCAGTCGTCTAGAAAATAGAGTGGCGGGAAATAGCAAAACAGGCCTTACGACGCAGAAAAAAAATTCGGGAAAATTTTTTGGAAAGATCACAACATTTTGCATCAAATATTGAATATTCAAGGGACAAAAAAAATGCTCTTTGAAAATTTTAATATTTTTGTGCTTTTTATTCTTTTGTCTGCTAAAACCACCCATAAACCCAAAATCAAGTCTACAAGAATGATTTCGATAGGTCTTTCCAAGACCATTCGAATGCCGCAAAATACATCCCCGTATCTTTGATGTGATTCGAAAAATGAGAATTTTATAGAAAAAGCCTTAAATTTTGTTGTTGGAGATAATTTATAAGGACAGATTCAAATGTGTTCCAGATACCTGGAGAGTTTATCTTGGGTCCCATGGGCGGTGAATGCTCATATTGTGTACCATAGGATTGAACGGAAAAGCCAAGAAGAACATCTGAAACGTGACTCTTCCTTAGCAGGTCTATTTCGCATGGAATTTATATACTTCCGTGAATGTGACTGATTTGAATTGAATGAGTTTCTTCCATCATAATTGTCCGTTTCCATATACATCCAGCGTGGTCAATTTTTATAGCAACACTATATCTGTGTATTCGTGTGTGACGTATGTCACTAATTTTTATAGCAACACTATATCTGTATATTCGTGTGTGACGTATGACACGTGGAACCATGGAAATCTCGCGAGGAACCCCGAGAACTGTGCGAAGTCTCTTGTTCGCGTCGAGAAGTGATATTTACGAGGTCTCCTCGTGGCCTCCGTCCTCGTTTTTGCTCGTTCTCACTCGACGAGGACGGGAAATCCTCTATCTCAGTGGCAGCCTCAATAGGCATCTTGCATTTTTTTTGACCCCCCCAAAAAAAAGGTTTGGCAAATTCGAGCAAATCGAGATGAGTAAGGTGCAATTAAAAAGAAATTCCCAAAAATTTTTAACAACTTACGCAAATTGTTTGAAAATCAGACGATTGTGTCACACGGCGCAAGTCATCCTACTGTCAAACAATTTGCGCAAGACAAAGAAAATTTTTGGGATTTTTTCTCGAATTGCACAATACTTGTCTCGATTTGCTCGAATTTGCTAAACCTTTTCCTGGAGGGATCAAAGAAATTGCAAGACGCCATACAATAGCGGCAGTCGACTACTTTGTCGGAGTGACGTCACAGAGCGCAAGTCATCAGACTTTCAAACAATTTGCGCGAGATGAAAAAAATTTTTGGGGATTTTTTTTCCAATTGCACCCTATCTATCTCGATTTGCTCGAATTTGCCAAACCTTTCTTCAAAAAAATGCAAGATTGGAGAATACATTATTCTCAAGCATGTACAATCCTCGTTGACGTTCTCCCAGCCTACATATTGGCACCTTCGGGATTAAAATTAAGAAGTATTTTCATGATTTAAATACTTGAAGAATTTTCTGTGAAACCTATTCATTATTCAATTTACCAAAGTCACCCAAAGTTGCGCGATCACAAAGTGGAGATTAAAGGACAAAATAACTCAAAAATGTGAGTCAGGAGCCGTTATAGACTCAAAGTTTTCATTTCATGAACAATTTTTGATGGCATAGATGGTTTGACACGCTTCGTTTATTAAAAAAACATTAATGGTTTCTTTCCACGATAGGTTGAGATTGCTGATAGTGATGGAAGACTCTACTGCGTGAATCGTAGCGTCAGCACATCTTCATTGGTGAAAGCTGTATCGACTGCCAGAGATTGCCTGAGTTGCAATGTCTTATTGATGGTATCAGGAAGAGGAGTTGTGTTGAGAGCTATTCAAAGCATTGCACCCGGTGAACCCTTACTGATGTGGTTTGAAGGAAATATTTTAGCGATGCTCAGTATGCCTGGCCTTACGTACGCTAATAGGACAACTTCAATTGATGGTAAATCATGCATTGTTCAATTTTGTTTATGGACAGTTAATCAATTCAGTTTTGACTGTGGATCAAAGATTTTTCCTTTTTTAGACTCATCAATTGAGCCAATCGCAAAAATCATGGGAATATACTATAGCGTAAATAGATCCAAATGTTGAGATTTGCGCTGTCGAACCGTATAACTACTTGAAAATCATATCCTCCATGTCTTGAAAATGATTTTTAAAGATTATAGTCTAATTATAGCACGTGTCACTAGAATTTTGAAAAATTATTCCATCCTCGCAGATGATCCGATCTAGCTTTGTATATTGCCGAAATCGTATCTCATCAAAATTGACTCCTCCAAACTTTCTTGACGAGAACCCAGTCTCGAGCAATATTGTATAGCATTTGAACCTAAACATCACAGCTTGCGATATGATTCTTAAATACTCGTGACGTAAAAAATTTTTTAGCACCCTGGCATCAAAAACTTGTGATTTCTGGCCAGATCCCGAAGCAGAAGATATCGCGTTGCTTTGGGTCAGAATACGGCTGGCAAGATGAGTCCGGAGCATAGAGAGATGATACCAATCGTATTATATCTCCATGGTCCGAAGGGTCCGGGTCACCAAATCTCACCAGATCGTTTTCACAGTCTCGTGCCTCCAAAAATATGGAGAATCCGAGGCAATTCTTTCAAATGGACCTTACGTCTAGAGTACAGCCTGTGACATTAGCATTGCCCATATGGACCTACGTTGGAGAACGATATATATATATATAAGGTAAGTGTACCCAACCTGCCCCTAAATGCCGATCTCGGGGATGGGCACTCCTTGTCCTCCCGGCGATTTTTTTTACGTTTGTTTTGTTGAAATATGAGAAAGTAAGTAGTTTGCGTCGACCCCGAATCATTCCTGCGTTCTCCAGGAAATCTAAAGTGACTTTTTTATTTTTCGTGATTGCTTAGCTGAGAAAGCACCGAGGGAATTGCGTTCAGTAAAATTAGTGCCAAATTTTTTGAGTTCAACCAATTTTAACATACCTTAGCGCATTCGATTCCTTGTTTCAAGACCTTTGGAATTCCATTTTTCAAAATTGCAAAATTTCAATATGGAGCTGTTTTATGTGCAAAACACGGAGACGATTTGTAAACAAGGATGCCAACATCAGAGTGTACTTAACATGCCCCCATATGTTTATCTCGAAAGAGCGTGCAGAAGGACTTTTTTACCACTCAGAACGTGTTTATCGAGTCAAAATGGGTCAGAAATAGTGTTTCGAACCACCGAAAAGCTCCAAATGTGCGTGCACGGCGATGAAAACACTTCATCGCCGATTTCCATGATTTATTTCGGAAGAATTGAGACAGTTCGGCTCCAATTGATCCAAATTGGACGTAATAGTTTAGTGCATTTTGAAAGTCTTCAAACAAGCTTCAAAATGAGTTAAAGCACGTTGAAAATCGTTGAATTGAACCGAAGTTATTAAGAAAAAGGCTTAATGGAGGCAAGTTGGGTATACTTTTTTGTAAACTTTCAAAAATCACCTTTTGGGAGAACTAAAACAGTTTGGTTCCAGTTGCTACAAATTGAATGTACTTTAACTTATTTCGAAGGTCTCAAGACAAGCTTTAAAATGGGCTAAGGTACGTTGGAAAATATGGAGATGGGCCAAAGTTATTAAGAAAATGGCTTAATGGGGGCAAGTTGGGTACACTGACCTTATGTATATCGTAGCCGGTTTGTAGAATCCGCCCGACTGGTTGGTCAGTCTATAGATGGCGCGCGGATAGTAGACTCTACGTGAGCAACGCATCTCTCTATCAAGCGACTAGTCAGTTTATAGACCGGCTGAGTGATCCAGCCGGTTTATAGACCGACCGCTCGCGCTCGCGCGCATAGTAGACTTCTCGTTTACATTGGCGCAAATCAAAACGAAATAAGTGTCAAGACTATGATAGACATCTGTTTGACAGGCTCCTGACATCCTTGTCTTAAATATTATGAAGTTGCCGATTGTCAGAGCACTCGCACAGTACAATCTTATTAGCGTCTCAGCTGCTCGAGTGAGGTGAATCAAAGTTCATTGGACGTTAAATCTGTGCGGTACTGGTTTTCGTTGCGGAGGATGGGCGAGACAGTAGTGGATTGTACTGCTTTTGAGCAAAAATTGAAAACAGTTGTTGAATCGCAAAAAGGGTCCCGGGTAATGTGGGATAATTCTTATGTGGAAAAAGTGAAAAATATACTTTGTGGGAAGGCGGAGAAAGATCACAACTCTTATTACTACTTACGAATGTATGAGTTGATGCAAATGGGTTCCGAGACTCATGTAGTTTTGAAGAGAACCAAAAAAAGAAAAGATTTCGTGTACGTTGTTCCCAGTGAAGAATACCTATTACCCGAAATTGTGGGAAGCTCATCAACAGACTGGTCATGGTGGCTGTGATCGAATGTACTACTACTTGAAAACGAAGTGGCGAATCCCAAGAACTGCCTGTGAAATTTTTATCACGTGTTGTGAAAGTTTGCGCCAATGTAAACGAGAAGTCGACTATGCGCGCGAGCGCGAGCGGTCGGTCTATAAACCGGCTGGATCACTCAGCCGGTCTATAAACTGACTAGTCGCTTGATAGAGAGATGCGTTGCTCACGTAGAGTCTACTATCCGCGCGCCGTCTATAGACTTACTAGCCAGTCTATAGACGGGCGGATTCTACAAACCGGCTACGACACATATATATATATAAATATAAATTGAATCGTACGATCGTGGAGTGGAGTTAGAAGTTCGCGGTGACAAAAGAATAGCTAATTTTCTGATCAATCAAATGAAAGTGAAAAGAATCGTTTCGAAATTGATTGCATTGAGTGGTCTTTACAGGTTCAACGTACATGTGAAAGTGGAGGCTGTAGATAAATTGAAATTGTTAGGTGGTGATGGAACGTAATTTAGGTTAATTGGTCAGAGGCACTCGGGGCCCTCCTGGGCATTCAAGGCAGCCAAGGGAATGTAGGGGAGTTCAAGGGAATTCAGAGGAATTCAGGGGAGTTCAGAGGAATCTCATTCTTACTACTATATATTAGGAGGAGATGTTACGGGCAATGTCCGATTTGCGGGCATTGTCAACAATACCCGGCTCTGTTGGGCATTGTCGACAATGCCCGGTCATTGTCAACAATGCCCGGATATTTTGGGCAATGTCCGCGTTCATCGTGTATTTCGGACATTGCCCGGGCATTGTCGACAATGCCCAAGGCTTTGCGGGCACGTTCAATTATTACTGAGTGATATTTTGATGGCATCAAATAAGGTTCGGCTAGCGCGGGACTGGGCGAACTTTTTACAATTTTGTGTCAGTATCACCCGATGCATACAATGATGAGGTTCATCCATTTATGTCACTGATAAGCGGTTCGAATATCGACCGGTACCAATGTGATTTTTCATAGGTGCTTTTCAGTGGCTTTGGTGGTTGGGAACCCATCTATGACTGTGGGTCCTGCTCAATAACTTCAAAAACAGGTTGAAAATGCGCAAATTAAAAAGAAATGAATTAGCGAATAACCCTATTCAGAATGCTGCAATGCTTGCATGACTCAATCCAAAGCGTAATAAGTAAACTGTGGACAATTTTTGCGAGGAAATCCAAACAATTGTTGAAAAATTCAGCTAGGAAAAGTCAACCTGGTCTTTCATACAGCTGGTTGAATTTTCATTGTCGCGTCGAAGATGCAAGTATGTTTTCCTCTGTATTCTGTGCAGCCGAAGATGATGCCGATGATTTCGAGGCTTGGGAATGAGTTGGGAGTCAGATCTGGACAGATGGAGCTGTATTTTGTTTTATGATCTTATCAGAGAGAATTGCATCATGCACCTTATATCTCTCTCTCTCGAGTCATTCCTGTGCCTCAAAACCATCGCTATCGTCTTCAGCTGGTCAAAATACAAAGGAAAACATACTTGCATTCTCTACGCGACAAGTCCAAACCTTTGCCTATACCCAAGATACATCTCAAATGTGTAGAAAAAGGCTGGAAATGGCCGTACACCCTCCGGTCGGTTTTTTGAGAATCATCAAAAATCTTGAAGGTTTGGAACAAAACTGACCACGGATTCGGTTTCTACGTCAAAAATTACATCGGAAACACATGTTCACATCTTTGAAACAGTCCGACTCAAAATTCGCACTTTTCGGGCCCATTGTAGGAGCCACGGCTTCACGGATTTGATACCTTGGATTTCTTCACTTTTTGGACCAGCTAGATCTCAGGTTTTACTGCATCAAATTGACTTCCTCAAGAGTTCATTTTGAAGGAAATCGCATCAGCTATCGATTGAGAATATTTTCAGAGACGTAGAAGGGCGCGCATGCGCAGAAGATGCAAATTACTGAATCAGAATTTGCTTTAAAAACGTTTATTGCCCATTCGACCACTTTCCACCACCTAAAGTTACATGTTTCGAAGCAGCTTTCGATGTAAAATTATCTGATGAACACGGTGGAATGTTCAAATTCTGTGCTAATCCCCAACCTCTATGAGAAAAATCGTTTTTCAATATTCAAGAATTTTTTCGGGGCCTAAATCCAAAGTTGTCAGTATGCAAATATCTTTCTTCTATTTGGTGGAGTTTCAAAAATATGTCAAAAAATTTTCAGATCGATTCGTTGAAATGCATCAGAATGCGATTTGATAGAAGGGACATCGATTTCGAGGGTGTTTTAGAGGATTCCTAGGGTGCCGTAGAAAACAGGGGTCACTTTGAGACCTACAAACCTTTGCTTTCGTCATAATTTGGGGTTAGAAAATGGGGAAAAATACTCTCGGGGCCATACCTGACAAGGTCCACTTCACCATGCTTAACCGCCTAGTTCCTTTCAGCCAAATCCGTAATCCGGATGTGATGACCTCTCCTGGTCAGATTAACAGTTCGAAGAAAGTCACGGAGAGTATACGGATGGGTCCATCAAAGTTTCTGTATATCTGTAGCGACACTTCTCTTCGTTTTGGAATACATCAAATCCACTATAACAGAAAGTATCATTCAAGTATCAGTCGACGATCACGGGGTGCGCTCATTATTCGAGACTTATCACAAAGAAAGATTTAGTTGACGGGCTAAAGGCGCGTCAGCCGGTTAACTAAGAGGCGGATCACATCAGTCAGTTACTTAACTAACTAGATAGTTAACGAAGAAATGCATGAGCTCATAAAAGTTTCATTAAACGGCCGCGGTTATTCAACCAGCTAACTACTCTCTCCGCTGGAATCAGTGAGAATTGCACTGAACTCGTCAGTGCGTCTTGCCCTCACTAACTACTCAGTGATGAATTGATCTTTTATTCAACGAGACCAGATCGTACTATTACTCAGATATCTGTATTTAATATGATCTTAGATAACAACAAATGATGCTGACCTTCATCAACTCCATGAAATCAATCTAATTTTCAATATAATCAAACTGCGCTCCCATGCACACTGATCGTTCCCCAGCCCGACGCATGCGGTAGCCGTGCAAGCTGAATTTTGTTCCCACCTTACGCGAATTTTGTTTCGATTTGGGCTAAACAACGAGTCGACGCTTATTTGTTATTGCTCAACTTGTTTACGACAACTCGTCGTTTAGCTCAAATCGAAAGAGAATCCGCGTAAGTTGGGAACAGAAATATGCCTGTATTTTAGGTGAGGAAGTACCAGCGGTACACTTTTGTTCTCATTTTTCTGTAATGCTCTAATGGTCTACAAAATCTGCATCATCGAAATTTTCACGTAAAATGTGAGTAAAACTCTACGGCCGGGTTCCACCGTTAGGACACGCTAAAATTTCTGGAGTTGAAAAAATTGACTAAAATACCAAAATGAGTGATCCCAAGGAGAATTTTTCAGTTTTTCCGGAGGCAAATTTTGATTCTTCAGTATTTTTCGAGTAATTTGCTAGTGAGCAATCCCACGTGCAACAAATAGTCGATAATACATGATATTCCGCATCGTCTGCGTATCATTTTTCATATATTCTATACCTCAAAATATGATCAACTATCGGTAGCTAGGACCTCAAAGGAACTTTTTACGAACCTGGTGAGCGAATCGATTCAAATTGTGTTTTCTTAGATCAACAAGAGCTGAAATTCTTTCACTCAAATAGCTCTGGCTTAGAAACGAAAACAGATAACAGGCGGTTTACCGCATTTGGGAGCTGAGACCAAAATCTATCGAAATATGCCTTGAAATACTTTTTTGAAGATATTTTCGCTCATATGTAGGGGACTCCGTGAAAATCACTATTTGATTTTGTTCTTTAAAACCGAATCTTAAAAAAGTGTGAACACACATATTTGCATGTGAAACTTGATGTTTCTCTCGAATGAAATTGTTTTAAGAGTGATTTGCGCTCCGTAATGAGTTCTAAACGATTTGTTGCGATGGTATTTTTCGAGCAATCAGAACGCGACCGTTTTCTGTGCACGCGCGTGATTTTTCGGAATTGAAACCTCGCATGATCGATAGCCCGTGAAATTTTCTTCCAAATGGTCACTGGTGGAGTTCATTTTAGTGCTGTAAAATCGGAGTTCTTAGCTCGGAAAGAACAAAGATATTGGATTATCCCGAGTCCCAGTTTCCCAATGGTGGGATCCACGTTCCCGAATTCTCGAGCGAAATACCGCGAGATTCGGCAAACTTCTCCATCCATTCTGTTCGCTTGAAAACGTCATGGATTCGGTCTAGGTGCACGATAAGGAACTTTACCAGTGGTTATTGTCAAGGAGAATAATACGGTAAAAAATACGGGCGATCGATTGCGCAAGGTTTTGATTCCGTAAAATCACGTGCCTGCGCAGGAAACGGTTGCGTTTTGATTGCTCGAGAATTGCCATCGCCGGAATACGCTTAAATCTCATGCCGGATCGCAAATCAATCTTCAAAATATTCTTCTCAAAAATAAGCATCAAAATGTACATCGAAATATGGGCTTTGAAATTTTTCTTAGTATTGGATTTTTGAGAAAAAGACTTTTTGGAGTTATTTTCACGGAATCCTCCATATATAAGCGAGATCACCACTAACTCAATATTTCAATACATATTTTGGCAGGTTTCTTAACTTTTGCAGTGGCGGTTTTCTAAAAAAGTTCATACAAAACTTTCAGACTGACACACTTTCGTTGTTAATTTTTCAGTGCCGATAAGATGAACAGCTACTGTACTAGGGTAATTTTATGCCTGAGTCGTGATTTTCACGGGAGTAACTAGAAAATACTGAAAAATTCCCCGAATTGGATTGATGAAAATGATGAAAAACTGCTGCCAAATCATTCTGAATTCACATTCTGAATTTCATACACTTCGAAATATTTAGGAATTCTTCCGAATTTTCATCAAACTGTTCCGAAGGCTTCTGTAAAAATTAACATCATTAAGCCACGTACGAATTCCTGTCCGTCCGGATCCCCCGAGCAGGGCTGCCAACCTAAAGTCGCGTTCGAGAGTCAGTGTTGCCAACTTGACGTGAAGTATATATAAGGTAAGTGTACCCAACTTGCCTCTGTACCCAACTTGCCCCCATATGCTGATCTCAGAGATGGGCTTTCGTGGGCCTTCCCGCATATTTTTTTTTACGTTTGTTATGTTGAAATATGAAAAAGTACGTAGTATCCATTGACCCCGGATCATTTCTACGTTCTCCAGAAAATATAAAGTGAGTTTTCCATTTTTCGTATTTGCACGGCTAAGAAATCACCGAGGAAATCGCCTTCAGTAAAATCGGTGCCAAATTCTTTGAGTTCAACCAATCTTAATGTACTTTAACGTTTTCGATTCCTTGTTTCAAGACCTTCAAAATCCATTTCTCAAAATTGCAAAATTCGAATATGGAGCTGTTTCATGTGCTCAACACGGAGATGATTTGAGATTCAAGAAGGCCGACATTGGAGTGTACCGAACATGCCCCCATATGGTTATCTCGGAAAGGCGTGCAGTATGGCTTTTTTTACCACTCAGAACGTGTTTATCACGTCAAAATAGATCGGAAACAGTATTTTTTGCCAACTAAAAGCTACAAATGCCGCTGCACGGTGATCAAAACGGATCAAAGTCATTTTTTGCATTTTATCGCCGATTTACATTGTTTTAAATGATGGGGGCAAGTTGGGTACACACTTTTGTAAACTCTCAGGAATCACCTTTTGGGAGAATTCAAACAGCTCGGATCCATTTCATCCAAATTAGACGTATCCTAGCTCATTTAAAAGGTCTTGAGACAAGCTTCGAAATGAGTTAAAGTACGTTGGAAAATATTGAGATTAGCCAGAATTATTAAGAAAATGGCTTAATGGGGGCAAGTTGGGTACACTGACCTTATATATATATACAATACTATTGTTCCACGGAATAATTAAAATTGTTTGTGTGTTAGTGGTATGTGAAGTGTGGTAGTAGAATTTGTATGTGTATGAGTGAGTGTGAGTGTGTGTGTGTGTTTTTGAGTGAGTGAGTGTAAGTGTGTGTGGGGAATAAAACAATTCATGTTTATCAATTAATATCATTGATTGATATTATTTAGAATATCGATGTAATCACTTACCAGTGCAGCCCTCTATGATGATCCTTGAGTAGTCCAGTGGCGAGTTACTCTTCTCCGCGGCCTTAATAGTGAGCTACTTGCAGAGTGCCTTGCTATACTGATAGATGCTGCAGAATAAATGAACCGATATATATACATATGGGTCAGATCAGTCTACTTCGGCAAATCCGTGCGCACGACCCCCGCGGATCTTTTCGCCAATTTTTTACATGAAAGTAGGCACCAAAAATAGTACTTTCCCAGAGTTCCAGCCCCCTGAAAATTTTTTTACGCCCGCTAGAATTTTTTTAAGTTTGAAAAAGGCCTTTTTTAGCGTTTCTTAAAAAAATTGCCATATCGACCAGAAACATCGTAGCGAGGCGTGCGAGATCGCATTTTCTTCGTTTTGATGTCAACTTTTAGAAAAAAAAAATGCGAGACTCTCAAAACCAAATGCATCTAGTCTACACGACGATACGTAAAGTCACTTTTTCTCGATTTTTAGACCATTTTCAAATGGATGCTATTCCGACGCATCTGAATCTTTTTCCATCTAACTCAACTAGTTTTTTTGTCTTAAAAAACCCTACAATTTGCGCTCTTGCACGTCCAAATCGGATAATTTTGGCCCGAGTTATGTCCATGAGAAGATGGTGAGTTATCGAAAAATGCCCAATTTGTCAAGCTCGCCAAATCTATCGCCCTCCACCTATCGACTCGAAACTTGACACAAGTGCTCTTTCAAGTGTCCCGAACATGTGGAAAAAATTTCGCGCTGTGTTTCGGCCTTTCGTTGGAGCTATGAATTTTACAAACACCCTCATTTTTGCAGTTTTTCGTGAAATTTTCAAAGCAAATCCTATCCTAATAAATAGATCTTGCTGCGCATGCGCATCTTCTTGGGGTTCTAGAATTTTTTTCAGTCGGTAGTTCGTGCGATTTCCTCCAAAATGCCCTCTTGTGGAAGTCAATTTGATGCTACAGAACCTGAGATACAGCTGTTTCGGAAGAGGAAAAAATTCAAAGTACTCGAATGGCGAGCATCGATTTCCGCTTGTCATTCTGATAAAAGGAGCTTGTGTTCAAAAAGTGATATTGGACTAGAATTGTACATACCTCCTCTCAATAATCTCCACGCTGTAGGGACCCCATATTGCTCTAGGTATTTGCATCAGCCCTGTATACCTCTGCCCATACTCACAATACAGAACGAACCTGCAAACTAAACCGTCACCAAATTTGTGCTTGCGAAGAATAGTCTGAACTGAACCCCTATCGATGCCGGAGTCAGTGCTTGTATATTTCAATTGAATGCATGTTGAATGGATTCTGAACACCGATTGACTGTATTTACGTACTTATTCTCCTCCCGTAAATACGATTCAAGACATACTGCCTATCAGGTGTTATGGTGCTCATGCGAAAAATGCTTCGTCGATGAGCATTCACTCATCTCTCTAGATGGCTCTCTATAAATTTCTGGTAAGTATAGGCCTCCGGGAAGTCTCACTTTGTCCATGGAAAAAACATGAAATCGAATTCATTGGATGTACCTATGCATGTTCTTCATAGATGATAAGAACTTTGTGTTGGGTACTAGAGTGTAGCGAGGTTATCTTTGTTACAACCACCTTGTGTCACAGATCTACTTTTTTCAGTTGCTGGCCGGGTCAGTCCGATCTTACCCCCTCTAGCGATTTCCCTAGATGGCATGAAATTCAAATCGTACTAGTTTCATATTGTTTTTCTGGCCCCGGTGAACAATGAAAAAATCTGGAAAAATAAATTTCAGGAGTTTTGAGGGTCGCTGAGCTCGATTCTGATAGAATTATTGCTCTAAAATTTGGTAAAACAAATTTGTTTAAACAATTAGATTGTAAAACTGCATGAATGGCTCCTAAAATACCTATTTGGTGGGTTTGGAGGATGCTGAATCCGAATTCGATGAAATTATTGCTCTATAATTTGCTAAAATAACTTCCTTCCTTGTTTCAACGATGGAATCGAAATTTGATCCGATATATTTGGAAAAAATGAACTCGGAGTTTTGAGGTTGCTGAATCCGATTCCAGACTAATTTTTGCTGACAATGTGTTGAAACAGATTTATCTCCACAAATTTGTGTGTAAATAACTCTACCGTGGAATGAAATGAATTATTTCTGAAATGTGTACCTCGAGGATGCTCAATCCAAATCTGTTGGAGTTATTGCTCAACAATTCAAATAATTTGGTTTTAGCGAATGGATCGAGAATTCGATTGGTACATTCGGGAAAGGTGTACTCGATCGCTTCCATGGTTGTTATCTTCAACCAAGTGATGTGATTGTTTGGATTTGTTCAAAAAATTCGAGAGAAATGCTTGAAAAGCTCGCTGATAGTCTCTAATAAAGTTTATAGGGCGGTTTTCAAGGTAAGCAGATTAAGATCTCGTCAGATTATTCGTGCCGAATCCTCTCCGCTAATCGACCCATAAATCCCGGGAAAGCCTTTCAATTCTGAAGCTCAGTCAGCTTTCCGCGAGGAAAAATTTATCCCGCGAATCGCAGATGCTTAATCGAAAATTTTATCGCGGGGGAAAATTAATAGCAAAACCTAGGAAGGCAACCAAACCCACAAATAACCGGATGCTTGAAGCAAAAAAGCTGTCGAGGAGAGGAATCAATCCCAAAACCTAGGAAGGCAACTGAATCCCCAAATAACCGGATTCTCGGGCTAATAATTTTGTTGGGAGGAGAGAGTTAGTCTTGGAACAAAGGAAGCTAAGACAACCGCAAATAACCGAATGCTCGAACTAAAAATGTTGTCAGGAGAGAAAATCCATCACAAAACCCAGAATGGCACCCGAATTCGGAAGCTTTCGGGTTTGTGAGCGGGAAATTTCACCAGAGGATTCATTGGTCCCGAAACCAATCAAGGGAGTACCCAAAACTGCAAGCTCGTCAGCCGGAAACTTTTCCGGAGTATCATTCATCCCACAACCTAAGAGCGCATTCCAAGCTCGCAAGCCCGCGAGCTGTAAAATTTCATTACCGAAACCTACCAAGGCATTGCAACTTGCAAGCTCACGAGACTGTTATATGGACGGGGAAAACATCAATCCAAAAACCTAGGAAATTATCGGAACCCGCAAGCTGAAAGTTTAACCAGGAAAGTATCGATTCCAGAACGTAAGAGGCGCCCGAAGCCGCAAGCTCACGAGCTCGTGAGCTGGAAATTTCACCGGCGAACTATGGGGACGACACTAATCAAGGAAGTACCCAGAACTGCAAGCTTGAAACTCGCGAGGTGAATAATTCTCCAGAGTAGTATTCATCTCACAACCCAGGAACGCACTGCAAGCTTGCAAGCTCCCAGGATGTACATTTCGCCCGAGTAATATCAATCCCAAAACCTAGGAAGGCATCCGAATCCGCAAGCTCGCAAGCTCACGAGATTGAAATATTGGAGGGGAAAACATTGATGCTTCAACCTAACAAGGTGCACAAATCCGCAAGCTCTCGAGCAAATTCTATCGGCCAATCATTGATCTCAAAACTAACAGAGGAAGAACCCAGGACTGCAAGCTCCAAGCTCGTGAGGTGAACACTTTGTAGTATCCGTTGCACAACCTATAGACGCAAAGCCAGCTTGCAAGCCCGCGAGCTGTAAATTTCACCTGAAAACATTGATACCAAAACCTAGAAAGGCATCCTAACTCGCAATCTCGCAAGCTCACAAGATTGAACTTTCGACAGGCAGAATATCAATCCTAATATCACAAGAAGGCTTCGAAGAGAAAGCTTGCGATCTCGCGGCCTGGAAACCTTGTGCTACATAGTATATCAAAAAATGATTCAGATGAATAATTCTCGAAGTTTGCTGTATCCTCCCGGGAATAGTAGGCTCGTAGTTATTGGATATTCTGAGTCTAAGTACAATATCGCAGTCGTTTCATTGGTTAGCTCGATAAGTGCAATTCTCAAATCCTTTGAAA
This sequence comes from Eretmocerus hayati, assembly GCA_029851415.1. Lineage (NCBI taxonomy): Eukaryota > Metazoa > Arthropoda > Insecta > Hymenoptera > Aphelinidae > Eretmocerus > Eretmocerus hayati. Next base: position 112,279,184 of record CM056743.1, read on the forward strand.
ACTTTTCCACTTTCTCTATGTAAGGTAGAATGTGTATTGCCAATTAATGTAGCGTAATTTCATCCAGAATTCATTCGTTTCACCAATGAGAGCGTGATCAGATATTTGCTACAGTATTCATTATTGAGATTCATGGAATTATTATTCAAAATTCTTGTATCACAATTGCCACTGGTATTCATTTGACAGAATCTTTTTGAGATCTTCCCCAGAACATTATACTCTCTTAAGTATTATAATGACAGATTCTTTAAACTATACGTCGAAAAATGAATAAATGTACATTCCATTTTCTGATACAGGAAATACTTTTCTGTACGGTTTCGGAGCTGCCGAGTCTGATTAGATAGAAAACACATATACCACCGAGAATCAAGTTTCTTCACCAAGCAAATAATATGTAATAAAATTGTTAACTCTCATTTTGCGAGAACTGATCGGAGAACAAACTCACAAAAGAATATAATTAGTGGATCGAGCTAACATCAGCCTGTGCAACTACAACATATTACATCGAATGGATGTTATTGCAATATAAGTAGCCTTTGGTGTGAAGTAATTCTTGAGAATAAGGAAAACTAGCTCGTCTATAATCACATTTCAGGAACTTGTACAAGATAAAACTTTCATACATCAATTTCAGCCACTCAGCCATCTTCCTCTTCATCCGAGTGAATTATAACTGAAAATAAAATTTCATCGTGAAATTTGGGAAAATTTTGAGCTTGCTAGTAGTTGTAGGTTTGATCCTCACTTATCAAGTTTCCATCTCCTTCCTCTTCCTCTTCTTCCTCAACTTCTCGGTGCTCCTCTTCATCATCCTCATCATCGACCTCAACATCCCCTTCGAATGATGCTACTTCGCTCAAAAACTTTTTTATACCTCGGTCAGTGTACCAAGTTGCATCGAGCCGGTCCCACGCCAGGTTCAAGTCTTGCTCAGCTCTTATCGTTCGAGAGCGGCGTCGCAGTGGATGGGGGTTGTCGAATTCTAGCCTCTTTTTTATACAATTTCTCACAATTGTGTCTGAAAAGGATAGATGTTTCAAAAAATTCATCGGTGAAAGCAGGTCATCACATCAATTCCAGCAGTACACAAGAAATATCGATTGTTTGTGAGAGCAATCAGCAACTATTCATCTGAGTAGAAAGTACACAATCAAACCCCGGACCTCATATTAGGTGCTACAGTAGGAAATCTTATTGAAGATATCATCAAGTTCTGGAACAATTCTAATGAAATGATATCAAAGGAGATCGTATTCGTTGCTGTTGACATGTAAAAGAGTAAACTCCGGATTCTCTCCCATTGGAATTGTAGTGACATCAAGTTTCAAGTTTTACAAATATGATAAAAAGGCGACACAATCGGTGGATGAAAAGGTTGAATCAAAATTCAGCACTGCAATGACTCCAGGATAATACTTGGAATACTCACTCAACAGTGTATTGGCGTCTGGTTTCTCATTCACTGAACGTTTGATGCTTCGATTTTGGGACTCAACGTGATTGCTAGTGCGATCTTTACGACGGTAAATGCAGATCCTTTCGGCAGGCACTTGTTCCACCCACCAGTCTTCAAAGTAGGTTACATAGCCGTTAAATTCGCCATTAGGAAATTTTTCGGCACACTCGTCCCTCACCAACTCGAATCCCCTCTGCATATGTACTCCGGGTAATTTGGGAATGGCCATGAATTTTCTGATGAGCTTATGTTGCACGGGGTTATTTCTTTTGTTGTGTTTGGCTAAAGCAACGTGATGTTTTTTAGCATTCCTCATGAGGGCCTGTTGATAATATGAAAATAATGATAATGAAGATGAATTGTTGCAATTGTGCCAGGTAACACGATATTGCTATTGAAATGGAGAAAAATAAATAATTTCGAGAAAATGAAGTCTTTTCCCCTATGCTCGTGAATCATCGCTATGCACTTGATCCACATGTGCCGAACGTCTGTGCAAGTCTCTTTTTTGTGAGTGCATGAAAATGCACACCATGAAATATATTTCCACCAGTTTCAAAATCTAACGCTACACTATACAATTTATCTTCGAAAAACTCCAACCAGTTGGTTGACTGAAAAATGCAACCAGCTCGGTCAATGAAATTCAACCAGATTGTTGAGAATTCAACCAATTGGTTGGAGAAACTGGTTGAAGTTTTTCGAACAAATCATTTACGGTGTATCTGTAATTATGACACTCGAAAATATTTTATGCCCTTCACTATCGAGGAACATCGGTAAGCGCTTAAACTGGAAAATTGCACAGATCGGTTTTGGACTGCTTCCGATGCAGAACTTACATTCGAACCTCATGATGTTGTTATTAGGACAACAGACATCAGAACTGAACAGATTCATCGATTCTACTGCATCCTCTATATTTTGTGGGGGTATTCGGAATTCGCGTTGAGATGAACTTATAGTTCGGGATTTGTGAGAACTGAAGGAATGCAGAGTATCAAACAAAATTTTTTATAAACTCTTAGAAATTTAGTTAGTATATTGTAGCGCATAGACGTCTGAAAGTGATATGATGTGGCGTTCATATGGAATACTTTCAATTTGAAAATATCGATATGACGACAAGGTTGATCAGCGAATGCTGTTCTGAACAAATATTCTACCACGATTTGCGATGGAAAGTGGAACATTTTGTAATAAAAAAGGATCGGGGATTCGGTTGTAGAAGTTGACTATACTCACTTGAGTGTAGTGAAAATAGCACCTATACACGAATATCATGAAGCATATGATCACTGCATTCATGAGAGCTTTCTCAAAGTCTGTAATTGCAAATTTAGGAACAACGTTGGGGAAACGCCGCCGTATGACTTGCAATACGCCCACGTATGACTCCGTCGATTTGGCAACCATAAAAGCCCAACCCATAGGGTAAGCCTAAGGAAAATTTTGAACTATATTTTTTGTTACATCTTTTTCAGGACAATCACATTGTAGAAATTTCAATAAGGCTACCAGTTAACAGACCATGAAAGCAAAAATACTTACATGTTCCTCGCATACAGCCATCACTATCAAAAGCTGCTCGACTTCGAAAAAGCAGTGAATGATAGTGTGAGTACCGTGGACTTCCAGAAAAAAATCTTTTCCTTCGAATAACGATATAAACTCTGGGTCGAGTAATACCAAGCTCTAAACTTGATCGTTTTCTTTCACCAGCTCTGACTCAAAAAAATACACTTTTTGTCCATACTCGTACTTGACAAATTTGGCTTGAACTTTTTCATGCAAAGATTGCAACGATTTCACTCTACCCATGTACTTCACTGGTTTCTGCTCGGATGCAATGTTTAATAGCTGGCTTCTAATAAAGCTATAATCAATATTTTTTCCAACTTTGGGATCCCTACAATGATAATTCAAATGCAGCTGCAGAGTTTGAGGCCCAGATGACTCAAATTTACTCAAACCAACATCACAAGTTTCAAAACAATCGTACTACCGACTCATAAATCTATCTCCATCTTTTTGATCATCAAAATCGCAACGATACTTCATCACTTCGGAAATAATGTGATATCAGTACAACTTCATCAAGAGGTTTCAATACACTTTCAACACTATAGTTAATCGTGCAACACGAAACCTACCTTCGTAACCATGCATTTTGTTATGACCGTCATTGAATTCAATCAATAATATACTCATTCCATTAGATTCAGTTCAGCAGGCTTCCGAGATGTTATCTCCGTCTATGCAAAAATCATGAAAGCATTCGCAACACTCAAATAGATTAACCGAAATAGGATGAAAAAAACGGCTGTTCAACGAGTCAGTTGATTTCATTTAATTCGACGACGTTTCGAAGACTGATTTGCCTCCTTCTTCAGGTCTAAAATACAATATCATAACAGTCAAACATATTGGATGGAGTATATACATGTATATGTATGTTTACATTCGTAAACGCATCAAGTGTGTGTCGGTGTATGTAGATATACTCTCTAACACTCATGATACACTTTCAATTACCTGTTAAATATCATAAAAGTTATTTAAACAGTCATTTTTCGGACTGTAGTCATGAATTACACATGTTTCTTCACAAATTGTCTCTCAGTTTACCTGTAAATTTTTATGAACTTGAATAATGAATTTGTAGAATGGACCTGTTTTTCAGTTGAACAAGTAATTTGAACATCATACCATGTACTTTCACACAAATTGAGTGGTATTCTAGCAAGGAATATTTTACTTTCATATTGACTATTGATATAACTGAACTCTTCCTTCACATATATTCACTTTTCTTGAATTTAACACTTAGTGATTTAACAAAACATTTTTGATTACACTGAATGATTGTTTTATGTTCATCTGGTGATTAGCCAGACATCAATAGTGATCTATCGATCTATTGATTTACACCTAGCGACCTCTAACAATCTATCAGTGAAGTTGTCCACATTGATAAATAGTAATCTATATGATCATGTGAGAAGGTAATTTCAACAAGCATCACGATATTTGCTCTTTTTCACTTGTCTTAGAAGTGGTGCGTAAATGTGGTGTAAGTTTCTAGTGTCATCTTTTTTATTTATAGGGTGCTCTTCCAATCTTATGTGAACCATTTCTGAAACTAATCTTTTATACCAATTATGTTCATGGTCTAAAATTTTGGGGTTAGCAAAATTAAAAGTATGACCTCGACTTCTCATATGATCATTTACAACATAGTTTTCATCCATCTTTAAACTTCTTGACTCATGTTCATTAATTCTAGTTCTCAAATCTCTTTTTGTTTCCCCCACATATGCGGCATTGCAATCATTGCATTTTAATTTATACACTACATTCGTCTGATCGCCTATACTTGTCCTATCCTTTCCCCTTTTTATAATATCACCCAAATTATTCTTGATTTTCGGAAATAATCTTACAGGAAGATCCCTCAGTTTTTTAGAAACTCTCTGATAAAAACCCTCAATGTAAGGGAGACCTATATTGATTGAAAGCCTGGATTTCCGCGTTTTTGTAAAGTTTTCATTCCGATTATTAACTGATTCACTAGGTCTATTATCATCCAACTTTTGATGAATGAGAGAGTGTATTCTTTTTCTCATGTGATATTTTATAAATTGAGGGGGATAATCATTCTCAACTAGTATTTTTTCTACCAATCGAATGTTTTTATCGTGGAATCTACCATCAGACAAATGTAGTGCCTTATCAACCAAAGAATATACCATCGCTTTTCTATGTGACGGATGATGATTGGACAGAAAATTCAAAACTCTCCCAGAGAACGTGGGTTTGTGGTACCAGTCTATGATCAACTTATTATCATCTCTAATTATCAGTAATTCTAAAAAGTTTAGTCTATTATGTTTTTGAGTTTCAATTGTAAATTGCAACCTTTCATCATATGAGTTGAATATGGACAACATGAGATCAACTTTATTCTTAGGGATAATAGCCAGAATATCATCGACATATCTCCCGTAAAATAATGGGACAAAATCCAGTCTATTCAAACATTCTTGTTCCAAATCATCCATCACAATATCTGCAAATCTTGGTGAAGGGGGTGAACCCATTGGGGTACCATATTTTTGCTTATAAAATTTTCCATTGAATTGGAAATAAGTATTTTCCATGAGAAAAGTAATGGCATGGTCTTCCTAAAATCCACAAAGATGGCATCCCTCTGAGGCCTATAGTATCATATGTCAATTCCCCGACTTTTCATTTGGCAAAAACAATAGATAAAATCTTGGAAAGTTGTGTTGAAAAACCAAAATCGTACATAAAAAATAGTACTGAATTAAAGTCCACCTTAGATAGTTTGGAAATTCCAGATGATCATACGATACTCGGTCTTGATGTCAACACCATGTATCCTAATATAGGTAGACATCTCGTCACACGAGCGGTAGAAAAAAGATTCCATGACATCAATGAGAAAACAGGGATTCCACTCAAAGATCTGTTAGATGCCATTACTTTTCTCATGGAAAATACTTATTTCCAATTCAATGGAAAATTTTATAAGCAAAAATATGGTACCCCAATGGGTTCACCCCCTTCACCAAGATTTGCAGATATTGTGATGGATGATTTGGAACAAGAATGTTTGAATAGACTGGATTTTGTCCCATTATTTTACGGGAGATATGTCGATGATATTCTGGCTATTATCCCTAAGAATAAAGTTGATCCCATAAAGTGTATCATGAGTGTTAGAGAGTATATCTACATACACCGACACACACTTGATGCGTTTACGAATGTAAACATACATATACATGTATATACTCCATCCAATATGTTTGACTGTTATGATATTGTATTTTAGACCTGAAGAAGGAGGCAAATCAGTCTTCGAAACGTCGTCGAATTAAATGAAATCAACTGACTCGTTGAACAGCCGTTTTTTTTTCATCCTATTGATCTACAAAACGAGTGATAGAAGCAAAATGGAGATTAACCGAAAGATTCCTCTTCCTCTTGACGAACAAGCACTGGTAGAGATCCTATTTTATCCGATATTTTCACACTTTCTTCGTTTTAGAGACAATATAACAGTGGATGTGCAGACGAACTGATCTTGGTTCATCATCACATTTCCAAACTCTTTCCACACCACAACCACATACCAACCATGCACAATTTTCAAGACCGAGCAGTTTTACAAAATCGCGAAATATCGCTGTCTTACTGAGCTTTAACATGATCTACGACGTCCTTCATACGACCCGAGACACAGCTCTTTCGCACTGTCTCGCGAATTTCATTTTTCATTTCTAATTCTTTCATCTCAGTGAGATTCCCAGCATGATTATGGGCTTGTTTCGACTCAAATGTCCCATCGGGTTTCAACGTTGCCGAGCCTTTGCAGCACTCATATTTATAATTATACCTTGTGCAACGTAGACCTCTGGAAGTATTGATAAATCGGTAACACCGTGAAAAAATCATCTTCTCTGGAAAGCAGGGCCCGAGAAAAAACTTCTCCCGTACTCAATGCATATTTCAAGAGAATAATTTCATGAATAACCCAAAGTATATCTTCATGCGGTGACTCGATCGCTCATATGTCTCAAAAATTAGCTGTTAAGAAACGAATAATCAGAAATTATTATTGAGAGAAAAAAAAGGTTCACGGATAAACTGAGATAAGCGAGTGCTGTACTTGTTGTAAAAGCTGTGCTAAAGATTAAACGAGTACTCCGAAATGAATTAATTTACTCACAAGTCACCATTCAGGTACCTCTTGTGCAAATGATATCGGAGTCCGGTCTTCGCGTCGAAGTATCCTCCGATACCTTTCCCTTTTTTCGTTCTCTTTATAGATCACTTGAGTTTCATGCAATTGATAACTTCACTGAGTCCGATTTTCCAAAAAGACGTTCAAGACAAAAGTCTGCCGTCTGATGCACCTTGCCTCCAGAGAGGTCAGGCTCCAACTGACTATCACAGCTGCCCTTCCCTCTCTCGAATAAATAAATAATTCGATCGTCCAGTGCATCTCGAAGAATTTGAGGCGTCAGCCAAATTCTTCGTATCAAAGCCGTGAGCCGATTTTCGGAAAAATCGCCGCGTCCAGCGAACGCAAAAGATACCCGTTTCGTGGGATTTTGTGGCGCATACAGGTGCGGGCGATATTTGCGACCAAATACCGCGTAATCGCATTTTGATTCATCCCCACTTTCCCACCGAAAATTCTCGCTATTTTATATTTTAGAATGCTAAATTCCACTCTCACGCAATTCTTCTCGTCGCGGTTAGACAGTGATTTTTGAACTTCGTCGTTGACGAGCAGAACATTCCACCGCAAAAAATGGCAAGTTCAAGTACTGATAAATATACAAGATTCTAAAATCGGTCGCATAGCTAACATTAGATTGCCTCACCTCACGAATCTCGCATTTACGAGGATAGTGGGGATTAAAACGCTGAATGAGTGTTGCAGATAATATGTACATTGCACATCCTTCTTACCATGATTGGAGTAATCATTCAACGATATTCCTCATCCGGAATATCATTGCATTCTGAAAATAAGACTCTCGCATGAAATAAAGTATTATTTGGCCGAGATATTTAATCCAAACGGTCGTACACCATCAGATCTACGTATCCTTCATTAAATTCTCATCACACATTCTTGCACATGGTCGCAAAAACATGCATAAGCATGTAGTTGTCGGACTGACGCGAATTCCCATAAAGAATTATCTGTAAAAAAATTAAAGATATTTGATAAGAATAATTTCAATCAAAAAAGGCAAGATGCCCAAGTCCACACGCATTGAGTATGAAATGGGTATATTTAAATGCAATTTTGCAAGCGGATCTTTGAGCCAATTCAAGTGCGGCAATATTTTTGATTTTGTGCTCAGCGAATTGAAACACTGGTAAGTATAGCATTCCCTGTAGGATGAAACGCCGAACTTCAAGACTTAATTATTTGGGAATTTTTTTCCAATATATTGCAAAGCACGACATTGAAGGGACGCGAGATCAAGAGCTTGGTCTTCGGAGCCTTCTCTTGGTTTTGGGATTGATATTTTCCTTGTCAAGACTTCAATCTCATGAGCTTGTGAGCTTGCGGATTCGGATGCCTTCCTAGGTTTTGGGATTGATATTCTTCAGGCGAAATGTACATCCCGGGAGCTTGCAAGCTTGCAGTGCGTTCCTGGGTTATGAGATGAATACTACTCAGGAGAATTATTCACCTCGCGAGTTTCAAGCTTGCAGTTCTGGGTACTTCCTTGATTACTGTCGGGACCATAGTTCGCCGGTGAAATTTCCAGCTCACGAGCTCGTGAGCTTGCGGCTTCGAGCGCCTCTTAAGTTCTGGAATCGATATTCTCCTGGTTAAACTTTCAGCTTGCGGGTTTCGATAATTTCCTAGGTTTTTGGATTGATGTTTTCCCCGTCCATATACCAGTCTCGTGAGCTTGCAAGTTGCAATGCCTTGGTAGGTTTCGGTAATGAAATTTTACAGCTCGCGGGCTTGCGAGCTTGGAATGCGCTCTTAGGTTGTGGGATGAATGATACTCCGGAAAAGTTTCCGGCTGACGAGCTTGCAGTTTTGGGTACTCCCTTGATTGGTTTCGGGACCAATTAGTCCTCTGGTGAAATTTCCCGCTCACGAACCCGAGAGCTTGCGAGTTTGGGTGCCATTCGGAGTTTTGTGATGGATTTTCTCTCCTGACAGCATTTTTGGTTCGAGCATCCGGTTATTTGCGGTTGTCTTCACTTCCTCTGTTCCAAGACTAACTCTTTCTTCCTAACAAAATTATTAGCCCGAGTATCCGGTTATCTGTGGATTTGGATCCCTTCCTAGGTTTTGGGATTGATTTCTCTCCTCGACAGCTTTTTTGCTTCAAGCATCCGGTTATTTGTGGGTTTGGTTGCCTTCCTAGGTTTTGGGATTGATTTCTCTCTTCGACAGCTTTTTTGCTCCAAGCATCCGGTTATTTGTGGGTTTGGTTGCCTTCCTAGGTTTTGCTATTAATTTTCCCCCGCGACAAAATTTTCGATTGAGCATCTGCGATTTGCGGGATAAATTCTTCCTCGCGGAAAGCTGACTCAGCTTCAGAGTTGAGAGGCTTTCCCGGGAATCATGGATCGATTAGCGAAGAGGATTCGGCACGAATAATCTGACGAGATCTTAATCTGCTTACCTTGAAAACCGCCCTATAAACTTTATTAGAGACTATCAGCGAGCTTTTCAAGCATTTCTCTCAAATTTTTTCAACAAATCCAAACAATCACATCACTTGGTTGAAGATAACAACCATGGAAGCGATCGAGTACACCTTTCCCGAATGTACCAATCGAATTCTCGATTCATTTGCTAAAACCAAATTGTTTGAATTGTTGAGCAATAACTCCAACAGATTTGGATTGAGCATCCTCGAGAATCACCGAGTACACTTTTCAGAAATAATTCATTTCATTCCACGGTAGAGTTATTTACACAAATTTGTGGAGATAAATCTGTTTCAACATATTGGCAGCAAAAATTAGGCTGGGATCGGATTCAGCAACCTCAAAACTCCGAGTTCATTTTTTCCAAGTATATCAGATCAAATTTCGATTCCATCGTTGAAACAAGGAAGGAAGTTATTTTAGCAAATTATAGAGCAATAATTTCATCGAATTCGGATTCAGTATCCTCCAAACCCGCCGAATAGGTATTTTAGGAGCCATTTATGCAGTTTTACAATCTAATTGTTTAAACAAATTTGTTTCACCAAATTTTAGAGCAATAATTCTATCGAATTCGGATTCAGCGCACTCCAAAACCCCCGAGTAGAAATTTTAGGAGCCATTTATGCACTTTTACAATTTAATTGTTTAAACAAATTTGTTTAAAGAAATTGTAGAGCAATAATTCCATCAGAATCGAGCTCAGCGACCCTCGAAAGCCCTGAAATAAATTTTTCCAGATTTTTTCATTGTTCACTGGGGCCAGAAAAACAATATAAAACTAGTACGATTTGGATTTCGCGCCATCTAGGGAAATCACTAGAGGGGGTAAGATCGGACTGACCCGCTGGCCTCATGTGCTTACTATCTCAATCTATTCATGAATAGTGATGCCCGACATGCCAGCAGTTATCCAACTATAATGATTGAACCCGAATGCGACGTGGGTAGACTGACCCAGACTGTATGTCATAGCAATGCTTATGTGCACCAAAAAGAGCTGCTTAACATTACTGATTTGGAAGATGACGAAAGAACTATTCTCAAATTCAGAATTGAACATCAGGAAGCTGATCAGTTGATCACAATTTGCAGCCATCATTTGTACTTGTTGAACGGACAAACTTATGTGGATCACCAGCGAAAGTGTTGTGACCCTGATTCAAATCACACCAAAATTATCACTGCCAACTTGAGAGGAATAAGTTTATACTTGAGTGATGCCTATTATGCAGCTTGTAATAAGCGTTTGATACCAGGGAAAAAGTTATGCACAAATTGCATGAAGAAAGTGAATAGCAAAATTGGTGAGGCTCAACCACAGCAGCTACATTCAGAACCTGCGAGTTCTTCCATAGAAATGTTAGAGCCTCTCAGTGCTGCTACTCAGTCCTCTAGCTCAGATTCCAGCATAGGTAGTCAGTCGAAGAAGAGGCTAGAGGTTATTCTCAAAGCTTTGGATGAGCCTCCACTGAAGCGAGGTAAACTTAGTGATAATCGTTTCAGAGTGCAAGCCCTAAACACACTCAGCTCAATCCAGAATAAAGTTGTAGCAAATGTGGAACGCTCATTTGATTGCAAAATTGTTGAGGGAAACATAGATCTCAGAGATCTTATAGAAAAGAATGATTCCTTCTTCCAGATCCTTCGAAACTTGCAATTCAAGTTCAAACAAGCTCCAGTGATAAGAGAAAAAATCGAGGTCATAGCGCTGCTACCCAAAACATGGACCTACTCAGACATGAGAGAATATTTTGATTGTTCAAAACACATGTTTACCAAAATGCTCAAGTTAAGGAATGGTGAAGGGAGGATTTCTCGCATTTTGTTACAGGCCAGAGAAATGAACTAATGTGACCAAGTTTCAACACATTATTCTTACCACTTAGTCTTCTTCCAATATTGCAACTGTAATTCCTCTAAATCTTTTGTGTGCCATCTCTATTTATTGAATCATCGGTTACCTAGGTTTTGGTCTAGAATGTCAAATTCAAATATTCAAGTGATCCTTGATCTCTCTCCATTGAGCCCGTATGTTTTTTATTTATTCACCCTCACAGCTCTCATCAAGTGGTTTGTTTCGATAGAATTCTATACTATTTTTCTCACTAGCAGATGAGTGTTATAATGTAGTGTCATATTTTCTCATACTGTGAAGTGATTGTGGGACTTTTGTAATCACTCTATAATGAATACGAAATTTCAGAGTATGGCACTTGAAATTATTTATTTGCTTTCCCACAGATATCAGTAGAAAACCACGCACTGTGTTTTCGTTGAATATCAAAGACTCTATTAGAGAATACTACTTGGATCCAAAAAATTGCCACATTTGTCCAGGAACGAAGGAGTGTCTTACTGTGAAAAATTTTGACACCGGTGAGAAAGAGAAACAGCAGAAGAAACTGATGCTTCACACAACTGAAGAGTTGCATCGGAGGTGGAAAAGAGAAAACCCTCATCTGAACCAAGTTCCAAGTTTAACTCTTTTCAGGGGCTTACGCCCCAAAGAATGTGTATCAGCTGGGGATCCAGGTACACATACTATCTGCGTTTGTGCTCAACATGAGAATGTAAAATTAAAAGTATATGCTCTACATGCAAATGTAACATATAGAGATCTCATGGCAGAAGTGGTGTGTGATATTGATAATCCCCACTGTATGCTCCAGTAATGCCAGAAATGCCCGGGAGTGAATGGGGCTCTACAATTCTTATCGACACGTGTACAACATGAGGCTACTAAACAAATAAAATTTCAAACATGGTCCACAAAGGGTGCAAATGGAAGTGGAAAGTCCAGTGCTATGTCGTTGCAGACGAAAACTGAAGCTTTTAGTGAATTCATTCAGACTCTCAGTCAAGATGTAGTTCGTTTGGTGACGCATCATTTTATTGCCGAAAACCAAAAAGAATTTCTTGCTTATTGTAAGCAAAATTTAGATGCATTCACAATCATTGTTCTGATGGACTTTGCAGAAAACTATGCTTTTGTCATTCAAAGATCAGTGCAAACATGGTATTTTAACAATACCAATACTCAAGCGACTGTCCATCCCATGGTTGTTTATTACAAGGATAGTGATGGTGAGGTAAAAGTTAAGAACTACTGCGTCATCAGTGACTCAACTCAGCATACGGCAGCAACCGTTTATGCATTCCAAGAGAAATTCATTGAAACCGTGAAAATTGATCTACCACGTGTAGAAAATGTGATATATTTCTCTGATGGGGCTCCAACTCAATACAAAAATAAGTAAGTAGACCTCGAGTGCCAATTATACCGCTATTATTCTGACTTTATCAAGCAGAATGATTTAAAATTGATGGATTTCCCTCAATAAGCTTTGCATAATGTATGACCCTACAGGAACATGTTCGTAAACATCTGTTTGCACAAGAAAAGGTTCGGTCTTGGCATCAAATCGTACAATTTCTTCTGCACAAGTCATGGCAAAAGCCCGTGTGATGGTGTTGGGGCTGTGGCTAAAAGAGAGATTACTAGATTAGCTATTAGGAGACCTGATGATGAACAGATCACCAACGCAAAACAAATGTACGAAGCTGCCGATGGCAACATCAAAGGAATCAAGTATTGACTCATCGTACAAATATCTTCTAAAATTTGTGGTATCCGAAATGCTCTATATATGACATTTTTGTCCTTTTAGATTTCTTTGGGTCGGGGCAGATAAAATTAACGCTACTAACAGAAAATTGAAACAACTCTATAATGATACTGACACTGTCCACGGCACTAGAGATTTCCATTGCTGTATTCTCGTGGGGAATGATTCTTTAGAATTCGAATTAATGTCATCGGACGACATTGGTGACGTAATCCAAATTTTGTGAGCTAAGGAATTTGAACATGCTTCCATGTGATATTATTCGTTGAATAAATTTGTATAAGAAAATAATCACACTGGGCCATTCTAATCTTGTTTTCAGAGTAATTTTGTTGATTTAAGTATGTTATCAAAGGGATTCGAGGGTGCACTCCGTGAAGGTAGCGTTTGCAGGTCGGTTCTATGTATCATAAGTAGTGTGGTGCAGCTAGCATCAGTGTTCAGTGCTAGTACTCCGCTGCAATGCAAAAACCTAGAGCAATATGGGGTCCCTACAGCGTGGAGATTATTGAGAGGAGGTATGTACAATTCTAGTCCAATATCACTTTTTGAACACAAGCTCCTTTTATCAGAATGACAAGCGGAAATCGATGCTCGCCATTCGAGTACTTTGAATTTTTTCCTCTTCCGAAACAGCTGTATCTCAGGTTCTGTAGCATCAAATTGACTTCCACAAGATGGCATTTTGAAGGAAATCGCACGAACTACCGACTGAAAAAAATTCTAGAACCCCAAGAAGATGCGCATGCGCAGCAAGATCTATTTATTAGGATAGGATTTGCTTTGAAAATTTCACGAAAAACTGCAAAAATGAGGGTGTTTGTAAAATTCATAGCTCCAACGAAAGGCCGAAACACAGTGCGAAATTTTTTCCACGTGTCCGGGACACTTGAAAGAGCCCCTGTGTCAAGTTTCGAGTCGATTGGTGGAGGGCGATAGATTTGGCGAGCTTGACAAATTGGGCATTTTTCGATAACTCACCATCTTCTCATGGACATAATTTGGGCCAAAATCATCCGATTTGGACGTGCAAGCGCGCAAATTGTAGGATTTTTTAAGACAAAAAAAACTAATTGAGTTAGATGGAAAAAGATTCAGATGCGTCGGAATAGCATCCATTTGAAAATGGTCTAAAAATCGAGAAAAAGTGACTTTACGTATCGTCGTGTAGACTAGACGCATTTGGTTTTGAGAGTCTGGCATATTTTTTTTCTAAAAGTTGACATCAAAACGAAGTAAATGCGACCTCGCACGCCTCGCTACAATGTTTCTGGTCGATATGGCAATTTTTTTAAGAAACGCTGAAAAAGGCCTTTTTCAAACTTAAAAAAATTCTAGCGGACTCAAAAAATCTTTTAGGGGGCTGGAACTCTGGGAAATTACTATTTTTGGTGCCTACTTTCATGTAAAAAATTGGCGAAAAGATCCGCGGGGGTCGTGCGCACGGATTTGCCGAAATATCCTGATCTGACCCATATATATATATTACTATTGTTCTATGGAATAATTGAATTTATTTTCGTGTTAGTGGAATGTGAAGTGTGGTAGTTAAATTTATATGTGTGGGAGTGTGTGTGTATGTATGTGTGAGTGAGTGAGAGTGTGTGTGTCTCAGATGAAACATTCCATGCCTATTGATTGATAAATAATTGTTTGATATTATAATCACTATTATTTGAAAGATGAATGTAACTACTTACCAGTGCAGCCTTCTATGATCATCCTTGACTGTTTTCGTATCTTCTGGTGTTTAGCTCCCGGAGTGACTCCTTGAGTATCAGGAGCGCCATCGACCTCACCCTATGATGGTTTGAGACGGACTGGCGCTACTTGGCGCCTTCGCTTTGTATATTGTTCTTTAAGCACCCTTCGTCGGCTTTGATAATCATCGATGTCGCGTGGATCTGAATACTTATCTTATCTAAGTTTATCTTATCATATGGAATTATCTTAAAGTTATCTCCTGATTATCTCTCTATCTGAACGTCATCTTTGGATCATATTTTCACCTTTTGGTCATCTTTTCGTCATCTTCAAGTTATTCCGTCATCTTTTGATTATCTTCTAACCATCTTGCTATTAAAACTCCATTTTATGGTATTTTCATCTCTTCAGATCATTCTTTCATTATTTTCCCCTCCGTTTAGTTGTCACTAGCGGTACTGCCTCGCTTATGCTGACGCTCGATCGGCTACACTTCATTTGGTACACTTGGGAACAAGGTGACCTGCAATGGCTGTGACGGCCAGTGACCATTCGAGATCTGTCGTCTCACTTGCACTCATGGGATAATTCATTAGATGCGAGCGAGACGAAAGATCTTGAATGGCCGCTGATCAACATCTCATTGCAGTTCACCTTGTTCCCGAGTGTACCATTGATCTTCTGAATCAATTGTATGAATTGTGGAATGGGGTAAGAAGAAAAATTGGTATTCATCTAGAAAACAATCGTACCAAACAAAATGTAGCCGAGTGAACGTTAGCGAGCGAGGCAGTGCCGCTAGTTTTTGATTATTCCGATGAAAGTTACTCTCTTTGGCCATGAAACTATCCTGACAGAGTAGGTTTATCTTATCTGAAATGAACAATAAGAAGATTGTAGTTTGAAAGTTCCGCGAGCACCTGCCCGTGTAAAAATGAAAAGGACGTGGTCCCGCGGGACCATGCCCCTCAGGGGGACGTGCTCCCGCGGGATCACGTCCATCAGAAAGACGTGACCACGTACCTCTCAGGGACATGATCCCGCGGGACCACGTCCCTCTCGGGGACACGATCCCGCGGGACCACGTCCCTCATCAGGATGGGGTTTTGCGCAATCTGGGACTGAAAAACTCAAAAAAGAAGGAACACAAGAATAAGATCGCAAAGGAATGAATAAGAGTGAGAAGGACTGATGGAATTGAAAGAATAAATAATAGTTAGGCGAGCTGTGGAAATCCATTCACGTAATGGACGGAGGCTAATGGATCGAAGAGAATTTTTCGAGTTACTTTCAGAACTTCATTTGTAGTGCTGTCAGCATGGATGTATGAGGGAATGGTTTTAATGTTACATGAACATTTCCATTCTATTACAAGTTCACATCATCATTTTATCGAATACATCTAAGGGTTTAGAGGACAAAAACAATCTATCCTCATTGGAATTCATTAGATGTAAGTGCTATAATTCCCTATGGAGGAGCATACATTCTTATGACGGGATTTACTGACGCTGAAGCATTGAAAAATATCCTAATACAGCCAAGCTGATTCTAAAGAGTCTCAAGATGGGCATTTTGATTCGAACAATTATGACTGAAGCTCCCATTTGAGTTGCCATTTCTCTTCTGAGCGAGATAGAGGTCACGTTCACGATCGCTTGACCCTTCTCATCACGGGTTGAATGACGAAAATTCTTGTTTTGTATCGTCAAATAGGACTTCTATCAGCTTGCCTCTGACTCGAGACTCGTCTTTGGAAATGTTGACACTTATTTGGGGGGGGGGGGGGTAGTTTGAGAAGAAACTCAACAAGGTTTTGGTGTGCATCAGTTCAGATAGAAGTGCATGCGAGCAAGACCAATGTTTTTATTCTTAGCAAAAAGTCGGAAAAAGGCGTATCTAAAGTGACTCATCTAGATTATTCTAGATTATTGTTTGAACTCGTAGGACTAATATCAAAGAGCATTTTCTCACAGTTTTGGGGAATGGGAACGAAGAGCGATTATTTAAAATCGAGCTTGTAGGATTGCGTTTTCACGAAATCAATCGACTTCAATCGTGATTCCGGCTGTAATTCTTGAAAGAGATAGATGATCGACGTTCACCAGTAATTAACTTGTGGGCCTTTTCAGCACCTTTTATGATGACTATTCATGAAAGAAAACGTCCACGTCGCTTCTGTTTCGAGATGTCAAAATATGATTGTTCTCTCAGTTTTTGAGCTCAAAAATTTTGATTCGCCAAGACAGACCCATCTTTGTCGCTATTCCTCTAAAAAATACCAAATCCAGACTGTGCCACCTTTAGGCTGATCCAATCAGTTTTAGTTTTTCAGAAAGTATTCGAAAAACGTCTTGAAAATACCCATGAATTATCCACTCGTGGAACCTCTACGAGCTCTCCGGGCTACTCCAAGGAAATTTGCCTACAACTTCCTTGACCTATGAGTATTTTGATTTCTCAAAGATATTTCTCATTTATTTGGCATATAATTATCTTACACCGCAACAATTTTCAGCCAGTCCTTGGGCTCATTGAGCTTTGTACGGCGTTTTCTTGAGAGCTGAAAAATCTTGATGAACAAGAAGTCACGTCTCTTTTCTTTCAAGACACGTTGGCAAAACCTTGGAAGCTCTCACCAACGTGTTTTTCGAATCATTTTTGATGAATGAATCATATCATTTATGCATCCTCTAATCGTCAAAAAGATTTAACCAGCAAGAGAACAATTTCAAGTCAATACTGAATTAGTACTCAGCATTTCCTGAGCGTGCGTGATTTCCTACGCCTCCAAAATTATTATTATTGATTAATAGCCATCGTCACTTCCTTCAAGATGATTCCTTGCAGGGGTCGAAGGATGCAGTACAACCGAAAATATAGTTGTGGTGATTTGAGACAATATTCAAAGTACCAAATGCGCGGGCCCAGAAAGTGTTCGACGATTTCTGCAATCATTGCGAGCGTGCATTTCCGCCACGACTCCATTGAATTGACTCCAATAAGTGTTCGTCCCGAAGAAAATTGAAGCAGTCATCAATCACAATGAGTCACAGAAAATCAATCAACTCGAAGTGAAGTGGAGAGACTCTAAAAAAGGAGAGCAAAAAAGTTTTACAAGCAGATTCATTCAAACACTCAGGATTCTCCTTCATAAAGAATCGTGGCCTCTTAAGCCTAAGGCTCTGACGCATCACAACATTTTTTGACTGGCCTTAGCTATTCTTAAATCTCATCACAAGAACTGTAGCACAGCTTGAAACTTGTTTGGACTTCCATAGATATCCTGATCTTACTAAACGAAATATTCTACTCTTACTAGGGTTGGCTTTTATTTTTCGATTGGAAATTGAGGTTTATCCTTGAACCTCTAATTTAGATGCATCTCCACATTTCTCCACGTACCTCGCAGTTTATTTTGAGGCATTTTTAATGAGTTTTGGTGTTGAACCGCGATATAGAATACGAAGTTGAACTTGAATTAGGAAAAATGTATCCACACTCAGCTTGCAAGCTCATTCGGAGCTCTAATATGATTCAGAGTGAAACTTTTCTTGAAAATCCCAGTTTCTTGAAGAAGTAAGATAAATAAGGATCCGATCAAAATCCCATCGCTCAGTTAATCCAGAAGGAAATTTTACAGGTGATTTAAATTCATATCATGAGGAAGTCGTAGAATAAGATATTTGTGTATGAAGAGATACATTTTCGGGAAACTGTTGGACTTTTAGTTCGAACATTTCGTAAGCTGAGAACGAGTCGAAAGGGTGAGTTAGGGAATGAGTGCTCTCATCTTCTGATGACTAGAGTAGAGTCTGTAAATAAGTCCTGTAAATTTCAAAGTGAAATATTGCATGATCAGAGAAGGGGTTGGTCTTGTAGAAATACAACACATACGACATAACTCTAGGGAGATGAGTTTCCTATTGATTTGGGAGGGTACTGAGGCAAGAAGTATTCCCTGAGATCGATATCATTCAACACGAAGAATGATATTATCCAAGTTCCGCGAGGGTGAAAGAGATTTTGTTGAAGAAGATATTTGATGGATTGGAACCATTCATGGAAGATTTATGGTATTGAAAATATCGCTTTCCTCTTGTAAGGACCTATATTGAGCCTTGTGTAGGCCCTGAGGCCTATGTCTCTGGGCTCCAGAAGGATTGAATATATCAGAAACTCTCTGACTCAAATCTCAAGAGACCTGACGAGAAATTCGAGTTGAGTAGTTCTTTGGAACTACATTTGACAAGTAATGTCCTAAATGGTATAATGTATCCTAAAATCAATCTCCTTTAATCACATCAGAATATGATGACATACTTGATTAGATGTATTGAAAAAAAAAATTATTATGAGAATTTTCAATCTCAGGTATGACAAAAAATCAGTCATCTTTTCTTGAAGTCAGGACTGAAGTCTTTCTTATACGACCGACAGCAATCTCTTATGATCTAAGGACAATCAAAGCTATTTGTACACAATGAGAAGTTACATCTGTATCGATTTTAGATTCTTGATGAAGGTGATGTGGGTGCCGTGCAACCCGGAAATTATATTTTATTCACATGTAACTCAAAAATTCGATGATACAAAGTTTGAGACGGGTTGTTTACTACTTATTATCATCCAAATTGTGGTGGAAAACTCGTCATTTGTTACCAATCACAAGACTGTGGGTAATGAACGAGAATAACTTGCCCTTGGGTACACTACCGGTCAAAAGTTTGTGCACACCTAAAAAACAAAATTTCGACTTTACTCACTCAATTGCTCGGATCTCCTTGGTCCAAATTAACTATCCTTAAGCTCATTTTGCAGCTGTTCTCAAGCACTTTGAGAGCTATTTGGTATTCTTTCTGCCCAGCTCAATAAATTCTTGCAAAATCAATCTGAAGCCTTGTAGAATTTCACAAAAAACGGGTCATCACGCAGACCCCCAAAAGTCTGGCGGAAATCGGTGGATTTAGATGATTCGAAAAGCATCTAAAAGTAGAAGTCAAGAGCTTCAAAATCCGCCCTTGGAAGTTATTCTAGCTTGTTTCTGGTCCGAGCTGTGACTGATCTTGTAAGGGCAGATTTTTCTCACAAAAAGACCAGTCATTGAGAGATTACACCGGCACATAATAAAAAAGTATCTATACTTTTGACCAGACCTACTTTTCTTTATGTATTTTAGCACGCTGAATCCGAGTTAGGCCCGTTCCTATCTTGATTTTGAGAAAATCGTGGAAAATTCGGTGGAGATCGTGGAAATAGCACAGAATATCACGATTTTCTCGAAAACAAGATAGGAACGGGCCTAACCGACCTCAGATTCGGATTCAGCGTACCAAAATACATAAAGAAAAGAAGCTCTGGTCAAAAGTACAGATACTTTTTTTTTGTGTGCCGGTGTTATGAACAGACTCATTTTTTACAGGTATAAGCACTGATATTGGTTCCTCTCAACAACAGTATGCAATAACTTGGAAAAACTTAGAGGAATACCACAGTAAGCCCGACTTTTTCACTTTTCGTGGTTTTTGGGACTCTTCTCGAGACAAATCTTCCCTTACAAAAACAGTCACAGCTCGGACCAGGAATAACCTGAAATAAATTCTAAAAACGGGGTCTGAAGCTCTTGGCTCTCTCTTTGAGATACTTTCTGAATCATCTGAATCCATTAATTTTCGCTAGACTTGCGGAGGTTTGCATAATGACCCGATTTCCATAAGATTCTACAAGCCTTCAGATTGATTTTGCGAAAATCTATTGAGCTGCGCAGAAAAAATACCAAATAGCTCTCAAAGTGCTTGAAAAAACTTATAAAATGAGCCTAAGTAGAGTTATTTTGGACCAAGGAGATCCGAGCAGTCGAGTGAGCGAAATCAAAATTTTCTTTCTTAGGTGTGCACAAACTTTTGACCGGTAGAATACTTCCTGAACTTATAAATCGGCACACTTTCATTCACAAGTATCTCAAAATCTTTTCCAATTTGGACTGAAGGATGAGTCATCCAGGTCAAGTTGGATGATCATAAAGCCTGAATAACTCGTCGTTTAGCCTAAATTGGGGAAGATTTTGAGATTTTTGTGAACAAAGTTCAACGTGCACCGCACCGCATCGACTTACGATTCATTATCCGACTCCGGAGAAGTCCCACCGTTTCGCATCACTCAGATGACCACGTGTAGCGATATCCGTATCGAAATGAACAAATTCTTTAAAAGTCAGATCATTCTCAAGGGGAAAAATAAGTCTCGTTGAAAGTCTTGTTTGAAATCTTGTTTATGGGACTTATGAAGACTTTCGCAAGACTTCTAAGTCTTGGAGAAAGTCTTGGACAGGATATTTTGGTGGATGTCTGGAGAATTTTCAAGAAAACTGTCGACGAATGACATGAAACATCATGACTTCAATCCCATGTTCACGAGAAAATCTATTTCAGCATATCATTACACCCGGCTCTTCACTTTTTGCATCATTTTTCGAAAAGAACTCACGCCTTGGCATTAGCCACAGGTAAGTAATCTAAGTTTCCTGGAAAATGAGATTACTGTCAGAAAAAACCGATAGAGTTGGATTTCCAAATTGAATGTCATGCCTACGATAGGGCTCTGATTGGCAAAATTCGAGTAAGCTCATTTCAGTGACTGCGTAGCACTTTTGAATATGAGATGTTCTCGGTAGTACTGACCCCTACTGATTTGACTCACCACTGAATGCTCAGAAAAATTCACAAAGATAATCTCACTGTCTTTCGCATTCCCAGTTATGTTTATAACGATATAAAGGTTCCAGGTTTTTACCAAGCGCGTTCATACGCAGGATATGTTTCATTGAGACAAGTCAATACCTTGGATGGCTGTACATCAGCTAGTGAGTCTTTGCATTTACTCACCGGAGGCTGATGCCGAGGCGTAAGTTCATTCCAAAACATAATGCAGAAAGACAAGAGCCGGGTGTGATGATATGCTCAGTTAGATTTTTCCATGGACATGGGATTAAACTCATACCTTCTGCGTCTCTCTGACACAGTCTCCTTGAGTTCTTCAGACATGCACCAGTTATATCCTCTTCAAGATTGCCCGCAAGAGATTCTCCAAAACTTTGAAGCCTTGCGGTCCATACCCAAGACTTCTGCAAGACTGTTAAAAAGGCTTTTAACAATAAGACTTATTTTCCTTCTCGGGGACACACAAAGCTCTTGACACAGCATCCCAATTTCCGATCGTTTGAAAATCCGAGCTTGAGAGTTTTCGGTTTAGATAAATTATATAAAATTGATTAATTTTTCGAGGTAGGGAGTTTTCATTCCACCATCTATCTTCTCGAGGTAGAGAGTTTTTCCCAAGAGTCTGGTCTTTTACTTCGAGCTAGGGGGTTTTTCGAGTTAGGGAATTTTGACTTAGAGCGTTTCTACTGTATGCTCTTTTCAAATTCACGTCGATAATGATTCGTATGATATTTTACTAGAAATTATTTGATACTCAGAATTGAGATCAACAGGGGTCGGAGGGTTTTAATAACGATGAAAATGAGTTCCAAACACTTCTTGTTTTGGTTGATATCTCGAGCGCAGATTAGTTAATTAAATTTTCTTTGACCAATAGATTCATGTGATTTACCACCAAATGACACGTTCTTTCGACCTCGCATAACTATCGTTTTTGAATAATTTTCAAAATGCCGTCTAAACATGACTTTGAATTTGAAAAGTCGTATCTTTTAGCAAATTTCCTCATTAAGATGCTTCAGAGTCGGGTTGTGCAACTCTAAATAAAGTATTACAGAGGTATCGAGAAAACTAATCGAACACCTATTGAAGTGGTTACAGGTTGGCCACCACACATTTGTGGGGCCGAGTATTTATGATTTCTGAGGTTTGCGAGCATGAAAAATGAAAAACTCACTTTAAAATTTCTGAAGAAGGCAAAAACCATTCGATTCCTGATTTGACGTAAAAATGTGTGGGTTCGCTGGACGATCCCTCCCTATTGTGGCTAAATTACGGGCAAGATGAATAAAAATTGTCCAGTGAACCCACGCACTTTTAAATCAAACCAGAAATTATTCGATCCGCCTGGATACAAAAAGTAGCAATGAAAAAGAAAACCATCAGAATCAAATTATATCTGAATGAGTTCGAGTCATGAAAAAAAAAATCATTCCATCAAAAATAAAAAAAATCTGATATTTGTCATCAACCCCATTCTTTCGGTGTACAGAAATTAGAGAGATTCATTCAATCAAATGAGTGAATTTCAAATATTTATCTAACAAGAGGGGACCACGGCGTCCGGTTATCCCTTCCCCCCCCCCCCAAGATTTTTTTACAGTTTTGTACTATCGAGAAGATGAAGAATCTAGAGTAACTCCGTCAAATGGGCCTTCTGTCCAAAGATACAGCCATCTGAGATTAACATTGCTCATATAGGCCCATGTTGAAAAGTGATATATATAGATATACTGGTAATGCTAAGGTTTTTGCTTGGAGCTCTGGATAGGAGGCCTATTTGACGGAGTTACTCTGGATTCTTCATCTTCTCGATAAGAAAAAACTGTGAAAAAATTTTGGGGATGATTGGCGACCCGGACCCCGTGGTCCCCCCTTGTAAGTCTGATTCGTTTCGTACGTGACCCGGTCATAGTCGGCTTTTTTCAAGATATTTGACGGCCGAGTTTCGAGAAATACTTCTTAGAACCTTCCAAATGAGACTGGGAGTTGGAACATTTTCGACCCCTAAAAATTGAAGTTTTCGCGGAACAACTCATATAATATTGCGAATTATGAATATTCACTTTTAAAAGTTGTTACTGAGCGATAGCGAGTTCATAAGGTCTAACAATGCGTCGAAAATTCGAACAAAAAGTTAAGACAGGGTTTTAGAATTTTATATCCAACAGCATCGATGGCGCAGTGGTTACGGTGGTGGCATGCCAACTTCGCTTAAGCAATGGAGCGTCGGTTCGATCCCCGGGTAAGACAAATTTTCAATTATAGATTTAGGTTTCATTCGATTAAATTATGAAGATGAATTAATGTAACAGCGTAAAACGTGTGTAAAACGAGGTAAAATGTTACTTTTTTCATTAAATAAATAGTCAGAGAACCCCTCGCGAACGTCTCAAGCACCCTGAAGATCCATCCCCGACGCTTCTCGAACGTCCCAAGAATCCCTCAAGAGCCCTTCTCGAGCGTTTTGCGAACATTTAAGAGCCCCTCAATTAAGAACCCTATACCATGGCGCATATAAGAATCCTTCAGGAACTCCTCAAGAACCACCTCAAGAATTCTTCAAGATTCTTGAAGAACTCTTTGATAATTCTAAAAAAATGGTGTTGCTTGCTGGGATTCAGTGCATATGCACTGGTTATTCAGTATATATCGCTCTCGAACTCGATCGCTGATCGTCAGTGCATATACACTGATCTAGTCAGTATGACCATGGTGCATAACCTTGTTGTCACCTTAAGGGCATGCAGTAGCCGTGCAGCACGGCCGTAAAGTTCCATTCACCACTTATGTGAAAATGTTTATGGTACAAAGTTTGAGATGAGTTGTCTAGTTATTGTTATTGTCCGATTTATTCTTGACAATTCAATGTTCAGCCTAAATCATTAAATTATTGCAGAAAAGTGGAACCTACTGGGCGCCTGGGACATCCTCACCTATAATATACACACATTTTTGTTCCAAGAATTCTCGAATTCTTTTGCAATTTGAGCTAAACGAGGAGTTGAGCCATTCAAGTTAGACGATAACAAGTGTGGCATAACTCGTCGTTTAGCCCAAATCGCGAAGAATTCGAGAATTCTCGGAACAAAATTTAGCCTGCACGGCTTCCGCATGGCCTCAAGGCTAGTCCGGAGTCTCCGCAAAACCGCATCCAGACACGTACCGGCGTACTTTGAGGTTGCAGATGCATCCAATGATTCTGAGAGCGGTATTATTGCTGTTGAGATATGTGTACATTCAGCTGTGACACTGGCATTAGCAGAAGCTATTAGGTAGTAGTGTAAGGAAACTGCCATACCGACTCTTGCGACCCACGGCGCCACGAGATGATGAATATGAATATGTGGGAAAGAGAAGCGCTGCGCCCAGTGCGGCAGATCGGATAAGAACGTTGTAAGAGAAAGATGTATAAGGGAGCGTGGATCTCGGAGCAATCATTGAATGAATATTATTTAGTGGAACAAGTGTTATTGAATTAAAGAAGTCCACAACGATCCATGGAAAATTAACTCTTTTCCCAACAATTGCTTATACGCTTTTATTGGTACTAAATGTGTTACTCAGATACTAGGCCACCTGTGAAATCTTATAACACGATGCCATGCAAAATTTCATGGCATTTCATTCATTAAGAATCGAGAAAAGCTTGAAGGCAATTTTTTGGCGGGACAGAGCGCGTCCGCGACTATCCCGATTTATTCCTCAATAACAAAACAGTTTTGGCCAAAATCAGATACTAGGCCATCTGTGGATTGGAATTTCGTGTTGAATGAGCCCTCCTACGCCTGAAAATTCTGAATCTAGCTCGCCAAAACCTTGAACTAGTGTGAGCATCGAGCAGTATAACTTGCTCAGCAAGCCAAAGAAGTACGATTTTCTGGAGATATAGAATGAATCCCCGGGTGTGGAACAACTCATTCGATGGGAAATATCATGGTGTTTCAGTTGCCATATCTCGTTTGGGTCAGATATGTGAGGTTGAAATAGTATGAGGCAAAAAATTGGTTCATAATCTCCCATCGCACACGCAGTACGACCGAAGCGTCATCTATCGGGAAAAATACCCGGATTCTCTACGAACTAGCCTTAAGACTTCGAGCATCATTCATAGCTGTTTCGTGCGTGAAAAAAACTTTTATTTGTGTTTTGCTGAACGCTTGATCGTGTCAGAACTCAGCATTCATGGGCCGAATGTAGTAGAATTATCTAACGAGCCAAATTATGCAACAACATTCACATGAAAAATCACTGATTCACAAGCAGCCATCCATTTCAAGAGTCACAATAATCAAGAACAATAATGATGATTAGTGATAAACCAACTGAGTGCCAAAATTCTCATTTTTAATGAGAGGATATAAGTTAGTCAACCTCTCTCCTTGAGTGACCTCATGATAAATTTTCTGTCTGAATTGGTGCTCATGTGATAAACCTTGAAATGAAAGTTTTGGCAATATTATTTTCAACATGCAGGCTCTTATCAGCATACTGCAGACTCCTCAACCTAGGAAATATCTTGTATGCCAGGTCATGCAGATTTCAAAGACTCTATCGAGAGAGTTTTCGTGCCCTATATGATGCTTGTTGATAGATAATTTTACATTGGTATTCTCTGGAACTTGAACATGGACTTGGAGTGCAGTCAAAAACCACAATCCATTCATTCTGAACATTGGATAAGTTTATTCAACCATGATGAATCTAATGTATCTCTACAATTGAGAGCGTATGATAAGTAGTGGGTCTGAGCGTGAGGTCTGATGATGAAAATTGAAAATCTAAAAGAGTATGGATCTACACTGAGGAAAAAATAAAACAGAAAGAGCTGGAGACCCGGGCAGTTTCTGCTTGAGAGCCAAGCAGAATCTGCTTGGCTTGTCGGGTAGACGTCAGGTGCGGTACACCTTCTGTGCAAATCATACGATTGCTGTTGAACGATTCGATGAAATGATCTGAAATTTTTTGTACACATAGTTGGAAAGCTTTGCTTCCGTGCTGTGGAAGATTTGTGCCGAAAAATGCTTCCCTAAAAATTAGAAAAATCATGAGATTTCTCATCATTTTCGGGTATTTCTCGCCATGCTCGGTCGCGGGAGGCATACTTTTCGACATGCGAGGAAGTTTTTTAGTTTTCAACCATGACAAAACTCAAAGCGAGAAAGTTGTTCAGAATTGTGTAAATAATGTTGACCACTAATGTCTAGATCGAATAGTGCGAATGGAAGAAAGTTTCAGTAGTTTTCGTATACGGTTCCCGGCGGCTGCCGAGTACAAAATCAAGACGCCTCGCTAAACAATCTCAAAGAAATTCCCACAACTTTTTCTCTATTGCATCATTCGATCTAGACCTTGGAGACTAAGCTTACTTACACAATTCTGAACAACTTTCTCGCTTTGAGTTTTGTCATGGTTGGAAACTGAAGAACTTCCTCGCATGTCGAAAATCATGCCTCCCGCTATCGATCATGGCGAGAAACACACGAAAATGATGAGAAATCTTATGGTTTTTCTAATTTTTCTGGAACCATTTTCCGGCACAAATCTTTCACAGTACGAAAGCAAAGCTTTCCAACTATGTGTATTCAAAATTTCAGGTCGTTCCATCCAGTCATTTCGAAGCGATCGTATGATTTGCTCACGGCGTGTACCGCGGTTGACGTCTACCTGACAAGCCAAGCAGATTCTGCTTGGCTCATCCATGAGCTGCAGCTCTTTCTGCTTTGTTTTGTTTTCAGTGTAATTCATCAAGTGCTTGGTTTCTCAACATAGTAGTGCTTTGAGATGCACCTCTCTATGATCTTGTTATAATTTCAGACACAGATTTTGGTGTGAGGATAACAACAAATTCGTTAAATATGTTAATACATCTGTCGTCGACTCAATTCAACCTAAAGTTCAACTTATCTAAAATTGAGTGATTTAGTGTGATCTTCCATGAGAGTAAAATTGTGTGTGAGTTTTTTGAGAACTGTGTCTATGGTCTTGACCTAATGGTCTTGAAAATTGCTCATTTGTACAAGATGAGCATACATTGATCATATATGGGCGATTCCGCGCAAAGTGTTAACTTTGGGGGTCAAATTTGTCCTCTCGGCTCATTTTCTACCCTTTTGATTATTCAATTTCTACTCATCCCCTGGTCATTTTGGAGTCAAAATGATGATCATACCAGGTGGGGTATCGTTATGACGAATGATCTTGAGCCCAGCAGTGCCCTTATCATTCATACGATTGACGCTAGATCAATATTGCGTTTTATCGAGTACCATGGTGTTTGCGTTATGCGCTGAAGGCGTGGGATGGCGGAGATGATGAAGGTCGAGAAATAATCAGGACACAAAATTCATTGGATCTATATATTGTGCCATAATTGAACTGACTAAACTATATACATATGGAGCGGTGGTTGTATGTCCCACTCGAGTGTGCTGCTGCTACTACTGACCGACTGGGCGGGAGCTCTAAAGCGAGCCAGCTGAGATATTGCTGTGGCACACAGGCCGCGCGTGCGCACAGTGTACTTCGTAGTGACGGCATATTCTGCATCTCATGATAATTCCGAACATTCCACCCACTTTGGCCAAGATGGTCAATAAAAATGATAAACTGAAACATAATCAAAAACGAAAATTAAAAGGCAAAAGTCCGACGATTATTCGTCGGTTATGAGTAAAGGAACTAATTTTACGATTGGCCTTTGGAGCTCGGTGGTTGCAGTCCTAACGGTGACTACGCGGACATGACCATCGTCAGGATGACAGGCGACTATGCGTTCAAGAGGCCACTTACCAGGAGACGTGGTCTCATTGCGGATGGGAACCAACTCACCCACAGCCAGAGAATGGGTTGGTTTTTCCCATTTGTTGCGCTTTTGCAATGAGGTGAGATACTCGGTGGACCAACTTGACCAGAAATGCTGCAATATTTGAGTTAGAATTTGCAACCTTTGATGAGCTGGAACATTCTTCTTGGTAATGTCAGGTTCTGATACTAGAAATGACAAACGTCGGATTAGAAAATGTGCAGGTGTCAGTGGATCCAAGTCAGAGGGATCATCTGATATAGGCATGAGAGGCCTTGAGTTGAGGCAAGCTTCGACCCTGCTCAAGAGGGTTGAGAGTTCATCAGAGGTGAGAACTCGATCACCAACGACTCGTTTGATGTGATGTTTCATTGATTTTACTGCCCCTGCCCAGATACCTCCGAAATGAGGAGCTGCTGGAGAGTTAAATTTCCACAATGTCCCATCCTGACAAAGGTCAAAGTTGAATCATGGTCATTTGTTGAACATGAGCAGATGCCTCCTGAAACATGCCTCTCAACTCTGAATCAGCACCAACAAAATTCAAGGCATTATCACTGACAAGTTCGTGACATTGTCCCCGTCGACCCGTAAATCTATGAAAATCCGAGAAAAAAGCCTCTGATGTATAATCTCCTACTACTTCAGGGTGTATCGTACGAGTGCTAAGACACACAAAGATCGCAATATAACCTCTGAGAGTCCCCCGTCCCCTGGTTTTTGATAGACGTATGGCGTAAGGCCCAGCGTAGTCAACTCCTGAATGTAAGAAGGGTTTACTAGGGGTCACGCGAGATGATGGTAGGTCTCCCATGAGTTGCTGGTTTCTAGACGCAGCGTATCGAATCCAGACTGTAAAAAAATTAATGATTTTTTTGACTGCTTGCCGACCGTAAATAATCCAATATTGACAACGAATCGTGCTCAGTGTGAGTTGAGTCCCACCATGAAGAGTTCGCCAATGAGCCTTTCGAATGACAAATTTGGTGAAAATGGCATTTTTGGGTGAAATCACAGGATGCTTAGCATCTTCATTCAAATGTGTATGAGCAAGACGCCCACCCACTCGAAGTAGATCCTTGGAAATAAAGAAATTGAGACCATACAAGCAGTTGCGAGAAGTCGAATGTTTGTTCGACTGGAGAAGGTTGATCTCACTTGGGAAATATACTGTTTGAGAAATATAAGTCCAGAGGGGTCGAGCATTTCCCATCTCATTGTAGGTCTAATTCGCTATTTAGAAGAGCAGCTCCATCGAAAAATTTCAATGATGTAAAAATAGTCTTATGATCTAGGTAGCTATTTACAGTATTTACAACAGAATCAATATTCACAGAAGGGTTGTTAGCAACTTGTAGAAGTTTAACCTGGAATAAAAGTAGTTTTGTCTTATTTGTTTTCAGCAAAATGCGTTGTTGGATTTCCACGATGAAACATGAATAGTAAGCTGTAATTCTTATGAGAACGTTCATAGTTGAGTACTTTTCGATGAGTTCCCACATTTCTTCAGTTGGAAGAACGGGATCATCTGACGTATCTTGATGAACAGCTAAATGAACACAAAGACGTTGTTCTGCTGTTGGATCATCAGAAGAAACATTGATGACCGACCACGGAAAAAGGCTATCGGTCAACCATTTGGGACCATGCCACCACTGATCTAATTTCAAAAGTTCATTGATTTCACACACTCGAGAAGCTTTGTCGGCAGGATTATCACCTGATTGAACGTGGTGCCAAATGGCGTCTGGTACGGAAGTGTGAATGTCGGACGTACGATTAGCCACGAAGGTTTCCCATCTGGCAGGATGACTTTTCAACCAAAATAGTACGTCAGTGGAGTCTGACCAGAGATGGATCGAATGAACTGAAATGGGGATTGTTTCCAAATAGTGTTGAATAAGCTTGGCTAACAGATGAGTAGCACATAGCTCTAGTCGTGGCACACTAAGTGTCTTGATAGGAGCAACGCGGGTTTTCGACATGAGGAGCGTGGCTGTGGTTTGAGAATTTGAAACAACTTGCAAATACAGCACAGCTGCATAAGCTTGTTTTGGAGCATCCGCAAATCCATGAAGTTCAATTACTTGCGCCGATGGTATGTAGGCCGACCAACGAGGCACTTTGACTTCGGGTAAATGAGCTAACTGCTGACTCCACGAGTTCCATCTGTTTACGATATTGATGGGAAGTTCACTGTCCCAATTGATTTTGAGCAACCACAGCGATTGCATCAAAATTTTGGCCACGACGACTACAGACGACAACCAGCCCATGGGGTCGAAAGTTTGAGCAATTTTGGACAGCATTGAACGTTTGGTGATTGCACCTGATATAGGTGCGATGCCAACCTTTTAGCCCATCATGTCGATTTTGGAGTCCTACAGAAGACCTAGAATCAACGTTTCAGGGTTGGAACCTAGGACAGAACATTTTTCAGTAGCTCTTAAATCAGCTGAGAGATGATTTATCAATTCAGGAGCATTCGACAACCATTCACGCAACCGGAATCGACCCTTATCCATGATTTGAATCATTTCCTGCTGTTTTTTCATAGCCCCTTCAAGTGTATGTTCCCCTGAAGCCACGTCATCCATATAACTTTCCTTGTCAATTATCTCAGCACCCAAAGGATATTCTTGACCATGATCGCTGGCTAACTGCTTGATCACTCTAATTGCCAGAAACGGCGAACATTTAAGCCCATAAACTGAAGTAACGTGTAAGGATATAATCAATGGAAGCGTGGAATCATCACGCCATAATAAACATTGAAGATGTTGATCTTGAGGATCAATCAGAATTTGTCGATACATTTTCTCTACATCAGCAGTGAATGCATATTTGTAGTTCCGAAATCTGCATATCAAATCAACTACAAGTGGCAATAAATTGGGACCACAGTACAAGTGATCATTGAGTGATTTCCCCGAACGTTCTTTAGCTGAACCATTGAAAACTGTACGGAGATCGTAGTAGTGCTGGATTCTTTCCATACCCCGTGATGCGGGAAAAAGAACAAACCATCTACTAGATTTGTATCCATCCAAAAAGTCATGATAAGCTTCTTTGAGCTTGGGATCTTTTGAAAATTTGACTTCCATGGGCTTCAACATATTCAGTGCTAAAGTGTATGAGTCGCCACAGTTGGTTTGAGTAATCTCTACTGATTTTTTGAGGGGTACTCTAACAACATACCGACCAGAAGTGTCGCGATAGTGTGTTGAGACAAAATGATCCTCACATGCTTGGTCATCTATGGATAGAATATTTTTCTTGGGAATTTCCTCGACTTTCCAAAATTCCTGCAGTTTCATTGAGTGTTTGTTCTGCCGTACAGAGAAATGCTCGCGGAGATATGGCGTTTGAATGTGACGTGATACCTGAGGAATCGAGAACTAGCCAACCCAGCAATAACCCTGCAGCAATCGGTTACTTCCTGTCACCCTTGACTACTTGCGATTGAGCAATTCCTCCCCCCCCCATACTACGACACCCAGAATTACATCAATTTTGCGTTCTACTTGCGAATTGAGGATCAGCGAGATTCAAACCGTTCAGATGTTTGTCCTTAGAAGCAGCTATACACTTGGGAAGTCACTTTTGGCAATGCAAGAGCCTCGACGTTCAAACCGAATTCAGAATCGAATCGCGGTTTAACAATAAAGTTCACTAATGTGCGAATTACTGTAACTAGCTCATCTCTAACACCGGAAATTTGTGCATGGATCAATTTAGATTTGAGGTGTAATTTTTAACGTAACGAGGATCATACAAACGAAACCTGAGAAGCTGGATCAATGAGAGCTCGAACTTCGACGCGTACTACGTTCTCTGCCACAACGTAGACCTGTGCCGTGGGTAGGATTTCCAAATCAACTGTTGGTCCAGCAACGTTCGTGGCATGAGCGTTGATCGACGATGAAGCCTTGCCGTTGCCTGATGACTTAGGTGGATCGTTGAATTTCGTCGACGAAGTAGCACTGTTTGTCGGTGACGTCTCGCTCTTTGAGTCAGCAGTTCTGGGAGAATGAAGAAGTGTGTGATGTTTGCCTTGGCGCGTGAAACATCGTTTTTCAGATTTGCATACTTTAATCCCATGCTCCCCCAAACAATTGTAATACAGCTCATTATAAGTCACAAAGTTTTCACGTTCCGAAATTGATTTAGCCCTGAAAACGTTGCACGTTGAAATGTAACGATCTTTATCACAACAAGAATATTTTGTGACAGTCTTAGAACCCTCCTCTCCGTTAGTTTGATAAACGTGCACGTTTTGGCAATTACTCCTCTCTGATTCTTAAGGATGAGATGTCTGATTATTCGCCAAAAGGCTCGATTTACTACCAGCTTTAATGGATTCCAGAGTGGCAATGGTAGTTTTCATGAACGTAATGAGTTGCACCTGAGTAGGAGGTTCAATTGCATCTGATAAAAACTTTTCCCAGTCACGACGAATATCTGTATTCATGCGACAAACAGTAATAGCCACGATAAGGTCATCCCAAGTATCGACTGGCCTTTAAAGTTTTTTGGGACACTCGAAAGGATTAAAAGTTTCCATTTTTAAACGTTTTAACTAGGGCTGGGAATATCCGTGGATCCGAATATCCGGATTTCTATCCGGATAGTATCCGGCTATCTGGATCCGAAGATCCGGATACTCCCGGATAGTCCGGATATCATCTGGATTCTCAAATCTGTTTTGTAATTGGGAACTATACATACCTAATACACAACTAATAGACATAAGACGACGGAGACAGCCAAACAGACAGACAGAGAGGAGTAGAGACGAAGAAAGAGCGAGACAGAGATACTGGTTGACCGGTTGCCAGACTGACAGGCTGACAACGGTAGTATGGGTCTGTTACGAACACATTTGATACTGCTACATTTGATATTCATTTATATATGCTTTCCTCGCTGAATACATCTTAATTCGCCTATAAAATCCGGACATCCGGGTGTTTGGATAGTTCGGATTCTTCAAAGATCCGGATAAAAGTCCCAGCCCTAGTCTCAACTCACTGCTAGTTTCTGAATTCATTGCCTTGACGGCTAAAAATTCAGCGATTCGCAAAGAAACCCATCTACGCGAGTTATCGTTATACTACACGAGTTTATTCCATGCCCCATCGTAATTGGCATCTGTCATTAGAATGGATTCAATTTCATTCAACGCTTCACCAGAATTAGGAGTGCGTGAAAAATGGAATTCGAGAGAAGGCGCGACGTGATCTTGGCGATGCACGAGAGCTCGAGAAATATCCCGAAAATTTTCCCAATCCTGATAAGCCCCCGAAAAATGAGGAAGATCAATTTTTGGGATTGAGTGATGCAATGGATTGAGTTGAGCAGGTCCATGATTGTTTGGTGCCCCATCTCAGCCATCACGACGCGCCTCAGCTGCCAATTGCAGCTCCATTTCCTCAATAAAGTCGCGAAGTTTACCCTTGTTGACATAATAACTATCCTCGATTATGTTTTCTAAAAATGTCGTGAAATAAAGATGAGATTTATCAAAATTCTCCAAATCCATGATTTTTTCATGATTATTTCGGAATTTCCAGAAATTATCCTCCAACCCATCTAAACGCGAAGTTGCAGTACCCTTAGTCATTTTTTCCTGACCTCTAGCTTTGAAATTAGCTTAGGCGCCAGGAATTTTCTTCTGTAACGATTTTTGCGCTTCGTACAATTTGTCCATGATGACGGAAAGAGAAAGTTCACGACGTATGAATTGAAAGTTGCAACTGCGGGCCCAACGTACGTGGCTTACGTTCATTGTGAGCAAAACAAATCGAAATTCTAAACACCTTGAAGTGACTGGAAGTCGTCACGAGATGATTTGATTGCGTAACAACAACAAAATCGATTTTTTAACGTGCGACTACCCTCTTGCGATAGCTCTTGCAGAGAGGATATACTATATAAATTAAAGCTATGATATATCAGGTATATCCATAACTCAGAGTATGGCATCAATGAGACATCAGATATTCATCTACTGTACGACTATAATATCGTTGTCAGCAGAGACGTATTATTTTGATACGCACAGATATATGAGCCACGATGTATTCGCATGTATAACATCATGGCCATGCCATAAAGCAAGGTAACAGGACGACCTCACCAATGTTTACACTCTGCAGAGACGAGCCGTCGATGCTTGCAGATGTGTGCGTGTGTGTCGATGAGATGGCGTGATGTGGCGCGAGCTGTGACGTAAGTATCACCTGATGATGCCGCTGTCTCTCTGACTCGCACGGTGATTGGCGTCATCCTGGAGATGATCCGACGGGTCGTGCACCGATGTGCAGCAACAGACCGGGACGCGAAGCCGCCCTCGATGACGCTACGCTGCAGCTGATGGCTGTACGATGACGTGGCTGTGAGAGAGATTCACCCACGGCACCAAGATCGCGATGGGATCATGAGCTCGTTCACCTAAAAACACAAGTCAATTAGTAAAATCACGTATACGCGCATAACACACACTTGAGTTGTTTGCTCTGATGAGCACGAGGTGATCGAGACCGGAGATGCACACACTGGCGGCCGAAATAATTCTCGGCACCGGCTTGCTCCAATATGGCTCAAGCACACCCCGTTTCACTGCGATGCCTCAAATGCACTGAGCGCATCAATGGAATTGTCCCTCGCACTGCGAAGACGTTGCAGGGAGAAGCACCACTCGGCGAGCACAACACCGTTTTCCACAAGACACTTGCACCCGCACATCACCACAGAGAGAGCTGGTCTTCTGCAAGTACTGCAAAATCGGCTGATGAGACGATGATCCGCTGCTCCGACTTCGATGCAAATGCACTCCGATGCTCGAAGGATGAAACGTTTGCGTTATGCGCTGAAGGCGTGGGATGGCGGAGATGATGAAGGTCGAGAAATAATGAGGACACAAGATTCATTGGATCTATATATTGTGCCATAATCAAACTGACTAAACTATATACATATGGAGCGGTGGTTGTATGTGCCGCTCGAGTATGCTGCTGCTACTACTGACCGGCTGGACGAGAGCACTGAAGCGAGCCAGCTGAGATATTGCTGTGGCAGTTGGCACGCAAGCCGCGCGTGCGCACAGTGTACTTCGTAGTGACGGGATATTGTGCATCTCATGATAATTCCGAACAATGTGACATTTTCGTGTGCCATGGGATGTGACATTTCGACCTTTAAATTCATCTCACGAGCTCGGATCAACTCGGATCGACTTGGCTGAATATATACCCTTTAGTACCATTAAACTACATGAGAAAAAAGCAGAATTGAGTCATTGGAGTCATTGACACACTCTTATTCATATGCCATGGACTGTGACATATTTTTTGTCTTTAGAAAAAATGAGCATATATTGGCTCTGCTAGCCGAATCATTGCAAATTAACGGCTCTGAAACACCGGGAAATTCTACCCCAACCCAAATGGAATGAGATGCCACCCGCGAGAAGAGCGTTTGATATCACAGAAAAGCTCGGGAGGGTGTTTTAGGGTAGCCATGGAATGTGACATGGTTTTCCAGGACAAGATGTTCGCCTTGGTCAAATCACGATGAACTCGAGCGGGGACTTGCATTTGTGCGTGAATTTACTCCTTCAAATATGAGCTTTCATATGGTGTGTTGAGAGAATGCAATATATTTCGTTACATAGCAAGACTATGACCATGAAGGGGTCGGGGTTGAAAAAAGGACGAGCAAAAAACCCTGTTTTTGAGCATAAATTAATTTCTAGAGCACGAAAAACATTCAATATTGCCACTCAAAACTATCCTCGTAGATTTGAAATACTGGTGTTTAATAGACCAAATTTTTTTATTAGACCTATCTTACACCATTTGGAAATGGCAGCTCAGGATATCAAAATTAATACTTTGCTCGGAATCGCCCATATGAGTGCAGCCAAATCCTGAACCAGTGTAACTAGGACGAGTGTCAATGAAACTCTTGTGTGAATACGAAAATATCTCACCATTCCAAAGTTCACATTCTACGAAGCTCTGTTGCCCTGCATATATCCATAGCTATCGTATGGGATCTAGATTTTGAATGAAGGATTCCAGAGGAAGATACAGATAAGCAGAGGAAGTGCTAAGTTGAGAAATTAATGCATAATGTGATGGGTAGAAGTGAGATGTGTGCTCAAGTCAGTTTTCAGTAACTCATATTTGATTATACACATGAACATCATAAGCTCGATTGGAATTCAAACTACAGAACCACTACACGAATAACAACCTGGATGACTAGGATTGGGCTCAAGACAGAATCAAGCTATCACATTCAGTTCAATCTCACAATTATAGAGGAATTTCCACACAAATTTATTGTTCATTATGATGAAAGTTACATTTAATGGGTATGTTTGATAGCCTGGATTTCAGTCAACAAAAGTTGTACCAACATATTGATATGAGATTATTATTGTTCTCACACCTAAATCTGTGTCTCTCTCTTTTAGATTTTCAATTTTCATAAGCAGACCTTACGCTCAGACTCATTATTTATCATACGCTCTCAATTGTAGAGACAAAGATTCATCGAGGTTGAATAAACTTACAGAATGTTCAGGATGAATGGATTCAGGTTTTTGACTGCACTCCAAGTCCGTATTCAAGTTCTAGAGAATACCAAGGTGAAGTTATCTATTGACCAGCATCATATGAGGCACAAAAACTCTCTCAATTGAGTCTTTGACATCTGCATCACCTGGCATACAAAATATCTTCCCTAGGTTGAGGAGTCTGCAGCATGCTGATAAGGGCTTGCATGTTAAAAATAGAGTTTTCGAAACTTTTATTATGGTTTATCACATGAGCACTAATTCAGACAGGAAATTTATCATGAGGTCACTCAAAGAGAGAGATCGACTAACATATATCCTCTCATTAAAGATAAAAATTTTGTCACTCAGTTGGTTCATCACTAATCATCATTATTGTTCTTGATTATTGTGACTCTTGAATATGGATGGGTGCTTGATTTTGTTATTGGAGTCTGTGGATGCCACCAAAGATTAACGAATATGGCATTGATGAATTAGTGATTTTTCATGAGAATGTTATGCATACACTA
Source organism: Eretmocerus hayati (assembly GCA_029851415.1). Lineage (NCBI taxonomy): Eukaryota > Metazoa > Arthropoda > Insecta > Hymenoptera > Aphelinidae > Eretmocerus > Eretmocerus hayati. The sequence goes on from CM056743.1 coordinate 112,316,825, forward strand.
CCGGTCAAAAGTCTGAGGACACCTGGGAATCAAGCTGATGATTTTCAGAGTTGGATATCTGAGAACCTATTGGTCGTAGAGAGCTCTGCATGGTCGCATTTTGTAGCTTATATCGAGCACCTTCAAGTCTATTTTCAGTATTTTCCATTCCGCGTATTAAAGCGGAGACACACGAGTCAAAAAATGACTTTTTTCGCAATTCTTCAGGCAAGATACGAATGCCTGACGATTTCGGAGAGATTGTTGGATCGCTATGAAATTGATGACATCTTCAAGCCCATGAATGAACCTTGGAAATCAGTTTTTGAACGTCTCACGAAGTGGTTTTGGCATTGAGATATGACAGATTGTCTGCGGGTGTTTTTCCCTCGAAAAATTACACGGATAATCCAAAAATGATGAGAAACAGCCCAGTCCAAGGTCGGTAGCCCAGTTATTTCGATGGCTATCTCGATGTTGAGTCAAACTCCTGCAGGAATGAGGCTCAACTGCCCCAAAGTGGGCAATTTCTCATCATCCTTGGATTATCGAGGGGTTTCTTGAGAGAAAAACTCCCTCACTAAATCACTTGGATCTCGGGACTAGAAACACTTTGGGAAACGTTCAGAAATGGATTTTGAAGGTCTTTTCATGGGTTTAGAGATGTCATTGGTCTCATAGCGATCTAACAATCTCTCCAAAATCGGCAGGCGTTCGTACCTTGCTTGAAAGATTGTGGAAAAAATAATTTTTCTGACTCGTGTGTCTCAGGTATTATACGCGGAATCGAAAATTCAAAAAATAGATTTGATAGGAAGCACTTTCCTCTAGAATTGATCGTTGCTGCGTGTGCGCGACTTTTCGACAACTGAGATGGGTTGAGATGATCATCTTTTCGTCTGCTAGAGCTCGAGAATGACGAAAACGACGAATAACCTGTTCGCAAACGTGCGATGTATGCAGCTGTTCGTAGTTTTTTAGTGGACTTGGATTTTTGATGTTTCATGTATTTTAGATTTCAGAATGTGGTCGATCGTCCTTTTTTCTTGCGCGGCTTCGTTCATCTTTGAATTTTTGCTGATCAAGTCATATTGAACAGCAAAGAATCACTCAAAAGTTTACCAGTTCTCGTTACTATTGGTCTTGATTCCTGATCTTTAGATACTTGAATTTGTGAGAAGAGTTGGAGAGAGTGGTGAAGTTGTGGATCATTTGATTATTTTGCCAGCGATGTGAAAATTTGAGTCCATAGGTAGCAATCAAGTTCAGTTTTTGCATTCAGAGAATTCCCTCAATACCACTTTCACTGTCCTCTCAGTGAAATGAATGAGATTCCATGAAACTGTGTTAACTCAGACAGGAATGCCTTGAATCAGATTTGTGTTTGTGGGTGAATAGTGATTTGACGAATGATTGATAAAATGGACTGCTCCCACTCCGGAAAGTGTCAGTGACTGTGTGTGTTCAACTGGTGGTTCATTCCTCCTCTTCACCATGCTAACTCTTATTGTCTCCTCAAGCAGAAATATTCAACAAACACTCTCTGATACATGAAAGTATTGTCTTGGAATATTCTGCTCAATGTTTTTTCCATGTCTCATGAGATCCAATCAGACTGACTGAATTAGGCAAATATGATAATTCATGCTTGAGCTCTGATTTGTTATAATTCAGAAAATAGGAATGGATGGAAATACTCCAATGGAATTGAGAGACTGAAAAGTCTGTTGAATATGAAGTGCTGTAAATTTTCAAGTCAATACACGATGATGGGTATGGCTGGGGATTAGACTTGGAGTAGCTTGTGGGAAACCGTCACCAAACTGTTTGCACTTCTATTGTCAATCTACATCGAGCAAGTCATCTAACACATATCACTAAGCAAAAACAGGTAGGTATTTCCATTTCAAGTAGCCACGGTTGTTCGATCCGATATTGAAATGATCGTCTAGGAATGATTATTCAGATCTATGAGTGTGCTGTGACAACTTTATTTCAGACATGGAATTTAGCCAGCAGTGGATGTGAACTCTTGTGATACAAAGGAAATGTACTAGGGTAGGGTAGGTCTCCATAAGCAATTGGAAATCATCAGAGAAACATTACAATGCTTCCTTGTTTGAATTGGCTTCTTTGAGTCAATAATGTGGATGTATGTATAGCAGTCATTATGTTAGTATAAGAGTGAGCCACTTGATTCATATCAAGATGAGACTATACTGCCATTCTTCAGGATTACTCGCTGTTCTGATTCCCTAAGCACAAAGTGCCAGTGTAGAATGTGAGATTCTCTGGAAAATTTTATTACTATGGGCTTGCAAATTTTTTGTAACAGCATACTCATAGATTTGAATTTTTATATCTAAAAGATCACTTCAATATCGGATCCAACAACCTTGGCTACTTGAAATGGAAATACCTACCTGTTTTTGCTTAGTGATAAGTGTTAGATGAGTTGCTGAATGTAGATTGACAATAGAAGTTCAAACAGTTTGGTAACGGTTTCCCACAAGCTATTCTAAGTCTAATCCCCAGCCATACCCATGATCGTGTATTGACTTGAAAGTTTACAGCACTTCATATTCAACAGACTCTTCAGTCTATCAATTCTATTGGAGTATTTCCATCGATTCACTTCTTGTGAATTATAGCAAATCAGACCCTATTGTAAAAAATTATGTCATGCTTATGACATAAAAACACGATGTCGTGTTTTTTCGAAAAATCATATCACGATCCCGGACTTTCATGACATAAATCCATGATCAACTTCATGTCATGGAAACTTGTAATGATCATATGTCATAGTTCTATGTCACGAATTTTCGTTATGATTTCTTGGGTTTCTCGCGCATGTCACGGGACTATGTCATGATTATTTGTCACGGTTTTCTGGATTTTCACGTAAAGCGAGGCATGACATGTGACTTTGTGAAGATTTTTGTCACGTTTTGCCAGCTTTTTTCACTGAAATGCAACTGAAAGATCCAGTGCATGGACAAACAATTTGTCAATAACGGTCGACCAAAGAAAAAAAGAGTCACGAAAACGTATTCGTTGTGATGAACTTTGCCGACCCCGGGATTCGAACCCACCCACTGTCGGATGTGTCAGATCCAAAGTCCAACACTTTACCGTCGTGGCCAGCGAGGAAGGTTTGGATATGGTTGGTTAAAGGCGTCCTTGAAATGCGGATCGCTATAGCCGTTAGTATATAGGCCGCATATAGGCGTTTTGATGCTTATTCGTTGATCTAATGACGACGAGCAGAATATTTTTGCCGCTCGCAGACAAGCGAGCGCAAGCTATTCACAAACTTTGGATTCTCCCTCAGTTTTGCTCATAAAACTTTCCAACTCGCTCGTCTGCGAGCGGCAAGAATATTCTGCTCGTCATCATTAGATCAACGAATAAGCATCAAACCGCCTATATGCGGCCTATATACTAACGGCTATAGCAATCCGCACTCCAAGAACGCCTTTGACCAACCATATCCAGACCTTCCTCGCTGACCACGACGGCAAGGTGTTGGACTTTGGATCTGACACATCCGACAGTGGGTGGGTTCGAATCCTGGTGTCGGCAAAGTTCATCACAACGGTTACGTTCTCGTGACTTTTTTTCCTTTGGTCGACCGTTATTGATAAATTTTCTGTCCATGCACTGAATTTTTCAGTTACATTTTAGTGAAAAAATTCCGACAAAACGTGACGAAAATCTTGACAAAGTCACATGACATGCCTCGTTTTACGTGAAAAGCCAGAAATCGTGACAAATAATCATGACGAAGTCCCGTGACATGCGCGGGAAATCCGGGAAATCATAACGAAAATTCGTGACATAAAACTATGACATATGATCATTACAAGTTTCCATGACATGGAGTTGATCATCGACTCATGTGATGAATGTCCAAGATCGTGATATGGTTTTTCGAAGAAACGTGACATCATATTTTCATGTCATGTACATGACATAATTCTTTTCAATAGGGGAGCTCAAGCGTAAATTATCATATTTGCCTAATTTATTCAGTCTGATTGGATCTCATGGGATATGGGAAAAACATTGAGCAGAATATTCCAAGACAATACTCTTATGTATTTGAAAGTGTTTGTTGAATATTTCTGCTTGAGGAGACAATAAGAGTTAGCACGGTCAAGAGGAGAAATGAACCACCAGTTGAACACACAAAGTCACTGTCACTTTCCGGAGTGGAGGCAGTCTATTTCATCAATCATTCGTTACATCACTATCCACTTACAAACCAAAAGCTGATTCAAGGCATTCCTGTCTGAGTTGACACAGTATTCCATGAAATCTAATTCATTCCACTGAGAGGACAGCAAAAATGGAATTGAGGGAATTTTCTGGATGCAAAAACTGAACTTGATTGCTATTTATGGACTCGAATTTTCACATCGCTGGCAAAATAATCTAACAATCCACAACTTCACCGCTCTCTTCAACACTTCACAAATTCAAGTATCTAAAGATCAGGAATCAAGACCAATAGTAACGAGAACTGGTAAATTTTTGAGAGATTTTTTGCTGTTCAATATGACTTGATCAGCAAAAATTCGAAGATTAACGAAGCCGCGCGAGAAAGAAGGACGATCGACCACATCCTAAAATCTGAAATACATAAAACATCGAAAATCCAAGTTCACTGAAAAACTACGAACAGCTGCATGCATCTCGCGTTTGCGAACAGGTTATTCGTCGTTTTCGTCGTTCTCGAGCTCTAGCAGACGAAAAGATAATCATCTCAACCCATCTCACTTGTCGAAAAGTCGCGCACGCGCAGCAACGCTCAATTCTAGAGAAAAGTGTTTTTCGTTACTGTTCGTTGCTTTTTTCTACTTTTCGCCCACACCTGGCTTGAATGCGAAGCAGACAGTAGGCAGAGACAAGCGTTGCACCACATTGCGCTGATGATTGACGCGAGTATAGATTCATCAATTGATGCGATGAGTATAGGCAGTCTTTTCCGGTGGGCGAACTCGCATACATACTAATTCCACTAGATCACCCGCGGACCGGAAGGCGATACAGTATAACACAAAATTAGAATTCGGGGGAAAACCACAGCTCAGTGAAGTGGAATGAAAGCGTATAAAAAGGAGTCATAACTCAAATTTTTTTCTTAACTTTTTCATCCGATTTTATGGCAAAAAATATTAATTTTTTACCACCTACGGGGCCCCAAAGAAATTTTCCAGGTACCTCCAACGTACATTACTTTGTTCTTTTTAATTTTCTTCGACCAAGAAATTTTGGTATTTTTTCCAATAAAATGCATATTTCTCGGATTCATTTAGGGATACACAGGTGCGGTTCGTGGCATGCAGAAGATCTTGAAAAAACCTATCGGAATCGGTATTGTAGAATTTTTTCAAGGTTTTGGGTGGTTTCATCGAGCAAAAGAGTGTAAAATATAAAAAATTCATTTCCTCACAAACCCAATCCTCAGAGCCTTGAGAATTTCATATTCCATGTGAAATTCTGTGTTCTTCCAGAAAAAAGTATACTCAAATGCCTCTTCTGCGTTCTAAAGCCTATTTTTGCTAATTATCTTAAAACCATTCTTCAGGTTTCTGGAAATCATCTGTTTTCTGCAAATGTGCGGAAATTCGGATTCTCAAAACTCATTTCATCAGGAAGCTAAGGAAATTTCCCTGTAATTGACCACTTGTCGAAGTCAATTCCATGCATATGAGCCAGAGTTGCAGCGTTCGCAAGACAACTGAATCTTGATGGTTCGAAAAAGGTGGATCGGAGGTACCGGAGACACCGGTAACGGTATGTCTCCGATTCAAGCGCATGTCATTTCACGGCGCACGACACGGCGCACAGTGGGGGCCGCGCATCTTTCTAGGGCTCAGCGCCATGCGAATTCTCAACTTATTGCCATGTCCGGGAACGAGGAGTGTTGCTCTCAGTTATCAGAATACCGTCCGATCCCGGACACGGCGATAAGTTGAGAATTTGCGTGGCGCTAAGCCCTAGAAAGATGCCCTGGCCCCACTGTGCGGCCTACCACAGGCACACAGGCTCACGCACCGATGTTTGTTTTTGTTTACAAAGCGCCTCTGTTGACGTTGCTAAGCTCTTGGGTATTGTGGGAGCTTTTTTTATATCCAAAACTCGCGATTGCATGTGAGGCGATTACTTCCCAAATAAAAATGGGTGTCATCGAGTGAGCCTGTGTGCCTGCGGTGCGCCGTATCGTGCGCCGTGGGATGGCATGCGCCTGAATTGCAGATACGCTCTAAGGGTGTGTCCACAAATGAAGCGCATGGCGCAGCGTACGGCGCACGGTGTAGCTTACGGCTCACGTGCGTCATGCGCTGAGCATCGGATTTTAGCCCGTAAATGGATATCCCACATTATCGGATGATTCCAAAACTCCAAAACAGAATTCAACCTTGAGTCCTGTTTTGGACCCAGCCAATTATATGGGAATTTACTCACCTGCTTAAATCCGATGAGCAGCGCATGGTGCACGTGAGTCGTTAGCTGTTCTGTGCACCATGCGTCTCATTTGTGGACACACCCTGAAGAAAATCCGCCCCTGCTCTCGTCCGATGGCGTCCACTGACTTTCCGCACTTAAGCTGAGTGTTCATTTTGTTTCATACGGTGTAGCTACACTGAGAGACTTTTCCTACAGGAATTGTGAAATTGGAAATAACTTTTATAGATTCACGTGACAGCTGTGGGACACGCATTCAAGTGAAATTATTTCTATACTACGCATCAATTTTTACTACCCAAGGATTCATTTTTATAGCCGATTCTAGAGAAATCGGCAGGTGACATATTTGGTGAAGCTGATAAAAATAATGTTTTGAATATCATCCCCACCATTACATCTACATCTGATCGTGTATACTGGACACTTTTTCCAAGTATTGTGATTGTTATGGAGGTTTAGTCTTTTATCTTATGTTACACATATCATTATCGCTTCGCAAGGGAGAGTATAGTAAACAAATGCATTCGCAGTTTTATCGCTTGCTATGTAACTTATATACTTTCGCACGCGCGATCTTTGTTGCGATGGACCATTCGGAGCCCGTATATGAGCAACGAAACGCTGTAATTCGTGCGTTACGCCCTTTCTGCACCGATTTTTCGCACAAATGACTATATATCAACTCCGCGACAAAGCAAACATCTTTTTTGAGATCCTACATCCAAGTTGTAACGAGCTCAAGACTTAAAACTGGAATAGACCGGAATGGCGGACCATCAAATTTGAAAAATCACGAAATTTCGCGCGTGACATGGCTCTTCCCCTTCAGTCTTAAGGTCGGCATTTGGATGCAGTCTGAGATATCAGTATGATCCTTGCGGGAAAATGACCCCCTAATTTGAGGCTACAACCACTTTGAAGCCCAAGGATGTGCTTCCAACAGGTGTGGAACTATCTCCTGTTGATGACGCGTGACTACTTTTTGAAACGAAAAAAAATCGACGATATTTCTCACTGTACGACGACGCAGTCTGACCAATCATATTTCTGCGAATGACATTTGATTCTTCATCAAAAAACGAAAAAATTTAGATGGGTCGGGGCAATGTGCATCGAAATATGTTTGATTGGCAAGCATATTACGGTTTCAGAAAAAAACGTGATCGCTTCACGAGATCATTTTTTTTTGAGGCGCACACAAACAAGACGGGTCGAACCGATCCGGTTTTGCTTGTGATATCTCACTCTTATCGTATTTGATACCAAGTGAGTGACTGCGTGATCCAATATTTCGTCGTTCAATCGTAAGAGCTACTTTTCCCATTTTTCAAGGGGATTTTCGGAAATGACATTGCTGGAGAACTCTTGAATTACGTGGGTATTATAACCTCAATGATCTCCTCGAGTTTTCTGGTAATGAGTGCGATCCTCCTCATACCCGTCAGCGGTCAATTGGGTGATGATAGAGTGTATCCGTGTATGTGCCAATAGCATTACTCTTATGACCATTTCTGGGTTTCTCTGTCGCACCCCATGCCGTCTCGTGAAAATCGATCACGCGAGTGGATTTGGGTTCTAGATACCAATAACCGAGAGTGTGTACCCCAGTAATGTGCGATGGAAAAATTTTTCAAAATTTCTTTCCTCTCAGATCACCACGTTTCGTGGATTTGCTCCTATATGTTACCGGCAAAGCCCGGAATGCAGGCAATCCGCGAATCGCCTGGGCAATCCGCGAATCGCATCTGTAGGCCGCGAATTGCCTGACACGTATCCAGGAAAGTCCGAAATGGATGCTTCATTCCGGGCTTTGCTAAGGCAAACCGCGGATTGACTGTTCTAGTGCAGGCAAAGTGCGCTTCGCCTACGGAACCTGCAAGCAAAGTTGAATGAAAGGACCTAGGGATTCGATTTTCGACTTTTGATGCGTTTTGACGAGGTTGAACAATGAGTTTGAGTAATATTCACGTATCTCGCACCAATAAGACATTCTTGGAGGATGAACATGTACTGAGAAAGATGGAAAAAGATCTTCGAACGCATCTGATTTTCTATACTTTCGTACTAATTTCACCCACAACAAGTATCCCACGAGAATCACTTCGAATGGATGTAGCGTGCTTGTTGCTCTGATTTGTCTCAAATAATTCAAGATGATTATTCGAAAGTTCTTCTATTTTTGCAGCACGCAGGAGAAGAATGACTTCTTGATTTTGAATTAGACAAAGACTCGGAATATTACTTCTTCGGAACTCAATAACTCGGAAAAAAATGTCAAAGTATGTACTGACGCTACTTCCCTTGATTCTGTGATCATCTACAATAATAATACTCTGTTTGAATCTAATGCTATATAAGGACTATGTATTTCATTCAATATTGGATATGAGAATCAAAAATATTATCTACAACAATGTTTGGGTTCAGATTGTAATGAGGATCTCTCCAAAAACTTCTGAAAAAACGCAAGGCAAGCGGTACTCGTTGACCTTCGCACAATTGTTTTGCGTTTCTATGTTGAAATATGAGGAAATTGATTATACGGTCCGACCCCGGATGATTTTTGCGTCTTCCAGGGAATACCAAGAGAGTTTTTGCATTTTTCGTGTTTGCACACTTCAAAATTCACGAGCGAAATCGCGTTTACTAAAACCGGTGCCAAAAGTTCTTGGTTCCACCCATCTACGTACTTCGATTTTTTTTTCAAGACTTTTACAATTTGTTCTCGGGAGTTGCTAAACTTGGATTTGGTACAATCTCATGGGTGTTTTCGCCGGTGTTGATTTGTGGGATCCAGGTTACTCATGACAGGAGGAATGCGAATTAAATAGTTTTTAGCGAACACTATATTGAGCAAACTGAATACATGCTCGAGGTGGTGGAGAGTGTGCGGCTTGTTCGCGATCCACATGGAGACTGACCGAACCGGAGCAAAGCGGGAGGCCTATAGCCAAGCGGCTGAATGTCTATAGATATACACTGCAGTAGGTTCTACTGTCGGTTGAGGGTCTACTGCCGGTTGAGCGTCTACTGTCGGTTGAGGGTCTGCTGCCGGTTGAGCGTCTACTGTCGGTTGAGGGTCTGCGCTATTGTGTAGGTGCATGTATGTGTGCTGTCGCGAAACATTGCTTGATCGGTGCTACATAAACATCCTCCCACCTCGAGAGAAAAATATATTTCATTGAAAATAAACAATTGATTCCATAAAAGTGTGGAAAATAAGGGTTCACTAGTTGTGAAAAATATATAGTTACTATTCAATTTCACCTAGAGAAAATAATCTTTGATCTCAAAAATAGAAAATTGAAAATTGATCAACATAGTAAATAATCATTCGTCGTTGTCTTAATGCACTCCACTTTTGAATCACTCGGAAGCACTTTTCACTCATCTTCTTCACTTTGAGGGCGAAATAGCTTCACCAACTTCACAATTGGCCGATCCAGGATGGTGGTAGCTGTGCGCACCTGCACGACTCGAACAATCCCATCTTTTCCAGGGATCGTCTTGATGATTCGGCCCAGTGGCCATCTGGATGGTGGTGTGATCTCGTTTCTCACTAAAACCAAGTCACCTTCAGCAAAGTTAGGTTGTACTGAGGTCCACTTATTTCGTTTATGGAGCGTATGGAGATACTGGTGCGACCAACGTTCCCAAAGTTGTTGGACCATTTGTGTGATGACTTTCCAGCGTCGTAGAGGTGACACTTTGTCATTGGTAACTCTGTCCTTGACTATTAGGAAGGATGGCTCTCCTATCAGAAAATGAGCAGGTGTGAGAGCCTCTAGGTCAGAAGGGTCATTGCTGAGGGGCATGAGAGGCCGAGAGTTGAGGCATGCCTCCACTTGATTGAGGACTGTTGTGAATTCCTCAAAGGTGAGTATTGTTTCTCCCACTACCCTCTTTAGGTGATGTTTCACTGCCTTAACCCCAGCTTCCCAAATTCCTCCAAAATGTGGGGCGGATGGTGGATTGAAACGCCATTTTGTCCCCAAATTGCTAAGGGATTGGGAAATGAAATTGGAGTAGGGTGAATTTTTAGTGAACATTTTTCTAAGTTCGGCATCTGCTCCTACCAAATTCTGACCTTGATCGCTTATGAGAAGCTCACAAGGTCCTCGTCTTGCCGTGAATCTGTCGAACGCGGCTAGATACGACTCTGTAGTGTAATCGCAAGGTGAATTGCTTTTGTGCAAAGACAAATGAAAATGATGAAATAACCCTTGTAGGAAATTTGTCCGCGAATGCGTGAAGCTAGTAATTTAAATGGACCTGCGTAATCTACACCCGATTTTTTAAATGGACGCGTAGGCAGTACCCGTTCTTGAGGTAGAGCTGCCATCATTTGATACTGTGGAGTGGCTCTGTATCTTTGACAACTGGTGCAATTATCAATAATGACTTTCACAGCACTTTTTCCTCGAATGATCCAGAACATTTGTCTGCTAGTAGAAAGAGTTAGTTGAGTACCACCGTGCAACGTGATGTGATGAAAATATCGAATCAAGAGCTCCGTCAGGATAGACTTTGTAGGTAAGATAACGGGAAATTTCTCATCGTCACATAGATCCGAATTCTTGATTCTGCTACCTACTCTCAACACACCGTCCTTTAGCACGGGGTTCAAGGATTTCAAGGCATTTGCTTTAGGCAGAATTTTACCTTCTTGCAGCATTTTATATTCAAATGGAAAATAAACTAACTGTGTAAGATAGCTCATGACTAGTTTAGCGTGACGAATTTCACTGCTGTCTATGAGCTGATCTGAATGAAAAGGAAACTTGCTAATACCGCATGAAACTTTGTCTTTGAGAGACGTTCTATTCACGATTCTTGAAATAAATCTCATAATGTATACAGTAATTCTAATCAATTTGGTGAAAGAAGAGTACCGTTTCATCAAATCCCAAATCTGAATCTTCGGAGTCTCTGACGTTATGGTATTTACAGATACTACAGTGTTTTTATTAGTCGACTTCTCTGGATTGGTAGAAAAATTCAAATCGACATAACCTGTTAGATTCCAATCGCGATTGTGTTCTCGCAAGTCGGGGGGTCCCTCCCACCACAGACGATGTGAGACGAGCTCATTCCCCAAACACCCTCTAGAAGCAACATCTGCAGGGTTTTTCGACGATTTGATGTAGTGCCAAGTGGCATTGGGAATCAGAGATTTAATTTCAGCACACCTATTGGCAACTAAAACCGGCCATTTAGAAGGGTGCTCGTGAACCCAGTGCAATACTACTTTTGAATCGCAGTGCACATGAATTGACAAATTGTCAAGCTTAAGTTTGGATGCAAATCGATTGAGTAGTTGGGCGACTGTCAAAGCGCCGAATAGTTCCAATTTCGGAATCGAGGGGATTTTCATGGGGGCAACTTTTGACTTAGCACCCAACAAAGTGACTTTACAGTCATCATCTAAAACTCGCAGGTATACAACCGCTGCATACGCTATCTTGGAAGCGTCGGAATAACCATGTAGCTCATATTTTTGAGCGTTTTTCGTTATACCCAAGTAACGTGGGATTTTCAAGTCCAAAAGGTGAGTCAAGGAAGAATACCATTGTTCAAATTTTTTGGTAAATTCATCCGGTAGTACCTGATCCCAAGGTACATTTTTTATCCACAGCAGCTGCATGAAATTTTTACCAGTGATGATCACCGGCGTTATCCAGCCCAGTGGGTCAAAGATTCTAGCAATTTTGGAAAGTACAATACGTTTTGTCAGTGTAACCGTCAAAGGGTCAAGTGACAATTGAAATTTGAAAATATCATTAGCGGGGCACCAACTTATACCGAGCACAGAGAACAAAGAGTCCTCTTGCAAAGGGTCGTCCGCAGCTAATATGTTTTTTGGTAATCTATCGATGAGTTCGGGGGTGTTTGAGAGCCATTTTCTCAACTCGAATCCACCAGATTTTAGGAGGTTAGTTGTGTCCGATTGCTTAGTCAAAATTTCCTCAATTGAGAAGCCACCAGATATTACGTCATCCATGTAGCTCTCTTCATTGATTACTTCAATAGCGCTCGGAAAATGTTCACCTCCATCTTTGACTAGCTGTTTAAGTGTCATAATAGCTAAGAAAGGACTACTCGTATAGCCAAATGTCAGTACGGTCAACAAAAGTTTCATTATTGCATCACTGGGGTGCTCTCGCCACAGAATATTTTGGAGGTGTTGATCCTCTGGATGGACGCCAATTTGTAAAAACATTTGTTTTATATCAGCCACAAAAGCATGAGGATACTTACGCCATTGGGTACATAAATCAACTAATTCAGGTAGTAAGTTCGGACCTGAATAGAGATAGTCATTGAGCGAGTAACCCTTATCAGTAATCATTGAAGCATTGAAAACTGTTCTCACTGGAGTTGTCGAGCTATTCTCTTTGATAACTCCGTGATGAGGTAAAAAATAGAATTGATCGTCAGGGATACTGGTAGTGAATATTGGGCGCACGAAACCTTGAGATAAGTAATCTCGCATTGATTTGACATACGCGTTCTTGAATTCAGGATTCTTTGCAAACTTCTTTTCCAGACTTAGAAAAACTCGAAGTGCTTTGGAGTAAGAATCTCCTAGAATACCTGACTCTGGAAAATTGGGTTTCCGTGGAAGTTTGACGATATATTTGCCGGTTTCTGTGCGACTCACATTGTTGTAGTAATGTTCAACACATTTTTGTTCGTCATCCGACAAGAAACGTTCCTTTGGAATTTCCTCGCGTTCAAAAAACGAACGGAGAGTTTCATTGAGTTGAGAATCGGTATCACTGAGACACAAATTTATTGTTGGTTGCGACGATTTTTGAGACATCGAAGAACCAGAAACTATCCAGCCGAAATGCGATTTCATAGCTATAGGAGCATCGCCCTTCCGGCTCTTACGTAAACCTTGTTGTATGATTTGTGCGTGAATCTGAGCACTAAGTAACATATCAACAACACCAGGTTTATTGAAATTGGGGTCGGCTAAACGCAGTTTCTTCAAATGTTTCCAATCCCCATTGAATAGAGAGTTGGGTTGATATTTGGTAACCTTAGGAATTACGTAAGCTGACACTATGAATTTTTTATCGGAAGTAAAGCGAGGCCGTATAGTCACCTCTACTATATTTTTGCATACAGGGCCACTTTTACCGCCCACTGTCGTAGTAGGTACCATAACGGGTTTTTTCTTTAATCTAAGTAATTGGCATAAGCCTTCTGAAATAAATGAAGACTGCGCGCACTGATCCACTATTGCCCGTATTTCGTATGACGAACCAAATGTAGATTCAGCTAAGATTCGAGCAGTTGCTATGAAAATCTCCCCATCATTGTCATCTTTATTAACAATGTTATTGACGTGGTTCGATTCCAATTGTAACATAGATGCTGCACTGCTGGACTTTTGGGCGGACGTATTCGATTTGGAAAGTTGATCAGCGGTATTCGGGATACTAGGCTTACCACTTTCGTGAATAGTCGTATGATGCTTGCCGTTACAAACAGCACAGCGTCTCTCTTTAGTGCACTCTGGTAAGAGATGGTCCGAAGAGAAACAATTGAGACATCTCTTGAGCGAATTTATGTATTTTTTTCTTTCAGGCACAGATTTCGCCTCAAAAGTATTGCAAAAGGTGAAAAAATGTGGACCCTCGCAAATGAGGCAGACGGGTTGTTCACGCCAAGGTTTCTTCGGGTCCTTTTGATTCACATGAACCGCTTTAGAATCCTTGGGTTTGTTATTCTGATTTTTATTCTGATTCTTTGTGTCAGAATTGGGTTTGCGCTTTTGCTCCGACTGTTCCGTGGCTACTTTAGCACTTTCAAATTGAACATGAGCTAGCCTTTGCGTTTCGAGAAAATCATCAAGCATCTTGTAGCTAGGACACTGCTTAGGATTTTCTGATTGCGCGACATGAGATTCCCAGTCTTTTTGAAGCGAAGGAGTAAGACGCATCACTACTAGAAAGACGACAAAAGGATCCCAAGTGTCGACTTGACAATTCAAAGATTTTAGAGCTTTTAAAATATTGCTCACGCCGTTGCGAAGACGACTAATTTCTGAAGCTACGTCAGATTCCATCTTATTCATGGACATTAATTTTGAAAGTAATTTAGAGACTAATAAGCGATTATTGCTGTAGTACTCTTTTACGCTTTTCCAGGCTGAATCAAAATTTTCGCCAGAGGAAGAGCTTTCTTCAAGGAGCTCTGCGGCTTCCCCTTTAAGTGAGGATCGCAAGTAGCTCATTTTATAAACATTCGCAAGGCCGTGTTTCTTCACCACCATTTCATCAAAGGAGTCATGAAAATTCTTCCAGTTTTGTATGTCACCGGAAAATGTGGGGAGTTCAATCGGCGGTAATTTTGCTTGGAATATAGCTGATTGTTCCGACGTTTTAACATTCCGCGAACCGGTAGGCACTGCTGCCTCGAGATTCAACAAGAAGTCTTGAAAAAGTCCGAGAGAAACGAAGTATGATTCTTCTACACTATCAAATACATTATTTTTGAAGTAGTTATCCGAAGCATCAATATCATCATCGTCCACTAGCTTCCCATGTGCCTCTTGAAACTTTTCCCAATAGTTTTCCAACCCCTTCATTCGGGTAAGGCACGCGCCTTTCGTCATCTTGGCTTGGCCTGTCTTTTGGAAATTGATATACGCGTTTGCAATGCGCGATTGTAATTTGAGTTGCTTTTCGATCGAAGCCATTGTATTCGATTATTTTTATCTCGTCAACTCGAGCGCTCAAAAAAAGGGAGAATCTCCTCAAATGCTCAAAATGAGTGTTGACTTGAAAATCAAATAATTTCGATTAATTATGTGTCGCGAAGAACACGAAGAACAATCTCAATCCATCAATAAACGTAGCATGATGCAGTACTTGAATATGAATGTACCGATTGAGGGGAGGGGCAAGGGTAGGCAGTGAAACAATCCCCCAAAGAATGTAGGAAGGATAGACAACTCACTCACCGGTAGATGACCTTGACCCCTGTCGCGAACGCTTCGCGACCGTTGATACTGCGCAGGAACGTGATGATCGATGATGTGGCGCCGCTTTCTACTCTGCTAGTTGCTTCGACGATGAACAAGACGCTGGCTCTCAAAATGGCCGCCACGCGCTCGTTTTGCGGCTCGCTTGGCGTCATCCGCCGTTTGGAGCGAGGCAGGCAAAATGGCTGGCATGTAGTATGGGCGATGGCTTTATTATGCCATTAACTTCAAGCCCACAAAATGCATGGATCGCAAACTTTCAACTTGCACAATAAACTTGCACACTTTAGCTCACTGTATCATAGTCGGTATGTGATATAATGCTTCACAACCGCAAATGAGCTCCGCACTATGGAATTTGCACCACGCGTTCGCACATCACTACGAATCATACAACCTCCCGGCACAAGTACCTGGATCCGGCTCGAAGGACCAAATGTTTTCGCCGGTGTTGGGGTTTGGGATCCAGGTTACTGGTGACAGGAGGAATGCGAATTAATGATTTTTAGCGAACACTATATTGAGCAAACTGAATACATGCTCGAGGTGGTGGAGAGTGTGCGGCTTGTTCGCGATCCACATGGAGACTGACCGAACCGGAGCAGAGCGGGAGGCCTATAGCCAAGCGGCTGAATGTCTATAGATATACACTGCAGTAGGTTCTACTGTCGGTTGAGGGTCTACTGCCGGTTGAGCGTCTACTGTCGGTTGAGGGTCTGCTGCCGGTTGAGCGTCTACTGTCGGTTGAGGGTCTGCGCTATTGTGTAGGTGCATGTATGTGTGCTGTCGCGAAACATTGCTTGATCGGTGCTACATAAACAATGGGCAAGATACGAAGTTTGGGTGCAAAACGCAATACATATATATTAGGATGTCCGTTATTTCCCAAGTTGGACGCGAGGCTTAGATCGCCCCCTAGATCGTCTGGTCATCACCAA
The DNA here is from genome assembly GCA_029851415.1 of Eretmocerus hayati. Lineage (NCBI taxonomy): Eukaryota > Metazoa > Arthropoda > Insecta > Hymenoptera > Aphelinidae > Eretmocerus > Eretmocerus hayati. The sequence goes on from CM056743.1 coordinate 112,333,214, forward strand.
AATATGGTATCCCAATCACGACCGGTGCAAGAATCGAACTTTCAACCGTGCCTCTAGAGTCAGGGGCTTTTTCACATGGATAGTCAAGCGTAACTTTTCTGAGGTGCTTCAACACTCGTAACTATTGGCCACCAACGCCTCCATACAAGTCTAAACATCATCATAGGTACTGTTTTCGACGTAAAATTTTATTCTAGATTTGAATCCAATTTTAGTTTCACCCTAAAAGACTGACAAGACTAGTGATTTGATGCTTATTGAGGAGGAAATGGACTTTTCTACACAAAAACGCCCTTATTTTTGTTGTTTCCGTCCTCCTGGGAGCTACGGGTGTCTTGAAAAGATCATATCCCATGTAAGATTATATGCAAGACTTAAATAAATTGTTGGTTTTTACCTAGGAGAGTCGCGAAACTCGCTGATTAATGTTTTCCGAGGAGTAAGAAGTGGTTTGACGCAGAACAGCTTCCATTTTGGCTGTTTCCAACCTCCTCAAAGCTACGGATACCTTGATACAATCATCTTCTACGTGAATCTGCACGCTCGATCGATATTCATTGTTATTTCTCTCTTAGAAGAGTCACCAGTCTGGCTAACTGATGATTCTCGAGGAGGAAATGTGGTTTCCCGCGGGTTAAGCCCCACCTCACTGGCATTCCTGACCTCCTGAGAGCTACCGACATCTCACAAAGATCATTCTCGCATGGAATTTCATGTTTATTTGAAGTTCATTGTTAGCTTCACCCAAGAAAAATCACAAGAGCAGCTAGTTGATGATTTTCGAGAAGAAAATGAATTTTTTCCGCCTGGAATTCCCCATGTTACCGCAGTTCTCGACCTCCCAAGTGCTAGAACCGTCTCAGCACTCTCATATTCAACATAAATCGTACTCTAAATTCAAATCTATTATCATACCACCCTCAAAAAAGCCACCAAATTAGCCTATCGATATTATCTCCCACAAAATTGGAACTTTCCGTATTGAAACTACAAAATTGTCACTGTCCGCAGACAGCTGACAGCAACGGGTGGCTTAAGGCGACCACTCGAGGTCGAAGATATCCAAGTTTATTCGATTAATTGCCCCATATCCATGACAAAAAATATCCGATCAATTCATTTTCCTAGAAGTAAAATTCTACGTCGAGCCGTTTTTTACTCATTTTCGGCATCGGAATACTTTCTCTGATGAGAAACCAATAACAGATGTAATCGCTGAGGACCTAGATAATTGCAATCCATCTTGCAACTTTCAGAGATAGATATTCAAGCACACCAGTACGCCTCATTTAATTTCCCGGGTCTGATACGTCCTGATCATAGAGATATCACGAATAGAGGACCGAGGGTATAGGCCTGCCCGTAAGTGGCGCGGAATCGCTGAGAGAGAGAGACAGCCGATCGGAGCCCTTCCACAATATAGGTATACGCTAGGTTGCGCGATGAGCGTCCTCGCGTCAACATAAGCGGTGGCGCGCAGCCGGTACAAAATCTTTGCGAATCGCTGCCACTACTGAATGCTTGAATGAAATGATTTGGAATTTTCATACACATTCTGAAACAGCAGTGCTTCCATGTGGTCGAAATTTTGTGATGGAAAAAAATACTGAGAAAATTAGAAGAATCATGGAAATAATATACATTTAGGATTTCTCAATGACAAGCGTATAGTTTTCAACATGCGAGGAAATATTCCAGTTTTCAATTATATCAGAAGTCGAAGCGGAGAAGTTGTTCGTAAGGGTCTCATTGATGTTATCCTCAAAGTTCAGGTTGAATGAAGCAACGGAAAAAAAGTTGCAGTATTTTTCGTGTTTGGATCTCGAGCGGCTGCCGAGTCCGAGTTTGAGTTCACCACGCCTCGCAAAAAATTGTCAATGTAATTTCTATAACTTCTCTCCTACCACTCGATTCAACCTGAATTTTGAGGATGACATCAACGAGACCCGTTTGAACAACTTTCCCGCTTCGACTTTTCATATAATTGAAATCTGAAAAATTCCCTCGCATGTTGAAAATTTTGCTTGTCATTGAAAAATCCGTAGAAATGTATCGATTTCCATGATTTTTCTAGTTTCTCCAGTACTTTCCCAATAACAAACTTTTGACCGCATGGAAGCACTGCTATTTGAGAATGTGTATAGAAATTCCCAAGTAGTAGTAGTGGCAGCGATCTGCAAAAATTTTATGCCGGCCGCGCGCCACCGCTTGTGTTGATGCGAGGACGCTCACCGCGCAACGTAGCGTATACCTATATTTTGGAAGGGCTCCGATCGGCTGCCTCTCTCTCGCAGCAATTCCGCGCCACTTACGGGCAGGCCTATACCTTCGGTCCTCTATTCGTAATATCTCTATGATCAGGACGCATCAGATCGGGGAAAGTGAATGAGGCGTACTGGTGTGCTTGAATATCTATCGCTGAAGGTTGCACGATGGATTGCAATTATCTAGGTCCTCAGCGATCACATCTGTTATTGGTTTCTCACGCAAGAAAGTATTCCGATGCCGAAAATGAGTGAAAAACGGTTCGGCGTAGAACTTTACTTTTAGGAAAATGAATCAATCGGGTTGTTTTTCTCATGGATGATGGGCAATTAATCGAGTTAACTTGAATATCTTCGACCTCGAGTGGTCGCCTCGAGCCACCCGTTGCTGTCAGTTGTCTGCGGACAGTGAAAATTTTGTAGTTTCAATACGGAGAGCTCCATTTTTGTGTGAGAGAACATCGATGAGCTAATCTAATGGCCTCTTTGACGGTGAGATGATGATAGATTCGAATCTAGAGTACTAATCATGTTGAATATGAGATTGTTGAGACGGCTTTAGCACTCAGGAGGTCAAGAACTGCGATAACATGGGGATTTTCAGGCGGAAAAAAATTCATTTTCTCCTCGAAAATCATCAATTAGCTGCTCTGGTGATTTTTCTGGGGCAATATCCTAGGATATTATCCTAGGATATTGCCCTAGGTTTTTCACCCGTCAATTTTCGGCATTCACCTAGGATAATTACCTCTGGTCATTCGTCCCCCCGATTCTCAGTAGAGGGTTATGAAATCATGGAATTCCCAGTATGACACGTCGCTCGTGGTCGTCATCGGTATAACCTATCGCACGACGCAGCCTCTTCTTCCCACCCACAGCAGACTCTGTGAGAATTGCCTCGAGTAGCCCACTCGATTATCCTGCAGATTCAAAGACACCCCCAAAACTCTCCCGAGTTTGTCATCTATCTCTTACGCACAGCCACCTGAGGTGATCTAGAGGGTGATCCATTTGATGAGACACAATTGGCTAGTTTATAGTCTAGCTCATTATCCACCGAACCGATTCGAGTTAATAAGACAGAATTTCCGGAAGTATCCTAGGATAATAGGCTTAGATGAATAGCCTAGGATGGAATCGATTTTTACTTTGTGATCTACAAGTTGAACCAAAGGTTCAACTTGTAGATTTTTACTTTGAATTTAAGATGAAATACTTCAGGATTTACAATGAAGATCGATTCTGCGATAATATTCTACTTTTTTCTTACCTACTCTCAGTTGATTAAGCACAAATTCATCATAAATTCGATTTTTGTAGCTCAAATCGGGCTAATGGTGCATCGCCTGTATTACTGGAATTTGGGCTAGTGGCTAGAGTCTTCGACTTGTAACCTGAAGGTCGTGGGTTCGATCCCGAGCAAATGCATCTTGAGCCCCAAACCTCGGAAACGAAATGTTGTATCGTAAAAACTGAATCTTCTGATTGATTGAAGGTAGAGAATCGCCTAGAAATCGATCAAAAAGTCAGAAAAAATTTACCCGAATAATTATTTTTCCGATCTTTCGATACAATAATTCTACCTAGTTGGACGTGCCTACTTATTGTAATGTAGTTAGTTACTAGGTGGGCAGAACTTACATGAAACGAGAATCGAATTTAATGATTAATTTGTATTTAATCAACTAGAAGTGGGTAAAGAAGGAGGAGAACATGATCGCGGAACTGATCTTCATTTCGAACCCTTAATTAGTTTATTCAAAATTCAAAATGAAAATCGATTTTATCCTAGGCTATTATCCCAGGATTTCATCGAAGGCTATTATATATTTCAACCTAGGATACATACAGAAATATTGCCTCACTAACTCGGATCGGTTTTGTGGATAATGAGCTAGACTATGAACTAGACCATTGAATGGATCACCCATCTGGATCACCTCAGGTGACTGTGCGTATGAGATAGATAACAATTTTAGAATGGTTCCGTGGTCGGCTTCAAAGAGTGGATTTGAGTTCTAGATACCGATAAGTGAGAGTATGTAAAACCCGAGAAATGTGCGTAGGAAAAAATTTTCAAAATTTCTTCCCTTCCAAATCACCAAGTTTCGTGGATTTACAAGTAGTATATGTACGATGTAGTCAATTATCCGATGCTGAAGATATTTCAATTCGTTTGATTTGACCTGAGCCTTCTTGAGTATCTCAAATTCAGATTTTGGATACAGCGGTCTCATACCTATAGATTATGTTGATGGGGTTTTCTCGGCGGCTGTAAATTTTCCCTCACTTATCCGACTTGAAATGATGAAATCACGAACATGAATGAGCTTGAATTTCATGACGATACTGCGCGATGTAGAGGCTGCTGCTGTTGTTGATGCGGTGGCTGGTGCTTCAGTTAGTCAGGAGTGTGACCCTCTCAGAAACGCTTCTGCTTTGAGAAAGTAGCTAAACCCGGTACTTCAATACGATCTTGGGCTTGAATGATAGACGGCACATCCAATAATCAATCTTGATGATAATTATTGTTTAAGAATTGGGGCGTGGCATGAATCAACAATAAAAACATGCCATTTCCACGTCTTTTTCAATTTTATCCGTCATAAGTCGGAACATATCGAATATTCAGGGAAATGTTCAGAGAGATAATTTGTAGATCTTTGGAAGATCTACAAAATTGATCTGAACACTTTTCCTCGCTTATTGCAACCCTTTGGAGTTATTACTTATCAAAGTCAAAATCTAATTTGTTCAAACAAATTCGCTAAAATTGTTTAGAACGGGCTCAAACTATGTTTTTAAGATAATTCAGTGAATTTGGAGCAGAAAAGATCTGTAGGTATTCTTCCCTAAACTTGATCGTTTCCGAGTAATGGGATTGGCCAATTCCGCGACTTGCGACCGTCAATGTGGCGCTTTCATGAATGTATTTAGGGTAGAAAGTGGCGAAATTGGTCATTCCCGTTACTCGAGAACGATCAATTTCAGGAAAAAATACCTACAGATCTTTTCTGCTCCAAATGGATTTGAACTTAATTATCCTGAAAAAATAGTTTGAGTCCGTTCTGAACAATTTCAGCGAATTTTTTTGAAGAAATTGGATTTGACTTTGATGGGGAATAACTCCAAAGGGTTGCAATGAGCGAGGAAAAGTGTTGAGATAAATTTTGGAGATCTTTCAAAGATCTAAGGTATGTGTACCCAACTTGCCCCTGTACTCAACTAGCCCCCATATGCCGATCTCAGGAATGGGCGCTCGTTGACGTTCCCGTGTAAAAATGGTAGGGACGCGAACGCACGCGATCGCGTCCCCGCCGAGAGTCGCGGTCGCGCGCGTTCGCGTCCCCCTCGAGAGACGCGGTCGCGCGCGTTCGCGTCCCCCTTGAGGGACGTGATCGCGCGCGATCACGTCCCTCCAGGGAGGGGATTTCGTGAGTCGGGGTAGCATTTTGACAAATTTTAGTCACAATAACAATTGTTTGGATACTGTTCAATCTAACAGTTCAAAAAAATCTTCTCAGACACTCAAGTGTGGTCTTGATAGATTCCAATGATTTTTTTGGTCAAAAACATGTCAGAAATTTTGCGAACTGATCAATTGCCAAGTCTTTGAGAACCAGGATAGACTAAATGATGGCTTTACATTATCCACAATGAAAACAAAAAAATTTCACTCGAATCGTCTTGAAAACAACTCTTAATTGCTTATCAGGCTTGGAACTAACAAGCCCATGCTCATTACAGGAAGCCACCTTGCCATGGTCTTCTCAACAAGCATTTCCAAACGATTAATTCCCATGGTGCATCACATTCACGAGTCATTCTTTCTGATATTGCCAGCTTCTGGGTCGAAGGTCATATATTCCTCTGCAACTTATGGGTTATGTTGCATATGTTGGAGCATCAGAATCGCAGTTTCTAGGCCCCAAAAATGTGACGCGCTATCTATTATATTGGCGAGCTATAATATTTCAAATTTTTGATTAATTTCTCACCAGTATAGGACCCCATCATAAAGATACCCCAAACATCTATTTCGACGTGAAAAAAGCTGAATTCCACATAATAATATTTTCAACATCGGGAAAGGGCCACATAGCCCCCACACAACGATTTTTAAGGAATTTTGATTTTTCGGTCAGGGAGTCCTGTATTATTACAAAATCTGAGATTTTCATCAGATTTCTTGTCACATTGTACGTCGAATATCGTATTAAACAAATTGGGCGCATGGTGAGTTTGACTACCATGAAAATTAGAAGTAGGGTCATCAAAATAGCGCTGAATTGCGTGTTTTGGGAGGGTGATTTATTATCATATCGGACAACAACATTTTGGGTCAGAAATAGTGCGAGCACCGTGAGATGACTTTATTTTGTGCGTTCCTCGACTTAGAGACTGCATACGACCCCAGTATTACTCCTAGACATCAGGATTTTCTTAATATCGCAAAATACTGAATTTATGAATAACGGCGTTTCCAGTGTTCTTTGCTAATTTTGTGAACACATGGTTTTGACGGTGCATTGTTGTGGTTTGTTCAAAGCGTATCCGAGTTATATCTCACGAATTTTGACATGCTAATGACGATACCAGGATCTTAAAAATGCTGGGATGCCTTCGAGACTAGTGACAATCTGATCTTTCGAGTTGCTATCGACGAACTTTGACCAATTTTGGAACGAATCGGAAAGGGCTCAGGAAATCGACAAACCACATCCTCTTTGATCTGATACCGAGTCCACATTGCCTTCGTCTTGATACATTAGTATGTCAAGACAAAATTATTTGCAGTAGCTCAAAAAACGAAGGATCAGATGAACAGGTGTTATTCCAAAAAGAAGCCTTCGATAGTTTGTTGAGGTAAGGCCAAGGCTCCCCGTAGTGGGTCAAATATGCAGTTTCCTAGTGCCACGTGCTTCTAAATTTATATAGATAGTCCTTTCCAAAAACTCGAGTTGATATATCTCGCGGTTTATCTAGTGCTGAATGTCTTAATTCAATCGTCTCCATGTTAATAACATGGTGAATCTACATGAGCTTAGAGTGAGAAACAATGAGGTATAATTCGATCACTAACAAGGAGAGGTCCAGCCTTGCGGGTCCTGGGTTCGTCCCCAAACTCTGGAAATCATCTTGTTTTGGTGAAAAATCAAGGTATGTCAAAGGATTTGATCCCATGAGCCACTCATCCCGAGATATAGCAATGGAGAGCGTGGGCATATAATATGTCAAATACTAATCTTCAATATGGCCAATACTAATCTTCATAGCTGTATCTCAGGATAGATGGCCTATGGGATTAAATGCTTCGGGATACCCTATTTTTCACCAAAACGAGATGTATCCCAAAGTTTGGGACGAATCCAGGACTCACAAGGTAGGACCTATCCTTGTAAGTGGCTGAACTCGGTAAAACAGGACGATTTCTGGCTGAAACGTTAGATGGCACATCCTACAATTGATACTATCAAGAATTATTGTATGAAAATTAGGTCGTGACATCAATAAACGACGGAAAGATGCACTCTCTTACATCTTCTTCGATTTTTCCGTTATTAGTCGGAAAGGATTGATTTTTCCATAAAATATGTACAGGAATAATTCGTAGATCTTCCAAAGATCCACAAAGTTGGTCTGATTACTTTTCCTCGCAAATTGCATTCCTTCGGACTGATTCGCATCAAAGTCAAAATCGAATACATTAAAAAGTTCGCCGAAATTATTCATAATGGTCTCAAAATTATTTTCTCTAGATAGTTGAGTTATCCAGGAGCAGAAAGGATCTCCTCGTATTTTTGTTAAAGTTGATCGTTTTCGAGTGGTGAAAATATCAAATTTCGCGACTTCCAAACTCAAATGCGATGCTTTCATGACTGCATTTAGGGTTGAGAGCTGCGAATTCTGCTATTTACATTACTCGGAAACGATCGATCGAACTCAAGGAAGATAACCAAAAGACCTTTGCTGATCCAAATTGGCTCAATTATCTTAGAAGAGTAGTTTGGGCCCATTATGAACAATTTTAGTCAACTTTTTTTATCAACTTCGTTTTGACCCCGATGAAGAATAACTCCAGTGGGATGCAATTTGCGAGGAGAAAAGTACAGCTCAATTCCGTAAATCTTTGAACACCTTCACTGCGATGGGCCCCACCGGTGGGGCCCATCGCACATAGGACCCGATCGCGATTTTTGCTGTCGCAGTGAACGTGTTAAGAATCTACAAATTATCTCCGTACCAATTCTATTGAAAAATCGATATTGACTATTATGACGGAAAAATCGAAAGAGACGTGAAAAAACGCACGCCTTCTTTGTTTATTTATGCCACGCCCCAATTTTTGAAAGATAATCCCCTATACTATCAATTATTGGATGTACCACCTATTGTTTGGGCCCGAAAATGATCCCATTGTACCGAGTTCAGCCACTTTCTGTCACCAGATTCGTCTTTTGGTAAGCAATTCAACTCCCTCAATGTGAACATGATTGTTCATATCTTGATGGTAGGTATATCAAAGGTTCTTCGACATGATCAAAGTATAGGTCTCCAGAACATCTGATATCGTATCATGTTATCAAAAAGAGTCCGTTTCAGTAGTATTAGTGTCCCGCAGGTACCGATTCTCGAGGTTTGACTTATTACGAGGAGCTAGAGCATCATCTCAGAAAATGATAGAACCCCTTTTTCGGAATAATGCATGTATATTCGACCCATTCAATTCGAGGCTACAGCAAATAATTTTCACTCAACAAATGTATGAAAACGGAGAAAATATGGACTCGGTAGCTCAAATAAAATTGTATTCCGTCGATTTTCTGAGTCCTTTCAGATTCATTGCGAAATTGGTCAAATGCCGATTCAACTCGAAAGATCAGCTTGTCACCCGTCTCGTGGGCATCCTAGCAATTTTAAGATACTGCCATCGTGTTTAGCAGGTCGAAATTCGTGAGATTTCATACCTCGGCTACGCTCTGAGCATACCACAAGGTTGCACCATCAAAACCATGTGTTTACAAAATTAGCAAAGAACGATAGAATAACGCCGTTATTCATAAATTCAGTATTTTACGATATTAAGAAAATCCCGATGTCCAGGAGCAGAACTGCGGTCGTATGCAATTTTTTCGTCGAAAAATGCCCAAAAAAAGCATTTCACGGTGAATGCACTATTTCTGACCCAAAATGTTGTTGTCCGGTATGATAAATCACCCTCCCAAAATACGCGATTTAGCGCTATTTTGACGACCATACTTCTAATATGCTAAGGGTGGACAAAGCCACCCTGAGCTCAATCTGTCTAAAACGGTATCCGACGGTAAATTAGACGATGAATCCGATAAAAATCTTAGATTTGAGATGGAATAGGGCTTATTGCCCGAGAAATCAATTGTCCTGAAAAAATTGTCGTTTTCGGGCTACATTGACCTTTCCTGATTCCAAAAGTGTTATTTTCGTGGAATTCAGCTTTTTTACGTTGAAATACATGTTTTGGGTATCTTTTTATGGGGTCCTACACTGGTGAGGAATCAATGTAGAACTTGAAAGGTGGACAAGTTCTCAATTTTTAAAAACAAAAATAGTGCACAAAATTCGCAATGATATGACTTTTGAGGCTTAGAATAGTATATTATGTACCTGATTGCGACACATTTTTTCACCCGGAATGTGCTAGATCATAGCTGGGCGAGTAAAAACTGTGCTTTCCACCTTGTTCATCATATGGAACATATCCCTAAAGTTACAGGAAAATACATGACCCCCGACCCAACAGTTAGTGATACTAAAAAGAACTACTCATTTATGAGTAGTTCCACGCGAAAGCGACCTACGAAAAAGGGTCATGTCTCAGATCTTTTTCTTGGCATTTCCATTCGATTCTATGGTACAAAATATGAATTCTACATTACCTGTCGAGCCCCGAAAAAAATTGTTTGGTACCATGGCGAGAATTTTCGAAAATAGAGTAGAATATATTTCTTACAAATTCAAGCAACTTTTCTGCTCTAAAATACAAGTAACTTGAATGCTTGCAGGAAAGGACACACAACTGACGGCGTTCGAAAGGTCTTGAAAAACCGATTGAAATTGTCATTGGAAGAGTGATATTGAGGTCATAACGTCCTGTAGGAGCAACAGTGTGAAAATTATTAAAAAATGAATGCCTCAAGAGCCTACTCTCTCATCTCCTGAACATCACATATTTGTTGTACAATTTTGTGTTCTTTCAGAAGAAACGGCCTCAATGCACTTTTTCGTGTTCTTTTTCTTATTTCTCGCGAATCCATTATACAGGCAATTCAAGACCATCGGTTGACTACACATGCGCAGGAATTTGGATCGCTGAAACCAATAACATTGGACTTGACCAAGTCAATTTCATCAACTCAGCCCGAAGCTACAGCGTACGAAAGATGAAGCGTCAGCTCGAGTACGTCAATAGTCCAAACGACCCCAAATCGCGCCCAGATTCCCCTAATATTGTCGTGGTGGCTCAGACTCACCTGGTACTTGTCGGGACCCAGTGGTCCTTCAAACGTTGTAGCTCCGAGCCAAATTTAAGGAATTGACCTTGTCAAGTGGTCATTTTGCAGGAGATTCCCTTCGGCTTCCCAATGCAATCGATTCCAGCTTTCCAGAGCCCTGAGCATGAGCAGTAAACAGTAGACGATGTCAAATCGCCACGAAAATAAGTTCGCAAAAAATAAAAGGAACAGGCCTAAAAACGCAAAATACTTCATAGGGACTATGTTTCCAAAAAGAACACAAACTTTTATATCAAATTGGTGATTTTCAGAAGATGAAAGAAATGAGCTCTTGAAAATCCACTTTATTGTAATTTTTTTGTATTTTTGCTCTGACACGTCGTCCATGACCTCACTATCATCTCTCCGATAGCGATTTTGACGAGTTTGATATGTATTCCAAGATCCCTTATAGATTGCTGTCCACCGCGTGTTTCTATCTGTGAGCAAACTCGAGTGGAAAAAACTGCTTTAATTTGTAAAAACTCGTCATTTTCGAGAATTTTCGCTATGGGATCAAACTGAGAACTCCATATTTTCTACCATAGAATCGAATTGTATATGAGACATGACCTTTTGTCGTAGGTTGCTTTCATGCCGAACTACTCATATGTGATCCACCATGAGAATTAATCGTTTGAAAATGCTTGTTGAGAAAACCATGGCAAGGTAGCTTCCTGTAATGAGCATGGGCTTGTTAGTTCCAAGCCTGATAAGCAATTAAGAGTTGTTTTCGAGACGATTCGAGTAAAATTTTTTTTGTTTTCATTGTGAATAATGTAAAGCCATCATTTCGTCTATCCTGGTTCTCAAAGACTTGGCAATTGATCAGTTCGCAAAATTTCCGACATGTTTTTGACCAAAAAAATCATTGGAATCTATCAAGACCACACTTGAGTGTCTGAGAAGATTTTTTTGAACTGTTAGATTGAACAGTATCCAAACAATGGTTATTGTGACTAAAATTTGTCAAAATGCTACCCCAACTCACGAAATCACCTCCCTGGAGGGGCGCGATCGCGCGCGATCACGTCCCTCAAGGGAGACGCGAACGCGCGTGACCGCGTCTCTCGAGGGGGACGCGAACGCACGCGACCGCGCCCCTCGGCGGGGACGCGATTAGTTCGCGTCCCTACCATTTTTACACGGGTTCCCGCAATTTTTTTTCAAGTTTGTTATGATAAAATATGAGAAAATACGTAGCTTTCATTGACCGCGGATTATCTCTGCGTTCTCCAGGAAATATAAAGTGAGTTTTCCATTTTTCGTGTTTGCACGGCTAAGAAATCTCCGAGGGAATCGCCTTCACTGAAAACCGGTGCCAATTTGTTTTTATTCGACCAATCTTGACGTTCCTTAGCGTATTCGATTCCTTGTCTCAAGACCTTCAAAATCCGCTCTTCATGGTTGCAGAACTCTGATTTGGAGCGATTTTATGTACAAAATACGAGGATGGTTTGAGAATCAAGAAGGCCGACATCGGAGTGTACCCAACATGCCCCCATATGGTTATCTCGGGAAGGCGTGCAGTATGGCATTTTTACCACTCAGAACGTGTTTATCACGTCAAAATAGGTTGGAAAACGATGTCTTGGGCCAGTTAAAAGCTACAAATGTCGCTGCACGGTGATCAAAACGGATCAAAGCGATTTTATTCACTTCATCGCCGATTTACATTGTTTTAAATGATGGGGGCAAGTTGGGTACACACTTTTGTGAACTCTCAAAAATCATCTTTTGGGAGAATTCAAACAGCTCGGTTCCACTTCATCCAAATTGGACGTATCTCAGCTCATTTTGAAGGTCTTGAGACAAGCTTTGAAATGAGTTAAAGTACGTTGGAAAATATTGAGATTAGCCAGAATTATTGAGAAAATGGCTCAATGGGGGCAAGTTGGGTACACTGACCTTACAAATTATTTCTCCAAACATTTTCCTGAATATTCGATATTTTCCGACTTATGATGGGAAAATCGAAAGAGACGTGAAAATTGCATTTTTAATTGTTTATTCATGCCACGCCCCAATTTTTAAACAATAATCTTCATCAATATTGATTATTGGATGTGTCACCTATAATTTAAGCCGAAGATTGTATTGAAGTACCGAGTTTAGCTACTTTCTCAAAGCAGAAGCGTTTCTGAGAGGGTCACACTCCTGACTAACTGAAGCACCAGCCACCGCATCAACAACAGCAGCAGCCTCTACATCGCGCAGTATCGTCATGAAATTCAAGTTCATTCATGTTCGTGATTTCATCATTTCAAGTCGGATAAGTGAGGGAAAATTTACAGCCGCCGAGAAAACCCCATCAACATAATCTATAGGTATGAGACCGCTGTATCCAAAATCTGAATTTGAGATACTCAAGAAGGCTCAGGTCAAATCAAACGAATTGAAATATCTTCAGCATCGGATAATTGACTACATCGTACATATACTACTTGTAAATCCACGAAACTTGGTGATTTGGAAGGGAAGAAATTTTGAAAATTTTTTCCTACGCACATTTCTCGGGTTTTACATACTCTCACTTATCGGTATCTAGAACTCAAATCCACTCGCGTGACCGATTTTTACGGGATGGCGTGGGGAGGGACAGAAAAAACCGGAAATGGCTATAAGAGCAATGCTATTGTCGCACACACGGATACCGAATACACTCTATCATTACCTAATTGACCGCTGACAGGGATGAAAAGTATCGCACTCATCACTAGAAAACTCGAGGAGATCATTCGAGTTATAATATACACGTTATTCAACAATTCCAGCGATGTAATTCCCAAAAATCCCTTCAAAATATGGGAAAAGTATCTCGTACGATCAAACAACAAAATATTGGATCACGCAGTCACTCACTTGATATCAAATACGAAAAAAAGGAGAGATCACAAGCAAAACCGGATCGGTTTGACCCGTCTTGTTCGTGTGCGCCTCAGAAAACATGATCTCGTAAAGCGATCTCGTTTTTCCTGAAAACGTAGTATGCTTGCCAATCAAACATGATTCGATGCACATAGACCCGACCCATCTAAGTTCTTTCGTTTTTTAATGAAGAATCCAACGCCATTCGTAGAAATATGATTCGCCAGACTGCGTCGTCGTATAGTGAGAAATATCGTCGAATGTTCCTACTTTTGAAAAAGTAGTCATGCGCCATCAACAGGAGATAGTGTTAGAAGCACATCCTTAGGCTCCGAGGTAATTGGAGTCTGAAATTAGGGGGTCAGTTTTCCGCAAGATCCATGCCAATACCCCAGACTGCGTCCAAATGCTGACCTCAACACTGAGGGAAAAAGCCATGTCACGCGCGAAATCCCGTGACTTTTCGAATTTGATGGCCCGCCATTCCGGTCTATTCCAGTTTGGAGTCCTGAACTCGTTACAACTAGGTTGTAGGATCTCAAAAAAGCTGTCTGCCCTGTCGCGGAGTTGATATATGGTCATTGGTGCGAAAAATCGGTATACGAAGGGCATAACGCACGAATCACCGCGTTTCGTGGATTTGCTCATATGCGCAAAGATTCGTCACCACCTCAAATTCCAATCCATTCAGAATCGCAGTTGAATACATTCCAAGGCTGAATTCGGCAATAAAAACCACGATATCGCTTCATTGAACTCTGCATCTGTCATCGATATTTCTCATGCGAATGTGAATGGCATACTCACACACTTTGATGAAATTGATTATTTTTTCAACACTTCACCTAAACACTTATTTGCAATCACTGGGAATGAACTCTCCTTATTAGATCGTGATAATCCAGTTGCAATCACTGACTATGTTATTATCCGAAATGATAGAATCGCGCGTCAAGGTGGAGGAATTGCTCGTTACGTTCGAAATTCTTTACGCTTCAAATTTTAGCAAAATCAGACAGCTCGCGTTTCAACCATCCAGAATATTTGGTGCTGGAAGTTACCTGCAAGAACGACTCACTTCTTCTTGCAGCAGTATACCGACCCCCTGATGGTCCAGTCCCTTCCGAATCTTTCGACGTTATGTCAACATTCTTACCCAAATACGGAACAGTTGTCGTAATAGGTGACTTTAACAGTAATATGAGCACGGCAAATGCAGCGTCCAGATTCATGATGACTTCTCTACAAAATTTAGTACTTGAGCTGGTACAATCTGACCCAACTCACTATGCTGTAAATGCACAGCGTTAATCATCAAACACGTGGCTTGACTTTTTCATTGTGAACTCTGTTCCAATAATTGACTCATAGTCGAAGTAAATTTCGCCATTTACGGTAGCCCATAATAGAATAGACTTGCGAATCAAATCTTACCGCCCGACCAATGAAAAACGTATCATAAGGCAACGTGATTTTCGAGATTTTGATAAGAACGAATACCATCGTACTTAAGTACAGCATTGAATCAATTCCTCTATGAGGCAAATTTAGATGGGAAAGTGAACTCTTTCGACTCTATAAAAACGTATGCCGTTGATGTATTTACACCACTACGTCCAACTGTAATCTCAGGAATGCATAACTCTTGGGTCCCGCGTGATATCAGAGAACATATGAATGTTCGTGATAAGGCTTTCGATAGGGCTGGAAAGACAGGATAAGCTTAACTCATAGAAGAATATCGAGATCTGAGAGCTGAGACATAAAAATGCTACGCACTGCAAAAAACAGTGAAGTCAAATTAATGCAAGCAGAGATATAAATAAGCTATGAAACTCTTTGAATAAACTTGGCATAACTAAATCACGGCATCCCTCACCATTCATCAATTTTCCGCATAATACCATGAACCAGCACTTCTCATCGATCTTAACTGCATCATCACATAGTCTTCCAAATCTCTCATTTTTGCTACCATCTCCATCAATGGTCACACCACTTACTCTTACTGAAACATCTCCTGATGAAATTCACATTCCGCAATTAACTCAACGTAAAACGAAGATCTCTGGAATAGATGGATTCACGGTGAAGAATCTTATTAATTCATGCACTCCGATTCTTGAACTATTGACCAACATCTTCAACTCTTCCATAACGAGTACATCCTATTCTTCACTTTGGAATCGTACCCTGCTACTCCAACCCCAAAAACACCCGAAGTGGCAGATGTTTCGGGCCTGAGGCCAATAGCGAGACTTTTAGAGTGCTGAAAGCTCCTTGAAAAAATTGTGTCGAATCAGTTATGACATCTTGAAAAACATGGTCTGCTTAATCCTAGTCAAGCTGGTTTTCGACAAGATCATAGCATCCAGACAGCTCTGCTGAGTGATACTGGATGAAATGAAGAGTCTTGCTGACAAAACTGAGTACACAATACTAGTATTGTTTGATTTCTCTGAGGCATTTGACAAGATTCCTCATCACCTTCTCGTACATAAACTACGCACATTTTGTAACTGAGGGGTTGACTAGGATCAGGAAAGTTAGGATTCAGGTACGGTTTGAGACTTCAAAGACAGCGTTTCATTAATAGAAATATATATTGAAGATAACATATTATATACGAATGGTCATGAAAGATAAATATGCTTATGGAATATGATATTCCTTACTGACGCGTGTATTATGAATGCCGTCTAGCCGAATGAACGGTTGATACTGGTGACAATACTTCTATGCATTACTCTGGTGCCGCGGAGGAGCTCCGTCCGGGCCAAACGCGGGGGTCTGACAGGTGTGTCGGGTTTGACTTCTGGAGCTCCCAGGAAGCCGACGGTGTCTGATTCTCCTGCCACGGAGGAGCTCCCTCTGTGGCCAAAAGTGTGTGCCCGAGTGACGGTGTCACGGTCGTGGACTAGTGCGACTCTTGGCGCTCCCAAGGAATCGTCACTGGATGTTCTCATCTGTTCTCAGAGCTCCTAAAACAAAGAGAAGTTGCCAGCTGCTAGACTGTAGAGCCATCTCTTGAACCAGGGGTCCTTGTGGTAAGAGAGGCGCGTGAGTCCACTGCTCGGTGCAGACTAATTCGTTCGAAGCGGTCGTCGGATGAATATGAATGCTGGCAGGTGCTTCGCTTACAAACGGTGTATTAGAGACAGCCATTTGGCGGCGAAAAGTCGAATTACGCTGGCTGCTCGATAAATTGCGCGAGTATCGGAGCTGGACTAGTGTAGTCGCGAAGGGGTCCGTCGCAATTTCACGTCGATGACCATACCATTCGCTGGCTCCTTCATATCTTGCTGACAGATGTCAGGCAGTTATTGATGAAGGAGGCACTGTGTCAGACTGGTTAAATACGGCGTGTGGAGTACCCTAAGGCTCAGTCCTTGGACCTCTTCTAGCCAGCATCTTCGTAAACGACTTACCTGGCGTTCTCAGATACTCTCAGTACTTGTATGATATATGCCGATGACACCCAAATCTATAAGAGCTGTCGCCATCATGACACACTGCATCCAAATGCCGACCTTGACACTGGTGGGAATGAGTCATGTCACGCGTAAAATTTCGTGACTTCTCAAATTTGGCGGCCCGCCATTCCTGTCTCTTTCATTTTTCAGTCACCAGCTCGTCACAACTTGGTTATAGGACCGTAAAAAAGGTGTGTTCTTTGGTGCAGCATCGATATACATTAGGGTGTCCGTTATTCCCCAAGTTTCCCCGATCCTCCGTGCCACCCACCACAACCTAATCATTTGTTGAGATATTGCGACAAAAAAAATTTCGTGGACGTGGGTGATGTTTGAGTGCTGCCTCACCTGAAGCTTTCTTGTCTGAATTATGGCCTCAAAACGAATTTTGATTCAGCCACCAACATTTCTCGCACAGATGCGTGCTTCTATACACCTGAAAGCATTTCCATTTGATAGCCAGTACGATTTCCGTCAAAATAACCACTTGCTGAAGTCAATTTAATGGAGAAGAACTAGAGTTATGGCTGTTTCCGGAACTTAGAAAATTCAAGGTACCAAATCCGTGAAAGAGAGTTTTCTTCGAAGAACCCAAAAAATACGAATTTTGAGTCGGTCTATTCTAAAGATGTGAATATGTGTTGTTGATGTATTTTTGAACGTTTAAACAGAATCCGTGCTCAGTTTCATCTCTAATCGTCAGGATTTTTTACTAGACTCAAAAAACCGAAATAACAGAAAACGGTCGTTTTCAGTCACTTTTATGTTCTTCAGGCGGATGATATGCGAATGAGTGGGCTATCTCCGGTTCTACTGTATCAAATCGCATGTTTCAGGTAGTAATTTTGAAGGAATGTGTACACGCTACCGATTGAGAACACTATTGAAGACGTAGGAAGGAATACATGCGTGGTGAATGCGAATTTTTTATTTAGAAGGGTACATTTCAAATAAGGAACGTTCTAGGTTGGGCAGCACTCAAACTTCACCTAGATCCCTGAAAAATTTTTTCTCGTATTATCTCACCAAATGATTAGGTTGTGGAGGTGGTATGGGTGTTTGGGGGAACTTGGGAAATAAATGACACTCTAATATACATCCATTGGTCCGAGAAATCTGATCACCAGCGGCATAACGCAAGAATCACCGCGTTTCGTGGATTTGCTCGTATATCTCCTTCAAATCATAATTAATTGCGCTCTAAATATTCCACCGACAAGGCGAGCTTCGTACTTGACCCGCCCGTCCGATTCTTCTTTCTATTCCATAACCCATCTTGAAACGAGCATATTTGGTGGTCTGCCATCTGTACGAACTGTAGCCCTATCAACCTACTCGCATACTTCATTCTTATCCATTTGTCCAAGTTCACTCAGAACAGCACTCACCCAATTCTCACTTTAGCACGTTTTCGTTGCCTCTTTGATTGAACCTGTATCATCATTCATTCTCGAGATCAGAGCATGTAAAAATTGATCTTCAAACTTCACGGAACTATTTGAACTTGAAAGATAGTTGGTACTCATGACAGGAATCTGTGTGAAATTTTGACTCAAATTAGCAATCTGTGTAGGAGCTGCGATTTGAACTTCGCGTCGGCCTCGTTTTGGCTTCAGCTTCCCCTTCGTTTCCTTGGATTCTGCAGAAATATGTACGAAGGAGTAATTCGAAGGGCTCTCATTTTTGACCTCGGATTCGACAAACCATTTCCTTTCATCAACGTTATCAGACACAACCGGTCAGTTCTTGATAGCATTTTTCCTGTATTTCTCTCCGTGGGCGGGCTTTTTATCAAAACGAGCATGTCATCTTTCGTAATGTTGACCCTGGTCTGGTTTCAGGGATAGAGAGCTAGGGGGTGCATATCCTATCGAAACGACTTTCCTTGCTTTCGAGCAGAATTCCGGATCAGTTTTTCTTCGGTTGCTTCACTTCCTTGATGAATCGAAGCAATCGAAATCTTTAAGCTGATTGGTATCAAAGTTGTGAGGAAGTGGGAATTCCTGTAGTGGGATGATCATGTTATTCAATTTCTGAGGAGTTCTATTGTACGCGTAGACTGCTGCTCTCAAAGCCAAGTCTCACATGCTCTCTGATAGTTTGCAATCATACGTGAAATACCGGATCTTCTTCTGAACAGTTTGATTGAGTCGCTCGACTACTTCGTCATGTTCTGGAGTATCGGCAAAATTTAGATGAGGTTCTGCCCCGACTTTATCGGAGACCACGGTGGTGTATCTACCACTGTACTTCCCACCTTGATCACATTCTGAATAGCATAATTCGGCATCTTTTTCTAGCGAACTATTTTCTCTTGAACGAATGACTCTGAACAGTGACCTGTTTCGCTCTCAGACTCCATGGGGTATGCCATAGTTGATCTCATGTAATCATAGATAGAAAGTGAAATAAAACGATAGCCTCTTCAATGAGACTTCGGACAAAATCGACCCATTGTGTCCGAGTGTATCATTTGCAATCACTCTGTTACTCTTCTACGAGTCGAATTGGGAGGTAACTCATAAATTTTCGAAACGGAGCAGACTTCACATTCGCAAATGGAATCATCAAAATTGCGTTTCGCATATCTTTGTTCAACGGAAAACGTTTTTGTAAAGCCTTAAGATGTTCTACAAATGCGTAATCCATACAAGCATGCCATGGCATTACCTATGTGTTCTCTACAAACTTTCCATCTTTACCAACAAAAGGGGAATCTACTTCGAAAGAATCAAATACTTCCATTTCATCAACATTGTAGATTAGTAGATCCTAGATGGTTCTGTCAAAATTGGAATGTTCATGGATTGCTGCTTCTTCGACCTCATTTGAAGATACAACCTCGACTTCATCAACAGTTGCTGATTGAGGGATAGTTGATAACAATTGGGAAGTAACACCGCGAGCAAAGTATATGGGATGGTATGGACTGTTTGCATCTGTTCTGCATCTGATGTTTGCATCTGTAAGATTCATGAAAGCTATGTTTCTAATTTTGCTTGACTGAAGTTGCTTCAATGTCGGAAGTTCGGCCGGAAACTTCGCAATCGGTGATCCGGAAGGGATCTTCATCTATTTCAGTTATAAAAACTTATGTGGAGTCGGGTCAACGATATGAATTTTGTGACTGTCGAGATTGATTTCAAGACCAATCTTGGCGAATCTTCTCAAAGAGAGCAAGTTTTCCAAGAGATTTGATGCATATATGACTCGGTCGAATTCGAAATCGTTGCCATCATTGACTACATCAACTAGACCAACACCACTTGTCTGAATTTCAGCTGATGGATCTTTATTAGCACACCTCATGGAACTTGTGGTAGCATTGTCGATTTGTTCAAAAATCAACCTGCAATTTGTTAGATGTCCAGTAGCACCTAAGTCAGCAATAGATTTTTCAATGATTTCTCCTCTATGCTTCACGTAACTCAGCTCAGGACGAATAATCCTGAATAGATTAGCCTCAACAGTTACAGGCTGTATAGCAAAGTTATCGGCTATAGCCGGCTAGATAAATGGTGGCTGTTGGTCTGCGAATGCATTGTTGACGTAAGGCGGTGGTTGGCTTGCAAAGGCAGGATTAGCATAAGGGGCTGCGGAACTTGTTACGGTATTTGACCACCCCTTCTCTAGCCTCCACGGCCACGACCACGATGTAAGGCATGGTGCTTTTTGCCGGCTGACCTCTCATCGACACCTCTCTTCACACCTCCGTTGCGATTTCGGCCCCTGCCTGGGTTGCCATGTCCTCTACCGTTCGTCTACCCTCGGAGTTCTGCTTCTCCGGGACAAGCTTCGCGCTATGCTCCAAAACTATTAGACGGAATTTGAAACAAATTCCCTTCCCAGAGCTCTCATAAGGACAACTTGTTCTGGCGTGTTTATCTTTAACACCACAGAAATTACAATTTCCGCGGAGCTGAGATTCGAATTTGACCCACTGTTCTTATTATGAGCCAATTGAGCTTTTGGGCGAAGGTCAACGATTCTGAATCTTTTGAGCTCGTGTCCACGAATGAAGTGCTCCAGTGCCTAATAACTGAGTCCTTTAGGTTTGAGATTCCCTGGGTGAATGATTCGGTAGTTTTCTTGGTGCTCAAAATTTTGTTCCTTTTACGCTCCAGTAATGATGGCTGACGACCGCGAGAAACGCAGGCCTCTGTTATTCCTCAATGAGAGCGGTTCCTTGCCAGGCGTGACCCACAGTGGGGCCAAGGAGTTCTTAAAGAATTCGCCATGACGTGAATTTGCAACCAATCAACATATGCGCAAACGGGAGTCTTCTGGATCAATGAGAACAACCTCCTACGTCTGCGCATATGTCGATTGGTTCTAGATTCATGTGAAGGCGAATTATTCAAGAACTTCTTGGCCCCACTGTGTGACCCCTGGCCATGAATCGTGAGCCCGAATGAGATCTTCAAGGCGCTATGAGAATTGGTCAGCGTTCTCTCTACTCAGCTCAAATTTGGGATGGTAAAGTCTATATCTTATCAGGACGTCAGTCGTTATTTCCTCGCTCAGTTTCTGATCACTCAGAATAGTTAGTATTCCAATTGAGTCGATTCTGTCTGCCATTTTGATTTGGTATCACTTATCGATTCTGGTGGACGTGAGATCGATAATGAAATCTTTATGTTCCTTCGAAATGAGTCCGCTGAAGTTCAAACCCCTATCCATGCAATAAACGTGATGAGACTTCAACTTTAGTCGCAGTTTAACCATAAATGAATCCACTTCATGTCCTCGATCAGTGAATGGTTCCTCTCCATCGAGTTTCGTGGTTTCAAGGTATTAACGGTTGCATGCGGAGTAGGGTGAAGGGGGGGAGGAATTCAAAAATTTGGGAATTCGACATGCTTGGGGTTGCAAAAGTTAGGTTTGTACCAATAGATATGGAAATTTCTTTGCTGGACGCTGAGGAAGGACATCTTCAGTTGCGTGAAGATCCATCAAGGTCTTTTTTTGGGTAAAATGCCTTTAAAAGAAATTAGCGTGATTCGATAATTTCCCTCCACTGTTGAACAGATAACTATGGCGCATCGCAACATTCTTCAACGTACTTCAGCTCATTTTAAAGCTGGTTCCAGGACCTTCAAAATGAATTGACTTAAGTTTGATTTTGACCTAATGTGGGTAAGCTAACTTATTCTTGCCAGAAAGAGATTTTTATCGAAAAAACCGAAGATATGCAAATTGTTGACGTACGTCGAATTTTTCCACGTGGCTCGGCTAATTCGAAAGTGCGTATAGGACCCTGCAACATAAGCTTCTCGCATACGATTTTGACCATGCAGAGCCAAGTCATGCTTATTTTACACAGCGAGTAAGTAGCACAACTCTTCAAGACTTGGAAATTCCTCCCAAGTTGTATCTTTAACGCATTCTGATGATTTTTTACGCAGTTGGGCACACTCCCAAGCTGTTTGTCAGGCTTCATCAATCAGAATATTTCCATTCGACAAATCTTTATAGTCTAATCTTACGAAAAAGCCCTCGTCTCCTCTCATACGAGCTGGGGACCGGCAATGACAGAGCTCTTTTCTTTACATTTTTTCTTCATTTTTTTCCATTTTTTTCATTTTTTTGTTTTGAAATTTTTTCTATCGTTTTTACTTTTTCGCTCCATTCACGTGTCCAATTCATCTGTTCTTCGTGTTGTATCTCGTAAATTATGTTATTCAATGTATTTCATTTTCGATTGAAGAAAAAAATCCTCATCCGAGTCTAGTTGATTGGTACTCAAAACCAGACTGGTCTTGATGGATTTGAAGTCTTTTTTTGAGTCGAATCTCGGCATAGCTCCCCGAGACCGGAGAGTTGTGATGGTATAGTCTTCCTTTTTTTTTTGCCAAAAACTTTTGATGACGCCTCTGTCACTAACTTCACCGTTCGCTCTACGGCCTGAGTGTGACAAGGAAATTCGCCGAAGCTCCATCCCAAAGGCACGTCTTTGCTCTCAAGGTATTTTTTGGGAGTTCCTGTACTCAAGTGGCGCGGGACCGGGAGTGGTCGTATCTTGAAATTTGTCCAGTTAATCATATCTACGTAGGTTTGTGCCGCGAAATTTAATTTGGGGATTCCAAAAGCTCGCGTGTTGTCTGGATCTTTTTCTCTTGACTGGAGAACTTTCTTCAAAGCTAAACATCTGGTATCAACATTCTCATCAGTCAACATGCTGAGGAGGAGATTCTGTGGGGCTGCAAAGTATCCATTCCTTTGGATTACTGGATCAATGATATCTGAGTATTTCTTCGGTAGATATCGTGAAGATTGGATATAATCAAAGAGAGGTATGGGTCCATCCTTGATAGATTGCAGGGTTTGTAACTAAACTAAATTAAACGAAATTATTAAATATGTTTCGTTTCGTTTATTGGAAAACGAAACTAAACGAAATCAATCATAATTTCGTTCATGAAAAACGAAACTAAACGTAAACATTATATCCACAGAATTAGGTAAACGAAACAAAACATAATTATTCTGATTTTCGTTTCGTTGAACAGAGATGGAAACATATTCAAAAGCAATTGAGTTTCGTTTCGTTCATTCAAAAACGAAACGAAACGAAATTGATCCTGATTTCGTTGATGAGAAACGAAACCAAACAGAAACGAATTACGATTCATTAGTTATGGAAATTGATTCCAACCGAAATTTTGTTGAGATAAACGAAAATGAAAGAAATCGAAATTAATTATGTTCATGATAAACGAAACTCAACGAAATCAAAATTAATTATGTTTATGATAAACGAAACTAAACGTAATCGAAACAAATCAACATGATTCAAAACGTTGAGCCAAGCCACCCCCCCCCCTCCATCAAATCTGTGCAACACTTCGGCGCAATAACGGTGAAGAACAGTATATACGTGTCGTGTGATACAGTTTGATTTCGGCCAGATCGTATGAACAATGGGGATGTGTGTCTGTGTGAGTGTGTGTAGGGAGGGGGTGGATAGGGAGCACTGGGAGGCTACAGTGTGATAGCTGTGGAGTCCTTCCTCGATAAAGGCTCGTGCTGATTTCGTTAGCACACAAATATTATTTGGGGGGGCTTAGGTAAGCCAAGAGGGGTCACCCAGGACCGAACCGAGAGTTAGACAGCAATCCATTGACTAAGAAACGAAAAATATCGAAATTCCACGAAACAAATTTGACCGCACAGTTCCTTTCATAAACAGTGTATCATTCCAAAGGCCATTAAACCGGAGATTTTTTCAGGAGGTTTGGCATTAGAAAAAAATCTTGAGTGAAGCGTCCCACATATTGCAAGATATCCCATCGATTTGTGTATCCAAAGGATTTTTTTTTATCCATTTTAGGGTAGTCATAGGGTTCGACGATAAAGAGGAATCCCTTGGGGTGGGCCACTTCTAGATGCGACAAAAATCTTCCCATCCAATGGAATAATAGAAGATATTGTTGTTTGTTCCAAAATCTGCAGAGTTAGGTTCATGCGAATGATTTCAGGTACATTCTACTCTAAGTTGAGATCTCTCGGAAGAAGAGGGTTGGAGGTTCATTCGAAGAGCCATAACCACGCACTCCTGCGTTATGTAGGGGTCAACCTAGATAATGTCGTGGGAATCATGATTGATTTTGTATAACTTCACCGATTTCTCGTATTTATTTATATTCAATTGCTCTCAAAGTTCTACAAGTACGATACATTTACAGACAAATCAACATTTTCTGGAAGACAGAACATTGGGATACAGTACGAAAATAAGTTCTTCAACGAAAATACAAATATTGTTGTTACTGACCTCATAATGAAATTTTTAGAGCGGCTTAACTGGTATCAGCTTGATGAATCCACCAATCAATAAACTTGTAGATCTGTATGTCAGTGAGGTTCGATATTGCTCGGATACAATTATTGTGCAGGAATACCTAAGTAGGATGTAAGAAACGCTCTATTGTAGTTATATCTACCTTGCTCCAGATTTGTGAGAATCTTTACAGTACGCATAGCTGGAGCTGCGACATTGTCAGTCTCGTTCTGATGTTGACATCAAAGAATAAGTAATGTACACTATAGCACGTGAGAGCAAATGAGACAGCAAACTCTAAAATTCAAAACAATATGGAGGCCTTGATGTCAACGTTGAAGCAGATGGAGACCCGCAGAACACTATTCCATTTTTCGATGGAGTTTTGGTAGTGACTGTACTTACTTATCCAAAGCAAATCAGCAAATATCGTTTCTAAGAAATATCGTATAATCCTATTATACTGATAGTTTTCTAAGCTATCGTCGCATTGCAGTGAACTCTGACAACTGATGCCTTGCTCCGATGCCTCGAATCGATTTTACACTCAGGAGTTCACGGATTCTTCGATCATCCGATACTTTTGTATCCCTCAAAACTTTCAATTGAGGTAACGAGAGTCACGTAATCTGTCTGCAATTGACGAAGGCATAACGATGTGAGTGGATGCGAGTAGCACAGTAGCACATTGCGGCGGCCACCTGTGACACTGTCGGACCTGTGTCATTGTGGCGTGCTGCGTATATGGCTTGTGAGAAACTGTAACACCAAAGTTACTAAAAGATTGATGGAACGATACAGACTAACTGATCACGTTGAGCGCAATCGGAGACCAAGTTTTTCATAATTTTCACACACCTGAGTTCTTTCAAAAAGAGATTGGGGAGTTTTTAGGTGCTAAGAAAACTCGGGCGATTTTTTTTGCAGCAATCGTGGTGTTACTATCCGTACGAGACTTCTGCTACCGTGAAGTAAGTTCTCTTATGTCCCCAAAATGATCATTATTGTATGAGGTGCTCGATAAAAAAGCTCGTTAGTTGCCGCGGAGCACGAAATCATACAAGGTCCAGTCAGGTGGTTTCACTGAGACCACAATCATATGAAGAAGGTCTGCTCAATCCGGCGCTCAGACTCAGCTCACTTCCTCGCGCAGCCACCGGAATCCAACATGGCTAACCCGGAGGGCGCTCGCAGATTGGCCGGTCGCTTTCACCGTCTCTGCTCTCCTTCTTCTTTGCGTTATTGGCCTGTGGACTTCAATCCTCTCGCCTAGGGAGGGTAGAGAGGCCCTCCCCATCACCAAGTATTGTGCCGTTACTAATGCAACGATCGAACGGAGATGGTGCAGTGGAATGCAAATTCGCGTAACTGCATTAATGCTGAAATAATAGAAATGTGTCCAATACTGATCCCATATCCTATCCTCACTGTTGGTTCCCAAAGCACTCAGGTCTGTGTGAACCCCAAATTCCCAAATCCAAAGACTCCTCTGGGAGCTGGCAGCTCATACGCGCTGTTGAAGAAAATTTCTGAGATTTCACCAATCATCACATTTACTTGACAGCCCTTGTTTGAATGGAATACTATTAGATAGTATACTAATCAGATAGTACATTTCCCATAATTTTTTTGCAAACTCGGGTGCCCACGTCACGAAGCCTTGTGAGTCATAGGGTTAGGATCGTCGCCACCATCGTCGTCTGTTGTTGTAAATTTTTCGGATGCTCAGACATGCACGTCGAGACATTTCGAAAGAAATTCCGATCGACTAGCATGGGTGTTGTTCATTACCTACCACTGTTCTGCCGAAGTCTTGCCGAAAGCGGATGAGAGGCGGGGGGGGGGGTGGAGGAGAAAATTTGCGTTCGCTCATGCAACCGTTCCTGTATATCAATACGCTCGGCTTCCGTTCCAAATGATGTCTACTCATATTGATTACGTCTGATGTCTTATATCATAATTGAAATATATTTCGTTTAGTTTCGTTCATCATGAACATAATTCAAATCGATTTCGTTTAGTTTCGTTCATAATAAACATAACCCATATCAATTTCGTTTAGTTCCGTTTATCATAATCATAATCGAAATTACTTTCGTTTACTTTCCTCCCCTCAAACGAAATAGTTTCGTTTGATTTCGTTTGGTTTTCTGACGAAACATATCGATTATGTTTCGTTTCGTTTATTGTAACCGTAATTATGCATGATTAACGTTTTGTTTCGTTTCTCTCACCGACATTTTTGTTGGGATTCGTTAAGTTTCTAGCTCAACCATAATTCGTTTTTGTTTAGTTTCGTTTCTCATAAACGAAATGAAAAACGTAATTCAAATCAAATTATTAAGTTTAGTTTCGTTTATGGAAAAAACTAAACTAAATTCTGGAATTTTGATTATGGTTATTGAAAAACGAAACGAAACTAAACATTATTGAAATTTCACCGAAATAAACGAAACGAAACGAAACATAAGTTTCGTTACAAACCCTGATAGATTGGCGCATTTTTATTCTAAACCAAGCTGGAGCGTATGCTTTTAGAATAAAGTTCACTATCACTTTGAAGTCTGAGCTTGGATTTTCCGTGGAAACATGCAGCCTCAAAACTCTATTGGAGGCAGTGAGCCATCTAGAAAGATTAAGATTCCCCGGAGCTTAATTTGCAAGATTTGCGCTGCAATCGCCCGAACTGATGGCTTTACAGATATTGTACAAATTCTTTTGATTGCTGCTCAGATCGACAGCATTGAGATCAGGCAGAATGCATTCAAGAGTTTCGAAATTCACGACAGGCAAGTTTTCACATCCGGGAAACTTTCTACCGATGAGGCCAGTAAAAGAGGCTAGACCCGATGATTTACCATCTAATTCTTGAATGAAATGTCTCCGTAGCAAGTCTTTGAAATGTAAGAGACGTATAGATCGTTGAATGGGCCTATGGATTTTTCATTCAATCGCGGCGATTACCCCGTTTTTGACCCCTGTAAATGTACAAATATTTGGTCAAGGAACACAATTCATCACAATTTGTGACTAGTCAACACTCAGTATAGCACCTTGAGATGCCCATTGAGAGAAAATTAGCTATTACATACATGAAAGGAAATCCCATTCAAAATGAATTGAGATTTGGAACGAAGTATTACGTGTTTTTGGATCGTTTTGCACGAGGATGGGCCGTTTTCCAATCCGAACGAGTTGAAAATGGCACTCATAAAAGTAGGAAATAGCTTGGATCCCCCTTTTTCGATAGGTCAATAGCTTCTCTGCGCGCACTCGTGTTCATATTCCTTGTCTCCCCAGTCAATTCCAGATGCAGTTCATATCTGAACTACTACATATTGGGTCTAAATCGATCGAAAAAAAAAAACAGTATCATAGATGATTCGAACAATGAAAGGATCTGCGGCACCATATCCGTGATATCTTTTTTGTGTAGCCTGACTGAGTTCTTTTCTAGAGATGCTGTTCTCACGCTTGACCCCAGCGTCACGAAAAAAGTAAGCCTGATCGATGTACATGATGATGGAAAACTTATAGAGCGATGAGTCATAAACATACCACTCGATCATGCATCCTACCGAGAAAAAATAATTCGTTCCCAGAGAATATAATGAAACTACACGATGATATCCCAACTCTTCCGTATATTTAACATTATTATACAACTAGAAATTTCTAAATAACTTATTCAACAATCAATATACAGAAATGTTACATCGACTTCCCAGTTGATATTTTCATGACTCATCGCTATATAAGTTTTTCACTGTCATGTAGATCAGTCAAAGTTAGTTTTTTTCGTGACTTCGAGGTCATATGTGAGGATCGTATTCCTAGAGGAGGGCTCACGAGGAGAGCATCAGGTCTGCTGAACACGGATCTTGATGAAACTCTGGGAATCATCTTGTTCCGATGAAAAATGAAGGTATCTCCAAGGGTTAAGTCCAATGGGCTTCCCATCCTGAGATACAGCTATGGAGGTTAGCATTGTTAGTATATCTATGTACGAGCCATTTCGGAGCATTTCAGCCAGAGCCGTCACCAGGGGGTCTGGAAAAAATCCCAAAAAATTAATTCCTGTCAGTACCATGTTTCAATAGTACGGAAAATTTTTTTGAAATTTTTTCGAAGCCCTCCAGGGACCTGAAGGCCTATAAAAGATCCATGTAAGGCCCTTATTCAGCTTATTTTGGAATATTCATAGCTCCAGCAAGACTCAATATTTTTGGACGTACTTGTGCGCATTTTCTTCAAGACTGGTACTCTCAAGAAAAAAATTGGCCGAGGTCGATAATTGAGCGTAGCAACTTCCAGGAGCTATTTGCTGAGAGCACATTTTAGCAATTTTTGGGCCTGCTTCAAAGTGATCTAGCTCCCACTAGACATGAGATAATCGACTTGTTCATGTGGTCATTCTAAAGATCTTGGGAAAAGCTACAATTTGACCACTTGTCAAAGTTGATCATCGGACTTTTCATAGGAGTTCCAGTCGTTAAAAGTTGAGCAGTTTCGTGAAAATGCCAAACTTTGAGCACAATTAAAAAAAATCGTTTCTTTTATTTCCACCCCAAACATGTGCGAATATATTTTTCGATACAACTACTATCAAATAGAACAATAATCTGGGTGGGCCATTCAATTTTCGGTTTTAATTAGCCAATTGAAAACACCCTTCTTCACTTTTTGCTAAAACTGATCTCACAGGTGTGGCTCAAATATGCATCAGAACTAATGTGCACCAACCTGTAGGAAATCACTCCCCAAAGTAGCCCCAAATATGTAGAGAAACTTCCGGAGGTGAGCCTGGAGTCAGATGCGGTCTGGAAGTTCTATTTTACGAGTCAAATTTGGGCATTAATTTGGGCGCAGGTGAGCGTGTGAGGGATTTTACTCATTCTAGCTCACAAATGAGATGTGTGGCTAGAAAACGGATCCAAATATGTATTACCGACTCAAAATGACCATCGAAACACGATCTGAGGGTCAGTTTGGCTCTAAAATGTTGACACTTGCTCTCAGACTAGAAACCACTTCACCTACACATTTTTCAGAGGAGTGGCTTCAGATGATGATTCAGAGCCTATCTGACCATGACATCGTGTTTAGATCACACATCTCATTTGTGAGCTAAAATGAGTAAAATCCCTCACACGCTCACTTGCGTCCAAATAGCCGAATTAATGACTAGTGCGGACGTGTTTACAAACCGCGGCTCGCTTCGGCGAGGCAGCTCGAGCCAAACGCGTGTTTGAAATCCTATATCGACTGCGCATGGTGATGTGATACAGAAAAAGTGAGAAAGTGCTAGTATTCTTTCCTGTGTTTTTTGCAGGTGTTCCCTAGGATCACCTTTAAGAAGAGGACTACACCACTGATTACAGGGTGCCCTCACCAACCAAACTGTTACAATGTCTAATAATACAAATGCAAAAAGTGTTTCTCCGAGTACATCGTTCGCAAGTATGGTTCAACGTGAAGCTCTGCTTGGCAGGGACCAGGCAATCATCTTCGATTCAATCGAAGGTCACACCATTGAAGAATATGCAATCGAACTCTCAAAGATAGTGAAGCCAATCGAAATTTGTTATGTGTCACGCATCTCTCATTCAAGAATCTGTTTCTATCTGTCTAGCAAAACGATAGCTGATAAACTCATCGACAACGGGTCAAAAATCAAAATCGGCGATGAGCAGCTAGAGGCACGTCCTCTAGTTTCTCGGGCTAAACGTATAATTATATCGAACGTGGAGCCTTTTATCCCTTCCTCAACAATTATCGAAGAACTGCAAAAAGTTGACGTCTCGCCTGTCTCGACTATTTCAACATTGAAAGCTAGTATGAGTGTTCCAGAACTTGCACATCTGCTCAGTTTCCGGAAACAAATGTACGTAAAGCCCGACGATGCACCAAAAATTCCAAGCAGTTTACTGATAACAATCGGAAACATTTCCCATTGGATATACTTCTCATCCGAGAAAATCACCTGTTACCACTACAAAGAAGAGGGCCACCGCACCAGATACTGCGAAGAAAAAGAAAAGGATCTCGTTTCCGAGAATGTGAAGATCGGCTTGCATCAAGCAGAACCCAGTGCAGATGATACCCAAAAAGATCAGATACAGGCAGTCGACGAATCCCTTGCTCAAAAAACGGGCAGTGCATCAAGTACAATTCTGACTGGAATTAAGCGACCCTTATCCAGCAGTGGCGAATCCACTGTCTCGGCTATCGATATGCTTTCCAACAAAGAGGCTCCATTCACTCTAGTCAAAGGAAAATCCACCAAGAAGAGTAAATACGCTGCAAAAAGGCATTTGCAGAATGCTTTCTCGTTTCCTGTGAACCGTTTATTCATTTAAAACCATGAAAACTTGTATCGATCAGTTTTTGATATTCATCCGAATTCGAATCCAACTCCTTGTCAATAACTTTCATTATCGGATATAATTTTTTCACCTTTGTGATAACAATCATGAACATCATATTCATATCGATTACTCGCATGGAAATTCACTCATCTCACCAGATTCTATCATTTCCAATGAATGACTACGCATTAATTTTGTAGTGAGAGAAAATTCCAGATTGAAGTGAGAAATATTTCTGGGGTAAATTTGGATCTAAAACTGATCCTTGAAAGTGACAGGGCCCATGGAACGAGGAAGTTGAATCACAACTCAGAATTTCCAAAAGATCCACGAATGGCCTTTGAAAGATTACAAGTATCATGAAACTAGAAATTAAAAAATTACTTTCTTTGAAAAAGAAAACTATGATCGAAATTTCGTATTAACTAATCTATTTAGAATGGAAAGAGATATTTGAAGTCGATAACAGAAAGGTTTATATGTTCATAATTGGATGCTGGAGCGTTTGGACAAATATGTTCCAATAATGATCTATTCTAATCAATTTTTCTTGATATACGGATTATAAAGAGTAAGGAGCTGACATTGCAATAGGGACATCACTGATACATTGAGAACAAGTCCTGTTCTTTTTATGGACATTGGTAGAATGGTTTAGGAGAGATACGATGACAATGAGAAAACAACATACATACACACATACATATGGACACACACAAGGTTTACTTTCAAATAATTCACTGTGCTATGTAATCGGAAATGGATGTATAGGGGTATCATTCGATAGATCTCGGCAAGTAGAATGGAGTAAATCAATGTTCTTTCAGGTAGGAATTGAGCTGGAGAGTCAAAAAAGGGAGGTTCAAGAATTTTTCATGAAAAAATTTAAAGACGAAAAGTGAAATTCATATAAAAACTACTATTTGTATCAACATGGATCGGCAGATGATCGTCAAAAATGACTGGGCCCACCGCCCAAGGAAGCTGAATAATGTGTCAAATTTTCAGAGAGATCCATACAGGCGTTGGCCAAATTTCGAGTGACATAGAACGTGAAATAAAAAAATTCAGTTTGAAAAAATGGAAATTTGTATCGAAATTCTGTATAAACCAATCTCTTTAGAACGATCAAAGAATACTTGGACAACAATGAGTGACCATTTATGTTGAGAATCGGAGGTGTTAGAACATTTGGACCAACAGGGTCTGAAAATGGTGTTGAAATTTAGGCAATCAGTTGAACGTGGGAGAGGGAGTATTGAGAGTATAGAGCTGTCAATAGACTGGGCTCATCGCTGATCAATTTAGAACAAACCCTCAAAGTTTGAAGAAGATTGATCCAGGGGTTCAGGAGATATCGCGTGACAAAGAGAAGACAACATACAGACACACATACATACGGACATAAGCAATGCGTGTTTGAAAATATTTCACAGAGAGCGTTGTGCATGTCGGGGGGAATGGACAGGGGTACCATTTCATAGATCTCGGCGAGGAGAATAAGATGAACTAACTTTCATTTGGCTATTGTTCCAATTAAGGGGTCAAAAATGGGGGATTCGGAAAATTTTTTCACAAAAATTTCCACACCGATACAATACTTTCTCTTCGAGAAAGCAAAATGAGACAACAATTGATACATCGAACTTGAATGAGCAACTCAAAGATGCGAAAGAGTACATCGACTCGAGCGCAAAAACTCTACCACTTTCCTATGAAAAACTTCTAGAATTTCTCGAGGCTACAAAAAAAAAGTCAACAACCGAAATCGCTAACCTGGCTCGGCTCTATTGCGATGCCCTCAGTGTTATGCTCACGGACACGTACAAATACGTAAGCGGTCGCACCATCCGAGCTCGGCTTACAAGAGTCAAGAATTCTCTTTTGTCGCCCATCATCGACAATAACACCCAAGATGACAATAATACTCAAGATGTATGTACTGATACGGAATCCATTACTGATGACCCCGCACTCGACGAGCATGTTGATCGCAACCAATATTCACTCATAAACAAAGATGGCTGTGATGAATAAGAAAATTAAGGTGCTGTATTGGAACGCGAGGAGTTACCGCAAAAGGGAGAACGAGCTAAAGCAAACCCTTGAAGACGTCAACATCTTCGTCTGCGTCGAGACCTGGCTTACTTCGAACACACGACACTTCAGTGTACGTGCAGGTTTCTTTTGCGTGCGTCAAGACAGACTCCGCACACCTGGAGGAGGTATTATGTTTCTTATTCGAAAAAATTTAACCTTCAGGAAAATTGAGAATATAGCAGTTCCTCTTTCATCTGTCGAATTGCTTGCTGTTCGTTTCACAAACACCAATATCCCCTTTTTAGTATCTACGCATGTTATCGATCCCCCGGTCTCACCCTGAGTACAAATCAATGGGATGTCCTCTTTTCAAATATGCAAATTAATGGGAATAATATTCTAGTGGATGATTTCAATGCGCATCACGTGGATTGGAATTGTAGAAAAACTGACCGGAACGGAATGAACTTTCTCGAATGTGTAGATGCCAATAATTTTATCATTCATAATCCAGACACAATCACTCACATCGACAGGACCTCCAGGTCTAACATAGACCTGGTCCTATCAAATCAGAATTTTTCTGAGAAGATTGATTCTCGAGTGCTCAGAGAGACCTGGGGCTCAGACCACTGCCCTATATATATTGATGTAGATACAAGCAAGTCATTGTATAGAAAAGAGTCCTTTAAGATTTCTTCGGTCCGAACAAAGTGGCGTGAAGTAATGATAGACTTGGAGAAAAATTTCTATAAATTTTTTTCGGCTGACTATGAGTTATTGAGGCCTAGCCTAAAATACCAGATGTTCACGAATATTGTTTCGGAAGCAATTGAATCTAACACGCCTAGAAAACGAATCGTTAACGATCATATGCATCGGAATCCCGTCTCGTGGTGGGATTCAGAGTGTCAGGAACTTTTTGATCTGAGAGAAACTTTATTTAGAGAGTGGGATGATTCAGGTTATCTCCACGACCTCATTGAACACAAGAGATTAGATGCTCTTTGCCGTAAAACCTTTGAAGAGAAGCGAAAAGCTAATTTTCGTGCCTTTGCCGAGACTGTCAATACGAATACCAGTGTGAAATATGTCTGGAATACGTCGAAAATTTTGAAGAACAAATATGTTAAAGCGAATCACAATGTCACTGAGAATTTACAATCTGAGAGTAAGATTGCTGCTCTTCAAAAGATCTGCCCTCCGTGCGCATCCACAGATCCCGATTTCATGCCCGATTGCCAAGAAAATGAATTTTTAGATTCTGAATTCACCTATGCCGAATATAACTTAGCTCTATCCTCGCGTAATTCTAAATCAGCCCCCGGCATGGATGGCATTGATTATGGAGCTCTGAAGTTTCTTCCAATGAAGAACCACTTGCTTTTGCTAGACATATTCAATGGAATGTATAGAACTTCAGACTATCCAGAAGATTGGTTTAATTCATTTGTTCACTTTGTTCCGAAAGCGGATGGTAAAGGCCAACGATTTATTGCTCTGACGTCATCTCTTTGCAAACTTTTTGAGGCCATAGTTAAGAACAAGTTCATGTGGTGGTTAGAAAAACAGAAAGTACTGCCAGAATCCCAAAGTGGATTCCGCAAAGGCCGCTCATTCGCGGATAATCTTCTCAGTCTACTCATTCGTATTCAGAATAACTTCAAAGATAAAAAATGTCTCTATGCCATCTTTGTAGACGTCACAGGAGCATTTTAAATGTGAAGATTGATATTCTGCTGCAAAAACTTGCCAACATTGGATGTCCTTCCAAACTCGTGAAACTTGTGAAATTTCTCACTTATCATCGAAAAATTTATACTGAATTGAGTGAAACTTACACTTCAACTTCTCAAGGTGTCCCGCAAGGGGGCGTTCTCAGTCCCCTTTTGTATACTATTTATGTTTATTTGATCGCTTCTAAAATCACGAATACAGTCACTGATATTCAGTTTGCTGATGATATTGCTTCGATATCCGACAGTCTAGTTGATCTTCAGAGCAGCTTCTTAACTATCGAAGAAGAACTCGGTTGTCTAGTCTTAGAACTTGCTGGTCACAGAACGATATTTGTAAATTTCAACAACGGTGGTATACTGCCCAGAGATACTGAAATTGTGCTCAGAAACGATCTAATAATCAAATCGAGCAAGGAAGTCAAATTCCTGGGTATCATCTTCGATTTCAGTTTGAACTTTGCTCCCCAAATCGTGAACACACAGAGTAGATGCGCGAAAGCTCTAAACGTTATCAAATTCTTGCGAGGGACATGGTGGGGTGCAGATCCAGGCACTCTTATAGTTCTGTACTTTTGTACAGAACTAGACTCTTGTCTAATCAGATCAAAGATTGAATACGGCTCATTCATTCATTTTTTTACGAGGAAAGACAATATTCTGAAACTGGAACGAATACAAAATTCTGCTATAAGACTAGCCCTCGGTTATCGCAATTCGAGACCAATCAACGTGATCCTTGGCGAATCTAAGATCCCGTCAATTGAGCTGAGAGTAACTTTCCTCTGTCACTCATATTCACTCAAAGTACTATCCAATGTTAGCTTAGAAGTTACAAAAAAAATTAACGAGTACTATGCAAGGTTTCTTGAGAGACGCGGTTCAAAGCGCTTGAGATTATTTGAAGAATGCATCGATGAACAGAAGAGACATTCTCTTCCACTCATCGAAAACGATTCCTACAGTATTTATCATTACGAGCAACAAGTCCTACTCACTCCTATACCTTATGATAGGATTGATAGTGCAGTGGGCAAATCATTATTCCAACAAACCAGAGCAACCATCTATCCAAATATCCCTCTTGATATTTGGACTGATGGGAGCAAACGCAACCCACCACCCAACAAGTCACCATCGGTAGGTTCGGCCCAGAGTTGTTAAAATCCACTGCACGTGCATTACACGCGCGTGTATTACACGTGCATCCGTGCATCCGTGCATTGAGCCTTCTGCTCCGAAAGGTTACGTAGTCTGCATGTTTACTTTTCAAAAATCGAGTTTTTCGAGTAAACTACAAAGTATCTCAAGATTACGCCACGCGAGATGCCGGGTAGCTGTCACATGCTTCCCAAAATGATTGAGATCGAAGTCCAGATTGATAATCGAGCTTTTGAAAATGAAATAATTCCTGTGGAAATTGAAGACACCCAACCAAAATAATACGAGCTTTCCTTCCCGGTTCATTGATTCTGGAAAGTTTAGGTGTGCTGAAGTTAGAATATCAGCCCCCTCTATTCGTCATTATGCTGGAAAGATTAATTTTCACCCTCAAAAAAGCGATTACAAGAAAGTGAACAATCAAACTATGTTGCCTTGAGCAAACGAGATTCTACGTGTTTGTTGTTTGCGAATCGAGCTTTTATGATGAAAAGCAACCGTCCCTGAGTAATGACTGATAAGATGATCGATCACTAGACCTCTGCCCACAAATTTTGACGAGAACTCAGCTAAAATCTGTAGCTTGCGACAATCGACCGAGAA
The DNA here is from genome assembly GCA_029851415.1 of Eretmocerus hayati. Classification (NCBI taxonomy): domain Eukaryota; kingdom Metazoa; phylum Arthropoda; class Insecta; order Hymenoptera; family Aphelinidae; genus Eretmocerus; species Eretmocerus hayati. The sequence continues at coordinate 112,370,038 of CM056743.1, forward strand.
AAGGGCATGTGTTGTCTCGGGTGTTGGAGCTTTTGGAGACATCCCCTCGCTTTGAACAGCATGATCATCGCTCTGGACCCCAATATCGACTATTTTGGGTTGCTAGCGACAATTATCCAACTTCTCCGCGCATCATAATCTTGAGATAATTCGTAATTCATTAGAAAAACTTGATTTCCAAAAATAAACATGCAGAGTACCTAACCTTTCGGAGCAGAAAGCTCGATGCACGAATGCACGAATGCACGTGTAATACACGCGCGTGTAATGCACGAGCAGTGGATTTTAACAACTCTGGTTCGGCCTACGTTTGTCCGGGTCTAGCCGTCTCTAACAAGGAAAGCTTCAATGAAAATTGTTCAATTTTTACTGCTGAATGCGCCGCCATCAGTCACGCCATGGACTTGGTACTCGGAAACCCCGACGGAAATTTTCGTATCTTCTCCGATTCTTTGAGTGTTTTGCAGAATCTCAGCATGTGCCCAACTGACGTTCGCACGAACCCATATATCCTTGAAACCAAGAGGCAGTATTGTGAATTAATGGCTATTAAAAGTGAAAATGCTGACTTGAAACTTCTCTGGGTTCCATCCCACAAAGGCATAGTAGGAAATGATTTGGCCGATAAAGCGGCTAAAGAGGCGAGTGAGGTAGTTTTCAACTCTCATTTGCAAATTCCTTTCACAGATTTTCGTCAATTTTTCCGTAAAGAGATGCAGGTGAATTCTGTAAGTTCACTGATTGCCTCAAGTCTTTATACGGGGGAAGAGTTTTTCGAAAACTACTTAGATGATTCTGCCAAACCGAGGTACAAGAACAAAAAACTCTCACGCGAACTCATAGTAACGATCAACAGATGCAGATCAAACCACTATGGGTTGCCCGCCTCGTTAGCAAGAGTAAACATCATCAATAACCCGACATGTAGTTGTGGCGAATACGACCAAACACTTGATCATGTACCCTGGCAGTGTTCACAATTTGACGAGAAAAGGACCAAACTTATAAGATCTTTACTCAGAATCAAGCTCCAGCTACCGATGAAAATTTCTATTTTGCTAGAAAAACCTTCTATCGAAGCATTTAAGCACACAATCGAATTTATCAAGGTTTGCGATTTGCGTATATAATTTTCTAGACATAAGTACCAAGAATGATGTATGATTATTATCAATAATGTGTATGATATGATGATCTTCTATGATTATGTGTAATTATTTGTAGTTGATAAATCTCAAAAGAGATTTCAATGCTTTCAATAAAAAAAAAAAAGCCCAAATTTGACTCGTAAAATAGAACTTCCAGACCGCATATGACTCCAGGCTCACCTCCGGAAGTTCCTCTACATATTTGGGGGTAATTTGGGGAGTGATTACCCACAGAATGGTACACATTAGTTCTGATGGAAGCATACTTAAGCCACACCTGTGATATCAGTTTTAGCAACAAGTGAAGAAGGGTGTTTTCAATTGGCTAAATAAAATCGAGAATCGAATGGCCCACCCAGATTATTGTTTTATTTGATAGTAATTGTATCGAAAAACATATTCGCACATGTTTGGTGTGGAAATAAAAAAAAAGATTTTTTTAAATTGAGCTCAAAGTTTGGCATTTTCACGAAACTGCACAACTTGTAACGACTGTAACTCCTATGAAAAGTCCGATAATCAACTTTGACAAGTGATCAAATTGTAGTTTCTTTCAAGACCTTCAGAATAACCACAGGTAATAGTCGATTATCTCAAGTCTAGTGGGAACTAGATCACTTTGAAGCAGGCCCAAAAGCCGCTAAAATGTGCTCTCAGCAAATAGCTCCTAGAAGTTGCTAGGCTCAATCATTGTCCTTGGACAATTTTTCTCTCAAAAGTAACAGTTTTTAGGAAGAGAATGCGCCGAAGTACGTTCAAAAATATTGAGTCTAGTTGGAGCTATGGATCTCGCAAAATAGGCTGAAAAGGGGCCTCAAATGGATCTTTGGTGGGCCCTCAGGCCCATGGAGGGCTTCGAAAAAATTTAATTAGTACCAGTACTAACAGAAGAAAAAATTTTGGGACTTTTTTCAGACCTCCCTGGTGACGGCTCTGGCTGGAATGCTCTGAAATGGCCCATATATATGTGTCTTTTTAACATGGGCCTATAAGGACAATGTTTATCCCCATAGCTGTATCTTGGGATAGGAGGCTTATTGGACTTAACCCTCAGAGATACTTCCATTTTCACCAAAACGAGATGATTCCCAGAGTTTTACCAAGATTCGTGTTCCACAGACCTAATGCTCTCCTTGTCAGTCCGGCTACATTAAAAAGATATCACGGATATGTGCCGCAGATTGTTTCATTGCTCGAATCATCTATGGTACTCTTTCTTCTCCATCGATTTAGACCCAATATGTAGTAGTTTAGATATAAACTGCATCTGTTATTGACTCGGGAGACAAGGAATATGAACACGAGTGCGTGCAGAGAAGCTATTGACCTATCCAAAAAGAGGTCTCCAAGCTATTTCCTGCTTTTAAGATCACTATTTTCGACTCGTTTTAATCTAAAAAAAAATGATTCCGATTTCTTTTTCCGCCGTCCAAGGCCTGTTATTTCCAATCTTCACAAACCTACTTTTCAGGCAGTTTGAAATTGTCTGTTAAGTGCGCATGCGCAAGAACTTGGACTCTTGAAACCAATTTTATTGGGAAACCAAGAAAATTTTCTTCAAAATGACCACTTGACGAAGTCATGATCTCATTCATTTCACTCGAAGCTACAACGTTTGAGAGACCACCGAATCTTGATAACCACCATGAGGTGGATTGGAGCCACCGCGAAAACAGTAGGAAAATCCGGGTACGATCTCTAGCACGATATATCGTTTGCCTATGGACGCACTCGAGCTGAAGCTGCATCTTTCGTAGGCTGTAACTCCAAGCCAAATTGGTGAAACTGACTTTGTCAAGTAGTCATTCCAAAGGGAATTTTTTTGGCTCTCCAATAAAAATTGGTTTCAAGGGTCCAAATTCCTGCGCATGCGCGGTGAACAGACAGTTCTGAACTGCCCAAAAACAGGTTCGTGAAAATTTGAAAAAACAGGCTTCAGACGTCGGAGAAGGAAATCGGGATCACTCTCTTCTGAAAGAACACAAAATTTTACATTATATATATGATATTCAGAAATTAAAAGAAATAGGCAACTGAGAAATTCACTGTTCAGAGATTTTACACTTTTGCTCGTACAGGCCGCCCATAACCTCAAAATCAACTTTTCAATAGTGGCTTTGATAGGTTTTTGGGAGACCTTTTGAATGCCGCAAATCGCATGTCTCTAGCTATGAGCGAACTTGACTTATTTGCATTTTAGTGGGAAAAAACTGCTAGAATAAAAAAAGAATGTATTTCACTTCATTTTCGAAAACTCTCGCCACGGGACCAAAAAAAATTTTTGGGACCCGTAGGTAGTGGAAAGTGCATATTTTGTACCATAGAATCGAATGAAAATGTTAACAAAAGGACATGAGATATGACCCTTTTTCGTAGGTCACTTTCGTGTGGAACTACTCATATGAGGGTCAGTTGGGTGCAAAAGCAAGTTGATTTCAATTACCTCAGTATTAGACTGCGCACATATGGCTTTGTTGAGGAACACCTGCAACACTTGGTTTGCTCAAATCACGCCGTTCTTTTGTTGAAAACTACCCGTCTACGCACAGCATCATAAATATCTATTTTGGAGATAGTTCAAGCCACAATCTTATGAAAATTTGAGTGATTTGAATTGCAGGAATAGATTCATCATCCTTACAGAAAAAATATCTCAGGCTTGGAATCTCTGAAGTGATAAAATCATTACTGAATAAATAAAATCTGTGATGAACATGCCTTTGTTATAAAATCTTGCAGGCCGGTGGTGACTCTTCCAGTGGGAATAATGCAACTGATTATACACGGGAGAATAAGTTTTCATATCCGATAAAAGCCCATTTGAAAACACACGAGTGTCTTACATATTATTCGCGCTGATTCCGAATCCATGGACTGTTTCTCTCATACACATCAGGAACACTGCTTTTTGTGTTTATTGTTATTCTCCCCAATCGACGGTCTTGGTAGCTTCTCATCATCATCCAAAACTACAGTACCCACCGGAATGGATAGAACACAAATGTATGCAGAAGATCGAGAATAGCTCTGATGCCCTCTACGATAATTTCCAGAAGAGTATTTACAAGATCACCAATACACTCATCGGTTTACGTCCTTAGGACATTTTCCAAGCCCGAGATCCATCTATCAACATTGAAAACGTAACACTTTTTCATCTTAATCAATCATCGATCATTCATTGGTGGCAAATCATGATAGTGTTGACAGTCTTGAGAGATCTTGAAGCTCTCTTTAAGCTCTCTTCAAACTGCTCTTTGAAAATCTCCCTTTGCGATGTCTCAATTTTCATTTCACTTGACCACTCATAACTCGGGTGTGGAAAATTGTAGAGCAAAGATTGAGGAATCAATTCGAAGACCTGTGCAACAGAGCTACAAAATTCCGCGAGGATTTTTGCTGTCATTCCGCAGCCATCTTGCGTATTTGAATGGAGCAGACGACTGCTCTCGCTAGCAACGGTTGGCCGTTCGAGCCACTACCGCTCCACAACATCGCGTTACTCATCCATTTTTTTATTCATTTTTAACAAAAAAATGCCGTATTGCTCCCTTCATCTATGCCATATAATCGGAATGGAATGTTGATAAAGACAAATTGAGTTTTCCCGGATACCCAAGCATCAACCAGCAGTGGGTAAGCCGTGGGCTGATTTCTGTGGTCGGGATGTAAACAAACTTTCAGACAGTGTCTCGAACTTATATCAGATTGGAAGAATTGAACCACCAGAGAAGAAACGCTTATAAGCGACCAAGACAAGCTCGGAGAACTGGAAAAAAATCAAATTCTTCTCATAACTATCTCCTCACATTTTATTAAGTTGGTTGTGATCTGTGAATTGGTTTTTTCAAAATTTTATTGCATGCCTAGAAATCTGAAGAATTATTATTACTATGTGATGGTGTCTGTTGCTAATATTTACTTGTGAGCCAGTGATGATTCCAAGTCAACCGAATCTGCTTTCTGAATATTCTGAGAAAAGTTTCATGTTTTTAGAAAAGATATAAATGTGCCAAATTAGTGATTCATACTCGATGCAATTCTTAACAATCTGTGATTCTACATATAAACGTGTCAATGCGACACAAAATACCATTTGTGCTACTAAAGAAACAACTCAATTTGTGTCATTTTAGAAATTTTGAAAGGCACAGTATTGGCCTATCAATCAAGATCCTTCGCGAAAAACGCCACCAATGTACTCACGAACCCCCTCCTTGTGATTTGAAATGCTACAGTTTTATTTTCGGGGTTAAATATAATTTGATTCCTACGATATGTATCGATCGGCGAGTAGAAGAGCTCATCATTACGAACTACCACTGGTACCGATCAATTCCCCAAGTAATTCATCCCGTCAGCTGCTCTCCTTATTTCGAAATTCAAACAGTGCATCAAAATTAAAATCTGCTCCGCGTGCATGCCTGATTTTGTCTCAGACGAGTCTGGCTCGTGATTTATAATTCACCATTTATCGGAATAACAAAGTTCTCAACTGAATTTCTTGTAACCGCCAACAGTTATCTGTTTTACCGATGCAGAAGTCATTCTAATCAGTCTCCTCAGCAAATTCCATTCTTGACAAAAGATCTGAAACACTCAAAACGCGTAACTTAAAGCTATCTCTGTTTTCAAATTTGCCTCCGGGGCTTTGGCCATCTCATTGACTATCAGGACAAAATGGCCGGCAACTGGGGCAGAAACGCGATTGGCTGAGGTGCTCACGCTGCGCGTGAGCACACCATATCTCCTTTGGGAGCGCTCTCGCCACGCACTCGCGATTTCATGTAGACTCGGCCTATTCGATTATTACAAATATATAGGACGTATTCGCTCCGAGACGCGCGCTTTTGGAATTGAGAGCGGGCGATTGTGCGAGACCCGCGGTCACCGCATATACGAAGCCTGGCCTACGGGTCAGTCCGATCTTACCCCCTCTAGCGATTTCCCTAGATGGCATGAAATTCAAATCGTACTAGTTTTATATTGTTTTTCTGGCCTCGGTGAACAATGAAAAAATCTGGAAAAATAAATTTCAGGAGTTTTGAGGGTCGCTGAGCTCGATTCTGATAGAATTATTGCTCTAAAATTTGGTAAAACAAATTTGTTTAAACAATTAGATTGTAAAACTGCATGAATGGCTCCTAAAATACCTATTTGGTGGGTTTGGAGGATGCTGAATCCGAATTCGATGAAATTATTGCTCTATAATTTGCTAAAATAACTTCCTTCCTTGTTTCAACGATGGAATCGAAATTTGATCCGATATATTTGGAAAAAATGAACTCGGAGTTTTGAGGTTGCTGAATCCGATTCCAGACTAATTTTTGCTGACAATGGGTTGAAACAGATTTATCTCCACAAATTTGTGTGTAAATAACTCTACCGTGGAATGAAATGAATTATTTCTGAAATGTGTACCTCGAGGATGCTCAATCCAAATCTGTTGGAGTTATTGCTCAACAATTCAAATAATTTGGTTTTAGCGAATGGATCGAGAATTCGATTGGTACATTCGGGAAAGGTGTACTCGATCGCTTCCATGGTTGTTATCTTCAACCAAGTGATGTGATTGTTTGGATTTGTTCAAAAAATTCGAGAGAAATGCTTGAAAAGCTCGCTGATAGTCTCTAATAAAGTTTATAGGGCGGTTTTCAAGGTAAGCAGATTAAGATCTCGTCAGATTATTCGTGCCGAATCCTCTCCGCTAATCGATCCATAAATCCCGGGAAAGCCTTTCAATTCTGAAGCTCAGTCAGCTTTCCGCGAGGAAAAATTTATCCCGCGAATCGCAGATGCTTAATCGAAAATTTTATCGCGGGGGAAAATTAATAGCAAAACCTAGGAAGGCAACCAAACCCACAAATAACCGGATGCTTGAAGCAAAAAAGCTGTCGAGGAGAGGAATCAATCCCAAAACCTAGGAAGGCAACTGAATCCCCAAATAACCGGATTCTCGGGCTAATAATTTTGTTGGGAGGAGAGAGTTAGTCTTGGAACAAAGGAAGCTAAGACAACCGCAAATAACCGAATGCTCGAACTAAAAATGTTGTCAGGAGAGAAAATCCATCACAAAACCCAGAATGGCACCCGAATTCGGAAGCTTTCGGGTTTGTGAGCGGGAAATTTCACCAGAGGATTCATTGGTCCCGAAACCAATCAAGGGAGTACCCAAAACTGCAAGCTCGTCAGCCGGAAACTTTTCCGGAGTATCATTCATCCCACAACCTAAGAGCGCATTCCAAGCTCGCAAGCCCGCGAGCTGTAAAATTTCATTACCGAAACCTACCAAGGCATTGCAACTTGCAAGCTCACGAGACTGTTATATGGACGGGGAAAACATCAATCCAAAAACCTAGGAAATTATCGGAACCCGCAAGCTGAAAGTTTAACCAGGAAAGTATCGATTCCAGAACGTAAGAGGCGCCCGAAGCCGCAAGCTCACGAGCTCGTGAGCTGGAAATTTCACCGGCGAACTATGGGGACGACACTAATCAAGGAAGTACCCAGAACTGCAAGCTTGAAACTCGCGAGGTGAATAATTCTCCAGAGTAGTATTCATCTCACAACCCAGGAACGCACTGCAAGCTTGCAAGCTCCCAGGATGTACATTTCGCCCGAGTAATATCAATCCCAAAACCTAGGAAGGCATCCGAATCCGCAAGCTCGCAAGCTCACGAGATTGAAATATTGGAGGGGAAAACATTGATGCTTCAACCTAACAAGGTGCACAAATCCGCAAGCTCTCGAGCAAATTCTATCGGCCAATCATTGATCTCAAAACTAACAGAGGAAGAACCCAGGACTGCAAGCTCCAAGCTCGTGAGGTGAACACTTTGTAGTATCCGTTGCACAACCTATAGACGCAAAGCCAGCTTGCAAGCCCGCGAGCTGTAAATTTCACCTGAAAACATTGATACCAAAACCTAGAAAGGCATCCTAACTCGCAATCTCGCAAGCTCACAAGATTGAACTTTCGACAGGCAGAATATCAATCCTAATATCACAAGAAGGCTTCGAAGAGAAAGCTTGCGATCTCGCGGCCTGGAAACCTTGTGCTACATAGTATATCAAAAAATGATTCAGATGAATAATTCTCGAAGTTTGCTGTATCCTCCCGGGAATAGTAGGCTCGTAGTTATTGGATATTCTGAGTCTAAGTACAATATCGCAGTCGTTTCATTGGTTAGCTCGATAAGTGCAATTCTCAAATCCTTTGAAAACTTTTCCACTTTCTCTATGTAAGGTAGAATGTGTATTGCCAATTAATGTAGCGTAATTTCATCCAGAATTCATTCGTTTCACCAATGAGAGCGTGATCAGATATTTGCTACAGTATTCATTATTGAGATTCATGGAATTATTATTCAAAATTCTTGTATCACAATTGCCACTGGTATTCATTTGACAGAATCTTTTTGAGATCTTCCCCAGAACATTATACTCTCTTAAGTATTATAATGACAGATTCTTTAAACTATACGTCGAAAAATGAATAAATGTACATTCCATTTTCTGATACAGGAAATACTTTTCTGTACGGTTTCGGAGCTGCCGAGTCTGATTAGATAGAAAACACATATACCACCGAGAATCAAGTTTCTTCACCAAGCAAATAATATGTAATAAAATTGTTAACTCTCATTTTGCGAGAACTGATCGGAGAACAAACTCACAAAAGAATATAATTAGTGGATCGAGCTAACATCAGCCTGTGCAACTACAACATATTACATCGAATGGATGTTATTGCAATATAAGTAGCCTTTGGTGTGAAGTAATTCTTAAGAATAAGGAAAACTAGCTCGTCTATAATCACATTTCAGGAACTTGTACAAGATAAAACTTTCATACATCAATTTCAGCCACTCAGCCATCTTCCTCTTCATCCGAGTGAATTATAACTGAAAATAAAATTTCATCGTGAAATTTGGGAAAATTTTGAGCTTGCTAGTAGTTGTAGGTTTGATCCTCACTTATCAAGTTTCCATCTCCTTCCTCTTCCTCTTCTTCCTCAACTTCTCGGTGCTCCTCTTCATCATCCTCATCATCGACCTCAACATCCCCTTCGAATGATGCTACTTCGCTCAAAAACTTTTTTATACCTCGGTCAGTGTACCAAGTTGCATCGAGCCGGTCCCACGCCAGGTTCAAGTCTTGCTCAGCTCTTATCGTTCGAGAGCGGCGTCGCAGTGGATGGGGGTTGTCGAATTCTAGCCTCTTTTTTATACAATTTCTCACAATTGTGTCTGAAAAGGATAGATGTTTCAAAAAATTCATCGGTGAAAGCAGGTCATCACATCAATTCCAGCAGTACACAAGAAATATCGATTGTTTGTGAGAGCAATCAGCAACTATTCATCTGAGTAGAAAGTACACAATCAAACCCCGGACCTCATATTAGGTGCTACAGTAGGAAATCTTATTGAAGATATCATCAAGTTCTGGAACAATTCTAATGAAATGATATCAAAGGAGATCGTATTCGTTGCTGTTGACATGTAAAAGAGTAAACTCCGGATTCTCTCCCATTGGAATTGTAGTGACATCAAGTTTCAAGTTTTACAAATATGATAAAAAGGCGACACAATCGGTGGATGAAAAGGTTGAATCAAAATTCAGCACTGCAATGACTCCAGGATAATACTTGGAATACTCACTCAACAGTGTATTGGCGTCTGGTTTCTCATTCACTGAACGTTTGATGCTTCGATTTTGGGACTCAACGTGATTGCTAGTGCGATCTTTACGACGGTAAATGCAGATCCTTTCGGCAGGCACTTGTTCCATCCACCAGTCTTCAAAGTAGGTTACATAGCCGTTAAATTCGCCATTAGGAAATTTTTCGGCACACTCGTCCCTCACCAACTCGAATCCCCTCTGCATATGTACTCCGGGTAATTTGGGAATGGCCATGAATTTTCTGATGAGCTTATGTTGCACGGGGTTATTTCTTTTGTTGTGTTTGGCTAAAGCAACGTGATGTTTTTTAGCATTCCTCATGAGGGCCTGTTGATAATATGAAAATAATGATAATGAAGATGAATTGTTGCAATTGTGCCAGGTAACACGATATTGCTATTGAAATGGAGAAAAATAAATAATTTCGAGAAAATGAAGTCTTTTCCCCTATGCTCGTGAATCATCGCTATGCACTTGATCCACATGTGCCGAACGTCTGTGCAAGTCTCTTTTTTGTGAGTGCATGAAAATGCACACCATGAAATATATTTCCACCAGTTTCAAAATCTAACGCTACACTATACAATTTATCTTCGAAAAACTCCAACCAGTTGGTTGACTGAAAAATGCAACCAGCTCGGTCAATGAAATTCAACCAGATTGTTGAGAATTCAACCAATTGGTTGGAGAAACTGGTTGAAGTTTTTCGAACAAATCATTTACGGTGTATCTGTAATTATGACACTCGAAAATATTTTATGCCCTTCACTATCGAGGAACATCGGTAAGCGCTTAAACTGGAAAATTGCACAGATCGGTTTTGGACTGCTTCCGATGCAGAACTTACATTCGAACCTCATGATGTTGTTATTAGGACAACAGACATCAGAACTGAACAGATTCATCGATTCTACTGCATCCTCTATATTTTGTGGGGGTATTCGGAATTCGCGTTGAGATGAACTTATAGTTCGGGATTTGTGAGAACTGAAGGAATGCAGAGTATCAAACAAAATTTTTTATAAACTCTTAGAAATTTAGTTAGTATATTGTAGCGCATAGACGTCTGAAAGTGATATGATGTGGCGTTCATATGGAATACTTTCAATTTGAAAATATCGATATGACGACAAGGTTGATCAGCGAATGCTGTTCTGAACAAATATTCTACCACGATTTGCGATGGAAAGTGGAACATTTTGTAATAAAAAAGGATCGGGGATTCGGTTGTAGAAGTTGACTATACTCACTTGAGTGTAGTGAAAATAGCACCTATACACGAATATCATGAAGCATATGATCACTGCATTCATGAGAGCTTTCTCAAAGTCTGTAATTGCAAATTTAGGAACAACGTTGGGGAAACGCCGCCGTATGACTTGCAATACGCCCACGTATGACTCCGTCGATTTGGCAACCATAAAAGCCCAACCCATAGGGTAAGCCTAAGGAAAATTTTGAACTATATTTTTTGTTACATCTTTTTCAGGACAATCACATTGTAGAAATTTCAATAAGGCTACCAGTTAACAGACCATGAAAGCAAAAATACTTACATGTTCCTCGCATACAGCCATCACTATCAAAAGCTGCTCGACTTCGAAAAAGCAGTGAATGATAGTGTGAGTACCGTGGACTTCCAGAAAAAAATCTTTTCCTTCGAATAACGATATAAACTCTGGGTCGAGTAATACCAAGCTCTAAACTTGATCGTTTTCTTTCACCAGCTCTGACTCAAAAAAATACACTTTTTGTCCATACTCGTACTTGACAAATTTGGCTTGAACTTTTTCATGCAAAGATTGCAACGATTTCACTCTACCCATGTACTTCACTGGTTTCTGCTCGGATGCAATGTTTAATAGCTGGCTTCTAATAAAGCTATAATCAATATTTTTTCCAACTTTGGGATCCCTACAATGATAATTCAAATGCAGCTGCAGAGTTTGAGGCCCAGATGACTCAAATTTACTCAAACCAACATCACAAGTTTCAAAACAATCGTACTACCGACTCATAAATCTATCTCCATCTTTTTGATCATCAAAATCGCAACGATACTTCATCACTTCGGAAATAATGTGATATCAGTACAACTTCATCAAGAGGTTTCAATACACTTTCAACACTATAGTTAATCGTGCAACACGAAACGTACCTTCGTAACCATGCATTTTGTTATGACCGTCATTGAATTCAATCAATAATATACTCATTCCATTAGATTCAGTTCAGCAGGCTTCCGAGATGTTATCTCCGTCTATGCAAAAATCATGAAAGCATTCGCAACACTCAAATAGATTAACCGAAATAGGATGAAAAAAACGGCTGTTCAACGAGTCAGTTGATTTCATTTAATTCGACGACGTTTCGAAGACTGATTTGCCTCCTTCTTCAGGTCTAAAATACAATATCATAACAGTCAAACATATTGGATGGAGTATATACATGTATATGTATGTTTACATTCGTAAACGCATCAAGTGTGTGTCGGTGTATGTAGATATACTCTCTAACACTCATGATACACTTTCAATTACCTGTTAAATATCATAAAAGTTATTTAAACAGTCATTTTTCGGACTGTAGTCATGAATTACACATGTTTCTTCACAAATTGTCTCTCAGTTTACCTGTAAATTTTTATGAACTTGAATAATGAATTTGTAGAATGGACCTGTTTTTCAGTTGAACAAGTAATTTGAACATCATACCATGTACTTTCACACAAATTGAGTGGTATTCTAGCAAGGAATATTTTACTTTCATATTGACTATTGATATAACTGAACTCTTCCTTCACATATATTCACTTTTCTTGAATTTAACACTTAGTGATTTAACAAAACATTTTTGATTACACTGAATGATTGTTTTATGTTCATCTGGTGATTAGCCAGACATCAATAGTGATCTATCGATCTATTGATTTACACCTAGCGACCTCTAACAATCTATCAGTGAAGTTGTCCACATTGATAAATAGTAATCTATATGATCATGTGAGAAGGTAATTTCAACAAGCATCACGATATTTGCTCTTTTTCACTTGTCTTAGAAGTGGTGCGTAAATGTGGTGTAAGTTTCTAGTGTCATCTTTTTTATTTATAGGGTGCTCTTCCAATCTTATGTGAACCATTTCTGAAACTAATCTTTTATACCAATTATGTTCATGGTCTAAAATTTTGGGGTTAGCAAAATTAAAAGTATGACCTCGACTTCTCATATGATCATTTACAACATAGTTTTCATCCATCTTTAAACTTCTTGACTCATGTTCATTAATTCTAGTTCTCAAATCTCTTTTTGTTTCCCCCACATATGCGGCATTGCAATCATTGCATTTTAATTTATACACTACATTCGTCTGATCGCCTATACTTGTCCTATCCTTTCCCCTTTTTATAATATCACCCAAATTATTCTTGATTTTCGGAAATAATCTTACAGGAAGATCCCTCAGTTTTTTAGAAACTCTCTGATAAAAACCCTCAATGTAAGGGAGACCTATATTGATTGAAAGCCTGGATTTCCGCGTTTTTGTAAAGTTTTCATTCCGATTATTAACTGATTCACTAGGTCTATTATCATCCAACTTTTGATGAATGAGAGAGTGTATTCTTTTTCTCATGTGATATTTTATAAATTGAGGGGGATAATCATTCTCAACTAGTATTTTTTCTACCAATCGAATGTTTTTATCGTGGAATCTACCATCAGACAAATGTAGTGCCTTATCAACCAAAGAATATACCATCGCTTTTCTATGTGACGGATGATGATTGGACAGAAAATTCAAAACTCTCCCAGAGAACGTGGGTTTGTGGTACCAGTCTATGATCAACTTATTATCATCTCTAATTATCAGTAATTCTAAAAAGTTTAGTCTATTATGTTTTTGAGTTTCAATTGTAAATTGCAACCTTTCATCATATGAGTTGAATATGGACAACATGAGATCAACTTTATTCTTAGGGATAATAGCCAGAATATCATCGACATATCTCCCGTAAAATAATGGGACAAAATCCAGTCTATTCAAACATTCTTGTTCCAAATCATCCATCACAATATCTGCAAATCTTGGTGAAGGGGGTGAACCCATTGGGGTACCATATTTTTGCTTATAAAATTTTCCATTGAATTGGAAATAAGTATTTTCCATGAGAAAAGTAATGGCATGGTCTTCCTAAAATCCACAAAGATGGCATCCCTCTGAGGCCTATAGTATCATATGTCAATTCCCCGACTTTTCATTTGGCAAAAACAATAGATAAAATCTTGGAAAGTTGTGTTGAAAAACCAAAATCGTACATAAAAAATAGTACTGAATTAAAGTCCACCTTAGATAGTTTGGAAATTCCAGATGATCATACGATACTCGGTCTTGATGTCAACACCATGTATCCTAATATAGGTAGACATCTCGTCACACGAGCGGTAGAAAAAAGATTCCATGACATCAATGAGAAAACAGGGATTCCACTCAAAGATCTGTTAGATGCCATTACTTTTCTCATGGAAAATACTTATTTCCAATTCAATGGAAAATTTTATAAGCAAAAATATGGTACCCCAATGGGTTCACCCCCTTCACCAAGATTTGCAGATATTGTGATGGATGATTTGGAACAAGAATGTTTGAATAGACTGGATTTTGTCCCATTATTTTACGGGAGATATGTCGATGATATTCTGGCTATTATCCCTAAGAATAAAGTTGATCCCATAAAGTGTATCATGAGTGTTAGAGAGTATATCTACATACACCGACACACACTTGATGCGTTTACGAATGTAAACATACATATACATGTATATACTCCATCCAATATGTTTGACTGTTATGATATTGTATTTTAGACCTGAAGAAGGAGGCAAATCAGTCTTCGAAACGTCGTCGAATTAAATGAAATCAACTGACTCGTTGAACAGCCGTTTTTTTTTTCATCCTATTGATCTACAAAACGAGTGATAGAAGCAAAATGGAGATTAACCGAAAGATTCCTCTTCCTCTTGACGAACAAGCACTGGTAGAGATCCTATTTTATCCGATATTTTCACACTTTCTTCGTTTTAGAGACAATATAACAGTGGATGTGCAGACGAACTGATCTTGGTTCATCATCACATTTCCAAACTCTTTCCACACCACAACCACATACCAACCATGCACAATTTTCAAGACCGAGCAGTTTTACAAAATCGCGAAATATCGCTGTCTTACTGAGCTTTAACATGATCTACGACGTCCTTCATACGACCCGAGACACAGCTCTTTCGCACTGTCTCGCGAATTTCATTTTTCATTTCTAATTCTTTCATCTCAGTGAGATTCCCAGCATGATTATGGGCTTGTTTCGACTCAAATGTCCCATCGGGTTTCAACGTTGCCGAGCCTTTGCAGCACTCATATTTATAATTATACCTTGTGCAACGTAGACCTCTGGAAGTATTGATAAATCGGTAACACCGTGAAAAAATCATCTTCTCTGGAAAGCAGGGCCCGAGAAAAAACTTCTCCCGTACTCAATGCATATTTCAAGAGAATAATTTCATGAATAACCCAAAGTATATCTTCATGCGGTGACTCGATCGCTCATATGTCTCAAAAATTAGCTGTTAAGAAACGAATAATCAGAAATTATTATTGAGAGAAAAAAAAGGTTCACGGATAAACTGAGATAAGCGAGTGCTGTACTTGTTGTAAAAGCTGTGCTAAAGATTAAACGAGTACTCCGAAATGAATTAATTTACTCACAAGTCACCATTCAGGTACCTCTTGTGCAAATGATATCGGAGTCCGGTCTTCGCGTCGAAGTATCCTCCGATACCTTTCCCTTTTTTCGTTCTCTTTATAGATCACTTGAGTTTCATGCAATTGATAACTTCACTGAGTCCGATTTTCCAAAAAGACGTTCAAGACAAAAGTCTGCCGTCTGATGCACCTTGCCTCCAGAGAGGTCAGGCTCCAACTGACTATCACAGCTGCCCTTCCCTCTCTCGAATAAATAAATAATTCGATCGTCCAGTGCATCTCGAAGAATTTGAGGCGTCAGCCAAATTCTTCGTATCAAAGCCGTGAGCCGATTTTCGGAAAAATCGCCGCGTCCAGCGAACGCAAAAGATACCCGTTTCGTGGGATTTTGTGGCGCATACAGGTGCGGGCGATATTTGCGACCAAATACCGCGTAATCGCATTTTGATTCATCCCCACTTTCCCACCGAAAATTCTCGCTATTTTATATTTTAGAATGCTAAATTCCACTCTCACGCAATTCTTCTCGTCGCGGTTAGACAGTGATTTTTGAACTTCGTCGTTGACGAGCAGAACATTCCACCGCAAAAAATGGCAAGTTCAAGTACTGATAAATATACAAGATTCTAAAATCGGTCGCATAGCTAACATTAGATTGCCTCACCTCACGAATCTCGCATTTACGAGGATAGTGGGGATTAAAACGCTGAATGAGTGTTGCAGATAATATGTACATTGCACATCCTTCTTACCATGATTGGAGTAATCATTCAACGATATTCCTCATCCGGAATATCATTGCATTCTGAAAATAAGACTCTCGCATGAAATAAAGTATTATTTGGCCGAGATATTTAATCCAAACGGTCGTACACCATCAGATCTACGTATCCTTCATTAAATTCTCATCACACATTCTTGCACATGGTCGCAAAAACATGCATAAGCATGTAGTTGTCGGACTGACGCGAATTCCCATAAAGAATTATCTGTAAAAAAATTAAAGATATTTGATAAGAATAATTTCAATCAAAAAAGGCAAGATGCCCAAGTCCACACGCATTGAGTATGAAATGGGTATATTTAAATGCAATTTTGCAAGCGGATCTTTGAGCCAATTCAAGTGCGGCAATATTTTTGATTTTGTGCTCAGCGAATTGAAACACTGGTAAGTATAGCATTCCCTGTAGGATGAAACGCCGAACTTCAAGACTTAATTATTTGGGAATTTTTTTCCAATATATTGCAAAGCACGACATTGAAGGGACGCGAGATCAAGAGCTTGGTCTTCGGAGCCTTCTCTTGGTTTTGGGATTGATATTTTCCTTGTCAAGACTTCAATCTCATGAGCTTGTGAGCTTGCGGATTCGGATGCCTTCCTAGGTTTTGGGATTGATATTCTTCAGGCGAAATGTACATCCCGGGAGCTTGCAAGCTTGCAGTGCGTTCCTGGGTTATGAGATGAATACTACTCAGGAGAATTATTCACCTCGCGAGTTTCAAGCTTGCAGTTCTGGGTACTTCCTTGATTACTGTCGGGACCATAGTTCGCCGGTGAAATTTCCAGCTCACGAGCTCGTGAGCTTGCGGCTTCGAGCGCCTCTTAAGTTCTGGAATCGATATTCTCCTGGTTAAACTTTCAGCTTGCGGGTTTCGATAATTTCCTAGGTTTTTGGATTGATGTTTTCCCCGTCCATATACCAGTCTCGTGAGCTTGCAAGTTGCAATGCCTTGGTAGGTTTCGGTAATGAAATTTTACAGCTCGCGGGCTTGCGAGCTTGGAATGCGCTCTTAGGTTGTGGGATGAATGATACTCCGGAAAAGTTTCCGGCTGACGAGCTTGCAGTTTTGGGTACTCCCTTGATTGGTTTCGGGACCAATTAGTCCTCTGGTGAAATTTCCCGCTCACGAACCCGAGAGCTTGCGAGTTTGGGTGCCATTCGGAGTTTTGTGATGGATTTTCTCTCCTGACAGCATTTTTGGTTCGAGCATCCGGTTATTTGCGGTTGTCTTCACTTCCTCTGTTCCAAGACTAACTCTTTCTTCCTAACAAAATTATTAGCCCGAGTATCCGGTTATCTGTGGATTTGGATCCCTTCCTAGGTTTTGGGATTGATTTCTCTCCTCGACAGCTTTTTTGCTTCAAGCATCCGGTTATTTGTGGGTTTGGTTGCCTTCCTAGGTTTTGGGATTGATTTCTCTCTTCGACAGCTTTTTTGCTCCAAGCATCCGGTTATTTGTGGGTTTGGTTGCCTTCCTAGGTTTTGCTATTAATTTTCCCCCGCGACAAAATTTTCGATTGAGCATCTGCGATTTGCGGGATAAATTCTTCCTCGCGGAAAGCTGACTCAGCTTCAGAGTTGAGAGGCTTTCCCGGGAATCATGGATCGATTAGCGAAGAGGATTCGGCACGAATAATCTGACGAGATCTTAATCTGCTTACCTTGAAAACCGCCCTATAAACTTTATTAGAGACTATCAGCGAGCTTTTCAAGCATTTCTCTCAAATTTTTTAAACAAATCCAAACAATCACATCACTTGGTTGAAGATAACAACCATGGAAGCGATCGAGTACACCTTTCCCGAATGTACCAATCGAATTCTCGATTCATTTGCTAAAACCAAATTGTTTGAATTGTTGAGCAATAACTCCAACAGATTTGGATTGAGCATCCTCGAGAATCACCGAGTACACTTTTCAGAAATAATTCATTTCATTCCACGGTAGAGTTATTTACACAAATTTGTGGAGATAAATCTGTTTCAACATATTGGCAGCAAAAATTAGGCTGGGATCGGATTCAGCAACCTCAAAACTCCGAGTTCATTTTTTCCAAGTATATCAGATCAAATTTCGATTCCATCGTTGAAACAAGGAAGGAAGTTATTTTAGCAAATTATAGAGCAATAATTTCATCGAATTCGGATTCAGTATCCTCCAAACCCGCCGAATAGGTATTTTAGGAGCCATTTATGCAGTTTTACAATCTAATTGTTTAAACAAATTTGTTTCACCAAATTTTAGAGCAATAATTCTATCGAATTCGGATTCAGCGCACTCCAAAACCCCCGAGTAGAAATTTTAGGAGCCATTTATGCACTTTTACAATTTAATTGTTTAAACAAATTTGTTTAAAGAAATTGTAGAGCAATAATTCCATCAGAATCGAGCTCAGCGACCCTCGAAACCCCTGAAATAAATTTTTCCAGATTTTTTCATTGTTCACTGGGGCCAGAAAAACAATATAAAACTAGTACGATTTGGATTTCGCGCCATCTAGGGAAATCACTAGAGGGGGTAAGATCGGACTGACCCGGCGTAGGGTCTGTGCAGCAGACGGCGCGAATCTTCGTAAGGGTCAAACTCTAAAACCATCGCTCAAATGTGGCAACAATAAGCAAGAAAGTCGTAGAACTTGTAAAAATGAAGAGTTCGAGCCATCGTGAGCCTAAATCCGAGAAAATTTGAGCTAGTTGGAGCAATTTCGAGATTTGGCGTGTTTTTTGCATAGGCGCCGCAGCCGCCACTCAAGCCGCGGGCTCGCATCCATTCTTTCGAGCTCCGTGAATCTCTCAATATTGCTCTGATTGATATCCACAACAGCTCAAAATCTTCGTAATTAAATTTCCAACAGTTTTGTCGCTTACTGTTAGCAGGTTCCAGCTCCGGTTTTCTCTAATATCACGAAAACCCCGTCTGTGCCTATGCTGTGCCTCGCTGTGCGCGCTCAGTATAAATATCTTTGGCATAGCGCAGCATGGCGTCACCCTGCAGTACGCCAGTTGCAGTTCCACAACCATCCACTACGTGACGTTCCGCTGAATTTCGGAGCGAATAGCAGACAGGCTCACTATAGCAGACGTCCATGATAGCTCTGGTTCATTTATAATAGCCATAACCTGACATAACCCCCAATCAGCGGCGCTGATTCAGCGCTGCCCCCATCTATCTTGACCTGCTGATCTGGAGCTCTGCGTCAGCTTTTCTTGTTCTGTGGCCGAGTCTACATAAGAGCACGAGCGGGGGCCAAGAGCACTCTCGCGTGGTGCACTCGCTCCCGCCACTCAATAGCGCAGGCTTTTTCATGTATCAGAATGTTGTGCAGAGACTGACGGATAGTCTCGCACTACACGAATACAATTCTAACACCAAAGCTGAGAATGATACCGGGGGGAGGGGGACATCAATCCCGTAACTCAATAAGGCCCCAGAACCGCAAACACTTGGGAACTGGGCCTGATAAATCTTTTTGAGAGAAAATCATTCCCAGAACCTGAGAAAACAACCAAACTTGCGAAAATCCGGATATTTCGTTCGAGAATTCTGCCAGGAACCAAGATCCAATCAGAACTTAATCCCCAAAACTCACTAAGATAATATCAAACTTGCAAATACTTGGATACTAGAGCCGGAAATTATGTTCGTGGGAGAATCAATCTCAAAACCCAGAATAACAAATAGACCTGCAATAAAACCTGGATGCTCGTGTCACAATTTTCTGCTTGGAAGGAGAATCGATCGCGATACCCCGAAAGAGAATTAATGAACTAAAAATCACATCGGGGAAATAACCGATCCCAGAATCTGAGATGAGCTCTCAACAGAATTCTCAGGCCGAGCTTTTGCATGTTTGCGATTTTGAGGGCTTCTTGAGTTCTGGGATCCCCTCTCGCGATGATTCCCAATCAAAACGTCAGCACTACGTTTCTGAAGAGCAAGACCATGAGTGGCGAGAGCGGTTACTCGTTTATCTTACCTAGGAGAGCGCTCTCGCCACGCGCTCGCTCTCTTATGAGAGGTTCTACAGAACTTTTGACATTAGGCGTACTGCACGCTATCTCTGAACCTTCAAAAGATTATCAAAGTGTCGGAGTTGATTTGAATAGGTTCGAGGGCCTCGGAATGTGTACTCTATTCGCTGTTCTGTCAAAAGAATCTGTTTACCCACAGCACGGCCCGGAACCCTCCTTCTTTGGGTATCTCTTAGCGTACTCGCGCCGTTTTTTGATTTCTTCAGCCTGCAGCAAAAATAACATTACTCGAAAAATTCTGCCAAAATTCAGTGACATTTTAGGCACCCTATATATTGAGAAAAGATTGGTTTCAGACGCGTGCCTTCAACGTGGCATTCATAAACAAACGTCGAAGTCGCGTAACCGTGTTTTCACGAAAAGTTGAGATCTCCCGTACTGAGCTTATAAAAAAAATAACATTTGCGATAGTTACATGATCGAAACGGATTTCAATAGCTTGAAACAACACCAATAATATCCCGTTTGGTTTGGATGCATGCGACCTATTGCGTTTAAATGATAGCATCAAGAAGATGGGTCAGTTCATGCGCCCACTCGACTCAAAATGGTCAAATTTCCACGGCACGAGGGGGAGAAGGAGGGCACGCTCCCGGAATGTTTTGCCCATTTTTCTTCACCTATTTTTGAACAATATCCCATAGTTCTCATGTCCTGATATGGAATGTTATTTGAGTGAGAAGCATTACAAGAATTGTATCGAAGGGGTCGATGTGATCGAGCCCGTCTCAGCACTTCTATGAGGCTGCAATCGCTCATATCATCTTGGAAACAGATAAATCACACCAGAGAACCCATTCTACCTTCAAATGCCACCATAGACTTTATTGAAAAATTTGACGGTCAATTGAAGAATTACGGACGAGGCGCCAGATCTTGAGCAGAAGGAATTTCAGAGCTCCGGCTTGTCGTACAGGCTTATCAAACATGGACACAGCATTACGCTGTAGATGTGTATGTTTGTGCTCACCGGTAAACATTGTAGAGAATTTTGGACGACTGTGTACGGCAGGGGGGGGGGGCTTGTAGTTGTTCGCGCAACTAGTTGTTTCCTGATTCTGAGCTCTACTATCAATATCGGTTTCGGGCATTCGACGACAACTCTGTGCAAATCGACTATTATAACCATCTTGAAAAGATTTTAAAATTAGATACATGGGGAATAGCTTGCCTGGTGCTAGATCGTCGATTGTGACAGGATATTCAATATTATTGATTCATGGAGAATAGTGAAAACAATGCTCGAGTCAAGAGGGAAAAATCGAGACTTAAACGAGAGGAGCAAGAGGAGCAATTGGAGAAGAAATAAGTAAAGGTTAAAAAGAATTTTTAAAAAACGCTTTCATTCACTGATCCAAACGGCGTGGTGAAGCTCGGCGTAGTGTATTAGAAATAGAATTTGAGAGACCGATAAAAAAATCGCGCAGAAAGGGATTGCACAGTACACGAGAAACTATGCGTACACTGGGCGGCCTATATACGCCCTATGGGTGTCTCATATAAGAATGTGGCGCCAATCTGTGGCGAGTCACACACTCATCATTACGTGCAGCAGATAATACTGTAGTCAAGGACAACCTCCCCCCCCCCGCCCCCACCGCGTACGACCGCTAACGCTCAGTTGTCTACCCTCCCTACTCAATTGATCGAAGTCGTCAATCATGGGGTCCCTAAGCGAACGAGAAACAGGAAGCCAAAATGTTGTTCCAGAAATGGGGAAAAAATACCATGGCCAACAATAAGAACTATGGCCAAGGCGAAGTGGAATAAAAGCGTTTAAAAAGAAAAAAAAATAGCATTTGCCATATCTGCTTAAAATATGGAGCTCTACCTCGTGATTGTCACTACTCTCGCCATCAGCACCACCCATATACTGTCGATCGAAAAACACTCTGGGACCTTAGTATTCAAATATATATATATTATCACGATCCCGAATCATACAAAGACGCGTTGAAATGATTCTAGTTTCCAGAGCCATTTTCCTTGAATACCCCTCGTGGTGTAATAACGAGCTGGCGAGGCAGAAAAATCGTTGCTTTTCAGTCAGAATTATTCAAAAATCTGACCGATAACCACATCTAGCAGTGCGCGAATGATCCGATGGGTTTACATTCGACTGAGACTATTTAAAAGTCCTTTGGACGTCTGTGAACGTTTCTGGTTGGTACAGAAATAACATTCCCCCAAATTAGTGGGCACGCACTTTTCCACTCCTTTTTGAGGTTCTAGTTACCACTCAAATTGATTCCAGACGCGTGCCATGAAAAAAAAAATTTCTTTCTGCAGTAACCCAAATGTCAAAAGTTCTGTAGAACCTCTCTTATGTAGACTCGACCATTGTGCAAAGACTGACGGGGTAGTCTCTCACGCACTACAGGAACACAATTTCAACAAAAAAGCTAAGAATTATCACGGGGGGCGAGAGGGGGGGGGGCATCCATCCCGAAACTCAAGAAGCTCCCAAAACCGCAAGCACTTGGAAACTGGGCCTGATAAATCTGTTCAAGAGAATATCATTCCCAAAACTCGAGGAAGTAAACAATTCTGCGAACATCCAGAAGCTTCGATCGGGAATCCTGCCGGGAACCAAAATCCGATTCAAACTCAATCCCAAAACTCACTAAGGTAATCAATTTTGCAAATACTCGGATACTAGAACCGAAAATTATGTCCGTGAAAGACATCAATCTCAGAACCCAGGTTAACAAATGAACCTGCAATAAAACCTGGATGCTCGTGTCAAAATACCCTGATTGGAGGGAGAGTCGACCACAACACCCCAAAAGAGAATTAATGAACTGGGTGTCCATCGGGGAAATAATCGATCCCCGAATCTGAGATGAGCTCTCAACAGAAATTTTATGACGACCTTTCGCATGTTCGCGGTTTTGTGGGCGAATAGGGGTTTGGGATGAATCACCTTCCGCGATAATTCCCAATTGAGACGTCAGCACTATGTTTCTGGAGTGCAAGACTATGGAGTCAGGTCACCGCGCAATGTTCCAAAACACGAATCATAAAAACATGCGATGTTGCAAGAGCGGCGAGAGTGGTTACTCGGTTATCTCACCGAGGAAAACGCTCTCACGACGCGCTCGCTCTATTATATGTAGACTTGGCCTTTATATTTGCTTCAGCATTGTCCCAACAAGAAAAGAGCACAATCCAAACTTTCAAAAAACTTCAAAATTCAATCTAAAAAGATGATGGAAGATTGATTTTTCCAAAGTGTTTTTCTAAAAGAATGAGCAAGCTGAAATTTTAAAAACTACCACGTGGGTCATGGGTCACCATAAATTTCTGATTTATGAAGCGTATTGAATAGAGTTTCGAGACTCTCACTAGTTTGATGAGAGTAAATTTATGAAATGAGCTTTTTTTATTCTCTCTGTGCGTGCAAAGAAGAGGCTTGCAGTGTTGTTGATAAAGTGTGTTGGTGTTGTGCACATGCATATGCAAACAGATTTTGATTTATTTTGAAAAGGCATGTTTCCTCCCGATATTTGAAGAAAAATAAGTAATCATTCATATCTTTGATTGTTATATTTTTGCCTTTTACCAATGCCAAAATGATCTGAAATAGACTATATAGATTCGCCATTCCATCCACTTTTTTATTTTTCACTTGAAAGAATGAAGGATGAATGAATACTACACTGTTCATTGATATCAACATCATATCCACAGACCTTGATACTGAGTTCATGAACTCTTTATTACGTGAGTTCTAATCCTACGTCCTAAACAATTCCAGCTAATCCTACTTCTCATGAGTCATTCTTTTGCTTTCTCGAAGAGAAAGTATTGGATCGGTGCGGAAATTTTTCCATAAAATTTTTATTAATTTCTCATTTTTCACCATTTACTTCTATCCTTAGTTAAATCAGAGTTAATCCATCTTATTCTGCTCGCCGAGACCTTGAAAATGGTACCCCTATCAATTTCCTCTACAACGCACAACGTTCTGTGTGAGTTATTCTAAGGCACACCTTGTCCGTGTACGTATGTATGTGTGTCTGTATGTTGTCTTCCCTTTGTCACGCGAGTTTTTCTGAACTCTCAGAGCAATCTTTTTGAAACTTTGAGGGTTTGTTCCAAATTGATCAATGATGAGCCCAGTCTATTGACAGCTCCATACTCTCCATACTCTCTCTTCTAAGGTAGATTGATTACCTAAAGTTTATCATCAATTTCACACTGTTTGTCCAAACGGCATACCATCCAATATTCAGCACATAAATATTCCGAATATCATTCTAAAATATTTCCCGGTCATTCTAAAGAGATTTGTTGATACGGAATTTTGATAAAAAATCACATTTTCACAAAAAAATTTTTTCAACTTTACCTTCTATGTCACTCGAAATTTGGCGAACGCCTCCATGGATCTCTTCCAAATTCCGAGGCATTGGTTTATTTTCTTGGGCAATGGGCCCAGTCATTTTTGAACATTATTCGCCTATTCATATTGACACAAATAATGTTTTTCACGTAAATTTGATTCTTTTGCTTGAATTTTTTCATGAAAATTTTTCGAATTTCTCATTTTTTACCTCTCAAATCGACATACACCTGAATGAAAGTGAGTCCATTCTATACTCCTCGCCGAAATCTATGAAATAGTACCCCTATACAATCGTTTCCCAATACATAACGCTGTTTGTAAAGTTCTGATATGCTGTGGATAATTCCAATTGTTACCATTCAATTGAGAAAATTATTTCGTGCAATAAATGTGAACGACAAAAATTGGATTTGGATTTGAATCTATATGCAATGATAATTGATACAATTTTCCATGAACTGAAATATTTGAATAATCCATAGGGAATGAGAAAGCATTCTGCAAATTCCTTTCTGCAGCGTATTTATTATCACCAGGTTTTTGGTCGATGGTCAGGGATTTTTCTGTAACTTTGGGTACATGTTATACATGATGAAAAAAGATGAAAAGCATAGTTTATAGGCCCCAAAATTCATCCGTGCGGGCTTGACGCGGTATTTTCGTTTTTAAAATTTGCAAAAAAATCGAATTTTTCATTTTTTGATTGATTTTTTACGGATGTAAGACACATTGAAAAATTTTTTTCAAACACATATTTCGACGTAAAAAAAGCTGAATTTTACGAAAAAAATAATTTCAAATTTGGAAAGGTCAACATAACCTCAAAAAAGTAGTTTTTCTGCATAAAAACGTTTTTTTGGCCCTTCAGTCAGATTTTATCTCGAATTCAATATTTTTATCGGATTCCTCGTCAAATTTTACGTCGAAAACTATTCTCAAAAAGTTGGGACTCGGATGGGATTGGCCGCTATGATTGCAACCTTAGAAACAGGGTCATAAAAATAGTGCTGAATTACGTGGTTTCGGAGGGAGACTTATTCCACTGGACAACGAAACTGTGGGTTGGGGATAGTGCGTTGACCGGACAATGACTTTTTTGTGTATTTTTTGACGTAGAAACCGAATCCGAAACCAGTTTTGCACCTAGCCATCAGGAATTTTTTCAAATCGCGAAATAGTGAGCTTCTACAAAACTGCGTTTTCAGCGTTTTTTGCAGATTTTGTAGATATATGATTTAGATGGTGCAACGTTGCAGCGGGCTTTGAGCGTACTCGAATTATGATTTCTCGCGTATTTTGGCCTGCTGAACACGATGGCAGTACTCTAAGAAAGCTAGGATGCGTTTGAGACCAGTCGTAAGATGATTCTTCGAGTTGTTATCAGTAAAATTTGCCTGATTTTGCTATAAATCTCCAAACGCTCACGAATTCGATCAGAAACATCTTTTCACAACTCACGAGGGCGTATTTTCTTCGTTTTCATGTATACAACAAGGGAGAAATATTCGCAATATCCCAAACATAGACTAGGCCATCGTACAGATTTCACAACAAAAAAGGTTGAAGCATTTTTTTTAGGTGAGCTCATGCCTCCTCATGGTGAGTCAAATTTCAAGTTCTCTTGTCTAACGTATGTACCTTTGAGATTATCCAAATGATCCCCTTTCAATCACACCTGAATGGTGTATCTAACTCCGGATGCTTAGATCCAGTTGTTTTGGAATGGAACTATTGAAGTGCCCACATAAGCTTGGGATGGAATACAATGTAAACATGATTTACAGGATCTTAATGATATATCGAGATTCACTTGATATTACCAAAGTATAGATCTCCGAAATTCCAGATATCGTGTCATGGTAACAGAATAGAACTACGCAGACAACAGTTTCCGAGGGACGTAGGGAAAAGAACTCACGATTTGACTCATCACGAGGAGGCTTGAGCCTTTTCCAGATAATGCTCAGAACGCGTCTTGTAGAATAGTACATGCATACTGGTCCCATCCGTTCTTGGACTATTGAAAATAACTTTCCCTCGTTGTTTACATGAAAACGAAGGAAATACGCCGTCATGAGTTGTGAAAAGATGTTTCTGATCGAATTCGTGAGCGTTTGGAGATTTATTGCAAAATCAGGCTAATTTTGCTGATAGCAACTCGAAGAATCATCTTACGACTGGTCTCAAACGCATCCTAGCTTTCTTAGAGTACTGCCATCGTGTTCAGCAGGCCAAAATACGCGAGAAATCATAATTCGAGTACGCTCAAAGCCCGCTGCAACGTTGCACCATCTAAATCATATATCTACAAAATCTGCAAAAAACGCTGAAAACGCAGTTTTGTAGAAGCTCACTATTTCGCGATTTGAAAAAATTCCTGATGGCTAGGTGCAAAACTGGTTTCGGATTCAGTTTCTACGTCAAAAAATACACAAAAAAGTCATTGTCCGGTCAATGCACTATCCCTAACCCACAGTTTCGTTGTCTAGTGGAATAAGCTCGGGAATAAGTCTCCCTTCAAAACCACGTAATTCAGCACTATTTTTATGACCCTGTTTCTAAGGTTACAATCATAGCGGCCAATCCCATCCGAGTCCCAACTTTTTAAGAATGGTTTTCGACGTGAAATTTGACGAGGAATCCGATAAAAATATTGAATTTGAGATAAAATCTGACTGAAGGGCCGAAAAAACGTTTTTATGCAGAAAAACTACTTTTTTGAGGTTATGTTGACCTTTTCTACATTCGAAAGTATTTTTTGTGTAAAATTCAGCTTTTTTTACGTCGAAATATGTGTTTAAAAAAAAATTTTTCAATGGGTCTTACATCCGTAAAAAATCAATCAAAAAATGAAAAAGTCGATATTTTTGCAAATTTTAAAAACGAAAATACCGCGTCAAGCCCGCACGGATGAATTTTGGGGCCTATAAACTATGCTTTTCATCTTTTTTCATCATGTATAACATGTACCTAAAGTTACAGAAAAACCCCTGACCATCGACCAAAAACCTGGTGATAATAAAAAGAATGACTCTCATACAACCTCTCATTGACATCATAAAGAGTCTAACTGATTGTAAATACAGACTTGAGGCAATACTCAGAGCGGCAATGTTAAGGAGCTTCCATCATTTAACATAACTACTTTTGCTCTGACAACTCGTGTTAGTAATGAGTAACACCCAAAACCCTATACCTCCAAATATCTCAACAAATAGTGTCACGAAATCAACACACTTTATCGACAACACTGCAAGCCTCTTCTTCGCAGATACAGAGAGAATCAAAAGAATGCTCATGTTATGAAATCACTCTCATCAAGTTAATGAGAGTCTTGCAACTCTATTCAACCCGGTGTATAATTCAGAGAATTAATGACCCACGATGACCCACGTGATAGTTTGGAGAATGTTAGCTTGCTCATTTTCCTGGAGAAACACTTTGGGAAACTTAGGCAGCGGCTATATGCAGTCGTTTTTGGCAATTCTGAGACAGCGGGACAGCGCCTCTATCGGAGGCTGCGGTGGTGTCTGCTTCAAATTACATGGGCAAAATGGTGCAAAACGGCTCAATTGCCGCTAGAGGCGCTGTCCCGCTGTCTCAGAATCGCCAAAAATAACTGCATGTAGCCGCACCCTCAATTTTCTATCACCTTTTCAAATTAAATTTTGGTCTTTCTTGAAGATTAGGACTGTGCCCTTTTCTTGTTAATACATTGCTGAAGCAATTATTTAGGACGAGAGAAGCCGTCGCAGAGCTCCAGAGCAGCAGGTCAAGGTGGAAGGGGGCAACCCTGAATCAGCGCCGCTGGTTGGGGGTTAAGTATGTCAGGTTATGGCTATTATGAACGGACCAGAGCTATCACGGATCTCTGCTCTACATCATATACATTTGTAATAATCGAATGAAATGTGAAATCGCATGTGCAACAGTTGCGCGTCGAAGATCTTGGGAATAGATCATCATTATAAAGTATGCGAGCGCCACTGACGAATCAGTGCATACGCACTGATCCATCAGCATAAATCGCTCTCACAAATCAATGCTCATGCAATAATCAGTGACCTCTCACTGATTGACGCGGAGAGAGTATCGTGAAATTAACTGGGGTGTCTCCGGTCCTGTTTATAACCTTCATAAAACCAGCAAGTTAGATTCAATGAGTTTTGCAGATAGCAATTCTAATGAGGGGTTTAGATCTCACTCCAGACTTTCCTTGCAAGTCGAATCGCTCTGGAGGTCATACTTTTGCATACACTGTTAAATATTTGTGGAAAAAATTTCAACCAATTGGTTAAAGTTTTTCTCTCAACCAATGGTTGACACCGATAATCAACCACCGGTTGAACATCTTTTGACAGCGAATATAGGAGCGAATATGGGATCCATGAGATTGGTAAGTGGTGGTGTCCGGACAACTTTTTTGGGTTACAAAAACAAGTTTCTTTGTGTTTTTTCATGAATAAAAAAAAATAAGTAAGAGCGCCAGTGCTGAGTGCCTCTTTGGAAAGAAATTCAAGTTGAGTAACTCCTTCGAGATTCAGTATCCAAATTGGTGACCACTTGGCTGGGGCTGCCATGCTTAGCTCGCGCAAGAAAATTCACCGATTCTTTTCATGGGTTCGGCATGGGACCCATGAGATTCGTAAATGGTTGTGCCCGGACGATATTTTTGGATCAGGAGAACAATTTCCTTTGCGCCTTTATGTAAACAAATAGGAATAAACGAGAGCGTCAGTGTCAAGAGCCATTTCGGGTTAGATATTCAGGTTAAGCAACGTTCTCACGATTCGGTATCCGGATTGGTGACCGTCCGTCTCAGTTTGCGGAGCCTATTATTTGTTGGGGATCATGAATTAGGTGAATGCAAAATGAGTGATCACCAATTCGGATAATGAATCGGGTAAACGTTGTTTAACCTGGATTTCTTCTTAAAAAAGCTCACGTGGACAGCACTGATATTCATTTATATCTGTTGATGGGAAGATATCGAAAACTTGTTTTCTTGACCCGATAATATCACTCGGGAACCACCATTGACTAATCTCATTGATCCCATTTTCATTCCCATATTCACTGGGGTAAAATTGTCGACCAGTAGTTGAATTTGGTGATCAAGCGATGGTTGAATTTGGCATGTAACCAGGGATTGAATTTTCAACCAACTGCTTGAATTTTGAACCAGTGGTTGGCTGATTTGGTTGGAAATCAACCAATTTTTCACAGTCTAGTACTTGGACGATGGTGAGCGAACGCCATACAAATCATCAATTTAGAAGATTATCTATAAACAAAGACGTGGTTTCTTCAGCGAACCAGTCCTCTGCCAATTAAAATAACAAATCCTGATATGCAGCTGGAGAGCAGGCCATGAATCGATCTCTTCGTGCATTGCTACAACATGAGGAAACTATATTTTTCACCTAATGAGTTATTTTGAAGCCAAGACTATAGTTCTCGATTCTTGAATCATAGCAAAATACCAGATGGAGAAGAATTTATGATAGATCTCTAATCCTTGAAGTCATGTGAATCAAATTCTTCCATTGTAAGGAATTTTTTGTTAATGAATGAATACTTCTAACCCTACAAAGCTGACTAAAGCCTCAGTTAATAATGTCATATTTTACTTACAGGGGAATGTCGGTACATCTGTCACAAATGTGGCTGCTTGTTCGATTTTCCGAATCCTCTCAAGCTTCACCTAGCTCTTGAGTGCGATAAATTGGACATTGCTCAACTCTGGGCTCAGTTGGCGAGGGAATTCGATTCAGTGCTTCAATCGTCCTCACAGATCGATCCCCGGCAGGACCTGTCCCTGTTCTCCCCCCTCAGTATTTATCTCTTAAACAGCTCGGCCAGGTCGAGCTGTACCACCGTCTCACCGATCACGATCAACGCCAATGTCATGATGGCTTGCATGAGCAGTTTACCAGGTAGCGTCGGCATCGTTCCTGAAGATCGCTTGGCAAAGCCTGAGGTTCACTGCTCGTGGCCTGTTGAATCCCCGTACCCACTCCTACCCTCTCCATTGCCATCGACGTCGTTATCATCACGCCTCACGGTGCAAAACTCACTTATGAAGGCCAAGAACGAGCGTCAGCAGCACCACTCAGCCTTCAAACCATACATCATGGAACCGGAATCAGGATCGATGGCGCCTCCACTTATGACCCGAGATCACGGGGCCTCGCTCGTGTCTTGCTTAGCCAGAACGGCAACGACGCAAGCAGTCCACCCGTTGCCGACGAACGCTCATGCCGCTGCTCAGACGGAGAACATTGCTAGCAATCTCGGGAGGCTGAGACAGGGCCATCAGTGCATATACTGTGGCAGAATCTACTCCAGGAAGTATGGTCTGAAGATTCACATTCGAACTCACACTGGCTATAAGCCTCTCAAGTGCAAGTTTTGCCTTAGGCCGTTCGGCGATCCAAGCAACTTGAATAAGCACGTGCGACTTCATGCCGACGGCGAAACACCCTACAAGTGTGATCTGTGTGGCAAAGTCCTAGTCCGCAGACGCGATCTTGAAAGGCACGTCAAATCAAGACACCACAGTCGTGGCACCGATCGCATCTCCGAAATATCCTCCGATGAGACGGACATTTGATGTGGTTATGGAAATCTGTACTATTTTCGCTCATTCCTCACAATTGATTTGAGATTGTGCATCCTACATGTCCTCGACATTCCATGCTATACCCTCTCACCATCAGAGTAGTCAAATTGAATAGGAAAATGAAAGGGTGAGGTACACATCAATGATTGATACAAATTTGATCATGAGATCAAACGGATTTCAAATCCCATGTGGATCGGAAGTCTAGGATGTGACTGAATGTATCTGACTGTGAATGAATGTATCAAATTCTTTTTGTACAGCACTGAGAAATTCCATGATCTTATATAGTTTTGATTACAAGAATTTGTGTGATTGTAAGAGTTTACACCCCTTGCATGATCAAATTAGTTGCTCAAGTCGGAGTGGACCAATAATAATTCCGTTCAGAATTTCAAAATCAACCCACAGAATATTTGAAAAATACTTGTAATATATGGACCAATATCGGAAGAAGTCTAATTATCGCGTGATTGATTTTAATCAGGACTTGACGTTTTATATCTGAAAGAAACACGTCGAACTTCCAGTTACATAGTGGATTAGACCCACCTCATTGTTATGGTATTCGATGTTGTCATTTAGAGATGTTATAAATGTTTTTGCATCGTCTGAAATGGTGAGAATTTGCTATCTTAGTTGTTTGATGATCCCAAGACCTCCCCCTCCTCCTACAAGAATAAAATCAATACAATCTTCCTGATATTTTATTCTCAACGAACACACAATTGACCTTGATTTTTATGTATCTCTCCTCGCCCTTAAATGACACACTGGGTCAGATTGACCCCAACCAATGTTTTCCCTCTTATGACACTGCGCACGGATTTCTTCTTAGCCTCTTCAGACCAGTATACACATATCATGTGGCGGGGTTTTTAACCAAATCCATTTTGAATTTCGTTGAATTTCGTTGGGTTTTATTCAATGACCAATTCCGTAACGAAATCCCACTCGCAAATCATAACGGTCATAATATGATGACTATGGTTTTTAGGGTGGGATTTTGTTATGGAATTGGTCCTCAAATAGAACTCAACGAAATTCAACCAAATTTAAAATGGATTCCGTTAAAACCCCTGTTATGTGGACACATGTTTGAGTCGGGTCTGTGGGCTAAGTTTTCAAGGTTCACCAAAAAATCTTGTGCAATCCCTTCTGCTGACCTGAATCAATGATTATCACATTGTTATTACTCCAAGAACCCGATTGTTAGTTACTCTTCCATACAATCATTCTCACTACTTGGGAATGAGGTTCAAAAGTCGGATTGTAAGGTCGTTGTATATTCCTGAGGCAAGAGAAACTATTACCACAAGACCGGTGGCAAAGAGTAAAAGCATATGAGTCATTCTAGGGCAAGCTGGACAAAACCGTCACCAGGAGGGTCTGGGAAAAATCCGCAAAAAGTTTTTTCCGTTAGTACTATGTTTAAATAGTACGAGAAAATTTTTTCTAGAATTTTTCGGCCCTCCCTGTAGGCCCTAGGGCCAATGAAGGGTCATTTTAGGCCCTTTTTTAGTCTACTTTAGAAAAAACGCAGTTCGAACAAAATTCCAACATTTTCCAACGTACTTGGGCGCATTTTTTTTGTTAAAACTGATACTTTTCAGAAAAAAATTGTCCCAGACGATTAAGTCAGCCTGACTTCTGCAAGCTATTCATTAAGATCAAATTTTAGCAATTTCTGCGTCATCTTGTGGGCGATCTAGATCCAACTAAAGAGGAGATAATTGACTTTTACTAGTGTTCATTTTAAAGATCTTGGGAAAGCCTACAATTTGCTCACTTGTAAAAGTCAATTATCACATTTTTTGTTGGAGCTACAGTCGGTACAAGTTGGGCTATTTTCGAATAAGTCGAAAATCCAGGACTCAATTCCGAAAATATATCTTAACTCTTTCCCACCGAACTTGTGCGAAAATGTTCTTTGAGGCATCTAGTTTCAGTGGAAGAAATTTGGCGGAGGTAATTTTTTTTTGTCGAGCGTTACAGAATACCGCATTTCGTCGTTTTAGCAAAAACGGCATCTTTGACCACAGTCACATATGCTCCCATCTAGACTGATGTGCACCAATCTGTGTGGAAATACTCCCCAAAGTACTTTCAAGTACGTGTAAGAAGTTGCGGGGACGAGCCTCGAGGCAGGAGCGAGCTGTAGGTTTTATTTACCGAGTCAAAAATAGGCATTATTTTGGCTATTTGGGCGTACGCGACCGAGAGCATGATTTTACTTGTTCTGGCTTACAAATGAGATTATGGGCTAGAATGAGTATCCAAACATACTTTTTCGACTCAAAAATGGCCATCTGAACACAAATCTGAGGTCATTCCAGCTCTAGAACGTCGTCTGATGCCTCAACGGTGTCTGAACCCGTCTCAGAGTCTAAATTCTTCTGGGACATAGAGATAGTTCTATAGGGTAAAACTGACTGCGCAATAGTGTTGAGATGGCCATTTTAAGTCGAAGAAGTATGTTGGGATCCTCTTTCTATCCTATTATCTCATTTGTGAGCCAGAACAAGTAAAATCATGCTCTCGGTTGCGTACGCCCAAATAGCCAAAATAATGCCTATTTTTGACTCGGTAAATAGAACCTACAGCTCGCTCCTGCCTCGAGGCTCGTCCCCGCAACTTCTTACACGTACTTGGGTGTATTTTCACACAGATTGGTGCACATTAGTCCAGATGGGAGCTTATGTATGTGACCGTGGTCAAAGATGCCGTTTGTGCTAAAACGACGAAATGCGGTATTCTGTAACGCTCGGCGAATAAAATTAAAAAAAAATAACCTCCACCAAACTTTTTCCACTGAAACTAGATGTCTCAAAGAACATTTTCGCACAAGTTTGGTGGGAAAAAATTAGGATATATTTTTGGAATCGAGACCTGAATTTTCGACTTTTTCGAAAGTAGCTCAACTTGTACCGACTGTAGCTCCAACAAAAAATGTGATAATTGACTTTTACAAGTAAGCAAATTGTCGGTTTTTTCAAGACCTTCGAAATGATCAATGGCAGAAGTCAATTATCTCCTCTCTAGTTGGATCTAGATCACCCACAAGATGACGCAGAAATTGCTAAAATTTGCTCTCAATAAATAGCTTGCAGAAGTTGTCAGGCTGACTTATTCGTCTGGGACAATTTTTTTTTTTGAAAAGTATCAATTTCAACAAGAAAAATACGCCCAAGTACGTTGAAAAATGTTGGATTTTATTGGAACTACGAATTTTCTATAATAGACTAAAATACGCTGATAAATGAGATTAGCAGAATGCTTTCTCTTAGCGGAATAGTTTAAGAGGTTCACTGAAACTAATGAGAAATTTGCAAAACTGATCAAATTCCAAAATGATGATTGGGATTCCTACAAAATAGTTTTATTTTCCAATCTAATTTAATTGCATTTCATATCACACTCACAATCCAATGATTGGATCCAACTAATCGATGTAGAATGAGGGAAAAGTATCTCTCTAGTCCATTAAAAGGTGGATAGATTAGTTGTAGAGGGAGATATGAGGATAAAATGAATTTTAGCTGCAATTTTCTTCTAATATTTTGGGTTATTATTATGAGATTCACTTTTAGGGGAATTAAGGTGACCTAAACTGGGGTTTTTCATGGAAGATATGTAGTCTGGCTGAGGGAAAATTTTGATATAGTTGGTAAAAAGATCATAAAAATGGAGTTTTTTGAAAAAAATTTGGATTTTTCGGGAATGAATTGGATTTTGAATGTATTTAAAAGGATTTTGAAAAATTCGGTATCAACTAATCGATTTAGAACGATGAAAAAGTATAAACTTAGTTGAGTAAAATTTGTATATATTAGTTTAGGGGGTGGGTAATAGCGGAAAATGAATTTTAGATGCGATTTCCTTCTAATATTTTGAGTTATCATAAGGAGATTGCCTTTTAGGGGAATTCGGATGACCTAAACTAGGGTTTTCCATGGAATATATGTAGTATGGTTGAGGGCAAATTTCAATATAGTTAGTGTAAGGATTATAAAAATGGAGTATTTTGAAAAAATTTGGATTATTCGGGAATAAATCGGATTTTGAATGTATTAAAACGGATTTTGAGAAAATTCGGTATCAACCAATCGATTAAGAACGATGAAAAAGTATCGACTTAGTTGAGTAAAATTTGAATAAAGTAGTTTAGAGGAGAGATATGAGGAAAGTATGAATATTGAAAAAAATATTTTTGTATATTTTGAGTTATTTTTGTGAGGAAAATAGTTATCGGGATTTGGGCTACCTAAAGTGAGGTTTTTTTAGCAAAACGTGTAATTTGGTTAAAGCAGAATTTCGATGGGATAGGTCTAAACATGCTCAAATTGCTGTTTTTGTTGGAAATTTTGGTTTTTTTATAAAAATTTACGTTGATAGAGTTTGAATGGAATTTCGGTATTAACCAAAAGATAGATTGAGCCAAAAAAACCATAGCCTACGTAATCAAAATTGGGGTAAGAAGAAGTTAGAAAGAGATATTTTAGTATGAAAGTACACAATTTCAGCGATTTTACCTCAAAAAACGTTTAAATTAAATTCGATTTGGAGAGGAGACCAGGCAAATCACTGGTCTCATCTCTGAGTGATTCTATACAACTCGTAGAAAAGCGAAAATCGATAAAGTGGAGTGTAGAAGAGAAAGCGTGGCGCAAAAAAAAAACAACACACATACACACACACACACACAGACAAAGGGCCGGAGAGATGAGTCACTGGGGGGTTTTTGAGGATTATAAGGGGAAAAGTGTTACTTACAATCGTTAGATTTTGGCGAGAGGAATAAGATGGTTGAAGCACTTTTGTGATAAGATGAGTTATGTTGAAGAAAATATTGAGTTGAATGGAAAAATTGATCAAAAATTTGCTGTGTCGAAAACAAAGCTTTCTCTTTAGAGAAAGCAAAAGGGCCTAAAATGACCGTTTCATGGGCTCTAGAGCCTACAGGGATGGCCGAAAAAATCTGGAAAAATTTTTTCGTACTATTGAAACATAGTACTAACGGAAAAAAAATTTTGCGGATTTTCCCCAGACCCCCCTGGTGGCGGTTTTGTCCGGGTTGCTCCAGAATAACTCATATGGAATTGCCGTGCGTAGAATCTCTGTCCACACACACGTACACGAGGTTTAACGCAGTATACTTGTTGGTTGCGCGAGTCACTTTGTTCATTTTTCACAGTAGTTTAAATTTTAAATTGGATTGTCGTTAAATGGTTCGATGACCGTTTGCTCATATGTGTACGTGTATGTGACATCGCGTAATGTCCCTACCTCTTGAAATTCGTGTACTTGTTCGAGTTTGGCTGGCCCGGGAGCCGCTAATTTTCAGTTCAGCGCACTACGGCGCAATAGGAGAATCAAGATACCTTCTAGTTTTTGTGCGATGTTCCCGCCTTCCGCGGTATCGCAGAATTTCCTCGAGCCTCGGACGGACCCCTAATTTTTTACAGTTCGATCCATGGAATGAGTTTAGTTTCAGTTTAGCTCAGGTTACTCTGAATAAAGAGAACCTTATTTTATATTACTCGTACTTGAAAGTGCGCGTTTCAATGCGCTTTGACGATGTTGACGACGCATCGAAAGTGCACACTTCTCAAGCGTCGTGAAACGAAAACTATGGTAAGGACGCGAGGCCAAACGTTAATACGAGTAAAACCGCGTATGGTAAAGCAGATTCCTGCATTGATTCGATCATTATTTTCTTGTGTCAGCTATGTTACTCAGCTGTCACCTCATAATATTTAATATCAGACAGGATGGTGTACTTTATAATTTTAGAACGTTCTTAAAAATCTGCAGACAGGATGGTTTACTTTATAATTGCAGAAAGTTTACAGAATCTGATGTACTGTTGGAGAGTGGGATGGAGAAGAATAGTTATTTAGAAGTTATGTTAGTTGAGCTGCTGAATCTTGTTCTTCGAAATCCCCAAGTACCATAAACCTTGAACTTGGTCTTTGCGAGTCTTTGACCTTGCTGTTGGTGTTTTGGTATTTGATGACGAACTCTAGGCTATCTTTAATTCTTAGAGAACTCCATCTACCAATTGTATGAATAGCTCGCTGCATCTGAGGCTCTCAATAATGAAGTGAAGAGTCGACTCCACACGTGGATTCATAATAGGTATGCACTCGTGGCAAGAAATCATAGAGTGAGACTCGTAATTGTTTGCAGTGCACTCCTCTAATCATAAGTTGCAGCAGCTCATCATAAGTCATTTTTGAAGAACCAAAGATTTGCCAACTCAGTTTCTCAAATTTCTGACGACTCTAACTATACTCATTTTCAATTCCAAACTTTTGATTCAGGTGAGATATTTTCGAAGTCATTTTTTAAGAACCAAAGATTTGCCAACTCAGTCTCTCAAATTTCTGACGACTCTTAACTATAATCAGTTTCAATTCCAAACATTTGAATGTACAAACAGTCCAATTAATATTTCGAAAGTTGGTGTACAAGGAAAGATATAGGATGATGAGTGAACAAGTTCTGTCAGATCTCACGGTGATATTCATAGATCACAAGAGAAGGGCTTGACTAAATGTGCATGCCCTGTTACTAATTGCAAACGCTACTTGGCAATCGAAATGTCAAATAATTGACTCCACAAGTTCATATAAAAAGGTCTTCATCGACTCAAAAGCTACTTATTATTCAAGATGTGAAATGGGATAGACAAAACTAAGGTAAAGTCGCCAGTAGTGGAACAAAAAATGAGCGCTAATCAGTAATTTCTATATTTCGAATGATATTTGAGTTTCTCGCGAACGGGAAGTAACGCATCTTATAGATAAACTCTTTCTGCATATTTTGAAAAAAGGTACAAGTTGATTACTTGTATACAATAAGAGTAATTGAATGTTCACGAAAGGATCCGTTGTCTCCTGTAGTGGAACAACCAATCCTGAGATCGGTGCCCTCAATGGAACGTGAAAAGTCTCCTATAGTGGAACAGCGCTTTGGAGTCATTCTGAAAATATTTGGTAGATAATTAGTGGTTTGTTTGTCCTGATCTGTATAAAATAAATGACGCGCGACCGGAAAAAATCGATTCCCGGATGGTTTTTCAATACAGTGAAAATATAAATCCTGTTCCAGTTGAGGGCACACTCTTGTTCCACTATTGGCTCCATTTTTGAGGAAGGCTCCTACAGTGGAACAGCCTCTAAAGAGTGATTATGAGCTTATACACTTCATGATTTTTTTATTTGATTTATGAATCTTTTACGGGTGTTGCAGGACATCGATTTGAAATATATAATATCAAAGAAGACTGTGTAATTTTTACTCTGATGATGGATCGACTTTTTGCGGTTAAAAACCCATGTGAATTGGGTGTTCCACTATAGGCGCCCAACTAGCCGTGTTCCACTACCCTGCTAGAAACAGTTCATTGGAAACAATTGAAATCCTATTGGATTGAATTGGATCGAACGGAATCCTATCGCTCCAATAGATCGATGCGATTGGGCCAATGGTACATCCAATCAGAATGAATCGGACTCTATTTCAAAGTATCTCGAACTGTTCCCAATATGACGCAGAGATATTGGATGAATAGTGTTCTAAAGGTTTCAATGCGTTGTGTGGCTGTTGGAATCTTTCAAGTAATGTATGACAATAATAGGGATTCACCAATCCTACTCAATTCGAGATGATTTAATTAGATTTAGAGACGATCCAATGCTACTCAAAAAAGGCATCGACGGTAATGTTTTTCAATGCGGAATCGTCTATCGATTCAATCGAGGGACCCTCGCGAACAACATTGATGCCAGGATTGCCTAATCGTTTCTAAGGATGAAGAAAGACATTCGACCATCCAATCATGATCAACGGACATGGATCAAATTCAATCCAATATCGTTTAGTCGGCTCTAATCGCTGACTAATTTACTTCTCAATGTCATCTAATGGTACCTATGGCTATTCATCGCTCGGGATACGAATAAGTAAAGACAAAACGATGCCGCTATTGGGGAATCGTTCCCAAGGGCGGGAAGGTAATTGAGGAGGTGTTGACCGGATACTGACCTATTGCATTCACTTCTGCAATAGTATTCAATCGACATGAGTCAAATTCGTCCTAATATACCTCAATCGGTTTCAATCGTCGACTAATTTACGTCTCAATGTCATTTAATGATACCTACGGCTATTCATCGCTTGGGATACGAATAAGTATAGACGAAACAATGCCGCTATTGGGGAATCGTTCCCAAGGGCGGGGAGGTAATTAAGGTAATGACCGGACTCTGACTTATTGCATTTGTTTCTGCAAAAGTATTCAATCGACATAAATCAAATTCGTCCTAATATACTTCAATGGGTTTCAATCGTCGACTAATTTACTTCTCAATGTCATTTAATGATACCTACGACTATTCATCGCTCGGGATCCGAATAAGTAAAGACGAAACAATGCCGCTATTGAAGAATCGTTCCCAAGGGTGGTAAGGTTATTTAGAAGGTGTCGACCGTATACTGGCCTATTGCATTCACTTCTGCAATAGTGTTTCATCGACATGAGTCAAATTCGTCCTAATATACTTCAATCGGTTTCAATCGTCGACTAGTTTACTTCTCAATGTCATTCAATGATACCTACGGCCATCCATCGCTCGGGATACCAATTAGTATAGACAAAACAATGCCGCTATTGGGGAATCGTTCCCAAGGGCGGGAAGGTAATTGAGGAGGTGTTGACCGGATATCGACCTCATGCATTCATTTCTGCGATAGTATCCAATCGACATGAGTCAAATTCGTCCCAATATACTTCAATTGATTTCAATCGCTGACTAATTCACTTCTCAATGTCATTCAATGATACCTACGACTATCCATCGCTTGGGATACGAATAAGTATAGACAAAACAATGCCGCTCTTGGGGAATCGTTCCCAAGGGCGGGGAGGTAATTAAGGTAATGACCGGACTCTGACTTATTGCATCTGTTTCTGCAAAAGTATTCAATCGACATAAGTCAAATTCGTCCTAATATACTTCAATGGGTTTCAATCGTCGACTAATTCACTTCTCAATGTCATTTCATGATACCTACGACTATCCATCGCTCGGGATCCGAATAAGTAAAGACAAAACAATGCCGCTATTGAAGAATCGTTCCCAAGGGTGGAAAGGTTATTTAGAAGGTGTTGACCGTATACTGGCCTATTGCGTTCACTTCTGCAATAGTATTCAATCGTCTTGAGTCAAATTCGTCCCAATATACTTCAAATGATTTCAATCGCTGACTAATTTACTTCTCAATGTCATTCAATGATACCTACGACTATTCATCGCTCGGGATACGAATAAGTATATACAAAACAATGCCGCTATTGGGGAATCGTTCAAAAGGACGGGAAGGTAATTTAGAAGTTGACCGGATACTGACTTATTGCATTTGTTTCTGCAATAGTTTTCAATCGACATGAGTCAAGTTCGCACCAATCGACTTCAATCGGTTCCAATGACTGACTAGGTGACTCTCCAATGTCGATCAATGGTACGTACGGCCATTCATGGCACCATCTTCAGGCTATGAACTCAACGACGCCGCTATTGGTCAATCGTCCCCAAAGGTATTCATGATATTAGACTGTGCTGATGTGTACTGACCTGATCACGTTCATTTTTTCAATAATATCTAATCGACATGGATCAAATTCGTACCAATCGACTTCAATCGGTTCCAATGACTGACTAGGTGACTCTTCAATGTCGTTCAATGGCATGTACGGCCATTCATGGCGCTGATCAGACATGGCTATGAGCCGCTATTGGTCAATCGTTCCCAAGGGTGTTCATGATATTGAACAGTATTCGACGCTTGTCGACCCGATTGCGTTCATTTCCCCAATAATATTCAATCGACATGAAACAAAATCGATCCAATTGCCTTCGATCGGCGTCGATTGCTGACTAGTTCACTCTTCAATGCCATTGAATGGTACGCGCGGCTTTCTATGTCACTGATTACGAATGGTTATCGATGATACGATGTCGCTATTGGTCGATTGTTTCTCAAAGTGCTCATGATATTAGACAGTATTTGACGGGTACTGACCTATCGCGTTCATTTTCCCAATAATATTTAATCGACATGAATCAAAATCGTTCCAATCGACTCCAATCGGCGTCAATCGCTGACTAGTTTACTTTCTTCGGGGAACACCCACATAGCCGATTGAATGATATTAAGGAGTGGTCGAGTTGGGAATTGGAAGATATTGAAGTGTTCGGATTTGATTCATGTTTTTTGATGATGGTTGATCGAATCAACTCCATTAGGTTGACTTCTGTTGCAGAAAGTCTATAGAGTTGCATGATTACCCGTATAGGCGGTAAATGATACTTGAAAGTGAGCAAGTTGTCGATTGAAGTCATTCGAATCAATTAAACCGAATTTGACTCATGACAATTGGATAGAAATGTGATTGGTTGAGTGCAATTAAGCTCATACCCGTTACACACAGTCTGATATCACTTCTTACTATTGGGAGCAATTTGCCAATGGTGACATTATTGCATTCTCCACATTCAATAATGCAAGAGATAAATGGTCGTGTAGGA
The DNA here is from genome assembly GCA_029851415.1 of Eretmocerus hayati. Taxonomy (NCBI): domain Eukaryota; kingdom Metazoa; phylum Arthropoda; class Insecta; order Hymenoptera; family Aphelinidae; genus Eretmocerus; species Eretmocerus hayati. Next base: position 112,412,001 of record CM056743.1, read on the forward strand.
GATTTGATAATACTAAGGTGTGAACAAATTGGCGACTGGAACTGATTGAAGGCGATTGAGGGCGATTTGGCCGAACTTGGTTTATGTCAATTGGATATTATCGGTCACATTAAATCATTGAGATTGATTTCTATTGCACGAAGGTTAATGCTACTTTTGACAGCTGAGAACGATGGACCGGTAGTGGCATCATTCTGTTCGTGGTAATTTGTGAATCAAATGTTGAAGAAGCGGTATGGATGGTTGGATAATATTAAGAAAAGTCGATTGGTACATCTTCCACTTGTTCCGAATATAGTTGAATGCAATCACATCACTCGACGTCGCACACAGTACAGTGTCATTTCTTCCCTTTGGAAGCGGTTGGCCAATATAGCGCCACCATTCAGTTTGCGACATTTGGTTATGCACGAAGTGAATAGTCGCGCAGGCGATTGAATAATATTAAAGAGCGAGTGACTTGGGGATTGAAACCAATTGGAGTCGATTAAACCGGAGTTGGTCCATATCAATTTGATATGATTGGTCGTATGAACTCCTTGATTCAAATTATTGCATAGAGTCCAAAGTCACTTTTCACCATTGGAAGCGATTGGCCATTACCACCATCATTCTGTTCCCGTCATTGAGTAATGCAAGAAACAAATAGCCGTATAGGCGATCGAATGATATTGCGGAGTAAGCGACTAAGGGATTGGAACCGATTAAAGTCAATTAAACCGAACATGGTTCATGTCAGATGGTTATGATTGGTCGTATAAACTCATTTGGATTGATTCCCATTGCATGAATTTCAATGTCACTTTTGACTATTGGGATCGATTTGCCAATAGCGGTTTGATTCTGTTTGTGACATTTCGAATTTCAGGGAGTTGACAGCCTCATAGGTGATTGGTTAATATTGTGAGAGTCTTATCAGCGATTGAACTCGATTGAATCGAACATGTACTATGTCGATCGGATATGATTGGTCATCATATGCACTCATTTGCCTAAATTTCAGTTGCATGAATTTCAATGTCATTTTTCACCGTTGGAAGCGATTGGCCAATACCCCCTTCAATCCGTTCGCATCATCGAGCAATGCAAGAGATGAATAGCCGTTGAGGTGATTGAATAATATTGAGGGGTGAGCGAGTTGGCAATGGAAACCGATTTGAAGTCGATTCAAACGGGCTTGGTCCATGCAATTGATTACGATTGATCGTATAAACTCATTTAGATTGATTCCTACTGTATAAAGTTCAATGTCACGTTCGACCATTGGAAGCAATTGGTCAATAAACCAACATCATCTTATTGGCAACTTCCAGTAATGCATGAATGGTATAGTCGAGCAGGCGATTGAATAATATTGAGGAGTGAGCGAGTTTGCGATTGAAACCGACTAAAGTCGATTGAAATGAACGTGCTCTATGTCGATTGGATATGATTGATTATCATATACACTTTTTTGGTCGATTTCAGTTGCACGAGGTTCAATGTCTCTTTTCACCATTGGATGCGATTGGCCATTACCACCATCATTCCGTTCGCGTCAACAAGTAATGAAGAAACAATTAGCCATATAGGCGATTGAATGATATTGTGGAGTAAGCGACTTGGGGATTGGAACCGATTAAAGTCAACTGAACCGAACATGGTTCATGTCATATGGTTATCATTGGTCGTATAAACTCATTTAGATTGATTCTCATTGCATGAATTTCAATGTCACTTTTGACTATTGGGATCGATTTGCCAATGGCGGTTCGATTTTGTTCGTGACATTTCGCATTTCAGGAAGTGGACAACCTCATAAGTGATTGGATAATATTGTGAGAGTCTTATCAGCGATTGGAACCGATTGAAGTCGATTGAAACGAACATGTAGTATGTCGATTGGATATGATTGGTCATCATATGCACTTATATGGCTCAATTTCAGTTGCATGAATTACAATGTCATTTTCCACCATTGGAAGCGATTGGCCAATGCCCCCATTATTTCGTTCGCATCATCGAGTAATGCAAGAGATGAATAGCCGTTTAGGTGATTGGATTATATTGAGGGGTGAGCGGGTTGGCGATTGAAACCGATTGAAGTCGATTCAAACGGGCTTGGTTCATGCAATTGATTACGATTGATCGGATGAACTCATTCAGATTGATTCTTACTGTATTCAATTCAATGTCACGTTCGAACATTGGAAGCAATTGGCCAATAAACCAACATCATTCTGTTAGCAACATTCGGTAATGCATGAAATGAATAGTGAAGCAGGCGATTGAATAATATTGAGAAGTGAGCGAGTTTGCGATTGAAACCGACTAAAGTCGATTGAAACGTATTTGTTTTATGTCGATTGAATATGATTGGTCGTTTCAACATATTTGGATGGATTGGCGTCACATAAACTGCAATGTCGCGTTTGACCATTGGAAGCGATTGGCCAAAAATTCATTCCTTCCGCGACACTTCGTATTGCAAGAGATGGATAGCAGTGTAGGCAATCGAATCATATTGCGGAGTGAGCGGGTTGGCGATTGAAACCGATTGAAGTCGATTAAATCGAACCTGGTTTATGTCAGTTGATTATATTTTTGGGTTGTTTGCACCATTGGAAGCGATTGACTAACAGTGAGATGATTCCGTTCGTGACATTCCGTGACGCAAGAGATGAATAGTCTCATGGGTGATCAACGCTGATTCGTCCCGATTCAGTTAACTGTATCAGAGCCCATTGAATCTCATTCAACTAGCCCACGTTGATCTTATGCGTGTTATTGCCCAACTCTGACATGAGCAGAATGGTCGAGTGGTCAACGTCGCTGTCCGGTAATCCAGAGGTCGCAGATTCAAACCCCGTCAAAGGTAAAAATTATTCATCGATTTTTTCATTAATTATTAAAAATTGAATAATAACATTTCTTTCAGAATAAATATATCCATGAATATCCGATGATTAAAAACTATCTTGAAAAATTGATAAAGTATATAAACAAATAATGATCAATAAGATATATAACATGAATATGATCACCCGTAAGCATACTAACCGAAATAAAAATCAAAAACAAAGTACAGATATTTTTTTTCTCGATTCAATAGAACGTACGTTTTTACATCCGATTCGATCCAATTGGATCTCACCGTAGATTGAAACCCATTGGGAAACATTCAACAGTTATTCACTAATAGAGCAACGGTTGGTTTGCTCCAATTGACTGACATTGATGCATCTGCGAGGGACCCGGCCGTATTTATTCGCAATTGAAGACGATTGGATTACCATTCACTAATCCCTGAATTCCTTTTGAGAACGATTGGTTTATATTTTACAATTGTAACCGATTGAGGAGGATTGAATACAATTAATTGAACTTCTCTTGTGCCATTGAAATACACTGATTCCCCAATCTAACGGTCGATTGAAACCAATTGAGAACCGTAGCGCAATTGTACTTGTGGCCACTCAAGGCAATTGGAGGAGTATTCAACAACTACTAATTCCCGCTTGAGGCCGATTGATTCCTATAGCTATATGTAGAGTCAATTGGCGTAATTAGATCCAATTGACTGAATTTCATACGCGCTTTTCAGGTCTATTGAAATCTCTCTCTCTCAACTCATTGGTTAACTCACCTCCTATCGAATTCGATTGAGTGACATTAGATTCCATTGACCGCACTTGAACCTGGTCCGAGTAGATTGGCGACGTTCTCTCCCGAGAGATTGAAGCCAATTGGAAACTATTGGGAATCCTTAGTCAATAGTGTAAGGGTCGATTGGCCCTATTGGAAGGTATTAAATGACATTCACCAACTCCTAGATTTCTCTTGGATCCGATTGAATCTTATAGCTTTATTCGGAACCGATTGAGCGAAATTAGATCCAATTGATTGAACTTCAAACATGCTTTTCAGATATATTGAAACTCCTCTCTCAATGCTTCGGAACCGATTGAGAATCACTCGATCCTTTAATCTCTCGAATGTGATAAATATCCAATAGCAGTTCCGCGATTGAAGCGCATTGAATGAGTATTCATCAATCCCCAGAAGTCTATTCAAGCGCATTAATCAATATAGCAAGGGGCATGAAACATCACGAGGAAGCATTCATCTCAATTGCAATGAAGCAATTGGAAGTACTTGGTTGAAGTAGGCCCTCCACCTTTCATTACTATTGAGCCCCATTCACGTTAGAAATTCATCAATGAACACCAAGGTCAGAGTTGCGTTTCAGATATCTAATTGAAATCTCATTCAGGAGTATTGACTATAGAGCAATTGTTTTCAATAGAATATTTCTAGCAGGGTACTGGCGTCTTTACCTTTATGACAAAGTCCATGGATGCTATGATGAGATTGATTCCAACTAAAAAGGACAAAATAAAATAAATAAAAAAAATTCATAGGCAAACGCTTTTATGAAGCCCCTCATCTTTTGTACCAACGAGAAGGTTTTTACTGTAGTTGTCTTGTACCCTAACACTTGTACATGATTCAATTCAGTAACAAGTGAAGAATAAGTAAAAGTGTGACGATGAATTGTATATAACTTCATGAAAAAACACTATTGAAAAGTTGAAAATGATTCTCCCAGGCCCTGATTTAGTACTTGCCAAATTCTCACTTGAAACCGTCAAACAAATGATCAAATTGTGGGGTGCCATGGAAAAGAGAAGTACATACATTGCATTATCTTCTTGGCCACCCCACGCTTTCATGATATTCGACGGTTTCGAGTGAGAATTTGGAAAGTACTAAATCAGGGAGTTGGAAATTCTTGTTAGAAAAAATAAATAAAAAAAAAATTTTTAATGCAAACGCTTTTATGAAGGCTCATCTTTTGTACTAGTGAGAAGTTGTTCGTTGTAGTTCTCTTGTACCGTAACACTTGAACATAATCCAACTCACTATAAAGTGAAAAATAAGTGGAAGTCTAGTGATCAATTGTATTACAACTTGATGAAAGGGCACTATTGTGGAGTTGAAGATAATTCTCCCAGTCCCTGACTGAATACTTTTCAAATTCTCACTTGAAACCGTTGAACAAATGATCAGAAATGCTGAAAATATTACCACCTTGAAATGTTTATATCATGAAAGCGTGGGGTAGCCATGAAGAGAATGCAATGTACTTCTCCTTTCCATGGCACTCCACGCTTTCATGATATATACATTTCAAGGTGGTAATATTTTCAGCATTTCTGATCATTTGTTCAACGGTTTCAAGTGAGAATTTAAAAAGTATTCAGTCAGGGACTGGGAGAATTATCTTCAACTCCACAATAGTGCCCTTTCATTAAGTTGTAATACAATTGATCACTAGACTTCCACTTATTTTTCACTTTATAGTGAGTTGGATTATGTTCAAGTGTTACGGTACAAGAGAACTACAACGAACAACTTCTCACTAGTACAAAAGATGAGCCTTCATAAAAGCGTTTGCATTAAAAATTTTTTTTTTATTTATTTTATTTTGCTCTTTTTAGTTGAAGTCAATCTGATAGCAACCATGGATTTCATCATTAGTTATGTCTATCCACTCATTTCACATCTTGGATAACAAGTTACTTTTGAGAATACCAATTGATTAGAAGACTCGATAATGTCCCTTTCGTATGAACAAATGGATTCAACTCTTGGACATTTCCATTGCCAAGTAACTTTCGAGAGTAGTAACAGAACATGCACATTCAGTCCAACCCCTTTATTATAATACATGAATATCAGCGTGGAGTTCTGCTAGAACTTGTTCCTTAAACATCATCCTAAAACTTTCTCTGTCCGCCAATTTTTTGAGATTTTAGACTGTTGATAGTTTCAAGGGTTTTCCATGAACTTGAAATATCTCACCTGATTCAAAAGTTTGGAATTGATACGAAGTATAGTTGAGTCACCAGAAATTTGGGAGACTGATTGCGAGTTGGCAAATTCTTGGTTGAATCATCTTATATAATGGCTAACAATAAGCTGCTGCAACTGTATGATTATCGTAGTGGATTTAGAATTGTTTTCAATTTGTTATCATCTCAATACGAATGGCTCTTCATTCCATTCCTGAGAGCCTCAGAATCTGCTAACAATTAAAAGTCTCATTCTTTGGTTCCTTGCCATGGGTGTATACCCATCATGAATCTACGCGTGGAGTCTGTTCAAGTCTGGTGGAGTCGTAAGACTGGTGAATGAAGTTCTCTAAGAGTTAAAGATGGCTCCAAATCCATCATTAAACATCAAGAGACCAACGTCAAGGTCAGGGACTATGTACGAGGTTGATCGTACCTGAGAAATCTGAATAACGAGATCCAACAACTCAACTAAAATGACTTCTATGTAACACTTCCACTTCATCCCACTTTCCAATGGTAGACCAAATTTTTTAAATCATTTTGGACATAAATTACCCTATTCTGTCTGATATTGAATATTCTGTGGTAAAACTATGAGCTGACACAAGGAAATACATGTCCTGGAATAGGGGGAACACGCTGATATGCGACATCCTTCACGCGCAACAACACCACAACAAACACATTTTTTCTTGATCTGCTAGCTCCTAAGGCTCGCACGTGGCCCGCATTACTCCAACACGACATTTTTTATGGTCCAAAACCATAATTTAGTTATAAATGTATGAATAACAAAATCGTGTCTCCAAGTACTTCCAATTGCTTCATTGCAATTGAGATGAGTGATTCTTTGTGATGTTTCATGCTCCTTGCTATATTGATTAATGCGCTTGAATAGACTTCTGGGGATTGGTGAATACTCATTCAATGCGCTTCAATCACGGAACTGCTATTGGATATTTATCACATTCAAGAGATTAAGGGATCGAGTGATTCTCAATCGGTTCCGAAGCATTGAGAGAGGAGTTTCAATGTATCTGAAAAGCATGTTTGAAGTTCAATCAATTGGATCTAATTTCGCTCAATCGGTTCCGAATGAAGCTATATGATTTAATCGGATCCAAGAGAAATCTAGGAGTTGGTGAATGTCATTTAATACCTTCCAATAGGGCCAATCGACCCTTACACTATTGACTAAGGATTCCCCAATAGTTTTCAATTGGCTTCAATCTCTCGGGAGAGAAAGACGCCAATCTACTCGGACCAGGTTCAAGTGCGGTCGATGGAATCTAATGTCACTCAATCGAATTCGATAGGAGGTGAGTTAACCAATGAGTTGAGAGAGAGAGATTTCAATAGACCTGAAAAGCGCTATGAAATTCAGTCAATTGGATCTAATTACGCCAATTGACTCTACATATAGCTATAGGAATCAATCGGCCTCAAGCGGGAATTAGGAGTTGTTGAATACTCCTCCAATTGCCTTGAGTGGCCACAAGTACAATTGCGCTACGGTTCTCAATTGGTTTCAATCGACCGTTAGATTGGGGAATCAGTGTATTTCAATGGCACAAGAGAAGTTCAATTAATTGTATTCAATCCTCCTCAATCGGTTTCAATTGTAAAATATAAACCAATCGTTTTCAAAAGGAATTCAGGGATTAGTGAATGGTAATCCAATCGCCTTCAATTGCGAATGAATACGGCCGGGTCCCTCGCAGATGCATCAATGTCAGTCAATTGGAGCAAACCAACCGTTGCTCTATTAGTGAATAACTGTTGAATGTTTCCCAATGGATTTCAATCTACGGTGAGATCCAATTGGATCGAATCGGATGTAAAAACGTACGTTCTATTGAATCGAGAAAAAAAATTTCTGTACTTTGTTTTTGATTTTTATTTCGGTTAGTATGCTTACGGGTGATCATATTCATGTTATATATCTTATTGATCATTATTTGTTTATATACTTTATCAATTTTCTAAGATAGTTTTTAATCATCGGATATTTATGGATATATTCATTCTGAAAGAAATGTTATTATTCAATTTTTATTAATTATTGAAAAAATCGATGAATAATTTTTACCTTTGACGGGGTTTGAACCTGTGACCTGTGGATTACGGGACAGCGACGTTGACCACTCGACCATTCTGCTCATGTCAGAGTTGGGCAATAACACGCATAAGATCAACGTGGGCTAGTTGAATGAGATTCAATGGGCTCTGATACAGTTAACTGAATCGGGACGAATCGGCGTTGATCGCCCATGAGACTACTCATCTCTTGCGTCACGGAATGTCACGAACGGAATCATCTCACTGTTGGTCAATCGCTTCCAATGGTGCAAACAACCCAAAAATATATTCAACTGACATAAACCATGTTCGATTTAGTCGATTTCAATCGGTTTCAATCGCCAACCCGCTCACTCCGCAATATGATTCGATTGCCTACACTGCTATTCATCTCTTGCAATACGAAGTGTCGCGGAAGGAATGAATTTCTGGCCAATCGCTTCCAATGGTCAAAGGCGACATTGGAATTTATGTGATGCCGATCAATCCAAATATGTTGAAACGACCAATCATATTCAATCGACATAAAACAAATACGTTTCAATCGACTTTAGTCGGTTTCAATCGCAAACTCGCTCACTCCTCAATATTATTCAATCGCCTGCTTCACTATTCATTTCATGCATTACCGAATGTTGCTAACAGGATGATGTTGATTTATTGGCCAATTGCTTCCAACGGTCGAACGTGACATTGAACCTAATACAGTAGTAATTAATCTGAATGAGTTCATCCGATCAATCGTAATCAATTTCGAGAATCAATCCCGTTTGAATCGAATTCAATCGGTTTCAATCGGTTTCAATCACCAACCCGCTCACCCCTCAATATTATTCAATCACCTAAACGGCTATTCATCTCTTGCACTACTCGATGATGCGAACGGAATGATGGGGGTATTGGCTAATCGCTCCCAATGGTCAAACGCGACATTGAATTTTATGTGATGCCGCTCCATCCAAATATGTTGAAACGACCAATCATATTCGATTGACATAAAACAAGTACGTTTCAATCGACTCCAGTCAGTTTCAATCGCAAACTCGCTCACTTCTCAATATTATTCAATCGCCTGCTTGACTATTCATTTCATGCATTACCGAATGTTGCTAACAGAATGATGTTGGTTTATTGGCCAATTGCTTCCAATGTTCGAACGTGACATTGAATTTAATACTGTAAGAATCAATCTGAATGAGTTCATCCGATCAATCGTAATCAATTGCATGAACCAAGCCCGTTTGAATCGACTTCAATCGGTTTCAATCGCCAACCCGCTCACCCCTCAATGTAATCCGATCACCTAAACGGCTATTCATCTCTTGCATTACTCGATGATGCGAACGAAATAATGGGGGCATTGGCCAATCGCTTCCAATGGTGGAAAATGACATTGTAATTCATGCAACTGAAATTGAGCCATATAAGTGCATATGATGGCCAATCATATCCAATCGACATAGTACATATTCGTTTCAATCGACTTCAATCGGTTCCAATCGCTGATAAGACTCTCACAATATTATCCAATCACTTATGAGGTTGTCCACTTCCTGAAATGCGAAATGTCACGAACAGAATCGAACCGCTATTGGCAAATCGATCCCAATAGTCAAAAGTGACATTGAAATTCATGCAATGGGAATCAATCTAAATGAGTTTATACGACCAATCATAACCATCTGACATGAACCATGTTGGGTTAAGTTGACTTTAATCGGTTCCAATCCCCAAGTCGCTTACTCCGCAATATCATTCAATCGCCCATATGGCTATTCGTTTCTTCATTACTTGTTGACGCGAACGAAATGATGGTGGTAATGGCCAATCGCATCCAATGGTGAAAAAAGACATTGAACCTCGTGCAACTGAAAAAAGTGTATATGATAATCAATCATATCCAATCGACATAGAGCACGTTCATTTCAATCGACTTTAGTCGGTTTCAATCGCAAACTCGCTCACTCCTCAATATTATTCAATCGCCTGCTTGACTATTCCATTCATGCATTACTGAAAGTTGCCAATAAGATGATGTTGGTTTATTGGCCAATTGCTTCCAATGGTCGAACGTGACATTGAACTTTATACAGTAGGAATCAATCTAAATGAGTTTATACGATCAATCGTAATCAATTGCATGGACCAAGCCTGTTTGAATCGACTTCAAATCGGTTTCCATTGCCAACTCGCTCACCCCTCAATATTATTCAATCACCTCAACGGCTATTCATCTCTTGCATTGCTCGATGATGCGAACGGAATGAAGGGGTATTGGCCAATCGCTTCCAATGGTGAAAAGTGACATTGGAATTCATGCAACTGAAATTCAGGCAAATGAGTGCATATGATGACCAATCATATCCGATCGACATAGTACATGTTCGATTCAATCGAGTTCAATCGCTGATAAGACTCTCACAATATTATCCAATCACCTATGAGGCTGTCCACTCCCTGAAATTCGAAATGTCACAAACAGAATCAAACCGCTATTGGCAAATCGATCCCAATAGTCAAAAGTGACATTGAAATTCATGCAATGGGAATCAATCCAAATGAGTTTATACGACCAATCATAACCATCTGACATGAACCATGTTCGGTTTAATTGACTTTAATCGGTTCCAATCCCTAAGTCGCTTACTCCGCAATATCATTCGATCGCCTATACGGCTATTTGTTTCTTGCATTACTCAATGACGGGAACAGAATGATGGTGGTAATGGCCAATCGCTTCCAATGGTGAAAAATGACTTTGGACTCTATGCAATAATTTGAATCAAGGAGTTCATACGACCAATCATATCAAATTGATATGGACCAACTCCGGTTTAATCGACTCCAATTGGTTTCAATCCCCAAGTCACTCGCTCTTTAATATTATTCAATCGCCTGCGCGACTATTCACTTCGTGCATAACCAAATGTCGCAAACTGAATGGTGGCGCTATATTGGCCAACCGCTTCCAAAGGAAAGAAATGACACTGTACTGTGTGCGACGTGGAGTGATGTGATTGCATTCAACTATATTCGGAACAAGTGGAAGATGTACCAATCGACTTTTCTGAATATTATCCAATATTATCCGCTTCTTCAACATTTGATTCACAAATTACCACGAACAGAATGATGCCACTACCGGTCCATCGTTCTCAGCTGTCAAAAGTAACATTAACCTTCGTGCAATAGAAATCAAACCTAATGATTTGATGTGACCGATAATATCCAATTGACATAAACCAAGTTCGGCCCAATCGCCCTCAATCGCCTTCAATCAGTTCCAGTCGCCAATTTGTTCACACCTTAGTATTATCAAATCTCCTACACGACCATTTATCTCTTGCATTACTGAATGTGGAGAATGCAATAATGGCACCATTGGCAAATTGCTCCCAATAGTAAGAAGTGATATCAGACTGTGTGTAACGGGTATGAGCTTAATTGCACTCAACCAATCACATTTCTATCCAATTGTCATGAGTCAAATTCGGTTTAATTGATTCGAATGGCTTCAATCGACAACTTGCTCACTTTCAAGTATCATTTACCGCCTATACGGGTAATCATGCAACTCTATAGTCTTTCTGCAACAGAAGTCAACCTCATGGAGTTGATCCGATGAACCATATTCAAAAAATATGAATCAAATCCGAACACTTCAATATCTTCCAATTCCCAACTCGACCACTCCTTAATATCATTCAATCGGCTATGTGGGTGTTCCCCGAAGAAAGTGAACTAGTCAGCGATTGACGCCGATTGGAACGATTTTGAAAAATGTCGATTAAATATCATTGGGAGAATGAACGCGATAGGTCAGTACCCGTCAAATACTGTCTAATATCATGAGCACTCTTAGAAACAATCGACCAATAGCGACATCGTATCATCGATAACCATTCGTAATCAGAGACATAGAAAGCCGTGCGTACCATTCAATGGCATTGATGAGTGGACTAGTCAGCAATCGACGCCGATTGGAGGCAATTGGATCGATTTTGTTTCATGTCCATTGAATATTATTGGGAAAATGAACGCAATCAGGTCGACAAGCGTCGAATACTGTTCAATATCATGAACACCCTTGGGAACGATTGACCAATAGCGGCTCATAGCCATGTCTGATCAGCGCCATGAATGGCCGTACATGCCATTGAACGACATTGAAGAGTCACCTAGTCAATCATTGGAACCGATTGAAGTCGATTGGTACGAATTTGATCCATGTCGATTAGATATTATTGAAAAAATAAACGTGATCAGGTCAGTACACGTCAGAACACTCTAATATCATGAATACCTTTGGGAACGATTGACCAATAGCGGCGTCGTTGAGTTCATAGCCTAAAGATGGTGCCATGAATGGCCGTACGTACCATTGATCGACATTGGAGAGTCACCTAGTCAGTCATTGGAACCGATTGAAGTCGATTGGTGCGAACTTGACTTATGTCGATTGGAAACTATTGCAGAAACATATGCAATGAGTCAGTATCCGGTCAACACCTAAATTACCTCCCCGTCCTTTTGAACGATTCCCCAATAGCGGCATTGTTTTGTCTATACTTATTCGTATCCCGAGCGATGAATAGTCGTAGGTATCATTGAATGACATTGAGAAGTAAATAAGGCAGCGATTGAAATCAATTGAAGTATATTGGGACGAATTTGACTCAAGACGATTGAATACTATTGCAGAAGTGAACGCAATAGGCCAGTATACGGTCAACACCTTCTAAATAACCATTCCACCCTTGGGAACGATTCTTCAATAGCGGCATTGTGTTGTCTTTACTTATTCGGATCCCGAGCGATGAATAGTCGTAGGTATCATTGAATGACATTGAGAAGTAAATTAGTCAGCGATTGAAATCAATTGAAGTATATTGGGACGAATTTGACTCATGTCGATTGGATACTATTGCAGAAATGAATGCATGAGGTCAATATCCGGTCAACACCTCCTCAATTACCTTCCCGCCCTTGGGAACGATTCCCCAATAGCGGCATTGTTTTGTCTATACTAATTGGTATCCCGAGCGATGGATAGCCATAGGTATCATTGAATGACATTGAGAAGTAAACTAGTCGACGATTGAAACCGATTGAAGTATATTAGCACGAATTTGACTCATGTCGATGAAACACCATTGCAGAAGTGAACGCAATAAGCCAGTATACGGTCCACACTTTCTAAATAACCTTTCCACCCTTGGAGACGATTCTTCAATAGCGGCATTGTTTTGTCTTTACTCATTCGGATCCCGAGCGATGAATAGTCGTAGGTATCATTAAATGACATTGAGAAGTGAATTAGTCGACGATTGAAACCCATTGAAGTATATTAGGACGAATTTGACTCATGTCGATGAAACACCATTGCAGAAGTGAACGCAATAAGCCAGTATACGGTCCACACTTTCTAAATAACCTTTCCACCCTTGGAAACGATTCTTCAATAGCGGCATTGTTTTGTCTTTACTTATTCGGATCCCGAGCGATGAATAGTCGTAGGTATCATTAAATGACATTGAGAAGTGAATTAGTCGACGATTGAAACCCATTGAAGTATATTAGGACGAATTTGACTCATGTCGATTGAATACTTTTGCAGAAACAAATGCAATAAGTCAGAGTCCGGTCAACACCTAAATTACCTCCCCGTCCTTTTGAACGATTCCCCAATAGCGGCATTGTTTTGTCTATACTTATTCGTATCCCGAGCGATGAATAGTCGTAGGTATCATTGAATGACATTGAGAAGTAAATAAGGCAGCGATTGAAATCAATTGAAGTATATTGGGACGAATTTGACTCAAGACGATTGAATACTATTGCAGAAGTGAACGCAATAGGCCAGTATACGGTCAACACCTTCTAAATAACCATTCCACCCTTGGGAACGATTCTTCAATAGCGGCATTGTGTTGTCTTTACTTATTCGGATCCCGAGCGATGAATAGTCGTAGGTATCATTGAATGACATTGAGAAGTAAATTAGTCAGCGATTGAAATCAATTGAAGTATATTGGGACGAATTTGACTCATGTCGATTGGATACTATTGCAGAAATGAATGCATGAGGTCAATATCCGGTCAACACCTCCTCAATTACCTTCCCGCCCTTGGGAACGATTCCCCAATAGCGGCATTGTTTTGTCTATACTAATTGGTATCCCGAGCGATGGATAGCCATAGGTATCATTGAATGACATTGAGAAGTAAACTAGTCGACGATTGAAACCGATTGAAGTATATTAGCACGAATTTGACTCATGTCGATGAAACACCATTGCAGAAGTGAACGCAATAAGCCAGTATACGGTCCACACTTTCTAAATAACCTTTCCACCCTTGGAGACGATTCTTCAATAGCGGCATTGTTTTGTCTTTACTCATTCGGATCCCGAGCGATGAATAGTCGTAGGTATCATTAAATGACATTGAGAAGTGAATTAGTCGACGATTGAAACCCATTGAAGTATATTAGGACGAATTTGACTCATGTCGATGAAACACCATTGCAGAAGTGAACGCAATAAGCCAGTATACGGTCCACACTTTCTAAATAACCTTTCCACCCTTGGAAACGATTCTTCAATAGCGGCATTGTTTTGTCTTTACTTATTCGGATCCCGAGCGATGAATAGTCGTAGGTATCATTAAATGACATTGAGAAGTGAATTAGTCGACGATTGAAACCCATTGAAGTATATTAGGACGAATTTGACTCATGTCGATTGAATACTTTTGCAGAAACAAATGCAATAAGTCAGAGTCCGGTCAACACCTTAATTACCTCCCCGCCCTTGGGAACGATTCCCCAATAGCGGCATTGTTTTGTCTTTACTTATCCGTATCCCAAGCGATGAATAGCCGTAGGTATCATTAAATGACATTGAGACGTAAATTAGTCGACGATTGAAACCGATTGAGGTATATTAAGACGAATTTGACTCATGTCGATTGAATACTATTGCAAAAATCAATGCAATAGGTCAGTATCCGGTCAACACCTTCTAAATAACCTTTCCACCCTTGGGAACGATTCTTCAATAGCGGCATTGTTTTGCCTTTACTCATCCGGATCCCGAGCGATGAATAGTCGTAGGTATCATTGAATGACATTGAGAAGTAAATTAGTCAGCGATTGAAATCAATTGAAGTATATTGGGACGAATTTGACTCATGTCGATTGGATACTATTGCAGAAATGAATGCATGAGGTCAATATCCGATCAACACCTCCTCAATTACCTTCCCGCCCTTGGGAACGATTCCCCAATAGCGGCATTGTTTTGTCTATACTAATTGGTATCCCGAGCGATGGATAGCCATAGGTATCATTGAATGACATTGAGAAGTAAACTAGTCGACGATTGAAACCGATTGAAGTATATTAGCACGAATTTGACTCATGTCGATGAAACACCATTGCAGAAGTGAACGCAATAAGCCAGTATACGGTCCACACTTTCTAAATAACCTTTCCACCCTTGGAGACGATTCTTCAATAGCGGCATTGTTTTGTCTTTACTCATTCGGATCCCGAGCGATGAATAGTCGTAGGTATCATTAAATGACATTGAGAAGTGAATTAGTCGACGATTGAAACCCATTGAAGTATATTAGGACGAATTTGACTCATGTCGATGAAACACCATTGCAGAAGTGAACGCAATAAGCCAGTATACGGTCCACACTTTCTAAATAACCTTTCCACCCTTGGAAACGATTCTTCAATAGCGGCATTGTTTTGTCTTTACTTATTCGGATCCCGAGCGATGAATAGTCGTAGGTATCATTAAATGACATTGAGAAGTGAATTAGTCGACGATTGAAACCCATTGAAGTATATTAGGACGAATTTGACTCATGTCGATTGAATACTTTTGCAGAAACAAATGCAATAAGTCAGAGTCCGGTCAACACCTTAATTACCTCCCCGCCCTTGGGAACGATTCCCCAATAGCGGCATTGTTTTGTCTATACTTATTCGTATCCCAAGCGATGAATAGCCGTAGGTATCATTAAATGACATTGAGACGTAAATTAGTCGACGATTGAAACCGATTGAGGTATATTAAGACGAATTTGACTCATGTCGATTGAATACTATTGCAAAAATCAATGCAATAGGTCAGTATCCGGTCAACACCTTCTAAATAACCTTTCCACCCTTGGAGACGATTCTTCAATAGCGGCATTGTTTTATCTTTACTCATTCGGATCCCGAGCGATGAATAGTCGTAGGTATCATTAAATGACATTGAGAAGTGAATTAGTCGACGATTGAAACCCATTGAAGTATATTAGGACGAATTTGACTCATGTCGATGAAACACCATTGCAGAAGTGAACGCAATAAGCCAGTATACGGTCCACACTTTCTAAATAACCTTTCCACCCTTGGAAACGATTCTTCAATAGCGGCATTGTTTTGTCTCTACTTATTCGGATCCCGAGCGATGAATAGTCGTAGGTATCATTAAATGACATTGAGAAGTGAATTAGTCCACGATTGAAACCCATTGAAGTATATTAGGACGAATTTGACTCATGTCGATTGAATACTTTTGCAGAAACAAATGCAATAAGTCAGAGTCCGGTCAACACCTTAATTACCTCCCCGCCCTTGGGAACGATTCCCCAATAGCGGCATTGTTTTGTCTATACTTATTCGTATCCCAAGCGATGAATAGCCGTAGGTATCATTAAATGACATTGAGACCTAAATTAGTCGACGATTGAAACCGATTGAGGTATATTAAGACGAATTTGACTCATGTCGATTGAATACTATTGCAAAAATCAATGCAATAGGTCAGTATCCGGTCAACACCTTCTAAATAACCTTTCCACCCTTGGGAACGATTCTTCAATAGCGGCATTGTTTTGCCTTTACTCATCCGGATCCCGAGCGATGAATAGTCGTAGGTATCATTCAATGACATTGAGAAGTAAATTTGTCGACGATTGAAACCGATTGAAGTATATTAGCACGAATTTGACTCATGTCGATGAAACACCATTGCAGAAGTGAACGCAATAAGCCAGTATACGGTCCACACTTTCTAAATAACCTTTCCACCCTTGGAGACGATTCTTCAATAGCGGCATTGTTTTGTCTTTACTCATTCGGATCCCGAGCGATGAATAGTCGTAGGTATCATTAAATGACATTGAGAAGTGAATTAGTCGACGATTGAAACCCATTGAAGTATATTAGGACGAATTTGACTCATGTCGATGAAACACCATTGCAGAAGTGAACGCAATAAGCCAGTATACGGTCCACACTTTCTAAATAACCTTTCCACCCTTGGAAACGATTCTTCAATAGCGGCATTGTTTTGTCTTTACTTATTCGGATCCCGAGCGATGAATAGTCGTAGGTATCATTAAATGACATTGAGAAGTGAATTAGTCGACGATTGAAACCCATTGAAGTATATTAGGACGAATTTGACTCATGTCGATTGAATACTTTTGCAGAAACAAATGCAATAAGTCAGAGTCCGGTCAACACCTTAATTACCTCCCCGCCCTTGGGAACAATTCCCCAATAGCGGCATTGTTTTGTCTATACTTATTCGTATCCCAAGCGATGAATAGCCGTAGGTATCATTAAATGACATTGAGACGTAAATTAGTCGACGATTGAAACCGATTGAGGTATATTAAGACGAATTTGACTCATGTCGATTGAATACTATTGCAAAAATCAATGCAATAGGTCAGTATCCGGTCAACACCTTCTAAATAACCTTTCCACCCTTGGGAACGATTCTTCAATAGCGGCATTGTTTTGCCTTTACACATCCGGATCCCGAGCGATGAATAGTCGTAGGTATCATTAAATGACATTGAGAAGTAAATTTGTCGACGATTGAAACCATTGAAGTATATTAGGACGAATTTGACTCATGTCGATTGAGTACTATTGCAGAAAAGAATGAAATAGGTCAGTATCCGGTCATAACACCTTAATTACCTCCCCGCCCTTGGGAACGATTCCCCGATAGCGGCATTGTTTTGTCTATACTTATTCGTATCCCAAGCGATGAATAGCCGCAGGTATCATTAAATAACATTGAGACGTAAATTAGTCAACGATTGAAACCGATTGAGGTATATTAGGACGAATTTGACTCATGTCGATTGAATACTATTGCAGAAGTGAATGCAATAGGTCAGTATCCGGTCAACACCTCCTCAATTACCTTCCCGCCCTTGGGAACGATTCCCCAATAGCGGCATCGTTTTGTCTTTACTTATTCGTATCCCGAGCGATGAATAGCCATAGGTATCATTAGATGACATTGAGAAGTAAATTCGTCAGCGATTAGAGCCGACTAAACGATATTGGATTGAATTTGATCCATGTCCGTTGATCATGATTGGATGGTCGAATGTCATTCTCCATCCTTAGAAACGATTAGGCAATCCTGGCATCATGTTCGCGAGGGTCCCTCGATTGAATCAATAGACGATTCCGCATTGAAAAACATTACCGTCGATGCCTTTTTTGAGTAGCATTGGATCGTCTCTAAATCTAATTAAATCATCTCGGATTGAGTAGGATTGGTGAATCCCTATTATTGTCATACATTACTTGAAAGATTCCAACAGCCACACGTCGCATTGAAACCTTTAGAACACTATTCATCCAATATCTCTGCGTCATATTGGGAACAGTTCGAGATACTTCGAAATAGAGTCCGATTCATTCTGATTGGATGTACCATTGGCCCAATCGCATCGATCTATTGGAGCGATAGGATTCCGTTCGATCCAATTCAATCCAATAGGTTTTCAATTGTTTCCAATGAACTGTTTCTAGCAGGGGTGGTCACGGCGTGGCGCCGTGTCGAAGCTGCATCTCGGGTACCCGCATCTCGAGGGTCATCGAGGGTGTACCACGGAACACGTTCACAACAGGCACACTTTTACTCGACCCGGAGAAACTCATTTTCACCAGGAAGCCACGATTCTCCCGCAGAAGGCCGGACAGATAGCTATAGCTAAGCGGCCCATGCTGTCTGCTGCTGTTGCTGTCTCGGTGCGCAGCTGCGGCGCGCGCGTTCTCATTGGCCGAAATGAGATCCAAGAGAAAACATTTCACTCACACAAAGATAAATGCGGCACACGTACGAGAAACTGCCCGATATAGGTATAGAAAATACCCGTCGAAAAGCGAAGCGACACCAATGACCTTGATGCCGAAGTGCATAATAGTATATTTTTACTAAAACTCGCGAGTGTTTATTTCAAGTTTTCACCTCAGACTTTCCTCGGGATTTCAAAGTGTACTTTATTATATTTTTCACGATGCACGCCACCACTTGTGTTGGCAAAACATAAGTGTGAACAAGAGGTGAACAGTATCTAGGACATGTATGGCAAATTGTTGGACTGACTCCCATATCTCATTCCCAGGTATTCAAAATAAAATTTAGCTGACTTAAGAAATTTGATTTCTGTCTGTATGATAACAATCATATTTTTGGAATAAGAACGATGAGATATTCATTTCCCTGGATCAGAAAATTTGTAGACATAGCCGGAACTCTTACGCAACGCTTGTTTCCTCATATCTCTGGTACTAAAAACTAGGATCCGTAAGGACAGAAGGCACCGAGTGAATTGGTCAAATAAAAAGTTCTATCTTACTATCTTGTCTGGATAATGAAAATGTAGCTTCTTCGTCGAAAATATCTAAACCCTCTGTGGAGAATACCTTTCGACCATGAAATGAAGGTGTAGGTAAGTGTCTACGCTATCAGTATGAATCAGTTAGATTCTGTAAGATTCAATCAGTATTGTACACCCTAATAATACAATCATTCAAACTCTTTCAAGCCCATGTAGTCCTCTAGTTTTCCTAATCTCACCCCTCTGCACAGAATATTAATGGATTCATGTGGCCAATCATATAGACGTTCAATAGCAATTATCAGCTTCACTCCATGCCAGATATTCATCTGCTCCACTTCAAACTGATGAATTAAGTGATTAAATCATCTCATATACAAGGATTCATCAGTAATAGTTGATCCCACATCGACTCAATAATATTCAGAGTTTACATGTTAGGGTCAATGTCCGAAACGCGGGCATTGTTGACCAGGCCCGATTCCGAACATTGCCCGTCACATACAGTGTGTCCCAAAAGTCAGTGCCCCCCTTAAAACTCGAAATGGGCGCCGGGGATTCAAAGACCCTGAATTACGAGTCCCCTGGTATTGAGGGGTAGCTCAAAAATGGTCTCAGGTTTGACCTTGAATGTGACCTTGATGGGTTTTGGGAGGTTGGATCGGTTTGTTTTCATGGAAACCCCTATTTTGACTCTGGATACTGGAAAAGCACAATATTTTACGTCCATATGAAACTCTTTGCCGAATTCTTAGATGACCTTTAGGGATCGTTTTAGAGTCAAAAGTATCTGGAGGGTGGATGATTATACCAGACATAGTGTGATAGTCTTGTTTTGGGAGGTTCCTCTCAGGAAAGTTTCTCAACCTTCTCACTCTTGACCTGTGACCTCTTACATAATCTTGACTCTCAAAACTCGGAAATGGCTGCGGATATTAAGAAAACCTGAAACATATCGATGGCTCAGAACCAAAAGGAATTATCTGAAAACGTGAGAGTTAAAAGGGACTATCCAAAAATTTTTGGTTGAAAGGAACTATCTAAAAATTTTTGGTTGAAAGGAACTATCTAAAAGTTTCTGTAAAGAGAACTATCTAAAAATTTTTGGTAGAAAAGAACTATTCAAAAACGTAAGAGTTGAAAGAAACTATCCAAAAATGTAAGAATTGAACGGAACTATCTGAAAATTTCTGTTTTAGGAAAGAACTATCTAGAAATTTTTGGTTGAAAGGAACTATCTGAAAATTTCTGTTTTAGAAAAGAACTATCTGTAAATTTTTGTGAAAGGAACTATCTGTAGATATCTGTAAAAGGGCCTATCTGTGAATTTTCGTAAAAGGAACTATCTGTAAATTTTTGTAAAAGGAACTACCTTTGAATTTTTGTAGAAGGAACCTCTCTTAACTTCTCCGAGTGAGATGTTTCACTCGGATTCCGAGTGAAAGCCCATTTCACTCGGTAAAGAGTCGGATATCAAAAAAATAAAAAATTTCACTCGGAAGCTTGAGTGGAATTTCACTCGGATGCAAGAGTGAGAAGTTCAAATCATATTGTAGGTTATGTTTTGCCGCTCGTTTGTTACCGATGGATCAATGCGTAGCTTACAAAGAGGAAAATAGTAGATTTCCTGCAATATTCGTTGAAAAACTGAGCTAAGGAATGTCAGTTATCCTCCTCCATAAGTTTTATAAATGCATGTACAGACCAATATTATATCATATTACGTATCAATTAATCAACCCTATTGATATAGAAGCAATGCCCTGTTACCGGGGAAATGTAGGTTGCACTTTTGTTATTTCTTCACCCGAAACAATACCTAGTTTTCATATTTCCATTTCCACTTACGACACGTATAAAGTTACACAGTGCATCATCTACATAACAGGGTGCTATGGACCTCTGAAGTCAACAGCAGCAGTAGCCCAGTGGAGAAGCAGTCCGATTTACAATCAAGATAACCGAGTTCGATTCCCCGCACTCCCCAAATTACAAAAATATTGAAGTGACCATGCCGCTACAGGCGGAATTGATTTTTTTCTTTTTTTCCAACCTTCGGATGATTAATAATAATTTATTAATTTTATAGCCCGCGCTAAATAACATTTGGATTCACTCGGATTCCCTGAGTGAAAAATCTCACTCTTTTTTCTGAGTGGAACTCACTCGGTACCGAGTTGCCACGATTTCACTCCGAACTCCGAGTGAGAACTCACTCTTTCCGAGTGAGATTTCACTCGGAGAAGTTAAGAGAGACTATCTGTGAATTCTTGTGACAGGAACTATCTTGAAAGTTTTGGTCAAAAGAAACTATCTAAGAAATCTTGGTTAAAAGGAATCATCTGTAAATTTTAGGTTTGAGGGAACGATCTACATATAAATTTTTGATCAATAGGACTATCTGTTAGAAAGCAACGACCAGAACGAAGCGTTTTGTCGAATGTCTTATGTTTAGTCGGATAAGGCTGGTGAATTGGTTCTTGTCGAGTGTCATTTCAGTGATTTTTCGGGTATTCAGGGTCCTGTTTATGGAGTCATTCTCTGAAGGAAGTCATTCTTCGAGGGCGTGAAAGGATTAAAAAACCAACAAAGTCGGGAAAACATCGAAAACTTCGCACGGATCTTCCAAATAGTCGGGAACTCTAATTTCTCAATTTCAGATCAGATCATGAAGAGAGGACTGTATAATCTTCAGATATTTTTTTCTGGGACGGAATCAAAAGTTGTCGGAGCGTAGATATTCCTCCTCAATTTGTCAACATTTCAAAAATATGTCGAAGAATTGCAGATCGATTTAATCTGATGCGTCAGGATGCGATTCCGCAGAAGGAGCATCGATTTTAGCGTTTTTCAGCGGATTTTTCACGGTGCTGTACGACAAAAGGAGCGATTCTGGGCCCTAAGGAATCCATTCTCCCACTCGTTTTGGTATTAGAAGTAGGGGGAAATTAATTTGTGGGCAATGCTTGACAAGAGCCGATTCATCATGCTGATACGCCTTGTCAATTTAGCTCCTGTTCTATATAACCACAATATTTCCAAGCTTTAATTTCATTCGAAACTTCGTCCCACGAACTAAGTATCTCACCACATGATTTCGAAGTGAAATCTCCTGTCTTTATACAAGATGCCATTAGATCTTGTCCAGAATGTATCGATACGAAGGTATACTTGACAAGAGCCAATTCACGAGCTCTACCCGCCTGGACCCTTTCACATCCTGATATAGTCCTCTTGATTTTCTAGATAGCTCTTTCCAACGAAAATTGTTCAGATTATACAGCTGCTTGCAATGGAGTCGGAAAGTTGTAAGTAGTAACAGACAGGGACTGATCAGACGCGTAATATTGTAAATGTGTACGATATCCCATGAGTTGGTATTATCTCATCTCGATGCTTGAAAACTCATCCGGTGGTCTATGAAAATACAGTCGTAGATCTAAAACTCCCATGGGAATCTGATGGTAAAGATGATATTACCGGGGAATATTGAAAACATAACTTCGCATTCTCCCATCGAACTCTACGTGCAAGTCTCACTTTGTTGAAAAATGTACCATAACTCAAAGGTCATGTGAATTCTCGCTATTCTATTCTGAGGCCTTACATCTTATTATCATGTTTTTGGACTTCTCTGAACCCTTTGAAGAACCATAAGTATCGGTACGGTCTTCTATGCGAATTCTAAGATGGAACTTCCTGTATATGGCACTATTCAACTCATCTACAAGAGATCCTTCATGTGTATTCTGATCGTTCCCTCTGGGCCAATCGCGAAAGAAACTGGGTCATTCTGCTGGTTCCGGGGTGTGACGAGACTCCAGCCCCAGTTGCACCCACCGGATTGCGTAGTCCGCACAGCTTTATCCAGTGGCTCATGGCAGCTTAAGCCTTGGCAATCTGGGTGAGTAGTGAGGTCAGGTTGTGATAAAGCTGCCCTCGGGAAGCCCACGCATATGGTAGGGGGATAACCAGGTAAGAGCCCATAAATAGGTACCCGGTATAGCAATGTCAATATAAGCGTATTCTCCCTGAGCCAGGCTCGAGTCTGTGATGCAATATTCATCCCTCAGGCGCGCACAAATCAATATCAGATGATCAGAGAACGACTTCTTGATTTCGTAACTGTCAAACTTGATATGTCTGAAAGGTAAACTCACATTACGATGCAATTTCTCCAAAATGTTTTCCTGAGTCTCTCCCGCCACGGTGATCCTGAACCAAGTCTATCCTCCGCTGACGACAGCAAGTAGGATTCTTCTTAGATATGGTTTGGGACATCTGTGGGATCACAACCCACTAAGAGTCAAAATCGCCACTTGGGCCGTTTGTTAAAAAAGAGTAGATTGTTCACTGCAACCGAAAATTTACAGATAGTTCCTATTACGAAAATTTGCAGATAGATCCTTCTACAGATTTACAGATAGTTCCTTTTGCAAAAATTCACAGATAGTTCCTTTTACAAAAATTTACAGATAGTTCCTTTTAAAAAAATTTATAGATAGTTCCTTTTACAGAAATTTATACAAATAGTTCCTTTCAACCAAAAACTCACAGATAGTTCCTTTCTACCAAAAAATTCTAGATAGTTCTTTTCTGAAACAGAAATTTTTGGATAGTTCCGTTTAATTCTTACATTCTTAGATAGTTCCTTTCAACCTTTACGTTTTTAGATAGTTCTTTTCAGTCAAAAGTTTACAGATAGTTCTTTTCTAAAACAGAAATTTTCAGATAGTTCCGTTTAATCCTTACATTTTTAGATAGTTCCTTTCAATAAAAAATTTTCAGATAGTTCCTTCTACAGAAATTTTTGGATAGTTCCTTTCAACTCTTACGTTTTCAGATAGTTTCTTTTGGTTCTGAGCCATCGATATGGTCCTTGAGGCCAAGAAAGGAGCTTGAAAATGGACTAAGATTTGACATTGAATGTGAACTCGATGACTTTTTGGAGGTATAATCGAATTTCTTAAGTGACAACCCCCTTTTTCGACTTCGGGCCCTAAGGATGTGCTCCATCAATTGAGTAGATGACACTCAAAAGTCATTTTGAGGTAAAAAATCTCTGAGGAGTGGTCAGCTCAACGTGCCAGAGCTGAGGCAGTACTCTGAACCACTACTTAGAGACTTCCCGAGAAAAAAATGAGTCTTGTTGAAAGTCTTATTGGAAGTCTTGCAGAAGTCTTGTATGTGGGACTCAGCAAAACTTTCGCAAGAATTCAAAGTCTTAGAGAAAGTCTTGCAGGAAGTCTTGGAAACGGTATATTGGTGGGTGTTTGAAGGGAATTTCAAGAAAAATGTGAACGAGAGACATGACAGTTCATGACTTTCATCCCATGTCCATGAGAAAATCCAACTCAGCATATCATCTTACTCGGCTCTTCACCTGCTTCTGCATCATGAAAGAAAAAAAACTCACAGCTTAACATCAGCCTCGGTACAGGATCTGATTTTCCTCGAAAATTACACTATTCTAAAAAAAAACTCATAGAGTTTGATTTCCAAATTGAATGACTTATCTGAGATAAGGCATCTAATTGGCAAAATCTCCCAGTAAGCTCGTTTCTGTAACTGTGTGTCGCTCAAATAGATTCCCTCAGTGGTACTGACCCTTACTGATGTAACTAACCACCTACCGCTCAGAAAAATTCACAAAAATAATCTCACTGTCTTTCGCATTCCCAATTATGTTTGTGACGGTATAGAGGTTTGACTTTTCACTAAGAGCATTCATACGCAGAATATGTTTAATTGAAACATATGAGTTGATTATTTGAGACCAAATAATCAACTCATATATTAAACATCAAGGACGAAAAATCTATAAAATTACTCATGATTTAATTGAAACAAGTCAATGACTCGAATGGCCGTGCAGCTAGTGAGTTTTTGCATTCACTCACCAAAAGCTAGGAGAAAACGACTATATGCTCAGATGTGGGTACCATTTGGAACCCATATTCTCCCTTTTCGCGACTACTTTGTTGAGGGTTGCCACAGACAAGCGGAAACCCAAAATCGTGTATTGTAATTCTATCAAGTCGAGTTCTACAATGAAGAGTCACGGAGTTGACTGCGTAAGAGCATGCATAAGGGTGCAGATCAGATGTATATGTCGCGGACAAAGTGATCAATTCGCCGATGTATACAGTCGCTAGTAGATGTATACATTACCCAGGCGTTGTATACAGCCGCAGTCAAAGCGTGTTCAAGAATCGTGGCTGCAGCGTCGGCGAACAGTTTGCCTATAGGTAATGTATTCTTTGACAGGCGACTGTATACGCTGCCATAGACCAATTCGGCAAAGTATTCACCGATGGCGTGGGCACCGGCTTCGTATATTACGAGTCACCAATTGGAATTTGATTATCTATATTAGTATGCGTGAATGCTTCAATGAATGATTCCCCTTGTTCATTAGAAAATTCACGTTTAAATATTTCAAACTTTCGATGAAAAAAATGCACCCGTTTGATATGGATACGATACTGAATAATGGGGAATAAATATATAAAATTGAATTTGATTGAGAAATTGCTTCATGAACAATTCCGATCGTGATTAAAATACTCCTTCATTTGATAAAAACAACACTGAGCAAGAGCATTTTTGGTTGGAAATAGTGCGTTGACCAGACGATGATTCTCTCTTGTATTTTTTACCGTAGAATCCGACCTTCGTTTTGCTCCTACGTGTCAGCATTATTTTAATCGCAAGAAACTGACTCCCCTTCGAACAGCAATTCAGATATTTTTTTCTAATTTTGTGAATTAATGGCTCTGGTGGCACCTCGCTCGGTGGTGCTCTAAGTATTTGGAACTGCTAAATACGATGGCAGTGGTTTCAAAGGGATAGGGTGGGTTCAAAACAAGTTACAAGCTAATCATCCACGTTGCTGTTAGCAAAATTCAACTGATTTCGCAATGAGTTTGATCCAAATGTTAACAAAATTGACCACTTGAAAGATTAGCTTGTCACCCGTTTTGAAAGCATCCTAGCTCTCAGAAACCACTGCCATCGTGTTGAGCGGGTCAAATTACGTGGGAAATCATGTCTCCGATACACTCTTGGAGCCCTATTGAAGTAGAAATTCGTGCAAATCGCACGCGTGCGAGCGTGATCTTGCGCGCGTAAAATGTATTGATTTTTGCTGCGACTGCCGTATCATAACCCAGTTGGGAAAGTGTATGAGGTAAACAAAATAATGAAATAGTTCAAATAAACTCTTTCGACTGCACTTATTGGGACAGGAAACGCCGTACGTGCATGCTTACTCAAGAGTCAAGATATTTTTAATAGGGCTGGGACTTTTATCCGGATTTTCGAACTATCCGAACTATCCGAATACTCGGATATTCGGGTTCGGGGAGAAAATCCCCAACTAGATTCCCAACTAGGTTATGATACAGCGGCCGCAGCGAAAATCAATACATTTTATACGAACTCAATCATGCTCACCACGCGTGCGATTTACGCGAAACGGCCCGTTCTACATAGGATGCGCTCAGCGCGTAAGCGTACGCGCATACATTTGTGCTCAAAGCATTTTATGCAGGGAATTTCATGAAGCAGCCGTACCAGTCGCTTCCCACTCAGATATTCCCCAAGGAAAGAGTTGGTTGATGATTGGTGGGCTCTCAATGACGTAATCGAGCCAAAAACTCAAGTTTCTCGATGTTTTTCCACACTCAACTAGAGAAAAGGATCAGCGTTGACCGCCCTAAAAGTTACCCGCTCTTTCATTATCGGTGAAATACGGGACTCATGAGATTGATTGATGGCGGTCTCTGGGGGAGATCTTTGAGTCAGAAAAACAATTTCTTCCGTGTTTTCCCATGAAAAATAGGGGAAACCAGCAGTGGTGGCTCCGCGAGCCTTTCCGGGAAGGAATCCAGGTTGAGCAAGGTTTTTGCAACTCAAAATCCGCATAAGTGCTCAAACGTCTTAGTTTGCGAAGACTGTAACTTTGTTTGGGAACAGGAACTAGGCAAGAGCAAGATGAGCGGTCACCAATCCGGATACTGAATCGCGAAAACGTTGCTCAACTTTTATTTTTTTCCGAGAAGGCTCGCGTCGCCACCGCTGATGTTTTTCTCCATTTGTTCTTTGGAAAACATGGTAAAAATAAATTTGTCGGCTCGATTATTTCTCTCGAGGCCCATCAATCATCAACCAAATCTTCACTTGTGGAAATTTCAAATGGAAAACGACTGGTTAGGCTGCTTCATGGTAATCCCTGCATCAAATGCTTTGAGCCCAAGCGTATGCACGTTACTTTTGCCAAGTTTCTGATGCCAAATAGAGATACAGTCCTCGCAAGTTAAGACGGTGATCAACAATCCGGATACTAAATCGCAAAATCGTTGTTCAATCTGAATTTTCTCCCGTAACGGCTCGCGGAGCCACCACTGCTGGTTTTTTCTATTTATTCATGGCTCGATAATGTCACTCGGTGCCCGCCAATCATCAACCAAATTTTCTCTTGGGAAAATTATGAGTAAAAAACGACTGCGGAAGCTGCTCCATGAAATTCTTTGCATTGAATGCTTAGAGCACAAGCGTAGGCACGTACGCTCACGCGGTGAGCGCATCCTATGTAGAACGGGCCTCAGGCTCGTTCTACATAAGATGCGCTCAGCGCGTGAGCTTACGCGCATACGCTTGCGCTCATAGATTTTGATGCAGGGAGTTTCGTGAAGCAGCCTCACCAGTCATTTTCCACTCAGAATTTCCAGAAGTGAAGAGTTGGCTAATGTTTGGTGGACCCCGAGTGACTTTATCGAGACAACAACTCAAGTTTCTCCATGTTTTTCCATGAGCAAATAGAGAAAAACATCAGGGTTGGCCACGCGAGCCTTTCCGGAAAAAAATTCAGGTTAAGCACGGGTTTTGCGATTCAGTATCTGGTTTGGTGACCACTCGTCATGCTCTTGCCTAGTTTCTGATCCCAAACAAAGTTACAGTGTTCGCAAACTAAGACGGGTGGTTACCAATGCCGATACTGAGTTGCAAAAATGTTGCTCAACCTGGATTTTCCCCCGTAAAGGCTCGCGGTGCCGCCACTGCTGGTTTCTCCTTCTTGTTCTTGAGAGAACATGAAGGAAATTGTTTTTCTGACCCAAAAATGTGACTGGGAGACTGCCATCAATTATTCTCGCGGGTCCCGTATTCCACCGATAATGAAAGAGCGCGTAGCTTATAGGGTGGTCAACGCTATAATGTTTTTCTCTGATTGGTTGTAGAAAAACACGAAGAAACTCGATTTTTTGTCTCGATAATGTCACTCGGAGCCCACCAATCATCAACTAACTCTTCCCGTGAGGAAATTCTCAGTAAAAAACGACTGGTAAGACTGCTTCATGAAATTTCCTGAATTAAATGCTCTGAGCGCAAGCGTATGCACGTGCGCTCATGCACTGAGCGCATCCTATGGCTCGTTCTACATAGGATGCGCTCAGCGCGTGAGCGTACGCGCATACGCTTGCGCTCAAAGCATTTAATGCAGGGAATTTCATAAAGCATCCTCACCACTCGTTTTCCACTCGGAATTTCCTCAAAGTAAGAGTTGGTTGATGATTGGTGGGCCCCGAGTGACATTATCGAGCCAACAAATCAAGTTTCTCCGTGTTATTCCATGAACAAATGGGAAAAACATCAGCGTTGGCTAGGCGACCCGTTTCGGAAAGAAATATAGGTTGGGCAACATTGTCACGATTCAGTATCCGGATTGGTGACCGCTCATTCTGCTTTTGCTTAGTTTCTGATCCCAAACAGAGTTACAGTCTTTGTAAACTAAGACGGGTGGTCACCAACCCGGATACTGACAAGGGGAGTCCGGAGTCTTCGGGTCCTGAAATCTCACCAAAATTTTTTTACAGTTCCGTACCACCTAGAATATGAAGAACCCAAAGCAACTCTGTCAAATGGGCCTCCCGTTCAGAGCTACAGCCTATGACATTAGCATTGCCCATATAGGCCCATGCTAAAAAGTGATATATATATAGATATACTAGCAATGTTGACGTTTCTGGCTGTAGCTCAGAAGAGAAGGCCCATTTGACAGAGTTGCTTTAGATTCTTCATATTCTAGGTGGTACGAAACTGTGAAAAAATTTTGGTGAGATTTCAGGACCCGGAGACTCCGGACTTGTGAGTCGTGGGACTGTTGCTCAACCTATACTTTTTCCCGAAAAGGCTCGTGGCACCCCACGGCTGGTTTATGCTATTTGTTCACGAAGAAACATGGAGAAAATTCCTTTTCTGAAACAAAGATGTCACCCAGAGACCGCCATCATTCAATGTCATGGGTCCCGTATTTAACCGATAATGAAAGAACGGGTTATTCTTAGGGTGGTCAACGCTGATGTTTTGCTCTGATTGGTTGGGGAAAAACATGGAGAAACTTGATTTTTGGCTCGATGATGTCACTCGGAGTTCACCAATTATCAAACAACTCATCCTTTGGGGGAATCCTGTGTAAAATACGCTGCTAAAAGTGATTAGCAGGATGCTTTCTCACGGTGTTATATGATGATAATTTTAACGAAAAAGAAAGTACCCTATATTTTGAGTTTTTCTTTCGAGGAAGCATTTCAGAGAGATTTGGGTCATCTGAAAGGAGGTTTTTCCAACAATATCTATTGTTTGATTGAGAGAAAATTTTGATGTAGTCGGTTTAAAGATGATTAAACAGGAGTCCTTTGTGAAAATTCCCTTCCCCCGAAAGAATCTTCATTTGCATAATGTTTTACGGATTTTATGAAAATTTCGTATCAGCCAATCGATTCAGAATGGCGCATAAGTAAGTGTTTAGGTCATTAGAGTTGAGATAAATGAGTCGTGAAGGATAATACGGGGGAAAAATGAATATTAATTCTAATTTTCTACTATTTTTTGAGTTATTCTTTTGAGGAAGCTTCTTATAGAGATTCAGGCCATCTAGACTGAGGTTTTTTTAACAATATCCATCGTTTGATTGAGACGGAATTTCGATGCAGTGGGTTTAAAAAAGGTCAAAATGAAATTTTTGGTGGAAATTTTGATTTTTTCGAAAATTTGAGATCTGTGAAGATTTTATAAAATTTCGTATCAGCCAATCGATTCAGAATGGCGCATAAGTAAGTGTTTAGGTCATTAGAGTTGAGATAAATGAGTCGTGAAGGATAATACGGGGGAAAAATGAATATTAATTCTAATTTTCTACTATTTTTTGAGTTATTCTTTTGAGGAAGCTTCTTATAGAGATTCAGGCCATCTAGACTGAGGTTTTTTTAACAATATCCATCGTTTGATTGAGACGGAATTTCGATGCAGTGGGTTTAAAAAGGGTCAAAATGAAATTTTTGGTGGAAATTTTGATTTTTTCGAAAATTTGAGATCTGTGAAGATTTTATAAAATTTCGGTATTAACCAATCGATAGATAATGCAGAAAGAACCATAGTTTAGGTCATTGAAATTGAGATAAATGAGTCATAAAAGAAGGTACGAAGAAAAAATGAATATTAAGAAAAATTTCCCATTATTTTTTCAGTTATTCTTTAGAGGAAGCTTTTTAGAGAGATTTGGGCCTTCTAGTCTGAGGTTTTTCTAACAATATCCATCGTTTGGTTGAGACGGAATTTCGATGCAGTGGGTTTAAAAAGGGTCAAAATGAAATTTTTGGTGGAAATTTTGATTTTTTCGAAAATTTGAGATCTGTGAAGATTTTATAAAATTTCGGTATTAACCAATCGATAGATCTTGCAGAAAAAACCATAGTTTAGGTCATTGAAATTGAGATAAATGAGTCATAAAAGAAGGTACGAAGAAAAAATGAATATTAAGAAAAATTTCCCATTATTTTTTCAGTTATTCTTTAGAGGAAGCTTTTTAGAGAGATTTGGGCCTTCTAGTCTGAGGTTTTTCTAACAATATCCATCGTTTGGTTGAGACGGAATTTCGATGCAGTGGGTTTAAAAAGGGTCAAAATGAAATTTTTGGTGGAAATTTTGATTTTTTCGAAAATTTGAGATCTGTGAAGATTTTATAAAATTTCGGTATTAACCAATCGATAGATCTTGCAGAAAAAACCATAGTTTAGGTGACTCAATTCGTGGTGATACCGTGTGAGAAAAAGATATTTATGTATTAAGAGTCGAAATTTGAGCTGTTTTGCTCTAAAAACCCCATGGATCAAATTTGACTGAGAGCTGAAAGCTGCCAAATCACTGGGCTCTCAGAAATTGAATTCTGTACAACTTGTAGAAAGCCAAAAATTTATATAGTGGACAGTTAAAGAGAAAGCGTGTCCGATAGAAAACAACACACACACACTCACACACACACACACACACACGGACAAAGGGGTGCAAAGATGAGTCTCTGACGGATTTGGAAGGCCATTAGGAGGAAAAGTGTTACCTACAATTGATAGATTTTGGCGAGAGGAAGAGAATGGTCTAAGGCTTTTTCAGATGAACGGAATTTTGTTGAAGAATTCACTAGTTTTAGTGGAAAATTTGATCAAAATTTTGCTGGGGTGAAAACAAAGCTTTCTCTTTAGAGAAAGCAAAACGACCGGTAAGGCTGCTTCACGGAATTCCCTGCATTAAGTTCTTTGTGCGCGAGCGTATGCGCGCTCGCTCACACGCTGAGCGCATCCTATGTAGAACGAGCCTATGTAGAACGAGCCGGCCGCAACTACATAAGACGCGCTTAGCACGCGGGCACGAATGAGCGCAAGCGCACGTGCATCAGAAGCTCGTTAACGAACATATTTTGTTGCTCTGTTGAACAGCTCTCGCAATGCTCAACACATTAATGACTTTTCGGGCTCGTCACGATGGAGTAAAAGTCCGATTGACACCCGATCAATGTTGAGGAGTCATTCACAATGATTCATCATCGAGCTGAATCAAACCAAGATCTCGAACATATTACACAACACAAGTTGGGTGAGATTTGTACACGAATTCTTTTTGGACGAGGTTTTTTCCCGGGTATTATTTTGGGGTAATTGATATATCTATATTCGATATTTTTTAAGAATACAATAGAAAAGTATATGTGAATGGATATAATAAAATTTGAATAAATGTATGAAATTATTTGCATTATAAGGTAAGTGTACCCAACTTGCCCCCATATGCCGATCTCAGGAATGGGCGCTCGTTGACCTTCCCGCAATTTTTTTTACGTTTGTTATGTTAAAATATGAGAAAATACGTAGTTTTCAACGACCCCGGATCATTTCTGCGTTCTCCAGGAAATATAAAAAGAGTTTTCCATTTTTCGCGTTTGCACGGCTAAGAAATCACCGAGGAAATCACGTTCACTAAAACCGATGCCAATTTATTTTTATTCGACTAATCTCTACGTACCTTAGCGCATTCGATTCCTTGTCTCAAGACCTTCAAAATCCGCTCTTCAGGGTTGCAGAACTCTGATTTGGAGCGATTTTATGTACAAAACACGAAGATGGTTTGAGAATCAAGAAGGCCGACATCGGAGTGTACCCAACATGCCCCCATATGGTTATCTCAGAAAGGCGTGCAGTATGACTTTTTTTACCACTCAGAACGTGTTTATCACGTCAAAATTGGTCGGAAACGATGTCTTGGGCCAGCTCAAAGCTACAAATGTCGCTACACGGTGATCAAAACGAATCAAAGCAATTTTATTCACTCCATCGCCGATTTACATTGTTTTAAATGATGGGGGCAAGTTGGGTACACACTTTTGTAAACTCTCAAAAATCATCTTTTGGGAAAATTCAAACAGTTCGGCTCCACTTCATTTAAATTGGACGAATCTTAGCTCATTTTAAAGGTCTTGAGACAAGCTTCAAAATGAGTTAAAGTACGTTAGAAAATATTGAGATTAGCCAGAATTATTAAGAAAATGGCTTAATGGGGGCAAGTTGGGTACACTGACCTTATAATGAAAAATTATAATATTTCGAATTTCAGATAATCGATAGATGAATTGTTGATTTCATAGATTTGATTTGAGAAAGCATTCTGCTAATCTCTTTCAGCAGAGTATTTTTTTTTGCCGGTGTTATTGATGATGTTTTCGAGCAATTAGATTTTGACAATTTTTTGAAGTTTTTGATTTCTTTCCAAGCCCCCTCAATAGTCCGGCCAACTTGGAGTGATTGTAGGCGCAGGAGCCCTTTCTCAATCATATCCAACAATATTTGAGTGAAAATATTCAAAGACTTCGGAATTATTGCCATTTTACTGATTTTTGAAAGTCGGTTTCCGGAAATATTGCATTTGAGCGTTCAACGAACGTAACTCTTGTAGGAAGTGGATTTGGGTAAATCGAAAAATACGTGTTGGTTTATTTCGGCTCTAGAAACATATATTTCTTCGACAGAGAAATCCGTGACTGTGACTTGAAGTCTTTTCGTAGCCTGATCTCAGCTGAAACTGACCTTCAGTCAATTACGAAAAGAATCCCGTTGGACTCATCTTCATAGCTAAAAAAACTCAACTGAAGCGATTCTCTGCCAGAGTTGGAATTCAACAATGATGAAATGTCGATTATGCGTTTTTCCCTATACCGCTGCTCTAATTGATGCAGCACCTGGGGCGATGGATAGTTCGCATTTGTGAAAATGACTTCTATCTACAAACAAGAACCTAGGTATCTAGGCCAAGAAGGACTTGCTCCTAAAAACGACGTGGCTCAAAATGAGAGTAGGTGTTTTTGCGTAAATCGGGTCAGGAGCAATGGGAGGCTTATAAGAATTGACAAATGACGGAATTGAACGTTTTGGCGGCCGAGGCAGTGAGGCATATCTTCATCTTGTAACTCAGACCTTCAGAAGACACTGTTGGCTGTTAAACCTATCTTCCTTCACTTTTTCCCGACGAAAGATGACACCTATTCACCCTCTGTGTACTTATCTGAGTAATTGAAGTATATAGGCTTCCATTTAAATGCATGGGGAAATTTTCCATTCCTCCACAAACCGGCAGTGAGGCTGTGAAGTGATTTTGCAAGTTTTTCATCATTATTCGAGCATTACTTCTACACAAGAGAATGCGTGCTGCCATTTTGAGATCCTCGCAATTCAGAAGTCAAAATCACCTATCACGAGAGATTTCCTTATATCCTACCTGGTCGTTTTTCTGAGTGGACAAGGCTCTTGGATAGTTCAATACTCGCTCAATATCACCACGGAATTTCCATAAAACTGAGATGGCAAGATTAATTTTGAAATTTCCAGAAAATCGTGATATTGCTGAAAAATTAAGTGCTCCAAATTTTTACAAGGTCGAAACTATCTAAATATGAACCAAAGTATTGATTGATAATTGAAATCTAGACACTCATCGGTCGGTTCAAGAGTGTACAAAGTTCCAGACAGCGTGTTTTCATACCCTGGTCAACGTACCCAGGCTAGCTTTTGGGACATCTGTTCAGCTTTCATGACAATAATCAATTTGAGTTTGTTTAGAATGCATCTGATCATAACACTGGTTCAACTTCTTTCAAAATATGACGAGCGTCATTCTCAATACTTTTCAACAAGTTTGAATATGGTTCTAAATACTCTTTCTGGAGGATTAGTGGGTTCTCAAATGATGTAGCTCTGGGTTCAAAGGTCATGGCATGTGTCTCGCAGTCGTCAATAATGATACTTGACGACCATAACTATAGTGCAGCTGCAGCTGCACATGACCAATTGTGCATGCACAATCACCCAGAATGTCGTGATAATTTCTTGTTCAATCAACTCTGGAATAATTCGACTCTCCCTTGATTCAGTTAAGGCGATGCGGTCACCGTGCACCGCGACCATGGAACTTGAAAATACATCTTACATAAAAAGTTTGATGATTTGAAGTGTGAGTAGAGTTGTCGAATACTTGTTATTATCCAACTTGTATTCCTCAATCCGTCGCTTAGCTCCAATTACAAGAAAATCGGAGAAAAGTGAGAATTACTCGGCCTCGGGCACCTCCTAACCTATAATATACGCACATTTTCATTCCCAACTTTCTCCGATTCTATTGCAATTTGGGCTTAACGAAGAGCAGACAAATCTAAGTTAGATGATAACAAATATTTGTGCGCTCGTCGTTTAGCCCAAATCGCAACAGAATCGGAGAAAGTTGGGAATGATTTCCAGCTTGCATGGTGACCGCATCGCCTTAAGAGGACAATTCGTTGAATTCAATAGAAAACTAGGCTGCTGTTTCGATATGTAGGCATTTTTTGCACTTCTATATTTACAAAATTGAGAGAGTATATTCACCAAAAATATGGCAGATTGCTAAATATTTCATATCATCAAAATAATGGAGTCACTGTGATATACTGTCTCATCTTGCGTTCTTTTCTTTCCCATACTCGAACTTCATCTCTCAGAACCCATGTTTGTATCGTCTGTATATCTGTTCAATGAATTTTCGTGCTCTTGTTCCCCTTGCTCACAAACATCCCCGAAAGATTCAGCTTTCAATTTTTTTGACGCATCGTACTCTGCTCCTAGATGCTCGTACGTCTTCGCTCTCATCTCAATGATATCTCTTATTATGCCTGTAGAATAAGAATCAACTCTAATTTCTCAAATTTTGCAATTCATCTCTGGTGAAATTTTTAAAAGGAGATTATGGAGATCAAATCCCATTTCCAACGAATTCAGAAAAATATTTTGGTCCGGGTGCACGTGTATGATTGAAACTTTTGTTCACCTTCTAGGATCTCCCGACTTTCAATTACGTTGCCCATTTCTCTTTTGACTTCTTTCATCAGCCATGGCATGAACTCTTCTTCAACATCTGAAAAACATGCCATCATTTTTAATGAAATCGTCTTCGAAACCGGAAACTGCAAATCAACGGCTTCAAGACTTACAAGGAGAGTTCGTGATCTGTGGGTCGTGGATTTGGCTGAAACTCTAGGGATTCGGGCTGCAGCAATACGAGAATTTTCGAGAGATTGCAATTTTTGCTCTAATCGGATAAAATTTGAGCCGGTCTTTGTCTCGGCTCTCGACCTCAAAAAATTCGGGACCCTACTTTTGGCCTCAATCTCGGTTTTGCCGAGAGTCCTACCGAGGGTCTCGCTTGGATTTACAAATTCTTGGCTGCGGCAAAATGGAATCTTGTCACCGAATCCCTCGTTTGAATGTGTCAATAATATGTTTTCGAGTAGTATCCCGTGCATTTGTGTTAGTTCTGAGGCTCTGCGCGATTCAATATTGTGTAAACGCAAATGGGTTCGTGCGCAGATCGAAGGATGAAAAGCATTGAAAAGGCTGAATTCAGACCTCTCTCCTCGCCTCTCTCTCTCTCTTTTTTTTTTTTTTTTTTTTTAAGGTGGTCAAAGGGCAAAATCTGCCTCAGGATCCCTCGGATCCGTCCCCAGACACCGGACTGGTTCAGCTTACGCGGACTACGCATAGCCCACGCAGGCCATACCAGGCGGGACACGGGTTTGGGTGGGGCCCACCGAGAGGTAGGCCCGGCCGTGTAATATCCCTCTCCCCTCGATGTCCGATACCTAGGGCATCAGGCAATCAAGAAGGAGATCCACCTGCATCTACCATCTCATCCCGGAACCGCGTGAGCATTACTTCAGGATGAGCGGCATGTCTCGCGCTCGATTGCGAGCGTTCCTCTCCTCCATCTTCTCTCTTCGGCCACTTGTCGGTATCTTCTATCTTCATTCTTCATTGTTCCCTCTCTTTCTTCTTTCTTCTCTCTTCTTTCTTCTTTCTTCCCTCTTCAGTGCATCAGATTCCTCCTGGAATCATTTGGGCCTCTTCTGTTTCAATCGGCAGAGTGACTGTGATTCGCCTGCTTCGAGGCGCCTTACTTCCCTCTCTTTCTCCTCTTTGCGGGTCATCACCAGCTTGATGTATCCGGTGAGTCTATCCCATGTCTCCTGGTTGCGGAGCAAGTACGGGACGAGATTCTCAGGTGTTAGTTGAGCACCCAGCCATTCATCCAGCTCGGCGCGCTCTCTCGGGGTGTCGCTGCACTTGAACAGGGCATGTTCGGCGTCATCCCATTCGTCCCCGCATGACTGACATGCTGGGGTCGTCCTCTTCTTGAACCTGGTTAGATAGGAACCGAAGCAACCATGATCGCTCAGTGCCTGCGTCGTCCAGTAGTCCATCTCTCCGTGGGTGCGTTCCGCCCACTTAGCTACGTCACGGATCAGCCGGTGCGTCCATCTGCCGTTCGCAAATGGCGAATCCCACTCAGTTTGCCAATGCTCAAGGGTGGTTTCCTTCTCGTTGTCGCGGATGATTTCCTTCATCGTCGGAGTGAGTACTCGTTCGGCTCCGATCACTTTCTGGCGGTCCCAGATCCTCACTCGCTCCGCGACGAGCAAGTGGATGGGCGGAGTACTCGCCAATACGTAAGCCGCATCTCCTGACACAGTGCGGTAGGCACGGATACTCCTCAGGGCCGCTCTTCGGTGGACAGGCCCCATTCTCTTCTCGATGATGGTCTTCTCTACTCTCTTCCCCCACACGGGTGCACCGTACAGCATGATGGAGGTAGTGACGGTGTTGAGAAGTGCGCGCCTCTTCTCCTTGGGTCCTCCGATATTCGGCATAAGCCGCTGGAGCGCCGTACCGACCCTGCTCGCCTTCTGGGCGGCTTCCTGGATGTGCTTCTTGAACGACCACTTGTCGTCGAGCCATACACTGAGGTATTTCAGCTCTGTCTTCCGTGGAATCTCTTGCCCGTTGATATAAAACCGGGGTAAGTCAAACTTCCTACGCCTTGTGACCACGATTGCTTCGCACTTCTTGACAGCGAGCTCCAGAAGCCTGCTAATCATCCACTCGTAGACTCGGGCTAGCGCTTCGTTCGCGCGTCTACCCAAGAGTTCCTCGTTGTCAGCCCATACTACGAGTCCCGCGTCGTCCGCGAAATCCACTATTATCACTCCTTCTGGCAGTTCGATAGACAGTAAGCTGTCATACTGGGTGTTCTAGTTGAACGGCCCGGAGACCGATCCCTGTCCGATTCCGGCGGACAGTACCCGAATCTCTTGTCCCTCGTCGGTGTCGTACACGAGAGTCCTGTTCCGCAGGTAGTCACTCGTGACGGCTAGTAGATAGGGGGGCACTTTACCTGCTTGGGATTGATAGACTCGCTCCCAGCTCGCGCAGTTGAATGCGTTCTTTATGTCCAACGCAATGATGGCACAGAATCCTCCTCTTCCTTGGTATGGGTTCCCTACCGACGCTTGAACCCGTTCTTGGACCGCCTCGATCGCGTGCACAGTGCTCCGTCCCTTCCGGAACCCGAACTGCATTGGTGATAGCCCACCGCCTTCTTCGTAGGCTTTTTCCACCCTGTTGAGCACCATCCTCTCGTACATTTTCCCGATATTGTCGAGCATGCTGAGAGGGCGTTGACCTCCTTGACCCTTAGGTATCAGGACCAGCTTCTGGCGTTTCCACTTGTCCGGGAAAGTTCCCGCGCTCAGACAGATGTTGAAGAGGTCGAGGAGTAGATCTGGCTTGTATTTGAAGACCAGTCTCAGAGCCTCGTTTGGGATGCCATCCAGGCCAGGGGACTTGCCGTTCGGCATTCTCTTCGCCGCTATGAGTAGCTCTTGCATAGTGAAGAGCGGGATGGGGTCTTCGCTCTCCGTAGGGAATGTAACTCTGGGTTCTCCTGCTGGGAAGAGGTCTTCCACCATGGTGCGCAATGTTGCTGCATCGGTCGGTGCTGGGTTGCCCTTCCGGGGTCGGACCTTTGACATGACTACGCGATATGGCGTGCCCCAGGGGTCTTCGTTAACCATGTCGCACAGTTCACCCCAGCACTTCTCTTTGCTCCTCCGGATGGCTAGAACGAGAGCCTTCTTTGCTTCTTTGTACGCTCTGTCATCTTCCGCCAGCGATGGTCGTTGCAGCTTCCTTGATCGCCATGCGGTCCTCCTTTTCTTGTTGCTCGTTCTTCGTAGAGCCTTGATCTCATCGGTGATCCAGTACTCTGGTTTCCTCCAGAAACATGGTGTTGTCCTGCGAGGCATCGACGTGTCTCAAGCTCTCGTGATGGCGGATGTTACCATCGCCACAGCCTCGTCCGAGGCGGAGTTCATCGGGAGATCTTCGACTGTTTCTATCGATTCCCGGAATTTTCCCTCGTCCAGCTTCCGTACCTGCCACCCCGTTGGTCGCGGTCTGCGTGTCGTCTGTCTCTGTCCGTCAGTCCTAAGTAGAAACCGAATATGTCGATGTTCACTCAGTGTTTCCGTGTCCAGAACTTCCCACGATGTCATACGTCCCATGAGCGACGGGCTCATGAACGTCAGGTCGAGGACCGATGATGAACCTCCCTCCCGGGACCGAATGTCGAGCCGGTAATAGGTGATAACCCCCGTCTCGTTCGCGAGCACTAATCCCAATGCCTCCATGGCATCAGCGAGTATTACCCCCCGTCTATCGCGTGGCCCCCCGCTCCAAGTCGGTTCCTTGGAGTTGAAATCTCCCGCGATTATAGCTGGGCCCCGCCATTGCCTCACATCCTCTTCTAGGTCGTGGAGCTCGTCTTCAAATTCGTGCGTTTTGAGCGACGGCGAGTAGTAGCAGCTGTATACAGTTGTGCCCCCAATGGTCTTTCGAGCATAACCACGGCCACTAACAGCTGGTTCAGTCTCGCGGATCGCGGGATTCGTGATCTGAATTACAGCGGTCCCCCAGTGATCGAATGTGGAACGGGAAAGTTCGCGCTTCCGAGGCGGTTCGGAGATGATCAGAACATCGATACCCCCTTCTTTGGCGGCAGTGTGTAGGAGGTCACAAGCGTCCCCGCTTCTCCTGAGGTTGGCTTGGATGAAGTTAGCCATTTCTTCCCCCCCCTGCGTCTATATGTCGCCCTCGAGTTTTGGTAGGCTGTGCAGTTGCTGGAGCCTGACCTGTGGTCAGATCTGGTTCCGATAGCCACGCAGCTGAGGCATTTTGGTTTCTCTTTACAGGTAGCGGCGAGGTGTCCTGGTTCACCGCACTGGAAGCAGAGTTTCGGTTGACGTTCCTCTGCCTTCTCTTTTTTGCAGCCTGAGGCCTTGTGGCCATACTCTAGGCAGTTATAGCAGCGTGGGATGCCTCCCTTCTCGCGGATTCTCACTCTGCTCCATCCCACCTTGGGTTCTTTCCAGTCCAGGAGGCGGTGAGCGAGCCTCGCTGGGATGGACACAACCGCTGTTTGGGTGCCTCGGGATCCGTTTCGCAGGCTCTTGACTATTATGGCTCCATCCTCGTTTTCTGGTAGGGCCTTCGCGAGGTCCTTCTGCACTTTAGTTTTGTCGACATCGTAATCGACTCCGAGAACCTCGAGGGTCATGCTATTTGCAAGGCAGTGGACGGCCCCTTCTTGCCCGACGACTGGTGTCAGAGCCGCTTTGATGGCTGCAGCGTCGGTGCCCTTCCTCAGTTCAATGAGGATTTGTCCTTCCTGTGTCTTGCGGATGCCCGTGACTTTAGAGCCCACTTCTTCATTAAGGTCATCCGTCTTTATCTTGCGCAGCATATCTGCGTAGCTTAACCCACCTTGGTTTGCCGTGACGTGAACGGCGTCGGATTTCGGTCTTCTTGGCTTCATCTTTGCCTTCTTTCCAGCGGTGTCACTTGATCGACCGCTTTTCTTTGCCCTCTTTGTATTTCTCTTAGAGACCACTTCCTGCCAAGGCCCGTCCTGCTTGGGCCTATTAGGAGTCGATGTCGAGCGCGGTGTTTCGAGGGCTCCCGATGGATGTCCGCGTCGCGTCCTCTTCGTATCGTGCTGTTTCCCTTGTCGCGATTCCGGTTTATTCGCCCCCCTTCCCTGTGTGCCGCTTCCCGACGCGGCTGGCCCAGAGGGCTGCGCACTCCTCTTCATTTTTAGGGTCTTCTCCGCTTCGAGAAGTGTGGTCTCGAAAGCCGCTCTCTTCCCTTTGTCTGCCGCAAGTAGGCCTTCGAGAGCGTGGCCAATCTTCTTGAGCTCTTCCATGTCGCCCTGAGTTCCTTCTGGGATGTTGGAGGCAGACTCGGCTATCCCTATGACCAAGTTCAGGTGGTCGAGGAGAAGATGAGTCTTCTCCTCCATCTGTTCTCGGCACATTTTCAAGTCCCTCCATCCTTCCATTAGATCGGGGGCCTTGTCTCCACTTCTTTGTCGACTGGCCTTCTCAGGTGTGGGGAACCGATCGATGTCCATATCCTCCGGTGTTTTTTGACCTTTTTCGAGTCCGCGGTCACAGTCCTTGGATGTCAGGGTGTCTTCTGACTTCTGGGACTCCGTGGTCGTGTTAGAGTCCCCTGAATCCGAGCTGGAATCGGCGGTATCGTCTCCCTTGTTCTTGTCTTGCGTAAGCTGGATCTTGATCGCGGGGTTGATCTTCATAAGCTTGTCTGCCGCCGCTTGCGCTTCTGCAGCAACCTTCGCGTTCTTCTTCTTTTGGCTCAAGAATGTGAGCTTCGATTGCTTCAGCGTTCGCTTATCTACTTCCTCACCCAGACCCTTTCTCTTCCTGCTGTTCGGGGTGAGGTCTACTCCTTTCTGGTGTTGGTCCTTTCCTCCAACTATCTTCGCCAGAGGCGTATTTCCATCGCTTGTAGCTTTACGCGTGAGTCCACCAGCCAAGTGTGCCACTGGTAGCGCGCTTTGCATCGTTGGGCCCCCCCCCCCCCAAGATCCGAATGGGGCCCCGCTTTACTTGGGGAATTCTTGCCGTCAATGCTGGACATCTTCTTCTTTCTTCTTTTTCCAGGGCCTGGAATCGCATGCTGGCCGACCCCGGACCAGACCAGCACGGGTGTGGTGTGTTGTGTGATGCGTGTCCTGTATAATGTTGGTATGTCTGTGTAATGCTTGAGCAAGCGTAAGTATGGTGCGTGTAGAGTGTAGTGTGTGTGTTAGTGTAAGTGTAGGACTCGGGTCCGGAGGGGCGTCACTCCCTCAAGCTCCAAGTGCAACCCTAAGGTCACACCCAAAGCTCCCTACGGGGCGGATGATCTTCTCTCTCTCTCTCTCTCTCTCTCTCTCTCTCTCTCTCTCTCTCTCTCTTTTTTTTTTTTTTTAAGGTGGTTAGAGGGCAAAATCTGCCACAGGATCCCTCGGATCCGTCCCCAGACACCGGACTGGTTCAGCTTACGCGGACTACGTATAGCCCACGCAGGCCATACCAGGCGGGACACGGGTTTGGGTGGGGCCCACCGGGAGGTGGGCCCGGCCGTGTAATATCCCTCTCCCCTCGATGTCCGATGCCTAGGGCATCGGGCAATCAAGAAGGAGATCCACCTGCATCTACCATCTCATCCCGGAACCGCGTGAGCATTACTTCAGGATGAGCGGCATGTCTCGCGCTCGATTGCGAGCGTTCCTCTTCTCCATCTTCTCTCTTCGGTCACTTGTCGGCATCTCTCTCTCTCTCTCTCTCTCTCTCTCTCTCTCTTTTTTTTTTTTTTTTTTTTTAAGGTGGTTGTAGGGCAAATACGCTGCGACGTACGAAGGAGAGGCACCGGTCAGCCAAACACGGCTGGCCAGCACCTCCCCAACAGTCCCGGGCTGGAATCCGCATCGATACGGCCATCCGAACCGGGTAAACCCTCTCTTCCTTCTCCGTTGGCGCCGGCCATTGGACAAGGGAGAGATCCACCAACTTACCAATCCGGCCCCGGCACCGCGTGAGCATTACTTCAGGGCCGGCGGCGTCTCGCG
Source organism: Eretmocerus hayati (assembly GCA_029851415.1). Lineage (NCBI taxonomy): Eukaryota > Metazoa > Arthropoda > Insecta > Hymenoptera > Aphelinidae > Eretmocerus > Eretmocerus hayati. The sequence goes on from CM056743.1 coordinate 112,455,233, forward strand.
CTCAGGATCGAGCGTCTCTCTTCTCACGACTCGCAGCTGTTGTTTTCCTTTCTTCGATCTTCTTCCATCTCTTCATTCTTCATCTTCTTTCTTCTCTCTTCTTTCTTCTCTCTTCCCTCTTCAGTGCATCAGATTCCTCCTGGAATCATTTGGACCTCTTCTGTTTCAATCGGCAGAGTCACTGTGATTCGCCTGCTTCGAGGCGCCTTACTTCCCTCTCTTTCTCCTCTTTGCGGGTCATCACCAGCTTGATGTATCCGGTGAGTCTATCCCATGTCTCCTGGTTGCGGAGCAAGTACGGGACGAGATTCTCAGGTGTTAGTTGAGCACCCGGCCATTCATCCAGCTCGGCGCGCTCTCTCCGGGTGTTGCTGCACTTGAACAGGGCATGTTCGGCGTCATCCCATTCGTCCCCGCATGACTGACATGCTGGGGTCGTCCTCTTCTTGAACCTGGTTAGATAGGAACCGAAGCAACCATGATCGCTCAGTGCCTGCGTCGTCCAGTAGTCCATCTCTCCGTGGGTGCGTTCCGCCCACTTGGCTACGTCACGGATCAGCCGGTGCGTCCATCTGCCGTTTGCAAATGGCGAATCCCACTCAGTTTGCCAATGCTCAAGGGTGGTTTCCTTCTCGTTGTCGCGGATGATCTCCTTCATCGTCGGAGTGAGTACTCGTTCGGCTCCGATCACTTTCTGGCGGTCCCAGATCCTCACTCGCTCCGCGACGAGCAAGTGGATGGGCGGAGTACTCGCCAATACGTAAGCCGCATCTCCTGACACAGTGCGGTAGGCACGGATACTCCTCAGGGCCGCTCTTCGGCGGACAGGCCCCATTCTCTTCTCGATGATGGTCTTCTCTACTCTCTTCCCCCACACAGGTGCACCGTACAGCATGATGGTGGTAGTGACGGTGTTGAGAAGTGCGCGCCTCTTTTCCTTGGGTCCTCCGATATTCGGCATAAGCCGCTGGAGCGCCGCACCGACCCTGCTCGCCTTCTGGGTGGCTTCCTGGATGTGCTTCTTGAACGACCACTTGTCATCGAGCCATACACCGAGGTATTTCAGCTCTGTCTTCCGTGGAATCTCTTGCCCGTTGATATGAAACCGGGGTAGGTCAAACTTCCTACGCCTTGTGACCACGATTGCTTCGCACTTCTTGACAGCGAGCTCCAGAAGCCTGCTAATCATCCACTCGTAGACTCGGGCCAGCGCTTCGTTCGCGCGTCTACCCAAGAGTTCCTCGTTGTCAGCCCATACTATGAGTCCCGCGTCGTCCGCGAAAGCCACTATTATCACTCCTTCTGGCAGTTCGATAGACAGTAAGCTGTCATACTGGGTGTTCCAGTTGAACGGCCCGGAGACCGATCCCTGTCCGATTCCGGCGGACAGTACCCGAATCTCTTGTCCCTCGTCGGTGTCGTACACGAGGGTCCTGTTCCGCAGGTAGTCACTCGTGATGGCTAGTAGATAGGGGGGCACTTTACCTGCTCGGGATTGATAGACTCGCTCCCAGCTCGCGCAGTTGAATGCGTTCTTTATGTCCAACGCAATGATGGCACAGAATCCTCCTCTTCGTTGGTATGGGTTCCCTACCGACGCTTGAACCCGTTCTTGGACCGTGTCATTCTCTCTCTCTCTCTCTCTCTCTCTCTCTTTTTTTTTTTTTTTTTTTTTTAAGGTGGTTAGAGGGCAAAATCTGCCTCAGGATCCCTCGGATCCGTCCCCAGACACCGGACTGGTTCAGCTTACGCGGACTACGCATAGCCCACGCAGGCCATACCAGGCGGGACACGGGTTTGGGTGGGGCCCACCGAGAGGTGGGCCCGGCCGTGTAATATCCCTCTCCCCTCGATGTCCGATACCTAGGGCATCGGGCAATCAAGAAGGAGATCCACCTGCATCTACCATCTCATCCCGGAACCGCGTGAGCATTACTTCAGGATGAGCGGCATGTCTCGCGCTCGATTGCGAGCGTTCCTCTTCTCCATCTTCTCTCTTCGGCCACTTGACGGCATCTTCTGTCTTCATTCTCCATTGTTCCCTCTCTTTCTTCTTTCTTCTCTCTTCTTCCTTCTTTCTTCCCTCTTCAGTGCATCAGATTCCTCCTGGAATCATTTGGGCCTCTTCTGTTTCAATCGGCAGAGTCACTGTAATTCGCCTACTTCGAGGCGCCTTACTTCCCTCTCTTTCTCTCTCTCTCTCTCTCTCTCTCTCTCTCTCTCTCTCTCTCTCTCTCTCTCTCTCTCTCTCTCTCTCTCTCTTTCATCGTCCCTTAGGGTGCGGCTACATGCAGTTATTTTTGGCGATTCTGAGACAGCGAGACAGCGCCCCTAGTGGCAATTGAGCCGTTTTGCACTATTTTGCCCATGTAATTTGAAGCAAACACCACCGCAGCCTCCGATAGAGGCGCTGTCCTGCTGTCTCAGAATTGCCAAAAACGACTGCATGTAGCCGCTGCCTTAGATTTAAGTCGACAGTCGAGAGAGCTAGAAAATTGGCTGCAGCAGCCAACGCAACACGTTGAATACTCGTTTGAGTTCATCTACTACTGAAGATGAAAAATTGACCAATCGAAAAAGAATGATTCTCAACAAAAAGAAACGTTCTCTCCGAGAGATGCCTATATACAGATGCCTGTTGTCGTACGCTAAGATTTGATAACCTCTTGAACGTGCTGCCACACGATGCTGTTGGCTCCTGCAGCTTATATTTTTCTACCTCAACTTTTCGAAGGCCTTCGCAATGAAAATAGTCCAAGATTGCTCGAGTTCGAGAGAAAGATGTCGAAGGGATTTTCCGCAGAGGTCCAGCAGAACTGTGAAATAGCTCGCCCTTGTCCCGTAACGCACCGAAAAAAGCTTCAGAGAAGCTTCTCCGGAGAGAACTCCTTCAAAAAAGTCACCTCGTTCGCAAGCATACGATGAATGCCGCACGCATCGATAGGAAATGCTGGAGAATGTTTTCCGGAATTCAGTAAATCGATCCACCAAAGGAAACTGGTATTTCGCATGAGATGGTTGCTCAGAGATTGGCAAAGCCTGTTGAATATGAAAAACCTATTTTAGAGCTCTTCTTCGAGTACTTTTCTGAGCAAAGGCGAGCTATATCACAGCTTTGTTGGACTTGCAGACAATCCCTCCATTCGCTCTTCCAAACTCGAGCGATTTTTGACTATTTCTCAATGCAATCTTAAAAGAACGAAGAGCGAACAAACTCGAACTACTTACCAACTCTTTTGCAAATATATTGAGGGTTTCACAAAATGAAAAATGAACAATCCAACAAGGAGTTCGAGTACGTAGCGCATCTTGTAAAGATGGCATAACCCTATTTCAGCTTGCAAGCTTGGGCCACTTTTGTCACAGTTACTAAAAAACGATACGTTGTTGGTCCTTGCGCCCATTGAGACTTTTATTCAGCTTATTAAAATTTATCGTTCAACTACACTACGGAAAGGATTAGCTGAAATCCTAAACTCTATGATTTATGGCGGGGTCCTTTAACGAGCTGAACAAGAGTCTCAAAAGGCACAAGGACCGATAACGTATCATTTCTGAATAATTCGTGATGAAAGTTGCTTGGGCTTGCAAGCTAAAGTAGGGTTATGCGATGTTTACGAGATACTGTACGCTTCAGAATTATATGTCAGCCTATTCATTCCATCTTGTGAAACTCGGAATATAATTGCAAAGGAGTTCGTTAGTTGTTTGATATATTGTTTTCTTTGCCTTTCGAAGGTCTTCGCGATAAAAATAGCCCAAAACTGCTCGAGTTCGAGAGAAAGAAGTCAGAGGGATTTTCTGCAGAGGTCCAGCAGAACTGTGAAATAGCCCTTATTCAGTAACGCACCAAAAGAAAAGCTCCAGAGAAGCTTTTTTGGGGAGAGCTCCTCCAAGAAGAGTCGTCATGTTCTAGTCAAGGATCCGCAGGCATTTAAAGGATGCCGCACGCATCGATACTTAGGAAATGAGACTGGAAAATGTTTCCGGGAATTCAGTAAACCGATCAATCAAAGGAAACTGGTATTTTGGATGAGATGGTTGCTCAGGTATTGACAGAAGCTGTTAGTTATGAGGAACGTATTTCAAAGCTCTTCTTCGATTACTTTTCTGGGCAAGGGCGAGCTATACCACAGCTTTGCTGGCCTTGCAGACAATCCCTCCATTCGTTCTTCCAAACTCTAGCGATTTTCGACAATTTTCCAATGCAATCTTAGAAGAGCGAAGCGTGAATAATCTTGAATCACTTGTTAACCATTTTGCAGATATATCGCGGGTCTCACAAGATGAAACAAGAATAAACTAACAAGAAGTTCGAATGCGTGGTGCATCTTGTAAACATGGCATAACCCTATTTTAGCTTGCAAGCTCGGGCAACTTTTGTCACGATTACTCAAAAACGATATGCTGTCGGCCCTTGCGCCCATTGAGACTTTCATTCAGCTTGTTAAAATCTATTGTATCACAACCAAACGGACAGGATCAGCTGAAACCCAAAATCCTATGATTTATGGCGGGGTCCTTTGGAGTTCGAAATGTCTTCTCCGATAATTTTTCGACTGCTCAATTCTCCAGGAATACTGATGGAAAATAGCATATTTTGAATTCGCCACATTGTGATTGTTTTGGTGTAATGCCACGTGCTCTTCATATTGTTTTGGAGTTTGACGTATGATCATGAATGTTGTTTTGTAGGTCACACAGCCACGGCATTCACAATGAAAACTCGTGATCGAGTGAGAATGTCGGCTTTATAGTGGCTTTATGCCCTCGCAAGATATCAGATGCATCGAGCATTTACTCTTGTACCTTCAGTACAAGAGTCTAATGATGCGGAAGGATTTGATCAGTAGTCATGCGACCAAAAATTTCCAATGTAGAACGGAATCGGAACAATCCCGCATTTGAATCTCTCAGAAAATAGTAATACCCAGCAGATTTAGGCAGTGGTTTTTGATCTGAGACAACTCATCACTGGTATACTGAGTTCTAGATAATGCCTCATGCTATGAGAAGAAAGTATCTCAGTTTGTACTTGCTGGCTAGTGTGCTTAGATCATCTGAACCACAGTACTTGAAAAGTAGATTGGAATTCAGACCGGCGGATAGAGTGGGATCTAAGAGATGCCCTAAGTTTCATCTGATATCGCCGTCTTGGTCTACATTTAGTTATAGATATTCATTTGTGATGGAATGTATAGCGTTATGGAACCGGTTACCTGATGACATAAGAAGAAAATATACCCATCCATCATTCAGCACTAGGCTTTTCTTGTATTTGCTGGGTAGTAACACCTGCGGCTAGGTTTATGAGCGGTCTGATCGGGTTCTCCTACTACCTCACGCTGGAAGCATGTGTTTGGTATTCAGGTTTATAATTGTGTTACAAGCATTGTTCCATTTTTATAGTAAACGGGACTCACAGTTGGATTTAGTGATGAATCTTTCAAAAGTATGAAATTTTTCCATTTTTTTCCCTTTGTTTATTTTTTAAAATTTTTTACTTTTTGTAGAATATGTTATAACTCTTATATCAGTTTTTCTGACAGTTAATCATGTCTTTTGGTTGAAATAATTAGGATTGAGTTTAATACTCATGACTACAGCCTGGAAATGTATTATATGCATGGATAGTATTTGGAGTAGACTCGACTTTATTGGTTCTGGAGTCTACGGTTGAATCAAGATCTACCTATCTTTTTTTTCTAGTGGAATACGAGAAAAAATCTAATGACAGAATATCCCTAATGGATGTCCCACCGGCAGATCATGAGCGCTTTTATTTTGCCCACCTAGTAAACTGGATGAGCATGAATCTAGCGCCCGTGTGCCCTGGGGGCTAAAACCTTCTGCTCTCAGCCTTGCAATGTTGGCAAGCCATAATTGCAGAACTGGGGGCAGCTCACCACTATCTAACCAACCCACCCCGAAACCGCATTAGCATTACTTCAGGGTGGGAGGCGTATTGCGCGCCATAGGGCGTTCTTCTTTGGTGTGTACGTTCTTCTGTCGTCTCTCTTCGTCATCAATGATCACTCTCCAAGTCGTCGTTGTTCGCTATGCAGCGCCCCTTGCTTGGCGCTGTAATGCCCGTTCTCGTTCTTCTTTTCGAGTGATCGCCATCTTGATATAGGCCTGTGTACTTATCTGAGTAATTGAAGTATATCCCACGTCTCTTTGCTGCGGAGCATGAACGGCACTAGGATCTCAGGGGTGATCTGATTTCCAAGCCAATTCAGGAGCTCCGCTCTCTCCACAGCTGTGTTCACGCACTGGAAGAGTGCATGCTCCGTATCGTCCCAGTCTGTTTCACAAATCTGACCTACCGGGGTGTCCCCCTTATGGAACCGCTCCAGGTACTCTCGGAAACAGCCGTGCCTGCTGAGCGCCTGCGTCAGCCAGTAATCCAGCTCTCCATGAGCTCGATCAATCCACCTGGCTATGTTGAGGATCAGTCTTTGCGTCCACTTCCCTTTCGTTGTGCTTTCTCACTTTTTTCCACTCTTCGACAGTTTCTCTCCTATCAACGTCCCGAATAAGAGCCTTGCGAGTGGGGTTGAGCACGACTACATCGCTTTTGAGGGCTTCTTGGCGTTTCCATACTCGCAAAAAAAATCGTACACGACCAAATCACGGAGTTTTCGAAGTCTGAGAAATTATTAGATCGCTTCCAGACTGGTATCTGACAACATCACAGCACCCAGACAGCTTTTCTAAAGTTGACCGATGACATCCGATTAGGTATTGACAAGGAAAAGATCACCTTGCTCCTGCTTTTTGACTTCAGTAAAGCCTTTGACACAATATGACCATCAAAGCTGTTGAGCAGACTTCGAAGTCTAGGCTTTTCGAGATCGGCACCCCTGTGGATAGAATCATACTCACAAGGCCGCACCCAAAAAGTTACTTCAAAATCTGGTAGTTCTGATTGGCTCAAAACCAATCTGGGTTTTCCACAGGGTTCCGTTCTTGGGCCTTTACTCTTCAGTTTATATGTCAATGATTTACCTGGTTTGCTTGACGGGAAGTCAGTACATCATCTTTTTTATGCGGATGACCTACAAATTCATCTCCAAGTCGAGAAATCTAACATCAGAGAGGGCATTGCTCAGCTAGAAGAAATAGGACGACTAGTTGCTGAGTGGGCCAGAAGTTCCGGCCTGTGTCTCAACGCTGGCAAGACCAAGGCAATTTACTTCAGTTCTGAGAGGAATATTCTAAGATCTGAAGAGAATGGACTTGTCAGGGGTTGAGATACAGGAAGGGAAGTTCATTCCGTTCAGTGATACGGTCGTGAGCCTTGGTGTTACCCTTGACAGTGAACTGACGTGGAAACCGCACATTGACCAAGTAACCAAGAAAGTCAACAGAGCCCTATATGGTTTGCGGATTTTTAGGGCGTGTATCACCAGGCCTCTCCGAAATTCGCCCAGTCGAGTCCTTGGTTCAATCGCACTTAGATAACTGCACGGTCGTGTACCTCGACGCCACGGACGAACAACGGCAACGGATACAGCGACTAAGCAATTCATGTGTGAGGTACATTTTTGATCTTAGGAGAGACGAGCACATCACCCCGTCTAGGGAACGTTTGGGACGGTTACGTACTGATTTGCGGAGAATGTACTTCGTAGCTCTGTTAATGCACAAGATCATGCATTGAAGAGAGCCTGGCTACCTAGCTGCGATGTTCACCAGGTACCAATCCGAATGCCCCGCACGCGGTGATACAGAAGAGCGGGTACTCAAAATTCCCAATATGAGACTTGAGTACGGAAGAAGATCACTCCAGGTTCAATATGCTCATTTGTGGAACTTTCTCCCTCCGGGTTTTCGGCAGCTGGGAAAAACATAACTATTCAAAGAATCCCTGGAAGATTTTTTACTAACCCAGTCTTTGCAGAAGATTGATGAGGAGAAGAGGCATTATTTTGATCTTTAATCTGTAATGGGAAAGGCTCTTTTTTAGCTTAGTATTTTCTACATGTGACCTCAGTCACCTGATTGGTGATCTATACCTGTGATATTAGTGCGAGCCCTTACCCCTCTTTTTATACTTCTGAGTATGCACCCTGACTAGTCACGAATTGTGATACTTATTGTCCTCGACCAAACCAGTAATTGATTGGAATTATCATTATTTTGTGTACATATATGAGATTCATTCCTAGATTTGTTTTGACGGGCATATGTAGGCGTATGTAATGGTATTTTTTGTCTTCGGACGGATAAAGGACATCTATCTATCTATCTACTCGCACTCTCTCGGCTACTAACAGGCGAATGGGTGGTATACCTGCTAGCACACAGGCTGCGTGGTCGGACACCGTGCAGTAAGCGCTGATTGTCCGGAGCGCGAAACGCCGCTGGACTGGGCCTAGCTCCGCGCCGATCACAGACCCTCTAGCTACCTGTCCCCAGATTGGTGCACCGTACAGGAATATTGGCTTTTGTATACCGGGTCCCTGCCTTTCGGCTCAACCCTGGTTGCCCCCATGGGCGCGGGGCAGGGATACGCCCTGCCAGCGCGTCGGGTTGGAGGATGACCAACACCGAGCCAGGCTCGGTGATGTCTCAGTCCTCCGCCCCGACTACCGACTTTCGAGCACGGCCCCCAGCACAAGGCCGATGCCCACCCCTCGGTGGGGGGTTTTGGGACTCTTCTAGGCTCCCTGAGAGCCCAAAGAGTCCCTCGGGATGATGGGATGAGTCTTACGGGCTCGCATTGTTATCGCCCGAAGGCGCTCCCAATTTGAGTCCCTAGACTCACCCAGTCCCGTGGTGCCGGATGGAGATGTGCGGTCTCCTCGCTCCGGCGGGCGGTAACTGGGGCCGGAGGGTCGTCACACCCCAGGGATGAGGTGCCATGCCCCAACCCCCCTTGCGGTTTTGGTGCACCGTACAGCAAGATGGAATAGCTCACGGTACTGAGTAGGGCTCGCCTGTTAGGCTTGGGTCGACCGATACTCGGCATGAGCCAATGGAGGGTGCCACCGACCCTGTCCGCTTACAGCGCTGCTCCCCTGAGTTGAGCCTTGTAGCTCCACTGGTCATCGAACTACACTCCAAGGTACTCGAGTTCCCTCTTGAGCGGGATCTCGTACCCGTTGATGGAGAACACGGGAGTCTCGAAACTCCTTCTCTTGGTGGCTAGCATCGCTTCGCACTTGTGCTCGGCAAGCTCCAGCCCGTTCTCAAGAGATCACTGACCAATGCGGTAGAGGGCTTCATTAGCCACACACTCCACTTGCCACGCGGTTTCGGCGACAACGACTAATGCCGCGTCGTCCGCGAAGCCAATGAGTTCTGCCCCATCTGGAAGACTCATGTTCAGGAACTCTTCGTATTGCGCGTTCCACTTGAATGGTCCTGACACGGATCCTTGAGCTATCCCTGCAGAGAGTTCCATCTCAACCCTACCCTCATCGGTATTGCATACGAGGACTCTATCACGCAATCCATCGCTGATGACTGCGAGCAGGTAGGGGAGGATTCTTCCGTCTACGGACCTATAGATCCGTTCTCAGCTTGCCGTGTTGAAGGCATACTTCACATCAAGGCAGATTATGGCGCAGAACCCGCCACCTGGTTGGGGATCCATTGTATGCACTCTGCGGATTCTATCCTGCACACACTCGATTGCGTGCATCGTGCTAAGCCCTTGCGGAATCCAAACTGCATCGAGGACATATCTTCGCCGCGCTCGTGCTCTTCTTCCGCACGGTTCAGGATCATGCGGTCATGCATCTTCCCGATGTTGTCCAGCATATTGAGCGGCCGGTTTGATGAAGGCTCCGCTGGTTCCCCACCTTTTCCCCTCGGTATGAGGACCAACTTCTGCCACTCCCACGCTTTCGGGAATGTCCCCGCGAGAAGGCACTTGTTGAAGAACTTCAAGAGCAGGCTGGGCTGTTCTTGGACTACTATCTTGAGGGCCTCATTGTGAATACCATCGAGCCCCGGCGCTGTACCGTTTGCTAATCTCTTAGCTGCACGTCGAAGCTCTCCCTCGTCAAAGAGAGGTTTTGGGTCGGAGATGCGCCCGGGGAATGTGAGTCTGAGCCTACCTTGCGGATAGAGTGCCCTTGCTATCCTTAAAACTGACTTTTTGTCAGTAGGCGCTGTAGGCCCGTCCTTCCAGCGCAGTCTGCGCTTGACCACCCCATACGGTGTGCCCCACGAATCACGATCTACCATGCTGCAGAGTTCTGCCCAGCACTTACGCTTGCTGCGTCGAATGGCATTCGGTAGGAGCTTCTTTACCTCTTTGTAGGCCGATTCGTCTGCTGCTACTGAAGGGCGTCCGCGTTTGCGCGCTCGCTCTGCTTGCCTCCTCTTGGCATTTGCGTTGCCGCGAATGTCACCAATCTCCTCGTTTCACCAGTATTCTCGCCTTTTTTGGAACCGCGGTTGCTTCCTCCTCGGCATGGAGGCGTCACAGGCTGAGGTGATGGTCCGAATAATACTGGTCACCGCCTCTTCCGGCGATAGCTCTCCTTCGGGGCCTCCGCTTCAAGGATCGCTTCCTTGCAGCTTTCCTTGTCAAGTTTACGGACTTGCCATCCCTCGATCTGCAGTACTATACCTACGCTTCGGACACCATCTATCTTGAAAACAGAGATAACGGTGGTCGCTAAGCGTTTTGGAATCGAGGACCTGCCACTTCTTGACTCGTCTCATGAGCGACGAGCTGACAAACGTCAGGTTGAGCACAGAAGACAATGCCCCTCTATGCCATGTCGCTTTTCCCACCTCGTTGAGACAAAGCAGGTCCAGTTGGGCCATGGTCGTTTCCAGCGCGTTGCCTCTCTTGTCCTCCAGCCCCCGGTCTAGGTTGGGGCCTTGGAGTTGAAATCCCCCGCTACTATGGCGAGGCTTCTCCACTGTCTCAAACTATCCTCGAGTTCTCGCAGTTCCCGAAGGAAGACATTGATCGGTGCGTTCGGTGAGTAACAGCGGCTATACACCGCAATATCGCCGACGACTCTTTAGGCGAAGCCCGTCTCTTCGGTCGGTCTTTTTATCCCTTTAAGGCTCCCGTTCCAGACTTGGATGGCCGATCCCTTCCCAAGGTCTTCCGTGGTTCGTGGTTGCTCTTCTCGGAGATGATGAGGACGTCTGCCCCCAGACTCGAGGCCTCTGCTTCGAGTAGACTGTGAGCATCGTGGCTCTTGCGAAGATTCGCTTGCGGGACACTAGCCATCTTTCCGCTTTTTCTGGCCCTGCCATGCTGCTCGCGCCTGCTGGTAGGCCTTGCAGCGCTGCATACCCGACCTGTGTTTGTGGTCTTCTTTGAGGGCCTCGCAGCTCAGTCATTTCTGCTCTCCGGTTGCACATGCCACTGCTATGTGGCCTTCTTCCCCACAGTTGGAGCAACGTTTTTCCTGCATCACCTGTGGCTTGTTGCACTTTGCGGACAAATGCTCGTATTGCAGGCAGTTGTAGCATCTCAGGATTCCGCCTTTTTCCCAGACCCGCGCGTTAACGAAGTCAACCCGGACTTTCTCTTTGGCCAGCACTCCTTTAGCGAGCCGCTCTGGCAGTGTGATCACCGCAACCTGAGTACCCCTGTATCCTGGGCGGATAGTCCCAGCCGTGATGCTGCTTGCATGCTCTGCTCCGAGTTCTTCCACGAAGGCTTCCTTGACTTCCTGGAGTGTACTTACGTTGTCGAGGTCAAGCAATTCCAGTGTGATCGTTGGGGAAGATGTGGTATCTCTCCAGCGTCTCGAATCACGCCCTTAAGGGCATCCTCAACGGCCTCCGCCTTCACCCCCTTCTCAAGCTCGATGAGTAAATGTCCCTCTTTCGACTTCCGCAGTTTGGAGATCTTTGAAGCCACTCGCTTCATCTCGTCTCCCTGCTTGACTCTCTTGATCATATCTGCGTAGGACAGGCCATCTTCTTTCACTTCTATGGAGAGTGCGTCAGGTCTGGTCCTTCTCTTTCCCTCCTTGTTCGTCCTCTTTTTCTTCTTCTTCCCAGCTCTACCCTGATTGTCGGAACGCTTCTCGTTCCCTCCACGTCCCCTGTTCCTTCCCGGAAATTGCCAGCCAGACCCGTCGTCCACGGGCTGACCGTTCTGTGTATAGGCTGTCGGTGGTGTCCTTGGCGTGCATGGGGGTGTCCTGAACAGTCCAGCTCCTTGTCCTCCGGAATTAAGCTGCTCCAGTCTGAGGGCTGCTCTCTTTGCTCTTTTGATTTCGGCTTCCTGCTCCCGGTTGATGGGGCTTGCGCGGCCTTTTTTTCTGTTGACTCCCCTGTCCAGCTCTTTGCGAGGGTACAGTGAGGCTCCATGGGGCTGTCGAGGCTGACGCCCCAGTGGCATCCTCGGCCACCAGCTCCAAAGTGGAGCTGATTGCCTCCCTCATCATTGGAGCTCTCGTCCTGGCAATTTCCAACGTATCACGTCGGATGCTGGCCTTCAGGAAGAGCTTCTTGGTCGACTTTTTCGCTGTCACGTGCTCGTTAACTTCCTCCGTGATGTCATCAAGCACTTCGAGGACCCTCCGCATAAGTTCTTCTTCTCTCAAATGGGCCTCTTCGAAATTTCTGCCTGACTTCTGTTGGCTGGCGCCATGCGTGTTGTTGTCGCCAGTCGCCATCGTTTCTACATCAGCTCGCTCTTTCCTCGATGTTGCTGATGTTTGTGTTTGGATGGGACACCCAAGTGACAGTATCGCTCCGGAATTATCCAAATTTGTTCTCGATTCTGCCATTTTCAATTTTTCCTTACCCCCTCAACTTACGGTATGTATTTGTTTGGCTTAGTCGTCCCGCCTACTCACGCCTGCCGGTGTCAGTACCCTGTACTTGGATCCTCCCACTTACCGACCGCGCCTACAATCCAGTGGCCTTAGATGACGTTCCAACCCCCGTACCCTGAAGCATGGTCTCATCCGGTCACCAACCGGCCCTACTACAGTAGCGGGATTTGGGGTATCCCCCCTACCGTGCGGGACTGCCTCCCCTGGTGGTTAGCGTAGTGTTCGGGTCCCCCTACTACCGGTGGACCAGGGGCGATCACTGGTTTTAACACGGCACCCTCCAGAGTGAGCACGGACACAGCAGTGGAAGGATCCCCTCCCAGGGACGGTTGCACTGTAGGGCGTGAGTGGCGCACTGTGTGTGTGGTGTCAGTGTAATTTCAGTCTCGCCCGCGTTTCCACCGAAGTCCCGACCAATCGCCATGCCAGCTGGTACTGTGGTAGCACTCCCCAGTTCGGCCGATCGCTAAGCCCATGAGGGTTCTTGTGTTCCCTTGGGGAAGATTGTGTTACCGCTCAGCGAGAGAATGCCCAGCTCGATTCAGGTTCTCGCGTCACTCTTGTGATCCGATGCATATACGATAGAGATACCCCGTATCGAAAAGGCCACCGCGTTGCTTCTCACCAACTTTTGGTGTCCCCCTCGGAGCCAGCAAGGCCGTCGTTGGTCGGCTCAGAATGTCCACGCGGGTTCACTTATTGTGTCAGTGTGGTGTTATTTTGTGTATCTGCGACTCCTTGTCTGCGTTCGCTTATTCTGCATACTCTGCATATTCACGAGTAACCAGAGAGACTGAGGATCGTATCAATCCCCAGTTACTCTGGCCGTGCCACTATCCGCACCCTGTGGACGCACCCAGTAGCATGGAGAATGCTCTACACTGAAAGAAGGTTGGGAACTCGGAGACACCAGGTGGCTCGTTGGACGCGCCAAACTTCAAGTGATCGCACATCTCAACGCCGGGAGCTCTGAGCTCCCGGATCGGTAGCTCGGTTGCCCCGACGAGCGTGACCGGTATTTGTTTTGACTCGCATAATTCATAACCAAGTCGGGCCGGGGGTCGTGGTGAAGAACAATAACAACGTTCATCACGAGTATGCTGGTGCGTTGCATTGATGTGATTATTCTCACTATTCTTGTAATCCAAATTTGAATTGAGTGCATTAATTTACCATGTGTCAGATTCAAAAGGACCCATGACTGGCTCGTAAGTACAAGACTTTTATTGCCACTGATTCTGCATCTATTTCATGCGCGGACGATTTCCTCCTCCGCGAGTGTAAACTCCTCTTTGTGTAACTAAGAACTTGCAAACTGCGTTATTCGGCTAAAACTTTTCTTGTAGCAAAGAATTGATGCGTGCAAGGAATTACTCGATATTCTAGAAAAAAATTTAACTTCTGAGGTTGCAATGAAAATAAAAGTGGTCAATTCAAATAGAAATTATTCTTCTTCTTCGTTCATCGGTTCTATTTGGCAAAAATTATTTGAAATCACTTTGCTTGTTGAAAATCTCATTCAGTTCATGACTTTCTAGATTATGAGGGGAATGAGCTCTTTGACGTGCTGAATAGTGTTGCTCAACGTTACAGATCTGAAAGATATCGTGATATATCACTACATGAATCCGAGAACTTATGAGTGAGTTTATTACCTTGGCATTGTGCAATGATGAAACTTATTAGGTCATTATTGAATCCATACCACACGCTCATGAAATTATGATCCCTATCAACTCGTTAAGATTTCAATTAGAAGACTGTATCCGAATCGTCGTCCTATGATTATACGAATTTTATTTTTGAAATTACACAATTTTCTTTAAAGACTAGAATGAAATACTGACGTCAAAATCTAATCAGGTGATATTGGAATTGACGCATGTGCTTACGTCTTCTAGGATCAAGACGAGTCAATTTATAGAGATCAAAACATAAACAGAGGTGTTATTCCCATGCCAGAAGGATCAAACCGTTCATGAATCTCCCCAAGGCAATGTTGGGGCGAGAGGCTATTATTACAATCACTATAAGGTCATTAGAGGAAAGGCAAGACTAGCAGGTGAAACGGCATTGGTTAGAGAGACCGACGAGTCAGAATCGAATGACGGAAACCCCGATCGTGCTGAGAATACAGGTATTTAATATCTAAATGTCTCTGAATCCGTGGAACAACAGGAATGACTAAATGATGATATCGTCAGGATATGTATATTATTTCTCATGAAAATCTCATGTCATTTGCTTTGTTCTGAGTCCGTAACATATTTTTACTTGGTTCTCCGAATATTTAGATTGCAAAAAGTCTACATTTTTCTGCCACTTAGTTATGAACACGAAATTTCAGATGCAGCCGGTCCGATTTGTTTGACTGTTTCAAATAGAGGATCGTATAGTAAAGAAAACGTTATAAAAGTTTGGAACGAATACTATCCCGAGCGTGTCGAGGCACTAGTAGGCAACAAAAAGAAGAGGATACCGAGATCGTCTGTCGAAAAGTACTTCGGTAGCTTCAAGTGCCTGGACCGGGCTATGCTGATTATTTTGGTAAAATTGACATCCTTCTTCGATATTGATATTTATCCGATGATAGGCGCAGTTGAATTTTTCATAGAATTGTTTCATTCTGACAGCAACTCGTGGTCAGAACTTCATACCCCTTACACTTGCCATTGATTAATTACCTGTAGTTTTGAGTAAGTCAGAGTTTCCCTGTGAACTTACAAACAGAGATATATCTTCACGAACACTCAATATTTTTCCTCTAAAGAACAATACAGAGCATTAATTGCATTAATATCTCCATCTTTCCATCATAAGACTAGTCTTCAAATGTGAAATGTCGAACTAAACCAGCTATTGTTTTTAGTTAGATGAAGATTTCAAGAGTTTCCTCAGGAATCAAATTAAGGGCCAAAAGATCCTGCAAACCAATATGGAATCATACGATTCGCTTTTTGTGGATACTTGGCCCTCAATAGCCCAAAAAATAGTAAAACATCTGAGTTCCTCAAGATCGTTGGAGATTTCAAGATTTTACGTAGAAAAAGCAGAGCTCTTCAATTCAGGTGAGCTTTTATCAAGTACTTTGCATAAGTATCGAGTCGAGAGCACTTTGTGCGGAAGAATAATTTCTTCGAGCTCCACATGTACATATGGACATCATGTTTATCGCAAAATTGATTGCAGCTATGTAACAAACCCTCTCCTACTCAAATTACCCGTCTTTCACGTTAAGAATATTATATTACTGACTGTAAGCTTTCTTGATTTCTCTATCATTGGTCAGAAAGCAGCACGAAATCCTAAATTTCGGTCCAAGATCTGTGCAGTTACCAATGACTCATTGTCTCATTCAGGTACGAATGACAGCTTGCTAGCCTTGTTTCTGATATCTCTGAGCCCTAATGTGCCAAAGAAAGTGAAGGTGAATGGATTGCCTGAAAACGTCGCAAAAGCAGCTTTATCCAAGTGCTTCATACTTCACGTCGAGGTGAGATCAAGTAGAATAATGATTCATGAAATAAACGATCCTTGGACGATGACAACTGCAATAAGAGTCACAAGAAACCTTTCTCGGTAACGAGCTATGCGCAGAAAAGTATCGATGAGACAATAATCGATGCTGAAAATCAATTCCTAAACTGCAAAGTAGTTTCATATAGAAGACTGTTGTATAACTCAGTGTTGTATACTCAAAACAACAGTACTTGTGATTCACGACCTAATCTTGCAAACAAAGGCATCTTTTCTGATCTCCAAATTGCTGTATTGAGGATTAAGTAATTGAGATAGTGACAACTTTCATTTTTGTTACAGGACCCTGCAAAGAGAAGTGAGGAACAAAAGACCCACGAATCGTGGTTGCTAGAACGTCATCAAGAAGTGCTACCATACATAATATTTTGTGGAAAACTTCCCAATATTGAAGCTTATCTTCATGTAAACTCACAACTTCATACATTCGAAAATCCTTTGGAGGCTGTGCAAGCTTGTTATAAGTGTCTTACCGCGTTACAAAGGTTCCCTAATTTGGCTGAATTTGCATGGTCGTATATAGATTTGGCTGTGTATGGGTTTAGTTTCAAATCAATCAACGCAAATGTCAAACAGTTTAGTGCGAAAGTGAGCAATGTACAAATAGTAGAAACCGAGGTACAGATAGTAGATACCGAGGCGTCAGCTTGAGAGTCTGATTTTGTTTGTTACTAGTCAAAAATGTTGCAGATTTTCAAGTTTTCCCTTAACGAATTACCGTATTTCTTAGGTAAACCCGAGATGACTTACATCGAATAGTTGTCATCACAATTGGCTAGTTTTGACTGATTCATTCCCGAACTACACATAAGATCCGTTTGAGATTATTCCAAGCTATTTTCTGTGAAACGCCGTGTTCAATTCGATAGGTTGGAGTTTGATTACGGCTCAGAGGATCTGAACATGGATTTCTCAATGATTTTCACTTTTCTATTGACATTCATCCTGGAATTGTATGCTGATCCATATCTCAACAGGAAAATTGTTGAAACAGTAATATCTTTTTTGCAGACATTTCTCGGAAAAGTTCTGCTTCCGTGATTGAAAAATGATATTTTGAAAATTTCAGAGGGTGAGAATGTCTCGGATGAAGCACTTAAGAGGATACATCGTTGTTTTGAAAGATATGGTTTAGTATGTTCTGATCTCAGAACTGAGAGCAAACGTTTTACGATCTTGAGGCCCAAAGGTTTTATTGATCCCGAAGAGTTTAAACTTGGCACAGAACTTCAGGATACTATTGTTGGCAATCAAACTCTTTTCGTACCCCAAGATTTATGGGGAATATGTATTCCTTTGAAGAAAAATTTGAAATTTTTCCTAGAAATCCCAGGAATCTTAGACAAGATTTTGGATTTTATGAATAACTTATCTGCAGAATCACACATCAAATCAAGTATTTTGCAAGGATTTCTATGGCACTCTAAATACGCAGTCATCTGTAATGATATAATTTTACCTCTGTACGTTTTTTGTGATGACTTAGAATGCGGCAATGCTTTAGGTTCCCACGCCGGGAAGAACAAATTCACTGCAGTTTATGTTATGTTAGCGTGTATTCCACCAAGTATTGCAGCTCTGTTGAATTTTATCATTTTCCACAGTTTATTTCGTGCTTCTGACAGGAAGAATTTGAGTAACGAAAAGGTTTTCAAACGGCTAAAAGACGAGTTGAATTTTCTCTCTCGATTTGGTATTCAGGTCGAAGTTGGGGGCATCATGAGAACGATCAAATTCAAATTCATTTTATTCCTCGGTGACAATCTAGGTTTGAATGCTGCTTTGGGTTTTAATGAGGGATTTACCAGCGATCATTATTGTAGAATTTGTAAATGTTCAAGAGAAGAAGCTCAAAAGTTGTGTGTAGAAGATAGAAAGAAATTGCGTAACAAAGAAAACTACAAAGAAGATGTAGCTTCAAACAATTCTTCCTCCACTGGGGTCAGAGAAAATTGCACATTTCATGATGTAGATGACTTCCACATCACTGAGAATAGTTCGGTAGATTTGATGCACGATTTTCTTGAAGGTGTTTACATGTTTGTCATGAATCGCTTACTATACACTTTCATCTTCGATAAAGGATACTTTACTGTGGCTGAGCTGAACAAAAGAGTAGCTGGTTCTAATTTCGGGAGACAGAACTCAAACAAACCACCCAAAATCACGCCAGAGCGTATACTAAAGTATGATAACTTGAAAATGTCAGCGGCAGAAACATTATGTTTTGTGCGATATTTTGGGATAATTATGGATGATTTGATTCCTCGACACGACAAAAATTTCAAGCTGTACTTTTATTTGAGGAGAGTCATGGATATTTTGTTGTCACCGAGGTTCACTAAGCCTGACATACAGTATCTCACTGAGCAAATCAGAAAATTATTGGAAACTTACTAGGATTTCTACGGAGAATTGAAACCCAAAATGCATTTTCTGATCCATTATCCTCGACTTTCGCTCAGAAATGGCCCTGCCATTAATTTTTGGTCGATGAGATTCGAGGCAAACCACCAGTCGATCAAAGCCATTGTAAATTCTACAAAGAACTCAAAGAATTTATTGAAAACCGTGGCTACCAAAATGTCTTTGAGGATGTGCCGCATATTCAACTCACAGGAGTTCACAAAAACCATCTAATTCGGTCCTATAGATGACAGCTATGTTAACAAAAGCTATTTCCACGAGCCCCAACGTAATAACACATGTAAATACTATCAACAAGTGATTTTTAATCATTTCACTTACGCCATTGGCATGTATTTCGTTTTGAGCTTGGAAGAGAGTGGAACCGAGTTCGGTGAAATCGTGAAAATAATTTCTGTCGAAAGTGATCTGTTGTTTGAATTTCGTACTGTAAAAGAAGTATCATTTGACTCTCATGTACATGCTTACGTTGTAAGAAAAACCAAAACTAAGAAACTTGTTAACTTGAAAGAGCTGCCGGACATTGCTCCTGTCTATTACGTTGAGCAGAAAGAAACAGGGTATATTATTCCACGATACATATTGGAAACCATTTCTGATATAGTTATGAATCTGAAAGCTTATGTTGTTATCCATTGTAAGGTACAATAAATATTGATGATAGTTCAAACACGAGTTTTCTTGAAAAAAGTATAATATTCGGAAAGAGTTTGTCCCACCAAATTTGACATATTGTTCCACTCACAACAGAATATACTCTTTACTCAATTGTAGAAAACGTGTTCTAAACAAGAGATACATCTGCGTTTTCATATTATCCGGCGTAGAGAAGCGCTTCCTACACTAGATGATTTGAATACATTTTTGACTTCTGGGATGTTTTCTGACTGCTGACAAAAGGACATCATATCGAAAATGAATTTCCAAGATTTCTTTTGATCTCTATTCTTCTTCGCATTGATTCTGGGTTGTGAATTAGTGAAACTTACCATTCAATTTATCTCATATTTGTTCAGGATTTCCATATTCAACTTGACCGGCCAAGTTCTAGCAAAGTTACGTATGAGCTAGCGCTCAAAAAGGGTCAATTCTCAGTAATTCTCGATGTACCGTTGCTCTTGTACTTCGGGACGTCAGACGTACCAAATCCGGGAGTTCTGGGCTCCCAGCTCTGTTAGCCGTGTCAGCTCCCATAGCAACGGCCTCAGAGGCCCCAACCTTCTTTCAGTGTACCTCAACACGGTTCCTACGAAATACGGAAGATCTATCTATCTATCTATCTATCTGTTACGTACCAAGCCCGAAATCGTACAGTGTCAGGCTCTGTACAAAGAAGCTGTACAGAGCCAACTCCGTACAACCCATCTTGTACAGAGCCTGCAATTGCGGGCTGTGTACAGCACATTTCGTACTGAGTTAGCTCTGTACAGAGATCTATGTACAGAGTGTGAGCTCTGTACAAGGTGATTGTACAGAGCCCACAACACCTTCGTCTATGTACGATTCTGATGAAGAGAAAAGCTCCAAACAGCTATAGTGTGAAATATGTTTATTACAAAGGCTTTGTAGTGGTTGACGGTTTCGTGAATTATCAAGGCAGTTTTGTTTTGATCGTCAAACCAGCCATGTGAGTGTCGCGGGCCACAAACATCTGCTCGTTGTTACCTGTGTAACTCTCAGCTAGTGTACGCGCAGTATAAATTCCTCGTGAACGTCTGTTCCTGGTGAAATATCTATTGCAATTTCTTGAATATTAGAAACATGTTGCGTAGTGGTCAAGAAAAAGCTTCAAGGTGTGTGATATTATTCTTCAACAAATGCCGCCCGAGTTCACCCATAAATGTGTAGTTCTAGTCTGATTGTTATATTTTCAGAATTTATCAAGTATTTGCTGCATATATTTCAACAATGAACGAGACCCCGGATCCAATGAAAAATCTCTTCATGAATAAGTTGATCTCTATAAATTACAAGGATAATTCTAATATGATTGTGGATGAAAAGAGATACGATGACATAATAAAGGAAGTTCTAGAAATAAAGGCAAAAACAACAAGAAAAGCTTGCCACGAATATAGACGAATACGGAGGTATGATGTGATTTCAGTGGATGGTGTACAGAAATTGATTGAGCCTATGAATGGAAGTCAGAAGACTGAAACGAGATTTTTCGTTCACAATCAACAAGTGTTTGAAATTTTAGCTCAAGCTCACAGTGAAACAGGTCATGGAGGTGTACACCGAATGCATGATAATCTGAAAGCTCACTATGCAAATATAACTAGAGAAGTTATCCAGCTATACCTGTCATGTTGCAACACGTGTGTGGAAAAAAGATCGCATCCTAAAAGAGGCTTGGTTGTGAAACCTATAATCACGAAAGAGGTAAATAAGCGATATCAAGTCGATTTAATTGATATGCAGTCTTGTAAGGATGATAACTACGCATTCATCCTCAACGTTCAATGTAATTTCACGAAATTTCTCCTCCTCCGAGCACTGAAAACAAAGTCTGCGTCTGAGGTATGTTGGCATTTGATCGACATATTTTGTATAATCGGCGCTCCCGTGATTTTGCAATCAGACAATGGTCGTGAATTTGTGAACAGTCTTATTGAATTATTGAAAGTTATGTGGCCAGGACTCGTGATAGTTCATGGAAAACCTCGGCATTCGCAAAGTCAAGGGAGTATCGAGAGAGCCAATCGCGATGTTCAAGAAATGTTGAGAGCTTGGATGAAAGACAATCAGACGACAAAGTGGAATGAAGGCTTACGATTTGTACAACTAAAGAAGAATAGTAGTCTCCACTCGGGCATTCAGCAATCACCATTTGAAGCTCTTTTTGGGGTCAGAGCACATAACGGGTTGAGTCATATCTTGCCTGAGTCTCTCAAAACAAACATCCGCACTGAAGAAGAACTTGATGAATTTTTGAAAACAATCCACATTGTTGGGAATTCGTGTGATTCACCCGACGCTGGCGGTGAGAACGAGAATTGTGATACTCAGGAAGTTGACGAGGGTGATGAAAATGACCCCAGTAGGAATACTCCTACCCCCTCTTCGAAAAATGACCAAAATCAATCGACCATTGGTACGTGTGACGAATCATCTCAACCCGGAAACGAGACTACACAACAGGCTCAAAACTTGATGAACGAAGAAGATGCAGATCTCGAGATTGGAATACGAGATTCAGAGCTAGAAATTGGTTCCCAAAATTCCGATACGAGGGATGGCCTACTTCCAATCCTCGACCAACCATCTGAGACATTAGATGAAATTATAATTCATGAACGTCAAAATGCTATTAGAGAAAAGAGAAAAAGAGCCGTGCAAGGCTTAGAGCATCAAGCAAAGCGAATGGAGTTGCTCAGTAATAGCAAATTTCCTCCCCTGCAAATTGGCGATAATGTCACAATACCTATCCCTGATGTCGATCGAAGTAAGGGAGATCTGCGGAACATCGTAGGTGTGGTTCTTGAGGTGACACCCGACAACTATTATCGCATTGGCACTCAGAGTGGGATTATTTCTCATCTATACAGTCGCAATCAAGTCATGCCTACAAATACTTCGTTTGTGAGCGCCAGTGAAGTTCCTAATACTACGATGTCTTTGCGTTCCATCAATAATCAGGTTTCATTATGTGGCGGACAAGGCTTCACAAAATGTAATTGCACAACAAAATGTACAACGAAAAGATGCGCGTGTCGGAAACAGAATATCCTCTGCAACTCGCGATGCCACCACTCAAATACTTGTTGTAACAAATAGATGAATTTTTCTCTGTATCATGATGACATGTGACTTCAGCTGACAATCATAACATTATGTGATACTCTAATAAACAACTTACATGTGTGAACACTATTTCCTTTCTTTATTGCATTAACCTTGAGAGAATAGCATTTGAATCCCGCTCCTCATGAAACTTTATATCAGAAAAGATTTTCTCATTGGATATCAAAAAAGTGTGGCGGGCTCTGTACAATCACCTTGTACAGAGCTCACACTCTGTACATAGATCTCTGTACAGAGCTAACTCAGTACGAAATGTGCTGTACACAGCCCGCAATTGCAGGCTCTGTATTAGCAGCTGTACAGTGTCGGGCTCTGTACAGCTTCTTTGTACAGAGCCTGACACTGTACGATTTCGGGCTTGGTACGTAACATATCTATTACCAAAATTCTGACTACTAAGTTTGAGAAAAGTTTGTATCATAGGTAGTGAACTGATTATGAGCACGAGTTACAACCGTATCTCATAGCTGGAGAAAGGGACTGAGCGGTTAGGCATGGTGAAGTGGACCTTGTCAGGTATGGCCTCAAAAATATTTTCCCCCACTTTCTAACCCCAAACTATAGGGGAAGCGAAGGTTTGTAGGTTCCTAATACGCCCCTGTTCTCTACGGCAGCCTAGAAACTCTCTAAAAAAACGCTAAAAATCGATGTTCCTTCTATCAAATCGCATTCTGACGCATTTCAACGAATCAATTTGAAATTTTTTTGACATATTTTCAAAACATCGACAAACAGAAAGAAGATATTCGCATACAGACAACTTGGGATTTAATCCCCGAAAAAAATTGTTCGAAACTCAAAAGTCAATTTTCCCATGTAGATTGGGAAGAATAACGTTAGGAAACCATCTCATCGTGTCCATCAGTTTATTTTGCATCGGAAATAGGTATTTTCAGAATTTTTCAGGTGGTGGAACGTGGTCAAAGATACAAACAATCGTTTTTGAAGCAAAGGACCCCGCCATAAATGATAGGATTTTGGCTTTCAGCGAATTTGACTGAATCGGGAATCAGTCGATAGAGCTCGAAGAGCTGAACAAAGGTCTCTATTACCGTTAAGCCCGAAAAATTCTTGTTCTCGAGTGATTTGTTCGCTAAGTTGCCGATTTTACCGAGCTAAAATAGGGTTATGGCACCAATCGAACAATAACATACGTTCGAATTCGCTCGGCTCGTTCGGTATTTTACGGCTGAGTAAAACTGATGCAGCAAGAATCTTTGCATTGCACGCAATTCGATGATCTTTTCAAAAAACCTCTCACTGCTGTCACTCTCGCGGGATATTTTTAATGCCTACAGAATCGAAACGCTTGAAAAGATCTCGAGATAATCCAAATACGGCCAGTGGGATGTAGTAGATCATCAAGGCAAGTGCATATAAGGTGTTTTACATCAACGAGAAACATATATACAATATTTGGAGTTGCCTCTTTGCGAGGATGCGTTAAGCATAAGTAGCGTCTTTCTGATGAAAGATTGAGAAATACGTTGCTACTCTCTCAGGGGGTTTATTTTAAAAATGCGTCACTTGTAAACGCCGCAAGCTTAGGCGCGCGACACGGTAAAACTGTTATGAATCGACTCTAATTTAAACTGGAAGGCGCGATATTCAAAAGTAAAATCAAGCCTATTGTCTGTTTCGGCGCAGATCCACCTCATCAGTGCCCCTCTGGGATGCCTGGGGCATACAGACTTTTCGTGTTCAATCAATAATTATGAATTCATCGTGTTCAATTAATAATTACAATTTTATTCTGTTTAATCGGAATTTACATACCATATCGTGGGTTCGATAGATGTTACGGCATAGAAATGCCTGGAGACTTTCGGTACGAATAGTTTTACTCAGAATGCAGGCGGGACCCGCAACCTCTCGTATTTATATCTTCACTATAACTTCTACTACTATACATGTGTATTAAATCTCATAGGGGCCCACTTTTCCTTTCTTGGAATCGCCCATAACTCTAATACCCACCAGTATCACTGAATGCTGGCCTTGGCCTTGTAATACTTCCTAATTTCCTCAAAATCTTGGATACTCAGAAATGAATCCCACTTTTCCCATAGATAGTTTCTTCACTATAGATATTCAATATTGTGCCGAACTTAAAAAGCTCATCTATGATTTCTCAAAACCCGTTGTATCACTTCCTCCTGTCACATTTGTCGTTGAGTTTAATGAGAAAGTTTCCTAAGACTCTTCGTATAAGTTCGCTCCAATGACAATTTCTATGGTGAAACACTATCCGCATAACTTATAACTCCTACGCGCTACAAGTCGATATTCGGTGGTTTACTGATTTTCCCATTACTTCAT
Organism: Eretmocerus hayati; assembly: GCA_029851415.1. Classification (NCBI taxonomy): domain Eukaryota; kingdom Metazoa; phylum Arthropoda; class Insecta; order Hymenoptera; family Aphelinidae; genus Eretmocerus; species Eretmocerus hayati. The sequence goes on from CM056743.1 coordinate 112,480,090, forward strand.
CCATACATAGCATTATACTATCATACTAAATATTCATGAGTACCACTAAACGAAGTCACCCGGCCCCCAGTAGTAAGTGTTGAAAGAAGGTAATGCTGATCTGATGCATCGGATTGAAAGAGAGGGAAACTCAGATGCCAACCGCGCGAGAAACTCGATGACTTCGGGAAGGTAGTGGGAAGTCAACTCCACGTAATTCCAGATCGCTGTATGTTACCCGACCATTACAAAACGACTACTGCTTACATTCTCAGACTGCTTACGGCAGTTCGTGCGTTCCACCCCGTGGAACCTACGTCATTCAACTACCTAGGAAAAATCTGAAAAAATTCATACTTATCAATTACATTAGCCTCCACATGGAAATCATGTCCGCAAAATTACCTCCACTTTAGTTTATTTATAATAAATAAAACAACAATTGCGTTACTCCGACGGTGATAACTCCTCACAGGTGTACTTCAGAGCCATGGTTGTGGTGTCAAATAATTACTCCAGCGCCAATAAAATTTCCTCCACCTTTACATTCCATCAAAATTGATTAATTTGTTTATAATCAACGATAAACATCATTCGGATATCGAGCCTCGTCAGGTGGCTACTGCGCATGCGTCGCCCAGCAGAAGAGAGACTCTCGGGCATCCAGGCGATAACACGGCTGCCGTATAAGAGCCCGTGCTGTCGAGTGCTATACTGCAAAAGAGCAGCTGATACTGATAGATATATGAGGGGTTGGGACAGGTTAGGACCCTGCCGTTGTTGGGTGGGTACCGTGCTGCAGATTTCCAGCTAGGAAACTCCAGAAGACGCTGCAACACCAGGTGTTTGGCGTCTCCTGGAGTGCCGCAGTAGAGAAAGCAGCCACAAATCCACCTCTGGACACCTAGGTACTCTCGACCGGGTCAGCCACCGCCGATGGGTATGCGGCTTAGTTCAACCGCGCATTTTCGCGCTTTTCTATAGTCTTCTAGCGCCTTTCGAGCACGAGGACTCGAGGAGTGATTCCCATCGAGAAGTCGCACCGGAGTACGCGTATTGAAGACGGAACGCCGGGGCGCCGAGTACCTAGTGCTCGGTGCCCAAGCCTAAAAATCCTCGTCACTGCGAGGGTAAAAACGTAATGCACCTCTGGGTAACGGGGAAATTGGGTAGAGGAACCTGGTTTTTAGTGTGTTGCTACCCATGCAATTGGCTGATTGATGCATCAATGCATGTTTACTAAGGGAATTCTGCACAACATCCTTTGATTCGGAAAAGCCGGATGTTTGAACTTTGGCAACGAATATAGATTGGTCTTGTCACCTAAGATCACTTCTACACCAAACATTTACTTTCGCTCCCTTGTGTCACCAAAGTTCATTGGTATTATTGACAGCTCCGCTGTCAGTTTTGAATATTTCATATGGTTTGTTGTAAAGATTTTGTGATGATTGTGAACAAGTTTGATCAAAGTTCTTGTAATTTACTTTCTTTGTGGTCGACCCAGGGATGAGTATGAATACACTTCTCTTCACACGACTAGTTATCCCCACTACACAAAATATATTTGAAAATACATTACAGTGTGTGATGGCTTCATGCCATTTAGCTCCAGCGGATGAATCATATGAAGAATGATAATGGAGTTATGCTCCCTTTCAACAGTGAATGTAGGGCACTTATTCAAAGTCCAGATTGGTTTAATTTGCAAAAAAGTCGATAGACTACAAAAGTGTTTATAGTGTATAAGAGAACAATCAGTGAAATTGTGTCCTGGTGTATATTCTTTGACAACATTCTTTTTCTTCAATGATAGTTAGGTGGTGACACGCTGTGATCAAGTATCGCCCAACAAATGTCAACCAACTGGTGAGAATCTTGACTTTCAAGCCATTGGTAATTACCAGCAATGTATGTGGAATCAGTTCTCTCATAGAACATCCCTGTTTCTTAAGGAGTTGAATGAATGCCTTAAAATTGGTTGCTTCCTATATACATTTAATCAATATAAGTTAGAACTCGTCAAGCACATTGAGGGTATCATGAAAAGACTCAAAAAGATATCCAAACGACTGATGGAACAGCTTTTTCAACCTGGAATGTGATTTAAGATGACAGTGACATATCTAAGTCATGAATTCAGAATTTGACTTGTTATGAGAATCTATACTGACATATCTCTGCCCTTTTTCTATACAAATGTGCCTGAGAGACATTTTAACAATACTTCAGAAATTATCCAAGCGTTTTTGTCGAGCATGATCCATGGGTAACCGCTTGAGTGATAATACTTATTCGGTATTGACTTTGAATGAAAGTTTCAGAAACTTCTATTTAGAAAAACTATTCAGAATAGCTCTGAGAAATAAACTTAAAATTCAAATTCAGGCTGATCCCATCCATAGCAATTTTAGTAGGAATAACTTATGACTAAAAAAGAAGAAATAAAAATTGAAAAAAAAATTTTTTTAAACACGCTTTTATTACACAAGTTGGATCAGAAAGAAGAACGACTCAAAAGGAAAAAATAATTTTCCCTACCTTTCATGCCCATCTTCTGTTGGGGATAATCTCATTGTATTCCACTACATACCCTGGAAGTTTTCATTTCAATGTGAAATTTATCCCATAAAAGCGTGAGGTGCTTTATCTAAAGATCGAGATTCAGTAATGAGCCTCGAGAAATCTCCAATATCTATTTCTGATGGAATATATATTATCGTTGGCACCTACAGAATTGAAAATTGAATAGTTTCTACAGAAGCACCTCAAGCTTTTTTGGGATAAGTTTCACATTGAAATGAAAACTCCCAGGGTATGTAGTGGAATACAATGAGATTTTCCCCAACAGAAGATGGGCGTGAAAGGTAGGGAAAATTATTTTTTCCTTTTGAGTCGTTTTTCTTTCTGATCCAACTTGTGTAATAAAAGCGTGTTTAAAATTTTTTTTTTTTTTTTTCAATCTTTATTCTACATGTATTCTGTTGAATTACACTTGGGAATAAGTTTCGAGATCGATCCGTTCACTCCTCTTTTTTATTTGTAAAAATTAAGGGTCGAAATGTCAGTCCCGTGCATTGTTACGTTTGGAGATCGACGTATACCTCCAGCACTAGCGCCAAAGTAAGAATCGCTAAGGGTATGCTCAAATTTTTTCCTCGAAGTAAAATGTTGAACCAACCATTTTTCATAGGTTTTATGTCCAGAACTCGTAGTTTAGTCCCCAAGCCATGTGCCTCAATCTTGTAATGGGATTTCCACTAAAAATGGGAAATTTTTTGAATGCTCACAGCGTATGCTAATTTAAGTTTATATCAATTTGTAGTGGGCAAAATTTCGAGGAAATGGTTCAAATAATCAAATCGCAGGACGGAAAAAATCTAGTTTCAAAGTTTCGAGTGCTGCATATACCGAGAATTGGCCATATAATTAACTTTGTCAGTTTCGTGCATACCATGTTACCCCACTAGAAGTCAATTTATCTGGGCGGGAACAATTTTTTCGATAAAGTATGGTGGGAATAGATGAAATCTACAAGGAGAAGTTTCTATGGCGACTCTGTTATTTTTGCAAGCAATTTTAGGGCGAATTGTCAGTTTCATGCATGTCAGTTCCGTGCATCCAAAAAGCTGTTCCCTGGAATACTTTAATAGCACGAAAAAGATGGAGGAATGGAATTCTGTGCTCCGGAGCATATATTTCCGACTCTAATCAACCATCTAAACACGAATTTCGAGGTCATTTGGTCCCATCGTGCTAGGATTCTTCGCTAGACAAAACAACGTCAAAAATCGCAAATGTTAGTCCCATGCACTTCTTTCCCTATGCCTTATACATGTGATAATAACATATACCGTCCTAAAACGTTCCAAAAAACGTTCTGTCTACGTTTTATGATATATTATTGATCAATATGCAAAAAGAAATGGAAAGAGTCGACCCAGACAGGCGTAGACTCAATATTCAATTTCTGAATTTTTGGACACAAAATGGGTAAGTCATCGCGATTATACCCATATACGACTCGACTTAGAAAATATTTTGTTTTCATACGTGAGGCTAGTCCCGGAGCACGTATATACGGCCGCGATGCGGCAGCCGTGTTATCGCCAGATGCCCGAGAGTCTCTCAGAGAGATCTCTTCTGCTGGGCGACGCATGCGCAGTAGCCATCTGACGAGGCTCGATATCCGAATGATGTTTATCGTTGATTATAAACAAATTAATCAATTTTGATGGAATGTAAAGGTGGAGGAAATTTTATTGGCGCTGGAGTAATTATTTGACACCACAACCATGGCTCTGAAGTACACCTGTGAGGAAATATCACTGTCGGAGTAACGCAATTGTTGTTTTATTTATTATAAATAAACTAAAGTGGAGGTAATTTTGCGGACATGATTTCCATGTGGAGGCTAATGTAATTGATCAGTATGAATTTTTTCAGATTTTTCCTAGGTAGTTGAATGACGTAGGTTCCATGGGGTGTGCGTTCCTCGCGATCCTCTCCATAGTGCATGATGTTAGGTTAGTCTTTCGAAGTTTTCGGGTAAAATTGAATTGATCCAGAATACAGAATTAGAAAATATATCTCTGAGGATTTCCTTCAAGTTTGGTTATGGATAAATGGATAACCATTCATCCATAACCAAATTCAGAGGTTTATGAACATGTATGTTGAATTTTGATGTTATCGGCATCGAGATAATAGCCCTACAAAATATCATGGCAGTACGGAGGAGCTATCTGCTCCAGTCCAATCATGTACACTCCCGAGGAAGGTGAACTGCACAGCCGTGACGGTCAGTTACCGTTCGAGATCTTCTGTCTCACTCGCGCTCGTACCATAACCTATGAGTGCGAGCGAGACGGAAGATCTCGAATGCTACTCTGACCGTCACGGCTGTGCAGTTCACCTTCCTCGGGAGTGTACAGCGTGTATCTTCACAAGCAGAGGATGCATATCTCATGGTGCAAACATGAAACTGGTTCCTGTGTGCGTTCCTAAGGGATATGTGCTAAAAGTATCAACTCAATAAAATTAGTCACACAACACTGGGATGAGTTGCTACATACAGATTTCTGTGTACATATAGTAACCGAGACTGAGATGACTCTCATTTTCATCACGCTGCACTTTTGAAAATTGTGCTGTATGTAGCTGCAATTTACACCTATATATTTTCTTACAGTCTGAACTGTCTGAAGTATGTCAACTCATTCCAAGATGGAAAAATGGAAATGCATTAGAGTGATCAGACTAGCAATAATAAGGTGTGAACCAGCACAAGCCCTGGTGATGCCATGGTGTTCTCGTGCACGGAGAGAATAAGAGCACTACGCCACAGGTCCACCATGTTGAATCTGCGTTCCCATCTAAATCAATGCAGAGCTTGACTTCCAATGTGGTTGGACACCTGACCGCTCATACTACCATCGGTAGATAATAACCACCACGGAGAGAATAAGAGCACTACGCCACAGGTCCACCATGTTGAATCTGCGTTCCCATCTAAATCAATGCAGAGCTTGACTTCCAATGTGGTTGGACACCTGACCGATGGTAGTATGAGCGGTCAGGTGTCCAACCACATTGGAAGTCAAGCTCTGCATTGATTTAGATGGGAACGCAGATCCAACATGGTGGACCTGTGGCGTAGTGCTCTTATTCTCTCCGTGCACGAGAACACCATGGCATCACCAGGGCTTGTGCTGGTTCACACCTTATTATTGCTAGTCTGATCACTCTAATGCATTTCCATTTTTCCATCTTGGAATGAGTTGACATACTTCAGACAGTTCAGACTGTAAGAAAATATATAGGTGAAAATTGCAGCTACATACAGCACAATTTTCAAAAGTGCAGCGTGATGAAAATGAGAGTCATCTCAGTCTCGGTTACTATATGTATACAGAAATCTGTATGTAGCAACTCATTCCAGTGTTGTGCGACTAATTTTATTGAGTTCATACTTTTAGCACATATCCCTTAGGAACGCACACAGGAACCAGTTGCATGTTTGCACCATGAGATATGCATCCTCTGCTTGTGAAGATACACGCTGTACATGATTGGACTGGAGCAGATAGCTCCTCCGTACTGCCATGATATTTTGTAGGGCTATTATCTCGATGCCGATAACATCAAAATTCAACATACATGTTCATAAACCTCTGAATTTGGTTATGGATGAATGGTTATCCATTTATCCATTGCAAACTTGAAGGAAATCCTCAGAGATATATTTTCTAATTCTGTATTCTGGATCAATTCAATTTTACCCGAAAACTTCGAAAGACTAACCTAACATCATGCACAATGGAGAGGATCGCGAGGAACGCACGAACTGCCGTAAGCAGTATGTTTTACCGTAGTCGCGCGCCTAAGCTTGCGGCGTTTACAAGTGACGCATTTTTAAAGTCTCTTTCTTTGCACTGTATATCGTTGAAAGTCATGAGATTCTTACTTTTCTAGTTTGCAGGGGGGAGGGGGCACAGAACATTGAGAAAAAAATCTCTATGGATTTTCCGAGAGATATTTGTTTTGATTTTGGATGACGATTGGATTTCGCATCATATTGCACCCGGCTCTTTGAGCTTGAGAAAATCGAATGAGGTCCAAGTTTATATCGGCCAAGGTCACGAAAATCTTTTTGATTATTCTTGGGTTAGAATATTAGGACCTCTACGGAAAAGATGTCGATGCATTCTTGAGAAAAGATTCGTTTTGGTGGGTTATATGCATCAGGAATAAAAACAGTCATTCACTATGGCAAAAACTCGCGAAGCATCGAACTCTTTTTTCCCAAACTAGGTGCGACGACGGAGAATGTAACGGAGGTTCAAAAACTGTTGGAAATCGTATTCAGAAGTCAAGTCACATCTTGACGTCAGACTATGTTATTATTTCTATTTCTGATACTCTCTTAAGGAGTCCGTTATTCTTTTATTTTCTTGAAAGGATTATTGAATTGCGTGTAATGCAAAGATTCTTAGATCAGTATTGTAGCCGTAAAATACCGAACGAGCCGAGCGAATTCGAACGTATGTTATTGTTCGATTGGTGCCATAACCCTATTTTAGCTCGGTAAAATCGGCAACTTTGCGACCAAATTACTCGAGAACAAAAATTTTTCGGGCTTAACGGGAATAGAGACTTTTGTTCAACTCTTCGAGCTCTATCGAATGATTCCCGATTCAGTTGAATTCGCTGAAAGCCAAAATCCTATCATTTATGGCGGGGTCCTTTCGATCGGTAATTTGCATCTTCTGCGTATGCGCGGTCTTCTACGTCTCTGAAAGTATTTTTAATCGATAGCTGATGCAATTTTCTTTAAGATGACCTTTTGAGGAGGTCGATTTGATGTAGTAAAACCTGAGATCTAGCTGGTCCAAAATTAGAAGAAATCCAAGGTACCAAATCCGTGAAGCCGTGGCTCCTTAAATGGGCCCGAAAAGTGCGAATTTTGAGTCGGACTGTTTCAAAGATGTGGACATGTGTTATCGATGTAATTTTTGACGTAGAAACCGAATCCGTTGTCAGTTTTGTTCCAAACCTCCAAGATTTTTGACAATTCTCAACTGACCGGAGGGTGTACGACCATTTCCAACCTTTTTCTACACATTTGGGATGTATGTTGAGTATAGGCAAAGGTTTGAACTTGTCGCGTAGAGGATGCGAGCACGTTTTAATTTGTATTTTGACCAGCTGAAGACGATACCGATGTTTTTGAGGCACAGGAATAACTCGAGAGAGAGGTGTAAGGTGCGTGATGCGGTTTTCTCTAATGAGATTTTTTTTTTTTTTTTATTTGATTCTCTAATGAGATAATGGAACAGAATATAGCTCCATCAGCCCAAATCTGACTCCCAACTCATTCCCAAGACTCGAAATCATCGGCATCATCTTCAGCTGGTCAGAATACAAAGGAAACATACTTGCATCCTCTACTCGACAAGTTCAAACCTTTGCCTATACTCAACATAAAACTTCTCAAATGTGTAGGAAAAGGTTGGAAATGGCCGTACACCCTCCGGTCGGTTTTTTGAGAATCATCAGAAATCTTGAAGGGTTGGAACAAAACTGACAACGCGTTCGGTTTCCACATCGGAAATTACATCGATAGCATATGTTTACATCTTTGAAACAGCCCGACTCAAAATTCGCACTTTTCGGGTCCATCCAAGGAGCCACGGCTTCACGGATTTGGTACCTTGGATTTCTTCATTTTTTGGACCAGCTGGATCTCAGGTTTTAGTACATCAAATCGACCTCCTCAAGTGGTCATCTTGAAGGAAGTTGCATCAGCTATCGATTAAAAATACTTCCAGGGACGTAGAAAAACGCGCATGCGCAGAAGATGCAAATTACTGAATCAAAATTTGCTTCAAAAACGGCTTTTTGCATCTTTGACTATGTTTCAACACCTAAGAAATTTTGGGAGTACCTACTATCGATGCAAAATGATCTGATAAACACGATGAAATGATTTTCTAACGTCGTTCTTTACAATTCACATGAGAAAATCGACTTTTCAGTTTTGAAGAATTTTTTTCGGGGCCTAAATCCAAAGTTGTCAGTATGCAAATATTTTTTTTCTGTTCGTCAGAGTTTCGAAAATATTCCAACAAATTTTCAGATCGATTCGTTGAAATGCATCAGATGCGATTTGATAGAAGGAACATCGATTTTTAGTGTTTTCAAAGGGTTTCTAGAGTGCCGTAGAAAACAGGGGCGACTTTGGGACCTACAAACCTTTGCTTCCCCCAAAGTTTGGGGTAAGAAAGTGGGGAAAAATACTTTTGGGTCCATACCCGACAAGGTCCACTGGTATTTATAGTCGTTATAACCCCAGAGTTAAGAATTAATCCGTGGGTTAGGCACTGTAATCGGCGTGGACAAAAAGTGAGATCAAGTCTGTGGTGTTCTGCTGCATCAGGACAATGTGAACTGAATGAACAGTCTATGATTTATTCTTCTGCCACGCCGATTATAGCGCCCAATCCGCTGATCGATTTTTAACTCTCGAGTTATAACGACTAAGAATACCAGTATTAACCATGCGTAACCGTTCAGTCCCTTTAAAAAAATCTGACAAATTGTGGCTTCGAGTGCTTTCCCACGAAATCAAAATTCTATCGAGTGGGTGGTGCTTTCGAGATCTACGAACGTTAACCTACTAGAGAATGATGATGTCAAGCAGATTTGAATACTGCTTTTGAGTTCTGAACATTCTCTCAACCAGAATCTAAACACGAGGTCTGGAAAAAGTTTGCTCCATAAGTAAACGGATGAAAGGCACAATTTAAATCAGCATCTCATAATCGGGACGTGAATAAATACACGAGAAATTCTGGCTTTGACTGTACAGTTATGCGATCAAAGTTCTCAAAATTGGTTGAGTTTTTGGAGAATTCCCAACACGAGTCTTCCAAAAATGGGTGATACTAAGCAGATTCTAGTTTTGCTCTCGCAGTTGTTCAAAGATTCTATCAGCCAAAATTTGACAACGAAGACTGGGGAGTTTGCATCATAGGTGGATTATGAACACGAATGAAACTAGTATCCAGTAGCTGGGACTGGAAAAACGTCTGAAAGAATTGTGGCTTCGACTGCTCCAAATATGATGTCAAAATTCTCGAAACTGAGTGAGTTATCCTTGAAATTCCGAACTCGGAGATGATTGATATCACGGTTCTAAGTAGCTTCACAAGTGAAATTTTTTTATTCACCTTCTCGAGCCTCTGTGGATCATGATTTCATAGCTCGGCAACCGGAGTCACGATTTTCAATTAACTTTCTACTTCCCAGCAACGGGTTACTATTGCAACTCGAGTTTACTATTTACTTTGATACAAACACTTCTCAGATTTTGTAGTCAGATTTCAGCTGGCAGAACTTCTATAATCAAAATGCGGAACTCGAATCTCACGATTTTTTTGGAACACTTCTCTACTCCCTAGGTACTGGATACCAGTTTAATTTGTGTTATGATCTACCCGAGATGTCAACTCTCCCAAACTCTATAGGCAGAATTTGGGTAATGAAATGTCTGATATTAAAAACCAACATCTGAATCTGCTAGACACCACTATTTTCTAGAAGGTTCAAATGTGGGATAGTTTCAATTTCGTTTTACATTAGAGATTTTTGATCGCATGGATACAACACAGTTTCTCCCTCATCATTGGACTCTTATACTGGAGGGTATAAGAGTACATGCTCGATGCACCCGATATCTTGCGACGGTATAAAGCCGATCGAAATTCTCACTCGATAACGAATTCCCATTGTGAATGCCGTGGATAACCTACAAAACAACATTCCTGATCATCCGCTCAATACCAAAACGATAACAAGCGCATGTGGCATTACATCGAAACAACAACATTTCCTCACACGAGGTGCGACTAACCTCTACGACAATTGTGGTGGCAAATTCAGATTGAGCTATTTCTCATCAGTTTTCCTCGAGAATTGAGCAGTAAAAAGATTATCGGACAAGCCATTCCGGACTCCAAATTTGATGAGATAAACGATGCCGTATCGCAAGGGTATTTTTCTTGAGTATTTCGAAAAGAATTCCCTGTTCACATCAAATTTTCCGTTTTCTCTATTTGTCCACTTCACTATCCAAGGCAGAATTTCGAACTATGTAAAATTCAACTTGGGTCCAATTTGTACCTCGCAGAGAAAAAAATGCCAAGAGGTGTCCACCTTAACTTGGTCATACGATACCAGGGTTTGACAAATAACGCTAGTTTCGTTATGGTGCGTTATTAAGGAAACCCTTAGAGATCTGTTATGATATTCGTTATTTCGTTAAATGGTGGGTAGAATTTCGTTATGCTATTCGTTACGTTACTAGAATAACGTTAAAATCATAACGAATTGAATTTCGTTTCGTTATGAGTTTCGGTATTATTAACGAAACGTATAACGAAATTCATGTGGATAACGTTATTCGAAACTAACGAAACTGATAATGAAAATGAGTAACGTAATTTCCAAGACATTTCGTTAATGTTTTTCGTTACGATAACATAACGAAATTCTTTTCCGAGTTTCGTTACGTTATTTTTCTCATTATGTTCACTGCCGCTCATAAATTCTGAGTGAACGCAATATCACCCTCTCTGAAAATGACGGTATCTCGGATTCTATGTGTCGTGGGGAAATTTTGAAAAAAGTATCTCCGAATACTTGGTTGTACCCACCAACCTAGTCTATCTCTGGCGCATTAGAAATCAGTCATATCCGATCTTCTCTATCTAAGGCCCTCGTGGGGCAAAACTTCGTCCTGATCACTTGGCGAAAGAAAAAAAAAACGAAACAAAATACAACTTCCATTTCGTTACGTTACTCGCGGAAGTAACGTAACGAAATCAATTATAATGTGAATAACGTTACTCGAATACCGTAACGAAACTCCAATACTTGAATTTCGTTTCGTTATTAATAACGTTATTCACGTAAGAGTCGAGTTTCGTTACTATAGAATAACGTTTTCCATAACAAAACGAAATCCAAGGATTGGAGTTTCGTTACGTTATCGTATTACGTTAGTGACATTACGTTACGGTATTTGGTTATGTTATCCTAACGTAACGAAATTACCTCTTAATTTCGTTTTTTGTCACGATAACGTAACATAACGAAATCGATAGCGCAATTTCGTTATGTTACTTGTCAAACCCTGTACGATACACACGTTGGATCACCTGTGTAAATTAGGAGTATAGGTTGGAGTCCGTCAGGAAATCAAAAAGTTCAGTGACATTGCGATAGTGTTTGTGAGAATCCCCTGTCGAGTGATGTGCATTGACGTCGCCTGCAATGATTTTGTATAGGTATTAACTTGTTGACCTGAATAATTTTTTCCACATGTTTGAGGGAGTGAACTGATTCGGTACTCTGTAGAAGGAACAGAGTAGTCGTTTGTGTGAGTCATCATATTTCCTTGTATATCATGTATGCCCTGATGAATATACATACTCCCCGCCGTTTTTGTTGTTCGTAGGAATCCTGCCTCTTCTCATCACATCGAATCCATTCGAGCTGTAGTCTTCCGTGGAGGGTGTCAGCCGAGTTTCTGGGATGAGTAATATATCAAAGTCTGCAGATGAACTTTCAAGGTCAGACTCCTCGTTTGTCAAGGACCTGCAGTTTCATTGGAGAACTCTGAGGTTTTCAATTCTTACTTTACGACAATGACTGTTCTCAATCTATGCACTGTTATTTATATCGATGACTCAGAGTAAAAAGGAACTATCTGAAATCGTAAGACTTGAAAGGAACTATCCAAAAATGTCTGTAAAAGGAAGTATCTAAAAATGTTTACTCGAAAGGAAGTATCTGAATTTGTCTGGTTTGAAAGAAACTATCTATGATTTTTCAGTTAAGAGGAACTATCTGAACTCGTCTGATTCAAAAGAAACTATCTGAATTCGTCTGATTTAAAAGGAACTATCTGGAAAGTTTGTTTTAGAAAGGAACTGTCTGTGGATTTCTGGGTTGAAAAGAACTATCTGGATTCGTCTGATTTGAAAGAAACTATCTGAAAATGTCTGGTTGAAAAGGAACTATCTGTGAATTTCTGGTCAAAACGTAACTATCTTCACATTTTTGGTTAGAAGGAACTCTGAAAATTTTTTGTCAAAAAGGAATTATCTCAAAGTTTCTTGCTAAAAGGAGCTATCTGTGGATTTTTGGTCAAAAAGAGTAATTTGAAGAATTTTTGTTGAGAAAAAGTATCTTAAAAAATAACAGAGCTATCTTGGAGTGTAAAAGGGTCTAGATCCGGATTTCATTTTGTTCATTAGTAATCATCAGTCCTACAATCACGATCTAATCTAAAAATGAGAAACTATAATACCCGACTATTTGGAACATCTAAGCGTAGTTCGCGATGTTTTCTCGACTTTCTTCTGATCGTGACCGATTCTCGAAGAGTTCCCGACTTCTCCCAGCTCTTCTTCGTGGACACTAGGGTGGATCAAAAAATGACTACTTTCGGGAATCAATACAGGCTAGTGCGCAAAAGTTAGGTTTCCATAAGTAGATATGGGAAAAATTCTGCTCCCTAAACTTCTTTCTCCCTAACTTTTCTTGTATTCCTGGCCCATTAAAACATTTTCCAACGTAGTCTAGCTCATTTTGAAGCATGTACCAAAACCTACGAAATGAGATGAAGAGAGTATGATTTTGATCCACCACAGCCGAGCTATCTCAATTTTGCCAGAGAATGATTTTCATCGAAACTACCTACGATAAACAATTTCATGTTGGATTTATAGACAGTAAACATGGGAGTTAGACGTTTCCAAATTGGTGCTAGACAAGGCAAAATTACCGTCATCGACGGGAGAAGCAACCTGATGGAATTTTTCTGCGTGATCTCCTCCGCAAGGCCTTTGGTCTTAGAGAAGTGTGGTCCTGAGGCGAACTCAGGTGTAAAATTGTTGAAGCCGAAATTATCTAAGCAAACAGTCATTCTAACTTCTTTTCGTCCGATATAAATAGTATATTATGACACTGGACACAGATGGGTAGTTTTGTACGAAGGACTGTTTATGCCACGAGTGAAGCGAGTGCTATAAGTCTTTCGTAACAAAACTACCCATCTGCACGCAGTCTCATACGATCTTTCATAGCACGAGAATCTAAGAATCATGTTCAAAGTTGTGATTTTCAGGTGAGAGCGCCATGAATATTCTGTTCAGATGAACTGGGGTAGCTCAAACAAAATGTTACTTTTCTCATTTTTCCCTGGAAGCCATCATCTCTGAGCTACGAGCAATTTCGAGTTGAAGGAAGCAGATTCTGACATTTTTAACACTCCCAATGAGCAACAACAAAGCAAGAACTCAGGTTTTCTCTACAAATTCTAATAGCAACAATCCATGATCCTTGCTCAGATCCTGCCAAATCCCGAGAATTTTGAGTACACGGTTTTTAGTGGTGAGCGTATAGCTATATAGTCAACACAAGCTCAACTACAAAATTCGTTCATCAGACCAAGATGGCCTTACAATGGGGATACCGCGGGGAAATTATGTGAGCTTGCTTTTGCATGCGATAGTGGTGATTTTGCTCAGTCCAACACCAATTTCGGAAACTCAACTCCCCATGTTTACTGTATACATATAAATTAAACGCGAGACTGCTTATTGCAGGTGATTTCGACAAAAATAACTTTTTGAGGAAATTGAGATAGCTCGATCCTGGTTCTTCAAAGTCAGACGTACTTTAGTTCATTTTGTAGGTTCTAGAAAAAGCCTCGAAATGAGCTAAACTACATTGAAAAATGTTCAGGTGGACCAGAAGTACAAGAAAAGTTAGGGGGAAAAAGTGATGAATTTGGCGTTTCCCCGTGTGTTTCCGTGTTAATTTTGAACCTTGATGGCTCTCGCCGGAACCTAAAATCTCATTTCTCAGCGCCCAGCGACATTCATTTCATGTCTACGTATGAGAACTTGAGTTTCGCAAACTAGCCTGTATCGATTCCCGAAAAAATCATTGTTTGGTCTACTCTAGTAGACACCCTGTATAAAGAGTGACTCTATGACCAGGTTCTCGCATTACTCGATAGATGAAGAGGTGACACTCGACAAGAGCCGAGTCACTAGCCTTATCTGACCAGATGCATTACATTCGATAAGATGCGTCCTCCTTATAGTAAGTTTTTAGTACATAGCCCTTTTTAACCGAAAATTTGTAGATGGTTTTTTTAACCAAAGATTAACAGATAGTTCCATTTTGACCGAAAATTTTCAGATGGTTCCTTCTAACCGAAAATTCACAGATAGTTCCGTTTTGACCAGAAATTTTCAGATAGTTCGTTTCGACCAGAAATTCACAGATAGTTCCTTTTCAACCAGACATTTTCAGATAATTCCTTTCAAATCAGACTAATTCAGATAGTTCCTTTCAACCAAAAATTTACAGATAGTTCCTTTTAACCAAAAATTTACAGATAGTTCCTCTTAAATCAGACGAATTGAGATAGCTCCTCCCAACTCTTGCGATTCTAGATAGTTCCTTTTAGCCAAAAATTCATAGATAGTTCCTTTCTAAAACAGACATTTTCAGATAGTTCCTTCTAAATCAGACAAATCCAGATATTTCCTCTCAACTCTTACGATCCTAGATAGTTCCTTCCAGCCAAATATTTATAGATAGTTCTTCCTACAGACATTTTTGAAAAGTTCCTTCCGAACAAAAATTTTCAGATAGTTCCTTTCAAGTCTTAAGATTTTAGATAGTTGCGTTTCACTCTGAGCCATCGATATAACAGTTGTAATTCGTTGCCCATTTTATTCCAATATCTCATCCATCTGTTTATTCATCAATCAATTCTTTTATTTCCATTCTTTCATAATGTTTTCACATCTTCCCCTTATTCATGAGCTCAACTCACATTTTGTTGCACTCCTTGACTCAGAGGCATAATGCACTTTAGTTTCCGCTAGTCAGCAACGCTATTTGCCGTATTTTGTTGCGAATCATGAGAGGAATCAGGATCTTTAGAGCGAAACGATTCAACTTTCCTTCTGCGATCCAGTCATGATATAGCTTCTAGAGCTTTGCACACCTTGTCAATTGAGATTTTCTCAAGTAAGTCGATAACTATTTGGATGGTCTCAGCAGTGAGCTCAATGTTTCTGCTAGCGTGTTTTCAACGAGTTCAGAGTTATGATGACTCCTCTGAGTATCGAATGAGGGCGAGGAACTTTTTCCTTATTGATCAGGTTTCAGATTAGTGTATGGCCATTTGGACTAATCAGAATATTACTGTGTTGATTCCTAATCATCTGATATTTCTCATTCACTTTGGATACTGAGTGATTTCTTTTTTCGGTGACTCCTGTGAGTGATCATGTTGATTTCGGGTCTCCTGGTGTTTTTCTTTGCTCACAGTGCACCCCTGGCGGGGATGAGTTCAACAAAAATGACAACGAAAACAGAAAGAGGGGTGTTTTCGTACAAATCGTCACAAATTTAACCTGATTTCGAGCGAAATCAGATCAGCTCGCCGTTTCGAGTGATCGTTAAACTAAGAATTCCCCATACATTGCTTATGGAGAAAGACTCCTCGTTTTCTTCGCTTCTTCGCGGTTTTCTCGCAAATACCTAGAAGAGCTGGGCGATACCAAAAAATGTCACGACTACTTTTTCATAGATTCTCCAAGAATCTACAAGATGATGTAGGTAGATTTATCACAAAAATCCAGAGAATTGAAGTATCATGTAAAAAAGCCCGAGTTTTTTACAAGAAACCTATCGCTTTCTGCTCATTCTCTACAATTCTCTTCATAATACGATCAAGAAAGCCTGAGTTTCTCGATAAATGTAACTCCCGCATTTTTTAGATCTTAAATAAATGTATGAAAAGGTATTCACGACATGTTTCGCTATAACCCACCTCTTGTGAGTATTCGCGAGAAAACCATGAAGATGCGAAGAAAACGAAGAATTGCCAAATTTCCCCCATAAGCAATCCCTGGTAAAATTTTTTCGTGAGTTCCCCATGAGAACCTCATGGTATCTCATGCGTGATCAGAGGATACTCATGAGATACTATGAGATACCATGGGTACGCAAGGAAAGTGAATCGTTGTTCTGAACACTCGGAAAGGCTACGTATGAATTCGGTTATCATATCGCATGCCTTGTAAACGTTCACACAAGCAATCCACTAACTAATGAAATTTTCATGGATACGCCATGGTATCTCATGAATGGGCAAGACGATACTCATGAGATACTATGAGCTTCTATGTGTTTCCATGAATTGTTGGAAGTTGGTTCTGAATCGCCAAAAGTGCTGATATATTCGTGGTGATGATCCCCATCATACATCAGTCCTTCGAGAACGCTTAGAACAGAAATTTGTGAACCAAAAAGATTAGCACGGTTACTCCATGGTATCTCATGCGTGCTCGCAAAGTATTCCCATGAGATACTTTGGGATTCTCAAAAGACCTACAGGGTAGTTTTTGTTGTTTGTATATCCTCAGAAGCGGCGATTAGTCTCTGAAATGATCCTTTTGATGATTTCTGACTTGAAAACACTCGGAATAGGGATTTGTGTGTCAGTGAGATTGGCATGGGTACTCCATGGTATCCCACGCGTATTCGAAATGACACCAATGAGATACTATGAGATTCTCGAGGTTCTCTCCTACCTCGAATTTCTTGTTCTTCCACGTACTCAAAAGCAGCAATGGGACTCTGGAATGATCACCATGAACAATATTACCCCACAAATGACTCGAGAAACGATATGCGAGCCGTTGAGAATTCCGTGGGTACGCCATGGTATCTTATGCGTGATCGAGACGATACTCATGAGATACTATGGGATTCTCTGAGTGCGGACTATACGTTAATTTCTTGTTGTTTCCAGGTCGCCGATGATGAAGATGAGATTCTGGGATGATTCCCATGACGTTTCCATCACTTGAACACGCAATAAACAAATGAAATTCGTCGGTCAGAGCGATCGGAATGGATACTCCATTGTATCTCATGCGTATGTGAGACGATACTTATGAGATACTATAAAATTCTCGAGGCACCCACATTGGATTTCTTGTTTTTGTACGTTCTCCAAAGCAGCGATGAGACTCTGGAATGATCACCATAAACAATATATCCCCACAAAAGACTTGGAAAAATTATATGCGAACCGTTGAGAATCCCGTGAGTACGCCATGGTATCTCATGCGTGATCGAAACGATACTCATGAGATACTATGAGACTCTCTGGGCACGGACTATACGTTAATTTTTTGTTGTTTCCAGGTCTTCGAAAGTGAAAATGAGATTCTGGGATGATTCCCATGATGTTTCCATGACTTGAAAATGCGATGAACGAATGAGATTCGTGTGCCAGTGCGATCGACACGGGTATTCCATCGTATCTCATGCGTATTCGAGACGATCCTCATGAGATACTACGATATTCTATGAGTACGCATGGTTGGATATATATCCGCCTCACATCTCAAGGATTTCCCTCGCAACCTTGTGATTTCCGAATCGCTTGGATATTGTGGAACACGGATTCGTACCATTCGTGGCCCCTCGTATATGTACCCCCGCCCCGCAGTGAATTGTGGCGAAGTATCTTCTACTTGCGAGACACAACTATCGCATATATTCTGAGTTCGTCTCTGATAAAATAGAGGAGCAAGTTGAGCTCTAAACGGCAACATTACTACTAATTAGTTAAAAACGAGATTGATTGTTTGGATTCTTCTTGATTGATCTCTGGAAACCGTTCGTGATCGAGCCTAGTCAAATCCTGCCAGGATGCAAAAGTATTGTTCTTCCGTGTTCTGCGTTTTGAGAATATGTCTGTTATTCTCCACGGCTCTCGTTATAGGATATTACTCCTTACTATTCTCTTGTAGTGTGCAAGAGAATATGATCAATAACCTGCAGCTGGATGATTGTCAAGTGACTAGTGAGTGATGGCACCTTACTTCTCTCCGCAAAAGGCCAAATTTTCTAGCTAGTAGACTTGTGAATGAGATAAGTATATTGGTGCTCAATAATCTTGTAGAGTATTTTGGAAAAAAGAGTGAGATCCTTTGTGTAGTGATGAACATGTGGTTTCAGAAAGATTGAGATCGTCCGAGGTATGTCACATCACTCTGGCTGAGGTTGCTGGGTGTGGATATCAGCGTCATTTGTTTCTGCGAGACAGACTATCAACATCACTGTTGATGTATAGAATAATGAGAAGCAATGTTCACACTCCATACCACTCCGCATCCCCAACAACACAAGATTTGTGAACATGAGCTGTATCTCTATTTGACACGTCAATTTTAATGGTATGTACAGCTTTCCCATTCCATCCTTGGAATGTCCTACTAATATAACTCGTGAGAGTCACAGGGACTTTGCTAATCTTCGGGGCTTTCTGGTCATTATACCTAGTTACACGTAATCGTAATTTTTGATCTCACTGTTCTCGCTTGATGAGAGCATTGAACCGCATATCCATCAGATTCTATGAATACAAGGAAGTAGATCCAGGGGTTTTGATGGCTTGAATTAGTTTCTTCACCAATTGATTGTGATTGTGTTGACATTTGAAACGTTCCATTGGACATAGTGATCACTGTGTACACTCAAATAGTTCTCAGAGCATAAATTAAGGTATCTTTGCTCTGAACAATAGCAAGCAATACCCGGCGTGATAAACTTTGCCATTGATTAGTGAACTAAGTCTTGGATATTCTTAATTTTCCTGAAATTCTATTTTGCGTTGCATTAAATTATTTCAAACTCCAACACCATAGATTGACGTGAGTTGAGTTCCTCTCAAGATCTTAGAAAGACTTTTTGAAGATCCAACAAACATGTTCTTGAGATGAAATTAAGTAGAGTATGCTTTTCAGTTACGCTTCACTGGGACCTTGAGCAGTAGAACTTCTGAGAAGATACTGAATTAGAATATCTAGAAAAATTTGCATACTTAATAACTCCATGGAATACTTAGCCACAAAATCTGTATTGGCTCCTTTTCCCAGTACAAAATTCTAATTCAATTAAGAATCCTCTCATCCGAGATGAATTTTCGACTTCGCTTCCACAAATCTGATTCTATCCCATCATTCTTACGAATGGAAACAAACCCCTGTTGCTGATGAGATCATTATGTATACTTTCACAATTTTGAGGCTAGTATTCTCTCTTGATAGAATAGTGACGATAGTTCCAAAACTATAAGGGTTATGTATGTGGATTTACTATATATTTTGTTACTCCTCTTCTATGCTGTTAATTTGTTTCTGAAGATTTTTGAGCTAGAACCAAATCATATAATATTCTCGCCCTTTTCCGTTCAAACCCACCATCGAAGAGTATATCATTAATTTTTGGTCTGATCACTCCATGTACACTCCCCAGCGGTCTGAACTGTCCAAGGTCGACATCGCGCTGGCTCACTTGCTTTCATCGATAAAGATGGAAAAAAAGTGAGACAGAAAAATCGTGAAGTGAGCTATGCTGGTCAGTTCAGACCGCTGGGGAGTCTACTGAGATGTTTGCTTAATTCAATCTAAAGAAGGATCTGCTCATGGTGATGCATGTATGAGTGATGTGACGTGAGTCTTATTTGATTTACACACATACATTCCGCATACAATGGTATTTTCCTACTTCACCTCACTGTATATGTGATATGGATAGGTGTACACTACTCCCAATGTCTGTGAGATGTCCATCCGTGAGATTACTCCATCATTCAGATATTTCACTGGACCGAGAAACCCACAAATTCTCACATACCTGATTAATCAGTTGGCTTTTTGGCTGATTCTAATCGCTCAATCACATGATTGGTCACTCGATTGATCAGGTAGTTTATTCAAGTAATGAATCAGCTAATTCTTTCGGAATTTTGCGTGGTTCCTGACCTTCTCTAGCGGGAGGTTATCGCTAAGAATCTCATGGTATCTAATGCATGTGAGGGTTTCCATGGAACTTTTAACTATTGACCCTCTGGGATAAAAAAAAAATTTCTTATCGCACACGTTTGAAATGGGTTTCATGTGATTCTTTGACCTTGAAAACATGTGAAAGAAGTGGTGCCACTCTCTTCCAAGCCGAGGTATCTGGTTCAGAACGACATGTACGGAATTTCACACTTGAAACATTCGTGAATCACCTTCAATCGAATAGATTCGATTCAAAACATTGTCTAGACGATCGATACGGATCATATTTTGCCTGACTTTACTTTGAGATGAGTTTCATCATCGATTTCTCCGAAATTCGATGTAAATTCCCAAAATTGAGTCAAGAGCTATGAGTCTCATTTGAATTCCTAGAATACACTGTGGTGTTATTTTGTTCATATTTCAGCCGTATACTATGTAAAAATCAAGAAAATCGCGATACCATCACATTTAGAGGCTTATTTAGCTTACCATCCGGATCCAAATATTTCTCCTTAGCTTCTCACAGAAATACCGATCGACAATTGCAACTCAGAACAGATCGGTTATATTCTTTCCGTGTTGAAGAAAAAAGAGCACAACATTCCAATGCTGTGCTTCATGTCTCCTGAGTATGCCATCAAAAAATGACCATTTTCAAAGCCAGTGGCGCGATAACTTTAAGAGCTTTGAAGCTTTATAAAATTTGTCCGGATCAACGCACACTCACAAACCAAACGGGATTTGATTCGTCTTCTTTTTAACTTCGACAACTCATTGCTATATTCTCCATTTCGCACGGTATTTCATCATTTTCGTAAACAATAGCCAGAGAAAGTTTTCCCACAAAACTCGGTTACATCGATGAATGAGAGCTAAGATCATAGCCAAATCAGCGCACACCTCTGAATCAAAGATTGTCTCAAAATATGAGATTAGTAGATGGATATATCATTCCACCGAAGTAGTTGAGGCATAGGTATTTTAGTTACAGCCTTATCAAATCAAAAAATCGCGTTGGTACGTTTGTAAACTACCCAAAAATCATCTTTTGCGGTCTACTATTTACAAATCAGGATGCGTTTCAACAAAAAAGAATGTAGTCTATATTGAATGATGCCAAATACTATAGAATGCCACTCCTGAGCACTCCGAATAGTTCAAAATACTCCTGGAACATTGCAGTAACACAAAAGTTAAAAGTTCCGTGGAAACCCTCATATGGGCCATTTCGGAGCATTTTACTGAATGCCTGCACCAGGGAGGTCTGGAAAAACATTCAAAAAATTTTTCTCGGTTCGTACTATGTTGAAATCGTACGGAAGAATGTTTTTTGAATTTTTCTGAAGGCCTTTATGGGCCCTACGGCCCACAAGAGATCCATTCTAGGCCCCTTTTTAGCCTATTTTCAGAAAATTATAGCTCCTACTGTACTAAACCATTTGCGAGCGTACTCCAGCGTATATTTCTCGTGAAGACTAGTACATTTAAGGGAAAAATTTTCCGAGGTTGATTATCCAGCCTACAAATTTCTGGGAGCTATTTGCTGAGAGCAGATTTTAGCGATTTTTGTGCTTGCTTCGAATTGCTCTAGCTCCTACTAGATATGCAATAACCGACTCTTACCAGCGGTTATTTCGAAGGTCTTGGAACAACATACGATTTGACTACTGGTAAAAGTCGATTACTGTACCTTTCATCGGAGTTACAGTTAATACAAGTTGGGCAGTTTTGTGGAAATCCCAAACTTTGAGCTCACTTAAAACAATCGGCTCCTTTGTTCGACCGCGAACCTGTGCAAATATGTTCTTTGGTACAAAAACTATCAATTAGAATAATAATCTGGGTGAGCAATCCAATTCTCGATTTCATTCAGCCAATTGAAAGCACCGTTTCTCGACTTTCTGCTAAAAATGACTTGACAGGTACGGCTCGCATATGCTTCCATTTGAAACAATGTGCACCTGTCTGTGTGGAATTACTGCCCGATCAACCACCAAATATGAGTGAAAATTCCCGAGGGCGAGCCTAAAGCGAAAAATGAGCTGGAGGTTCATGTTACCAGTGATCATTCTGAAGGTCTTGGCAAGAGCTACACTTTTACCACTGGTGAAAGTCGCCTATCGTACTTTTATAGGAGTTACACTTGAAACAAGTTGCGCGAATTCGTAAGAATGCCAAATTTTGAGCTCAAAACAAATCGTTGTCATTGTCCGACCCCGAACCTATGCGAATTCGCTTTTTGATACAAATACTATCAATTAGAACAATAATCTGGGCGGGGTATTTGATTCTCGATTATATTCAGCCGTTCTGAAACACCCTCTTTGACTTTTTGCTAAGAATGGACTCACAAGTATGGCTCGCACATACTTCCGTCTGGTCTAATGAGCACCAACTTATGTGGAATTACTCCCCAAAGTACCCTCAAATATGTGTACAAACCTTCAGATGCGAGCCTCGAGCCAGATGCGAGCTACAGGTTTCATTTTACGAGTCGAGGATGGGCCAAATTTTGCCCATTTGGGCGCAGTCGAGCGTAAGAGAGATCTCACTCATTCTCGCTCACAAATCAAATAAGTGGCTGGAGAAGGGATACAAATATATTTCCCTGACCCAAAATGACCATCTGAACACGATTACAAGGTCAATTTGGCTCTAAATCATCATCTGGAGTCACTACATTCAAAAGTATGGAACTCAAGTGTTTCCTAGTCTGAGATTGACAACATTTTAGAGCCAAACTGACAACAGGATCGTGTTGAGATAGTCATTTTGAGTCGCAAGAACATGCTCGGATCTCCATTCCAGCTGCTTTGTCTCATTTGTGAGCCAGAATGAGTGAGATCTCTCTCACGCTCGACTGCGCCTAGATGGACGAAATATGGCCCACGTTTGACTCGTTAAATGAACCATGTAGCTCGCATCTCGCTTGAGGCTCGCATCTGAAAGAATTTACACATATTTGGGGGTACTTTGGGGTGTAATTCTACATAGATTGGTGCACATTAGATCAGATGGAAACATATGCGAGCCATACTCGTGAGGTCATTCTCAGCAAAAAGTCAAGAAAGGTGTTTTAGAACGGCTGAATGAAATCGAGAATCGAATATCCCACCTAGATTATTGTTCTAATCAATAGTAAATGCATATTCGCACAAGTTTGGGGTCGGAGAGAAGACAACGATTGTTTTAAGGAGGTTGGATAGTAAATGACTTTTTTTACAGAGGATTGAGATTCATGCAGCCGTATAGATCGCGATTTTGTGCATCGTTTCCCGTGAAGAAAAGTATGGGTTGCCGCAGGATTTTACAAGAAAAAGCATTTTGAAAATCGGATTTTTAACCCTATTCTTACGGCCATATCATTTTTTTCGACCGGAAGTGATGGGATATTTTTTCGTAATTATAATTCACTTCATCAAGAAACTAGTCGGAGGAAGATGGAATTTTGTACTTTCTGATGAATCCATGAAAATTGTGGGTTGCCGCACTTTTACGAGAGGAATTTGAGATTGAATTCGATGACGTACAGGTTACGGTATTGCGGGGAAAACTCGCGATCGAACGATGTTGAATTCGAATACATTCTACACACACAAGTCAGTTTTATTGATCGCACTAAGGATTTTGACAAGATAGAAATAATGATTTCACGGAGGAGGGAGGCTCGATCTCGAGGCAGGGTAGGTGATTTATTTCGGAATCATTCACCGGCTCAACTCTTTCTGAAATGAGGCTAGACTCTCTGCCGTATGGAAGATGGAGGCCTTGCAATTTACTTGTCATCTACGTCTAATACACTGAATTTGCTCAAGGATTTTCAATATTTTTTGTTGGAATGAATTCTCTGCCGTATGAGAGATGCAGACCTTGCAATTCACTTGCTATTTACGTCTTTTAAATTGAATTTGCTCAAGGATTTTCAAAGTTTTTTGTTGAAATAAGTAACACGTTGACTATAACCATAGTATTTATTCGGGGTTCCATTTCGCACTTGAAATCACTTTTTTTTTATTGTAATCACGAAAGCTCACAAGTATCACGGATGACACGCAACGTAAACAATAGCAGACATGTTATAGTACATATAACTTTCAGCTAGATGTAAACATTCGAACGGGGAATCCCCTCGCTCGCACAGGAAATGAGGTTTCGGTAATCAAGCGAGTCACACAAAAGTGAGACTTATTATTTTGGACATTTTTTGACGAAAAAAATATCATCTAGCTTCGTCTAAATTCATTATTTGAATTTACACGTGGAATGTGGGATGTTTGGGAGAGTAAAAATGAGAGTTTTGTATTGGTTGCTATCTTGACTCACGAGTCACTATCCAACCTCCTTAAATCGAGCTCAGAATTTGGCATTATTACGAATTCGCTCAACTTGTAACGACTGTAACTCGTATGAGAAGTACAGTAATTGACTTTTACTAGTGGTCAAATCGTAGGTTTCTTCAAGACTGTCAAAATGACCACTGATAGAAGTCGATCATCACATATCTAGTAGGAGCTGGATCACTTCGAAGCAAGCCCAAAAGTCATTGAAATCTGCTCTCAGCAAATAGCTCCCAGGAGATGCTAGGCTGGATATCCACCTCGGGGAATTCTTTCCTCGAGAGAACTAGTCTTACGGAGGAAGATTCGCCGAGGTACGCTAGGAAAGGTTGAGTATAACGAGAGCTATAATTTTCTGAAAATAGGATAGAAAGGGGCTTGAAATGGACTCTTCGTGGGCCCTAGGAGCCCTGGAGGCTTTCACGAAAATCCAGGAAGGATTTTTACGTACTACTCCAACATAGTACAACCGAAAAAAAACATTTTGGGATTGTTTCTAGACCCTACTGATGCGGGCATTCTGTGAAATGCTCCGAAATGGACCATATATCCTCAACCTCCCAATGCGTATCCCACAGTATCCCAGAGTATCTCATAGTATCTCGGGGGATTGCTCAGTATCCCATGATATCTCGTGCATATATTTCCCATATCATGGAGCTCATTGCTCAGTATTCCAGAGTATCTCATGGAATCTCGGAGTAACGCTTACGAGGAGAGGTCCAACCTTGTGGAACACGGATCTTGATGAAACTCTGGGAATCATCTTGTTTTGGTGAGAAATAAAGGTATCTCAAAGGGTTCAATACCATGGGCCTCCTATCCTGAGATACAGCTACAGAGATTAGCATTGTTAGTATATCTATATCGCATCACCAATCTAAGGTGGACACCCCTTGGCATTTCTTATCTTTGCAAGGTACAAATTGGATCGAAGTTGATTTTTACATGGTTCGACCTTCTGCCTCGGATGGTGCAGTGAACAAATCGAAAAAATGGAAAATTCGATGTGAACGGGAAATTTTTTTTCAAAATAATAAAAAAATAATAATATTGCGATACGGCATCCTGTAGCTCATCAAATTTGGAGTCCGAAATGACTTATCCAATAATTTTTTTCATTGCTCAATTTTCCAGGAAAATTGATGGGAAATTGCTCAATTTGAATTTGCCACCACAATTGTCGTAGAGGTTAGTTGCACCACGTGTTGGGTAATGCTATTGTTTTGGTGTAATGCCGCGGGCTTTTGTTATTGTTTAGTGTTTTATCTACGATCACGAATGTTGTTTTGTAGGTTATGCAGCCACGGCATCCACAATAGAAACTCGTGGCCGAGTGGGAATGTCAATTGACTAAACTTCGAATGATGTTAGAAGCATCGACCATGTACTCTTGTACCTTTTAGTACAAGAGTTCAACAACGTGTGAGAAACTGTGTAGCAGTCATGCGATCAAAATTCTCCAATACGGTTCGAATTCTAAACAATCCTGCATTCGAACCTCTTGGACAATAGTAGAGCCTAACAGAATCAGGTAGTGGTTTTTAATTTTGTACACTTTGTCGCCCAAATCCTGATCACTAAGTTTGGGAGAAGTTTGTACCATAGATGAGAACAATCTATCGGTACAAGTTATTAGAACGGTATCTCGTAGCTGGGAAAATGAAGAGAATCTTAAAAATTGTGGCTTCTCCACGAGATCAAAACCTTGTAAAGTGGGTGGAATTTTCGGAAATTACACACGCGAACCCACAAGAGAATGGTAATGCCAAGCAGATTTAAATACTGCCTTCTAGTTCTGAATAATTTCTCAACGAGAATCTGAACACGGAGTTTGAAAAAAGTTTGCATCGTAGGTAGACAGATCTCATAATAGGGACGTGGATGATTACACAAAGAATTGTGGCTTCGACCGTTCAGTTAAGAGATCAAAGTTCTCAAAAATGGTCAAGGTTTTGGGAAATTCTAAACACGAACCTCTCAGACGTTGGTGATACCAAACAGATTCGAGCTTTACTCTTCAAGTTTAGAAGTTCTGTCTACTAAAATTCCATTACAAAATTTGGAGCGTCAAAGGTGGATTATAAACTCGAATTGAAGCGGTATGCAGCAGTTGGGGAGTAGAAAAATGTTTGAAAAAAAATTGTGGCCTCCGAAACTCGCCTATGGGATCAAAATCCTGAAAGAGTGGGTGGGATTTGTATGAATTTCAAACGTGCACTTAATAGAAAACGGTAACACGGAGCAGATTCGAGATCTGCTTTTTGATTATAAGGGTTTTGTAAGCTGAAATTTGACTACAAAGTTTGAAGAAAGTTGGCATCAACGATAGACTATAAACACGAGTTGAATCATTACTCCCATAACTGGGGGGTATAGAAATGTTTGCAAAAGTTGTGGCTTTGACTGCCTTACCTATGGGATCAAAATTCTAAAGAGTAGGTGGAGTTCGTGTGAATTTCAATCGTGAACCTAGAAAAGATTGGTGATATCAATCAGAGTCGTGTTTTGTATTTCGATTACAGAAGTTATGTCATCTGAAATCTGACTACAACGTCAAAGGCACGATTTTCCAGATTTTTCAGATTTTTCTTGTTTTTCCAGCTATGAGATACCGTTCCAACAACTCGTATCCATCATCTGTTTACCGCCTACGGTACAAACGTTTCCCAAATTTTGTAGTCAGGATTTGAGCTATAAAGTGTACAAAATTGAAAACCACTACCTGAATCTGTTAGGCTCTACTATTGTCCAAGAGGTTCGAATGCAGGATTGTTTAGAATTCGAACCGTATTGGAGAATTTTGATCGCATGACTGCTACACAGTTTTTCACGCGTTGTTGAACTCTTGTATTAAAAGGTACAAGAGTACATGCTCAATGCCTCTAATATCTTTCAAAGTTTAGTCGATTGACATTCGCACTCGGTCACGAGTTTCTACTGTGGATGCCGTGGCTGCTTAATCTACAAAACAACATTCCTGATCATAGATTAAACACTAAACAATAACAGAAGCCCGTGGCATTACACCAAAACAATAGCATTACTCAACACGTGGTACAACTAACCTCTACGACAATTGTGGTGGCAAATTCAAAATGAGCAATTTTCCATCAATTTTCCTGGAAAATTGAGCAATGAAAAAAATTATTGGACAAGTCATTTCGGACTCCAAATTTTGGAAAAAATTTTCCCGCTCGCATCGAATTTTCCATTTTCTCGATTTGTTCACTTCACCATCCGAGGCAGAAGGTCGAACCATGTAAGAATCAACTTCGATCCAATTTGTACCTTGCAATCACAAGAAATGCCAAGGGGTGTCCACCTTAGATTGGTCATAAGATCGATATATACGAATTTTCAACATGGGCCTATATGGACAATGCTAATCTTCGTGGCTATATCTTGGGATAGGAAGCCCATTGGACTTAGCTCTTGAAGATACCTTCATTTTTCACCAAAACAAGATGATTCCCAGAGTTTCAACAAGATCTGTGTTCCGCAAAGTTGGACCTCCCCTTGCTAGTATCTCGCGGTATCTCATGCGTATATCCCTCATTAATGAACGCGTTTCGTATAGTATCCCGCAGTATCCTAGAGTATCTCGCAATATCTTACAGCATCTTATAAGTATGCGCAATATTCTATAGTTCCTCGCAGTGTCGTATAGTATTTCATGAGTACACCCCTCATCAAGATCGCGTATCGTATAGTATCCCGCAGTATCGTATAGTATCTCATGCGTATATCCCTCATCAATGAACCCGTATCGTATAGTATTCCGCCGCGTAAAAACGAATGAGTCGTTCATGAATAACTGGTTAACCGAGTCCAATATTCGTTTCATTATGTGGAGTCTTTCCACAATGACCCGTGGACCGAATGAGTCGTTTCAATGACCGCACATAATGAAACGAATATTTTACTCGTTCAATGACTCGTTCACAGCTCAAATATACGACTCATTGATTTTCACGCGGGCCATGGTATCTCGTAGTATTGTATAGTATCTCATGCGTATACCCCTTATCAATTAACGCGTTTTGAGTAGTATCCCGTAGTATCCCATAGTATCTAGCAGTATCGTATAGCATCGCAAGATTATACCCTCCATCAATGAACGCGTAGAGTATTGTGTCGCCCAGTATACTATAGTATCTCACAGTATCCCACAGTATCTCACAGTATCTCGCAGTGTCGTATAGTATCTCGCAGTATCCCACAATATCTCGCAGTATCGTATAGTGTTTCATGGCTATATCTCTCTCAATGAACGCGTATCGTATAGTATCCCGCAGTATCCCGTAGTAACTTATGCGTAAACTCTCCATCATTGAACGCGTATCGTGTAGTATCCCGCAGTGGCCCTTCGGAT
Organism: Eretmocerus hayati; assembly: GCA_029851415.1. Classification (NCBI taxonomy): domain Eukaryota; kingdom Metazoa; phylum Arthropoda; class Insecta; order Hymenoptera; family Aphelinidae; genus Eretmocerus; species Eretmocerus hayati. Next base: position 112,509,237 of record CM056743.1, read on the forward strand.
GTCGCAGTATCATATAGTATTTCATGCGTATATCCCTCATTATGGAATGCGTATCGTCCAGTTTCTCGTAATATATCACAGTATCTCATGGGTTCCCAAGGGTATCCAATTATGGCTAAGGTGATTATCACTTGGTATCTCGTAGAATCTCATGCGCATATCTTTCTGCACAAACGTAAATCGCACGGTATCCCATAGTGTCTCTGAGTATCGTAGAGTATCCCTCAGCATCGCACAGTGTATTCAATTGGCTTGAAGAATGGTACCTTATGGTATCTCATGAGTATATATTGAATTCCAGGAAACAGGGGTATCCTATAGTATCTCATGAGTATCAAGGTGGGAAAATGGTTCGATATCCCATGGTATATCGTGGTATCTCAGGCGTATCCATCGAGAAGTATCTCATGGTATATCATAGTATGCGTCGGGTTCGCATTGCAAATATCGTGGTGGTTCCCCATGCGTTCCCCATGGTATCTCACTCGATGAGATACTATGGGGTACTCACGAAATTTTTTTACCAGAGATGAACGGGGAATTCTTAGTTTGACTTTTACACGAAACGGCGAGCTGATACGATTCCGCTCGATATGAGGTTGAATTCGTGACGATTTTCAAGAGAACGCCCCTTTTCTAGTTTATGTTGCCATTTTTGTCGAACTTATCTTGGCCAGGGCATGGAGAAATTCGGCAACTGTCAGTTTTCTTCTCATCTCCGCGGTTTTCTCCCAAATACTCGTGAGAAATGAGTCATAGCATTACATGAGACTGCTGTTTTTCTATAGACCTTTCAAGAATCTATGAGATGACGTAGTTAAATTGGTCGAGAAACTCAGGCTTTCTTGAACGTGTTGAAGAGAATAGTAGAGAATTAGCAGGAAGCGCAAGGTTTTTTTACGAAAAACTCGGGCTTTTATACATGATACTGCAACTTTCTTGAGTTATGTGATGGATCCACTGACATCATCTTGTGGATCTTCAAGAAATCTATAGAAACGTGTTCGTGACATTTTTTACTATCGCCTACCTTTTCTGAGTGTTTGCGAGAAAGCCGCGAAGAAGCGAAGGAAACGAAGAGTCACAGAATTTCTTCATGAGCAATTTATGGGGAATTCTTAGTTTGACAATCACTCACAATGGCGAGCTGATCCGATGTCGCTCAAAATCACGTTCGATTCGTGACGATTCCCACAAAAACACCTCTTTTTCAGTTTTTGTTGTCATTTCGATCAAACTCATCTCCGCCAGGGGTACACCGTGTGCTGTGAGCATTAGGAGACACCTCTTCGTGAAGAGTTTGGTGCTTGTTTATTCCTCTTTTCGGGGTGGTTGCTTCAGAGTAAGATGTTGGTCGCCTCATATATTGGAGACTCTTGGAGTGGAGAGCATCTAGTAGATAAGAATGGGTACTCATTGGCATTTTGAGTGTATCTATTCCTTCCTGAGGTGATTCTTCCAGCTCCAGGAATAGAGATATTGTTCTCCATTGCATAATCTCTGATATTTTGTTGCCGTTTTCTTTCTTCACGACATTTATCAGTTGCAATACGACTTTTGTTGCAGTTCTTGCACTGAGATTGAAGCTGAGTTCTAGGACATTGCCAGTCGGTGCTATTCATAGGATCAACACATCTCTGGCATAGCTCTCGAGCAGACTTGCAAATGCCCTTCAAGTGTCTGAAATTGAGCATCCGTAGCATTGGCATACCTGTGGTTCTATTCTCTCCCTACGGATTACTTTCTGTGGGCGTGAATACGGGCTCTGGGCAGTACTGAAAGCTTATCGCTGTCGTCAAGAATTATAAGCGTTATACTATTACGTTCCAAACATTCCATATATGTCTACATGTATATCAATATCATTGTTGAAAGATCGCAAACACATCGCGGGTAAACTGTGGGATCATATATATGGGCTATTCTCGGGAACTTTTGATTTCTCGTGTTTCGAAAATTTTTTTTCAAACTTGGAGCACACCTCTGAGATTTTGTTTACCTTGAAATACATCATTGAGAATGATAATTCCGACTTTGTGCACGATTTTCGACTCACGGCATCGTCGTGGGACGTTAAAAGCTCAAAAACCGAAATCTGAGTTCATTAATGGTCCAAACGAATCATAAAGACTCAAAACCATATAAGAGTATTCAACGACACGACTCCAAATGATCGGAGGCTCAGAATACCGCACAGGAGATACTCATCCTTCCAATGGGAGAGTAAAAATATTCTAAATCATAAACCACGTGTCAATCTTCCAAGTTCTCAGAATATATTTTCTTCCTAATCGAGTGTCTCGAAAAAATATCGGCTAGGTGGAGTAGTTTCAAAATAATTCCAATGAGCATGTACCTTCTTGAGTCCTATCTCCGATACCCGGCCAAAAAAAATAACGAATACTTGAGATGTGGCAAACAAGCTGGGACAAGGGTTCAAAACGGAACCGGTGAATACCAAAGATGAAATACATTTGATTTCTAGATAAATCTCGAGATCATAACAATAGGAGAACAAAAATAATAACAACTCTCAAAGTTCATAGAACAACTCATGATCTTGGAATCAAGTTCTCAAAGATAACACGAATAACACAAAATAACAAAATTATGATTCGTCAAACAAATTTGTGAAGCGCACATTTTCCATTTCACTTCATAATCTTCAGACCACAAACTTTACCTGCACTTCTGAGGCTTTGTTTTTCTATTACCTCTTCATCGTTCAAAACTCTTTGAGTTGCCGTATTAGAAGCATTTTTCGCATCAACTTGATTTTGATGCTTCCTTTTCTTAGGATTCCGCTTCATATTCTTACCGATCTTTCGTTTCATGGACGCAGTATTTTTGTCGAGATCTCCACATAAGTCGTGGGACGCACAAAATTTGAAGAATTCTATGTGTACCACGTCAATGCAAACATCACATACGTAATCAAGGTGCTGGTCAATGTAACTCGCGACGTACACATTGACTCTTCACAGTCATGTGTGTACTCTACTCCACAGGCTCAACTGCAAAAATGAACATTTGAGCCTGCCATATCGAAAATCCACCAAGTAGTGATCGAAATGAGCGTGCACAAACACATCCAGTTCCAAATAATTAGATCCGTTGATGTGCGGTCCAAAAAATCACCTTTATCCAGAAGTTCACGCAGGTAGAAATTATTTTCTTCAAGCTCTCAATCGAGTGCAGATTGCAGCACATCAACGAGTGATGGCTCAAATTCTTCATTTTCGATTATATTTTGATAAATCTTTCCGCCGTTGGCATTGTTCCCACGGCATGAACATTATGAACAAAATAGTACGGCAATTTAGGGAACCCCGAATTGTGGTAACACGTTTTGAAGTACTCGTCATTTTTGTTCTACTTGCAGCACATCAGTGGGGCTGATTCCAGATATATTTTATGATACAATCTTGCTTATTTCGTTGGAGCTGAGACGATTGTCTATTCGACATAGCAGCACTCCCAAGAATAAAATAGAAAATCGAGCTAGTAACAGTCGATTTCCCGGTTTTTCTCTGATTGTAGTGATCATAGATAGTCCTGAGTCCTTCGGAACAACCCAAGAATCCACAAATATATTGATTCTCCATCAATTAAGAATTTCGAAGTATTATCAAGCATCAAACCACAGTCGACGAGATGCAGGACTTCGCGATAGCCTAGTAACACAAAAATCAAAAGTTCCTGAGAATTGCCCATATGACTACTAGGGGGGGGGGGGGGTAAGCCCCCCTGCTCGCTCCGCTCGCCAACCCCCGCTACCCCTGATTATTGATTCGAAGAGGTGAAGAATCAATAATCCATCCATAGCAACTTAAGAAGTAATGAAAATCTAGTCAATTTTATTGATGGTCTTGCAGATTGTGGGAAAACTTCCTTGTAAAGGTCTCTCGTTTATCATTTTTTATCCTAAAAGAAGAAGGTTTTGTCAATGGCGTGGACAGGTATTGCGTCGATTCTTTTCACCACAAGGCATGACAAGTCATAGATACTTCAGACTACCGTTGGATCTAGAAAGTATTGGAAGCATTTTATTGAAATCTGATGCTGATGAGAAGAAATTGAGGGAAGCAGGTGTTATCATCTGGAGTGAATCATCAATGATTCCCAAAGAAGCTTTAGCGGCAGCCGATAGAACACTCCGTGACGTTTTTTTCAATGACTCACCCTTTGGTCGAAAACTGGTGCTTTCAGGCGGGGATTTCAGACAAATCCAAGTTTTGACCAAGGGGAATAGAAATTCTATAATCCAGGAAACTATCACATCTTTAGCCTTATGGCCATTGTTCAATGTAATGAAGCTGACTAAAAATTTGAGATCTACGGACACTGATTTTTTCAACATCCTTCTGGTGGAGGTGAGGGTAGAATTGATGAAGTGCAAGTGAGACCTGAGCGGAAAAGTAATGATGTACGTAGAACCATATTCAGAGACATGACATCAACGAAGATATTTCTACGAATAGAGTTGTTCTGTCATCTCATAAAGAAAATATCATAAAATTGAATAAGAAAATCTTGGAAATGTTCCATGGTCCTACATCCTCTCACGAAGCGTTGATCATGCGACTCACAAAGGTGCAGATCGCACTCATCTGAAACATCCAACCGAGTTTCTGAATGAAATTAGAGATGGTTTAACTTCACATAAACTTGATTTGAAATTACATGCTATTGTGATGTTGATTCGAAATCTGATGACTCGGAATCTGTGCGTGGCAGAGGGTTTGTGTAATGGGACCCGATTGAAGATTAGGGAATTGTACGAGCATTATATTGAAGCGGAAGTTATAACTGGGGAAGATATGGGGAGAATAGTTTTCATACCTAAGATAACACTAACCAAGGGTGAGTCTTTCCTGCCGTTTGTAGTTCACAGGAAACAGTTTCCTGTGGTCTGGGTATTCGCAATGACGATTAATAAGTTTCAACGTCGAAGTTTAGATAAGGTTGGTATTTATATAAAACGGCCGATTTTCTCCCATGGACAGCTTTACGTTGCTCTTTCTCGGTAAAGAGATTCGAAGAATTCGTTCATTGAAAATAGATTTGATGGTTCAGATGTGATCGAAAATGTTGTTTGGGATGGAGTATTTGATATTTGATATTTTTGTCATCTATAATATGAAATTCAAAAATATTGTTCTCAAATTTCGTTCAGGTGGAGTGGAATCTGGAGTTGGGAGAGACAGTACAAGTATATAAACTGAGGAAGCAGGTAATCTTGTGGTGTTTGAACGAACAGTTGAAGAGAGAAAGTTGAAGAAGAATACGGAAAATGCTTAAAATAATCAGATAGATCTACAGAAATTGAGTATTTGAATGAAATAATAGCATTGCATGGAACAGACAGTATCTTTTTGAGAGCTCACGGCAAATGTGAGCAATTCCCGGACTCGATTATTCGAAGAATAGAGTCAAAATTGGAGATGAAACAACGTTAGTGATTTAGTTCACTGATATGTCTTCTTATGATTCGAAATATTGACGACATCAATATTACAGGACTATAATTGCGTATGTTGAAGCGAAATACTTATTTCGCAAGTCTGAGTTCCAGAAAAAGGGCGATGACAGTGAATTCACAGTCTTCAAATTTTTGTTGAGTAATCAAGTATGGATTAAGGTACAATGTAGTATTTCCGATGATGATATGAGGAAATACATGAAAATATAAAAATGAATGAGGTACGTACACAATGATTAACTTCAAACGAGATTGAGAATAATATTAGGAAATTAATTATCATATCGAATTGAGTATACATGTATGAGTAATGATGTATGGAGAACCATATTCAAAGACATGAACGGAGATATTTCTACGAATAGAGTTGTTCTGTCATCTCATAACGAGAATATTATCAAATTGAACAAGAACATCGCGAATACTACGTTAGAATATGCAACAAAATGGAATTTGCTGATATACCTTCGAAAAAAGGAACAGTAAGTGAGTTGAATTGGTGATGTTTCGACTATATGACATGATTTTCACATAAGTCTTGTCAATTCTCCAAAGATAGAGGGTTATCCGAAGGATCAATTCGTTCAAAGAAATGAGAAGAATGAAAGTAAAATTTTGGGTGTAATTAGGTCACAAACTCTTTGAATGGTCTTCACAGGTTCAACTTACATGTAAGAGTGAAGGCTATAGATCAATTGAAATTGTTAGGTGGTGAAAAGATGGAAAATGAGAAATCGATTTTGGAAAATGAAGTTCATGTTGTGGAAGAGTGTTCCGTCACCAAAGATATTGATTATTGATTCTTGATTTTTGGATGTACTGTAAAATGTTTCTAATTCATATTTTTCGGAAGAAATGTACATCTTCTTCGTAACCCAAGCTCACTTTGAATGTTGCAATGATTGAATAATCTGATGGATAATAATGATGATGGGGGGGGGGGGGGGGGGAGGTAATTTCTCGGAGGCTGCAGAGGAAAATTGAGAAGACTGAGGGGCTTGCAGGAGCTGAGGGAAATTGAGGGGCCCTCAGGGGCCCTCAAGGGATCTCAGGGGAATCTCTCAGGCCCTAAGGTGAATATGGAACGTAATTTAGGTTAATTGGTCAGAGGCACTCGGGGCCCTCAGGGGCCCTCGGGGGCCCTCAAGGGACCTCGAAGGACCTCAGAGGCCCTCAGGGGCCCTCTTGGGCATCCAAGGCAGTCAAGGGAATTCAGGGGAGTTCAAGGGAATTCAGAGGAATTCAGGGAATCCAGGGGAATCTCACTCTTACCACTATATATTAGGGGGAGACATCAAAATTAATCTTCGAGAATCGTACCATAAAATTTGTTGAGTTTCTCGGAATCTTCTTTTCTATCGATGTTATCAGGATCGGTCTCAATAAGAATCATTTCAGAAAGTAGTCGTTTGTTGTAATTTGGTTCTTTGTCCAGTATTTCTGTGTTGTTCCAATTGAAATCATGATTCAACGTTCGACGATGTACAGATACAACAGAGTCTGAATCTTTGAATTCAACATGCTCGTCGATACGGGTGATCAAAGATGTTTTTGTTTCACCTACGTAAGTGGCAGGGCACAAGTTACAGTGTACAAGAGCTTCGAGGTTTAACCATAGAGGACAAATCAAATTGCTGCCATCGTATTGAAACCAGTCTTCGATCCAAAAAAGACTACAACATCATCCTCCATTAACATAAGTTTCTTTCTAAAAATGTAGCAATATCATGGCCATCACATAGCTGCGTGTATGAAAAAATACTCAAGAACCATCGTACGTGTAGCCCAGTCAGTCTCCAATAGACGATTTCTACTTCGTTGCCAAGCTAATGATGTTATTCCAAAGTACATAACACACACCTCACGGCGTCTTCACAATTTCAATTCTCACTGTAAATCAAGTGACCAATTTCATGTAAGATCAGACAGTCGAAAATTGCTCAAGTCTCAAATCTCTTCCAGGATGAAATATATATTTCTAAGGATAAATTGACGAGACACGTATTTTTGCGTTTTGCCCTATCATGCTCTAACTCGAAGTTATCGATTTTTTTCATTTAATGGGCACTCCGTGGGATCAGCAACTTTTGATCGATATAGATGAAATTTTCCGTGTGTAATGGCCTTCGTAGAGATAAGACCTGTTCAGGGGGGTCAAGTGAGTTATATTGCACCAGAGAATCTTGTTACAGAAACACAATTAGTGAGCAGGATCCACAAAAATTGATTTAGGCCGAAATCGAGGAAAGTTGAATAGCTCAAAATAATCATCCTCAATTTTGATGGAAAATTTTCTGTGAGCTCAATGAAACATGAGGAACGAAATGTACTTGGTCGGGTTTGCGCGACGTGGCGCAGAGTGGGACTAAAGATCATTTTCTGGATTTCATCATTCAAACTTGGTTTTCAAGATTGTGAATGTATGTATGTATGTATGTATGTATAATCTTTATTCCACCTTGGGGTAGAACCCCGTCTGGTGTGAACGAAATTACAATGAAATATTCAAATTAATACAAATATGAAATATAAAATTAATACAATACAAGTTAAAGACCAGTAACTGGGCAAGAAGGTATCAAGAACGTAATTACATAGCTAAGATTGACAATAATAGGCATGTCAGTGCAACAGTAGTAGTAATAATGCGACTTTCGAGCGATCAAACTTACTGTGGTGGTAAGCAATATAGCAACAATGTACTCAAAGACGAGGGCTAATCGAGAGCGCTGCCCCGGAAAGTGAATGAGTCTTAGAATCTAGGCATCAACTACTGAGATAGTGAAAAAAAAGGGAACAAGAAATGAAAATTATTAAGTAATGAAAATCAAACGATGGGAAAAACATTGGTTCAAAGTCCCGAGGGTATACTAGGAGATAGTATATTTAGATCAATTGGGTCCAGGGACAGACCTTCATTGGATATTCTGTTATTCCAATCTTGAATGTCACGCTTGAAAATTTCAAGACGAAAGAACTACTTCATAGGTTCCAGTCGCTTTTCATCAAAATCGGTTATATTTAGAGAGTTTAGTAATGAGGAGGCTTTGATCAGAAATGAGTTTTCCCAGGTTAGTGACTTAGCTTTAGAGAATGATAATATCTCCTTGGGATTTCTGTCTGACCTTCTCAGTACAACGTCTAAGCCTAATCTTACAAATTCATCAGCTAAATAGGAAGGGGTGCCCGTGGCAATAGTTTTGTTAGCTAAGTTGCAAGTGAAATAGTCACGTCTACTTTGGACAGACAACCATCCGAGGCCTAGGCGATGCGGGGTAACATGGGAGTTTCTTTGCAGGTCCCCGAGGACAAAGTGCACACAGGCATTCAATGCAACTTGAAGTTTTTGTTTTTTGAAGCATCAACACTATCATAAACTAAACACGCGTAGTCAAATGAGGGGAAGATTAGTGTTTGGACCAGCTCACGCCTCAATTCACGAGAGAGGGAGTTTCTGTAGAACTTGAGAGAGCTTAGGCTAGCGTAAACCTTTGATACGACTGATTTGACATGAGGAGCCCAAGTCAGATTTTGATCCAGTACAACTCCTAAATTCTTGACCTCGAAGACGTACTCAAGTTCTACTCCACTGACCTTGATCTTAGGTAGGTTGTAATACTATGATGCTTTGGTGCTATCAAATTTAAGTTTGACTCATCTATGATATCAGACTTGTGTTATCATTCGACACAAGTATGACTTAGGGTATATCCTATCTTCCAGATGGAATTAATGCAGTGAAAAACAAGGGAATCATTCTCCAACAGCTATTAGCGTGGATGAAAGCGTCCAAATATCGATGCAGCGCTTCACAGACTCATTACGAACTCCATCTGTCCGAACGATCATGAAAAACAAGATTTAACGATAAAATCCAGAAAATGATCTTCAACAGCCCCACTCCGCGCCACGTCGCGCAAACCGGACCAAGTACATTTTGTTCCTCGTGTTTCAACGAGTTCACAGGAAATTTTCCATCAAAATTGTGGATGATCATTTTGAGCTATTCAACTTTCCTCGATTTTGGTCGAAATCAATTTTTGTGGATCCTGCTCACTGATTGTGTTTCTGCACCAAGATTTTCTGGTGCAATATAACTTACTTGACCCCCCTGAACAAGTCCTATCTCCACGAAGGTCATTACACACGGAAAACTGCATCTATGTCGATCAAAAGTTGATAATTTTACGAAATGCCCATCAAATGAAACCAATCGATAACTTCGAGTCACAGCATGATAGGGCAAAACGCAAAAATACGTGTCTCGTTAATTTGTCCTTAGAAACATATGTTTCATCCTGGAAGAGATTTGAGACTTCAGCAATTTTCGACTGTCTGATCTTACGTGGAATTGGTCAAGTATATTAGCAAAATCAAAGTTAATCTCAACCTTCTAGAGACGTCTACTCAATAATTACATCACGGACACTAATACTCACTTGCGTTTTTTGAATTCTGAGCTCACCAAAATTCGAGAACTCCTCTTCAAATCGAGCCTTTGATCAGAATATGATTCCAAATTTCTTTGTATTCAATCAAAAAAAGTTTACTCGTGTCCAACGCAAGTATAACAGTATTGACAAGAAAAAGTTTCATTGCCTTCTTTCTCGGGATTCTCCACATATTATTGACAGAAAAAATTGGATAAAAAATTTTAGCGATGTAAATCTTCCTGATGATGTTGTTGATATCGTGTGATTAGATCAGAATTTCTGTTACAACTCGCAACTTGATACTAATAACATTATGACTCCGGTCAAGAATCTAGAACAAACTCTTCGGTTTTCTGATTTACACAACCCTGAAGAAGATTCGTTGAGACAAAATATTTGTAATATCATTCATGTCGAGAAAAAGAGAAAAATACACATCTCCACTGACAATAGGCTCTCTTCCAATAAGTTATCAGAAACTAAATCATTCCTGAAATCTAATCCAAATGTATATCTCACGAGAGCTGACAAAGGCAATGTCACTGTATGTCTACATAGAGATGAGGATCTACAAAAAATGGAGAATGTTTTGTCATACCGGGATGTGTATAAATCTGTCAAGAACAACCCACTTCCCAGAGTCCAGAAAAGTGTATCGGATCTGTTGAAGAGTTGGAATTCGAATGGTTGGTTGGGTAAAAAATATCATAAAAATGATTTGACGTTGAGTAACACGGTTCTTGCTAGAGCATACGGATCGCTAGAAATCCATAAAGGAGGCTTGCTCCTTTACTTCGGCCGATCATTTCCACAATCAACAGCCCGACACATTTCGCATCAATGATTTTATACAATGAACTTGAGAAATGCATACCGTCTCCTAAATCTAGAATGAACAACAGTTTTGAACTAAAAGAAAAACCGAAAAATCACTGTATCCCTATAGGTCATATACTTATATCCAGGGTTTGACCCGAAACTAAATTATTTGCGGTGCACCGGTATATTTTGTTTCGTTTCGGATCGGCCACGTAAGCCCGATCCGAAACATAATCATTTTCGTATCGAAGGTCCGAAACGAAACTCAAATGGTGTGGAATTATGTTTCGGTGCACCGAAACCAAAGTGCATTTCGGTTCTTGGGCCGAAATCCGAACCGAAACTATTCTTAAATAGATTTCGTAATGAATTCCGGCCCAAAACCGAAATCCGGTCCGAAACGAAATTGAGTTTCGGGTCAAGGATCCGAAGCGAAATATTACGTATCGAGGATTATGTTTTGGTGCACTGGAACATAATTCGACTTTAGTTTCGGTTCGCATTTCGTGTCAAAACCGAAACTCAAACCGAAGCGAAATTGAGTTTCGTATCATGAGGCGAAACTGAACTCTGATATCGTTTCGTTTTGGATTAAGAGCCGAAACTAAATCAATGTGCAACGTAATTTTTCGGTTTCTGAATTGAAAATCTGTTAATGTGATTCTAGGGTTGTATTAGACAATAAAGGTCACAGATAGAGAGAAAACTTTACTCTTATTATTTAACTCATAATAACCATACCTATATGATTACCAACCACTATGTATATATCTTCTTTTTTTGCTCTGGTAGAAACACTAAACTTCCACTGAAAAATTTGCTCGAGATCGAACAAAATTTCGAGTTACACAATTCAAACCCGATTTGAATTCAGTTTCCAAGCGAAAAGGATATTTGACAAAAAACTACTTTCGCAGAGCTAATCCGAAATAAAATGAAACCAAATGATAATGTTTCGTTGCACCGAAACATAGTTCTAGGTTCATAAAGTTTCGTTTCGGATCTTCCAACCGAAACTCAAATAGTTTCGGTTCGAATTTTGGTCTTTGGCACGAAACTTGGCCCGAAACTAAATTCAAGATAGTTTCGGTGCACCGAAACATAAATCGCCATTGGTAGCATTCCGTTTCGTGTCACCGAAACAGAAATTGACCTCAGTTTCGGGTCATACTTCGGTCCTAATACGAAACTCAATTTCGTTTCGGTTTGAGTTTCGGTTTTGACACGAAATGCGAACCGAAACTAGAGTCGAATTATGTATCAGTGCACCGAAACTCAATTCGGAACACATTAAGTTTCGTTTCGGGTCAGTGGCCCAAAATTCAATTTTGTTTCGGATCGGATTCCGGTTTTAGTCCAAAACGAAATCCAAACCGAAACTAAAATAGGCTTTCATGATCCGAAACGAAACGGAATATTTAGTTTTGTGCAAAACCCTGCTTGTATCATGGGATGTTATTTCTTTATTTACAAATATTCTGCTCAAGCTTGTATTAAATAGTCTGGACAAACGTTTCCATCTTATTCGAAACAATTGTAAAATCCCCTTCGATGAAATACGACGTTGTGTCAAACTGATTTTTGGAAATACCTATTTCAAATTCAATGATGAATTTCTCCAGCAATCATCAGGTAGCCCTATGGGTTCCCCCATATCACCTCTGTTCGCAGATCTTGTAATGGAACATTGAGAGATCTCCCATTTGAAAGGATTAGAAGATGTTTTAGGATATTCTCCACTCTTCTACTATCGTTATGTTGATGACACACTGCTTTGTATCAAGAAGGATGATCTAAACATAGTACTTGACATTTTGAATAGTTATGATCCAAATCTCAAATTTACATGTGAAACTGAATCAAATGAAATCATAAGTGATTTTGGTAGATTTTTCGTCCTTGATGATTAATATACAAGTTGAATATTTGGTCTCGTCGATCTTGAAGGACGGTGGGGAACTAAATAAATTCCCAAAATTTCATGATGGAAACTTTGGGAATTTATTTAGTTCCTCACCGTCCTCCAAGATCGACGAGACCAAATATTCAACTTGTATATGAATCAAATGAAAGTATCAAGCCTTAATTACCATTGTGGAATTTTGTGACTCTCCAACTACTGTGGTAAACTTTTGGCACATTGTCTACCTTCCAAAAATCTTTTGATAAACTGTTATGAGAAAAATATCTTCATAAACTTCAAGAACTTGAGAATCTGTATAAACATAATTGAACCGTAGAAAAGTGTCCTGGTCCCCACGAAAAATTCTTTAAAAAGTCACTTTTTTAGGTTAGGCCGATGACAAAGACTATAATAATCCAAAAAACCATATCAAAAGTTGCAAAATTCACTTCTGAAATGATCTTGTCACCTCAAGTAGGTCTCAAACTAGCTATTGGACCCCAAAAAGGGAGGGGATTGTCAAAAATGAACTTTTTGAATGTTGCGATTGGCGGATTTTGGGTACTTAATTTATCAATATTTTGAAAAAAAAACTATCAAAAAATTTTTGAACAGTCAATTTGGAGAGAAAACGTCACGACACGAGTTTACATATAGTTCCCGAGAGGCTGGGAAGAAATTTCAGCGTTTCAGCCGTAGAACAAATTTTGGTGGTGCCAAAATACTATCACAGTGGTAATTAGGGGTTAATTTTTTAGATGTTACGATTATCAAACACCAGGGTTCTCTTTCAACTAACTGGTACCAGAAACTTACGTCATCAGATAGAATCATGAATTATTCCTCCAACCATTCTCTTCAATTTAAAAAAAACATTGTCTATAATCTGGTTGACAGGGCCATTCGCCTCTCTGATAAAAGATTTCATAGAAAAAACCTCCAGTTGGTGAAAGAGACACTTTTGAATAACAACTATTCTCTGATCTTCATCAATCAACAAATCAACATAAGAACTAATTATCTGAAATACCGATTCTCCAGTCCACCCTCGGAGGATACCGTCGAAAAACGCACGATAGCTTGTTCGCCTAGAATTAGTATACCCGACCATACCGATTTTTTCCATAAGTGTGCGTATTATTTTAGAAAACATAACATAATAAGCCTTCCGAAAGATGTTAATGACCTCCGAAATATTGTTTTTCGAGGGAAAGGCAGTTTGAATAAATTTGACAAAACAGATTTAGTTTACAAAGTACACTGTAATTCGTGCCCTACCACTTACGTAGGTGAAACAAAAAGATCTTTGATCACCCGTATCGACGAGCATATTAAGTTCAAAGATTTAGACTCTGTTGTATCTGTACATCGTCAAATGTTAAATCATGATTTTGATTGGAACAACACAGAAATACTGGACAAATAACCAAATTACAACGAACGACTACTTTCTGAAATGATTTTTATTGAGACCGATCCTGATAACATCAATAGAAAGGAAGATTCCGAGAAACTGATCAGATTTTATGGTACGATTCTCAAAGATTAATTTTGATGTAGTTATATAAATGATCCCACAGTTTACCTGCGATGTGTTTGCGATTTTTCGACAATGATATTGATATACATGTATACATATGTAGAATGTTTGGAACGTAATAGCATAACGTTTATAATTCTTGACGACAGCGATAAGCTTTCAGTATTGCCCATAGTCAGCTTTGACAAAGGACGGACAATTTTGTCCGTTTTCGATAGAAAAATGTAACTAAAAATTTGAGGTGATTCTTTTCTCAAATTTTGTATTCTGTATATGTGCGAGCTATTGTTTACATATTCAGTTGTGATACCTGTGCCTGTTCATCTTGATGTTATAGAAAGATCCCAGCCTGATGAGGTCGGCACATTAGCCGACGAAACGTCGCAAAATAAATAAAGTATATTTTGCAACGAATGAATCATTTCACTCACCCTGGTCCTCATTGATCAATTTACAAGAGCTGCGAGGTTCAACAATAGAGGACAAATCAAATTGCTGCCATCGTATTGAACTCTAGATCACTTGTAGGGATGAAATATTCATGTACGTCGCGTCACATTCCATTCTTGATACGACAAACTCAGGAAATGTTCAACGTATGTACCGACATATCCATGTGCTTACGCGGCCCACGCAGAACTCACATTTTTCATCGACTGTGGTGCTGTTGATAGGTTTATTCGATTATGTCGCTCACAGCGCTCACAGTGCTCAGAGCACTCTCAACGCTTTCTAATCGAATGCTCGTTCGGATTAAAAGTGTTGAAAGCGCTTTCGTCTCCTCTCAATCGGAATCCGTTCCTTCCAAACGGCCAGGGATACTAAGGTTGGAATAGCCGAACCACGTGAACCGGGGCGACGCTGGGTAGAAGGAACGGAATTATAGCGAAAGTGGACGAAAGCGCTTTCAACACTTTTAATCCGAACGAGCATTCGATTAGAAAGTGTTGTGAGTGCTCTAAGCACTGTGAGCGCTGTGAGCGACATAAAGGCTGGAATTTATAGTCGTCCCCTAAATCGCGCCCCTAAATCGACACCTACTTTCTGGGTTCAGAATTTTCCATGCGGTGGAGCATCTCCATGCATTTGCATTTTCGGCGGCGGAAACCATTCGGCTGCAGCTCATTGATGAGGCAACATCTGGCACTTTGGCAGTGCCTGGCAGTCTTTGAGTAATCGAATGAGGCAGATGCGCCACCACATGGAAAATTCTGAACTCAGAAAGTAGGTGTCGATTTAGGGGCGAAATTTAGGGGACGACTATAAATTCCAGCCAAAACCTCATGATTCTATGCCTCGTAATGAGGCTATAGCGAAAAAACAGCCGCTAGGAGCGCTGGTGAGAGTCGCCGCATACTCTTTCACACAGATACACACTAGCATGCACCGACGTACACGGACAGTGAAATCCATGTGTTGGGGAGCTTAAATGACCATCAGCCCTGGTAGACGTTTTTTCGCTATAGCCTCATTCACAGTGTGCGGTCAACCACGCCACGACTCCTATCTTCTTAAATTTCCTGCTGATGATATCTTACCAATGAAGTTTTTCTTTACAACGTTCTCTGACTTCAAAGTGAGTTTGTGAGTAATGTTGAAGTAAAGTAGATGATGAAGAAGACAGAGAGTAATACTAAGAGGTAAATGCTTTCATCTTTTTGCAAGCTCTGTGAGGAACTTAGGTCTCTAGCGTGGATTCAAGTTTCAATCCAGTTCTGTTGTGTGCAATGCGAATACTGAGCAATATTTCATGAGAAACTGTGTGCGTGTCTCTTGATAAGTCTTTGACAACAAACTCTCCACATTGTCAGTCCTGCATGCTTCAGTTCAAAACTTTAGATGAAGTACGAAATAGACTACATTCATTTTAATAAGTCTACTGGCTTTACGTGTTACAACTGCTTGAGCATTGACACCATTAAGGATGTTTCCCGTCATTTCTTGATGAATCACAAGCATTCAACAGCCTCTTTCAGTCAATGTTTCATGAATCGAAGTATTAAGGTGCAGCAAATTCGTGTTAGCATGTCATACTGGGCTCAATCATAAGATGCATTTTAATTCTGATGAAATTAATTTCACTGTTAATTTCACTTAACCCTACTGATACAGGAATATATGATGATTCGTGCTTGAGCTTTGGCATGTGATGATGTGTCGTATAATGTTGGTGGATGTGGATATCATGAATAGTTATCAATATATCATTAGATAACTCTATATCCCTTAATGTTTAGAGTATCCCAGCCTCCTGAATATGATTAGACAATAGCTTGTGAGTCGACTCAGGATTATCGGTGGGCTCCACACGAGATGAGGAATTCTTTCTTTATTCCACACTTATCGATTTGCATTCTGAAGCGCTTGAGTAAAAAAAGATACCAGAGGAATCTTGGAGCACGATACCTCAAGATTCTGGCTGATATCATTGTCCTTGGCTAATGTCCTAATATGAGCGATTAGGCATGGACTAAAATTTTAGAAATAGAATAATTGAAGGGCATTTTTTGGAAAGTTGCTTTCATGTGACCCATTCAGCATAGAAACATGCCAGAATATGAAGAGAATAGAATCTGTCATAATTTTCCTGTCATCAACGAAGGGTAAGTCAATTGACGCGCAGTGCCACGATTTTCATCATTTTGGGATATGAAAATAGTGAGAGCTTGGGTTGTGAACTCGATCAGTCAACAGTTATTTCCATCATCCAACTCACGCTTTGACCATTGTCATATCTTAAAATTATGAAAATTGCTGCACGTCAATTGACTTAACCTTTGTCTATGACAGAAACATATGACGGTTTCGTTTCCTCAGTGTTCTGGCATGCCTTTTTGCCACAGTCGTATAAACAGGTCTGGAAACTCCATTATAAAATGTGGTCTTCTTATTGAAGCCAGTTGCACTGCCTATTTCCACCACCGTGAGTGAGGCCGAAAGTTTTCATCATGTACACATACTTGTGAAATTTGACTGCAACTACCATTGAATGCGAGATCATCAGCATGATGAATTCATACTAAGTGTCAACCACGCACTATCCAATTTGTGCAGCTTTTTTCGAGACTTTTCTGGCAGCTGGGACGCTCTTTAGAGATCCTGGACAGGACCGCATTTTTGGTAAAGCAAATTAATTCACAAAGTACTTCGTCTCCACGCGCGACCACTCTTACCAATATTGAATGTAATCAAGTTTACTATGTAATGCAAATGGTTATGTCGTGGTAATGTTGACTTTGATAGATCAAAACAATTCACTACTCGATCGCAGCGCCACTAGCCAAAGTGATGAGTAGAGGAAACTTTCGAGCCCGGATGAGTGGACCATTGTTTGCAATGACAGTTTCCAGACCTGTTTATATGACCGTGCTCTTTGCTAAACGGTTCACATAAGAGCGAATGTTTGAGATTTTCTTTTGAATCATTCCATTCTCACGCGTAATATTCCGTACATGTATTACGTATTCAATATCTTGGTTAATCAGATGTAGAAAACTATGATTCGGTTGGATACACCTGAAAGGAGGAACGGTGATAATGAGTGGCTCATTAAAGTAATTCGAGCTTTTCGAAAGGAAATATTAAAACATTACAGCAAATTGATTCTATGTATGTGATTTCGTTGATTCCCGATCCTCGGCGTAATGTATACATACCTCACCCATTCACAAGTTCACTCTCTGTTTACATTTGCCCCTCCTACGTTTGTCATGGCTTAACGCTTTGCGGTCTAGTGGTCATTATAGTGACCAACAACTTTTCTTTTGATTTTGAATTTCTCATGGGTTAATTCACGCAGTCTCACCGGGTTTTTTCGTATTTGGCTTGGAATATGATTGAAAGTTGATTTTGGCATTACACCAAAGTCTTTAGTTGTTGATAAATTAGTTATATGAACAAATGAACATTAAAGATTTGTTGTTTTTTGGTAAAACATTACGCGGTTCTAACAGAACTTGACTTATTTTGATGGACATCAGTATATAAGGGTTTTTGAGGTCGCTGATCACGGAAATGGAGTCAGGCTTTGAAATTTCAAAATGGCAGATCTAAGATGGTAGCCAAAATTGTCAAAATTCCTTGGATCTGGCTGGGAAAATTCTCACTGAGGATTATCAGGGACGCTGATCACGAAAATGAAGTCAGATTTTGACAATTCGGAATGGCAGATCCAAGATGGCAGCCAAAATTACCAAAATTTCTTGGATCTGGCTGAGAAATTTTTTTTCTGAGGGTATTCGGGGTTGTTTATCACGGAAATGGAGTCAGATTTGGAAAATTCAGAATGGCGGATCCAAGATGACAGAGAAAATGTCCAAAATTTCTCGGAGAATAGTTAATACGCTTCAGACAACCATACAGACACGTTTTCCTCCTGCATCTTACATAGAGTTGAATATTTCTACAACCGTTTTCTGTCAGGGGATGGATTAGGGCTTCACGAGATCGAGAAATTCACTTTATCTCAGATCGTCTCGATTTTCAAGTCCACGATCTCGTCTTGTATCGGTCTCGGTTGAGAGTTTCAGGCTTCTGTATCGTCTCCGAGATCGTCTCGCATCGATTCTCGTCTCAAAATCGAGACGAGATCTCGTAAAATGCGAGTGATGAGATATTCCAAACTTAACCTTTTCGTGATAAGACAATGTACCAATTTCGAATACAAACAGCCTTCATTGGAATAGCGCGCGCCAAGCGCTTCGGCGTTCACATGATCAAGTATCCAATATCGGTTAGCTCGAGTTTTGTTGGAACTGTTATCGAGCGGGAGGATCAAGATCGGCTGCAAAAACAAGAATGTTAGGCAGGAAATTGAAATGGAGCAAAGCAATACAGTAGATTCTTGAATAGCGGACACCTTGGAGTAGCGGACACCTCGATATAGCGGACACTTTTCGACGCTCGATTTGATTTCCATTGGGTTTTATTTGACTTAACCCTTGGAATAGCGGACACTCGCAATAGCGTACACCTCGCAATAGCGGACGATTTTTGCTGGCAAAAAGTTTCCATCCTGTGGAATTTCACCTTGCGATAGCGGACACCCATTCTCCGTCCAAAATCCGAATCATTCTCAAACATTGAAATTAATACAGCGATTCTCATTGTCAGTGATCAACACAGCTGTTGAATTTTCACGAGTATTGACTTCGTATGTTTATCCAGAGCAATTGTTCCCTTGGAATAGCGGACACCTCGCAATAGCGGACACTTTTCAAGGCACACAAGGTTCAATGAGAATCAATAAAAACTATCATTGATAATTTATTACAACCACGACTGATTAGAATTTGGAAACCACGAGATTACGAGAATTTTTCTCGTCTCGTAAACCTCCATATCGCCCTGCTCGAATTTGGAATACCTGATCTCGTCTCGTATTGATATCGATCAAAATCTCGACTGGAGCGATTTTTGTCGAGTCTTGTCGAGATCTCGATTCGAGATCGATACGAGTCTCGGATCTCGGTGAAGCCCTAGGATGAATAGACAAGCATCGCTCTTACTTTCAGCTGAATATATATTCTTAATCATCAATTCTATTGAGAATTCGTCATATTCTCTCTCTCATCTCAATAATTATATTATTCAGAATCTGTATATGAAATTTCTTCCTTCGACTGTGAATCAGTTCGTTCAATAAAAGAGAAAAAATAGTTCATAGCCGAAGTCAACCACCGGCAGGTGGTTACTGGATTCATTCTTCCGTAAGTAGAATACGAGTCTTCGAATTGATAGTGAACGGATTAGAATAAAATTTTCACCCCGCAAGGGAGATCTTCGGGTCTTGGGAGAGTAACGACTCCCCGGCCCCAGTTCCGCAAGGAGGATCCTTAGTTGATCCTGGGAGACAGACGCACTCCCCGGCCCCAGTCCTCCGGCAAGGAAGATCTTAGTATCTCGGGAGCACACGACAACTCCCCCGCCCCCAGTCTTCAGCCCCAGCACCCATGTGTGTGCTTTTACCACCTCGTCCGCCTCAGTGCGTATGAGCCCTGAGTGGCATCTTGGACCACTTCGGGGCTCCCGCTTCTTCGCAAGCCTCCCTGTATCTTTCATCTTTTCTCTACTCTCTGATCCTTCCTTCCTTCTTCTGGGACTATAACCTTCGGGTTGGCGCCCTCCGGGGAGGGGTTTTAGTCGGTACGTACCCGAGTCTTCTCGGGTGAATCCGACACTACCCACACTCTTGTGGGTGTCTATGAAGATTTCCCCTTCCCGGCCTACAAAAAAAAAAATAAAATTTTCAGGGAGCGATTTTGAGATTTTACTCTCTTTTCCGTGTTAGAGATCACGTATATCGCCAGTCACACACTCTCTACAACGCACTCGCTGGAGCAGTCGATGCTGGCCCCAATGGCGCGTTTCCCACACTTGGGGCTTCGATGAGGATTGCAGAAGCAACTTCCACACTCGTCGGCCCGTTCCTGATCAGCTTCCTGGAACATCGCCAAGATCGACGGACCTCCGAGACGACATCAGCTCTTTCCAGGGCTAACCCCCGATCCCCAATCGGCCCTTTTCAGGGTCACCATCCTTCTAACATATGAACCACTGTTGTGACCCACTAAGTTGCCTAGTGCCACACGCCCCCCGGTAACAGATTGAAGCAGAATTGTGATGCAGTTGCTTTCAATATGCTCAAAATGAAGTTTTTGGTGGAAATTTTGATTATTTCCTGAAAGTTCGAGTGTACGAAAATTGAATGAAATTTTGATATCAACCAATCGATAGATTGAGCCGATAAAACCATAGCTTGAGTAACCCGGATTGCAGTAAAATAACGGAGGAGAGAAATATCTTACAATGAAAGTACAGAATTTTAGCGATTTTACCTCAAAACACCTCTAAATTAAATTCGACTGGGAGAGGAGAGCGGACGAAACACTGGCCTCATCTTCGGATGTTTCTCTCCAACTTGTGGAAGACAACATTTTGATTAGGTGAGCCGTAGAAGAGGAAGTGTGTCGGGAAAAAACAACACACATACAAACATATACATACACACGAACAGAGGTACGGAAAGATGGGTCCTTCAAATGTCTAGGAGGCCTTTGGGAGGAAAAGTGTTACCTCCAATCGCTAGATTTTGGCTAGAGGAACAAATTGGTTGAAGCATTATTGTGATAAGAGGAATTCTGTTGGAGAAAATATTGGATTAAATGGAAAAATTGATCGAAAATTCGCTGGACCAAGAACAAAGCTTTCTCTTTAGAGCAAGCAAAAATGGATCGTGGGGAGTATGAGCATGAAACTTCTAAAGCTGAAATCTCTTGGATCAAATGGATAGCTGAGGAAGCTGTCCATTTCTTATCGAATTACCACGATCCTCGTGAAGTCACTGTAACAGGTAGGACCGAGAAGGATGGGCCAGCTAAGACCAGAAATTGTCCGGTTATCAGTTCAGATCATCTAGTGCACATGAGGTATTATGACAGATCAGGTCACCTTGTGTCAACATACAAACTCGATAGGGAATCCAAAAGATGGTGACACCGCACTTTCTGGCATTTTATCGATCTAACCATAGTGAATGCATTCATTATCTACAGATTGATACATGGGCGGGGTGATTTGACTTCTAAATGTTTCAGACTATTTCTGATGGATGGGCTCCTAGGCGATCAGCGGTCATTGCAGAGGGGTAGAAGAAGCCTTGGAAGAATCTCTGTCAACACTCAAAAACCGCAGGTACCTATCGAGAAGAGATGCTCAGAACGTGCCTATATGCCTCTAGTTTCGGACACGCTGAAACGTTGCACTCTTTGCAGCACCAAAGATCAACCCTGTAAGACCAAATTTTTTTGTAAAGTATGTAAGGTCCCACTCTGCATAAAGAAAAGGAGAATTGTTTCTCTGACTATCGCGTATAAGTTGTATTGATACTACTTTCATAGAGAGAGAAATAAGAATATGAGTTGAGAAAGGACCCCGCCATAAATGATAGGATTTTGGCTTTCAGCGAATTTGACCGAATCGGCAATCAATCGATAGAGCTCGACGTGCTGAGCAAAAGTCTCCATAGCCGCTAAACCCGAAAAATTCTCGTTTTCGAGTGATTTGGTTGCAAAGTCGCCAATTTTACCGAGCCAAAATAGGGTTATGGCATCAATCGAACAATAACATACGTTCGAATTCGTTCGGCTCGCTTGGTATTTGCCAGCTAAATACCTCTGATGAAGCAAGAATCTTTGCATTACACGCGATTTGATAATCCTCTCAAAAGAATCTTTCACTGTCGCCATTCTCGCGGGATATTTTCAAAGTCCGCACAAAATGTCTAACTGTCGAAATCATCAGAGGTGCATTTACACTCTTGACCAGTAGTGTACATTCGAGAATATATTTATCGAAAATCAGAATGCAATATCTCTTGCTTATCAAACGACGATTACATTTTCTGTCAGATCGCACCTATTTTGAGAAAAAAGAATTCGATGCTTCACATGGTTTCAATAACAGAGTACTTAATTGACTTCTCATTTCTGATATCATCTCGCTGAAACGAATATATTTTCGAAAATCAATGGGCGTCTACTCAAATAACCGTACAAGTCTCAATCCGCGATCCCGGGAAAAAAAATTAAAACGATCTTCGCAACCTTTACCGATATAGAGTTGGGCCTGATTCGATTTTCGTATGTTCGAGCCGAGTGCGATACGACGCGGAATTCAATCACCGCCCAAAATTCGAAACGAGTATCTCTCTAAAATCCCATAAGATCTTTTCAAATGTCTGTAGGCCCCCCCTCCCGCCCCCGCACACTAGAAAGGTGAAAATCTCGTTACCTTCAAACGATAAACAGTTCGGAAAAAAAGATTCAATGATTTTGTTTCAAAGTTGTACTGAGAGCTTAAACGTATTTTTCAACCATCCAGCGGGAAAACGCTCTTCTCAACGCACCGTTGCGTGAGGTGTGAGCTCTAAATATTGTATGTATCTCGTTGATGATGAAACTCGTCATCCGCATTTGCCTTGATAATATACTGTGTCCCGCAGACCGTTTGAAATATCAAAATCTTTCGAAGCGTTTCGATTGTGCGGACTTTGAAAATATCCCGCGAGAATGGCGGCAGTAAAAGATTCTTTTGAGAGGATTATCAAATCGCGTGTAATGCAAAGATTCTTGCTTCATCAGAGGTATTTAGCTGGCAAATACCAAGCGAGCCGAACGAATTCGAACGTATGTTATCGTTCGATTGATACCATAACCCTATTTTGGCTCGGTAAAATCGGCGACTTTGCAACCAAATCACTCGAAAACGAGAATTTTTCGGGTTTAGCGGCTTTGGAGACTTTTGCTCAGCACGTCGAGCTCTATCGATTGATTGCCGATTCGGTCAAATTCGCTGAAAGCCAAAATCCTATCATTTATGGCGGGGTCCAAACTTGCGAGATTGAAAAATAACAGAAAATATAGGAAATTACAAAAAAAATGGAAAATTTCAAAGAGAAAAGAATGGAGACGATAACCGCTACGTCCACGTTCGTATCTCTGGAGTCAATCGAGAGCGGTATATATTTCAGAATTTTCAATTCGTAACTAACGACGTGGAGGGTGCAGATGTTACCATTACTCAATGGGATTACGATTTCGTTCGCTTCTTCAGATACATCTGCATAAATTTTTGGGATGTGACTTCATTTTCGTGACCAACGACCCTGAAAACCCCCATATCCAATCTTTCTGTCCGATCCAAGGAATCTCGGGAATTTTGGCCACCATCTTGGATTCGCCATCTCGAATCTTCAGAATCTGACTCCATTTCTGTGATCAGCGACCCCGAAAACGCCCGGAAACAATTTTCAGCCGGATACAAGGAATTTTGAAAATTTTGGCCGCCATCTTGGATCCAATATTTTGAATTTCCAGGAACTAACTTCATTTTCGTGATCAGCAACACCGAAAACCTCCATATACCAATTTTCATCAAAATCGGTCACTTTTAGAATGTGTACCGCAAAGGGTTAAGTCATAACCGCATGATCAGCGGGCAGATATAGCCAACATTTAGGCTCGGATTCATAGTCGTTAATCCGAGATCAGGATCGGCGGATTAGGAGCGCTGCGATCGCTGTGCCCAGATGTAAAACGCCTCGCGATGGCGATCGCAGTGCTCTGAATCCGCCGATCCTGATCTCGGATTAACGACTATGAATTCTAGCCATAGAGGAGGAGACATAAGTATCTACATTCGATTAAGGTGATTGGAAGGAAAGGTTGATCGTTTTGCAGAAAATTTGAAGGAATAAAGAACAAATATTGAACATAAGCTCAATCGTATCAAAATGCAAACAAAAAAAAGTAGCTCCTGATACCGGCAAGCGCCTGAATTTGACATTGTTCTGTGATAATACTGCCTTCGAAAGTTAGAGATTCAAATTGAATGAAAATTCAGAAGCTACGAGAACCACCAAAGACATGAATATCTTAAATTGAGTAAAAGTGAGCTAGTGTATGTGCTTGTTTGCCCTTAGCACGAATGGCTTAAGATGTTTTGTGTATGATACGAAGTTCTCTTCCAGTAGAGAGAATCATCCTGAAAGCAAGATTGTTTTCTCAAGTTAGTGGATGTTCGGTTAGTCCAGAATCTCTCAGAGTAGATCTATGTATTGGTTTATGCATAGAATCTTCCCTTAGAAAACAAACTTGTGTGAAGAATGGGACAATTTTTTGAATTCTAGTTGCTATTTTAATCGAGGGTCTGCGTGAAGAAAGGGCGTGATGGTGGGAACGCCGTTTCTCCGACCTTTTGCTTTTTGAGCCGTCTGAGGAGTGCTCTAATCACCCATGAAACCCGTTTTGGAAAAAGTGTTTATGAACGTCGAGATCTTTAAAAGGGTGCAAACGCCATCACGCCCTTTCTACGATTTGACAAAAGGGCATAAATAACTTTCGCCCTTTTATCCATGGAATTATGTGAGTTACGCCCTTCTATTCATGAATTTATGGAAGTTACGCTCTTTTTTCGAATTCTTATCTCTTTATACTACTCTGACTGCCTTCCAGCCTGCAGTGAATCAAATCACTCAAAGTATTTGGTATTAGAAGTTTAGAATTGAATTTTTAACAGATATCGTGAAGCCGGAAATTATTTAGATCTTGTTAAACAGAGCGCGTTGAGTAACGTCCCATTTTACTCATCAATTCACGAATGCAAAACCATATTCCATCTCGACAGTATTCGGCGGCCCGTGCTTTATTAGGCACATTGTTCATAAAATCATCCAGGAAAGTGTTCACACCCCAGTCGAAAGCCGCAGTTCGACATGAAGAACCAACGAACAAGGATCGCAGATGCTCCACGATTATTCAACCAAGGAGCTATTTTGAACGCAAATTTCATCTCTTCATGTTTCCAGCAAACGCGCAACTCTCCGCGTCCCTGGAACTGTTTTCATTTGATGGCTAATCTAATTCCCTCAGAGGGTCTCTCACCAAAACTGATCTGGAGCACTTAAACCGTAGAAAGAGAGGTAAAGATGGTTTTATCTATTTAAAACTAATTCCAATGGGCCAAAATCCACATCGATGCCCCGAAAATCAACAATTAATAGAACGAAACTACAGAGAATTGAGCCACGAATTGTTACATGTTAATTCTCTGCGCATATGCTTAGATTTTGGGTCAGAATCAGTCTCTAACCGGTGACCGATTCAATTCGCCCTTATAAAAAAAGTCATCGGTGTGTTCACCGAGGACGGGTACCGATGCTCGCACCGAGGTATTCAACCAGTGATTGGCCCAGTGTTACACCTGGGCCTTATTCTACTATATTCTTCCCGTATTGGGGTGGGAGAAAATTCCGCAATTTCCAATTTTTCCTACTTCAAATTTAGTAAACAGACTAGTGTTTAACGTTCATTGCTACAAAAGTATCATCCGAGTATACTTTATGGCGTATCCTTCCAAACCTCCAAACATTCTTCAACATCACACAACTCTAAAATTGGGCGTAAAGTCATCTCAACAAGAAATTGGATCATGTTTCGATCACAATCAAAGTGACATCAGGTTAGTAAGCGGAAATTTTGTGGTCTAGAAATGATTTAATTTCATGTTGAGATGACTTTTGGACCAATCTTAGTATTATGTGGTGCTAGAAATTTATTGAGGGTTTGAAAGGATACACCATTGAGTATATTCCGATGATATTTTCGTAGCAATCAATGTTTCAAACTAGTTTGTTCACTGAATGTGAACTGGGCGGAAATTGGGAATGCTGGGTTTTCTTCCACCCCGTCGCGGAAGAAATGTATTAGAATAAGGCCCCCGGTGAAATTCGCGATTTTTAGTTCCACCGGTGTAATATGATTCTCTTGCACCGTTCACTGGGCCGGTGACTTTCCTGGTGTTATGAAGAATAATTTGTTTAGTATGGAATAAACAAACTTCCCGAGGAATATTTTGAATTTTTCAAAGATTTTCATGAGGATGAATCAATAATTCTGAAAGAGAGGAGTTGATGACCTTACTGGGAGAATATTATTGGCAAAAATCAGCTAGTAATCACATGATTGAATGAACAATGACAGTGGTTCAAGCAGGAATTTTATAAATTTTATAAATCCCATTATACATTTATCCCATTTTTAACCTCGTGATTATGGATGGGATGAAAAAAGGAGAAGAAAAATTATTTGGGTTCAATTAGTTTGTGGAACTAATTATCTTCAAGTTCACTCATTTGAGGTGCCATCAATTGGGAACGAACCCAGGACGTCCAGAAATCGACGACTTCCAAGTCAGACGTCTTAACCACTCGGCCAAAGTGGTGAAACTGAGTTGAGCTCTTAAGGGTGCTCCCCAAGCTGGATTATAGCGATCGTGGCACCATCTTGCGGTCAAATTGGTTTATTGCAAATATTAAATTAACCAGTCAACGTAGAACGATGCGCGACATTTCGCCACGCGCGGAGAATTTCTCTACGAGTTATGAAAAAAGTTGCATAAAAATCGGTCCAAAATTGAGAGAGCTATTTTGCGGGAACATTTTTCATGTATTTTCAAAATTGTTGCAAATTTTTCCGCAAAATAGCTATCTCAATTTTGGACCGATTTTTATGTAACTTTTTTCAAAATTCGTAGAGAAATTCTCCGCACGTGGCAAAATGTCGCGCATCGTTCTACGTTGACTGGTTAATTTAATATTTGCAATAAACCAATTTGACCGCAAGATGGTGCCACGATCGTTTTTAAAATGCTGAGGAGCACCCTTAAAAGGCCTACATAAAGTTTTCAAATCCTGAAAGATGCGCTGAAAACTTCTGTGTGTGTGTGTGTGTGTGTGTGTGTGTGTGTGTGTGTGGCACTCCCACACATTTTTAAAGGGTGCAGGTAGCACAGGAACCTCGACCGCTACCTATTGTTCGTGGGATGGCCCATACCTGCACTTATCACTCATTGGCCTCCATGAGCCGAGCAGATCAATTTTCCAATGATCAAAATACCGCCATCAGATGATGATAACCTAGTTACTCGATATCTACACTCATATAACAACGATTGAAAATTTGAATGGAGAAAATCGGATGGATCCAAGTATCGGACGATCGATCAAGTTGCGATGACTCACTATCTCTTCCCAAATTTAGACTTGCTCGATTTCCTCCATTCAAACTTGCTGTGCATCCTGATTATGAGCCGATTCTGGATCGAGTGAGCGCAATTTTTCGATAACAATTTTTGGATGGATTTAAATATTGCCATAAATTTCTATGCAGGTGAAGAATCAAGATAATAGCCGAAACTAGCCGCGGAAAACGAATCTTTCGCTCGAGCAGGCTCATTCTTGGTTGAAACGGAGTTAAAGACAATTGTTTCGGAAACCGTTTATAGAAGTTATTATATCTGATGGTCAGTGCGGTCACCCAGGTATACATACAGTCTGCGCCACACCGACGGGTTCTGTTGTCTGCGACACGTTTCGGCAATTATCTCAATTAGCCACCTCCATAAAACTTTTCCGCAAAATGTCGACGCATCCAAAAATTGTTATCGAAAAATTGCGCTCACTCGATCCAGAATCGGCTCATAATCAGGATGCACAGCAAGTTTGAATGGAGGAAATCGAGCAAGTCTATCTATGGGAAGAGATAGTGAGTCACCGCAACTTGATCGATCGTCCGATACTTGGATCCATCCGATTTTCTCCATTCAAATTTTCAATCGTTGTTATATGAGTAGATATCAAGTAACCAGGTTATCATCATCTGATGGCGGTATTTTGATCATTGGAAAATCGATATGCTCAGCTCATGAAGGCCAATGAGTAATAAGTGCAGGATTTGTTTTAATAGTTTCAGGATTTGAAAACATTATCAACTCTGTTTCACCTATTTGGCCGAGTGGTTAAGACGTCTGACTTGGAAGTCGTCGATTTCTGGACGTCCTGGGTTCGTTCCTAAGTGAGGGCACCTGCGATGAGTGAACTTGAAGATAATTTGTTCAACAAACTAATTGAACCCAAATAATTTTTTTTCTCCTTCTTTCATCACTTCCATAATCACGGGGTTAAAAATGAGATAAATGTACAATGGGATTTATAAAATTCCTGCTCGAACCACTGTCATTGTTTATTCAACCATGTGATTACTAGCTGATTTTTGCCAATAATATTCTCCCAGTAAGGTCATCAACTTCTCTCTTTCAGAATTATTGATTCATCCTCTTGAAAATCTTTGAAAAATTCAAAATATTCTTCGGGAAGTTTGTTCATCCTGTGACGTGGGTAGGCTCTTTCAGAATGAAGACGAGCTATACCAAGTGAATAGTGACTTTAATGGAAGTATTGAAGTGAGAGAGAGTGTCCGAATTATTAGATTGGTCTGAGCGGTCTGACGCGGCAAAGCCCGTCGTCCACGACGATGGGTCGCGACGCGCCTTTGCGCTTTGGGGGGAAACGCGCGAGTTTCCGTCAGGAAAGCTGACGATGCACTTGCGACGGCTGGTGCATCGTCGGCGTGGCGCGGGGAGGTGAGAGTCTCATGCTCGAAACTCCCCACGTCACATGCATGCCTGGCCGGAGTCTCGCATCGTCCCGATGCGGTGACCTATATTATAATGTTACAGCTGTTGTGGCCTCTTGGACAGCTTTCAATTCATATGCTTTGGAATCATATAATGGAGTAGCGCTCGCACGAACGAGCGTCTGTTAGTATTAGTGTGTGTATGAAATCATGTGAGAGCAAGAGTGTCAATGTCTGTGAGTGTCGCGTTGACGATTCTTTATCGCGAACTCTCTCTCATTATGATCTTTTTTTTTCCAACTTAAATAATTCTATTCCCTTATTTCTAGATGTCCAGAATGTGATTTTCCACAATGGTCTAATCAAAACTACAAGTTTGTTTAACACCCGTTTTCAAAATTGTGAAATTTTTTGATGACGAATTTCGAAAATTATTAACAGTAAGATTTGTTGATAAATAAATATTTCTTAAATTCATACTCGTTGGCATGAGATTCTATATCTCAGTCTGATAGGTAGTTTACAAAGTTATAAAAATATCTGAGACACTTGAAAATTAGTAACAATAAGTTGTTTATACACAATGTTCCTTAATTCTAAGATTATTTATATGAGATTCTATGTCTCATTCCTTTTTCATATTTTTCTACCCAACAAGGTTCATTTTTATATGAACAGTTCCCTGAATAATAATAACAATATAGATGGCAAACAAATTATATAATTAATATAAATGTCCATAGTCGGGTATCAATATTTGTGTTTGTCGAAATCGTAAAAGCTGAAAAATTGAGTTGAGGAGAGGCCGATTATTTCTATCGGGCTCTCTCACCGTTTCTCTTTCTGTTCGTACGCATACAATAGGTATGTTATGTATAGATATACTGAGGTATAATGCTGTATTATTTTTATCGTTTGCAGCTGTGGAATTATTTTCCATCAGCCACAAGAGATCTTTTTCTTTCTCGAGTTGGTTTTAAATCTCGATTATGGATATATTGCGACATTTTCAAAGTAAATACTACATGGAGTTTTTCTTGGAATTTCATGCCAAATGATTCTTTCGGCATGTATAAAATTATGAACCCTGAACTATTAAAATTTTCAAAATTTCGATTTTTCTGGCATTTTTCTCTGATATGGTCAGATAGCTCTCGGAAAGACCTTCAAATTAAGCCTTGAAACATCAAAATCGGATAAGAATTGTCCGAGTTACGGTACTTTTCTGGGTACCCTCGTTTACGCATGAAAAGGTGCATTTTAGGGTGGAATTTGACTATATAACTTTTTGATCATAAAATTTTCCTGTTCGCTTTCGGATTTTTGCTGTTCGTTCTTTTTCAACCTGTCATGTTAAACTATCTATCTTTCACCATTTTGTAACCAGATTTGGAAAATGAGGTGAGAAATTTGCGATTTGGCCTATGGCCGTTTTACGTGTTGGAAACCTACATTTTTCAGCTTACAATGCTTAGTTTTCGTTTCTAATACTTCTAATGGTGTTCTTAACCTTTGGAATGCTCTATTATATAGATTCGCAATGGTAATGGATGTGCAATAAAGTCATTCCCTCACAATCCATGTCACGGTATTGAAATCAAAGGTGCAAATACGCATTTTTTCCGTGATTTTCGACGAAGAATTGTGACATCTTGAATTGAGATTTCTACTTTACTGAAATATTTCCAGCAATCAAGGTGATGAAATCGGATACTTCTTAGTGATATCTAAGATACTTCATCGTTGGAAGGATGAATTTTTACGTTTTTACAATTTTTTTCCTGAAATCCTGAAGTTGACTTTTTTCGGAGGATTCTACTGAAATTTTCGCCATTTTCTCAGTTTTGAGCTAGGTGTCGGGATACGAGCCTTTTTCTGTGTGTTTTCACCAAATACTATGTTCTTTTGGATGCTCGACATGATTTCATTTGCTTTCAAGAGTCGTTGGAGTATTGCCGGAATGAATGATTTTAAATGAAAAGTGATGACTTTGAGCGTTCTTCGACTTATTAAGACTTTGAATACCATCTGCATGTGGCGTAGAATTTTCCAGTGCCTCGTCCCTGGGCCGGAGTGATCTTTACGACGGTCAAGGGCGAGTCACTGTACATTTGACCTGACGTTTTCAACGAATGTCAATTTCATTTCACCCGATGGTCAATTTTATCGATTTCCTTATCCGCGAATCTCAATATAAAATGGGGAATTCGCTAATGCCTCGTCCCTGGGCCGGAGTGATCTTTACGACGGCCAAGGGCGAGTGCATTGCAGAATCTTTACATTCCCATGCATGCGTCATCCTTACCAGCGTTTTTTTTCGGATCAAGCTATACTCCTTTGTGATTTCGAAGAGAGGTAGGAGTTCCTCTCGAAGGTAACCAGCCACGGTGGCTTTTCACGAGGCGGTCGGTTTTTGAAAATGAGTTTATGACTTTTCCGTGGATTCTGATTTCTATGCTCAATTCCATGCGAGTTTAGCAACACATTGGTCTTTTGAATGTGAACGCTCGCGTTTTCAATCAAATTAGTGGTTAAATTTGACTCACGGCTCAGAAATTCGATGTCCTCATAAAAAATTGATCGTGCCAAGTCATTCGAGTAGTCTCGTTCGACTCTCATTCGAAGTTTCTGCTGAGGTGTGTCCAACGTTGAAGTGACGTGGAGTATTCGCGCAAATCGTTCTCCGATTTCTTCTACTCGTCTTTTTCCTTTACACCCAGCTTCGTGGTTTGAGCTCTTTGTATTTCCATGGGGTTGCAACTCAAAGTTAAAAATTTTGCTGACACGTACACTACCGCTCATAAAGTCGTGAACGGTGAACGCGATATCACCCTCCGTGAAAATAGCCATATCTCGGACGCTATGCATCGTAGGATAATTTTCAAAAAAGCATCTCAAAGAGCAGAAAAAATGCTAACTTTTCATCTATTTGGAATTTTTTTATCGATTCTCTTGAAGGTGTCAACTGTAGGGGAAAATTTGAAAAATTTTGAAATGTTTCCCTTGCATTGATACACCTGTAGTTTTCTTGCCGACAAAGATACATAAATTCTGGCATCTTGTAGAGCGGGAAAAATTCTATGTGTAACGTCTTCTGGAATTTTTTTTGCTATATAATTGCAAGGATTAGCGCGCCTTCAGAACTTGCATACCTATTTCGGTGATAATACAAGTGTGTGAGTGGCGCCTGAATGCCCATTCCACAGCGTTATTTGTTTACTTTTCAAGTCTCATTACCTTTATACTCACTTATGTCCATTATACTCTCTAGTCGAAGATGGTTTTTCATCGCAAACGGTCGTCGAGTCAAGAACGGTTAGAAATTCTTAGATTACGTAGTGACAAATATTCTTACAGAAAAATTGCGAAAATTCTGCGCATACCTTTCATCAGAGTGCAGAGAATTTTCACAAAGGATGGGGAAATTACAACAAAGGCCAAACGGGACACTCTGGTGAAACAGCAAACAATTGGATCGAAAATAGAGCGCCGTGCGCAAGCTGTAATTCTGCGAGATGAAGGATACTCATACTCCAGTATTTCGGAGAGACTTGGGATATCTCGTGGTGCAGCGTATAAAGCTGTGGCAAGACTCCGACAAACTAAGAGTAATCACGATCGCCCGCGTAGTGGTCGAGTGCGGAAAACTTCTGCAAAAGATGACAGTTTGGTTGTTGTATCAAGTAAACGGAATAGAAAACTCACAGCCCCTGAAAAAACAGCTCACTTCAATAGTTCTAGATCTCAGCCGATAAGCAACAGCACAGTTAAACGGCGATTGAATGAATATGGTTTGAGAGGCTGTGTAGCTGCTGAAAAACCTCTCCTCCGACCAATTAATCGTAGAAAACGTCTCCAATGGGCGAAGAAATACGAGAAATGGACAATAGCAAGATGGAAAAAAGTGTTGTGGACTGATGAATCCAAATTCGAGCTGTTTGGCAACAAACGTCGCGTTTACGTTCGACGCAGACCCGGTGAACGGTTCCTCAAACAGTGCCTTGTTCCCACTGTGAAACATGGAGGTGGCAGCATAATGGTCTGGGGTTGCTTTGCTAACAACAAGGTAGGTGACCTCAAACGAATTGAGGGTATAATGGACAAGAAAGTTTACCACAATATCTTGCAACATAATGGCATTCCTTCTGGCCTGAGATTAATAGGTAAAGGTTTCATCTTCCAAGGAGATAATGACCCCAAACATGCATCAAAATTCTGCAGAGATTACCTAGACAAAAAAGAAAAAATGGGTGTGCTGGAAAGAATGATATGGCCTCCGCAATCACCATACCTTAATCCCATTGAATTACTGTGGGAAGAACTGGACCGACGGATTCGGCAAAGTTCTGCGGCAAAACAGAATGTTTCTAATTTATGGGAAGTGATTCAGGCCTGCTGGACATCTATTGAAAGTGATACACTCGAAAATCTTATTGCCCGGATGCCGAGAATTTGCAAAGCTGTGATCAAAGCTAAGGGAGGATTCTTTGACGAGAAGAAAGTTTGACTCGCATTGTTTGTTGTTATTTGATATTCATGTTCCTAATTATTTGTAATATTGTTGACTCGGTTCAGCCTAAGCAATTTTGATTGTTTTACTTGGGAAGCAAGTATTATTCATCCATATCGATAAATTTTGGCTTGCACCGTACAATATGCCGTTTTTTTGTCATATTATCACCCATCTGTTTATAACCAATAAATAAGACTGAGTAATTGTAAGGAGTACATCAAGTTGTTCATTCTATAGAAACGAGTCAAATCCCTGATACCCATTCAACAGATTGATCAGAAACCGGTAAGATTCTTCCCAAAACACGTTAAACATAGTCTTTTCTATCACTGAAATATTTATCCGAGTTGTGAAGGCGCGCTAATCTTTGCGAATATAGCAAAAAAAAAATTTTCTAAAAGACGTTACACATAGCATTTTTCCCGCTCTACAAGATGCCGTTTGCAGAATTTATGTATCTTTGTCGGCAAGAAAACTACAGGTGTATCAATGCAAGGGAAACATTTCAAAATTTTTCAAATTTTCCCCTACAGTTGACACCTTCAAAAGAATCGATAAAAAAAATTCCAAATAGATGAAAAGTTAGCATTTTTTCTGCTCTTTAAGATGCTTTTTTGAAAATTATCCTACGATGCATAGCGTCCGAGATATGGCTATTTTCACGGAGGGTGATATCGCGTTCACCGTTCACGAATTTATGAGCGGTAATGTAACTCTTGGGCTTCGTTCTCATAAATCACTCGACGCGAGTGCTCAAATTTATTCTCAAGTTTGGGAGTTTCCAACAGCTCATCTCCGTTTGTTTCAATGTGACGAATCTCAAGCACATTTTCATCGTGCTTTCTTTCTTCAACTAAATCATTATTTGCACATGGATGGGTCATCTTTGGACCAATGCCAATATCTGGCGTCAAATTTAAACCATTGCGCGTTTCATTTTCAATCTCGTCAATGAAAAGTATATGCTTGTCAACCTTCGGAGATTTGATATTGTTAACTTTCACTATACACGGGTTATAATGAGTGACCCCGCGGGAATGTCGAAAACCAGGCTCGTTTTCTTCGGACTTTCGAACTTGTCGATCATCATTTTTATAGCCATTGAACGGGTTGATGATGTAATTCTGGAAATTCCCAAGGTGTGGAGTTACTAGGTGGCTCTCAGTTATTGATGGATCTTTAGTAATTAAACTTTCGAAATGAGCTCTATTGCGTTCTATAAATAAGTGGAAGAAATCTCTGAATTTCAATTCTTCCAAATATTTTCGAAAATTGATTATATCGTTCAACTGTGTAGTTTCCGATGTGTGACTTATCGGTCTATAATCTTGTAGTCTCCAATGTCGCCAAAAATCCATTCTAAGCTGCGTTTGCAGTTCAATGAGTTCAGTCCTGGAATTTTCAATCGTATCTGTACTTTCTTTTTTGAATTTACGCATCTTGGTATATATAGCAAATTTGTTTGTTTGGAGTTTAGAAACTTTTTCTGCTCCATATTTGAAGTTTCGTCGGTGATTGGAAATCGGGGGCATTGTATGATGGTTAATCAAAATTGTAGATAGATATTCTTTTTTGTAAATGGACGGATGATTCTTTGAACTAATTACAGCTTGAAAATTGACGTAATTCAATTGATATTCAACAGCTTTAGCCATGAAAATGGCTTCTTCAAAAGAGTCAGGCTCAACCTTTGGAAGCATCGCTCGATACTCTTGTCTTAAACTTTTCCAGAATCTCCACGTTATTAAACCTTCGGCCTCGCGTGCCCATGTCAATTTTTCTCCCTCAGAAGGGCTCTCACAATCATCATGCCAGGCATAATTCATATTCCTTAGCAAAATTTTCATACTTTCAGCAAAGTCATGTACCGTTTCATTCACACCTTGAGGTGGGAAAGAGCCTGTCAGTATATGCAGCCATATCTTCTGCCATTCTGACTCAGCTTTTTCGATAACGTCCATCTTTAAATATTTTCAGAAGACTCAAAATTCAGTCCAGAAATCAGATTTGATTGGGATCACGAATTACAATTCACTGTTCATACCATATGAAATATCAATCCACATGTCGAGAAATAATATAACAAACTTTATCTCGTGTTGGGTTCAAATCAAAATCAACTCATATGGGCACAGCCGTATCGGTTCTGTTCCAATAATATCATCCCCACAACACGGATTTGACGAAAAATCATCTCACGTGGAATTATTTGTCTGACACTTCGGAGATTATATCTCTTTAATAATACACTCTCCCAAATCAAATCATATCTTGGCGAACATCGGAGTGTTCTTAGCAATCAAAGGCATATTTGAGTCTTAAATAAATGCTGAATACTAATGGCAAAGATCGTCAAATGAAATTCTTGGTACCGGCTTGCGGAATCACATCATAACTTGAGAAGTACATTACTCATTGCTGCGACGTGGCATTGATGTAAAGCGCGCTGCTGCACGGGTGACGCGCCGTTGTGCAATGTGCTGTTGTGGCTGTGCATCCATCGTTGTTCCCAGATTCCATCGATGAAGATGAAGATAGCCTGTTTAGCCATCTTCTCGAGTTGGTGGTGCTCATTGATGCCACTCTGCGTGGATTGAGCGGGTGGGCCGGGTGGGCGATGATCGGCTAGTTGAATTGAATTTGGTCATCCTTCTTTCGAGATAAGCGTTGATGGTGTGTTCCATTTCCCTTGTGGGTTTGGTTTGGTTGAGGTTGCGGCTCGGCTGGATTCTGCTTGGCTCGAACAAAACTGTCTTTTGCCTTTCTTTCCTTGCCTGGCCTATTATCTTTCACTTCGTCACTTTTCGTTATAGACACTCTCGTTACAACAGGCAGAACCGCAGGAAATTTTCCAAAAAGAAATTTTTGAACTTTTTCAAAATAAAACCTCGTGGAAAACGACCCCACCTAGCACCAGAAGAGATGTGACGTGGGTAGGCGCTTTCAGAATGAACACGAGCTATACCAAGGGATTGTCCATAAACCATATGACCTCATTTTTTGTCATTTTTGGCCACCCACCCACCTCATATGGTTTAATATGGTCTCTGGACCAACCACCCACCCACCCCTTTAGAAGTCATATGGTTCGAAAAAATTTTCGTTTGGAACATTGAGTAATATTCGAACCGAATTTATTGAAATCACAATTTTTTGGAGAATTTTCTTTCGGCAATATCACCAGACGTAGTAAAAGGTGAAGCGAGCCATCCATGCAAGTCATCAATGATAGGGAACAAATCCGTCTCTTCTGTTTGAGGAATTAGTATAGAGTTAATACCGACATCAAGGTCCACTCTCGAATGCATCGAAAATTTTGTCACAGCGTGACTTTTTTTAGAGACATAATAGTCCAGGACGAGTGGGCGCCATCTTCGGGAAAACTATTCCGACGAGGTATCTCTGCAGAATCCTCTTCAAAAGACCCTCCTTATTATGGAAATCCATTATGCCAGACCGAAAAATGGTCACAATTTGTTCAAATCGTGTTTGCTTAAACAATTTAATAAAATTGTTTAATGTCAATTCAAACTACTCCTATTAGATAATTTGATCCAATTTAGAACAGAAGAGAACTCTTGTCATTTTTCGCTAAACTTGATAGTTCTCGAGTAACGAACATTTTGAAAATAGAAAAACGCGAAATTTGCAATCTTTGTCATTAAGTAAAAGCAACAACAAAGTGGAAAATCAATGTTGCCATCGGAGGGATCTGTTTACCAGGATGTCCTCTGAAAGATATAAATGAGCTTATTCTCGACCCGATGTATAATCTCGATTAGTGTTCTATCAAATTGTGA
The DNA here is from genome assembly GCA_029851415.1 of Eretmocerus hayati. Taxonomy (NCBI): domain Eukaryota; kingdom Metazoa; phylum Arthropoda; class Insecta; order Hymenoptera; family Aphelinidae; genus Eretmocerus; species Eretmocerus hayati. The sequence goes on from CM056743.1 coordinate 112,546,699, forward strand.
GTTTGCGCGGCATATCTGATGACCAGCGAACACAATGAATGATTTGATCATGAGCCTCTTATTAATATCTGGTGACAAAATATGGCCAGAAACGCAGAATGAGAACATGAGAGTAATATATCAGCACTGCTGTTGTTGTATGTACACTGTACATGATCAGATTTCGACAGGCAAAATTCTGCCTAGCTAACTTACTATAGCAACGCACCGGTTATGTACGGGAAGAATTTCGAATAAAGATTTGATAAAATATCGTCTCGAACTTTTCAGTTCTCGCGATGTGCTCGGGTCATATGGCTTGAGGCTTCACCACTCACCCACCTCATATGGCTCAATGTGGTACTTTTCACAGCCACCCACCCACCCTCGGCGGACCATATGGTTTATGGACAGCCCCCAAGTGAATAGTGACTTTAATGGAAGTATTGAAGTGAGAGAGAGTGTCCGAATTATTAGATTGGTCTGAGCGGTCTGACGCGGCAAAGCCCGTCGTCCACGACGATGGGTCGCGACGCGCCTTTGCGCTTTGGGGGGAAACGCGCGAGTTTCCGTCAGGAAAGCTGACGATGCACTTGCGACGGCTGGTGTATCGTCGGCGTGGCACGGGGAGGTGAGAGTCTCATGCTCGAAACTCCCCACGTCACAATCCCAAACTAAACAAATTACTCTTCATGACACCAGGAAAGTCATCGGCCCAGTGAATGGTGCAAGAAAACCATATTACACCGGTGGAACTAAAAATCGCGAATTTTACCAGTGTAACACTGGGTGAATCACTGGGTAAATACCTCGGTCCGAGCATCGGTGCTCGTCTTCGGTGAACACACCGATGACTTTTTTCATGAGGGTCCTTTTGAAATCACAACTTGCTGGGTTCAATTCGATAAAGTAGGACCAGAATCGTATGCATCCAAATCTTGGAGGGATTTTCGAGCTAGCCTAGGACTCACGGATCCTATAACTAGGAATTTCATTTTTCGCCTCACAGCTACCACTCCAGTCCATCTGCCCCGGATCATCTTCGGCAAAAGATATTCTTTGCAATAAACAGACCAGCTATTGAAAGTAGTTCTAGAAACGTAGAAAAATCGCATGTGCTATTCCCTAAGTATCTACGTAATAAGCATCTCCTGCGAACAGATAACTGATACAAAATTAACTTTCTAAATAACTTTCTACTCATATTTGAGCACTCATCATCCGAAATGATACTGGAAAGATCCATTTCCGATTGATTTAATCTTACAAGTACAGTGGGGTTGCGCGATTCTATATAAAGAACTATTGTAGAGCAAACCCCCTCTTCCAAGTTCTTTGAGATTTTTTTGGGAAATGAAAAAGCTCCAGGGTGCTCGAAAAGTATGAGCGGTAGTTGAGAACTGATGAAGACGCGCTCTATCATCATATACGGATTGAGAAAGAAGGAAAGAGGAATCAAAATCTCGACTGGTAAATATTCTAGCCAGGAGGTGTTGAGGTGAAGGGTTTTTACCAGAAGCTAGCCGATAGGTTTTCAAGTCCCTTCTCAAATGCTGTTATTAAAATCAGAATCGGTTGAAGCAGTTCAGATTTATGAGTAAACTGCAGTAAGGCGGACTCAGCTTTCCAATTTTTTGGTGGAATTCATAGAACAGCTCTATGTTGGACGGAGACATTATAAGCGAGATAACTGTGGGAAAATTTTTCTTCCAGTACATGAGAATGGAGATAATCGCTTGAGAACCTTTGAATATTCACTTCGACGTACTTCACCACCGATTCCCAAAAAGGGCGTAACTGCATTGAAAAAGTTCAAAAGGGCGTAACTGCATGAATGAAAAAGTTGAAAAGGGCGCAACTACTTCAATCAGTCTTCGGAAATATGGAAAAAGGGCATAACTGCAGACGAAAGAAGTCAGAAACGGTAGAAAAAAATTTCAAAAGGGCGTAAATGCCATTACGCCTCTGTAACTTCTCCGATCACTTTCCGAAAATATGAAAAGAAGGCGTAACTAACATGTCCAAATTCCGAAAGGGCGTAAGTTGCTGAATGACCAAAATCGAAAGTGCGTCACTTTTCGGAGAAAGGGCGTAAGTTCGGCACGATTTGGAAGAAGGGCGTAAACATATTAAAAAATTTAAAAAAAACTCCTGTCGCCACGGAAACTCCTTTTTATGGGTCTAAATCATCAGAACATGTTCTTCAACCTCTAAAATAAGTTGCTGAACATTAATACAGTGACTTTAGACCTTTCATATTTTTGGGCATTCATATTGAGCTTTCCGCGAGTACAGAGCTCCTGATTATGGGTCGAACAACTTTATCGTTATGAAACATCTTTCAGTAGGTGCCCATAAGCATGCTCGTGAATTCTGAGAGTGATCGGACTTGATTTCGGGACTCTATCCCACTTGTTCTGAGGAAGGTGCTCCGAAATTGGACCCTGTATTCGGAAAAAGGGCGCAACTGCATTTTTTGAAATCGCTGACACAAGCTCGAAATCGAATTCTATCCTCCGTCTCGTGTTGGGCTATTTTGAGAATGCTATCTTCTTTGAAATGAACCAGGTCAACTCGTCCAAGTACGCCTCTGGCGGTATTTATTTAGTTTTTATTGATTTTCTGAAAATGACCCCTTTTAGTTACGTCCTTTTTCCACGCGCCCCCTCAACTGTTTTGATTTCATTTGTATGACTACTGTTTGCATGATTTGAATATTCACCGACTGAACCAAGGGTCTCGCAAGAGTGGCTGAGACCCTCGGTAGAGCCCAAGAGCATGTAATACAGACTCGTGATCCTACAGACTAGGTTTCGCCTTCAAAAATTTTTGATTGCGATCGGTCTCAGGCTTGCTCTCAATTTTCGAGACTCTCGGCACGAAGACCGAGATTGGGAATCATCTTCTTCCAGCAGCAAAAGATGATATTCAAAACCATTCACTTGAATCCCAAGGTACTTTGGAGCTACAGCCTATAACAGTAGCATTGCCCATGTATAGGCCTATGTTAAAGAGTGATACATCATAGGTATACTGTCAATACTAATATCATATAACTCCAAAACGTTTTGGCATTCAAGTAAGTAGTTTTGCAGTTTTGGATATCAACTTTGGTACCAAAGAGGGACGATTACTTGAGTTTCAACCGAATCCCTGACCCACAGACCAAAACCGCTCCTTATTAGTAAATTTGTTGAGCTCGCGATCAACGAATATGCAGCATGTTCGTCATTAATGGTTACGTGAGGTTTTCACACTGGGATTACCTGATTTGATTTCATCCAGAAGAAAGCCTGAAATTTTGAGACTCTCGAGGACTTGGGGTAGAAGTTCTGCAATGTAGCCAGTGAGAAGGACTGCAGCAGCGACGCGTTCCTCTGTCTCCAGTTGTACTTTGAGCGCTTCTTCGTGCTCTCTGACTCGTTGATTCTGAATAAAAAAAATTTTCATAAGCAGAATATCAAAAATCAGGATCTGATCAACGATTGATATTATAAATTTGCACCTTCTCTTCTCGGATGCGCCTATCTTGTTCCTCGAGTCTTTGTTGTTCAGCCTTCTCGGCTGCTCGAAGCTCCAAGAACTTTCTCTGCTGTTCTCGCAGGATAGCAATCTCTTCTTCCTCGAGCACTTCCATAAAAGCCTGCTCAATAGTTCTACCAACCAATATTTCGAGAATCGGCTGCACTTCCACGTCATAGTCAAATAGCTGTGAAAACACAGATTCATAATCAATACGGAACTTGCATGAAAAAAATATTCGGCTTGCTTTTGATCTGAATCTGATTATTGAGGTGAGTGTAGACTATCTACAAAAGTTTCGGCTGAAAATATGCCGTCTACATTTAAGAATTCGCGATCAAAATCGTTGAAAAATCGTAATTATTAGATTCGCGCTCAAACTATTTTGATTGGTCGGAAAATCGTGACGTCACGATTGCCAGGGTGCTGAACCAATAGGAATCTTTGAGGCTCTAATTCCGTGTTAATTTGCTTCGTCTGCTGCGAAGGCTCGGCCGCGCGTCGTCCGCTTCATTGACCGCACGACGCACACATGCTCACGGAACACCTATAGGCCCAAAATTAATCTTACGCTGAGAACGAGCGATATCGGAAAGTTGCAAGGGAGGAAATCGTAGCTTTTTGATAGTAGAATCCGAATCCTCTTCTCCCGGGAAACCTCCTGGACCCATGCGCTCGTGGCGGGTTGAATAGCGTGAAAATGAGGGAAAAACGCAGTATTAGGAGTTTGATTGAGAGGGAAAGCGTTTTATGCAAATTTTTATGAGGAATAAAGATGTTGCATTTTCTAGAACGAATTTGGTGGTTTGGGCAATTTTTTGGAAATTGCAATTTTTTGGACTTTTTTGCATTTTTAAAGAGGTTTTCACCAATATTTTGGAACTTGACTAACGGCAATCGAAGGAACGGAAAATTTTACGTCGAAATATGTGTTTTGAAGATTTTTTTACGACTCATTTTGGGGGTTAGGGCCCATTTGGGGATGGGAAAACATGGAAAAACTGCATATTGGTCAAGAATCATGAATTTTCAGAGTGTAAAGGTGAATGTGCCACATTGGGAGTACCTGATCAACCTTTCTACATCATTTACATATTATTTTCCGTGACCCAGGAGTGCGTGGATATACCTGGGGGAGTTTGCGAGCGTCTAGAGCGAAAACAGAGGCGAAAGGCCACACGAATCACTGCGAATCGGTGCAAAATCATGAATTCTCGGGGTGTAAACGCAAATGTGTCACATTGAGAATACCTGAAATACCACCCTACATCATCCACCTATCATTTGCCGTGACCCAAGAGTTCGTGGATACACCTGGGGGGAGTTTGAAAGCGTCTAGAACGAATGCAGAGGCGAGAGGCCACACAAATCACTGCAAATCGGTCGAAAATCATTAATTCTCGGGGTGTAAACGCGAATGTGCCACTTCGGAAGTACCTGGAATCCCTCACTTCATCATTCACATATCATTTGTCGTGACCCAGGAGTGCGTGGATACACCTGCGGGATTTTGAGAGCGTCTAGAACGAGCTTTGAGGCGAAAGGCCACACGAATGCACTGCAAATTGGTCGAGAATCATTAATTCTCGGGATATAAACATGAATGTGTCACATTGGAAGTACATGGAATAGCTTCCTACATCATCCACCTATCATTTGCCGTGACTCAAAAGTGCGTGAATACACCTGCGGGAGTTTGAGAGCGTCTAGAGCCTTGACGTCAAAAAATCTCCCAAAATTTATTACAGGCTTCGACCCACTATTGTTTGGATACTTTAATACCATTCTTCAAGCTTTGTCTCGTTCTCACAAGATCGAGCCCCTGAAGTTCAAGAATCTGTGCATGAAAACAGCAACAAGGTACTGTGAAATGTAACCTTGGTACAACCTTCCACCATCAGTACATTTGATTTTGATGAATGGATGGAGGATGATGCAGTTTTACCATATCCCTATCGAGATGTTATTAGAAGAGGCTCTTGAGACCACTCATGGAGTTGTCAAGTCATCCAGACTGAACCACACCAGAGAATTTTTCAGGTATGCACTTTCTATCCTGCACAGGCCTCGTATTTTCGGGACCCTATTGGACATTGATGGAATCAGAATTTTGTTCGAGTGTTCACGCGATAATGTAGATGGGATACCGAACTATAAGGAATACGATTCACCATGTCAGAATGGATATCCTTTCAAATAATGAATCGATCAATGTTTAATCTTAAATCCGGATAAAATGGCATCTCCAGGTATCTTCTCAGTAAAAAAATCTGAAATTTATAGCAAATTCACTATATTAGGCCCATTCACTTTTTGCGATGATTGTTAATTCTCAAAACTTCTGACAATAACACTGTGAATCACCATTAAAGACCCGTAACGGTTCGCAAATTAATCGCTCCAATCGAAAAATCCCAGCTTAATGAAAAAATGGTCAACTGAGAATGATGATCAAGGAATTATTCCCATCACCAGAGGAATAATAAATGATGTACAATACCAAAACGGCAATGAATCCTTAACACGTTCACTGCGGCGAAAATTGCAGTTCCTTCTTGATGTGCGGCGGGACCCACCGGTGGGTCCCGCGCAATGTTAAATCCTATAAGATGAAAATCTGCCGCACACAAAAGAGGTACTCGCTGGACCCACCGGTGGGTCCCGCCGCAGCGAACGTGTTAAATTGTTTTCCAGGGAAGCTACGAATGGGGACCTCTTCAATCGATTGTTCTTGTTGTTAGACCCTGTTCTCTCTCAGACTCGCAAGATCAGGTACAAGAAAGCAAAACTCCTATCGCCTGAATTGAGAGAACTGATCGTTGTCGATAGTGAGGATGATGAATAGATTATGATTATCTAGTCAATGTATGCCTATCTTCTCCAACTAGTCGATCGGAACGTGTATTAGTATTTGCAATTTTGATCTATTACCATTCCAATATCTTTCTATGAGCTCACGCCTATATCAGAGGTGCGATTGAGATGTTTTTTGGAATATTCATAGTTTAGAAACAACTATGTTGATGATTACTAGACTACGAGGAGTCATAATCGTCACATCGGTTATATATGGTGTTTCCTTGAATTTCGTCCAGGGTGATCTAGTCTGTGGTCAGGTGGATATGTTATACCGATTTTTCTTCAGAACATGAGTAGTATCATCGACTCTATGATAGTGTGGCTAGTGGGATTCTGTGATTTTCCATTAATGGGCGGAAATGCATCGATTCTGTATGTATTCGAAGTGATATATTCATTTTGTGATTGAATCAACCTTTTTAGATCTCAATCCTTCTAAAATTTAGGTTTGGAAAAGATTATGTTATTTTGGGTTTCTATCTCTGTAATTGTCTGAACATTTGCAATATTGTAATCATGGAGTCGAAGGGAACGATTTGTCAAAAATTTCACTCACAGATTCGTACAACCAAATGAAGTGAATCTCGGTTGGCTCCGGCGAAACACAGCTGGTATCCGAATCCAAATGGGGCTCACGAAACATACGTTTAGTTGAACTACCGTGATAATAATAGTGAATGAAATTTTTGTATTTCGATGATTTATTCTTGATTGGATTTATAAATGGAATGAATATATGAACGGATGACTGAACTGTGAACAGATATCGCGCGTGTTGATTCGCGGGATGGATATTTTCTAAATTTCATAAAACTGGGGAGATACTTTGTTTTGATTCCAAAATTACGAGGCCCTTACGCAAAGATTTTACGGGTCATCATATATTTCACTCAGACTCGGAAGTGATACACCCACTACAGCTCACAACTCAGATTCGTGGAATATTTCAACAATACGTAGTTTGGAGTAGGATTCGTTGATCCTTCGATTTTCGCAGTTCTAATTCTCGAATATTGGCGGAGATTCCATGAACAAAGACAAAAACCCATGAGCATGATTTTCTTTGGGGGATGAGGCAACCATCGGATCTGGATTCGTACGAATAACCTGAAGAATTAATGATTTTCGACCGATTAGCAATGATTCGTGTGGCCTTTTGCCTCAAACCTCGTTCTAGACGGTCTCAAACTCCCGCAGGTGTATCCTCGCACTCTTGGGTCACGGCAAATGATAGGTGGATGATGGAGGAAGGTATTCCAGATACTTTCAATGTGGCACATCAGCGTTTACACCCCGGGAATCCATAATTTCGCACCGATTCGCAGTGCTTCGTGTGACCTTTCGCCTCTGCATCCGCTCTAGACGCTCTCAAACTCCCGCACGTGTATACACGTAGTCCTGAGTCACGGAAAAAGATAGATAAATGACGTAGAAGGGTACTTCAGGTACTTTCAATGTGGACATTCGCGTTTACACCCCGAGAATTCGTGATTTTCGACTGATTTGCAGTGATTCGTGTGGCCTTTCGCCTCAAAGGTCGTTCTAGACACTCTCAAAATCCCGCAGGGGTATCCACGTACTTCTGAGTGACGGCAAATGATAGGTGGATGATGTAGAAAGGTATTACAGGTACTTCCAATGTGGCAAATTCACGTTTATATCCCGAGAATTAATGATTTTCGACCAATTTACAGTGCATTCGTGTGACCTTTCGCCTCAAAGCTCGTTCTAGACGCTCTCAAAATCCCGCAGGTGTATCCGCGCACTCCTAGATCACGGGAAATAATATGTAAATAATGTAGAAAGGTATTCCAGGTACTTCCAATGTGGCACATTCGCGTTACACCCCGAGAATTCATGATCTTCTACCAATATACAGTTTTTCCATGTTTTCCCATCCCCAAATGGGCCCTAACCCTCAAAATGAGTCGTAAAAAAAATTTTCAAAACACATATTTCGACGTAAAATTTTCCGTTCTTTCGGTTGCCGTAGTCCAAATTCCAAAATGGTGAAAACCCCCTCAAAAATGTAAAATACTTCATAAATTTGCAGTTTCCAAAAAATCGCCCAAACCACCAAATTTGTTTTGAAAAACGCAACATGAAAATGTTGCACTTTTATGTGGAACAAAAGTTCCACATACAAATTTGCATAAATCGCTTTCCCTCCGAGTTAATTGCCTAATACTGCGTGTTTCTCCCTCATTTTGGCGCTATTCAGCCCGCCACGAGCGTATGGGTCCAGGAGGCTCCTCGGGGGAAATGGATTCGGGTTCTACTATCAAAAAGCTACGATTTCCTCCCTTGCAACTTTCCGATATCGCTCGTTCTCAGCGTAAGATTAATTTTGGGCCTAGAGGTGTTTCGTGAGCATGTGTGCGACGTTTGAGGTTAGACCTGATTTCGGGATCCGCATGATGGCGACAAGTCTCGCAAGTCGGCAATAACTATTACTCCGAGATCTCTGTGATTTTTGTTTACTCGGAGAGTGTTATTTATCAGTAGATTTGGTGCGCTGATGATGTTATCCGTTTCGAACGTCATTGTGAACATGATACACAGATTCAAAACATGCACGCGGGCGTTCCGGCACGCGCAGTCATGTCGCTCGGCTTTTTCCGGAGCGTTTGAATCGTTGCAAATATTGAACGATTTGAAATAATTTAATACTCGCAGTCCGTGCGTATAAAAATCTCGGGAAAAATAATTACTTCATAAATCGTACGTGGTCTATTTGTTGAAATTAAAATTGAAAATCATGCAAGTTCCTTATGGACTACATTACTCTTAAGGCGATGCGGTCACCGTGCACGCTGATTTTTGTTCACAGAAATCTCAAAATCTTTTCCAATTCGGTTTAAACGGCGAGTTATCCAGGCTTTGTAATCATCTAACTTGGCCTGGATAACTCTTCGTTCGGCCCAAATTGGGAAAGATTTTGAGATTTCTGTGAACAAAAATGTGCCAATTTGTAGATTAGGAAGTACCGACGGGTAAGTTATTCTCGTTCATCACCGATAGTCTTGGGATTAATGAAAAATGACGAGTTATCCACCACAATTCAGATGATAATACGTAATGGACAACTGGTTTCGAACTTCATATTATCAAAATTTTGAGTTACATCTAAATGCAATATAATTTCCGGGTTGCACGACGACCGCATCGCCTTAAGTCGTTATGTCAAAGTATCGAGTACTTCATCCCTATACCCAACTTGCTCCTACAACATACTTGTCCCAAAATAAGTACATCGCCTTTAACTTTCTTTCATATTTGTCATACTGAAAGACGGATGAGAAATCCGAGATGACTTGAGCGTTCTCTGATGACAGGATCGAATGTTTTTTTTTTTCATTCTCCGGGCTTGCATGGCGAAAAACCTCTGTGAGTAAGATCAGGTGCTTGAAGATTCAGTTTCACCGATGTTAGCGTACCCTCACTCTCTCAATTATTTTCCCAGAACGTGATTGGAATATAATGTGGCACAATGTTTCGGTAGCGGTTCCCACCTTATCAAGTGATTAAATATAAAGTTTAAATAAATTGATCATATCAGTGATTCTTCAGTCTATCCTCTCATATATATTCTCTCAGTCGACCCAGTATCTAGTGGCTATAAAATCAGCCCGAACTAGATAGAATGTTATACTTCTTTAACAAATTTCACTACTCAGACATAAGATACTTATTTACTGTGCAATACTCGGGTAAAATGAAAACACTCTGAATATGTAAAACGTCTATATGGATAATCCAGATTTTAAACCAAAATATATATGAGAGAGTATACTGACGAATCACTGATGTGATCAGATAAATATAAAGTTTATATTTAGGCACTTGATGAGGGTGAGAAACGCCACCGAAACGTTGTATCACACCATGTCCCAATCACGTTTGACTCATTAAAAATTGTCGACCAAACCTTCACCCAACAATAAGTAAAATGAGATATCAAATTTCATCATATTTTTCCAGAACTTTGGAAATGCATTTTCCAAAGCTACAAGCCTCAGATCTGGAACAGTTGCACGTGTGAGATACCGTAAACCGGGGTGATGGACACCTTCTGATCAAATTCTCGTTGCGATTTTCCGAACAAACCTATATGTATCTTAGGTCATTCGACGCGTCTTGATGTCTTCTTCAAACCGCTGACTTCAGAATTACATGTCAACCATTTGCTCTCTTGAAAAGTGTAAAAAACAGGATGGCCACATTCACCCCGGCATCCGGGGTGAATGTGGCCACCCTCGATGAGCATCGCGATTACAATGGTCTGAGCGAATCCCTACCCCGACGCCTCGTGTTTGAAACAAAATGAGGATAACACATCTTTTAGCTCATCTAATTACGAAGAGAATACCGTTGGATTCACCTCGATAGCTCAAAAACCCGAGTCAATCAGCCAATTTGGAATTTATAAACTACATTGGCGTCTCAAGCACGGTTGTGTCTCGAGTGTCGTCTGGGTTGATTCCAAAATCAACCCAGACGCTTCAAAGAAGAAGCATGAAAGCAAGAAGCGTCAAAGTGTCCAAACACTTTGACGCTTCTAGTTGAGTTTCGTTGCAATTTCTCGACCAAACCTATTTGCATCTGTACTCATTCGACGCGCCTTGACGTCACCTCCTAAATGCTGTGCTTGGGATTCCCTTTTATTCATTTGTTTTCTCGAGAGTTGTAAGAAACATAGTGGCCACATTCACCCCGGGGCAGCCGAGAAATCACAAGTTCTCGTTCAAGTGGTTGTTCTAAATAACCGTTGCATCCAAATGCAATCGGCAATAGCGCAAAATGTAGAAGACGTCATTACCCATTAAGAGAAAATCATTGGAAAGAGATAGAAATGGGTCTACTGGGTTGTTCAGATAAATTTTTGCAATATGAAATTTTTACTTGACAATTTCCACTTCATTCCAATGGAAAAGAGGGTGAATGGAACCTGCCTCATTACAAATGAGCTGGCATATTTCAAAAGAAGAGATCCTAAACTTCAAAATGCGCTCTTGCACGTCTTTCTAGGTGGTATAGCATCGGAGTCACGACTATTACAATCTTTTTCCTGAAAAGTGGCCACATTCACCTCGGTGGCCAGTCACCCCGGTTTACGGTATGAAAATTACTCGCAAAACACGGAGGTGTAATGGTGCCTTGAACCAATCTGTAGCACCACATGGGCGTGCTGGGGATTAAATTGACATGCACACCAATTAGAATCTTAAAACATACAAGCAAATTGTGTACCACCTTTCACGAGCTCTGATATTGATAGGGAAATTTATCAATTCTGAGGCAAATGGCCTCAGGTTTTTTTAACACGTTCGCTGCGGCGGGACCCACCGGTGGGTCCCACCGCACGCAAAGAAGGAACTGCGATTTTCGCCGCCGCAGCGAACGTGTTAACTAGCTCTATCTTATTTCGTTGTGATGAATCACTGATGATCTTGGAATAACTTCCGATGGGCCGAAGTCAATCAACATTTGGATGAGCCAAAGTTATAATCAAAATGATTTGAATCAGGGGAAAACTAGTGAGATACACTTTCCTCGCCTATCTTTCACAGAAGTTGTTGATACTTTTCATAATTGTCCAACCATTTTGATATTCTCAATAGCTTTGTGTACAGGGTTCGAGTAAATTCAGAGTTTTCAAAGTTCCTTTCCGTTGTCTTTGATTTTTAGGGAAAGTTCTCCATAATATACACTTCTTGCGAAAATCGCGACATTATTCATTGAAGAAGATTTCCCCTGCACTATCAAAGAGTACTATCTACTGGATGATTTCGTAAGATGGAATGATATCAAGTAAAATGAATTCAAGCGTCGTCAAAAATATTGAAGCAAAATTTTTTCTCGTAACTTTGAGATACAAAGCGAAATAAGAGGATCCTTGATATTCAACTTGATGAATGATCTCGTATATCATAGAATATGATGGAAAGGTCTGGCATTTTCGATTGGTCACGACTAATAATATTGTAAATTTAACCTCTTCGTGCACCCACCTACTTCCTGTGCTTTCAGACCTTCGTTCTCTACTAGATTCTGTAGTGGGGATCGAGAGAGTTATTTTGAGCCCGAACACGATATGATAAAGCCATGCCATATGAGAGTTATGGCAGCATGAACTTTTCAAGGTCAAACACGAATGAGGCACCTTCAACGATAACTTCATAGAAAATCATCAACGCGACAAGTATCCTTATCCTGCCATCAGAATTCAGTGAGTTATGACTGTCGAAAGATGAATCGTTTCAAAGTGTATGATCAAGTTAGATGGTTCATCATAATCACTAGCTATAATGGATAATTAATGGCGAGACTATGTCTACTAAAATCATGAATACTTCTCCACTTTGGGCCAAGGAAGATAATGCATAAAGTGTTTTTGCTCTAAGGTCAAGGAGACTTAGCGGAACCCGATTCAAAGATGTGTCCACATACGTGGACGAATGCGGAAAGAGGTTGATTCCAGTCGTAATCGCTATACAGCGCTGAGAAGTTTCAAATTCAAGATCCACGAGGTGAGCTTTGTTTGAGCAATGGACCTTGATAGGTACTCATAGTTTGCAAAATCCCGTGTTTCGCAAAAAATGAGACTATGTCGAGACTAAGGCATCCTCAAAAATGAGACATCCCCAACGTGAATCAGTTCGATTTTGAGCCCTCCCTCGAATATAAGATACTGAAAATATCTCCAAAAGTAGGTCCCTCCTGAAATAAGCACCCAAGTTGCAAAATGTTATGATATCTCTTGGGAAAGAATAGCAAATTGATTCCGTACAGGTGGATGATAACTTGAATCCCCATCGTTTCAACCGTACCTGAATCTTATCTTCTGTATACATCAATTTCCAGATGAGATCATGATACGATTATCCTCAATATGGACTTCTTGATTGAAATGAATACTCACCGTCAACCCTAGACGTGATCTTCACTGATCGTTATGAGATTGGTCATCTTTCACGCACAATATAACAAGACATCTCTCGTAAGTACGCCCTCCCTCAAATATAAGACATCTCAGCGGGGTCAAGAAGTTATAAACATTGTATTATATCAGGCGGAATACGGTAGCACAATAGAGATTGAAGGATAATATATCCTAGATGTCATAGACCCAGTAAGAAAAGATTAAGACTCACATCTCCAGATTCAATTTGCGTGCTTGCATCCTGACCAGTCTTAGGCGGGCAGTAAGGAGGCGTAGCGGGTCTGTCTAGGAAATAATCAGTCTGTACTGCTACTTCTATTTCATCTGGTTTTTCGAAGAGCTGGGGAGAGATTTTCATAGTTAGAATCTTCGGATGATACTCTCGGTGCAAAGTAATTCATAGAGCTAATTAGTTACCAGGATGAGTCCATTGAAAATATCAGCCACGAGAAGACCCATCACATCAGAAAATTCTGTGTTTCTATACAAAGTCTCAGATTTCGACTCAATTTTGGCACAAATATGTGTATAGATTTGCTCGGATGTTATGATGATTTATTTAACGACAATGTACCACAGGAGAACATGCATGACTCATGGTTAGGTTTTTGAACTCGATAATGGATAGAAAGAAATTTTTCGCTCAAAAACACACATGAAAACTTTTATACTCTTATATGAATACATCGCAAACTGCTGATGTTGATATGAGTTCATTCAATGAAGAGCCCGAGGACGAATACTTTGCTTTCAATCCATTGAAGCATTCATCCCCATACATAGTTATTGAAACAGCGACTCAATAGTAACTTAAATACCCACTTCCAATAAATACGTCATGATCCTATGATACATTCCCTGATCACATCAGGAAAATTTCACTACCTACCACGGGGAGATCCTTCAATTATGTGAGGGCCACAGCCTATTGGAAAAAAGCATGTAATACGCATGACATAAAATCATGGATGTCACGTTTTCTAGAAAACATGAGTAATGAACTTGTCAATTCGTGACATGAGTCGGAAGGAGTAATATGACATCGTAAAACCTTGTAATGGAAATTTTCCATTGATTTTCCGGGTTTCCTGCGGCTTAGGTCATGTCATGGACAGTTGTCATGGGACTTTGTCATGATTTTTTGTCATGAATTCACGAATTTTCTACCCGCTACGAGGCATGCCGTACTCATATCCACAACAGTTTTCTTAGAGATTCAACGGCTGGGATTCTGAGCTAAGCTTGATAAAGATCGATTCGAACGACCACGTGACTTCTGTGAACGCGAACGCCCAATGGTTCCTGCAGGACCCACTTCACGCACAATTACACGCCCAAATATTTTTTTAACGTGAAAGATATTCATGCATGGATACCATGTCGCAAAAGCCCAGTGGGTTCTGTGGGAACCACTTTCTACATTAACCAGCCTTTAGACAATTTTCCCATTCGAACCATTCCAACGCATGGATACCTTCAAGAGGGGCTGAAAGAAAATTTTCCAAAAGGTATTGGATGCTTAGGAGTCATTCGCATCTCTACATGAATCGATTTAGACCGTAAACTCATGTCCTCGTCGATCGACGCGTGAGCGCTTAGTTTCGCGTGATCCCGAAAACCATGTACGCTTTATCAGGGCCTCGTATCATGACAGACTTTTAGTTTTGGCCTAGAAGAAAGCCATTACCACGCACAACTGCCGAAATATTGCCGTGGTGCTCGTCATGTCTGGGTTTTGGAAGTGGGTCCCACAGGACCCACTGGGTCCTAGAGGGTTAAGTTGGCAACCCTGATTATGATTTTATGTTGGCGAGCCTAATATAGGGATTTCGGATGGTCATGAGGCACCTTGTCGATATCATTGTTAAAGTTCATGGCGAGATCTCATAACATTCCTTATGTCATGTAAAGATTTGTAAATTTATGACAAAATTCCATAACAATGTCGCATGACAACTGCCCATGACATGGCCCAGGCCGCGGAAAATCCGGAAAATCATGACGAAAATCAATATCAAATGTTCATGACGAGGTCTCATAATATCATATAACTCCTTCCGACTCATGTCACGAATTGACAAGTTTATTACTGATGTTCTCTAGAACACGTGACATCATGATTCCATACGGTGGTCCTGAACCAAGTCTACCCTCCGCTGACGACAGCAAGTAGGATTCTTGTTGGATATGGTTCGGGACATCTGTGGGATCACAACCTACTAAGAATCGCCACTCGGGCCGTTTTTTAAAAAAGTCGAAAAAACGTGTTTTTTCGATGTTGTTTCCTTTTTCACCCTCAAAAAGTCGAAAGGGACACATTTTATTGAAAAATATGTGGAGCAACTTTTTGTAGAACTTGAAACGATGAACAAAAAAGGTCTTCACACATTTTCTCATGTAAGACCTCCTGTTCCTGTAATAAACGTATTTTTGTCTGAAACTCGTATTTCATCTGTCATTTTTCACGGTTTTGACCCCATAACTCAAAGGGAACGCATTTCATTGAAAAAAAATATACAGTAATTTCTTATAGATCTTTGAAAAATAATTCAAGAAGGTCTAAACTCATTTCTCGATACAAGGTCATCCGTTCCCGTAATAAACGTATTTTCGTCTGAGACTCGTATTAAGAACAGGAGGCCTTACATGGAAGAATATGTGCATATGTTTCTTGTTCATCCTTTGAAGATCTACAAGAATTTAATGTACATACTTTTCGATGAAATGTGTTCCTTTCGAGTTATGGGGTCGAAACCGTGGAAAATGACAGATAAAATACGAGTCTCAGACGAAATACGTTCATTACAGGAACAGGAGGTCTTATATGGAAAAATGTGTGGAGACCTTTTTTGTTCATCGTTTCAAGTTCTACAAAAAGTTGCTCTACATATTTTTCGATAAAATGCGTTCTTTTCGATTTTTTGAGGGTGAAAACGGGGAATTCATCGAAAAAACACGTTTTTTCGCCTTTTTTAAAAAACGGCCCAAGTGGCGATTTTGATTCTTATTGGGTTGTGATCCCACAGATGTCCGGAACCATATCCAACAAGAATCCCAATTGCTGTCGTCAGCGGAGGATAGACTTGGTTCAGGACCACCGTGTCCATGTCATGCGCATTACATGATTCTCCTCAATAGGAGTAGGAGCGTTGGGTCAGGGAGGGAATGGGGCGACTGGTTCCCCACTTACAACTTACTCTGAAATACGAGGGACAGGGATTGGACATCCTTGTTGGGTTGCCGTCATACAGGCACTTATCCCCCCCCCCAAAGATGGCTGCCGTTAGGTATAGATTTAGCGTTGGATGCATGAGACCATATCAATGATATTGCGTTTTTTACTCTTCCCGGTCATTGGTAATCCTTCAAACGCAAGAGTGAGTATGCCAGGTTCAAGCACGAGTGTTTCGTCTCAGACTGAGTGAACAATGACTCGAATAATGAAAAAGCCCCAACCCTACTAATACTAAAGCTATACTAAACGGTATCCATTTCACGTCTGTTTGCAGGCAACCTGACAAGCATGTCGAATCCCTATAGGTACCATGTCAGCTTCATCTAAAGTAAGACCGGTCGGTACAAAATGGAATGCGTCAGGTGCTGAACAATTTCCACTGTGGCACGAGAAATAGCACAAAGAGAGAGTAGAAAGTGCATGAGCCGTATCACTCTCCTCACTCTAAATCTCTCCGAGGTGAAAGGATCTCGATCTAGAGGCATATTTTGCCTCGAACGGCATGGAGGGAAAAAACTCCTCGAGTTATAAGCACAATTTATCTCTAGCGTAAAGGTGCAAGAAATACCGACCCCGAATATGGATCGCCGCAACCTCAAAGGACCCTGCCATGAATCATAGGAAGTTGACTTTCGATAACAATTGATGAAAGCCGGCTCAAACAAGGATCTTGGCGCACTATATCAAAAGTTGTCAAAATCCGAGGATGTCCTATTTTCAAAGTATCTTGTCTCGAAGATGCCCTTCGGCGCTTTGAATTATAGGGTAATGAGTCGACATTCATCAAATCATCAAAACGTAGAATATATGGATCCCACTCGCACTTACTTGCGCAAATTGGCCGGTCTTGACAAGGCGGGATATGGCAAAGGGTCGCTGGTGACGTCCCCTTGAATTCCTTGTCACTGGTCATGTTTGGCACAACTCGGACATTGAGGGGCTTGAGGTTCGGTATGCGGTTGATGAGGTTGAGATTGACACGCAGTATGTTGACACAAATGTGACACAAGAACCAGAGTGCATAACACGATTGTGGAAAGGTCTCATGGTCGCGATGGTGACGTCCCTGACAGCACCAGGATGTGTCATAGTAACGAAGCAGCATGACTACGGATGGGCAGAGTGTCGAGAAGTATGCGTCGCGATGGCGTGTTGATTTCGGAGTGACTTCCGAGCCTGGTTTGCCGGGTTTCATATAGGCGGGCAAAACCACAAGAAGTGTGCAACGCTAAGCAACGTTACAGCATGTCGAAAATCCTATATGTAACGTACGGATACGTAAGGTCCGTATGCTGTAACGTGCGTGAGCGTTATGTCAAAGTGGGCTGTGTGACCGCAAGTGGCGTTCCTAGATGTGAAAATGTCGTGAGTAACGGCTCTGCGCGTCACGCACCTAAGAGTGCTCCCCAGCTGTTTTCAGCGCCGCGGTGGCCATCTGGGAAGCTTCAAAACGGAAGCATTGTTGCTGCGAGTATACGACCTGAATGCGAATCAAGTCAAACAACTGAATAAATTGATGGAACACTGAGATTTTTCTGCACATGGGGCTGTATCGCATGTTAGGGTTTGATCTTCAAGAATAAAGTTCAAACAATCGAAAGAATCTGCTGCCGCGGAGCAAGAGAGCGTCTGCTAGGGCATCGTGGAGGCTGTCGGGTAGCTTCTTACTATTTTTATTTATTACAAAAGTTAGGCATTTCGAGTAAAGACGTGCGATGCAGCCCCATGTGCGGAATTTTTCCGAAAAAATTTCAAAATTTAATTCAGGTCTCTACGTTCTACGTACGCGTAATATAGTTGCAGCAAAAATTACCAAAGGGCACGGAACTGACACTTTGACCTCTTTTATGATAATAATTTTTTTGGGTAGCCCTGAATCGAAAAACTACCGATTGCGCCGAAAAAAAAAACCCAAAAAATACATCGGGAATAGCCTCTCAGGTTTTATTGTCAAGCGTTTTTAGGGTTCGTACAAGCAGGCACACATTATTCCAAAGTTTCCACGGAACTACTCATATGTGATCGAGCTCACAAAAGCTCTTCAATGACGTTGCAATCATTCATATGAATCTTGAAAACAGTTCAATTGCACCAGAGAATCCAGTTTTTCTCTTTAAGTGCCAGTATAGACTCGGTTTTAAGAGTTTATGGTGTGTTTTCCAAAATTACTGATGGGGACGCCACGTCAACCGCTGATTGGGGGAACTCAAACGCTCGTGCTTGTCCTACATGGTCAGAAAGTAGGGAAAAATCAATGCGTCACTGGGTTTGAACTAGCTTGTGCCTATTCCAAGAGCGTAGATCTAAATCCAATAGGGTCCAGCCGGTGTTTCTTAGATGTCTAAATACGGTCCTTATCGACACAGAAAATAACATCCTTCCAAAGCAGTGGGCACGTACTTGTTCACCTATTTTCGAGGTCCTAGTATCCAGCAAAATTGGTTCCAGACGCGTGCCAGAAGAATGAAAATTTTGTCCTCCAGCAGCTCAAATATTAAAAGTTCTGTGGACAGACTCATATGGGGGCATTTTGGATACCGTAAACCGGGTTGGATATGGACGACTTTCGACCTTCCACTGTGATTTTCTTGGTCTTATTCATACCAAAACATAATGTATGAGTAGTAAAAATTTGAGTCTCAAGCTCAGCTACAAGATCCCGTTGTCAGATTTTGATTTTGACCCTGTGGTTTTTCAAAAATTGCAAAAAACAGGGTGGACACATTCACCCCGTCGGTAGGGGTGGATGTGCCCACCTATGCCTCGCCTGCGTCTAAAGCTCACGGCTCGTACATGGAGGGGTCTCTAATAAGCTTTTTCGTACATTCTCCCTTAGTTGAGGAAGATGACTCATTAGAAATGATTCAAGGGTATCGAATACTAGGAATAACTCATTTGCTAAATGATCCAACTGGAATGACTTACTAAAATTGACTCATTAGGAAAACTTCAGAATCATTCCAACAAGCAACGGATCATGCAGATATCTATTCTATATTTCAAGACGTAGAATATTATTTTCAATCGGATTTTTCAAATAACTCGTTCTGGATGAGTCATTCTTAACTAGCGTTATTGCTGCACTCGCTACCTCTCGTTCGGCTTGTAAATGTCCATGATAAGTCAGGGGCCCCTGAAATGCTCTTGTAGCTCAATGATGATGGGTGTAAAATAATGATTGATGATGGACTCAAGGTGCCAGAAAGAAGTTTTTTATGTAATTCGCGAAAATGTAATTAACTTGAATGATACCCGCTGATAGATATATTATATTAGAAAATTTAGATTTATTGTTCTCAATTTTTGGAACGGCTGAGTTGGCTAAATCAAAGTCACGAACTCTTAACACTGTTATTGATAGTCGTTGGTAACCTGAAAGTTGAGAGTTGTTCCATGGGTTGGGCACTTTAGTCGGTGTGGCATGAAGATGAACTGAAGTCTCTGCATCTACTTTAGATTCTTTCAGTACACCAGAAAGTCGGGCTGGTTCTTTGGCCACAGCGACTACAGCGCCTGAAGCGCAGGAGGACACTAAACCGCAAGTTATCAATGACTATGAATAGCAGTGTAAGAGATTTTTCTGTTGAACTGGTATCAATTAGACCGGACTATACTGGAGTAGGCCGCATTAGACCAAACCAGATCGCGCTGGACCAGAATAGACCTGAATAGCCCGAAAAACCCGAAATGAACCTGACTACATCGAACTAGATCAAATGAGGCCAAACTGGACGGAACTTGACCATACTAGACCGAGCTGGACCGAGCTAGACCGAGCTAGAACGAAGTAGATCGAGCTGGCTTGAACTAGACCGAACCAGACCGGAATCGATGGAGCCAGACCGTATTAGACCGTACCAGACTCAACTGAACCGAATTAGACTGAACTAAACCTAATTCAACTGAACTAGACCGAATGAGAACTAATGACCCCGAACTAGACCAAGCAAGACCGAGCTGGACTTAATTAGACCAAACTAGACCGAGTTAGATCGAATTGGCCCGATCTAGATCAAACTGTATCGGATTAGACTGAATCAGGCCATTCTAGACCGAACTAGACTGAACTAGACGAAATCAGACCTAATATGACCGAAATAGTGCGAACTGTACCGAATCAGACCAAGCTGGTCCAAATTAGCTCAATTTAGATCAAACTAGATCGAACTACAATGTCCTGGACCGAGCTAGACGGAGCTAGCCTTGATTGGACCGAACGAAACCAGATTAGATTGAGTTGGACCGAACTAGACTTAACTACACCGAACTAGACATAATGAGGCTCATTTAGAGTGAACTAGACCAAACAAGAACAAACTAGATCGAACTATACCGGATTAGACCGACCTACACTAACCTAAACCTAATTAGACCAAAGTTGACTAAATAAGATCGAATTGGACCAAACCAGACCCAAGTACAGCGAACTAGATGGGACTAGACCTAGATAGATAGATAGATAGATGTCCTTTATTCGTCCGAAGACAAAAAATACAATTGCATACACCTACATATGCCCGTTAAAATGTAATAACACGTATAAAAATGAATATAATATATGTACAACAAAAATAATGATGATAGTTTCAGTCAATTACTGGTTTGGTCAAGGACAATAATTATCACAATTCGTGACTAGTCAGGGTGCATACTTAGAAGTATAAAAAGAGGGGTAAGGGCTCGCACTAATATCACAGCTATAGATCACCAATTGGGTGACTGAGGTCACATGTAAAAAATACTAAATTAAGGAAGAGCCCTTCCCATTACAGATTGAAATAATGCCTCTTCTCCACATCAATCTTCTGCGAAGACTGGGTTAGTAAAAAATCTTTCAGGGATTCCTTGAATTGTGATGTTTTCCGCAGCTGCCGAAAGCCCGGAGGGAGAAAGTTCCACAAATGAGCACACTGAACCTGGAATGATCTTCTTCCATACTCAAGTCTCATATTGGGAATTTTGAGTACCCGCTCTTCTGTATCACCGCGTGCGGGGCGTTCGGATTGGTACCTGGTGAACATCGCAGCTAGGTAGCCAGGCTCTCCTAAATGCATGATCTTGTGCATTAACAGAGCTGCGAAGTACATTCTCCGCGAATCAGTACGTAACCAACCCAAACATTCCCTAAACGGGGTGACATGCTCGTCTCTCCTGAGATCAAAAATGTACCTCACACATGAATTGCTTAGTCGCTGTATCCGTTGCCGTTGATCGTCCGTGGCGTCGAGGTACACGACCGTGCAATAATCCAAGTGCGGTCGAACCAAGGACTCGACTAGGCGAATTCGGAGAGGTCTGGTGATACACGCCCTAAAAAACCGCAGTCCGTATAGGGCTCTGTTGACTTTCTTCGTTACTTGGTCAATGTGCGGTCTCCACGTCAGTTCCCTGTCAAGTGTAACACCAAGACTCACGACCGTGTCACTGAACGGGATGAACTTTCCATCCTGTATTTCAACCCCTGGCAAGTCCATTCCTTTCAGGTCTTTGATATTCCTCTCAGAGCTGAAGTAGATTGCCTTGGTCTTGCCAGCGTTGAGACACAGGCCGGAACTCTTGGCCCATTCAGCTACTAGTCGTCCTATTTCACCCAGCCGAGCGATGCCCTCTCTGATCTTAGTTTTCTCGACTTGGAGATAAATTTGCAGGTCATCCGCATAAAATAGATGATGTACCGACTTTCCGTCTAGCAAACCAGGTAAGTCATTGACATATAAGCTGAAGAGTAAAGGCCCGAGAATGGAACCCTGTGGAACACCCAGATTGGTTTCGAGCCAATCAGAATTACCAGATTTTGAAGTGACTTTTTGGGTGCGACCTTGTAAGTATGATTTTATCCACAGAAGTGCCGATCTCGAAAAGCCAAGATTTCTAAGTTTGCTCAACAGCTTTGATGGTGATATCGTGTCAAAGGCTTTACTAAAGTCAAAAAGCAGGAGCAAGGTGATCTTCTTCTTGTCAATACCTACTCTGATGTCATCGGTCAACTTTAGTAGAGCTGTCTGGGTGCTATGGTATTGCCTAAAACCAGTCTGGAAGCGATCTTGTAATTTCTCTTGTTTTAAGTACTCCGTGATTTGGTCGTGTGCGATTTTTTCCAGGACCTTGGCAAAGGGAGCAGAGCAGCGCTATAGGACGAAAATCTGAGACTGTTGATGGAGCTGTAGTCTTTTTTAATGCAATCAGCTGTGCTTGCTTCCAAGCCGCGGGAAAAGTGCTATGAGTGAAAGAGGAGTTGAAAATATGTACAATAAGATCACCAATAGCCGGGAGAGCCTTCGCGATCACGCTTTGGGGCATCCCGTCTGACCCACGGGCCTGCGAGGAAAAATGTTTGATAGCAAGGACTACGTCGTTAAAATTTGTGGGCTTGAATTCAAAACCCTCCTCTGAAGCCGAATTTATGTCGTCCATTGCTTCATCTATATTTTCGTGAGGCGAGACGGGAACTCCCGCAAAGTGAGCGTTCAACTCATCCGGTGTGAAACCATGAAGTTCCTCCTCTTTGCTTTTAGGCAGGAGGCCGAGGTTGCGCATTTCCTTCCAGATGTTCTTATGTTGATCAAGAGCGTCTGAAAGATGGTTTTGAAGGAAGGAGTTACGCGCTTGTTCCATGCGCAAGTCGACCTCTTCGCTAAGATCGGATAGAACTGGACGAAATTGAATCAAACTGGACTAATTCCGGCCTAACTACAGCGCACCAGACCGAACTAGATCGGACTAGACCTAACTAAACCAAACAAAACAAAATTAGATCGAATTAGACCTGAATTAGTTTAACTAAACCACGACCTACCGCACATGATCTAACCAGACCGAATCAGACAGGGTCTGATCGAATTAGACCGAACATGGCAAAATTACACAGTACCAGACCGAACTAGACCTGAGTTCACCGAATCCCCATCCCCATTTCCATCCCTATCTTCATCCACGGACCTAGACTCAGCTTCAGCCCCAGCCACAGTCCCAGCCACAATCCTAACCACAGCCCCAGTCACGACCCCCAGCTCCAGCCCCAGCCACAGTCCCAAGTTCAGCCTGTTAATTGATACTGAGGCAAAACATATACATATCGAAAAGATACTAAACAGCCTCTGAATATTTGCTTCGTGAATCCCATCCCACTTGTTATTTGTACCAGAATAAGAGCGAACCAGACCGAACTAGACTTACTTAAGCCAAACTAGACTGAATTTAATTGAGTTACATCGAACTCACCCTAATTACGCCAAACTAGACCGATCTAGACCAAATTGATACAGTACTTCTCATTCCCATCTCCATCCCCATCCAATGTGGGGCAAGATCCATGCGAGTAATAGCTGATATTTCAGCTATATTTCAGCCCCGGCAGATTTCTGTAGGTGCTATAGAAGCCAAAATATGACGCTGACAATCTTATTCGGGGAAAGTGGACACATTCAACCCGGTTTACGGTACGCTTATCTTATACTTATCGAAAGAAAGGTATTTGCAGCCCATTATAATCCAATGGAAGTCGTATCAGACAATATCATGTGGTGATTAAGAAGTATGTACATTTTTATTCTGAAGTGAAGCTGTCAAGGCGAATGTGAGTGTCCCTGGTGAGTGTGTCAGTCGTGTTAAAAGCAAAGAGTTCTTGATAGAGGCTCAGGCTACTATGTGCTAAAGAATTCAGTGCCTTGATCAACTGAAATCCGTATTTATTTCCTCGTCTATATCACCCCTCAAAACAAGCAGCTATTTCACTGGACCGCACGATACATATCATTTATCCTTGCGGGGAGTTGATGAGATTGGCAAATCTGCACCCCAAATAAATGAATATGAATTTGCAATTTAGTGGAGCTTGGTAGAAAATTGACTCATAACCCTATGAGGCATCAAGGGGCATCTTTGAGACAAGATACTTCAGAACGAGGGCCTCCTCGTATTCTGTACCCTTAACAACTTTTGATCAGAGAGCCAAGAGCTATCGTTCGAGCTAACTATTATCTATAATTATATCGAAAGCCAATTTCCTATGATTTATGACGGGGTTCTTTCCTGACTTTATGCTCATCAAAAAAATTATATGTTAATGAACATAATCATGTGAATGAAATTAAAATCGCGAATATTTAAATTGTCCACGGTCATCAAGAATCGGTTCGAGAATGGGATAAGCCATGGACCACCAAGTGATGTTTGAGATTTCAGTTACGAGAGCGGAGTTTCTTTTCAAGCCAACTGTTGGAAATTTGATATTACTCAGACTATTTTACCAGAACATGACTATGTTCACTTACATCGCTGCAGTATTTATCGCGAAGTTGATTGGCTTGAGTTCATGGGATCATACTCTCTCAGCGCGGATCAGCTAGAGTAGCTGAAAATCAGCTAACGTGAACGGATTTTCATCGATTGAATCAGCTATTACAGAGAGTGATATGCATTGATATACTCCGTTTGGAATGTTTTTCTTCGCGTCTATGCGCCTTGTGATGAATTTTTGGCTCTTGTATACATAAAAGTTGGTTTGGTGCACTCAGATTAACTCCATTGGATTAGATTCAGTTTCCAAGTCCCGGGAAATGTCTCTAAAGCGGGCCACCTGCTGTTGAAGCGGGCCACGCGCTGTTCAAGTGGGCCATTTGCTGTTACGGGGCGGTCACACCCTGATTTTGAAGTCCGGCCTGAGAAATCATGGGGGTCTGAAGATCTGGATTCATATGTATTTTTTTGATCTAAAAACGATGGTGCAGTCGGTTTATCGAAAAAAAATTTCCCGAACATATTTATTCCTTGGTTGGCGTCCCCTCCGCCAGATCGTCAAATCCGCACGAGATTATGTTTGAAATAAAAAAAGTAGCCCTAAAAAAATTTACAATCCGATTCGTCAAATTCTGTGAGACTAGATACATATTTTCGGGTCAAGAATCTGAATTCCCTCGCTAAAGTGCCTCAGAATTCGAAAAATGTCGATTATTTCGGAAAATTACATGGATACTTTTTGCTCAGATCAATAAATTACATCGAGATGGTAAAGGAAGAAAAGCAAAATTTCGAACCCTTTTTTGAAAAAATAGGACATGAAATCTTATAATTTTCTGCTGATATTTTTTTCGATTCTCGCCACTTTTCGTCCACTATTTTGATGTAATGTTTTGATCTGAACAAAAAATCATACCTATAATTTTTTGCGATAATCGATAGAATTTCAAGTTTTTAGGCATTCAAGCGAGAGAATTCGAATTCTTGACCCGAAAAATATATCTAATCCCACAGGTTTTCGCGAATCGGTCTGTAAATTTTTTCGGGGGTACTTTTCATGATTTCGAACAAAATGTCGAATGTATTCGGCGATCCGACGGAAGGAGCGTGAACCAGGGAATGGATAAGGTCGAAAATTCTTCTATTAGTGAAATCTACCGCGCCATCGTTTTTGGATCGAAGAAATACGTATGAATCCAGATCTTCAGCTCCCATGATTCTTTAGGCCAGACTTCGAAATCAGGGTGTGACCGCCCCTTGAAGTGGACCACGTGGTGTTGAATCGGGCCACCTGCTGTTAAAATGGGCCACCTGCTGTTGAATCGGGCCACCTGCTGTTAAAGCGGGCCACGTGCTGTTGGAGTGGGCCACGTGCTGTTAAAGTGGGCCTCCTGCTGTTAACGTGAGCCACCTGCTGTTAAAGTGGGCAACGTGCTGTTGAAGCGGGTCACCTGCTCTTAAGGTGGGCCACGTGCTGTCAAAGGGGGCCACGTGCTGTTAAAGTGGGCCACCTGCTGTTAAAGTGGGCCATCTGCTGTTAGAGCGGGTCACCTGTTGTTAAAGCGGGCCACGTGCTGTTAAAGAGGGCCACCGCTGTTGAACTGGGCCACCTGCTGTTAAAGCGGGCCACGTGCTGTTAACGTGAGCCATCTGCTGTCAAAGTGGGCCACCTGCTGTTAAAGTGGGCAACGTGCTGTTGAAGCGGGTCATCTGCTCTTGAAGTGGGCCACGTGCTGTTAAATGGGGCCACCTGCTATCAAAGTGGACCACTTGTTGTTGAAGTAGGCCAAGCCAATCAGGTGTTTGTCATCACGAAAGCCGACAACGGCCACAACCTCACCTCTCAAGAAATAAAGATCTCTCGATCACCATATACTTATGTTCTCGTCATATTAGGCTCCCTCTCATCATATCTCCTTCGATTCAATGATGATCACGACATTGTACACGGCATAGCACAAATATCATTTAGCTGGAGAAGCAGCTACATTAGCTGAGGTTTCAGCTATGTTAGCTGACTGAATCAGCTATTATAAGCTGATATTTCAGTCGACGGATCTTTACCGACATGAATAGCTCCTGTAGCTGAATTCTAGCTACATTAGCTGATTCACAGCTACAATTATTGATTTATAGCTGATGGTCATCAGCTAAATAGGACCTTTCGTGACATGAATTGAGTAAATATCAAACGAAAATGCCTCATTTCGTCGTGATTTGATCTGGAGTTGTCTCTAATACGTTCATGTCGATAGTATAACCCGGATTTGTGGAGTTTTTTCACCGAAATTATGGAATTGAGCACCCCCCCCCCCCCCCAAAGGAAAGGTTTGGCGAATTCGAGCGAATCGAGATGAGGAAGGTGCGATTGGAAAGAAATCCCCAAAAATTGTTTTTATCGTGCGAAAATTGTTTGAAAGTCAGATGATTGTGTCCCTATGATGTCACACGGTGCAAGTCATCTTACTGTCGAACAATTTGCGCAAGACAAAGAAAGTTGTTGGGATTTCTTCTTCAGTTGCACGATACTCGTCTCGATTTGCTCGAATTTGCCAAACCTTCTCTCCTGGAGGTATCAAACAAATTGCAAGACGCCATGGCGTTGTATGCATACAATAGCGGCAGTCGGCGACTTTGGCGGAGTGATAGTCCCGTCAGCCACGGCCAATTCGTTGGTCCAAAGGGGTAAGATTGTGGAATTCACATAATATGTAGATTAGAACTAGGAACTAACAATTCCAAAAATGCAGACACGAAAACCCCAGGGTTTCCGAGAAAATTTATTGTTTATTAACAATTTTTCCAACCGGACATGGCCATCGGGGTACAGTGGAGAGTTGACGAATTATGAAATTTGGCAATGAGTAGAAAGCAAGGTGAAAAATGCAGACAGATCAGTTCATAACTCTATGGAGCAGACAGGGGTCAAAGGTCAATTTTTCACACCTCTCCGAACAAAAAATCAGTTATAGCGAGATTTTTCTGAGAAACTTTTTTGAAGATCTCAATGAGATCTACAACATTGGTCATCTTGACCATTGCTCAGGAATCCTTTGTTTCTGAGATACGAGCGATGTTAGTTTCAAGGACAAACGTTTTTCGATCCTAACTCGGAATTTATTCGATGTGATGAGATTTTACAAGAATACTCTATTGAGGATCCTTCAAAAACCTACAAAATAAGTTATGTTGACCTTTGCTCAGAAACTTACCGATTCTGAGATATGATCAAAAGTAAGTTCGGCAATGAAATTTTTTCCATCCCAACTCGAGATCTATTCGATTTGATGAAATTTTGTACGAATACGTTTTTGAAGATCCATCAGAGATCTACAACATTGGTCATTTTGACCATTGCTCAAAAATCCTTCGATTCTGAGATATGAGCAATGTTAGTCTCAGGAATAAACGTTTTTCGATCCTAACTCGGAATATATGCGCTATGATGAGATTATACAAGAATACTTTTTCAAAGATCCTCCAAAGACCTACAAAATGAGTTATCTTGACCTTGGCTCAGAAACTTACCGGTTCTGAGGTATAAGCAAAAGTAAGTACGGCAATGGACCTTTTTTTACTTTAACTCGAGATCTATTCGATTTGATGAAATTTTGTAGGAATACTTTTTTCAAGATCTTTTAGTGATCTGGAAAAAGTGTTACATTGACAATTGCTCAGAAACCTACTAGGTCTGAGGTATGAGCAATATAGGTCTCGCGGATTTGGCCCTAACTCGGAATCTATGGAACTTGATGAAATTCTGCAAGAATACTTTTCCAAACATCCCCTAGTAATCTACAAAATGAATCGTATCGATCATTGATCAGAAACCTACTATTTCTGAGTTGCAAGCATCAGTATGTTCGAAAATGGAACTTTATTTTGTCGCCCCCGAAGAAAAAAAATACTTTCTGGATCACCGGTGAAGAGTGACACTTTCTGGATGCATTCATGAAAAGAAGCACCATCCATATCCCAGGACGAAGATTAACACGTATTTTTAACCAGCGACGAAAAATAACGCCCGGCAGTAGCTTCCGACGAACAGTAACACCCGCTCGTAACTACCGGCGAATATGAACATGGTGCTCGTAGTAGCGACAAAAAGTAACATTAGCCGGAAGCCCGGACGAAGAAAAACACCTCCCGTAAGCCCGGACGAAAAAGAACACCTGCCGTAAGCCCCGACAAAAAAAAACACCTGATACCCGGACGAAGAAGAACACGTGGTGATAATAACCGGAGCTATTTCTGGAAAATTTTGATTTCCATGTTTTCTGTCAGAGAATATGTTTCTTCTCATCCATCAATGCTGTAGACGAAAACTCCAGTTTTTTCCTGCAAACATAATGTTTCACACTAAAATATACTTTTGAAGAAAATTTTGAGAATAGGATTCCTGGAAAATCAGTTTTTTATGTATTCAACTCTATTATCCATATTCCATGGCGCAAAGATCCTTTCAGTATTATTTGTGACTAAAATCGAAGTAGGTATACGCATTGCACCGAGAAAACCATTTCCTTGTTAGAAATACTTATTGTAAGTCCAGAACTATTTACGAGTACACGTTCAGAAGGAATTATAGAATCTTACAGGCAAGAATTTCAATTTCAAATTTCAAATTTATTGC
Source organism: Eretmocerus hayati (assembly GCA_029851415.1). Lineage (NCBI taxonomy): Eukaryota > Metazoa > Arthropoda > Insecta > Hymenoptera > Aphelinidae > Eretmocerus > Eretmocerus hayati. The sequence continues at coordinate 112,576,108 of CM056743.1, forward strand.
CAGGTTGTTCATACAACTAGTACAAGGTACTCTGCAGAGATGAGATACATCTGTATGCAGTCTGGTACAATATCTTACTAACTAATTAAACTAATAAGCAAAAATAAGATAATATAAAAGAAAAATACAAAAATTGCACTGCTATTCGTGACACGAAATGTTAGCTTGATGTATAATTTACATTTGCCTTAAAACGTGGTAATTCATATAGAAGGGTAAAACTATTCTATTCCCATATTGTTCACAAGCTCAGTAAGTTTTTTCCTGCATATCTTTGTGTTCATGGACTTTCCTTCGTTCGGAAGCTTATTGAAGTATAGGGTGGCTATATAGCTATGACTCTTTCTTCCTACTTCTTTTAATACTGTAGGCAAAGGGATTTCCCTGTTGCGGGTCTTGGAATTACTGGCTAAATATAGACTTTTCATATTTTCATAGTTGAATACAATACACTCGAGTATGAATTTCTTCTTGGGTTGCAACGGTTGGGCAAAATTTTCATCTTTCTTTGTTAAAATTTTCATAATCTTTTTGTGAACATTGTCAAGGAGAGTAATGTTTGAACGACTCGTAGAACCCCATGCTATTATACCATATGTGATTATAGAGTAATAAAGACCGTACATAATTGCTACAAGACTAGGCATGGGAAGCACTTTACTCAGTCTGCCAATGGCATAAACTAGATATTTGGTTCTGTTCACTTTATTTGTGACTTCTTGGTCCCATCTCAAATGGCAATCAATGATCACCCCAAGATATTTAGTTTGCTCAACTCTTTGAATGACCTTATCATCAATTTGTAGGTAAAAGGTCTCAGGTAATTTGTCTTTGTAGTTAGCGAACGTTATGCATACAGTTTTGTCCAAATTGAGCGATAATTCATTAAAGTCTAACCAATCTTTTATGATCTGTAATTGCTCTTTCAATCTGGAAAAGACCTCTTTCCAATTTGGTACTGAACATAATATGATTGTATCATCAGCATAAGAAATTATTAGACAATCTTCTAGCTCATAGTTAAATATGTCATTCAGGTACAGAATAAATAATAGAGGGCCAAGTATAGTGCCTTGAGGTACTCCCATTTCTACTGTGAGGGTCTTGCTACTTACGCCATCCAATTTGACCATTTGTGTCCTATTCGAGAGGTAGCTTTTGAGCAACATATTAGGAAGCCCGCGGATTCCGAAATATTCTAGTTTCTTAAGCAACTTATCGTGATTAACTGTGTCAAAAGCTTTCGCTAAATCAAGAAAAACTGCTGCTAAGGGTTTGCTTTTGTCTAGTTTCTGATAGATAAATTCAGTGACTCTGGCTAGGGCATCAGTTGTACTCAGCTTTTTCCTAAATCCATATTGTTTTTTGGATAGTAGTTTGTACTTGGTAATGAACTTAACTATTCTGTTATGAACGAGTTTTTCAAAGACTTTTGTAATATTTGAGATTCTTGATATAGGTCTATAGTTTCCTGCACGACTTTTACTTCCACTCTTATGTATGGGTAATATCTCTGCCTTTTTAAAATGATCTGGACAGATTCCCGTATAAAACGAGAGATTCATGATATGTACTATAGAACTAAGAAAAGATTTATTCTCAATGAATATTTTCAGTGTGGATGTGTGGATATTATCTACACCTCCCTTTTTGCTTTTCAATGATTTTACTATTCTCTCTATTTCTTCTTCATTTGTATAAAAAAAGAAGATTGAATTTAGTTGTCTATTTCTTGTAATAGGAACAAACTTATCAGATTTGGTAATATTATTCGCTAATTCTTTCCCAATTCTTTTAAAGTATTCATTCATATGGTTTGCTATTTGCTTTGAATCTCTAAACACTTTTCCTTCTGTAGTACATTCCATTTTCTCAATTTTATCCATTCGACTACTATGTTTCCTATTCAATTTATGATTAACAAAATTCCACATTTTTTTCGGATCTTTCCTATTTTTTGTTATTTTTTCATTGTCGTAATTTTCTTTTGCTTTCCTCAGTTTTTCACTCAATTCTTTGCACTTGCTTTTGTATTTTAGTCTCAACTCCGCATTGTTTTCGTCTTTTTTCAGCTTTAAATAAAGGCTTTCCTTCAATCTAATTTCGTGGAGTAGTTTAGGACTAATCCACGGTTTTTTTGGTTTCTTTGACTGTTTCTCAAGCAAGCTACTCTTTTGAATTACAGAGGTCATTTTCTGAACAAGTAGATTCATGGCCACATTTGGGTCTTCCAATTCAAGAATATCATCCCATTTCGTAGATTTTATGTTTTTCACAAGTGACTTATTGTTAATAACATCTTTCAGCACGTTTGTTTGACTCTGACTTAACTTCGTTTGGATGTGCAAGAAGAGAGGAAAGTGATCGGTGATATCTTGTTCAAGTTTAAGTGATTTTATCCTATGCTTAGATTTGATAAAGGCATTATCAATGCACGATCCTTGTGAGTTCACACCTCTACGAGTATGAGAGTTGAAATAAGGCAGGTAGCCTAGTTCTAGAAAATTATTCATGAGAGAGAGGCTCTCGCTATCTATTTTGTGAATATCTATGTTGAAATCTCCTATAACAATGTGCTTTTTGATACTTTGAGAGTTACTGAGGAATGCATAGAGACTGTCTATGAATGCCATTTTGTTGATTTGATGAGACCTGTACAAGCCACTAACTCTTAACTCACCATATTCATGTGAATACACCTTAATGTCCATTAATTTTGTTGGTCCAATGTCAATCACTTCACACTGGTGTCTTGTGTCACAAGAAACATATACTGCTACTCCATCTGCTTTGTTGATGACTCCTCCATTTGTGTATAACATATACCCTTCCAGAGTTAAAAAACTGGCACTGTGATTACTCAGCCATGTTTCAGTACAGATAATGATTTTTGGTTTAGTTTTCAATTGCAATAGTATTGACTCAAGTTTGCCAATGTTCTTATTCAGGCTTCTAATATTCACATACATTATTAAAGTGCCATCAGTGTTCATATCCATGTAGCTGTCAAGTTCAGCTGTTTTTGATAAGATTTCCTCTGCGATTATGAAATTCTGTTCAATTTGTTCATCGTTGTTAGAGTCACTCATGCTCTGATGTTCAAAATCTTCCATTTTTGTTGAGTGGGTCAAATGGGTAATCATATTTCTTTACTGCTCTTTGCAGTAAGTACTTGTATGATTCACACAATTTCTTGTCGTCTGCACAATGTCTCAACTTTCTGTTTGTTTTATACATTTCATTAGATTCATAGCAGTTTATACAGTATGGGTCATTTTTATTTTTGCAGGTATAACTTTCATGCTTGTCAGCACAGAACCTACAATAAGAGTCTATAGAGTTGCAATTCTTGGCTGTATGGCCATATTTGCAACATTTGTAACAAATATTCAAGTTAAATTCATCATAAACATTTAGTCGACTACAACCAATGAATATCTTTCTTTCAGACATCAATTTACTATATGTACTTGCATTCACTTCTGCTATTATAGTCCATGTGTTTGTTGTTCTGTTCAGAAATTTGTGCTGAATCTTGAATTTGTCCAATTCAGTGAGGTTGTTCCTGGTGTGAATGTCCTGCTGAATTTTAGTATCGTCCAAGTCACCAAAGTCTTCTTCCAGGTTAATTCCATTAATCTTTACCAGAGGATTTTTTTTCTTTTCAACTTCTATCTCACAATCTTGATCACTCTCCAATAGTAGGTTTTCTGCAATTTCAACATCTTTCACAGTCTTGCAACTTATGAAGATCTTGTTCCTGTTATTAGTTACTCTCTGGATTTGGATGTTTGAGTTATTCGCCAATATTTTCTTACTGGTTTTCATCATGTTTTCAACATTGTTTTTGTCCTTTGGTGTAATGATTATACTTGGGATACTGGGTGAAACGTTGGGAATTTTCACCATGTTTGTAGCTTGGGCATATGAATTTTTTGTTACCATTCCAGCCATTTTTTCTTTTAAAAAGTTGTTGTTCTCTTTCAGCTCCAAATTGAGATCATTTAGTATTCTATTTTTGTCTGCCATTTCATTATTCAGCTTCTTATACAGTTCAATATATTTAGTGTCAGCTTCACTTGAGTCGCTGTTGTTTTTGTGCTTCTCTAATGATGCGCAATGTGCTTTCAATTTTCGGTATTTTTCTTCCATTTGTTCAAGTTTTCTCCCTAAGATTTTTAATTCAGTTTGGCTTTTCACTAGTAGCACTTTGCTGTTCTTATTATCATCTTTTGAGGTTAAGTTTTCGTCCTCATGTTCATGGCAAATTCCAGTCACATTAGAGATGAATCTCGAGTTTTTCTTGGATAGGAAGTCGCTCTTATGGAAAATTCCATCGCATAAAAGACACACCACATATGGGGCTTTTTGATTAGGGTGACACGTAAAATTTATATCAGGAGGACTCTGGAGTGAGTCTTTCCCTCCCGAGTCTCCCGCCATAAATTTGAAATTTGAAATTTGAAGAAAAGCAATCTTATTTTTTAACTTTGAATTGACTTGATCTACCAAGAGAAGAATCTGAGGAACGATGCTTGTTTTTCAGTGACACGTGAACATATCCAATATAGACTAGATGGTGATACGGCCTGATTCGAAGTTTAAAAATTTTGAAGTGTAATTACTCTGTACAAAAATGAAACCGAATAATCCCTGAAACCTCCTCAATTTGGTTTTGAGTTCAGGAATTCGATTGACAAAGTATACTGTGAACTAAACGTCCTTCGATAGAGAATACTTTTGATGAATGTCAGCAGGAGAAATTATTAAATGGGTGATATTTATAAGACGTTCTTGTCTTGGAGCAGAGGTAATGGTGCTCTCTGCTGATTGCAACACCCAGACATAATTTTCCCTTCAAATATGGATTAAAATGCCTCCCAACATTATGAAAAACTCTCAGATGTTCTCTTTGCCGAGCGATATTGAGAGGTGTTTTTCTTCGTCGGAGCATACGGGAGGAGTTTTCCTTCGTCGGGGCATACGGTAGATGTTCTTCTTCGCGGGGGCTTACGGGGGGTGTTTTTCTTCGTCCGGGGATATGGCAGATGTTCTTTTTCGTCGGGGCTTACGGCAGGTGTTCTTTTTCGTGGGGGCTTACGGGAGTCGTTTTTCTTCGTCCAGGCTCCCGACAAATGTTACTTTTCGGCAATGGTTACGATCAAGTGTTATTCTTCGAGGAGACTACGGGAGGAGTGCTACTCTTCGACGCTTATTACATATCGTGTTACTTTTCGCCGGTGACTAACACGCACGTGTTAGTCTTCGTCGCTTGATAGTACGCAAGTGTTTTTCTTCTTCGGGGGCAACGATCTATCCTAACTCGCGATCTATGCAATTTGATGAAATGTTCTGAGAATGCTCATTTAGAGATCCTTCAAAGACTTGGAAATTGGTTACACCGACCATTTCTCAGAAATCTACTCGTGCTGAGATATGAACAATATTATTCCCTGTTTATAACCTTTCTAATGTCTCTAACTCACATTCTGTAAATTACACACGATTCTGAAAGAATACTCTTTGGAAAATTCTTCTGAAATCCACAATGTTGAGTCTATTACCCAGTGTTTAGAGATCTACCATGCTTGAGATATGTCCAATACTAGGGGCAATAATGAAATTTTTCTGACTTTAACTCAAGATCTATACGATTCGATTCAATTATGCTTGAATACCTCTCTGAACACCATTCGAAGATCTCCAAAGTTTGTTGGATTGATCATAGCACAGGAACCCACCATCTCTGAGACCTAAGCAATTTCAGTGTTAGGGATAACATTTTACTTCCTCCCGGCACGAAAGTACGTCCTTCCGTGCCTCATTTCGGTCGCGAAAAAGCGACTTTTCCTGCCGGCGCAGCGCTCTAATCGGCTGTTGATTTTTGCTGCCTCTTGGCCTGCCGCTGCTCTCCATGTGCGTGCGATGCAACGGGAATGCATGCAAAACATACACAAGAGACATAAACTATAGAGGTTATGTTTGCCAGCGTTTATTTGTGATGATAATATAATTGGACGGACAGCATCTCTCTGATGCAGAAATATCGCTGTTGAGAAATAATTTATCATGGGGTGATTGTAGAGCAGGATTTCTCATACTCCACGACACGAATGAAATAAATACGCAGTGACGAGAGTTTTGGGCCATGACGAGCCGAGAAACGCAAATACAACTCTGTAACAAGACCAATGCTGATTATGTTAATAGTATTCAGCATCCATTCAAATCTTTCAAAATACATCTCACTTTGTTATTTTTCTGCTTGCGTCCGCTCCGACTAGCAAAAGTCAGGCGGACGAGCATATCACATAACAAGTCGCAGTGAGTAAAAGCTGTGAGGTCGTCTGCTCCACTGCCACCCCTTCAAAATTTCGTTCGAGCAACTGCAGAAGTGAGGTTAAATGCGGACTTTTGTATTAATTGATTAAAGTTTCGACGTACTTTCGGGCAGCGAGTAAGAAAAATAGTATACAGCACACGGCAGAGAAGTGAAATGCCCGTGACCGTGTGATATCAATGCCTTGGCTTCGCCTCGGCATTATCATCACACAGTCACGGAAATCCAACTTCCCTGCCTAGTACTACCGCAAGAGGGATCTCATGTCCCGGGGTGTGACGACCCCCCGGACCCAGTAACTGGGACACCGTACCTGGGCTTAGGCCCGAAGCCGGTAGGGAGAAGACTGGCCCCGAGACTGGCGCTCGGCGCTTTTACTTCTCCCGAAAACCGCAAGGGGGGTTGGGGCATGGCGCCTCATCCCTGGAGTCTGACGAGCGCCCGGTCCACAGTGAGAAATCGAAAAACAGTCGGGGTCACTAGCAGTCATCTAAAAGCATAGCTCTAATGGCGAGGAATTCGCCTCGATTTCTCACTGTGCGGCCCCAGTCATCGCCCGCCGGAGCGAGGAGACCGCACATCTCCATCCGGCACCACGGGAGTGGGTGAGTCTAGGGACTCGAATTGGAATCGCCCTCGGGCGATAACAATGCGAGCCCGAAAGACTCATCCATCATCCCGAGGGACTCCCTGGGCTCTCAGGAAGCCTAGAAGAGTCCCAAAACCCCTTACCGAGGGGTGGGTCTCGGCCTTGTGCTGGGGGCCGAGCCCGAAATTCGGTAGTCGGGGAGGAGGACTGAGTCATCACCGAGCCTGGTTCGGTGTTGGCCATCCTCCAAACCGACGCGCTGGCAGGGCGTATCCCTGCCCCATGCCCATGGGGGCAACCGGGGTTGAGCCGAAAGGCAGGGACCCGGTATATAAAAGACAATATTCCTTCCCTGCCTAGTACAGTAATATACTATTTTCGATTTTCACTCGCTATCTGCGTAATTTAATGTATTTCTGCAGGAATACTCAATCGAAGTTTCTTCAGAGATGTGCAAAATGGTTTTATCGACCATTGCTCCGAAATCTACTCTGTTGCTAAGGTACGATAAGTTTTGTGGAGACAACTTCTTTAGAAATGGTCGGTGAAACCAATTTTCAGGTCTTTGAATGATGTTTAAATAAGCACTCTTAAGACATTTCATCTAATTGCATAGATCGCGAGTTAGGATAAATGAAGTTCCATTTTCGAACTTACTGATGCTTGTAACTCAAAAATGGTAGGTTTCTGAGCGATGATCGATACGATTCATTTTGTAGATTCCTAGAGGATGTTTGGAAAAGTATTCTTGGAGAATTTCATCAAGTTCCATAGATTCCGAGTTAGGGCCGAATCCGCGAGACCTGTATTGCTCATACCTCAGACCTAGTAGGTTTCTGAGCAATTGTCAATATAACACTTTTTTCAGATCACCAACAGATCTTGGAAAAAGTATTCAACAAATTTTGATCAAATCGAATAGATCTCGAGTTAAAGTAAAATACGCTGCTACATGAGGTTAGCAGAATGCTTTCTCTTAGCGAAATAGTTTGATAGGTTCACTGAAACTGATGAGAAATTTGCAAAACTGATCAAATTCCAAAATGATTATTGGAATTCCTACAAAATAGTTTTATTTTTCAATCTATTTTAATTGCAATTCATATCACACTCACAATCCAATGATCAATATCATTTCATCATGGAAGGAAAATTAGATTTTAATCAGATTGGAAGGTAGTTGAATCAAATTAAGATTCAACCAATCGATGTAGAGTGCGGGAAAAGTATCTCTTTAGTTCATTAAAAGGTGAAAAGATTAGTTGTAGAGGGAGATATGAGGAGGAAGTGAATTTTAGATGCAATTTTCTTCTAATATCTTGGGTTATTATTACGAGATTCCCTTTTAGGGGAATTCAGATGACTTGAACTAGGGTTTTTCATGGAAGATAATGAGTCTGGTTGAGGGCAAATTTTGATATAGTTGGTGTAAGGATTATAAAAATGGAGTTTTTTTTTTCAAAAAATTTGGATTTTTTGGGAATAAATTGGATTTTGAATGTATGTAAGAGGATTTTGAAAAATTCGGTATCAACCAATCGATTTAGAACGATTAAAAAGTATAAACTCAGTTGAGTGAAATTTGAATAAAGTAGTTGAGGGGCGAGTTATGAGGAAAGTGTGAATATTGAAAAAAATATTTTTGTATATTTTGAGTTATTTTTTTGAGGAAGATAGTTATGGGGCTTTGGGCTATCTAAAGTGAGGTTTTTCTTAGCGAAACGTGTGATTTGGTTGGAACAGAATTTCGATAGAATAGGTCTAAACATGCTCAAATTGCTGTTTTTGTTGGAAATTTTCGTTTTTTATAAAAATTTACGTTGATGAAGATTAAATAGAATTTCGTTATTAACCAAAAGATAGATTGAGCCAGAAAAACCATAGTATAGGTAATCAAAGTTGGGGTGAGATGAAATTAGAAAGAGATATTTTAGTATGAAAGTAGACAATTTCAGCGATTTTACCTGAAGAAACGTTTAAATCAAATTTGATTTGGAGAGGAGACCAGACAAATCACTGGTCTCTTCTCTGAGTGATTCTCTACAACTTGTAGAAAAGCAAAAATCGATAAAGTGGAGTGTTGAAGAGAAAGCGAGGCGCAAAAAAAAACAACATACATACATACACACGCAGACACAGACAAAGGGCCGGAGAGATGAGTCACTGGGGGTTTTTGAGGATTATAAGGGGAAAACTGTTACTTACAATCGTTAGATTTTGGCGAGAGGGATACGATGGTTGAAGCATTTTTGTGATGAGATTAATTCTGTTGAAGAAAATATTGAGTTGAATGGAAAAATCCATCAAAAATTTGCTGTGTCGAAAACAAAGCTTTCTCTTTAGAGAAAGCAAAAAGGTCCATTGCCGAACTTACTTTTGCTTATACCTCAGAACCGGTAAGTTTCTGAGCCAAGGTCAAGATAACTCATTTTGTAGGTCTTTGAAGGATCTTTGAAAAAGTATTCTTGTACGATCTCATCACAGCGCATAAATCCCGAGTTAGGATCTGTTAAAAGTGTCAAACGAAAATCAGCTAGGACTTGCGCAATAACATCAGCGATGGTTCAAAAAGATAATTGACGTGTTACTAATGTAACAAAAGTCCAATAATTTTTTAGATAGGCTTGAAGAAGGCGCCAAAAAAGTGCCGAAACGTTCCCGCAATAAAGAAACTCATCTTGACTCATCAAAACGATTGACCTAAATTTTCTAATACAACGAGACATGAGTGACCAAAATATGTATCATTTAACATCGCTCATATCTCAGAAACAAAGGATTTCTGAGCAATGGTCAAAATGACCAATGTTTCAGATCTCATTGAGATCTTCAAAAAATAATTCCCAGAAAAATCTCGCTAATGCGCACGGATTCCAAGTTATAAAGCAAATTGCTGATTTTTTGTTCGGAGAGGTGTGAAAAATTGACCTTTGACCCCTGTCTGCCTTATAGAGTTATGAACTGATCTGTCTGCATTTTTAACCCTGCATTCTACTCATTGCCAAATTTCATAATTCGTCGACTCCCCACTTTACCCCGATGGACATTTGCAAAATTGTTAATAAACAATCAATTTCCTCGAAAACCCTGGGGTTTTCGTGTCTGCATTCTTGGAATTGTTAATTTCTAGTTCTGATCTACATAATATGTTAAATCCTCAACTTTACCCCTTTGGACCAACGAATTGGCCATGGCGGACTGGACTATGACGTCACACAGCTCAAGTCACCGGACTTCCAAACAATTTGCGCGGAATTAAAAACCATTCTTGGGGATTTTTTTCCAATTGCACCTTACCTATCTTGATTTGCTCGAGTTTACCAAACCTTTTTTCAAAAATATGCAAGATGCCTATTCGATCAAATGATTGAGCAAAAGCTGTCCAGGGAATGTTTTAACTCGTTTCAAGCAGAAGAATTCTGGGGTTAGGTTTGTTTACTATTTTCTCTACGTAGGTAACGTACGTAGGTGGGGAGCGTAAGATGTGGTTGGTAGCCCTCTCGATACACGAAATTGACTTATCGGAAGGTCGTCATGAAGGAAATTACCATATTTTTGGGTGTATAAGACGCACTAGATCGATTCTGAACACTCCACCATAGGGGTGCATCTTATCTATGGATGCGTCTTATCAGTAGGTTATTAATATTTCCTTCGTCGAAAACGACAATGAATGTATTGTGAAAACTGAATCTATTATGACTGTTCGTAGTATCTATGATATCGACTCTCTTTGATTCTTTCAATACAAGAAGACATCCTTTTATGAATATAGAATGATATGAGGAGACAATAGAATCTTATTATTGATCTTTTACAATTTAGTCTAAAAATCTTTGACTATCTAAATTTGAATGAACAGGCGTGAGTCTTATCCATGGGTGCGTCTCATCTACAGGTACTTATTGTTTTCCAATTTTTCCTCTGTAAAACAGGGGTGCGTCTTATCTAAAGACACCTGCAAATACGGTACCCTGGCTAATCATTGGAAACCCCTTGAGAAACGTGAATAATGCGCTTGCGCTGGAAATGCCGATAGCTGCATCAAAATTTGCCGAGAAAAAACCAAAACGGCTATCAAAATCAGCTCAGTAGGTCAAAATGGGTAGCATGTAAACTATCTCTAAAAATCCAAAAAGAATCCCTCTGATCTTCTCTTATCTTCAAATTGAAATATCCGCACGTGCACCAGGGATAAAAATTAGCCAGGAAATAAATGTCACCCTCATATATATCCATACTATAGTCATTTCATTTGAATCGCAATAAGACATAGGGAGCATGAAATGCCGATTTTTCAAAAACTTTTCAACAAATTTATTCTTACGTATGATTCAGGGGAGGGGGGGGGGGTCATCTTGGAGTAACTTATTCAGGGATAGGAGGTCCTGCAGATGCCGAAAAAGTTCTTACGTAGTTTAATGATTTCCCCCACTCAGTCTTTCGAGCGCAATTTTTGTTCACAAACTTTCATTTAATTCATCATATACATTTAATTCTATAGTAAAAGTGATAGTCGCACAGGTAAAACATTGCGCTTACACACATTTGGAGTGTGCATGAAGGGATCTGAGTATATATTTTACCTCCTCAAGAAAAAGTTCCGTTTGTACGGGTTCGTGTTTCCGCCTTGGCACCGGAGGTGGAGTTCCAATACGCACTAACGTGGCTCGAACTGATTGCAACTGAGCGTGTTTTCTCATCACCTGACGTTTGCGTGCTTCAGCTTGTCTCGCTGCTTGAGACCGCTCATTGCAAATCTGGAACGATGGGTGAGACCTGTCATTTGTGCAGTCAGTCTGAAGCTAAAAGTTAGCATTCATGTAAAAGTCTCGGCAGATCTCTAAATTATGGAGTCGCGAAGGAGAAAATGACAATACTCTGCGGTAGTAATAAAATTAATCTCATTGAATTGAACGAACTTGGCGCTCGTATGACGTGATTCTGTTGGATAAAAATTAAAATGATCCTATGGAATCTTCGAATCTCCCTCAGTTCTCTTTCAGATGTCTGTTTTTTATTGTGTTTTGGCATTTTTTGTGCCTGACAGTAGTGGAATCCCCTACTTACAAGCACTGGCGGGATTGCAAAAGTACTGCCACGCACTATTCGGCGGTCGAACATGAGATTTCCAAATGGGGGAGGTTGATCCCTGCAATAACAATCAACAATTGAAGTGATATCGATGAGTATAGGATGGATTTGATATTTCAAGGGAGTAAGAGTGTGATAAATTCCAAGGTGCATCAGAAATTAAGTATTTTCATCCATCCTCATCATTGTGTAAGACTTGGCGCAGAATAGGTCCATGCATTCTACATCTACCACTTGATTCGGTCATAATTCCTATCAGGATCGACATGGGAAAAGATGAAGTGCGTCCGGAGAATGTGTGGTGCATGGGGAAGTCATGAGAATTTGTCTACCAAAAGGACTACTCAAGTAGATTTTGCAAATTTCCTTTGCTACATATACCTCTCGTTCATTCATGAGGGAGATGATTGAGTATCTCGGAGTCAACATGGAATAAAAAAGAGAAAAGATTCTTGCAATAGGCTCCACCGATGAGGCCCACGATTTTCCATTCTTCGATTCTCACCCACGTCGCTGCTCGAAAAATATTCTATTCATCTGCAATCGCGGTTTATTTGACTAAGGTTCGGACCATGGGCCAAAAAAGAGTTTACCTCCATACACACGTGTTTTTCAAAAAACGGTCATGATACAGTTTACTCAGATGAAATCAAGAAATATTTGTATTTAGTGAATGCCTTGATTGTACAATACTCTTACTTGATTAACCCATTAATGCCGAGGATGACTCTTCCATGACATCTTTTTGAGGCTCGTTGTTCAGTACGAAAAAGCCTTCAAAAAATCCCCAGGGCAAATATTCCACGTAAAGTTGTCTGAACTTTCGAAATATGTGATGGGAATTTCTGTTTGAGGCGATCCTGAAAAGCTACATTGAAGTTTTTGCTACTAAATACAATTTTTTCATTTCAAATCGTGTTTCAACGGCATTTTGACCCCTTAAATTGATAGGTATGGCTCTGGAAGCTCAAGAAACTGTGGCATTGGGTCCTGAACTACAAAATCTATGGGTCAGAGAAATTTTGAAAGGTCAATCTGGAAGCTCAGGAAACTGTGGCATTGGGTCCTGAACTACAAAATCTATGGGTCAGAGAAATTTTGAAAGGCCAATCTGGGCCCAAGATATCGACCGAAACAGAAAAAGTATTTTGAACGCTTTCTCGTCGTCATTTAAACCTCTCAACCTTTACGATCCCAATTCTGAGCATCAAATAGCTTCTGAAAAAATATCATACGGCATGTTTTCGACGTGAAATTGTCTGTTCTTTCAGATTCCGTGATCAGGATTGGGTTAGGTTAAAGTTTGAAGCGAGAGAATGCGCATTTTATACCCTTTTTGAATGAAAACATCATCCCAAATCTAATTCTCAACGTGAACATCGATACACTGTGACTCGAGACGTCGAATCATCGTATCTGCACGATCTAAACCTCAGTATCAGGCCATGCAGTTTGAGTACGATTATTTGACACAGCGGTAGCTGTGTTTGAAAGTATGGCAATAAAGCCTTCGAGCAGCTCCGCTGTGGCATATACGCCAAAGTTGGGGATTCCAACCTCCTCGTAATTTTTGAACATACATCGATCGACATTGCCGACCTCAAAGACACGGCATCTTTCTATCAAAATCGTTCAGAATCGGAGGCCGTCCGACATGAACTCTGGATTTTTGCGATTGATCACTTCTCTGTTGAAATAAGAGCAACCGTATTTTGCCGAGGTCGAGATCGCGTTTATAAAAGTGTTTTGACGGACGTGACGTAGAGCGTGGCAGAAAAGCGGCGAATATTCGAATCCCGTAGCGTATGGCCCCGTGGAACCTACGTTATTCAACTACCTAGAAGAAATCTTAAAAAATTCACACAGGTCAATTACATTAGACTCCACCCAGAAATCTTGTCCATAAAATTACCTCTACTTTTGTATATTTATAATAAACGAAACAACAATTGCGTTACTCCGACGGTGATAACTCCTCACAGGCGTAGTTCAGAGCTATGGTTGCGGTGTCAAATAATTACTCAGTGCCAATCAAATTTCCTCCACCCTTACATTCCATGGAAATTGATTAATTTATTCATAATTAACGATAAACATCATTTGGCTATTGAGCTTCGTCAGGTGGCCTCTGCGCATGCGTCACCCAGCAGAAGGTAGAAGGAGAAACTCTCGGGCATCAGGCAACAACACGGCTGCCGCATCGCGGCCATGTCTATATTCGTTGGTTTAACGGTGACTGGGGCGAGTCAAAGTCCGCGCAAATTGCACCCGTGCGAAAATGGTTTCGAGGTCATGAAACTGTATTGATTTTCGCTGCGAGCATCAATTGTACTCTCGACTTTTTGGCAAAATAAGGGCAATGAAATATAAATCTACGCTCGCGAAACTACTATCGCGCGCATGTGTTTGCGCGAATTTTCACTGTAATAAGGTGCTCAACAAACGTCCTATCTGTGAGAATCGGTTCGGTTCATTGCTTGCGAAATTGTTCCTTTCCAATGCTTCCCAATGACATAAGCGCTCCCTGTGGCGTGAAACATTATATATTTACACTTTCTGATCGAACTCGAATCTTAGATAATGTGAGTAAATGTGATGAAATCAAAATATTTTCCATTGAGAACAATCTCACTGGCGACAAAAAGATGATCCTTGTCAGACGAAGGGAGTAGCGATCCTCCGAAGGAAGTAGTCCCAAATTTCAAAATTTCATTCTGATCAAGTATATTATAAGATTTTCTCTACCTAAGACCATTTTTAAAAGAAACCTACTCTACGTAGAATACATCTACACCAGCCAATATGGCTGCTAAGTGCTGAGTTAGTCATTGGTTTAGAATTTCGCAGCCATCTTACTATACTAGGTAGATTATACCTGGTATAGTGAACCATTATTGAAATCATGAGTTTCATACATGGAAATTATTTCGCCTTAAATTTTCTGTGACATGGACCTTGAAGTATTTTGAAAAGATATCGAGACATTCTGCTAAAAAAAGTCAGAACCAGCCACTGGGTCAGAATCTCATTATGCAATTTTGATGAGTACTCAAACTTACCTATCCGTCAAAGCTGCATCTTAATTGGTTGAGGTGATAGGAATCAACTGAGATGCAGCTTTGGGAGATAGGTAGACAATGAATAATAATTAAAGTTGCATACAATTTTGACCCAGCGGCTGGCCTTTTGACTGAGTATTCTCTGAATTTTCTCACGAGAGTCTCAAAGAAAACTATTTCAAAATTCATTGTATATAAAGTTTTAGGGGAAATGATTATCATGTATAGAAGTCATGACTTTGATCCCATTCCACGAATGAGTGACTTTCATGTGCGTTTCATAACGAGATAATCTCATATAAATGTGCGGTAGAACTACTGGAACCAAGCAAAACATACTGAATCATTAGCTCTCCAAAATGTGGGGGTGTGATCCTCATAGCAGAATATGGTTGAAATTGATATACTTTCCATAATTGGTTTGAGTCAATTTCCATGAAAGCTAGCAAATGTTCAGTAGAATTTCAATGTGACCCTTATCTTCGCCTTTACCTCTTTGACTCATCAAAATGATACTTTCTCCTTGGACATTCACTTGAGATTATACATGGGAGAAAAATTGATGAAGTGGTGAGGCATTAGAGTATGCTTATATTACCCATTAAAACAACTGTAGAATCATGATTTCCATTGAACAGTATTCAAAAGTTTGTCGACAATAACATCAGAATTAACAGTTGCCGTATCGAGCCCATATCGATACGTGCATGGCCACCGTATCGGTTTTCGATACGCGCCAGTTCCAAATTCAAGTATACGAGCGTGTTCATATTCGCAGCAAATCGCTGCGATTTCAGCGAAGTAAAATCGCGGCTCAGTCGCCCATGTGAAAACAAATCGCAACTCGCACATCGCACATCGCACATCGCAACTCGCGACTCACAATCCGCGCAGTCCGTGCAGACTGAGAAATGAAATTCAATCAAAAAGTTAATAGAACTTATTCAAAAAATGATGAACGAATAAAATATTTCGATTTTTGGTGTGAAGGTCATCATTTAGAAGCTTGCATGGAAGATATGGAACCACTTCAAACATCAATTTGTCTTGTTCGGTCTCGATTTTGACATCAAAGTGGTCCAATTTCTTCCATTCAAATTTCTAAATTATGATCTGGACCAAAATATAAAGAAGGGACACGGATAAATCTGATTCTCTTCAATTTTGGTGATTGACAGACCAAGAAACAAAGTTACAATACAATCTTCACTTCCGAGTCCAATAAGTATCTCCTTTCAATCATTCAAAGTCAGTATATTTTACGACCGAAGCAACTCATGTGCAAGCTCGGACCTGTGTCGTCTGCAACTCTGCTGCATATCCGAGAGTGTGTGTACTGTGTGTGCATATGTGTGAGTGTGTCTTCTGCTGCGGCGGGCGCGGAAGGCACGGACACTACCGATCGATGATTCGATCGATGGCTCGCGCGGACGTTTGAACTTCCAAATGATTTGGATGTGTGGTGCACGTGGATTCAGCTCAATTAGTGCGTTTTTCACATGGACCGAGTCAAATCCTTTGATATAACTATTAGGGTGGGCCGAAAATGAATTTTTTTTTTAGATCGATACGCTTGGAGTCGGAAAAGTTAGGTTTCTACTAGTAGATGTGAAAAGAACCCCGCACAAATTTCATTGCTTGTGGCTCCGGGTGAATATTGACGGAACTTGGGGAGATGATAGATTGAAATGTGCTGATCAACGTTTAAATGGGACGCTAAGAGAAATAATGGACCGATTTTGAGATACTTCTCCAAGAAAATAGCTAGCTTTTGAGGTTACGGGTGCTTATTTTGGATCGATATTCGAATACTGTGTTTGCCGTGCCAGGACTATTTTTCAATAGCTTGTTCTACCTTATAGCTCAGATCAAGCGTGCATGTGTGTGAGCGACCTTATAGCTGTATTTATTGAGGTCCTGGTCGAACAATTTGACAATATTGCTGTATCGATGTTTTACATAGAGCTAAAATCACATAACACTGATAAAAAATCGATGATAATGATGGGCAAGATCTAGGCAATCCAGACGTCATTTCAGAGATCATTGCAGAGCAGCGCGTTAATTACTTGTGAAGTATGAACATCACGCATCGTTTGTTCATCGTCATAACACAGCCATGAATCTATTCTTTCATCGAACACATTCGAGAGATATTCACGGTGCGCAGACCTGTACTTTGTACTCGTCCCTCGATTTACATGAAATCATTTTGTTGCATCAAAAATCTGTCGTTCTACAGCTCTCAAATAGGCGCCACGAGTGAAGGATTTCATGTAAATCAAGGAACGAGTACAAAGTACAGATCTGCGCGCCGTAAATACCTCACGGATGTATTCTATGAAGATTTGTGGCTGTATAACGATGGATGAACGATGCGTGATATTCATACGTTACGCCGCGAGTAATTAACGCGCTGCTCTGCAATGATTCCTGAAATGACGTCTAGATTGTCTAGAATTTGCCCATCATTATCACCGAGTTTTTATCAGTGTTATGTGATTTTAGCTCTATGTAAAACATCGATCCAGCAATATTGTCAAATTGTTCGACCAGGACCTCAATAAGCACAGCTACAAGATCGCTCACACCATGCATGCTTGATCTGAGCTATAAGGTAGAACAAGCTATTGAAAAATAATCCTGGCACGGCAAACACAGTATTCCAATATCGATCCAAAACAAGCACCCGTAACCTCAGCAGCTAGCTGTTTTCTCCGCAAAATATCTCAAAATTGGTCCATTATCTCTCTTAGCGTCCCATTTAAACGTTGATCAACACATTTCAATCTATCATCTCCCCAAGTTTCGTCAATATTCACCCGGAGCCGCAAGCAATGAATTTTGTGCGGGGTTCTTTGTTTGCTGGGCGCTGGGAAATGAGATCTTCCGTCCGAGCAAGAGCCGTGAAGGTTTATTTTAAATAATGTGCGTTCGAAAGGGAAACTGCATAATTTGTACATTTTCCTTCCTTGTTTAGCAGATAACTCTGACGCATCTCAAACTTTTTAGACGTACTTTAGCTCATTCCAAAGCTCTCTTCAAGACCTACAAAATGAGCTAAGGTAAGTTTGTCATAAGTGATTTTGGTAGATTTTTTCGTCCTTGATGGTTAATATACGAGTTGAATAATTGGTCTCGTCGATCTTGAAGGACGGTGGGAAACTAAATAAATTTCCGAAATTTCATGATGGAAATTTTATTGCAACGTTTCGTCCACTAGGTTTTGTGGACCTCATCAGGCTTCAGGTTTCTGTTTTGACATATGGAGATAGAAAATATGGAATTTTTTTACAAATGATGGATGTATGAATATTCAAGATGCGCAACTTACGTTATTCTTTAGATCATCGTGATTTTTTTTGAACGATCTTGTAATAGAGCACAGACATAACGTCTGGCTCCTGTCAATACGAGTAAATAGAATGAGTCATCGGTCTCATTTTTCACTCATATTTATATTAGCGCGATCGCAGTATACAGTCGGTGACATATATATGAAAAGTAGTGCATGTGGGAGAGAGAAAGAGAGCGAGGGGTCAACGAGCTTTGTCAGCCGTTGCCCACAACGGGTTATATATTCGACTGAGATTTTGAATATCGTCTTTTCTATCGATACATTTTTCATCGATTTTCATATGGATCATCTCAGAAATCAACCGTTTTTTCCAATTTCCCTCTGTGTCTAAAATTATGGTTTGATCCCAATAGAAATCGTGTTTATCTTTCAGTCTGTGAACAGAAACTACGGACTTTTTATCTTTGTTTGTAACATGATCATTAATGCGTGTACCTAGTTATCTTTTTGTCTCCCCCACATACGTTGCTGGGAAATCTTTACACTGAAATTTATAAACAACACCAGTTTTGCTAAATTTATTTAGTTGGTCCTTACCTAATTTTACTATTGAGCTTAATGACTTGAAAACTTTTGGAAGAGTGTGATTATCGTTATGTTTGAACAGAGCATTACATTTTTCAAATAAGCGTTCGTGGTATGGAATACATCATGAAATTTTGGGAATTTATTTAGTTCCCCACCGTCCTTCAAGATCGACGAGACCAAATATATAACTCGTATAAGGTAAGTTTGATTTTGATCAACCGGAAACAAGTTATCTTGATTTTACCCAAGAGAGATTTTTATCGAAAATAACAAAAAAATAGTATTCTTGGCCTCATAAGGCTAGCTGAGGGTATGAAGCTCCACAAAAACAAAGGGGCAGCACGTACACTATGATATTCAGATATTTTCTCTGTATTTACACTCAGACGCACCATTTGATAGCACAGGCACAAGAACTTCCACTAATGTCACAACAGGACGAAAATCGGAGAGCGTTATTCACCGAGTTAGATAATGTTATTATTCATCGAATGTAAGTATCATCAACTCTCTGAGGAACGGAAACGTAAAATGATTCTCCCACTCTCCAAAACTACGTACTCAATCATCTGTATGGAGTTCCGATAATATCAAATCGAGGAGGAAGTATTGAGACCAATTTTCAAACATAAAAAAGTCTATATAAATGTTGGACAGTGGCTTCCCACCATTGCGCCACTTGATGCGTACGAAGTCGCTTGTTTCAACTTCTTTACTACATTCAACACCATATTCTGAGGGATGTGACAGAAGCCTGCTACCGATAGGCGTGCTGCGAGTTAACTTGATACAGTTCGATACGCGTTTTGAAGCGGGCGTGACACTGGAATCCAGCGCCTGCTAGTTTGGCACGCTGCCACTAGGTGGATACCAGTTTTAAGTCGAGTGCGACTGAAACGGTGACTATGGTTAACTTCATCCGTCCCGGATCTCGACGTAGTAGACGGTACTCCTGTTACGCAACAAGTGTATGGCTTCGGTGAGAACGATTACAAGAGGAATTCGATCCCAAGGCTGGTCCTGGCTCGTGGCTTGCATTCATTGAAAATCATGTCGACGTCAAAATATAACGACAGATACTATCTTCGGCAATATCAGTGTCCGGTTCTTGGGTCACTTAAGGATCTGCCGAGGGCCCGTCTGCCCACATATCGCGATGTACTGAGTGCCTGTATCTTGGAGAGCATTGAACACGGAAAATCGAATAGTGGCGAGCACCCTCCCATCGCGGATATTGCGGAGTCCATCAGTTCTATGGTTGAAAACATGTATTCAGAGTTATGAATTCCAATTCTTAACCACGCAAGAGTTGAAACCTTGATCTTGAACTATCATAAAAAGTATAACGATATAAAACGTATAGTCAAGCGTAAAGATAAAAGTGAACATTCTAAATCGAGAGTTGAAGGATTTCTAATAGATTCACTAAAACTATTCGACATAGCCGCGTGTAAATGTCAGCCATCTGAGAGTTGCAACTGTCCTAACGATCGAAAGGTCCCAATAGAGGCGATGGAATTTTTGCAGGACCAAAGAACGACGAGGCAGATGGAGATGAATATCTCTGATTCTAATGAGACAGGATGTCTCAAACGAAAATCGGAAAATAGAAACGAAAATTCGACGAGTAACAAAAAAGCACGCTCTAATGTAACCAATCCCCAAGATACTCTATCTCCCCCACAGACCGAGGATTCACAAAATACTCCTGTTTCTGAAGAATTCTATCGACCGTCACCAGAGCAGATGCCCTCTTCAAGTACTCGGATTAGGTTCGAACTCCCGCATACAGCTGCAGTCTGCCACCGATTTGGGATTCCAGACAGAGCTGCCGCTGCATTGGCGACCTCTGTGTCGCTAGACGTCGAGATGGCCACAGGCTCACTTCAATCATTCGTTATCGACGAAAACAAAATTTGCAGGGAGAAATCTAAATTCGCTGGCAATTTGAGAGGCGATGGTGGCGAGGATGACCCCATTCATGCCTTGTACTTTGACGGTCGTAGAGATAAAACTAAGTTCATGGATCAGAAAGATTCTAAGTATTATCTGACTGAGATTATAGAAGATCATTATTCTTTAATCGAAGATCCAAGTTCTAAGTACATAACACATCTTTCTTCAAGCACAGGGTCCGCTGCGTGCATCTCGAGGTGCATCGTGTCAAATATTGAAGAGAATCACCCTAGAACAAACTCGAGGCTATTGGCTGCGATGGGACTGTGGTTAATACCGGTTCAGAGAAAGGCGTGATCACAGCAATTGAAAATGAAGTTGAGAGGCCCTTACAAAGATTCATTTGCTTGCTCCATTTCAATAAACTGCCACTCAGACATCTATTTCAGAAGTTAGATGGCGTAGCATCAGGCCCAAAATCGTTCACAGGGACCATCGGTAAAATGTTGCCAGAATGTGAAAACATGCCAATTGTGAAGTTCGAAGCTCTTGACTGTGACTTGCCTGAATTGGACTCTGTAGAATTGAGCAAAGATCAAAAATACCAGTATAACATATGTCTAACAATTAAATCGGGCAACTGTGATGCAGACCTTGCAAATAAGAACCCTGGCAAGTTGAATCTTTCCAGATGGGTGACTCTATCTAACAAAGTTTTCAGATTCTATGTTTCGAAGGAAAAACCATGTCTTGAACTCCAAATTATTTTGAAAGTATACGCTCCTTCCTGGTTCCGTATTAAGATAAGGCATTCAGTCTCGGACGGAGCGAGGAATCTCTTTGATTTCATGAAAGCTTTACGTTATCTGCCAGAACAGGACTTGTAAATTAATGATCCAGTGATCCAACGGAACGCTTACTTTGCTGCTCCAGAGAATATTCTTCTGAGTATGTTCATTGACGAAAATGTTCAAGTCAGTCGCACAGCTCTGAACAGGATTATTCAGGCGAGAGAATTGAAGGCCATTCAACAAAATGACCTTCCAACGTTCGAAGTACCCAAGCTGAATTTTTGAGCAGAAACCTACGTAGATATGATTGATTGGTCAAATGCTCGTGTTCGATCTCCTCCAGTTCTTCGAGCTTTAGGAACAGATGTAATCCAGATGTACCTTGAAGGTGACGATATTCCCATGAGTTGGCAATTTAGTAAGTACCTGTGCCACACACAGGCTGTAGAGCGTATGGTTAAGCTGGTGACGGAGGCATCGAGCGAAGTTTATGGTAAGAAAAAGAGAGAAGATTACATATTAGCAACGCTTCAATTTAGACAAATAATGGCAAAGTTCGACTCGAAGAAGGATTTCAAAGCCGCTTGAGATGAACTCAGATTCAAAATCTAACAAAAATATGAAATAACTTCTAAAGAAGTAGAGGAATGGTCGAGTACAGGAACTGTAATAAACCGGAGAGAAGAGAACAAAATGGAGGAGAATGAGACAAATGAAGAAAATGTAAAAAAAACTGAAAAAATACAAAAAAAGTAACTCTGCCATTGACGGTCCCAAATCCGTATAAGAAAAGAGGAGGGCCGGACATGATGGAAGATTTGCGATAATTTCGGGGATAATGCTGGATTTTCTGCGCGGGCTTAGTGAATGTGCTTTGAAATGGTGTTTGTGAGTGTAAATACAGAAAAAACATCTGAATTTCATAGTGTACGTGCTGCCCCTCCGTTTTTGTGGAGCTTCATGCCCTCAGCTAGCCTTATGAGGACATGAATGCAATTTTTTTGTTATTTTCGATAAAAACCCCTCTTGGGCAAACTCAAGATAACTCGTTTCCGGTCGGTTGAAATCAAACTTACCTGAGCTCATTTCGTAAGTCTTGAAAAGAGCTTCAAAATGAGCTAGGGTACGTCTGAAAAGGTTGAGATGCGTCAGAGTTATCTGCTGAACAAGGAAGAAAAATGTGCAAATTATGCAGTTTCCCATTTAAACACATGTTATTTAAAATAAATCTTCACGGCTCTTGCTCGGACGGAAGATCTCATTTCCCAGCGTCCAGCGAAAAAATTTCCACATCTTCTAGTAGAAACCTAACTTTTCCGACCTCAAGCGTATCGATCTAAAACAAAAATTCATTTTCGGCCCACCCTAATAACTATATTTAAAATATTCCGTGCTTTGATATACCTCAAGAAGGTATAGGGGAGAGTGGGGTAAATTGGGACGAGGGCAAATTTGGACAAGCTTCATAGCTTGGTCGGAGGTGAGTCCAGGCTTTCGCCGCGTAAGTTCTTCTTTTTAATACCACCCGAGACAAAGGTTTCTATGGCGGTTAGACATCCTGAAACGATACTGGGAGTCCACGCTGACATAGGGGACCAATTCCGTGTAAGATCAGACTGTCGAAAATTGCTCAAGTCTCAAATATCTTCAATGATGAAATATATGTTTCTAGGGACAAATTAACGAGACACGTATTTTTGCGTTTTGCCCTATCATGCTCTGACTCGAAGTCGTCGAATTTTGCTTTCTCGAAAGAGAAAGTATTCATTTGGTGCCAGGTGAATTTTCGTCAAATTTTTTCCAAAAAAATTTTTTTCTCCTTCAGTGAAGGTCTTGAATACATGAAATTGTACAGTTCTCTTCCTTCCGCCAAGATCTATCTAATGTAGGTCACAGTTTTTCTTTATAAGCCCTCACAAAATTACGACAACCCCATCTTTCGAGCCCTGTGTCCGTGTCTGTGTGTGTATGTATGTTGTTTTCTATCGCTCAGCAAAACTCCTCACTGGTTTGATAGATGGTCCTGAAATTTTTATGCCATGTTTGGAGGCGTCTCTAGATGGGGATGCTAGATTTTAACTGCCCCCCGATGATTACTTTCATACTTATAAATTTTTTTTCATTTATCTGTAATTTTTTTCATCTCAAAAACTAGGAATATTGTCTCCTTCCCCCTCAAAAAATCTGGGGCGGTTAATTTACACGTTTCTCGACGTGCTGGATCGATTGGTTGAGACGGAATTTCAATTAGGGCTCGTTTTATTCTAGCTTCTTCATACCTCTCTCACATCCGGCTGTAAGACCTTCATAGTCACAATTTGACAAAATTCCGTATCAACCAATCGATTCAGCACGTCGAGAAACATCCGAATCACCTTCTTCACATTTCTTTCATACAGTAGAATGGAGTACAAATCATTCATAAGATGTGCTTCTTTCGGAAAAATGTCAAATTTCTCATTAAATAATTCACAAGTCGAAAAATACTAATGCGATCATGCTCAAAATTCACTGACATCGTTATCACAGTCTCCAGATTATACCTATGAAGTCTCAAAAGAGTTTGTCGAATGAATCAAGAAAGGACCCCGCCATAAATGATAGGATTTTGGCTTTCAGCGAATTTGACTGAATCGGGAATCATTCGATAGAGCTCGAAGAGCTGAACAAAAGTCTCTATTACCGTTAAGCTCAAAAAATTCTTGTTTTCGAGTGATTTGAACACAAAGTTGTCGATTTTACCGAGATAAAATAGGGTTATGGTACCAATCGAGCAATAACATACGTTCGAATTCGCTCGGATCGTTTGATGGTATTTTACGGCTACGTAAGACTGCAGTCTAAGAATCTTTGCATTACACTCAACTCAATAATCCTTTCAAGAAAATAACAGAATACCGGATTCCTCAAGAGAATATCAGAAATCGAATTAACAACACAGCCTGACGTCAAAATGTGACTTGACTTCTGAGTACGATTTTCATCAGTTTTCGAGCCTCCGTTACATTTTCCGGCAGGTCGCACTTAGTTTGGGGAAAAAGAGTTCGATGCTTCGCGAGTTTTTGCCAGAGTGAATGACTGTTTTTATTTCTGATGTATAATTACCAAAACGAGTTTTTTCTTAAGAATCAATCGACATCTCTTCCGTACAAGTCTTAATCTTCTGACAGAAAAATAATCAAAAAGATTTTCGTGACCTTGGCCAATATAAAGTTGGATCTCATTCGATTTTCTCAAGTTCAAAGAGCCGGGTGCAATATGATGCGAAATCCAATCGCCATCCAAAAATCAAAACAAAAATCTCTCTGATGATCCATAGAGATTTTTTCTCAATGTTCTGTGGGAGCCCCCCCCCCCCTTGCAAACTAAGAAAGTAAAAATCTCGTGACTTTCAAAGATAAACAGTGCAAAGAAAGAGACACAATGCTTTGATCCAGGGTTGCACTGAGAAAGTAGCGACGTATTTTTCAATCTTTCATCGGAAAGACGCTACTTATTCTTGACGCATCCTCGCGTAGAGGCAACTCCAAATATTGTATGTATCTCGTTGATGTAAAACACCTTACATGCATTTGTCTTGATGATCTACTACACCCTACTGGCCGTACTTGAATTATCGAGATCGTTTTAAGCGTTTCGATTTTGTAGGTATTAAAAATATCCCGCGAGAGTGACAGCAGTGAGAGGTCTTTTTGAAAGAATCATTGAATTGCGTGCAATGCAAAGATTCTTGCTGCATAAGTCTTACTCAGCCGCAAAATACCGAACGAGTCGAGCGAATTGGAACGTATGTTATTGTTCGATTGGTGCCATAACCCTATTTCATCTCGGTAAAATCGGCGACTTTGCAACCAAATCACTCGAAAAGGAGAATTTTTCGGGTTTAGCGGCTATGGAGACTTTTGCTAAGCACGTCGAGCTCTATCGATTGATTGCCGATTCAGTCAAATTCGCTGAAAGCCAAAATCCTATCATTTATGGCGGGGTTCTTTTGCGTTCCAAATGAGACATTGTTATCC
This sequence comes from Eretmocerus hayati, assembly GCA_029851415.1. Classification (NCBI taxonomy): domain Eukaryota; kingdom Metazoa; phylum Arthropoda; class Insecta; order Hymenoptera; family Aphelinidae; genus Eretmocerus; species Eretmocerus hayati. The sequence continues at coordinate 112,601,782 of CM056743.1, forward strand.
CAATTTTTACGTTCACCGACACTAAATTGCTTCCTTCCCTGATCTAATCATCTCTTTGCCAAAATTCTGTATCAACCTATCGATTTGTCACGTTGATAAAAATCAATAACAACCTTTACGTTCTTCTTACTCTATTCTACCGAGTGCAAATGAAAATTCACACTTCATGATTTATTTTTCAAATAACAAATTTGTAAAAAGATACTCAATTTTACTTGGTTTTCTCAGAACCGATACATCCCATTTCCAATATAGTCACCATGAGTGTTCCTTTCCAATCCAAATATTATTCACAGCTCAGGATACTCATGCCTGGTTCATATGTCAGTAAATCAAATAAATAACACTTTTTTTTGTTATTTTTATATTTCGTAACCAACTTTCTGCAAGTAGTATGAGTACCGGTATAGCGAGACATAACAAATGACGTCATCGCTTATCTTATCTTATCAGTGACGTCACGGTGGTGTGGGGAAGTCTCGCCGAGTGGCTTATCTTATATCTTTACTTATCAGCGCGGTGCTGTGAGGGAGTCGAGCGTCGTAGACTAGGTGAAACTACCACCATCGTTTGCAAAAATAGGTGAGTGGAATTTTTTTGTGGGATCCTCCCCGGAAGACCCTCCTGATCATAGAGACGTATGGACCCAAGCCGAATTCCGATGCAACATTGCTTAAACCGAAATTGTTTAAACAATTGATGAAAATCACTTATTTCGCCCTGAAACTAATTTTATAAGGTAATTTGGGATATTTTGGATCGAAAAGTATTCTTGTCATTTTTCTCTAGGAGCCATCATTTCCGAGCTATAAGCATTTCAACCTTGAAAAAACGCGAATTTTGCGATTTTGAACGTTAAATATGGTAACAACAAAGCGAGAAATCGATGTTCTCAAGGTCGGGATCTATTCACTAGGGTGTTCTCTACAGGTTCCAATAGCAAAAGTTCATGGTCCCGGCTCAGAACCTTCCGTTTTCCGGAAGTTTTCAAAGCACTGTTTCTACAGGCGCCAGTATAGCTATATTTATCGCGGACCGATATATATATATATATAGTCAACCTCAGATCCATTCGAAACAGTGCATTGAAAACTTCCGGAAAACGGAAGGTTCTGAGCCGGGACCATGGACTTTTGCTATTGGAACCTGTAGAGAACACCCTAGTGAATAGATCCCGACCTTGAGAACATCGATTTCTCGCTTTGTTGTTACCTTTATTTAACGTTCAAAATCGCAAAATTCGCGTTTTTTCAAGTTTGAAATGCTTATAGCTCGGAAATGATGGCTCCTAGAGAAAAATGACAAGAATACTTTTCGATCCAAAATATCCCAAATTACCTTATTAAATTAGTTTCAGGGCGAAATAAGTGATTTTTATCAATTGTTTAAACAATTTCGGTTTAAACAATGTTGCATCGGAATTCGGCTTGGGTCCATACGTCTCTATGATCAGGAGGGTCTTCCGGAGAGGATCCCACAAAAAAATTCCACTCACCTATTTTTGCAAACGATGGCGGTAGTTTCGCCTAGTCTATCGGGGCTTATCTTATCGCTGACGTCACCAAGGTCAGCGTGTGGCGTAGTATTTCCTTATCTCTATCGGTTAGTGGGTCACGGCGATAAGGAGGGGGTAATAACATTGGGAGCGGCTGGCGTAAGGTCTTATCTCATCAGCTGATGGTGTTTACGCATTGTTTACAATAAAGGTCATGAGGGGTGGGGGTAATAAACAAAAGGTGGGGCCGAGCAGCTGATGGTCCCGCTGGTGTAGCCGTGGGTATAGCTATATATATCGCCACGATATATAGATATACACATTACGGTGTGACCAAGTAGTACTCTGAGTTCACGCAATGTTTAGATTGTTGATAATCAGTGGTCAAGGTCAGGTGGTGGGAGTGGTAAACAAAATATGGGACCGAACAGCTGATGGGCGAGGTCCCGCTGGTGTAGCCACGTGTATAGCTATATATATTTATCCGTCGTGGCCAGGTGGTGGGGGATAATTAACAAAAGTGCTGCACATGGGCCTGGTGGAACACAGCGCCACCTGGGTTATCAACGGTCGGTAAGTGGGAATGCGTTTTATCGATGTGTGGTGATATATGATGATGGGTAATGATTGTTATCGGCCGGTAACGGGTTGCCTTCCTTACCTACGCGTGATATTTTTTCAAGGGAACGGTATTATCAACATTCTTGGGGAAATCTTCCAAATTATGGATGAGGACATCGTTTCCGCACCACCCAACGAGGTAGATGTCTCGGCGCGCTTTTGTTTACGTGGTATCCCCTGATGCGGGCCTAATCCACGAACGGTTACTGTTTTTCTAGAACCGGAGAAGTGAAAATGAATTCATATCTTAGGAATACTTGTACCTTGCTTTCCTTCTGTCATCTTTTGGGAGCGGACGAGTCTTATCGCTCACGCTATCCGGGAACTTGCCCCAGGTTGATGGTTCTTTCTTCTCTTCTGGTCTCTGCCTTCCGCTCCTGTCGTCTTCCAAGCGGGAGTATTTACTATTGTCTTGACCCATGTTGAGAAAGTGATTTGCACCAAAAGAACCTAATGTGTACGTCCGCTCTATGAGGAGGTGAAGAATGGACTGAATCACGATGTCAATCGTCTTTGATTTTACGTCTTTCGAGAAAATTAAGAAAGTTTGATATATATAAGCGTATTGAAGTAATTCGTCTTCTGGGCGAAGTTATTTGATGGGAGGGGGTAACTTGGAAAAAAGATAAGCATAAGAGTACAGATCATCTCATTTTTATTCCCATATTCCACTATGTACAAAGGAGTCGAGATATTTATTCATTATCGCTTTACAATTGAGCATTCGCATCCATGTAATCAAATATGTCTTTTGCAAGATTCGCTATACCGAATGCACGCAGTTCCAAGAACAATATATTCAAATTATCATTATCAAATGAATAGTCGAGTCTTGATATAACATCACTTTTGATAAGTTCACTGTTCATCGTAAAGAAATGACGGAATGAAACAACATCTTTCAATATATTGAATCTCATCTCGGTGGATTCTTTCTGCATCGATTCACGTACAAAATTGTTCATGTATTCAATTGCACGATTCACAAAAGCACACACTTCTTCACTTCTCTTCAATTTTATAGCTATGCACTCACGCAGACGTCGTAGGCCTTCGAATGTAGCCTGCTGCATGACGAATGTTGGGGTGGCGTCGAATTTTCTCTTCTTCTTGCACGGCTCCTTCTCTCCATCTTGCGCCCCTTCCTCGAGAGTTGACAGTCGCACCACAGGGAGTTGTGACCGTTCGTCGATGAATATTGCCTTCGATCCGTACGAGGTGGTGAAGACGATGTCGTGGGATGGCAGGAAGAGTTTTGATCCGGTTCCAGGATTTTGCGCCAAAGAGTAGGAATTTTCGAGATATCCGATAATTGCTTCCATCTTCTCAAGGAAAAGCTCCCAGTTTGCCACATCAAACGTGACGTGCTTGAGGGGTGTCCCATGGCTGCCGAGCTTGACGACGGGCCGGTATGTTCCTCCCGAATATTCTAATCCGACAAAGGCTCTCTTGGAGTCGGACTTGTTCAATGCGTAAGTGGTCGAGAATAGTAAGTTGGGTAAATCACGAGCCAATTTCACCGCTCTGGATCCGTTACGTGACACAGGTGCAGCAGGTGGAGCCATATTCTTCTTGGCAGCTTGAGCGTCGTTGTTAGACTCGAACGGTTGAGATTCAGGAATGTTAAAATCAACCACCTGAGAATCGGGGATGTTGTCGCCTAGCTTGTAAGCAGCAACGTCGTCGAAAGCGGCGGCAGCGGTGGCGAGGGCCTCGTCCTCGATGTCAGCTGAAGCGGCGGCGAGGGTTATGAGATCGGCCATCTTGAATATGGAGTAATCAGCAATCGGACTAGGCTCGCGGACTCGATTATGTCGACTGTGTGCCCGTCAGCGCGCGCACGAGCCCCTTATACCCTCATCCCTCCTCTTGCAACATGTCGTGGTGGAGGAAAAATGTTGTAGAGAGAAGGGGAAACTAGTCACGGCGTGTCAACGGTTCTCTCGTTGACTCATCGCTCGAGCATCTCGAGAGTGACCGATAGTGCAACATGAGCAGATGAGTGATAAAACGCATGTGAACCGAGTCTTGCAACGGAATTAAGTAACGGTTGGAGATATCGATATCATATAAACATCGTATAGTTCTGCGTGAGCGGACGACACGTGCAGGAATTCCGAGACGTTACGCTATAGGGATAAGCGATAAGACGTATGTAACCCGACGCTTGCAGAGGAATTTAGTGACCGTTGAAGATATTATATAAACATATTTTTAGACTTTAAGATTCATAATTATCTTATCTCGACTACTTACCAACCGTTTGTATGCTCAGCAATGACGGAGGTTGAGCTTGGGGTCTCAAATTACCCTTGGTATCGGGATACTATTTGCATCGTGGTATTTTTCAGCCGTTATTTCCGGCTTGCTTGATAATTGAGCTATTTATCATTCGATAAGATATGATTTACTCCAAACATCTTCGTTACAGAAAAACCGTTGCAATATTTTTGAGTGAGAGATGCTTGTCATAATGCTTGAATGGTTTGAATAACTCTCTTCATATGTTTTCGAGGGTGTGGGTGAATAACAAGAGATCATTTGTATATTTGTGAAATTTATTCAATATAATAAGGATTCATACATATATTACATATCGGAGATGTGTTAATTGAGTCTCGACTGACAGGATTGTACACACGAGCCCGAGCCCACCGAGCTTTCTCGAGGAAATTTATCAACTCTATTCTTCATCACGCGTGCACGTAATTTCTTCATCACATCGCACCTGAAACGCGCAACGATCTCATCGTTTGAGCGGGTGTTGGAAGAAAAGATGCGCTGAAACGCGCGTAGAGTACCACCGCTGCACATAAAATACAGAAACATAATACAATATTCACCACAAACTTGCGAGTCATAACTCTGCATCGATTTCTTGTTCCATTCGTAGCGGTTGCAGTTTCTCTTGAGACGGTCGAGATGATGTGGTGAAGAGGGTGGTTGTCCGTAGCTGTCGAAATATTTGCCATGTCCCCTCCTGTCAATGTAGATCCCAATCCAATGAGAACCCGGTTTGTTCGCCGTATCCAGATTCGAGATGATGGCAGCAGGCAAACTTAAGGTCTTCGGCACGTGATCGGCTGCGTAGACACCAATTGAGTTTGCCTCCAGGCCTCTAATCGCTCGCATTACCTGGCGTGTATTCATCGCTGGTTATGGACGTGGATGTAGATTCACTCGTCGGACCGTCGATTATGTCGTTGACACCCTCCTCGCCGAGGGGAAATTGAGGGCGGTCGTGCGGGCTACGTTTGATGTAGTTCACTGTATCACGGCCTGCGAGAGTTGCAGTTTTTCTTGAGAGTATTTCGTGGTACATTAGAGCAAATCGAACGTCTTCTTCCTGAATGTCGGGGCGGTCTCGAATCTCAATCGGTAGAATTGAACGAAGCCACTTTCTAATCTGTTCAGCGTTGTGCAGAGCGCATCTGTTCTCCGCTTGATTGAATTCGTCTTTCACTGTCCTGAAAGCGTGATGAGTACACGTCGCGTTCCCGATGAATACCTTGTTGAGCTGTCTGAAATTGGGTCCTCTGTGCTGCTCGAGGTTGATAATTTTTCTGCCCATAATTGACTCGAGGTACTGAGCTTTTATACGGCCAATGACGTATATATTACCCGAATTCCTAGCAATTTCGATTAACCGAGCACGCAGCTTGTCAATTGATATATCTCCATCCACCCATTCCAGTCCGTGAACTCGGCTCGTGCAGTAGTTGTTGGTAATCTTCATATCCTCCGTGGGGAGATCAAAAGCGTGCGGTGGTTTCACTATCCAATGCTGAACGATGCGGTTCGGCAGCGACACCACGGCGACTTCTTTGGGGACGAACTGCCTGGTCACATCTCGAAAACCGTGAATATCGATGGCAAAATCCATGACCATGGTTACTAGCTTGGTGCGTCGATATTGTAACTGAGCGAACTGATGCTCTCTGCCGGCCAGCAGCCACCCTTATACACTTATCCCCTCCATCATCTTCTCTCCCACCTCATGCGCCAAAGTCCGTTATGATTTGCCCGCTCGTGTCGATTTCGAGGACGTTGTCGTACTCGGCGTAAACTATGCAATTGATGGTCTGCGCGAGCGCCTCGTCGAATCGGACTTCTATGCGCACGCTACCCGAGCGAACGAGATTCCAATGTGTTGCCGAGTGGGCGGATAGATCGGGAGTCAGATCAAACGCTGTGATAAAGTTTCCTCTTCTGTAGTTGAGTCGATCGATGCCTATGCCCTCGTTTGCAAAGTGAATTCCCGTGCCCGAAAAGAGCGTTGGAAAGTATCGATGTAGAGTTGATTATTTCCGGTGAACTTTGGCTGCAGTGGTTTGCATGGAACCTGAACACCGTCGACGTATAGAGATGAGTAATTGATTCCAAATGTTGGAAATTGAATGGGTTCATTCGTCGGTTTCCGTTGAATGCTCTGTTGTCCACGAATCCAATGATGATCCGCTTAGGTAGTTGCCCGAGAATCACGTTGTCCAATGTATCTCCGAGGATGCCCGTGTGCATCGTGAAGGATTTTACCTCGACCCTGGTGATTGGATATTTGTCCGTTGATTTGAATAGTGCGTTTGCGTGTCCCACTAATACTCCGGGGCTTATTTTAACTCGACGAACCACGAGGGATACCTCTTTGATTTGAACGCTGAAGCGCCCGTCGTCAGAGGCGTCCATGAGACAGAAAGCGTCTTTGCTTCGTACCAGACGTACTCTCATCTCCACACCGTTGATGAGCATACGGTCTTGGTTAAACAAATCGCAATGTAAATGGCCAATCATGTCAACAACTTTACCACCCAACGTGAAATACTGACGATAGGCTAGTCCGTTGTTTGCTGCTTCTCCCTCGGCGTTTGCAGCAGCATCGAATTTGTTGCTCGTGTCCTCTCGCCATAAGCACGATGTCAAGTGGGATTCCTTAGCTGCAGGACTATAGTTTAGCAGAGATTCCAAGTAGGCGCGGTATGGGTAGGCGTTGTTGGGTGGTGAGACAGCTTTTTGATTGAGAAATACATCAACCTGATGTAAGAGCGAGTGTAAAAAGTTGTTGATGGGCGCTGCCTTTCGATTCTCGGCTTCCGCGGCTACGGGTATGATTTTTGCTTGCACATGGAGCATAGTGTGAGCGAGATCCAGGTAATGCTCGCTAGCGGAAGGGACGACGAATTCGATTGGGGCGTCACCCTCGTCTGTCAGCGAAGAAACAGGCTTGTAATACAGAAAACTGCTGCTTTCGATCGAAGTTTGCGTCGAGGGCAGTGAAAAAATGTCCAGCTCGCTCGACATGCACTCATTCGAATGGGCATGTAAGAACGCCATGACCACTCTAGATACCGTGCGGGCCAAAGATATCCGACAAATTTCTCACTCTCGGGGTCTTCCGCTTCACAGATGATCTCCCAGTCTTCTTTTTAGCTTTGCTCCGAGTCACTTTTCTTTTCTTGACCTTACTGCTGCCACGAGAGGCTACGGTGCGCACGGATCCACGCGTTTTACGAGACTGTCGGCGTCGCTTCGCCGCTCGCGATTTATAGCCAGAACCTTTCATCATCTCTGCCAATTTCTCAGCTGCTTTCTTTTTGAGTTTATTGCCAGATTCCTTAGCCCGGTTCTGCAGAGAATCCGTAAAATTCATGCCGTTATTCGCCACGTCGTCCAATACGTTGATGCCAGTACGCATAGCCTCTTTACCCGCCGCTTTGATACCACTAGCGATGTACGGTAGAATCCTTCTCGCGAGCCCACCAAGCCAAGCACCAACACCTCGGCCGCGCTGATGAGTGGATCCCGTGAAGTATCTTTTCACACCACCACCGATTTGGTCCTCGTAATATGCTACGTAATTACTCATGATATCATTTTTAGCGGTTGCGCTTGAAATGAAGCGTAACCGTCAGAGTACCGTACTCGGATGGTATGTGCTGGCCATGTTGATTCCTTATATCTATCTCTATGCTCTGAATACCGTGTTGGCGCAGAGGGATGTAGTTAATCGGTGCAAACTGTTTGGTGATATTGCCACCAAACTCGTAACTAGAACCGTCTAATCAGACGATTCTCAGTAATCCGGCTTGGGTGTCACCCACTGTATACGGCTCACAAATATCTGTGTAGACGAATAGCTGATCTGGTATTGCTCGAGACAACGAAGCGGGTCTTGTCCCCGCAACAATGGTGTCAGGTGATGTTGTGAATGTACCCGTGTTTCGCTGCTCGGGATCTTCGAAGCCAAAGATACGGAGAATTTTCTCGTTAAAAATCGTGTAATGCGACTGTGTGCACGAGCAATTTTGCCTGAAAACGTAAAACCCTTTCCGCAAGTCAGCAGGTTCGAATACGTAATGTTTCTCATCTATCTGCGAGCTATTGATTTCGGCGGCCAGTTGTTCAATCATGGAGTATATACCAACCGGATAGTAGAGTTTCTGATCAAAGTCGTCCGCCAATTCTCCTCCGGATTTATTGAAAATGTACGTGTTTTCGTTCTCTTGAATGTGCATTATCGTGCAGGGTATATGGATTTCGGCGAGGCCAACACGACAATCACCCGTGAGTCGAATCTCTCGGGGCAGATGGGTGGTAAAGTACGTCGTTGCGTTGTCGGGATAGTATTGCATGCTGCTGTTGCTCGGCAGGGCCAAGTAAAAATCGTCTTGAAATTCCATCGCGATTCTTGAATCTCAAATCGACTCTAATTCGCTAGCTTTCACCCAACTGTTGAACTTGGCAGGATATCCGAGCCTTTTGACGAGTACTCCTTTATTGTTACCACGTCCTCTGGATTTTATGACACTCTCTACTTTGAAATTCTGATCATCCGCCAAACGTTCTTTCCCAACCAAGGTGAGTTCTTCGGTTTAAAAATACCCGTCGATGATCTCGTCGTTCAAGTCTTGGAGCTCGTACGTGTACAAATTCTGACGGAGTGAAACCCTGCTTATTTTGAAGATTTCTTCGCTGTAGTTTCTTTCGTGACCTTTCTCAAACGTATGTTTCGTCCGACTAATGCGTACGTAATCACCGACCGCGTATTTAGCTGTAAATCTCGCGCTTCTTTTTCGGTTGACGGTTTGGCTCAGCGTGCGGTGTTCCAAATTCTCTCTAGCCACTCTGGCGTTATAAATCGTGACCTTTACAGGCCTCATTTTCGTGCCGGTGTGCAAAGTGTGATTGTACGCGTGTAATATATCCTGTATGACGTCGATGTAGTGCTTAGTGTTTTTGTGAGTAAAATAGCGCCAGATACGCTCTTTGATTGTTCTGATGAGCCGTTCTACGCACGCGCACTTGATATCGGGATTTCTCGCAACTCTGAAACTGATATCTCGCTTCTTGAGAAGCTTCTGAAACGGGGCACCGACAAACTCCTTACCGCGATCCGATTGTAAGCAGATTGGAATGCGTCCGTTGGCACTCTTGAGGATGTTTTTGAACGCTGTTGCAACGGCCGAAGCAGTCTTATCGCGAAGTAATTCTACCCATGCGTATTTACTCAGCACGTCGACGACAACGAGGAGATAATTGTAACCGTCGTTGTATCCTTGTAGCGTTGTGAGTTGCATCAGATCGCATTCCCATACGTCGTCGATGTTGGTGACGTCATATCGTAATCTCGGGAATCTCCTGCGGATAGGCCTGTGTAAGGTATAAGCGTCTTGGTTGCTCAGCCATTTATACACTTGTTTTCTTTCTTTATCGTCCGCAAGGGGGTTACCTTTTCTGTTTACGCGTAGCAAATTCCGTGCACCCGCGTAGCCAGCCTCGTGGCTGGGATCGTAATACTGCTCCGAGTAGTCGTGCATTTCTTTCTTCACAGATTCATCCTCTGCCATTTTCTGATCTTTCCTTTCGCTGTGGGTGACGCGTCTTGAGCTAAACTAGCGTTAGGCTCGCGGCTGCTTCGGCCCAGGGATCAGGGACTGAGCGTACGACGCGTCGTTTTGCTGTATTTATGGGGTCCGTCAGCCTTTCCCCTATTCACACGATGTTTGCGTTACCGATTAATTCGCTCGGGGTACCGGTAATTCTTATAAACTTTGCAAATTCTAGCTGCCCAACGGGCAGTGTGCTGCTATCCTCATCTCTCTCTGTTTTTCTGCCTCTTTTGACGGGTCGTTTCCGAACGACATCGTTCAAGAGCTCGACAATATTGGAAGCTTGAATCGTGTGACCGTCTATGGTAACAGTACCCGTGTCGTCCCACTTGAGCCGGTCAGGCGCTGCTATTTTCCAATGCTGTAGGAGTCTTTTTGCTCGGTTTTTGTATAACCGCGGGATATTGCTTAAAATCTCTTGCTCACTCAGAGGTAATAATTCGGATTCCGACTCGTTTGATTCCGCTGTTTCGGGCTTTTCGTTTAATCCGTCACGCAACACAAGAAAACGTCGCAGTACTTGCAGATATCGTTTGCATTTTTCGTCAACCGTACCAAATTCTTTAGTGTGGAGAATATCAAACATCTCCGAGTCGAGTCTCGAAAGCGGGTCGCCAGGTGTTTGAACGGATTCCGTGACCATATCATCAGATGGTTTTGGGTATATGACGTTTGCGGGTCCGAGTGGTGTTGCTGGTGGCGTTGGAGTCGATCCAACGTCGTCTCGGGCACAACGACCATTTTACGGAGTCTGTCCATGTCACTGTATAAGTTCAGTAACCAGAGCGCCGAGAATTGGACTCAATAGTAACGGTAGAAACGACCCTCCGCTCTGAACAATGGTCTTCTTCTTTTTGCGCCGATCCGATGTATTTTTATGAGCCAACTGTCGTAATACCTTTTTGTGGCGTCGGAGCCTTCTCTTTTCGTTATCTTTTAGAGATACAACACCGTGGAGCACGTTGAGAGCGCACTCGCAAATACACTTTACGAGTATCTTATCGGCTTCGCGCAGCAGCACAGCTCGTTGACGGGGATCAGCGTGTCGGAGCGCTTGTAAAATAGCGATGCGTTTCTTTGTGAAATGCTTACCGGGCAAGCGCGCGCTTTCCGATCCTGCTTCAGCCATTGTTCGCGATAAACTGGAGCATTCGACTATGTGGAGCCAATACTTGTTCTCGGATCGTAGTCTTCCTCAGGAATTTAATTTTACATACTTTGGCACGTAAGCATAGTGCACTTTATCATCAGGGAAGATCCCGGTGCGGAATCTGAATTCGTCGAGAGCGTTCTGCGAAAGATCTAGAAAAAGATACGAGTGTGGCTCTCTCGTTGCGTCCAGATAAGCGTCGCGTAAGAATCGCGGATCTTCCGGACAAACTTGACGCGCTAGATGCTGTATTTGCGCTCTGTCTCGAGGGTTTTTAAAAATAACCAAATATTTCGTGTTCAAGCTAATATCTCTTTGCGCTTTGCCTTGATGAAATATATTCTGCGTGATAAAAATGACACTGATGTTTCGATGATGCGACCCCTTTGTGAATAAATCCAACACCAGGTCATTCGAGGATTCACGCATTAGGTCATCCAGGATCAGCAGTTTTTTCTTCTCGTTGTCGTTCGAGTAGTCGCTCGGTTGAGGAAGACCTTCTCGAAACTCGATTTGGATGCCGGGAATACCCGGTTTTAAATCTCTGGAGTAGGTCTCCTGCCATTCGGCGTAATAAAATAGAATTCGATCGAAGCGCACGTTGCAAATATCCGGCAAATGGGCGAGAAATCTACGGACCCACTGAGTCTTACCACATGAAGTAGGTCCGCAAATACAGCTCGTGAATGGGTGCTGCCACCTTACGTCCATCTTGACAACTGAGAGGAGGAAGGAGAATTTCGCAATTTATATCATCTACCAATGAAACTCTCGCTACGTCCGCTGGACCGAGCCATACCCGCGGGCGGGCGGGCGGGCGGCGGCGGCGGCGGGGCGGGGAACGTGCGGCTATGAGCTCACGGCCGCACGTGCGCTCCGCGAAGAGCTAAGCCGAGTCTCGCGTGAATAAGCTCAGGACCGCGAGGATGAGCTCTACCCTTCCGGGAGAGAGAGGAGCTTACTCACGCGTGGATCAGCTTTTTGCGCGCGAGAATCAGCTCAGCCGCGTGAGTTGCGATCGTGTGTGCACGCGTGTTATCGTCGCCTAGGCGCATGGAGACTTCAACCTGGAGATGTAGGATGGTTTCAATGAAATGGGAAGCATCATTCATGGTACGAGCAGTATTCATTATTTGCATCATCATCATCACAATCATAAAATATATTCTCATATTTTACATTAATCTGTCCAAGTAACGTCAGATCATCGCGTATCGTCATCGCCGCGGTATCCAAACGGGAGAGAGAGAGTTGGTGAGATATAACGCCTCTTACGCAGAACTACGGTGCAAGTTTTGAATTCTTTGCGCGTTATCACGTCGTGCAAGCGTGTTCTTCTTATCGCTCTGAAATCTAATCTTATCGAGTCTAGTTCCTGGTCGGGCTCTCTGTCGAACCACTGGTCCACAAGCTGTTTTATACTACCGAGATTGATTTTCTCACTGTTATCGGAATTCAACGAGATACCCTTGACTTTGCATGTTTCGAATACTTGGTTGCTACCCGGGACAACTACCTCGTAACCGTAGAACTTGGGTCCCCCGGATACGAACGAGCGTATGTACGCGTTCTCGCCATAGCATTCCAACTCGTCGGTCATTTCCCCGAGAAACGGACCGAGGTGTGGTTTGTATTCTGTCGGATCGTCTTTGCGAGAAACGAAGATACATGAGTCCGTGTCCATGTAAAGAGTCCGTTTCCCGAGCTTTTTAATCTCTTCGTATAGTCGGAGACGCGCTTGCGCGGTGGTATAAGCAGCTAAGAGTACGTTGGTGTTGGGAGAAGACTCGACCGCTTCGTTTCGATACCGCCAGCTGACATACAGAACTCCATCGCTCGCGATCAGAATGTCGCGGACTTCTTTTTCTGGTGCGTGCAATAATTTCATAAGTGCCCTGCGTGATTTCACTATTTCGGTCTGTAGCAAGTTGTCTCTCTATCCCCACTTCCCCCAGAACGAGTTTAGCGCCATCTTGGCAACGGAGCGGAGCCCCGGATTGTGCTCAATCTTGTCGATATCCAGTTTGATTCCCTCGGCCCGCTCGTACTCTTCTATGTACCGCTTTTTACTAGCCTCATCGACGCATCCAGGCGGAAACCCGCTAGCCTGCTGTTAACTCTTCAACAACATATTCACATACTTGACAAACAGGCCCCCCTCTCCCGTGACGGGGTCAAACCGCGTGATCTCATATTGCCATATGACGTGTATCTCGATAATCCGGTATCCGAGCTCGATAGCTTTCCTGAGTTCGTCAACCACCCACTCATTTTCGAACGTACGCTGATCTATGTTTTCGTGATTACAATCTTCTTGACGCATCTCCTGACAGCATGAGCGACACAATGCAAAGAGTAAGCGACCGTGCATCTTGATTGGAAGGAGTGGTAGGTACAAGTTGCGTGGCGGTAATACTCGACATTTGACTACGCCTTCGACTCGTGATAAATCATTGTTGTCTCCGCCCGTCAGAGCGTCACACTCGCGCCCGACGTATATCCTGCGCGGATGCCCGATGGGGTATTTACCTTTTTTGTTCACAGAGGGGTACAGCGAGGTTACGTCATGGTAGCAGATTATTTCATTTTCTTTGACATCGTAATGCGTCACGAGATTTTCAGTGCGGCCACCGAAGAATGTACCCCTAACATTCAGCGTGATCTTACTCATTAGGGGATGGCTTGAGACGAAATCTCGAATGCCGGGGTCGTTTTCTTTAATTTTGTCGAATTCGCATTCCCACATCTCGCGCACCGTATACCCAAAAGATTCCATCCGTTTGATTTTAGTTTGAGTGCTTTCATACACCTCGTCGTGTGACCGCCCGGAAACGACTCTCCTGCTGCGATTACCGTTAAAGCATTTAAGACATCCGCGATAAAAGCACCCCTGATATTCAAACACTGTACCCTTACTGTTGTTGGGATCCAGGCTCGGTAAGTAGCCGTCGACGGTGAAACCTTCGGGTAATCTGTACTCTCTCGCTCGACCAGCGTGTATAATCTCTCTATTCAAATCCCGCTCGCACGTCAATAACCATTCCAAAGACTTTTGAGAATGCTCGTCATCCCTCCTATAACCGCTGCGTGGGATTATAGCTATCGTGTTTGGCTTCAAGAATTTTTTCCGGAAGAGCAGATTACACGCGGATGCGATTGTGACAGCTGAAGCGAACGGGTCCGTGTCACCTAGTTCGAGGAAGAATTTTCTGAACTCTCTGCATGCCCCACGCAGAATCTCAACGTCCATATTACAGTATTCAACAATTTCATTCTTGAAAACGGAATAACAGTTTGGTTTCGTAGCGTTGTACCATTCGAAAAATTTTTCTCGCTCACTGGGTGACATTGTCCCAGGGGGATGAAATTTTTCGTCCGGCAGCTCTCTTTCATATATCCAAGCGTCGGGACTAGTAAATAAATGCGGGACAGAGACTCAACCTGATGTGGAAAAAGTTCAGGCTGTCGATGAATTTTGTGTCTCGTACTTTCATACTTATAATTTTGTTCCCGCAGAGTATCACACTGGGTAGTGGGTGTTCCGAATCAGATACTAATCTTTTCAAAGTAAATTGTCCGTCAAAATTACCGCTATTGTGCCCAATCACAATTATCTCTTTGAAAGCCGTTTGCTTCCGCACTGTGAGATCAATGAGCTCTTTCACGGGATCTATCTTGAACTCAAAGTACCTCGGACCGCACGTATCGCAATTATGCTTTATATCATCACCGCGATCTATACAATCCATGCATACTTGATGAGCGATTATGAGTACCACCTCGTGTTCAGTTGTCGTCTCATGACCATTGTGTTTTTTAACCTGCTGAGTTTCGCAATCGTGAATCACGTAGCAGTACTTGTGAACAGTCGTATCCGGTTTGACAGGCTGGACGTAACACAGCTCGTTCGGGGAATGCGCTGTATGACATTGCTTACAATATTGAACAACGCACTCGTGCCTCCTATTATAAATATTTACAGTCCTGAAACAGCCCTTGCAAAGCTTGAGAACGTCACACAATTTTTTATTGTCTTTTTGTAACTACCATCTGTTTCGTGTTTCTCATACCAGTCGCGACCGTTGAAATATCTGTCGCAGTCATGGCACTTGACGAGTTCTGTATTTTCTGTCGGGTAAGCGGGTGATGAGAAACACCGCGGACAAGATTTCTTGCATTTGTGTTGATTGACTCGGAAATATCTGAAATTACAGTGCTCGCAAAAGAATTTTGCCTGTACAATACCCGTTAGATTGACAATGGTATCAAAGTGCCGCGCTCTGCTGTTGTACAAAAGATTGATCGCGCCCACGGGTACACAACGGATATCCACATATTTTGTGCCGTCGAAAATCGCCGAATCACCCGTGCCCATGTTCGCCTCGTCGAAAACCCTGATGACTATACCTTTTGCGGCATAGTATTTCTGAAATTTTCTGATTTCGCGCATTCCGCAGCCTCCTTTGAGAACGACTACGCCTGCTTCGATACATAGCAGTCGCGCGGAATCTCCCTGGAGTTGTCTACGCCCGTCACGGATCGCGTTCCACGTTTGGATGGATTCAGCTGTCCCGATGTTCTTTTTGTCCAAGTGGGCTTCCCCCACAACGAGAGCTCTGGGTAAACACAACTCGTCGTCATCGTTCCGAATCGCCACGACCGACTTAGACCTGACAACATCTATGGTGACTGGTTTCCGTTTCCCCGCGCCTGCAGTTATGTCGACGTATACTGCTCGCACCTCAAAAGTCTCGTCGAGCTCGCAATTATCGTTACTCTGACTCAGTCGCTGGATCAGATTCCACAAATCGGCGTGTGAAAAATTATTTCGCGGACGCAGGGACATTCCACCGGCACCACGAGCGAAGCGGTCACACCGAACCGACACACTCACGAGGTCGTTTTCGTTACCCATCGCCGAAACTAAATACGCGTGAATATCTCTCATAGCCATCTCGTACCGAATCAATGAATTTATATTCTCGTTGGGGCGTTCGTTTACCCGCATCGAAAAGTGTCTACCCATGACCCCAAATCTCCGAACGGGGCGATCGTTTTGACTCATAATTGTGAATCTCTCTCCCGGAGGACGAATGTCAATATTGGCGTCTTCGTCATCGTCGTCGTCGTGGTCACCCCGTCCCTCGTCACTGTCAGCACTATATCTGTCACTATCGTATTCGCATTCGCTATCGTATTCTTCGTACTTGCTATCGAATTCTCTTTTACTATTGGAATCGGAATACTCGCCGTCAGCTTGTTCCCCGTTCTCGTCATTGTCGTCGTCGTCGTCGTCGTCGTCGTCGTCGTCGTCGTCGTCGTCGTCACCGTCGGTCACGTTGTGCTCTCTATTTCTGTCGTCACCGGTTTCGCCGCCACCAAGGTGAATGACGGGTATTTCCCCTTGTGCAAACTGAATCACCGACGGTCTTACTTGTTGCGGATGCTGAAAGGACTCCTCGGCTTCTCTCAAACCTTGTTCATCGACTTCTCGGATTACAGGTGATAATCTAACCCGGAGGTAGAGTGGCTCGTCTTGCAAAACTACTTGATTTCGCGTGGCACTCAGATCCAGCGGCGTATTCTGGGGATCACCACCCCACGCGAGAGCCGAGCGACCTTCATTTCTTTGAGCTGTGAGGAATGATATAGACGAAATTGGTTATTTATGAATTCATTCAATTTAAATTTGAACCGGAAAATTTATTGCTACTTCAACATAAAATGTTTACAAAAATACAAAATATCGTAACTCTATCTAAATAACAGATAAAATATATCGAGAAGAATACAATTTTCAGTCTTCGGGAATTCCATGAAGAACCTCGCGCACGGAATGGAGGAGATCCGACAAATTTTGCTCCTCATAGAGAGCCGAATTCGGGTCTTCCGATTGGTCATAAAACCATCGGATCTCCTGCGCTCTCGGAGCCCAAATGACTCTTCTAATACTAAACTCGAGAAAATCTTGATTAATACCTTGCAGCGGAGGCACTCCTTCGTTGATCCACTGACGTACATCTTTTGTCAGGAACGAGAACAGAAAGAAAAATGAGATATTAATAGTGATTCAACAAAATAGATGTTTTTGCGTGAATGAATGAAGTTGATACTCACATTCATTGAGGTTACGTTCGTTGATGTAATGCTCACGGAATGCAACCGGGTATGCCACACCATGTCTGTGTAGATCGAATCGAGCTTGTCTGGGTATAACTGCGCTCTGAGCCCAGAAGCTCCTCAGCAGCTCACGATCCTCCTTGTTGTACCCGAAACGTGCCTCGCGCTCTCTGATCACGTTGTTGAGATTGATACGTGGCTTGGCATATCCCTGTGCTGGGAGAAGTTGTCCGAGTAGGGCTCTTTGCGAGAGGTGCCACTCGCGTGACCACATCGGGTGTTGGGTATCGTTGGCGATGACCTCCAAGGCATCTGCCTAGTCCTGCTCTAAAGCTTGTGGTGGTTGGCGATTCAATTCCCCGATTGGTATCGCAGCTGGGACAGGGCCGGGATTTGCGGGGTTGTCACCCTCATCCTCGCTGGAATCGCTGCTTTCACCAGCCGGGATTTGATGTTGACCCCTCATTCCTCCCACGGGCGCTGCAGGGCGTTCTCCTGATCCTTCTTCTGAATCGCTGCTGTACCTTATCAACCCAGCGGCGGCATCCCGCAGAGAAACGGGGTAGATGTCGCGGACTCTCTCGTGGAATTGCGCTCTCGCAACAGGTTGTTGCGGGAGAGGTCATTCCGCGGCAACCTGTTCCACGATTTGTCCGTCCTCGTCGGGGCCACTGCTAGGCCGAGAGTCCGATTCGTCGACGACCGCCCTTGAGTCATCGCGGCGCTCCCGGTCCTCTTCATCTTCCGTGTCAACAACGAGCACGGATTCATTGTCGCCATCGTTGTCATTTTCACCTGCACCATCATGCCCCAGTTGTGCTGTAAAATAAAGGAAAATCACATGAGAACATGCACGCGTTATTTAAAAACGTTCGATAAGTCGGAAACTCACGTTCAACTTCCATCGGCTGTGGCTCGTTATCGTGAACCACACCATCTCCTTCGCCGACAACATCGACGTCCTCATCCTCGGAATCGGTAACGTCAATGGCCCCCTCCTCATCATCATCACCATCATTATTATTATCCTCTTCCTCCTCCTCCCCCTCCTCCTCCTCCTCTTCTACACTCGAGAGATCGGAGTCACCTCCGACCCCCGAATCATTCTCGAGACCCATCATCTCGTAGAGCTCCGCCACGGCTCTGTCAATGGCGGGCCCGTCCACCACGATAACCTCATCGTCATCGCTGTCGTCGTCGCTGTCACTGTTATTATCACCCGCGTCGGCATCTTGTAGGAGACGCTCGAGAGCTGGGACACAAAAGAAGAAAATCATTCACTAAATGCATAAACGAATCTCATTCATATTCATAAAATCCCAAACGTTGAACATCCGCTTCGACCATGCGACAAATATCGACCATACGGGATTCCGTAAAAAACAAGCGCACGATGGATGGCCCTGACAGGTCTCTACAGGCCTCCGTAAAAACAAGCGCGCGATGGAAGGGCTTTGCCTGGTCTCTACGGGCCTCCGTAAAAACTAGCGCGCGATGGATGGGACTGACACGTCTCTACGGGCTTCCGTAGTCGAGTCTCTCTCTCCACCTCCATCTATCCCCACTAGCGCGCTGATCCCACCCGAGCAGACACTCTCTCTCTCTCTCTCTCTCTCGCCACGGTGTAACTACGTTGCGTCGTGGGGGCGCGAAAATTGAAAATATAAATATTGGAATTTTGGATTTCTGACACCAGTTTTGGATATGCCCCAAGTCAAAAAAAGGCTCGAACCCAAAGGTTATCTGCACTCAGAATTGCGATTGGAGCTACAGGGACCGAGTTATGACCCAAAATGGGATTTTTCATCCAATTTTTCCGCGAATAAAAATTAAAAATGCAATATGGTTGAATGCAAATGCATATACTCGCGCATACACACACTCACGGTTCAAAATTGGTAGCGCGCGTTCGTTTATTATTGAACTGACGACTGACAATCGCGGTTACTTAACTGACTAGGCAATTGAAAGACGGCACGTCTGAATGTACTTTCGTTAGCGAGGTCACCGTTACTTATCGGTCTAGACCGTTTGTTAATAGAAGCATTCGAGTATATGGAGATATATATATATATATATATATACACACACCCTATCCCGCGCGTGACACGCACACACTCACACCGGAAGCGCGGCTGCATTCGGAATGCATCACGCGCATTGGCTGCACCACAACTCCTTGTGCAACGCGGATTGGCTCCCGGAAAACTCACCCACCTATAACCGCACTCGACACTCGCGCGCGGGAGGTATCATCTAGTTTGTATGCTTCGAGCGCCGGGTCACTCTATCATAATTGAATTTTTCATAATAAAATTGTACTTACCGAGAGCCTCGCGGTACTCGTTCATCACCTCTTCGAGAATCGGCAGCTGCTCCATCCTCGCCTGGAGAATGTAGTCCCCGACGAGCATAAGGACGTACCGCGACTGCATAAATATGGGATGCAACAGTCGGGCGATGCGCCTAAATGTGCATCGCCCCAGCAGCACCCGAAACTCCCTGAGGAGGAAGCTCAGCGAGACATCCTCTCGCCGAACTCGCCTTGTCCACTCGCGGTTGCACCTCCGCCACACACCCGCGTTGTCATATCGTAGGCGCTCCGCCAGGGCGAGGACTGCCTCACGAAGCTCTTCTACGGGGCTTGCCATTTTTTACTAGCAGTGTCTTGCGTTCAAGATTTGTCACGAGACTGACCATTGCAGGGCATTTGGCACGTGTAAAGAATTACCCTGCTCGCGAAATCCCCGCCCACGAATATGCTTACTCAAAACAATAATCGACGCTTAGCCCAAGGATTGACACATGCGGATCATTACTCAAGGATATGACTCACTGAGATTTTGAAAAGGGTACACCGAGATGTATCATATTCGAGAGCGAGAAGAGATTATTTTGGCATTCACATCCTGATGTGAAGGGTTATTCGAGAAATGCTCCATAAATTTCATCGCGATAAGGCCATACTGCCCATTCATTCATATGTACGGATACATAATACATATATTGACGGGGTGAAACATGAGTATCGATAGTCCCAACGGTTTCTGAGCAATGTAAAATATTTCCAAACAGAAAGCGATAGGATATTATTCCACTGTTCATATCTTGGCCGAGGCGTCGAATGATATGGGTAAGATGATCCGTAATCTAGCATCCGATAAGCTCATCGGCTATTATTTTCTTCACGCACGTGTGCGAAAATATTGAGAGTATAATATCTTTGCCGCGTAAAATTCAGAGGGCCGCTAAGGCAGATTACGCGGTACCATGGGTGGATATGATTACCGATGCTCTATTATCGACAGAGGGGCACTGCGATCGCTCTCTGGCCCAGGATTCAAATATTACAACTATTCACTCATATACGCTGGTATATGGACCAACAGCGTGAGAATATCACCTGACGCTACTATATATATATATATACCGTGGCGTATATATAGCTATACACCCGGCTATACCAGCGGGACCTCGCCCATCAGCTGTTCGGTCCCATATTTCGTTTACCACCCCCACCACCTGACCTTGACCACTGATTATCAACAATCTAAACATTGCGTGAACTCAGAGTACTACTCGGTCACACCGTAATGTGTATATCTATATATCGCGGCGATATATATAGCTATACACACGGCTACACCAGCGGGACCATCAGCTGCTCGGTCCCACTTTTTGTTTATTACCCCCACCCCCATGACCTTTATTGTAAACAATGCGTAAACACCATCAGCTGATGAGATAACACCTTACGCCAGCCGCTCCCAATGTTATTACCCCCTCCTTATCTCCGTGACCCACTAACCGATAGAGATAAGAAAATACTACGCCACACGCTGACTTTGGTGACGTCAGCAATAAGATAAGCCCCGACGCTCGACTCCCTCACACCACCGCGCTGATAAGATGAGAGATAAGATAAGCCACTCGGCGAGACTGCCCCACACCACCGTGACGTCACTGATAAGATAAGATAAGCGATGACGTCATTTGTTATGTCTCGCTATACCGGTACTCATACTACTTCTGCACAATAATATCAATTTGATTTGTTTATTTCCGGAGAACAGAACTCATTTCCCCAATATTCTTTACATCCTTTATCACTTGTGTCCCTTTTCTAGTACATCTACCAATTTTTTGAGTCATTTTTCATAATAAAGAAAGGGATTACATTAAAAAAAATTTCTGTACTGGAAGATGATTTCGTAGTGTTCAAGAAAGCGCAAAAAGAGATTGATTCTAGTTCTTGCGGTATGTTAGCGACAGCATACGCATGAACAATCTGTTTTGGTAGAGATCCGTCGATGAGGAATTATCATACTGATGAAATAATACTGCGGGATCATTTATAGTATATTATGCGTCTCGTGCCAAAAACTTTGTTCTTGACGAAAACCTTGTTGGACGTCGGCTTACGGCGAGACGTAGAATTTGCGTGTTTCCATGCTACCTCGCGCAGCAAGGAAGCGTAGAAACACGCAGTTTTCGCGTCGAGTCGTATAAATGAAGATATTTTCGACTGGAATTTTGGAAGAGTATCCTTGGTAAACACAAAAATTTGGAAGAGTATATGAAAATGATAGAGGAATGATTCATCATCCATCAGAATAATTATTTGATGGAGTTCATTATTTGATAATATCTATATTTTGGATGAATAAATATCTTCATATAAATTTTATAAGGAGAATTGATCATTGTAACAAATTAGTATATTTGAATTTTTCAATAATGTGATTAGTTGACTTCTTCAATCGCAATGAGAAAGCATTCTGCTAAACTCTTTCAGCAGCGTATTTTTCATTCAATGGGCATTTCGTAAAATTGGCAACTTTTGATCGATATAGATGCAATTTTCCGTGTGCCTTCGTGAAGATGAGACTTGTTCAGGGGGGTCAAGTAAGTTATATTGCACCAGAAAATCTTGGTCAAGAAACACAATTAGTGAGCAGGATCCACAAAAATTGATTTTGGCTGGAATCGAGGAAAGTTGAATAGCTCAAAATAATCATCCTCAATTTTGATGGGAAATTTTCTGTGAACTCGTTGAAACATGAGGAATAGAAAGTACTTGATCCGGTTTGCAAGACGTGGCGCAGAGTGGCGCCAGAGATCATTTTCTGGATCTCATCGTTAAATAGACTAGACGAAATCACCGCCATCGCTGGAAAAATCCGTCTGATGGAATTTTTTTACGGGATCCCCTCCAGAAGACCCTTCTGAATCCGAAAATCCATGTTGCCAGACGAAATTCTGGTGCAAAATTGTTGAAACTGAAATTGTTTAAACAAATTAGCAATATCAACTTTTTTGGTCCTAAAGTTACTTGGTAAGGTTATTAAGTTCATTTTAAAAAGAAAATCTCTCCTGTCATTTTTCTCTAAAAGTCGTTGTTTTCGAGCTGTGAGCGTTTCAAAGTTGGAAAAACGCGAAAATCGCGGTTATCAGCGACCGATTAGAGTGCGAAAAACGTGAAAGTCTCATGTTGCTAAAGCAAAAAAGTGTTAATTGGGATGTCCGTAACAATGTCCGATAGCAAAAATTCATGTTTCCGAGCGATAACGCATTGTTTTTCTAATGTTAACAAAAGGTAGATTTGCGGGCTACAGCAACGGCGAGGAAGCAGACGACGCGACGCCGCCACCGTTGAATCTCTATGGCTATATCGTGTGCAACTACCCATTGTTTACATTGAAAAAACAATGGGTTATCGCTCGGAAACATGAATTTTTGCTATTGGACATTGTTAAGGGCATCTCAATTAACATTCTTCCGCTTTGGCAACATGAGATTTTTACGTTTTTCTCACTCTAATCGATCGCTGAAAATCGCGATTTTCGCAATTTTTCAACTTTGAAACGCTCACAGCTCGAAAACGATGACTTTTAGAAAAAAATGACAAGAGAGATTTTCTTTTTAAAATGTATCAAATAACCTTACAAAGTTACTTTGGGACCAAAAAAGTTGATATTGCTAATTTGTTTAAACAATTCCAGTTTAAACAATTTTGCACCAGAATTTCGTCTGGCAACATGGATTTTCGGATTCAGAAGGGTCTTCTGTAGGGGATCCCGTAAAAAAATTCCATCAGACGGATTTTCCCAGCGATGACGGTGATTTCGCCTAGTCTAAAAACTCGTTTTCTAAGTTTGTGAATGTAATACTATGATGCTTTGATGCTATCAAATTTAAGTTTGACTCATCTATGATATCAGACTTGTGTTATTATTCGAAATCAATATGGTTTGGGATATATCCTGTCTTTCAGATGAAATGAATGCAATGAGAAACGAGAAAATCAGTCTTCAACAGCCATTGGCGTGGATAGAAGCGTCCAAGTATTGACGGAGCATTCCACAGATTCATCACGAATTCCATCTGTCGGAACGATCATGAAATCAATGTTTTAATGATTAAATCCAGAAAATGATCTTTGGCGCCACTCTGCGCCACGTCGCGCGAACCGTACCGAGTATATTTTGTTCCTCCTGTTTCAACAAATTTACAGAAAATTTCCCATCAAAATTGAGGATGATTATTTCGAGCTATTCAACTTTCTTCGATTCCGTCCAAAATCAATCTTTGTGTATTCTGCTCACTAATTGTGTTCCTGTACCAAGATTTTCTGACGCAATATAACTTACTCGACCCCCTAGAACAAGTCTTATCTCCACGAAGGCCATTACACACGGAAAACTGCATCTATGTCGATCAAAAGATGATAATTTTACGAAATGTCCATTGAATGAAAAAAATTCGATAACTTCGAGTCAGAACATGATAGGGCAAAACGCAAAAATACGTGTCTCATTAATTTGTCCTTAGAAACATATATTTCATCATGGAAGAGATCTGAGACTTGAGTGATTTTCGACTGTCTGATCTTACATGGAATTGGTCTTAGGTGATTGAAGATGGGTGGGAAAGTGAAGTTACGATGTTCAATGACGGTCATAGGAGTCAGATTGGAGGCGAGAAGTCGCTTTTTACGTGTTCGAAGACAGTGCTGGAGTTCCGCATTTTCACTGTCGCATTCGCTGACATTGGATCGATTGACGTACTCTATCGTTTGGATCGTTGACTTAGAGCGAGTATGGGTATCTCCAATATGAAGAAATGGCAACTCTTAGAAGCCACGAGTCGATTGCTGATTCCTAAAGACGGTAGTGCACCGATAAAGTGCCTATTCCAATAATGTTAAAAAATGATGTAAAAATGGTCCGCTCGTTGAGGCTATGGGAGGATGTAAAGGTCACGGGTAAGGTTCCCTCTTGGTTTTGGGTTATTACTATGTGTTTTGGTGAGCATATGCAACGCAATTAGATGAGGAATATTGCCGTATGACTTGAGTATGATAGTCCGTCCAAATTTGCCCCCAAAACTCGTCAGAAGTGTCCCCAAGCGCGGGGCGAGTTTGGACAGATTTTTCTTTTAATTTCAAGAAAAAGTATAAACGTTGAGACCTAGGGGTCTGAAAATTTTCTTACAATCTATGTCATAGTTGAACTCCAGAGTCCCATAGCGTCCCTAGCCCCAAGTATCGTCAGATAGCCCCACTGCAAAGTCCGTCCAATTCTGCCCCACTCTCTCCTATATGCGTTAAAAGTATGATGGTTCATATTATTGTCAAAAACAGTGCAGATGTACCACCATACTTTTGACTCATATACCTTTTTGAGGTGTATCAAAATTCATCGAGTTGCATCTCTGCATGATCTAAACACGACATGCTTGAGATGTTGTAGTGGTATTGATACATATACAGTAGAACCTGTCTAAGTTGGACAGTTTGGTTCCGAAGAAAAGTGTCCAATATAGCGAGGTGCCCAACATACACGGACATGCCAAAAAATCGACTCATTGTAACATCAATGAGTAAATCTAAACATCCATAATATAAACGCTCATTCACCGGCAAATTAATAGATGAATCATACTTGAGGATTAAAGTTATATTCTTCGAATATCTGTATGAAAAGAATTGAACAATGCAATTCCCAATCATGTCATCACTTAACCGTTCGTCATTTCAAATATTCAACAAATGAATCAAAATATTCGTGATATGTACACTAATTCATTGAGAAATCCATAGATAGCTAAGTCATGCTTAAGATTTCAGGTATCATATTCGAATACCTGTGAAGAAAATTGAACAATTCAATCATCAACCATGTCGTTTTGTTTCACCGGCCCCCTATAGAATCTTCTTAATAGATGTCATTCTGCAAATTCTGGAAGCCTGCTTTCTTCAAGCATTTTGAAATTGTCGTTTCAGAGACAGTTTAACTACAAGCGTGGTTGTATTCACATTTTTGACACCATGTATGTGCGTACATCATATTATGAGATGGTCAGTAGGCAATACAGACTTATTCTGATAACGTGAACTGGTAATCGTTTAAGTATGTGTCATATAATTCGAAACGCCCAACTTTGAAGGTTTTCATACATTGAAATACTATTTCCGGATTCCTAGTGAGGGGTATAACTTAGCGAGTTGTCCAACATATTGAGTGTCCAACATACAAAGAAAAATTCCCATTCGGACCAATGTAATTTTTTTCGGTTCCACTTAACAAGGTGTCCAACATATAGTCCAACTTAACAGATTCTACTGTACTATACCCTTCATGCTCGCAATGATTATTCAGGATGATGAGAACCAAAACAAGTAGCGCATAAATAAATTGAGTATATCTTAGACACAATGAAAGATCGCTCCCCACAAGTCTTGGAGTAATGACATTATTTTCTCAAACTTATAGATATTTTTTCGAGAGTTTCACCAACTGTTTGGGCTTTTCCCAAATAAAACTCAGCAATTTCAAAGCCCACTCCTTTAGTTCCAATTCTTTTTTATCGTCGCTCGATTTCGCCAGGTTTTCCAAGACTGTTGCATTGGTAATAGATGATTGGATGAATCCGAGAAATGATGGCCAAGTATGATTTTTTGCTCGAATACTTGGCATCAAATTACTACAATTTGAATGTTTTGACAAGGTGCCCGTCATACGCATATCAGCGCAATCGAGAACGTTTCCGGCTCGATGCTATTCCAAATGTCCATGCTGCGTTCTGATACCACGATTCTGAGATTCAGATCGTGCAGATACGATAATTCGACATCTCCAGTGACAATGTATTGATTATCACGTTGAGAATTAGATTTGGAAAGATGTTTTCATTGAAAAAAGTTTTCATTCGTTGAAAATGCGCATTTTCTCTCTTCAAACTTAAACTTATCCCAATCCTGATCACAGAATCTGAGAGAACCGACAATTATACGTTGAAAACATGTCGTATAATATTTTTTCAGAAGCTATTTGATGCTTAGAATAGGGATCGTAAAGGTTGAGAGGTTTAAATGACGACGAGAAGGCGTTCAAAATGCTTTTTTGCACAGTCATTTTCCACGGAATCCACCAAAAGTCCGAGTTTTTGTGATGAAAATATTGTAAAAATTATGATCTCCCTATCAGAGTTAGTATGAGATGGACATCAGAGAATTTTCATGATCTTCTCTTTATTTCAGAATCGTGCACTTTGAGACAAAAGTCTACGCTCTGCTACGAAACACACCCAGAACATCTGGGAAGCCGATTAGTCTTTCTGAATACTCACGCAGATTTCCAACAACCATTTTTGAGTAGTTCTTCGCAATATCGGATGGAATTTAGATATTCCTGGTGTGTCTACAGTTGGACCAAGTTTGAGTCTCTGTATGTCATCTCTTATGGAGTACAGTGAGCGGAACACTGTAAAAAAAATTTCGGAAAACTTCAACCAACTGGTTGAATGGAAAATTCAACCATTTGGTTGGAAATTCAACCAGTTTGCTTGAAAATGCAACTAGTTTCTTCAACCATTTGGTTGAATTTTTGTATCAACCAGTTCGTTGAAGTTTTTCGAAAATTTTTATTACAGTGAATAGAATATTATAATCTCAAACTACCTGTATACGGTGATGATTTCTTGATTGTCATAGTGGTAAGCTTCATGGTATTCTATTCTTGCTGAGGTAAATTTTCGAAATTTATCTATACGTTATCCTTCCAAATTGCAGAATTGAAATCGTTCTGACTCTGTTAAAGCTGATGGATGATTGGTTGTTGATTGAAAACTAATTATTTCCTATTTCACAGGTGTAACTTCAAAAGATTGCTCTTTCAAGTTTCAACACATTCTTTGAAGTGAAATATGAAGCATTTGGGATACACTGGATACTGTATCGAATTCAAGGAGCTTACGAGATACTAAAATGCTGCTAGTTTTTTATATTGAAGTTCATATAGGAAATCTATCACTTATGATATTACATTAAAGATGAGGAATATTCTATTCCCTTCTTCCAGGTATGGGTTCGAAAGGAATTTTTAGTATGATAGTAATGAATTGAATTCATTGGCAATTTTGACACTTGGAAAATTCTCCTGTCGCAATGACAATCGCAGAAATTCAAGCAGTTATCTGCGATGAGAATTTTCAAATCAAGACTGAGAAGTTGAATGACCATATAGATAATCAAACAGCTTATTATGCCGATGACTCCCCAGTCAGAATATGAAGTGAGTGTCTAGAATAGAAATTCAAGCCAATTGTGCACTAAGAATTTCTGGGTCACCATTTTACCAGAAATTTGAAGGCAGTGATGGTCGGTTTGTGAGTGAAGTGAAGAAGATTTTATTTTAGTGAAGTTGAGTGAAACAGTGGAAGTGAGATATCTGAGTACAATTTTTCTGGTATGCAACAAAATATGCGCAAAATTACAGTCTGTTATTACGGGAACCTGACGGGGCCACTCTCTTGCGTATAGAGAGCAAGCGTATTTGATGCTCACTCTCTAGGTAAGTAAAGTTGTGAAATAAAATATGAGAAAATTCGATTTCCTGTGATTTTGAGACCACTCGGGGGGAACCATAGGGCAGAAATCGAATGACCTCAACTCATGACACACAGAAAAAGGGATCTGAATTGGATTTTATTTACCTCGACAATAATGCAGGCACATCAAGATTGGCACAGAGATACGATTCCTCTTCAAGATATACACGAATAAAAATACTCTAAACTGCTCAAATTTGGGCAGAAAAAGTTATGAGCTCGATTGAACTATCATTACTTTTTGACTCAATTTTGGAGGTAAGGTGAGTGTGAACCTCACTCGCCCCCATCAAGCTATTTTCTCAACAACAGCTTTGGCCTTCCTTAATATTTCCCAACGTACTTGAAGCTCATTTTGAACCTCATCTCACCCCCAAAGTCCTCCTAATTTCTCCCAACTGGAGAAGAGCTGTTTCAATTTTTCCGTAACTGCATAAAATCAGTTTTATCGACATGCAATTACATATATGAGGAAATCCCATAAACTTTCGAATTTTGCTGTCACTCCACCATCATTTGGGCTGTGTGACGTGTAATGAGGCCTATTTTTTTGTTTGGATGTCCTGAAAGTGGACACCAAATTTGAAGTAGATAGGTGGATGTGGATTAGGCCTTATTTCTCAACATTTTTTAATCTTCACGAGAGCCCCCAAGATAGTTTTCAAACGACAAAAAGATGAGAATCCCACTCCTACAATTCCCGAGAAAAAATTTTGAACCGTGCCGACACGAGCCGACATTATTTAGGGAAGGTTAT
Organism: Eretmocerus hayati; assembly: GCA_029851415.1. Lineage (NCBI taxonomy): Eukaryota > Metazoa > Arthropoda > Insecta > Hymenoptera > Aphelinidae > Eretmocerus > Eretmocerus hayati. The sequence continues at coordinate 112,630,698 of CM056743.1, forward strand.
CAAAATCAGCTACTAATCCTTCTCGTCTCGGCATGTTCAAAGCCCACCCTAGAACACCTTTGAGTTTTCAAAGTACTCCAAGACATCATTTCAGATGTGAAATTTGCTGTTGAATCTGAATTTGAAGTGATAGCGTTGTTTCTTTGCGATCTAGATGCCAAAAAATGGAAAGGACACCGCAGAAAAAGCGGGAATTTCTACCCTCGGTGGATTTTCATAAGAAATCAGAGACAGATAGATGGAAACACACTGATTTCGATGACACCCTGGAAAAGTTGGACTAAATTCGCGTTTCGTAGCACGATTCGTTAAAAAATCAGTATTTACTTGGTTAGGTCGACTGTCTGTTTACACTGGCGAGTGAGTTCGAGAACACGAAAAATCGATAACAGCACATCAAGATATCTGATGCGTGCTCTTGAATACCACGATTAAGCATAAAATAGGGATCATTTATAATTATTAGTGCCGCAGAATATTTGTATTGAGGGCTGGGCAGTTTTAAGAAACTCTTGATATTTTTATCACCTCTAGATCAGTTGAAACTAGCTCGTTTTATTGTTCGAACGAATTGATGGATTCGGACTGCATCGTCAATGTTATGATCAAATTCGAAAAGGTATGACTCTAGAAAAAACTGCGTATCGTGCAGCGTACGTATAATGAGCACCGTCGGCTAACTATGAGAATACCACGAATGAAACGGCACGGTTCGCAGCATAACGATTATCTCGCGTGGAAAGTTCATACTTGGCATGATTCAACATACAACTCCTAATGCTGGGGGCCGAGCCTAATTCTCCGCTTGATGTCTGGTTTTAGACTCGTACTGTAGAACTACTCTGCGACAATGACATGATACAATGAATAATTCCTATTCTATGCAAAATCAAGAGTGTGGACCGGATACCTTGATGTGCCTATTATTGATTTTTCACGTTCTACGACTCGCCAGTGTAAACATAGACAGTCAACCTAACCAAGTTAATACTGATTTTCTACCGAATCGTGCTACGAAACGCGAATTTAGTCCAACTTTTCCAGGGTGTCATCGAAATCAGCGTGTTTCCATCTATCTGTCTCTGATTTCTTATGAAAATCCACCGAGGGCAGAAATTCCCGCTTTTTCTGCGGTGTCTTTTTGACAACAAAATCACTTTTTTAGTCATTTTTCCCCATTTTCTTTCTTCCCAGCAGCTCAATGAGCCACAAAGGATCTCAAAAATACTCATATATATGGCAAATTTCATGGGAAACCGATCGCGGATCCCAGTTTTGTGGTAGGAAGTTTTCCGTATCCCAAATTTTGAAACTTTTCCATCTCGTACTTGATTTTTTCTATCAATTTCCGTTATCAATTATATAGGAGCAGAGTTGCTGAAAATAGAATTTAGGTTCAAGTATATTCATTGTTCTACGGTTTGACTCAGGCATTTTTTCTACTAAATGCAACAATTGATCTCAAATCGTTACTCAAAATGTCACGTCTAAAGTTCAATTCTCCAAAAAACTGCTCATCGATGACTCTTGTGATTTTGTCTGTTGTAGGGGTTCATTTCGTTCATCTCAACGGAACTAAATAGCTTTCGCCTGAATTCAAAGTAGGGAAACAGGAATAAGAACTCATTCTTTCGCGAAATTGGTTGTCTTCAGTTCTCCGAGTATTTGATTTGCGTGAAGTTAGATATTTTGGAACGTCAAGTAGTGGATTAGAAGGTCAATAGATTGGTGCATTTGAAAAGTGAGATGCTCATTGTGAACATGACATCACAATTCATTATAGGTCAACAAGGATGATATAATTTCTCATCAAGCCGATGCGAATTTTTCCAACAACTTATACATCAGGATATGAAATGGTTTACAATCAGGTTTTAACTTTTTTGAGTGGAGTTTCTTTACAGTCATCAGGAAATTCTTTTCTATATTCCCTAACAACTTGTGCAGGGTGTTGTCTTTTATCCTCTCTCGTTGTCAATACATTCATACATCTTTGAGCTAGGCCTACAGCTCTTTCAGAGGTATCATTAACTACTTCCAAGTTTCTCACAACATCTAAATTTTCTAAGGATTTCTCATTAGAAAACCACGAATCACAGTCTGTCTCCAAGGGAGATTTATCCAAATATGATCGGTCGAAGAATTTCATTGAATCAGAGTTGATGAAGTATTCGACGCCTTTCGGAGCCAAGTTCTCAAAATCTGACTGAACTCTCAGGTAGAACCGTTTTGGAGGAACAGTCGTGTTTGAACCAGAATTGAAGCTCAGAGCTTCCACCATCAATTTTTCGGTGTGCACTGTGAGAGTGGTCGAAAGAAGCCAAGGCACATGCCTCGGATCTCAAGTACTACAAATGATTTTGAATCTCCTCCAGAGCTGCTTGAGACATGTCCCGATCAACACTCTGATGAAGAAAAAATTCTCTTATGAGATTCAAGTCATTTTTGGGGGCCTCGGGAGCCAGAAGAGCAGAAAACTAAACCCTGATGTGAATAAATACAATGAGTTGGCATACTTCAAATAGCTCCTGCTCATGATCAGGGCTGACACCCTCAAAAGCAAGAATTTTCTCATGAACAGATCGGACTTCTCGCATCTAATTTATCCCCGTGTGATTCAGCATTCCCTACAGCTTGCCTTTTTTTGAAATTTGCGAAGGCATGTTCGACTTTGTTCAAAACAATTTCGTGCTCCTTGAGAAGAGCTTCCATTTTATGATGCAAAAACTAGCAAAATGAGAGAGAGTCACTGTGATAGTACGATGAGTGTTATTTATTGAGAGATTTGAAGTTATCGGAATGACCTGCGATAAGGCTTGGAGGTACCGGAGAAATTCGTTGAACCCAACAAACTGCTTGGAATTCTGTTGAGATACTCTTTGTCCGGAAAAATTAGCACGTGATGTGCTGACGAAAAGCAATTTTGCGTACTGAAATATCAGAAACAAGTAGAACGAATCGCGAGTTTGAGTGGATTCTCAAATACAACAACGTCAAGTTGTGTGAGCTGGGTCAGCTCTGACAAGCAACACCGGGATGAACATATGTAACTCAAGCAACTATACAACATTCATACATGAGCTGCTGTATGCGCGGGCGAATTTTGCTCACGCTGGGTACACATATGTTCCAGAACAAAAATGGAAAATTAGAACAATCTTACTTGACCGATCTAAGAACGCTCAGCTGCCGATGCGATATGACGGCAGCTTGACGCGACGACTGCTGTGTACGATACTACGATGCGCTGATAGCTGACGCCAGGTTTGCCTACAAGGTAAGACATCAGTGCCACCAGTCAGTTGTGGCAACTCTGCGAAGCACGCTGGCGTGGCAAAACGGCTCAGTCGGTAAGAAAAATCACGATGATGCCCCGCTGGCTGGCCTCGTGGGAGATGTCCAGGTGCCGCGACTCCTGCTTGAATCAAATACGGTGTTCTTGGGTCTCGCTGCTGCGCCGCCCACTAGCGGGTACCTCACTGCAGGGGAATGGTGGCTTGCCGGTGTGATGCAACGTCACGGCGTTGCACGTGCTCCGGAGTCTCGAGGAAGGATGCGTCCTGAGCTCACTGTTGTGAATGTCGGGTCGAAGCCGAACGTGATTGCATCACCAGTTCGAGTCATTTACTCCACTCAAGCCGCTCACACTTTATGTGTACTCGCGTACAAGAGGCATAAAAGAGTCATGCTCAGCTCGGTGTCACTACAAAAGTCAACCGACAAATCGCGCGAGTGAGCTGGGAGGCTCATGGCACACGCACGCGAGCACTGCACAATCACTGTATTTCACTTTCCACGTCACTCAGGATCGAACCGTTAGATTCCTCTGCTCTGAACACCGTCCTTTGGCCCCTGAAGGTTACCAATACGAGTAATGTTCATCTGACCACGAGGCTTCCGGTCACTATGATGTGAAGTTACACCTACTCGAAATACATTCCTCAACACTCACACTACTACCATGATTTACTCAGCAACATATATCGGGGATTATGAGTTCGACCAATATAATCATCCTATCTCTCATCTCATATTCAATAAGACGCAATGGAAATATGTAAATAGTATTCAAGATTCTTGGGAAAAGCTTGTGCATTTTTATTTAACAAAGCCAATTAATTGTATTTTCTGAGGCAACATAGAAAAATCATTACCATATCTTAAAAGAGTCATATTCTAGATAAGTTTCTAAAAGTCATCATTCTTTGTCAACATACAAATGGGGCAAAATACGTCAAAGCTGAGGCTAAAATACGTCGAAAGTGATGTCATTGACTTTTCTATACGTGGGTTCTACGGCATTCACAGGTGGCTCAAAACTACATGTTTTACCCATCAAAAAGCATCCCAGGACAGTTTACGTGTTTTGCCTCATACATGAATATTTACATGTTTCTTCATCAAAATATTCAACATGGGAATATTTGACTCACGAATATATGATATGTATAGTAGGTCATAAATATATTTATAAAAATTAAGTAAGATCCTAAATTATGTTAAAATATATAAAAAAAAAAATTTTGGTTTGGACCATCATCTCAACCAGTCCCCCTGTGTCAATTCACTTCATTTAGCATAAGTTTTCAATCAAGTTTTCCATCTTTCGATTCTCCTACATCAATTTGGACAATTTCATTCTTTCAACGTTGAGATACTAGAACAAGTAAATGATTTCAGAAGTTCTGAAATTCTTAAATCATAATAATGTATTAAACTCCTTAAAATGTTTTGAATATACTTCAAGATGTTGCAAAATGGATAAATACACGACATCTTTACAACATCATACTTGACATAGAGGAAGACGTTGCGGTGACTCGCTTAATCCATGGCTCAAGAGTGACTCACTCCGCTGAGAGCGACCGACACAAAAAATCTAATACTGATTTTTCAACAACTCACACTTTACATTATCAACTATTATGCACGAAATAAACTTACACATTTGCCAGAAATACAACATTCATATGTAATACTGATAATAACTTCTCAAGATCAAACTGTTAGATTTCCTCTGATCTGAACATCGTCCTTTGGCCAGTGGAGGTGACCAATACGTGTTAGGTTCATCTGACCATATCTCTCTCGGTCTTCGTGACGTGAAGTTACAACTACTCAAAATACACTTCTCAACTCTCATACCACTATTATCATAATATATTCTCAGCATTATATATCGGGGATGATAAATTATTTCCAATAGTTTTTCATTTTCAAATTCAAATAGATCATATTATATCAAAAACCAAATCTCCTCACAGTTCTTCCGGAGTTATATGATGGTAATGCTGTATTACTAAACTGATACGTTATTGCAAGACAATTTTTCTATTTTTTTTCATTTAACGACGCTGTTGAACACTCAAGGTGCTATTGAGCGTCCAAATTGCAAAACAATAACAGCTCATCATGCTGCTTTTCAATTGAAATGAAAATCTACTTCTCACATGCACACGCACATCATACCATCAATAACATTCCCACGTTAGAATCGGTACCGCATGTTAACAAATTTTTGCCAAAATTGAATCACAATCGATGCACGTCTAAATAAGTGTATGTGTAGAGGGTTTGCCTCACAAAAAATAATTCCACACATTCACACAAACGCAAGACAAAAAAATGGAGACACACACACACGAACACAAATCCATATCCTCGAGCCGGTGACAGCACGCCGTAAAATGTGAATATATGCATTATATTCGTCTAGTAAGTGTACGTGTATTGGACTGCCTCACAAAATAGAATTTTACACACACTCACAAACACAAGACACAAAAATACACACTCACACACGAACACGAACACAGATCCATATCCTCGAGCCAGTGACAGCACGCCGTAAAATGTGAATATATCCATTATATTCGTTTAGTAAGTATGAGTGTATTGGACTGCCTCACGGAAGAGGATCCCACGAATTCTCTCTCACAGAGACACACACACACACACACACCTCACCGATCCATCCACCCATCTACCTACCCATCAATAAATAGATACGCACAATCGGACCAAATCTAGAGACTTTTACATTCGCCTAGGGACATTTATATCGTCAAGTTGGCAGCCCTGATTCGAATTTTCGTTGGCGAACCTGCCATAGGGATTCCGTATGGATAAAAGGTGCCTTGTCAGTTAATATTGTTAACAACGTTAACAATTCCTTGTTACCCATCATTCATTGACGAGAGTCAAATTTCTTGCCTCATGTCACTCAGAACTATGGTGTTCAGCCAACACTCCATTATCACAAGGAAGCTTTCAAATCGTATGAACTGTTTTTTTTTAAAACTATTTTGACTAGTAGAATTGATTGTAACGTGATAAAACTATAGTCATTGCGGCATTTTCCTCATATTACAGTCAATTCTACTTCGTCAAAATAGTTTAAAGGAAGAAACAATTCATTATGTTGAGTTTTGAGAGCTTTCTTATGATAGTGGAATGTTGTTTAAATATCATATTTGTGAGTGACATGAGGCAAGAAAGGGACTAGGCGGGTAAGCATGGTGAATCGGCCCTTGTCGGGTATTGGTTCAGGAGTAATTTTTCCCAGTTCCTAACACCAAAGTTAGTGGCGAAAAAAGTTCCTTAGGTCCCAAGGTCGCCTCTATAGTGTACGGCACCCTGAGAACCGTCTAAAAAACGCTAAAAATCGATGTTCCATCAACTGAATCGCATTTCAACGCATTTTGATGAATCGTTTTGAAAATTTTTTTGTATATCCTTGAGACTGTACCAAATAATAAAAAGATATTCTCGTGTCTACAACTTTTGATTAAGGCCTCTAAAAAAATTCCAGAAAGTTAAAAATCGGTTTTTGACACAGTTAGCCATGATTCCAACGAGATTTGACCATTCCATCGTGTTTATCGAGTCATTTTGCATCGACAATCATTTTGAAATATATTGTTTTGAGTGGTGGAAAGTGGTCAAAAATGTAAGAATCCGTTTTTTAAGCAAATTCTGACTCACTAATTAGCATCTCCTGCGCATGCGCATTCTTCTACGTCTCCGAAAATATCTTCAATCGATAGCTGATGTAATTTCCTTCAAAATGACCACTTAAGGAGGTCAATTTGATGCAGTAGAACCCGAGATCTAGCTGGTCCAAATAATCAAAAAATCCAAGGTACCAAATCCGTGAAGCCGCGGCCCCTTCAATGGGCCTGAAAAATGCGAATTTTGAATTGGAGTGTTCCAGAGAAGTGAACATGTGTTTTTTATGTACTTTTTAGCGTAGAAACCGAATCCGTGGTCAATTTGGTTCCCAGCCTTCAAGATTTTTCACCCGACTCAAAAAACTAGCTCGATAGTAAAAGGTCATTTTTAGCCTTTTTACTTACAATCTTGGTGCATGACGAGTGTATAAATAGATTTGGATCGGGTCCATATCGAATGTATCCATGTTTTTTCACGTATCCTGAACAACTGAGAACGATGCCGATGGTATCGGGGCTCGAGGATGAGTTGGGAGTGAGACATTCACTAGTTGATTCAGCCTCCTGAGAATGAGATTGAAGAACCAAATCCAGATTTTCTAGCGACAGCTCACTCCCAACTCATCCTCGAGCCACGATATCGTCCCCATCGACATCGTTCTCAGTTGGTCAAGATACGTGAAAAAACATTGATACATCCAATATGTACCCGATCCAAATCTATTCATACACTCGTCATGCACCAAGATTGTAAGTAAAAAGGCTAAAAATGACCCTTTACTATCGAGCTAGTTTTTTGAGTCGGGTGAAAAATCTTGAAGGCTGGGAACCAAATTGACCACGGATTCGGTTTCTACGCTAAAAAATACATAAAAAACAAATGTTCACCTCTCTGGAACACTCCAATTCAAAATTCGCATTTTTCAGGCCCATTGAAGGGGCCGCGGCTTCACGGATTTGGTACCTTGGATTTTTTGATTTCTTGGACCAGCTAGATCTCGGGTTCTACTGCATCAAATTGACCTCCTCAAGTGGTCATTTTGAAGGAAATTACATCAGCTATCGATTAAAGATATTCTCGGAGACGTAGAAGAATGCGCATGCGCAGGAGATGCTAATTAGTGAGTCAGAATTTGCTTAAAAAACGGATTCTTACATTTTTGACCACTTTCCACCACCCAAAACAATATATTTAAAAATGATTTTCGATGCAAAATGACTCGATAAACACGATGGAATGGTCAAATCTCGTTGGAATCATGAATAACTGTGTCAAAAACCGATTTTTAACTTTCTGGAATTTTTTTAGAGGCCTTAATCAAAAGTTGTAGACACGAGAATATCTTTTTATCATTTGGTACAGTCTCAAAGATATACAAAAAAATTTTCAAAACGATTCATCAAAATGCGTTGAAATGCGATTCAGTTGATGGAACATCGATTTTTAGCGTTTTTTAGACGGTTCTCAGGGTGCCGTACACTATAGAGGCGACCTTGGGACCTAAGGAACCTTCTTCGCCACTAACTTTGGTGTAAGGAACTGGGAAAAATTACTCCTGGACCAATACCCGACAAGGGCCGATTCACCATGCTTACCCGCCGAGTCCCTTTGACTCTCATCGATGAATGATGGGTAACAAGGAACTTTTACGAGAAAAGATGTTCATGACATTTTATTAACCCTCTAGCGCCCAAGGTATCAAGGACACGGAATTTTTTTCTTTTTTTACTTCAAATGTTTTCATTTGGCTCCTAGATAGGCGTGACGAATCGCAATTTCCTCAAAATAACCGGAAACAGCATTCTTCGAGTGGGTCCTGCAGGACCCGTTGGGCGTTCAAGTCTTGATATTGAATCTACACAAACAATCTTCTTGTTTCGAACAAAGGGCTTGTATCTTCGAACTTTTAGAGTGAATTCTTAACGAAGAAGCTTACAATCATGAATCAATGAGAACATTATAAAATTGCTCAGTTAATCTGAATTCTTATGATGGACGTCATAGAAACAGTTTCTTGGATAGGTTACAGCAAAGAGTTACTTGACACTTCTCACAAAAAGAGTATACTCCACTCTTTACGCAGAGCTCACATCTTCATTTGCAATCGGCAAACTTGACGAAGTGCTCTTGCGAAACATACCTCATATCCACAACAGTTTTCTTGAAGATTCGATGGCTGGGATTCTGAGCTAAGCTTGATAGGAATCGATTCGAACGACCACGTGACTTCTGTGAACGCGAACGCCCAATGGTTCCTGCAGGACCCACTTCACGCACAATTACACGCCCAAATTTTTTTTTACGTGAAAGATATTCATGCATGGATACCATGTCGCAGAAGCCCAGTGGGTTCTGTGGGAACCACTTTCTACATTAACCAGCCTCTAGACAATTTTCCCATTCGAACCATTCCAACGCATGGATACCTTCAAGAGGGGCTGAAAGAAGATTTTCCAATAGGTATTGGATGCTTAGGAGTCATTCGCATCTCTACATGAATCGATTTATATCGTAAACTCACGCGAGCGCTGAGTTTCACCTGATCCCGAAGACTATGTACGCTTTATCAGGGCCTCGTATCATGACAGACTTTTTATTTCGGCCTAGAAGAAAACCATTACCATGCACAATTGCCAAAATATTGCCGTGGTGCTTGTCATGTCTGGATTTTGGAAGTAGGTCCCACAGGACCCACTGGGGTTAATATCAGCTAGAGGGTTAATATCAAGACCTGATGAGGATGGCGAAGTCTATCGAAACGCTGTCCTGAATAAACAACAATTGACTCGCAAATCAGCTGTTATCTCTTGGAATTGTCAATTCAAGCGAGTGAGCGAACATGGATGAATAAATTTTGTATCGATTTTACTGAACGCAATTTCCTTGGAGATTTCTTGGCTGTAGAAACACGAAAAATGGAAAAATCTTTTTAATATATTTGGGGAACGTAGAAATGATCCGGGGTCGATGCAATTAACATACTCTCTCATATTTTGAAAAAACTAACGTAGAAAAGATATGCGAGATAAGGTCCCCGAGTGACCATTTCTGAGATCGGCATATGGGGCAAGTTGGGTACACTTGCCTTATGTATACAAAATGGGAAATATACTGGTCTAATCACATTTATCACCTTGCGTGTCTAAACTTGAGCAGTTTAGAGTATTAGAGTAGTTTTATTCGCATGTAATTCGAGGAGGGATCGTATAGCTGCGCTGGTCATGTGTGTCACAGCATTATTTTCGAGAAATATAGACTCCAATTATGGGTTAACCCCTGTGTCTATAATGTGTGAGGGGTCGAGGTCATTCGATTTTTGCTCTATGGTTTCCCCGAGGGGTCTTAAGGGCGCTCCGAGTCTCAAAGCAGTGTGCGTGGTGCCATCTTGCGGCTTAATTGGTTTATTGTATGTAATACTTGGAATAGTCTTTCTTCTGCTTACTACTCATCCTGCATAGGTCATATATGCTAGTTTTTTGAAAATCAGGATTCCAATAACTGAGATTGATGGGAACTATATAGTGTAGATATTCTCAACTGTCACACATCACTGACTACTTTCATTTCATTTCGAACGTAAACAGAAGCAGCCGATACTCATGCTCTCAATCGATAACATTTCCGACTAGGTCCGACAGATTCTGAACTTACTTCAATTGGATACTGAGGCAATCTGTAACGTGAACGCCGAAACGCTTGACGCGCGAAATTTGAGAAGATAAAGCTTGATAATCCATTCGTTGATCGTAAAAATGTGGTATTCAATACTCTGCATTTTTCGCTTTTTACGAGATCTCGTCTCGATTTCGAGACGAAATTCGAGCCGAGACGATCACATTGTCTCCGAGATTCGTTCGAGATCGAGACGAGACGAGATCATGTTGCCAATTTCCGAAACGAGCCGAAATGGGGTACCAATCTCGGCTCGTCTCAATCTCGGCTCGTCTCAATCTCGTGAAGCCCTACTTTTTACGAATCATATCCGTGTTTTGCACATGAAGTATCTCCACGTGCGAGTTTTGCAACTCTCACAAAAGAATTTTGAAGGTCTTGAGACAAGAAATCACATGTGCTGGGATACCTTAATAGGCCAAACTAAATAAATTTGGTACCGACTTTACTCAACGCAATTTGCTCGGTGATTTCTTGACTCAGAAACACAAAAAATGGAAAAATCACTCCAAATCTTTTCTAATTTTCAAAAATCACTCCAAAGCTTTCCATTGAAAGTGGCGCCGAAAGTCTACGTTTGTGCTCATGCGCAGAAAATCACCTTTTTCTGAAACCGAAAAAATCGAATTTTCAAAAAATGGCTCATAAGTCACTTGGATCGCCCCAAACTTCTCTGAAACCCATTTTTTTCGAAAGAACGCAAAATCTTACGTCAAGTATATGATTTTAAAAAAATAAAAAAAATGGCTTTTTGAGAAATCAACATTCTAGTGAAAAACACTTTTTTGCCTCCAGGAGGCACCCAAATCACAGAAAAGGAATTTTCGACAACGTTTCCGATAGGTTTTTTGATGCCCTTTCAGATGCCGCAACCTGCAAATTGATAGCTATTCGAAAACTCGAAATATTCCCATTTCTGTGAATAAAAGCGCATCGATTTTTACACGATAAATTTTGGGTCTGTTGACGGATATGCGTGCAATGGAGAGGAGAAACTTTTTTTGGGCCCAATAGGTGATCCGAAGTTCTTATTTTGGGCCATAGAATCGAATGAAAAAGGTTAAAAAAGAATCTGAGAGATGACCCCTTTCCGTAGGTCGCTTTGGCGTGGAATTCATCATATAAAAATTGTACTATCCTCTTCGTTTTTGCGATATCTATCGACTGTCGGTCACAGTTTTTCTCGATAACGCCTCAAAAAATACCACAACTAGGAGAACGCTCAAAACTGAATTTGAGTAAGCATATAAACATATTTCCATCAAAATGAAAAATTGAAATGATTGACTGTCCCAATAATTGATACGTATAGATCCTTGAGTTCTCACATCACCATGAGAAAGCATTCTGCTCATCTCTTTTAGCAGCGTATTTTTCATGGTGGCAGATGTTCATATTTGGACCCATGTAATTGAAGAAGTTCATTAAAGGAAACCCTGAGAACAGACATTCCTTGGTTGATCGTTTAATCGCGGAATTATACTCCCGTAACATTGCACGAGTTTCGCCCGAAATCAGGATATCTCAGCTATGGCGTCCAAATGCGACGTTCTTCAGCTCATTTTGCAGTTTTCCTTGGGCTCTTGCTAACTTTTTGAATCATTTCGTTTGATATCCATGGGGTTGAAATCAAGTTCGGAAATACGAGAGGGAAAGATGCTATAGGGGATAATTAGACACACCGTTTCCTTTGGAACGACGTGCTCGTGAAATTCGGTGAAATTTCAATTCAGCAATCAAGGAATATCAAAGTTATAAAAAATACATTAAACGTCAGCTCAAGTGCGTTGAAACTGGTCAAGTCAATGGTTTACGGCGTAATTTCACTGCAAGAGGAGGAAAAACAAAATGAGCAAAAACGGCTTTCGAGTATGAAGGACGCGGAAGCTTCCATATTGTGATACGTATAACAAATCTGAGCAAAGTGCGCGGCTGAATCTGTGGCAGCTCTCTTTCGTGATCCTGAACAGGAGGGGGGGGGGGTGATCAGGCAAACCTTCATGAGTTTCCACGAAAAATTTGCAAGTGTACACGGTTTGAGAGATACAAGAAGATCTTTCCCACATGGAAAGAAACCATTTTCAATCTATGTTCAGGAATTCATCAATAATAATTTTCGGGCCCCTTTTTCCAATTTTGGTGGTCAAACATATAATTCTATCGGTAAAATTATAAGATAATCATAGAATTCCATGCAGTATCCAGCGTTCAAAATTCAATATTGAACAAAAGGCAGGAGAGTTATGACCGCGTTTTTTTTACGTGGAGTAACGTGGAAAACACATCCGCGACACAAAATGCTTAAATGTCGATATTGGAAATCGACTTACTTTTCAATGAGCTGGAAAGAAACAAGAATCGTGAAAATTTGACTCAAGACTGACGAAGATCTCGCCGTTTGACCCCGTTACAACGTTTCCTCTACGCCAACAATCTCATCTATACCAACAAGGGGAGTCCTGAGGGCCCGGGTCACCATATCGCACCAACCTTTTTTCACAGTCTCGTACCACCTAGAATATGAAGAATCCAGAGTAACTCCATCAAATGAGCCTCCTGTTCGAAGCTACAGCCTCCCTGTAGGAAAGTTAAAGGCGTTCGACATTAACATTGCTCAAATAGGCCCGTGTTGAAAAGTGATATCTATAGATATACTGTCAATGCTAACGTTTTCGCTCGTGAATCTGAACAGAAAGCTCATTTGACGGAGTTACTCTGCACTGTAAAAGATTGATAGTCAGTATATTAAGCACTGCTTGAAATTTGCCTACAAGCACTGTGCTGAAATCGATTTTTCAAGCACGTGGTTGGACCATCGATTCAAGCACGTTGGTTTTCATGGATTCAGCGATGGATTTCAAATGGTTGAAGCGATAAATCACAGTAAAAAGGATTTCTCAAAATGAGAACTATTTGTTCTCGTTTCAAGTGCGTGTACTTGTAAAAAGTTTCTCGTTTCTTGTCTGAGAAGTTTCTCGAAATGAGAAGTAGAATCTCTTGTCATGAGAGATCTTTTATCTCATCCGAAAAAGAGGGGAAAACTAACCTTTATATATCGTGTTGTCTTTCGTTTTAGCCGGAGTAGAATACAAAACATAGAGAACTAAAGCATAATTCCAGTCGATCTGATCGGCACATCATCTTGATTCACCAACACTTAGCTCATATCATCGACGGCATAAATGGCGTGAGCGCATGGGCTTGTTTTTAGAGAATGTCCAGCGTTTTGGACGACAATCATTTCGAAGCATGAAAACACGAGTTGGTCTCAAAACACTGACTACGCAAAAAATTCACAAATATCTACTTGCCTAATACTACGGATCTGTGGCTTAATTAATAGGCACAGCGACTCCAATGCTGACAACTCCTTTGGAAGGAAGAAATGATAGCTACTTACGTATCACCCGAGGGAATGTACATGACAATTCACCGAATTTGGAAAACCTACAACAGGATCGGACTCATCATTAATCAAATTTCATACCAACTCCAAATCTGTACATCTATTTTGGCACTCAGTGGTCCTGCAGAGATCAACATTTAGCTACGTGATTCGATATTTTGGCATATCTTCGAAGTGCACGGCACCCACTCAAATTTTGCCCACAAATCATAGCCAATGACCAGGGTCTTAGTGATGCGGGTGACCGATTTGCCGAACGAATCGCAAATGGGTTGATTGTGTGTGGATGTACCACGACTTACAACAAGAATTGTATGCTTGAACGTCGGAGCCTATCAAATAATTTTCAAGATTCCTGGTAATCGACCGTTCTCTAGCTGCACATTGGAAAAAATAAGCGAATCGATTACTGAAAATCCGCGGACCTGAATTAGTTCTTATTTTGTTGACACTTAAGAAGAATATATGTATGTTTCGTTTATATCCAAAAGCTTTCAATTTTTCATCTATTGTCTCCCCTGACATCCCTAAACTTCCTCGCTCAAGCATACAATTCATGTTGTAGATTGTGGTACATACGTTGGATCAGGTTTGAGGAAAAGTTGTGTATCCATAAGTCAAAAGATTTTCTACTCGATATTCTATACTATTTTATCTATTGGGCAATGAATATCAAAGAAGTTGACAGAGGTATTCCGATAGCTACCTAAGGAGTTCCATAGATGTTCCTTATATTCGAAAAGTGATTGTCATCGTCAGTATTTTGCCCTAGACGTGCAGGCCTGTAGACGCGGAAGATCTAAGGAAGGACACAGTCGCCTAGATCTTTTTACATTGTATATTTCAAAGTTATACACCCTCATAACAATTATCGTAGTTTTGTGTCCTGTATATTCTATCAAAGCTACGAAGAATCAATATTCTCGGTCATTCTTATTCAATTATATTTATTGAGTTTCTTTCATGCACGTTTTTACAGTGTGGATTCTTCATTTTCTAGGTCGTGCGAGACTGTGAGAAAGTTTGGTGAGAATTGGTGAACCGGACCCTTCGGACTCCCCTTGTCAATATACCAGCTATACCAACTAAACTATGCATGAGTAATTCTGTGCGAAAGTGGACCACGAATTGCAAACATGTTTCAAACTCTTTTTTCACCATTCTTAATAGATTTTATGGTCCAAAAAATGAACTTTTCACTCCCTGTGAGGTCGAAAAATCTTTTTTCCGTTCCCCTGAGGAATATTTTGTTGATAGTCTTTCTATGAAAGAATATCAACCTCTTTCAGTAAAATGCACTGTAGGAAATTTTTCCGAAAAACTTAAACCAGCTGGTTGAATGAAAAATTCAACCAGTTTGGTTGAATATTCAACCAATGTGGATTATCACAATATGTCCGGGAGGTTCCTGCATATCAGGTTGCCTACGTGTGGGGGGTAGAATATGGTGGATGTTCCTATGGGTGGATGAGGATGGATGGGGGAGGGTGGACTGATGGATGATGGATCGATGGATGGATGATGGATGAGGTCGACGAATGGATCGAAGAATGGATGGTGGGTGGGTGGGTGGATGGATGGAGCCATGGATGGCGTGTGGATGGATGGATGAATGAGTGATGGGTTCATCCATCCATCCATCATTCACCATGGTGTTGAAGTTTGGGACGTTTTTTTGCAACGATAAAATGAAATTTCAGGAAAATGAAGAATTTTTGAAACTCAAATGACCATCCATTGGTGGACTTTATCACACTGATCATTGCTTGCTGTTGTTTAGAACAAAAATACCTCAATTTATGCTCTCAAAACCGTTGTATTGAAACGTTTCGAACTTCAACACCACCATCCACCCGTCTATCATGCATCTATCATCCATCCAATTACCCATCCACCCTTCATCACCCATCCATCTATCCATCCATCCATCCATCACAGGAATTGATTGCTTAGATGAAAATTCAACCAGTTGGTTGAATGAAAAATTCAACCAGTGTGGTTGAAAATTCAACCAGCTGGTTGAAATGTTGGTTGAAAATTCAACCAATTTTTTACAGTATGGGTGTAGTTCCGATTCGACGCAAGATACGACTGCACGAATGGTGGCATTCGGAAGGTCTTTGAAAAATCGATCGTAATATGCCTTGAGGAATTTTATAGAAATTACGGACGCCCCGTATGAGCGAAAAGGTCAAAAACAGAAAAAATTCGATTCCTCAGAAACCCAATCTTCTAAAAATCTGGAATCCATATTTTGATGTGAAATTGCGTGTCCCTCCAAAACATAGTGGTCAAAATCTGCGTTCTCGGGTTCTATGCTGTCTTTTTTCTACGTTTTATTAATATTCTCGACGTCTTCGGTTGAAGAATAACTCTTATACGCGTCTCGTGCGGAAACATTTTCCCAGCACTCGACGCGAAATGTACTATTTCTGTGCATGCGCAGGAACCAATTTTATTGAGAAGCCGAGGAAATGCCTTCCTTCAAAATGACGACCTGGCGAAGTCAATCTCATGCACTGGGCCCAAAGTTACAAGGTCTAATGAATGATGACAACTCTACTCGAGTCAAGATACTAATGGGAAACTTGTGCAAGATCCTCATTTACCCCTCTTGAGCATGCTTCATCATTAATGTGATGTATCTTTGGGCTAAGTGCATCAAAGTGCCTTTGACAAGTAGTCATTTTTAAGGAAATTCCTTCAGCTTCTCAATGAATTTGGTTTTAGCAGATTAAATTCCTACGCATACGCAGGAAAAGTCACTTTTCAACCAAAGAGGCTGAGAACATTGATAAAATTTGGAAAAATATAGTAGAACCCAAATATACAAATCGGGACCATTTTCCTGGAAGAACACGCAATTTTACATCAAGATATGAATTTTCAGATTTTTAAAGAATTGGGATTTGGAGGAATTGAATTTTTTTTGTTTTCCACCTTCTTGCTCATAAGGGACGTCCGTAACCTCAAACAAAATCCCTCGAAGCATATTTCGATAGATTTTTAGAGACCTTCTGAATACGACCACTTGCGTGGTCGTATTTCACTTCAAGTCAGAACTACACCCGTTCTCCTGAAAAAAGATTGGTACTTTTTCCGAAAAACACTATCACAAAGATTTTCCCCACAGAGATGAAAAATTCTTTGGGTCCCACAGGGGGGTGAAGAGTTAATTTTTTGGACTATAGAAATGATTAAAAGTAGTGGAAAAATAATCTGAGACATTTCTGTAATTCGTAGTCCGTTTTCGCGCGGAATTACTCGTATACTATACCTGGTATAGTTGGTATTGTATACTCACAAGGAGAGGTCGTGGACTGTGGATCGTGAATTTGGCTGAAACTGACAGTCATCTCTTTCCGACACCGAAAGATGGTATCCACAACCGATTAGTTGAATGCTAGAGCGTTCTAAAGGTACAGCTACGGAGATCAACATTGTCAGTATATATATGGGCGTTTCTCTGGAACTTTTACTTATGTTGGAATACAGCCATGGATGATGATGTAAGAGAACAATCAAATCTATCGGCCCCAATAGAAGTGAAAATATTATCATCCAAGACTCAAGATGAGATCCCTTTGGCCTCTGTATGATCAAAAGAAAGAAGTCGATTCATTTGAGCTCACTCAAAGAGAGAAAATGTGGGGAAAATCCTGTGGAAATACTTGGTACTCTCGAACAGGCTTACGGATACTCTGGTGATGCCGTGCAAGTTTTCGGGTTGATTCCAGCTGCATTCGGTGGATAATATATTAAAAAAATTGCCCAAAAGTGCGATGGTGTGCTACCAATTCAGCGAAAACTGTATGACTTTGGAAATTCGGAATAATAAATAAATCATGTCTCGTTCGACTCAAAGATGATGACGCCAAGCTCCGGCCGTGACTCTGGACGCAATTTTTGAAATGCATGTCTAAAGTAGATGCAATTGTGGAGATTTTGCGACGAGTCTCGTGTTGGTGTGATATTTCTTTCTAGAATACGACCGCTCTGAAGGGAAATCGAAAAAACGTGACTCACGAAAAAAAATTCAGTTCTTCTCATGGCGGATCGAGCTCTATCACTGATATTCATAGTCGTTATAACCCGAGAGTTAAGAATTGATCCGCGGGTTAGGCGCTGTAATCGGCGTGGTAGAAGGATAAACTAAAGACTGCTCATTCACTTCACGTTGTCCCAATGCAGCAGAACACCACAGACTTGAACTCATTTTTTGTCCACGCCGATTACAGCGCCTAAACCGCAGATCAATTCTTAACTCTCGGGTTATAACGACTATGAATACCAAGGTATGTTGATAATACCTATTGTGATCGGTTCCCCTGGCCTTACAAAGCTGCAAAAAGCCCAAGGCATTCGTCGGAATTGTCTATCTTGCTAAATAATTGCTTAGGAAATTCTGGAAAATTTGGCGAAAAACTACTCTGAGTTCAACTCATCAACGTGATTTTGGCGATTCCACTTACTCTACATGAGTTTCAGTAGTGGATTTGTAACTCTCAATACCACACAAATATGTGAGCAAAGGGTCCCAAGTGTGCATAGAGCAGTTTTCATCTTTCGTTTTTCATCGATTTTCAGAAAAGTGCAAAAATTCCAGAGTGACGCTTATATCATCTATATATACATTAGGGTGTTCCTTATTTCCCAAACTTCGATATTCCGCGATACGATCGAGGATTTCCATTCTTTGAACCAAAAAAATGGGAGAAAACTCTTGCCGCACCCGGTGCGATGAATCCCCAGCTGCCGCACATATACCATTTTTAACATTGAAAACCCTATACTCAAAAATTTTCCCTCTGAACCCTCCGTGTCTCTGAGATCGCATTGATTTTCCATAGCTCCTCTTGGACCATGGAAAATATCCAGATACACCATTTCGAAGTAAAATTTCACAGGAAGTACGATGAAACTTTCAGTTTTGAGATTCAGAGTGACACCGGGGTGATATCCCGCCGGGATCACTCCAAAACTCAAAATTAATGATTTTATCGTGTTTCCCGTGAAATTTTACGTCGAAATGGTGTATCTGGATATTTTCCTTGGTCCAAGAGGAGCTATGAAAAGTCACAGCGATCTCAGAGACACGGAGGGTTGAGAGAGAAAATTTTTCAGTATAGGGTTTTCAATGTTAAAATAAAAAAATGGTATACGTGCGGCAGCTGGGAGGACCAGTTTGGTTGAATATTCAACCAATGTGGATTATCACAATCTGTCCGTGCGGTTCCTGCATATCAGCTTGCCTACGTGTGAGGGGTAGAATATGGTGGATGGTCATATGGGTGGATAAGGATGGATGGAGGGGTGGACTGATGGATGATAGATCGATGGTCGATGGACGGATGATGGATGGGGTCGATGAATGGATCGAGGAATAGATCAAGGAATGAATGGTGGGTGGACGGATGGATGTATTGATGGAATGATGGTTAATGGGTGAATAATGAACGGATGCATGATGGATGGTCAATGGGTGTTTGATGGGTGGATTGATGGTTGGATGGATGGATGAATGGGTGATGGGTCTATCCATCCGTCCATTTACCTATCCATCCATCCATCACTCATCCAACCATTTATCCATCGATCCATCCATCATGGAATATAATTGCTTGATTGAAAATTCAACCAGTTGGTTGAATGGAAAACTCAATCAGTCTGGTTGAAAAAACCAGTGTGGTTGAAAATTCAACCAATTTTTTACAGTGTGGGCCTATACGGGCAATGCTAATGTCGTAGACCTTAGCTCCAAAACGCTTCAGCATTCAAGTGAATGCTTTTAGATATCAACCTTTGTGCCAAGAGGAGGTGATTCCCTGATGCACACTCACACAAACCCACGACCTACAATGCACGACCTCTCATCGTTAGTATGGTAGGATGCCAACCGTGGCCTTAACGTAAAATACTGAGGATCATAATTTTGAAGAGTGAGCTGGAACTTATCTAGCAATAATAATATGTGTGACCAAGATTTAGTGGGTCCTTGTGGAATAAGATTTCTCCTGGACATCATCGCCGGGAAGCTCATTATCAGAAGTAATCGAAACAATGCGTTCAACTCGCCCTACATATAGGTTTCGTTTACACTCCTCAAATCGTCTTCCTATTTGAATTAAACCACGAGCTGTCGGTACTTATTATCATTCCACTTGTACTCTCCGGGAGCTGAATAGGCTCCCGTATGCACTGAGAACGCCGATAATGGACCAAACGTTTTCTAACGTGATTTTTTTCGTAGAATCCGAATCCGTCGGTATTTTTACGATAGGAGGTGGAGATCGCCTTAAAAAACGCAATTTTTAACCTAAAAACTGTTTCTTTGCGCGGGCAAGGGGACCAATCTTCCAAACTACTTGGACGACATCCGGAACATGGAAGTGTAAGTAAAAATACGCCCTAACATCATATTCAGATATTTCGTATCCGATATACAGGGTGTCGAAGCCCCTGGGTTGTTCAGTGTAATCGATGGACCGGAAATGGATAAATCGCTGAATAATTTAGCTATTGGGTATTTATATATAATCAGGCCATTGATGCAACTAACTTTTTCCACTTCTGGGCCCCACGGACCCAATATACAGGGTGTCGAAAAGTTGTAATGCCCATCTCCATCGTATTTGAATTACTCCAACTCACGTAATAGAGTATTGGGCAGTGACATTGATGAATCTCAATTCAATTTGATCCTCTGACTGAACATTCAAAGATCCTTCCTCGATTTGGAGCATGAAAATTACATAGAAGTCACTATTTTCCATACCAAAATGTATAGATTTACAATGCGATCACGTCGTGAAACTGAAAAGTACCATCTGCATGTGGTATGCCATCTCTGTAAATTTACAAAATGATTATGCGATGCGCGGTCTCTGGTTTATTACGATCCAGAATACGGAATAACGTTTAGTGCTTGTATTAAAATTATATTTAATGACCGTTGAAAAATAATCCATTTAAGACTCTCAAATTTCGAAACAAAGACAAAACTTCCAAACCAAGATCTATAGATCGAAGCATTCATTCAGTTTCTTAGAATGACTCAGAATCAATAACCCTGCAATTTACCTTGGACATAGCGTGTTACCCAAAAAATCGTCGGCTATCAAGGGTCAAATTTGTTCTCACACGTGTGTTTATATGTTTCGAGACGGTGTGAGTTCTAACGACCCAATGGTCACGATTAGATGATATGAGGAGCTCCAGGTTTGAAGGCACATCAATAATGTTCATAAACTAGACAGTTTTCAGAGTTACCAGAGTACAGGAGTAATGCATCACTCTGGATGCCTGATGATTAATTAACTATAGAAAATGTGGTATGCCATCTCTATATCAGATTGTACATTCCAGTATTTCGACGTGATCGCATTGTAAATCTATACATTTTGGTATGGAAAATAGTGAATTCCATGTAATTTTTATGCTCCAAATCGAGGAAGGATCTTTGAATGTTCAGTCAGAGGATCAAATTGAATTGAGATTTATCAATTTCACTGTCCAATACTGTATTACGTGAGTTTGAGTAATTCGAATACGATGGAGATGGGCATTACAACTTTTCGACACCCTGTATATTGGGTCCGTAGGGCCCAGAAGTGGAAAAAGTTAGTTGCATCAATGGCCTGATTATATATAAATACCCAATAGCTAAATTATTCAGCGATTTATCCATTTCCGGTCCATCGATTACACTGAACAACCCAGGGGCTTCGACACCCTGTATATCGGATGCGAAATATCTGAATATGATGTTAGGGCGTATTTTTACTTACACTTCCATGTTCCGGATGTCGTCCAAGTAGTTTGGAAGATTGGTCCCCTTGCCCGCGCAAAAAAACAGTTTTTAGGTTAAAAATTGCGTTTTTAAAGGTGATCTCCACCTCCTATCGTAAAAATACCGACGGATTCGGATTCTACAAAAAAAATCACGTTAGAAAACGTTTGGTCCGTTATCGGCGCTTTCAGTGCATACGGGAGCCTATCCAGCTCCCGGACTACTCGTAATCTCTTCATTCAGCCCAAATTGCTAGAGTCTCGGAGAGAAATGTGGACAATATGCCTAATAATAAAGGTTAGGAGCTTCCTGCCACGCCGTTAAGCCATTTCCAGTTTTCTCCGATTCCTGATATGAGCGATACAATAACATTGATTCAACAACTCTTTGCAAACGTTGGATCATCAAAATTTTTGCATAAAAAGTGATTGAAATTCCATGATCGCGGCGCGCAGCGCAGCGCCCGGATGCCCTGAATCAAAAAATTTAAGCAGAGACTGCATGTCAATAGCTTACGTCAGTATTGCCACCCGGTGTGACGAGTCCCTGCTCCGACAATGACTGGCACCGTTGCTTCCTGCAAGGCTGAGGGCACTCGGGTGGTATTTCGTCCGATGAGGAACGGGACTGCCGAAGGCTAGGTCCGACGGTCCCCTGAGTGCCTCATGACAGCGAGCGTGGTGCATCCGATGGCGGACCTCTGGTCTGGCTTCCAGTCTACGCCGTAACTGCTGCTCCTCAAATTTGTGTTCTGGCCTAGCATGAACCAAAGGCGCAGGTCCAATACCCAGCAATGCTGCCACTTCCGCCGGGGGCATCAGGAATACGCCCTTGCGTACCGTGCTGACAAAAGGCTTCGGGTGCTGAGCGTGCGCCTGGTTGTGCTTGCGTTGCTGGTGCTGGTGTTGGAGGCGCGACAACCTTAGCCTAAGCATTGTACCAAACTCATTCGCGTTGGAGCCACGAAGCCGAAGACTGTCCTGGCTCTTGCTGCAACCGCGGTTCTGATGGAGTGGGTGCGAGTCGGTGGACAGTGGTCCGGGCAGCGTGGGCAGTAGCTCATTTGACTTGCTCATGCCCCGTCTGATCGTCGTCAGCCGCGAACTGCTCGAATCGTCGTCATCTTCCTCATCCTCGTCACTTTGCGAGCTGCTGGTTGAATCACCGTCATCGCGGTGCAGCTCGTGATGCATCGTCGGCAGGGTAGTATCGAGCTCGGGCCGATGCGCAAGTACGGTGAACGCCTTGGTACAGTTCGTATCGAGCAACGTGGCGTTGTCCTGGGTCAGCATTTTGCCCACGGTAGCGAGTTTCATCGCCGAAAGTGCAGCTGACGCAGGCATTGCAAT
Organism: Eretmocerus hayati; assembly: GCA_029851415.1. Classification (NCBI taxonomy): domain Eukaryota; kingdom Metazoa; phylum Arthropoda; class Insecta; order Hymenoptera; family Aphelinidae; genus Eretmocerus; species Eretmocerus hayati. The sequence goes on from CM056743.1 coordinate 112,653,865, forward strand.
TAGAGATTATGGCTCACGGACTACCATCAAGATAGCAAATGGTATTGCAAGCTGCAGCATCATCGGACCTCGTCGAACTTTTGATCCGAGACAGGCCGAATTCTGAGCTGGTCAATAGTTTGCTGGGGCCTGATGATCGTGCAGCGCTCGATCATGTCACCTATGAATCTGTACCGAAATCCTCCGTTCCACGAACACACAGTGGGGTTTAAAATCGATTTCAGTACAAGATGTAGTGCCACGTGGATATTCAACCAACCAAGATGATTTAAACGGGATTTTTCTCGTCTCTCGCTACTCTACAAGATATTCACCCGGAGAGTTTTATTTTGGGTGCTGCGGAGTCACAGAATCGTGTTGGTTTATTAACCAAAAATCGTCGAAAATCGAGTCTCCTGGCCCTAGCGGCAATCAATTTTCTGGTTGGGCCCGAAAGACGTGTTTCTAGTCTCACTTGATAAGATGGGTACTCTCATGATTGCAGAACTCCCGTAACCTAGGTCTAAATCAGGATTTCAGACTCAACTACCTTGGCGATCAAATCCAATCATCAAAAATCGAATTTCTTCGATCCTGGCGGCAATCTACGGGATTCTAAGTGGGCTCAAATTATGAGATAGAGATACAAAATATTCGTTCATCACTCCCCATATCACAGAAATGCGTGAGCTCGACCCAAGGGCTTCAGAGCTCTGCAATATCTTCCCCACTTGCCTAGTGCTTGAATATCTTCGATATCAACGACCTCTTGGAGTATGAGTCACCCCAAGAACTCTTGAAAACTCTCACCTGGATTTGGGAAGATTGCTGCAGAGAGGAATTACTTATCACTCGTCAGTACAAGCGGATATTTTCTGTTCTTCGTGTTGATCGCCCTTCAACACGATCCTGTGTCTCTAGAGCTTCCCGAATCAAATTCTCCGGGGAGGTATCTTGTAGAGTGGGGAAAAACGGAGGGAATCCCGTTTGAATTGTTTCGATCGGTTTAGGCTTCGCGTGGCGCTGAATCTTGTCCCGAAACCAGTTTTTAGCCCCACTGTGCGACATAGGAAGCGGGTTCCTGCCCGCTGGGGAAGCGAGACCCATACATTGCTTTCTTGTTGGTGATAACCAGAAATGAACATGAATACGAATATATATTGATCGCTACCGCGATACGGTCTAGGCTTTCATCAGACTGAAAAGTTCACGATAGATAAATTTCATATTTCTCGAATTTGTTTGAGGATACAGGAATGCAGTTTGCAACATTCGAAAGGTCTTGGAACAACCTATCGGAATTGATATTGTGGAATTGATTTTGAGGTTATGGGCGGCTTCAGTGGGCAAGAGAATGAAAAATACATTGCACAAGTATTCCCATAACATTGCACGAGGTTTGCCCAAAATCAGGATATTTCAGATATGGCGTCCAAATGCGACGTTCCTCAGCTCATTTTGCAGTTTTTCTTGAGCTCTTCCTAACTTTTTGAATCATGTGATTTCGTATCCACTGGGTCAAAACAAGTTTGGAAAGATGCTATGGAGGCTAATTAGGCACACAACTGCCTTTACAATATTATGCTCGTAAAATTCGATCGAATTTCAATTTAGTGATTCAGCAAAGAGCATATCAAAGTTACAACAGACACTTATAAAGTAGCTCAAGTGCATTGAACGAGGTCGGGCTTAGATTTTTCGGCGTAATTTTACTTTGAGAGGAGGAAAAAACGAAATTTGCAAAAATGGCTTTCGAATATAAAGGATGCAATTTTATGAGTTTCCACAAAAATCTGTCAAGCATGCATGGTTTGGAGAATACGTGGAGACTCTTTCCAGATAGAGAAAATGCGTATTCAATCTATATTCAGAAATTCATTAATAATAGTTTTCGGTACCCTTTTCCGAGTTCTAGTAATCGGAAATGTAATCCTAGCGGCTAAATTATGAGATAATCATAGAAATTCTCGCAGTATCCAGCGTTCAGAATTACATTTGCGCGTTTTTCTTACATGGAATATGGTGGGAAACCCACCCGCAACACAAGAATGATCAAATATCGATATTGGGAATCGACTTACTTTTCAATGAGCTGAAAAGAAACAGGAGTCGTGAGAATTTGACCCAAGATTGAAGAAGATTTCGACGTTCGACCCCGATATTACGTTTTCTCTATGCCAACAGCCTTATCTATACTAAGTATACCAACTATACCAACTACACTGAGAGAAATTCAGTAATAAATTTTATAAATTTGAAAATAACTTTTGTTGATTCTCTCTAGACTCGTGCGGCATCGTGATAATCGATGCTTATTACAGAATCTGAAATAGAATTTGTTGCAAAATCTACAAAATTCATTGATTCCGCTATAAAAATTGCTGTCAGACATCAAAAATTTCTGATCCACTTTGACTGATTCTCGAATAAAAATTGTTGATTTTCCTTGTAAAACATGTTGAATCGTGCATGTGCTAGCTATCTTTCGTCTGCTCTTGCATATTTGGTGGGATTATTGTCGCGAGTAAGCAATACCAGGTCATTGAATATATGGTCGATATGAAGCGAATATATCAGTAATCAGTCTGGCGCCATCACTCATCGCGTATAAATTGTTACAGGCGAGTGACGCTTGTGCCGAGGAACTCTTTGATGAGGAACATCATTGTATAATACGAGTTTGATCTGTCTGATATAAGTGTAGCGAGGAGTGCAGAGCGTGGGCATCTGGCGTCAAGATCAACGATGCGCGCCGAAAGAGAAGCAGATGAGATGACAAACGAAAGGCGAAGGCATCGACGGCTTGGCAATCGGATGAATATTTGCATTTGTATTCGAATAAAATTCTTGATGAACTAAGAGTCATGAAGGGATATTCTCTGAGAACATGAAAATCGATTCATGCATTGAATTCGAATTGGATCATGGAATTCGATTTCAGGTGCGGAGTACAAGGAGATGAAGTGAAATTCTTCCGATAACCCGACTTGGTTTTCGACGTTTCAAACTGACTCGACTATAAATTTTTTTTATAACCACCAAGTGATAAATATATGTTCTTCATCATCATGAGGAGCCATCCATGCATTTATTTTGAATCGAATCATGTAATTCGATTTTCGTTGCCACACACAAGGAGAAAAAGTCACATTTTTTTTGATGTCCCGACATGGTTTTCGACGCGGATTTTTCAAACTGACTCGAGTGAAAATCTTTTTATCATCCCAAAGTGATAGATATATGTTCTTCATCATCATGAGCCATTCATGCGTTTATTTCGAATCAAATCATGGAATTCGATTCTCGTTGCCACTTACAGGGAGAAAAAGTCACATTTTTCGAAATCCCGACTTGGTTTTGGACGCGGATTTCTCAAACTGACCCGAACAAAAATTTCTTCATTGTCCCAGAGTGATGAATATATTTCATCATCGTGAGAAGCTATTTATACATTTATTTCGAATAGGATCGTGGAATCTGATTTTCGTTGCCACATACAAATTGAAAAATCCGCGTCGGAAACCAAGTCGGGATATCGAAAAAAGTTCACTTTTTATCCTCGTATGTGGCAAAGAAAATCGAATTTCATGATTCGATTCGAAATAAATGCATGAATGGCTTCTCATCATGATGAAAAACATATATCTATCACATTGTGATTATAGAAAAATATATAGTCGAGTCAGTTTGAAAAATCCGCGTCAAAAACCAAGTCAGGAGATCGGAAAAAGTTGACTTTTCCTCCTTTGATGTGGCAACGAAAATCAAATTTCATGGTACGATTCAAGAAAAATGCACAAATGACTTCTCATGATAAGGAGAACTCATATTTTGGGATGATGAAAAATTTATAGTCGAGTTAGTTTGAAGAATCCGCGTCGAAAACTTAGTCGGGACATGAAAAAATGTGACTTTTTCTCCTTGTATGTCGCAACGAAAATCGAATTTCATGATTTGATTCGGAATGAATGCCCGCGTAAAAGTTTGAACGATTGGCAATATAGCCGCAATATATTGGCAATATCTCCGCAATATATTGGCAGAGTATCGCCAATTGCAATTGGCAATATATTGCGAATATTTCGGCAAAGATCATGCTGCGCTACTCCTCTAATATATTGCGAGTTTTCGGGGAAAATGTTTTCTTTTGAATTCAGCAATATATTGCGGATATATTGCATACAAAAAAGTTTTTAAAAATTGGAATTTGGATTTAGCCATAGCAGGAAGATGAATTGAATTTGATTCCACTCTTTATTTTAGTCTCGCTCTTGGTATCATACGTACAGGCAGTGTAGTACATTTTTCATAAATAATAAAGTTAATGAAGGGGACGATACGCCACAAGGCTCACATTTCAATTGGCGGACTTGAGATCTGCTCCAAGTGTCGTACGAATTATTGGAGTATACACGTTAAACTTGGTAGCATTCAAGCCCTTAAAGATTTTTGCAGATCATTTACGTAAGCACAGAGCCCATCGCATCAGCTTGGGACGTAATTTTCGATGGCTGTCGTTGCGTCCGTCTGACGGTGCGGCTCGACGTGTTGTATCTGCATACACTTCGCTTGACGGAGGAGTCAGATCTGGTGCATCGATGCCTGGTCTTCTCTGTAACGCTACCGAGATGGTCAGCCTCGTGCGTCCAGCTCTGAACCTGCAAAATATAATTTCACGCACAAAGCATCAGGACTCTTAAAATTTGCGACACCTACGATATTGAACGTGCGTGACAGCAATATTGCGAATAGTGTAACGAGTTGTAAACTTGACCCTCGACTCAATGTTTTCCCGATTTCTCATGTGAGATTAAATCAAAAATCACGAAACGTCGGGAGACCCAATGCAAGAAACACAATTTCTAGAAAAGGTTATCCAGATGAAAAACGTTTGATGCAGCTTGTTGGTGAATTATGCGGATAAAGCCAATGTACTTATCAGATTCGTCGGCAGTCGAGATGATTCGGTGCAAATTCGATTGTCGGTGGTCCAATTCTCACTATAAAATCTTCTACTAGGACGAATCTGTGGTATTGTGGAGAAGGTGTGAAGCACTTGATGAGATCGGCGTCTAACTACTTCATTAGGTATTGGTATACAAGGGACACGGAGCCGTATGTATGGCTTGCCGGTCGCGTGCCGTCTGATTGGCTATACAGTGGGTGCGTCTTTTATACTCTGTGCTGAACCAGCTCGTACTTGGCTGTACCTGGCTGTAACAGTCCGTGCTTGTTACAAACTCCTTTCACCAGACTTCAAACTACCATATATGGTTCGATGCGTATTTGCTATTAATGTACTGTGAATGTCTCACTTGCATTCCTTTCACTGCATGTCATCTTTACTTTGGCGTATAACTATTCGCAATACACTACAACTCCCCTCCTCCTATTTTTGAGATCGGGTCGCTGCTTTTTTAGGAATTCGAGACGAACGTCTCGGTACATTTCGATCATTTCCAGGGTACAATTTGTTCTTACATTTTTTCGAAACATTTGGGTGTACATATGAATTCTCAAAATTATCATCACATATCAACTCCCCTCCTCTTAAAGTAGGTTCTAGTTGAGTTCTGACAATTTGATTTGCGTGTCGTTTTGTAATATACCCGTCATTGAATTTCATTTCATACATTACAGGAGATAGTTGTCTTACAATCTCCGCTTCCGTCTTATTCTCAGAGTGCGTTCTATAATCGTTCACAAAAACAATCTCATTCTCTACAAATTGTATTTATAGCACTGCGTGACCTAAACCCGCGTTCATTTAACGCATTTGCGGGACTTAAATGGCCTATTATTCAACTGTGAAATAATGCGTCCGCTCACTTCACGTGGGTGCGGGATGCAGCAAATCAGTTTATTTCACTGTGAGGTTATTAGGACATTTTTGGCAATTTTTGCGTATATCATGTATGCAGGCATCGAAATTGAGATAATATTATAAAAAATCTATGATGGATCATGTCTGGAGCACTTGTATCCGCATCAATAATTGTAAAGAGCAAGAAAATTAGTCATGACTGTTACACTCCCACTCATGGTTATAAATCATCATCAACATAAACATAAACATAAACACGTGGTTGAGTTTTGCACATGTATATTTGTGCTAACCTTGAAACCTTTGATCATGCTGGATTTCCATTTAATACACTGACGTGATCAAATCACAACAAATAAGTAGGTATCAAAATTAGAGACTGCATGGCAGTATTAGGAATTGTACCTCATTTGAAAAGATCGAATACGCATATTCGTCATCCTTGCGGTGAGGATGTGTTATTACACAGTTTTCGATTCTCAAACAGCCGTTATGGAATGTCTAAGAAGAATTAAACTGCTAATTTTTCTGGAGTCTAGTTACCAGCGTAAATTCAGAAATTGTTTCGTGATGAAGTCAGAGGGAAAATTTCAGGTTTTGGCCGGGATGAGGGTTGCACAATCCTTATATTACTATAGTAATATAAGGATTGTGCAACAATTATATATAATAACCAACGATGCTCATGACTTATTTTAGATACAAGAAACGTCTTTATCATCACTCGATAGGTTTAATCGCGGGTGTGTGATGTCTATTTTATAGGACCAGATTCTCAACTTTTCTCAGTCGGGGGGGGGGGGGGGCTGCCGCCCCCGAACCCCCACGCTTACCCCCGCCCTAGCAACCCGCTTCCACCCTCGCGCAAGCGCTCGGGTGTGTTATGACCCCCGCAAAGGGCGGGTTCATGTCACTCGATGCTATAAAATAGTGTACGATACACGGGACCCAAGAGCTTTGATTATTACACGGCGTGATTGGCACCCTCGCGCAAGCGCTCGGGCGCCAACTTCACGCCGTGTAATAATAAGGCTCTTAGGTCCCTTGTATCGTAAATAACTATTGTCTGTGACCCTGCTTGTGTCGTGCTTGATCGAATTGGTGTTTCCAACATCGCTAATTGAATTAGGAATCAATAAATCAAATCTTGTGCGCAAATCTCTTTTGAGAAATAGAATTGCTGGTGTTCTGTTTGTTGTCGAATGTTCCGTGTTCCTATAATCACTCAAAAATCTATTCATCGAAAATTCTAGTGAATGACCTTCTTTAATCATTTTGTCCACTTTGTGTTTGACCGTTTTGACAAAATTTTCTGCTACTCCGTTAGTAGCAGGATGATAAGGTGCTGAAAATGTATGTTTTATCTTGTATTGCTTCAAATATTCTCCGAATTCGTGGCTTGTTAGTTGTGGACCATTATCGCTCACTATGTGGTGAGGGAGACCATAACGCGAAAAAATTTCGTCTAGCTTTCGTATCAGATTGTACGAGGTTGTGTCCTTTTTCATGTTAATCACTTCTGGCCATTTGGGATGCGCGTCCACGATGATCAAAAACATGAAATTGTGAAATGGACCCATAAAGTCAATGTGAATACGTGACCAAGGTTGACTAGGCCATTGCCATGGTGTAAGTGGTACTTTTCGTGGTTCTGCTCGTGCTGATAGGCAGATTCTACACGAATTCGCAATTCGTTCAATATCTCTATCGATATGTGGCCACCAAAGATAATTGACTATTTGCTTCATCGTTTCGTCGACAGAAGAAAGTCGACGAAACGTTGCAAGAATAAAATCTTATCACCATCTATAAAAGAGTGTTTTTACTCTTTATCATTTAGTCCTCCAAGATCAAGAATTATCCATCAGTACTATTTGCTTCATCTTTACTATGCCAAGATGTGAAGAATGAAGTCCATCGAGTATGTTTCTCTGTAAAGTTTCCGGAATTATTATTCTGTAACCCCAAGACAAACATCCTTGTTCAAAGCTCACTTCGTGTATTCTATGATGAATGCTTTTCTCTATGTCATTCAATGTTTCTATTTCAGGCCATGACGTCTGCATGTATGATATGACCTTCCTCAATATCTTGTCGTGTGAAGTTGCTTTTACAACTTTTGGGAATCAATAGTTGTGCATTCATTCTGTATAAAATTGATGTTTGTGTATTCTGTTTCGAATACTGGCGTTGTGTCTGCGATCGGTAACCTAGAAAGCGCGTCACAGTTTCCGTTAGCTTTTGATTTTACTACTTCGATGGTATATCTGTAGCCTGATAAAAAATGCCCAGCGTAATAGTCTGCTGTTTAGCATTTTTAACATATCTTTATTACCAAAAATATATTTTAAAGCTTCATTGTCAGTTTTCAGAATAATGTGATTCCCGTAAACGTATTGATGGAATTTTTTGGAACCGAAAATGATTGCTCTTGCTTCCTTATCGATTATTGCTCTATGTTTCTCGGATTTTGGAATTATCTTAGATGCGAATGCTATAGGTTTCTCAGAACCGTTTTCGTACCAGTGCGACGAAATTGCTGGAACCCTGACGTCACTAGCATCACATGCCATGACGAGTTTTACGTTTGGATCGTAGATTGCTAAAACTTTATTTGAAGAAATTTCTTTCTTAATCCAATCAAATGCTTTTTGACATTCGTTAATCCAAGTCTAATTTTTGTTTTTGATTAGATTATAGAGAGGGTGAATGTGTTCCGCTCTATCTGTTAAGAATCTTTCATAAAAGTTTAAGAGACCTAAAAAAGCTTCTAGTTCCTTTGAATTTTTTGGTATTGGCGCTTTCGTAATTGCGTCTACCTTTGATAGATTTGGCTTTATCCCTTCTTTGTCTATAACAAAGCCTAGAATTTCCATTTTATATTTGAAAAAATCGCATTTTCCGAGGTTTACGCGTAAGCCTGCGTCTTGCAATCGTTCAAAAATTTGTGTCAGTATATTTAAATGCTCAGAATCTGTTTTTCCTGTGCAATATATCATCTATATAGATCTTTGTATGATCTATACCTTTCAGGACGTCTTCTGAAATATCCTGTACTTCCGCGGGATTTGAGGCTATACCTTCTCCTAAGCGTGTGTATCTGTGTAACCCTTCGTGTGAAATAATCGTCAGGGTGTCTCTCGATTCGTCATCGAGTTGAAATTGCATGAATGCGTGTGTCAGGTCGATCTGAGACCATCTATTCCCTATTCGTAGAGTATGAAAAATTTTCTCTTCCAGGGGAATGGGATGTCTTTTGATTATTAATTGTGGATTAACCGTCATTTTGAAATTTCCACAGATGCGTACCTCACCATTCTTTTTCAGAACTGGGATAATGGGTGTTGCCCATTTACTACAGGAAACCGGTTCTAGATTGCCTAGTTTCACTAGTCTGTCTAACTCTTTGGAGATTTTCTGTGTTAGAGCTAATGGCGCGTGATATGACTTCATTTGTTTCGGTTTTGCCTCTTCTTTGAAGACCAAATGTATCTTTCTACCTTTGTTACACCCTTGCGTGTTCGAAAAAAGGATTGGAAATTTTTCAAGCATTTGCTTTATAATATCCTCACTCTGTATTTGTAGAATATTTGAGGAATTTGTATTTTTCCATAATTTTAACGGCCAAAGTCCAAAAGCTGCTAGCCATTGTCTACCCAACAAAATTGGTCCTTTGCCTTTAATAACGAAGATATCCAAAATTTTACTCATTCCATTGAATACTGCATTTAATGACTCTAGTTTTCCAATAGGATGAAGCGGTGTTCCACCGTAACTCTTGCGTTTAAGATCACATTCTCACAGTGGTAATTTTGGAAAGATTCTATTCTCATCGGTTTCGGATACAACTGAAACATATGTACCCGTATCTAATTCCATTTTGACTTGAATATTATCTATTGTTAAGTCAAAATATAATGGTTCTGCTTTGATGTTTTGTCAAGAACATGCTGATATTTGGAAAAAATCTGTGTTTGAAACCGTATCTTCATCATCCGATTCAGTTTGTAGAACTTTTACTTGCTTATTACGTTCATTCCGATTGTCTCTATTCTCAAAACGATTTTTACTGAACGAACCAAAAATTTTGTCTTTCCCATGTTTTTCGATACATGCTTTTTCGAGATGCCCTTGATTATGACAAAAAGTGCATTTCCTGTCTCTGTAACGACAGTCTTTTGTGTAGTGGCTATTGCCTATCCCGCAACAATAACAAAATTTTGTGCGCGATCTATTATTAAATTCGCTCTTACCTGTCTGATTAACTTAACTCGTTGGCTTGTTGTATCGATGTGCTGCGACGTGTTGAATTAAGGAGGCTCAGTCGTCGAAACTATTTGAGTCATTCTGAATTGGAAAAATTATGCTGTATACTCCGTAATACAAGGAATCAATTGCAGTTTCAAGATATGCGGGTTGCCGACCTTATTTTTCAGAAAAAAATTCTCGAAGTATTGGAATTTAACACGGCGTCTTATGGGTGATGACGACGGAATGAGTCACATTTCAAAACTTAACAGTGTCACGGCGACCAGCAACTGTTCAAGCATGGATCATTTATAGATGAATGGAATTCGATTCAGAAACATGCATGTTGCCGACGTGTAAAAGGCAGGAAAACATTTGAAAGAATCAAAACTGTCGAAAAACAGGTGTGCAGCGGCTTACTCGACCGCTGCACGCTTGCGCGAGCGCGAGCTTGGGTTGTGTATGTGTGTCGGTGCGCGAGCGCGTCTTGTAGCCTGACGCTTGTGTTAGTTGGCGCGGGGCCCCGAATACTCGTGATACGTTACCCAACGACGGAGCCTCCTTAAAGTGTTGCTTCGATGTCGTTCAGTGGTTGCTGCATCTCTCGCTGCTGCTTCACGAGTGGTAGCAGTTTCTACTGCTTTTGAGTAAGTGAGATCTTTATCGCTGAATAGTGCGACTCTGGTACCTCGATCCGTGAGACCTGTGACCAGTTGGTCACACAGCGCGTCGTTCAAGTCCGTAAAATCGCAGTTTATGGCCAATTCTTTCAGCCGTGCGATATACTCTGTTATAGATTCGCCTGCATTTTGATGAGTTTGACGAAATTTGCTCCGTTCCATGCGTTTGCTTTTTTTCGGGCATAAATGAGCTGACATTAAAAGTTTTATCTCCTCAAATTTCTTGGTTTTTGGGAGGTTCGGTGCTGCTGAATCTTTGATCAGCTTGTATGTTTCTGATCCGCATTTTGTTAACAAGGTTGCTACCTGTTTATCATCTGATGTAATATCATTTGCCGTAAAATAGAGTTCCATGCATTCAATGTAGTCATCCCAAGATTGCTTGTTTTTAAGGAATTCCATTGATTCCATCATATCTGTATTTGGGCTGGAAACTTGTTCTTGTACCGTTTGAGTCTCTGCGGATATGTTGTTTTGTTGGGGTGCCTTAGCCAGTGGTGTTAAAGCTTGTTCAGTTTGTCCACTCGATTCTGTTTCTTCTGGTACTACAACCCGTAATCCTTCTCTGAAAATATTGACTTCTTTAGTTTTTGATGAGAACTGTACGCTGCGTATTTTTCTTGCTATTGACCTCAGAATTTCTAATGAGACCAAATTGAGATGGAGTTTTACCGGAAATTTTGCCAATAATTCGATCAATTCTTGTTTAGTAAATGTTTGAATCGTTAAGTCTGTCAAGTCTGGATGATTACCTGGAGGTATTTCCACAGTAGTCATAAATGCTAAATCACGACCAACTTTATGGCTGGCTCTCTTACCGCTCTTGCCTTGATTCGATGTTTTGATGTATATTCATGGAGACCAAGCTGCTTGTAGGCGCTCACCTTATGCGTTGATTTGGGACCTGTATGTATATGCTGCGGGGACCTTTCTCCTCTTCAGCTTCTCTCTGTATCCACGTTCAGTGGCTGTATGCTGCGGGGGACCTTTCTCCTCACTCCAGCTGTGCTCTGTTGTGTTATCCTCGTCGGATGGCTTTTAATTTTTCTGTATATCCTCGTCGGATCTCTCTTCTACTATCTTCGTCAGATAGATTGATGCTTTTGATATGCTGTGTGTATCGTTGGATTTCTTTACTGCTTATCCTCGTCGGATGTGCTTCCTATCATCGTCAGATAGTCGTTCCTCGTCGGATTCCTTCTTCTATCCTCGTCGCCAATGTGGTATTGTGGAGAAGGTGTGAAGCACTTGATGAGATCGGCGTCTAACTACTTCATTAAGTATTGGTATACAAGGGACACGGAGCCGTATGTATGGCTTGCCGGTCGCGTGCCGTCTGACTGGCTATACAGTGGGTGCGTCTTTTATACTCTGTGCTGAACCAGCTCGTACTTGGCTGTACCTGGCTGTACCAGTCCGTGCTTGTTACAAACTCCTTTCACCAGACTTCAAACTACCATATATGGTTCGATGCGTATTTGCTATTAATGTACTGTGAATGTCTCACTTGCATTCCTTTCACTGCATGTCATCTTTACTCTGGCGTATAACTATTCACAATACACTACAGAATCAGCGTCCGAATGTAATATACGATTTTTTCCTTTTCGAGGATCGAGCAACCTATACAGCATTAATGTTACATGTCGTGTAAACGGACAAATTAGTCTGCTTGCAAAGAAAAACATTGCGCTGCATCAAACAATAGCCCGTTGGCTTGAGTCTTTTGAGTAGACGATTTTTTAGTGAGAATTCAGACCATCAAAAACGGAATTTGCATCAATTCATCTCGACTGCCAACAAATCAGATAAGTACATCGGCTTTATCCGCAGAATTCACCAACAAACTGCATCAAACGTTTTTCATCTGGATAACCTCTTCTGAAAATTGTGTTTTTTGCATTCGGTCCTCCGAGGTTTCGTGATTTTTGATTTAATTTCACATGAGAAATCGGGAAAACATTGAGTCGAGGGTCAAGTTTACAACTCGTTGCACTATTTGCAATATTGCTGTCACGCACGTTCAATATCGTAGGTGTCGCCAATTTTATGAGTCCTGATGCTTTGTGCGTGAAATTGTATTCTGCAGGTTGAGAGCTGGACGCACGAGGCTGACCATCTCGGTAGCGTTACAGAGAAGACCAGGCATAGATGCACCAGATCTGACTTCTCCGTCAAGCGAAGTGTATGCAGATACAACACTTCGAGCCGCACCGTCAGACGGACGCAACGACAGCCATCGAAAATTACGTCCCAAGCTGATGCGATGGGCTCTGTGCTTACGTAAATGATTTGCAAAAATCTGTAAGAGTTTGAATGCTACCAAATTGTTGTCATCGTAACTGTTTAACGTGTATACTCCAATAATTCGTATGACACTTGGAGCAGATCTCAAGTCCGCCAATTGGAATGTGAGCCTCGTGGCGTATCGTCTTCTTCATTAACTTTATCATTCATGAAAAATGTACTAGACTGCCTGAACGTATGATACCAAGAGCGAGACTAAAATAAAGAGTGAAATCAAATTCAATTCATCTTCCTACTATGGCTGAATCCAAATTCCAATCTTTAAAAACTTTTTGTATGCAATATATCCGCAATATATTGCTAAATTCAAAAGAAAACATTTCCTCCGAAAACTCGCAATATATTGGCGGAGTAGCGCAGCATGATCTTTGCCGAAATATTCGCAATTTATTGCCAATTGCAATTGGCGATACTCTGCCAATATATTGCGGAGATATTGCCAATCCACATAGCCAATATATTGCGGCTATATTGCCAATCGTTCACATTTTTACGCGGGTGCATGAATGGCTCTTCGTGATGATGAAGAACATATATCTATCACTTGGTTATTATAAAAAAAATTTATAGTCGAGTCAGTTTACGAAATTCGCGTCGAAAACCAAGTCGGGATATCGATCAAAAAAGTTCACTTTTTATCCTCGTATGTGGCAAAGAAAATCGAATTTCACGATTCGATTCGAAATAAATGCATAAATGGCTTCTCATAATGATGGAAAACATATATCTATCTCTTTGTGATTATAGAAAAATATATAGTCGAGTCAGTTTGAAAAATCCGCGTCAAAAGCCAAGTCGGGACATCGAAAAAAGTTGACTTTTCCTCCTTTGATGTGGCAACGAAAATCAAATTTCTTGGTTCGATTCAAGAAAAATGCACGAATGACTTCTTATGATAAGGAGAACTCATATCTATCACTTTGGGATGATAAAAAGATTTATAGTCGAGTCAGTTTGAAGAATCCGTATCGAAAACCAAGTCGGGACATGGAAAAATGTGACTTTTTCTCCTTGTATGCGGCAACGAAAATCGAATTTCATGATTTGATTCGGAATAAAGGCATATATGGCTCCTCATGATGATGAAGAAGATATATCTATTACTTTGGGATGATAAAAAGATTTTCACTCGAGTCAGTTTGAAAAATCCGCGTCGAAAACCATGTCGGAACATGTGTTCACAATTGTTCGCGATGTGTGACACATCGCGAAGTTAAGGTGTTGTGTTATGGACTACCAAGATCAACCCTCAGAGTCAGAAGTTTTTGTTGTTTTGGTGTGCTTTTGCGACTTCTCTCTTCTTCCACCAGATGTCTCACCGCGTCTTCTGGGCTACTTGTCGTGTCGGTGACGATGTATATTGAACTTTCTTTGGACAATCAAATTGATGTCAAATGATCGGAGTCGTCGAATCTAGATCAGAATTTTGCAAATAGTCTTCAACATTGTACACTTTCCCAATCTGATTTGATCTCGCGGGGTTTTAGCTCCTATGCGGATTTGCATTCTCTCGAGCGACCAGCCTCGGCATAGTTAGTATAGATATATGGGTATTATCCCGATAACTTACCTGGTCATGGCAGTTCCTTACATACCTTTCTGTGGCTCTGTAGGCCACGTGGATCAACGTAGCGCTTTCATCTCATAGATATCGTCTAATGTAGTAATACTGCTTTGAAAAAAGTACATACAATATATGCAGGTTACTATTTAGAAAAGGGTATGCACGGAACTGACACAAAACCCTCGTAAAACGCCTAAAATCACTTGGGTAGGGGTCTTGTCACGCATTTACGACTTGAAACCGATGGGGAATAGTGGGTTCTACACCATACTTTGATGGAAAAATGTGAGCAGTTATTCCCCTCACTACAGCAAAGGACCCCGCCATAAATGATAGGATTTTGGCTTTCAGCGAATTTGACCGAATTGGCAATCAATCGATAGAGCTCGACGTGCTGAGCAAAAGTCTCCATAGCCGCTAAACCCGAAAAATTCTCGTTTTTGAGTGATTTGGTTGCAAAGTCGCAGATTTTACCGAACCAAATAGGGTTATGGCATCAATCGAACAATAACATACGTTCGAATTCGTTCGGCTCGCTTGGTATTTGCCAGCTAAATACCTCTGATGAAGCAAGAATCTTTGCATTACACGCGATTTGATAATCCTCTCAAAAGAATCTTTCACTGCCGCCATTCTCGCGGGATATTTTCAAAGTCCGCACAATCGAAACGCTTCGAAAGATTTTGATATTTCAAACGGTCTGCGGGACATAGTATATTATCAAGGCAAATGCGGATGACGAGTTTCATCACCAACGAGATACTATAATATTTGGAGCTCACACCTCACGCAAGGGTGCGTTGAGAAGAGCGTTTTCCCGCTGGATGGTTGAAAAATACGTCTAAGCTCTCAGTACAACTTTGAAACAAAATCATTGAATCTTTTTTTCCGAACTGTTTATCGTTTGGAGGTAACGAGATTTTCCACTTTCTAGTGTGCGGGGATGGGAGGGGGGCCTACAGACATTTGAAAAGATCTTATGGGATTTCAGAGAGATATTCGTTTCGAATTTTGGGCGGTGATTGAATTCCGCGTCGTATCGCGCTCGGCTCGAACATACGAAAATCGAATCAGGCCCAACTCTATATCGGCAAAGGTTGCGAAGATCGTTTTAATTTTTTTTTTCCGGGATCGCTGATTGAGACTTGTACGGTTATTTGAGTAGACGCCCATTGATTTTCGAAAATATATTCGTTTCAGCGAGATGATATCAGAAATGAGAGGTCAATTAAGTACTCTGTTATTGAAACCATGTGAAGCATCGAATTCTTTTTTCTCAAAATAGGTGCGATCTGACAGAAAATGTAATCGTCGTTTGATAACCAAGAGATATTGCATTCTGATTTTCGATAGATATATTTTCGAATGTACCCTACTGGTCAAGAGTGTAAATACACCTCTGGTGATTTCTAGAGTTAGACATTTCAGAGCCTATTGGTCGTACAGACCTCTCCGCGATTGCATTTTGTAGCTTACCACGAACACTTTTGAAGCTATTTCCTATGTATTTTCTGTCTCGCGCATTATATCAGAGATACACTGGTCGAAGGTATAACTTTTTCGCATTCTTTCAGCAAAGGTACGTGACCTTTGCCGATATAGAGTTGGGCCTGATTCGATTTTCGTATGTTCGAGCCGAGTGCGATACAACGCGGAATTCAATCACCGCCCAAGATTCGAAACGAATGTTTCTCTGAAGTCCCATAAGATCTTTTCAAATGTCTGTAGGCCCCCCTCCCGCCCCGCATACTAGAAAGGTGAAAATCTCGTTACCTTCAAACGATAAACAGTTCGAAAAAAAAGATTCAATGGTTTTGTTTCAAAGTTTTACTGAGAGCTTAGACGTATTTTTCAAGCATCCAGCGGGAAAACGCTCTTCTCAACGCACCCTTGCGTGAGGTGTGAGCTCTAAATATTGTATGTATCTCGTTGATGATGAAACTCGTCATCCGCATTTGCCTTGATAATATACTATGTCCCGCAGACCGTTTGAAATATCAAAATCTTTAGAAGAGTTTCGATTGTGCGGACTTTGAAAATATCCCGCGAGAATGGCGGCAGTGAAAGATTCTTTTGAGAGAATTATCAAATCGCGTGTGATGCAAAGATTTTTGCTTCATCAGAGGTATTTAGCTGGCAAATACCAAGCGAACCGAACGAATTCGAACGTATGTCATTGTTCGATTGATGCCATAACCCTATTTTGGCTCGGTAAAATCTGCGACTTTGCAACCAAATCACTCAGAAACGAGAATTTTTCGGGTTTAGCGGCTATGGAGACTTTTGCTCAGCACGTCGAGCTCTATCGATTGATTGCCAATTCGGTCAAATTCGCTGAAAGCCAAAATCCTATCATTTATGGCGGGGTCCTTTGGAAGCAGAAAACTACCCCTTTGACAATTCAGAATCGTGTACGGAACTGACATTCCGATCTTTCATCTTCGAAACTGAAAAAAGAGAAGCAGGCGGATCGATCTGGAAATCAAAATCCATTTCTATTCCGATAGAATACGTGTGGGGAAATTTGAATGGAGTGATTTGGAATTTGCTCGTCGAACTGCAAGGCCATAACACGTTCCGGGTAAGCTATCGCGATAATACCCTAACACGAGTTTCGATTTTAATCTTTTGATATCAAATTATTAAGCGTGCGAGCGACTCTACCCACTCACTGTGAACATACAAATACTTAACAATCTATATACTAGGAACTTAAGACGCTGTTAATGTTCATTTGTTGTTGTTACCTGCGATTTCGTTATTTTTGTCTGCGATTCCGTCCCTGAATCTATGATAAGCGACTTTTGACGATGAACAGGCCTTGATCCGGTGATTTATTTACGGAATATGGGCCGTAGACAACCGTACGAGCGATGTAGGTCAGTAAGTAGAGAATTATAAGGCACTGGTTTTTGAAAAAAATAGTGGTAGATGTTTCTTTTTTTTCTGGTGTAGGGTACCATATAGAATACTAAAACATAAAATGAAACAATTTTTGGCCATGGCAAAAAATTATAGCAACAAAATGGTGAAAATTTAAGCACTTTTCTTCACTATTTTGCGTGCAGTGATTCTGGATTGCATATTATATCGTTTAGTCCTCGACCATATTGTAGCTGGTTCAATGCTCCACAGATTGAAAAAAAAACATCTCTCTATCGTTTTTCCAACCCTCGTTATTTAGCAACAAAGGAAGGAATGAGTCAAATTCCACCCCTACCTGTAACTCCACGGAAAATGCATGAATTATCCTGTAAGTCCTAGAATATATGTATTCTATGTTCCACAATCCCCATACCAAATTTCATGAAGATCGGTCCATTAACAACGGAGCACTTGCAATTTGTTTATAAAAATTAGTCGATTTTGCCATAACTATAAAAACGCTCCATGACCAGATAGAGAAAAAATTCAAAATGGACTGACCGTTCTGAAACCTTCAACAACAATAACCAATCATAAAATGGATTATTTATTAATATTACTCAGCCCCAGGTGCAATTGTTTATAACTTTCGGATTTTTGACATTTTCTTTTGCGCATAGGGCCTCGAAGAGTCAACGAATCAAAAAAATTCTTGTTGATTCGTGTAGTTCTAGTCTTTCTCTAAATTTTGAAGGAAAAAAAACGTTGTCTTAGGACGTTCTGGGCCCGAGTTACGTTTTTTTTTTAAATCATAGTTCTTAAACAATTGGGCCTGAAAGGCTGTCTCTTGGGGAAAATATAGAGGAGACCCGAAACTTTAATAAAAAAAATATTGGAACTACGTATCTCGGCTTCCCTCGCCACATTTATTGTTATCAGTTGTTGTAAATTTCGGCTGTAGCCGAAGCCGGCTAGGGGCGGCGGAGTGGGGGTACTCTCTTTCGGCGCCGCGTGGCCCCGCAGAAAATGAAGCGCGCTCTTCAAAGTCAAGCACGCTGAAAATTTTTGCAATATCTCGGGTTCTACCCAACCTTTTCCGTTCATTCTTTTTCCAAATAGGGGTAGCTTGTCAAAAAAAATATAATGGCGTCTGTTTCAGGGTGATTGGATGGATTTTTGAATGTATGAAAATATCGAAATTTTGAGTCAAATTTTCACCTCTACGTTTTTTATCCCTTTTGGTGTGAGGAAGTCTCCCAAAGCTTTCATACTTCGTGGATACTTCACACAAAGTTGTTGTTGAATAACAAAACAGAAATGAATGTTGCTCACTGTCTTTGAAAAATTGAAACAATCCATTCAGTGATACTTTTTCATAACGATTTTCAATTGAAGGGTATATCTTCAATTAGAATTCCATTTTATTACTCAATAATTCTAATTTTTTCTTTCTAAATTTATTCACGGCATCATGAGACAATAGTGTGACATCATGTGTCAAAATGAGTCATATAAGCTGGCAAGTACATGTATACTCAAGAAATAAGGAATAGTCTGCCTCATTCCAACGAATCAGAAAGCTCGGAATATGCCTGAGTACTCACGATGCCACCCATAACATCAAATTTATCACGATGATCCAGTGACGTTTCTTCGTGATCCCAGTTATAAAAATGAGCCTTGATAATAGTTGTGGGAAAAACTGGGTCGGCTGGAGAGTCTAATTGAGCCGTACATCATGCCGTTGGAAAAGGTGCACGCTCGTTCTGGTCCTAATTTAGTTGATATGCTTTGCCAAGCGTGCCCGAAAAGAGCTCGATTGTACTTAATTTGGGAAATATTTCCAACACCAGGTGTACAGGATCTTGTAGGATTGTCGGGTAGTATATATCAATGAAGTCCATAAAGATAATGAAACTATATCTACCTTCAACCGGGGTAAGTTTGGAACAAAAATCGCGTTTTTTTTTCTTCAACCTCGCGAAACTTGTACGTCGTGCATCAAAAGCGCATTGTATCCGTAGTCAAACGAAAGCTAACAGTTGCAGCTTTCGATTGAGGTGCTTATAAGGTCTATTTGGACATCTCTGGTTGGAGCAATGCGCGCCGAAAGTCCTGTTTCAAAGTTAGACACGGACTGGGAACTTTGGAACAGAAATTTTTATTATCATTTATTCGTCAATTAATTCATAAAATAGGTCAGGCAATCAATTTTTACCATTAGTAATCGAAAATTGAGTGTCTTACCTTTCCATTGACCTATCGTAAAAGTCCGGTTGATTGAATTTAACTTCCACAATCGAGCATAGACGCCTTTAGCATACCTCACTGTCTGCACCACGGCTGAGTCTCGAGGACGGAAATACCTTCACTGTCGGTTTCTCACGAGAACTGCCATAACTCGGCACTCGTCGATCGAAAAGAGACTTTTTTGGCTCATTTCGAAGCTCTCATCAAGGACTACTCAAGTGAGTAGAATTTGATGATGATATAGAAATTGGGAGATAATCTAGAGTACATGAAGAAGTGTTCCAAAGTTACCCCAGTTTCTGAAGAAAAATACGTACTCGTCAGTTTTTACTCTACAAAATTGAATCTTCGTGAAATTACTCCAATGTGACAGGGGATTCGTCTAGATATGTGTACAGACAAGTGAAATCTAGCTCAGCTACCTTGAATTCGACCTACTAAAGTCGGAACCACAACACTTTATCCTAGAGACCATTTGCTAGGTCGGAAAATACTTCTGAAGAAGTCAGCTTATAAACGGATTAAAAGCTGTTGGAAGCCCTCGCGTGAATGCAAAACATTGTTTATGCATGCCCCAAGTAGGAGAAATCGGTATTAAAGACTTGTGATCAGCAGTTGTTAACAACTGCTAACAACAACAATGGCGAGGAAAGCCGAGATACGTAGTTCCAATATTTTTTTTATCAAAGTTTCGGGTCTCCTCCATATTTTCCCCAAGAGACAGCTTTTCAGGCCCAATTGTTGAAGAACTATGATTAAAAAAAAAAATAAACGTAACTCGGGTCCAGAACGTCCTAGGACAACGTTTTTCTTTCAAAATTTAGAGAAAGACTAGAACTACACGAATCAAAAAGAATTTTTTTGATTCGTTGACTCTTCGAGGCCCTATGCGCAAAAGAAAATGTCAAAAATCCGAAAGTTATGAACAATTGCACCTGGGGCTGAGTAATATCAATAAAAAATTCATTTTATGGTTGGTTATTGTTGTTGAAGGTTTCAGGAAGGTCATCCGTTTCGAATTTTTTCTCTATCTGGTCATGGAGCGTTTTTATAAATATGGCAAAATCGACTAATTTTCATAAACAAATTGCAAGTGCTCCGTTCTTAATGGACCGATCTTCATGAAATCTGGTACGGGTATTGTGGAACATAAAATACATATATTCTAGGACTTACAGGATAATTCATGCATTTTCCGTGGAGTTACAGGTAGGGGTGGAATTTGACTCAACCCTTCCTCTGTTGCTAAATAACGGGGGTTGGAAAAACGATAGAGAGATGTTTTTTTGTCAATCTGTAGAGAATTGAACCAGCTACAATATGGTCGAGGCATAAACGATATCATATGCAATCCAGAATCACTGCACGCAAAATAGTGAAAAAAGTGCTTAAATTTTCACCATTTTGTTGCTATAATTTTTTGCCATGGCCAAAAATTGTTCCATTTTATGTTTTAGTATTCTATATGGTATCCTACGCCAGGAAAAAAAAAGAAACATCTACTACTATTTCTTTCAGAAACCAATGTTCCACTTACTGGCCTAATGGTATTTTGCCCAGTCGTACGTTCTCCGGATCATGTTTTGTTCCATTTGAGTTTCCGCGCCACACCGCTCGAACAGAAACAACAGGACTCCCCCGCGCGCGCACGCTCTCCGGGCATCCCCTCTCCTTTGATTGGGAGAGCCATGGATGGATCGTAGAAACGTATAAATTGTGTCTTCTGCTGGCGCCCGCGTGGTCGATGTATAGTTTAGCCAAGCGCAGTCAACAGGACGACATGCGCCAATCAGCGCAAGGACACTCTCACCATTGTGATTATTTCCTATCTAGTTTGATCTAGGTCGCCCACAAGATGACGCAGAAATCACTGAAATTTGCTCTGAGTAAATAGCTTCCGGAAGTCGTCAAGCCGACTTATTCGTTTGGGACAATTCTTCTCTGAAAAGTATTAGTCTTTACGAGAACAATACGCCCAAGTGCGTTGAAAAATGTTGGATTCTGTTGGAACTATGATTTTTCTATCGTAGACAGAAAAGGGGCCCAAAATGTCCCTTTCATGGGTCCTAGGGCCTACAGGGGGGGGGGGGGGGGCGAAAAAATCTGGGAAAATTGTTTCGTACTATTTAAACATAGTACTGACAGAAAAAAATTTTTGCGGATTTTTCCCAGACCCCCCGGTGAAGGTTTTGTCCAGCTTTCTCCAAAATGACTCATATACATCTCATCGCTCGCGTATCCGGGAACTCAACCATTCCATGTTCGACCACTTGGCTGAATTTTTGACCAGTATGGTTAAAGTTTCTTGGATTGGATAAATTTTTTACGGTGTACACTGTAAATCTCAAACTGTAAACACTACATGGAAAACTGTTCCCCGGAACAGATGTAATATCTGTTGATTCTCGGATGCAGTTCATTTGCTGAATCTACAATTTGGATCTGTAAATTTTACAAATTCAAACTATTAACCAACAGCTTTCTAAATTGATAAAATGGCAATTTTCTCGTCTAAAAAGAGTTCTAATCAACTCAACAGGTACTATGTAGGCTTAGAATTTAATGAAATATCCGAAAAACCATATCCGTAAACAGATCTAATAGAGTGTGATGGGGATCGATCAGTCGAACATTGGGTTAGAAATCCGGAGGCATGACCACTGTACCACTAGGACTTACACGTGGTACTCACTTAAAATGTCAGTATCATTCTGTGCATATAGTCCGGTCTCCAGCCACCCTTCCGCATGTCCGTGAAATCCAACTTCGGAGCGATCTGTCTCAAAAACTATTCGGCGAAAAGTGTCCACCTTCGTCTTGGTTTCAATCAACACACATATAGATTCGAATAAGACAAAGGTGGACACTCTATACCGTGTTTTGTATTAGATTGGTACTATTAGTCACGGACATACGAAAGGGTTGCTGGAGACCCGACTAATAGGGTTCCGTGACGCTTCGTGTTCTCGTGCATGAAACATGATGATTCATACACTGTAAGAAATTGGTTGAATCTTCAACCAACATTTCAACCAGACTGGTTGAATTTTTCATTCAACCAACTGGTTGGATTTTCAACCAGGCAATTATATTCCGTGATGGATGGATGGATGGTCGATGGAATATCCATTGACCATATATCCATCATGCATCCGTCCATTATCCACCCATCATCCATCACTCCATCCATACATCCATCCGTCCACCCACCATCCATTTCTCGATTCATTTATCGACCTCATCCATCGACCATCGACCCATCATTCATTAGCCGAACCCTCCATCATCCTTATCTACCCATATGACCATCCATCATATTCTATTTCTCTCAGGTAGACAACCTAATATGCAGGAACCGCACGGACAAATTGTGATAATCCACTTTGGTTGAATATTCAACCAAACTGGTTGAATTTTCAACCAGACTGGTTGAATTTTTCATTCAACCAGTTGGTTGAAGTTTTTCGGAAAATTTTCTTACAGTGTACGTAATATGACTTACAAGGCGAGCATTAGGTCTCCGGAACATGGATCTTGATGAAACTCTCAGAATCATCTTGTTTTGGTAAAAATGAAGGCATCTCCAAGAATTAAGTCCAATGGGCCTCCCATCCCGAGATACAGCCATAAAAATTAGCATTGTCCATATATAGGTCCATGTTAAAATGACACATACATAGATATACTAACAATGCTAACCTCCATAGCTGTATCTCGGGATAGGAGGCCCATTCGACTTGACCGTTGGAGATACCTTCATTTTTCACCAAAACAAGATGATTCCCAGAGTTTCATCAAGATCCGTGTTCCACAGACCTGATGCTCTCCTTGTTAGTCAATGCGATTTTGGTAGTGCTGAGTTATAATAACCAACCAGGAATTATTATCAACAAGTTATTATAAACCATTGCAAATTCAATTTAATGGGGAATGATTGTTTCGCATTCTTTACCATATTTTGGTTTGCCTGAGTAGCATGTCATCAAAACCCATCGTTTTCTGGGGAAAATTCGAGAAGATTCGACTTTTCAAATCCTTTATTAATCGTTGATCTCGAGTGGAATGGGATTTCTCGACTCCCATCAGTTCAAACTCCTGTTCAAAGCATCGTCGAGAAGAGGAAAATCAAGTTCATCCAGAAAATTCTTTCACTCGTCCAGATTTTCATATACATATTTCCGCGCATCAGGGAATTTTTCATGGCATTTCATGAATCATATATTGAATTGGCACGATCTACAGGTTCAAATGCAAATATTCCTGCCAAGTTGAAGATCTACATCTTCAAATGTTGTAGATCACATATTCCTGTTGAGACTACATATTTATCTGTAGGAATGACAGAATTACCTACAGAAGTATTTTTTACAGATCCCATTTGTGAATTTTCACAGTTTTCGATTTATAGTGTACCTCTGTCAACTAGTAATACTCGAATTCTCACTTGAGTTACAATTTTTGAATTACTCACAATACACATCTGAGTAAAAATTACTAATTCCATCAGTAAAATTGGTCAAAGTGATACCAAATTTTCTAGTACAATCAACAAAATCTACGAAATACCTTGTATGATTTGATATGAATAATTTAAAAATTTTGTTCCTAGGTTTTCAAAAATCATTGGTTTTCACGATGCCGCATGAGTACTTAGAGAATCAACAAAAAATATTTCCAATCTTATAAGATTCATTATCGAATTTCTCCTAGCGTATACTAAGGTCAGTGTACCCAACTTGCCCCCATTAAGCCATTTTCTCAATAACTCTGGCCCATCTCAATATTTTCCAACGTACCTTAGCTCATTTTGAAGCTTGTCTTAAGACCTTCAAAATAAGTTGAGGTACATTCAACTTGAACCAACTGGAGCCAAACTGTTTGAATTCTCCCAAAAGGTGATTTTTGAGAGTTTACAAAAGTGTGTACCCAACTTTCCCCCATTAGGCCTTTTTCGTAACAACTTTGGTTTACTTCAACAATTTTCAACGTACTCTAGCTCATTTCAAAGCTTGTTCAAAGACCTTCAAAATACACTAAACTACGTCCAATTTGGATCAATTGGAGCCGAACTGTCGCAATTCTTCCGAAATAAATGATGGAAACCGGCGATTAAGTGTTTTTATCGTCATGCACGCACATTTGGAGCTTTTCGGTGGTTCGAAACACTATTTCTGACCCATTTTGACGTGATAAACACGTTCTGAGTGGTAAAAAAAGTCGTTCTGCACGCCCTTTCGAGATAAACATATGGGGGCATGTTAGGTACACTCCGATGTTAGCATCCTTGTTTACAAATCGTCTCCGTGTTTTGCACATAAGACAACTCCATATTCAAATTTTGCAATTTTGAGAAATGGATTTTGAAGGTCTTGAAACAAGAAATCGAATGCGCTAAAGTACATCAAAATTGGTTGAACTCAAAGTATTTGGCACCGATTTTACTGAACGCGATTCCCTCGGTGCTTTCTTAGCTAAGCAATCACGAAAAATAAAAATATCACTTTAGATTTTCTGGAGAAAGCAAGAATGATTCGGGGTCGACGCAAACTACTTACTTTCTCATATTTCGACATAAGTCCACTCGCTATAATCCCAATCCTATACTAAATCAAAATTAATTCAGATAAAGACTTTTGAGGGATGAATCTTATGTAAAATTTTGCGTTGAATCCGAATCTGAATCGACCCCGGACGAGAAATGCCCCTGAAAAAAATGGCGGCGGGTCAAAGTTCAAAGAACCATGTTTTTTAATTGCCGGGAGGCCTAGGAGTGCCCATCCCCGAGATCGGCATATGGGGGCAAGTTGGGTACAGAGGCAAGTTGGGTACACTTATCTCAGGTATACTATATACCTGGTATCGTTGGTATTGTATACTTGGTATGGTAGGATGCCCATCCTGCTTCTAGTGGAATTTCACTCGGAGAAGGTTTGTTTCCCACTCAATCACCGGGCTGCATTTTGATTCACGGTATAAACATTTGGTCATGCATGGATTGTTGGACGATATCAGAATTTAATTGCTAGATGGAAACGATCAAATTATATGAGAAAAGGAATGAAAAAAGAACTTTCACCAAGGTTGCGTGTTTATTCATGATTGGTCGTCGCAGAAATTTAATCCCGGTTCCTCTCCAATATTCCATTTAACCAACTGAGTCGTTAAAGATACTGTCGAGTGGTTATGAATGATAGTAATAAGGTCATCATCATGACAGAGTCGCTCAAGTTTTTCGATAGAAGGGGTTTGCCTCGGGTTTACTGTGACTCTATGGGTAAAACTACTCTTCCCTAATTCTCGTGAAATAGCTTGAACGATTGATGAGTTCGTGTAATATGGCTATGAAATCCCATCTGAAGATATGAATCTAATCATTACAATAAATGAATTCGATAATATAAATAATTGCTAGTTATCGGATTGAATATGAACGTACTGCAAAAATATACGAGAAAATCGAAAGGCGAGCCCTGTTTGCATCGAATCACACATCTAGATGCCATTCAAGAATATCATGGAGGATGGCAAGGGTCACGGTGCTGATTCGAGTTGTGTCGACTAATTCCACTTGACTATCGAGTTATTTCGATGACTCGATCGATCGAGTAACTAATTAATCGCTGCAACGGCGAGTTATTCTTCTCAAATTTCATCCAGGAAGCAAGTCATTTGGTTTGGATGGTTATTCGAACTTTCAGTGAAGAAAATCACTCGAATTCTTGTAGAGAGTTGAAGACCCTTCGAGTTTACGGTTTAAAACTTCAAACGAATAATTGACCAAACCACATCTCACTATCTTTCAACTGATTCAAAACGTACAAACTTGATACTGAATAAGAGGCACAGTTTCTCTATTACTCGTAGTTAGAAAAGATCAAATGAAAGGTGCCACTGAAGCCCGATAGAGTTTCTAAGACTTGACGCGAAACTCATATATTGTACCGTCAACTTGTACCGTCGAATCAAATGAGAATGCCTGAACAAGAATTGCACTTGAAGTGGAATCAGTTTTAGAGAGGCTTGAATAATACACAGAATCTCGTTCAGAGCGCAGGAAGTTGAAATTATCCTTTTAGTCTGAAAGAAGAAATGATGTAAGGATAGGGGAAAAAGGTCGAAAAAACTGCGGTGGTGACGAAAATTATTCAAATAAAAACGTCAAAGGTTTTTTCAGTCTATGCGGTTCAATTAATGGACACAATTGAAACGTTCAACAGTTCCTTAATTGTTTCTGAGAGGGACATTGATCCTCTCTTTCCAAGGAATAAACTCGTGTGAATGTTGCACAAAATCGTTAACTAATATCACAGCATCTGAATTCTGAAAATCTACATATTCGTAGCTCGGTTCGCTAGAGCTACGCTACAGCAATCGGGTCAATGCATGAATTTGCGAAAAGAGAGGGGAAGAATTTCGAGCGACGTAGAACGTGCACGAGGTCAGCGACTTCGACGAGATCATAAACTCAATAGGTCACTTGTAACTCCTCACCAGAGAGGTCTTTTTCGTCGTCTAAGTTTGGTCATTTTCTCCTGCGTCGGTCACTTCTCCCGTATAGTTTGTGAAAAACAATCACATGCATACATATTCCTGGACACATCCAATCTTAGTTCGCCATTCTTTGGATTGTTCATCCATCCGCAAAAATTTAGGTCTACACTTTTTGGACGTCTAATCAGACAAAGTTCAGAACTTGTTAATTAGTAACAGTCGCTGCCAACAATATCACATTCGATAAGTCACTTGTTATTGAATAACGCAAATTCAATTGAAGAATAATTTCACAACGAATTCTTCAAACCAGTTATGATTCATGACATATCTAGTGCATTCTTGGAAAGAATTCCAACTTCCTTAAAAATTCTCTCCGGGCTCTCTCGGACTTATTAATGATTCCATCTTATGACTATTGAGTTCAAGACCTTTGATGATCAGGAAAATATTCTGATATTTCATAGAGTTAATCTTCAGAGCTATTTTATCATGATGTATTCAATGAAATATGTACCTCAGAATTCATTCTGAACCGGGAGTTTGGTGAAACAAAAATTGATTTTACTTGAAAAATTAGCGTAGTGGTAGTACATTACTCCCGATGCGAGGTCCGGCTGATTGCGGCACGGGACTTCCCCAAGTGTAACGAAAGTAAATCATCCCCCATGCCCCATGACAGCCTCCCGAGCCAGGAATGTATACTATCTTTCAGCATTGAGGCGAATATACGCATATTTCCTGTTAACAGCCGGGTTTAATATGCTAGATATCTAATTTTGAACGATCAGTTGTAAAATGTTGAGTTGTGAAAGGAAACCGACAGATATGTGCCACACGAATAGAAATCCAAAGACTATTTCAGAAATATTCTGACGAAAATTTCTCACGAGTCACCTTAGATAACCCTACCGCGTGGTATTCTGCACACGTGGAGCATAGCAAGATCGATAGAAAGAGCACAAGATTGATTTATTGAACGTCGCGAACGTACGAGGGTGGCTTACGGTTACCGTGAACTTGCCCGAGCGATGCTCGATCTCATAATAATCAATCGCCGTGCCTGTAGCTTTCGAGAGGCGTGCCATTGAGCTCACTCGTTTTCATACTAATCTCACTTGGCGCGCGTGAAATGAAAAGAATGAATACTGGACTAAATTTCTTTAAAAAAGGCACATTCTACTCACCCCGATGAACCCAACTATTTGCAAAGACAATGGTTTGCTACATTGCCTCGCACTCCCCTCGCGAGCACGGGCCAGTGAGAGCGTTCCCCAACTGTCCGTTGCGAAGACTTGCAAGCGGCCGGGCCGGCAAGCTTGCGGCTCGCGCGTGGTTTTCCGAATCCGAGATAGTCATCGGCCACTCAATACCGACGTCCGAGTATACCTTGCGCATGCCCGTCTACAGTCCGCAAGCACTTGGTGCTACTGTAGTGATTACTCACGTATCATCGAACACATATGGTAGCAGTCCAGGTGGTCAGCCCGTATATACCCTTACAAGACGTTGTGAGCCGGACAACATCGTTTGCATGCGAGCCGAGCGCGCGAAGGCATCATGGTTGTGCTATGTGTCTGGGAGGAGGGGTGCGGTGAATAAACCTCCCTTACTCTCCGAACGATGTAAGTGTGTATATCGCGGTCCGCACAAAGTCCGGAGGGAGTCTAGATTTTACGCTCAATAACTGGCGCGTCGACCGCATTCCATGCAATCGGAAAAAATGTGTAGCTATTTTTATTATTAAACGCTTTTGTTGCACTCGACCGAGTGCTAGTTCGTCAAAGTTGGCCCGTCTAGTGAACATCTGGGAATCTGGGGGAATTAACACAGCTCGCACACGCGTTTCGTGGAATCATTCATGAGTGTGTGTGCGTTTATTATGAAGGGCATATAGCCATATGCGAGAGATATATTTCTTACTAAGTGTCTGCTGCATTCAATTCTCAATACAGTTTCCGAAATCTAAGTGACTCGCGACATAGTGGCGCCATATAGGGCTTATGCGAGTTGCCCAGCACACGCGTCTTCGCTATAGTTTCTTATATGCATGCATCGTTTGTCATGTATCGTGCAATTTTTTTTCAAGCAATTTTCACTGCTCATCTAAATTTTATCTCTTTTACACTTTGTCGAATTTTCCTGCAAATTCTACAACGTCTCTTCGCGCAGTGAGTAAAAGCGTTTGTTAAAAATTCTTTTTTAACCTTTACTTATTCCTTATTGTATCTCAACCTCTCATTTCTAGTAGTGCTGCCGCGATAATCGATAAATTTTCGATGTCGTATCGCGATATCGATAAAAACGATATCGACATCGAAATCGATAACCCTCAATGTTTTCGACATCGATAACGACATTACTTGAGCGACATTAATTGTCGATCTACATTATATCACGACATATCACGATATCATCGATATCGAGGCTATTTTCCTCAATCCGAACAGAATAATCCCTAGAATGGCATTCAAAGTATGAATTTTGAGAATATTGAAATGAGTGAGAGCGTCAACTAGTTGTGAACAGAAAATTTAATCATATAACGGAATACCCTGCCTAAAATTAATGACTCATTTGGAATGACTCAGGGATTTGGGATATATTCAAATGACTCATTTGAAGAATGATCCAATGGGAATGACTCAATTGATTGGATCTTATGTCAAACGAGTCGTTTCTGGTATCCCCAATCCCTGAATCATTTCAAATGAGTCATTTATTTTAGGTAGGATAATATGCCGCATATACCAGTGGTGCACGATAACTCAACGAGAATTCCAAATGAAGTCATGTTAACAAATATTGCAGAATCTTATACTTCACACATTTGATGTTTCACTGATTCTATTGTCTTTTACGCACTATTTTTGAATTCATCGCTCGTTGAAGGTCTTGGTTTGGCTATATCTTCTTGTTGGCTGCTTGTTGGTTCATTTTTTGATTTCTTCTTTGATCGAATTTCTTGATCGGAACTACTTGAATCTGAATCTTCACGGAGTCTCTTTGACGACGGCATTAGTACGCGTGAATAATAGGATAGTCTGATTGAAGTAACGGTTCCACCTGGCGTTTCGTGTTTACACTCGCACATTGATCACACGGCCACATTCGGCATACGGGGTAATCCATTAATCACGCGAAGAAAACTCTTGTATATTTGGCATACTCCTAGTCGCACTGAGAATTGAAAAAACTCTGCGATATCGATAATATCGTCGATAAATTATTGTGAGAGTCGATACGATAACGACAATTGACCTTCGACATTTTTCGACATCGATAACGACATCGGTAAGTCATGAAATGTCGATGCTCGATAACGACATCTTCAAATTATCGATTTTTATCGTATCGCGGCAGCACTAATTTCTAGCCCAACAGTGACAACGCAAGCGAAGCATCATGAAAATTTCCAATCGGATGAGATGTTTGTTTCGCATCAAAAAGTATGCATTATATCCGAAGAAAATCATGATTCTCTGGCACACTGAGTGAATTATCATGCTCGATGCTCACACCTCTTCCAGGTTTTTTCGAAAAGGATTCAGAACTTTTCGAAGTGAAAGGGCTCCTTTGATTGGAAATTTCAATACACAGGCTGAATGTTATCTCATTTTGACCGAAAGTTATTTGTTGATGGATGATAAACCTAAATTGGCGATACACCTTCGTGTTCAGACCCCATTATCAGCTCCAGGTTTTCTTATTTCCTACTAAACAGATTGACACGCATTTTCGTGTAGCTCCGTGAACTACGATTTAGAAGGCGGGATGCTATCTGGCCAACTTATCCAATTCCAAAAACATGTATAAATAATAATTCCGCTCTGAAAATCATTGCATGTAACCGCAACCTGAAATTACGCCAGTGCGTGTCTGGTTGCAGCTGCATCCAATGATTCTGAGAGCGGTATTGTAGTTTATACGCTTTTATTGATATTAAATGTGTTACTCAGATACTAGCCCACCTGTGAGATCTTATAACACGATACCATGTAAAGTTTCATGGCATTTCATTCATTAGGAATCGAGAAAAGCTTGAAGGCAATTTTTTGGTGGGACAAAGCGCGTCCTCGCCTATTCCGATTTATTTATCAATAACAAAACAGTTTTGGCCAATATCAGATAAAGGCCCACCTGTGGATTGGAATTTCCTGTCGAATGAGCCCTCTCTCTCCCGAAAATTCTGAATCTAGCTCGCAAAAAACTTGAACTAGTGTGAGCATCGAGCAGTATAACTTGCTCAGCAAGCCAAAGGAGTACGATTTTCTGGAGATATAGAATGAATCCCTGGGTGTGGAACAACTCATTCGATGGGAAATATCATGGTGTTTCAGTTGCCATATCTCGTTTGGGTTGGAAATGTGAGATTGAAATACTATGAGGCAAAAAAGTGGTTCATGATCTCCCATCGCACATGTAGTACGATCAAAGCGCCATCTATCGGGTAAAATATCCGGATTCTCTACGGGCTAGCCTTAAGGTATGTCTCCGGGTTTTTTGAGATTTAGAGAATCTTCTGGAAACTCGTGTGGTGGTTCAACTATCCATAACACACCGTCTGCTGAAATTTCAGAGAGCCTGTCCATTTTGTTTTCGAGTATTCGATGTTGAAAGTTCGAGCTCGTAACACGCAAAGGATAGGAATGGCGCAGCAGAAGGCAACTTTTTTGGGCTGTTCTCACGAGTGCTCTGGCAATTCTTTAGAGAACTCACTACCCACGTGAAAATCAATGAGTCGTATATTTGAGACGTTGAACGAGTCATTGAACGAGTTAAATATTTGTTTCATTATGTGGAGTCGTTGCAACGACTCGTTAAAATGACTCATTTGGTAATTTTTGAAATTCAAGTTTTTTTCCACCGACACTGCAATCTTCTCAGTGAAATAGATGGTACCATTAAAAAACTTAGACTGTGAAATTTTCGAAATGAGTCGTTTTAACGAGTCGTTGCAACGACTCCACAGAATGAAACGAATATTTGACTCGTTAACGACTCGTTCATGAACGACTCATTTGTTTTCACGCGGGTAAAAAAATTGATATGTCATTCATCCAAGTGTTATCTTCGTCCTTGCCAAAAATAGGGACCCGTGCCCATTTATTTTGTTTACACGAGTGCTTGAATGTTTGTGATTTTTGTCCGCGCGCAATGTTAATTTTCTGCCTCGCGGAGAGCGTGTGTGTGTGAGCGTGTACGTCCACGAGCTGCTTTGTTGTGTATACGCGATTGTATACATAAAAGACGGCGAGGTCGCGTTGCTATCAAAACAATATAGACTAGGCGAAATCGGCGCCACCGCTGGAAAAATTATTCCCATTGGATTTTTTTGCGGGATCCCCTCCGGAAGACCCTCCTGAATCCAAAAATGCATGTGGCCAGTCGAAATTCGAATGCAAAATTGTTTAAACTAAAATTGTTTAAACAAATTGTCTGTATAAACTTTTTCGGTCCCAAAGCAAGTTTTTAAGGTTATTTGGCCTATTTTAAACAGAAAGTCTCTCTTGTCATTTTTCTCTAAAATCCATCGTTTTCGAGCTGTGAGCGTTTCAAAGTTGAAAAATTGCGAAAATCGCGATTTTCAGCGATCGATTAGAGTGAGAAAAACGTAAAAATCTCATGTTGCCAAAGCGGAAGAATGTTGATTGAGATGTCTTTAACAATGTCCAATAGCAAAAATTCATGTTTCCGAGCGATAACCCTTTGTTTTTTCAATGTTAACAATGGGTAGTTGCGCACGCTGTAGCCATAGAGATGCAGCGGTGGCGGGCTGCGCGTCGTCTGCTTGCTCGTGCCGATATCCTATGCTATAGCGTGCGCAACTACCTATTGTTAACATTGAAAAAACAAAGGGTTATCTCCCGGAAACATGAATTTTTGCTATTGGATATTGTTAAGGAGATCCCAATGAACAATTTTCCGCTCTGGCCACATGAGATTTTTGAATTTTTCGTAGTGTTTTCAGTCGTTGAAAATCGCAATTTTCGCATTTTTTCAACTTTGAAACGCTTATAGCTCAAAAACAATGGATTTTAGAGAAAAATGACAAGAGAGACTTTCTGTTTAAAATAGGCCAAATAACTTTAAAAACTTGCTTTGGGACCGAAAAAGTTTATACAGACAATTTGTTTAAACAATTTTAGTTTAAACAATTTTGCATTCGAATTTCGACTGGCCACATGCATTTTTGGATTCAGGAGGGTCTTCCGGAGGGGATCCCGCAAAAAAATCCAATGGGAATAATTTTTCCAGCGGTGGCGCCGATTTCGCCTAGTCTAATACGGCTCGCTCAAACTTTTCATTCCGATTGTCCCAGGAGACATACCTTAAGAGCGCGCGTTCTTGCGCTCCGTGCTGAGTTGCAGCGATGCAGTGACCGACGGCCGAGCGATTGCCAACTTTTTCATTCATCGCTTTTATTCATTCATTTTCATTCATTTTTTTTTATTTCCATTTTTCATTGCTTTTATTCTACTTCACCGTCTCCGCTCCCTGCGATTATCTCGCCCTTTTCCAAGACTTCTGGCGTTTTTTCCTGGAAAGTTTGAATACCGGATAAGTGTTGGTGTGGCCGTGTGAGCTATTTGGGCGAGCTTTCACCCTCTCTACGGTGAACTTTGCAATTGGCTGTGCACCGCGATTCGGCGTGGTCACACCGCCCCCTGCCGAACTTATCAAAACCTGATGCATCGTCGCAAGTATAGTAAGTTGCGATAGTAGTAAGAGGGTAAGGAATGCACATATGGGCGTTTCTCTGGAACTTTGACAACTGCTGGAATACAGC
This sequence comes from Eretmocerus hayati, assembly GCA_029851415.1. NCBI lineage: Eukaryota > Metazoa > Arthropoda > Insecta > Hymenoptera > Aphelinidae > Eretmocerus > Eretmocerus hayati. The sequence goes on from CM056743.1 coordinate 112,687,863, forward strand.
TATGGATGATGATATAAGAGAACAATCGAATCTATTGGCCTCCATCGAAGTGAAAATATCATTATCCAAGTATTGAAGTAAGATATCTTTGGCTTTCGTATGATTAGAAGTAGGTTGATTCATGCTAGCTCACTCGAAGAGAGAATAAAATAATTTAAAAAAACATTTTAAAAATTCGCTTTTATGTGAACCGTTAAGCATAATTGCATGTCAAAATTTGAAGAAAATGAAAACAGTTATCTATGTTTCTGTCATAAACAAAGAGTAAGTCAGTTGACGTCCAGCTTCACGAATTCCATAATTTCAAGATATCAAAATGGTAAAAGCGTGGGTTGATTGGTGAAAACTACTCTTGATGTGTCAAGTTTACAACCCACGCTTTTACCATTTTGATATCTTGAAATTATGGAATTCGTGAAGCTGGACGTCAACTGACTTACTCTTTGTTTATGACAGAAACATAGATAACTGTTTTCATTTTCTTCAAATTTTGACATGCAATTATGCTTAACGGTTCACATAAAAGCGAATTTTTAAAATGTTTTTTTAAATTATTTTATTTTCTCAATTTTAGTTTTATTCTAATCGCTTGGAATATAGAACATGAATGAAGGATATTAATATCAGCCAGAATGTTGAGATATTATTCTTAAGATTCTTTGGGTATTCATTTTTTCTTAAGCGCTTCAGAGTGCAAATTGATAAAAAGTGGAATAAATGAGTAAGCTATGGTTTACCAGAATTAATTTCTCATCTCATGTTGAGCATACCGATAATGCTGAATTAATTCACAAGCTACAGTCAAATCACATTTAAGAGGCTGTGTTACCCTTATAACTAGAATATGAAGACATCCAATGACATATTAATTTATCATCAGGACATCTCCATCCGTTAAGATCATATGATACATCGCATGCCAAAGCTCGAACATGGATGATCATATTCCTAGATCAGTAGAGTGAAATTTATTAGAAATGGAATGAGTCTTTAGCCCAATATAACATGGTATGCTACACTTTAATGGCTGGACCCATGAAAATTCAACCGAAAGAGACTGTTGAATCTCTGTGATGCATCAAGAAGTGACAGGAAGCATCCTCAATGGTTCAAATAAACAAGTTCATAACGCGTAGAGCCACTGTGACAATTTTACTTTTGAATGTAGTCCATTCCGTCATTCATCTGAAGATTCTTGAAGCATACGATACTAAGAGTGAGGAGAAAGTCTGAATTCAATGACAAATCAAGAAGCACACAGTGTCTCATGAAATATCATTCATCACCTTGATTGTGCTTCATGATTGAAGACCAGGACTTTGGCTCAGCGCGCTTACTGTACATACACCACAAAACTTGATTGCACACTGAGGCCTCAACTTCCTCTCTGAGCTTGCAAAAAGATGAAACCATTCAACTCTTAGAGGTAACTATTATTTTTCATCTGCTAACACTCATCACAAACTTATTGGTCACACATGGTGGAGAGAAACTTTTGATAAGACCATGGTATAGCGAGGCCGCATGCAGAAAACTTGTAAGAATCCAATAGCTAGGCGAGATCGACCGCACTCTGAAAACTGCTGAAAACTGAGAAACATCAAATTATCACAATAACAGCACTAAATAAAAAGCAGCAACACAGCCAGCAGTAGTTTAGGCTTGACAGGACAGCATCGCGTGGCAGTGGCAGCACTTCGAGGAGGTTATATGGGTCCTACAGGCAGTTGTTATACTTGTTATTGGATAGGCATCTCATTTCTATTTGTTGATAATCATTATGTTTTGATTAATCAAAACTAGAAAGAGTGAAATTTGTAGGGTTTGCGAAGAATCGACGAGTTGCGTCGGCTGCTGTGATATTCTAAAGCGAGGCTCTTGCCCTTGCTGATCGCGCGAATAAACCTCTACATAATAATGCAATGAGAAAGAGAGAGAGAGGTCCGACGCTGCGCACAAACCTATTTGCATTTACACAAATATTGAATCGCGCAGAGCTCGGAAACCCACACGAATACACGGGATACCACGCAATTCCGCGTCAGTGACACACTCACACGAAGAATTCGGTGGCGCGGCCGCGGCCGAGTTCAATAAAAGCGAATAAAAAGTGGGGAAAATGCTGTGGAAATACTTGGTATTCTCGTACAGTCTTACGGATATTCTGGTGATACCGCGCAACTTACCGGGTTCGTTCAAGCTGCATTTGGTGGATAATATATCGAAGGAGAATGGCCCAGAAGCGCGATGGTGTGCTACCAATTCAGCCAAACCTATATGACTTTGAAAATTGGGAATAATAAATCAATCATGTCTCGTTCAACTCAAAGATGATAACGCCAAGCTCATGCCGTGACTCTGAACGCTATTTTCGAAATACATATCTGAAGTAGATGCAATCGCGGAGATTTTGCAATGAGTCTCGTGTTGGTGCGATATTTCTGTCTAGGATACGACCGCTCTGAAATGAAATAGAAAAAACGTGAGTCCCGAAAAAAATGCAGTTTTCCTCATCCCACATTGGCGGATCGAGCTCTATATTGATAAAACCAATTGTAATTGGATACCCTCATCGTATAAAGCTACAAAAAGCCCAAGGCATTCGTTGAAATTGTCAATCTTGCCAGATAATTGCTTAGGAAGTTCTGTAAAATCGGTGAAAAACTACTCTCTCAGCGCGAATCAGCTAGGGTAACTGAAAATCAGCTATTGATAGCTGATTTCGTCAGCTAACGTGAACGGATTTTCACTGATTGAATCAGCTAATACACAGGGTTATGAACGATGATATACACCGTTCGGGAATGTTTTTCCCTGCGCACTGGGTGTCACGTGATGAATTTTTGGCTCTGGTATTCTAGAATCGTTTGTGCAGTGCACTGGGATCCATTCAATTACCCGATTTCTCCCAAGTAGCGCGTCAATAGTGGGCCACCTGGATCGGAAGTGGGCCACCTGGATCGAAAGTGGGCCACCTAGATCGAAAGTGGGCCACCTAGATCGAAAGTGGGCCACCTGGATCGAAAGTGGGCCACCTGTATCGTAAGTAAGCCACCTGTATCGAAAGTGGGCCACCTAGATCGAAAGTGGGCCACCTAGATCGAAAGTGGGCCACCTGGATCGAAAGTGGGCCACCTATATCGAAAGTGGGCCACCTGTATCGTAAGTGAGCCACCTGGATCGAAAGTGGGCCACCTAGATCGAAAGTGGGCCACCTAGATTGAAAGTGGGCCACCTGGATCGAAAGTGGGCCACCTGTATCGAAAGTGGGCCACCTAGATCGAAAGTGGGCCACCTAGATCGAAAGTGGGCCACCTTGATCGAGAGTGGGCCACCTAGATCGAAAGTGGGCCACCTGTATCGTAAGTGAGCCACCTTGATCGAAAGTGGGCCACCTTGATCGAAAGTGGGCCACCTAGATCGAAAGTGGGCCACCTAGATCGAAAGTGGGCCACCTGTATCAAAAGTGGGTCATCTGCGCGCCGTAAAAAATTTTTCCGAAAAACTTCAGCCAGCTGGTTGAAGGGAAACTTCAATCAGTCTAATTGGTTCTATCTGTGGATTATGAAAATAACAGTTGAATGCCCAGCCACAATCTGTCTGTGCGGTTCCCGTATATCAGGTTACCTATGTAAAAGGAACATAATGTGGTAGGTGGTCATATGGGTGGATCGGAATGGGTGGATGCATGGATGATGGGTAATGGGTGGGTTGCGCACATATAGCTCTCACGCCGTGCTGAATTTAACGCAAATTCTGCAAATTTTCGCGGCCAGCGTACAAAAGTGTTCTCCAAAAATTCTTTTAAACTCTCATTTATTCCATGCTGAGCAATGAAGAAGCTTCATTAATGATTTAGAAAGAAGTATGAATGAAATGAGGTTCATTTGCGAATTTTTAATGTTTCAAGTTGATTTTTATTGCGTAACGAAAATATAAGGCAAAACTAGCCCTGGAAAAGTTTGAGTAATTGCATCAAGCATAAGGAGACCGAAACCCGCACTATAAACCCGTTCGACTGCTCCCTCCCGTGCGGCGTGCCATGCCACTTTCCACCGCTCGGAGGCGCTGAAACTCATACTTCCCATAGCACGTTACACGCCACAACCTCACCTTCCGAGCATGAAATAAAGATCTCTCGATCTCGATATACTTATGTTGTCGTCATATTAGGCTTCCTCTCAATATATCTTCCTTCGATCCAATGTTGATTACGACAGTGTATAGTGTATACGGCACAACACGAATTCGAATATCGTTTAGCTGAAAAATCAGCTAAATTAGCTGAGATTCCAGCGATGTTAGCCGACTGAATCAGCTATTATAAGCTGATTTTTCAGTGAACGGTTTTTTACTGACACGAATAGCTACTGTAGGTGAATTCCAGGTACATTAGCTGATTTTTAGCTACAATCACTGATTTATAGCTGATTATAATCAGCTATATAGGGCCTCCCGTGGCACAAAATGAGTAGATATCGAACGAATTCGCCTTAGTTCGTCGTGACTTGGTCTGAAAAAGTCGTTAATGTGTTCATGTCGATATTAGAACCCGGATTTGTGGAGTTATTTCACCAGAATTATCGATTTAAGCGTGATTTTTGTGTTTGCTGATTTGATCAGCAGATTGACGACCCATAGCAGTAATAGCTGATATTTCAGCTATATATTAGCTGATTGATGCTGAGAAAGTACCTTGTGTTCGACCCATTAACGCGATTCTGGCGATACCACTTACTCTATATGAGTTTCAATAGGGGATTTGTAACTCTCGATACTACACAAATATATATATAGGTAGGCTTCTATTGCAGGCTTCTCAATTCAATATAAATATCGATGAATTTATTGGTCTTTCCTGCTAAGAGTGCAATGCAGGTAAGTGCAACGTTTCAACCGTTATAATACGGTCCTCATCAGGCTAAGAAATAGATAGTGAAAGTATTGAATATCACGCAACATCACTGGTAACAATCATATGAAGGATAATCAAAATGACAATAAATACCATTCAAATTTCAGTCGGGCTGGAGAATCAACTCACATTCATCCTTAATTCTAAGGAATCGTCACTTTCTCATTGGTAACAGAGAAAAATTATGTATAAGAATGTGTAGCAATCTACACCTGCGGCAAAGACGTATCGTTAGTGAGATACTAGAGGGCTTATTTTTTTTTTATCAATTTGAGAAAAGAAGACTTACTTGGATAGTGATTTTATTGATGTGAGTGAGTGAATGAGTCCCCGATTTCTCAGATCCTGGAGAACGAGATTGATGGGCGATCTCGTGAGCCACTGATATTATCGTGGCTTTCACCCAGAGAGGACTGGGGAATCCTGGTTAAAACAATTGATGAATCGATCTGAACGAAAGTGACTTTGCCTACTGGTGACGACATCGATCTCGATATTTTATGAATCTATCTATTGAATGTTCGTATATAGCTTTCAAACTATCAACATCTTCTTTTCTATTGAGTGTATTTTTATGAGAGTAGATATTCAGCATCCCAGATAAGAATCTTGATCTATATCTGTTTTCAGTATCCAAAATTCGAACTTTTTTGAAATCGATATCGTGCTTGGAATTTATATTATGCAGAGCTAAAGCTGAAGTTTCTGAGCCTTTTTCAACGTAATTTATGTGTTCTTCAATTCTCTTTTTGAGCTTCCGTTTCGTAGTTCTGATGTAAGTACATTCACAATTCTTACAGTCGATTTTGTACACCACGTTGTGTCTTTCAGAAGGGGTATAGGATCCTTCCCCAATTTGATGAAGCTGCTAAATTTACTGCTCGAGGTGCAAATGGGAGATATTGAATGTTTCTTGAGAATTTTTGAGATGTGTAAAGAAAGGCCTTTAACAAATGACAACACCAGAACCGGAAGATACTCTTTCCGTCTCTTAAGGCTAGTCCGTAGAGAATCCGGATATTTTGCCCGTTAGATGGCGCCATGGTCGTAATGCATGTGCGATGGGAGATTATGAACCACTTTTTTGCCTTATAGTATTTCAACCTCACATTTCCAACCTAAACGAGATATGGCAACTACTGAAACACCACGATATTTCCCATCGAATGAGTTGTTCCACACCCGGGGATTCATTCTATATCTCCAGAAAATCGTACTTCTTTGGCTTGCTGAGCAAGTTATACTGCTCGATGCTCACACTAGTTCAAGGTTTTGGCGAGCTAGATTCAGAATTTTCAGGCGTAGGAGGGCCCATTCGACACAAAATTCCAATCCACAGATGGCCTAGTATCTGATTTTGGCCAAAACTGTTTTGTTATTGAGGAATAAATCGGGATAGTCGCGGACGCCCTCTGTCCCATCAAAAAATTGCCTTCAAGCTTTTCTCGATTCTTAATGAATGAAATGCCATGAAACTTTGCATGGTATCGTGTTATAAGATTTCACTGGTGGCCTAGTATCTGAGTAACACATTTAGTACCAATAAAAGCGTATAACCTATAATATCGCTCTCAGAATCATTGGATGCAGCTGCAACCTGAAAGTAAGCCGGTGCGTGTCTGGTTGCGGTTTTGCGGGGACTCCGGACTAGCCTTAATAGTCCGGGAGCTGGATAGGTCCCCGTATGCACTGAGAGCGCAGATCATGAACCAAACGTTTTCTAACGTGATTTCTCTCGTAAAATCCGAATCCGTCGGTATTTTTACGATAGGAGGTGGAGATCACCTTTAAAAATGCAACTTTTAACCTCAAAATTACTTTTTCACGCGTGCAAGGGGACCAATCTTCCAAACTGCTTGGATAACCTCAGGAACATGGGAGTGTAAGTAAAAATACGCCCTAACATCATATTCAGATATTTCGGATCCGATACACAGGGTGTCGAAGCCCCTGCGGGGTTGTTCGGTGTAATCGATGGGCCGAAAACGGATAAATCGCTGAATAATTTAGCTATTGGGTGTTTATATAACCAGGTGATCGATGCCACTTACTTTTCCTACCTCTGGGCCCTACGGACCCAGTGGACAGGGTGTCGAAGAGTTGCAATGCCCACCTCGATCGTATTTAGATGTTGAATAATGAAGAAAAAAATCGTATTCAAATTACTCCAACTCACGTAATAGAGTATTGGGCAGTGGAATTGATAACTCTCAATTCAATTTGATCTTCTGACTAGACATTCAGAGATCCTCTCTCGATTTGGAGCATGGAAATTCCATAGAACTCACTAAGAGTTTTCATAACAAAATGTGAATTTACAAAAGGGCGTGGTCTCTGGTTTATCACTATTCAGAATACGGAATAACATTCAGTTGCTTGTATTTCCAAAGCTCAAAAAACTGAATGTGCATTATAAATGCACTATCCACATCCTTTCCTGAAGAATATCGTTGTATGAATCTGTTTCACGATATCTCCAAAAAATTTGGAGGATAAAATGATACAGCTGTAGGTATGATATCGATGGAAACGTCAGACGAATGCATTTACCATCATCTACAACAATATGGCTGACTGTGATCCCAGTTGCACTCCTACTCTGAGTCTCGTTCATTTGAGCCCAATTTGCTTTTAAACTAAGATAATCCATAGTAATATGACAGTTGAGAAATACGCCATCCAAGACTTTCAAATTCGAAAACAAAGACAAAACTTCTAAACCCCGATCTATAGATCGAAGTATTCGCGTTCAGTTCCTCAGAAAGACTCAAAATCAATTTGCACTGCAATTTTCCTTGGGACATAGCGTGTTACCTAAAAAATCGGCGGCTATCAGGAGTCAAATTTATTCTGACATATGTGTTTATGCATTTTGAGACGGTGTGAGTTCTAACGATCCAATGGTCACGGCTAGATGATATGAGGAATTCCTGGTTCGAAGGCGCATCAATAACGTTCATAAACTACCTATACAATTTTTTTTCAGAGCTACCGAAGTACAGGCGCAATCTGATACATCATCAACTAGAGATGACATATCACATGCAGATTGTACATTTCGGTTTTCCGACCTGATCGCGTTGTAAATTTATTCATTTTGTTATGGAAAATGATGACTTCTATGAAATTTCCTTGCTACAAATCGAGAGAGTATCTCTGAATGTCTAGTCAGAGGATCAAATTGGATTGAGAGTTATCAATTTCACTGCCCAGTACTCTATTACGTGAGTTGAAGTAATTTGAATACGATTTTTTTTATTATTCAACATTTAAATACGATCGAGATGGGCATTGCAACTCTTCGATACCCTTTTTTTTTTTTTTTTTTTTTTTTTTTTTATTTAAGCATTTTGAACCTTTATACAAAGTTATTATGCTACAAAAGAACATTAAACATATAATATAGAAAAATAAAATATAATATTATATTGACAGTGGTACAATTAGGTAGACGATAGTCGATAGCTGGTTCATTTCTCTGTAGAGTGACTATATCTTTAGTTCACAGGCTTCGAGGAATGAACATACAATTCTACAATTTTCTACTGTGGGGTTTTTTAATAGGATCGTACAATCTATGGGGGGCTCAATACTGTAGTTTCTCAATCGCGAGAAGAGCTCTCGGCGTTGGCTGTCAAATCTAGCACACTCCCACAATATGTGGTTCAGGTCTTCGCTCTCGTGGCCACAAGGACACTCAGGGGAGTCAACAAGATGTGACCGGAACAGCGAGGACCTTAGGTTATAGTGGTTCGCTCTACATCTATTAATGGTTGTGACTACTTCTCGTGAAATTTTCATGTCATGGTACCACGGGTGTTTTCTATCATTATAGTAGTTTTGGAAGTATTCGATCCCTTTTGAGTGACCTTCGTCCATTATCGTTTCTTGCGTATTTCGCATTGCTAATTCTTTGAATTTCTCTTTGAAGTCGGTGAAAGGAATCGATGGTTGGTTGTTGCAGACTAGTTTTGAAGCACACTTAGCAGCGAGATCTGCTGCCTCATTTCCTCGGATTCCGGAGTGTGACGGGATCCAGTAAAAGTGGACTGATTTGTTTGGTGCTATTTCACGAAATTCTAAGATTTTTTTTCTAATTGAGAAAATGTAAGGGTTTGTTTTAATTGATAACTTTGGATTTTTTAACGACTGTAGAGCACTCAGAGAATCCGAGAAAATGTGAGCGTTAGAATTACCATGGTCCAGAACTACATTCATCGCATCATCTAAAGCGATACATTCGGCTGTGAATACTGACATTTGCTTGGGAAAGCTACGTTGTAGTTTTAAGCCAAGGCTCTCACAAATACACGCTGTTCCTACAGATGGGTTATCATCTGATTTGCTTCCGTCAGTGTACAGTATCAACGAGTTTTCTCGATCTACGATAAATTCTTCAGTTAGAGAATCCGGAAACTCGCTCTGCTCAATTGAACGACCTCTATGTGTATCGACCAAGACGTTGAATATCGGGGTCTCAAACGCATAGGAATATAGTTGAGAACGATCACTATAGAGGAGGTGGGGTGTCAGCGTGGCCAAATTCAGTATGCAATCAGAAACTATCCTCTTTCTAAATTTGTTCGTTCTGCTGAGCTGTCCGATAGTCCCCTGAAATCTTTCGATGAGTCTATGAATAGAAACATTTCCAAATGATTTGACTTTACTCAAGTAGCACATGCAGAGGAATCTAGTTCTATCCTCTAAAGATTGTAATTTAGACTCAGCAGTGATGACATTGTTGGGAGTACTATTCCGGTATCCCAAGGCGAGTCTTATAGCAGCGAGTTGAATCTTTTCAAGTTTTTTTATTTGAGTTTTTTGAGTTGGGAAGTATACGAAACAGCCGTAGTCGATAATGGATCGAATGTAGCTCTTATACAGAATTATCAGTGTTTCTGGGTCGGTGCCCCACCAAGTAGTTCTCAAGAACCTCACAATGTTCATGGCCCTGCTAGTTCGTAATTGAATGGATTTCACTTGTTGCTCGAAGTTGAGTTTGTAGTCAAAAATAATTCCTAGGAAACGGGCCGACCCACTTGATTTTATTACAGCCTCTCCTACTTTAATTTGAATCTCACCTGGGGGTATATTACGTCTGTTGAAGTGCAGAAGGACTGTTTTAGGTGGAGAAAGCTCTAAACCTAGTGCAAAAAGATTGGATTTGACTTGATTAACCGCTTCCTCAAGGAGGTTTCTACTTGAGTTTAATTCAGAGCGTTTACATAGAAGACCGATGTCGTCAGCAAATTCTGAAACTAAGATATTTGGCGATAAGTTAGCCGTGACTTTTCTAGTATAGATGTTGTAAAACGGAGGGCTGAGTACGTCGCCTTGAGGGAGACCTTTGAAAGCTAATCTGTGAGCATTATCAAGAATATCGGTAAATATCAGCCGCTCGTGAGTAAGAAATGAGGCGAATCGAAGTACATTGATAGGGCAGCCAATTTCTGCAAGTTGGTCAAGCAAAATGTCAGAATTCACACTATCGAAAGCTTCGCTTACATCTAAAAAAGCAGACAGGGCGTCATTTTTTTCATTGAATGCGTCTTCTATATTTAGAGTCCAATTTATGAGATTATCGATTGTAGATTGACCCTTGCGAAAACGAGTTTGGTTTTTTGACAATATCTCATTCGATTCTACCCACCATTGTAAACGGTTTTTCAACATTGTCTCGAATAATTTACAGACACAAGAGGTGAGTGAAATGGGTCTCTTCCCGTCTTTCTTGTCAATGAAGTGAACGTACGATTCTTTCCAACTTTGAGGGTAGTCATGAGTGATGTATAATTCATTAAATATGTCTAATAGTAGGAGCTTGTATCTAATTGGCAAGTTTTTCAAAATTTCGTAATCAATTCCATCTCTTCCGGGGGAAGAATTCGCGTTTTTGTCGTCCAGGGCAATGTTAAATTCCTGGAAGTCGAATGGGGCGTTCAAAAACTCATTTTCAGGGCATTGAGGGAGCGTTCCAGGGTCTGTGGTACACCAGTCTGGGCAAATTTTCGATAGAGCTTTCAAAGTCTTGTCTAGCGACTGATGATTTTCAGGATTGTGAGATGGTCTAATTTTCACCCATTTATTCTTTAGAATCCGTGATTTATTCCAAACGTATGTTTTACTAGTTTTGAAATCAATTGTTCTTGAAAACTCTCTAAAACATTCTTTCTTCTTCCTCTTGAATAATTTTTTTGCTTCTCTCTTTCTCAATAGGTAATAGTCATAATCTACGGTTGTGTGGGAGTATTCCCATTTCTTGAACGCCGCCTTTCGAAGTCTATAGAATTTTTCACATTCGCTATCCCACCACGGGGCAGGGTTGCGATGAATTTTTGGGTGGACTCTTCTTCTTTTGGGGGTGCTAGATTTGACTGCCTCTTGAATCACTGTGGTGAAAAGCATATATTTCTCATTCGCACTCATCGAATCATAGCTAGGTGTTAGAAACTTTGAATATTCTTTGTCAAGTATCTGGAGAGTCTTATCCCAATCGGTTCGCTGCGATTTGATTCTAAACGTCTTTTGGATATATATGCTTCTCTCTACATTGAAGTTGATTCTTATGGGACGATGGTCTGAGCCCCAGGTCTCGTCATACACATTCACGTCCAATCGATCTGCTAAACCATGTGAGGAGAATACGAGGTCAAGATTCGAGGAGTATGAACTGTTGGCTTTAACGTAAGTGCGACTTTCAAAATTGTGTAGGATGAAATTTGCTCGCGTGTAACTATCTAGAAGATTTTCCCCGTTTGTATTCGATTTTTCACAATTCCAACTAGTTCGGTGGGCATTGAAGTCACCCACCATTATCGTATTTGATCTACCAACAGACTTGAAGATATCATTCCAAATTTTATGTGGGAGAACGAGACCTGGGGTTCGATAGCATGCTACAAGGGTGAAATGAGGATTAACATTTGTGATCTGGATTGCTGCTATTTCAACTGAATGGTCAGGAATGGTAATTGGAAAGTCTTTGTATGCTAAACTGTTTCTTATTAGAAATAACAAACCGCCTCCTCTTGAATTCGGGTTGGAATTTGGCCGATCTCTTCTGTACGTCTTGAAACCAGTGAATTCGAAGTTTTCATCCTCAACGCAGAGCCAGGACTCGACGCATACAAAGATGTCGAATTGAGTCAGTATTTGTTGAAGCTCGGTTTTCCTTTTGGCTACACTCTTGGGGTTCCAATATAGCACTTTTGAGTCTTTTGTATAGGTGTTCGCCATTATGGTGCGGCTTCTTTGAGCGATTAATTTTGAGAGAGATCTGAGTCGGATTTATCGTCCCCTTTGATTTTTTTCTTGATCCTTGTGCATCGATTTTTTAAAGCTTTAGTCTTCAGATGAGGATATACAGCTTCTATCATTTGTATGAGGGCTTCGGTATCTTCAGTGTACTGCTCCGCAATTTCTTGAGCATTGGTTATTCCCCATGAATCAGATAGAAATTTTTCAAATTGATCGTAGGACAGAATGTACTGGGTTTTTGAATTCTTAAGAAAAGTCTCAACAGATTCCAGTAAACCTCTCAATTCCACTATATCAAACTCTTTATTCTGTGATCCGACGGTGATTGATGCATCACTAGTAGTTTTCTTTTTCTTCGTTTTTGGCCTGATGAATTTCCCATCTGTCTCGTCTCCACTTTGAGTAGTGGTGTCCATTGAATTTACTTCTGCCATTTGAGTTCTGTTTCCCGCCTCTGACGAGCTTTCGGATGTATTCGAAGGCGGTGGGGGTCTTTTCGTCACTCTTTTCTGTTCTGACAACACAGGTAGAGTAGTATCGTTTGTTGTTGTTTCGATTGTGCGTGAAGTCAGGCTCACAGAGCCTGTATTATCCACAACATCGACTGGAGCGTCGGTTTCTTCGAGTATGGGATTAGCAGGAGGATTCGGACATACCTTCGCAATGTGCCCGCTTTGCCTGCAAACATAGCAATAAGCCGACTCTGTGCTGAGGTAGATCCAATACGTGACTCCGTCGTAGGTGATTTGCATTGACTCAGGCAATAGGTGTTGGTGTTCTTCCTTGATATATACTTGCCGTCTGAATGATTGTATGTGGGATCTGCCTGGCTTTGTCAAGCCCGCTTTTAGATTACTTATATGTGATACTAATGTTATACCTCTTTTGTTGAGAGCATCTATGATGATTCCATCTGGTAATATTGGGTTTGCATTTGATATCACTACCCTTTTGTTGGTTTCTATGTATGGTCGGATTTTCAGAGTAAAATCTTTAACTGTAACTATTTGATTGGCGAGCTTATGGGCCACGCTATTATTAACCAAGAATACACATACACGTCCTCCAGATATTTTCGATATGTAGCTGATGTCAGTAGCTGGTGTGAGTTTTTCGATTCCATCAATGTAGTCATCTATGCTGCATCCCTCAACTGCATCTATGATTATACCTTGGTCTTTTTTCGGTGTCATTGCTTTTACCGTGACGTTTGCGTAGGAGTTGTTCAATGTGGAGATTTTAGCTGTATGGTTTAGGTTTTTCTGTGAGGAGTTTTCTGTGGAGGAGTTGAACGATGGGGGGGCATGACCCTGACTCGATGAGTCAGAGACTGATGCCATTTTTTGCAGTGCAGCTACTACTGCAGCTAAGCACTAATTGCACTTTTATTCACTGACACGAACACTCAAACTAACACGAATCGATCATGTGTAATGTTTCACATAGCCATTCGTCAACAGAGAATCCGTACCACGTCTGCTCGCTACGAGAGCTCAAGCGCCACTCCTTCGATACCCTGTACATTGGGTCCGTAGGGCCCAGAGGTGGGAAAAGTAAGTGGCATCAATGATCTGATTATATAAATACCCACCCTGGTAGAAATTTACTTCGATGTAACACATTCATAGACATAAAATGGCTATTTTTGGCCAATTTTTGCTGAAAATGGCCATTTTATGGCTAATAATGTGTTACATGAGGATGAATTTCTACCAGGCAATAGCTAAATTATTTAGCAATTCATCCGTTCTCGGCCCATCGATTACACTGAAAAACCCCGCAGGGGCTTCGACACCCTGTATATCGGATGCGAAATATCTGAATATGATGTTAGGGCGTGTTTTTACTTACACTTCCATGTTCCGGAGGTCATCCAAGTAGTTTGGAAGATTGGTCCCCTTGCACGCGCGGAAAAGCAGGTTTGAGGTTAAAAGTTGCATTTTCAAAGGTGATCTCCACTTTCTATCGTTTCAATACCGACGGGTTCGGATTCTACGAGAAAAATCACGTTAGAAAACGTTTGGTTCATGATCGGCGCTCCCAGTGCATACGGGAGCCTATCTAGCTCCCGGACTATAAGAGAAGTGGAACTACTTTGATTGCCACCACTGCGATGGAAAATGGAGTTCATCCTCTCATTTATGAGTTCATTTATGAAATCTAATGGGTACTCGTTATTTAAAAGATATGTGCGAATCACTTCTAAATTTCGGACATGGAACTCTTGGTTTGATAGCTTAATTGCCTTATCAACTAAACCGTGAATAATGGCAATTTTCTGAGAAACTGGTCGATGAGAAAGATAGTGAATGTAACGTCCTGAAGCTGTTGGTTCAGAATTCTGATGATCTTCAAATCTAGAAAATTGATCGAATTGTTTGTTTCTAATTCATATGTGAATTGGATTTGTTGATCAAAATTATTAAAGGTATCTAAACATTGAGAGATTTCCGATTTTCGTATCGCCAACAAACAGTCATCTACGTATCTCTTATAGAAAAGTATGTCGTTTTTCATAATTCGGAGGCAATGCAATTCTAATCGTTCCAAAACTAATTCAGCATATATGGGACTAGTACAACCACCCATGGGGGTTACAATTTTTTGGCGATAAAATTTCCCATTAAATTGTAAAAAGGTGGAATTGAGGAGAACTCTGATGGAAGAGAGGAATTCTTGTTTACTCATGAATCTGCCAAAAGTATTTTTCAAATATCTCCATTTTTCACCCAAAGCTAATAGTATCAATTCAAATAAGAGGTGAGTGAACAAGCGAATCACATCAAACGAGACCAGCTCATAATCTTCTGGGATCGACAATTCATCTGCTATCTTTTTCATTTGATAACTGTTTTTTACACGAGATTTAGACAAAGGTATATCTCTATTGAATATGATTGATAAAAACTTATCCAACTTATATGGTGGGAAATTTATTGCAGAAACTATGATTCTAACAGGGTAACCCTTTTTGTGTGCTTTCACTAGTCCATAAGCACGTTGAATAAACACATAAATAAGAGGATGAACTCCATTTCCATCGCAGTGGTGGCAATCAAAGTAGTTCCACTTCCCTTGAAAGACGGAAAGAAAATCCTCCGGTTCTGGTGCTGCCATTTGTTTAATGCCTTTCTTTACATATCTCAAAAATTCTCAAGAAACATTCAATATCTCCCATTTGCACCTCGAACAGTAAATTTAGCAGCTTCATCAAATTGGGAAAAGATCCTATACCCCTTCTAGAAAGACACAACGTGGTGTACAAAATCGACTGTAAGAATTGTGAATGTACTTACATCAGAACTACGAAACGGAAGCTCAAAAAGAGAATTGAAGAACACATAAATTACGTTGAAAAAGGCTCAGAAACTTCAGCTTTAGCTCTGCATGATATGAATTCCAAGCACGATATCGATTTCAAAAAAGTTCGAATTTTGGATACTGAAAACAGATATAGATCAAGATTCCTATCTGGGATGCTGAATATCTACTCTCATAAAAATACACTCAATAGAAAAGAAGATGTTGATAGTTTGGAAGCTATATACGAACATTCAATAGATAGATTCATAAAATATCGAGATCGATGTCGTCACCGGTAGGCAAAGTCACTTTCGTTTAGATCGATTCATCAATTGTTTCGAGCGAATGATCGCCCAGGATTCCCCAGTCCTCTCTGTGTGAAAGCCACGATAATAGCAGTGGCTCACGAGATCGCCCATCAATCTCGTTCTCCAGGATCTGAGAAATCGGGGACTCATTCACTCACTCACATCAATAAAATCACTATCCAAGTAAGTCTTCTTTTCTCAAATTGATAAAAGAAAATAAGCCCTCTAGTATCTCACTAAAGATACATCTTTGCCGCAGGTTTGGATCGCTACACATTCTTATACATAATTGTTCTCTGTTACCAATGAAAAAGTGACGATTCCTTAGAATTAAGGACGAATGTGAGTTGATTCGTCAGCCTGACTGAAATTTGAATGGTATTTATTGTCATTTTTAATATCCTTCACATGATTGTTACCAGTGATGTTGCGTGATGTTCAATATTCTTACTATTTACTTTTTAGCCTGATGAGGACCGTATTATAACGGTTGAAACGTTGCACTTACGTGCATTGCACTCTTAGCAGGAAAGACCAACAAATTCATCGTTATTTATACTACACAAATATGTGAGCAAAAGCTCCCAGGTGTGCGCTGAG
Source organism: Eretmocerus hayati (assembly GCA_029851415.1). Classification (NCBI taxonomy): domain Eukaryota; kingdom Metazoa; phylum Arthropoda; class Insecta; order Hymenoptera; family Aphelinidae; genus Eretmocerus; species Eretmocerus hayati. Next base: position 112,704,246 of record CM056743.1, read on the forward strand.
CGGTTTCCATCTTTCGTTTTTCAACGAGTTTCAGCAAAGTGCAAAAGTTCCAGAGAAACGCTCATATCATCAGCTTTTCCATGAGCGCGGTGGCATCATTGATCTCCAAACGTTTCAAATTGTTTCGATCGCGGGCAGTGCGTCGAACTCTTTCGCGGTCGGTTGTCACAATACGCACACAAATTCGCGAATACCCCATGCAACACTCCACGTTTCTTTTTTCAACGTTCCTAATCTGTTCAGTGTTATTAAAGCGGCTATCTCGGAGATTAGTTGTGTGATATCAGGCATAATGAGCCCGAAAACGATTGAAATCGAAGAAAAGATCGCATGCACACAGGAATATTGGCTTTTGTATACCGGGTCCCTGCCTTTCGGCTCAACCCCGGTTGCCCCCATGGGCGCGGGGCAGGGATACGCCCTGCCAGCGCGTCGGGTTGAAGGATGACCAACACCGAGCCAGGCTCGGTGATGGCTCAGTCCTCCGCCCCGACTACCGACTTTCGGGCACGGGCCCCAGCGCAAGGCCGATGCCCACCCCTCGGTGGGGGGTTTTGGGACTCTTTTAGGCTTCCTGAGAGCCCAAAGAGTCCCTCGGAATGATGGATGAGTCTTACGGGCTCGCATTGTTATCGCCCGAGGGCGATCCCAATTTTAGTCCCTAGACTCACCCACTCCCGTGGTGCCGGATGGAGATGTGCGGTCTCCTCGCTCCGGCGGGCGGTAACTGGGGCCGGAGGGTCGTCACACCCCAGGGATGAGGCGCCATGCCCCAACCCCCCTTGCGTTTTCCGGGAGGAGTCAAAGCGCCGAGCACCAGTCTCGGAGCCAGTCTTCTCCTTAGCGGCTTCGGGCGTAAGCCCGGGTACGGTGTCCCAGTAACCGGGGCCGGAGGATCGTCATACCCCGAGACACAATGTCCCCCTTGCGGTAGATCGCATGCACACACTGAGAAACTCCCGATATCAAAAATTGCTGCGATCGGCTCCATCTGGGGGACAGGATTGATTTTCATCAGAAAGTGTAGTATCCGCAGCAAGATTTAAAGATGCAACATCAAACTTTAGTGATCCCGCAACAAAATTCCTCTCCCGTCACACAGGTACCAAAAATTGGCGCGTGGGAAGCAAAAATGAGTGCTCAAGAACTAAAATTTAGTGTCGGCCGCTACAACCACTCAAACGCAGCAAACTGGTGGCACCATTTGTCATTAACGCCACCAGATGGATCCGAAGCGCTCTCGGCTCCGTCTGAGACTCAATAACAGCTCTTTCGAATCAAATTTTGAGTTCAATGAATGAACATATTCGAATTCCCCTTCCACGTTAGAATGATAAATTGAGCGATAACGCATGTTAGTACATCAGAAAAAAACAGATCCATATTCAGGTAAATTCGTAAACGACGTGTTCAATCTTTCTCGCGAGCGGTCAAATCTAACCTCGTTTGTATATGAGTGATCCCGCCGAAAGTGGGATTTTTTGGGGCCAAAATCGTCACCGAGCGTGATTTGGGCCAAAAAATTATTTCAGCCCCAGACGAGTTTCAGGCAGTCGTTGCAGTTGGTTCCCACTTGTTTTGGCACAAAAAAGAAGTACCTAAAGCTACGTAGCTCAAAATTGAAGCCGGACAAAGATATGTCGAGTTTAAGGGGTCGCGGAGGGGGACGGAATGGACATTTCGCCTTAATTATATTCCCACGGCTCGACAACCAATCGTAGACTTTTTTCCGCATAGATTTGCTCTAATGCAAACAAATACTTCAAGAAAATGTGTTGCAAAAAAGATATAGCGCGTTGGGGCGGAGCACAACATGGGGACGGAAAGGACAGAAAATTTTGAACGCCATTTCGAAAACACGTTTATGTGGTGCACTCGGCCGCGGATTCGAGTTTTCGGTTTATGTCGCGCAAGAATTAGATGTATTTGGGTATCTAGGAATCAACCTCATTGGTTAGAAAGGCTCAATAGACCATCGGGGACTTTGACGACCTAATTAGTGTTGAGCCAGCAGTTTCGGTGCAAACCCGTCTTCAAAATGTCGGATGGCCGTGTTCGAGCTGAGGGCTCAATTTGGATTCGCAAAGTGGTGGATTATGTTATTTGAAGTATTACAAATTGAAGTGCATAGCTACATATAGGGATTTTTGACTCCGCATATGCGTCGTGATGAATTCAAAAGTCCAAGTTCAGTTTACTACAGGGGACGGAATGGACATTTCGAACCTTTATCAGGCACTACAAAATGAAGGAACGTTAAGATTGTCTCCAAAACTATTAACATAGTTGCGCACCAATAGAATACATCCCAGAAAATTGCTACAGTGCACATCCCGACCCATAGAAACTTAGAGGAACATGGAACACGGAAAATCTCACTTTCGACGGAATCACTGATATATAGAAGTTCCAAAATTTGGACATAACCGAATACCACATATAGTGAGAGTGTGGTAGGAGCTAAGTAACGTATATCTGTTTATATAGCGTCATAAGTATCTATCATAATATAAGTATATCATTATATAACTAGCGTTTTTGCCATACTCGCTACCGCTCGTTCGGCTAGTAAGTCATAGGCCCCAGAAATGCTTTCATAGTTCAATAATAAAAGTTGTGAAATAACGATTGCTGATCAGTTCAAGGTGTCTAAAAAAAAAGGTTAAAATAGTCCTTAGAATTGGTATCGGGTTAAATCATGCTGGCTAATGGCGGAGATATAACTTCAAGTAGGAAATAATGAGTAAGTATTGAGGAATTTTATAGTTTCTTTTCAATTAGCTGAGCTGGTATTTCTTTGTTCAATCGATTAGGCTGAAAAACCTATCGTTACATGACATATATCTAAAAGTTCAGTCTAATATGGTCTATTACGGTCTAGTTCGGTCTACTTTGGCCTACTTTGGTCTAGACGGAGTAGGACCGAACAAGACCGTAATGGACCATACTAGACTAAACTAGACCGAATTAGCCCGAACTAGACCGAACAAGAACTAATCACCCCGAGCTAGACTTAATTAGATCGAACTGGATCGAATTAGAACGAATTGGCCCGATCTAGACCCGACTACACCGAGTTAGACAGAAGTAGACCGAACTAGACCGACCTAGATTGAAGTAAGGTAAGTGTACCCAACTTGCCTCTGTACCCAACTTACCCCCATATGCCGATCTCAGGAATTGGCGCTTGTTGACCTTACCGCAATTTTTTTTACGTTTGTTATGTTAAAATATGACGAAATACGTAGTTTTCAATGACCCCGGATCATTTCTGCGTTCTCCAGAAAATATAAAGTGAGTTTTCCATTTTTCGTGTTTGCACGGCTAAGAAATCACCGAGGAAATCACGTTCACTAAAACCGGTGCCAATTTATTTTTATTCGACCAATCTTGACGTGCCTTAGCGCATTCGATTTCTTGTCTCAATACCTTCAAAATCCGCTCTTCAGGGTTGCAGAACTCTGATTTGGAGCGATTTTATGTACAAAACACGGAGGTGATTTGAGAATCAAGAAGGCCGACATCGGAGTGTACCCAACATGCCCCCGTATGGTTATTTCGGAAAGGCGTGCAGTATGGCTTTTTTTACCACTCAGAACGTGTTTATCACGTCAAAATAGGTTGGAAACGATGTCTTGGGCCAGCTCAAAGCTACAAATGTCGCTGCACGGTGATCAAAACGGATCAAAGCGATTTTATTCACTTCATCGCCGATTTACATTGTTTTAAATGATGGGGGCAAGTTGGGTACACACTTTTGTAAACTCTCAAAAATCACCTTTTGGGAAAATTCAAACAGTTCGGCTCCATTTCATCCAAATTGGACGTATCTTAGCTCATTTTAAAGGTCTTAAGAGAAGCTTCAAAATGAGTTAAAGTACGTTGGAAAATATTGAGATGCCAGAATTATTAAGAAAATCGCTTAATGGGGGCAAGTTGGGTACACTGACTTTATATTGAATTGGACCAAACTAGATCGTAATTGACAATACTAGACTGAAATAGACCGAATTAGATCGAACTACACCTAACGAGACCTAATCACCCCGAACCAGACTGATGTAAATCGAGCTAAACTCATTTAGATCGAAGGCGACCGAACTGGGCTAAACCTAACCTAATCAGAAGGGAATAGACCGCATAAGAACCAGTCAGACCAAATCTGACTCAATAACGCCTATTCAGACATAACCAGATCGGACTAAACCATTTCAGCACGTTGCTTTCCATCCCCATCCCCGTCCCCATTATCATCTACAACCATCAACCCATTCATTGATCCACCCATTCATCCATGCATGCCCCCCCCCCTACCCATCACCCTTATACAACCACCTATTATACCGGATTAAACAAATTAAATCTATCCTGCCTTGTTGGGTTTGCAAGTTTTGATTTGATTTTGGTCTAAATATAAGTGTTGTGGTTCAATGATTCTAAATAGTCATCTCTCTGTGACATTCATTGAAGTAAAATATCCTAATAGTAAACCTAACGAAATTGTTGCGAAGCGTTGCAAGCAACAACTGGGTGCTTATTTTTTGGAGTTACAAAATGAGAATTTCAAATATACCTACGTCCTATTTTTCGTCCCATTCCATCCCCAGCGTTGCCAAAAATGAGTCAGTCCCTTGTATGAAACACCTACACTTTACAAACGCAATGAATGCGTACAGATTACTTGTAGTATCAATCAATGAAAAACGCACGAATCATCAAGAGCCAATGGAATATAGTATTTAAAGATATTTGACTTTGAGAATACTCACATTGTAGAGCTTAAAATATGTCATCAATAAATGACCTATTTTCACCATGTTTTCTGAGCATGAGTCCTTGTGGGAAATACCAAAGTCTGTAACTCTACAGCGCTTGAGCATCCAATTAAACGCCTTCAGATATCGTCTTTGGGGGTTGAATGAGACTGTTCGCCAAAACCAGAGACCCACATCTCGTGCACCCCTGGTTAGCTCAAATCGATATAAGTTTCGCAAGAAAATTTACACTATTTTTGTGCCTCCACGCGGCTTTTCTGTATCATTGCCATAATCCATACGGCCACACGATCACGGACCCACACACCCATCTACCCACTCACCTACCCACCCATCTACCCACTCATCTACCCACCCATCATAATTCAGTCCTACCACATAGGCAACCCTATACGAGGGATCAGGACAAGCAATTTTTAGACTGGCGCTTGATTATTCAAAAAATTTGTAGTCTGGCATTCAATTATTTAAGAGATTCGACTATGTAATTACATTGGAAAGCCTTACAGACTATCCAGAATATAGCACACGACGCAACCAGTGAATGAATCGAACAATCTTTCACGTAACTCCAAATCGAACAATCTTCCGTAACTCCTCACACGGTATTATACCATAAGCATACTGCCTTGTTACGGAAGAACCTACGTAACTCCACAGGAAACCCATTTGACATACGTGGTTCATCCGTATGCGGGAGCGTACTCCTCACAACCGTAACTACTCACAGTCGTAACTCCTCATAACCGTAACTCCTCATACGCGTAACTCCTCGTAAGCGTAACTCCTCACAATCGTAACTCCTCGTGGGTGTAACTACTCATAACCGTAACTCCTCTTAGGCGTGACTCCTCATGAATGTAACTCCTCGTAAATGTAACCCTTCATAAGCGTGACTCTTCGCAACTGTACCTCCTCATTTCCTCGTTCCCACCAACTAACCGACACATGCCCCATACGGCCACCCAATCACCGACCTACCCACTCATCACACTTCACCCCTTCCACATAGGCGACTCGATACGCGGAATGTCGACGGACAAATTTTGGCTGGGCGCTTAATTATTATCATGATCAATTCGAACTCAAAGTCTCAAACTGAAAATTTCAAATAATATCATACAATGAATCTTATTAAATTTGTATATCAAGATTACATGATAAAATCTTAAACTCCAACGAGTTTAAATCACGACGGAAATAAGATGTGACCTTTGAAGGGATATCAATAACTATAGAACTTCAAATATTACTCTAAATGCTACATCTGATATTTTTACGCTAAAATTATGAATGATTTCAAGTAGTTTACAATTTCAAGAAATAAATCAACCTCATACGTACAGATATTTCAATAACAACCTCTCAACAATCAATCAGTAATATTCATTTGAAAAAAGTGTAAATTACATGTGGATAGAGTAATCCCATGATTTTAAGGATGAAATAGAAACATTTTTCAAAAAATATGGATTGTCATGTGAAAGTTCATCAAATTGCAGTCATGTTTCTTCATCTTTCATATTATCAACCATATTTGTCAACCTGTAATGATGAAGTCAAATATTACCAGAAAAATTCACATTTGGTTTTTAAATTCAATCAAAAAATTCATAATCTTCTTGTCACCTTTCAAATTCTGACGGAGCTAAATCTGTAATCGTGGAAGGAATGAATTGTAAAGTTGAACTACGAATTCATTATTGACATACAAATGGAATTACATCATTTTCCAAATGATATAGAACTAGTATTTGGTTGTATTCATGAAGATCCAACGATCATTCAAATTTCGTCATTAGAACTCACTCAACAGTGATTTTCAACAATTTATAATTCTAAATAGGAGAATTCTATTTCATAAAATTCATGTATTCACATCAGAATATGAGTGGATTCTCTTTGGGTTCAATTGATGACATCGTATGATATATATACTGATGCTGTACTAAATTTACCCGTAGAATCTTTTGTGGATCGAAAGTGAATTAATGTATCAATCGATATCTACATAAGTATGTATATTTGTTGGAAGGATATCGAGAAATTTACGATTATTTACCTTGTGAATCCTATCCCACTTATAATCTCCATCTAGATATGAAAAAATGATCACTAAGGATATTTCTCTCTCCAGCAATGAACAATATCTATACCCTTATCAGCCATCTCGTTTGACTCAATCAATACACTAATTTCAAAATGGTTATTTATATCCAAAAATGTAATTCTACTCAAACAGATTTTCACTGAATTTTTAGTGACATTTTCACCGATTTTTTAGTGAAATATTCACTGAACTTTTAGTGAAATTTCCACTGGAATTCAGTGAAATGTATCACTTGAACTCTAGTGATTTCCACTCCATCCATCCACCAACCCACCCACCTGACCGCTAACCCCCACTCACCCACCAACCCACCCACCCACGACCCCACCATGACCCATCCACCCACCCATCACACTTGACTCCTTCCCCATAGGCGATCCGATACGCAGTATGTGGACGGACAAATTTCGCCTGGCTCCTTAATTATCATAATGTAACACCATATATCAAACATTGTACAAAATCTGATTAATAGTTTGAGCATATCTATACTTCATAAGTCAGTGCAAATACTACCTGTGGAAAAAAATTTCTTCTTTCCCAATAAAATATATTTTAATTCATTATCGTATCCGGGAAGAAAAATTAGTGTCATGACATCAAAAATTCGCAGCCTAGGTTTCAAAAATATCTAGTGTCCCCCAATTGCAGCGTCTTCCTCTAAAAATGAAATCCATATCTGGAAAATTTAATGACGAAAATTTCCTAGTGCAGAGTATTCTTATCTCGAGCTTCATTGGCTTTTCTGCTTAATTATTCTAGTCATTCATCGCTTTTATTCTACTCCACCGTCTCCCCTCCCTGCGACTATTCCGCCCTTTTCCACGAATTTCGGCGTTATTTTTAGTGAAAGTTCGAATAACGGATATGTGTTTTTGCCGTACTTTGTGTCCGTGTGAGCAATGTGGGAGGGTCTTTACCTTTTCTTCGGGAAATCTTGCGACGCTTGATGGGGCCTAGAGGGTAATTGGTTGTACATCTCGATTCCGCGTGGTCGCCCCGCCCCCTGGGGTCTTATTCCGAGATCGCGGTGTCAGTAATGGTCAGTAACGTGTCAGCTCCCACGGTCCGGTCATGGCGTAAAGATAACAAGGTGTGGGACCCCGAGCGGTTAAAACGCATCAGCTACCGCGCAGACATGGCGGCCCACCAATGCCATCCATATTGGATTTCTAGATGTTGAATAGTTCGCATGTGTGAGTAACCGTGGACCAGCTGTCGTACCGTGTTGCTCAGATTTGCATGTAGCTCCACAAGTCCCACATCTTACATCTTAGAAATGTTATATTTTTGTGTTGAGAATCAATGCAAAAATATAACAGAGCCAGTCTGCGATGGAAAGAAAAAGTAAATCTACCGATTTCCTCGAGCTAAAAATCCTCTGTACAGATGCATAAGGACGTGTGAAGCATATTTGAGAATTCTAAACTCCAATAGCGTCATTAAATAGTGACATTCATAGAGAAATCCAAATTAGTGATTAATGTGTTGATCTGAACATTCTCTACTCGTCCGTATGGATGATTGAAACCGTATGGTCGTGAAACCGGAGGCAAAACACCGTGCTACGTTCATCCAAAGGTCCCGCGAAAAAATCTCATTATGGCGTCGGTCGGTGGGCTAGCGAAAACGTGCGCGGTCACACACTTTGTTATTTTTACGCCATGGGTCCGGTGTTCCTTTGCGAAATGAAAATCAGGAGTCACTTAATTGTAACAATAAATTGATATTTCATTAGATTGTTATTTGCTCCATGTGTTCTGATCATTTTTATTATTTGCGCTGTGAGATTTAATGGACAATAAACTGCATAACCGAATATAAACAAAGTCCCTGCAATCGCATTAGTTCGTCTGCACATTGTCAACAATAAGAGGTGAGTAATTGGTTCACCATTTGTTCTTCATTCTCATTTATGGCATCACGTAAAAATCAAGGATAACTATTCTATGTCATCGTGCGATTCTTACTGTCATATTAATTTTAATTTTGTATTTTACGCACGGGTCACGATCTTATATAAGATCGTGGCACGTGTTATTTCATTGTGCTGTGCGCATCCTACTCCTCGTCCTACTCTAACCTTCTTTCAAGAGTATATGTTCCTGTTGCCTTTTCTACAAGATCCGTACTGAAATTATTTTTATCATTACTTATTTTTATTAACTTATTGTCCACGTGCAGACGAACTAATGCGATTTTAGGGACTTTGTTTATATTCGGTTATGCAGTTCATTGTCCACTCAATCTCACAGCGCAAATAATAAAAATGATCAGAACACATGGAGCAAATAACAATCTAATAAAATATCAGTTTATTGTTACAATTAAGTGATTTCTGATTCTTATTTCGCAAAGGAACACCGGATCATGGGAGCTCACACGTTACGAACCATTACTGACACGTGACTTCGCGATCTCGGAATAAGACCCCTGCCAAACTTGGCGAAACCTGATGCATCATCAGTTTTTCCATGAGCGCGGTGGCATCATTGATCTCCCAACGTTTCAAATCGGTTCGGCCACGATCAGCGCGCCGAACTTTTTCGCGCTCGGTTGTCACAATACGTTCACAAATTTGCAAATGCCTCGCAATGTTTACAGACATTGCTGCAGTGTTTATCGCGAGGTTTATTGGCTCGAGTTCGTAGGAACTGCATCACAACGCCGATGCTAAATGAGGTTAGGTTAGAAAGATACGATTTCATGTTTATCACTTGATGAAAAAAGTGTCGTGATAGGCAGCGTATTCATCGGTAAATTTATAATTAGATGATGATCATATTACAACAGTACTCGATTGCCTAAAATTGCTCGATCAATTCAAGATTAATTTTCACGTTCGAGGCACTTCGGTCGGGCACCTTCGAGGCGGACGGTCATTTGCCTCGAAGCTCGAGGTGTTTTGTCAATTTACCTTTAGTTGGAGGAGAATTTCGCCTCCAAGACATTTTCCCTCTACCGTTAGGGGCACAAAAGTTCTCCAAGAGATTTAGAGTGGCTCCCTCTCTTAACTTTGCCGAGTGAGATTTTTCACTCGGCTAATATTGTATCATATTGCGTACTGTCAAAAATTAATCAACCTTATTAATATAGAAGCCATGCCCTGTTACCGGAGAAATGTAGGTTTCACTTTTGTTATTTCTCGAGTTATTTCTTCACCCGAAACAATAGCTAGTTTTCATATTTCCATTTCCACTTACGACACGTATAAAGTTATACGATGCATCTTTCACATAACACGGTGCTATGGACCTCAGAAGTCAACAGCAGGAGTAGCCCAGTGGAGAAGCAGTCCGATTCACAATCATGACATCCGACTTCGAATCCCCCCACTTCCCAAATGACAAAAATATCGAAGTGACCATGCCGCCACAGGCGAAATTGATTTATTTCTTTTCTTCCAACCTCTGGATGATTAATAATAATTTATTAATCTTATAGCCAGCCACGTATTGATCAAATAAAAATATTCAGTTTCAGCTAAATAACGTTCGGATTCACTCGGATTCTCCGAGTGAAAGATCTCACTCTTATATTTCAGTGAAACTCACTCGGTACCGAGTTGCCACGATTTCACTCCGAACTCCGAGTCAGAACTCACTCTTTCCGAGTGAGATCTCACTCGGGAAAGTTAAGAGAGCCCCTTTTTTGTCGGCATTCCTAAAAGGTGCAATCTCGGAGACTAGTGGTGTGATTTCAGACACAAAAATTGAATTGAAAACGATTGAAATCCAAGGAGAGATTATACGCACAGAGTATTTTTATCTCGAGTTTTGTCTATTGGTTTTTTTACTCAATTATATTACCACCAGCCAGAGCGGTGTCTAAAACACGTTTTCACCAATTTATTGTAGCAGTGCCGCAGTGGCATTAGCTCGAGCATTAGGCTCCAGTCATGGGCTCTCGCTCTTTCCAATCTATTATTTTCGCACGTTACACACAAATCTCGTTGGTGGTGAACTGCGCCGGTTGGCAACGCGCGCCTAAAAACTGGCTACACCATTGCCTGGCGCTAGTATTATTTAGATACGTGATTTTTATCGCACAATTGTGTTATGAAGGTGTATTTCCTTTGTGCGGAATTTCAGGCAATTCCAACATCGAGAGTTGATCCAGCATACATCATTATGATTAGATTCAATTTGTTACAAAGTCTGCAATTCACTATAATCTTTGACATCCAAAAAATACTTGGAACAATTGATGGATAATCTCACTTTGCAATCAGTGATTAAAAATCGGGGATCCACGAACCGATGATGATGTTAGTGTGAATATTTTTCAGAAATTCCAAAACTTTTCCGCCAATTTGGAACTTTTATTTTTTTTTATTATTGGATCTACGCGTGTGAGCAATTATGGGTAAATGAAATAATTTGATAATGCCATAGCTGTATGTTACGTGTTGATATAAATTGGGCAATTAGCTCGTGATTTTCTAAATGGATACTAAATACTGACAAGGAGCCCCCAGGTGTTGTGGGCCACGGATTTGGCTGAAACTTTGGGTATCAGCGGGATAGTCTCCTTTCACCATCAAAAGGTAAAGCCCAGAGCCGCACTCACAAATGCTCAACGGTTTTCAAGATATAGTCCATGATATTAACATTACTCGTATGGGCCCATGTTCAAGGAAGATGTATATATGTACACACTCGCAATGCTAATGTTATATATAAGCTGCAGCTCGAAAATGGTTGGGCATTTGCAACTGCGGCTCTGGGTTTCATCTTTTGGCGGTAAAAGGAAACTATCCCCACAGTTTCAGCCAAATCCGTGTTCCACAACCCCTGGGTGTTCCTGGTGAGTACTAAATTGAGGATGATATTTTGGGAATTGTGTGATTGCTCACATAATAATGCGAATTTGCAAAACCCTCTATTGTTACAATAAATCACGTATTTTCTATCAGTTATCTTCAGTTTTGTCATAAGTAAAGAGACATCTGAAAAAATGCAAATTTTACCTATAAGGTATATCTCATAGATATTTTGACTCTATCGCTTCATTTGATGAAATACAGTTAATGAATGATAAGTATCCTTCAACTCCAGTCTTTGATGTGATTGATCAAGCAACTTGAGATACATATAGTATGGAGTATGTCACAATTTTCCACTTCACTTCAATTTGGATACTAATAGTATGCAATAAAATATACCGAATATTTAGATTGTTTATCCAAGTGAGTTTTCACTTGACCGCAAAAATACTTCTTCTCAAGTTCTTAGATGTTTGTAATTCTTATGAGGAGCTATATACGAAGCCACTATCTTGATTAGCTTGAAATCGAAGCCTACTTGTTCGTCAGACGAGAAGGCGATCTAGTTTCTTTTATCAATATAATAGATGACGCTCATTTGAAAACTGTAGACTCCAATGATGAGATGTGCTAAGATCTCAAACATTACTAATTGTTCATCAGGTGATGATTACCATCAGGGGAGAAGAAAAAATAAGAGTTTCAACCAGTAATAGAGAACTGACATGACTACAACCATTATTCCAAAATGCTTATATTATGGAAGTTCACGTTGGAAGAGACACGATATATGAAAATTTGGAAAACTTCATCTAATATTAGATGTTACGGTTCCTTCTCAATAAAGATAGCAATGTGCTTACTCAATATCTTCTGGCAAGTTTTCTTTCACTCAGCACTTACAGGTTTCCGTTGGAAGTTTATATTTGCGATACATATTCAGATGTACATGAAGTGCTTCTAACAAGTTCGAGCTCACGGAAACCCCATCAAAATCATACATATTTCGAAAAAATCAACAAGCAATCCATTTCTTTGGTGTGGGTTGAATGTATCCTAGTTAGCTTGTATTGAATTGCGGATGAGAATGGATGAAAATGTGATCAAATTTCTCAACGATATCGCCGAAAAATAGTCGGATTTCAAACTTACATAGGTTGACATGTTTTTTGTAAGTTCGTCAACTGAACTGTTGATCTTGGACTCTGAACAAGGGTGTACGTTTGTGTCTCTCCGAAACTGTTGGTGCAGTTGCCGAAAGACGCAACTCCTCGATGGCACATCTGGCATTGTCGAGCTTTCATTGCCATTTCCTTCGATCTTCAACAACACCACGCATCAAAGTCACTTAATTCTTCTAAGAAACCAAATGATGGGCGCTCTCCAACCACAAAAAAAACTGATTCTGTATTATTCCGCGTTACTGTTACTACTTTTATAACGAGAAGATTCATTCTCCTCCAGACGAAACGTGGTTCGGTAAGGTTACTGTGAAAACAACATATCCGAATTGTAGCTTTGTATTTTTCAATCGTTACTCACGAGCGGAGTTGGGAGTTGGCATGGAAACAAAACAAGCAAGGTCCAATTACTCTTCCATGCATCTTGTTACATTTAGTCCCATTATGGCAGATATTATTTGCTTCAAACTCCGATATTGTTGTGGGTGAAGATCTATGAACTATCCGAATATCAGTGTTGAGAAGAAAACGGTAACTTCATAAATATGAGCGTGTACAGTAGCCACGGAAAAAAATGAAGCACGAGTACCTGCAGCGAATCAAGAGTAGTTTCGATGCACTTCATCGTGCAGGAATTTTGGAAAGAGAATCTTGAAGATTACGGAAAAATCGATCGATTCCTGTGTGTCAAACATCTTATACGTGTTTATTTGACGAGCCGAAATCAACTCTAAAAATCTAAAGATAGTATATGATGAATTCCACGCCATAGCGACCTACGAAAAGGGGTCATCTCTCAGATTCTTTTTTAACCTTTTTCATTCGATTCTATGGGCCAAAATAGGAACTTCGGACCACCTATGGGGCCCAAAAAAAATTTCGCCTCTACATTGCACGCATATCGGTCAACAGACCCAAAATTTATCGTGTAAAAATCAATGCTCTTTTATTCACAAAAATGGGAATATTTCGAGTTTTTGAATAGCTATCGATTTGGGGTTGCGGCATCTAAAGGGGCATCAAAAAACCTATCGGAAACGTTGTCGAAAATTCCTTCTCTGTGATTTGGGGGCCTCCTCGAGGCAAAAGAGTGTTTTTCACTAAAATGTTGATTTCTCAAAAAGCCATTTTTTATATTTTTTTAAAATCATATATTTGACGTAAAATTTTGCGTTCTTCCGAAAAAAATGGGTCTCAGAGAAGTTTGGGGCGATCCAAGTGACTTATGAGCCATTTTTTGAAAATTCGATTTTTCCGGTTTCAGAAAAAGGCGATTTTCTGCGCATGCGCACAAACGTAGACTTTCGGCGCCACTTTCAATGGAAAGCTGACAAAATTTCCTATAGAATGACTATCCGCAAAGTTGAAATTCATGCACTGAAACGCGATCTGCAAGGATTAATTTTGTCGAATCAAAATCACATGAAGTTCCTATTTTGGCCCATAGAATCGAATGAAAAAGGTTAAAAAAGAATCTGAGAGATGACCCCTTTCCGTAGGTCGCTTCGGCGTGGAATTCATCATATATAATAACACTATCCATCTGCACCCAGTCTCATACGATTTTTATAGCACGAGAATCAAATAATCATGTTTAAAATTGTGATTTTTAGGTAAGAGTGCTGTGAAATTCTTTTCCAGTCAACCACCCTCAACCTTTGACGGGAGTGATCGGATCACGAAAATTCTCACGGGTTGTTGTAGATTATTTCAAAAACTTCCATTTCCTCTCTCCAAAGTTCCTTCTACGACCTTCGCTGTCTGAGTAGGGATCTTGCAGAGAATACTTCGTACTTATAGAGATATCGAGGAACGCATCTGTTTCATTCGCTCTTGCTCTATTTTGATGCGAAAATGCTTCGAAAAATATGATGCCTTATAATTTTGACAGGAAATGATCTCATCTTCCTCGAAATGCTATCAGATTTTGACTCGAATGTGATCTATCGCATGATAGCATTTTCTGGAAGATGAGGTCAATTTACGTCGAAAACATGTAGCATGATATCTTTTTGATTCATTCTTACTAGTGCTGCCGCGATAATCGATAAATTTTCGATGTCGTATCGCGATATATCGACATCGAAATCGATAACCCTTATTGTTTTCGACATCGATAACGACATTACTTGAGCGACATTAATTGTCGGTCGACATTATATCACGACATGTCACGATATTATCGATATCGAGGCTATTTTCCTCAATCCGAACAGAATAATCCCTAGAATGGCATTCAAAGTATGAATTTTGAGAATATTGAAATGAGTGAGAGCGTCAACTAGTTGTGAACAGGAAATTTAATCATATAACGGAATACCCTGCCTAAAATTAATGACTCATTTAGAATGACTCAGGGATTTGGGATATATTGAAATGACTCATTTGAAGAATGATCCAATGGGAATGACTCAATTGATTGGATCTTATGTCAAACGAGTCATTTCCGGTATCCCCAATCCCTGAATCATTTCAAATGAGTCATTTATTTTAGGTGGGACATGGGCGGCCACATTCGGCATACGGGGTAATCCATTAATCACGCGAAGAAAACTCTTGTATATTTGGCATACTCCTAGTCGCACTGAGAATTGAAAAAACTCTGCGATATCGATAATGTCGTCGATAAATTATTGTGAGAGTCGATACGATAACGACAATTGACCTTCGACATTTTTCGACATCGATAACGACATCGGTAAGTCATGAAATGTCGATGCTCGATAACGACATCATCAAATTATCGATTTTTATCGTATCGCGGCAGCACTAATTCTTACGAGCGTAGGAAATGCATGAGAAAGGGGGCAGGTCTCGCTATCTCCATAAGCACTTTATGTGATGAAAAGTTTACTTCACCAAGCTCGCCACTCATCGGACAAGAAGAGTGGCACAGGAAACTTTCGAAAATGAAATTTGTACGTTCCAAAACGACCTACTATATCCCGTAAGAGCTTTGGTGGTTGAAAGTGATTGGTTAAGGCGACGCGGTCACCGTGAACGTTGAAAGTTATTCACACTTTTATCAAATTTGCTTGCGATTTGGGTGAAACGACGAGAAGACCCGCGTTTATCATCATCTAACTCGAGTTCGTCTTCTCATCGTTTCGCCCAAATTGCAAGAGAATCGGATAAAAGTGCGAATTACAAAGTGCCTATATTATAGGTTAGGAAGTGCCAGCGCCCAAGTTTTTCGCACTTTTCTCTAGTTCTCTTGCGATTTTAGCCAAATGATGAGAAGACAAACTCAAGTTAGATGATAATAAACGTGGGTCTTCTCGTCGTTTCGCCCAAATCGCAAGCAAATTTGATAAAAGTGCGAATAACTTTCAGCGTGCATAGTGCACGGTGACCGCATCGCCTTAAAGAAGGATTCTCCGGAGTTTCTACGTCGATTGCGAACAATGACACTTGAGAAATGTTCAAATGAGATAAATTGATAGATTCTCTTGTGATTTTCAGAATTACCATACAACGAAGCGCATCGAAACTATTCTCGATTTGTTGCATCAGGTATCCGTGTTTCATTATTTTCCATGGTATTCTCGGTGGGTCACGAATCCGAATACGTGAGAGTTGTATGAACCTGGGGAATTCTCGGGGGACATGGACGTTTCTCTGGAACTTTTACAACTGCTGGAATACAGCTATGGATGATGATAATCAAATCCATCGGCCCACGGCGAGAAATCAAAGCAAATTCTTGGTATTTAGCGCCTATGCTTTTGAACGGCTTCTAATGACCAAAGCTTTGTTTTGATTTCTCGCTGTGCGGCCCCAATCGAAGTGAGAATATCATCATCCAAGACTCAAGATGAGATATCTTTGACCTCTGTATAATCAAAAGAATTTGATTCGTTTGAGCTCACTCAAAGAGAAAAAATGTGGGTAAAATGCTGTGGAAATACTTGGTACTCGTTCCATGGAATGGAAGTTGTACCATGTCAGTTTAAAATTGCCCGCTTTTTGATCTCGATTTGAACCAACGTATGATATTCGCACCGAGCCGTTCACCGGCCGCCGCCGCTGCGGGAACCAACGAACGGCGGCCAAAGGTCGTAAAAATCTTGCCGGCAAAAAATGTCCAGGGTCGCACACCCACGGCGCTCCGCGCAGCGCCTTCCTCTCTCTGAGTCTTCGCAAATCTCTGGGTATCTATTGAAGTGAAAATTTTGCAATTCGCACGGTGCAACGCGCGCTCGAAATTTTTTCTCGCGGGCGTAAAATGATTATCGATTTTATGTGGCAACCACGAAAATTGTCTGCTGAGCATTGTTTTGATTGAGTTGCATAACCCCCCACCGCGTGTTCTGCCCATTATACTAGATATGTTTTTCGTTTACCAGCCTGGTGATAATGATCCACAAAAATCCGTAGACGTAAATACCTTCAATAGCTCCTGTAGAGTCATGCTGGTCCCCGAGTCTTGGAATCAAAACTTAATGTTTCTTTGAAACGGCTCTTGGGTGTCATGTAATTTTGTTGAGGTGCAGATTGACGCGGTGATATGCAATATGCATGTGACAATCACCTTTTGTGCAATATGACTCTACTAGGTAAAACCAAAATATGATTTTATTAGGGTATCTTAATAACTTCTGAAATCATGCCTTCTTCCCTCAGAATTTGCTCAAGTTCAAACTATGATGCTTGGATATTAAGCTACATATCAGCCAATTAAACTAATTTTAGATAGATGATGGATCATCAATTCAGAGAGTCAGCAGATATCTCCAGGGATTCAGGCAGCTTCGGGAGGAAAATTTTAGATCTACCTAAGATTAGTGTGAGAATCAGACATGAATTATTAGTTGCCTAATGTGTAGTTCAATCTCTAAATTCACGCCAATTTTGAGGAAGGGAGAATTGATGTTGAGAGTGATTAAAATACTTTAGTAGAATCATATTTTGGTTCTACCTATTAGTAAAGTCATTTGCACAAAAGCTGATTGATCCATGCGTATTGCGTATCAACTCATCAATCTGCAACTCAACGAAATCACATGCATCACACCTAAGAGCCGTTTTAATGAAACATTAATTTTTAATTTCAAGACTTGGGGACCAGCATGACTTTACAGGAGCTATTGAAGGTACGTCTACGGATTTTTGTGGATCATTATCACTAGGCTGGTGATCACAAAAACATATCTAGTAATAAGCAGAAGAGCACGCGGCGAGGGGTTATGCAGCTGGATCAAAACAATGCTCAGCAGACGATTTCCGTCGGTCGCTACATAAAATCAATAATCATTTTACACCCGCGAGAAAAAATTTCGCGCGCGGGCTGCGCCGTGCGAATTGCCAAATTCTTACTTCAATAGGTACCCTGATCGTGGAAGAAAGGAGTCAATCATCGGGCTACTCATTTTACGCGCCTCGTGGTCGAGAGAAATTCGAGGAAAAATTTGTGCTCCGAAATCGCGCGCTCACGCCACGCGCGGCATTTTTCGGGTTGTGCCGATTTTTAGTGTACAAACTAGTGACTTACGTGAACGCAGATTATTTCAACAATAATCTCAGAGTGCAATCGCGACGTTCGTGCACTCAAATTACGAACAATACTGGATTCTCGCCGCACGTGCAGAATCTTACGGACCAGTGCCACGCACAGTTGGTCAACGGCTCGCCGCCACTTTTTCGTTGCTACAGTCATCAACGGGTGATTTGTACGCATCGAAAACGCGATCACCAACGGGTGATCCGAACGTTGCACACGGAAGTGTTGCAGCTCACCGGGCAGGTGCATCAACTGCACCTACGCTCATACACACACACACACGCACACTTACAAGCTCACACCTCTATCTTACGAACTTTTGGTATGTAGAATCTCATTTCCTTTTTTTTGATCTTTTTGACAACAAATTCGACTCTTTCACTGTTATTGGAGGTTTTTTGCCCAGACCTTCTGCCTGGTCTTTTTTGCCTCGGGTTTTCACCTAAAATTGATTGTGTTTTTATTTCATATACCCTTTCTCATTAATTAATGAAAAATTACGAACGTGAACTACAGAATTCGAACAAAAGTTCGGGTTCCGACGATACAGTACTCTCGAACAGTCTTACGGATACTCTGGTGATGCCATGCAACTTTTCGGGTTGGTTCCAGCTGCATTTTCATAATATATTGTAAAAAATGGCCCAAAAGCGCGATGGTGTGCTACCAATTCAGCGAAAACTGTATGACTTTGGAAATTGGAAATAATAAATCAATGTCTCGTTCAACTCAAAGATGTTACGCCAAGCTCCTGCCGTGAATTTGAACGCAATATTTGGAACGCATATCTAAAGTAGATGCGATTGCGAAGATTTTGTGACGAGTCTCGTGTTGGTGCGATATTTCTGTCTAGAATACGACCGTTCTGATGTGAAATAGAAAAAACGTGACTCACGAAAAAAGTTCGGTTTTTCTCATCCCACATTGGCGGATCGAGCTCTATGTTGATAAAACCATCCGAGGGGGTGGGTGGAAAAAGGACGTAACTGCATTTTGTGGAATTGCCGAGAAAAGCTCAAAATCAAATTTTATCCTCCGGCTCGGATTGGGCTATTTCGAGATTGCTATCTTCTTCGCAATGAGTCAGTCAGTTCAACTCGTCCAAGTACGCCTCTGGCGGTTTTAATTAAGTTCTTATTCGTTCTCTCGAAATGACCGTTTTGCAGTTACGCCCTTTTTCCACCCACCCCCTCAATTGTGATCGGATACCCTGACCCGACGAAGCTTCAAAAAGCCCAAGGCATTCGTTGAAATTATCAATCTTGCCAAATAATTGCTTAGGGAATTCTGGAAGATCGGCAAAAAACCTCTATGAGTTCGACTCATTAACGTGATTTTGGCGATGCTACTTACTCTATATATATGAGTTTCAATAGTGGATTTGTAACTCTCAATACTACACAAACATGTGAGCAAAAGGTCCCAGGTGTGCGTTTAGCGGTTTTCATTTTTCGTCTTCCAACGATTTCCACTAAAGTGCAAGAGTTCTAGAAAAACGCTCTTATGTTTCGGGATATTCTTAAGAGCATCTTTCAACAAGAATCAAAGATATCCCCTTGAAAATTTCAAAAATGCTGCTCAAATGCCTGCTCACTGCAAACTCATAAGAGGACGTCCATAAATTACGAAAGGGTTGTAGGGGGGAGGAGGCTTGCGAACCCTTCTGGGGGGGGGGGCAACAAGCCTCCTTACGCAAGTATTGATAGGATTTCATCATTCATTGCGCCATGTGGAGCTAAGTAAAGAAATTGATATTATTCAAATACTGGATCAGCGCTCTCTACTCAACAACTGCAATACTTGGAATCGTACGAACACCTATAATCAATAATATGTGGGGCTATTTATAGTCCGGGGGCTGTGTAGGCTCCCGTATGCACTTTAAGGTGCGACCATGAAACCAACGTATTTTCGTATTTTTTTGTATAGAATCCGAATCCGTCGTTATTTTTTACATAAGTGGTGCAGATCACCTTCGAAAATGCATTTTTCTAACCTAAAACTTGTGTTCTCGTTAGCTTGTTAACAGCAATTGTGTCTCATGGTTAAAAATCTCTGCGTGCGTTGGGATTTTCCATCTGAAGTATCTGAGCATCAGATCTGAGTCCCTTTGGAGCCATGTACAGCGTATTTGTCGCTGTAACCAGCGTTTAGTGTATAAGAAGTGACCAGCTGCACGAGACTTCTCGTTTCATGCTCAATCCGACCGAATCAGCTCATTTTGGGGTTCGAAATTGATCTGACTTTAACGCGATGCGGTCACCGTGCACCGTGCACGCTGAAAGTTATTCGCAATTTTGTCCGATACACTTGCGATTTGGACTAAACGAGGAGAAGAAGAATACTTATTATCATCCGCCTTGGATTCGCCTTCTCGTCGTTTGGCCCAAATCGCAAGAGAACTGGAGAAAAGTGCGAATAACTTGAGCGCCGTAACCCCCTAACATATAATATAGGCACTTTGAAATTCCCACTTTTATCCGATTCTCTTGCGATTTTGGTGAAACGATGAGAAGACGAACTCGAGTTAGATGATAATAAACACTCGTCTTCTCGTCATTTCGCCCAATTCGCAAGCAAATTGGGTAAAAGTGCGAATAACTTTCAGCGTGCACGGTGACCGCATCGCCTTAACATCTTTATATGACGATACCAAAAGCCCCCCCCCCCTCCCTCTCCATGCAATATACAGGGTGTACTTGCAAAAATGCGGCCAACATTTATGGAACTGATTCGAGATAGACCTGAATGTATCGAACTCCACTTCATACATTATCTAATCGATTCTTCCATTTGACGGACCTGAATCAGATAATTGGCAGTTATCAGCGAGCATGGATATATATACTTTTTTATACTTTGTGCGTAAGATTGTACTATTTGCACATATTGTCGTTTTTTACTCACAATTGATCAAAAACTATAGTTCGATGAGAAGGAGTGACACCTATCGCGGCTCTGGCCGGGCAAAGAGTAGTTTTTACACCCTTGTATCGAAATATACTATTCTTTATGAAAAGCGGAACTCCGCATGTCACTACTCTGAGGTCGCTAAGGTTGCGGCAAACAATAATCAAACCAATTTTAACAGGACGACTATTAAGAGGGGTAGATTATGAGTTAGATTATTTATTAGATTACTTTTTCCGGTAACAGCAAGTCGCGGAGACATTTTTCAACGGGATACAATTTTCATCAATCACCCACGGTGAATACTTATAGACGACCCTTCTGAATGATCTTCCTGTCAAAACTCGTTTTATTGTTAAGACGATGCGGTCACCGTGCGACGCGACGCAACCATGGAACTTGGGAACTCATCTTCCAAAGAATTTTGACGACCCCTCATTCACTTTTCAAAAGTAAAACTAGGCGAGTATGAGGTTTAGAAAAGAACCATTCATCTCCAGTACATCAAAACTTCAAATTTTATACGACATGGTTTAAACTCTTGGAAGGAATGAGATCTAGAAAAACCATGTCGAGTATTTTTTGAGCCGATTTGTCACGATCAACATATCATCACTGGTAGAGACTAGAGCCACTTTCCTCCAATCAAATCTTTCTTTCAATTCATCCTAATGCTGGTGGTTTGACAATTTCTTACTAGCTAATTGTCGCTGAAATGACCCGAAGTTTAGGTGAGTAGAAGAGGTACAGGGGAATATCGAAATAGAGAAAATATAACTGAGTTTAATTTGGTGTTCATGATGATTCATTAAAATCTCCTGTACCTCTTCTACTCACCTAAACTTCGGGTCATTTCAGCGACAATTAGCTAGTAAGAAATTGTCAAACCACCAGCATTAGGATGAATTGAAAGAAAGATTTGATTGGAGGAAAGAGGCTCTAGTCTCTACCAGTGATGATATGTTGATCGTGACGAATCGGCTCAAAAAATACTCGACATGGTTTTTCTAGATCTCATTCCTTCCAAGAGTTTAAACCATGTCGTATAAAATTTGAAGTTTTGATGTACTGGAGATGAATGGTTCTTTTCTAAACCTCATACTCGCCTAGTTTTACTTTTGAAAAGTGAATGAGGGGGGGGGGGGATCTCACTCCTTGGTCATAAAAATCCAAGGGTAAACACAAATTTTCCAAGCACTTGTCCCTGAGAATTTCTTACACACGGCTCCGTCATTTTTTCCTTAAAAATACACTACTATCAGTGTATATTTTGCTCAGTTCAATCTGGAGAGCCATGCAGCTATAGGCAAGAGCAATATTGCGGAGCCGCGACGAACACACAAAACACAACAAAGCAGACGAATCTCTCCTCCCTGTCCTTTTCGCATGGCGCTTTGATCTTTACGTCACCTCTAGTCGTGGCTAGTTTCGAGTATCCACATCTGATGCAATAATGATAGAATCGAGAAATTCAGATAATTCGAAAATTCATTTATCCGCAATAACAAACCAGCTGGTCGGTGCCCGCGTTGCCCGGTACGCAGCAGACAGCCTCATTGCAGACGCTTTGCCGTCAACCGGACAGGAAGATCTTGCGCACGCGCTTCTATCTCTCTCTCTCTGCATCTTTCTCTCTTCCTCGACCATCTTACATACCCAACACATGTGTAGCAGAGACGTTTCGATATTTCTCGAGTCGAAGCACGGGGCTGGTGAAATCGAACTGAGATGTAAAACGAAGGCATGAATTTTGCGGTGCTGAATAAAACGCGTCCAGTGCTCGGATTGAGAAAATAATCGTACAGAACTCTGAATCGCTCAGAGCTCTATGAGCAACGTTAAGAGGTTAATAATCCAAGTAGAAAAAAAGTGTGAGGTTAAAAAACCCCAATTCAAAGTATAGATAGGCACAGCGCCTCGCTCGATTTTTCGTCTGCTCATACTCGCCAGCGAGGCGCTACCGCGCCTCTTGATTTGAAGTGTGAGACGAGTTGTCAAATCCCTGTTATCATCTCATTTGAATTCGTCTCCTCTTCGTTTGCGCGAACATCGGAGAAATCGCGAGAATATCGGAGGAGAGTGCGTGGCCACGGAAACCTTTTAACCTATAAAATAGGCGTATTTTCATTCCCATTCCCCTCCGATTTTCTAACGATTTGAGCTAAACGATGAGTAGATGAATTCAAAATAGATGATAACAAGTACTCTTCCACTCGTCGTCTAGACCGAATCGCAAGAGAATCGGAAAAAAATGGGAATGATTTTCAGCTTGCACGGTGACATAACCTTAGCAACCTCAAAGTAGTGACATGCGGAGTTCCGCTGTCCATACGGAAAGTAAGAATACTAGAACCACTGCTCTCTGATGACCAAGCTCACAACTGCCAATTATCTGATTCAGGGCTGACAAATGAAAGAATCGATTAGATAATGTATGAAGTGGAGTTCGACACATCTAGGTCTATCTCGAATCAGTTGCATAAATGTTGGCCGCATTTTTGCACGAACACCCTGTATATTGCATGGGGAGGGGGGGGGGCTTTCGGTATCGTCATATAAACATGTTAAAGTGAGATCAATTATTTCGAACCCCAAAATGAGCTGATTCGATCGGATTGAGCATGAAACGAGAAATCTCGTACAGCGGGTCACTACATGGCTCCAAATGGACTCAGATCTGATGCTCAGATACTTCAGATGAAAAATTTCAACGCACGCAGAGATTTTTAAACATGAAACACGATTGCTCTTAACAAGCTAACGAGAGAACTTATGTTAACATAAGTTTTAGGTTAGAAAAATGCATTTTTGAAGGTGATCTGCACCACTTATGTGAAAAATAACGACGGATTTGGATTCTGCACACAAAAATACGCTAAAATATATTGGTTTCATGGTCGCACCTTGAACTGCATACGGGAGCCTACCCAGCCTATTAGCCAAGATGATAAGACTATGCATTATAAACATACGCAATCTTCTGTAGAATAACGATTAATGAACAATAGTGTTCATTCGCTATACGACAAGAGATCAATGGTTGATCAATTTGATAGTATGTCAATCGTTGACTGAATTGAGAAAATAAGGAAGACTCCGACGACTGATTGATTTTGAATTATTTCACTATCTTTCATTTGACTATGCTTACAGTGATTCATAATGTTCATAAGTAATTCACTATCTAATTTTATCTACGAGTATTAATCTGCAACATTTGCATAGATGATACTTGTGATGTATTTGACGCATTTTACTTAGCAGTTTAGAAAAAACATTCCACTAAAAAATTTCGTGCGTGAAATTTGAACTTGGGTGAAATTTGATCATCTTACGTAAGTAGAGGGGGGGGGATCACGAAAATCTTACGGGCCCTTACAACGGGGAACAGGATCTTATTCTAAGCAAAATTTAGAACTACAGGTCGAGTAATCTATATTGAAAGCTGAAAAAAACAAAAAATGTAAAGGTCTGCGGACTCAACTTCGATTTTATGTTCCCCAGTCTCCAACATATACAATGGAAGTATACCAAAACATAAGATTTTAATCAGTGTATACTTAGCCTTTCGTACAGCCAATAGCGCGATATGCCTAAATTATGCACATATATGGGTAGTTCCGTTGAAACTTTGATATTTGGACGCTGAAAATGTGCCAATCCCAAATCTCACTTCGGAAATTTCTAAGATGTATTATTCGACTTTTTGGAACATATAGAGTTTAATTTAACTCTCCCACTAATATAAAAATCTCACTCATTGGTACTATACGAATAACACAGATGACGCGGATAGTATGGCACGGAACCTGGTATTTTGAGATAGGGCACGGAACCTGATATTTGCAACCAAAATTGATCTCACGGTCAAGCGATTTGAGCTACAGTCTTGAGATTTCGGGGTCCTCATTTTTCCACCAAATACTCTCTCTCAGCATGAATCAGTTAGATTCTCAAAGATTCAATCAGTATTATAAATCTCACTAATACAATCAGTCAAACTTTTCCAAGCCCATGCGGTCGATTGGTTGCTTCAATCTCCCTCTTTCCGCATAGAATATCAATGAAAACATGTTGCCAATCATACACACCTTTAATAGCGATGATTACTTCAATTCCATGCCAGATATCCATCTTTACCACTTCTAACTGATGAATTAAATGATTAAATCATTCCATATACAACGATTCATCAGTTATAGTTGATCCCAAATCGGCTTACTGATCTTCAGTGCATATGGACTGATTCGGTCAGTACCATGAAGTATAAGTGCATCAGTACCGGTACCCGAATTTGACTGACATTTATGGACGCCAAGCGCCTTCAAATGTTCTACCCTGTTGGAATTTCGTCAATCAGTCATGGCAAAAGACAGTACGTTCTGTATTCATAGCATTATGGAACCTCAAACAATATATTTGAACGATTTAGCGCTGTAACCTACTGATACATCAGTGCCGCTAACGAACTTTTTCTGGCATTTATAGATCCCAAGCGCCTTCAAATCCTGTACCCTGTTAAAATTTCGTCAATTAGTCATGGCAAAAGACCGAACATGCTATAATCACAGCATTATAAGACCTCAAACGATATATTTGAACGACTTTGCACAGTAACCTCTAAAACGTGATGAGTACTGATACATCAGTGCCGCTAACGAACTTTTTCTGGCATTTACAGACGCCAAACGCCTTTAAATGCTCTACTCTGTTGATATTTCGTAAATTAGTGATGGCAAAAGACAGGACATGCTATATTCGCAGCATTATGAAACCCCAAAGAGTATATTTGAACTATTCCGCACCGTAACCTCTAACTTGTGACAAGTACTGATCATCACTATACCCAGTCATCACAATCGCTGCTTGACTCTGATTGTAATTTTTTAGCTGTAGAGCGGCGTCGAATGCTTTTTTGAGAGCATAATCATGTTAATTAGTCATGGCAAATCGAACAATTCCATCTTCAGATGAAGTATTATTTGTTAGAAAACATAAATTATCTGTTGTAGAAGATGGTGCCCTAAAGAGATGAATTATATCGAATAGTAGACTGTTTTTGAGTCAGATTCATTGTGCACTTGGAGGCTCACTATATAGAGAGGTATTTTATGAAAAGAATCCACTATCATAATGGCACAATTCAATTTGTATTTGACTGCTTGTGACAACAAATTCTATCTCAACTTCCCTAAAAATGTGTCTTAAGACATGTAAAAGTTCACAATTGAACATAAATAGTTTTGATACACTGAGAGACTTCCGTCATTAAATTTTACAGATGTGGAATTAATTTTTAGAGAAAGACGCTGCAATTGGGGGACACTAGATATTTTTGAAACCCGGGCTGCAATTTTTGATGTCATGACACTAATTTTTCTTGCCGGATACGATAATGGATTAAAATATAATTTACTGGGGAAGAAGTAAGTTTTTTCCCCAGGTAGTATTTACACTGACTTATGAAGTATAGAGATATGCTTAAACTTCAAATTAGATTTCGTACAATGTTTGATATATGGTGATACATTATATGATGATATACTTATATTATGATTGATACTTATGCCGCTATACAACTAGATATATTTTTCTCACCTCCTACCACACTCTCGCCATCTATGGTGTTCGTTTACGTCCAAATTTTGGAACTTCTATATATACAAACGAGGTTAGATTTGACCGCTCGCGAGAAAGACTGAACACGTCGTTTACGAATTTTCCTGAATATAGATGTGTTTTCCTTTGATGTACTAACATGCGTTATCGCTCAATTTATCATTCTAACGTGAAAGGGGAATTCTAACATGTTCATTGAACTCGAAATTTGATTCGAAAGAGCTGTTATTGAGTCTCAGAACGAGCCGAGAGCGCTTCGGATCCATCTGGTGGCGTTAATGACAAATTGTGCCCTCTGTTTGCTACGTTTGAGTGGGTTGTAGCGGCCGACACTAAATTTTAGTTCTTGAGCACTAATTTTTGCTTCCCACGCGCCAATTTTTGGTACCCGTGTGACGGGAGAGAAATTTTGTTGCGGGATCACTAAAATTTGATGTTGCATCTTTAAATTTTGCTGCGGATACTACACTTTCTGATGAAATTCAATCCTGTCCCCCGGATGGAGCCGATCGCAGCAATTTTTAATGTCGGAAGTTTCTCAGTGTAAGACATTTACATTTCTTAGCACCATATTCAATGTACCTTGTGCCCTCATGAATCAAGTCAGTACATTGCAAGTGACTCAATAAGAGCTGCAATTTGTAATGAATATTCCTGTGCTTAAGAGTGATTGGTTAGATAACAATACTTTCTTGTTAGAGCGTGTCAATACATAGTTCAATTCTTGAAATCTTGTGGAAAATTAGTCTAATTAAGATATAATAATATGTATCATCAATTATGTATAGCTGAATAGTCCTTTATGGACTCATATGCTTTAAATAAAAAAAAAAAAAAAAAAAAAAAACAATACTTTCTTCCAACACCCTGAATTTCATAACCTCCTGAGGTATTTAAAATTACTTATCTGATCTGTGATAATATTGGTTTTTAGAAGAACTTTTCTACACAGATGGAGCCAGGTACATACAAAAAGATGTTTGATTTGTTTTGCTGAATGCATTAAAAATCTCATCATTACTGTATCAATCACATAATCATCCACTTTTGCTCATGGAACATCATTCACACTCAAAGTTATGATTTCCTCAAATTAATATCTTGGATAAGACTTGAGGGCTGCATATGAATACACGCAGCCCTCAATATTAGGTCTGATTTTAATACGGCAAAGTGGAGTATGATGGTAAAAATATCTAAGTAAAATAGGAACAGAATTACTGATGAATCAGTCTATACAACCTGTTTCAGAATTCGCGTGCACCCCGATAAAATTAGGTAGCGGTGATTTTGTTATTTCGATTGGTGAGATCGAGAGATTTTGTTACGGTTTCCTGAGTTTGTAACTGTCGTGTGAAAAAACGTATTTTTTAGCGTTATGTCAGTAACGTTTGGTGTGTAATGCTTAACGGCTAGCATTACACTAGAGCGTTACATTGTGTATTCTGCTTGGTTATGGCTCGGAGGGGTGTGTTTTTCGGCTGCTCTTGTATTGATTGTGAACCGTGATTTTTTTGCGCGAGCTGTTGGTGTCGGGAAATTAAAAATTAATTAGGTGTGCTGTGCGTGTTGGGGCGTTTGCGTTTTTGTGAGAGCCGTGTCTTCGGCGGGTGCGGTGGCAGCGGCATTGCATAAATTCATGCGCGCTTCTGCAGAGGCAACGACGCGGTGCTTTTCGCGTTCGAGATTGAATTTTTGTGTTGTGGGAGTCGCGGAGAGTGTTGTTGAATAATAAGGTGGGTGGAATAATGTTGTGTGGCATGCGTTCCGAGAGCCGACAAACAGACAACCGTGGCCTTGGCCGCTGCAGCAGAAGGTGGGCATGCCGTATCGTAGCAGAAATCTCGTAGCAGATAACGCGGCACAGATGATGCGATGTGTCTGCTGCGGGCCATGTTTTCGGTGCACCAATTGCATGGCCCGCGACCGGCTTATGCGAGATGATGCCACGTGCTTGTGTTGTGTTTAATTTTTTTCGTCGTTGGAGGAGCATTTCTGTCGAATTGCCTCGTTGGGAATGTTTATTTTCTGCTGTGATGCGTGGCTTGAGCTGTCGTCCGCGGAGGCTCAGTGCGGACAAGGTAGCGGACCCAATGCGGATTGAGCTATTTTAAGTTCTCCGAGTGACCCTTTTGCTCGCAAGAGGTCATGCCTCATTTCTTCACTTAGGCTAGGGGATTGGATGATTCAATCGACCTGATTTGGAGTTTCGTCAGTGATCCTCTACTTAAGTGCCAGAGATTAGTGCTGTTGAGGTGGGTCAATGGAGTTGGGTTTCGCGTACGCGATAAATCGTATGATACGTCACATCATTTTTTGCGCGCGCTCAATTACTGAATCATCGCGTTTGTAAGAAATTGTACTGATCCCGTTTTTTTTTCTTTCCTTTTCAACATGAGCCTCGCGTACGCTATGGTCTAACTCGCTCATGCACGACAGCGATTTCAGCGTCAACCATAACATTTTAGTTCATACTCGCGTATGCTAATTTCGACAATTTATCAGGTGTTCATTTTCCCTTTCCGCGGTGCAGATCATCTTTTCGGTAATTCGCATGAACGGAGATGATGGTTCACGCTATGATTTTACCTATGTAAACAACGTGAAATGACTCTTACACTTTATCTCTTGATAAACTTCGGGGCTTTTCCTCCAACACAAAGTCTCGTATTGTGAACTTGAGAGATTCGTCGCCCTGTGGAATATCGATGATTGTTACTCCACGCGTAACGATGTCCACTGCAGCCCCCGCGAGAAGCTTCTTTCGCGTACGCTGAATTTCCTAGATAGGAAGAAAGAGACCTTTTTCTCGTAATCGTATAATTGAGAAGCTGACAAAGTATCTGGAGAAGGTGGGAAATTTCCGTGTGCGCGGGCGACTTTCCTCTTCGCGCATGCGACAGTTTCCATTCTCTAACTTGTCTGTCGAGGTAATTTCGAATTTCGCGCGCGCTATGTGAGTAATTTTCCCGTACGCGAAAGATATCAATCCAAGCTCAACCGCCACGAGTTTCGAACTTTTGCGTGCTGAAGTGAAAAATCTTTGCGAACATGAAATTTTCCCAACCTGAACTCGTTTGGGCCGAATTTCGGATTACCGCGCACGCGGAAAATTTTCCGGCCTCAAGTGACCTGGTCCGAGTTTTGGATCTTCGCGTGCAAATAGCGATCGCACACGAAAATTCAACACTTTCCCAGATCTCTGAACTTGCTCCAATACCACTGTAAAATTCGTCATTGCCAGTCATAATCAACTATCACGATGCTTCGCTATCTATGAGACTGAGTATTACAACAATAGGGAACCAACATTCCTGATGCACAAAAGTTGTTATCTAACAATCATTCGGATTGATTAGTAATTATTGAAGCATATGCTCAGCTCCTCGTCGGACAGCCAGACCCGATGCGGAGAGCCTCAGACCCTGCAGCGGCTGCGCATGTTTTGCATTTGAGTTGCACGAACTTCATTCTGCCGTTGCGATGAGTGAGCCTCTAGAACCACAGGAAAATTGGGAGATCGAGATTACTCAGGCCTAAAAATGGCATCAATCGAAAATTCGAATTTCGCGTTGATAACGCATGAGCTCAGTTCGTCGTCGCCCAGACCAACACGATGCGCGTTGGACTCACACCCTGCAGCGGCTGCGCATGTTTTGATTGACACTCGCTCAAGCTCTTCTGGAGCGTTTTACTGGTTTAATTCTGAGTTGGATTGAAAGTTGTGGTTCTGGAATATCAACATATTTTCAAGATTATTCTACCTTTGGTCTCTATGGCTCTAATACCACTAAAAAATTCGTCATTGCCAGTCATAATCAAGAATCACGACGCTTCGCTATCTATGAAACTGGGTATTACAAGAATAGGGAGCCAACGTTCCTGATGCACAAAAATTGTTGTCTAACAATCATTCGGATTGATTAGAAATTATTGAAGCATATGCTCAGCTCCTCGTCGGACAGCCAGACCCGATGCGGAGAGCCTCAGACCCTGCAGCGGCTGCGCATGTTTTGCATTTGAGTTGCACGGACTCCATTCTGCCGTTGCGATGAGTGAGCTTCTAGAACCACAGGAAATTTGGGAGATCAAGATTTCTCAGGCCTGGGAATGACATCAGACGAAGATTCGAATTTCGCGTTGATAACGCATGAGCTCAGCTCGTCGTCGCACAGCCCAACACGATGCGCGTTGGACTCACACCCTGCAGCGGCTGCGCATGTTTTGCATGACACTTGCCCAAGCTCTTGTGGAGCGTTCTACTGGTTTTGTTCTGAATATGATCGAAGGTTGTGGTTCTGAACATTCGACATATTTTCAAGATTATTCTACCTTTGGTTTCTATGTCTCCGAAACGACAAGTTCAGAACGCCGGGAAAGTGTTGAATTTTCGTGTGCAATCGCTATTTGCACGCGAAGACTCGAAACTCGGAGCAGGTCACTTGCGTTCGGAAATTTTTCCGCGTGCGCGGTAATCCAAAATTCGGCCCAAACGAGTTCAGGTTGGGAAAATTTCGTGTTCGCAAAGATTTTTCACTTCAGCACGCAAAAGTTCGAAACTCGTGGCGGTCGAGCTTGGATTGATATCTTTCGCATACGCGACAGTGGCGTGGGATCCGCTCTATCTTCAATCCGCAGTACGAGAGTACACTTCGCGTGCGCGAACAACTAGCGAGTCTGCGTAGACCGCATTCGGTAGCGATGACATGAAAAGCAAAATACTTAATTGTTGGGTGCACGAAACACTATTACGGTTGCGCGAAAAGTTTCGCGTACGCGAAAACATTGCAAGGCAACCTGCCGAGAATTTTGCGCGAGCGAGGGGAAGACACGTTCGCGTACGCGAAGCACTTCTGTTTTCGTGTACGCGACAGTGGCGTGGGATCCGCTCTATCCTCATTCCGAAGTACGGGGGTACTCTTCGCGTGCGCGAACAACTAGTGAGTCTGCGTAGACCGCATTCGGTAACGATGACATGAAAAGCAAAATACTCAATTATTGGTTGCACGAAACACTAATACGCGTGCGCGAAAAATTCCGCGTACGCGATAACGTTGCAGGCAACAAGCCGAAGATTTTGCGCGAGCGAGGAGAAGACACTTCCGCGTACGCGAAGCTCTTCCGTTTTCGTGTACGCTACGGTGGCGTGAGATTCGCTCTATCCTCAATCCGAAGTATGACGGTACACTTCGCGTGCGGGAACAACTAGCGAGTCTGCGTAGACCGCATTCGGTAACGATGACATGAAAACCAAAATACTCAATTGTTGGTTGCACGAAACACTAATACGCGTACGCGAAAAAATCCCCGTACGCGATAACGTTGCAAGGCAACCTGACGAAAATTTCGCGTGAGGGAGGTGAAGACACTTTCGCGTACGCGAAGCACTTCTGATTCCGCGTACGCGGTACCCGTATAAGAATCGAGTTAGGGAAGGCGACGGGGCCCGTACGGGTTCCCTAACTGCCCGCTTACCACCCGTACGGGCTGGGCACGGGCATACAACGCTTGGCACACCGCCGCCCTAACTTCAAGTCAGGGAATTGGTGTGGCGCGATTGGGGCGTCATGCGGGCAGTGACCTTCTAATGTAAATCGTAAGATTGGCTGGGAAAATCTAGCGAAAATACGTTTTAAAATGGATAAATAATGAACGACAGTCATTGTACGAAGCCAGAAGCTAAATTGGGAGACAGTTATAATATTTTCGCGGATGAAGTTTAGTTTTTCCCATAGTAAATTCCCTCAAGCCCAGTAACTTTGTAGGTCAAGTCCTGTACAGTTCCGTCATTTACTATTTTTATGTTTTTTTTTTTTTTTTACTCAAAGATGTATTCATTCTAACTAACAAGAAAATCTGATTTACCTGTTACATTTCAAGTAGAGCCTCGATGAGAAATGATGCACAAATGAGCAAAAATAGGGCTATGGCAATGACTTGAGTACTGGCGTCACTGAAATTGCCATTGATTATCATTCGCATTTTTGTCACTGGTATTGGACATCGAAACTGACAATTTCCCTGATGAATCTACAAGACTTTGAGAGATTCATGGTTAATTCCCTGAGTATGCGGAGGTGACATGCAATGAGCTGCTTACTCAAAGTACCCAACTTGTGGCATGACTCAGTTTGAATATCCTGTGTTTTAGAATTGATTCATGTTTTAGCACAGCAGGAGATGTAATGATATTTCTCACAAGACGGTGGCTATATGATGCTGGACCATTAATCGACTCACTCTTTCCTATAACTAATACTTTGCTATGTTGTCGCACTAATTGAGTCATCAAAAGCTCTTTGTAAACATATTCACATATGATTGTCAACTCCATGAGCTATGAATAAAAGTTTTCCTTCAATAAGGTTGTGATGTTAGATGAGGTGAACCATGGTTAACATTACAAAGTAATCCATCACAAATACACACAATTCCATTCTTTGATCCAAAGCGTTGAATTTTGGAAAAAAAGGTAAAGAACATTTATTGCATTTTGAAATTTCTAACCCTCCCCCACAAATGTCAATCAAATTCCAAGCATCTCTTACTTGTCTAGTGGAAAGAAGAGATACTGAGATGTGATGGGAAATAAACCTTCAATGGTGCTCACTGCATTCATGATGAATCAGTATAGTATTTTCAAACGCAAGTAAGATAAGGTTGAGATCAATACTCTAGAGTATTTGAGCAACGAGTGAGTGTTGAGTCAGCACCCTCACATATAAAATAAGCCACATACAGCCAAAACCTGTGAAAAATTAGACTATTAGGCATGCCTTGAAACTGTGTCTAATCACAGAATGAATATGCTTCAGAGTTGGAATTGAGAAACACTTCAATGAAACTGAGAATCACTTTTCTAATTTCTATTGAGCTGGAGCATTAGACTAGTTGGGAAATTGTACTATGAGAGCTCCAATCATGCGGGGCCTGGCTCGACTAAGAAGTTATTTGTGGTATCTTCAAAGTATCTGCACTTTGACCAAGACCCCACAGAGCAGGAGAATTAATCTAGTTAGAATCTAGATCTGTAAGAAGCATAACTTTAGGATTCTGCATCAAGTTGCTTTTGATACTTGTCACAAATTTATAACAATCATCACATCACTTTCATATCATTGATGCATTTCTGCCAGGTTAACCTCACTCTTGCATTTGTAACTAAAGAATCTCCATAATAACTCGCGTCTCTGATATCGACTCTACTAGAGTTATTTCGAAGGCGTCGAAGATTTTGGATCTGCAAGATCATGAAAACTCGAGCAGTTGGCTGTAGAAGGTAATTTTCCGTATTTCAGTTTGGATTTTCTGCTACGTTGTGAAAGCAGCAAGACGGACAGACCGCACTGAGGGCACCATAGTGGCACTATCAGGGCGACGAGCGGGCTGTGGAAGAGATGGGGAAACGTTCGGGCACCCGTGCGGGCGCCGTTCTGCGCAGCGTTGCATGCCCTGGTCCCGCCCTCAGTTTGCCCTAACCCCGCTCGCACCATTCCCGTACGGGGCCTAATTCTTGTTAGGGCATGCCCGTCCAAATTCTTATACGGGTAGTGGCGTGGGATTCGCTCTATCTTCAATCCGAAGTACGAGGGTACACTTCGCGTGCGTGAACAACTAGCGAGTCTGCGTAGACCGCATTCGGTAACGATGACATGAAAAGCAAAATACTCAATTGTTGGGCACACGTAACACTATTACGCGTGCGCCAATAATTTCGCAAAAGCGGAAATATTGCAAGGCACCGTGCCGAGAATTTTGCGCGAGCGAGGAGAAGACACGTTCGCGTACGCGAAGCACTTTTGTTTTCGCGTACGCGACAGTGGCGTGGGATCCGCTCTATCCTCATTCCGAAGTACGGGGGTACACTTCGCGTGCGCGAACAACTAGTGAGTCTGCGTAGACCGCAATCGGTAACGATGACATGAGAAGCAGAATACTCAATTATTGGGTGCACGAAACACTAATACGCGTGCGCGAAAAATTTCGCGAATGCGATAACGTTGCAAGGCAACCTGCCGAGAATTTCGCGCGATCGAGGAGAGGAGAAGACACGTTCGCGTACGCGAAGCACTTCGCGGACGACAGCTCAAGCCACGCATCACAGCAGAAAATAAACATTCCCAACGAGGCAATTCGACAGAAATGCTCCTCCAACGACGAAAAAAATTAAACACAACACAAGCACGTGGCATCATCTCGCATAAGCCGGTCGCGGGCCATGCAATTGGTGCACCGAAAACATGGCCCGCAGCAGACACATTGCATCATCTGTGCCGCGTTATCTGCTACGAAATTTCTGCTACGATACGGCATGCCCACCTTCTGCTGCAGCGGCCAAGGCCACAGTTGTCTGTTTGTCGGCTCTCGACACGCATGCCACACAACATTATTCCACACACCTTATTATTCAACAACACTCTCCGCGACTCCCACAACACAAAAATTCAATCTCGAACGCGAAATGCACCGCGTCGTTGCCTCTGCAGAAGCGCGCATGAAATTATGCAATGCCGCTGCCACCGCACCCGCCGAAGACACGGCTCTCACAAAAACGCGAACGCCCCAACACGCACAGCACACCTAATTAATTTTTAATTTCCCGACACCAACAGCTCGCGCAAAAAAATCACGGTTCACAATCAACACAAGAGCAGCCGAAAAACGCACCCCTCCGAGCCATAACCAAGCAGAATACACAATGTAACGCTTTAGTGTAATGCTAGCCGTTAAGCATTACACACCAAGCGTTACTGACATAACGCTAAAAAATTCTTTTTTCACGCGACAGTTACAAACTCAGGAAACCGTAACAAAATCTCTCGATCTCACCAATCGAAATAACAAAATCACCGCTACCTAATTCTATCGGGGTGTACGCGAATTCTGAAACAGGTTGTATACACCGATTCATTCACTCTCTAAAATTGTTGGAGTGAAATTTTGACTCAAATCTTGGAGTGATTCTCAGAATGACTCCTATGGAGTGAAAATTTGACTCATAGGGAGTGAGATTCACTCCAGCTCGGTGCGCACGAAACTGACTCATACCTTTGAGTCAAATTTCACTCCAAGGGAGTGAAATTTCACTCCAACGGGTTTAGAGAGCAGTAAAAATTGATCCCACTTTACTGACCCGATCAGTGTATATGGACTGATTGTCAGTTAGATTTGACTGATTCATGCTGAGAGAGCTCAGAAAACTGAGTAGGACCTCTGTAGCCTCGCGTTCAAGGGTCGTACTAGTAGAATACGGAACTGCACTGAAAATCTATCGGGGTTAGGTCATTACCGACGTCGGAGTTCCCGCACTACCGATCGTTCGGTGTTCTTCGATTCTCAATTTCAGGGTTCTCTGGCCCCCGACGAAAGTAAGCAAAAATGAAGGAGCAGAATGACTGCAGGTTAAAATCCGACTAGGATGATCAAACTAATTGATTTTGGTTGATATTGTTGATTGAATTTAAATGTGAATAAATGTTTACTCACAGCGTTGAGAATTTTCCTTGGAAGGAAAGATAGCATCAAAGAGTAGTCAATTCGAAGGCGATATACTCGCTATGACAACTGCATTGGGAGAAAGTTTAGCGTTCAATTAATATTAGACTGACTCGCTCTGAATTAACTTGAGGTTTTTCAAAATAAAATTTTGAAGCGTACCCTTAACCGGGGTAACTTTAGAACACGGGGGGTAACTTTGGAACAACCCATGAAAGAGTGGTTATCGCGCAAAGTTGGCTAGGCAGATGATCCTGAGACTTCAATACCGATTTCTCCTACTTGGGGCACGCATAAACAGTGTTTGCATTGGCGTGAGGGCCTCCAACAGCTTTTAATCCGTTTATAAGCTGACTTCTTCAGAAGTATGTTTTCGACCTAGCAAACAGTCTCTCGGAAAAAGTGGTCTGGTTCCGACTTTAGCAGGTCGAATCTAAGGTACCGGAGCTAGATTTCATTTGACTGTACACTTATCTGGACGAATCTATTGTTACATTGGAGTATTTTCACGAAGTTTGAAATTTGTAGAGTAAAAACTGACAAGTATGTATTTTTTTTCAGAAACTGGGGTATCTTTGGAACACTTCTTTATGTACTCTAAATTATCTCCCAGTTTCTATATCATCATCAAATTCTATTTACTTGACTAGTCGTTGATAAGAGCTTCGAAATGAGCCAAAGAACGTCTCATTTCGACCCACAAAAGCCGAGTTATGGCAGTTTTTGTCAGAAACCGACTGTGAAGGTATTTTCTTCCTCGAGAGTTAACCGTGGTGCAGACAGTGAGGTATGCTGAAGGTGTCTATACTCGATTGTACAAGTTAAATCCCACCAAATGGACTTTTACGATAGGTCAATGGAAAGCTAAGACACTCAGCTTTCGATTACTGATGGTGAAAATCGATTGTGTGACCTATTTTATGAATTAATTGACGAATAAATAATGATAACAATTTCTGTTCCAAAGTTACCCCAGTCCGTGTCTAACTTCGGAATATGACTTTCAGCGCTCATAGTTTCAACCAGAGATGTCCAAATGGACCTTATGAGCACCTCAATCGAAAGTTGAGACTGTAAGCTTTCGTTTGACACCCACTACAGATACGATGCGCTTCTGATGCAAGACGCACAAGTTTGGCGAGGTTGAAGAAAAAAAACGCGATTTTTGTCCCAAAGTTGTCCCGCGCGGTTGACGGTAATTAGGTAATCAATACGATAGGGACCGAATGAATAGATGGGATTTCCTCGGATACGAAGAAAAGAGCAATGCTCCAAAAGGTTGAAGATGTGGTATACTTAACATGTGAGATATAGAATCTTAGTAATTCGTAATTGATAAAAAAAACCCTCATTATACCAACTCGTAGAACGGCGTGACTTTTTCCAAAACCCCCGAAGATTTTTAATTCACGTATGCTTTACTCAAATCATAGAGATCACTCCCCACACAGCATGAGAATCTTTCAGAAACATTCCTGCAAGCTTTCAGGAAAACCCGGGAATCTTTCAGAAAGATTTCACTGAGAGCTTCCCTCAATAAAGATATGTCCCACTTCAGACAATTTTCTGCAAGATTTCATGAAATATTGACGGGAATATTTCGGGAAGCTTTCAGAAACATTTCATTGAAATGTTTCAGTGAAATGTTCCTACAAGATTTCATGAAATCTCACAAAAATATATGCGTTAATGTTCTGTCTGTGGAATCCATATTTTGCTTGATAAGTTTCTTAATCATTCTAATGCATGACTTCATCATTCTGACTCGTACTTCAACTCCAAAGCTTCACGTTAGATTCATCCAGGTTTTATGGACTCTTCGATGTACGCGACACCTTACCGATGAGCCGTCCTCCTGTCTTATATACTAACCAGCGTCTATTGTGAGCGCTTGCGAGAAAGCCTGCACGCATCTTCAAATAATCCTCACGTATCATTTACAGACTATTATGCATAGCTGGTCCTGGGTATGTCATCACACATGGCAGATCTTTTGATGCTGCCATCAAATTCCCCGAAAGATAGTTTCCCAGAAACCATATAATTCATGAGAACAAAATTTGAGAACTAAAGTGTGTTATGCGACATCTAGCGGGAACAGATTCTTCCAATGAAATGTTCCTGGAAGATTCCTACAATCTTTCACTGCAATGTTTTTGGAAGATTCCTACAATCTTTCACTGCAATGTTTCTGGAAGATTCCTACAATCTTTCACTGCAATGTTTCTGAAAGATTCCTACAATCTTCCACTGCAATGTTACTGAAGGATTCCCAGAATGTTCCACCGCAATATTTATGTGTCATATCCCACAGAGTCAAGTCGTTATAAGAATTACTCCTCGCAATACTTTAACAGCATAATATGTTGTTCCCTCGAATGTAATGTTTTTTGGTATTAATATGCAGTACCCCGTCACAGGGTTTTGCTCTGAAAGATTTTAAGAAGCTCGTGAAAATCTATCAACAATATCTCACTGCAAGATTTCTGGGAGATTACCTGTGGAATGCTCCCAAGAAATATGTACGGAATCAGTCAGAGAGCTTCCACAAACCTATTATTATGATGGCTTCATTTATATGCGACGACTCGTGATTAGCCTAAATTCAAAAGAGATTTAAACGAGTTAGGAATTCAATGAGCCTATATCACAGCGGAGGCTTGTGAATCTTCCAGAAATATTTCAGTGAATTGTTCCAAGAAATCTTCCAGAGAGCTTTCGTGAATCTTCTAGAAATAAGTATTTCAGTGCAAGGTTTCCGAAAGATTGCGTGTAAGATTCTTCGAAATATTTACGGGAGCTTCCGGAAAGCTTTCCCTGAAATAATGCCACGGAACATTTTGAAATATCACCTGCAATATCCCTGCAAGATTCCTGGGAGATTGCAATGAAATATTTCATTGATCTTAATATCGTACAAAAATTTCGCGGGAATTCTTCCTAAGAATATTGCATTGAAATCTTCCAGAAAGCTTTCGTAAAGATTTCAAAAATATTTCAGTGCAACGTTTCTGAAAGATTACCGGTGAAATAATTCCTATAAATATTTTTGGAACCTTTTAGAAGGTATTCAGAAATTGTTCAATTTCATTAGGTGCAATTGAGTGGCAGAGAGGTCACTTATAGAAGAATTCCTTGAAATGTTCCTGAAATCTATTGATTCAATGAAAACCAGAATCAAATTGATTTTCCAAGCTCAATCCAAAGTGGTACGTTTCATATCGTGAGTTAGAAGGATAACTCACGGCCAAAAAGTGCTCCATATAGAGTATCAGAACGCGGTGAGTTTTGAAAATCCATCATAGAATTTTTGAAGATTTCCCAGCCTGAAAGGCAAGCACGATGTTATTTGAAACTGATCTCAAAATGTAGCCCTCCGTAGAAGCTAGCAAACCCTCCAGAAAATTTTGGGGCCTCGTCCTGATGAAATATTATACTCAATATCGGTGAAACATTTCCAGGAGATTCTCCCCATAGCAGTGAAACCTCACAAGAGGCTTTCGTGACTCTTCCAAAACTTCTCCCAAAATATTGCACTTACATCTTTCAGAAAGCTTTCGATAATCTTTCAGAAATATTTCAGTGAATTGTTTCAAGGAATCTTTCAAAAAGCTTTCGTGAATCTTTCAGAAATATTTCAGTGCAAGGTTACTGAAAGATTGAGTGTAAGATTCTTTGAAATATTTACGGGAGCTTCCGGGAAGCTTTCTCTGAAATATTGCCACGGAACATTTTGAAATATCACCTGCAATATCCCTGCAAGATTCCCGGGAGATTGCAATGAAATATTTCCCTGAATCGTTCTTTGAAATATTTCCATGCTACTTTCGAGAAATTGAAAAATATGGTTGTAAGTCCAAATCCAGCGCGCGTCTATCGAACATTTATCGAACTCTACACTTTCTCTCATTGCAGTTGTGATTACGAGTATTGACATTGAATGTGGTACTTTTTTTGTTACCTTTGCCTTGGTCAGAGAACCCCGCAATCGAGAATCGAGAAACACCGAACAATCGGTTAGTGCGGCGACTCGGACGTCGGTAATGACCTAACCCCGATAGATTTTCAGTGTGACCAAAAAATTTAGCAAAACTAGATTTTCGCGAAAAAGTACTCCCCAAGTGTGAAAAATAATTTTCTTTAATCCTTAAGAGCATAAAAAAATTGCGCCTGACGATGAACTTCGGGACAAAATTGGCGCGGAAAAGCCTGGAATGAGGCAAATCCAATTTTATAAAGGAAAACTAAGTAGGTAAAATTTGACTCGAAATTGCGTGACAAAATGTACGTGCTCGCCATGCACACAAAAAGTGGTCTTTGGGCTTTCATACCGATGGGAATTGGTTCTCAATGCCATCTTGATAAGTTCGCACCCCCCCCCCCCGTTTCCCGAATGAGCCCCACCACGGTGCTTCACACTCGCACATGGAAAAAATTGGTGAAAGAAAACTTTCAATAAACGCTTTTATTCACTTGACAACGAACAAAAACTGACTATTCAAGATATGACTTGGCACATCAATATGATACATTTTGACGGTGAAAATGGAGAATGGTTGACACAACTTGTGATTTCGGTGTTAGATTGCTGAAAATTGACTTTTACATCTCATCACAAAAAATAAAAGCGTGGGGCTTCTTCATCCCAAGCAGTTGAGATCATAGAATAGTTGTGATAAGGTTGTTAAGAAACTTGGTCATATATTCTGATCCAGGCACACAAGTTCAAGGATCTTCATTCTCTTAACAAATATAATACCTCATATGTATACCCCAAAAATAGCGAGGTAAGTATATGTATATGAAAGTTTCAACGCACTGATGAAATGAAACACTTGGTTTCGTGATGGTTCGTTTGTATATTTTTGCGCCCCACGCTTTCAATTTTGTGACAAGATGTAGAACTTAATTTTTAGCAATGGAACTACCGAAATCACAAGTTGTGTCAATCATTTTTCATTTTCACCATTAAAATGTATCATATAGTTAACTATCACCATACTTTGGAAACATAGTTAACCATTTGATGTACCAAGTTCTATCTTTTATAGTTAGTTGTTCGTTTATTTAATCATTTTTCATTCATTTAATCATTTTTCGTCAAAATAGCCCTGGATCGGAAATGTAATGATGGTGCCAAAGAGAGCGCTAAAAATAAAGGACTACGAGTTGTTATATTCTTTTCTGACATCTTTTAAGAGCGTGAACAAGGGGGTACACATCATTTCGGATCTACCAGCTTGGGAAGCTCCAAATGGCGGGTAAAGTTGACTTTTTCCATAGAATTGACATGGGGAGAAAATGATAAATTTGTCCATAGAACACCATTATTCCTCTGTAACTCGATAAGTATCTAACTTACCGAAAAATGTAACGTGTAACTTTTTGTAGATCTTCGCAAGATCTAAAACAAGATCTGATGAAAATGTTTCATATGATACGACCATTTTGAATTTTGAACTTGCTAGTTCGAATATTTTGGATTTAGCAATATTTTGACCATAAAATACTCGATATTCAATAATCCAGGCATACTCAGGCAAGCCGGATCATTGTGTAGAGTTTTTTCTTGTATATTTAATGAATACATCGATGAAAAGAGACCTACTTAATCGCTCTGATATACGAAATATACTTGAAATATGGAATGCGGAGTATGATTTATGGTGAAAATATTGCGAAATTCAGAATACTTCAAGAAGAATGCCTCGTAACTCAAGATGGACGCATCGTTCAAAAAATTGTCAAGAGATCTTTTTTGTGGATCTTGAGAGAACCTGCAAATTCTACTCCTTACATTTTTCGATAAAATGGATACTCCCTATGAGTTACAGAGGAATGATGGTGATTCATGGCGAAATTGGTCACTTTCGTCGCATGTTGAGTATACAGAGAAAATCCTCTTTACTCGTAATTTTGAGCCATGAACCGATACGATCTAGGTTGAACCGGATTCTTATTGTGTACGAGCTCCCCAAAGACACGTTATAGGTAGGATTTTGGTGTTAGTTCCGTGATACTAATTGCACCTTGAAGCGAGGTGTGTAAGTTGCATAGAGAAATGTTGAGGTGGACCGGAGTTGTTGAAAAAATGCTCCATGGGGACAGGTTGGGTACACCCTTTTCGCGAGCTTGCAAAACATAACTTTTTGGAATGATGACGATAGCTCGCCTCTGATTGGTCAAAGTTTAAGTTACTTTAGCTCATTTTGACTCACTTCAACTCATTTTGAAAATCTTCGAACAAGCCTCCAAATGCAATGAAGCACGGTGAAAAATATTGAGGTGGGCTAAAACAACGAGCAAAATGGCTCAAGAGCGGGCATGTTGGGTAAACTTACCTCGATTGTCAACGCCACTCACCCGGCATACCCGATAATAGAAAATAGAATAAAACCGTTATCAATTAATTGGATCATGACAGCCCGAGAGAAAAAGCTATCGAGCATAGAGCGCACCGATATGGAAAGTCGTAAACGAATGGAATAAGTAATATGGGTAGGTGCATCACGAAGTCTTAAAGCGGTGATTGCCGGGAGGATGTCGAGCCTGGTCGTCGGAGGCTCTGTCCCGGCTTTGATTTGAGGGTAAGTACCAAGATGTTGTCGAAGAATGCGGGAACTGTAGATTTTCATTAATTTTGAAATTTCTAGCTTGTAGGATTTCAATGTTCATATTGGACCGTCACAAGCACGAGCAAAGTATGAAAATATGATGATTTTTCTACATCATGAAAAGTTTCAGTTATTCTTAAACTGATCTCCAACGCTTCTTTCGCGCCAGGTTTAGGGGTTGCAAAACAGGATGATGGATTCTCTGACCGGAAACCGTTCCAGTACTTGTTTTCGGAACTACTTAGAGAAATGTGACTTTGAGAAAAGAAACCAATCGAGTCAAACTACGATGATAGCACAAATCTCAAGGGTGCGCTTAGTGCCAATTGATGCTTCAACCATGAAGTATATAATTTACCCCCACTGTTTTTGTTTTGCTCACCGTTTTGCTACATCTCAATATAATCTCAATTTAGTTTTACTTATTTTGAAGCTTGTTACAAGAGCTAATTGAGGAGCTGTACACCCGCATTGAGCCAACCGGGCACAACCTATCTTACCAGGAGAGGTCATCGCAACCGGATCACGAATTTGTCGGAAACTCTGGGAATAGTCTTCTTTTAGCACAAAAAAAATGATAGCCAAAATTGTAGACCCTAACGCCCAAGCGTTTTTGAGCTACAGTTTCAGACATGAGCATTGCAGGTATACCTATATATGTATGTAAATATCCACATGGGCCTATGTGGACAATGCTAATGTCTGAAGCTGTCGCTTGGAAACGCTTGGGCGTTAGGGTCTACAATTTTGGCTATCGTTTTTTTGTGCTAAAAGAAAACTATTTCCAGAGTTTCAGCCAAATCCGTTACCCGGATGTGATGATCTCTCAACTTTTGGCTCATTCGAAGGCTCGGGGACCACAAAAAGGCTGTTCGTTAGCATTAGCAAGGTACATTTTGTACCGTTGGAAGCGTCATGCGGATAAATTGCAAGTCTACCTGACCATGGACAGTTAAGCTTTTTCCCGGTTTTTTCTTTAGATTAATTCTTGTGGAGTCTTGCTCTGGTTTCATCTTGAACTATCTGACGATCCTAATCACGGGTGGTAAAATAAACCCGAGACCGATTAAAATTGACATTTGGTCAGTATAAAGTACCGTGCAAAAATTCCTGAATGGGGGTATGAAACCCCCCCCCCCCCTTGCAAAAACGTCGATTGCTCGAGCCCAGATGAACGTAGAGGAATTTTGAAAAAAGCATATTGAAGATGAGAAAAAATTCTAACTTTTCATGGTCATGGTTTTTGATTTCCCTCTCAGCCCTTTTGGTACCTGAAATAGCTTATGTAATTTCAAGGATTTCGACA
The DNA here is from genome assembly GCA_029851415.1 of Eretmocerus hayati. Lineage (NCBI taxonomy): Eukaryota > Metazoa > Arthropoda > Insecta > Hymenoptera > Aphelinidae > Eretmocerus > Eretmocerus hayati. Next base: position 112,748,521 of record CM056743.1, read on the forward strand.
AAAAAACCGTTTTTACTTCATGGGCTGTAATTTGGACGCGGATAAAGATAGAACAATTTTGCAAAAAGCATCTTGAAGAGCGGAAAAAATGCCATTTGCAATGATTTTTCGATTATTTTATACGTGTGTGAATAAGAGTGTGACAGCTCTCAAAGTAGCCAGATTCTCGGATTTTCAATGAAATACGTGTGAAAACAGCAAAAAATGGCAAAAAACTACGGTTTTGGCTACTTTGAGAGCTGTCACACTCTTATTCACACACGTATAAAATAATCGAAAAATCATTGCAAATGGCATTTTTTCCGATCTTCAAGATGCTTTTTGCAAAATTTTTCTATCTTTATCCGCGTTCAAATTACAGCCCATAGAGTAAAAACCGTTTTTTCTCAAAATCCTTGAAATTACATCAACTATTTGAGGAACTGAAAAGGGCTGAGAGAAAAATCAAAAACCACAATGAGTTAGGATTTTTTCTCATCTTCAATATGCTTTTTTCAAAATTCCTTTACGTTGATCTGGGCTCGAGCAATCGACGTTTTTGCAAGAGAGGATTTCATACTGTATAATTGAGTATCAAAATAGGACAATGAGGTTGTTATATGTACTTTACGTAAACTAGAGGTGATAAAGAAATTTTGAAAAATCGCATTGCCTACTGACGACTTTGGGCAAGTCCTAAAAAACTTTCAATGATTGGCTTCGAAAAGTAGCCTGTCTAAGAATTATTAAGATAATTAAAAGCCCAGCCAAAATTGTCCGTCAGCATCTCGCGTCTCGGGTTGCCTATACGCAGGGGGTGAAGGGCGATCGGTGGCCGTATGGGTCATGGTTGGGTAATGGGTGGATGGATTGGTGGGTGAGTGGTCAGGTGGGTTGGTTGGTGGATAGATGGAGTGGAAATCACTAAAGTTCAAGTGATACGTTTCACTGAATTTCAGTGGAAATTTCACTAAAAAATCAGTGAAAATAACACTGAAAAATCAATGAAAATTTCACTAAAATCCCAGTGGAAATTTCACTATTATTTCAGTGAAAATCGATTGAATTTTAGTGGAAGTTCTACTGATATTTCAATAAAAATCGTTGAAAATCGTTGAAAATCGTTCAAGTTTCAGTGAAACTTTAAATGAAATTCCCATGGAAATTTCTAGAGTGTGAGTAAAACAACATTTTCAGTGAAATTCCTGCGGAAATTTCTAGAGTTTTAGTGAAACTCTCACTGAAATTTCAGTGGAAATTTCTGGAGGTTCAGTGGAACTTCCACTAGCGCTCAAGTTTCCACCGTCTATTAGATTCGAATAGTTGTCTATTTCAGTATAATTGCATCATTGGATGTAAATAACTATTTCGAAATTAAAATTATGAAGATATAATTTTTTCGGTCTTTGCGAGTTAAAGCCAGCAGGTATTGCTGACGTTTTTTGGCATTAATCGAGAATGGATTTTTACTCCACTCTCGATCAATGCACCTTTAGAGCCTCGTATGGTTCCGAGGATGCATCCAAAGGATTTTGATGGAAAGGAATGAAAAGTAAAGATGAAAAATGAGAATCTTTATGAAAAAATTTTGGATTCTACGCTGATATTATGCGTGTTTCGCCCTTCTCTCATTGCTCGGGCTAAAAAAGTGGTGGAAGAGCAATGAAAGTTTACCACTGACACGCGGCTCAAGTGGCCGAATGTTCGATGGTTTGAACGCCCTTATATACGAAAGTTCATCTTCGTTAAGCGCTTGCGAGAAAGGTCATTTTAACCCGCTATTTCCATTTGATTTCTCAACATTTTTACTTTGGCAGCTCTTCGGCCTTCTGCCGGAGATATATCAAATTGATTTTGACACTCGATCGATATGATCGGATATCGTATTTATCACTCGCGGGAATTTCAAATTATGAAGATATAATTTTTTCGGTCTTTGCGAGTTAAAGTCAGCAGATATTGCTGACGTTTTTTGGCATCAATCGAGAATGGATTTTTACTCCACTCTCGATCAATGCACCTTTAGAGCCTCGTATGGTTCCGAGGATGCATCCAAAGGACTTTGATGGAAAGGAATGAAAAGTAAAGATGAAAAATGAGAATCTTTATGAAAAAATTTTGGATTCTACGCTGATATTATGCGTGTTTCGCCCTTCTCTCATTGCTCGGGCTAAAAAAGTGGTGGAAGAGCAATGAAAGTTTACCACTGACACGCGGCTCAAGTGGCCGAATGTTCGATGGTTTGAAAGCCCTTATATACGAAAGTTCATCTTCGTTAAGCGCTTGCGAGAAAGGTCATTTTAACCCGCTATTTCCATTTGATTTCTCAACATTTTTACTTTGGCAGCTCTTCGGCCTTCTGCCGGAGATATATCAAATTGATTTTGACACTCGATCGATATGATCGGATATCGTATTTATCACTCGCGGGAATTTCAAATTATGAAGATATAATTTTTTCGGTCTTTGCGAGTTAAAGTCAGCAGATATTGCTGACGTTTTTTGGCATCAATCGAGAATGGATTTTTACTCCACTCTCGATCAATGCACCTTTAGAGCCTCGTATGGTTCCGAGGATGCATCCAAAGGATTTTGATGGAAAGGAATGAAAAGTAAAGATGAAAAATGAGAATCTTTACTTTTCATTCCTTTCCATCAAAATCCTTTGGATGCATCCTCGGAACCATACGAGGCTCTAAAGGTGCATTGATCGAGAGTGGAGTAAAAATCCATTCTCGATTGATGCCAAAAAACGTCAGCAATATCTGCTGACTTTAACTTGCAAAGACCGAAAAAATTATATCTTCATAATTTGAAATTCCCGCGAGTGATAAATACGATATCCGATCATATCGATCGAGTGTCGAAATTAATTTGATATATCTCCGGCAGAAGGCCGAAGAGCTGCCAAAGTAAAAATGTTGAGAAATCAAATGGAAATAGCGGGTTAAAATGACCTTTCTCGCAAGCGCTTAACGAAGATGAACTTTCGTATATAAGAGCGTTCAAACCATCGAACATTCGGCCACTTGAGCCGCGTGTCAGTGGTAAACTTTCATTGCTCTTCCACCACTTTGAAAAGCCCGAGCAATGAGAGAAGGGCGGAACACGCATAATATCAGCGTAGAATCCAAAATTTTTTCATAAAGATTCTCATTTTTCATCTTTACTTTTCATTCCTTTCCATCAAAATCCTTTGGATGCATCCTCGGAACCATACGAGGCTCTAAAGGTGCATTGATCGAGAGTGGAGTAAAAATCCATCCTCGATTGATGCCAAAAAACGTCAGCAATATCTGCCATGATAATGACGTACGCAGCGAAAGGAGTCCAAACGCCAGTATATCCGATAAGAGCCGCACTCTTGCGTACGAAATATGACAAAGTAGAGTATCAAGAGGTACCACCAGTCTTTGTTTGTGATTGCTTTGACAATGTTGTTGCTGTTTTTGATTTTTTTTTTTTTGATGCCTTACTTGTCTCCTGTCATGCACTTGATATGTAATGGATGCAATAGAAGGGATTCTTCCGCAAAAGTGACGTTCATGGTAGAAAAAAGTATTATCGAAGGAAACTATGAAAATTTTCAAGGAATATTTAGTAGAAAATTCAGAGAATGTATGCGAAAAAATATCTCTCCAAGAATCGTATGAATTAGGATCGTATATTTGTTTTAACACTGACGATTACTACAGCGATAACGAGAGATCCATGACAAAAATAGAGGTAATCCCTCCTCAGTTTATTTTCAATAACGTCACCTATGTTCTCACCGGCATAATTGCAAATGATTATGTGTTGCGCGAGCACTACGTAGCGTACTGTCGAAATCGTAGCGGTTGTTGGGAGGTCAAAGATGACGTGAAAAAATATGGATACCCCTTAAATGTATCAAAGTGCACTGGTTAAGGATATCTTTAATCCTTTATGTCAAAATCGACAATTCTGTCCTCTCTCGATAGTCCTAAAGAGAAGCACTGTGTTTTTTCGAATTCAAGGAAGCAAAATGCATACCTCTCTCATTTCTCTACGAAGAAGTAAACCAGACATCAGTCAAAACTTGCCAGCATCCTACATTTGTAAGTGTTGCGAATAAGTAGTATACGACCGAAAGAAACCATTGCCTTTGTCATTACCTGAAGCAAGTTTAACGTGATAGATAAAATCCCACACATGTTACGGGATGGCCTCGCTGGTGTCAAAGAACGAACCGTGATAGAAAGCCACTTTCCCAAAATGTCCCATTGACTTTTGTATTCTATTGACTTGATATTGTACGTGCGATTAAACCTTTGATGGTGTAACGTGGTGAGGGTTCTAGGTTCCAGAGAGAACACGAGTTGAATGAATGATAGGTGACTTTATGTATGAGAGTTCAATAGTTGAGAGAGAGTGTGTGAATAGTTAAGTTGGTCAGAGCGGTCTGTCCGCGGCGTGGCCCGTCGTCCGCGACGATGGGTCCGCGACGCGACATCGCACTTGGTGGGGAAACGGGCGATTATCCGTCAGAAACGCTGACGGTGCACCTGGTGCATCGTCAGGTGACGGGGAGAGGCGCGGGCCGGAGGCTCGGGACTCACCACGTCACAGGCGTGCCTGGCCGGAGACTCGCATCGTCCCGATGCGGTGACCTATATTACAATATCTAAATCAGCTGTGGCCTCTTGAGTGGCCTTCAACTCATATGGTTGAGATCACATATTGCATTATAGTGCTTGCGCGAGCAAGCACGTGCTAGTATGAGTGTATGTGTGATTCTTGGTAGAGCGAGAGTGTCGTTGTCTGTGTGTGTCACGATACAAATTTTTATCGCGAACTCTCTCTCGGTATAATCGTTTCGACTTAAATAATTTCATTTCCTTATTTCTAATTTTACAAAATGTGATTTTTTTCTTTACGATTACGCTTAAAAGTTGGAAACATGTTCGATGAATTCCTCAAAATCATGAATATGTTTACTGAAAATTTTTTGAAAATTATTAACAATTAATTGTGAACAATTAATCTTCTCAAGGCGAGGCCGTAGTCTGCCGCTGAATCGGATCAACCCTAGTAACTTATGGTGGCACCCCTGCGATCACCAAAGTGATGATCAGCGACAGCAAGCGTGTCACCACCCGCGCACTCTAACCTTTGTAAACATGATTGTTGATGTATATGTATGTGTGAACACACACACACACACACACACAACACTGTTCACAAAAGTGGATATATATAGACCTTATATATATAGATATATTGTACCCCTCTCCCATACTGATATTATCAGAGGTCTTGACATTGTGCCCCTCTCAGATACATTAGGGGCCTTTGGAAATAATGTGTTTCTATACTTGGAAACCACAGATGTGATTCAGTTGACTTGATGATTAAAACTGAATGAATACATGAACTTTTGGAAAATTAGTATTATCAGAGACCCCAAATTTCAATTTTAGGAATACTTCAGAAAATACAAATTTATCAATTCTCAACTGATCCCAAAATTTGGACATGGGATCATCCCTCTGGAATACAGGAATCTTAGCGGGGATGCTTTGAACTCCAATTCAATATTTCAAGACTGACTTTATCTCTGAAAATGACCCGTATGCGTCATTTTGACCAAGTATTCTAGGATATTGAAACTGGAACATTGACTAGAATCATTAAAATAACCAGAACTCATTCAGAGGCCCAAAAAGAACAGTTACACTCAGTATTTGTTCAATACATCTTGAGTACAACAAAATTCATAAACTAACTTTCTAAATTTTGTTCACGAAACCTTTACAACTCAAGTAATTTTCAACGGATTCAGATAACTGAACATGAAATTATCCCTCTAAAATACAGGGATCTTAGCAAACATGACATGAACTCCAATTCAATATTCCAAGACTGACTTTATCTCTCAAAATGACCCGGATACGTTATTTTTACCAAGTATTGTAGGGTATTGAAATTGGAACCTTGATTAGCATCATTGGAATGATCAGAACTGGTTTACAGGGCCAAACAAAATACTTACATTCTGTATTTGTTCAATTCATCTTGAGTACAATGAAATTCACAGACTAACTTTCTAACTTTATTTCACAAAACCTTCAGAACTCAACCAAATTTCAACGGATTCAGATAACTGAACATGAAATCATCCCTCTGAAATACAGGGATCTCAGCAGACATGATTTAAACTCCAATTCAATATCTCAAGATTGACTTTATCTCTGAAAATGTCCCGGATACGCCATTTTGACCAAGTATTCTAAGATATTGGAACTAGAACTTTGAATAGAAAAACCTGAATGATCAGAAATGGTTTTCAGGCCCAAACAGAACAGTTACATTCTGTATTAGTTCAATCCATCTTGAATACAATGAAATCCACAAACCAACTTTCTATTTTTTTTTTTCACAAAACCTTTGGAAGTCCAGCCAATTCCAATGGATTCAGATGACTGAACTTGAATTCATCCTTCTAAAATGCAGGGATCCTATATAGTAAACATGATTTGAACTCCAATTCAATATTCCAAGACTGACGTTATCTCTTACAATGAACCGGAGACGTTATTTTTACCAAGTATTCTAGGATATTGAAACTGGAACCTTAATTAGAATCATTAGAATGATCAGAACTGGATTAGAGGCCCAAACAAAACACTTACATTCTGTATTTGTTCAATCCATCTTGAGTACAATGAAATACACAAACTAACTTTCTATTTTTTTCACAAAACCTTTGGAACTCGAGCCAATTCCAACGGATTCAGATAACTAAACATAACATTATCCCTCTGACATGCAGGGATCTTAGCAGACATGATTCGAACTCCAATTCAATATTCCAAAACTGACTTCATCTCTCAAAGTGACCCGGATACGTTATTTTCACCAAGTATTCTAGGGTATTGAAACTGAAACCTTGATTAGAATCATCAGAATGATCAGAATTGGATTAGAGGTCCAAACAAAACACTTACATTCTGTATTTGTTCAAGGGCTCGTGCATGCAAATTTGCAAATTTGATGTTGCACTGAGCTCTCTGCCAATAGATGCAAGAAGATGCATGTCGCAGCGGACGGCTATTAGATTCACCACCATGCCTGATCGCAGAAATCTCGCGCGACAAAGGACCCGGGTCCGGTCGATGATGACATAAAGTCATCACCTGGGCCGTCGCTTTCCACCGGGAAGTCGCGGCTTACAAGTCTCACAACCGCGATCTCATCCGCGATGACAACACACGGGAACGTGCATCATCGAAGCAGACGGCGCTGATCAGTCTGACCACTTTGAAGAAACGAAAAATTATGGCTGTCATCATGTATAACTCATCGCCGTTCTGGATTTATCTCAAGTTTTATAGAGAATTATCAACGAATAAGGGTCTTACTATCATCTACGAACTTGAGAGAATTGCGCTATGGAGTGAAAGTGAGAAAAAACGAGCTGATCACAAAATTATAGAATGAAGTATAACAACATGCTTTGTCACAGGAGCAGACGACATCTGTCCAGCGGTTATCATGGAAGTTTCTTCCTCTACTTTTGTGGGATTTCGCTCGATAGCGCAATTCTTACATGCACTTTGTTGACGCATATAAAATATGAAGGGATTTGGTTAAGTAAAACTCGAGATATTCACAGAGCGGATTCGGGTCAATCTCCCTAGCTTTTTCAAGATGGCCGCGGACTACGGCCTCGCCTTAATTGTATGAATATATGAGGTTCTATGCTTCTATTCGATGTAAATGTTTTACAAAATTATGAAAGCATTGAAATGTTTGGAGAAAAAAAATTATAAACAATATTGATTATAAACAATGTTCCTCAGTTCTATGGTTATTCATATGAGATTCTATATCTCAATTTGATTAACGTATTTTTCCCCAAAAAGTTCATTTTTGTATGAACAATACCCAGAATGTTATTAATAATTTATACAATAAACAAACAATATACCTAATATAATTGTCCATAGTTGGGTATTTTCAAAAGTGAGATTTGTTAAATCCGAAATTTGGCTCAATAATGATCTGAGAAAAGAGCTCGACTATTTCTATCGGTCCTTCCTTATGCGTTCCTTCGCTTCTCTGGTATACAATAGGTATACTATATATAGCTATATACTGCTATAGTTGGCTATAGCATTGAGAAATTTTTATCGCTTGCAGCTGTGGGATCATTTTCCATCAGCCACAAGGAATACTTTTTCTTTCTTGAGATGATTTTAAATCTCATTTCGATTCTAATATTATAATATTTTCGGACCAATTATTACATGGAGTTTTGGTTCAAAAAACATGGCAAATGGTTCTCTCGAAAGATGAAATTGTGAATTTTGCACTGTGACAATTTTCAAAATCTGCTTTTTCTGGAAATTTTTGATGAAATGGTCAGATAGTCCTTGGAAAGACCTTCAATTTAAGCGTTTGAACGTCAAAATCGGATCAAAATTGACCGAGTTATGACGGTTTTTTGGATACTCTGATTTACTCACGAGAAACTGTAATTTTTCTGGGTTTCCATTCTATTGTGGTGATTTGAAAATTTTTGGGTAGTCGGTCGGTTTTGATTCTACTAGTATACGATATGAGAAGTATTCATAGCAATTTTCAAGTTGATATCATCATAACTTTTCAATATATGACAAAATACGCACTCATATTTAGTGCCGACGGCCAGTTTTTGAATGTAATTTGGACCCTATAACATTGTGGTCTCAAAATTTTTCTGATCAATCATGGGTTTCTGTCGTTGTTCTTACTTCAAGGTATCACATTGATCAATCTATCTTTTACAATTACACTACGAAATTTGAATTCTGAGGTGAGAAATTTGAGTTTTTGCATACCAAAGATTTTCGAGCCGAAACCCTACATTTTTTCCTTTAAAATTCTGTGATCTTCTTTTTGAGGCTTCTAATGGTGTTTATAGCTATTAGTACACTTAGTTATATAGATTTGTCACAGTAATAACCGTTCACAACCGTGATTTGAGCAAAATTCATGTCGAGGTATCGACTTCTTCAGTTAAAATACGCATTTTTCAGCTATTTTTCGACGAAAACTCATAACGTCTCAAATTCAAATTTTAGCTTCTCTGCATTTCTTTTGGCTATACAAATGATGAAAACAGTTAGTTTTGGATGTTATCTACCTCATCTAATCGTGATACACACCAATTTATGCGTTTTTGGACTCTACTTTTCGAAATTCTGGAGTTGTCTTTTTTGAACGAAATGACTCGACTTTTGGCCGTTTTTTCGACTTTGAGCTAGGTGTGGGATTCAAAATGACTCTGTACGTGTTTGACTGGGTACCTGTGTGTGAAGTGAAGGTGATCTGCTGTGTTTTGTGCTGAGTTTCGGCGATTTGTGGCGCGGGTGATGTGTCACGCGGTGAAAAGTGGTCTTGCCGTGTGTAATTCGGGTGCACTGCGGTGCAAGTTATAGCTCCGGAACAAAACGTCCGATCGAGCTGAAATTTGAAAAAGTGGCTCCTTACATGATAAGGATGATGGCCCAACAAAATTTTTTGGAAAATTTTGAAAATTTGGGGAAAAAATTTTCAGTTTTGCGGGTCGGTCGTAAATCGATCCGAGTGACGCACTGTTTACTTTTTGAGCTGATCTCGCACAGTAACTCTCTTTTTGAGATTGTACGGGGTCAGTCATTGTATTTAGCCTCCAAGGGAGTATTATATACTCTTCTTAGATTTGCTGGCTTTGGTATGTGGCAGTGTTGCCGATCTTTTGCTGACTTTTTCTCTTTGCTAATAACAAAGTAAGTATATTATAATACTTTGAAACTATGTACGATTCAACGCACGGTTGCCGTTCTGATCCTGACTCGGTCCAGGCTCTGGATGTCGAATATCGTATCGACAGTGCCGATCTGGCAGCCACTTCGAGCAGGTTCTCGTCACCTTGCTCAGTGGTATTTTTCAATTTTCTCTGGTTCTGTTCGGTTTGTGAGAGTGTTCGCGGCGGGTGTGGTTGAGTTTAATGTGTACTGTGTTCTATGTCTTGTGTTTGATGTGTGTGGTTGCTGTTCATACTACACTGCTGGGCCTTGACTAGCCCAACGGGTGGAGCTTTGGTACGCGATTCGGGTCCACTCTCTGGACCGTGTTCATATGACTGCGGCTAGATTGTGGCCGCGGAACGCGACCTGGCCTTGTCAGCTCTCTGTGACGCACCGTGGCCAGTTATCGTTCAACGGGATATGATTTTTACCCGATGCAGATGTTTTTCAACGAGGTGTTTCACGTATGGTGAGTCGTTTCGTCGTCTCATTGTGTGTAACTTGTGTGACATGTGTGTGTTGTGTTCTGTCTAAGTTTTTCCTACCTATCCTTCGAACCATTTGATTTGCCATATTGGCTCATCCGTATTCTAACTGTTCTCAACAATATATTTCGTGATTTTTGTCAAAACTGGCCATTCTGGCCTTTTATCTCGTAATATTTTACTCTGAATCTTTAGTAAGCTTCGGATTTTCGCGTGATTTCTGACTAAACTATTAACGGTGGTGTAGTGCAAAAAAAAATATAAATGAGTTTAATTTCGAATTAATTGGTACACGCAATTTCTACGTCACTACTATAAATACCGTTGGGGTAAGATGATGATCTTCCTTGAGGATCTTCGTTGAGGATCTTACGTGATGTTGCTCACCCTTGGTGGTGAGTCTACGTTGATTGGACCGTGGATATTGCGTTGACACTCGTTCATCCGTCACCTGTCGTGGTCCGACGGCAAGCGTTGCGACCGCTTATGCGCGCTGTCCGCTGTGTGCTCGTCGTCCGGTGCGGTCCGACGGCGGGCATTGTGATAGGTGATGTGCGGGTGCGCTCGACGATGTGCTCGCCCGACAAGGGATGACGGGTGGTTCAGGTGAGCGCTGGCGGGGTGGTTGAGGGTGGTCCATTATAAGGCCCACCTGATGTAATATGCGCAGCGGGATCCCCTCATCTGCGTTCTCCTCCACGTCGTTTTTAGTTGCGTTTCCACGAGTGTTCCCTGCACAGAATAGCGGGCGAAGGCTTGTAAAAATTGTGAGATATGGCGCCATAATTTTTCCAGCGACTTTCAAAATTATAAATGCGAACATTGCTATAGCCGATGCTATGGCCAGGTAAAATGGTAGATTATTCTGTAGTTCCATAAAATTGTGCGATACCGCCTTATATTTACTCAGGTATGACTCATCTCGATGTTTTTCAAAGCTGTCAAGCGTGCGTTTGGGGTAATAGCCATGCATCCTGGGGGTAGCCTCAGCAGCCCAGTGCCGTTGATTGGGGTTGATAGGTGTTCGTTCCCTCGGCATTGAATAAAGATCCGTTCTTCCTCCAATGTTGAAAATACCCAGGTGTTTGTCTCGTGAAGGCGCGTCCAATATGCGTCATGCATTTTCGTTACACGAATGTCACAGCTGGTGATGTCCGTGATATTGCGGTCCAATGCCATCTCGATCTCGCAGGATGCTTTTGCGATGAGCTCCCTGACAGGTAGCGGGTTTTTGCAGACCATCCTGTCTCGGAGTTCCTTGCACTCGGCGAGGTTGCTGCGATGTAAGATTATATAGGTGTTAGCTGTTAAGTCAAGGGCGAAGTTGTGGCATTTTGGGTATACATAAGCAAATGTGCCACCCGCACTTCCGTGGACCTTTTGTAAAATTGGGAGAGCTGATGCTCTATATAGAGTGTAGTCTGCTAGATCCAGGAGTGGGATTCCCATTGAATATATGAGCGTCTGATTTATCAGCACGATTGAAATTTCTGAGATTTTTGTAATCTCAGAGATGGACTCGTTGTTATTGGTCCTTGGGAATCTCACTTCTGGCAATGCGTTTCTGATGATCTCAGCTGATTTTTCGATCAGCTCTGGTCTCATGAAGTGCGGGTGGATAGAGCCTTGAGAAGCAAATGATACCATCTCAATTAGTGACTGAGTGTTGAATTTGTAAGTATTGGCTGCTGCCTGAATAATTTGAATCGCGTTACTGCATAATAACTCATCGTCAATCCTGTTTGCATTGCCAGCTAAATTGCTGATTATTATTTGGAGTTTTCCTAATTTTTCAGAATTTTTCGTAAGTTCCGTTTCAATCAATTCGGTTTGATTGGCCAAAAGTTCAGCAATTTTACGTATCTCATTTGCTCTCGTCTCTATAATGTTCTTGACCTCACTCTCTGATTGCTCATCGAGTGTGCCAAAAATGATTTTCATCCCTTTTCCCATAAAAGGGAGCCAAGCTCTCCGATGGCGGGGGTTTTTATATGCCAGAGTCTCCATCATCCTCTCTTTATCCCTGCTTGTCTCGCCGATCTGCCGGTGGATGGCATTTAGTTGTGCGACGTGAAGTTTATCTGGACAGGATGGACTCAGTTGGTTCCACGCTTCTCTCAAGGTGGTTGCAGACTCAGATAGTTGGGTCAGCTCAATCCGCTGCACAATTTTCCATGTTGTACTGGAAGTTGACAGCTGGGCTATACGCTCCACCAAGAGTCCTGGCGTGTGCACCAGGGGCGTGATGAATTTACTCGATTGCGTGGGCCTGTCCGCACTGCAAAATTTTTAAACTAACGTAATTTTTGTTATTTTTAAATTTTCAAATTATTTATGCTCGACGCCAAATAGTCAATTCGGAAATGACGTGTGCGTGGCTCGTCCCTGGGCCGGAGTACTTTCTACGACGGTCAAGGGCGAGCTCGCATTTTCTATTCAACAAGAGATATCCTCAACATTTCGTGCCTGGGCCGGAGTATTTTTCCGGCTCAGGACCACCATGATGAGTGTTGATTCTTTCGCGTTAGAATACAAAATGAAAACATTGGCTTTCTGAGCTTGGTAATTGGCTTCTGCCATTACTATTTTAGCTTCTGCGCATCTCTTAATTTGATCGATGCGCACCACTTTCGTGACGGAGTTATTTCTCAATGTGACATTTTTTGTTTTATAATTGATTTGAACGATTTCGTAGGGCCCTGTATATTGAGGTTCACCCTCACGAAAATGGCACGTATTTGTAGCTTTCATGTCATAGTAATGTTTATATCTATATCGTGCTAAATTTGCATGCAGTGCAGCTAGAGTTTGCACTTGCTGCAATTCAGTCCTTCTGTTTTCGATGAAGTCGTCATACGTCGGCGCTTCCGCTTGCTGTCCGTGTGGTCCAGGTTGTCTGACCTTGTGTCCCAGCAAAAGTGTGAAAAGCGCGTGTCCGGTCGATGCATTCTCCATGGCATTGATTGAGTATTGGGCCATGGGTAGTACCTTGTCCCAATCCGAACGGTCCTTAGCGAAGGCCTTGAGGAACTCAGTCAATGTTGCGTGCATCCTCTCAATCATTTCGTTACTCATCGGCGAATAAGGGGATGTACAATATTTTTCGATTCCAAAGGCGTCTGCAAAATCATTTAATATTGTATTCATAAAGTGTCTACCTTGATCGCTCAAAATCGACCCTGGTGGTCCGAAATACGCAATTACTCGATTAAGTAATGCGTTGGCTACTTCGTGTGCCGTAGCACGGCGTGTCGGGATCAGTATGACATAGCGAGTCAGCTGATCTTGCACCGACAATATGTAATGATAGCCACTCTTTGATGGGTATGGAGGTGAATAGAAATCAATCGCGATTTTGTCAAAAGGGCGTGCTGGTGTATCCACCAGTCTCAAAGGTAGACGTACTTTTTGTCTTACTAATTTATCGACTGCGCATCCGTTACAGCCCTCAACGACGCTTTTGACATCCTCGCGCATTGTTTTCCAATAATAATGTTGTGCGATCAAATTATAAGTTTTATTGATGCCACGATGCCCACCATTTGCCGACGCATGGAATTCCGTGATAAGCTTATATCTATCGCTATCAGAGGGTACTTTGAGGTTGTGCTTGAAAAGTACAATCTTGATGTTTTTGCCATTGAAAATCTGTTCGGCCATTTCTATTATTTTTGGCCAAATAGTTGGTAACAACACTTGGTTATCTTGAACCAGGCCTAAACTTTTCAGTCCTCTTTTGAGGATGAGATTTCTCAAATTTTCCAAGACTATTTTTATGTTTTCCTGTAATGGCTTTTCGCCGATGTAATTTTTCACAAACAATGCAAAAGTGCTTATGTTCCAAGCTTGAAATTCATGTACATTTCCAACCTCAAAATTCCCCCCTTGCATAGTTTTTGCATGGATATAGTCTCTTTCTATCAGAGATGCGATGGTCTCTGTTTCAGCATGGCCATCGCATGAGGCAAAAAATGCCACGTTTTCTCTGTATCGAAACGGGTGTTCGTCAACTGCACAAATTTTTTGCAATGGTTGCGCTTGCTCGTCGTCCCCCAATCCCCACGGTGGCTTCTCACGCGGTGGCCGAGCTTGCGCTACTTGATATTTATCAAGCGCTGACGAGTGAGCTTTCGCCTGCATCATGTGACTCTCGAGACGCGGTTGGTGTTGAATTGCGGCTAAAGTCCTATTCTCTGCGCTCGGAGTTTTCTCGGGTTCGGATCTCGCGTCCGGTCGGTTTTTGTCGAGTTCGCAATTTTCGTCGCCGACTTCATGAGAATTTTTGTTCACGACGCTCGGAATCGGCAGCAAAGGAGTGAAATGCTTACTTGGCATGTCCAAGTGCAGGTGGGCAAAGTCTCCTGTATCATTCGAAATTGTCTGAATATACGACAATTCTCCGAATTCATTTACCACGTGAATGCATACATTTTTCTTATATATCCGCGAATATAAGAATATGCAATCGTCGTTGCCATATTCTTCTTCGCTCGTGAGAATTTGAATTGTCGTATCAGCTTCTATACATGATGCCACTAAGAGGTTACCTCTTGTCAAAAGATCATTTCTCATTTCGCGAGCGTTAATTTCCAAATTTTCGATTCTAATCAGGGACCAAAATAGGCAATTGCCCTTTGGCAAATTTGGAATATCCGTGACTCTTTCAAAATTGATGTGACATTCCGCACAAGTGTTGCATGGTTGAAAATGTCGGAATTTTTCATCCAAAATTGGCTCTATTTCGAGTGAATTTCCTGGCGAATTCCCCGAGTTATCGAAATCAATCTGAGCCTCTGCTGCTGATTCGAGCGCGTTGATTTTTTCGTGCGGCGCGATCTCTTCGCTGCACTGCTCGGCAATCTCTCTACTTGATGATGGTTGGGGCGGTATGAGAGTTGAGAGTTCGCCATGTTCAAGCTCGTCCGACGGCAAGTATTGTGGTGGCTCGCTCTCTCTCTCTTTGGAATGCGGCTTATCGCACGGCGAGTTGGATTGAGGTATCGTTTCGCTGCACAGCTTTTCATCATGATGTATGAATCGTTCTGTGCCATCATCATGCAGATAGCGATTTTGAAATTGCTCGAGTACTGTTGTTAAGACTAAAGGGCCCCCGTTGCCCCGGGCAATTAAATTACCACTCACATCGCGTATTTGAAAATCGACAAAATGTTTGTCGGACTGTTCGACTGGGAGTGTCATATTCACCTCTTGATTTTCTATCGTCACTTGGGGGTCCAGTTTTGGATTTTGGATACCCTTTTGAATAATTTCAATATTTTTGATTTTTGGACGAGATTCGACTGTTTCAATATTTTGACTATTTTGATTATTTTTCTTCATGTAATCATGATCCAAAATTTGTTGTGAATAATTTTGTGTGCTTTTATCTGGGGTGATTGGAATCGTAATGGTTTCAAGGGGTGAATCAGATGACATTTCCATTCCTGCTTCGGCTATGCACGCGGCCTGAGCTTGATCAATTATGGACTCATGATCCGAATTTTGCGTCGGCTCTCCGTGTGTGTTCTTATTCGCGCTTTCGCTCGTTTGGATAGCTGCTAATTCGGATGAATGTCGCGCATCAGCTGTTTCGCTCGTGTGAGATGGCTTGAGTATGTCGAGATGCGGATATCGGTCTTTCAAGCGCTGCGATG
This sequence comes from Eretmocerus hayati, assembly GCA_029851415.1. Taxonomy (NCBI): domain Eukaryota; kingdom Metazoa; phylum Arthropoda; class Insecta; order Hymenoptera; family Aphelinidae; genus Eretmocerus; species Eretmocerus hayati. The sequence continues at coordinate 112,764,433 of CM056743.1, forward strand.
ATCGCGTTTTTTGAAAAAATTTTCTCGGCTTTTTCTGCCTCTCTGGTTTCTGACTTGACTCAATTTCGGATTCGGTTTCGCGTGGGCTTTCTACCGATTTTTTCTTTGCTGGTTGCGCTTCGGTCTCCGTCGATTCTGTTTCTGAAATTTTCGATTTTTCCGCGCCCGTTACGCGGTGCGCGCGTGTTTTGAATACGCGACCAGACGGACAATCGGCCTCGCACGACGGATTTTCCCTCTCTTGTCGTTCTGCCAATGCATAGAGCTCGTCTCGCGGTAGTTCCGGGTTCACCTCGCCCTCTTTGATAACGGGATTTCGACTTAAAGCATCCGCTGCCTCATTTAATCGGCCAGCTCTAAAAATTAAATCAAAATGGAATCCGCGTACTTTCGCTTTTTGACGGTTATACCGCGTGTCATTTTTCGTTTTATGAAAATGGCTCAATGGTTCGTGGTCCGTTACCACTGTGAACTTTCTGCCGTACAGATATGGACGGCAGGACTCGCACGCGTGCACGATACTCTCCATTCCTTTATCAAAAATTGGCCACGAGAGTTGGGCCCCTTTCAAAACTTTCGACGCGTAGGCAACTGGTCTATTTTTGTTGATAGTCCCAATAGCCAAAATAGATCCCACTGCATAATCACAACTATCACAAAATATGATATAACTCTCATTGCCCGTCGCAGGGCTTGCGAGTACGCTCTCTGAACATAATGCGTCGCGTAGACTCTCGAATGCGCGTTGCTGTTCCGCGCCCCATACAAAATCTTGCTCTTTTTTCAAGAGATCAGTCGATGGTTTCGACTTTTTCGCATAATTCTCGATGAAGCGCCTATAGTACCCCGTTAATCCGAGAAACTGCCTGACTTTTCGTATGTTTGTGGGTGCAGGATATTCATGGACTACCTCTACTTTTTTGGGATCTGGTTTAATGTGACCATTGCCAACTATGTGGCCCAAAACTTTAGCTTCTCTTTTCAAGAATTGACATTTCTTTGGTGAAATTGTGAAATTAGCTTCAATAATGCAGGTCATGAATTTCCTGAATTGAATTCCATGTTCTTCCAAGGTATCTGCCCAGATGAACAGATCGTCACAATAACTGGCGAATTCGTCGGGGGTGAGGGAGGGAAATGCCATAAAAATTGCCTCATTTAGGGTGTCGGGACTACCAACCATCCCTTGAGCCATACGCGCGAATTCCATTCCGCCCAGGGGTGTGTCTATGGCCGAATAAGGTGCTGACTCCTCATGCATTTCTATTTGGTAGAAAGCGTCTAATAAATCCACTACTGTGATATATCGCGCGCTAGACAGCTGATCAATGATATCGGCTGTGAAAGATAACGGCTGACAAGTCCCTATCGTGTCCTCATTGAGGGGGCGGAAATCTGCGACGAACCGAAACCTCTTCGTCCCGTCTTTGTCTGGGTTTTTTGGTACTAAAAAGCAATTTGATCTCCATGGCGATCTGGATGGGCGCAACACTCCGAGATCGCGTAATTTTTTCACCTCTTCAATCAAAGGGCCTTTCAAGGCTGGGGGTAAACGATATCTTTTGGCTTTGAACGGTTTGCCCGATTTCAACTTGATTTTATGTTTTATAATTGGCGTTGCTTGGAGTGGTTCGCCTTTCAGCCCAAATCGCCAAGGGTCGATGCTAATGAGCATGCGTACGTGCTCAATCTCCTCCGGCGAGCAACCTTCGATATCAACGAGTTACATTAATTTTTCTACGCGTTCTGCAGAGGCTATGTCGCGCGCGCTTTTATCTATATTCTGCGAACTCTCGCGAAGCTGCTCATTCGCTGGGTCAGCACCTGTGTATAACCGGCGGATATAATGTACGGCATCATCCCCAATGATGCTTTTCTCTTCTACATTGTCCCAAGGAATTATTTTTGAAAATCTTCTCAACTTAACTGCAGGAGTGTCAATATATATAGTTTCTTATGAAATATTTATGACCGTTGCTATGCCATATCCATTGTGGTTTTTGGCGATAAATTTTCCAAAGAGAATTCCATTTTTTACATGTATGCGCGGGACCCAGCCCTCTTTAGTATCGTTCAAAATCTTGAATTTAATGAGTCTTCTCATTCTAGGCGGCACTTTTATTTTTTCCTTGTATATAAAAGGGATGGAAAAATTTCCAAACTCAAGGCAGCGGGCTTTGGGGTTTAGTTTACCACCGTACTCTGTCAAAAAATCCCAACCGACTAGACCATCACAGTCTAACAAAATGGAGTCGGGGACAACATGAAATTGCCACTGCATGCCGTTTATTTTCAATAAAATCATCCCCTCTGAAAAAAATTCTCCTTCTGCAACGCCACTAATGCTCAATATTTCTGACTTATCAATGTCTGCAAGATTTTTAACTCTACTCGATTTAATAATGCATACGTCTGCACCAGAATCGATGTATAATTCACATTTTTCATCATTCACTTCTGGGCTTTCAAAATTGACAATTGGTGGAATTCTCCCAGTTTTTAAAAATTTCATACTTGTCTTTCTGATGTTTACTTGGGACGATGTAGAAGACTGTTCACTACTATCACTTCCGTCCGATTCTATCGACTCTGACTCATCTGTGGACGGTGATTCTTCCAATGAAGATGAGTCGATCTCCTGATCCATCAATGACGTACCAGAGCCGGCATTGATGCGCCCATCGCTCGGGGATCGTGATGGACGTGCTTCTAGTTTAAATTCTCAGCGTGATTTTGGGCGTTTTGGGCATCATCATGGCGCTGTGGGCTTTGGGCTTGTCGCGCCTGCGGTGGGGTTTGGTTTTGGGTCTCGGCATAATTATTCGCAGGTGTTTGATTTTGATTTCCCCTTGGTGGGAAATTATTTCCACGATTTTCCGTGCCGCTATTGTGACCATTGAAATTTCTATTCGGGCCCCCACCTCTACTTCTGCCGCGATAACCCCCTCTGCCACGGTTCGTACTTGGTCTATCAATATATACGTGGGCCCTTTTAAAATCGGCCTCTAATTTCCAGCAGACTTTTGCGTCGTGCCCAGGTATTTCGCAATACTGGCACTTTTTCAAGTCGTTCTCTTTCTTGTAGCATTTTGACTCTACATGACCGACAAGTTTGCAATATGGACAGACTACTTGAGAATCTGCCATTCTAATATTTGCCTGCGGATGGGCTATACACGGTGTTGCCCCTTCAATCGAATTCGGGTAATTTTTACGTTGCAACGCCGCTTGTTGCGCAAATTTCACCGCCTCGCGGATGCTACTTGGCTTCTGGCTTCGCACCGCGTTCTCCAGCTCCGTGCCTATGCCTATAGTAAATCGTGTTGATGCTGCTTCGTCAGCGTCTCGCGTTCGAGATTCTATCTCTGAGCGCGTGTACTGTGATTTTGAGCTTGCGGTGCTTTTGAATCTCCGTAATATTTTCTGAATGCGTATCCCGTATGATTCTAATGTTTCGTCTTTCCTTTTGGCGCAACTTTTTAACTCAGACATAATGTCGTCTAACGATTCTATAGGTGAAAATTGTTCTACCAATTCTTTCAAAAATTGTTCAACTGTGTCGAACTCTAAAATTGTTGAGCCAAATAATGACCTCGCTGTGCCTTTCAATTTTCGCGCGACGTTCATTAGAATTATACGGTCCGATCCCGTTCCACCCATCGGCTTTGCCGATCGCACTGCCGAGCCGAATCCAGAGAGTGCGTCCGCCTCTCCATTGAATTCTCCCACATCTTTCAAAGTATGGTATAGTTGGACATCCGTCCCTCTTTGCGTTACTAATAATTGTTCTTGTGGATGAGATCCACTTTGGCTGGGTTGCGTTTGTGTATTTTGGAAATGAACTCTCAGTGAGCTGCCCACATTTTGATGAGAAAGGTTCTTGACAAGTATTTGGTTGAGGAAAATTCAGTTCCTGACTATTTTGTTGGTAGAAATTCTGTTGGAACCCATTTTGTTGCGAAAAATTCTGTTCATAACTATTCTGTTGACGCAAGTTTCGTTGGAGAAAATTTGGGTGTACTCTATTAGTATATTGTGTGGTCAGTGGCACCTCTCTATAATGACTCGGAATTTCTTGTACATTAAAATTTTGGTCCTGTTGTGTTTCACCCAAATTTGATTTTTTCCATAACTCAGCCATTTGTGAAAAACTCATTCCTCGGAGGAAATTTTCGAAAGAAGGTACATTCTGTCTCGGCAGTGGGTTCGTCGTAGGCGCAGCACTCTCACGAATTTTCACATATTCTGTTGAAATTTGATTCGAAAAACTATTTGGAAAACCGTTCACTCCAGGTGGAAAATCTATCACCTGGGGGGCTATGGGACGCTGTTGTGGGAAATCCCATGGAGTCGGATTATGGATCGGCGAACTTTGGGCCGCGACCACCGATGTGGTTGGCCTCGGGCTGTTATTCTGACTCCGCGTAGCGTCCACATTATTACCTAAACTCGGGGCGATCCCACTTTTTCCTACGATGGGAACACTTTGCATATTTTGGAATTCCGAGTTAAGAGAAAATGTATCATTGACTCTAATGGTGGGTTCGTGAGGCTGCTGTTGCCTGTATAAAAATAGCTGACCATTTGGGCCTGTCATATAAAATGCTTCTGGGTAAGAAGCCACCTGCACATTCGCATGTAACGGGGGCCTGGTTTGAATTACCCGGATCGGTTGCACGCGGATCGGCGATTCTTCTATTATCGGTGCGGCTGTGCGCCACTGCTGGTAAGCTTGACCAGCAAATTGTCCGTTTGGACTATTGCACCGGCTCATATTCACATATACATCTCCATCCTTTCCATTATTCATCAAATTCGCATCCATACCCCAAGCTCCATTTTGTCCGTTTAAATCAAAATTTGACTCATCTATGTTCGAATAAAATTGATCACGGTTGTCCAAAATTCCTTGGTCCTCTTGTCTATCTTCATCGAACATTTCAGGTCGACTATGAGTCGGTTTTGGCAAAGTGCCAGTTGAATTCACCGTTTCTTTGCTTTTTGATTTTCCAAAAATTCCGAGCATTTTGGACATTTTGGTTTTAATAATTCAAAGAAGCTTGGTTGAGTATAAATGCAATTCTGATCGAGTCGTTCCTTGGAACGAGATAAGGGAGAAAAATGGTTTGGTATTTACGCTACGAAGCTGCAGCAGGCCACGACGATGTATAATGCGGCTATCTGCATTACTCGTCCACTCGTGCAGCTGGCTCGGAGATAAGCCTTAGCGATGATTTTCTGCTGACGGGCGGGCGGGCGGGCAGGTACGATCCTCAGCTTGGCTGGATTCTGCTTTGCTCAATTCTCTTCTCTCAGTCACTTTTTTTTTCACGACACTCTCGCGAAATTGCAGAATCCGAAAAAAAATTTTGAAAGAAAATTTTTCTAACTTTTTGAAAAAAAAATTTCAACTCGCGGGAAACAACCCCACCTAGCACCAAAAAGGGGATGTAACGTGGTGAGGGTTCTAGGTTCCAGAGAGAACACGAGTTGAATGAATGATAGGTGACTTTATGTATGAGAGTTCAATAGTTGAGAGAGAGTGTGTGAATAGTTAAGTTGGTCAGAGCGGTCTGTCCGCGGCGTGGCCCGTCGTCCGCGACGATGGGTCCGCGACGCGACATCGCACTTGGTGGGGAAACGGGCGATTATCCGTCAGAAACGCTGACGGTGCACCTGGTGCATCGTCAGGTGACGGGGAGAGGCGCGGGCCGGAGGCTCGGGACTCACCACGTCACAATGGTATTGTTACCATACTTGAGACATTCAGTAAAGTTTCCCATAGAATGCGAGATGGGTCAAACTTGTACCATAAAGAACTCAACTCAGGCCCAGCTCTGTTTGAATTTGTGAGAATTCACTCATAAGAACTGTACATTGTACATACATACTCTTCAGTGATGATGATTGAGAATATCGACAATTATTTGGTGGACTAGATCGATGAAATGATTACACATTAACGAGCACAATGTTATTCTTCATGTAACACATGTAATCTGGTAATCTTCGGTAACTTTCCTATTAGCTACTTTGAGAGAAAAATAGCTTGCGCCAAATAATTTCACTACTAATCATGACACGTATAACGTTCACAAAGTTGTAATTTTTCTATTAAAACGTTCCAGATTTCCGAAAAAAATGAGATTGTGATCACGTACAGAGAAATTTGAATGTACCGAAATTATATTACGTTGACTCACAGAGAAATACGCACCTAATATTTATTACAATATATCAGCAGTTCGAGAGTCGAACGAATGCAGCACACCCCTAGCAACAAACCAGCAAGGCGTTTTTTGCAGAATCTCAGACCAATTTGCCACGGATCATCAGAATTCAGCGCATTTTATCTATCCTTGGAAACTCAAAGCCATGCTCGAGTATCTGAAATAATTTCACTACATAACGCTTACGGCATGAGCAAATTAATACACCATCACGGTACACGTGTTGAATGGTCTAGCTCTACCAACTTTAAATTGTAAGATTAAGCACTTGTTGACATCTTGTATATCATCTCAAAGTAAATCGTGTACATATAGCTCGCCAAAGGTATAGTACCGCATACATCAGAGAATATGCACATATTCGTCAAGAGTGGCATGTCTGACCAAACGTCGAGTTTACCACTTAGCGGGTCGCGACCGAGTCCCATAGGATATCTTGGTGTTCATTCGACATGAGAATGCCTCTGTACATCACTGTACATGCAATGCATACAGTGTATGTAGAGTTTATAGTCGCTCGTATGTATGTGTATGTTGGTTCGAGTTTAATAAAGGTTGATCTGATCTCTATTTGTCTGACTTTTGATATAAAAAATTTGGTTCATACCTAATTACAATCCACCTTGATATTGAAGTACAGCGTACAGGTGCAAGCGTAGAGATCGTCGATCAATACGGCTGCATTGCGTAGTTACAGAATTAGCTTTAGACGGTCGAGCTGTTCAAAATCAAACCGACCAAGTCCATACTTTGAATAAAGATGAACTCTTATTTGCATTTTTCGAGGTGTATCCCATGAAGTAGTCGGAGCTACTTCATCACACTAAAAGTGGTGAATGCGCGAAAAATTTGATAGAGGGTCTTCTGTCTAATTGGAAAGCAAACGATGAATGTTGAGGTCAGAATGACTCAATTGACCTATTGTCCAATCTGAGTCTGAATAACTCCGTTACTATGACTACAATTCGACTTTTACTTAATATACGCGAGTGCAAAACTTGGACTTTTTCATCATTCTATTTGCACCTCAGATGTCATTCTCATGCGCCATCGATCCTAGGAAGTTGTCGATACTTGACGACGTCCAATACGTCGCTTCGGCAACGTTTTTGTACTCGCTGTCGAAAATTTCACAATTTTGTCATTTTAGGGTGTTTGAATATAATATATTTCCGTTTTTGCTCAATGTATGTCTGTATTGTATTTTCTTGAAAAATCAAAAATCACAAATATGCATGTGGCTTTGCACTATCGCAACCTGTTTCAGTTTTTCGAAAAGCACTTGGGAGGTTACTTGAAAATCTAGCGAGTTGTTTGGCGATGCAGCCAATTTTTCAAGTTCGTTACGGTGGGGTTGGGAGGAATAGCTGAGAGTGGATAGTCTTCATCAAAAAGCGTACATCGAGGTGCACGGTGAGTCTGAAAGGCGGTCAAGTTTAAGATGCAAGGGAGAAAATTATTCCTGAGGGTCGTGATTCTAGGTACCCCCAGGATAATTTTCCAAGAAGAATCAAAATCTTTTTATGGTGGATTTTGAAATAAATTTTCTTCATTTTTTCATAGTACATGATTAGTACAAAAATTGTCTCTATCGCGGTTCTTAGTCTCTTGTGGTTCTTCCGTCATAAGTCGGAGGGGATGACTACTATCGACAATTGTGTAGAATAGTTTTTTGTGGGTCTTTCAATATTCTGCAAGATTATGCATCCACATTCATCCGCCAGAATGAGGAGCAGCCACTTTGAGATTCTCAGATGAAAGAAAACTATCGCTAGAGCTTCGTAGATCCTTTTACTGTTAATGGAAGTTTTTTCAATGCCCAAAGTGAACCCAATTCTTTCATGTAATTAGGCACACTGTTTTGTGCATTTTTAAAGAATCCGCAGAAAACTTTTTTACCATTACGGATAACAATTATTATCTCAATGAGACCTCAATGTATCAGCAGAAAATTAGTTTTCATCATTGCAAAACTGTAGAATAACTACTTATTGTTCAATGGAGTTTTGGAAAATTCCAATAAAAGTGCCAATGTTTAGGTTCGTTTAGGAAAAGCACTTTCGGCGGAACCACTCATATACATTCGTCTTTGCTCTCAGTAGCAGCTATACTGCATAGGATGCGCGATAAAACTATAGATGCTTACTCCTTCCCCGCATGCTCCCCTGTCCTTGCGATCATCGCTCATCATACATCCTGTGGGATCATACTATGCTGGTGGGAGTTGTCGCGTCGATCCTCTGCGTCCTTGAGTCCACATAGACCATGAGTTGCATTAGTGGGCAGCGAAATAGGAGAAAATGAGGTAGAAAAGGGGTCCCGTAGAAAAGAGTGGATTACCGTAACCCACCTCGGTATAGAAGGTCACGTGGAATTCGCATTGGCCTGTCTACATCGATAAGCATCCCTATTGCAGAACCGAGTTTCGGGCTACAGAACGGGAAACTAAGCGTAAAACATGTAATACGAATGGAAAAACTGTAAATAAACATTAAATTTAGAAGGTCAGGTACTTTTCGATTTTTGATTTTTTTTAAAAGAAAACTATAACATATTTGTAAGATAGCTTGAGTAGCAATAAAATTCTAAGATGTTCAGAAAAGTTTAAAAATCAATACTACTGAAAGAGCGGTGTGAAATAATACAAGAATCACAAGGACAAATATTGTTCGGTCATCAAATTTTTTTTTTTCTCAAAAATAAATCAGTTTTTGGAGGGAAGTTTGTATGTCAATATGATTCTTGGGTGCTCAGAAAATTAATTATAATTGGTGCGATTTTTCGAATGCTTCGTTCAAAAGTTATTACGATATGTTAGAAATCGCGTTGGTCCGGCATACTAGGAATCCGGAGTAAGCGGGTTAATTTCTCGCTGGAATAGACGCAAAGGTTGAAATTATCCCCATTCTTATTACAGATTTCAGAGAAAAATGTCTCAGCAACAACCATTGGTGGTGAACATCGATCTACTCACTCCGGCCCAGATCGCAGCAAGTAAGAAAGTCTCACTTGACTGAAAAAATTGAACGTTGGGAGAAAAATAGGAAAAAGAGATTGACGTGAGCATACTCCCGCATTAATATTCTGTATCACCGCGAATATACAATTTTTTGCACACGAGCCAATCACTCGCCTACGCAACCGACGCACCCAAATCGTACGTTACTCAAGCGTACGATTCAGCGCGTTTAAAGCCACGAATCAATCAACTCATTTTCGTACGCCACTTAGGCGTACGTTCGGATATACTCCAAATCGTAAATCAGATCAACTCATTTTCGTACGCCGCTTAGGCGTACGTTCGGATATACTCCAAATCGTAAATCAGATCAACTCATTTTCGTACGCCGCTTAGGCGTACGTTCGGATATACTCCAAATCATAAATCAGATCAACTCATTTTCGTACGCTGATTAGGCGTACGTTCGGATACACTTCAAATCATAAAACAGATCAACTCATTTTCGTACGCCGATTAGGCGTACGTTCGGATACACTTCAAATCGTACATCGGATCGACTCATTTTCGTACGCCTCTCAGGCGTACGCCACGGTACTCATAAATCAGGTAGATGCAAATACACGTACGCCTTTCAACCGTACGATTTTCGAGACATTGAAATTCGTACGTCTCCGGGACGTACGAAACGATCTCTCTATACAAACGTACGCTTCAGCAGCGTACGCAGTATACGAGGTATATGATCGTACGCTTCCAGAGCGTACGAACATAGGTACAACACGGGTATTTAAGACCGCGCTCCCGAACGTCAAATAGCTCAGTCTTCTCCAGCTCGCCGTCGCGACGCCGTCTCCACGACACTCGGCCCAGCCGTGGCCTCGACGCACCCGACTCAACGTGCCCCGCCGCGACCGTACCAAGTTGCCCCGGTGGCATGAGTGACCAAGTGTGCGTAGTGTTTGTGTTTCGCACCTCGAGTACCGAGTCGCAATTGTATCTTGAAACTGTGAGAATTATTCGAGTGCCTAACCCCGGCCCTAATCCAACGGCAGCGTGAGGACGCCCACGCACCTCGACCGGACGGATGGACCGTCCCAGTCAACGACAGAGACGTTCCAAAACCTACGTACCCCGCTCCGAAGAGGAGCACCGACGAGACCTCTACGGACTTCAACAGGCCAAACGCTTGGCGCTGCTCGGAGCGTTGAAAGCCGAGGCCTCCACTCAACAAAACAAGACTGCTCAACCCTCAACTATCTCGTCTCCGTCCAGCGAGACGCGGGAGTGAATTTATTTTCATTCTCATTGACGAGGTTTCCCGCAAGCGGAATTCCGAGCCCCGTCAATTTGGCGCCCAACGTGGGGCAAACGAGGGACTTTTTGGACTTCGTCGGCATCAGGAGATGCTAGGACCTGCGACCTGATGAGCAGTCTTCCCCGGACGCCGCCTGCAACCCGGACGACCCGGCAGACAGCGGCAAGCACTTCTGGGAGTGTGGAAACACCCAGTGGCGCCCAACTGGATCAACAACGCACCGTCTCGCTTGAGCGCACCGATCGCGTGACACGCCACCAACGACAGCGGTCCCTTGGCTCGGAGCAGGAGCTCGAGTCCCTCCTCGACGGAGCACAGCTGCCTCTACGCCGAAGGTCATCTCGCCGGTACCTTGCTCCGACTGGTCCATCGCCTGTTGTCCCACTCGACGAGCCTGTGGATCCCCAAGCCGGAGCTCGACAGCAGCCACTGGTGGATCCTGCCCTCATCCACCAGGGAACTACCTCGAGGACCGGGATGGAGCACTCACGACGATTCGCTCTCATACTGCCGAGATCCGGCCAACCCGAGGATCTACGTTCCTGAGTCCGCACGCGACGTCGTCCTGCACCATTTCCACAACGACCCGCTCGCCGGCCATCCTGGTGCTGCGGAGACACTCCGCCAGATACGCGGAGAGTACTACTGGCCCGGACTTCGCAACGACGTCCGACAACATGTGCGAGCATGCGGACCCTGCAACCTCACCAAGGCTGCACGACCAGCGGATGCCGGAGCCAACATCGCCAGGAAGCCGAAACGACCTTGGGAACAAGTGGCCTTGGATCTGATGGGCCCTTATCCCCGGACGCCCCGGGGGAAGCGGTTCATTCTGGTCGTCACGGACTTGTTCTCCCGATAGACGGAAGCCTTCCCCATCTCATCATCGACGACCGAGGTCATCGCCAACGTCCTGGAGACGGAAGTGTTCCAACGATGGGGATACCCGGGAGCCGTACTCTCCGACAACGCACCACTGTTCAAAGGTGCAAAATGGCTTCGCCTCTGCGACAAGTGGCAAGTCGAAGTATGGACTACGCCTGCATACCATCCCCAGGCGAATCCTACGGAACGTCGGAACCAAGAGATCAAGAAGGGACTACGCCTGGCCTTACTTCCGTACCAACACCAAACCAACTGGGACCTGGAGGTCCCAAGAATCCTGTTCGCCATGCGCCGCCGATGCAACGCCGCCACTGGATTCTCACCTAGTGAGCTGCTCCTGGGACACAACATCGCTCGCCCAGGGGAACGAGTCTCGCCACGATCGGACGATCTCGAGACCCGCATCGCTGCAGCCAACCAGGCACAGGATCACTTCACCAGCAGCTGGAGACCTTCGGATGAAGTCTTCACGGAGGGCGACATGGTGTTCATCAAGACGCACCCCCTTTCCAAAGCTGCCGATAACTTCAACGCTGGCCTCGCCCCGAAATGGGAAGGCCCATACGAGATCGTCCACTGTCATTCAGCGCAGGTGTTCACCGTCGACCGTCCCGGAAACACCGCCCTGAAGGTGCACATCTCGCAGGTCAAGCGAGACCACACAGCTCCAGCCCCTCCTGCGGCTGAACCTGGGTCACCATCCCCCGCAACCAGCGGCGCCAAGGATGCAGACGGACCCCGAATCGAGCGGCCACATCCGCCGACCACACCTGCCGGTGGGGACGCCCACTTGTCCGAGGACCAAGGTCGGAATGGATCCGCAACCGTCCCCATTGCCACGACCCCTGATCGTGCGCAGGACGACATCGCAAACCACGTCGAGGAGGACTCCCCGACAGACGTTGCCGAGGTGGACATCTTGGCAGAACCATACCCAGGGGTAGCGGATGCGCCCCGAGTCCTGAGCAACCAGCAATGGAAGCGACGTAGAGGGCGACCTACCTTAGCAGAAGCAGCACGGAGAGAAGCCGAGCGCAAGCTCGCCTACCCACCGCCTGGCCACCGCTACAACTTGAGGAGCAGAAGGAAACCTCCCGCTCCGGAACAATAACTAAGTATATTCAGTCGGCCGACATATATAGAACATATATAATCAATCGTGTTTAATCGAACTATGTATCTTAGCGATAGCTCTGTCGAATAAAAAGTCGACAAGGTACCGAATGCGATGCACACACACGGCTTCTTCCCCGCAAAAAATCAATATTCACGTTGATCCCCCCGGACGATTTGACGTGAGCATACTCCCGCATTAATATTCTGTATCACCGCGAATATACAATTTTTTGCACACGAGCCAATCACTCGCCTACGCAACCGACGCACCCAAATCGTACGTTACTCAAGCGTACGATTCAGCGCGTTTAAAGCCACGAATCAATCAACTCATTTTCGTACGCCACTTAGGCGTACGTTCGGATATACTCCAAATCGTAAATCAGATCAACTCATTTTCGTACGCCGCTTAGGCGTACGTTCGGATATACTCCAAATCGTAAATCAGATCAACTCATTTTCGTACGCCGCTTAGGCGTACGTTCGGATATACTCCAAATCATAAATCAGATCAACTCATTTTCGTACGCTGATTAGGCGTACGTTCGGATACACTTCAAATCATAAAACAGATCAACTCATTTTCGTACGCCGATTAGGCGTACGTTCGGATACACTTCAAATCGTACATCGGATCGACTCATTTTCGTACGCCTCTCAGGCGTACGCCACGGTACTCATAAATCAGGTAGATGCAAATACACGTACGCCTTTCAACCGTACGATTTTCGAGACATTGAAATTCGTACGTCTCCGGGACGTACGAAACGATCTCTCTATACAAACGTACGCTTCAGCAGCGTACGCAGTATACGAGGTATATGATCGTACGCTTCCAGAGCGTACGAACATAGGTACAACACGGGTATTTAAGACCGCGCTCCCGAACGTCAAATAGCTCAGTCTTCTCCAGCTCGCCGTCGCGACGCCGTCTCCACGACACTCGGCCCAGCCGTGGCCTCGACGCACCCGACTCAACGTGCCCCGCCGCGACCGTACCAAGTTGCCCCGGTGGCATGAGTGACCAAGTGTGCGTAGTGTTTGTGTTTCGCACCTCGAGTACCGAGTCGCAATTGTATCTTGAAACTGTGAGAATTATTCGAGTGCCTAACCCCGGCCCTAATCCAACGGCAGCGTGAGGACGCCCACGCACCTCGACCGGACGGATGGACCGTCCCAGTCAACGACAGAGACGTTCCAAAACCTACGTACCCCGCTCCGAAGAGGAGCACCGACGAGACCTCTACGGACTTCAACAGGCCAAACGCTTGGCGCTGCTCGGAGCGTTGAAAGCCGAGGCCTCCACTCAACAAAACAAGACTGCTCAACCCTCAACTATCTCGTCTCCGTCCAGCGAGACGCGGGAGTGAATTTATTTTCATTCTCATTGACGAGGTTTCCCGCAAGCGGAATTCCGAGCCCCGTCAAGATTATTATTAGTCTGCAAGGATTGAAAAAATTCAACTGTCACGCTCTTACTTGAAATTTTTCAAATTTTGTAGTTGACACGCTGAGAAGAGGATATGATGCCTTCACTATACCCTCAAAAAAAGGGCTGTACTACAGGAAGTAAGATATTAGTACATAGTTTACAGACAAGACAACGACTTTGGAAATATGGACCACACTGATCGGTACATTAAAGCATGGGAAATCGCCGATCAAATCAATCGCAACAAACTAGAAACGGGTATCCCGTTTAATGTTTCCGGTAAGAATAAACTTTTCGACATTTCGATTCTTCGGGGATTCTTTCGTGAAAATTTTCCTACATTGAGAATTTTGATTCCTCATTAATCTAGTCTTTCTTTTACAGGCTACACTGTGTTCCTTTTGCTGGGACAATTTTTTGACAAAAATTTCGCAATGGAGGTGTAAAAAAGAATCAGTACATTTTTTACTTCTTATAAAGTACCCTTCTTTTATTTGATAACTAACTAATTTTGGTTTATACTAAATAAAAAAGGAGAAAATAATCTTGTTCAGATTTCTTACTGTGACCTTGGATATCTCTGTCAGTTTTACCAAGTCATACGACTTTTAATTCCACTAAAATAAACTGATAGTATTACTTGGTGTTTCATGCAAGAATGGCATGCGCAATGTTCTATACCGTCATCGAATCGCAGCAAAATCCGTCCAGATATTATTGGATAGCAAAGGCTTTTGGTAACGAGTATGTCTCGCGAGGTACTTTCTGTCACTGGGAAGATTTAAGAAAATAGAATCATCCTGATCATTGCATCACAATTAATTCATAGTACGTTGATGACGGATACAACTCAACATAGTATGGAGACTATGAAAGAATGATATCAATATTGACACTGAACGTTCGAATATAATAAAACTCTCCTTTGACATGACGCAGATTCAGAATTCTGATGCAAATAATCATACAAATACTTTTGAAAGAGAATCCCAACTAAGAGATACTCCGATTCTTGAAGCGAAGATTGAAAGCGATGATGAGGAATTTATTTCGTTTGCGACTCGTGCTCCGAATCGTCACATAATATCCTATACCTCTACGAATATACACGACCTGTAGAGAAAGTCCGGAAGCGGACCTCTTTTTCAAAAAACCACATAATGTCTTGATGAAGATTTTCTCGAGTTTTCCCACCAAACAGTGAATGTTTTTTCAACGTTCCTGAGCTGGATAGGCTCCCGTATGCACTGAGAGCTGCCACCCTAAAACAAATGTTTTCTGAAGTATTTTTTTGCGTAGAATCCGAAGCCGTTGGAATTTTTCCGATAAGTGGTGGAGATCACCCTCAAAAATGCATTTCTAACCTAAAAATGGCTTTTTTTCGCGCGGACGAGGAGAGCATTATACCAAATTACTCAGATGACCTCAAAAACATGAAAGTATGAGTACCTAAACGTCTAAACGTTATTTCTCAATACTCAGCATCCTATATACAGCGTGTCGAAATTCCAACGGGGTCGTTTTGTGTATTTGAGAGTCCCGATTTGGATGTACACGAGCTGAATAGTTTTGGTACGGTATTTTCATGTACCCAAATCATCGATGCAACTTATTTCTACCTCATATCGCAATCCAGAAAAACACACGGAGAGTTTCTTTCTCGGTTAATAAGGCACAGGTGAATGATTTTGACCTCTATTCTCAGAATATTTTGGTTGCGGCACGAAAGAGCTCCACTTTAGCCCTGCAGGAAGAGATTCCGTATTTCTGTTCTATGGCAATGACATTGATCTACTGTGTCTTTTCCAAATTCCACATTGCTCTGACCTGAGAAATACATGTCTCACATATGGTTTTGACCTGATCATGACGACATTGAACCAACTCTGGTGAAAACGTCTAAGCTCGACTCTGCTCTAGCAGATGTATCATTTATGGTTCGTTGTGAAAATTGACTAGAAAATAGAGCCCATTGGTGATTGGTATATATAACAGTTACTCTAATTTGCCATCTGAGGTAAGAATTCGTAATTCCACGGTCTTGGTGTGTCAATCATGCGCCGGTCTCGTATACGATCACCAATGGGCTCCATCTTCTAGTCAATTTTCACAACGAACCATAAATGATACATCTGCTACACTGAGAAAAAAATTTTGGTCGTACGGCCTTGCGTTTTGCCGTACGATCAAAAAGTGGTATAGCCAGGAGAACAATACTGATTTTGTCATCGCATCAATCCATCAGATCGGTTTGGCAGTCTGGTATTACTGCTGGAGTAAATGAATACCACCAATATATTTGAAATGCCCCGATACTTGATGGATTCACAGTCACATTACGGCTATTTGCCACAAAAGCTACCAATTTTTTGCACAGAATGGTGCCGGTAAAGGGACAAATATAATCGGAAGATTTTTAGGTTATTCGCATGCAATAACAAAATCATTTCGCTGTGGTGAAAATCCAGTATTGGTCTGACGGCAATATTTTTTTTTCAGTGTAGAACAGAGTCGAACTTAGACATTTTCACCAGAGTTGGTTCGATGTCGTCATGATCAGGTCAAAACTATATGTGAGACATGTATTTCTCAGGTCAGAGCAATGTGGAATTTGGAAAAGACACAGTATATCAATGTCATTGCCATAGAACAGAAATACGGAATCTCTTCCTGCAGGGCTAAAGTGGAGCTCTTTCGTGCCGCAACAAAAATATTCTGAGAATAGAGGTCAAAATCATTCACCTGTGCCTTATTAACCGAGAAAGAAACTCTCCGTGTGTTTTTCTGGACTGCGATATGAGGTAGAAATAAGTTGCATCGATGATTTGGATACATAAAAATACCTTGCTAAATCCATTCAGCTCGTGTACATCCATTTCAGGACTCTCAAATACACAAAACGACCCCGTTGGGATTTCGACACCCTGTATATAGGATGCAGAGTATTGAAAAATAACGTTTAGACGTTTAGGTACTCATACTTTCACGTTTTTGAGGTCATCCAAGTAATTTGGTAAAATGTTCCCCTCGTCCGCGCGAAAAAAACCGTTTTTAGGTTAGAATTGCATTTTTGAGGGTGATCTCCACCACTTATCGAAAAAATTCCAACGGATTCGGATTCTACGCAAAAAAATACTTCAGAAACCATTTGTTTTAGGGTGGCAGCTCTCAATGCATACGGGAGCCTATCCAGCTCCCGGACTATTGCAATTGCAACCTTGGAACGTTCCGTAAATAGTTGGAAACCCCGTAGGTGGAACGTTTGCGCAACGTAAAATGTCTACGAGATGTCTGTTGTCTCAACGTTTCCAGCACGTTTCTGGGACGTTCCAACGGTTTTCCAAAGGTTGCACAATGGCTTTCGAGACGTTTCTTGTGAAACCAAGAAATTTTTTGTCAAATAAATGAATAAATTGTTTTTATAGCACTGCGTGACCTAAACCCGCGTTTATTTAACGCATTTGCGGGACTTAAATGGCCTATTATTCAACTGTGAAATAATGCGTCCGCTCACTTCACGTGGGTGCGGGATGCAGCAAATCAGTTTATTTCACTGTGAGGTTATTAGGACATTCTTGGCAATTTTTGCACATATTATGTATGCAGGCATCGAAATTGAGATAATATTATAAAAAATCTATGATGGATCATGTCTGGAGCACTTGTATCCGCATCAATAATTGTGAAGAGCAAGAAAATTAGTCATGACTGTTACACTCCCACTCATGGTTATAAATCATCATCAACATAAACATAAACATAAACACGTGGTTGAGTTTTGCACATGTATATTTGTGCTAACCTTGAAACCTTTGATCATGCTGGATTTCCATTTAATACACTGTCGTGATCAAATCACAACAAATAAGTAGGTATCAAAATTAGAGACTGCATGGCAGTATTAGGAATTGTACCTCATTTGAAAAGATCGAATACGCATATTCGTCATCCTTGCGGTGAGGATGTGTTATTACACAGTTTTCAATTCTCAAACAGCCGTTATGGAATGTCTAAGAAGAATTAAACTGCTAATTTTTCTGGAGTCTAGTTACCAGCGTAAATTCAGAAATTGTTTCATGATGAAGTCTGAGAGGGAAAATTTCAGGTTTTGGCCGGGATGAGGGTTGCACAACCCTTATATTACTATAATAACCAACGATGCTCATGACTTATTTTAGATACAAGAAACGTCTTTATCATCACTCGATAGGTTTAATCGCGGGTGTGTGATGTCTATTTTATAGGACCAGATTCTTGGCTTTTTTTCAGTCGGGGGGGCTGCCGCCCCCCCCCCCCCCCGAACCTCCCCCCCCCGCTTACCCCCGCCCTAGCCACCCGCTTCCACCCTCGCGCAAGCGCTCGGGTGTGTTATGACCCCCGCAAAGGGCGGGTTTATGTCACTCGATGCTATAAAATAGTGTACGATACACGGGACCCAAGAGCTTTGATTATTACACGGCGTGATTGGCACCCTCGCGCAAGCGCTCGGGCGCCAACTTCACGCCGTGTAATAATAAGGCTCTTAGGTCCCTTGTATCGTAAATAACTATTAAAATTTCCTTTCTCGTAAGCTATCAGCTCAGTCCCCATTCAACCCCATCGATTGCGCTCAATCCAAAACATATCGACTAAGTACAAGAAAGACGGTGAGTTTTTGCTTGAATGCAACAAGAGCCAATAAACAACAGTTTATAAAAAAACAATCCAATTATTTGTTTATAGTTGCAACGTCTAGAAACGTGCTGAAAACAGAGCTGAAAACGTCGAGACAACAGACATCTCGTAGACATTTCACGTTGCTCAAACGTTCCACCTACGGGGTTTCCACTATTTACGGGACGTTCCAAGGTTGCAATTGCAACGTTCCAGAAACGTTGTGGCAACATTCACTGTTTGGTTGGTTGCTATTTGATAGAACGTTGGGCCAGAAACTGTAAAATTGGTGAAATTGACAGTTCGAATCTGTAGAATTTACAAATTCAAACTGTTGGTATTTACAGATTCACTGTATCCGAAAATTAACAAATTCTATCAGTTACGGGCAACAGTTTTGTCTGTTGTTTTAATAGATTGAGATTTGCAGTGTATCTGTGTAATGAAGAAAGCTCATAAACTACTCTGCACTATATCTTTTGTGTGCGAACAACTCGCTGCAGATTGAACGTGATTATGCGCAGAGTCAGATCTATCATCAAGAGATTTGAATCGCATGCGAAGCCTTTTTTTCTCATCATCCTATCTGAAGTGCGCGATGGGTAGTGGTGAATTTTGCTTACAATAAATCTTGTGTTGATGATATCACTTCGAATATTTATTCTTTATAGGCTAAAAATGGCACAGCTCCAAATTATACCGAATTTTGAAGAGATGGATGATGAACAAATAGGCGACCGTAAGCTTTCAAGAAAAATTCTACATATACCAGCCCATTACTTGAGAGTGTCACGAATGATGAATAATTCAAAGACCAAATTTTTATTACCTGTCGAACTACTTCAAATGGAAATTTCTTATTATTACTTCTTTCCATCATTACAGTTGCGGTATTCGGGGGTGGATACAGAATTTTCACTGTAGGTGAAAGAAGGAGTGTACTTTACGAGGTACAAAGCCGATACCGCACCTTCGTTGATGTCAACCAGCGTGACCACTGTGAGCGCTATAGATGGTATAGATAAGTCTTTATTTGCTCTAGTTGGCAAAAAAAAAATAGATATACATTTGGTCACATAAATTTGATAATTTCCGACAATAATATCATGTCTGCACAACAGTACTTATTAATACTGAGTCGTAATGCTTAATTTGGTCGAGGCCATAATCAGTTACATACTATATCACAGTTATGATGCGTCATTTGCTAATAATTGACGTGCAGGGAGAAAAATTTGAAAAAAAAGAAGAAATACTTCCGTAGAAAGTTTGAAAATTGAGTAATACTGGTGGAGTTCAGTTTTGAACCTCAGGGATGATGGGGAGATCTTGGGAATCAAGCTCGAGGACGTAAACCTTGAGTGCTGCCTTGAATGATGAGAGTGATGGAGAGTGGCGCAAAGAAGGGGGAAGAGGGTTCCAGAGTCGAGCACCCCGATACTTAAAAGAGTATTCAGTGGTGGCGAGTCGAATCCTGGGGATGTTGAACTCTCTTCCATCACTCCGACTGGTAGACCTGTGCTGATACTTGGTAAACATTGCAGCCAAATAGCCAGGCTCTTTCAATTTCAGTATTTTGTACATGAGAACGGCTGCAAAATAAATTCTACGTGAGTCTGAGCGTAGCCAGTCCAGGCGTTCACTGTACGGAGTGATGTGTTGATCCCTCTTAACGCCAAAGATATATCGCACTCATGAATTGCTCATTCGTTGCAGTCGCGTCCGTTGTTTGTCGTCCGCATCTAAATACACTACTGTACAGTAGTCCAGGTGAGGTTGGACTAGGCTTTCAACTAGTCTACGGCGGAGAGTCTCGGTAGTACACGCCCTGATGAATCTTAGACCATACAGGGCTCTATTGACTTATTTCGTTACTTGATCAATCTGAGATTCCCATTTAAGTTTACTGTCCAGTGTCACACCAAGACTCACCACCCTATCACTAAAGGGGATCGTCACCCCGCCCGGCATCACAACACCCGCAACACCCATCTGCCTCAGCTCATTGATATTATCTCTTGATTCGAAATAGATGGCTTTGGTCTTGCCAGCGTTGAGACGCAAACCGGAGGCCTGAGCCCACCCAGCGATGAGTTGAGCTGCTTCCTCGAGTCGAGCAAAATCCTCATCTAATTTACTCTTCTCGACGTGAAGATAAATTTGGAGGTCGTCCGCATAGAAGACGTGCTTGATTGGTTGTCCGCAAAGTACTTCAGGCAGGTCATTTACATACAAACTGAACAGAAGTGACCCTAAGACAGAGCCTTGAGGTACTCCCAAATTGGTGATTAGCCAATCAGAGTCACCACTATTCTTTGAAGTAACTAGTTGGGAGCGTCCTTGAAGATATGATCTAATCCACATAAGTGCTGTCTTCGAAAATCCCAATAGACGCAGTTTTTGAAGCAACTTTGATGGAGAAATGGTGTCAAATGCTTTGCTGAAGTCGAATAGCAGGAGCAACTTGATTTTCTTGTTATCTCGAGCCATTCGAACGTCATCAGTTCGCTTCAGTGAGGCTGTCCGTGTGCTATTGTATTGGCGAGATCCTGTCTGGAGGGAGTTCAACAACTTTTTATCTTTGAGGTACTCCATGAGTTGGTCATGAGCTATTTTCTCAAGGACTTTGGAGAGGAAACAGAGCAAAGCAATGGGTCGAAAATCGGATGTAGCAGATGGAGTAGTTGTCTTTTTCAGTGCTATTAATTGCGCTCTCTTCCACGTCTCAGGGAAAACGCCTAAAGCAAGGGAGGAATTGAAGATCTTAACAATAATCTCACTTATGGCCGGGAGAGCTTTGGCGATCACGATCTGAGGAATCTCATCCACCCCACGTGCTTGTGATGAAAAATGTTTCACAGCCAAGATGACATCAACCTGGTTAGTGGGCTTGAATGAGAACCCTGTGTCATCAGCCGAGGAAACAATTTTCTCGCTATTGTATGGCGTGGGAAATAGCGGATCGCTTAAACAAAAACAGAAAAAATCTAGGAATACGATACCCTGTGTCAGGTAAGGCTAACGGAATTTTAAAATCCAATTTCAAATTTTTGATCTTTTTGCATCTGTTTTATTGTAGGCCACACAGTGTTCATCATACTCGGCACGTTCTTAAACGGGGCCTTCGTCTTCGAATAGCGTGATTGGGAATACTCATGATTTTTACTGATTTCAAAGGGTATTCTTCAAATCTATTGTCAAACTGAGAGAAGACAAAACATCAGGGGTCAAACAAAAGAGTTATTGTATTGAAGACAACCATTCTTTGCATTGTTCGACTTTATTCTATCATTCATTCCAAAACATCGAAAGTATGTTATACTAAAAATTAAGTACACTCCAACACGGAGGATTCACAAATTGAGAATTAGGCACACATCTGTCGGTCCTTCATCAACATACAATCTTTCTCTTCAAATTTTATCCGAATGTCATCTAATTGCAAAATAGTTACTCATCATTCTAATCATTTTTGTTACACAAGTTTCTCTTGAACGTGACTCAACATGAATGATTATTTGTATCTTATTAATCTATTATCAATTTGGTCTTTATGTCGATGCAATCGTCGCAATGGAAAAAACGTACATTAAACGCAAGAGAAAAATCATACGCAAGAAACAAACAGTGACAACCTGGGACATTGCAGAACATTAGTCCGAACAGTGTGAGAAATGAATTATATCAATAATATATACTTTGAAAAAGGAAGACTTGTGACGGTCATTGTTATTGTCATTCTTGGGGTACATCTTATTACCCTGCTTATTGCCACAATTGGAATCGTTTTATTCTCGTGGATGGTATAGGCATATGTGTTGGTGTCTAATATGTCTTTCTCTTTTTTAAACGATCATGCATGATCAAAAGATCACGAGCAGCATATCTATAGGTAATCTCAACTAATTTAGAGCCTTGATTCGCTAATTCTAAGTGTTAGTTTTCCATCATATAATAGCAAATGGATCTTCAAGATTGTAAACCGATTCCTCACATCCTTGACATTCAATGATAGTCCTCGACTTGTTGTCATATCACATACTTGTGACTTTCATTGATAAGAAGTTGAGTGCTGAGTGAGATTCAAAACAAATATTCTTCAAACGTCACAAGTGTCTCAAAAGTAATAAGTTGGAAATTGAGATGATTAAATAATTGATTAGACGACAACAAAATTTCCTACGGATGAATAATAATGATCATTACACATTCGAAATTATTATTATTAACAATATTAACCTCCAAGGCACCTTTTATCCGTACGGAATACCTATATCAGGCTTGCCAACATAAAATCAAATCAGGGCTGCCAACTTGACGAGACAAATGTCCCTAGGCGAGTGTAGATGTTCCTAGATTTTTCTAGATTGTTTGTAATATATTTATTGATGGGCGGGTGGATGGGTCAGTGGGTCGATGGGTCGGTGTGTGTGTGTCTCTCTATTTTTGTGTCTTGTGGTTGTGATAATGTGTGTAGAATCCTCTTTTGTGAGTCAGTCTAGTACACGTACACTTACTAGACGAATATAATAAATATATCCACATTTTACGGCGTGTTGTCACCGGCTCGAGGATATGGATTTGTGTTCGTGTGTGTGTTTATTTTTGTGTCTTGTGTTTGTGAGTAGAATCCTCTTTTGTGAGGCAGCCCGGTACACGAGATACATCATGTATCCTCCTTACCGCACCAACATATATCGTATATATTGACATCTTTACTGCGTGTGAGAACTGGCTCGAGGATATAGATTCGATGTTTTATGTATGTTTTGTGTGTGTTTGAGCATGTGATGTGAGTGTGTGGATACCGGCTCGAGGATATGGATATGTGTTTGTGTGTGTGTGCGTCTATTTTTGTTTCTTTTGTTCGTCAATTCTTTTATGTGAGGCAGCTCATGATACATACACTCATTTGACGTGTTTATAACTGTATCACCATCATATAACTCCAGAAGAGTTCTGAGGATATTCGTTTTTTTAAGTAATAGTTAATATATATTGAAATTAAAAATAAAATACTATTGAAAATTATTTATCAACCCTGATATATAATGTTGAGTATGTACATTATGATAATAATAAGGGTGTGAGTGTTGAGAAGTGTATTCTGAGTAGTATTCGGGCCGAAGGACGATGTTCAGATCAGAGGAAATCTAACGGTTTGACCTTGAGGAGTCGTGTCAGTATAGAATGCTTTCCAATGTGATATCCATATCAGGATGAAGATGTATGAGTTTTCAGTTTTTGTATTTGTTATCGGGGTAGTTATGAGTTTTCGAGATATTAAGAATTAATAAGATTAAAACTATAGTTATTTTCCCATGGGGCTAGATGATGGTGATCAGTTGGAATTTTTCAACAAGTGATTGAAGATTGGAGATTAACATATGTTGGAATATGTCGTATTGAGAATTTTCATATGTCGTTTCAAAATTGATAATTGAATTCTATTTGATGATTCGCGCTCACTCTACGAACTATTATATCTAGTGAAATAGTGAATATATAAATGTATAATCTAAGATGAAGATTTGAAATAGTTCTATCGAATTTGACTGAGACTTTAGATGTTGCAAACCGGATTTTTTGATATTCTTGTAAATTTTGAATATTGTGAAGGGTTATTTGAATGTATTATCTTGTTGTTTATGGTGTGTTAATGATATTGTATTGGATTTTTTGCGTTGGTCGCTCTCAGCGGAGTGAGGCACTCTTCAGCCATGACCTAAGCAAGTCACCGCAACGTCATCTTCTATGTCAAGTATGATGTTGTAAAGGTGTCCTGTATTTGTCCATTTTGCAACATCTTAGAATCTATTCAAAATATTTTGAGAATTTGAATATATTATTGTGTTATAATGATTTTAGAACTTTTGAAATAAATCACTTGGTTCATTATCTCGAAGTTGATTGTTCTAATTGTTATATAATAATTGACAGTTGGAAAACTTGAATGAAACCTTATATTGAAGAAAGTCAATCGACACAAGGAAACTGGTGAGGATGATGTTCCGAACCAAATCATATTTTCCAACATATGTTAGGATGTCACATGTTTTTCATAAATATAGTGATACTTGAATCATATACAAAATATATTTTTTGTTATTCTGTGCGCGAAAATGGCCATTCAGACGCAAGTGTGCGTGTGCAAATAGCGAATTTGCACATTATTCCGACACAACTGTGTGCAAATATTTTTTCACGCAGTGCGCAAATGAGGCATCAGTGCGCAAATACTCGTTTGCGCACTGTGTAAACGAAGAACAGTGTGCAAATGAGGCATTTGCGCACTGGACTTGAGTTGTTTTCTGATCACTCTATACCATCATCTATCTACATATCATCATCATACATAATTGTGAAGAATATCTAACTTCGATCTTTCGAGCACCAGCGACAGTTTTGAGCAACGTGGTAACATACTATACGGGTGATAGAGTTTTTTCTGATACATTTTTCAGAATTTTTTTTTCAACCCCCCGGCGGGGGCTCCGCCCCCTGCACCCCCGCCGGGGCTCCGCCCCTGGACCCCTTCCTCCGCCCTCCTGTGACCCCGTCATGCCATGTTCCTCTGAATGCTTGAGATGCATTGATCATTCATTGTAGGTGATGCTTCGGTCACTCCTGGCTACTGTCAAAATTTTTCAGAAAGTCGTCATGGATCCCAAGTAGTTCAAATGAAAATGGTTCATAATTTGTTTGAGGAGGAAAAAGGACTCGGAAAGTTCGTACACACCAATGCGAAAAAGGAACAAAGTCCGTCAACCCTCGAGACGACGCCCAAGTCTCACAGCATCCCCTGATTTTTTGATGTGTTTTAGGAGGCGGGTTACATTTTTGCTCACAGAAATAACAAAAAATATCGTAAGCAACTCGGGCGCCGACATTTGCGCACTCGTCTTCGCAACTCGTGTGCAAACGTTCCGTTTGCGCACAGTTCCGTCGTTCACGCAGTGCGCAAATGAGCCATTTGCACACTGCGTAAACGATGAAACTGTGCGTAAATGAGGCGTTTGCACACTCGTTGCGGTGACTCGTGCGCAAATATCTGTTGGCGCCCTTGTTGCTTAATATACTATTAACCCTTAGTTACTAACGTGGTAGACTTTTGGCACACCTCGAATTTGACTCGCGTTCTACTTTCTGCCCAATCCGTTTCAATAACTGTGACATACGTGTAAATTCATATTTCGGTTCACTCTTCATAATATGACATAGCAAGATTTTCCAAGATTTTCATTTATTCCGGAACGGCATCTCCATGTGCCATAATTCTACCACGTTAGCGGGAGCGCGACTGAATTTGTCGACGTAAAATACGTTACACTCCGACCAACGTGGTAGACTTTTGGCACAAGTCCGTTAGGTCTGTTGGGATCACGAAAAAACTACTTGTTTGGTCCCAGATTATCATGGAAATTATTCGATTTGAAATTTGCACATAGTCTACCTCATAAAAATGCCCAATTTAGATAGTTCAAGTGATTTGAGTGACTTTTCGGGCTTTGAGCAAGAAGAGAGGTTAGGTGATGCCAGTGATCTGAGTGATGGTCCAGTTCTTTCTGAGTATGAATGCAGTTCTTCTGGTGAGGAGGATGATGTCCAAGAAACGAATTCTGGTAATTATTATTATGGAAAAAATAGATTCAAATGGTCGAAAAATGCACCTGAGCGTAGAGGCAGACCTTTGGCTTCGAACATTGTCCATGATGTTCCTGGACCCAAAGGAGCAGCTAGATGTCTTACTGATAAAACTCCCCTATCAATTTGGAATTTCTTTATTAGTGATGCAATGTTAGGAGAAATTGTAAAGTATACAAATGAGCAGATAGCAGTCAAAAGGGAAAATTATAAGGAGACCGATAATCCAACTCTGGGAGATACTGACTTGGTAGAGCTGAAAGCTCTTATTGGACCTCTTCTATTCTGCTATATTCAAAGGAAACCATGAATCAATTCTCTCATTATTTGCCACTGATGGAACTGGAAGAGATATATTCAGATGTACCATGTCTCGGTGTAGATTTACTTTTTTGCTGGATAACATGAGATTTGATGATCGCTCTACTAGGGAGCAAAGAAAAGAAAATGATCCTGCTTGTATGGTATCGGATTTCTTTGACTCCTTTATCCAAGCTTGTCAAGACCTCTATACATTAGGACCTAACACTTGTGTAGATGAAATGCTAGTCCCTTATAGAGGTAGATGTAAATTCAGAATTCACATGCCAAAAAAACCTGCCAAGTACGGCATCAAAATACTTCTTCTGACTGATGCTGACAATCCTTACGCCCACACTGGTTACATTTACACTGGTAAAGGCAGTGATGGAAAAACCCTTTCTAGTCAAGAGAAGAATTTCCAAGTGCCCACCCAAAGTGTTCTACGTTTAGTTCAACCCATCAGAGATACCAACAGAAATGTGACAGCCGATAATTGGTTTACCAGCATTGAAGTTGTTACAGAGTTGGGGAAAAGAGGCCTGACTTATGTTGGAACAGTGAAGAAAAACAAAAAAGAACTTCCTCTTTCTTTCAGAACTGCAAGAAAGAGAGAAGTGGGAAATTCTCTTTATGGCTATACCAGTGAACTCACTCTACTCTCGCATGTGCCAAAAAAAACATAGTTGTGATTCTAGTGTCATCAATGCATCACTCGGCTGAGACAAATGCTAATGGCGAACCACAAATTATCCACTTTTATAATCAAACTAAGACTGGAGTAGATGCAATGGATCAAAAGTGTGCCAATTATTCCACCAGCCGGAGAACTCAACGCTGGCCTATGGCTATATATTTCATGCTACGCTTGGTTTATCCAGTGGTAATTCATATATTATCTATAAATTATACCCAAATGTACCTAAAATCTCTAGGTAAGAACCATTATTTTTTTCCTGAACAACTCAAAAATATTCTCCAATGCCATTTCAATATTTCAAATTTCTTCCAGACTAGACTATGTAAAACAGTTAGCTCATGCGCTGGTGTTGCCACACCTCCAGCGTGAGAATATTCAAAGATTACCTAGAGACATCCAGTGTGTGATAGTCAAATTCTTACCAAATCACAATGTGCTAAGTTTGAGAGAAGGAAGCAGCAATTTGGAAGAGAACAATAATAATGAGAGTGATCCCAATGTTGGAACAATCACAAAGAAACTGAAAAAAAGATGCAGTTTTTGTCCTCGAAGGCGAAACAAATTCACAACACAAGTATGTTTTGATTGTAAAAAAGCTGTATGTAAAACTTGCTTTGAGCCATTTTGCCACGACTGCCTTGACAGAAATTACAAAAATTATAGGCGAGAATAGGGGCAAGTCATTACTCATCATATTATGTACTTCCTCAAGGCTGGACAGTATACCTATATATTCTTGATTTGCCTCTAAATCACTCTTCCAAATGTGCTTGCAGAAATTTTTATGTTGCTTTGTATAATTGTAAAACAAGTTTTCATAGTTCATTCGAACGGTATTAAACATGTGTGATAGGTTTTTGAGTTGACCTGAGTCAGAAAATTGTCAATTTTCTTTGGAAATCCACAGACCCTTTTCGGCCTAACCTAAATATAAATGCCGATGGAAAATATTTTTTATAAATTTTGAATGTAATTTTGCAAATAAACGAGTGTTCCCATTTGGTCAGGAACTTTCCAAAGTATCATGTATGAATTTTTTTGTGCCTGTCAAATGTAAATGTTTATTAATATCTGTGGTTACTATCCAGGTGTGCCAAAAGTCGACCACGTTAGTCGGATCGTGATTTTATTTCACGGTAGTAAATAACGGTAAAGAAGTTGCATATATATTATGTGATGTACGAATTTTAGAACTTATGAAATGATCTATTCGTTCTATCATCACAACATTAGATAAATGGAATTGCTTAAATTGTTGTATGAAATTTGAACGATGATGAACGTTATTAGAAACTTACATTAAAGGAAGTAAATTGACACAGGGGGACTGGTTGGGATAATGTTTCCAACCGGAAATATTTTTTATTATACGTTTCAATACTTTTAAAATTCCACATAATTTTCATATATATATACTTATGACCTCCTACAATCATCATATATTCATAAGATAGATATATTAATTTTGTATTATAAATTGATCATATTAAAGTTTTTACAAAGGATCCCTCAGACTCTTGTCATTTCTTTGTCATTTTTTGTCATCTCTCATACTTTTGTCATTTCATGAAAGTTTAACTGAGTATGATGGTGAATTTTTGAATTTTTTAATCCTCGTTATTCGTTGATGAGTGTATCATCATGATAGTATGTGAGTATTGAGAAAGTTATTATGTGTCGGTGTAATTTCACGTCACAGTGGCTGAAAGACTCATGATCGAATGAACCTTATTCGTATTGGTTATCCTAAACGGGCCAAGGGACGATGTTCAGACCAGAGGAATCTCACAGATTGATCTTGAGAAGTAGTGTCAGTGTGCAATGTTGTTCATGTGGTGTTTTGAATCATTTAAAAATATGAGGATGGTGATGAATATAAGAAATATATTCAAATCATTTGGAAAAATAAGAATTCTGAGAAGTTGATTATATCATTATGATGTTAGGATTTCAAATATTTTGATATAATTCACTTAACCCATTATATTAACGTTGGATGGATGAAAATGTTAAAATTGTAGTATGGAAGACGAATGACAATAAACGTTATTAGGAACTTACGTTAGAGGGAGTAAATTGACACAGGGAGACTGGTTAGGATGATGTTCCCAACCAAAAATATTCTTTATTATACCTTGTTACACATTCGAAAATCCAAATGATTTTCATGTATATATAAACTCACGTTCTACTACTCATATCATATATATTTATAAGATAGAGATATACATTTTGAATATTTTGATGAAGAGAAATGAAAAAATACTTACATACTGATCGTTGAAGCTTTTTCAAAGAATTTCTAATATTTTTCACATTTCTTTACTTTTTTTAATGTGGATATAATGAAGTTTAGATGAAAACTGGAATGCTCATGATGAATGAATTCTCAAATCCTCAATGAATGTTGATGAGTGTATCATGATGATAGTATATGAGTATTGAGAAATGTCTTATGTGTGGGTGTAACTTCACGTCACAGTGACTGGAAGACTCATAGTCAAATGAACCTTATTCGTATCGTACGAGTTGAATATTAACCATGAAAGGCGAAAACATCTACCAAAATCTCTTATTCGTATTGGTTATCCTAAACGGGCCAAGGGATGATGTTCAGATCAGAGGAATCTAACAGTTTGATCTTGAGAAGTAGTGTCAATGTGCAATGTTGTTAAGGGAGTTGTACACCAACTACGTGAGTCAAAGAGACTTAACCTCACTTTTTGCCCACATCAAAATATTCGAAATTGTTATTATTGTTGATAACTGCACTTTTTCCATCAAACAACAAATGAAAACGGTCATCTAGGCCTTCCTGAACAGAATCAGTCATGGTTTCCAAAGTTATCTACCCTAAAATCGAAATCACGTGTCGCATTATTTGCATTCTACGCTTTGTATAAACAATTACTAAAAAACGACGTGGTCCATCATTTCCAGGCTTGGCCATATGATTCATTGATAAATAAACTCGGATTTCTCGCAGTCCCACCATTTTCTGTTGATCAGGTTTTGCGCTGGACCCATTTTTGTGCTCTTTTTGGGGCCCGCTCCCATAGACGCAATGTTAAAAATGTGCAAAATCGATCAAATTGTGACGGTCAATACTCTAAAACGAGATGGTCAGCCGTTCTGGAATTTTGCACACGTACTCTTCGATATTAGAACTTTCTCTCTGCAAAATCTCGAGAAATTCTGTTAATGAATAATTTTGGTGTACAACTACCTTAATGTAGTATTTCAAAAAATATAAAAATTGTAGTTGTTGAGAGTCGAGTTTCTGTAATGTATGTTGAGGAATACATTGTTTTGAAAGAGAATATGAGCAATACATCATTGACCGACCAACATTATAGATAGTATCACGCATCATGATTAGTGAAAAAAACTAGAAATTCTTTGTGGAGACACATTGATCAAACTATCATGTGGAAAAAGCATGCTTATATACTAATCGATGGGGCGTCGAGAAGATTCATAGGATACAAGGGGGATTCTTCCGTCATCGCGAGAATTTCTATTTTTTCTTCTCAACTGGAACGATTACAAGGATACCGGGGATGGTAATTGAATTTTCACTAACCTTGTGTCTCCATGATTGCTCAGATTGTTCCTAATCTTATCTGCTTGCTTCTTGATCTCAATCATTCAATACAATGAATTGTATACATTGATAAAATATCATAACAATGAGATCAGGAAATAGGATGGGAAAGGGGGGAATCTTTTATTATTTTTATTGGGGATTTTCAACAATTTTATATAAAAATTCTAGAATTCATTCATAATTCCGGAATCATCTTCTATGATCGGCAACGTCGATAATAATGGTCCATCTTCGTAAATCTCGTTGCATCTATCATGAATTAGGATTCTGAAAAAATAAAAATTCGCACGAATGTTTCTCATTAATATTATTCTTTATAACATTTTCTTGTTCTTATTGCGTTAGTTACTCAAATATAATTCATCGCAATATAAAATATTCGCTGTTTCTCTCATAAGATTCATGATCTAGATATCTGTATTGTGATAGAACTAATAAAATTCACAAAAAAAACAAATGAATGATTAAGAATATCAAATGAACGTACACGTAGTGAACAATGATAAAAAATTTTGAAAGTTCAAATGTATACCAATTTCGCGGTGAATATACACTATAAAAAATTTCCCGAAATTTTATCCAATTAGTTAAATGAAAAATTCAAACAGCCGGTTGGAAGCCAATCCAACCATTAGGTTGAAAATTTAACCAGTTTAATTGGAGAATTACTGAGTTTTCCAACTATTTGATTGATATTGCTATCAAATAATTAAGTTCTCTATCCAACCAATCAGGAGATCTTTCATTTAACCAATTGGTTGAAGTCTTCTTGAATAATATGAAAATATTTCCGTAATATTCGTGAATTTAGTCAATACTACATTCACGTGAGTTTATATCGCCTTGTGAAGATATCTCGAAGGCAGAATGTAATCTCAAATACAGTAAAACCTGTCTCTATGGGCACCTCTAAAATTCGGGCACCTCCCGATTACGGGCGCTTTCCGGTGGAACCGAATTTCATTCCATAAGCTCAAACGATATTCTTTCTTTATAATTCGGGCACCTCTAAAATTTGGGCACCTGCCTAATATGGACGGTTTTCGAGATCTCAAACATATGATGTCACATGTTAGAGGAACCTGTGAATTTAGGGCACCTACTCCACTTGTCGAAATAAGCCAGGTATGCATATCGAAAACTTATGTCAAACTCAGAACGAGCTTGAAAGAGGCGCCTCCATATTGAGGAAAGCAAAGCTGCATCAGTTTGACGAATTAAGAAGATTTTTACTAAACTACATATTTGAATATTTAACGAAAAATTATAATGAGTCAATCGAGGGTATAATTTCGATATCTGTGTTATTTCATACTCTAAAATTCACATTCGCTGATTTCTAATCATCCACAGCTATCAAGTCACTGGCCTTGAATAATAGAATATTGGATGTTTACTTTGACGGAGGGTATTTTGAGCCTTTCCTAGAGATCCCTCTAACTTTGAAATTTTCAAATTCAAAGTTATGAGTTTGCAGTCGCATGATCTGAGTATGTTCCGAATCTTGAATTCCCGAATCACCGTCATACCGAATTTTGAAATCCCGAATTGGAATAATTGTGAATCTTGACTTTCCACACCTTGAGAGTCCCGAATTTCCATCGATGACTATTTTACTTATTCCAAAATTGCATGGGTCAAGAGTGGTTCTTTCAAAATTTGTACTCTCTATAATTTTGAATCTGCCTCTATAATTTGGGCACCTGTCTATTATGGGCGGGTCGGACTGGAACCGGAGGTGCCTGAATTAGACAGATTTTACTGTACATGCATTTGAAATGTAATTTAAATACTACTTACCCCTTAATCCGTTTCATAGATCTTATCATTGTCGCCTTGTTTCTTTCTTGGGATGAATAGATGTTGTTTCCTATCTTCCTTCCGTTCTATCGACTTCGTTTTGTAGCTGGTTCAACAGCTCTATTGCCTGTGAATTATAGAGAATTATCATATGTATTATACCTGTATATGTTCATTATATCTATGGAGTGAATACTTATAATATTATAGTTATATTTGTGGCATCTTATTTGGTGGAATATAATTTCAAAGATTCAACTCACTTATCAGATCCGTGAAATATTGATTGATGAGTTTCCAATGATCCATCTGGTGGCTCTTTTTCATACGAGCTGCTTATTACAGTGTCATCATGTTACAAATCTAAAAAAAAATTAAATTCATATATAAAGCATTATATTAATAATCTTATTTTAATTTAAATATAAATCAATATTTTGCATGTTACTCACCTTAGATATAGTACTGCATTCTTTAATCTTCTCCAAATTTCCAACGCACCCCTGTGTCCGCGAGGAAAGCAAGTGGAAGACTGAGCTCTTCAGTTAATCAGCGCACCAGGATATGTATTATCCCCTCCCTCATCCCAACCGATACAGAATATATATCATCGGTATGCGGTGATGCGAGTGGGGGGAGAGAAAAAGATAAACTATAGAGCCAGCAAAAAGCGCGTGCTATTAGGCATCTCCCCCACTCTCTTATATGTAGATACCGTAATATATATAGCATAAACTGAGGCCACATTGGCGCCAATGATTTTATGTGTCGGTTATATGATGCCGCGGGTGATTCATGACGTATTACATTCTTTGTTCATGTGTGAAGTTCATGCCTGTGTATACGTGTATATAAGTGTGTGTTACTAGGAAAGCGGACAAGTGGATATTTGTAAGATGGAGTTGGGGTGCGTGTTTGTATGAACGGGTGTGTGAGTGCGATGGAAAGAAGAATAATTAGATTTCAAAATGAATGTGCAATCTCGAATAAATGTGTACGAGGAATCATGACAAGATAGATTTTGAAATATTCCTAAGATGTTCTTTATGTCATTTATGAATTAATGGTGTTGGATTGATGAATGACTTACGTGTGTTCGATTCTAGATATTGAAGTATGAGTGTGTATGTGTGTGTGTGTGTGTGTGTACATTCGAATATGTATGTCGGAAGAATATGGAAATTCAGAGTTTAATTCAGTATACGCCCTCCAAACTTACATATACACCGCACTATGAAAAAATTGCCCAAGAAACTTCAACTAAATAGTTAAATGATAAATTCAATCAGCAGGTTGAACGGATGATTCAACCAATTGATTGGGGAAACTGGTTAAATTTTCCACCAAACTGGTAAAATTTTCAACCAAATTGTTGAATTCTTATTCAACCAGCTGGTTGAATTTTTCATTCGACCAATTGATTGAAGGTTTTTAAAAGTTTCTTTTATAGTGCGATTATACATCCAACGATTATACATAGATACATACGAAGTATCGTTATCCTTTTTGTTATCTTAACGAAAATTGTATCATCGGTAACCATAACGTATGGTTCAAAATGGACTTAACTCTATAAATTTCTTTGGAATTAATCTTTACACTAGTGTAATGCCTCGCATTGCTCAGCCTGTAAGAGTTCCCGAGAGGCGTATTGGTTTCTCAAAATGATCTTTCGAATCAATTGAAAATATGTTCTGTACCATTTTTATATAGTGAGTTGAGTGATGGTATTTTTTATGGTCTCCGTGAGTTCAAAACCATGTGAAAAACCATCGCTCAACTAAATATATAAAATTTCTGAGAAACAATTCCTCATTTGATTTGGAAGGGCATTTTGGAAAACTAATACGCCTCTCGGGGACACTTACAAGCCGAGCAACGCGAGGCATTACGCTAGTATGGATGATCTCACAGCTAACCAGTCACTTTCATTCTCTTGGCCAATCATCCAAAAATGTCAATGGCAGATGCAAAGGAGCTCATGCAAATTTCTTTATTTTGATAATGTATTTTCTTTTTCTATAAAATGAAAATTCGCTTATTTTTTAGCTGAATTAATTTGAACTACAGAGTAGCTGTTCCAATTTAGGTTCGAATAATTCATCATGATTACAATCACACAAAACTTACGGGTGGCACAACACTCTTAGAGGTAGTCCTGGTATAGGCCAAGCAGGGTCGATTTGGTTAATTTTGATGTCAAGCGCCAATAGTTTTCTTGAGGGAAATACATCATCACAAGGGTCTCTCAGTTTCCACAAACATGCTCTAGTATTTTCATCAACCTAAATGTGCCAAGGATGAAATGAATAATTTGTGGATCATCAATCATCAACTCGAGGGTCTAATTTTACCTGTTCAGAGACACTACTGAAATAGTGCACAATGTTTTTGGAGAAGTATTAGAAAAAGCGTCTATTAATGGAGTTCACAACTGAATCAATCAGATATAGTATGGGAAGTTTGATTCCTGTATGCACCTGGTGAAAAAGAAGATATGATAATGAACTGATCTGCAGACATTAATAAGCGAATGTATTCTATGCTGTTAGAGTAAAATACCTTTTGCTTTTGCACGCGTCCCTCGATGGCAGTGACTATATCATGAGCATGTTCAATATAGTCCTCTGCGAGAATAGTGAGCATACTGATGAGTGGCTTTTTATATGTAGTGAGCTCAGGGAGAGATACAGTGACGTCATCTATGACTTTTTCCTTCTTTTCCAAGCTGCCTCCACCCATGTTGGATCAATTATGTACCAAGAATCCAAATGGTAAAAAATATATAGATCTGGAAGAAAACTTGTAACCTCAAGCTTAAACTGGTTAAATCACCAATGAGGATTAATCCCTACATTAATTCAATGAAGTTCGAGAACAATCAGAATTTATAATGCTTAACTTTGGTGATTATAAATTATATAAAATTAGCAACTAACACAATTAGAATGCGATTCAGTTGATGGTAAGTCAAATATAAATTCTTTGAGATTGCTATGCGTGCAAAATTTGATTTACAAGATGTAATATACAAGATGAGCATGTATTGTTCAAAAGATTAGCAAAATGGATTCCATCATCTCCAAGCCATTCAGGCATTACTAATTAGTTGACTGAAACACAAATATACCAAAGAATTGGAAGTGCTCATCAAATAAGAGACTGACTACAAAGAGTTTCGAGATTAAACAGGAAATGCTGAAAGAAATAGCCCCCAACGTTGACTTCCAAAGTTTTATCAGCACCAATGAACAACAAATTGACCTACTTGGTAATTCGATTTCCTTGTGAATGTCTCACAAATGCGGCCAAACTATTCTCAAGTTTATCAAGATCAGATTTCTCTCCCTCAACAAGGAATCCGCCAAGCTCCAACATGAGCACACGACTAAGTAGATTTTTTCCATTTGCTGGTTGCTGAGTGAGGACAATTCTTGAAGTGTCGAGATCCGTAATGCTTCATCTCTGCACAGTGTCATTTGCCGGCAATGAATACACAAGATTTACTGAATCTCACATGAAGAACATCTTCCGACAATGAGGGATGATCAGATTGAACTCTTGAACTTCAACTTCAAATATCACACCAAATCTTGCACACTTAGCTTCGTGGTAACAACTTTGCCATCATTTTCTACAATCTGATCCATTTCTCTTGGAAAATTTTGAGCTGCAGCTTTGAACACTGTTGCATCAAGGAGTAAAATAGAAACGGCTTTATCACAGACGAGCGCAAGCCAGTGCACCCTGCGGACGAAAACAACAGCAGACGACGCACACGCTGGCGCTGGCCGAGTTTTGAAGGCTAAAAACGATTACATGTAATGTGCACTTCGTACTGGTACCTTTCCCATTTGTGATCCCTTTGAAAAGGGCCTTTACACGACTGAGACAGTATATGTCAACTCGCTGGTTTTTTACGGTCTCTCTTCGCTAATGTTTCTTACAAACGCTCATACATTTGTTCGACGAAATTGCACTAGTTCAAACTGCCACCACTAAAGCCGGCGGCTGACTGCAGCAGTCCAAGCATTTCCGGTCGGGACCAGGGGTGGGGGTACTTGTAAACATTTACGCTTTGTTGAAGAGAACAAGGGTGTTTTTTGAAAAAGTAAGGGTTGGACAATCAATTCTGGAAGAAAGGACAATTATTCACCAAATATAATTGACGCCAGACGCCTCCCACGAGTCATAATCACGGCTTGATGTAGCGAGTTGTTGACGATTGTTCATGCAAAACTGGGGAGTGGACAATTAATAAGGGTTGTATTTTTGAGATGGTCTATTCGGACCCTATCGAATGGTATGCTTGTTGTGGGTATGTTTGATAATTTTTCTGCTAACTTTTCGGTGCCAATTCTCTCATCACGCTACGATGACCTGTAATCTACCCACAGTGAGTTCTTTTCAACACGATCGAGCAATTTCACATGAATCACGCAAATTTGAGACAAACGCAGATTGCGCTGGTTATCTTAATGAAATGCCACCTTATTTCAAACTTTTCATGCCTCATTTTGACGCTTGTCAAGAGAAACTTTTTACGAAGTTGAATGAATTAGAAGACAGGATAGAAAATCGAATCATTGCGATTGAAAAAGATGTTTCAGAACTTCGTAATAAGCTTTCTCAGGTTTCTCATCAAACATCAGTGGTAGACTCAGCTGAAATGATCCTAACGGACATTCCTCGTGATTTAAATCTCACGAAAACTGAGATTGTGAGTAACATTCTCCATGCTATGGATGTGCCAGAGCTGCAAAATTTCGTAGTAAATACTAGAGAATGGAAAGGTCCTCGTTTTTGCAACACGAATTCATCCGTTCTAACGTCAACCTCAAGTTCGCCACAAAGGAATGTCTTGAATACTCGATCAATTGTCATACAACTGTCATCCACTATTATTCGAGATGAAATTATTTTGAACTCACTCAAACTGAAAATGAGATCTATCAGTGATATCTTTGGAAATGGAAACGATTCTAGAATATTTTGTTATCCACTGTGGCCAAAAGAAGTGCACAACTTACTCAAACAAGCTCACTCAGTTAGTGTTCGTATGAAAATGCAAAAGCCACTAGTTAAAAATCTTATTGTATGCATGAGACCTTCGAATAATAGGCCTCTCGTCCCAATTCCCTCAGAATCCGATCTCGCTCAATTTCAAACTTGACATATTGTGACAATGATGATTAGTTCGTCTATGTAATCTGATTGGGTTGGAGTTATCGAAAATACTAATGAATCCGGCCTCTGTGCACTCTGCGAAGACGATCTCCTCCTATTCTTGGCTTGACGTCCTCCATAGTATGTTGTGCTACACGAATCACTTCATGAAAAAACTATGGTTTGAGTTTAACGTCTAGTTCCGCCGGTAGGCCCCGACCAGACTGCACCCATGTGCGTGGAGTTGAGGTACGCTCAACCAGCGCGTGAGAATATACTGCTAACTACCGAAATGTACCTCGCTGGGGAGGACCTACAGTTTTAGGTGGAATCCGAACCATCGAGACCGCCGAAAAAAGGCACATGAGAAAAAATCTCAGTGGTGCCCTGACCGGGATTCGAACGTAGGACTCCCGCATGGGAGTCCGGTGAGTTCACTATCTACTCTCTCACGATCAATCAGCTAATATAAAGCTGAAATATTAGCTGTTCCTCCGATGGGTCGTCATACTGCTGATCAAATCAACAAATACTGATATCACGCTCGAATCGATCATTTTGGCGGAAAAACCCCACAAATCCGGGTTCCAATATGGACGTGAACATATCGACGACCAATTTAGACAAAATCACGACGAATTGAGGCGGTTTTGTTTGATATTTACTCAATTCGTGTCACGAGAGGTCCTATATAGCTGAGTACAATCAGCTATACACCAGTGATTGTAGCTATTCGTGTCAGTAAAAATCCGTCGACTGAAGTATCAGCTCATAATAGCTAATTCAGTCAGCTGATATAGCTGATTTTCCAGCTAAACGATAATCGTGAGTGTGCCGGATCTACGTGCGTGTGTCGTGATTAGCATCGGATCGAGGGAGATATAATGAGAGGGAGCTTTATAGTCCGGGAGCTGGATAGCCTCCCGTATGCACTGAAAGCGCCGATGATGAACCAAAGGTTTTCTAACGTGATTTTTCTCATAGAATCCGAATTCTTCGGTATTTTCACGATAGGAGGTGGAGATCACCTTCAAAAATGCAATTTTCACCCTCAAAACTGCTTTTTCGCGCGTGCAAGGGGACCACTTTCCAAAACTACTTGGATGACCTCCGGAACATAGACTTGTGAGTGAAAACACGCCTTAACATCATATTCAAATATTTTGCATCAAATATATAGGGTGTCGAAGCCTCTGCGGCGTTGGACAGTGTAATCGATGTACAGGGTGTCGAAGAGTTGCAATGCCCATGCATCTCGATCGTATTTAGATTTTTCCAACTCACGTAATAAAGTATTGGGCAGTGAGATTGATAAGTCTCAGTTCAATTTGATCCTCTGACTAAGACATTCAGAGATCCTTCCTCGATTTGCAGCATGGAAATTTCATAGAATTCACTAGTTTTCATAACAAAATGTAAATTTACAAAACGATTATGTGATGCGTGGTCTCTGGTTTATTACTATTCGGAATACGGAATAACGTTCAGTGCTCGTATTTCCAAATCTCAAAAAACTGCTTGTTCATTACCAACGCGTGAATCCATATCCTTCCCTGAAGAATATCGTTGTATGAACCTGTTTCATGATATCTCCAATAAAGTTCATGGATAAAATAATTCACCTGTGGGTATGATATCGATCGAAACGTCAGACGAATGCACTTACCACCCTCTAAAACAATATGGCTGACTGTGATCCTAGTTGCACTTCTACTCTGAGTTTCGTTCATTTGAGCCCAATTTGCTTCTAAACTAAAACAATCCATAGTAATATGACCGTTGAAAAATAAGCCATTCAAGAGTTTCAAGTTTGAAAACAAAGAAAAAACTTCTAAACCCCGATCTATTGATCGGTGTATTCATTCGGTTTCTCAGTGAGACTCAAAATCAATTTGCCCTGCAATTTCCCTTTGGGCATAGCGTGTTATTTGAAAAATCTGCGGTTATCAGGGGTCAAATTTATTATCACACATGTGTTTATACGTTTTGAGACGGTGTGAGTTCTAACGACCCAATGGTCACGGCTAGATGATATGATAATGTTCATAGTTTTCTTTCAAAGCTACCGAGGTACAGGCGCAATCTGATGATTAATCAACTAGAGATGACATACTACATGCAGATTGTACATTCTGGTTTTCCCCCGTGATCGCATTGTAAATCTATTCATTTTGTTATGAAAACTAGTGAATTCAATGAAATTTCTATGCTCCAAATCGAGGGAGGATCTCTGAATGTCCTAGTCAGAGGATCAAATTGAACTGAGAGTTATCAATCTCACTGCCCAATTCTCTATTATGTGAGTTGGAGTAATATAAATACGATCGAATTGCATGGGCATTGCAACTCTTCGCCACCCTGTACATTGGGTCCGTAGGGCCCAGAAGTGGGAAAAGTAAGTTGCATCAATGGCCTGATTATATAAATACCCAATAGCTAAATTATTCAGCGCTTTATCCATTTCCGGTCCATCGATTACACTGAACAACCCAGGGGCTTCGACACCCTGTATATCGGATGCGAAATATCTGAATATGATGTTAGAGCGTATTTTCACTTACGATTCCATGTTCCGGAGGTCATCCAAGTAGTTTTGAAGATTGGTCCCCTTGCACGCGCGAAAAAGCAGTTTTGAGGGTGAAAATTGCATTTTTGAAGGTGATCTCCACCTCCTATCGTAAAAATACCGAAGAATTCGAATTCTACGAGAAAAATCACGTTAGAAAACCTTTGGTTCATCATCAGCGCTTCCAGTGCATACGGGAGGCTATCCAGCTCCCGAGCTATAATATGACGACAACATAATGATGTTATGGAGGTCGAGAGTTTTTTCTTTTGTTCTGTGAGTACTAATTATCGTGCTCTCTCAGCACCAATCAGCTAATATATAACTGAGATATCAGCTAATATATAGCTGAGGTATCAGCTATTACTCCCATGGGTCGTCAAACTGCTGATCAAATCAGCAAACGCTAAAATCACGCTCAAATTGATAATTTTGGCGAAAAAACTCCACAAATTCGGGTCCCAAAATCGTCATGAACATATTAATGACAATTCCAGACCAAATCACGTCGAAATGAGGTGTTTTGGTTCGATACTTACTCAATTTGTGTCACGAGAGGTCCTATATAGCTGATTACAATCAGCTATAAATCAGTGATTGCAGCTGAAAGTCAGCTAATGTAGCTGAAATTCAGCTACAGTAGCTATTCGTGCCAGTAAAAATCCGTTGACTGGAATATCAGCTTATGATAGCTGATTCAGTCAGCTAACATAGCTGAAATCTCAGCTAATATAGCTGATTTTTCAGCTAAACGATATTCGTGTCGTGCTGTGTACAATGTCGTGATCAGCATTGGATCGAAGGAGATATAATGAGAGGGAGCCTAATATGACAACATAAGTATATGTAGATCGAGAGATCTTTATTACTCAGGAGGTGAGGTTGTGGCCGTTGTCGGTTTTCGTCATGAGGCTATAGCGGGAAACACCTGCTTAGCCTGGCTCGCTTCAACAACAGGTGGCCCGCTTTAACAACCAGTGGCCCGCTTTAACAGCAGGTGGCCCACTTAAACAACAAGTGGCCCGCTTCAACAACAAGTGGCCCACTTTAATAGCAGGTGGCCCACTTTAACAGCATGTGGCCCACTTTACCAGCAGGTGGCCCACTTTAACAGCAGGTGGCCCGATTTAACAGCATGTGGCCCACTTTAACAGCAGGTGGCCCGATTTAACAGCAGGTGGCTCGCTTTAACAGCACGTGGCCCTCTTTAACAGCAGGTGGCCCACTTTCACAGCAGGTGGCCCGATTTAACAGCATGTGGCTCACTTTAACAACAGGTGGCCCACTTTAACAGCAGGTGGCCCGCTTTAACAGCATGTGGCCCGCTTTAACAGCAGGTGGCCCACTTCAACAGCACGTGGCCCACCTTAACAGCAGGTGGCCCGATTTAACAGCACGTGGCCCTCTTTAACAGCAGGTGGCCCACTTTCACAGCAGGTGGCCCGATTTAACAGCATGTGGCTCACTTTAACAACAGGTGGCCCACTTTAACAGCAGGTGGCCCGCTTTAACAGCATGTGGCCCGCTTTAACAGCACGTGGTCCACATTAAGCCTTACTTCCCGATGTCGGAAAATTTTTCTGACAAGAAATGTATCAATAACTTGTGAAAAATTTTTACGAAAAATTTCAACCAGCTGGGTGAATTTCTGATTCAACCCAATGAGTCTTTCAAAAACGTCATAATCACAAAAATGAAACTTTTTTTTACCTTTCCTCAAATGGAAGCAAGTAGAAAATCTATTTCCGAGCGGATGTGTTCCTGGGTTTGTCAGAGGTTTTTCAGAATTCTGTCAATCAAATTTCATCACAATTGTTGGATTTTAGCCATGTCAACTGTAGGCGAAAAAATAAGTAAAGGGGTTAACAGCAAGTGGCCCACTTTAAAAGCAGGTGGCCCACTTTAACAGCAGGGGGCCCGCTTTAACAGCACGCGGCCCACTTTAGTTACATTTTTTGGGACTTGGAAATTGGATAATCAAGTTAATCCGACTGCACTAAACGAATTATTATGTAAACCAGAGCCAAAAATTTTTACGAGACCCACAAAACACGAAGAAAATCATACCCTAACGGTCTATATCAATGCACATCACCCCCCGTGATAGCTGATTCAATCAGCGAAAATCCGTTCACATTAGCTGACGGAATCAGCTATTACGAGCTGATTATCAGCTACCGTAGCTGATTCGCGCTGAGAGAGTGGAAGGAAGGCAACATCTCTTAGTGTCGCTGCAAAATTGCATGTTTCTATCATACACACACTTGTCGCAATTTTCAACTAATGTGACTCCAACTTACTTGAGCAGTTGGGCACGTAGTCGCGCAATTCAGTGTTCGAAGACCCCAAATGTGGGCCACCGTTTGTAGCACTACATGCCCCGAATGTGGACCACCCTTGTCCCAAATAAAGGCCACCTCCCACAGTGTTACATGCTCCCAATGTGGGCCACCCTTCATAATACTGCCCCGAATATGGGCCACCCTTGTCCCGAATGTAGGCCATTCTCTATAGCTCTCTGGAACGTGGTCCACATCAGGGATATAGATGACTCACATTCGAAGCATATAGCTCTTTAGAGGGTGACCCACATTCGGGACATTACAGCTACTTAAGAATCGGATGGAGAAATAAATCTCACTGCACGAAACAAACGACTATGAATACCGGAGCCAAAAATTCATCACGAGACGCGGAGAACGCAAAGAAAACATCCCCGAGCGGTGCACATCATAGCATTCCACCTCTTGTAATAGCTGATTCAATCAGTAAAAATCCGTTCATGTTAGCTGACAAAATGAGCCATCAAACGAACTATTATTAGGAATATATTACAAATCATGAATGTCAGAGCCTATCAAATACATTCCAAGATTCCTGGTAATCGACCGTTCTCTAACTGCACATTGGAAAAAATGTGCAAATCGATTACTGAAAATCCGTGTACATGAATTAGTTCTTATTTTGTCGACACTTACGAAGAATATACACTGTAAAAAATTGGTTGACTTCCAACCAAATTGGTCAACCAGTGGCTGAAAATTCAACCAGTTGGTTGAATATTCAGCCACTGGTTGGATGTCAAATTCAATCACTGATTGGATGCCAAATTCAACCATTTGGTTGATTCATTCGCCACGAAACGCGACTCTCGGCCCATCAAAGCATGAGGTCAACCCTCGAGGAGATATCTTCAACACCTTATGGAAAAGGCTTCGTGTAGTACTGAATTAGAACATTTATTGCATCAGAATACAAATATGATAGAATCATCTGTCCCGTTGGTGGTGAGTTTGGGAAAAAATTAGTAATGGCTTGTCAACGCGCAGGTAGAACGATGCCGTAAACTGTTGAGTTGGTTGAATACTTTACTCCTATTTCACTTTTCTCTACCCCTCTTTTTTCCATTCATTCGTCATTGAAACGGCAACGAGCCTAATTATTTAGGCCAATCTACATCCATCGATTGCACGGTCCTCTTGAAGCAGTTCGTATTCCAGACTGCCGAC
This sequence comes from Eretmocerus hayati, assembly GCA_029851415.1. NCBI lineage: Eukaryota > Metazoa > Arthropoda > Insecta > Hymenoptera > Aphelinidae > Eretmocerus > Eretmocerus hayati. The sequence goes on from CM056743.1 coordinate 112,808,318, forward strand.
CAAAAGTGGGATTCTTGTAGAATGAGGTTAGAGGAATTCATGGAATCACATTCCAATGATAATCAAGACTGCCGCTTGAGCTGCTTTTGGAAATAGTCATAAATAGGTGTTGATTCGACAGTTTTCACTCGTCTACCCTTGATAACTCGATGGGAACGCATTCCATCCAAAAACGTGTAGAGTATTTTTTGTAGACCTTTGAACGATGAACAAGAAGAGTCTGTGCACATTTACTCATATGTGGCACCCTGTTCCCGCAATAAACATACCTCCATCCAAGTTCCATATTTATCACGGTTTCAACCCCATAACTCAAAAACAATACATTTTATCAGAAAATGTGTGAAGCAACATTTTATAGATCTTCAAAGGACGAATGAAAAAGGTCTTAACACATCGTCCCGTGTAAGGCCATCTGTTTCCGTCATTGAAGTATTTTCGTCAAAGACTCATATTTTTCCTGATTACAAGTGGAACCGACAGTGAAGATAACAAAATTATGATTCTTGGACGAAAGTACTGCAATTATGGAAACAGGGGTTCTTACACGAGGAAATATGTAGAGATATTCTTCGTTCATCTTTTAAAGGCCCACAGTAAGTTGCTGCCCTCATTTTTCGATACATGCTATGAATTTTTTTTGGGTTGAAATGGGGTTGAAACCATGAAAAATATGGGATTTGGACGAAGATACGTTTAGTGCGGGAACAGGAGGCCTCATATGAGAAAATGTGTACAGACTCTTCTTGTTCTTCGTTCAAGGGTCTACAAGAAAATGCTCCACACATTTTTGGATGAAATGCGTTCCCACCGAGTTATCAAGGGTGGGAGAGTGAAAACTGTCGATTAAACACCTATTTTATACTATTTCCAAAAGCAGCTCAAGCGGCAGTCTTGATTTCCATTGAAATGTGATCCCATGAGTTCCTCTAACTATATTCAACAAGTATCCCATAGGTAACAGCAAGTGCACTTGCAGTCAGCAGCTTGAATTATGACCTGCTTCAAAAAAATCGCAAAGATTCTCGTGGTTTGCGCCCCGAAAAACTTTCGTATACGCAGTTTTAGCCAGATCCAAGACATTTTGAGTTTTTCATATCTGGCATACAGAGTTCTGCCAGATCCAAGAAATGTTGAGTCTTCTATGACCGTCTGAAGATCCCGTATTACTGAGAATTCTGAATCTTGAGAAATGAGTGTTACTCTTCATCGATCATAAATTTTCCGTTGTCAATGATAAGAAAGTGTTACTCCGCGTCGATGAGGAGAAAAATGTACTACTCCTCGTCAATCTCAAGAAGAAGTGTTAGTCTTAGTAGAAGTCATTGATATACAAGTAATGAATGTCCAACCGGGATCAATGATGCTTATCGCGCTTTTTTAAATTCAACTGGTGCAAAGACTATGATGAGACTTTTGTAATCAAATAATGTTCCCTAGGTTCCTCCATTCATCTAATTCCCGAAACGCATGTTCAGTCATGTGGCGTCGTAATCAACCAATGGTTGAATTTGGTGATCAACCAGTGGTTGACGCCGAAAATCAACCAATTGGTTGATTATTGGCATCAACCACTGGTTGAGGGAAAAACTTCAACCAATTGGTTGAAGTTTTTGACACGGATTTTTTACAGTGTATATATGTTTCGTTCATAGCCGAAAGCTCTCAATTTCTCATCCACTGTCTCCCCTGACATCCCTAAACTTCCTCGCTCAAACATACAATTCATATTGTAGGTCGTGGTCTATCTACACATAATGAACTCATGTACGATTCGTTCAGCATATCGGTGACCCGCGTCACTTAGACTCTGGTCATTGGCTATGATTTCTGGGCAAAATTTGAGTGGGTGCTGTGCACTTCGAAGATATGCCAAAATATCGAATCACGTAGCTAAATGTTGATTTCTGCAGGACCACTGTGTGCCAAAATAGATGTACAGATGTTTTTCAACCACGTGCTTGAATCGACGGTTCAACCACGTGGTTGAAATCCATATTCCAAGCACAGTGCTTGGAGATAAATTCCAAGCAGTGCTTGAAATACTGACTATCAATTTTTTACAGTTTGGCATCTTCTGCTAAATCTGATCGTTCTCGAGTAATGAGCAGTATTCAACTAGAAAACGGTGAGTTTTACAACGTTTAAGGCTGAATGGATGCTTCAATGGAGTGAGGAATCAATATTGCCATCGAACCAACTGTTCATAAGTGGATCCTCGACAATATCCAATCGCAAGAAGCAAAGTTTCCGTTCCAAAATTTTATATTTTCCGAATGTCTTTACTGTGCTGTCTATTGTGGGCTCATTCCGATTACTCATTTAGAATCAGGGTATGTATAGATATAGTATTGGGATGATATCAACGAGAATCGTTCGTTATTACCGCTTGAGGAAAATGATGTTCTACTCGAAAGTCATTGCGTCTTGCCATTGAATATTGGGGTCCATGAAGTTAGCGGACGAGGTAAGAATCCCGTTAAAATCGATAATGCAATCATTTGTTGGAGCACAAGTGAACATTTTATCATCAGTGACATCCCTGGTAGAAATTCATCCTAATGTAACACATTATTAGCCATAAAATGGCCATTTTCAGTCAAAATTGGACAAAAATAGCCATTTTATGTCTATTAATGTGTTACATCGAAGTAAATTTCTACCAGGGATTGGTTTGTTAGATTCATGGTTTTGAGTTAATCGTGAAGAATGTTTCGCTACAGCGGACAAGCTCGAATCTTCATTTCCTTGCCAACTAATCCCTTTGAAAATATTCTGTAAAGAGGGATCGAAGCAAAATCGTTTGTTAAAGCAGCGGTCATACCAGAGTCGAAAAATTTTCAATACTCGTGAAGACCCTTGCAATTCGCTAAAAATTGTTCTGATTCGCCGCGCAAGCAGCGGTCGCTTCGAACATTATGGATGCGATCGAGTGGTGAGTGAGAGAGAGAGAGAGAGAGAGAAGAGTACATCGTATCAAGGGTCTTTCTAGATCAATAAACAGACATATTTCAATTATCTTTGCGTTATTGACGGTATATAAGGGTGGAATCATCAACATTTGGCAGGAAAAAATCTGTGTTCCTCCTTTGTTTTAACCAGCATTGTCGATCACTATCACTTACAGAGTTGTATCTTTTGTACAGTAAAACCTGTCCAATTTTAGCGAAAGTTTTGCTGTTTCGCCTAGCATTGTTGATAATTATCATTTAAGGATTTGACATGCGCTATCAATATAAATTATAATAATATTGATAAGACGATGAAAGAATTTGATCATACAATCTGTTTCAGAAGGTATGTGCATAATGTAACCGGGGGAGGGGGGGGGGGGTAGCAAAAGAATTGTAAATTTTATTCGTGCATTTTGAATTTTTTGTAAACCCCCGTGGTTCTTGTAACTCTTACGCAAAGTATGGCATTTCAGTGTAACCGTGTAATGATTAGTCATCTTCTGCTTACAGTTTTGCGTACGCGAGGTTGGACCTCGCGCGCGCGAGAATCTCTATCTGGCAGCGCACTGATTCGCGTATATACGCGAAACCAGGGTACCTATTGAAGTAAAAATTTTGCAATTCGCACAGCGCAGCGCGCGCGCGAGAATTTTTCTCGCGGGTCTAAAATGATTATTGATTTTGTGTGGTGACCACGGAAATAGTCTGCTGATCATTGTTTTTATCAAGCTGCATAACCCCCCACTACGTGCTCTGCCTAACACTAGATATAAGGTAAGTGTACCCAACTTGCCTCTGTACCCAACTTGCCCCCATATGCAGATCTCAGGAATGGGCGCTCGTTGATCTTCCCGCAATTTTTTTTTACGTTTGTTATGTTAAAATATGAGGAAATACGTAGTTTTCATCGACCCCGGATCATTTCTGCGCTCTCCAGAAAATATAAAGTGAGTTTTCCATTTTTCGTGTTTGCACGGCTAAGAAATCACCGAGGAAATCGCGTTCACTAAAACCGGTGAAAATTAATTTTTATTCACCCAATCTTGACGTACCTTAGCGCATTCGATTCCTTGTCTCAAGACCTTCAAAATCCGCTATTTAGGGTTGCAGAACTCTGATTTGGAGCGATTTTATGTACACAAAACGGAGATGATTGAGAATCAAGAAGGCCGACATTAGAGTGTACCCAACATGCCCCCATATGGTTATCTCGGAAAGGCGTGCAGTATGGCTTTTTTTACCACTCAGAACGTGTTTATCACGTCAAAATAGGTCAGAAACGATGTCTTGGGCCAGCTAAAAGCTATAAATGTCGCTGTACGGTGATCAAAATGGATCAAAGTGATTTTATTCACTTCATCGCCGATTTACATTGTTTTAAATGATGGGGGCAAGTTGGGTACACACTTTTGTGAACTCTCAAAAATCACCTTTTGGGAGAATTCAAACAGCTCGGCTCCACTATATTCATATTGGACGTATCTTAGCTCATTTCGAAGGTCTTGAGACAAGCTTCAAAATGAGCTAAAGTACGTTGGAAAATATGGAGATGGGCCAAAGTTATTAGGCAAATGGCTTAATGGGGGCAAGTTGGGTACACTTACCTTATTTTAGTGTTTACCAGCCTAGTGATATGAATCCAAAAATCACACGTATACCCTTAAGCTTCTGTGAGTCTTAAAATCAAAAATTATTTTTTTACTGAAACGGCTCTTAAGTGTGATGTAATTTTGTTGAGGTGCAGATTGATGTGTTGATACGCAATATGCATGTATTAACGTTGGGGTACGTTTTTTCTAATCCTTTTTTTCTAATCCGTTTTTTCTAAAATCTCAATTTTCTAAAAGTATTTTTTTCTAAACCTTTTTTTTCTAAAATCGCTTTTTCTAAGTCCGTTTTTTCTAAATCCGATTTTTCTAATCATGTTCTTCTAGTAGTCATTTTGTTGCAAAGGAAGCCAAGAGAACTATTGGAGCCAAGATAGAGGTTATCGATTCAATTTATTCTAAGAGTAGATGATCACATTGTGATATTATGTGCAATATTTCGCAAGTACTGGAGGATTTCGCCTCTATCGCAATAATCTTGATACTGGGAAACGATGTTGGATATTCTTTCTTCAGCTCGTAACTGGTCAGGCTCCTTATAATCTTTGATTCTTTGGCCTAAATCAAGCTGTGCTAACATCACCTCCGTGTCAGCTTGCTCCTTCTGAATTTCTTTGATAAAAGCATACAAACTGGGATGTCTTTTCCCCATAATGAGATTCAATCGGTTGTGCCAACCCTCAGAGATATTATTGGTCCGGGCTGTATGATCAATGACTGATTGATATTGATTCCACACTCTCGGAGGATATCGAGGGAGGACTGCTCTTCGCCTACCTCTGGCAGGTCTTCCTCTGATATAGGTATCTTCTATGTAATCGGCAATCTCCGTCATCTCCTCAGGGAAGAGGTCAGACTCAACCAGAGTATCAAAGTGCTCCTCCACATGATCTACGGTCACAAACGCGAGAGCAGTGAGCATATGTGCGGAGTTCCTGATCTCTCGATCATTAGGGTCGTTGTACCTTGCCTGTAAGCCCTGTGCTTGAATATGGCGATATATATTTTGACAGAAATGAAAGAAGCAGCATCGAACCATATCGTCACCAAAAATTGCTTGGACGGCATTCAAAACTGCTGTTTCAAAGTCACTCATCACGATCAGGGGCGGATTCATTGGAATATTGAGTTCTCGAGCTTTTGACGACAGTACTTGAAATACTTTGTCGTACGACGTTTGTTGTTTATTAGGGAGCAACGCGTAAACGTACGGCAAAGCTGACCCCTGACCATTTGGTTGAGTGACTGAGCCCATTATGGCGAATAACTGAAGGAATATAGTTGGAGAGGCCTTGAAAGTACCATCAACAAACCATATTGTTGATCGGTAAAGTCTCTTCAAATCGTTTGTTGCACAGAAAATAAGAATTCGATCGTAATCTTGACCATCATCCTCATCTCCATCTTCGTCCATTTCTGTGAGCGAGTCGTACAATAAAAATCGATCGCCCACGAGTGTTTGTTTGAACGAATCAGGTAGTTCACCAAGATCTTCAAGTCGCTGAGGATTCGATGGCAAACCTCTTCTACGTGCTCGGCCAACAACTTTGCCGAGATTTGGTCGGTCAGGCAAACGTGCCAAAACGCCTACAACGTTTCATCGAACATCAAAACACCGTTTCGCTATCGCGCAGATTAGGCACTCAATGCGATATTTACCTGAGGCTACACCTTGGAGTTCTGATCGGATGACTTGAACAGGAGGTGCTTCAGGGTGTTCACGAGCGTGCCTTTTGATTCGCTCCAAAACTTTTGCCGCTCCTACCTCCTCTCGATCGGGTGCATGAGAATGCTCAGATTTTTGATGAAATTCAGTATCTTCCGGACCTTGTAATGCTATAATGTTTCCCCCTTCAGTTTTCGTGATCGCTCGAGCCGGACATGATTTGAATTTCTTGCACTTCCAATAACTGTGGCCGCTACTTTCGTGCGCGCTTACGAAGTAGTATAGAAATCCATTTACGTCGAGCAAATTATTTTTTCGTGCCAACACCAAACGAGCCTCCATTTTTTTTGTAGTTTAGATAGTTTTACAATTTTTTTTACTTTATTAATTTTGATGATGGAAATTTCGATTCAAAATTGATAACCTCAGAAATTTAGATCGGCCTAAACAATGATGAGATACTGACTGAAGTTGGCGTCACGAGGACTCATTTGGGTTTTTGTTTACCTTTTTAAAGACTAAAGGAACATATTCTTAGGAAATTTTTTTATTAGAAAAAACGGACTTAGAAAAAGTGATTTTAGAAAAAGAGGGTTTAGAAAATAATACTTTTAGAAAATTGAGTTTTTAGAAAAAGAGGATTAGAAAAAAAGGATTAGAAAAAACGTACCCCAACCATGTATTAATCACCTTTTGTGCAATATGATTTTACTAGGTAAAACCAAAATATGATTTTACTGGAGCATTTTGATAACTTCTAAAATCATGCCTTCTTCCCTCAGAATTTGCTTACATTCAAACTATGATGCTTCAGTATTAAGCTACATATCAGCCAACTGAACTAATTTTAGGTGGATCAATGAATCCAGAGAGTCAGCGGATATCTCCGGTGATTCAGTCAGCTTCGGGAGAAAAATTATTGATTAACCTAAGATTTGTGCGAGAATGGTACATGAATTATTAGTTGGTTGATGTGTAGTTCAATACTCAAGCATCATATTCCAAATTGACGCGAGTTCTGAGGAAGGGAGACATGATGTTGAAAGTGATCTAAATACTCTCGCAAAATCATATTTTGGTTTCACCTCATAAAGTCATATTGCACAATAGGTGATTGATACATGCATATTGCGTATCAACACATCAACTCGCACCTCAACAAAATTACATCACACTTAAGAGCTGTTTCAGTGAAACATTAATTTTTGATTTCAAGGCTCACAGAAGCTTAAGGGTATACGTGTGATTTTTGGATTCATATCACCAGGCTGGTAAACACTAAAATATATCTAGTGTTAGGCAGAGCACGTGGTGGGGGGTTATGCAGCTTGATCAAAACAATGCTCAGCAGACGATTTCCGTGGTCGCCACAAAAAATCAATATTTATTTTACGCCCGCGAGAAAAATTCTCGCGCGCGCTGCGCTGTGCGAATTGCAAAATTTTTACTTCAATAGGTACCCTGGGACCCATCGCGCACGCGAGTCATGATTATACGTTCGCGTACGCGAGTCTCGGATTGCTCGCGCACGCAAGGGATTCCTGAATTTCGCGCAAATCGCACGGTTCATGATTTTGCGCGCGTAAATTGTATTGATTTTTGCTGCGACCGCCATATCATAACCCAGTTAAGAAAAAGAGGTAAATACAATAATAAAATAGTTTAAACAAACTCTTTCGACTGCATTTATTGGGACAGGCGTCAAGGTACGTGCATGCTTACTCAAGAATCAAGATATTTTTAATGAACACAGGAAAACAATACCAACGTCTCCTGAAAAGTGGACATGAAGAGGAAAATTTTTCAAAGCAGACATCGAAATTGAAGCCTCCGGATAACTGCGGTAAGACGGCTGATCAGTCTCAAAAAAATATTGTGAGCTCTTCAGGTAGAATCCTTCCTTCATATTTATAAGGTGAGAGAATGATAAATTGTCTGCTTTTCTTACCTCAGTATCCCTAAGCTTCAACTTCAATTCCTGCTTGAAAAAGTTTTCCTACCATGTAGAGTTTTTTGGAGACGTTGGTATTGTTCCTCTGTGTTCATGAAAAATATCTTGACTCATGCACCGTTACGCCTGCGCCAATAAGTGTAATCAAGAGGGTTTATTGAAAGGACCCCGCCATAAATGATAGGATTTTGGCTTTCAGCGAATTTGACCGAATTGGCAATCAATCGATAGAGCTCGACGTGCTGAGCAAAAGTCTCCATAGCCGCTAAACCCGAAAAATTCTCGTTTCTGAGTGATTTGGTTGCAAAGTCGCAGATTTTACCGAGCCAAAATAGGGTTATGGCATCAATCGAACAATAACATACGTTCGAATTCGTTCGGTTCGCTTGGTATTTGCCAGCTAAATACCTCTGATGAAGCAAGAATCTTTGCATCACACGCGATTTGATAATCCTCTCAAAAGAATCTTTCACTGCCGCCATTCTCGCGGGATATTTTCAAAGTCCGCACAATCGAAACTCTTCTAAAGATTTTGATATTTCTAACGGTCTGCGGGACATAGTATATTATCAAGGCAAATGCGGATGACGAGTTTCATCATCAACGAGATACATACAATATTTAGAGCTCACACCTCACGCAAGGGTGCGTTGAGAAGAGCGTTTTCCCGCTGGATGCTTGAAAAATACGTCTAAGCTCTCAGTAAAACTTTGAAACAAAACCATTGAATCTTTTCTTTCGAACTGTTTATCGTTTGAAGGTAACGAGATTTTCACCTTTCTAGTATGCGGGGCGGGAGGGGGGCCTACAGACATTTGAAAAGATCTTATGGGACTTCAGAGAAACATTCGTTTCGAATCTTGGGCGGTGATTGAATTCCGCGTTGTATCGCACTCGGCTCGAACATACGAAAATCGAATCAGGCCCAACTCTATATCGGCAAAGGTCACGTACCTTCGCTGAAAGAATGCGAAAAAGTTATACCTTCGACCAGTGTATCTCTGATATAATGCGCGAGACAGAAAATACATAGGAAATAGCTTCAAAAGTGTTCGTGGTAAGCTACAAAATGCAATCGCGGAGAGGTCTGTACGACCAATAGGCTCTGAAATGTCTAACTCTAGAAATCACCAGAGGTGTATTTACACTCTTGACCAGTAGGGTACATTCGAAAATATATCTATCGAAAATCAGAATGCAATATCTCTTGGTTATCAAACGACGATTACATTTTCTGTCAGATCGCACCTATTTTGAGAAAAAAGAATTCGATGCTTCACATGGTTTCAATAACAGAGTACTTAATTGACCTCTCATTTCTGATATCATCTCGCTGAAACGAATATATTTTCGAAAATCAATGGGCGTCTACTCAAATAACCGTACAAGTCTCAATCAGCGATCCCGGAAAAAAAAAATTAAAACGATCTTCGCAACCTTTGCCGATATAGAGTTGGGCCTGATTCGATTTTCGTATGTTCGAGCCGAGCGCGATACGACGCGGAATTCAATCACCGCCCAAAATTCGAAACGAATATCTCTCTGAAATCCCATAAGATCTTTTCAAATGTCTGTAGGCCCCCCTCCCATCCCCGCACACTAGAAAGTGGAAAATCTCGTTACCTCCAAACGATAAACAGTTCGGAAAAAAAGATTCAATGATTTTGTTTCAAAGTTGTACTGAGAGCTTAGACGTATTTTTCAACCATCCAGTGGGAAAACGCTCTTCTCAACGCACCCTTGCGTGAGGTGTGAGCTCTAAATATTATAGGTATGTATCTCGTTGGTAATGAAACTCGTCATCCGCATTTGCCTTGATAATATACTATGTCCCGCAGACCGTTTGAAATATCAAAATCTTTCGAAGCGTTTCGATTGTGCGGACTTTGAAAATATCCCGCGAGAATGGCGGCAGTGAAAGATTCTTTTGAGAGGATTATCAAATCGCGTGTAATGCAAAGATTCTTGCTTCATCAGAGGTATTTAGCTGGCAAATACCAAGCGAGCCGAACGAATTCGAACGTATGTTATTGTTCGATTGATGCCATAACCCTATTTGGTTCGGTAAAATCTGCGACTTTGCAACCAAATCACTCAAAAACGAGAATTTTTCGGGTTTAGCGGCTATGGAGACTTTTGCTCAGCACGTCGAGCTCTATCGATTGATTGCCAATTCGGTCAAATTCGCTGAAAGCCAAAATCCTATCATCTATGGCGGGGTCCTTATTTCATTCACCGTCAACCGGGGTAACTTTGGAATACGAGGGGTAACTTTGGAACAGCCGCTGAAAGAGTGGTTATCACGCACAGTCGGCTAAGCAGATGATCCTGAGACTTCAATACCGATTTCTCCTACTTGGGGCACGCATAAACGATGTCTTGCACCGGCGCGAAGGCCTTTAACAGCTCAATCCATTTATAAGCTCACTTCTTCAAAAGTACGTTTTCAATCCATTAAACAGTCTCTCGGAAGAAGTGGTGTGGTTCCGACTTTAGCAGGTAGAATCCAAGGTAGCTGAGCTAGATTTTACTTGTCTGTACGCATATCTAGAGGAATCCATTGTTACATTGGAGTATTTTCAGCCAAATTTAATTTTGTAGAGTAAAAACTGAAAAATACGTATATTTGGTCTGGAACTGAGGTAACTTTGGAACGCTTGTTCATGTACTCTCAATTATTTCCCAAGATCTATGCTATTCTCAAATCGTACATACTTGAGTAGCCGTTGATGAGAGCTTCAAAATGAGCCAAAGAACGTCTCATTTTGACCCACGGAAGCCGAGTTATGGCAGTTTTTGTCAGAAACTGACTGTGAAGGTATTTTCCCACTCGAGACTCAGCCGTAGTGAAGACAGTGAGGTATGCTGTAGGTGTCTATGCTCGATTGTAGAAGTTGACTTCAACCAAATGTACTTTTACAATAAGTCAATGGAAAGCTAAGACTCTCAGCTTTCGATTATTGATGGTGAAAATCGAGTGCGTGACCTAGCTTACGAATTAATTGACGAATAAATAATGATAACAATTTCTGTTCCAAAGTTACCCCAGTCTGTCTAACTTTGGAACACGACTTTCAGCGCTCTTTTCTCCAACCAGAGATGTCCAAATGGTCCTTATGAAAACCGCAATCGAAAGCTGAAACTGTGAGCTTTCGTTTGACTACAGATACAATGCGCTTCTGATGCAAGACGTACAAGTTTCACGAGGTTTAAGGAAAAAAATGCGATTTTTGTTCCAAAGTTACCCCGGTTGACGGTGTCTTATTCTCACAAATAGGTTATGATACGGCGCCCGAAGCAAAAATCAATACATTCCACGGGCGCGAAATTATCCTCGCCACGCGTGCCATTTGCGCGAAATTTTACTTCAATAGGGCCCCTGGGGCCTATATGTAGATTTTCCAAAAGTTGAATTTTTTCCTCCGCCATTAACAGAAAATTGAGACATTATTTTGCGGGGTATAACTCAAAACAGATTCGAACCGATATGGGATATGCTGTAACCGTACTCTCTCAGCGCCAATCAGCTAGGATAGCTGCAAATCAGCAAAGCTGATTTTGTCAGCTAACATTAAGGCGATGCGGTCACCGTGCACCGTTCGGTGCACCGTGCACGCTGGAAAGTATTCCCACTTTTCTCTGACATTCTTGCGATTTGGGTGAAACGACGAGAAGACACGCGTTTATTATCATCTAACTCGAGTTCGTCTTCTCATCGTTTCACCCAAATCGCAAGAGAATTGGATGAAAGTGGGAATAACTCGGCCACGGGAACCTCCTAACCTATAATACAGGCACATTGTGATTCTCACTTTTATCCGATTCTCTTGCGATTTGGGCGAAACGATGAGAGGACGAACTCGAGTTAGATGATAATAAACACTCGTCTTCTCGTCGTTTCGCCCAAATCGCAAGAGTATCGGACAAAAGTGCGAATAACTTTCAGCTTGCACGGTGACCGCATCGCCTTAACGGACTTTCACTGATTGAATTAGCTATGACGGAATGTAATATGCAATGATGTGCACCGCCCAGGGGTGTATTTCTTCGATTTCCCTGCGTCTCGTGATAAATTGATGGAACTGGGATTCATAGTCGTTCATATTGAGCAGTCAGTTTTATTTTATTATACAATTTCGAGTCATTGTAATGTCCCGAATGTGGGCGACCTATGTCCCGAATATGGGCCACCTATGCCCCGAATGTGAGCCACCCGCTATAGCTCTATCCAGAATGCCCACATTCGGGGCATGTAGTGTCATGAAGGGTGGCCCACATTTGGGTCATATAGTGTTTTAAGAGGTGGCCCACATTCGGGGAATATAGTGTTATGAGAGGTGGCCCAAATTCTGGGCGAGGGTGGTCCACATTCGCGGAATATAGTGTTATATGAGGTGGCCCACATTCGGGGCATATAGTCTTATAGAAGGTGGCCTACATTCGAGGCATATAGTGTTATGAGAGGTGGCACACATTTTGGGTGAGGGTGGCCCATATTCGGGGGAAGGGTGGACCACGTTCGGGGCATATAGTGTTAAAAGAGGTGGCCCACATTCGGGGCAAGAGTGACACGCATTCGGGAAGTGATGTGTTGTATTGGGTGGGCCACATTCGGTGAATATAGTTTTATAGAAGGTGGCCCACATTCGGGGTAACGGTGGCCTACATCCGGGACATATAGTGTTATGAGAAGTGGCCCAAATTCTGGGCGAGGGTGGTCCACATTCGCGGAATATAGTGTTATATGAGGTGGCCCGCATTCGGGGCATATAGTCTTATAGAAGGTGGCCCACATTCGGTGCATATAGTGTTATAGAAGGTGGCCTACATTCGGAACAAGGGTGGCCCTCATTCGGGGCATATAGTGTTATAAGAGGTAGCCCACATTTTGGGTAAGGGTGGCCCATATTCGGGGCAAGGGTGGCCCACATTTGGGGCATATAGTGATATATGAGGTAGCCCACATTCGGGGCAAGAGTGACCCACATTTGGGGAGTCATGTGTTGTATTGGGTGGCCCACATTCGGTGCATATAGTTATATAGAAGGTGGCCCACATTCGGGGTAAGGGTGGGCTAGACCCGGGACATATAGTGTTATGAGAGGTGGCCCACATTCGGGGCAAGGATGGCCCACATTCGGGGCAAGGATGGCCCACATTCGGGGCATATAGTGTTATAAGAGGTGGCCCAAATTCTGGGCGAGGGTGGTCCACATTCGCGGAATAAAATGTTATATGAGGTGGCCCGCATTCGGGGCATATAGTCTTATAGAAGGTGACCCACATTCTGGACAAGGGAGGCCCACATTCGGGGCAAGGGTGGCCCACATTCGGGGCATATAGTCTTATAGAAGGTGGCCCACATTCGGTGCATAGAGTGTTATAGAAGGTGGCCTACATTCGGGACAAGGGTGGCCCTTATTCGGGGCATATAGTGTTATAAGAGGTGCCCCACATTCTGGACAAGGGAGGCCCACATTCGGGGCAAGGGTGGCCCACATTTGGGGCATATAGTCTTATAGACGGTGGCCCACATTCGGTGCATAGAGTGTTATATAAGGTGGCCTACATTCGGGACAAGGGTGGCCCTTATTCGGGGCATATAGTGTTATAAGAGGTAGCCCACATTCTGGGCAAGAGAGGCCCACATTCGGGGCAAGGGTGGCCCACGTTCGGGACAAGAGTGACCCACATTTGGGGAGTGATGTGTTGTATTTGGTGGCCCACATTTGGTGCATATAGTTTTATAGAAGGTGGCCCACATTCGGGGTAAGGGTGGCCTACATCCGGGACATATAGTGTTATGAGAGGTGGCCCACATTCGGGGCGAGGATGGCCCACATTCAGGGCATATAGTATCATGAGAGGTAGCCCAGATTCTGGGCGAGGGTGGTCCACATTCGGTGCATATAGTGTAATAGAAGGTGGCCTACATTCGGGACAAGGGTGGCCCTTATTCGGGGCATATAGTGTTATAAGAGGTGGCCCACATTCTGGACAACGGAGGCCCGAATTTGGGGAGTGATGTGTTGTATTTGGTGGCCTACATTCGGTGCATATAGTTTTATAGAAGGTGACCCACATTCGGGGTAAGGGTGGCCTACATCGAGGACATATGGTGTTATGAGAGGTGGCCCGGATTCGGGGCAAGGATGGCCCACATTCAGGGCATATAGTATTATGAGAGGTGGCCCAAATTCTGGGCGAGGAAGGTCCACATTCGCAGAATAAAGTGTTATATGAGGTGGCCCGCATTCGGGGCATATAGTCTTATAAAAGGTGGCCCACATTCGGTGCATATAGTGTTATAGAAGGTGGCCTGGATTCGGGACAAGGGTCGCCCTTATTCGGGGCATATAGTGTTATAAGAGGTGGCCCACATTCTGGACAAGGAAGGCCCACATTCGGGGCAAGGGTGGCTCACATTCGGGACAAGAGTGACCCACATTTGGGGAGTGATGTGTTGTATTTGGTGGCCCACATTTGGTGCATATAGTTTTATAGAAGGTGGCCCACATTTGGGGAGTGATGTGTTGTACTGGGTGGCCCACATTCGGGAAATGTAGTGATATATGAAGTGGCCCACATTCGGGACAAGAGTGACCCACATTTGGGGAGTCATGTGTTGTATTTGGTGGCCCACATTTGGTGCATATAAATTTATAGAAGGCGGCCCACATTCGGAGTAAGGGTGGCCTACTTCCGGGACATATAGTGTTATGAGAGGTGGCCCACATTCGGGGCATATAGTATTATGAGAGGTGGCCCAAATTCTGGGCGAGGGTAGCCCACATTCGCGGAATGAAGTGATATATGAGATGGCCCGCACTCGGGGCATATAGTGTTATAGAAGGTGGCCTACATTCGGTGCATATAGTGTTAAGAAGGTGGCCTGGATTCGGGACAAGGATGGCCCTCATTCGGGGCATATAGTGTTATAAGAGGTGGCCCACATCCTGGACAAGGGAGGCCCACATTCGGGGCAAGGGTGGCCGTCATTCGGGGAGTGATGTTTTGTATAGGATGGCCCACATTCGGGACAAGAGTGACCCACATTCGGGGAGTGATGTGGTGTATTTGGTGGCCCACATCCCGTGCATATAGTTTCATAGAAGGTGGCCCACATTCGGGGTAAGGGTGGCCTACATCGAGGACAAATAGTGTTATGAGAGGTGGCCCGCATTCGGGGCAAGGATGGCCCACATTCGGGGCATATAGTATTAAGAAGGTGGCCTGGATTCGGGACAAGGATGGCCCTCATTCGGGGCATATAGTGTTATAAGAGGTGGCCCACATCCTGGACAAGGATCGCCCACATTCGGGGCAAGGGTGGCCCACATTCGGGGAGTGATGTTTTGTATAGGGTGGCCCACATTCGGGACAAGAGTGACCCACATTTGGGGAGTGATGTGTTGTATTTGGTGGCCCAGATTTGGTGCATATAGTTTTATAGAAGGTGGCCGTCATTTGGGGTAAGGGTGGCCTACATTCGGGACATATAGTGTTACGAGAGAAGGCCCACATTCGGGGCCTATAGTATTATGAGAGGTGGCCCAAATTCTGGGCGAGGGTGGTCCACGTTCGCGGAATGAATTGTTATATGAGGTGGCCCGCATTTGGGGCATATTGTCTCATAGAAAGTAGCCCACATTCGGTGCATATAGTGTTATAGAAGGTGGCCTACATTCGGGGCAATGGTGGCCCTTATTCGGGGCATATAGTGATATATGAGGTGGCCCACTTTCTGGACAAGGGAGGCCCACATTCGGGGCAAGGGTGGCCCACATTCGGGGCATATAGTCTTATAGAAGGTGGCCCACATTCGGTGCATATAGTGTTATAGAAGGTGGCCTACATTCGGGACAAGGGTGGCCTTTATTCGGGGCATATAGTGTTATAAGAGGTGGCCCACATTCTGGGCAAGGGAGGCCCTTATTCGGGCCAAGGGTGGCCCACATTCGGGGAGTGATGTGTTGTATTGGGTGGCCCACATTCGGGGCATGTAGTGATATATGAGGTGGCCCACATTCGGGAAAAGAGTGACCCACATTTGGGGAGTGATGTGTTGTATTTGGTAGCCCACATTCGGTGCATATAGTTTTATAGAAGGCGGCCCACATTCGGAGTAAGGGTGGCCACATCCGGGACATATAGTGTTATGAGAGGTGGCCCACATTCGGGGCAAGGATGGTCCACATGCGGGTCATATAGTATTATGAGAGGTGGCCCAAATTCTGAGCGAGGGTGGTCCACATTTGCGGAATGAAGTGATATATGAGGTGGCCCGCACTCGGGGCATATAGTGTTATAGAAGGTGGCCTACATTCGGGACAAGGGCTGCCCTTATTCGGGGCATATAGTGTTATAAGAGGTAGCCCACATTCTGGGCAAGGGAGGCCCACATTCGGGGCAAGGGTGGCCCACATTCGGGGAGTGATGTTTTGTATTGGGTGGCCCACATTCGGGACAAGAGTGACCCACATTTGGGGAGTGATGTGTTGTATTTGGTGGCCCACATTTGGTGTATAGAGTTTCATAGATGGTGGCCCACATTCGGGGTAAGGATGGCCCACATTCGGGGCATATAGTATTATGAGAGGTGGCCCAAATTCTGGGCGAGGGTGGTCCACATTCGCGGAATAAAGTGTTGTATTTGGTGGCCCACATTTGGTGTATATAGTTTTATAGATGGTGCCCCACATTCGGGGTAAGGTTGGCCTACATCCGGGACATATAGTGTTATGAGAGGTGGCCCACATTCGGGGCAAGGATGGCCCACATCCGGGGCATATAGTTTTATGAGAGGTGGCCCAAATTCTGGGCGAGGGTGGTCCATATTCGCGGAATAAAGTGTTATATGAGGTGGCCCGCCTTCGGGGCATATAGTCTTATAGAAGGTGGCCGACTTTCGGTGCATATAGTGTTATAGAAGGTGGCCTACATTCGGGGCAAGGGTGGCCCTTATTCGGGTTATATAGTATTATAAGCAAAGAGATTATACCAATAGAGGAGGCACGGTATAGGCGCCGCTGTAAGTGGAAGAGGCAGACCGATACAGACCGATAGAAAGAGAGAAAACGTCCGAGCACGCTACCGTTCTCTCTCACTCGATGACGTGAGCAGTCGTGGTCTACGCGCCTTTACAATTGCCCCTGGGCCCCTGTTCGGCCCCTCTTCTCCTCATCTTTCTGAAATCCTCATGCTATTCCTGCAATCGCTCGCGGTGGCGAACATATATGCATGAGGGGCTCCGATTTTTGAATGGGAACAATTCATTCGGCTAAGAGTAGTAGGGAGAACATAGTAAGAAGGAGAGGCAAGCTGAAGCTGCGCAGCCACTCAAGATTTAGAGAGAGACGGCGGCGCAACTCGGCCGTCTCTCTCATCGAACGCCGTCCCGCTGAAAAGGGGCCCATGCCTCCTCTATTGGTATAATATCTCTATGGTTATAAGAGGTGGCCCACATTCTGGACAAGGGAGGCCCACATTCGGGGCAAGGGTGGCCCACATTCGGGGCATATAGTCTTATGAAAGGTGGCCCACATTCGGTGCATATAGTGTTATAGAAAGTGGCCTACATTAGGGACAAGGGTGGCCCTTATTCGGGGCATATAGTGTTATAAGAGGTGGCCCACATTCGGGGAGTGATGTGTTGTATTGGGTGGCCCACATTCGAGGCATGTAGTGATATATGAGGTGGCCCACATTCAGGAAAAGAGTGACCCACATTTGGGGAGTGATGTGTTGTATTTGGTGGCCCACATTCGGTGCATATAGTTTTATAGAAGGCCGCCCACATTCGGAGTAAGGGTGGCCTACATCCGGGACATATAGTGTTATGAGAGGTGGCCTTTATTCGGGGCATATAGTCTTATCGACGGAGGCCCACATTCGGGGAGTGATGTGTTGTATTGGGTGACTCACATTACGGGCAAGGGTGGCCCACATTCGGGGCTTGTTGCAATATGGAGGATGGTCCACATTCGGGGCAAGGGAGGCCCACATTCGGGGAGTGATGTGTTGTATTTGGTGGCCCACATTCGGTGCATATAGTTTCATAGAAGGCGGCCCACATTCGGAGTAAGGAAGGCCTACATCCGGGACATATAGTGTTATGAGAGGTGGCCTTTATTCGGGGCATATAGTCTCATCGACGGAGGCCCACATTCGGGGAGTGATGTGTTGTATTGGGTGGCTCACATTACGGGCAAGGGTGGCCCACATTCGGGGCTTGTTGCAATATGGAGGATGGTCCACATTCGGGGCAAGGGTGGCCCACATTCGGGGCATATAGTCTTATAGAAGGTGGCCCACATTCGGTGCATATAGTGTTATAGAAGGTGGCCTACATTCGGGACAAGGGTGGCCCTTATTCGGGGCATATAGTGTTATAAGAGGTGGCCCACATTCTGGGCAAGAGAGGCCCACATTCGGGGCAAGGGTGGCCCACATTCGGGGAGTGATGTGTTGTATTCGGTGGCCCACATTCGGGGCATGTAGTGATATATGAGGTGGCCCACATTCGGGAAAAGAGTGACCCACATTTGGGGAGTGATGTGTTGTATTTGGTGGCCCACATTCGGTGCATATAGTTTTATAGAAGGCGGCCCACATTCGGAGTAAGGGTGGCCTACATCCGGGACATATAGTGTGATGAGAGGTGGCCCACATTCGGGGCATATAGTATTATGAGAGGTGGCCCAAGTTCTGGGCGAGGGTAGTCCACATTCGCGGAATGAAATGATATATGAGGTGGCCCGCACTCGGGGCATATAGTGTTATAGAAGGTGGCCTACATTCGGGACAAGGGTGGCCCTTATTCGGGGCATATAGTGTTATAAGAGGTAGCCCACATTCTGGGCAAGGGAGGCCCACATTCGGGGCAAGGGTGGCCCACATTCGGGGAGTGATGTTTTGTATTGGGTGGCCCACATTCGGGACAAGAGTGACCCACATTTGGGGAGTGATGTGTTGTATTTGGTGGCCCACATTTGGTGTATATAGTTTGATAGATGGTGGCCCACATTCGGGGTAAGGATGGCCCACATTCGGGGCATATAGTATTATGAGAGGTTGCCCAAATTCTGGGCGAGGGTGGTCCACATTCGCGGAATGAAGTGTTGTATGAGGTGGCCCGCATTCAGGGCATATAGTCTCATAGAAGATGGCCCACATTCGGTACATATAGTGTTATAGGAGGTGGCCTACATTCGGGACAAGGGTGGCCCTTATTCGGGGCATATAGTGTTATAAGAGGTGGCCCACATTCTGGACAAGTGAGGCCCACATTCGGGGCAAGGGTGGCCCACATTCGGGGCATATAGTCTTATAGAAGGTGGCCCACATTCGGTGCATATAGTGTTATAGAAGGTGGCCTACATTCGGGACAAGGGTGGCCCTTATTCGGGGCATATAGTGTTATAAGAGGTGGCCCACATTTTGGGTAAGGGTGGCCCATATTCGGGCCATATAAAGTTATAGAGGGTGGCCCACATTCGGAGCATAATATGTTATAGAGGGTGGCCCATATTCGGAGCATATAGTGTTATAGAATTTGGCCCACATTCGGGGCAAGGGTGGCCCACATTCGGGGCATATAGTGTTATAAGAGGTGGCCCGCTTTCGGGGCATATAATCTTATAGAAGGTGGCTCACATTCGGGACAAGGGTGGGCCACAGTCGGGGCTTATAGTGTTATAAGAGTTGGCCCACATTCGGGGCATATAGTCTTATAGACGGTGGCCCACATTCGGGGAGTGATGTGTTGTATTGGGTGGCCCGCATTAGGTGCAGAGGTGGCCCACATTCGGGGCTTGTTGTAATATGGAGGATGGCCCACATTCGGATCATATCGTATCATAGAAGGTAGCCCACATTAGGGGCAAGGGTGGTCCACATTCGGGGCATATAAAGTCATAGAGGGTGGACCACATTCGGGTTATATAGTGTTATATATGAGGTGGCCCGCTTTCGGCGCATCTAGTCTTATAGAAGGTGGCCCACATTTTGGGTAAGGGTGGTCCATATTTGGGGCAAGGTTGGCCCACATTCGGGGCATATAAAGTTATAGAGGGTGGCCCATATTCGGAGAATATAGTGTTATAGAATTTGGCCCACATTCGGGGCAAGGGTGGCCCACATTCGGGGCATATAGTGTTATATATGAGGTGGCCCGCTTTCGGGGCATATAGTCTTATAGAAGGTGGCTCACATTCGGGACAAGGGTGGGCCACAGTCGGGGCTTATAGTGTTATAAGAGTTGGCCCACATTCGGGGCATATAGTCTTATAGACGGTGGCCCACCTTCGGGGAGTGATGTGTTGTATTGGGTGGCCTGCATTAGGGGCAAAGGTGGCCCACATTCGGGGCTTGTTGTAATATGGAGGATGGCCCACATTCGGATCATATCGTATCATAGAAGGTAGCCCACATTAGGGGCAAGGGTGGTCCACATTCGGGGCATATAAAGTCATAGAGGGTGGACCAAATTCGGGTTATATAGTGTTATATATGAGGTGGCCCGCTTTCGGCGCATCTAGTCTTATAGAAGGTGGCCCACATTTGGGGCATATAGTGTTATAAGAGGTGGCCCACATTTTGGGTAAGGGTGGTCCATATTTGGGGCAAGGTTGGCCCACATTCGGGGCATATAAAGTTATAGAGGGTGGACCACATTCGGGTTATATAGTGTTATATATGAGAGGGCCCGCTTTCGGCGCATCTAGTCTTATAGAAGGTGGCCCACATTTGGAGCATATAGTGTTATAAGAGGTGGCCCACATTTTGGGTTAGGGTGGCCCATATTCGGGGCAAGGGTGGCCCACATTCGGGGCATATAGTCTTATATATGAGGTGGCCCGCTTTCGGGGCATATAGTCTTAAAGAAGCTGGCCCATATTCGGGACAAGGGTGGGCCACATTCGGAGCATATAGTGTTATAAGAGGTGGCCTTTATTCGGGGCATATAGTCTTATCGACGGAGGCCCACATTCGGGGAGTGATGTGTTGTATTGGGTGGCTCACATTACGGGCAAGGGTGGCCCACATTCGGGGCTTGTTGTAATATATGGAGGATGGTCCACATTCGGGACAAGGTTGGCCCACATTCGGGGCATATAGTATCATAGAAGGTGGCCCACATTCGGGACAAGGTTGGCCCACATTCGGGGCATATAGTATCATAGAAGGTGGCCCACATTAGTGGCAAGGTTGGCCCACATTCGGGGCATATAAAGTTATAGAGGGTGGACCACATTCGGGGCATGTTGTGTTATAGAGGGTGGCCCACATTCGGGGCATATAGTGTTATAGAAGTTGGCCCACATTCGGGACATATAGTTACATGGAAGATGGCCCACATTCGGGGCATATAGTTTCATAGAAGGTGGCCCACATTCGGGGCATGTTGTAGTATGGGTGGCCCACATTTGGGGGAAGGATGTCCTACATCCGGGACATATAGCGTTATAAAGGGTGGCCCACATTTGGGGCATGTATCGTCGTAGAGTGTGACCAACATTCGGGGAATGTTGAGTTGTAGAGGTCGGCCCACATTCGGGGCATGTAGCTCTGTGGAGGGTGGCCCACATTTGAGACATATACTCCAGGCCAAAAACCTCAGTAATCTGTATCTTCATATCATGTCCATCCAAGAAACTCCACTATCGATATAGAAAGTAGTGCTTGAAATACGATTTATTTGGGACCTCTAGTTTGATTGTAATTGTGATGAAAATATTAGTCTAGAACAATGGTCCTGAAGTAATTTGAGTATTTGCATAGAATAACAATGTATACTGACACTGTATAGTGCATACGGCACGACACAAATATCGTTTAGCTGAAAAATCAGCTATGTTAGCTGAGATTCCAGCTATGTTAGCTGACTGAATCAGCTATTATAAGCTGATATCACAGTCAACGGTTCTTTACTGACACGAATAGCTACTGCGTAGCTGAATTTTAGCTACATTAGCTGATTTTCAGCTAGAACCACTGATTCGTAGCTTATGATAATCAGCTGTATAGGGCCTCTCATGTCACGAAACGAGTAAATATCGAACGAATACGCCTTAGCTCGTCGCGACTTGGTCTGGAAAAGTCGCTAATGCATTCATGCCGATATTGGAACCCGGATTTGTGGAATTTTTGCCACCAGAATCATCGATTCAAGCGTGATTCTAGTGTTTGCTGATCTGATCAGCAGTTTGACGACCCATAAGTGTAACAGCTGATTCATGCTGAAAGAGTAGGATCATGATTCCTCAAGCTTGGCAAGATCAATTTTGCACGGGACTGGGGATTTTCCTGGATCATAAAAGAACATTATGAGTATGTATGATCAAGTATGATTTAATAAGACAGCGGCCTCCCAATTTCGGTGTACTATCATGTATGATTGTACACCGAGACAGGTGTACAATAGGGTGTCCGTTATTTCCCAAGTTTCTACGACCCTCCGTGCCACCCACCACAACCTAATCATTTGTTGAGACATTGCGATAAAAAAATTTTCTTGGACCTAGGTGATGTTCAAGTGCTGTCCCACCTGAAGCGTTCTTGTCTGAATTATGGCCTCATTACAAATTTTGATTCAGTAGTCAGCATTTCTTGGGCATGGACGTGCTTTTTCATCCTTGATAACTTTTTCAATTGATAGCCAGTACGATTTCCTTTTAAATGACCACCTGCTGAAGTCACTTTGATAAAGAAGAACTAGAGTTATGGCTGTTTTGGAACTTAGGAAATTCAAGGTACCAAATCCGTGAAACAGGGTTTTCCTCGAAGAATCCAAAAAGTGCGAATTTTGAGTCGGTTTACATTAAAGATGTGAATATGTGTTTTTGGTGTATTTTTGAACGTAGAAACAGAATCCGTGCTCAGTTTTACCTCTCATCGTCAGGATTTTTTACTAGGCTCAGAAAACCGAAAAAACAAAAAATGGTCGTTTTCAGGCACTTTCATGTTCTTCAGGTGGATGATATGCGAATGAGTGGGCTATCCCCGGTTCTACTGAATCAAATTGAATGTTTCAGGTAGTCATTTTGAAGGAAATTGCATCCGCTATCGACTGAAAACACTATTGAGGACGTAGGAGGGAATGCATGGGCGGTAAATGCGGATCATTGACTCAAATCTTTATTTAGAAGGTTACATTTCGAATAAGAAACGTTCTAGGTGGGACAGCACTCAAACTTAACCTAGGTCCCTGAAAATTTTTTTCTCACAATATCTCACCAAATGATTATGTTGTGAGGGGGGGGGGTGGCATGGGTGATCGGAGGAAATTGGGAAATAACGGACACCCTAGCGTACAATCATATATGATATAGTACACCAGGTACTTTTGGACGGGATAGCGGATTTCTTCTAGGAAGCTATGGACGAATGAAATGATCCAAAAGGAAACACATTTTTGTAGTTTTCGGCCAGGTGGAGCCCGGAACGGAGAAAGTAGATTGTGCACTTGAAAGATCATTCAGCGATACAAATTCCCATTCCTCTTTTTCTCGACAGAACGCTTCAAATCTGAGTTAATCGCGAGAAAACACCGAAAAATGCAGGGATCAACTTTCAAACGCGAATTTCTCAAAAAGTTCAAGTGGAGACCATACTTCATTCCAACTCAGAGAGGATCGAAAATGAGGGTAGTTAGGCCGAAAACAGGTGTCAAACGAACTAATTTTTCTTTCCACAACCCGTGAACGAAATCAGCAAGTATTTCATTCATTAATACGGTTAATGTCCTGGGAAAGTATCTCTGTTAATTTTTGCAGCGGCTTCGATCATGAGGTCATCAAGATCAGCCTTGCATGATTATTGTTTGATAAAAACCCTTGATACGGTGTATGTTTTCTCTTTCTTACCACTTGATCGCATCCATCATGTTCAAAGCGATTTTGTAATTGGGAGTAAACCTGTGTTGAAACGCCGCCATCTTGGCCCCGTGTATTTCTTATGGGAATTTTTTGAGATTCAGCCATATTGGATTTTTCTGCCATCTAAAATAACACAGAGGTTTACTCCCAATACGTTATTCCAATCAACTAATTTTGTTCAAGTTTAATGCGCCCCAAGCATGCGGTAATCCGACCGTAACATGGACTATGACCGCTGAGGGATGCGGTATGGGGCCCGGGTGTGGGGCATCAATCACGCGCCACAGCCCTGACACGAGTGAATTAACTCCCACTCTCTCGACATGAATCAGCTTACACAAACGGATTTTGACTGAGAATCCGCTATTTTAGCTGATTTTCAGCTATTGTAGCTGATTTTCAGTGAAAATCCGTCCATGTTAGCTGCAAGTCAGCTGAGATAGCTGATTTTTGTTGAAAGAGCACCGCTGCTTGCGCGGCGAATTTGAACAATTTTTAGCGAATTGCAAGGCTCTTCACGAGTATTGAAAATTTTTCGACTCTGGTATGACCGCTGCCTTAACAAACGATTTTGTTTCGATCCCTCTTTACAGAATATTTTCAAAGGGATCAGTTGGCAAGGAAATGAAGATTTGAGCTTGTCCGCTGTAGCGAAACTTTCTTCACGATTAACTCAAAACCAAGAATCTAACAAACCAATGTCACCGATGATAAAATGTTCACTTGTGCTCCAACAAATGATTGCATTATCGAGTTTAACGGGATTCTTACCTTGTCCGCTAACTTCATGGACCCCATTTGAGTCGGGCGCGGGTCTTATACTATATTTGTCAGTTATCTACTTTATCCACATATCAGCTCGTTACACACTCTCTTCGCGAGAGAGTGTGTATCTGACTTCGGTATAGCAGCCCTGACTCAGATAATGTACCGACTGTAGGTATAGTACCCATAATGAACACCCACACACACGGTACATCATAACAAAGGGAATGATACATGTAGGGAGGGTCCCAATCAGGAACAAGTTCAAACCGTTTGATCTGTTTATCAAAATTTGATCCAACTTTGGATCACAGTTTTACCTAACTATGTAACGCTTCTTTGATCAAATTTGATCAAATCTTTGTTAGTCGTCTGCGATGGCTGTTCTTAATAATCGATGATTTCCAATCAAAGGACTTGAATTCGAAACACGAATTACGTATGTCGGGACCCATCCCATTCTGTTCGTCTTCACTCATGACAAAAGGCCGCCCCGACACAAAACTGATCGGTATACAATCTTCAAATAAAATAAATAAAAAAAATTTTAAGGCAAACGCTTTTATGAAGGCTCATCTTTTGTACTAGTGAGAAGTTGCTCGATGTAGTTCTCTTGTACCCTAACACTTGTACATAATTCAACTCACTATGAAGAGAAAAATAAGTGGAAGTCTAGTGACCAATTAAATTACAACTTGATGAAAGGACACTATTGAGGAGTTGAAGATGATTCTCCCAGTCCCTGATTAAATACTTTTTAAATTCTCACTTGAAACCGTTGAACAAATGATGAAAAATTCTGAAAATATTCCTAAAATAAATGATCAAAAATGCTGAAAATATTACCACCTTGAAATTTATATATCATGAAAGCGTGGGGTAGCCATGAAGAGAATGCAATGTACTTCTCCTTTTTATGGCACCCGACGCTTTCATGATATATAAATTTCAAGGTGGTAATATTTTCAGCATTTTTGATCATTTATTCAACGGTTTCAAGTGAGAATTTGAAAAGTATTTAATCAGGGACTGGGAGAATCATCTTCAACTCCTCAATAGTGTCCTCTCATCAAGTTGTAATACAACTGGTCTTTAGACTTTCACTTATTTTTCACTTCATAGTGAGCTGAATTATGTACAAGTGTTAGGGTACAAGAGAACTACAACGAGCAACTTCTCACTAGTACAAAAGATGAGCCTTCATAAAAGCGTTTGCCTTAAAAATTTTCTTTATTTATTTCATTTCGCTCTTTTTAGTTGAAGTCAATCTGATAGCACTCATGAATTTCATCATTAGTTTTGTCTATCCACTTATTTCACATCTTAGATAACAAGTTACTTTTGGGAATACCAACTGATTAGAAGACTTGATCCGTTTCGTATGAACAAATGGGTTCAACTCTTGGACATCTCCATTGCCAAGTAACTTCCGAGAGTACTAACAGAACATGCGCACATCCAGTCGAACCCCTTTCTTAGGGTGATGACAGATAAAGCGCTACGCTACGGTTTTGCGCCACGCCGCGCCGCGCTATCGCACGCCACGACCCAAAAATTCATTCGAGCGAATCCAACCATCGATGGATTAGATTTATTGTTACAGTATCAATCGTGGATTATGAGAATCAACCAAATCCATCGATGGTCGGGTTTGCTGGAATGAATTTTTGGGTCGTGGCGTGCGATAGCGCGTCGTGGCGTGGCGCAAAATCGTGGCGTAGCGCTTTATCTGTCATCACCCTGGGGTCACGGCGTGCGATAGCGCGTCGTGGCGTGGCGTAAAATCGTAGCGTAACGCTTTATCTGTCATCACCCTTATAATACATGAATATCAGCGTGGAGTTCTGCTAGAACTTGTTCACTCATCATCCTAAAACTTTCTCTGTGCACCAATTTTCTGAGATTTTAGACTGTTTATAGTTACCAGGGTTTTCCATGAACTTGAAATATCTCACCTGATTCCAAAGTGTGAAATTGATACTAAGTAAAGTTGAGAGTCGTCAGAAATTTGGGAGATTGGTTGTGCGTTGGCAAATTTTTGGTTGAATCATGATCTTTTACAATGACTTATAATAAGCTGCTGCAACTGTATGATTACAAGAGTGCATTTATCAAGGCCAGGCCGTAGTCCGCCGCCATATTGAATGTAGCCCTGAATCCGTTCGGAGGATAAGTCAAATTTTACTCGACCAAATGACTTGAAATTTTACATACATGTCTCAATCGCGCTACGAAGTCAAATATATCAATTTTACTCAAAAAAGTATCCAAACGAGATGTATACAAACGTCGCGTCGTCTGCTAGAGAGCGGCAACCTACGACATCTCGATGAAACCTCATCTGGACACTTTCTTTCAGTGAAATTGACATATTTGGCTTCGTAACGCGATTTAGACATGCATTCTATACATGCATATGAAATCCCAAGTCATTTGGTCAAGTAAAATTCGACTTATCCTCCGAACAGATTTACGTCTATTCAGCGGATTACGGCCTCACCTTGAGGAGGTTCATCTGGTTGAACAAAAGCAGGCAGATTTTGCTGGGATTGCGAGTACACATTCGTAATTATGATACAAGAGCTATATCCAAATTTCGAGACACGAGGGTACCTGTGAGTCGAGAATCTGATGAATCTAATTTGTCAGATTTAACACGGTTGCTTATGGAAATCGCGTATTGTTTGAGGTCGTTATACTTACATTATTCAAGGTTTGTCCTGGCCGGTAGTTTTTGATCAGAGTTTAGCACGTGATGGATTCAATACCAATGAATCATTCACGCGAACTAAGATTTGAGTTGGGTACCTGTGAGTCTTGTTACATTGTGTTCAAGTTTACAAAAAAATTTTGTGTCGACTCGAACTTGTCAACAACACGCTATAGCGATACATGGCGATCGTAGAACAAAGAGAGAGACCGATAACGAGCTCGCCACTATTGATAGCCAAGAGAGACTCTACATTCGAGGTGAGTTGGCGTCTTCGAGGGATCATATCAGATGAACCTCCTTAATAGTTATCAATCTGTTATCATCTCAATACGGATGACTTTTCACTCTATTTCTGAGAGTCTCAGAATCTGTTAACTATTAAAAGTCTCATTCTACGGTTCCTCGCCATGGGTGCATAACCATCATAAATCTACGCGTGAAGTCTGGTGGAGTCATGAGACTGGTAAATAGAGTTCTGTAAGAGTTAAAGATGGCTTCGAATACTTAAAACTGCGGAATCATCTATTTCGAAAAATCACGAAACTTTGCGTGTGACATGGCTCATCTCCTTAAGTGTTGAGGTTGGCATTTGAATACAGTTTAGGATAAACACGTGTTCTTGCAGAATAAACCTTTGATTCGAGATTACAACTTACTCCATCCATACATGTGGTGCTAACAGGAGTGAGAATATTCCCTAGTAATGATCTGCGATCACTTTTCAGAAGAAAAAATCGACGACATTTCTCAGCTCATGACTGCGCTGTCTGGCCAATTATATTTCTGCGAGTAGCATCTGATTCTTCATCAAAAAACAAAAAAATCTGAACGACCCAGCTCTAAGCACATTGAACTGTCTTCGATTGGAGGACGAGTTACGCTTTCGTAAACAAACGTGATCGCTTCACGAAATGATGTTTTTCGAGGTACACATGAAGGAGACGGGTCATATCAATCCGGTTTTGCTTGTGATCGCTGATCTCTATCGTAGATGATACCGTATAAGTGATTGTGTGAACCAATGTCTCATTGTTGACTTTAATAAGTTATCTGTTTTGAAGAATTTCTTAGATATTCTTGCGACTTACACCGTATAATCCATAAGTACCGCTTCCAGGCAGCTTAATATTCACACTGGTGTTTTCTGTATGCTTTTGTGGAAGAATTGATATGGAACGATGATATTCTGAAGGTTATTGAACATTATTAGATGATATGGTTAGTTGCGTAATGATTATGAGCCCGTATACCACATATTTCGATCTTAGAGACTTGAGAGTCGCAAGATTCAAAATTTGCCCAACGGCTTACGGTGAACAATTTTTTGGTAACTTGTTTTGAGCCACACTTGATGATCGTTGGGATTACGGGAGTCTTTTTCAGTCGATTAAAATCTGATTCAAGCTCACCGTGCTCTATATCTAACTTTTGACAACAAAATGATGAAATACGTTGTATTTTTGCGGAATGTCGCAGTATCACGACCATTTCAAATATAAAGGGCTGGGTTGTTCAGACCTTAACTGTGGAGCATGGTTGCTTTTTATGTTTCAGGGAAGTAGACCTTATACACCATTTCTACGCTGACCTTCTGCAAGGTCATCTCCCAGTAGACGACGTTGAAGTCTACCCGAGGGTTCCCGATGATGTCCATCAGGGTTATCCTCGGGTTAACCCCAAGTCGAGGTCCTCGATTTCTGAGTCATTCTCGGTTGGGTCCCCGATGATGTTCAGAAATCGAGGTCTACCTAGAGATGACCTTGCACCAGCGTAAGAATGGTGCATCTACTATTGTGAGCGCGCGCCGCGATGTTACGTAATAGCCCCGATTAATTAGAAAGAGCACTTGTTTTTGGTTGTTGTGTTTTTATACCGTCTGCATTCATCCCTTAATACTATGGCACTGCATTCATGCCTTAATACTATAGCAATGGCGAGGGCGATGGCGTTGTAGAGTAAGAAACATGGTGTAATACTTTATCGCTATCCTTAATGTTAAAGAGTGGATTAGTGTGGGCACTAACCTGGTGGTGTTACCTCCTAGTTCATCCTTTACGCACCAGGTCGTTACCTGAAGCGCAAAGTACGTGTTGTCTCGTTGGTGTTCTACTTGCAACTGATGCGGCTCTAGTTTTCGAAAAGGTGGGGTACTAAGTGTGTTTGTGATGAGGAGTATTTGGGAATCGAGTTGACTTTGTGAGTAGTTTACAACTAGGATTGGTCTGATGCGTACGCCTTAAGCTTACATATATATATACACACACATACACTCACTATGGCTCACCTCACCATAACGAAAATTCATCAGCTTCGTAAGAGATCGAAAATGTAAGAGAGTCCCGCTTACCGAATGAAAGATAGCTGACACTGAACTCGGACCCTCTGTATATCTATACATCGGTCCCCGGCAAGATACAAAATACAAGTCAGTCCTCACCGATCAAGTGAAAGTCATCTGCCGTTCGACTAGTGGCCACCGCTTATCCATATACTATTCTCGCTCGAGACGGAAAATATAGGATGGTTCATCTAACTGAGTGAAAGGGGCCACCAGTTCGACTCGTCGTTTCCATTCATATGTACACCGGTCTTATAACAGTCGGGAAATAATGTAGACCTCTGGACTATGCAATAGAATGCTCTCCCACTGGCTATGCTTGACTCGCCTCGTTGCCTCTATCCATACACCACAAGCCATACCTACACTGGTTTTACGCTTCCTCTTTCATACTCCTGATCTCCTGTTCCGACTCTATACTTTTTGATCGTTATTGATCGCTGAATAAATTATTTCGACATATATTTTTGTAAAATTCAAAGTCGAATGAGAGTATTTAATCTATATCTGAATGAATACTGAATGATTGCAAATAATTTTTTCCATTACTGTAGTATACAAAGAAATCAGAATTATATCAGTATAGTGTGGAAAGGTACCATAATAATTTGAACTACTCTTTGTATACGTTTTAGTTATATTTATTGAGGATTGAGATTACATTCTGTTAGTAGAATTGAGTTGAATACATGAAACTTACACACACTAAATTAATCGCCGCTTCTTAGATTGATGCGTAAAATGGATCCGTGTATTATTCTCCGCAAAAGTGTGACGCTTCCTGAAACAGCGAGAAATTAAGGAAAAGTTGATTATCGACATCACCCACTGTTTCAGAGGTATATATGAGCAGCATGATCCACTTACATTTGACGTGTTCTGTTCCTACGCTTTTCGTCTTGCTCTTCTTCGGCTCTAACTTTGTTGCATTCTTTAGACTGGAAGTAAAAATGTCATATCACCACTGATTCTTACATACTTCTAGATTTCCGAACCAACAAATGATACTCACACTTCAATATCTGACCCATCGTCGTGGGAGTTGACCGCGATGGGTACAACAGCACCAGGTACAACAGCATCATTACAACTCTCTGTAAATACATGATGGAAGATTCTTATACGATCGAACACATACACCCATACAGTGGAGAAGGAAATTAATACTCACACGTCCACGAACTCATCTTCGTCCTCCGTACAAATATCGATCCAGCATTTGGGACGGCTCGATTTCCTAAATTCCATGGGTTCGTTCCCCTCCAACTTGTTCTCAATGATGACGGAGAGACATTTTATTAACATCTCATTGATCCTCGTCAGATGACGAAGCTGGGTCCTCATCCGCATGCTCTTCTCCTTCTCCATCGATGAACTCAATTTTCCTGCTTCCTTCATACAATAGAGAAGCTCCGCCGTTTTCGCGTAGAATCCTTCCATATCTCTGCTGATCTGAGCGGATGAGGTCGGATAGTGGTTTGGGGAGGAAGCTTGAGAAAGTCCTTCCTCTTCTATCCTCTAGATCAAGAACGACAGCGGGGCCGAATCTGGTATTGATTATCCTCCCGCCTTTGATTTGGTACTTCGATCCTTGCTTGAGGTCCGTGATCTTCCTGATGGGAGGTAGACTCGCGACTTGATTCAACTGATTTTGAACTGATACTATGGACGCGGTTTCAACCTTTTATAGCAGAGCCTACACCTGGCCCACCACTTTGAGTTTGAAAATGATGCGTAATAGTGCCCTCGTCCGATGGGAAACTCTTAATCTTTCCGAGTTTCTAATTTTAAAACGTAACCTCTAAAATATATGAGAAAGAAAAGCCAACATGATGAGGTGACCGAGGCCCCAATCTATAGCAATGGAAACGAATCATCATATCATGGAGAAAAAGAAACTCCACGTCAAAATAGCATGCATTTCCGAATGGTAGTTTCTTCACTCCCACCTGGCCCACCACTTTGAGTTTGAAAATGACGCGTAATAGTGCCCTCGTCCGATGTGAAACTCTCAATCTTTCCGAGTTTCTAATTTCGAAACGTAACCTCTAAAATATATGAGAAAGAAAAGCCAACATGATGAGGTGACCGAGACCCCAATCTATAGCAATGGAAACGAATCATCATATCATGGAGAAAAAGAAACTCCACGTCAAAATAGCATGCATTTCCGAATGGTAGTTTCTTCACTTCGAGACACTTGGTCATGGGAGATACCTTTGACCCTCAAAACTATCGATCTCGCCTTTACATGTAATGAGAGCGTTCAGAGGAAAAAGAAACCACATGTCATCATAAGATACATTTCTCAATAGAAGCAAGGTCAGTCACTCCAACACAGTTGGAGATGTATCCTCTAGCATCCTCGATTTCTTTTCTACATTCATGCGTAGACCCATATTCACCCATCAACAGAGGTATCTTATGCCCACGTCATCTTGAACGATCCTCGACCGCATGTGGTAATGATTGGACTCAAATAATCAGCTCTCGCGAGGTGATGAGAAAAATCCATTAAACAGCCTCGTTTCAATAACACCATGCTCACCACACCTGAAAACCCGTCCGAAAATATACAACGATCTCCCTTTTGAAACGCTCACCCGCTCTCCAAAGGCCTCGGCCGTGTCATTCGTAGGCCTCGCTTTCATCTTCTCTTTGATGTGAACATCCATTGTCAAATATACACGCCTGGCTCATTGCTCTTAGTCAGAGACCTCACCACGCCTCATTCTCTTCTGATCCGATACATCGGTTTATCTGTCCAGTTTCCATGATTATAGCGTGGATTAGCAAATTGGTGTGTGTCCCTCGATGTAATATGATGACGATTCAATTTCTAGTGTCTTGGGTCAAAAAAATTCTTTCTGTTCATATGCGAACAGTATGCATACGTCTACTGATTGATTCAATTCCTGGCCGTATGTGGTATTGATTGCGTTCACAACATTATCTCTCAAGAGACGGTGAGATTATTTCGTCAGCGGGACTCACCTCAATAACGCAAGGCTCGCTGCACCTGAATGATCGTTCAAATATATACAAGCGATTTCCCTTTCGAAATATCTCCTCGCTTTTTGACGTAGCTGCCCATGTAATGCGTGAGTCTCACTCTGATCTTGACTCTGATGTTAACGATCATTGACGAATTTTCTCTTTCAATCCATTACCACTAGCCTGAGACCTCACCCACCTCATTCAGACCCATTTCATCAGCTCATCCGGTAAGCCTTCATAATCATTGCACAGACTAAGAGCTCACCGCATCTCACTCGATGTGGCATAACGCTTGAATTCTGAGTATTCTGGGGAGAAGAAAAAACTCTCTGTCATTACATGAACAGTGTGCGCACGTCTACGGATTGGTACAAATAGACCTGTGGTGGCATACACTCCACCAGTCGTGCTCAGGGAGCACAACCTCGTGAGGATAGCTGACATCTATGGGACAATTTGTCTCATGGAGAAGAATATCCTCGCAGCTTTTCGAGAGCTCACGAGAAAGAGCGTTTCTCTCCGAGAAAGAAAAAGAATACGGAACAGTAGGAAGATTGAGAAGGGTGCATTCGATCTGTTTGAGATAATCAAAGGAGTCTTGGAACGGATGAAGCAGAATAGTCAACCAAAATGGACGGGGAAAAAGGAGGCCTTGGAGAGTAAGGCAGATCGAATGCTACGCATCTTCAAGATTTTGAATGAGAGACGCCATCGACGACAGCTCAATAACGTCATTTTTTTCGAAAGCAAGACGGCTTTCAAGCGGCGGGCAAGGACAGCTGTTGTGGGTAATGTAGATCACATAGTTCCTTCTGAATTCATGAAAGAAGCGGCTCTCCACATCATTCCTTCCGTCGAATCGTTCCTACAGGAACATAAATCAGCCAAAGTCTCCCTAATTTTCGATGCATATTATTGTATCAAAGATGAGAAAAGAGAGATAAAGTATTTCAAAACTCCGTACATTGAGCTTTTCATATCGTCCGATCTGCAGAAATGGTATGAGAAGAATTTGAAAACAATAGATGATCAAATATCTGAGTTTGAAGAAGTTGGTAGTGGATGGTCCCTAGAAGAGATTATCAGTCTGAAAATAAATATATTCAAAACAAGACCCCTCAACGGAGCATCATATATTGAACTACCAGAGTTCATCAAGAAGAAACATGCTGTGGTGAACATCGAGTGTGGAGGAAATCAGTTTTTTGCTCATTCGGTCATGGCAGGACTTTATCCTGCGAAGAATGGATCATCCTCTCAAAATAAGCTCCACAGCTATCCTCATTGGAAGAACAAAGAAATGGAGTTAAAATTGCGTGAGGAAGACTTCCCGATATCATAAGCTGACATCCCACAGTTTGAGAAAGATAATGACATCTCAATAAATGTCTATGAGGTGGATGAACAGGAAGAGACCATGTATGGTTCATACCGTACTACAAAAAAGAGGACAAGACATGTCAATTTACTCTTATTAGAGGACGAAGATGGAGCACACTATTGCACAATAAAATTCCTCTCAAGGCTCATTTCTAGTGGGATCAACAAGGACATGCACAAGAGGTACGTCTGTGAAACTTGTTTTCATTCGTTTTCGAGTGAAAAGAAAACTTAATAGACACTCATTAGACTGTAAAACCGCAAACGAATGTAAAATCGTTCTACCAAGACCGGAAGAAGCGGTTCTGAGATTTACCAATCACTGGAAGAAACAGGACTCGCCTTATATTGTTTACGCAGATTTTGAGTGCCTGCTCATCAAAATGAATGGAAAATTGGGTTCAAATACAGATGCCGAAGATGCTCAGATGATGTCTGATGACGACGATGAAGAAGGTTGTCTACATCATTCAATAAATCTCAAGAAGGCCAGATCCAAGCTGATGGAGCAAGCTTTTCAAAAATATGAACCATATTTTATTGGACTCTACTTTCATGATCGTTTTGATGAGACTCGATGCTTTTACGAGAGATATAGGGGACAGCACTGTGCTCGGGACTTTGTCAAGGAGCTTGAGAGGATTGCCTTTGAAGTGGAAGAGGTAAGATTGATATAGATGATGGATGTTATGGTATATTGGAATGTATTACTGCTTTTTTCGTAGCTGTTCGTCAACTTCCCATCTCTCAACATGAGCGAGGAGGATGAAGAGAGATTCCAAGCAGCAACAGCGTGTCATATATGTGAGAAGATATTCTACCCGGATGAGATCAAGATACGTGATCACGAACATCATGCTAGAGGACGGTTCAGAGGCGCTGCCCACGTTCATTGCAATCTCTTGTACCAAGAGAAATTCATTGATCCCGTTATTTTCCATAACTTAGCGAGATATGACGCCCATTTTTTGATAAGGGCATTAAATTACGATATTGATGGAGAGCTGACGGTCATACCCCAAAACATGGAGAACTATATCTGCTTCGCAAAACACCTTGGTGATTCCAAGATGAAACTTACAGCCATAGATTTCTTCAAATTTTTGAGTTCGAACCTCGAAAAATTAGCATCTTCACTTCCTGAGAAAGATATGGTCATAACGAGGAAGAAATTCCAAAAAGAGTTATTGAACACTGAGAATGATGAGGAAGCATTCGATCTCCTCACAAAAAAGGGTTTTTTTGTTATGATTACATAGATAGCGGAGCAAAACTCGATGAAACATCTCTACCTCCAATCGGGGAATTCTATAACTCACTCACAGATTTAGAGTTAGACTCTCAGTCTTATAAGCATGCGATCGATGTTTGGAGGATTTTTAAATGTCAATCATTGTGGGACTACTCAGATCTTTACCTTAAGACCGATGTCATGTTATTGGCAGACATTTTCGAGGACTTCAGGAATAGCTGTCTAGAGACCTATTCATTGGATCCCGCGCACTACTACACTTTACCGGGTTTCGCTTGGGACGTGATGCTTCTCAAGACGGGAGTTGAGATGGAGTTACTGACTGACATTGACATGGTACTTTTCTTAGAAAAATCGATTAGAGGTGGTCTGAGTCAGTGTTCGAAGCGTCATGCTGTTGCTAATAATAAATACATGAAGACTTTCAACGGAAGCCAAGATTCAAATTTCTTTATTTATTTAGATATGAACAATTTATACGGAATAGCGAAGCAACACGGTGTTCCGGAAGCAAAAAAAAGTTCGACCCAAATGACGACACAAACTGACAACGAGGATTAATTTGTGATCGAAGGTAATTATCAAATTCTTTTGAATCAAAACCGAAGCTGCTCCTTCTTACAAACTATTCACAAGACAATTCATAAAATGAGCTGTGAGCTGCAAGCCGTGTGATTCATGGGTCTTGCGGTCGATGAGGAGTGACTCTCTGTGAATGATGTCAACAAGAATCGATTCCATTCCATTTTCCCCATTGATCACAGAATCTGTGAGTGGCTGATATTTGATTCCGTTTTCAATTGTGTTGGGACTGTGGATGATGCAATGAATTTGAGTTCATTCTAGTCGATTTATCTTAATCTCTCCATTTGGTTCCATCCATTCTGCTCCTACTCGGGTTCCACTTCAACTCACTCTAGCCGTCGCCATTGACTTGAAAATGAGCCACTGTGCTGCTAGTAATGGGAAAACTAGAATAAAATCGATTCTAGTTGTTATTAGTCACAGAGTGTCACTCCTAAGCGATCGCAAGACTCATGAATAGAGGTTAAAATCCTTGCACGTGCATTACACGTACGTGGAATACACGTCGATTTGTGCATCGAGTTTCCTGCTCCAGACAGTGAGGTCATCTGTATGTTTATTTTTCGAGAATTGAGTTTTTCCAAGTGAAGAACAAGTCATTCTAACATTATGACCCACGGAAAAGTTGGATAACTGTTCTGACAACCCAAAATGATCAAAATTGGAGACCAGAAAAATGATGAAGTTATTGAAATGAGGTTATACGTGAGAAATCGAGATACATACTTCTTTCCCGGTTGATGTCCGTAAACTATAGATTTTGGCCGAAGTTTCATAACGTTTTGGTATGTATTTAAGAGTTCAATAGTCAACCCATTCATCACTTGCTACTCAGAGTCGATCGATTTTCATCATGAAAGCCTGACTTGCAAAAAACAAACACTGCGCGAACACTAGTTCGCTCCGGAAGACATGGTCAGATTGTTCACTGACTAAAAATTGGCTTCTCACAGGTAAAAGCCAACGATTTCAGCATGAAAAGGTATAAGGTGGCTAATTCCTCAGGCACCGAAATATTTCCAAAATTCTGTCAATCAACCGGAGTGTGAAGCAAGTGTTGTTTGGGGTGTCTTCAATTCCGAAGGTAATCACTTCATTATCAGCGGTTCTAATCACACTGGACTCCATCTTGATCATTTTGGATTGCTAGTCACACATATCTAGCTCTCCCCTCTCGACATAATCTTGGGATGATTTGATCTTCAATCGAAAAAGCTCAATCTTCAAAAAGTAAACATGTCGACGACCTAACCCCCCAGAGCAGACAGCTTGATGCACAAATGCACGAATGCACGTGTATTAGGGTGCGTCCCCAAATGATGCATATGCATGGATGTGCAGTGCACACTGTGCATACGCACTGCACATGTGCACATGTGCGGCTTATCAAAATTGAGCAAAAATTGAAGGGCTCGCATCAGAGAACTTCCGATATGAATCGGGTTTTATCTTAGCTGCGTCACTGGCTGATCCAAAGCAGATCTAGACGAGTTCCATCTGGTTTTGGCTGAAATTTGATGAGCTGCAAATGTGCACGTGTGCAGTGCGTATGTGCAGTGTGCAGTGCGTATGTGCAGTGTGCACTGCATATGCATGCATATGCATCATTTGGGGACGCACCCTTATACGCACGTGTAATGCACGTGCAGTGGATTTTAACAACTCTGCTCATGAATGTCATGGCCTGCAGCTTGCAGCTTGTTTTATGAATAGTCTTGTGAATAACTCGTGAGAAGGAGCAGCTTCGATTTTGATTTAAAAGAATTTGATCACCATTTTCGATCACAAATCAATCCTCGTTGTCAGTTTGTGTCGTCATTTGGGACGAACTTTTTTTTGCTTCCGGTACACCGTGGCAAACAAAGCTTCCTTACAAAGGTTTCAAATGGGTGATGAACCCAAAAAATTTCGATGTATCGAAAATCAGCGATGACACGGATTTAGGTTACATACTCGAAGTGGATTTGATATACCCGACTGACCTTCATGACAAACACTCAGACTATCCATTCTTTCCCGAAAAAATAGCCCTGCAAGGAACTTAGAATAAAAAAATTAAGGAATTGTGTGCAACTCTATACGACAAGAAGAGATACGTCATTCATAGTCCGGGAGCTGGATAGCCTCCCGTATGCACTGAAAGCGCCGATGATGAACCAAAGGTTTTCTAACGTGATTTTTCTCGTAGAATCCGAATTCTTCGGTATTTTCACGATAGGAGGTGGAGATCACCTTCAAAAATGCAATTTTCACCCTCAAAACTGCTTTTTCGCGCGTGCAAGGGGACCACTTTCCAAAACTACTTGGATGACCTCCGGAACATAGACTTGTGAGTGAAAACACGCCTTAACATCATATTCAAATATTTTGCATCAAATATATAGGGTGTCGAAGCCTCTGCGGCGTTGGACAGTGTAATCGATGTACAGGGTGTCGAAGAGTTGCAATGCCCATGCATCTCGATCGTATTTAGATTTTTCCAACTCACGTAATAAAGTATTGGGCAGTGAGATTGATAAGTCTCAGTTCAATTTGATCCTCTGACTAAGACATTCAGAGATCCTTCCTCGATTTGCAGCATGGAAATTTCATAGAATTCACTAGTTTTCATAACAAAATGTAAATTTACAAAACGATTATGTGATGCGTGGTCTCTGGTTTATTACTATTCGGAATACGGAATAACGTTCAGTGCTCGTATTTCCAAATCTCAAAAAACTGCTTGTTCATTACCAACGCGTGAATCCATATCCTTCCCTGAAGAATATCGTTGTATGAACCTGTTTCATGATATCTCCAATAAAGTTCATGGATAAAATAATTCACCTGTGGGTATGATATCGATCGAAACGTCAGACGAATGCACTTACCACCCTCTAAAACAATATGGCTGACTGTGATCCTAGTTGCACTTCTACTCTGAGTTTCGTTCATTTGAGCCCAATTTGCTTCTAAACTAAAACAATCCATAGTAATATGACCGTTGAAAAATAAGCCATTCAAGAGTTTCAAGTTTGAAAACAAAGAAAAAACTTCTAAACCCCGATCTATTGATCGGTGTATTCATTCGGTTTCTCAGTGAGACTCAAAATCAATTTGCCCTGCAATTTCCCTTTGGGCATAGCGTGTTATTTGAAAAATCTGCGGTTATCAGGGGTCAAATTTATTATCACACATGTGTTTATACGTTTTGAGACGGTGTGAGTTCTAACGACCCAATGGTCACGGCTAGATGATATGATAATGTTCATAGTTTTCTTTCAAAGCTACCGAGGTACAGGCGCAATCTGATGATTAATCAACTAGAGATGACATACTACATGCAGATTGTACATTCTGGTTTTCCCCCGTGATCGCATTGTAAATCTATTCATTTTGTTATGAAAACTAGTGAATTCAATGAAATTTCTATGCTCCAAATCGAGGGAGGATCTCTGAATGTCCTAGTCAGAGGATCAAATTGAACTGAGAGTTATCAATCTCACTGCCCAATTCTCTATTATGTGAGTTGGAGTAATATAAATACGATCGAATTGCATGGGCATTGCAACTCTTCGCCACCCTGTACATTGGGTCCGTAGGGCCCAGAAGTGGGAAAAGTAAGTTGCATCAATGGCCTGATTATATAAATACCCAATAGCTAAATTATTCAGCGCTTTATCCATTTCCGGTCCATCGATTACACTGAACAACCCAGGGGCTTCGACACCCTGTATATCGGATGCGAAATATCTGAATATGATGTTAGAGCGTATTTTCACTTACGATTCCATGTTCCGGAGGTCATCCAAGTAGTTTTGAAGATTGGTCCCCTTGCACGCGCGAAAAAGCAGTTTTGAGGGTGAAAATTGCATTTTTGAAGGTGATCTCCACCTCCTATCGTAAAAATACCGAAGAATTCGAATTCTACGAGAAAAATCACGTTAGAAAACCTTTGGTTCATCATCAGCGCTTCCAGTGCATACGGGAGGCTATCCAGCTCCCGAGCTATAATATGACGACAACATAATGATGTTATGGAGGTCGAGAGTTTTTTCTTTTGTTCTGTGAGTACTAATTATCGTGCTCTCTCAGCACCAATCAGCTAATATATAACTGAGATATCAGCTAATATATAGCTGAGGTATCAGCTATTACTCCCATGGGTCGTCAAACTGCTGATCAAATCAGCAAACGCTAAAATCACGCTCAAATTGATAATTTTGGCGAAAAAACTCCACAAATTCGGGTCCCAAAATCGTCATGAACATATTAATGACAATTCCAGACCAAATCACGTCGAAATGAGGTGTTTTGGTTCGATACTTACTCAATTTGTGTCACGAGAGGTCCTATATAGCTGATTACAATCAGCTATAAATCAGTGATTGCAGCTGAAAGTCAGCTAATGTAGCTGAAATTCAGCTACAGTAGCTATTCGTGCCAGTAAAAATCCGTTGACTGGAATATCAGCTTATGATAGCTGATTCAGTCAGCTAACATAGCTGAAATCTCAGCTAATATAGCTGATTTTTCAGCTAAACGATATTCGTGTCGTGCTGTGTACAATGTCGTGATCAGCATTGGATCGAAGGAGATATAATGAGAGGGAGCCTAATATGACAACATAAGTATATGTAGATCGAGAGATCTTTATTACTCAGGAGGTGAGGTTGTGGCCGTTGTCGGTTTTCGTCATGAGGCTATAGCGGGAAACACCTGCTTAGCCTGGCTCGCTTCAACAACAGGTGGCCCGCTTTAACAACCAGTGGCCCGCTTTAACAGCAGGTGGCCCACTTAAACAACAAGTGGCCCGCTTCAACAACAAGTGGCCCACTTTAATAGCAGGTGGCCCACTTTAACAGCATGTGGCCCACTTTACCAGCAGGTGGCCCACTTTAACAGCAGGTGGCCCGATTTAACAGCATGTGGCCCACTTTAACAGCAGGTGGCCCGATTTAACAGCAGGTGGCTCGCTTTAACAGCACGTGGCCCTCTTTAACAGCAGGTGGCCCACTTTCACAGCAGGTGGCCCGATTTAACAGCATGTGGCTCACTTTAACAACAGGTGGCCCACTTTAACAGCAGGTGGCCCGCTTTAACAGCATGTGGCCCGCTTTAACAGCAGGTGGCCCACTTCAACAGCACGTGGCCCACCTTAACAGCAGGTGGCCCGATTTAACAGCACGTGGCCCTCTTTAACAGCAGGTGGCCCACTTTCACAGCAGGTGGCCCGATTTAACAGCATGTGGCTCACTTTAACAACAGGTGGCCCACTTTAACAGCAGGTGGCCCGCTTTAACAGCATGTGGCCCGCTTTAACAGCACGTGGTCCACATTAAGCCTTACTTCCCGATGTCGGAAAATTTTTCTGACAAGAAATGTATCAATAACTTGTGAAAAATTTTTACGAAAAATTTCAACCAGCTGGGTGAATTTCTGATTCAACCCAATGAGTCTTTCAAAAACGTCATAATCACAAAAATGAAACTTTTTTTTACCTTTCCTCAAATGGAAGCAAGTAGAAAATCTATTTCCGAGCGGATGTGTTCCTGGGTTTGTCAGAGGTTTTTCAGAATTCTGTCAATCAAATTTCATCACAATTGTTGGATTTTAGCCATGTCAACTGTAGGCGAAAAAATAAGTAAAGGGGTTAACAGCAAGTGGCCCACTTTAAAAGCAGGTGGCCCACTTTAACAGCAGGGGGCCCGCTTTAACAGCACGCGGCCCACTTTAGTTACATTTTTTGGGACTTGGAAATTGGATAATCAAGTTAATCCGACTGCACTAAACGAATTATTATGTAAACCAGAGCCAAAAATTTTTACGAGACCCACAAAACACGAAGAAAATCATACCCTAACGGTCTATATCAATGCACATCACCCCCCGTGATAGCTGATTCAATCAGCGAAAATCCGTTCACATTAGCTGACGGAATCAGCTATTACGAGCTGATTATCAGCTACCGTAGCTGATTCGCGCTGAGAGAGTGGAAGGAAGGCAACATCTCTTAGTGTCGCTGCAAAATTGCATGTTTCTATCATACACACACTTGTCGCAATTTTCAACTAATGTGACTCCAACTTACTTGAGCAGTTGGGCACGTAGTCGCGCAATTCAGTGTTCGAAGACCCCAAATGTGGGCCACCGTTTGTAGCACTACATGCCCCGAATGTGGACCACCCTTGTCCCAAATAAAGGCCACCTCCCACAGTGTTACATGCTCCCAATGTGGGCCACCCTTCATAATACTGCCCCGAATATGGGCCACCCTTGTCCCGAATGTAGGCCATTCTCTATAGCTCTCTGGAACGTGGTCCACATCAGGGATATAGATGACTCACATTCGAAGCATATAGCTCTTTAGAGGGTGACCCACATTCGGGACATTACAGCTACTTAAGAATCGGATGGAGAAATAAATCTCACTGCACGAAACAAACGACTATGAATACCGGAGCCAAAAATTCATCACGAGACGCGGAGAACGCAAAGAAAACATCCCCGAGCGGTGCACATCATAGCATTCCACCTCTTGTAATAGCTGATTCAATCAGTAAAAATCCGTTCATGTTAGCTGACAAAATGAGCCATCAAACGAACTATTATTAGGAATATATTACAAATCATGAATGTCAGAGCCTATCAAATACATTCCAAGATTCCTGGTAATCGACCGTTCTCTAACTGCACATTGGAAAAAATGTGCAAATCGATTACTGAAAATCCGTGTACATGAATTAGTTCTTATTTTGTCGACACTTACGAAGAATATACACTGTAAAAAATTGGTTGACTTCCAACCAAATTGGTCAACCAGTGGCTGAAAATTCAACCAGTTGGTTGAATATTCAGCCACTGGTTGGATGTCAAATTCAATCACTGATTGGATGCCAAATTCAACCATTTGGTTGATTCATTCGCCACGAAACGCGACTCTCGGCCCATCAAAGCATGAGGTCAACCCTCGAGGAGATATCTTCAACACCTTATGGAAAAGGCTTCGTGTAGTACTGAATTAGAACATTTATTGCATCAGAATACAAATATGATAGAATCATCTGTCCCGTTGGTGGTGAGTTTGGGAAAAAATTAGTAATGGCTTGTCAACGCGCAGGTAGAACGATGCCGTAAACTGTTGAGTTGGTTGAATACTTTACTCCTATTTCACTTTTCTCTACCCCTCTTTTTTCCATTCATTCGTCATTGAAACGGCAACGAGCCTAATTATTTAGGCCAATCTACATCCATCGATTGCACGGTCCTCTTGAAGCAGTTCGTATTCCAGACTGCCGACCAAAAGTGGGATTCTTGTAGAATGAGGTTAGAGGAATTCATGGAATCACATTCCAATGATAATCAAGACTGCCGCTTGAGCTGCTTTTGGAAATAGTCATAAATAGGTGTTGATTCGACAGTTTTCACTCGTCTACCCTTGATAACTCGATGGGAACGCATTCCATCCAAAAACGTGTAGAGTATTTTTTGTAGACCTTTGAACGATGAACAAGAAGAGTCTGTGCACATTTACTCATATGTGGCACCCTGTTCCCGCAATAAACATACCTCCATCCAAGTTCCATATTTATCACGGTTTCAACCCCATAACTCAAAAACAATACATTTTATCAGAAAATGTGTGAAGCAACATTTTATAGATCTTCAAAGGACGAATGAAAAAGGTCTTAACACATCGTCCCGTGTAAGGCCATCTGTTTCCGTCATTGAAGTATTTTCGTCAAAGACTCATATTTTTCCTGATTACAAGTGGAACCGACAGTGAAGATAACAAAATTATGATTCTTGGACGAAAGTACTGCAATTATGGAAACAGGGGTTCTTACACGAGGAAATATGTAGAGATATTCTTCGTTCATCTTTTAAAGGCCCACAGTAAGTTGCTGCCCTCATTTTTCGATACATGCTATGAATTTTTTTTGGGTTGAAATGGGGTTGAAACCATGAAAAATATG
The DNA here is from genome assembly GCA_029851415.1 of Eretmocerus hayati. NCBI lineage: Eukaryota > Metazoa > Arthropoda > Insecta > Hymenoptera > Aphelinidae > Eretmocerus > Eretmocerus hayati. Next base: position 112,852,359 of record CM056743.1, read on the forward strand.
GGATTTGGACGAAGATACGTTTAGTGCGGGAACAGGAGGCCTCATATGAGAAAATGTGTACAGACTCTTCTTGTTCTTCGTTCAAGGGTCTACAAGAAAATGCTCCACACATTTTTGGATGAAATGCGTTCCCACCGAGTTATCAAGGGTGGGAGAGTGAAAACTGTCGATTAAACACCTATTTTATACTATTTCCAAAAGCAGCTCAAGCGGCAGTCTTGATTTCCATTGAAATGTGATCCCATGAGTTCCTCTAACTATATTCAACAAGTATCCCATAGGTAACAGCAAGTGCACTTGCAGTCAGCAGCTTGAATTATGACCTGCTTCAAAAAAATCGCAAAGATTCTCGTGGTTTGCGCCCCGAAAAACTTTCGTATACGCAGTTTTAGCCAGATCCAAGACATTTTGAGTTTTTCATATCTGGCATACAGAGTTCTGCCAGATCCAAGAAATGTTGAGTCTTCTATGACCGTCTGAAGATCCCGTATTACTGAGAATTCTGAATCTTGAGAAATGAGTGTTACTCTTCATCGATCATAAATTTTCCGTTGTCAATGATAAGAAAGTGTTACTCCGCGTCGATGAGGAGAAAAATGTACTACTCCTCGTCAATCTCAAGAAGAAGTGTTAGTCTTAGTAGAAGTCATTGATATACAAGTAATGAATGTCCAACCGGGATCAATGATGCTTATCGCGCTTTTTTAAATTCAACTGGTGCAAAGACTATGATGAGACTTTTGTAATCAAATAATGTTCCCTAGGTTCCTCCATTCATCTAATTCCCGAAACGCATGTTCAGTCATGTGGCGTCGTAATCAACCAATGGTTGAATTTGGTGATCAACCAGTGGTTGACGCCGAAAATCAACCAATTGGTTGATTATTGGCATCAACCACTGGTTGAGGGAAAAACTTCAACCAATTGGTTGAAGTTTTTGACACGGATTTTTTACAGTGTATATATGTTTCGTTCATAGCCGAAAGCTCTCAATTTCTCATCCACTGTCTCCCCTGACATCCCTAAACTTCCTCGCTCAAACATACAATTCATATTGTAGGTCGTGGTCTATCTACACATAATGAACTCATGTACGATTCGTTCAGCATATCGGTGACCCGCGTCACTTAGACTCTGGTCATTGGCTATGATTTCTGGGCAAAATTTGAGTGGGTGCTGTGCACTTCGAAGATATGCCAAAATATCGAATCACGTAGCTAAATGTTGATTTCTGCAGGACCACTGTGTGCCAAAATAGATGTACAGATGTTTTTCAACCACGTGCTTGAATCGACGGTTCAACCACGTGGTTGAAATCCATATTCCAAGCACAGTGCTTGGAGATAAATTCCAAGCAGTGCTTGAAATACTGACTATCAATTTTTTACAGTTTGGCATCTTCTGCTAAATCTGATCGTTCTCGAGTAATGAGCAGTATTCAACTAGAAAACGGTGAGTTTTACAACGTTTAAGGCTGAATGGATGCTTCAATGGAGTGAGGAATCAATATTGCCATCGAACCAACTGTTCATAAGTGGATCCTCGACAATATCCAATCGCAAGAAGCAAAGTTTCCGTTCCAAAATTTTATATTTTCCGAATGTCTTTACTGTGCTGTCTATTGTGGGCTCATTCCGATTACTCATTTAGAATCAGGGTATGTATAGATATAGTATTGGGATGATATCAACGAGAATCGTTCGTTATTACCGCTTGAGGAAAATGATGTTCTACTCGAAAGTCATTGCGTCTTGCCATTGAATATTGGGGTCCATGAAGTTAGCGGACGAGGTAAGAATCCCGTTAAAATCGATAATGCAATCATTTGTTGGAGCACAAGTGAACATTTTATCATCAGTGACATCCCTGGTAGAAATTCATCCTAATGTAACACATTATTAGCCATAAAATGGCCATTTTCAGTCAAAATTGGACAAAAATAGCCATTTTATGTCTATTAATGTGTTACATCGAAGTAAATTTCTACCAGGGATTGGTTTGTTAGATTCATGGTTTTGAGTTAATCGTGAAGAATGTTTCGCTACAGCGGACAAGCTCGAATCTTCATTTCCTTGCCAACTAATCCCTTTGAAAATATTCTGTAAAGAGGGATCGAAGCAAAATCGTTTGTTAAAGCAGCGGTCATACCAGAGTCGAAAAATTTTCAATACTCGTGAAGACCCTTGCAATTCGCTAAAAATTGTTCTGATTCGCCGCGCAAGCAGCGGTCGCTTCGAACATTATGGATGCGATCGAGTGGTGAGTGAGAGAGAGAGAGAGAGAGAGAAGAGTACATCGTATCAAGGGTCTTTCTAGATCAATAAACAGACATATTTCAATTATCTTTGCGTTATTGACGGTATATAAGGGTGGAATCATCAACATTTGGCAGGAAAAAATCTGTGTTCCTCCTTTGTTTTAACCAGCATTGTCGATCACTATCACTTACAGAGTTGTATCTTTTGTACAGTAAAACCTGTCCAATTTTAGCGAAAGTTTTGCTGTTTCGCCTAGCATTGTTGATAATTATCATTTAAGGATTTGACATGCGCTATCAATATAAATTATAATAATATTGATAAGACGATGAAAGAATTTGATCATACAATCTGTTTCAGAAGGTATGTGCATAATGTAACCGGGGGAGGGGGGGGGGGGTAGCAAAAGAATTGTAAATTTTATTCGTGCATTTTGAATTTTTTGTAAACCCCCGTGGTTCTTGTAACTCTTACGCAAAGTATGGCATTTCAGTGTAACCGTGTAATGATTAGTCATCTTCTGCTTACAGTTTTGCGTACGCGAGGTTGGACCTCGCGCGCGCGAGAATCTCTATCTGGCAGCGCACTGATTCGCGTATATACGCGAAACCAGGGTACCTATTGAAGTAAAAATTTTGCAATTCGCACAGCGCAGCGCGCGCGCGAGAATTTTTCTCGCGGGTCTAAAATGATTATTGATTTTGTGTGGTGACCACGGAAATAGTCTGCTGATCATTGTTTTTATCAAGCTGCATAACCCCCCACTACGTGCTCTGCCTAACACTAGATATAAGGTAAGTGTACCCAACTTGCCTCTGTACCCAACTTGCCCCCATATGCAGATCTCAGGAATGGGCGCTCGTTGATCTTCCCGCAATTTTTTTTTACGTTTGTTATGTTAAAATATGAGGAAATACGTAGTTTTCATCGACCCCGGATCATTTCTGCGCTCTCCAGAAAATATAAAGTGAGTTTTCCATTTTTCGTGTTTGCACGGCTAAGAAATCACCGAGGAAATCGCGTTCACTAAAACCGGTGAAAATTAATTTTTATTCACCCAATCTTGACGTACCTTAGCGCATTCGATTCCTTGTCTCAAGACCTTCAAAATCCGCTATTTAGGGTTGCAGAACTCTGATTTGGAGCGATTTTATGTACACAAAACGGAGATGATTGAGAATCAAGAAGGCCGACATTAGAGTGTACCCAACATGCCCCCATATGGTTATCTCGGAAAGGCGTGCAGTATGGCTTTTTTTACCACTCAGAACGTGTTTATCACGTCAAAATAGGTCAGAAACGATGTCTTGGGCCAGCTAAAAGCTATAAATGTCGCTGTACGGTGATCAAAATGGATCAAAGTGATTTTATTCACTTCATCGCCGATTTACATTGTTTTAAATGATGGGGGCAAGTTGGGTACACACTTTTGTGAACTCTCAAAAATCACCTTTTGGGAGAATTCAAACAGCTCGGCTCCACTATATTCATATTGGACGTATCTTAGCTCATTTCGAAGGTCTTGAGACAAGCTTCAAAATGAGCTAAAGTACGTTGGAAAATATGGAGATGGGCCAAAGTTATTAGGCAAATGGCTTAATGGGGGCAAGTTGGGTACACTTACCTTATTTTAGTGTTTACCAGCCTAGTGATATGAATCCAAAAATCACACGTATACCCTTAAGCTTCTGTGAGTCTTAAAATCAAAAATTATTTTTTTACTGAAACGGCTCTTAAGTGTGATGTAATTTTGTTGAGGTGCAGATTGATGTGTTGATACGCAATATGCATGTATTAACGTTGGGGTACGTTTTTTCTAATCCTTTTTTTCTAATCCGTTTTTTCTAAAATCTCAATTTTCTAAAAGTATTTTTTTCTAAACCTTTTTTTTCTAAAATCGCTTTTTCTAAGTCCGTTTTTTCTAAATCCGATTTTTCTAATCATGTTCTTCTAGTAGTCATTTTGTTGCAAAGGAAGCCAAGAGAACTATTGGAGCCAAGATAGAGGTTATCGATTCAATTTATTCTAAGAGTAGATGATCACATTGTGATATTATGTGCAATATTTCGCAAGTACTGGAGGATTTCGCCTCTATCGCAATAATCTTGATACTGGGAAACGATGTTGGATATTCTTTCTTCAGCTCGTAACTGGTCAGGCTCCTTATAATCTTTGATTCTTTGGCCTAAATCAAGCTGTGCTAACATCACCTCCGTGTCAGCTTGCTCCTTCTGAATTTCTTTGATAAAAGCATACAAACTGGGATGTCTTTTCCCCATAATGAGATTCAATCGGTTGTGCCAACCCTCAGAGATATTATTGGTCCGGGCTGTATGATCAATGACTGATTGATATTGATTCCACACTCTCGGAGGATATCGAGGGAGGACTGCTCTTCGCCTACCTCTGGCAGGTCTTCCTCTGATATAGGTATCTTCTATGTAATCGGCAATCTCCGTCATCTCCTCAGGGAAGAGGTCAGACTCAACCAGAGTATCAAAGTGCTCCTCCACATGATCTACGGTCACAAACGCGAGAGCAGTGAGCATATGTGCGGAGTTCCTGATCTCTCGATCATTAGGGTCGTTGTACCTTGCCTGTAAGCCCTGTGCTTGAATATGGCGATATATATTTTGACAGAAATGAAAGAAGCAGCATCGAACCATATCGTCACCAAAAATTGCTTGGACGGCATTCAAAACTGCTGTTTCAAAGTCACTCATCACGATCAGGGGCGGATTCATTGGAATATTGAGTTCTCGAGCTTTTGACGACAGTACTTGAAATACTTTGTCGTACGACGTTTGTTGTTTATTAGGGAGCAACGCGTAAACGTACGGCAAAGCTGACCCCTGACCATTTGGTTGAGTGACTGAGCCCATTATGGCGAATAACTGAAGGAATATAGTTGGAGAGGCCTTGAAAGTACCATCAACAAACCATATTGTTGATCGGTAAAGTCTCTTCAAATCGTTTGTTGCACAGAAAATAAGAATTCGATCGTAATCTTGACCATCATCCTCATCTCCATCTTCGTCCATTTCTGTGAGCGAGTCGTACAATAAAAATCGATCGCCCACGAGTGTTTGTTTGAACGAATCAGGTAGTTCACCAAGATCTTCAAGTCGCTGAGGATTCGATGGCAAACCTCTTCTACGTGCTCGGCCAACAACTTTGCCGAGATTTGGTCGGTCAGGCAAACGTGCCAAAACGCCTACAACGTTTCATCGAACATCAAAACACCGTTTCGCTATCGCGCAGATTAGGCACTCAATGCGATATTTACCTGAGGCTACACCTTGGAGTTCTGATCGGATGACTTGAACAGGAGGTGCTTCAGGGTGTTCACGAGCGTGCCTTTTGATTCGCTCCAAAACTTTTGCCGCTCCTACCTCCTCTCGATCGGGTGCATGAGAATGCTCAGATTTTTGATGAAATTCAGTATCTTCCGGACCTTGTAATGCTATAATGTTTCCCCCTTCAGTTTTCGTGATCGCTCGAGCCGGACATGATTTGAATTTCTTGCACTTCCAATAACTGTGGCCGCTACTTTCGTGCGCGCTTACGAAGTAGTATAGAAATCCATTTACGTCGAGCAAATTATTTTTTCGTGCCAACACCAAACGAGCCTCCATTTTTTTTGTAGTTTAGATAGTTTTACAATTTTTTTTACTTTATTAATTTTGATGATGGAAATTTCGATTCAAAATTGATAACCTCAGAAATTTAGATCGGCCTAAACAATGATGAGATACTGACTGAAGTTGGCGTCACGAGGACTCATTTGGGTTTTTGTTTACCTTTTTAAAGACTAAAGGAACATATTCTTAGGAAATTTTTTTATTAGAAAAAACGGACTTAGAAAAAGTGATTTTAGAAAAAGAGGGTTTAGAAAATAATACTTTTAGAAAATTGAGTTTTTAGAAAAAGAGGATTAGAAAAAAAGGATTAGAAAAAACGTACCCCAACCATGTATTAATCACCTTTTGTGCAATATGATTTTACTAGGTAAAACCAAAATATGATTTTACTGGAGCATTTTGATAACTTCTAAAATCATGCCTTCTTCCCTCAGAATTTGCTTACATTCAAACTATGATGCTTCAGTATTAAGCTACATATCAGCCAACTGAACTAATTTTAGGTGGATCAATGAATCCAGAGAGTCAGCGGATATCTCCGGTGATTCAGTCAGCTTCGGGAGAAAAATTATTGATTAACCTAAGATTTGTGCGAGAATGGTACATGAATTATTAGTTGGTTGATGTGTAGTTCAATACTCAAGCATCATATTCCAAATTGACGCGAGTTCTGAGGAAGGGAGACATGATGTTGAAAGTGATCTAAATACTCTCGCAAAATCATATTTTGGTTTCACCTCATAAAGTCATATTGCACAATAGGTGATTGATACATGCATATTGCGTATCAACACATCAACTCGCACCTCAACAAAATTACATCACACTTAAGAGCTGTTTCAGTGAAACATTAATTTTTGATTTCAAGGCTCACAGAAGCTTAAGGGTATACGTGTGATTTTTGGATTCATATCACCAGGCTGGTAAACACTAAAATATATCTAGTGTTAGGCAGAGCACGTGGTGGGGGGTTATGCAGCTTGATCAAAACAATGCTCAGCAGACGATTTCCGTGGTCGCCACAAAAAATCAATATTTATTTTACGCCCGCGAGAAAAATTCTCGCGCGCGCTGCGCTGTGCGAATTGCAAAATTTTTACTTCAATAGGTACCCTGGGACCCATCGCGCACGCGAGTCATGATTATACGTTCGCGTACGCGAGTCTCGGATTGCTCGCGCACGCAAGGGATTCCTGAATTTCGCGCAAATCGCACGGTTCATGATTTTGCGCGCGTAAATTGTATTGATTTTTGCTGCGACCGCCATATCATAACCCAGTTAAGAAAAAGAGGTAAATACAATAATAAAATAGTTTAAACAAACTCTTTCGACTGCATTTATTGGGACAGGCGTCAAGGTACGTGCATGCTTACTCAAGAATCAAGATATTTTTAATGAACACAGGAAAACAATACCAACGTCTCCTGAAAAGTGGACATGAAGAGGAAAATTTTTCAAAGCAGACATCGAAATTGAAGCCTCCGGATAACTGCGGTAAGACGGCTGATCAGTCTCAAAAAAATATTGTGAGCTCTTCAGGTAGAATCCTTCCTTCATATTTATAAGGTGAGAGAATGATAAATTGTCTGCTTTTCTTACCTCAGTATCCCTAAGCTTCAACTTCAATTCCTGCTTGAAAAAGTTTTCCTACCATGTAGAGTTTTTTGGAGACGTTGGTATTGTTCCTCTGTGTTCATGAAAAATATCTTGACTCATGCACCGTTACGCCTGCGCCAATAAGTGTAATCAAGAGGGTTTATTGAAAGGACCCCGCCATAAATGATAGGATTTTGGCTTTCAGCGAATTTGACCGAATTGGCAATCAATCGATAGAGCTCGACGTGCTGAGCAAAAGTCTCCATAGCCGCTAAACCCGAAAAATTCTCGTTTCTGAGTGATTTGGTTGCAAAGTCGCAGATTTTACCGAGCCAAAATAGGGTTATGGCATCAATCGAACAATAACATACGTTCGAATTCGTTCGGTTCGCTTGGTATTTGCCAGCTAAATACCTCTGATGAAGCAAGAATCTTTGCATCACACGCGATTTGATAATCCTCTCAAAAGAATCTTTCACTGCCGCCATTCTCGCGGGATATTTTCAAAGTCCGCACAATCGAAACTCTTCTAAAGATTTTGATATTTCTAACGGTCTGCGGGACATAGTATATTATCAAGGCAAATGCGGATGACGAGTTTCATCATCAACGAGATACATACAATATTTAGAGCTCACACCTCACGCAAGGGTGCGTTGAGAAGAGCGTTTTCCCGCTGGATGCTTGAAAAATACGTCTAAGCTCTCAGTAAAACTTTGAAACAAAACCATTGAATCTTTTCTTTCGAACTGTTTATCGTTTGAAGGTAACGAGATTTTCACCTTTCTAGTATGCGGGGCGGGAGGGGGGCCTACAGACATTTGAAAAGATCTTATGGGACTTCAGAGAAACATTCGTTTCGAATCTTGGGCGGTGATTGAATTCCGCGTTGTATCGCACTCGGCTCGAACATACGAAAATCGAATCAGGCCCAACTCTATATCGGCAAAGGTCACGTACCTTCGCTGAAAGAATGCGAAAAAGTTATACCTTCGACCAGTGTATCTCTGATATAATGCGCGAGACAGAAAATACATAGGAAATAGCTTCAAAAGTGTTCGTGGTAAGCTACAAAATGCAATCGCGGAGAGGTCTGTACGACCAATAGGCTCTGAAATGTCTAACTCTAGAAATCACCAGAGGTGTATTTACACTCTTGACCAGTAGGGTACATTCGAAAATATATCTATCGAAAATCAGAATGCAATATCTCTTGGTTATCAAACGACGATTACATTTTCTGTCAGATCGCACCTATTTTGAGAAAAAAGAATTCGATGCTTCACATGGTTTCAATAACAGAGTACTTAATTGACCTCTCATTTCTGATATCATCTCGCTGAAACGAATATATTTTCGAAAATCAATGGGCGTCTACTCAAATAACCGTACAAGTCTCAATCAGCGATCCCGGAAAAAAAAAATTAAAACGATCTTCGCAACCTTTGCCGATATAGAGTTGGGCCTGATTCGATTTTCGTATGTTCGAGCCGAGCGCGATACGACGCGGAATTCAATCACCGCCCAAAATTCGAAACGAATATCTCTCTGAAATCCCATAAGATCTTTTCAAATGTCTGTAGGCCCCCCTCCCATCCCCGCACACTAGAAAGTGGAAAATCTCGTTACCTCCAAACGATAAACAGTTCGGAAAAAAAGATTCAATGATTTTGTTTCAAAGTTGTACTGAGAGCTTAGACGTATTTTTCAACCATCCAGTGGGAAAACGCTCTTCTCAACGCACCCTTGCGTGAGGTGTGAGCTCTAAATATTATAGGTATGTATCTCGTTGGTAATGAAACTCGTCATCCGCATTTGCCTTGATAATATACTATGTCCCGCAGACCGTTTGAAATATCAAAATCTTTCGAAGCGTTTCGATTGTGCGGACTTTGAAAATATCCCGCGAGAATGGCGGCAGTGAAAGATTCTTTTGAGAGGATTATCAAATCGCGTGTAATGCAAAGATTCTTGCTTCATCAGAGGTATTTAGCTGGCAAATACCAAGCGAGCCGAACGAATTCGAACGTATGTTATTGTTCGATTGATGCCATAACCCTATTTGGTTCGGTAAAATCTGCGACTTTGCAACCAAATCACTCAAAAACGAGAATTTTTCGGGTTTAGCGGCTATGGAGACTTTTGCTCAGCACGTCGAGCTCTATCGATTGATTGCCAATTCGGTCAAATTCGCTGAAAGCCAAAATCCTATCATCTATGGCGGGGTCCTTATTTCATTCACCGTCAACCGGGGTAACTTTGGAATACGAGGGGTAACTTTGGAACAGCCGCTGAAAGAGTGGTTATCACGCACAGTCGGCTAAGCAGATGATCCTGAGACTTCAATACCGATTTCTCCTACTTGGGGCACGCATAAACGATGTCTTGCACCGGCGCGAAGGCCTTTAACAGCTCAATCCATTTATAAGCTCACTTCTTCAAAAGTACGTTTTCAATCCATTAAACAGTCTCTCGGAAGAAGTGGTGTGGTTCCGACTTTAGCAGGTAGAATCCAAGGTAGCTGAGCTAGATTTTACTTGTCTGTACGCATATCTAGAGGAATCCATTGTTACATTGGAGTATTTTCAGCCAAATTTAATTTTGTAGAGTAAAAACTGAAAAATACGTATATTTGGTCTGGAACTGAGGTAACTTTGGAACGCTTGTTCATGTACTCTCAATTATTTCCCAAGATCTATGCTATTCTCAAATCGTACATACTTGAGTAGCCGTTGATGAGAGCTTCAAAATGAGCCAAAGAACGTCTCATTTTGACCCACGGAAGCCGAGTTATGGCAGTTTTTGTCAGAAACTGACTGTGAAGGTATTTTCCCACTCGAGACTCAGCCGTAGTGAAGACAGTGAGGTATGCTGTAGGTGTCTATGCTCGATTGTAGAAGTTGACTTCAACCAAATGTACTTTTACAATAAGTCAATGGAAAGCTAAGACTCTCAGCTTTCGATTATTGATGGTGAAAATCGAGTGCGTGACCTAGCTTACGAATTAATTGACGAATAAATAATGATAACAATTTCTGTTCCAAAGTTACCCCAGTCTGTCTAACTTTGGAACACGACTTTCAGCGCTCTTTTCTCCAACCAGAGATGTCCAAATGGTCCTTATGAAAACCGCAATCGAAAGCTGAAACTGTGAGCTTTCGTTTGACTACAGATACAATGCGCTTCTGATGCAAGACGTACAAGTTTCACGAGGTTTAAGGAAAAAAATGCGATTTTTGTTCCAAAGTTACCCCGGTTGACGGTGTCTTATTCTCACAAATAGGTTATGATACGGCGCCCGAAGCAAAAATCAATACATTCCACGGGCGCGAAATTATCCTCGCCACGCGTGCCATTTGCGCGAAATTTTACTTCAATAGGGCCCCTGGGGCCTATATGTAGATTTTCCAAAAGTTGAATTTTTTCCTCCGCCATTAACAGAAAATTGAGACATTATTTTGCGGGGTATAACTCAAAACAGATTCGAACCGATATGGGATATGCTGTAACCGTACTCTCTCAGCGCCAATCAGCTAGGATAGCTGCAAATCAGCAAAGCTGATTTTGTCAGCTAACATTAAGGCGATGCGGTCACCGTGCACCGTTCGGTGCACCGTGCACGCTGGAAAGTATTCCCACTTTTCTCTGACATTCTTGCGATTTGGGTGAAACGACGAGAAGACACGCGTTTATTATCATCTAACTCGAGTTCGTCTTCTCATCGTTTCACCCAAATCGCAAGAGAATTGGATGAAAGTGGGAATAACTCGGCCACGGGAACCTCCTAACCTATAATACAGGCACATTGTGATTCTCACTTTTATCCGATTCTCTTGCGATTTGGGCGAAACGATGAGAGGACGAACTCGAGTTAGATGATAATAAACACTCGTCTTCTCGTCGTTTCGCCCAAATCGCAAGAGTATCGGACAAAAGTGCGAATAACTTTCAGCTTGCACGGTGACCGCATCGCCTTAACGGACTTTCACTGATTGAATTAGCTATGACGGAATGTAATATGCAATGATGTGCACCGCCCAGGGGTGTATTTCTTCGATTTCCCTGCGTCTCGTGATAAATTGATGGAACTGGGATTCATAGTCGTTCATATTGAGCAGTCAGTTTTATTTTATTATACAATTTCGAGTCATTGTAATGTCCCGAATGTGGGCGACCTATGTCCCGAATATGGGCCACCTATGCCCCGAATGTGAGCCACCCGCTATAGCTCTATCCAGAATGCCCACATTCGGGGCATGTAGTGTCATGAAGGGTGGCCCACATTTGGGTCATATAGTGTTTTAAGAGGTGGCCCACATTCGGGGAATATAGTGTTATGAGAGGTGGCCCAAATTCTGGGCGAGGGTGGTCCACATTCGCGGAATATAGTGTTATATGAGGTGGCCCACATTCGGGGCATATAGTCTTATAGAAGGTGGCCTACATTCGAGGCATATAGTGTTATGAGAGGTGGCACACATTTTGGGTGAGGGTGGCCCATATTCGGGGGAAGGGTGGACCACGTTCGGGGCATATAGTGTTAAAAGAGGTGGCCCACATTCGGGGCAAGAGTGACACGCATTCGGGAAGTGATGTGTTGTATTGGGTGGGCCACATTCGGTGAATATAGTTTTATAGAAGGTGGCCCACATTCGGGGTAACGGTGGCCTACATCCGGGACATATAGTGTTATGAGAAGTGGCCCAAATTCTGGGCGAGGGTGGTCCACATTCGCGGAATATAGTGTTATATGAGGTGGCCCGCATTCGGGGCATATAGTCTTATAGAAGGTGGCCCACATTCGGTGCATATAGTGTTATAGAAGGTGGCCTACATTCGGAACAAGGGTGGCCCTCATTCGGGGCATATAGTGTTATAAGAGGTAGCCCACATTTTGGGTAAGGGTGGCCCATATTCGGGGCAAGGGTGGCCCACATTTGGGGCATATAGTGATATATGAGGTAGCCCACATTCGGGGCAAGAGTGACCCACATTTGGGGAGTCATGTGTTGTATTGGGTGGCCCACATTCGGTGCATATAGTTATATAGAAGGTGGCCCACATTCGGGGTAAGGGTGGGCTAGACCCGGGACATATAGTGTTATGAGAGGTGGCCCACATTCGGGGCAAGGATGGCCCACATTCGGGGCAAGGATGGCCCACATTCGGGGCATATAGTGTTATAAGAGGTGGCCCAAATTCTGGGCGAGGGTGGTCCACATTCGCGGAATAAAATGTTATATGAGGTGGCCCGCATTCGGGGCATATAGTCTTATAGAAGGTGACCCACATTCTGGACAAGGGAGGCCCACATTCGGGGCAAGGGTGGCCCACATTCGGGGCATATAGTCTTATAGAAGGTGGCCCACATTCGGTGCATAGAGTGTTATAGAAGGTGGCCTACATTCGGGACAAGGGTGGCCCTTATTCGGGGCATATAGTGTTATAAGAGGTGCCCCACATTCTGGACAAGGGAGGCCCACATTCGGGGCAAGGGTGGCCCACATTTGGGGCATATAGTCTTATAGACGGTGGCCCACATTCGGTGCATAGAGTGTTATATAAGGTGGCCTACATTCGGGACAAGGGTGGCCCTTATTCGGGGCATATAGTGTTATAAGAGGTAGCCCACATTCTGGGCAAGAGAGGCCCACATTCGGGGCAAGGGTGGCCCACGTTCGGGACAAGAGTGACCCACATTTGGGGAGTGATGTGTTGTATTTGGTGGCCCACATTTGGTGCATATAGTTTTATAGAAGGTGGCCCACATTCGGGGTAAGGGTGGCCTACATCCGGGACATATAGTGTTATGAGAGGTGGCCCACATTCGGGGCGAGGATGGCCCACATTCAGGGCATATAGTATCATGAGAGGTAGCCCAGATTCTGGGCGAGGGTGGTCCACATTCGGTGCATATAGTGTAATAGAAGGTGGCCTACATTCGGGACAAGGGTGGCCCTTATTCGGGGCATATAGTGTTATAAGAGGTGGCCCACATTCTGGACAACGGAGGCCCGAATTTGGGGAGTGATGTGTTGTATTTGGTGGCCTACATTCGGTGCATATAGTTTTATAGAAGGTGACCCACATTCGGGGTAAGGGTGGCCTACATCGAGGACATATGGTGTTATGAGAGGTGGCCCGGATTCGGGGCAAGGATGGCCCACATTCAGGGCATATAGTATTATGAGAGGTGGCCCAAATTCTGGGCGAGGAAGGTCCACATTCGCAGAATAAAGTGTTATATGAGGTGGCCCGCATTCGGGGCATATAGTCTTATAAAAGGTGGCCCACATTCGGTGCATATAGTGTTATAGAAGGTGGCCTGGATTCGGGACAAGGGTCGCCCTTATTCGGGGCATATAGTGTTATAAGAGGTGGCCCACATTCTGGACAAGGAAGGCCCACATTCGGGGCAAGGGTGGCTCACATTCGGGACAAGAGTGACCCACATTTGGGGAGTGATGTGTTGTATTTGGTGGCCCACATTTGGTGCATATAGTTTTATAGAAGGTGGCCCACATTTGGGGAGTGATGTGTTGTACTGGGTGGCCCACATTCGGGAAATGTAGTGATATATGAAGTGGCCCACATTCGGGACAAGAGTGACCCACATTTGGGGAGTCATGTGTTGTATTTGGTGGCCCACATTTGGTGCATATAAATTTATAGAAGGCGGCCCACATTCGGAGTAAGGGTGGCCTACTTCCGGGACATATAGTGTTATGAGAGGTGGCCCACATTCGGGGCATATAGTATTATGAGAGGTGGCCCAAATTCTGGGCGAGGGTAGCCCACATTCGCGGAATGAAGTGATATATGAGATGGCCCGCACTCGGGGCATATAGTGTTATAGAAGGTGGCCTACATTCGGTGCATATAGTGTTAAGAAGGTGGCCTGGATTCGGGACAAGGATGGCCCTCATTCGGGGCATATAGTGTTATAAGAGGTGGCCCACATCCTGGACAAGGGAGGCCCACATTCGGGGCAAGGGTGGCCGTCATTCGGGGAGTGATGTTTTGTATAGGATGGCCCACATTCGGGACAAGAGTGACCCACATTCGGGGAGTGATGTGGTGTATTTGGTGGCCCACATCCCGTGCATATAGTTTCATAGAAGGTGGCCCACATTCGGGGTAAGGGTGGCCTACATCGAGGACAAATAGTGTTATGAGAGGTGGCCCGCATTCGGGGCAAGGATGGCCCACATTCGGGGCATATAGTATTAAGAAGGTGGCCTGGATTCGGGACAAGGATGGCCCTCATTCGGGGCATATAGTGTTATAAGAGGTGGCCCACATCCTGGACAAGGATCGCCCACATTCGGGGCAAGGGTGGCCCACATTCGGGGAGTGATGTTTTGTATAGGGTGGCCCACATTCGGGACAAGAGTGACCCACATTTGGGGAGTGATGTGTTGTATTTGGTGGCCCAGATTTGGTGCATATAGTTTTATAGAAGGTGGCCGTCATTTGGGGTAAGGGTGGCCTACATTCGGGACATATAGTGTTACGAGAGAAGGCCCACATTCGGGGCCTATAGTATTATGAGAGGTGGCCCAAATTCTGGGCGAGGGTGGTCCACGTTCGCGGAATGAATTGTTATATGAGGTGGCCCGCATTTGGGGCATATTGTCTCATAGAAAGTAGCCCACATTCGGTGCATATAGTGTTATAGAAGGTGGCCTACATTCGGGGCAATGGTGGCCCTTATTCGGGGCATATAGTGATATATGAGGTGGCCCACTTTCTGGACAAGGGAGGCCCACATTCGGGGCAAGGGTGGCCCACATTCGGGGCATATAGTCTTATAGAAGGTGGCCCACATTCGGTGCATATAGTGTTATAGAAGGTGGCCTACATTCGGGACAAGGGTGGCCTTTATTCGGGGCATATAGTGTTATAAGAGGTGGCCCACATTCTGGGCAAGGGAGGCCCTTATTCGGGCCAAGGGTGGCCCACATTCGGGGAGTGATGTGTTGTATTGGGTGGCCCACATTCGGGGCATGTAGTGATATATGAGGTGGCCCACATTCGGGAAAAGAGTGACCCACATTTGGGGAGTGATGTGTTGTATTTGGTAGCCCACATTCGGTGCATATAGTTTTATAGAAGGCGGCCCACATTCGGAGTAAGGGTGGCCACATCCGGGACATATAGTGTTATGAGAGGTGGCCCACATTCGGGGCAAGGATGGTCCACATGCGGGTCATATAGTATTATGAGAGGTGGCCCAAATTCTGAGCGAGGGTGGTCCACATTTGCGGAATGAAGTGATATATGAGGTGGCCCGCACTCGGGGCATATAGTGTTATAGAAGGTGGCCTACATTCGGGACAAGGGCTGCCCTTATTCGGGGCATATAGTGTTATAAGAGGTAGCCCACATTCTGGGCAAGGGAGGCCCACATTCGGGGCAAGGGTGGCCCACATTCGGGGAGTGATGTTTTGTATTGGGTGGCCCACATTCGGGACAAGAGTGACCCACATTTGGGGAGTGATGTGTTGTATTTGGTGGCCCACATTTGGTGTATAGAGTTTCATAGATGGTGGCCCACATTCGGGGTAAGGATGGCCCACATTCGGGGCATATAGTATTATGAGAGGTGGCCCAAATTCTGGGCGAGGGTGGTCCACATTCGCGGAATAAAGTGTTGTATTTGGTGGCCCACATTTGGTGTATATAGTTTTATAGATGGTGCCCCACATTCGGGGTAAGGTTGGCCTACATCCGGGACATATAGTGTTATGAGAGGTGGCCCACATTCGGGGCAAGGATGGCCCACATCCGGGGCATATAGTTTTATGAGAGGTGGCCCAAATTCTGGGCGAGGGTGGTCCACATTCGCGGAATAAAGTGTTATATGAGGTGGCCCGCCTTCGGGGCATATAGTCTTATAGAAGGTGGCCGACTTTCGGTGCATATAGTGTTATAGAAGGTGGCCTACATTCGGGGCAAGGGTGGCCCTTATTCGGGTTATATAGTATTATAAGCAAAGAGATTATACCAATAGAGGAGGCACGGTATAGGCGCCGCTGTAAGTGGAAGAGGCAGACCGATACAGACCGATAGAAAGAGAGAAAACGTCCGAGCACGCTACCGTTCTCTCTCACTCGATGACGTGAGCAGTCGTGGTCTACGCGCCTTTACAATTGCCCCTGGGCCCCTGTTCGGCCCCTCTTCTCCTCATCTTTCTGAAATCCTCATGCTATTCCTGCAATCGCTCGCGGTGGCGAACATATATGCATGAGGGGCTCCGATTTTTGAATGGGAACAATTCATTCGGCTAAGAGTAGTAGGGAGAACATAGTAAGAAGGAGAGGCAAGCTGAAGCTGCGCAGCCACTCAAGATTTAGAGAGAGACGGCGGCGCAACTCGGCCGTCTCTCTCATCGAACGCCGTCCCGCTGAAAAGGGGCCCATGCCTCCTCTATTGGTATAATATCTCTATGGTTGTAAGAGGTGGCCCACATTCTGGACAAGGGAGGCCCACATTCGGGGCAAGGGTGGCCCACATTCGGGGCATATAGTCTTATGAAAGGTGGCCCACATTCGGTGCATATAGTGTTATAGAAAGTGGCCTACATTAGGGACAAGGGTGGCCCTTATTCGGGGCATATAGTGTTATAAGAGGTGGCCCACATTCGGGGAGTGATGTGTTGTATTGGGTGGCCCACATTCGAGGCATGTAGTGATATATGAGGTGGCCCACATTCAGGAAAAGAGTGACCCACATTTGGGGAGTGATGTGTTGTATTTGGTGGCCCACATTCGGTGCATATAGTTTTATAGAAGGCCGCCCACATTCGGAGTAAGGGTGGCCTACATCCGGGACATATAGTGTTATGAGAGGTGGCCTTTATTCGGGGCATATAGTCTTATCGACGGAGGCCCACATTCGGGGAGTGATGTGTTGTATTGGGTGACTCACATTACGGGCAAGGGTGGCCCACATTCGGGGCTTGTTGCAATATGGAGGATGGTCCACATTCGGGGCAAGGGAGGCCCACATTCGGGGAGTGATGTGTTGTATTTGGTGGCCCACATTCGGTGCATATAGTTTCATAGAAGGCGGCCCACATTCGGAGTAAGGAAGGCCTACATCCGGGACATATAGTGTTATGAGAGGTGGCCTTTATTCGGGGCATATAGTCTCATCGACGGAGGCCCACATTCGGGGAGTGATGTGTTGTATTGGGTGGCTCACATTACGGGCAAGGGTGGCCCACATTCGGGGCTTGTTGCAATATGGAGGATGGTCCACATTCGGGGCAAGGGTGGCCCACATTCGGGGCATATAGTCTTATAGAAGGTGGCCCACATTCGGTGCATATAGTGTTATAGAAGGTGGCCTACATTCGGGACAAGGGTGGCCCTTATTCGGGGCATATAGTGTTATAAGAGGTGGCCCACATTCTGGGCAAGAGAGGCCCACATTCGGGGCAAGGGTGGCCCACATTCGGGGAGTGATGTGTTGTATTCGGTGGCCCACATTCGGGGCATGTAGTGATATATGAGGTGGCCCACATTCGGGAAAAGAGTGACCCACATTTGGGGAGTGATGTGTTGTATTTGGTGGCCCACATTCGGTGCATATAGTTTTATAGAAGGCGGCCCACATTCGGAGTAAGGGTGGCCTACATCCGGGACATATAGTGTGATGAGAGGTGGCCCACATTCGGGGCATATAGTATTATGAGAGGTGGCCCAAGTTCTGGGCGAGGGTAGTCCACATTCGCGGAATGAAATGATATATGAGGTGGCCCGCACTCGGGGCATATAGTGTTATAGAAGGTGGCCTACATTCGGGACAAGGGTGGCCCTTATTCGGGGCATATAGTGTTATAAGAGGTAGCCCACATTCTGGGCAAGGGAGGCCCACATTCGGGGCAAGGGTGGCCCACATTCGGGGAGTGATGTTTTGTATTGGGTGGCCCACATTCGGGACAAGAGTGACCCACATTTGGGGAGTGATGTGTTGTATTTGGTGGCCCACATTTGGTGTATATAGTTTGATAGATGGTGGCCCACATTCGGGGTAAGGATGGCCCACATTCGGGGCATATAGTATTATGAGAGGTTGCCCAAATTCTGGGCGAGGGTGGTCCACATTCGCGGAATGAAGTGTTGTATGAGGTGGCCCGCATTCAGGGCATATAGTCTCATAGAAGATGGCCCACATTCGGTACATATAGTGTTATAGGAGGTGGCCTACATTCGGGACAAGGGTGGCCCTTATTCGGGGCATATAGTGTTATAAGAGGTGGCCCACATTCTGGACAAGTGAGGCCCACATTCGGGGCAAGGGTGGCCCACATTCGGGGCATATAGTCTTATAGAAGGTGGCCCACATTCGGTGCATATAGTGTTATAGAAGGTGGCCTACATTCGGGACAAGGGTGGCCCTTATTCGGGGCATATAGTGTTATAAGAGGTGGCCCACATTTTGGGTAAGGGTGGCCCATATTCGGGCCATATAAAGTTATAGAGGGTGGCCCACATTCGGAGCATAATATGTTATAGAGGGTGGCCCATATTCGGAGCATATAGTGTTATAGAATTTGGCCCACATTCGGGGCAAGGGTGGCCCACATTCGGGGCATATAGTGTTATAAGAGGTGGCCCGCTTTCGGGGCATATAATCTTATAGAAGGTGGCTCACATTCGGGACAAGGGTGGGCCACAGTCGGGGCTTATAGTGTTATAAGAGTTGGCCCACATTCGGGGCATATAGTCTTATAGACGGTGGCCCACATTCGGGGAGTGATGTGTTGTATTGGGTGGCCCGCATTAGGTGCAGAGGTGGCCCACATTCGGGGCTTGTTGTAATATGGAGGATGGCCCACATTCGGATCATATCGTATCATAGAAGGTAGCCCACATTAGGGGCAAGGGTGGTCCACATTCGGGGCATATAAAGTCATAGAGGGTGGACCACATTCGGGTTATATAGTGTTATATATGAGGTGGCCCGCTTTCGGCGCATCTAGTCTTATAGAAGGTGGCCCACATTTTGGGTAAGGGTGGTCCATATTTGGGGCAAGGTTGGCCCACATTCGGGGCATATAAAGTTATAGAGGGTGGCCCATATTCGGAGAATATAGTGTTATAGAATTTGGCCCACATTCGGGGCAAGGGTGGCCCACATTCGGGGCATATAGTGTTATATATGAGGTGGCCCGCTTTCGGGGCATATAGTCTTATAGAAGGTGGCTCACATTCGGGACAAGGGTGGGCCACAGTCGGGGCTTATAGTGTTATAAGAGTTGGCCCACATTCGGGGCATATAGTCTTATAGACGGTGGCCCACCTTCGGGGAGTGATGTGTTGTATTGGGTGGCCTGCATTAGGGGCAAAGGTGGCCCACATTCGGGGCTTGTTGTAATATGGAGGATGGCCCACATTCGGATCATATCGTATCATAGAAGGTAGCCCACATTAGGGGCAAGGGTGGTCCACATTCGGGGCATATAAAGTCATAGAGGGTGGACCAAATTCGGGTTATATAGTGTTATATATGAGGTGGCCCGCTTTCGGCGCATCTAGTCTTATAGAAGGTGGCCCACATTTGGGGCATATAGTGTTATAAGAGGTGGCCCACATTTTGGGTAAGGGTGGTCCATATTTGGGGCAAGGTTGGCCCACATTCGGGGCATATAAAGTTATAGAGGGTGGACCACATTCGGGTTATATAGTGTTATATATGAGAGGGCCCGCTTTCGGCGCATCTAGTCTTATAGAAGGTGGCCCACATTTGGAGCATATAGTGTTATAAGAGGTGGCCCACATTTTGGGTTAGGGTGGCCCATATTCGGGGCAAGGGTGGCCCACATTCGGGGCATATAGTCTTATATATGAGGTGGCCCGCTTTCGGGGCATATAGTCTTAAAGAAGCTGGCCCATATTCGGGACAAGGGTGGGCCACATTCGGAGCATATAGTGTTATAAGAGGTGGCCTTTATTCGGGGCATATAGTCTTATCGACGGAGGCCCACATTCGGGGAGTGATGTGTTGTATTGGGTGGCTCACATTACGGGCAAGGGTGGCCCACATTCGGGGCTTGTTGTAATATATGGAGGATGGTCCACATTCGGGACAAGGTTGGCCCA
Source organism: Eretmocerus hayati (assembly GCA_029851415.1). Taxonomy (NCBI): domain Eukaryota; kingdom Metazoa; phylum Arthropoda; class Insecta; order Hymenoptera; family Aphelinidae; genus Eretmocerus; species Eretmocerus hayati. The sequence continues at coordinate 112,872,964 of CM056743.1, forward strand.
CATTCGGGGCATATAGTATCATAGAAGGTGGCCCACATTCGGGACAAGGTTGGCCCACATTCGGGGCATATAGTATCATAGAAGGTGGCCCACATTAGTGGCAAGGTTGGCCCACATTCGGGGCATATAAAGTTATAGAGGGTGGACCACATTCGGGGCATGTTGTGTTATAGAGGGTGGCCCACATTCGGGGCATATAGTGTTATAGAAGTTGGCCCACATTCGGGACATATAGTTACATGGAAGATGGCCCACATTCGGGGCATATAGTTTCATAGAAGGTGGCCCACATTCGGGGCATGTTGTAGTATGGGTGGCCCACATTTGGGGGAAGGATGTCCTACATCCGGGACATATAGCGTTATAAAGGGTGGCCCACATTTGGGGCATGTATCGTCGTAGAGTGTGACCAACATTCGGGGAATGTTGAGTTGTAGAGGTCGGCCCACATTCGGGGCATGTAGCTCTGTGGAGGGTGGCCCACATTTGAGACATATACTCCAGGCCAAAAACCTCAGTAATCTGTATCTTCATATCATGTCCATCCAAGAAACTCCACTATCGATATAGAAAGTAGTGCTTGAAATACGATTTATTTGGGACCTCTAGTTTGATTGTAATTGTGATGAAAATATTAGTCTAGAACAATGGTCCTGAAGTAATTTGAGTATTTGCATAGAATAACAATGTATACTGACACTGTATAGTGCATACGGCACGACACAAATATCGTTTAGCTGAAAAATCAGCTATGTTAGCTGAGATTCCAGCTATGTTAGCTGACTGAATCAGCTATTATAAGCTGATATCACAGTCAACGGTTCTTTACTGACACGAATAGCTACTGCGTAGCTGAATTTTAGCTACATTAGCTGATTTTCAGCTAGAACCACTGATTCGTAGCTTATGATAATCAGCTGTATAGGGCCTCTCATGTCACGAAACGAGTAAATATCGAACGAATACGCCTTAGCTCGTCGCGACTTGGTCTGGAAAAGTCGCTAATGCATTCATGCCGATATTGGAACCCGGATTTGTGGAATTTTTGCCACCAGAATCATCGATTCAAGCGTGATTCTAGTGTTTGCTGATCTGATCAGCAGTTTGACGACCCATAAGTGTAACAGCTGATTCATGCTGAAAGAGTAGGATCATGATTCCTCAAGCTTGGCAAGATCAATTTTGCACGGGACTGGGGATTTTCCTGGATCATAAAAGAACATTATGAGTATGTATGATCAAGTATGATTTAATAAGACAGCGGCCTCCCAATTTCGGTGTACTATCATGTATGATTGTACACCGAGACAGGTGTACAATAGGGTGTCCGTTATTTCCCAAGTTTCTACGACCCTCCGTGCCACCCACCACAACCTAATCATTTGTTGAGACATTGCGATAAAAAAATTTTCTTGGACCTAGGTGATGTTCAAGTGCTGTCCCACCTGAAGCGTTCTTGTCTGAATTATGGCCTCATTACAAATTTTGATTCAGTAGTCAGCATTTCTTGGGCATGGACGTGCTTTTTCATCCTTGATAACTTTTTCAATTGATAGCCAGTACGATTTCCTTTTAAATGACCACCTGCTGAAGTCACTTTGATAAAGAAGAACTAGAGTTATGGCTGTTTTGGAACTTAGGAAATTCAAGGTACCAAATCCGTGAAACAGGGTTTTCCTCGAAGAATCCAAAAAGTGCGAATTTTGAGTCGGTTTACATTAAAGATGTGAATATGTGTTTTTGGTGTATTTTTGAACGTAGAAACAGAATCCGTGCTCAGTTTTACCTCTCATCGTCAGGATTTTTTACTAGGCTCAGAAAACCGAAAAAACAAAAAATGGTCGTTTTCAGGCACTTTCATGTTCTTCAGGTGGATGATATGCGAATGAGTGGGCTATCCCCGGTTCTACTGAATCAAATTGAATGTTTCAGGTAGTCATTTTGAAGGAAATTGCATCCGCTATCGACTGAAAACACTATTGAGGACGTAGGAGGGAATGCATGGGCGGTAAATGCGGATCATTGACTCAAATCTTTATTTAGAAGGTTACATTTCGAATAAGAAACGTTCTAGGTGGGACAGCACTCAAACTTAACCTAGGTCCCTGAAAATTTTTTTCTCACAATATCTCACCAAATGATTATGTTGTGAGGGGGGGGGGGTGGCATGGGTGATCGGAGGAAATTGGGAAATAACGGACACCCTAGCGTACAATCATATATGATATAGTACACCAGGTACTTTTGGACGGGATAGCGGATTTCTTCTAGGAAGCTATGGACGAATGAAATGATCCAAAAGGAAACACATTTTTGTAGTTTTCGGCCAGGTGGAGCCCGGAACGGAGAAAGTAGATTGTGCACTTGAAAGATCATTCAGCGATACAAATTCCCATTCCTCTTTTTCTCGACAGAACGCTTCAAATCTGAGTTAATCGCGAGAAAACACCGAAAAATGCAGGGATCAACTTTCAAACGCGAATTTCTCAAAAAGTTCAAGTGGAGACCATACTTCATTCCAACTCAGAGAGGATCGAAAATGAGGGTAGTTAGGCCGAAAACAGGTGTCAAACGAACTAATTTTTCTTTCCACAACCCGTGAACGAAATCAGCAAGTATTTCATTCATTAATACGGTTAATGTCCTGGGAAAGTATCTCTGTTAATTTTTGCAGCGACTTCGATCATGAGGTCATCAAGATCAGCCTTGCATGATTATTGTTTGATAAAAACCCTTGATACGGTGTATGTTTTCTCTTTCTTACCACTTGATCGCATCCATCATGTTCAAAGCGATTTTGTAATTGGGAGTAAACCTGTGTTGAAACGCCGCCATCTTGGCCCCGTGTATTTCTTATGGGAATTTTTTGAGATTCAGCCATATTGGATTTTTCTGCCATCTAAAATAACACAGAGGTTTACTCCCAATACGTTATTCCAATCAACTAATTTTGTTCAAGTTTAATGCGCCCCAAGCATGCGGTAATCCGACCGTAACATGGACTATGACCGCTGAGGGATGCGGTATGGGGCCCGGGTGTGGGGCATCAATCACGCGCCACAGCCCTGACACGAGTGAATTAACTCCCACTCTCTCGACATGAATCAGCTTACACAAACGGATTTTGACTGAGAATCCGCTATTTTAGCTGATTTTCAGCTATTGTAGCTGATTTTCAGTGAAAATCCGTCCATGTTAGCTGCAAGTCAGCTGAGATAGCTGATTTTTGTTGAAAGAGCACCGCTGCTTGCGCGGCGAATTTGAACAATTTTTAGCGAATTGCAAGGCTCTTCACGAGTATTGAAAATTTTTCGACTCTGGTATGACCGCTGCCTTAACAAACGATTTTGTTTCGATCCCTCTTTACAGAATATTTTCAAAGGGATCAGTTGGCAAGGAAATGAAGATTTGAGCTTGTCCGCTGTAGCGAAACTTTCTTCACGATTAACTCAAAACCAAGAATCTAACAAACCAATGTCACCGATGATAAAATGTTCACTTGTGCTCCAACAAATGATTGCATTATCGAGTTTAACGGGATTCTTACCTTGTCCGCTAACTTCATGGACCCCATTTGAGTCGGGCGCGGGTCTTATACTATATTTGTCAGTTATCTACTTTATCCACATATCAGCTCGTTACACACTCTCTTCGCGAGAGAGTGTGTATCTGACTTCGGTATAGCAGCCCTGACTCAGATAATGTACCGACTGTAGGTATAGTACCCATAATGAACACCCACACACACGGTACATCATAACAAAGGGAATGATACATGTAGGGAGGGTCCCAATCAGGAACAAGTTCAAACCGTTTGATCTGTTTATCAAAATTTGATCCAACTTTGGATCACAGTTTTACCTAACTATGTAACGCTTCTTTGATCAAATTTGATCAAATCTTTGTTAGTCGTCTGCGATGGCTGTTCTTAATAATCGATGATTTCCAATCAAAGGACTTGAATTCGAAACACGAATTACGTATGTCGGGACCCATCCCATTCTGTTCGTCTTCACTCATGACAAAAGGCCGCCCCGACACAAAACTGATCGGTATACAATCTTCAAATAAAATAAATAAAAAAAATTTTAAGGCAAACGCTTTTATGAAGGCTCATCTTTTGTACTAGTGAGAAGTTGCTCGATGTAGTTCTCTTGTACCCTAACACTTGTACATAATTCAACTCACTATGAAGAGAAAAATAAGTGGAAGTCTAGTGACCAATTAAATTACAACTTGATGAAAGGACACTATTGAGGAGTTGAAGATGATTCTCCCAGTCCCTGATTAAATACTTTTTAAATTCTCACTTGAAACCGTTGAACAAATGATGAAAAATTCTGAAAATATTCCTAAAATAAATGATCAAAAATGCTGAAAATATTACCACCTTGAAATTTATATATCATGAAAGCGTGGGGTAGCCATGAAGAGAATGCAATGTACTTCTCCTTTTTATGGCACCCGACGCTTTCATGATATATAAATTTCAAGGTGGTAATATTTTCAGCATTTTTGATCATTTATTCAACGGTTTCAAGTGAGAATTTGAAAAGTATTTAATCAGGGACTGGGAGAATCATCTTCAACTCCTCAATAGTGTCCTCTCATCAAGTTGTAATACAACTGGTCTTTAGACTTTCACTTATTTTTCACTTCATAGTGAGCTGAATTATGTACAAGTGTTAGGGTACAAGAGAACTACAACGAGCAACTTCTCACTAGTACAAAAGATGAGCCTTCATAAAAGCGTTTGCCTTAAAAATTTTCTTTATTTATTTCATTTCGCTCTTTTTAGTTGAAGTCAATCTGATAGCACTCATGAATTTCATCATTAGTTTTGTCTATCCACTTATTTCACATCTTAGATAACAAGTTACTTTTGGGAATACCAACTGATTAGAAGACTTGATCCGTTTCGTATGAACAAATGGGTTCAACTCTTGGACATCTCCATTGCCAAGTAACTTCCGAGAGTACTAACAGAACATGCGCACATCCAGTCGAACCCCTTTCTTAGGGTGATGACAGATAAAGCGCTACGCTACGGTTTTGCGCCACGCCGCGCCGCGCTATCGCACGCCACGACCCAAAAATTCATTCGAGCGAATCCAACCATCGATGGATTAGATTTATTGTTACAGTATCAATCGTGGATTATGAGAATCAACCAAATCCATCGATGGTCGGGTTTGCTGGAATGAATTTTTGGGTCGTGGCGTGCGATAGCGCGTCGTGGCGTGGCGCAAAATCGTGGCGTAGCGCTTTATCTGTCATCACCCTGGGGTCACGGCGTGCGATAGCGCGTCGTGGCGTGGCGTAAAATCGTAGCGTAACGCTTTATCTGTCATCACCCTTATAATACATGAATATCAGCGTGGAGTTCTGCTAGAACTTGTTCACTCATCATCCTAAAACTTTCTCTGTGCACCAATTTTCTGAGATTTTAGACTGTTTATAGTTACCAGGGTTTTCCATGAACTTGAAATATCTCACCTGATTCCAAAGTGTGAAATTGATACTAAGTAAAGTTGAGAGTCGTCAGAAATTTGGGAGATTGGTTGTGCGTTGGCAAATTTTTGGTTGAATCATGATCTTTTACAATGACTTATAATAAGCTGCTGCAACTGTATGATTACAAGAGTGCATTTATCAAGGCCAGGCCGTAGTCCGCCGCCATATTGAATGTAGCCCTGAATCCGTTCGGAGGATAAGTCAAATTTTACTCGACCAAATGACTTGAAATTTTACATACATGTCTCAATCGCGCTACGAAGTCAAATATATCAATTTTACTCAAAAAAGTATCCAAACGAGATGTATACAAACGTCGCGTCGTCTGCTAGAGAGCGGCAACCTACGACATCTCGATGAAACCTCATCTGGACACTTTCTTTCAGTGAAATTGACATATTTGGCTTCGTAACGCGATTTAGACATGCATTCTATACATGCATATGAAATCCCAAGTCATTTGGTCAAGTAAAATTCGACTTATCCTCCGAACAGATTTACGTCTATTCAGCGGATTACGGCCTCACCTTGAGGAGGTTCATCTGGTTGAACAAAAGCAGGCAGATTTTGCTGGGATTGCGAGTACACATTCGTAATTATGATACAAGAGCTATATCCAAATTTCGAGACACGAGGGTACCTGTGAGTCGAGAATCTGATGAATCTAATTTGTCAGATTTAACACGGTTGCTTATGGAAATCGCGTATTGTTTGAGGTCGTTATACTTACATTATTCAAGGTTTGTCCTGGCCGGTAGTTTTTGATCAGAGTTTAGCACGTGATGGATTCAATACCAATGAATCATTCACGCGAACTAAGATTTGAGTTGGGTACCTGTGAGTCTTGTTACATTGTGTTCAAGTTTACAAAAAAATTTTGTGTCGACTCGAACTTGTCAACAACACGCTATAGCGATACATGGCGATCGTAGAACAAAGAGAGAGACCGATAACGAGCTCGCCACTATTGATAGCCAAGAGAGACTCTACATTCGAGGTGAGTTGGCGTCTTCGAGGGATCATATCAGATGAACCTCCTTAATAGTTATCAATCTGTTATCATCTCAATACGGATGACTTTTCACTCTATTTCTGAGAGTCTCAGAATCTGTTAACTATTAAAAGTCTCATTCTACGGTTCCTCGCCATGGGTGCATAACCATCATAAATCTACGCGTGAAGTCTGGTGGAGTCATGAGACTGGTAAATAGAGTTCTGTAAGAGTTAAAGATGGCTTCGAATACTTAAAACTGCGGAATCATCTATTTCGAAAAATCACGAAACTTTGCGTGTGACATGGCTCATCTCCTTAAGTGTTGAGGTTGGCATTTGAATACAGTTTAGGATAAACACGTGTTCTTGCAGAATAAACCTTTGATTCGAGATTACAACTTACTCCATCCATACATGTGGTGCTAACAGGAGTGAGAATATTCCCTAGTAATGATCTGCGATCACTTTTCAGAAGAAAAAATCGACGACATTTCTCAGCTCATGACTGCGCTGTCTGGCCAATTATATTTCTGCGAGTAGCATCTGATTCTTCATCAAAAAACAAAAAAATCTGAACGACCCAGCTCTAAGCACATTGAACTGTCTTCGATTGGAGGACGAGTTACGCTTTCGTAAACAAACGTGATCGCTTCACGAAATGATGTTTTTCGAGGTACACATGAAGGAGACGGGTCATATCAATCCGGTTTTGCTTGTGATCGCTGATCTCTATCGTAGATGATACCGTATAAGTGATTGTGTGAACCAATGTCTCATTGTTGACTTTAATAAGTTATCTGTTTTGAAGAATTTCTTAGATATTCTTGCGACTTACACCGTATAATCCATAAGTACCGCTTCCAGGCAGCTTAATATTCACACTGGTGTTTTCTGTATGCTTTTGTGGAAGAATTGATATGGAACGATGATATTCTGAAGGTTATTGAACATTATTAGATGATATGGTTAGTTGCGTAATGATTATGAGCCCGTATACCACATATTTCGATCTTAGAGACTTGAGAGTCGCAAGATTCAAAATTTGCCCAACGGCTTACGGTGAACAATTTTTTGGTAACTTGTTTTGAGCCACACTTGATGATCGTTGGGATTACGGGAGTCTTTTTCAGTCGATTAAAATCTGATTCAAGCTCACCGTGCTCTATATCTAACTTTTGACAACAAAATGATGAAATACGTTGTATTTTTGCGGAATGTCGCAGTATCACGACCATTTCAAATATAAAGGGCTGGGTTGTTCAGACCTTAACTGTGGAGCATGGTTGCTTTTTATGTTTCAGGGAAGTAGACCTTATACACCATTTCTACGCTGACCTTCTGCAAGGTCATCTCCCAGTAGACGACGTTGAAGTCTACCCGAGGGTTCCCGATGATGTCCATCAGGGTTATCCTCGGGTTAACCCCAAGTCGAGGTCCTCGATTTCTGAGTCATTCTCGGTTGGGTCCCCGATGATGTTCAGAAATCGAGGTCTACCTAGAGATGACCTTGCACCAGCGTAAGAATGGTGCATCTACTATTGTGAGCGCGCGCCGCGATGTTACGTAATAGCCCCGATTAATTAGAAAGAGCACTTGTTTTTGGTTGTTGTGTTTTTATACCGTCTGCATTCATCCCTTAATACTATGGCACTGCATTCATGCCTTAATACTATAGCAATGGCGAGGGCGATGGCGTTGTAGAGTAAGAAACATGGTGTAATACTTTATCGCTATCCTTAATGTTAAAGAGTGGATTAGTGTGGGCACTAACCTGGTGGTGTTACCTCCTAGTTCATCCTTTACGCACCAGGTCGTTACCTGAAGCGCAAAGTACGTGTTGTCTCGTTGGTGTTCTACTTGCAACTGATGCGGCTCTAGTTTTCGAAAAGGTGGGGTACTAAGTGTGTTTGTGATGAGGAGTATTTGGGAATCGAGTTGACTTTGTGAGTAGTTTACAACTAGGATTGGTCTGATGCGTACGCCTTAAGCTTACATATATATATACACACACATACACTCACTATGGCTCACCTCACCATAACGAAAATTCATCAGCTTCGTAAGAGATCGAAAATGTAAGAGAGTCCCGCTTACCGAATGAAAGATAGCTGACACTGAACTCGGACCCTCTGTATATCTATACATCGGTCCCCGGCAAGATACAAAATACAAGTCAGTCCTCACCGATCAAGTGAAAGTCATCTGCCGTTCGACTAGTGGCCACCGCTTATCCATATACTATTCTCGCTCGAGACGGAAAATATAGGATGGTTCATCTAACTGAGTGAAAGGGGCCACCAGTTCGACTCGTCGTTTCCATTCATATGTACACCGGTCTTATAACAGTCGGGAAATAATGTAGACCTCTGGACTATGCAATAGAATGCTCTCCCACTGGCTATGCTTGACTCGCCTCGTTGCCTCTATCCATACACCACAAGCCATACCTACACTGGTTTTACGCTTCCTCTTTCATACTCCTGATCTCCTGTTCCGACTCTATACTTTTTGATCGTTATTGATCGCTGAATAAATTATTCCGACATATATTTTTGTAAAATTCAAAGTCGAATGAGAGTATTTAATCTATATCTGAATGAATACTGAATGATTGCAAATAATTTTTTCCATTACTGTAGTATACAAAGAAATCAGAATTATATCAGTATAGTGTGGAAAGGTACCATAATAATTTGAACTACTCTTTGTATACGTTTTAGTTATATTTATTGAGGATTGAGATTACATTCTGTTAGTAGAATTGAGTTGAATACATGAAACTTACACACACTAAATTAATCGCCGCTTCTTAGATTGATGCGTAAAATGGATCCGTGTATTATTCTCCGCAAAAGTGTGACGCTTCCTGAAACAGCGAGAAATTAAGGAAAAGTTGATTATCGACATCACCCACTGTTTCAGAGGTATATATGAGCAGCATGATCCACTTACATTTGACGTGTTCTGTTCCTACGCTTTTCGTCTTGCTCTTCTTCGGCTCTAACTTTGTTGCATTCTTTAGACTGGAAGTAAAAATGTCATATCACCACTGATTCTTACATACTTCTAGATTTCCGAACCAACAAATGATACTCACACTTCAATATCTGACCCATCGTCGTGGGAGTTGACCGCGATGGGTACAACAGCACCAGGTACAACAGCATCATTACAACTCTCTGTAAATACATGATGGAAGATTCTTATACGATCGAACACATACACCCATACAGTGGAGAAGGAAATTAATACTCACACGTCCACGAACTCATCTTCGTCCTCCGTACAAATATCGATCCAGCATTTGGGACGGCTCGATTTCCTAAATTCCATGGGTTCGTTCCCCTCCAACTTGTTCTCAATGATGACGGAGAGACATTTTATTAACATCTCATTGATCCTCGTCAGATGACGAAGCTGGGTCCTCATCCGCATGCTCTTCTCCTTCTCCATCGATGAACTCAATTTTCCTGCTTCCTTCATACAATAGAGAAGCTCCGCCGTTTTCGCGTAGAATCCTTCCATATCTCTGCTGATCTGAGCGGATGAGGTCGGATAGTGGTTTGGGGAGGAAGCTTGAGAAAGTCCTTCCTCTTCTATCCTCTAGATCAAGAACGACAGCGGGGCCGAATCTGGTATTGATTATCCTCCCGCCTTTGATTTGGTACTTCGATCCTTGCTTGAGGTCCGTGATCTTCCTGATGGGAGGTAGACTCGCGACTTGATTCAACTGATTTTGAACTGATACTATGGACGCGGTTTCAACCTTTTATAGCAGAGCCTACACCTGGCCCACCACTTTGAGTTTGAAAATGATGCGTAATAGTGCCCTCGTCCGATGGGAAACTCTTAATCTTTCCGAGTTTCTAATTTTAAAACGTAACCTCTAAAATATATGAGAAAGAAAAGCCAACATGATGAGGTGACCGAGGCCCCAATCTATAGCAATGGAAACGAATCATCATATCATGGAGAAAAAGAAACTCCACGTCAAAATAGCATGCATTTCCGAATGGTAGTTTCTTCACTCCCACCTGGCCCACCACTTTGAGTTTGAAAATGACGCGTAATAGTGCCCTCGTCCGATGTGAAACTCTCAATCTTTCCGAGTTTCTAATTTCGAAACGTAACCTCTAAAATATATGAGAAAGAAAAGCCAACATGATGAGGTGACCGAGACCCCAATCTATAGCAATGGAAACGAATCATCATATCATGGAGAAAAAGAAACTCCACGTCAAAATAGCATGCATTTCCGAATGGTAGTTTCTTCACTTCGAGACACTTGGTCATGGGAGATACCTTTGACCCTCAAAACTATCGATCTCGCCTTTACATGTAATGAGAGCGTTCAGAGGAAAAAGAAACCACATGTCATCATAAGATACATTTCTCAATAGAAGCAAGGTCAGTCACTCCAACACAGTTGGAGATGTATCCTCTAGCATCCTCGATTTCTTTTCTACATTCATGCGTAGACCCATATTCACCCATCAACAGAGGTATCTTATGCCCACGTCATCTTGAACGATCCTCGACCGCATGTGGTAATGATTGGACTCAAATAATCAGCTCTCGCGAGGTGATGAGAAAAATCCATTAAACAGCCTCGTTTCAATAACACCATGCTCACCACACCTGAAAACCCGTCCGAAAATATACAACGATCTCCCTTTTGAAACGCTCACCCGCTCTCCAAAGGCCTCGGCCGTGTCATTCGTAGGCCTCGCTTTCATCTTCTCTTTGATGTGAACATCCATTGTCAAATATACACGCCTGGCTCATTGCTCTTAGTCAGAGACCTCACCACGCCTCATTCTCTTCTGATCCGATACATCGGTTTATCTGTCCAGTTTCCATGATTATAGCGTGGATTAGCAAATTGGTGTGTGTCCCTCGATGTAATATGATGACGATTCAATTTCTAGTGTCTTGGGTCAAAAAAATTCTTTCTGTTCATATGCGAACAGTATGCATACGTCTACTGATTGATTCAATTCCTGGCCGTATGTGGTATTGATTGCGTTCACAACATTATCTCTCAAGAGACGGTGAGATTATTTCGTCAGCGGGACTCACCTCAATAACGCAAGGCTCGCTGCACCTGAATGATCGTTCAAATATATACAAGCGATTTCCCTTTCGAAATATCTCCTCGCTTTTTGACGTAGCTGCCCATGTAATGCGTGAGTCTCACTCTGATCTTGACTCTGATGTTAACGATCATTGACGAATTTTCTCTTTCAATCCATTACCACTAGCCTGAGACCTCACCCACCTCATTCAGACCCATTTCATCAGCTCATCCGGTAAGCCTTCATAATCATTGCACAGACTAAGAGCTCACCGCATCTCACTCGATGTGGCATAACGCTTGAATTCTGAGTATTCTGGGGAGAAGAAAAAACTCTCTGTCATTACATGAACAGTGTGCGCACGTCTACGGATTGGTACAAATAGACCTGTGGTGGCATACACTCCACCAGTCGTGCTCAGGGAGCACAACCTCGTGAGGATAGCTGACATCTATGGGACAATTTGTCTCATGGAGAAGAATATCCTCGCAGCTTTTCGAGAGCTCACGAGAAAGAGCGTTTCTCTCCGAGAAAGAAAAAGAATACGGAACAGTAGGAAGATTGAGAAGGGTGCATTCGATCTGTTTGAGATAATCAAAGGAGTCTTGGAACGGATGAAGCAGAATAGTCAACCAAAATGGACGGGGAAAAAGGAGGCCTTGGAGAGTAAGGCAGATCGAATGCTACGCATCTTCAAGATTTTGAATGAGAGACGCCATCGACGACAGCTCAATAACGTCATTTTTTTCGAAAGCAAGACGGCTTTCAAGCGGCGGGCAAGGACAGCTGTTGTGGGTAATGTAGATCACATAGTTCCTTCTGAATTCATGAAAGAAGCGGCTCTCCACATCATTCCTTCCGTCGAATCGTTCCTACAGGAACATAAATCAGCCAAAGTCTCCCTAATTTTCGATGCATATTATTGTATCAAAGATGAGAAAAGAGAGATAAAGTATTTCAAAACTCCGTACATTGAGCTTTTCATATCGTCCGATCTGCAGAAATGGTATGAGAAGAATTTGAAAACAATAGATGATCAAATATCTGAGTTTGAAGAAGTTGGTAGTGGATGGTCCCTAGAAGAGATTATCAGTCTGAAAATAAATATATTCAAAACAAGACCCCTCAACGGAGCATCATATATTGAACTACCAGAGTTCATCAAGAAGAAACATGCTGTGGTGAACATCGAGTGTGGAGGAAATCAGTTTTTTGCTCATTCGGTCATGGCAGGACTTTATCCTGCGAAGAATGGATCATCCTCTCAAAATAAGCTCCACAGCTATCCTCATTGGAAGAACAAAGAAATGGAGTTAAAATTGCGTGAGGAAGACTTCCCGATATCATAAGCTGACATCCCACAGTTTGAGAAAGATAATGACATCTCAATAAATGTCTATGAGGTGGATGAACAGGAAGAGACCATGTATGGTTCATACCGTACTACAAAAAAGAGGACAAGACATGTCAATTTACTCTTATTAGAGGACGAAGATGGAGCACACTATTGCACAATAAAATTCCTCTCAAGGCTCATTTCTAGTGGGATCAACAAGGACATGCACAAGAGGTACGTCTGTGAAACTTGTTTTCATTCGTTTTCGAGTGAAAAGAAAACTTAATAGACACTCATTAGACTGTAAAACCGCAAACGAATGTAAAATCGTTCTACCAAGACCGGAAGAAGCGGTTCTGAGATTTACCAATCACTGGAAGAAACAGGACTCGCCTTATATTGTTTACGCAGATTTTGAGTAACTGCTCATCAAAATGAATGGAAAATTGGGTTCAAATACAGATGCCGAAGATGCTCAGATGATGTCTGATGACGACGATGAAGAAGGTTGTCTACATCATTCAATAAATCTCAAGAAGGCCAGATCCAAGCTGATGGAGCAAGCTTTTCAAAAATATGAACCATATTTTATTGGACTCTACTTTCATGATCGTTTTGATGAGACTCGATGCTTTTACGAGAGATATAGGGGACAGCACTGTGCTCGGGACTTTGTCAAGGAGCTTGAGAGGATTGCCTTTGAAGTGGAAGAGGTAAGATTGATATAGATGATGGATGTTATGGTATATTGGAATGTATTACTGCTTTTTTCGTAGCTGTTCGTCAACTTCCCATCTCTCAACATGAGCGAGGAGGATGAAGAGAGATTCCAAGCAGCAACAGCGTGTCATATATGTGAGAAGATATTCTACCCGGATGAGATCAAGATACGTGATCACGAACATCATGCTAGAGGACGGTTCAGAGGCGCTGCCCACGTTCATTGCAATCTCTTGTACCAAGAGAAATTCATTGATCCCGTTATTTTCCATAACTTAGCGAGATATGACGCCCATTTTTTGATAAGGGCATTAAATTACGATATTGATGGAGAGCTGACGGTCATACCCCAAAACATGGAGAACTATATCTGCTTCGCAAAACACCTTGGTGATTCCAAGATGAAACTTACAGCCATAGATTTCTTCAAATTTTTGAGTTCGAACCTCGAAAAATTAGCATCTTCACTTCCTGAGAAAGATATGGTCATAACGAGGAAGAAATTCCAAAAAGAGTTATTGAACACTGAGAATGATGAGGAAGCATTCGATCTCCTCACAAAAAAGGGTTTTTTTGTTATGATTACATAGATAGCGGAGCAAAACTCGATGAAACATCTCTACCTCCAATCGGGGAATTCTATAACTCACTCACAGATTTAGAGTTAGACTCTCAGTCTTATAAGCATGCGATCGATGTTTGGAGGATTTTTAAATGTCAATCATTGTGGGACTACTCAGATCTTTACCTTAAGACCGATGTCATGTTATTGGCAGACATTTTCGAGGACTTCAGGAATAGCTGTCTAGAGACCTATTCATTGGATCCCGCGCACTACTACACTTTACCGGGTTTCGCTTGGGACGTGATGCTTCTCAAGACGGGAGTTGAGATGGAGTTACTGACTGACATTGACATGGTACTTTTCTTAGAAAAATCGATTAGAGGTGGTCTGAGTCAGTGTTCGAAGCGTCATGCTGTTGCTAATAATAAATACATGAAGACTTTCAACGGAAGCCAAGATTCAAATTTCTTTATTTATTTAGATATGAACAATTTATACGGAATAGCGAAGCAACACGGTGTTCCGGAAGCAAAAAAAAGTTCGACCCAAATGACGACACAAACTGACAACGAGGATTAATTTGTGATCGAAGGTAATTATCAAATTCTTTTGAATCAAAACCGAAGCTGCTCCTTCTTACAAACTATTCACAAGACAATTCATAAAATGAGCTGTGAGCTGCAAGCCGTGTGATTCATGGGTCTTGCGGTCGATGAGGAGTGACTCTCTGTGAATGATGTCAACAAGAATCGATTCCATTCCATTTTCCCCATTGATCACAGAATCTGTGAGTGGCTGATATTTGATTCCGTTTTCAATTGTGTTGGGACTGTGGATGATGCAATGAATTTGAGTTCATTCTAGTCGATTTATCTTAATCTCTCCATTTGGTTCCATCCATTCTGCTCCTACTCGGGTTCCACTTCAACTCACTCTAGCCGTCGCCATTGACTTGAAAATGAGCCACTGTGCTGCTAGTAATGGGAAAACTAGAATAAAATCGATTCTAGTTGTTATTAGTCACAGAGTGTCACTCCTAAGCGATCGCAAGACTCATGAATAGAGGTTAAAATCCTTGCACGTGCATTACACGTACGTGGAATACACGTCGATTTGTGCATCGAGTTTCCTGCTCCAGACAGTGAGGTCATCTGTATGTTTATTTTTCGAGAATTGAGTTTTTCCAAGTGAAGAACAAGTCATTCTAACATTATGACCCACGGAAAAGTTGGATAACTGTTCTGACAACCCAAAATGATCAAAATTGGAGACCAGAAAAATGATGAAGTTATTGAAATGAGGTTATACGTGAGAAATCGAGATACATACTTCTTTCCCGGTTGATGTCCGTAAACTATAGATTTTGGCCGAAGTTTCATAACGTTTTGGTATGTATTTAAGAGTTCAATAGTCAACCCATTCATCACTTGCTACTCAGAGTCGATCGATTTTCATCATGAAAGCCTGACTTGCAAAAAACAAACACTGCGCGAACACTAGTTCGCTCCGGAAGACATGGTCAGATTGTTCACTGACTAAAAATTGGCTTCTCACAGGTAAAAGCCAACGATTTCAGCATGAAAAGGTATAAGGTGGCTAATTCCTCAGGCACCGAAATATTTCCAAAATTCTGTCAATCAACCGGAGTGTGAAGCAAGTGTTGTTTGGGGTGTCTTCAATTCCGAAGGTAATCACTTCATTATCAGCGGTTCTAATCACACTGGACTCCATCTTGATCATTTTGGATTGCTAGTCACACATATCTAGCTCTCCCCTCTCGACATAATCTTGGGATGATTTGATCTTCAATCGAAAAAGCTCAATCTTCAAAAAGTAAACATGTCGACGACCTAACCCCCCAGAGCAGACAGCTTGATGCACAAATGCACGAATGCACGTGTATTAGGGTGCGTCCCCAAATGATGCATATGCATGGATGTGCAGTGCACACTGTGCATACGCACTGCACATGTGCACATGTGCGGCTTATCAAAATTGAGCAAAAATTGAAGGGCTCGCATCAGAGAACTTCCGATATGAATCGGGTTTTATCTTAGCTGCGTCACTGGCTGATCCAAAGCAGATCTAGACGAGTTCCATCTGGTTTTGGCTGAAATTTGATGAGCTGCAAATGTGCACGTGTGCAGTGCGTATGTGCAGTGTGCAGTGCGTATGTGCAGTGTGCACTGCATATGCATGCATATGCATCATTTGGGGACGCACCCTTATACGCACGTGTAATGCACGTGCAGTGGATTTTAACAACTCTGCTCATGAATGTCATGGCCTGCAGCTTGCAGCTTGTTTTATGAATAGTCTTGTGAATAACTCGTGAGAAGGAGCAGCTTCGATTTTGATTTAAAAGAATTTGATCACCATTTTCGATCACAAATCAATCCTCGTTGTCAGTTTGTGTCGTCATTTGGGACGAACTTTTTTTTGCTTCCGGTACACCGTGGCAAACAAAGCTTCCTTACAAAGGTTTCAAATGGGTGATGAACCCAAAAAATTTCGATGTATCGAAAATCAGCGATGACACGGATTTAGGTTACATACTCGAAGTGGATTTGATATACCCGACTGACCTTCATGACAAACACTCAGACTATCCATTCTTTCCCGAAAAAATAGCCCTGCAAGGAACTTAGAATAAAAAAATTAAGGAATTGTGTGCAACTCTATACGACAAGAAGAGATACGTCATTCATAGTCCGGGAGCTGGATAGCCTCCCGTATGCACTGAAAGCGCCGATGATGAACCAAAGGTTTTCTAACGTGATTTTTCTCGTAGAATCCGAATTCTTCGGTATTTTCACGATAGGAGGTGGAGATCACCTTCAAAAATGCAATTTTCACCCTCAAAACTGCTTTTTCGCGCGTGCAAGGGGACCACTTTCCAAAACTACTTGGATGACCTCCGGAACATAGACTTGTGAGTGAAAACACGCCTTAACATCATATTCAAATATTTTGCATCAAATATATAGGGTGTCGAAGCCTCTGCGGCGTTGGACAGTGTAATCGATGTACAGGGTGTCGAAGAGTTGCAATGCCCATGCATCTCGATCGTATTTAGATTTTTCCAACTCACGTAATAAAGTATTGGGCAGTGAGATTGATAAGTCTCAGTTCAATTTGATCCTCTGACTAAGACATTCAGAGATCCTTCCTCGATTTGCAGCATGGAAATTTCATAGAATTCACTAGTTTTCATAACAAAATGTAAATTTACAAAACGATTATGTGATGCGTGGTCTCTGGTTTATTACTATTCGGAATACGGAATAACGTTCAGTGCTCGTATTTCCAAATCTCAAAAAACTGCTTGTTCATTACCAACGCGTGAATCCATATCCTTCCCTGAAGAATATCGTTGTATGAACCTGTTTCATGATATCTCCAATAAAGTTCATGGATAAAATAATTCACCTGTGGGTATGATATCGATCGAAACGTCAGACGAATGCACTTACCACCCTCTAAAACAATATGGCTGACTGTGATCCTAGTTGCACTTCTACTCTGAGTTTCGTTCATTTGAGCCCAATTTGCTTCTAAACTAAAACAATCCATAGTAATATGACCGTTGAAAAATAAGCCATTCAAGAGTTTCAAGTTTGAAAACAAAGAAAAAACTTCTAAACCCCGATCTATTGATCGGTGTATTCATTCGGTTTCTCAGTGAGACTCAAAATCAATTTGCCCTGCAATTTCCCTTTGGGCATAGCGTGTTATTTGAAAAATCTGCGGTTATCAGGGGTCAAATTTATTATCACACATGTGTTTATACGTTTTGAGACGGTGTGAGTTCTAACGACCCAATGGTCACGGCTAGATGATATGATAATGTTCATAGTTTTCTTTCAAAGCTACCGAGGTACAGGCGCAATCTGATGATTAATCAACTAGAGATGACATACTACATGCAGATTGTACATTCTGGTTTTCCCCCGTGATCGCATTGTAAATCTATTCATTTTGTTATGAAAACTAGTGAATTCAATGAAATTTCTATGCTCCAAATCGAGGGAGGATCTCTGAATGTCCTAGTCAGAGGATCAAATTGAACTGAGAGTTATCAATCTCACTGCCCAATTCTCTATTATGTGAGTTGGAGTAATATAAATACGATCGAATTGCATGGGCATTGCAACTCTTCGCCACCCTGTACATTGGGTCCGTAGGGCCCAGAAGTGGGAAAAGTAAGTTGCATCAATGGCCTGATTATATAAATACCCAATAGCTAAATTATTCAGCGCTTTATCCATTTCCGGTCCATCGATTACACTGAACAACCCAGGGGCTTCGACACCCTGTATATCGGATGCGAAATATCTGAATATGATGTTAGAGCGTATTTTCACTTACGATTCCATGTTCCGGAGGTCATCCAAGTAGTTTTGAAGATTGGTCCCCTTGCACGCGCGAAAAAGCAGTTTTGAGGGTGAAAATTGCATTTTTGAAGGTGATCTCCACCTCCTATCGTAAAAATACCGAAGAATTCGAATTCTACGAGAAAAATCACGTTAGAAAACCTTTGGTTCATCATCAGCGCTTCCAGTGCATACGGGAGGCTATCCAGCTCCCGAGCTATCATTATCGTGCGTTGAAGCAGGCTCTAACAAATGGCCTTCAGCTTAAAAGAGTACGCAGGGTTCTTGAATTTCAACAGTCCGAGTGGTTAGCACCTTACATCACATTGAATACTGAATTACGTAAGAGAGCAACGTCGGATTTCCGCAAAGAGCTTTTCAAATTGATGGTCAATACCATGTTTGGTAAGTCCATGGAAAACGTTCGTAATCGGATTGAAGCTGGAGACTCTATGGGATCGTCGGAGAAGTGGTGTTGAAAAATATGTTCCAATCCAAGTTTTCATAGAATCGTTTTCTTTGATGAGGAGTTTGTTGCAATAGAGTTGAAAAAACGTCAAATAAAAATGGACAAAGCGATCTACGTCGGGTCCGCTGTATTGGATATCTCGAAATTTTTCATGTATGATTTTCATTGTGGATACATGTTACAAAATTATAATAATTTAGACGGATCCTGCAACCTTTTATACACAGGAGCGGACAGTCTGATCTATGAGATTCACACTAGAGACGTATTTACCGACCTCATTGAACGCGACTGTATTGAAAAATTCGATACTTCGAATTTTCAGGAAAATAATCCTTACTCGATACCGCGCGTGAACATGAAAGAGCTCGGTAAAGTGAAGGAAGTATATGGCGGTGAGCTTATACTCGAATTTGTTGGTATCAGACCGAAAGCTTACGCAATGATCAAAGAGAATGAACGAAAAGAGCTAGAAAAAAAGGCTGCCAAAGGTGTATGTCGATGTGTACTGAAAAAAAAAAATTCGATTTGATGATTACAAAAGATGCTGGTTCGACGGAGTTGATTATTATTGTGAACAAAAACTCATAAGGAATCATTTACATCAAGTATACAGTATTAAGCAGACGAAATTAGCCTTGAATGCAGATGATGATAAACGTTTCATATTAGGAGATGGCGTGAGAACGCGTGCGCTTGGTCATTATAAGAATATGAAATCTTATCATCCAATTTCGGGATTGGGGAAAATAAATATACATATATTAAAAATATGGAGAGGTTTATTTGTCTCATCCATCATGTACTCATCACGAGGATACACTCAATACACTCAATATCTTGCTGGAGATGCTCTAGAGGATGTTTTTCTTGTGCACCCGAAAATCGTACTTCTTATCGAGTCCGAGCCATCTAACAAGTACTTGATCTCCTCGCTCTTTGATGACTTTCTCAACCAAATAAATACTTGGATCTTTCACTCGAAGCAATTCCGGTTCATAGAAACCACTCAAAATTCTCTCTCCTAATAATCTTCGAGTGAGTACATCACTGGGTTTGTTCTCTTCACCTCAATAATTTTGAATACTTCTGTGCTCCAATTGGGTGTGAATCCTTTAGCAAGAACTGTCTTATATTTACTCACGCGCACAAAGTCACCAACTTGAAATTTTTGCTTCCCTTTGATTTTTAAGTTACTGTAGACCGTAGATTTCAGAGTTTCAATGTACTTCTTCTGCTGGGGAGATTTCTCATATACTTGGATAGATTTCAAACCTATGGTACGATGTTTGGTGCGGTTATAGTCATTCACCACATCTTGTAGGATATCAATCCACTTATGATTACCATTCAGTGAGGATATCCTGTATAAACGAGTTTTCATTGTTCTAACAAAACGTTCACAAATTGAGGCTTTGAGTACGCCTTGAGTAGAATAAAAATTTATTCCGTTGCGTTGAACTAGATCAAAGAAATCCTTATTACAAAATTCCTTCCCTTTATCGGCTTGTAAATTCGTTGGAGGACTATAGGCACGATCAGGCACCCTTTCAAAGGCTCTGGTTACTTCTTTCCCCATTTTATTCTTGACTGGTTCGGCCCATCCATACTTTGAAAGCACTTCAATGACGATCAGAATATACTTAAAACTCTTGTTGAATCTACTCCAATTCATCATTATAGCTGGATCTATTTGCCATAAGTCATTCACATCTTTCACCAAAACCCTCCTACGAGGGAAATTTTTGCTAGCTGGTGCATTTTATTCCTTCACCAGTTAGATTTTCTCATGGCTGTTCTTACCACTCATGTCTCCTCTCCCGAAACGTTCGACGGTTTCAACAAAGATAGATCAGCAAGAATAACACCTTGTCGTTCAACCCTCTCGTCCAAGTCTGTGATTTTTGCTTGTAACCTATTCATCAACGAACTCCAGTTGGACACATGTGAGGCATTGGACATTGACGTTTTTGTATTTTTTTCTGTTGTCTTCCTCAAATTTTCATTATCCCTCTTCAACTCGGATCGAATTTTATCCAAGTCAGAGCGTAGATGTTTTAGCTAATCCTTCAAAGATTGGAAACCATCTTTCGTAATTCGATCCAAAGAGGAGACTTTTTGCTTGACTTCTCCAACCGAGACTTTTTGTAGGGAAAGCTTATGTTCCAACTCTTTCTGCTCATTACTCATCCTTCGATCTAATGAGATGTGTGATCCATCGTTGAAGTAGCTCAGACCCTCTCCAACACCACCTCCGAATAAGTCGACGTTCATCGTAGTACTGATCATAGCTCGTTACAAACATCCTTCTTATACTCTTCGGGAAGGTTTCGCTAGAAATTATGAGACGATCTTTCAAAACTATATATCATCTTCATTTCCTTTGAAATCACACACTGATGTCACATAGGCCAGATAATATACGTTCTTGAGAGCACATGCAAAGATTTGATTGTTATGGAATTCACAAGAGTCGTAAATGAATTCAGGTGTTCGATAGGAACCATCAGGTACATCAAATACGTCATAAATATTGAACAAGTATACATTATTGAATGTTCTAGCGAATGTAGGAGCTAGTTGTGGTATCCACATCTTTTTCTCTGCTCCAGTGACGAATAGGAGAATGTCCGTATCGAAACTGCATTCTCTCATGAGAGCTTCTTCGAAACATTCTTGCACCTTGTTGTATTCGGTAGTTCCCTGATTCCAGTAGAGACCATGGTGATGTCTAATCAACCATCTCACCTGTCTCTGATCATTCGGGGTCAAATGACTGAGATCACATGGAGGTATAAATAACCATTGATCATATTTTGATTCTGCAGCATTCAGTATAACAGCTTCTTTTACAATGAAAGAATTTCGGTCTTTGAAACCCTGTAGATCAACGAGAAGAATTTTGGGGTTCTTCTTTGGTTCTAAAGTTGTCATTGTTGTCCCATCCTCAAGAGATAGTGACTCATGGGGTAGTGTTTCCCCCGATGGATACGACACCTGCTTGTGAAAATTAATTATTATGTGACTCTGTGAACAATGTTCGTTAGTGGGTTGTATTCAATGAATTCATCGTGGGAAATGAGACAGTAAGCACACGTATTTGCTGGTATATTCTCTTGGGTTTCGGATTCTAGTCGAACGTCTACATTTGTACTTTTCACCGCCTCATCTTGTCGTGAACAGTCAATGAGGAGCATGAAATAATAAGATGACCATGCGTCATAGTCGAGAATGGACTTATTTCTCATTGACTCATCTTGGTAATATGAATATTTGAAGGACTTGAACATCTCAAAGGCAAACTCAGTGTAAGTTTTGTTTGTCCAGTCAATGTTGAAACTTTCGTAAGGATATACTTCCGAGTTCAAAAATAGCTCCATATTCGCGATTTTACAATAATCGAAACACGAACTATTCTTTTTCTTGTTGTTTTTCCTATCTGTTTGTGGAGCTAATACAATGAATCGTGGTTTTTCCAATTGTGTTGATGATTTTATCGCCCAAATCTGTTTCGTTGTCTCTTGTAGCATAGGAAACTCCAACAATTCCCATGTACGGAAAGATATGGGGAGAAACGGACCCTTTTTCTGAATTTGGAGCATCGCTAACTTAACCCTATCGTTAAAATAGACGTGTGGCATCCACTATTGGATTTTAGTCAATGAAATTTTCGGGTTTGTAGCATCTGAAGTGACTTTGAAGCAATTATCATCTGTTTTCGATCGAATTAGTATAAGTTCATGTTTCGCACCTAGAATTATACGTTTGAAATCTTCACAAAAACCAAAAAGCTTGCTTAGTGGTACACAAGTATTGTATTTAATTTCATTTGCTGTCACCACATGGGTTCTATGCCATTGATAAGATCCAGCAGATTCTTCGTTATCAGGTGTTAATGATAAGCAATTTTTCATAACAGCTGTGATACCTGGATTTCTCGTCTGATCAATTTCATGACCGTTTATTTGATATTGAGTATGCTCGAACATGGAAAATGGCCAACAGTTTTCCAGTCTAAAGTTGGGCTCGTTTACGGCATTGTTGGCGGTCACAGTAGCCTCCATGTACAAGAAACTCTCACACGGTAGAAGATATGAATCATTCGAGTTTATACGAATTCTGATTTCATCGTTGGGTGAGATGTTGATGATGTTATAAGGAGTATATGATCTTACATCTTTCCTGATGATCCGCTCATCGTTAACGGGTTGACTCAGAACGTCGATTAGATCTTGGAACAGCGCCATTCTTGCGAACCTTGAACCCTAATGACCGTAGAAATCGGACACTCTTCGGACTCAAAGATTTCCTGCTCCTCTTCTTAGTCTCTGGGTGTTGTGGATTTGACGGTGTAGTTGCCTCTCTCGAAACTCGAGCGACTATGCTGAAAGACCGAAGCCCCGGTCTATTATATAGGATCATCTCTCTTCACTCGTAGATGTAGACGTATTGAAATTTCCTGACCCTGGAAGTCGACCAGCTCCCCTCTCTGATCTAAAATTCTGAAGGTAATGGTGTTTGGTTTGGTGTGAACTGGAAGGTATAGCGGTTGGGTTGGAATTATGTTCAATCGAAATCCAGGAGAAACGTTGATAGCAAACTCAAACACTGAATGACTCTCACGTCCATTGAAGTATGACCCACTGACCATATTACATTCAACTCTGATAGAGTTAATTTCTGTGATTCTAACGGGTAGAGATGATGTATGCCACGTTTTTGCTTTGAATATCTCTCCCTTTCTTGTTACAGGATCTGAGAAACCCAAGAGAGTTCCAATATTGTTCGGTTTTGTGAAATCTACATCAAAGTCACATCGTAATTCACACGTCAGGGTGTTCCTGTTACCTTCTAACCGTAATAGAAGTCTCACTTTCCCGTCGGCTTCTTCTTCGTCTTGTGGTTGCAGGATTTTTTGAATGTATTCTTCAATATCTTTCACTTCGCAAGACCCTGGCGGGATCTCTATAACTTTGTCATTATCGTAATAGAATTTATTATTCAACGAAAGAACTTTGGTATCGCGTGGAAGGCCACAAAATTTAGTAGCGCGAGTTCAAGATCCTTATTTCTCATATAATCATCGAGATCGAGTGGGGATTCGATGATTGGTCCAGTACCCGAGACGCTCACTGATCGGGACATAACTGAATATAACCCTGACAATACGTCCTCTTTTATCGAGAACTATCAGAGTCTCCCCCTTCCCCTCCAAAACTCGAATTACGCAGAAACTCGATACAGAGCTGTCCACAATTGCTCTGATTATAATTCTGACGTGACGAACGATTGTAAACGATGCGACAATCTGGTCCAAGATACCGTACCACCTCTATTGATGGTCTGAAATTCCCGAAACTATTGAAATAGAAAACGATATTACCACGTTTAGACAAGGCACACCAATGTGTAGCTTCTTCACTCAAATTAATGATCATAGACTCATTTGTTCTTGGTCCACCAATATGACTCAACTGTGTAACTGTAAACACTCCTCGGAAGAATGGAATATTCCTAGCAGCATCGTATACTTTACCAACCGTCGCACCGTACTCCTTCAGTTTTTTCTTCTTCCTGATTTCGAGTTACGTTTACGCTGACGCTTCTTCAACGATCCTCCACGTTTCTTATGGGTCGAATTCGGAGCTCCGTATGGGCTTAAATACAATCCTTTCCCCTCCATCGCCTTATTGTGACGGATTATTTCATTAAATTTCTTACGATCATTCCTTATTTCGGAAATATTTTTGACAACATTTGTGACTCCTGCTCATAGAGAAGCAAGAGCTCCTAAGGCTGATAATGCAGATACAATTGCTGGTAGAAAACCTCCTCGTTTAGCTAACATCAGTTCTCGGAATTTTTATGGACCTTGTATCATTTTCTTCACTTTAACACTTGATCTCTTCTTTTTTAGACCAATACCAAACTTTCATTTTGCCTTCATAGCTGCAACAACTCCAAGAGCTCCGAGTCTTTCGGGTAAAGATACGTTCCGAGCTTTCAGACGTTTATCAGCTTCTTGTTGTAGTTTAAGGTCGGCAGCGTGACGTTGATCCAAATCTTTGAACTGATTATATGCAATCTCGTGTTTTTTGCAAGATTCGTCAAGAAGGTTGATTCCACGGTCCCCCCTCCTCAATCGTTCACCCAACTTTGTTCCTGGGCCACAGTAATTATAACCCGGGAGATGGAGCTCGAGTGGGAGACTATCGATGACACGATTTACGAAGCCTGAACCTCTCTTTGACTGATTCATACGTTCTGCTCGATGTTTCAAGATCGGAGGTGTGATCGATACTAGAGTACCTCGTATGAATGGGTACCTATATATTAGAAGGTTCTTAGTTTCCTTCATACCATCAACCCGACATCATGAAATTCGTGGCGCAACCTCAAGGGATTCAACTGATTGATATTGACAGAGAGATTGGAGGGAATATGAATAATACGAGATGGAGACATGAGAGACTTCTACCAAATGAAATACGCTGTATTGTATGTGGACCATCCGGATCCGGTAAGACGAATGCCATATTGAATCTCATTATAAGTCCTCAGGGTTTGAATTTCGAAAATATCTATGTCTACTCGCAATCGCTTGAACAACCGAAGTATCGGTTCTTGAAAGCTATAATGTCCAATTTGGAAGAGGATGGGATCGGATATCATACATTTTCCAACAACGAAGACATCTTAGAACCCAGTCAAGCGAAACCAAATTCTATATTCATATTCGATGACGTAGCATGTTGTAAGAGAATATTATAGCTGCATACTATTCCAGAGGTAGGCACTCGGGTGTTGATTGTTTTTTCATTATCATTATCTCTGTCAGACGTACCCTCGTATACCCAAACATCTCATTCGTGACAATGTAAATCTACTGATCATCTTCAGACAAGACGAAGCATACTTGAAACATATCTATGATAATCACGTTAATCCAGACATGTCATTCAATGAATTTAGAGAGTTGTGTACAGAGTGTTGGCGCAGTAAAAATGGTTTCATGGTTATAGACAAAGAGAGTAAATGCAATGGTGGGAGATATCGTAGAGGGTTTAATGAGTTCACTGTAATGGGAGATGACTAGTATATGCGTAACGCTGCTCCGGGCAACATCTACGTGATGATTCAGAAGATGAAGAAGAAACAGATATTGAAACCTAAGAAAGGGTCTAAATACAGTAGGAAACAGGTGAAACGTAAAAATAAGGATGATATCAAGCTCCAGATTGCGAGAGCTAGTGATGACATCCGGAAAAAACACAAAGATCTCAAGGTTGGAAAGATAGAACGTGAGTCGTTGAATATTCAAAATTTCAAACCAATTGTTGGACCTTTGGAAAAACTCGTGAAGGAAAAAATAAAACCAATGAAAACTGAGGTTGTACCCAATCGTCCGAATCAAGCTACACCGAAGCTATCCCGACCCTCAACGCAGCAAGTTTGAGTCCAAAAGAGGAAATTGGTAGATACTTCCATACCGCATATGATGTCCACACCACTGAAGCTACACAATGATGACATTAAACGCTTCCATGAACTTCCTACGACGCAAGAAATTGCCAGTATCCCTCTCCCCGACGATGATGACGTTGATGATGCTGATTATAGTTTATTACCAATGGAGATCGAAAATGAGGGAGCTGAGATGCCATTGAGTCAATTTTACGCGGAACAGCTTTACCGGAATCAGATAGAAATGGATACCACATATGGACCTCATTACTGTGATGAAATACTCATGTTGGGGAGTAAATCTCTCGGTTTTGTGAATGATACTGGTGAAATTATAACTGGGAAAAATCTCAAAGTTCGGGGTACACCAGGTCTCTTTGAACTCATTTTCAAGAAGGAACCTGTTGGGTATACGGAAGATGATCTCAAAGTATATAAACAGATACTACAGGTCACTTCAGCCCATAGAATATCTCACAGTCCTAGTGGACGAGTCGAGCGGAATACTGGAAAGAAATACAAGAACGTGGTAGGAAAACTCTTCCCAGTTGATAAGGAACCAGTCTCGGATTTGAGATCTACGGAAGTCTCGGGCATGGGTTTGAATCAACAAAAATGGATGACATTACATCAAGGTAATGATGTTGACTATGTTTACTGGGATGATCCGAACGACTTAGTCGACCGTCTTGAACTTTTGCTCAGATCCATGGAGGCTGGTAATTCAAACCTTGAAAATCAGATTATAGAGATTATAGATGAATTGCGTGAGGGGGGAATCGTGGTATAAAAGGTGGGGACTCCTGTGGTGATATCTCATTGTATCATCTCACCTAGACAGTGCTTCACGAAGTCTTCGGATCAGATAAATATGGAGCACATGAATGTGAAATACCGTACCAAAAGGGATGGAGAACAAGCGGAAGATCACCTTTCTCGTTCACTTGCTGATTCGTTTGGAGATTCTCAAGATCCAGATTCATTGCGAAATAATAAGAAACAGATTGGTGGGAATGAATCACAAACAGGAGGAGTATCGTTCCAGGAAAAGGAGATGTCTACTTTTTTGAGTGGTAAGCATGTACATCGATGATCTAGTTCACATCGAAAATTTTCATGATCTAATTATCACACAGTGATTCAGCTCCACCTCAACGGGATAGTCATTCGAGTGAGAAACGTAATATGGTGGCAAGAGCCGAATCAATCATACAGACAATCACCAGAGCTGCACTCATCAAAGGTAAAGGAAAAAATTCTCTCGATGATTCCATGATAGGTACTATCAATGAGGTTGGTACAAGATTCATCGACGATCTCAATGAAAGTGAAGCAAAACTGGTTGGGAAAATAGGTGAAATGCTTAATATGTCCATGAACTCATCGGAGAGTGATTTGATTTTGAGAGTTAGTGACCTTGAGATTCAGATAAGAAAAATGAGCGATGACGTTCGAAAATTCGCAACTGACATTTATGGATTCAACATGAATATAGAAGAGCGAGCAGAACATATGACAAACGATGAGAATAAGTGTAGGAAAAACGAAATCGAAATCCGAGATAATCGTAAAAAGTTAAAAAATATGGAGATTGACTATCTCTTCATGAAGGATACAACATCCAACATTGCTCGAATAATGAGGGAGCACAATGAATCTTCGGCTGAAAAATTCAAGAAAGTGATTGAAAATTTGGATCAGATGGGTAGGATGGAGAAACGATTTGAGGATCAACAGAAGAAGTCTTTGGAGCAATTCCATCAGACAAGAACCGATGTAGTCGATATGAAATTTTGGATAGAAAAACAGGTTGAACATTTCCAAAACTCATTAGATCAACTCATAATACCTATGGTATTAGGCATAGAAGCGAAACAGAAAATGATGGAGGATCAAATGAGACGAAATTTTGGATCGATCGATCTCAAGAACCATCATCTTGAAGCCTTCATCGAGGATATGGTGCGGCGCACGCGAGAGCTTCAAGGTAATACGAATGAAACTAGGATGAATCTTGAAGCTAAGGACGAAAGTTTGATTGATAACGTGAATAATTCATCGCATCAGATCCATGAAGTGAGATCATTCGTTGATAATGTGAACGAAAAATTGAACGAGCATCCATATAAATTTCAAGATTTGGAGAAAAAGATTCATGACTCCGACAAGGAAATTCTAGAAAAGATTGAGACTACAGTGGAAGATCTACAAGATAAATTGAGGCAACACATGGATATAGAATGAAAATATTCTGTGTACACTATCGATTTACCTAAGTAACTGCATAGTATAAGGAATGAATGAATTTTTTTTCGAAGTATTACATCTCTTTTTCATTGAGGCAGTCGTGAATGGATTAGCTCATACGCATACCCAATTTCGGTGCACGTATTACTGAAACGGAATTTCAGAGTCCTGGGTTGCTCATGGAAATATTTTTGGGTAACCAAATTCAGTGATATCAACATGTGGTCTTACGAGAAAACAAACTCGCCCTGTAAACAACCTTGTGTGAATAACAAACTTCCGCTTCAGAAGAGAATCGAAAGACATTTCAAATCATTTCTGACGTGGCGCGGTGAGCTCTTTCATATTTTTTGAGCTCAAGACGGACGCGTAAGATGAATTACAAAATCGAGCTATTCACAAGGTCGACTTGACTTTCAACTACCTCTCACCATACGCAAGCGTTTCCCCACAAAAGTAGCATCAGTCGCAGGCTGAACACCAACGAGACAACAAGTACTTTACGCTCTAGGTAACGACCTTGAACTAGGAGGCAGCATCGTCAGGTTAGTACCCATACTAATCCACTTTTCACCATAGCGAGATAGTATTACACCATGTTTCTTACCCTACAACGCCATCGCCCTCGCCATTGCTATAGTATTAAGGCATGAATGCAGTGCTATAGTATCAAGGGATGAATGCAGACGGTATAAAGACACAACAACCAAAAACAAGTGCTCTTTCTAATTAATCGGGGCTATTACGTAACATCGCGGCGCAAGCGCACAATAGTAGATGCACCATTCTTACGCTGGTGCAAGGTCATCACCAGGTAGGCCTCGATTTCTGAACATCATCGGGGACCCAACCGAGGATGACTCAGAAATCGAGGACCTCGACTTGGGGTTAACCCGAGGATAACCCTGATGGACATCATCGGGAGCCCTCGGGTTGACTTCAACGTCGTCTACCGGGAGATGACCTTGCAGAAGGTCAGCGTAGAAATGGTGTATAAGGTCTACTCAGGGAGATTAATTGGTCCAGAAGAGTGCAGCTAAGGGCAACTGTACTTCGAGAAGGAAAGAGTGTCTGACAAGGGGAGCACTTAACTCCTGGGTTGACAATCTTCCCCAACATTCTTTGACAGTTTGGTATCACCTGGGATATGAAAAATCCAGAGTAACTCCGTCAAATGAACCTCCTGTTCAGAGCTACAAGTACAGACGTTAGCATTGCGAGTATATCTATATTTATCACTTTTTTACATGAGCCTATATGGGCAATGCTATTGTCATACGCTGTGGCTCTGGACAGAAGGCCCATTTGACGGAGTTACTCTGGATTCTTCATAATTTAGGTGATACCAAACTGTGAAAAAATTTTGGGGAACATTGGTGACCCGGAAGTTGGGTGCTCCCCTTGTGAGTGCAAAGTCCACTCTCTCGAGTGAATACCTCCCTCCTTTGTGGCAACTCTGAAAAGAGTGAGTTTCACTTTTTCGGGGTGAAAATTTCACTCGCGCCCGAGTGAATCTCCCTCTTTCCAAGTTGCCACAAAGGGGAAGCTCACTCGGTAAGGTTGAGACAGCACATGCTACTTCCATATTCTAGAACTATCCATATCTTTGACTGCATCGAAGGAAACGTCAATCAGAAAGAACATGCGTTAAGCTTCGGCATGCTACGCAATGGCCCTGAAGGCCTGAATGTCAATTTTCTGAAAAGATACAGGGAATCTTTGAGTATACAGAATCTGAGCTTCTTCATGAGGGATATATTTGATTATCTTTGTCAGACTTTGTTCAAACACTAAGACCTCTCTCTTCGACCTATGAGAAGAGGCCAAAGGGAGACAGATACAGTACCCTGCAAAAGAAATGGAACACGGATACCTTCTAGTGAATAGTTTTAGTAAACAGCCATCACTCCGACGCGTTTGAGTCTACGCCAATTTTTTCAAAAAGCACTTGAAAGATGAGAAAAAAATCCATCAAATTATGTGTTTTGAAATCTCTTTTGATCGAAATTTCATGCCTTTAACACGTTCGCTGCGAAGGCGAAAATCGCGTTTCCGACTCATATTGCGAGAGCGTTCAAAAGTGCATTTTTGCATTTGAAACAGCCAAACCTAGTGCAAAGTCATATATTTGACATCTATTTACATATTTACTATGGATTTTCTTGGGACTCCCCGGTGGGTCCCGCCGCACACAGAAGAGTCTGCCCACGGGTGGGTCCCAAAATTTTTTCTCTAGTGTAAAGAAGAATGATGTGAATGACATATATTACGTTGAACAGTCGTAGAATCAAGAATTGAGCATTTTATTGGTACAATTCAACTCAGAGACCGAAATCCGTGTACTGTGCCTGTGTCGGTAAACTATGTATTATACGTTATAGCATTAGTATGTTACTGTATCGTGCTAATTTTTTATATACTTTTGAATGAGTTTCATTAGAACAATCCAAACAATGATGGAATTAACTCCTATAACTTTGGAGACCATATTTCAACTTTCTGATATACTTGTAAAATTCTCCTAATATACCGATTGGAGTCTCCCGGTTTTCCTCGAGTCCTGAGTATACGACCTACTCGCGACGTATCGTTTTATTTACAACTTGAAGATAATATCCTTCGCCTATCAAGAAGTTCACTCTCTATCTGAATCAACGAGCCCACGGACATGTTATTTTCTAAGATATTGTATCGATACCATTACTGACATGTTCCTAATACATATGCACATATTAGCGAGAGATCGTCCCATCAAGATCTCGATTGTTGGCTTCCAATAATATTTCTGGCTTTCTAATAACGGGTGGTAAGAAGATGTTTGATCATATACATTTACTCCTTTTGTGACTTTATTCGAGTCAAAAAAGTCATTGGGTACCCACTTGACTATCTCTCGCCTATTATCACAAAAGTTCATGAGTATGAGGTAGAAGATACATAGAATTTTTACGAACACAGATAGTTATCTTTAATCACGCGAACCTGTGATAATTCAACATGGAGTCGCTCAAATCATGCGCATTTGAAGTCAACTTGTCACTTCTGAAGTAAGCTTCAAAATGAGCTAAGTTACCTTGAAAAAGGACCCCGCCATAAATCATAGGAAATTGGCTTTCGGTAATTATATTGATGAAAATGAGCTCAAACGATAGATCTCGGGGCACTGATCAAAAGTGGTCGTGGGCGCAAAGTCCGAGGAATTCATTGTTTTGAGATATCTTGTCTCAAAGATGCCCCGTAATGCCTTGGAAGATAGGGGTATGAGTCGATTTTCATCGATCCGTCAAAACATAAAGCATGTGGATCTTACTCGCACTCGCCTGTGCAAATCTAACAATCTCATATTTTTGTCAAAAGAATGATTGAATATTATGAGTATTTAATTATTATCATCATCGTTAACATTATTGATAACTCGGACCAAGTAAGAATTCATTTGCAGTGAGAAGCTGAGCTATGCTTTTCATAAAAGTAGAGCGAAGAATTTGTATTTCATCGTATTCGAATGAAAATCGTATCAGATGAAATTGTATAGTAATTGAAGAGTACATTTCATCACGAGGCGAAGCTTTCAAGAGTACAGAGTGCTCGACAAAGACTCAAGTTGCTGCATGGTAAAAAGAAAAGTCTGCCTCAGTGCGTCGATCAACTATAATGCGCATTCGATCTTTTTCACCATAATTATTATTCTATATCACATCCATTCATGTTTACTGAATCTCACAATCATCAAGAAAGAGCGAGATTGTCAAAACTGCACCAGAAAAAGGAATGCATAAACAGCCACAATTTAGCGAAGTTTGATGGAAATCGACTCATAACCCTACTTTTCGATGCATCGACGGGCATCTTTGAGACAAGATACTTGAAAACGAGGACCTCCTCCGATTATGCGCCCACGACCACTTTTGATCAGTGCGCCGAGATCTATCGTTTGAGCTCACTTTCATCAATAATTACCGAAAGCCAATTTCCTATGATTTATGGCGGGGTCCTTTGCAGTACAAGTGGAGTTATGCATCCATCTGCCCTCAATTTTGTGTTTCTAACGAAAATTGAGATTAAAACAGAAATCCTGCTCTAGCTCGTCGAAATCAAGCTCTATACCAAAACTGGCTTGTACATATGTTGCTAGCATCATACTCAACGATAAAAAACTGCTACATAAGACATTGAACATGTCTGCAACGTTGGCTGCACACTAGAACCTGATAAACGGCGGAACCCACCCATGGGTCCCGCCGCACACAAAGAGGGACGCCCGGGACCCACGGGTGGGTCCCACCGCAGGAAACGTGTTAATTGACACTCAAAATTGGAAAAATTCTCATTCCAATCAATCACCCTCCATTCATATGCAAGTCATGCTAGCGTCAAAATTCTTGCGGGATGTAGTAGCTTTTTTAAGACCTTCAAAATCGTTTTCTTATACATTACTCTACAGTTTTTTATACCCGAGTTACGAGGGATCTCGTAGAAAGGATTCTGTGCGTGTTGAGGGTATCGAAAGTATGGAGACATGAGATTTTCTCAGTTGAGATAAGCAGAAGTCTTTTCGACCAATCTTTGGAATGAACCTGGCAATTATTACATAAAATTCTGGAGATTTCACGTCAAAATCGTAGATTATGACCTTTTCCGTATTTTTGTTACTTTGAACCCGTACAAAATACTTTCTACGAGATCGCTCGTAATTCGGGTATAAAAAACCATAGAGTAATGTATGGAGAAATGATTTTGCAGGTCTTGAAAAGGGCTACAACATCCCGCAAGAATTTTCACGCTAGCATGACTTGCATATGTATGGAGGGTCATTGATTGAAATGAAAATTTTTCCAATTTTGAGTGTCAATTGAAGGCATGAAATTTCGATCAAAATAAATTTCAAAACACATAATTTGATGGATTTTTTCTCATCTTCTAGGTGCTTTTTGGGGAATTGGCGTAGACCCAAACGCGTCGGAGTGATGGCTGTTTTAGTGAAGGTATCCATATTCCATTTCTTATGCAGGGTACTGTACATGCATATGCTTGATCCTAGCGTATGTCGACGGCTCCTACGAAGAGTAACACCGAGCCGCTTATGAACGACGAAGACTAACACTTTTTCTTGTGAAAGACGAAGAGTAACACATTTGTATGGACGATGAAGCGGGTTTCCTGTCCTGCAGGGTCAACTACAAGTATTGGAGCTGAATGCGCGGATGAATGGAGGGATAAGTGGATGGAATGGATAAGATGGATGGGTGGGATGGATGTGTCGGATGCATGGAATGGATGGATGGGATGGATGGGATGGTTGGATGGTATGGATGGATGGGATGGGTGGATAGATAGGTCGGATGGATGGGATGAATGAAGGGGATGGTTGGATGGGATGGATCGATGGGGTGGATGGATTAAATGGATGCGTGGGATGGATGGGATGGTTGGATGAGATGGATGGATGGGTGGGGTGGATGAATGGGTTGGATGGATAGAGTGGATGTATGGTATGGTTTGATGGGATGAATGGGTGGAGTGGATGGATGGGATGGTTTGATGGGATGAATGAGTGGGTTGGATGGATGGTTCGGATGGATAGATAGGTCGGATGGATGGAGTGGATGTATGGTATGGTTTGATGGGATGAAAGAGAAGGGTGGATGGATGGGATGATTGGGTGGGGTAGATGGATAGGAGGCTTGATGAGATGAATGGGTGGGGTGGACGGATGGATAGGATGGATGGATGGGATGGACGGGTGGGGTGGATGGATGGATGGGCCGGATGGATGGGATGGATGAATGAGATGGAATGGACCGGTGGGACGGATGGGATGGTTGGATTGGATGGATGGGATGTATGGGTGGGGTGGATGGACGGTTGGGTCGGAAGGATGAATGGATGGGATGGTTGGATGGATGGGGTAGATGGATGGGATGGATGGGTGGGATAGATGGGATGGATAGATGAGCTGAGAGATGGTTGGATGCGATGGATGCAATATCCACTCCATCCATCCATCCATCCATCCATCCATCCATCTATCGCATACATCCCTTCATGTGTTGCATCCATCGCATCCGTTCATCCCATCCACCAGACCAACTCATCCGTCTTTCCATCTCACCTATTTACCCAATCCAACCATCTCATCCATTTATACCATCCATCCCATCGATTCTATCCATGCGTTCCATCCATCCATCCTATCCATTCAACCCATCCATCAATCCATCCCGTCCACCCCATCCATCCAACCATTACATCTATCCCATCCACCCCATCCATCAGTGCCATCCATCCAACGATCCCATCTATCCCATCCATGCGATCCACCCATCCATCCAACTCAACCTTCCCTTCCATCCGTACATCCTATCGATCCATCTCATCCAATTATCCCATCCATCCATCCAACCATCCCATCCATCCACTTCATCCAACCATCAACTCCATATCATCCATCCATCTCATCCATCCATCCCATCTACCCATCCGTACATTCAGCCATTCATTCAGCTTCAATACTTGTATTCGACTCCTGCTGGACAGGCAACCCGCTTCGTCGTCCATACAAATGTGTTACTTTTCGTCGTTCACAAGAAAAAGTGTTAGTCTTCGTCGTTGATTAGAAAATGTGTTACACTTTGTCGTTGATGAGAAAATGTGCTAGTCTTCGTTGATGATAGAGAAGTGTTAGTCTTTGTAAGAGCCGTCGATATGATATGTCCCGAGTACGATTCGTTTCACTAACCAATGCATTTGCATCGTATTCGAGGTGTCAGCCCTGACTTTGGCTCCACCACCGGGTATTTCGCGAACTGTCTAGTCCGGGAGCTGGTGAATTTTCTTGTGTCACATTTAGTAAAATTAAGAATAGTATTCAAAACATTGTTCTTCGTCTCCCGACCCCAAAAGCGGCGTCCGACGGCGTAGTTTTGGGGGTTATTTTTTTTATTGATTTTCAAAATAATTATTTTGACGGGTTGATATGTCATAATCCGTAAAGGCTGAAACTTTGGAAGATGATAGTTCATGATAAGAAATACCCAAAAATGGCCGTCAGACCGCCGGAGGGAGGGATACGCGTCAGCACAATTTTGAAAATCGATATGCGATAAGATCGTTTGACATACCTAGTAAGATTTTGGGAATTAGTAGTATCGTAGATCTCATGCTTCTTAACAAGATTTCAATCGTCAGACTACTCCATTGCGGGGTTTCCAAATCAGACGGCCCATACGGTGCCGGATAAGGTCACGGAAAAAAGGGGTCAAAATATCAATAGAGGTCCGAAAAAATCCAGGCACGCTCTTCCTACCGTGAAGTATGGAATTCTTTCACTTGAGACTAAATCCTGTGTGAAACATGACCTACAAAAATCATTTAAATTTCAAAAATTCTGTGAAGGTATATTTCACGTATGGACATGTCTGAAAATATTACTGCTGGTTATCCTTGTACGCATCTACGATGATATTTTTTTTAAATCTCGTATTCCAAAATTTGTTCAGTAAAAACAACTTCAGCTCGCATTTTGGGCGATTCGGAATGTCGATCAAAATTGTGATGCCGCGCTCGCAATTACTCGCAAATGCGGACACGAGGAGGATCTCCTGCGTCTCCGCTGTACGATCGGTTCAGGAGCATAAATCTATGTATCGCTCACTATTCTTGATCACTTGACGAACTTGTATGATCCGAAATTTACCACTGACTGCTGATTAATCATATAAACCACTGATAAATTCATAGATAACTAGCGTAATGCCTCGCATTGCTCGGCTTGTAAGTGTTCCCGAGAGGTGTATTAGATGTTCAAAATGCTCTCCCAAATCAAAAGAGGAGTTGTTTCTCAACAATTTTATATATTTAGTTAAGCGATGGTTTTTCACACGCTTTTGAACTCATGGAGGCCATAAAAAATACCATAACCTGACGCAATATATAAAAAGGGTACAGAACATATTTTCATTTGATTTAGAAGAGCGATTTGAGAACCTATTACGCCTCTTGGGAACTCTTACAGGCCGAGCAACGCGAGGCATTACGCTAGTTTACATATGAGAGAGTGAGGGAAATGCCTAATAGCACGCGCTTTTTGCTGGCTCTATAGTTTATCTTTTTCTCTCCCCCCACTCGCATCACCGCATACCTATGATATATATTTTGTATCGGTTGGGTTGAGGGAGGGATCAACACATATTCTGGTGCGCTGATTAACTGAAGAGCTCAGTCTTCCACTTGCTTTCCTCTCGGACACACCGGTGCGTTGGAAATTTGGGGAAGATTAAAGAATGCAGTACTATATCTAAGGTAAGTAACATGCGAAATATTTATTTATATTTAAATTAAAATAAGATTATTAATATAATGCTCTATATATGAATTTAATTTTTTTTTCTAGATTTGTAACATGATGACACTGTGATAAGTAGCTCGTATGAAGGAGAGCCACCAGATGGATCATTGGAAACTTATCAATCAATATTTAACGGATCTAATAAGTAAGTTGAATCTTTAAAATTATATTCCATCAAATAAGATGCCACAAATGTAACCATAATATTTTGAGTATTCACTCCATAGATATAATGAACATCTACAGATATGATACATATGATAATTCTCTATAATTTACAGGCAATAGAGCTGTTGAACCAGCAACAAAACGGAGTCGGTAAAACGGAAGGAAGATGGGAAACAACATCTATTCATCCCAAGGAAGAAACAAGGCGACAATAATAAGATCCATGAAACGGATTAAGGAGTAAGTAATATTTAAATTACATCCCAAATCCATGTATTTGAGATTACATTCTGCCTTTGAGATATCTTCACGAGGTGATGTGAACTCATGAGAATGTAGTATTAACAAAATTCATGAATATTACGAAGATATTTTTGTATTATTCATGAAGATTCTAACCAATTGGTTAAATGAAAGATCTCCTGATTGGTTGGATAAAGAACTTAATTATTTGATAGCAATATCAACGAAATAGTTGAAAAACTCAGTAATTTTCCAATGAAATTGGTCAAATTCTCAATCTAATGGTTGAATTGGCTTTCAACCGGTTGTTTGAATTTTTCATTTAACTGATTGGATAAAATTTCGGGAAATTTTTCATAGTGTATATTTACCGCGAAATTGGTATACATTTGGACTTTCAAAATTTTTTATCGGTGTTCACTACATGTACGTTCATTTGATATTCTTAACCATTCATTTGTTTTTTTTTGTGAATTTTATTAGTTCTATCACAATACAGATATCTAGATCATGAATCTTATGAGAGAAACAGCGAATATTTTATATTGCAATGAATTATATTTGAGTAACTAACGCAATAAGAACAAGAAAATGTTATAAAGAATAATATTAATGAGAAACATTTGTGCGAATTTTTATTTTTTCAGAATTCTAATACATGATAGATGTAACGAGATTTACGAAGATGGACTATCATTATCGGCGTTGCCGATCATAGAAGATGATTCCGGAAAAATGAATGAGTTCTAGAATTTTTATACAAAATTGTCGAAAATCCCCAATAAAAATAATGAAAGATTCCCCCCTTTCCCATCCTATTTCCTGATCTCATTGTTCTAATATTTTATCCATGTATACAATTCATTGTATTGAATGATTGAGATCAAGAATCAAGCATATAAGATTAGGAACAATCTCAGCAATTATGGAGACACGAGGTTAGTGAAAATTCAATTACCATCCCCGGTATCTTCGTAATCGTTCCAGTTAAGAAGAAAAAATAGAAATTCTCGCGATGACGGAAGAATCCCCCTTGTATCCTATGAATCTACTCGACGCCCCATCGATTAGAATATAAACATGCTTTTTTCACATGATAGTTTAATCAATATGTCTCCACAAAGAATTTCTAATTTTTTTCACTAATCATAATGCGTAATATTATCTATAATGTTGATCGGCCAATAATATTTTCTCATATTTTCTTTCAAAACAATGTATTCCTCAACATACATTACAGAAACTCGACTCTCAGCAACTACAATTCTTATATTTTTCGAAATACTACATTAACAACATTGCACACTGACACTACTTCTCAAGATCAAACTGTTAGATTCTTTTGATCTGAACATCGTCCCTTAGCCCGTTTAGGATAACCAATACGAATAAGTTTGTTTGAGTTTAATGCTATATATGGACTATATGTTCCATACAGTTCGTGGTCAGAAACGACGCGTTTCGGGCATCTAACTATGCCCTTCTTCAGGTTAAATATTCTAAAATCTGAAATTCTGGGAACGAGAGATTCAAGTGTAAAAAAAGCTTAAGATTTAGGACTTATCCACGTAGGTGCGGTGTTTTGTGTTCCCCTCGGAGGTGGAACCTAGTGCAGATCCTGCTTCTCATAGCCCGCCAGGCCTCCTCCAGAAGTCAACCACGCTGCTGACAGGCTGATTGATTCCCTAAGTGCACCGATCCACCCACAAGGTTCTCATCACTTTACACTTGACCGCACTGGACTACAATTATTCACTATTTTGGTTAGAATATATTGTGATCTATAGTGTCCGACGGTTGAGTGTAAATAACGCTAGAAATGATTCGTTGAGCTTGCGTGAGAAAGATTCGTTCCCTCCAAGTGACGGGTTCGAACTGATCATGCTGTGGGCCGTTGGCGGGTGTGAATGAGATCTCTCCGTGTATGCTTGTGTGTGTTAATATTTTAGAAAAAGTGGGGTCTCCATAATTATTTCGCTGAGGTTATATTTAAGAAAAATTTCTGTACTATATGTGTGATACATGTATGCTACTTATGTGTTCGATTTGACCGGGGGAGGGTGCACCGCGCTGGCGATGGCGCCGCTCGTAAAAATTTGAAGAGCCGGTGACTCCCGCGTTACTCTATTCATGATTCTGTTGCTTTTTCTCTTCCACTGAGAGATTCTTTCCTAGCGAGCAGAAAAAGGTTACTCTGATCTGAACATCGTCCCTTGGCCCGTGAAGGTAACCAATACTTGCCAGGTTCATCTGATCATGTCTCTCTCAGTCCCTGTGACGTGAAGTTACAACTACTCAGAATACACTTCTCAACACTCATACCACTATTATTATCATAATATATATACTCAACATATATATCAGGGGTGATAAATCATTTTCAATAGTATTTCATTTTTAATTTCAATATATATTAACTATTATTCAAAAAGACGAATATCCTCAGAATTCTTCCGGAGTTATATGATGGTGATACAGTAATAAACACGTAAAATGAGTGTATGTGTCATGGGCTGCCTCACATAAAAGAATTCACAAACAAAAGAAACAAAAATAGACGCACACCCTCACAAACACATATCCATATCCTCGAGCCGGTGTCCACACACTCATAACACATTCTCAAACACACACAATCACATACATAAAACATCGAATCTATATCCTCGAGCCGGTTCCCACACGCAGTAAAGACGTCAATATGTACGATATATGTTGGTGCGGTAAGGAGGATACATAATGGATCTCGTGTACCAGGCTGCCTCACGAAAGAGGATTCTAATCACACTCACAAACACAAGACACAAAAATAGACACACACACACACACGAACACAAATCCATATCCTCGAGCCGGTGACAGCACGCCGTTAAATGTGGATATATTCATTAGATTCGTGTAGTAAGTGTACGTGTACTGGACTGGCTCACGAAAGAGGATTCTATACACATTATCACATACACAAGACACAAAAATAGACACACACACACCCACCGACCCACCGACCCATCCACCCATCCACCAGCCCATCAATAAATATATTACAAACAATCTAAAAAAATCTAGGGACATTTACACTCACTTAGGGACATTTGTCTCGTCAAGTTGGTAGCCCTGATTTGATTTTATGTTGGCAAGCCTGATATAGGGATCCCGTACGGATACGAGGCGCCTTGTCGGTTAATATTGTGAATAAACTAATTCTGTGACAACTTAGGCTGATATCCAACTCCACCATGTTGTACTTCCCAATCGCCCCTTCCAATTGATGATTTTTTGTCAAGAGTCAAGCTGGCAATTCCTGATTGTCAGTGACACATTTTGCAAGCTTGGATCGATTTTTTCGCATTTTCGACAGCCAATGAGAAATTTTGAATTAGGATGACCACAGAGATTCATGCTATCAATCATTAATTTTGATAAAAGTGACGCTACCAAGATACCTCACGATGAACTTATTTCACTCACACCAATCATTTCATAACCTCGATGTACAATATGAACTCTGGAACTAAGGAAGCGTCTCTTCAGGGCTTACTCACTCCACTAATTGAGGCGGTGGGTGGACAGAGGGCGTAACTGCTAAACGGTAATTTAGAGAGAATTAATAAAAACTTAATACAAACCGCTAGACACATAATTGGACGAGTTGAGCTGACTCATTTCGAAGAAGATAGCATTCTCGAAATACCCCAACCCGAGCCGGGGGATGAAATTTGATTTTGAGCTTTTTTCAGCAATTTTGAAAAATGCAATTACGCCCTCTCTCTAAATACAGGGTCGAATTTCGGCCTTTCTTCCCTCAAAAAGTGGAATTATATCTCGAGATTAAGTCCAATCGTCTCCAAATTTTTTGAGTGTTCGTGGGCATGTTATGAAAGATATCTGATCGCTAGGGGGTGGTTCGATTCATGCACCACGGTTTTATGGACACAAAAAGCTTCCACCAGTCGTGTGGAAATGACGAGAAATTCTCTTTACTGGAGACGGGTGAAAACACTTAATTTGTAGGTAAAACAACATGTTTTCATCGTTATATTAGGTGGAAAAGCGTTTCCAGGCTCTGGAGAATTTTTATAA
Source organism: Eretmocerus hayati (assembly GCA_029851415.1). Classification (NCBI taxonomy): domain Eukaryota; kingdom Metazoa; phylum Arthropoda; class Insecta; order Hymenoptera; family Aphelinidae; genus Eretmocerus; species Eretmocerus hayati. The sequence goes on from CM056743.1 coordinate 112,914,558, forward strand.
AATTTTTCCTCGGTAATCGGTCCCTTTTCCTAGATCCGCCCTCACTTACGCCCTGTTACAGAGTGATTACGCCCTTTAAAATTTTTCCAGTCAGGTACTTAAGCCCTTCTTCCAAATCCCGTTGGGCTGAGCGAAAAATTAAGCCCTGCTTTTGAAATGTTATTGCAGCAGTTACGCCCTTTTAATTTCTTATCATACTAGTTACGCCCTTTTATCGTGCAGATCAAAAGGCTTACGGGCGGCTACGCTCTTTTATCTGCCAGACGGTTTTCGGGGTCTTACGAAAAACGGATTTCGGGGGGGGGGGGGGGGGTGGTAGATTGGTATGGGTATGGGGGCTCAAAAAAAGCGATATCCGGAAAAAGGGCATAATGCCGGTTACGCCCTTTTTCCACCCACCCCCTCAATTGTTTCCACATGAGATGTGTTTCCAAGTTCCAAGGTCGCGGTGCACGGGGATGAGTACATACGGCTTCCTGTCACCTTTCACTAGATATGTATGAATCTCTAGTGATGAGACAAATTTATGATCAGAAATGTTTCGTTCATTACCTAAAGAGTGCTCAAAACGTGTACAATATCTTCTCATCTTAAATTCAGATTCAAAGCCAAAGGCCCGGGATAAAATATTCATAACCGATCTTCATGAGTTCTACCGTTCCATGATTCATATACGGGTAAAATAACCTGGGAATTCCTTTAAAATCTCAGATTTTTCTCAATGAACAAATGGAATGAGAGATTTGAAGAAATGTATAAAATATCATCGTAGATGCGTACAAGGATAACCAACAGTAATGTTTTCAGACTTTTTCACACGTAAAATATACCTCCAAAGAATTTTTGAAAATTAAATAATTTTTGTAGGTTATGTTTCACATAGAATTTGGTCTAAAGTAGAAAAATTCCATACTCCACGGTAGAAAGAGCGTGCCTGAAGTTTTTCGGACCTCTATTGATATTTTGACCCCTTTCTTCCGTGACCTTACCCGGCACCTTATGGGCCGTCTGATTTGGAAACTAGCCACCATTGAGTGCAGTACTGATTGAGTGGTCTGACGATTGAAATCTTGTTAAGAAACTTGAGATCTACGATACTACTGATTCCCAAGTTTTACTAGATATGACACACGATCTTATCACATATCGATTTTCAAAATTGTGCTGACTCGTATCCCCCCACTCCGGAGCGATCTGGCGGCCATTTTTGGGCATTTCTAATCATAAACTATCACCCTCGGAAGTTTCAGCATTTACGGATTATGACACATCAACCCGTCAAAATAATTATTTTGAAAATCAATTAAAAATAACCCCACAAAACTACGCCGTCTGACGCCAGTTTTGGGAGCAGGAAACAATGTTTTAAACACTATCTTGAATTTTACTAAATGTGACACAAAAAAGTCCACCAGTTTCCGGACTAGTCCGACTGCCAACATTTGTCTTTCAAACTCCGGCGCGCTACTGGAACTGTATGTAAACAACGTCGGCAAAATGTCTCATTTCAAGTATTTGACAATAGAAATAACTTTTTCATTACTCTAACCTGAAAATGCCGCGTTTGAATGGGATTTTAGGGTTCTCGTAATGAAAAAATATATCCGCACCTCGCTTGCAAGCCCATTTTGGGCACTGGAGGACATGTCTGTCCTAGTGCCCAAAATGGGCTACCACGCTCAGTACGGAAATATACTATTGCTGTCCATTTCTGTTATCGGGTACTTGAATCAATACATTTTGTCGACTTTGCTCATACAGTTTGAGTAGCGCACCGAAATGTTAACGTCAGATGTTGGCAGTCGGACAGCTGGCAAAATACCCGGTGGTGGCGCTAAAGTCAGGCCTGACACCCCGAATTGCTCAGTCTGCGTTCTTGTTGCGGGTCCCGATGAATACTTGTCCGTGTTCCGTCAAGACTGGAGATGTGAAAGAGAAACATATTTGCATCCTCTACGCGACAGGTTCAAACCTCTACTAACATTCAACATACATCTCAAATGCGTGGAAAAAGGCTGGGAATGGCCGTACACCCTCCGGTCAGTTTTTTTAGTATGATGAAAAATCTTGAAGGTTGGGAACAAAACTGACCACGGATACGGTAAGTATCTAGGTCAAAAACTTCATCGAGAACACATAATCACATTTTTGAGACAGTCCCACTCAAAATTCGCACTTTTCTGGCCCATTGCGCGTCTTTGCGGATTTGGTACCTTGGAGTTTTTCATTTTTTGGACCAGCTAGATCTCGAGCTACACTGCATCTCATTGACTTCCCAAAGTAGTCATCTCGAAGACAATGAGAGTGGCTGTCGATTAAAAATACTTCCAGAGACGGGAAAGGACGCGCATTAGCAAAAGATGCAAATTACTGAATGAAAATTTGCTTTAAAAATGGTTATTAGCTTTTTGATTATTCTCCACTACCTGTTTTTCAAAGTTCCAAAAATGTGTCAAAAAAATTTCAAATCGATTCATTGAAATGCGTCAGAATGCGATTCGATAGAAGGAGCATCGATTTTTAGCGTTTTTTTGGAGGGTACGTAGGGTACCATACAAAACAGGGGTGACTTTCAGACTTGCAAAGCTTTGTTTTCCCTGTAGTTTGGAGCGAGAAAGTGGGGAAAAATACTTCTGGGGCCATACCTGACAAGGTCCACTTACACTGGTATTCATAGTCGTTATAGCCCCAGAGTTAAGAATTAATCCGCGGGTTAGGCACTGTAATCGGTGTGGACAAAAAGTGACTTTTGGAAATCAAGCTGAGCCCCAAACTTTCACTAAGCAAATATCGAGGCAAAGGCATCTGACTAGTCTTCCCGTATACACTAGATATTGCATACATTGGGAAAGCATACTTTCGCGGAGAATCTAAGTCCGTCGATATTTTCTTGTGTGAGACTGGGACCACCTTCGGGAATCTAGTTTCCTTGAGAGTTTTCTAGTCAAAAACCAAGTTTCTGTGTGTTGGGTAGGCACAATGAAATTTCCAATATCAAATTCCTTATGCTTAAGTGGACCTATGTTCAGAAAAACATCTTATCGGCAATTTTTGGTCCTGTAGCTCAATGTACAGTAGGGTGGCACTTATTTACCAAATTTTTTTTAGACTTACGGGCACCCCCTAGATCGTTTCCAAATAACGAAACTATAAGTTTGCAACGCCACCAGATCCGGAAAAAAGAAATTAAACCGTGCCACGAAGGACCGGCATTCTTTTTCAATTCAGCCAAAAATCGTCCTTGTGCGTTTTCTCGCTTGGCGTTGTCAAACAACCCTGAATGACACCCTAGGTGAAGAAAAAATACTTCGAACCATCATTCCACAAGTAAAATTTGATGCTGAATCCGAATTGAGCGTTATCTTGGACGTCAAAGTATGTTGAGATACTCAAAATTGCAATTTTGAACAGGAAAATCCTTTTTACTTACCATTGTTCCTTACTTCCCCTTGCACTAACGGACTAAATAATCTCGGAAAAATACTTCAAAGCATCGTTTTCCATGTAAAAGTTGATGCTGAATCCGAATTCAGCGTTATCTTGAACATCAAAGTATGTTGAAATACTCAAAATTGCAATTGCGAGCAGGAAAATCCTTTTTACTCACCATTTTTCCTTACTTCCCCTTGCACTAACGGACCAAATCATCTCGGAAAAATACTTTAAAGCATCATTTCTCATGTAAAATCCAATGCTAAATCCGAATCCGGCATTCAAAAGAACATCAAAGAACATCGAGCTACTCAAAATTGCAATTTTGAGTGAGGAAATCCTTTTTACTTAGTTTTTATAGCACTGCGTGACCTAAACCCGCGTTTATTTAACGCATTTGCGGGACTTAAATGGCCTATTATTCAACTGTGAAATAATGCGTCCGCTCACTTCACGTGGGTGCGGGATGCAGCAAATCAGTTTATTTCACTGTGAGGTTATTAGGACATTTTTGGCAATTTTTGCGTATATTATGTATGCAGGCATCGAAATTGAGATAATATTATAAAAAATCTATGATGGATCATGTCTGGAGCACTTGTATCCGCATCAATAATTGTAAAGAGCAAGAAAATTAGTCATGACTGTTACACTCCCACTCATGGTTGTAAATCATCATCAACATAAACATAAACATAAACACGTGGTTGAGTTTTGCACATGTATATTTGTGCTAACCTTGAAACCTTTGATCATGCTGGATTTCCATTTAATACACTGTCGTGATCAAATCACAACAAATAAGTAGGTATCAAAATTAGAGACTGCATGGCAGTATTAGGAATTGTACCTCATTAGAGATCGAATACGCATATTCGTCATCCTTGCGGTGAGGATGTGTTATTACACAGTTTTCAATTCTCAAACAGCCGTTATGAAATGTCTAAGAAGAATTAGACTGCTAATTTTTCTGGAGTCTAGTTACCAGCATGAATTCAGAAATTGTTTCATGAAGAAGTCTGAGAGGGAAAATTTCAGGTTTTGGCCGGGATGAGGGTTGCACAATCCTTATATTACTATAATAACCAACGATGCTCATGACTTATTTCAGATACAAGAAACGTCTTTATCATCACTCGATAGGTTTAATCGCGGGTGTGTGATGTCTATTTTATAGGACCAGATTCTTAGCTTTTTTCAGTCGGGGGGGCTGCCGCCCCCCGAACCCCCCCGCTTACCCCCGCCCTAGACCCCCGCAAAGGGCGGGTTTATGTCACTCGATGCTATAAAATAGTGTACGATACACGGGACCCAAGAGCTTTGATTATTACACGGCGTGATTGGCACCCTCGCGCAAGCGCTCGGGCGCCAACTTCACGCTGTGTAATAATAAGGCTCTTAGGTCCCTTGTATCGTAAATAACTATTTCCTTACTTCCCATTATACTAACGGACCAAATCATCTCGAAAAACTACGCACAATATCAGTTTCCATGTGAAATTTCATGTTTAATCCGAATCCAGCACGAACATGGACGTCAAAGTGGGTTAAAGTATCAAAAATTGCAACTCTGTGAAGGAAAAGAATTTTCTCATACCCTTTGCCTCGCCTCTGTCTCGTACCAACGGACCAAATCACTTCGGAAACTTCCACTCAATAATGTTTTTCATGTGTATTTTCATGATGAATCACAATTGAGCTTCATGTTGGACAATAGAGCAAGGCGAGTCTAATATGCCATTACACGCTGGGAAACTTATTCTTATCATAGAACTGTAGCTCCTCACCATTGTGATCTGATACCATCATGATAGGAATTAGTTCCCCAGCGTGTTATCGCATATTTAATAAACTGCCCTTGCTCCATTGTCCAACATGAAGCTCAATTAAGGGGGTGGTTGGGAAAAGGGCGTAACTGCAAAATGGTCATTTTGAGAAAATCAATAAAAACTTGATAGAAACCGCTAGAGACATGATTGGACGGGTTGAGCTGACTTATTTCGAAAAAGATAGCATTCTCAAAATAGTCCAACCCGAGCCGGGGGATGAAATTTGATTTCGAGCTTTTTTTAGCAATTTCAAAAAATGCAATTACACCCTTCTTCCAAATACAGGGTCAAATTTCGGCCTTTCTTCCACACAAAAAGTGGAATTAAATCTCGAGATCAAGTCCAATCATCTTGAAATTCTTTAAGAGTGTTCCTGGGGAGGTTTTGGAAGATATCTCATTGCTAGGGGTTGGTTCAAATGATGCTCCACGGTTCTATGGATACGAAAAGCTTCTATTAGCCGTGTGAAAATGACGAGACATTTTCTCCTCTAGAGAAGGGTGAGAATACTTAATTTGAAGGTAGAACAACAGGTCTCCATCGTTATATTAGGTGGAGAAGCGTTTCCAGGCTCTGGAGAATTTTGATAAAATTTTTCCTCGATAATTGGGCCCTTTTTCCAGATCCGCCCTCACTTACGCCCTGTTGCAGAGTAATTACGCCCTTTCAAATCTTTTCAGTCACGTACTTAAGCCCTCTTTCCAAATCCTATTGGGCAGAGCAAAAAATGAAGCCCTGCTTTTGAAATGATAACACAGCAGTTACGCCCTTTTAACATCTTATCATAGCAGTTACGCTTTTTTAACATTCTATCATTGGACTTACGCCCTTCCATCAAGCAGATGAAAGGGCGTAATGGCAGTTACGCCCTTTTATCTGCCAGACGGTTCTTGGGGTCTTGCGAGAAACGGATTTCGGGGGGTGGTAGATCTTGGCATAGGGGCTCAAAAAAGCGATGTCCGGAAGAAGGGCATAATGGCGGTTACGCCCTTTTTCCACCCACCCCCTCAACTGTGATTCATCATAAAATACAAATGAAAAACATCATTGAATGGAGTTTTCTGGAGTGATATGGTCCGTTGGTACGAGACAGAGGCGAGGGAAAGGGTATGAGAAAATTCTTTTCCTTCACAAAGTTAAATTTTTGATATTTTAACCCACTTTGACGTCCATGATCGTGCTGGATTTGGATTGAGCGTCAAATTTTACATGGATACTGATATTGTACGTAGTTTTCCGAAATGTTTTGGTCCGTTAGTATGAGGGGAAGTGAGGAAAAAACTATAGTTCCTCATGAGGATTCCCTCAGTCAAAACTGCAATTTTGAGTAGCTCGACGTTCTCTGATGTTCTTTTGAATACTGGATTCGGATTCAGCATTGAATTTTACATGGAAGATGATGCTTTGAAGTATTTTTCCGAGATTATTTAGTCCGTTAGTGCAAGGGGAAGTAAGGAAAAATGGTAAGTAAAAAGGATTTTCCTGCTTCAAATTGCAATTTTGAGTATCTCAACATACTTTGACGTCCAAGATAACGCTGAATTCGGATTCAGTATCAAATTTTACATGGAAAATGATGCTTTGAAGTGTTTTTCCTTCACCTCGTGTGTCATCCAGGGTTGTTTGACAACGCCAAGTGAGAAAACGCAAAAGGACAATTTTTGGCTGAATTTGAAAAGAATGCCGGCCCTTCGCGGCACGGTTTAATTCTCTTTTTCCGCACCTGGCGGGGTTGCAAACTTATATTTTTGTCATTTAGAAACGATCTAGGGGGTGCCCATAAGTCTAAAAAAAAAATTGGTAAATAAGTGTCACCCTAATGTACAGGGTGCTGATGCGTGAGACAGCCGTTGGACTTATTGAGTTCGTCAAAAAGTATGATTTAACAAGTGGGGGTACCTACTATCCGCATCCACCTGATGATCCTGACATTCGCCGTAATCTCAGTCCAGAAATTTCTTACACGGATGCGAAAAAGTTTCTCCCTTGCATTAAGATGTACTATCATAAATTTACGAAATAATCCACTATTTGAGCGCGAACAACGTGAAGTGGATGCATACTTTGAATGAATAAAGTGGGGGTCAGTTCGATACTCCGTCTTACGCAGCGACTTACTTTCTGAACTCGTTGGAGTGGATTTCACTCGCTTAAAGTCAAAATCGACCCCACAGAGGTGAAAAAAATGCTCTGAATCTCATGCATAAAATATCTCCAGCATCACAACCTATGCAAAGTCCTACTCGATGTAATAAGTTGAAATACGTTGCGATCGATATTTATATTGAGTAATTTTGATACTACTTTCATTCAACGTGGAGAATTGTCCGTCTCATTTACGAAAGGATTAAAATGCTTCGACATCTTCCTCCAACTGGTAAACGCAAACTTGTTCTGGATCGAGCCCGCTCACTCACTTCCCCATCTCTAGCCGTAACAAACTATAAGGCAGGGGTGACGAGATCACCATTTCCGCACAAAGAGTGATAAACATTCCTCTCCTATCCTTAACCACGATGTGTCAGTACGCCCGAAAAGGATTCGACCAGAAACTCTTCTATTCTTTTTCTAAATCAACATGATCGGAATATTGGAGGAATCAAATGTAAATTTCGCAAGGAAGTGATGGATTATAGATTGATGATTTCAGAAGCCCTTACAGGCAATGACACGCATACAAAGCTTGAGCTAGTCACAACAAGTGCTAAATTCTTCCCTATCCAGTTTGAATTTGAATATGAATCGGAACCAAGGTTTTTAATGCAGATAAAATCGTCAAACAGCAAACCCTATGCCAAGCTGCGTTCAGTGCTCGATTCAGTGAGTGTCTTTTTTCGATTGTTATAAGATTTTTTGGGGTCTTGATCAGATCGTTTGACCAGCTACGTGGACCTGCGCTGCGGCAGCGTCAAATATCATACCTTAACATCGACGAAGGGCAGACATAATTCACGCGAATGGCGCCTCACAGCGCCATTGCAGTCACCACAACGAAGAGGTATAGGAGTACGTTTTGTGATGATTTCGGCAGGCACAGTGAGGGAGGCGTCACGTCAATCTATGACGACCACTCGATCCAAGCGTTTTATTTCCCTAGATTTTAGGAGTATCACAGGGAGGAGGCGTCCGCCTGCCTGCGGTCGTATTGCTTCTGAGTGATGATACTATTATGTCGTTTTGTACAAAAGTTTGAACCGACAGTCTACACTGTAGCTGCGGTCTGTGGTCCCCTGAAACGGCACCACCGGACTTCATAAAAGGTTCGTCGACGCGCGGGGCTCAAGGAATTAATCTCTGTCGCAATCTCCGACTCGCCGTCTCCAACGTCGCGAGCCGTCTTTGGCTTGCCCAACTCGACTCAACTCTGTCATTCCACAGAAAAACATAACATGGTCACGTTGCGCACCCAACCCAGCAAGTTTCAATCACTATCGCTGGAATCAAGACCTGTTCGACTGCTTGCATCCCCCTATGCCTCGCCATATGCCTGTACACTGTACACCTGTTTTACAAACGATGCATGAGGATATTGTTTCGGTTCTGAATAAGACTTTCTCATTTCTTTCACTTTAAAGAATTTGAATCCATAATCGTTTTCGCCTACTTTCATGCCCGGCTCAAATGAGCTGAACAAAACCTGCAAGATGAAATATGTGGATATTTTGATATCCTCGCCATACCCTTCTTGAAAGCTTCCCTAGCCCCACATGCCAGATACACTTTTCACAACTTTATTAGCAAAATTTATAATGTGAAGCTACTATCCACAATAAATTCGCATACAACCGATTTAGACAATATATTTGATGACAAAGGACTAAATAAATGTGGCACGAAAAGTCTTCATTGATTGGTTCGAAGAACGAAGGAAATTGCTGGATCTTTTCACTCCAAATGATCAAGGCCAGTTTTCCTAGTTGGCCCCTGCTGTGTTTTTTGCTCTCCATTCTAGATTACTTCAATATTTTTCAACGTACTTAAGCTCATTTCAATG